>OZ016472.1:14889052-17389052 GCA_963966625.1 Caenorhabditis zanzibari | reverse complement strand
ATCCTTCCTCCTCCGAAGAACCTTGTTTTTCCTGAGCCTTCTTCTCCTTCTTTTTCTCCTTCTTCTTCCGATTCTTCTCCTTTTTCTTCTCGGCTTGGCTCGGCTGCTCAACGACTTGGCTCGGCTGCTGAACACCGCGAAGTGCATCAAACTTTTTACGAATCTCTTCAATAGCTCCCTCGTCAGCGAGACGAGCATCAAGGCATTCCGGGAATCCGAGATCCTCGGGGAGTCTCTGAAAAATTGAATATTCAAAACGCGCTCCATTGACAAACTTCCTAACCTCAGACTGATACAATGGAACCATGTTGCCCAGGAATTTTCCACCAACCAAAAATAGTTTGCTTTCTGCCAATTTCTTCCAAGCCGCCTGCTTGTCGGCAATAGAAATATGAGGAGATTTTTTCGGAACATTATAATCGATCCATTCGGAATTTGTAATTTCGAAATCTTGCATCTGAACGTGTAACGTTTTTCCAGCGTTTACTAGGCCATTGAGATCGTCGAAATCCTCTCCACGAATGAACTTTGGAGGTGGCTTTTTTGGAGAAGTCTGTAAAAAAATCAAATATAATAATCTTTCAATTGAAATGTGCTTCATACCGATTGCTTGAATCCCCACGACTCGGCCGATGCCTTCTTCTTTCCACGTTTCTTCTCATCCTGAGCATATTGAGCTCTCATTTCTCTTGTCAATTTCTTGAGTACTTTCTTGGAATCCTCAATCTCTAAACCCAAAGTGGTAAAACACCATTCGGGCTCATAGTAGATACGACGTGGCAATTGTTGGTAGAACCAGTACTCGAACGGATCCGTGCACTTTTTGCACAACCAACGGAGACCGCACTTCTCGTTCTGAAAATTTGAAATTGAAGGTGTTACAAGTGTGCTCCAACCTTGAAATAGTCCAAGTATTTGTGCTCGTTTTCATGCTTCATTATGTGGACCCACAATCCGCATTCGGACTTGTTCCAGCGGACGGCAATGCGATATTGGGGAATTGCAATACGTTTCATAAGGACGTGTTCGTTGAGTCTGAAAAATTCATGTATTAACAAAAAATCAAAGAATCTAAGAAAAAATAAAAGTTTTCAGAACGTCGAAATTCTGTAAAATCTTGAATACAAGGATCCAAAAGTTCAAAAACTCAAGAATCTAAGAATTCCAAAAAAAAGGAACATTTTCAGAATATCAAAATTTGTAGAATCTCGAATTCTCAAAATCTTGAATTTCCGTATTTCAGAACTTCAGAATCTTCGAAACATTGAATATTATGAAAATCTTCAAATTCTAGAATCTATGAATCTAAGAATCTAAATATAGGGGCTGAGACCAAATTTTTCCGAAAGTTCAATGTTCGGGGAAAAAAGTCTGATTTTTTCGACTATTTTCTGTTTAATTTTAAAATGTTTCATACTTTCAGTTTTCTCCATGACTTTTCATGAAATTTAGAAACTTTTTCATGAAAAATTGATTTTTTTTTGAAAACTTTTGACGGAAATTTTGTACCCGCGCCGGGCCACGGGCCGATCCGGGCCAGATCCGGACATATATATCAAAAACCCCTCTACTAACCTCTCAACGGGATGATTTTGATACTTCCACAAATCGTCCTCATCTGGAAAGTTTCCAATGCGCATCGTGGCAAATCCTCCTTCCGTACTCATCGCTCTTCCAATCATCATATCTCGTTGATCAAGGCGTTCCTGAGCCATCCAAATCTGGGACTCATCTGGAAACTATCTCTATTTGATTCTTCTACAGTACTCCCTACTCACGATGTGGAACATGAATGAAATGTTGAATAGGAACAGGATATCCATCTTGAAGTTTAACGAGTTCATCTTTTGGATCGGGAATTCTCGTCACATCCAAAATTTTTCGTGGCACCAATTCTTCCGTATCCAAACGAATGCCATCATTCACCAACACTTCCAACACTTCCAAATCACAAACATTCTTATAGATCATCATCTCGGGTTCTTGTCCCATTTTACAATTTGTGACCAGTTTCTTCGTACGGAAACGGCCCCCCTTGAACATACGACACATGTGGGCGACTGTCATCTTTTGAACTTCAAAAATGTCTTCATAGTATTCGAATTCGAGAGCTCCGAGAAGAGTGGTGTCGTGGATGAAGAGAGATTTGAGGATTTTGTAGGCGAGAGTGTAGGCTCCAATGGATGGAATGGCTCTCGTCGTGGCTTCGGAACGATTGTAGGTGTTTTCCATTCTGAAAATTCACATAGTTGAGATTTTAGGAATTTTGAAATTCTGCAATTTAGCCCCTGAATTCCTGATAATCTGTTTCTGAACTTAAAATTTTGGATTTCTCGAAAGATTTTTCATCAACTCAAAACGTGAAAGTCAAAATTTAAAACTTTAAATTAATTTTCCATAATTCTTGAAATATTTAAAGTGAAATTTTTATTTTCTCAAATGATCTTCAGTATTTGGAAAAATAGCAATATTTTTGCATGAAAATCAATAAAACTCGAGAAAATCGATTTTCAAATTTTGAACTCATTTTCTTTTAGAAAATGTAGATTGTTTTCTGATTTGAACTCGCCTAAGTTTGCTGCTCAAAACACTCTAGAAAAAAAGTTTTTAGACGAAAATTAAACTTTTTAAAGACTTTTCAGAAAAAAAATTTAATTTATTGTTTTGTACTGAAAATTATAGAATTCCTTTAAAAATATTTTCTGTGTCTGCTTTCTCTACGTCTCCTCGAAACTTCAAACGCTCATAACAATTTTTCTAGATCGTTTTGAGCAGCGAAATTAGGTGCGTTCGAATCAGCAAAAAAATCTGCATTTTTGGAAATAGGTTAGAAAAAATTAAGCTCGAAAATTGAAAATCGATTTTCATCAATTTTTATGCAAAAATTTTGTTTTTTTTCGTAATACTAAATTCTCACCTATAAACCATAACTCCCGGCTCCCTCGTATCAATCTCGATTCTCAGAAACTTCTCGATGCCCGTATAAATCATGATCATACAATCAGCGAGTTTCATCGAAAATCTCACACGTGGAACGTAGAAATCCGTCGAGTCGACAATCTCACGATGCGCGCGAGACGTACTTCTCATGGCGGTTCTGAAAATTTGAGAGATTCCTAAAGTTAATGTCTAATTAAATATACCTGCTCATAAGATCGAGCCGTTTGATGACTTCCTTCTTGGAATCCGCCGGCAAATCGTTCCAAACTCGCATTTTTTTGGTTCGAAGAGAATCAGAATCACAGCAAAAAAGAGGTAACTGATACTGAGGCTCCAAGTGAATTTTTAGGAAAAGCCACGTGGCACCACGTGGATTTTTGGAAGCGCGCAAAAATTTGAATAAAAAAGGCCACGGGGTCACGTTTTAAATTTATTTTTTTTCGATGAGTTATTCCTGCTGCCCTCCCTTTGTCTCCTTCCTCCCCCTCTTTTCATTGCCTTTGTCACATCGTTGCGACGGTGACTGGATGGCGCAGGCGGTTGCGGGGTGGGCCGGTGAAAGGAGACTTGTTGGTTCGATTCCACCTGGGCTCAAAGCCTTTTTTTCATTTTTTTGCTTACCTATCCAGTATCAAAAACAATATTTTGAGCATTTTTTGATGATAATTGTGTAATTTGAAGTTTAGCAATCGGGCTCTATCAATTTTCTTCATGGGTTGTGCCGCAACAAATTTCAGCAACTCATTCAACTATGAATAACTTTTTTCAAAAAGATCGGGTGAAATTACGGTCAACACAAAAAATGTTCCCTATTAAAAAAGCTATCGATTGGTTGAAAATTCGTCAAATTTCATCAAAAATTAACAGAGTTATGTTACCGAAAAGTGCCCAAAATTTCCAAAATATGCAAATTTTTGGTAACAAACCGTAACTCTGTTAATTTTCGTTGAAATTTGACGGTTTTTAAACAATCGATAGCTTTTTAAATAAGGAGCATTTGTTCTTATCTTCTCGATACAACTGCGCCCCACTGAACAACTCAAATTCAAATAGCCAAATTTCATTTATTTCAAAACATACACATAAATAAAAATCTTATAGGAAAGGGACACAAATGGAAATGGAATTGAATTTTTTGGGATGTGAAAGGGAAAAGATTTCGAAACAAAGAATTTTCTAAATTTCAAAGAAAATCCAAATCTCGGCGGAGGATCATATGGCAAATTGTATATGGTTCAGGAAGAAAAATAGGGGATTTTTTGGGAAAATTTTTAAAAAAATAAAACTAGATTTTAAAAGCAGACTAGTCTCGGAATGTATGGGGTCGGAGCAAGCGGGTGGGAACATCGGGATGGATGCGAGAGAAAATTTTTGGACGGGAAAAAAAACTGGGATTCAAAAATTCAAAATAGAGAAGAGATATGTGACAAGAAGATGCAATATCAAAACAAATTTTGGGGTCGAAATGGGTCGAAAATTGAAATTTTTGGATAAAATTTCAAACGTAGACAGGTGTGACATTGTGCTCTTTCTCATAGGCATGCCATCTGGTATCGTCGGATTCATGGGTGACGAAACGTTGGCCGACGGCCTTCTCGAGAACACGAAGGTCCGACCAGAGGGTGTAGTTCTGAAAATAGGGAATAATTTTATGGAAGAGTTTTTGAGGGATTTGGGATCCTATGCCATTTACTTTTAACATTTTTAAAACCTTGGTGGCCTAAAAATCCCTAGGATGAATACTTAGGACACATCTTGAATTTTCAACTTTTGGTGGCCTAGAAATTCCTAGGAGGAAAAGTTAGGCCACCCCAAAACCCAAAATAGTAATGATGGAAAATTGCGGATGCCAGCAGGGGCCGCCCATCATATTCAGAATAACTCAAAATCCACAAAGGTTTGATAGCCTAGAAACCCCAGTATGAAAGCTAGGCCACCCATGGCCTAGAAATTCAATTATTGACATTCTAGGTCGTGGTGTGGATTATAATTACGATTAGTGCAACTGATTTTCAAGTGGCCTAACTTTCCGAAAATTGGATTTCTAGTCCCCCAAATTGAATATGACCTAACTTCTCAAATATTGGATTCCTAGTCCCCCAAATGGCCTAACTTCTCAAATCTCGAGCTCCTAGTCCCTCAAAATTCGGATGGCCTAACTTCCCAAATTTCAAATTTCTAGTCCTCCAAACTCAGGCGGTCCAACTAGGATTCCTAGTCCCTCCAAATGACCTAACTTTCCCAATTTTCCAAATCCTAGTCCCTCTCTACCGTACCTGCATCCAAATATGCGACTGCGCCTTCGCCACCGTATACCGCTTGCTCATCTTCACCTGCAGCAGTCCGTTGATGAACTCGATCGCTGCAAAATTTCCAAATTTTTTAAACTCCAAAAAACTTCAAAATTCCTCTTACCACTCTCGGAAATCTCCTTCCACGGCGACGGTGGGTACATGAATTCGGCATTCTGAATTTGATCGTTGATATCCTCGTCCTCGTTGAATGGGAACGTTCCGGAAAGTGAGACATAGACAATGACACCGACGGACCACATGTCGAGCGACCGATTGAAACCCTTGTTGCGGAGAACCTGGAAGAGGAATAGTGAGGAATTTGGGATTCTAGGCCATGCAGAAAAATGCTAGGTCAACAAGGCAAAAAACTCCGAGGGGAAATAGAGATGGAAAATTGCCTTTCTGAAATGCAAAAATAGGAAAACGGGGTCCAGTAGAGCAGTGGCCTAGAATTCCACACTGTGATTTTTTAGGCCTTTAGTTTGGGATTCTAGGCCACAATGACGCAAGATTAAAAAGCGACCTACTCGGCTACATTCGCCAAGATTTATACAGACCTACCACAAGTCTTGCACAAGCCTCCCGCAATTGTTACGTACGCACAGTCCAATAGTTGTGGGAGGTTTGTGCAAGACTTGTGGATCACCTGGGAAAACCGGCGGCTGCCCTTCCTTTTGTTTTCAATTTCGAAATTTATTTTGTGATGCAACAACACATTATCAAGTCAATTTTATTAACAAAAACTACCTAAATTACAGAAAAAAGACCAAAAACATTGAAAAATTTGAAAATTGCTCCTGTCCGAGTCCAAAAATGCTGTAGTTGTTCTTTAGAAGTCGTAGTTGTGCTGTCGTTGTCAGAAGTGCTGGATTGTGTATAATCGAGGATACTTTTTCCTGAAAAATAACCGTTACATCATATAATTGAAAATAGGCAAATTAAACTCACAATTTTAAGATGTTCGATATACTTCTCCCATTTTCCACATCGAATCTTGCTCAACGGAAACTTCCAAATTTCGCTGTTTTGTCGGTGATAATTGATGTCATTTCTAGAAAAAATTGAAGATGGAAACAATTATATGAGCAATTTCAAGAAATACATAAGAAAATTCGGTTCAAAATGTAAAAAATAAACGAAAAAACGAGGGAAAAAATGAAAAATGAACGCATCGGCGATTGCGAAATCAATAAACTGATTCTTGGCCAAGACTTGTGGGAGTTGTTTTGGACGCACAAACTTCCATAGTTGGGCCAAGACTTGTGCGATCCTTATGAAACTGTTGTGTGCGCGCTATTATTGTACAAGACTTGTGGCAACTGTGTCCCATACTTGTGAGAGGTGTAGCCAAGACTTGTATACCTCAACATTGGTACAAGACTTGGCAAGATTTGCCGAGTAGTGACCAAGAAACTCGATTTCCAAACTTAGTCCCTGGAAGTTTCGTTTGAAATTGCTGGTCTAGAATACTATTCTGTGGCCTGAGTTTTTAAATTCTGGATTTCTAGGCCATGCAGATTCTAGGCCATCGGTTCAATCTCTAGGCCATATATTGGTTTTTTCGGCCATGCGATTTCTAGGCCATTGAAAACCTCCCCTAGGCTTAAAATGGAATTTTGAGGCCCTGGACAAATAGTAATCGGGAAGTCTAGGCTACCAAAGTTTGATACCGTACACTGCGGGCCTAACTTTTCAATACTGTATTTTTAGGCCAAATATTGACTTTCTAGGCCATGCAGTTCCTAGGCCACCAGTTCATTTTCTAGGTCACTGGGGCTCGAATCGTGATTTTGAGGTCCTGAGCCACTAGGAGTAGAATCTTGGGCCACTAAACTTTCATATCGTGTTCTGTAGCCTAACTTTCCAAATCCCGGTTTTCTACGCCATGCAACTTCTAGGCCATCGGTTCAATCTTTAGGCCACTGGGCTCAGATTGTGATTTTAGGTCGCGGGCTAAGGAACTGAAAGGCCTAGGCCACCAAACGTTCATATTGTACCCCGAGGCCTAACATCCCAAATCCCGGTTTTCTAGGCCACAACTTGATTTCCTAGGCCCCGCTTACCTCCGGCGCCAAATAGGCTGGCGTTCCAACGACGCTTCGTCTGAAACTCTTCTCCCCAATAATCCTGGCGAATCCGAAATCACACAATTTCACTTGCGGGAAATCAGAATTCGAGTTCAACAGAATATTCTCCGGCTTCAAGTCACAGTGCACAATGTTCTGGTGGTGGAGGTATCTGAAATTTGCATTTTGGATTTTTGGGGCCCCAAAAAGTTCTATGGCTTACCTCAAGGCCTCCAAAATCTGAGCCACCAGGAATTGGGTGGTCCTCTCGGATAGTCTTCCTTTTTCGGATGATAGAATCATCTCGAGCATGTCTCCTTTCAGTTTTTCCATAACAACGAAAATGCGATCAGTGGTTTCGAGCATTTGCATGAAATGGACGACTCCGGGATGGTCGACTTGCTGAAAACAATTTTTTTTCGTAATTTCAAAATTTGAAAATTTTTTGGCCAGAAAATTCAAAACTAGTCCCCCAACTATACTGATCCCTTAGGCTCCGCCCCTTTCCTCACCTCCAAAATCTGCACTTCGGCTCTCAACAGATCCTCCTTATTCGGTGGGAACTTCAGCTTATCAATCAACTTCACCGCCACATGTTGTCCATTTCGCCGATGAATTCCACCGTATACCGTACCAAACTGTCCGGAGCCCAACACCTCTTCGGCGAAGATTTGATACAATTGTGAGAATTCTTGTTCGGTTTGAATTTTGGCGCCGAGGTGACCGGTTTCTCCTGGAAAATTGGATATTGAGTTGGGTTACGGACCTGGCATCAGATTTGACGCCAGTTGACCTTTTTGAGGCTTAGTAAATATGTAAAAATGAAAAGAGATTTCAAAAATCTTAACAACAAATTTTGAAAAATATCTGAGAAATGTGATTTCTTCTATTTTTGAGGCCATTTTTAGATTTTTAAAAGATTTTAGAAAATTTTTAAAAACAATTTTTGGAGTCCTTATTACAGTAATAATTTGGTAAGTGGAAAACGTTGAAAATTCTCAGGAATGTACAGTAACCTATTCGAAGCAATTATATGGGAGCGAATTTTCGAAAAAGTGTTCCTAGCCGGGTCCTGGCTTTCTTAATTATGAGGTCTAGGGGCCCTTTTTTCAAAATTTTGCTCTTATAGAATAGCTCATTTTAACTTACAGTATTTTCCTGAAAATTTTCAATGGTTTCTCTTTACTGGGAGCCGAGTTATTACCTAAAGTTTTTGGGGCCTTTTTCCGAAATTTCGCTCCTATATAATTGCTTATCATAACTTACAGTACTTTTCCAAGAATTTTCAAAATTTTCTGTGTACTCCTCTTCGAATTATTACCGTAATAAGGATCCCAACAAAAATTTCGAAAAACTTTTTTTCTAAAGTCTCAAAATTTTCTTCAAAACTATCCGAAATACCTTCTCATATTGTTAATTTCATAGAATTTTTCACATAATTTTGATAATATTTTCAAAATTCCCACTTATTTTTTTCTATTTGGGGACCCCTCTCCTACAGTAACCCTTGACCGTTCTCTCATCCGGTCACTGTCTCCATTTCTCCTTTCAGTCCATTTTTTTATTATCTGTTCACTTTTAGTCTTTCAATTTCCCGTCTCCTTGTGACTCCTATTAGTTTATTACTCTCCCAATTTCTTTCCGGTTATCTCTTCTTCATCAGAAGACGTGACGACGATCCGAGAATGTGACGTTGTTATCGTTAAAGTGATTGACAGAAGAGACAAAAGAACATTTTCTTATCATCAACATATTTTTTGGCAAAAGAAAAAATTTCTGAATTTTTGGTCGAAAAAACCAAAGGTAAACACATTTGACGAAGCAAATGTTGCATTTTGCTAAAGTTTTGCGAATCCCTATTTATCTAAATGTAATTAAAGTTTCAGACTGTCTGGTGACGTCATCAGAAGGATCTGGTTTTTGGAATCAAAATGGACCAAAAACATTTTTGGAAAACAATGGCGAAAAGCAACACAACAAAAAGTGAAACAACATAACAATAGAAAGATAATTCTGAGGTGTTCAGAATCCAATAATAATATCGTGACGTCATCAAGAATCTAGATTTTCAAAAGGAATTTGAATTTCCCGCCTTTGAAGCTAAAAATTCTCTATGGTTCAGAAGATCCAAAAACTTGAAGATAATTTCAGAATTTTCAAATTTTTGACCCCCAGAAAATGAGACTCTGAAATTTCGAAAAAAACGCAAAAATGGTACCAAAAGATTTAGAATCTTCTGCTAATTACAAAAAGTATGAATTTGTCTCAAAATTTCAGCTAGAAAAGTATTTACAGTTAAAAATTGGAAAAAAATAATTTTTTTCAGAATTGTCAATTTTTCTGAAAATTCGATTCTGAAATATCAAAAAACCTCAAAGTAGTACCAAAAAACTCAAAATTTTCTGCTGATTCTAAAAAAAGTTAAAATTTGTTTCATTATTCTCACTAAAAAAGTTATTAGAGTAAAAAATCGGAAAAACTCAAATTTTCAGAATTTTCAATTTTTTGGTCTTTTGAAAAGGGGAATCTGAAATTTTAAAAACTTTGAAAAAAATACCGAAAAATTCAGAATCTTCTGCTGATTCTAGAAAATTGAAATTTGGCGCAAAATTTCGGTTAGGAAAGAATTTACAGTCAAGAATGGAATATTTTCGAAATTTCAAAAAAAAAACACTTTTTTATTTTCAAAAATTTTTTTTTCAAATTTCCCTCCAAACTAATTTAACTTTCTCAAAGACTACTTTAACGAACTTTTCAGCTGATTTTACTGTCTCAATGACCCCAAAGAAGTAAAAATTTCAAAAAAAATTTTCCAAAAAAAAACTTTTTTCAAATTTTTAAATTTCAAATTCCCAAATTTCCCCCAAAACTAACCTTCCGTCGGCACCTTCAACTTATCCACTCGTTTTCCTCCCACCACAGAACTCTGTGGTGTCACTGGCATCAGTGCCGACTGAATCGCCGTCGTCCATGATTGAGCGTCCAGTGAGCCGGAGCTTTTTTCGTCGGCTGGGGAGCCAGCTGGAAAATTTTAGCATTGGATTTAGAAAAGTTATGTTATTGGGGTCAAAATTTGGGGAAAAATGTGTGTGAAACCATCAAGGCTGGGGAGAACGCGGCCGCGGCCCGCCGCGGCGTGCCTTGAAATAACCGAGACTCTCTAAAACTATTACCATCACTCCATCCATTGCGCTTCGTCATCAACACCAGACAATCCGCGGCGCGTCCCAAATATTTCGATGCCGTCGATGCGATAGAAGAAAAACTCGAGTAGCTCGACTCAGACTCATTGCCTTCCGAAGAAGCCGTCGAGCCGCCACGCCTTGTTCGGTCTACCGTAATCGTGGAGCTCGCCGTAGAGCCCTCACGACTTCGGACACACGAAGAGCTTGTGCCCGATGACCCGAGGTATCCAGAATCCGTCGAGGATACTGTAGATGGTTTTCGAGCTATCGGCGACGCATGGATAATGTTGTAGAGCTCCTCATCTGTCAGGTTTGAGTCTCGGATGACGTCCGAATCGCCGACGCTGATGATGGTTCGAAACTTCTGATGACGTCGTGGGGAGAAGTGAACCAAGGGATAGTCATTGGCTGATTTTGATGTGGTCGGCTCATCCGCATGGGGAAGGCGCAGAATATTTAGAATCATTCTTGAGGATTCTTGATTATTCGTTCGGTTTTTTTGAAGAGAGTACAGGTATTCTGAAGATGGATAAGATAGAGGTACTGTAGATAAAGAGAGAGAGAGAGAGAGAGAGAGAGAGAGAGAGAGAAAATGAAAGTGACGCAGAGAGTCAAAGAGCAAGATAAAAGGATCGAGTACTGAAACCGTGAGTAGGTGGCCTAGAAAAAAAGAAAGTTTGCGATTCTAGGCCACTAAAGTCGATTCTGGGGATTTCTAGGCCGTCCAGGGGTTTCTAGGCCCTTAAAGTCAGTTTTTGGGTTTCTAGGCCACCAAATTCAAGTTTTGGATTCCTAGGCCATCAAAATAGATTTTTTGGATCTTTAGGCCAGGGGGATTTGTAGGCCAAAAAAGTTGGTTTTTGAGTTTCTAGGCCACCGAATTCGATTTTTGGGTTTTTAGGCCAATGGGGGGCCTTTTATGCCACCGAAGGCTTTTTTTGGATTCCTAAGCCACGAAATATAATTTTGCGGTTCCTAGGCCATTTGAAAGTTTCTAGGCCACCGAATTCAACGTTAGAATTCCTAGGCCACCAAACCCAAGTTTTGGATTTCTAGGCCATTTAGGCATTTCTAGGACACCGAAGTCAATTTCTGGATTTCTAGGCCATTTTTTGGGATTCCTAGGCCACAAATAGTGAACTGACGAATATGGCCTAGAAAACCAAATATGAATTTTTTGGGTCACATAATTAGAAGTTTTAAAAAAGTCGGCTATATTCAATGGGCAGTATTCAATAGATATGTAGTTGCTAATACCCCTACTCATGGCCTAGAATCCCAAAACCCGGATTTCTAGGCCACCCAACGAAAAAAAGTTACCCCCAACACAAAAAACTATCTCTTCCCAACTACCCCCTATTCCCCCACTCCCCTAAGCCCCACCCCCTTCTCGACCACACAGGCTCCGCCCCCAATTTTCCCATGACATTATGTCCTTCCCTTATCAAACTATTTGTACTCTGTATCTTCATACAAAATGGATAAACAACATCGTTGTGGATGAGGTCATTGGCAACGTTTACCGAAGAACAAATAGTTCAGAAAGATTTTCGGTTGCAAAATTTTAGTCTAGAAGATGGGCCCCCCATCATTGGGGGGTCAATTGGCGAAAGGAAAACAAAGTGAAACTAGAAAAGAAAAAAAGAAGTAACAAGAAAATAGGGGAACACTAAATTGGGACAAAAAAGAGGAGGGGAGAAAAAACAATTAGATGATGAATGAATGGACGTGAATAAATCAAGAGGAGGAGAATGGGCTGAAAATGGACAAAAAAGGTTGTAGAATATTCAGGTGTTTGGGCAGAAGGGTTCAGGACTAGAAGATACTAGGAGTGGCCTTGGATTCTCAAGTTTTGGAAAGTTAGGCCAGTGGAGAAAGGTTATATACCAAGACGTACGTGCTTCCAATAGAAAAAGTAGATGGCCTAAGATTCCAAAGATCGGAAAGTTAGGCCACTAGAGAAGGATTGTGTACGAGGCAAATCCTCTTTCAATGGAAGGGGTAAATGGCCTAGGATTTTAAATTTTGGAAAGTTAGGCCATCAGAGAAGGATTGTATTCCAGGGAAAACTTGCCTTCGATAGAAAGGATAGATGGGCCAAGATTTTCCAAGTTGGGAAAGTTAGGCCACGAGAAGACTCATATCCCCGACTCAAGAGCGAGAACAATAGATGGCCTAGGATTCCAAATTTTGGAAAGTTAGGCCAACATAGACAGTTAGGTCACCAAAATTCTCGATTCCTGAACTATTTTCCCGGAAGAATATGTGGCCTAGAAATCCAGAAATGAGAAAGTTAGGCCACGGGACACATTCTGAGTTGGAATAGGAAACTGTGGGGAAGTGGTGGCCTAGGATTTCACGAATAAGAAAACTCGGTCATTTTTGTAAATTCAGAAACTTGAGTTACAAGGTTTGGGGTTTTAGGCCACGGAAGTCAATTTTTGAGTTCCTAGGCCATCAGAAGGATTCTAGGCCACCAAAGTCAGTTTTTGGGTATCTAGGCCATTGGAGTGATTTTAGGCCGCTAAATCACAATTCGGGATTTCTCGGCCATTGAAGGCATTCTAGGCCACTAATTTCAGGTTTTTTTGGGTTGCTAGGTCACTTGGGACTTCCTCGGCCGCCAAAATCAATTCTTGGGATTCTAGGCCATTAAAGGGATTCTAGGCCACCAAAGTCAATTTTTGGAATTCTAGGCCATCGAATGGATTCTAGGCCACCAAAGTCAATTTTTGGGATTCTAGGCCATCTTTTTCAACATATGACCTACTTTCTAGAACCCCATTTTTCTCTACTTTTATACACTTTTTGCCCCTCCCTGCGAAAAAAATACGATTCTTCTTCTCTTCCAGAATCAGAATACATGTTTTTCTTCCTCTCTCTTTTTCTCTCCACTTTGAATCCGATAAAATCAGAACTTCCCTCTTCTAGGGAGACCGGAATACCTTCTCATTAATTAGAGGGTGGAGAAAATTGGGAAAAGTAATTTTAAAAAGACAAAAATTTCAGACTAACCTGAATTTTTGGGAAAAAGTGTTTTTGTTTTTCGGGACTACTTTTGAAAGTCACAAAAAGTGGGCGGGGCTTAAAGCAAATACGCTCTATCGGATTCTGATGAAAACCGCTATACGCGCCGTTCCACAATCCCACGCTAGGCATAATAAGAAGAAAATCGGAAGGTGTGTGTGTGGAAATGAAAAAAAAAGGAATCGAAGATTCGTTTTCCGCTAGAAAAATGAGATATACATATGCAACACCTTCTTTCGGATTTGCCACCATCATCGTTGGCATATTTCTTTTTATTCCACTCATAATCCAATCAGTTTCGGAAGAGTGGAAATGAAAAGGGGGGGGGTGGCAAAAAGTAGTCAAAACGATTAGAAAGCAGATGATTGTGCAGTGGTAATTGGTGCTTTATGGGTGGCCTAGAAAACTCCAAGTTTGGGATTCTAGGCCACCGAAGTTTGAAAGTCAAAGTGTCCTAGAAACCTCATTTTAGGCCATCGGTGGATCGAAATGAAGCGAGGATTGTAGAAACCGCTAGGTGGCCGAGAAAACCCATTTAAGGCTGCCAGAAAAAGGTCAAGACTGTGGTGGCCTAGAAAACTACAATTTTGGAATTCTAGGCCACTAAGATTCAAAAATCGGTATCGAATTTAAAACTGTTGAAGGATGGCCTAGAAAGCTCATTTTTTGCCATCAGAGGCTTAAAATAAGGCAATAATACCAGGTGGCCTAGAAAACCCCAAATTTTGGGATTCTAGCCCACTAACGCTCAAAAGCCAGAGTCTAATCTAGAAGGCCCAGAAAACTCATTTTGGCCCTCAGAGACTGAATATAAGGTCAAGACTGTAAAAAAACATTGGGTGGCCCAGAAAACTCTGAATATGGGTTTCCAGGCCACCGAAATCGAATGTTGGGTTTCTAGGCCGCCGACTTCAGTGTTTTGGAATTCTAGGCCACCAAAGTCAGTTTCTGAACTTTTAGGTCACCAAAACTAATTTTTGGGTTCCTATGCCGTTTCTGAATTTCTATGGCACAAAAATCAATGTTTGGATTTCTAGGTCACCAATACCAAATTTTGTGTTTCTAGGTCACTAAAATCAATTTTCGCGATTCTAGGCCATTCTGGATATCCTAGGCCACCAAAATCAATTTTTGGGTTCCTATGCCGTTTTTGACTTCCTAGGCCATGAAAATCAATTTTTGGGTTTCTAGGCTATTAAGAGGTTTCTAGGCCACTTAAAGTAGGATTACAGTCATTTTTTTAATATTCTCAAAAGATCGTCCCAATTCCAGTATTTACGAAAATAACAATATTTTTGCACAAAAATCGTTAAAACTCGAGAAAATCGATTTTCAAAACGCCAACTTACATTTTTTCTAACCCATTTCAATGAATGTAGAATTTTTTGCTGATTCAAATGCACCTAATATCGCTGCTCAAAACGCCCTAGAAAATGTTTTATTAACAATTTTTCAATTGTCGCGCCGACCGCTGCCGCGGCAGCGGCGAGCGCGACAGCAGACTCAAGTCGGCAGCGGGCGGCGCGACAAAGTGCAATTTCGTTCATAAAAATTTTTCTATTGCGTTTTGAGCAGCGATATTAGGTGCATTTGAATCAGCGAAAAATTCTACATTCATTGAAATAGGTTAGAAAAAATGTAAGTTGGCGTTTTGAAAATCGATTTTCTCGAGTTTTAACGATTTTTGTGCAAAAAAAATGTTATTTTTGTAAATACTGGGATTGGGACGATCTTTTGAGAAAATAACAAAAATGACTGTAATCCTACTTTAATTCAATTTTTTAGAATTCTGGGCCACCATTAACAAAACCAACAACAAAGTTCAATTTTCCCATCTTCAAAAATTTGAACACTTTTTCTTGTACAAAAACTTTTCCGAACATTTTAGTGAATACGGAAGAGAAAAAAAGAAACAGATGATCGAATCCCATTGAGAGAAAAGAACCGTGCAAAACCTAAACACCTCTGTCCACCTAATTGAGATTTCTGAAGTGTCCTTGTTTATTTATGTTGTTTGTGTGTGGGTGGGGGTGTCCTTCAAAGATTTTTTCAAAAAAAGTGGACCTACAGTAGTCCCTGAAAAATTTTTTGAGATAGTTCCGAAAGTTTAGGTTCAAAAGCTTCAAAAATCGAAAGTCGCAAATAAATCTATGAATAAATTAACAGGGTGACAATAGACGGTGGGGGAGGCAAATCTAGATTATAATCTATGCAAATTGCGCAACTTTTCGCACCCTCTTTTTCGGGTGCAAAGAGACTACAAACTACAGTAGGGTATACTGTAGCTGATGACATCTACAGGTGGTCCACTTTGTTTGGGAGTAAGAACACAAAAAGACAGAAAATAATTTATCCATCTGACAAGTTTTATGTGAACTTGGCCAAGTTCTCATGGATTACTGTAGGATTACTGTAGTCTGAGGATTACTGTAGAATCACTGTAGTCTACAGATTATTGTAGTTTACAAGGTTACTGTAAAATCATAGGATTATTGTAGGGTACTGTAGGATTACTGAAGGATTACTGCATGATTACTGTAGGATTACTGTAATCTACAAAATTACTGAAGGATTATTGGATTATTGTAGGGCTACTGTACTTTACAAGATTACTGTAGGATCATAGGATTACTGTAGGATTGTAGGAATACTGAAGGCTACTGTAGTCTACAGAAATAGTTCTTTGAACCGAGAAATTTTTGCAAAAATCGAGAAAGAGAGATAGAAATCATGACGTTTATGATGATAAACGGTACAATGACGTCGTGAGAATGGAATTTGGATTATCCTTTCTTTTTAGTTCAATGGAGCGCAATTGCTACCGGAGTTTTAAAAGGGGTTAAAAACGCTCAAAATTGACAGTTTTTTCTCAATTTTTTTGGCAAATTTTCAGACAGAAACTTGCTTAAATTTGGTGGAAAATGATGTCATTTTTTTTATTCACAATAAAATTTAGAATAACAGCAAAAAACAAACAAAAAAAAATGACCTAAAAATGGAACATTTGGGTTCGCCAAATCTGCCAATATTTGTTTGAACATTTTATTTTCAAAAATCAAAGGAGAGTACTTTAGAATCTAAAAAAAGAGAATGGTGGCCTAACTTTTCCATCTGGGGACTAGAAAACCAACAAGCTCCGCCCACAATTTCAGGAATTCTACAGTAATCCAAAATTCAAAATTCCAGAACTTTCTGTCCCAAAAAAAGTGACTAATGTTTGTACTATCCTTTTGATTTTCAAAAGTTTTCCCTTTTTCTCGGTGCATGAGAAATCGGAAGGAAGAATAATACATGTTTGTTTTGTAGACAACAGAAAAAAAAGTGCGGAAATTCTGAAAAAAAAACAATACAGAAGGCATAGGTGTGTGTATAGTGGAAGGATGAGTCAACTTTCTAAAGAAGGTGATACATAATGATCGAGAGATTCAGAAGGCGTGACGAAGACGATGTCTAGGGAGGGATTCTGAAGTCTAGGAGAATCGAAATTAGAGATTCTGGATCTTAGATCAGGATTTTTTAAAAACAGATAGAGGCAAAGAAAGTTGAGGAAGACTCTGAAGACGTTAGAGGAATCAGAATCGAAAAATGAAGACGTCAGGTTTTCAGAATCAGAGATAGAAGACGTTAGGAGGTTCTGCATTGAAAATGGAAGACGTTAAGGGTTTCAAAATACAAAAATGAAGTCATCAGAAGTTCAAAATTGACAATTAAAGACGTCAGATGGTTCAGAATTTAAAATTGAAGACATGAATTGGATTTAGAATTCAGAAATTGGATTCAGAAGACATCAGGAGATTCAGAATCCAAAATTAGAAATGTCAGGTAGTTCGAATCAGAGTTCGAGAGTCTGGGAAGGATTCGAAAAGCTTAAGATAATCTAGAAGAGATTCAGAAGACGTTAGAGGGTTCAGAAACCATCTTCCGAAAAGTTGAAAGATTCAGAATTGGTTTCAGCAGAAGTTCGAAAATCGATTCAGAAGACGTCAAAATCATATAATGGGTCAGAATTCATCAGAAATTTCAAAAATTGATTCTGAATCCAAAAAACTGAAACTATTTTTTCATGATTCAAAATCCAAAACGAAAACTATTTTTTCATTTCAAATGGATTTTGAAGCTTCAGAAACTTCTTCAGAAGACCACGTCTTCTGAATCTAATTTGAAGCTTCAAATCATAATTCAGAAGACGTCACGTCTTCTGAATCAGAATCCTACTATCAATTTCAGAAGAGTATCAAAATCCTGAATTCAAAACCAATCAAATTCTCGGGTTTCAAAACCTAAACCTTCCCATCAGCCTCTCCGTCCCCTATTCCAAGCCCCGCCCCCAAGAATCCTAGACTCCGCCCACTTTTTCATTGTGATAGTATAGTACATATATAGAAGGGGAGGTCGGGAGGGAAGTTGATAGGCTAATGACATCAGAATAATCAGAAAATGAAAACAAAGACAATAGAAGTTGGAAGAAAAAGTGTAATTTTAGCAGTTATTTATAAAGTTTCTAATTGTGTCTTCTTCTTCAGAATCTTTAGAGATTTCTGAATGATACAGTACTACTTTTTCTCTTTTTCTCGAATTAGAATTAGATTCGAAACAAGAAGAAGAAAAACATAGTTGGGGGTTAACAACATGGAGACGATTCCTTATCACTGACGACGTCATCAGTGACGTCGTCGAGGCCTTCTGAATTCATCGAGGATTTCGTCTTCTCAAGAAAAATTGGGATCGACAGAGAGGGGACAGAGGGGACACATGATGATTGATTCGATTTCTCGCGGTCGGCCGCTTCGATCGAGAAGAAGATGGACTTTGTGGAAGGGAAAAAAATCATCTTCTTCTTGTCAATTAGAAGAAGAAGATATGTTTCGAATGGTGTTGACAACGTCTTCTGGAGTGTGACGTCTTCTTCGGGAAAAAAGCACAAATCACAGTTACACGTGGAAGTATGAATCGAGAATCTTGAGAAGATTCAGAAGGCATCAAATTCCTAGAGATTAGGACCTTGAAAGCTCCCGACCTTTTAGATCCCAGAAAACCTTAGAATTTGATTCAGAAGACATCCAGAATCCAAAAATTTTGAATCTGGTCTGATTAGGAAGCAATTGGAACTATTTGGATTCTATGAAACTTCAGAATCAGATGTGGAAGACGTCAAGATTTTGAATATTAGAATCTGGTTATATTTGGAAGCGTTTGGAACCTTTTAGACCCTAGAAAACTTCAGAATCAGATTCAGAAGACGTCAAAATTCTAAAAAACGAAGCTGACCAAATTTGGAAACTTCGGAAGTCTTTGAACACCAGAAAACTTCAGAATTAGATTCAGAAGACGTCGAAATTCTAAAAATCTAAAGCTGAATCAATTTGAATGCGTTTGGAGCATTTTAGACTCAAGAAAACTTCGTAACTCAAATTTCCCGAATCTAGGAAAAAGTACAGTATCCCAAGTTCAAATTTCTAATAGTTTTCGTCGTCTAAAAATATGTTGTATCAATTTAACATTGCTACGCAGCGAATTTCAAATCCTACATTTCTGGCGCTCTAGAATTACTAAAACTATTATTTTTAACACTACAAAACCTAATATGAACATTCAGACACCTTAAGAATCTAGACGATGTCAAAAAAATCCTAACCCTTATCTACCCCCGGGGTCCCGGCGCCGGAAAGGTGCAAAACACACATAAACATTGGGTGGGGAGGGCTGGGAAGAATAGGCGCGTTGACTTTTTGGCCATTTCGAAAATATGTACTACTGTATTAGAAAAGAAGAAGAAAAGTTGATCTAAAAAGATCAGGAAATTAGACATAGTGAAGAAGGAATGATTGATCAAACTATAGACATAACAGAGGGGAAACTTGATATCTCGATTTGGCGGTCGGGTGGTGGGGGTGGTGACCTCAAAAGAAAAACAACAAAAAAATGAAGGGAATCGGAGAGTTTTGAAGATTCTAACGAACAGCTTTAGAATCTTGCTCAAAAATTGTGAAATGAATATTTCTTTCAGATTTTATTTCGGATAGTAACGTCTTCTGAATCCTGTGGGATTCCGGTTCTAGAGTTTTCTGGATCCCCAAGAATTCAGAATTCACCAGTTTCCAAAAAATTCGAAATTGAGAACTTAACTCACAGTTCAGATTTTACCGTTTTCAGAATCTTTTCAGAATTCTCATGGTAACGCCTTTTGAATCCTGCCAAATCTAGATTGTAAGGTCTTCTGAATTCACTCAAATTCAGAATTTAATGCCTTCTGAACAAAGTCAGACTTAGATTTTAAAGTCTTCTGAATCCTACCGAATCTGGATGGTAAGATCTTCTGAATCCTCAAGAAATCCAAACAACGTCTTCTAAATCTTCCCAGTTCATTCTAAAATTCGAGGTATTCTGAACACCTTCCAATTCAGATTTCAACGTCTTCTAAATCCTCTAGAATTCAGAATCCAATTTTTTCTGATTCCCGAAAAAACAGCTTCTAGCGACTTTCGAAATCTCTCAATTTCAATGCCCAAGGTCTTTTGAATTATCTATATTCTAAAGTCATCTGAATCCTCCAGAATTCAGAATCCTTCTATCTCAAATCCCACAACAGACATCACTATCCCCACATCTCGATCATTTCCGTGACTTTCGAGATATCACTTTTCTCTGGTTCCTCGGAAAACAATTCCCCCATCCAAAATCAGCATCAAAAACTGAAGAACCCGTGTTCTTTTACCTCTCTCCTTCTGTATCCCTATCGCTTTTCTGAATTCTCACTATCAAAAAAGAAGACGTCAAACTCTCCTCCTACGTCATAAACCGAATAGAGTGAGAGATAGTTTGCAAACCGTTGGCGATTCGTCTCGATTTCCAAAAAACGCGCACGCCGAATCGGAAGTCGAAAAAAGAAGGACACGCTTTTATCAGAGAAAAGGGAGGCAAAATCTATCGTATAAACCGAAACATACGACAATAAAATAATTGAGGAACCTAGAATGAATGGTCTCAGTTTATTTTTACACGGGGTGTTAATGTTGCAGAGGGAAATCTAAAAAAGAAAAAGAGAGGTCTAAAATCACCGATCGAAAATCGTTTTTGTTCAGGGTTAGCTGGGAAGGAGTAGAGTGTAGGGAATCAGGGATTCAGGGATCCAGTTACAGTAATGAAGGGGATCTTCAGGATTCTAAAATACCGGCTACATTAATCCAGATAAAAAGCTGATAGAAAGCTACATTGATCTACAATAATCCAGTAAATCTCGATGATTTTACAGGAGAATTTTAACAGCTACAGTAATCCGCGATCTTAGCTACAGTAACCCAGGAGATTTTGAGGATCCCAGAGAATCTACAGAAGACCAGCGACAGTAATCCAGATAGCAAGCTGATAGGAAGCTCCTGTAATCTACAGTAATCCAGGGAACCTTCAGGGTCCTACTGGAGAATCCTACCAGCTACAGTAATCCAGATAGGAAGCTGATTAGAAGCAACGGTAATCCAGGAACCAGCTACAGTAATCTACAGTAATCCAAATAGGATGTTGATAGAAAACTATACTAATCCTGGGATCAGCTACAGTAATACAGATAGCAAGCTGATTGGAAACTACGGTAATCTACAGTAATCCGGAGATCAGCTACAGTAATCCTGAGAATCTTCAGAATTATAGAAAATTGTCAAAAGATTCCTTTCTCTAGGAAGGCCACGGGAAGTCTACTATTTCTACAGTAATCCAAGGAATCTTCAGGGTTATGGAGCATCTACAGTAATCCCAAGTGACTAAAGTAATACCCTAACTATCCAAATCATTCCATATTTTGAAAGTTTGGTCTTATCCCCCTTAAACACATACCCAATTGGCGCCATTATCAAAGTACAGAACCCCTTTTCTCTCCCAAGATCAAGTTTCATATATGATGATTGCGGCGTCAAGTTGTAATTGTGTCTCTTTGTTTTCATAGACATGACTGGCCCCCGAGACGGACGGTTTTGAACTTGAAGTGGAGTAGGGAGTAGGGAGACCTTGAAAAAAGGACAGGTGCATATGAATAGGGATAGGAAAAAGTGACCGGAAGTTGTTGATCTGGGAAGATGGAATTGAAAATACAGTAATCCAGAGATCTATAGGGTTCAAAAGGGGAAAGAATTGTGGCTCAAAATCTAGGTTTGGAATCCTAAAAATTACCGATTCCTTGGATCACTGTAGCAGCTTTACAGTAATCCCTACCGTGATCCGGAATTCAAAAAAAAATTTTCAAAAAAAAAATTCAAAAAAATTTTCTCAAAAAGTTCAAAAGATGCCCCAGAAATGATAGCTTCTATCACAAGCTGGTAGTCTACAGTAATCTCTACAGTAATCCCCAAAATACCCCAACCACCTACCCTGGGCCTTGGGCCCAATCTTCAAAATCAAAATTTCCCGTTATCAATTTATCAATTAATCAAAGTTTGAACTTGATCTCTTGTGTCCTCATATCAAACCCCGCCGGTCACTATAATCAAATATTAATATCAGTCTACATGTCATCGACAAATTCTCATGTATTCTTATCCCGAAAAGGGCATCTGTGAACGTGCAAATCGGTCAAAAAGTTGAAAATTCGCAGCCGCCTGAATGACGGATCATTTTCGAGGACAGGATCGGATCTGTCTTTTATTAGGAAGATAGGAGAGAAAAACTGATAAGACTTGAGGTTGAAGATCAGGGATCCAGTCACCGGAAGAAATAAAAAACGAGTCGATGGAAGAAAAATCGGAAAAAAAACACATGGTTACTATCATATTAGCCCTTGGCTATTAGAAGGTTGCGTGGTTTTTTGAAATCGAAAAAAATACGATGATTTTCAGGTCTGTCGTACAAAAGATGATTGTATTAGGAGGTTGGAAAATAATTTTGTTAAAAAAATGGATTCAGGGAACGTTTGATATTTGCGGGCACCGTAAGATCTGCAGGTGATTTTGAAGCGGCCCTGAAAACTTTGCAGTATCAACTTTACATGGCTACTCAGCGAAATAGAGATTTTACAATTTCAAGCTTCAAAAAGACTCGCGAAAATTGAAAATTCAACAGTTCAAAAAAATTTTGCGGTATCGATTTCTAGTGGCTACGCAGCCAATTAGAAAAATTGGTTTTTCGAGTCCCTAAAATCCCGCGAAAATCGAAAATTCAAAAATTTTCCCGTTCAAAAAACTTGTGCAGTATCCATTTAACGTTGCTACGCAGCGAATTAGAAATCTTCTTTTTTTGAGCTTCAAAAAAGCCCGCGAAATTTGAAAATTCAAAAAGTTCTAAACGGTCCAAAAAATCCGTGCTGTATCAACTTGTAGTCGCTACGCAGCGAATTACATTTTTTCGTTTTTTGAGCCCCTAAAAGCCCGCGAATGTAGAAAACTTTAAAAGTTATCTATACGGTCCTAAGGCATATCGCTAAAGGGTTGATAATCCCAATCCAAAATATTTTGCGGTATCAATTTCACGTTGCTACGCAGCCAATTACAAACCTTGCTAATTTGGGCTTCAAAAAAGCCTGCGAAAGTTGAAATTCGAAAATTTTGCCATAGTGATCTAGAAATGCGTTAGAAAGCTCTATACCACAAATGTAAGCAGCGAAATTAACATAACTGAGTATCAAACGTTTGATACTCAGTCAACTCCCAATTTGACTGCAGTGACCCCTACAGTAATCCAAACTTCTTCAAACCAAACTAAACTGCAAAAAAGTTCAAATAAAAACCTTGATTTCTTATACCTATT
The DNA here is from genome assembly GCA_963966625.1 of Caenorhabditis zanzibari. NCBI lineage: Eukaryota > Metazoa > Nematoda > Chromadorea > Rhabditida > Rhabditidae > Caenorhabditis > Caenorhabditis zanzibari. Next base: position 17,365,808 of record OZ016472.1, on the reverse strand, counting down.
CCTCCTGTTCATCATCAACATCTCCTCTTTTCTCAAGAAAAAAAATTTCCATACCCAAGTACTCGGAACGTCTTCAGAAGACACCATGACCCATGGGGGCGGGGGCGGGGGAGGGTGGACTCAATGATCCATAGAAAAATTGAGAGGAAACAAGACACAAATATAAAATTGTGTATACAGTTTGTGTATTTGTCTGACAAGGGAAGGGGACTAGAAATATAAAGGAGGGCCTAGGTTTCCAGGGTGGAAGGAATCCTAGGCCATCTAAAAAACATATAGAAGCTTCACTAGAATCTACTAGAGATGGCCTAACTTTTTTAAAACCGGAGAATTCCAGGCCATTAAAATTGAGACGTTAAGAACGATCCAGTGTACAAGACAACTGGAAGTTTTAGATGGCCTAACTTTCTCAAAATGGGGAATCCTAGGCCATGGAGACTGTTTTGGGAGGCCCAGGGCCCAAGAAGTTCGGAAAATCTAGTGATGGCCTAACTTTTCAAATAGTTAGTTTCCTAGGCCATCAGTAGACAATAGTGACGACCAACTGTATAAAAAAGCTGGAAACATTTGATGGCCTAAATTTTTTCAAAATGGGAAATTCTAGGCCACGGTGACTATTTTGAGGAGCCCAGGGCCCAGAAAGGCCGGAAAGACGATTGATGATTGATGGCCTAACTTTTCCAGAATTGAGAATCTTAGGCCACCAATGTCAAAGTTCACCTAAAAAACAGAACTGGAATTGCAAGATGGCCTAACTTTCTCCACATCGAGAATCTTGGCCCATGGGGACTGTTCGAAGGCTCAGCTGTTCAGAAGGGCCTGAAACTGAGAGTGGCCTAACTTTCCAGAAATGAGAATCTTAGGCCAAGTTAGGCCACAAATGCACAAATCGTCTGTTTAAAAAACGGGAAGTTTGAGATGGCCTAACTTTTCCAAAGTATGGGAATCTCAGGCCACCAATTAGGTCAAACTTCTCACTCATTTCTCTGAACTACGAAAACTATACAAAAAAAAACCGAGAAAAATAGTGACCCCCCTATAACTTTACACTTCCTATACATGTACTATCTATATATTTTTCGCGGGAAACTGTTGCAAGAAGACAAGAAAAATGTATATAGAGAAGAAGAAGCATCACTATTAGAGACACATAGTTGTGTGTCTATCTCTGAAACAATTTTTTACTTTTTTCGGTGAAGGTCAAAAAGGGGCGGGGCTTAAGAGAGTGACCGATGGAAGAAGGAGGGAGAGGAATGCTTTAAGGAAGTTCAAAGAAGCTAATTGGAACTTTTTTGAAGAGAGAGAGAACGGAGGAAGTTGTAGTTGAAATTAGAGAAAAAAGAGGAAGGAAAATTTGGTTTGGCCTGATTAAACCTAGAGGCTTAGTCATGGCAGAGGCTTTTCAAATTGGTTAAAGTTTTTTGGTTGTGATTGGAAATTTGGCGGTCGGACGCGGTCGGGATTAATTTACATAAACAGCTAAGTTTGTGCCTCATTGATCTACAGGCCGCGGTCAATAGCGGTCGAGATTACAAAAAAATGCTTTCTGTGGTCGAAAACGGTCGAAATTCTCATGGAAAAATGAATTTCTTGCAAGTGTTCCGAAGTTTTTGTGGTCGAAAATTTGGCGGTCGGTCGCGGTCGAGATTTTTTAAGTAACATAAGGTAAGCTTGTACGCTAAAGGTCTGCAGGTCGTGGTCGAGCATTCTGTGGTCGAAAACGGTCGAGATTCTTATCGAAAAATGAATTTTTTAAAGTGTACCGAAATTTTTGTGGTCGAAAATTTGGCGGTCGGTCGTGGTCGAAACTCTTAAAGTTAAGTAAACATGGACTAGAGGTTTGCCGGTCGTGATCGACCGCGGTCGGAACTTCCGTGGTCGAAAATTTGGCCGAGATTTTTAAAAAGAAACGGATTTCTATCAAATTTTCAGAAAATTCTTTTGGTCGAAAATTCAATGGTCGATCGCGGTCGAGTTTTCAAAAATTTAGACGAGCTTTTTGTGGTCGAAAATTTGACGGTCGACACGGGTGTGATTATCATGGTTTAATAAGCTTGATCTAAAAAAAGCCAAAATGTGCCATTTTTACAGATTTATATTGGTCAAAAATTTCTCGACCGCCGTGGTCGAGTGCGGTCTAAATTTTTTGGTCGAAAATTACAAAAAGTATATTTTTGAGCCTCCTGCCTTCTAGACGGCCCGATTCATTCTCAAAATTCTCTGAACTATTCAATTTCCCAAGAATTCATTCTTTTTTTTTGTCAAAAAATTACGCGCCAATATCTATGAAAAAATACTCCTACTTTTCTAGACTAGACATCGTAACGCATATCATAAAAATAGATCTTTTCTATTTTTGTTCCTCTGAAAAATTCTTAGAAAAACTCTTATTTTCGAATTGAAAAGGCTCAAAATGAGCCCAAAATGAGCCCCAAAAAAAATGAGAGTCAAAATTAAAAATTCTACTCAAAAATTCATAGCGATGAAAAATTCTTGTTGATGACGTGAGTAAGCTTTTCGACTTTTTCAGCCTATTTTTGGGGTCTGAAAAAGCGAAGAAATGTTCGAAAAACAAAAAATGAAAAATCAGTCACCAAAAAAAAGCGAGACAAACAACTTTTTGAATCGAATGACCATTCTTTTTCTATTTTCGCTGAAAATGGCCACATTTTTTGTTCGATAAGCCTTATCACTTGACACATTCGACCCACTAACCCCCAAAATTTTAGGCTCCGCCCACTTTTCAACAATAAAAAAAGGTCTCAATCTTAATCTTATCAGTTTCCCAGTTGACCGAACAAAGGAAAGTCTATCTCTTTCGATTCAATTTCAAAATTAAAGACGAAAAAGTGGGCGGAGCCTAAATGACCGTCAAAGACGGCTGGTGGCGCCAGAAGAAGACGCTTGACCTCCACTTTACTACAAAGGGCTTCTTCTAGTAGTTTATGTGTATTTGTGATTGCGTTTTCGACGAAAATGGCAGAAGGGGAAAAAATCAGAGAAAAAATAGAAAAATTTTAATGGGTAGGTGGAAATTTTAGATTTTGGAACGAAAATTCTAGAAGGATTCTGAATATTAGGAAAAGAAGTTTTTTCAGAATCTTGGAATTCTGTAGAATCTTGAATTCTTGAAGTTTTGAAGTCTTGAAGTCTCAAAATCACAGAGAATTTCAGAATTTTAGAACTTCAGAACCTTAAAGTATTTCAGAACCTTCTAAAATTTCAGAATCTTCCAGAATTCAGATTTTCAGGATCTTCGAGAATTTCAGAAGTTTTCAGAATTTCAAAAAATTTGAATTTTCTAAATTACAAAGTTGACGAATTTTAGAATTCTAAAAATTTTTTTTTTTTTTTGAATCCGAAAATTCAATCTAACGAGAATCCAAGGATCCAAAATATTTAGAATCTAAGAATCCAAGAATTCCAAAAAGTTTGAGGAAAATCCAAAATTTTCAGAATACCAAATTTTTTTGAATCTCGCATTCTCAAAATCTTGAAATTCAGAATTTTGGAATTTCAGAACTTCGGAAAATTTCAAACATTGAATTTATTAGAAATCTAGGAATTCTAGAATCTAAGAATCTCAGAATCCAAGAATTCAAGAATTCAAAAATCCAAAAAATCTAAAAATCGAGAATTCAAGAATCCAAAAATCTTCAAAATTTTAAATTTCAGAAATTCAAAATTTCAGAATCCAAAAATATTAAAATCTCAAAACTACAGTAATCCAATAACAGCTATTTTTGATGACGCCTAATTTTTTCCAGCTAAAAATACATCCCAATCCACTAAAAAAAATATTTTTTTCATAAAAAATCCAAAAATAAATCAGAAAACAGTTCAAAAACCACTGAACGACCAAGTATTGTCATTTTTGAAACAGAAAAAAGTTGCAAAAGCTGAGTAAATAGTAAAAGAAAAGTTAGTTGGAAAAAAATGGATAGAAGAGTCTCGAAACTTTATGGAAAAATAAGAAAAATGGTCTAGAATTTTGAAGGATCTGAAAAATCGGAATCCACAGATTTATAAAACCAAAAAATCTACCAGAAACTGAAAATCCAAGAATTCCAAAAGTCTAAAATTCCAAAATTCAATAATCCTGTGATTTCTACAAAAAAATTTTTCCAAAAAAAATTCCAAATTTTTTTATCGAAACTTTATATTTTTAAAAAATGGTCATGAACTGACTAAAACTTCTCAAAAACCGCCCAATAATTCAAAACCCATTTTTCATTTTTAATTATCTAATTTGGGTCAGAAAAGTGAGAAAACAACAGAACCACAAATGGTTAGGCTATAACAATGAAAAAAATTTCCCAAAAATTTTTACACTTTTTCTCAAGGGGACCCCAAAAAATGGACAAAATATAACAACAACAAGTGACCGAGACTGTCCATTCAGCCTTATTTTTGTACTAATGATCATCGCCATTTTCAACCAAAATAACATCACAAATAAATAGCCGAAAAATTTTACGATCTTGTTGTTGTTGATTTCCAGAGGAAAAGCATAGAAATCGAGAAAAGGAGAAGCAGGTTACTGGAATTTCGGCTGATTTAGGCAAGAATCTAGAATTGGAATAGAAGGAAAACAAACGATTTTCTGACCGAGAAAGATTCTGGGAATTTAAGAATCTAAAAATCTAAGAATTTGGTTACTGTAATTTTCAAATTTCCCAAAATCGCCGAACTGTTCAAAACACAATAAATTCCCAAATTCCATAATTTGTTTTCCCTCCAATTCAAAATTCAATTCCACCTACAGTACCAATTCCAATTTTTCTTCACAAATTTTCCGTTAAATTTTCACAAGACGGTGGTAAATTGACTAGTGTGTTTCACTGATTTCCAGACCGGTTTCTCTTTTTTTTCTATTGAGAAGGCATTTAGAAAGAAAAAAGTGAACGGTTAGTTATGATGATGATCAGGTGGTTCAAATTCTCAAAAATTACCAAATTTTTGTTCGGGGGTCTAGAAACTGTAATTTTGTGCCAAAACTGTGCCAAAATTTTATCTGACAACGCTTGGAAAAGTCAAAAAGTGTTATCAGCTGACAAAACTTTGATAAAAATAGCGACAACTTTGAATCTTTAAAAAGCAATAAAAAAACCTGGAAAAATTATGTGCTTTTTTGTTTATCTTGGATTACTGCAGGAAATAGTTACTCTGGGTTACTGTAGGTACTTTGGGTTACTGTAGGAACCTCCAAATTGTTGGTTGGCTTAGTATCAAACGTATCGCTAATCTTTGTGAAACTAGAGTGATTATTTTTATAAAAAAGTTCTAATTTCCCCAGGCTTCTAAAAACGGAGACTTTGAAATCTATCCGGAAACTTCCAAGAATCCGAAATTTCTCCATCAAAAATTCATAGAACCTTTTTCACCTTTGTACTTTTCTTCTTTTTTTCATTTTTTCAATATTTTTTTCCAAATGAAAGTACGCAGCAAAGTTCTATATACAATTTCCACCACTCCAACCGTCTAAGTCTCTCTTACTGATTTTTTTCTTTTTATTTCTCGATTCTCGGCGACCACCGAGGATGGAGAAAGTGAGAAAGAGAAGGGTAATCAAGGGGAAAAATTAGTAGGGAAAATTTGTAGAAAAAAAATGGAAAAGAAAATGAAAGATTTTCGAAAATCGAAAGGGTTGTTGAAATTTTGTGAATCGTAAAATATAAATAGGGATCGAGAAAATCAAAATCGAAACTTTTTGAATTCTCAGAAATTTTCAGAACTAAAAAAATCGAATCTCAGAAATAAAAGATACTTCAGAATCTCAAAGTTGTATACTTTTTGAACCCAAAAATTTTGGAATTTTTAAAGTCTGAGAATCCAAATTCTCCAGAATTAGGAAATTCCAAATTTCAGATTCTAGGAATTTCTGAATCTCAAAAAATCAGATTTTCAGAAACTGAAAACTATGGAATCTCGAATTCGCCGCATTTTAGAATTTCAGAATCTTAGGAATTTTCAAAACTTCAAAATCTCAAAATCGTAGAACTTCGGAATCGCAAAAATTCAAATTTTGAGATTCTCGGAATCTTGGAATCTCAAAATTTGCAAAAAAAAATTAGCAAATTCTGAAATTTTAGAGATTCAGAATCTCAAAACCTTCAGGAATCTGGATTCCCTCAAAACTTTAACTTTTCGACTCATAAAAAGCCCAAAATCCAAAAAAAAACCAAGTCTAAAATCATCGAAATTCAAAGAAGTTCTATGTAAAATTCAATACAAAAAGAAGAGATCCAAGAAACTTCCAGACAAAAAAAATCCCATCATCGAAAATGAAAATCTCGAAGACTATTACTACTATCCAGATAGACCGTCTCTCTATACCAGTAGTCAGAATTCTTCTTCTTCTGATTCTCGAGAAAAAAGAAAAGTGGTAAAAAGACAAGAGAGGACAAATTGACTATGCAGAGAAGAGAGAATTGAATGATGAACAAAAAAAACTGTAAAGATGCTAATGTGGTGTCGCTTATGAGAGATGAACATGTGTATGGTTGTCTCAGAAGACGTCAACGTCTTCTTCTCGAGAATCAAAGTAACTGTGGGGGCCCTGCCCACCGGGGGAATTCCCTCTTTGCTTGTTACATCTTTGATTGGAGAATTCCATAAGAATTGAAGAAGTAACAAAAAAGAGAACATGAATCAAGTGGAATCGGAATTGTTGGAGGTGAAATCTATAGGTAATTGTGTGTCTGTATAAGGAGGGAATTTACCCCCGGAAATTGATATAGACTAGTTTTTGGGAAAGGTTTGGGTTTCTAAGTGGCCTAGTTTTCCAAATCTGGGGATTTCTAGGCCATCATCTTTTTTCAGATTCCAGGGGTTCAAGGCCATTAGATGGTGGCCTAGTTTTTGAATAGTGAGAGTTTCTAGGCCACTTTAAGGTTTGGAATAAACAGTTTTATAGGTTCTTTGGATGTTAACTAAGTTTTTGGTGGTCGAACTTTCCAAATTTGGGGATTTCTAGGCCACTTTAATTTTTTATAAATTTTCAGTCTAATTTTCGTCCGGGTAGCAGAAGGAAATCAAGAGGAGCCAGTTTTTGAAAAGATTGGACTTTTGATGGCCTAGTTTTTTTATGGTCTAGTTTTTTGATGGCCTAGTAAACTTTTGATGGCCTAGTTTTTCAAATATGAGGATTTCTAGGCCACCAAGAACGGCGGAAAGTTTTAATGATCTTTTCAGTTGGGAATAAATTTTTTCTTAGGTTCTATCGATAATAACTGTTCTGGTGGCTGAATTTCTTATTTCTCGAAAATATAGGCCATCGAATGAAAATCTAGGCCATTCAACTTGTTTTCGACAATCTAGGCTATTTTCAAAAAACTAAGCCACCAACTTAAAAAAAATTTTTTTGGACTTCTAGCTCATTTTCGATGACCTAGTTTTCCTTGGCTTCTAGACCCCAAGTAACCAAAAAAATAAAAATGACCTAGTTTTCCATTTGTTCGGAATCCTAGGTCATCAAAGTTTTCTAGGTCATCATCACTCAAAACTGTACCATCATCATCAAAACTACACAAAAAAAATGTTTTTTCTTCGAAACTTTTGTCCACAGGAACTTTCCTTTCCTGAATCCAGAAAGTTCGCCAAACTCTCCTCCATTTAACATAAATTCGACCATTTTGTGGTTTTAATTCGACCCATAATATAAGCTACTTATACTGTATAGAGAGAACAAAATATGACGCACATTTTTTTGCAAAAAAATGGAACAGGGGAGGCATCATGAGTCATCAAAAAGATAGAGGGATTCAGGTAAGGTTAGAAAAAAGGAGCGGAGCTTAAATTTTGAAATTCAAAAAGGAATTTTACTAGAAAACTGTATATTATAGAGATTTTAGAGAGTGATCTTTAGAATCAAAAAAAAATCGAACCATTGAAAAATCAGTGAGGATGATTCATCAAAAGAACAACTGTTGTCCTCTTGATTTTTCGAATCCAAAAAAACTAGGACCACCTGTTCCGGGGATTAGGGGAAATTGTGATTATCAGAAAATCCAGAAACCTCAAAAATCCAAAACCAAGAAAATCAAATTCTTCAAAATCCGAGAATTCAAAAATCCGCAATCTTCGAAAATTCAAAATTCCGGAATCCCAACATCCCAAAAAGAGGTCCCTAAAACTCAAAAGAACCCAAAAAATGCCTACAAAAGGTAACTAGAAGGGAAATACAAGAAGGGCGCAAAAAGTGAGAAGAATAAGCTTAAGACAAGAAAAAAAGAGTCTTCCAAAAAAAAAAGTGAACAATGAAGAGAAGAACAGTTCCTTCTTTTTGGTTTCCTAAGGACACATATTCGAAAAGACAAGAGGTCACACTCATTAGGCATCTCTCGAACAGAGAAGAGGTTGAATGCCATTTTGGAAATATGTAAACAGGTGTTATCTTGATGAAAAGAAGTAGAGAGGAACTGGAAGAAAATTAAGTGAAAGAGTACCGGAATCCCAAAAATCCTAGCTTGAAAATGTTAAATTCCGAAAATTCCAAATAAAAGTGAATATTTTCATGTTCCAAATGAAAATAAGTAATTTTTATGTTTTGGGAACTCATGGAACCTAAAAATCTTAAAAACTTCAAATTTTTGAAATTCTAACATTTTCGAATTTTTATAGTTTTGGATCCGAATTTACGGCTTCATACAATTTTATAGTTAGTTTTTTGTCAATTTCAACTATTTCAGACTTTGAGACGTTTCGCAACCGGTCATTTCGCAACCAGTTTTTAAAAAAATTCTGAAAATTTCCAAAAAAATTCAGGAAATTCCCAAAAAATCAGAAAATTTCCAAAAAAAATTCTGAAAATTTTTTCCCAAAAATATTCTGAAAATTCCCAAAAATTCAGGAAATTCCCAAAAAAATCAGAAAATTTCCAAAAAATTCATAAAAATTCCAAAAATTTTTAGAAATTTTCAAAAAAATTCTGAAAATTTCAAAAAAAATCAAGAAATTCCCAAAAAATCAGAAAATTTCTCAAAAAGAAAATAGGAAAATTTCCAAAAGAATACAGTAATTTTCCAAAAAATGTTGGAAATTTTCCTAAACTTTAGAAATTTTTTACAAATTTCAGAAAATTTTCAATTAGTTTTAGAAATATCCAAAAAAATTTCAGAAATTTTTTCCAAAAACCCCTAAAAAGTTATAGACAAAGTAATTTTTCAAACATTATCATAGTTAGTTTACCAGAGTGGAAAGGATTTGGAATTTTCAGAAATTTTCAAATAAACCTAAAATTCAAAATAATTCCGGTCAAAAAAAAATTCTGAAAACATATGTAGGTTTTCAAACCCTAAAGCATCATCTGTTTCTCATTTTCCTCCGCCCAGTAGGATTATTTTCTCTGGCGGTAGAAAAATAAAAGAATACCCCCCCCCCCCCCCCTACTTCTAAAAATATTCATGACGCATAAATTGGTGTGGTAGTAACACTATGTAAGAGAAGCAAATCGGCGAGGCGGCTTCTTCTCGGGGGGAGTTGACCTTCACTGGGCATAAGATGACGGGAATCGGAAAAAAGACATGAAAATATAAATAAATAAATAGGAAACTGGAAGATGATGCATCTTGTAAACGGAAGAAAAAGAAGAGGAAGCCAAAGGTGATAAAATGGAGAAAAAAAACTAAAAGAGTAATAGATAAAAAAGGGTCTAAAAATGTTATAGTCAAAGTAGAGGAATTTCGATTGATAATTACTGTAATAATAACTACAGTAAGACCAGAATTCCAAAAATCCAAAAACTGGAAAGATTAAATTACAGTACTAATAACAGAACAGAACCTTATCTCAATGTTTTGACTCAAATTTTCAAAGGTTCAAAACTTCTTAAAACCTTCCAAAACTACAGTAGTACCAAAAAATCAAACTACAAAAGTACAGTAGCCAAATTAATACTACAGTAGTCCTGAAAATCTTCAAATTTTTGGATCCCAGATTCGAAGGCTCTTATTTGCAAGTTTCAATCGGATTACTGTACTTTTTTGGTCATTCAACTTTCCTCTTTACTACGGCTAAATGTACTTTGACCATAAACTAATGCCCTCTCGAAAAAGAAAGTTTGAAAAAAACCCAGTATGAATACCATGTACTACACTATAAGAAGAGAATAAGCCGTCTCAAGTGGTCTTGATTTTCACTTTTTGGTAGTAGTTTTTTGAGAAAAAAAAGTCGAGTTGACACAGAGAGGTCAAAAAGTTCAATTTGAAGGCGAATTTCCAGGAACTTTCGAGTCAAAAAAATCCATCTGAAATGACCCAAGAAAAATAAGTTTCCAATGAAATCTGGATGCAGAAATAGCGAAAATTTGAATGTCCCAAAAAGAGTGATTTTTCAAAAAATTTAGAATGTTCTAGAGCTTCCAAAGAATATCCTGAAACTTTCACAAAATCCCTTGCTACAGTAGTAATAGTTAGTCCAAAAATACAGATATACAGTAGTCAAAAACTGTAAAAGTACAGTACTCCAACAACTGCAGACTTACAGTACTCCAAAATACAGACCTACAGTAGTCAAACTATTACACTACTACAGTAATCAAAAGACTATTTGTACAGTAGCCAAATAACTACTACAGTATTACAGTAACCGAAATAATACAGTACTACAGTAATCAAAAACTGCTACAGTACTACAGTAGTCCAAATCCTACTTGTTCGCAAAAACGAGTCCTCGAAACTTTTCCCGTAAAAATTTTTCGAAACATCGGAAAAAAAAATTTCTCAAAAATGATGATTTTTCGTCAAATTCTCTAATTTTCCAACAATTTTCAAAAATTCTTTTTCTATTTTCCGAAAAAAAATTCGAGAAATTTTCAGTCGGAAAATCGGAAAAAACGAGCTCTCGTTTTTCTGATTCCGACCAAGCCTGGTCCAAATCCACAGTAGTACTACAGTTATCAGAATAATACAGCACTACATTAGTCAAACTACTACAGTAACTACAGTAAGTCCAAGAATACAGACCTACAGTAATCAAACAACTACAGTACTACAGTAGACAAAAAACTACTACAGTATTACAGTAATCAAAAAGTTACAGTACTACCGTAGTCAAAAACTACAGTACTACAGTAGTCAAACAACTATTTCTACAGAAGACAAATAACTACTACAGTACTCAGTTAGGTTACTGACAGTAACCAAAATAATACAGTACTACAGTGGTCAAACACCACACTACTACAGTATTACAGTACTCCAAAACTATAGTAGTACTACAGTAATCCAACTACTACAGCATTACAGTAATCAAAATAATACAGTAGTCAAACTACTACAGTACTACAGTAGTCAGAAATTACAGCTCTACAGTAGTGGAACTACTATTATGAAAATCAAAAATTACCGTATTACAGTACTCAGTACTCAAAAATTTCCTGCCAAAACCCAAAAACCAATAATGTCTTGGGTCAAAAACTGAAAAGCCCCCCCCCCCCCCCCCCACGCACTTTTATGGTCGTCTTCTTTTTTCTCAAATCATAAAAAAGCTTCCTCCAATTTTTGCGTAGGAAGAAGAATGAAAGGAACAGGTAAAAGTGGGGGTGCTGGCTGGACAAAGAATGACCATTCGGGGGTGAGAAATTTCGAGAGAAAATCATCAAATAAATCACTCATTTTTATAACGATTTTTCTTTAAAGGTGGAGATGCCTCCGGTTCAGAAAGTGTTTTGCATAAGAAATACCACTTTTAAAGAGAAAAAATTTTTGAGAAGAATCAACGAAACAAGAAGGAGTACCCAAACTTGAACTTTTCCAATTAAAAAAGTGCAAATAGATTCGATTCAAATACAGACAAACACTCTTAATCAACTTAAGTTTGGAAAAAAATAAAGTGGTCATGTGGAAAATTTTGAAAATTGAGGTCAAAAATGGAGTTTTCATGTGGAAAAAGGTGTCAATTTTGGGCCTTTCCATCAGGCTTTTTTGAAAGTGAAATTTTCCAGAAAAATTGGCTCGACGACATTTCGCAAGTGCGACGTTTCGAAAGTGCGACGTTTCGGAAGTGCGGTGTTTCGAAAGTTTGACGTTTTGCAAGTGCGACTTTTCGAAAGTGCGACGTTTCGAAAATGGAACTTTTCAAAAGTGCGACGTTTCGAAAGTGCGACATTTCGAAAGTATGTCATTTCGAAAGTAAGACATTCCAAAAATTGACGTTTCGAAAGTGTAAATGTCGCGGAACCAAAAAAAAAGACAGATTTTCCAGGGAAAATAGATTTTAATCGAATGGAGAAGATATTAAAAAATGAAAATTCTTAAAATTCTGAAATTCAAAAAGAGGGCGGAGCTTAAATTTTTGAATTTCAACGCATTTGTAGAAAACCTAAGATTTTATAAAGCTTTAGAAAAAATTGAGCAAAAAAAATTTTCCGAAATTTTTTTTTAAAAATTGCAAAAAAAATTTGCACAAAATTTGTTTCCTGAAAAAGTCAAACTTTCAGTAAAATGTTAGATTTTTCAGCTCTAAAAATAACTGAAATTACAAAATCTCAAAGATCTAATAATAGCCCATTTCCCATAATCTAATAATCTAACCAAAAATCTGAATCACAAATAATAATTTTTCTCAAAAATTTTCCAATTTCAAAAAGTTCCCCAAAGTGTCAATTATCACAACTGATAGAGATTAGTTTGTTCAAATAAAAAATCAACGGCAGAGAAAAGAAGAAAAAAAGAAACCAGAAACTTGTGCTCCGAGAGCTCAGAGAGCATGAGCATACACACAAGAAAATGACAGTTTTGAACCCGTCAAGAATCCAGAAACCTGTACACTCTTCAATAATTCCAAATAATTCCAAATAATTCCAATAATAATAATAATTTAAATAATTCCAATAATTCCATTTAGCAATTCCAACAATAACTTACCACACGGAGGTTTCACACACATTTTTACCCAATTTTTCTTTTTTTTTAAATTTCTAATTCAAAAAAAGACTCACAGACAAAGTAGACGCATGCTTGTGTCCGAATCTCGAATAGATATTCAGAAGTCTTCTCCGGTGTGGACGTCATCACGCCGAGAATCTCATTCAACGGAATTTCCTTATAATATCGAGTCGTGTTCTCGTCTTGGTACATTGTGATACCCTTCGTGTCCAGACGCCAGTAGTGCTTTTTGCGCTGAAAAATTTTGGGGTACTGTAGCTGAAGTTTTCATGGGGGAAAACTAGGCCAAGTATGTAGTCTGAGGATCTGAGGGTCTGAAATTCCAAGAATCCAAGGATTCAAGAACCCAAAAACCACGACTTTTGAAAAATGTGTTGTATCAACCCCACATGGCTACGCAGCGAATTCAAAAAACCCTCACCATATTCTGCTGATCCGTATAATGCACAATCCATCCTTCCTTCAACAACTTGTTATTTTTCCTCTTCGTCTGCTTCTTGGACATGACCACACGCATCAGTGGAATATTGGCACTCTCCGAACTAATCACATCATCGTCTGGAACATTCGATAGTGCACCGGCAAATGTGACGACGGCTCCCGGTGAGCCCGTGCCTTCAGAACCCTGAAAATTTGATATTAATTTTTTGGCTTAACCTTGTAATAGGGTGTCTTTAAACCCCCTTATCCCAAGAATCCTAATTTCTATCAAAAAGTAGCTAACTACAAAATTGTTCATCATAAAATTTTAGAAAATTTTGTAATTGTGAACTTTTTTATAACATTACCCCTTCCGGAGATACAGACGCTCAAAGTTCGGCGCCCGACAAGAGAGACGCAGACCACTGGAGAGAGGCCAGTTTATTTTAAGCGATTCTATCTCAAGAACCATGATTTCAATAAAAAAGTTGTCAACTACAAAATTGCTCATCATAAAACTTTACATATTTTTGTAATTGTAAACTTTTTTGTGACTCCATCCCTTCTAGAGATATAGGCGTTCAAAGTTAATCAACCGTGAAGTGAGGCGCAGACGAAGAGAGCGTTCTCATTGTCTGCGTCTCTCTGGAGAAAGTGGCAAGTTTTGAAATTGGTATGAAGCAAAAATATAAAAAGTTGCAATTGGCAAAAAAATGTTTGAAAATGTGCCCTCTACAGTATAAAAGTCAGTTCGAAGTTGTAGCTCGATTTTCACTTTTACGAACTTATTTTCTAACATATTTATCTCAAGAACCCTAATTCCTATCAAGAAGAAGTCAACTACAAAATTGCTCATCATAAAATTTTACACATTTTTGTAGTTTTCAACTTTCTTGTAGCACCACTCCTTCTGGAGATACAGGCGCTCAAAGTTAGGCACCCTTCAGAAGAGACGCAGACGACGAGAGTGCTCTCGTTGTCTGCGTCTCTTTTCCTAAGCAATTCTCCTACCTGTAACGGAGCGCTCGGCGTATTCTGTGCCTTCTTGTGTCCTCCACTTCCACTTCTCAACGACAAATCATCGTCACGATCCTCAGACACCCCTGAAAAAATATTTTTTGTTTTAGGTACAGTATTCCTTTACGTGATCTACCAAGAAAAAAAATAGGAAAGAACACATTCCGAATAAATTGACAATATAAATTGTGTGGGTGTTAATTAATATTTGTTATGAGAAGAGTACCGTAATCCTAGGCAAAGGATTACGGTACCTCCACTACAACTGATAATAGCGGGGAATAGAGAGGTTGGAGAGAAACTGAGGAGAAGCCATGAACAGGGTTACTGTAGATTACAAAAAGCAGTTATATAGTGGATCGGGGTACTGTAAGGGAAGGCAAATGCGCTCCATTGAGAACAGTTCTCAATGGAGCGCACTTTCTTCAACCCTACAGTACCCGCTGGTGTGAGCGTGAGAAATTAGAGAAACTGAAACTTCTAGAATCCATTTTTTTTTCTGGGGTGAGTGTGTGCGCTATCAAAAGTGATGTAATACCCGATGTCGATTGATCCGAACCGAACGGAACACTGCACATTCGCAGATTGTCCATACTTCCCGACAAACTCGTACCTGTGAGAGAAAAAGAGGAGATAAGAGACGCAGAGAGAGAGAGAAGGAGAGATAGAGAGACGCAGAGAATTTTCGAGAAGAGGATTACTGTAGCGAAGAGACTTACCATCGTCCGCGGTGCCTAGGAAGAATTGAGAGGCTTTCGTGTTGCCGGAGCAGTCCTTGGCCACGAGTTCCGAGCACTTTTTGTGACAGTTGTATTTGCAATCTGAAATTTATGGGTTTGTCAGTTCGTCCGGATGTTCATTTTTATACAAAAAGTTTCAGAAAAAATTATTTCATTTTTAACCATTTTTTCCTACTCTCAAACTTTTTCTACGTTTTCAACGAAATACTGTCAATTTGTTCGTCTCACTTTGGATTACTGTATCTTCTTTTAAAATTGAGACTTTTCATTCAAATTTATATCAAAATGTAGATCTTAATAAGATCTACAAAATGGTATATAAAACAGTGTGACTCAAAATAGCGACTTTGAGCTAAAGGCCGCGGAAAGCTCGAGCGGAGCTCGCTAGCCTAGATGTGGCTGAACAGGTTTCGGACGCTTCTAGGTAAAAATTGCAAGACTAAGTATTTTTGAATTGTATACAGATTTGTAGATATTTTTAAGAGCTACATATTAATGTAAAAATTTCCAGAAAGTTGCAATTTTAAAGGAAGATATAAGCTTATTACTAATTGTTAAGGTTTTCGGCATTTGTCAAATTATTCACCTCACTTTGGGATACTGTATCTTCCTTCAAAACTAAGTTTTCAAAACCAAAATTATACCAAAATGTAGATCTTATTAAGATCTACAAATTTTTATATAGAACATTATAATTTAAAATAGGAACTTTGAGCTAGAGACCGCGAAAAGCCCGAGCCGTGTTCGCTAGCCTATATGTGGCCGGACCGGTTTCGGACGCTTTAAGGAAAAAATTGCAACACTAAATATTTTCAAATTGTAGACAGTTTTGTAGATCTTATTAAGAGCTACATTTTGATATAAAAAATGTCAAAAAATCTTATTTTTTGAAAGGAGATATGAGCCGCGCTGCGTCACTAGCAAATTAGCTAGTTTTTTTCAGAATTTTCGTTTTTTTAAACAATTTTTTCCAATTTTTTCAAAATTTTACAAGCTTGCCAACAATTTTTTTATAACTCCTACCTCTACACTGCATTCCTTGTCTGAGCAGCCCTTTGAGCAATTTTTTACAGTGTTGACACACGGTTGGCAATTTGTAGCTGTGCACTTGGAATGTGTGAGGTACCTGGAACAAAAATTGATTTTTTTTTTGGGCGAAAAATGAGTTTTTAGGTCAAAACAAATTAAAAAACGAATTTTGAGGCTGGAAAAGTGTCAAAAAATGAATTTTCAGGTCTAAAAAAGTCTAAAAACAAAAAAACACAGGATTATAAATTCTCCCAAAAAGTTTTGTGAGTCTTTTTTTTCTCTTTGGTTGTAAATTTTCCCGTCGTTTTTTTTTGTTCGTTTTATGTCCGTTTTTCAAGTGGAAATTTGAATTTGAATTCAAATTCGTCAGCATTGAAATTATGACGAATTTCAGGGCTCTTCAACTGTTGAGAAATGGGCGGAGCCTAGGAGTACGGAAATCAAAGTTTCTAGAACTTTCCATTTTTGGATGGCCTAGGAATCCAAAAACCTCAAAACTTGGCTCAGCGTCGTTTCGAAAGCAAAAATTTCAAACCACCTGCGAAACGTCGTACTTGCGAAACAGCGTACTTTCGAAACGTCGCACTTTCGAAACGTCACACTTTCGAAACGTCACACTTTCGAAACGCCGCACTTTCGAAACGCTGTACTTGCGAAACGTCGCACTTACTTACCTTGACTCTCGTCGCTTCGGCAATCTCCATCCACAACGGTCGACCACTCCACGAGCACGAACGATCTTTTCGAGGCATTTGGAGGAACTGAAAAAGAACAATTTCTTCTGGGAAAAAAAGTCTTTTATAAAATCGTTGAAAATTATTTGAATTTCCCGCGCAAAATCGAAAACGATAATGGTGTCCCATAAGGAAAAGGAAAATGAAAGGAAAACTCACATTTCCGCCGACGGGGTCTCCACAATCATCTGAAGTTATGAATATATTCGGAGTCGCCGCACCGCCGAGTGTCGAAGATGGACGGGCTGCGTCGAGGGCCTCGAGGCACGAGTCGCGTCGGGATTGCTGAAAGATTAGAAAGATTTGGGATGTCTGGGGTGACGTAGGCGTGTTTTTTGTGTTTCGGGAGTCAAAAATTTGAGTAGATCAAAAAAATTCTAGACCTTTGGATAATTGAATGTTTTGTTCCCTTTTTACAGTTTTTGATGCCAAAAAATGTAAAAATTTTCCGTTTTTTTCTGTAATTTCTTCCCATTACTTCCTCTGCTGTGGTCGACCGAGCCGGCAAGGTTTTTTTTTTGCGGCCCAAGAAACTTTTCAAATTGAAACTTGCGATATCTGGAAAATAGTGCTTTCCGCTTATGAATTTTATTATGAATTTTCCAGATTCTCAGGTTTTCAAAGTCACAAAATTGGGAATTATGAGATTTTGTAGTTTTAATATTCGGAGATTTCGAATTTTGAAATTCCGAGACTTTGAAACTTTGAAAATTTCAGACTTCTGGTTTCTCATATTTTAGAAAATTATGAAGATCGATGATTCTAGACTGTGAGTTTCTGAGAATTCGAAATTTTTAGATTCTGAGATTCTGAATAATAATAGAAAGTTCAAAATTTTGAAACTCGATAACTATAAGATTACGAGGTTCCAAGATTCTGAAATTCTGATATTTTCAGATTTCGGGATTCTGAATTTTTGAAAAGATCCTGGGAACAATGAAATCCCGGATATCAGGATTTTTAATTTTCAGATTCGCCAATTTTCAGAATTTTCAGATTCTTAGATTCTAAGGTTCTCACAAAATACAGATTTGTATTCAGATTCTCAAATAGGATTGTGAGATTTTGAGATTTTCAGATTCTGAAATTCTGAAAAGTTTCTGTGGACTATGAGACCCCAGAAATTGGGATTTTCAAACTTCAGATTCACAGAATCTCATAATTTCAGATTCTTAGATTCTGAAATTCTCACAGGATTTTTCGGCTCTTTCCGGTTTTAATGGTCCAATGAGAAATTCTCGGTCCCATACAAAAATCACTGGTCCCAAGTTAGGACCAGTGGTCCCATGATGGGACCCACGGTCCCATAGAGGAAACTTCGGTCCCAAATGGGTCCATCGGTCCCATCATTGGACCGATGGTCCCAAAACCTACATATAATGTGTAGACCGATGCCTAGTGTTTCTAGAGTAGTACAAACTAAGAATTATTTTATATTTCATTATAAACTACTGAAATAGACAGTTCAAAAAAAGGTGCCAAAAGTCATCGACAATCCTTCTTATTTTTCCTAAGCCTCTATTCAAATGGAGGTCAGCATACATTTTTCTTTACCTGCAAATGCAATCACAACTTCAAGTTGCTACCTATTTTCGTATCACCATGATTTTCAGGTCACATTGCAAAATAGACTGTTCTTTTTCTTATAAAGTCAGTTGGGTACTTCCCTACTGTTTTGGGACCGACGGTCCGATGATGGGACCAGCTAAATAATTTTGGGACCATTGGTCCCATGATGGGACCACTCTTCCGTCATGGGACCTTAGGTCCCATCATGGGACCGTTGGTCCCAACATGGGACCAGTCTTATTTTTGGGACCGAGAATTTTTCATAGGACCACTAAAACCGGAAAGAGCCGATTTTTCTTTCATTTTTAGGATTCTAAGTTTCTTAGAAAATCCAAATTCTAATAAATTTCAATTTTCGAACATATTTTGCATTCCAAAACCCTCCAAAAACCAACCCTTCGCTCATTCAAATTCAAAATATTCGAATTCGACGGCGACAACGGAATCGCCGACGGCCGCCGCTGCTTCGATCCATTGCAATTATTCGGAATTTTCGACGCGCATCTTTTATGATAATTGAGTCCACAACCGAAACATTTGAGTCCCTGTTTGACGAGTCCGAATAAAAGTTCTCCACAGAAATCGCAGAACGTTGGCACTTTGTAGGAGTGAACGTAGAGGGTGTGCGGGTGGACGACGATTCGTTCGTTTTGAGGACAGGCTGAAAGAAAAGAAAATTAGGGAAAATTGATGTTATGTGAGTTTGCTCTATTGATAACATATTTTTTGGGACAACTGTTTGAAAGTCAAGACTTCAGGTTGGATTTTTTTTGAATTTTCGTTTTTGAAAAATCTCAATTTTTTAATAGTTGCGAAACATTTATAGGCCCATATCTCCCTTTGAAATTGAGATTTTTTGAAGAAACATTATACCAAAATGTAGCTCTTAATAAGATCTACAACATACAATATAATGAAAAATAATTCAGCTTAGTGATTTTTCCTCAGAAGCGTTAGAAACGAGGTCGGACGCGTCTAGACTAGCGAGTTTCTCTAGCGTTTTCCGCGGCCTCTAGCTCAAAGTCGTAAATTTAAACCTAATTGTTCTATACAACATTTTGTAGATCTTATTAAAATCTACATTTTAATATACTTTTCGTCTCAAAATCTCATAAGGAAAATACAGTAAAACGTCTCAAAATCTCATAAGGAAAATACAGTAAAAAATCTTAAAGGAAAATACAGTAATGCAAAATGTGGCGAATAATTTGACAACTGTCGAAAAGGCCAACAATTAGTTTTAGACCAATATCTTTCTTTAAAATTGAGATTTTTCGTACGAATATTATACCAAAATGTAGCTTTTAATAAGATCTACAAATTGGCATACAATATAAACTAATGCATCTGAGTTATTCTTTCTTAGAAGCGTTCAAAACCAGGTCGGCCGCATCTAGGCTAGCGAGGTCCGCCCGGCTTTCCGCGGCCTCAGGTTCAAAATCGCCGGCTTGACTCATAATTGTTTTATATACAAATTTGTAGATCCTAACAAGATCTACATTTAGGTACAATTTTGATTGAAAAATCTCGATTTTAAATTGAGATACAGTGTTTCAAAGTGAACAGGTTGAAATTTTTTTTTTGGAAAATTTTTTTGGAATTTTTTAAAATTTTTGTTTAAAACTTTCTATTTTAGTATAAGTCATATGTGATTGAAAGCAAAATATAAATCCTAAAATTCCATGTTCTGTTACCCCCAAAAACAATCATCATTCTCCTTCCAACATCCGGCGCCTCTCTCTTCCGTTGTTTTTCCTTCTCCTCCAACAACATCCAATCCTTCATATCTTCCACAACATGAAACGAGGATTGGTGTTGAAAAACGAATCGCTGCGCCGTTGGTGATGACGAAATCGTCATCGCCTTCACCTCCAATCGAGGCGATTTTCGCCCGGATTGAGGCGTGGCACAGCTCTTCGCTCTCTGCTGTTTTTTCATCATTTTTAATGATGATGAGGTGGTCGAGGAGCTGTTCGAAGACGATGTTCCGATGGATTGTTGATCCGTCATTTTTTTTTTGCTTTCAGTGGGCGGAGCTTAGAGGATAGTTAATTTGTAGTGGTGGTTATTATATGTCCATGTATATGGAGAGTCTGAAGTGAGGAGCATACGGTAAGGGGTACGGTAAGAGATACGGTAAGAAAAATGGAAGATGAAAAAAATGAAAAACTAAATCTAACTAAAGAAGCCGTACTTCTAATAATGGACATTTGAAATTAAAAAAGGATTTTCTATATTTAGAATATGGAGAATTGAGAATTTTAGTATTCAAGCTTTTTTTTGACAGAAAATTTGGAAAACAAAAAAATTATTAAGGAGAATCAGATTTCTAGAATTAAAGTATTTTCCAGAAGTTTTTCAGAAGTTTTCAATGTTCCCGACCTCATTTTGAATTTTTTTTTTGAAACTTCAGATTACGGTAGTTTGAAAATTCCGCAAACACCTCAAACTGCAAATTCGCAAAATAGTAGAGTAGTATTCAAAGCTCAAGAAAAACCAAGATTCGAGGACTCTTTTCGTGATAATTGGGGTCCTTTGAGATTACTATTCTCAGGAGAAGAATCGTTACTGTAAGTATACTGTAGTAGGTACAGAATACTGTAAATAGTGCGGTATACTGTAGATAGTACTTTACTGCAGGTATACAAGTACACAAACACGGAAAACCCAGAAAATCCACAAAAAAAGGCTCTAAAAAGTTAGATCTGCAATTTTCAGCCATTTAAAGTTGATACTGCAATTTTTTTCAAAAATTTCTACATAGAGTAACCTGCAGATCTTAAAATGAGCAGGAGCCCGCGAAATTCAAAATTCAAACTACTTAGATTATTGATAAAAGTAAAGACCAAAAAAGTTGCGCCCCTATGGGCCAATTTAAAAATTTCGCTAAGGAAAAAATAGTAGAAAATCCAAGACCCTCAAAGACCAAAAAACCACTTTGAGCTACCTATGGTTTTTGAGCCGTAGCTTGCTCAATCCTTGAGCAATTCGAAAACTGAGCATAGGAGAATTTTTGTGGTATAAAGCTCTACATTTTGGTAAAAAAATCAAAAAAATCGGTTCGAAATTGACTGAGTAAGTATCGACTACGTACAGACATCTCGCAGCCAAAAATTCACTTTTTTGCATAAATTGTCTCAAAATGAACCAAAAATGTCATTTTTGCAGTCATTTTAGGCAAAAATAGTGGATTTTTCGAATGCAAATCGCACCGGAGCTTAATTTCAATTTAGCTTTACCAAAAGCCCTAGTAATTCAAAAATTCCACTCGAAAATGAGTCTCTCAAAAAAGAATCCAAAAGAAAATCCATCATCTTCCTATCTCAAAATGGTGATAATCTCTAAAAGAGACCCCAGACGTCAAAAGAGTGTCCAGAAGGGATTATCCTCCCCCACTTTGCCTTGCCCCAATATACTCATTTTCTAATTTCTATATGTCTTCCCTCGACTTTTTTAATCCTCGAGCTTCTATTTTAGTCCAATTTCAAAGGGTCTGATTGGCCATAATAGGGAAAATTGGGAATTCAATAGATTGACCGATGAATAAATCGAAAAAAAAATAAACGGGGCGCAAAAAAAACCTTGAAGAATGGCTTCTGGAGAGGGGGGATATGCACAGATATGAATTATTCCTATCCTTTTTTCTTCTCTTCTGATGATGATGTAGAAAAAAGAAGGGAAAAGCCCCCAGGAGCTGTGGAGAGCATATCCATAAAGATACTTTTTCTTTTTTTTTCCAGACACGTATGTTTATTTGTGGTAGCCGCAGGAGTATGATGAAGAAGACGTACGGGAAGAAGTAGGAGAGGAATATTATTATTATTATTATTATTATTATTAGGATGAAAAAGAAGGAGCAGGAGGAGTAAAAATAGAATCAGAAGGTTCAAAGGTTGGACATTTTTGAAGGATACGTATTTCAGAGAACCGAGGGAGGAGCTTGAGATTCGGAGTTTTTGAGCTCGAAATTTAGCAAAATTTACACCAAATAACTTTTTTTTAAACCTGAAATTGAAAGAACCGAGAAAAAAGCTTACAGAAAAAAGCTCGGAGTCTAAAAATTTGGAGCTTTAGAAGTGATTTTTGAGCTGATACAAAAAAAATTTTTTTGTTGGAAATTTTGGGTTACGGTAATTCTAAATGTCTGCAAACACCGTAGATACTTGAAATACGAGAAATGGATAAATTTGAAGCCTTTATTTCATTTTGAGAACTGAATCGAATGAACCTAGCTAGAGTTAGAAATCTGACAGTTTGAAGCAAATATGACACGAATTTTTTTCAAAGGAATTTCAGGTTACGGTAAATTAGAAAGTCTGCAAACACCTCGGGTACTTGGAATGCAAAAAATGCGTAAATAAATAGCCCATTCTTGGGTTTTAGAATTGAATTCGAGCAACCTGGATAGAGAATCAGACATTTTAGAACAAATAGATAGGCACCGCAATGAAAGGGGGCGTGGCCTCTCGATTTTTCTCTTGGGGGGTAATTGCGCACTTTGAAGGCCTGTAACTCGGCGGAGGATCAGCCAATCATTTCGAAATTCGGTCTCGTGATGTAATCGAATACGTAGATTTCAAAAATCTTACTAGTTTTTATGGAAAGCAAACAGTTTTTCTGAAAAATGAGAAAAACTGAAGTTTCCTTTAGAAAATCTCATTTTCTGGCTCAGCTATAGGGGATCTCGGTCGAGTTATTTATAGGTTCTGAAAGCCAAAGAGATGTATTAATAGATTTTAAGAAAAGATAATCATGAGTAGTTCGCCGAAATTTTCAGCATGCGCTCAAACTTCAAACAATTTTTCTGAAAATTTTTCAGCGATGACCCACATTTTTTAGTCGAGCAGTAAAGAAAGTAACTTTTAAATTACCTATGTATCAAATTTCATAGCTGTAAGCCATCTTGAAGTTACTTTTTTCCGTGTCTAAAAGAAGCATGCTTCAGAAATTTATCAGTTTTTCCATGTTTTATATATGACGCTGGTCGATCTCGCATGAGTTCTTACTACGATCTGAATCTACAAAAAATTTCCTACAAAATGGTATATGTGGTTTGTTTGAACGAGTTCGCCGAAAAAATTGTGCGGCATTTTTAGGAGAAAAAATCCCTCAAAAATTGAGAAATTCGTTGAAAAAATGGCGGCTGCCGACCGCCGACAGTCTCTCATTCGTATACAAGTTCCGCGCCGCGCGACGATTTCGCCTCTATGGCGCAGTGGATAGTGACTCTGACCATCGAAAAATTGAAGTGGGGTTCAACTCCGAAAGTGTCCAAATAGTTTTTTCTTCTTTTGTTTTCATATAAAAACTATTTCTGAACTTCATGAGTGATCAGTTTTGTGTGGTTATCCACTTCGTCCAGACCCGCCGCCTACCTCCCAAGAGAAACTCAGTACTAAAATTTGCGCACTAAAATAGCTGTAAATTTGTTACGGGCGAACATTTTTTGATGAAAATTTGGAATCTGACTATTTTCGAGAAGGGGAACACAACGATATAACTTTTTTTTGGATACGACAAGTTTGAAAATTTTGTTGCGGTCTCTACAAATAGAAGAAGAAAAAAATTTTTTTTTTGAAAATTGGGGTTACGGTAGTTTTTAAAATCTGCAAACACCTTCAAGTTTTCCAACTTCGAAAATCGCATTCATAAACGATCAAGAGTTCGAAAATTGGACAATTGGGAATCTAAAAATTCCAACTATTTTTAAAGATCCTACTGTAAAAATTGTATTAGAAGACCACCAATCTGAGCTCAAAATGAGCATATTCTTGAAATTCAAATGGATTGAAACTAGTCTTTTTAGAATCCTCGTCAAAAAGTTGACTCACAAAATATGTTTCAAATCAGATGTTATTATCCATTTTGCAAATTTAGAGATATTTGTTTAGATGCTTCAAAAATGGAGGGACATTCCCTTATAATAGAAATTTTACGGTATCTACAGTAATCCGTACCTTCTATGTAAAAAAGATTTTACGGCATTTTGAAAATTTCAGTGATTACTGTATTCTCAAAAGTTCGCAAACACAGAAAATCGAAAAAACTCCAGATTTTTGGCTGAAAATTACAATTGATGTGTTATACAGCGTTGATACTGTATTTTTTATGAATTGATATTCAAAATGAACGAAAAAATGAAGCAAAAACGGAACCCAAAAAATTTTCAATCATGACGAAAAAAATATGACAAAATCTAAAACTATTGCAGGTGTTTTTAGTCTATTGCTCAATGAGCAAAAATTGTCTGGAGTTCTTGGCTCAAAGATTCCAAGGAGTACTGTACCTCAAAAGGAATACTAAAGTTTTCGAAAACTCTTTTCTTTTTCGAAAAAAAAACATAAAAATGTTCCGAAAAACTTCTCCACGCGCCTCCCATCTCCTAGCCAACATCTGTTCTCGGCTCATTTTTTCAATACACAAAAAAATCTTATTTTAAAATTTTCGCGGGAAAAAATCTATGTGGATTTCTAATGAGAAGGGATGAGCAACACTGGACTGCGATGACATAGAAAGAAAAAAACTATTTGATAAACAAGATTTAGAAAAAAGTGAGTGTGGATGAGATGAAGATGAAGAAGAAGACGTAGTCTTTAAATCTCCTCTGGATCAGAAAGAAAGAAGGAAAAGGAGCAAAAGATGATGACGAAGTAGAAGAAGAAGAAGAAGAACGTTTTTTGTTTACATAAATTTGAAAAAAAAGAAACCCTCAAATGCACTTTTCCAGAAAGAGGAAGACAACAATGGTGATCTCAATAATGTTTTTTTGTTTTGTTATCTGTGGAGAGAAAAAAACCACGTGGAGATTTGTAATTGACGTCTTATTGGGATAATCCGGTGTCTTTCGGAATCTTTGATCGAGAGGAAGAATAATGGAAAAGAAGAGGAAGAGAAACCTTGGAAGGGCCATTAACATCTGGGCTTACTGAGGAATCGGGGTCAACAATATTCCTTTCATAAGAGATTGTGATACTGCAAATATTTTCTAGCACAAAATCTGAATTTCAAATCACTTGAACTAAATACAGTACTGACCAGAAAAAATGGGCACACTGGCGTTGTCTAGGTCATTTTTGAGGGTCTGAAAAGTTATTATCCAGATATCCGATTTTTCTGAAATTTTGCAGATGTATAGAGCAATTCAAGAACTCCATTTTTGTAGTTGACAACTTTTTCATAGGACCAATAACTAGGGAGTTAGGCCAATTTTACCAAAATCACCTCGAATTTCGGCCGTTTTGGAGCATTTTTGCTTCCACAAACCGTAACTAACTGGATTTTAGTCCTATAAAAAAGTTGTCAATTACAAAAATTGAGTTCTAGAGTTTCTCTATTCATTGGCAAAATTTTAGAAAAATAGGATTTCTCGAAATTACTTTTTCAGACCCTCAAAATAGAACTATTTCAACTGAAAACGCCATTGTGTTTATTTTTTTTTTGGAGCAGTACTGTAGCTAAAAATCCCATTTTTTAAAAAAACTTTAAAAATCAAAATTAAACACTTTGAAAATTAGAAAATACCATCTATGCCCAAATCCGGCCCAGGACCGGAGGCACATTTTTCCGACCCCACCCAATTTTCTGAAAAAAATATCAATTTCTTATCAATAAAGTCCAAAACTCAAGAAAATTCATGAAAACACTATGAGTATGTAAAACTCACAAATATGACAAAAAACAGTTTTTAAAAATCTGGTTTTTCTCAAAAAATAGCCTTCCAGAAAAAAAAGGGAATTTTCGGGTCGAAATTTTTTGGTCATCAAAAATTTTCAAAATTTTATCAGAATTCATGAAAACACTATGAGTATTTGAGAGTTTTAAATAAAACTGACAACAATTTTTAAAAATCTGATTTTGCTCCAGAAACTAGCCTTCAAAAATTGGGGTCTAAAACTCGGGCAGGGGGGTCGGTCCGGTAATAATTCAAGTTAAGACTGAAAACACGGTTTTTATTCGAAGTTATTTCGAAAATTAGGTTACTGTAGTTTTGAACATGAAGTTACTGTTACTGTAGTCACATTTTTTCCACTCAAAATGATTCTAACACTTCTTCGAATCGTGGATTCATACTTTGCAGAAATTGCAAAAAAACCGCATCCAGAAAAAAAATGTTGGATCTAAAAAATCAGATCCGACTCATGTTACAATCCGGTGCTCAAAAAACTATAATCAGGTCAAACATCACTGCCTTGATCCAGGGATAACCATCTTTGAAGATTCTCGAAACTCTATACATTTTTTCAAATCTTCTTTCGATTTTCACTAGTCGGAGAAAAACTTTTTATAAAAATCGCCGTAATCTCATGAGCTCCTTCTTTTTCCTACGTCATCATCTTCTTTTTGCACAAAATTGTGCATGTTATTACTGTTCAAAAGTAGAGAAAAGCTTGGAAGGATTTCGACACGAAATCTCCATAGACATGGAGATGGATATAATGTCAAATAGAGTCAAGAAAATGGGGGTGAAATTGACTGGAAACTGAAAGAGAACTTGGGAAAAGGGGGTCGAAGGAAGACTAATTTCGAGGAATAAATCCAAAAAAGGCTTCAATTTGGAATCGAAAAGATACAGTGGCGGCAAATGGTGAGTGTCACTTTACATTTTCGTCTGTAACTTTGCTCAAATATGTTCAATCAACACGAAATTTTGCGTGTCTATTAACGATATGATTGAGAGTAGAACACATAGTTTTTTGAAAATCAGAATCTATTCTGGGCTCCAGAATCCTTCCGGATGTAGGCGTGATCCAAAAATCAAAAAACTAACTTTTCCTGTGGTTGATGAATTATTTTCATTTTTATGGAAAACATTGATAACAGATCAAATAAGTACCGAAAAAAATTTGGTCCACTTTCACTTATCGGTTCCTGAGATATGGACTCTAGAGCTCAAAAAGGCACGTTTTGCTTATTGATCATATCTCGGCTGAAAATAGTTTTTGGTCTTTCAAATTTTGGGAAAATATGTATTCTGAAATGCTCTACCAAATGGCAAAAAGAAATTTCAATTTGGAGCAAAAAATTTTTTCGTGATGTACAGAGCCGGTTTTGGCCGATAGTGGTCAATACATGGCAAAAAAAAATTTTGCTCAAAATTCAAATTTCTTTTTGCCATCAGGTAGAATCTTTCAAAATACATATTTTCCCAAAATTTGAAAGGCCAGAAACTATTTTCAGCC
This sequence comes from Caenorhabditis zanzibari, assembly GCA_963966625.1. Classification (NCBI taxonomy): domain Eukaryota; kingdom Metazoa; phylum Nematoda; class Chromadorea; order Rhabditida; family Rhabditidae; genus Caenorhabditis; species Caenorhabditis zanzibari. The sequence goes on along the minus strand of OZ016472.1, from coordinate 17,338,233 downwards.
GAGATATGATCAATAAGCAAAACGTGGCTTTTTGAGCTCTAGAGTCCATATCTCAGGAGCCGATAAGTGAAAGTGGACCAAATTTTTTTCGGTACTTATTTGATCTGTTATCAATGTTTTCCATAAAAATGAAAATAATTCATCAACCACAGGAAAAGTTAGTTTTTTGATTTTTGGATCACGCTTACATCCGGAAGGATTCTGGAGCCCAGAATGAATTTTGATTTTCAAAAAACTATGTGTTCTACTCTCAATCATATCGTTAATAGACACGCAAAATTTCGTGTTGATTGAACATATTTGAGCAAAGTTACAGACGAAAATGTAAAGTGACACTCACCATTTGCCGCCACTGTAAATATGGGGGGGGGGGGGGGGGGGGATGTCTGGTTCAGAAGATTGGATAATGGAGAAGGGAAACTTTCGAGAAAAAGTTAGACCATCTATGAGAAAGCTCGGCCATCTATGAGAAAGTTAGGTCCCAATAAAAAAGCTAGATCCACTATGAGAAGGTAAAAAGTCAGGTAATGTATAGGATAGTTAGGCCATCTATGGGAAAAGTTAGACCATCCATATGAAAAGTTAGTCCATCTATGAGAAAACTAGGTCATCTTGAAAACTATGGTAGTTGGGACGCAAGATTTCACGAAAATGCCATTTTTTTTTAATCTCAGCTTTTTTCAAAATACGAGTATTAGACTTCGAATCCAAAATTCTAAGAATCTCAAGATTCAGAATGCCTCAAAATCTACTCCTCGGCTTCTTCTAGCGACACAGAATCCGAAAGTAAGAGCAAAAAAAGAGGAAGAAGAAAAAGTGCTCCAGAAGGACTCGAGTCTTCATAAGTGGCATAAGTATATCCTAAATCAAGCTAATCACGAATAACGTAACTTCGTCGAGACAAGAAATCTGAATTCTGGTGAAAAAACTTGTCTTTTTGGTTCAAAAAGACTATGTAGAGTCCTCAAGTTTTGAGAAATTTCGAAAATTGGAAAAAAATTTTAAGGGGAAGATTTGAACTGACACTTTCCAAAAGAAAATTTGAGTCCAAATTAGGATTTTTTTGGCCTATTTTCTAGTATCAAAAATGAGGGACCCAAAACTTATGCTTCGCAATCGAAATCGAGAGAACATCGGAGCAAATGGAGCATTAGAATGCGAAATGAAGAGAGCAAACGCAAAAAAAAAGGAAGAGCTTTTCTCTTTTTGTGTCTGCGTATCCCTTTTTTTTCCGGAAGTCTATGGGAACAGTGGAAAAAAATGGATGAAAAAAAAGAATGGAAAAAAGAAACATAGTGACACAATTGAACTGACAAAGAGCTCGTTGAAAAAATATATTTTTTGAAGGGAAAATTGAAAAAAAAATTTTAGATGATTTTTCATAGGGATGTTTAGCATTAAAATCTAGTGAAAGATTAGAGAAATTCCGTTGAATTTTTGGAATTTCCAAAAATTCAACGAAATTGGAAACTTTTAGAAAAATTTTGAACATTTTTTTTAAAACTTTTTTTTGAATTTTTTAATGGTTTTTTTAAAGTTTTTGGGAAATTTACAGTACTTCTTAAGATTATGAGACTTTCTGAAATTTTAGAATTCACAAGTTCCAGATTTTGCGATTTTCAGTTTTTGAGATTTTCAACTTTTTTTTTTTGATTTTCAGATTGTCAACTTTTTTTTGGTTTTCAGATTTTGGGATTTTCAGATTTTCAGATTTCGAAATTATGAAATTCTGTAATTTTGGCTCCGCGACATTTCGAAAGCTGACGTTTCGAAAGAGCGACGTTTCGAAAGAGCGACGTTTTGAAAACAAAATTTCCAACCATCCTGGGGAAAAACATCACTCAGTACAGCCCAGAATGGTTTGAAATTTTCACTTTCGAAACGTCGCACTTGCGAAACGTCACACTTTCGAAATACCCCGGAGCCGAGAATCTGAGAATCTAAAATTCTGAAATTTCTTGAATCCTAAAATTCAGAAGAACAGGGGTTTTTTAAATTTCTAAATTTCAGACCTGAAATTTAGAAATTTCAAACTTTTAATTCTAAAATTTTTAATTAAAAGATTCTTGGAATCTAACGAACTCAAATTTATGTAAGATTTTGAAAATTTTTTGAAATTTTTTTTCAATTTCCAAACAAATTTTTAAATTCTTCCTTCAAAAATCCACCTGGAGCCTTGATTTCCTAATTTTTTCCAATGTTTTTCTTAAAAATTTTTTCTCAACCCAAAAAAACTCACATCCAATAACAACCTCAACCAGTGTTCCATCAGTGACATCCGATGAAACCGTGATCAGTTGAAGAATATTTATCGATCGAAGATCATGTTTGTACAGTAGAATATAGTCCTCCAGTGAGCAACACTTCTTTTCGGGGTACTGAAAAATGGAAGAGGAATGTTTCTAGGCCATAAATTTGGGTATTTCTTGAGCTCAAAATGAGCAATTTCGAAGAAATCTAGGGTCTCGAAAGTTGTCCAAAACGCTTCGTCGAAAAAAATTGATCGCAAAATTCCAAATTTTCACCTTGAAAACTTCATTTTTGAAGGTATTTTGAGCATTTTTTCAAAATTTTCACTCCAAATTTCCAACAAAAAAAACTCACAATCTCCTTGACAAACTGAAAGGCCTCATTTCGCAGGTCCCTCAGCGCAATCTCGTTTCCCTCGACGGCAATCGATTTTTTGTGAATTCCAGATTGTAATTGAAATGTGAGACCGCTCATCATCGGTTCACTTGACGATGAGTATTGACGGCTTGGCGGATGGTAGGGAGATTTGAAGACGTCGTCGTCTGGAACGAAGGAAATGGAAGAGTTAGGGGAAACGGGGGCTTGGGGAGGGAGGTGAAATCGACCAATTTTTTTAAATGTGAAGTTTTCTTTTTTATTTAAGAAAATCGGGTACCTTGAAAACTGAATTTCGATTGGTTCTAGGATTCTAGAAATTCAGGAATTCTAGGATTTTAGTATTCTGGGATTCTGATATTCCTAAATTCTAGATTTTTCGACTGAAACTCTGAAATTCTGAAAATCCAGAGATTTCGAACAATTTTTCAGAGATTTCAAAAATTCAAATGTTCTTCTTTTTTTCCAACGCTGGGATTCTTTTAGAACATCGATCTTCTGATTTCGTAATTTTTTAAATTTTTTGAAAAAATAAACTGTAGTTTTTCTAGATGTTGAAATTCTCAAAATTTTGGTAGTTTTCAGTTTTGGAACCATTTTGAGACCTTTTATTAACATATTTTTCTAGATTCTGAAGTCAAGCTTTCGAGATTCTGGGATTATGAATTTTCCAGTAATTCCAAGATTCTGAAATTCTAGAAATTCAAGATTCTGAACTTTTAATCTTACCGGAAATCCAAGATCCTGATTTTGGTAATTTCCAGATTTGGAACTGTTTTTTTTAGTTTTTATATTATCAATTCTAATTTTCGAAATTACGATTTCCTATTCTTCTAGATTCTGAGCATTTAAGATTCCAAACTTCTAAATTTATCGAAAATTCAAGATTTTGAACTTTGAACTTTGCTCAAAATCCTAAGGCAAGGTTTTGAGGTTTCAGAATTTTTTGATTTTGAGATTTCCAGATTCTGAAAAACTCCAATACTCACAGTTTTTGAAGTTTTAGATTCTGACCAGGGAAATATTTTGAAATTTTCCAATTTTTCTCGAGATTCCTCAAAACTCCAATACCACTTTGAAGCGAGTTATGGGCGTTCAAAGTTTCAGTGAGAGACGCAGACACTGTCTCGTTTCTCTGCGTCTCTACGACAGCGAGAGTGTCTGCTTTCTCTGCGTCTCTTGCCCAGAAAGTTCAAACGCTTATAAAAAGGTTTATACTCGGTTCTGAGCGGCGATATTAAGTGCGTTTGAATCAGCGAAAAATTCTACATTTTTGAAATGAGTTAGAAAAATTTCATTGAAAATTAATTTTCTCGATTTTTAACGATTTTTGTGCAAAAATATTGTTATTTTCGTAAATACTGAAATTGGGACGATCCCAATTCTCCTAATTCTAGATACCTCCAAAATTCTCCCAAAAAAAAATCCCCTACCGTTCCGATCAAAAACAGTGGACGGTGTGGAAGTGACGAGAAGTGTCGGTAATTGAAATTGATGTTGTCTTTTGGGTTCTTCTCTATTCTCCTCTTCTTCAGTTCCTCGTTCATCTACAAATGCCACGTGGCCACCGTCGAATCCAAACGACGAAGATGATGACGATGAGTGGTGGTGGTCTTCTGATTTTGTGGAATTCTGATTGTTGATGAAACGGTTATAAGCATCCGGTGTAAGATTACTGTTGATCGATGACGAGTTTCTACTGAAAAAAATACAAATTTTAAGAAGAAAAAAAATTTCAGAAAAAAATTTTTTATTGGAAATTTTTTTTATTCAATTCCAAATTTCAGGAGTTGAACAAAAGTCTCAAAAATGTAAAATCTTCTAAAAAAGAGCACAAAGAGCTCCCAATGGGTGCCTGAACAAACAAATAAAACACGTATAATCGAAATGTCGCCAAAAAAAAACGGACTTTGAAAGCAATTTTCGAAAGGAAAAAAGAGAGCAAGGTAATCGTTGCGATTTTGACTAGAAGACGATGTGAAAATGGAAAAAATTGAGGAAAAAAAAAGAAGAAGAAGAAGATGGAAATGAAGGGGAATAGCGAAAAAAAAAAGAGAAGTTGAAAAATGAGTCTCTGCCGGTGAAGAGAGAGCTCTATACTTTGGGGGAGAGGGCTCATTGAGCACACCTGAAGATTTGAATGATGATGAGAAGATTGAGATGCAAATGTGACAGTTTTCTATTTAGAATTGCACAAGCTCCGCCCACTTTTGATATACATAACTTCTGGATTAGTAGAAAAACTGGATGTGGGCGGAAATCGGAAAATAATTCAATTAAAATTTGAGATATTGAGATTCCTGAAATCTTGAGATTTTTGAAGGGTTTTGATTCTGAAGAAATTCAAGATTCTGAAATTCTGAAATTCCAAAAAACTGAAAATGAAATTTTCAAGATTCCGAAATTTCAAGGATCCTAGAACCTGGGAATTGAAATTTGAGATTCTGAGATTCTGGGGTTTTTTGATTTTTTAAAAATTTTTCAACTTCCATGGATTTAAGAGCATTCTGAATTTTAAACTCTTGAAATTTTCATTATTGAAGGATTTTGATTCTGATGAATTCTTAGATTCTGAAATTCTGAAATTCCAAAAATCCGAAATCCAGGAAATGAATTTTAGAAAATCTGATAGTGAGATCCTTGAATTTTTCTATTTAGATTCTGAAAATTTCGTGATTCTGGTGACCTTTTTAAATGAATTTTTTGTTTAAATAGGATTCTGAACATAAAATTTTCAAACAATTTCAACTTTCTGAAATTAAGATTTTTAGATTCTTAGATTCTGGAATTTCAAGATCTCCAGAGTCTTGAGATTTTGAGTTTCTTAGATTCTGATGGTCTCGTTTTGATTAATTTCCTTGTATTTAGAAGGACTATGGTATTCAAATTTTCAGAAATTCATATTCTAGGATTCTGAAATTCTAAAGTTCTCAGATTCTGATACTACAAGATTTTTAGATTTTGAGATTCTCAGAGTCCCCAATCTTCAGGTTCCAGAATTTCAATATTCTGAAATTCAAAGATTCCCCGAATTCAGAAAATTTTAAATTCGAGATTCTGAGACTCTAAGGTTAAAACAAATTTGAAATTTTGAAATTCGGAGATTTCGAAATTTTCAAGGTTCAAGAGTTCTGAAATTCAGAATGGATCGGATTCCGAACTACTAGCCTTTGAAGATCCTATAGAAATCTAAGGATTTTGAAGTTTTGGGAGTTTTATGGATTTCAAATTTTAAAAATTTGTAAACAGAGTTTGAAAAACTGAAAAATTTGCCAAATTTCACAAAAAAAAAACATAATTTAATTCAAAATTTTGGTGAATCAAATTTTTTTGTTCTAAAGTTCTGAATTTTTTAATCTTCGCAGAAAATCAAAGATTTTCAAAATTCAGAATGATAATCAAATTCAATAAACAATTGACTGTGACGTTTTTGAAAATCGGAATTTACAAAAATTGAATTTTTAATTTTCGAATTTTCAATTTTTGAGAAAAAAATTGTTTTTCCTATTTTCGAAATTCTGAAATTCTCAAAAAAAACCTCCCCACCACTCTCAAATATCTCAAAATTAACCAATTCAAAAACCAATATAATTCCGAACCGCCCATTTTCTATTTGAACAACTAGAGAAAAAAGAATGCTTCTGAAATAAAATCGTATTCGGGGCAATCATTATCCATTTTCTTTGTGTGTTCTGGAGAAAAAAAACAGGGTAAACAAATGGAAAAAAACAGGGGATTCTTCTCTTTTTCTGAATCTCTGAATATTCTTTCGAAAAAAAAAGGTGTAAAAAGACTAAAAATTGAACATAAGGAATGTGAGAAAAATTGGGGAGAGACCTCGGAGAAAGTGACAAAAAACTTTCTTCTCTTTTTTTTTTGGCTCGCCACAAAAAATTGAATTCATCGGCCAGGATAGACGACGTAGAAGATGTTAGAAAATAAGAAAAAAAAGTAGAAGGAATTTTTTTTGAAAAAGAGAGAAAAAAAGAGAAAATCGGAGGTGGGAAAAAATTGGGAAATAGAAAGTTTATATTGAAGAAAAATTGAAGATAGGGATAAAAAAGTTTACATTTTTAATTTTTCTATTAGAAAATGTTTGGATTTGAAGATGAAACTTTTCTAGCCTTCAAAATTAAAAGCGAACACAAAAAATTTCCTAAAAATCGACCAATACCTAAAAAAGTTATGACCGATTGAAAATGAATGGCTAAAACTACAGTAATCAAAACAATTTGTATTTATTTTAAAGCTCGTTTTGTGGAGCTTTGAATGATGTAATTTTCAAAAAAATTGATAAAGATTTGAAAAAATTACGACTGACTAAAAGTATTTGGTCCCCCAAATTGAGTCCCACCACGAAAAACTACAGTAATCCTTCAAATTTTAAAATATTTAAGTGATGTTTGTATTCATTTTGAATCTCTTTTTAAGTGCAATTCAACAGTATAATTTTCATCAAAATTGAAAGATATCTGAAAAAGTTACGACCGACTAAAAATAACAGTATCCTCTAATTGGGTCTCGCGAAGAAAAACTACAGTAATCTTTCGAATTCCAAAATATTTAAATTAAATTTATGCTCATTTTAAAGCTCTTTTTAAGCTCAATTCAATGGTATAAACGATTTTCAAATTGGTAAAATTTGAAAAAAGTTATGAGCAATTGAAGTTTTAAAAAAATTTCTAAAAATTATTTTTTCGTGAATCGAGTCTCGCCACGAAAAAAACTACAGTAATCTTTCAAATTCGTAGATATTCAGAAAAAGTGTATAGTTATTTTGAAGATAATTTTAATCTCAATTAAAAATTATAAACTTCATTCAAATTGGTACAATATGAAAAAAGTTATGAACATTTGAAGTTTTGAGTTTTTTTTTTTTAATTAAAAAAATTTTTTTTGGAAATTTTTTTTTGAATTTTTTCTCAATTTTCAGAAATTTCAAAAATTGCACTCATATTTTCTGGGAGCATTTTAAGATAAAACAAAAACTAAAAAAGAGAGTGAGAGAGAAGAGACATAGACAACTAGAAAAAAAGAAAATCTTCTTTTTCTTCTTCTACTTTTTTGTGCAAACAAATGAAAAATTCATCTTCAAAACTTTTTTCCACGACTTTTTTTCAGGATCAGAAAAAAGGAAAGTGTCACACAGACATCATTTAATTAAACCATGAATTCCGAATTGAGGGGTGACAAGTATTCTATCCGAAAAAAGAAGAAGACGTCGTCGACGACGTCTTCTGAAATTCAGATGAGCAAAAAAATAGAGGGTCGTGGCTAAAAAGTCACCATCTGAATCGGGTAGCAGAATCGAAAGAGAAAGCGAAAGCTTGGAAAACGGAGGCAAAAACGAAGAGTAGAGGATCGAATTTCAGACATGACTAAACCATTGGTGGTGTTTGGGAGGGGGGATTCCTAGAAATCGCGGGAATTCAAAATTCTTGGGAGGTTGAATTTGAGATTCAACTTTTTGGTAGGGATGTTCTCTTGGTTATGGTACTCAGATTACTGTAGTTCTAGGATTATTGTAGTTTGAAAAATTACTGTAGTTTGAAGGTTACTGTAGTTTGATAGACCTCAAAATAGGTACCAGATTACGGTAGACGGAAAATAAAAATCTTCACTAATTACATTTCAAGCTATAACTCAGCTCAAACTGAACCGATTTGGATGAAAATTGTACAGAAATATCAGAAATTTTCCAAGGTTTTTGAATATGTTTTTAGATTTTTTATGCCTTAGAAATTGAGCAAGTTACGGCTCTTTTTGTGAACTCTCAGTACTAATTTTGGGACAGAAAATATGTTGCAAATCATAACTTGCTTCAAAGTGAACCGATTCTCTTCAAAATTTCACAGTTCGTTCCTGATTATTTGAAGATGATGCATTTTAATTTTGAAGTTTTTTGGAACACTTTTTCGAAGCAGAAATATCTGAGAAAAATTTTGAAGCACCCCAAAAAATCCTCAGATTATCCATTGGAACGTATCCAAACAAAAAGTCATTGGGATATCCGATTGAACGTATTCAAAATCCAGGATTTTTTGGGATTTTCAGCAAAAAAAGTGGAAAATCTAACTTTTTGGAAAAAGTAGAATGTATTTGAAATTTCGAGATAAAAATTCTTAAAATTTGGAAGTGAAAAAAATTTCGACTCCAAAATTTTGAATGTAGCAAGGTTTCAGCTGAATTTTTATGTTAAAAATTATAAATTTACTAGAATTCCAAAGAAAATTTGGTGATAGGGAATTTGAATTCTGAAAATTTTGAAAAAAAATGAAAAAAAATGATCGAAAAATATTTTGAGTTAAAATTTTTGAAGCTTTTCAGATTTTAGTGAAATTTTCAGTTTAAAAATTTCAAATTTCCTGAAAACTGAAATTTGAATTCCGAAAATAGATTGTCACTTTAAAAACTGATTTTCAATCTCAAATTTTCAGAAAAAAAAATCCAAAAAAATTTCATGATAAAAATAGAAAATTGAAGGTGCAGAACACACCTGGATTATACAAATTTCATAAATTCAAAAAAATGGGATTAATCTGAAAATAATCCCCATCAATTATAGTCCAAAAGAACGAACTTATTCAATAAGAAAAAATAACTTTCAAGGTCTTCAAAAAAGTGAAAAATGAAAGAATTTCTAGATACTAAAAGAGGAACTTTGAAATTTTCAAAATGCCTAATTATGGAATAGTTTACATACTTTTTTACTAGTGTTCTATATGATGTAAAAGCCTGTGAAATTTCCTTCCTGAATCTGTATTTAGTTAAACTTTTGCCCTAATTTTCTCAAAAACCAGAAGCATTTTTTGAAAGTTGGATACATATTCTGAGAGCAAATTTCATGGGCTTTCAAATGATATAAAACACTTATAAGAAGGTTAGCCCACTTCCTAATAATAGAGACTCAAAGAAACTTCTAGAATTCAGAATTCAGGTAGTGGCTCAAAAGGATATATAGCTTTTTAAAAAGCAACAACACAAGAAGAAGAAAGGAAGAGGGGTGTGAGATGTGTGGAAAACGACGAAAAATTCTGAGAAGAAAAGAAGAGAAATGAGAAGAAGACGTGTGAACAAGGCGGAGGGGAGAGATAGTACGGTAAGCCTGGAGAGACGCAGACATGCAGAAGAAGGCTACTAAGGACGTGAATAAGGAGAGGGGGGGGGCTCGGTGAGCCCCTCGATATATATTGAGAAGAGCTCCAAGGAGCGGGGGAAAACTTGTCGCAATGAAGAAGAGGAGGAATTCTCATTTCGGAAGGAGATATCTTCAATTTATTTCAATGGATAAAATATTTGTTGGTTAGCCTTGTCTCTAGTAATTATAACATGGGGATCGCTTCAGTGCACTTTCAATTTGGGGGGAGGGGCCAATACCCCTAAACAACAAATGGATATCCATTTAGGGAGATGAGAGCAAAATTCAATTGACTTTTGATCTATCTAGAGGATTCTTTTGGGTGACGTTTAGATACATTTTGAATTCTACTAGTTTTCAAAAATTGCTCATTTTGAAAAGGATGGCCTAGGCCCTTTAGAAGTCAAAAATAGCCCTTTCTGAAGGTCTGGAATTTTCAGAATTTGAGATCTGAAAGGTCCCGAAACTCGAAAAGTGTATTTTTCAGAATCTTAAAAATTATGGAATTTTAGAGACAACTTGATTTTTTGAATTCGTTTAGAACCATGAAAATAAGAAAGATCCGGAAGCACAACAACCCAAAATCTAAAAATTAAGACTCTCGAAATCTTAGAATCCAAGAATGCCAGAATCCAAGAACTTCAGAATCACAAAATCTAAGAATCTAAAAATCCAGAAATCCAGCAATCCAAAAATCCCAGAATCCTCGGAATCCTAGCATTCAAGAACACAAAAATTCGAGAATCTAAAATTAGAAAACTTCAGAATCTCCAAATCTAAAAAATCTAAGAATCCAAGAAATTCAGAATCTCAAAATCTCAAAATCCCAGCAATACTAGAATCAAAGAATTCCAAATCCCTTGAATCCGAAAAATATAAAACACTAAAAATACCAGAATCCTCAGAATCCAAAAATTCAAGAATTCAAGAAGCCAAAAGTTGAAGAACACTACAGTCCAAGGAGTCAAGAATCTCGAAATCCAGAAATCCAGGAATCCAGGAATTCGAATATTCAAGAATCCTAGTATCCAAGAATCCAAAAATTCATTATAGAATACAAGAATCCAAGAATAAAAAACCTATAATCCGAAAACTCAAAAATCAAAAAATTTCAAAATTCAAGAATCCCAAGAACCCTAGATACCAATAATCTCGAAATCCAGGAATTCAGGAATCCAGGAATGCAAAAATCCGAAAATTTATGAATCCTAGAATTTCAAAGTATCAGAACTTTAGAATCTCGAAATCTCAGAATTCCAAATATTCAAAACCCGATGATTCGAGGATCCAAGAATCTAAGAATCCCAAGAATCCTCAAAACCCAAAAAAACTCGTAATTCAAGAATCAAGAATCCGAGATTTCAAGTATAATTAGACCACATGTTCAACTGTAGACCGGACATCTTGATCTCTGAATAATGATTAAAAAGGAGAGCAAAAAAAGGACGATGTCCCTCTTTTTATAAATCAATGAAAATTGTCATTGTCGGGTTTCCTCATTATTTGAGCAATCTATAGAAAAAAAGAGATCATTCTGACTTGTGGTAGGGTGGACTAGACTGGTTTATTGGTCTAGGATAAAGGGGAAATTAAAGACCATGGAGGTCTGGTTTTCCAGGATTACTTGAAAATTGAGATCCAAAAAAAAAGGAAACATGTGAGTTTTTGAATTATGAAGATACAGTTTTTCTTGATTCTTGGATTCTTTTGGTTGCGAATTTTAAATTCCAAAATCCCGTAGTGGATTCTTTCTACAAGCAGGAACATTCAAACTTCCAAGGTTGCGAAGTCATGCAATTCGAAACTACTCCAAAATCTCCGATTTTTAGCGTCTCAAGATTCTGACTAGTGAGATATTTCAAAACTCGTGGATTCGTGAGGATTTTGATGTTCCGTATTCTGAATTTCGTGATTTTTAAATTTGGAGACTTGAGATTTTGGAATTCTTGGACTCCTCGATTCTTGCATTCTTTGCAGATTTGTAAGGAAGTGAAATTTCAAAACTCGAAAGTCGAAAATCGGGAGTCTGCATTTCTTATAACTCTGATCTACTGTCGAAAAAGTGACCGCGACTCTACGGTCAAAATTTGGTCGAGACCGTCATGCTTCAAAACGATCCTTTCAGGATTTCAAAATATCCAAATGAGCATTTTTTTCCTTCCAGAAGACTCTCGAGCAGACTCATCATCATTTTCATATCTCTATTCGGAATGGAATCACAAACCAAATGCGGGCGCGGGAAATTCGAATTTCCGTTATAAGAAGTTCTGTCGGCGCGGAGTTTGAGTTGTCTGGCATTTCTAGACCGATATAATATGGACATGGGAAATTTTGAAATATGAATACAAGATTTTAAAAATATATTATGGATACTGTGCTCTTCATGGCCTAGAAAACCAAACTACTCAAAACCTAGGCCACGAAGAAAATGCTCAAGCACTGGCTGCTATTATGCTCAAGTTGCGACTCCTTTGGCCGAACTTTTTTCAGAGTTTTCTAGGCCACGGAAAAATTTAGGCCATAATTCATATTTTCGACCTTAAAAAAACCATAACAATGGAATCCCCAGAATCTTATAACCAAGAAAATAAATTCACTTCCCAAATCAAAAATGAAAAGGGAATAGGAAGGTATTGGGTGATAAAAATTTTATTTACACCTCGAGCCATCCAATTTTCTTCTGCGTCTTCTTCTGATTCTTAGAGCTCTTCTGATTCAAGGTGAATAAAGAATTCGGGACATGTGAGAATGGAAATTGTAGTAGAATTGAAGACGTAAAAATTGTAGGGGATCATATGGTCAGAAGACACGACAAACAGTTTTCAAGTCAGAGATTCTAGAAAATGGAGACTACAGGGATCATAATGAGATGAAAATCAATAGAAGTTGATGCTCAAAAAACTTTTTCCCCCTAAAAAAAAGGTCCGCGACATTTCGAAAATGTGACGTTTCGCAAGTTTCCAAAAAAAATTTTATGAACAAATTTTCACTTAGTCGCGCTCGCCACTGTCGACTCACAACTTGCTGTCACGCTCGCTGCTGCCGACTCACAGTCTGCTGTCGTGCTCGCCGCTGCTGACAAAAAATTGAATGACAATAGTAAAAATGGCTGTAATCCAACTTTCAAAGAAAGGTTCCAGAAACCCAAAGTCTTGAGAACCCGAAAAAGTGAGAAAAAACGAGAGGGGCCCCCAAACACTTTAATGTACCCCTTCTTCTTCTCTTCAGCCATTTTCTCTCTCGAGAAAATGGTCTCCAGGGAGAATTCAAGAAGGAAGAAGAAAAAACGAAGAAGACCTCATTTTTTAATATCTTGAGAAGGAGCACGGACACAGAAATCAACGAAAAGGTGTCAGAAGACGTAAAAAACGACGACGACTACAAATGTGTCTTCTGAAGAGAAGGGGGAGATGTGGAAAATAAATATATCGACATGATGAATTGGATTAATCTATTTGTAGATGGAGAAGAAGAAGAAGATGATCATGATGATGACACGGAAAAAAAACTGAATTAATTTTGGAAAGAATATTCAGAAGAGAAGAGAAAACGTTGGGGACCTTCCAACTTTTTATTCGGAAAAAGGTTGGGAGAATTTTTTATTTTTTGGTTTTCGGAGAATTTTGAATGAGAAAAAATGGAGATATGGGGACCTGGGGGAGTCGGGAATGGGGATTATAATCTTAGAATGTGAAGATTCAGAATCAAATTTTAAGCGTTTTGGAACTCGAAAATATGGAAGCTTAGGAATGGTAGGAACTGTAGGAATCTCAAAAATAGAAAAGAAATTTTTGAAAATTTTCATAATTTTTTTAAATCTTGAAATTTCGAAATTCAAAACCTTTCCAATCTCTCGATTATTGAATCTTAACTTTCAGAATTTCGAAATATCAGAATTTCAAAACTTCAAAAATTGAGAACCTCTGAAATTTAGAACCCGAGAATTTTGGAATTTCAAAATTTGGGACCTTAAAAACTGAAGAATCTCAAAAATTCTCTTCAAATTTCGAAAATTTTTAGAACCTTGAATTATCTGGAATTCAGAATTCAAAAACTTAAAAAAATATGCAGTATCAATTCCTCATGGGTACGCAGCGAATTTCAGATCTTCTTATTCTACAGATTTTTCATTACCTCGAAATACAGAAAAGACATTCCTATATTCAAATTTCAAAATCTCAAAGCTTCAAAAATTCGAAAAAACTTTGAAACTCTGAATTCCGGAATCTAATGATCCAAAAATTCAAGAATTCAAAAATCAAGATTCCAAAAATTCAAGAATCCAAGAGTCAAAGAATGCAGAAGTTTCAATTATTTTCAATATATAAAAATTCGAATAAACAGAATCAGAATCCCATCATTCAATCTCTCCTATCAAAAATCCCTCAATTCCTAACATTCCTAACAAAAAACAAATTTTTTGCAGTATCAATTCGACATGGCTACGCAGCGAATTTCAGATCTTATTTTTTTCATGATCTTAAGGCTCCTAAAAATACAAAAAAAATACGTCTCCAATGGCCTAAACAAAACCCCAAGAAGCCTACGAAAAAAATTCCAGCATTTTCGCTTCCAAAAGAAAAAAATTAGGAACACACCGGAGAGGAAAACAATAATAACAAGGGCCTCTCTTTTCTTTATTTTCAGCCAGCTAGAGTCTCTTTCTTTTTTTCGGAATTTGAATTCCAATGGACCGCCCTGAAAAAACCGAGAGAATGGAGACCACGGGGGTCCGATGGGGCGGATAATTGAATTTTTTTGGGGAAAAAAAGAAGGGAGAATTGGATAGATTTCCTCCCCCCAACGGTGAAGAAGATGAATTTGAGAGAAAAAAAAAGGAGGAGAGGAGGAGGAAATTAGATGAATTTTTCATTGTGAGTTATGAAAAACGGATAGGCAGCTGGCACGGGGGAAATATTTTAATTTTTAGGTTATATAAGAGGGATACTGTAACATCTCTATTTTTCCAACACGGCATCTTTTTTTGGAAATAGGAAAAAATTTGTAATTTTGAGATTATTTAATAGATATCTCATAATTATTTTGATTTTTGGGAATTTTCATTAAAAACATTTTTCAAAAATTGTATTTCTACTCACCTACTCATCGATGTGGTCGCGTAGAAGTTTCGGTAATAATCGGAGGTGGATACTGAAAATTTTTGGAGTTTTTCAAACATTTTTGGATATAGAATCTAAAAAGTGTCATAGAATCGCTATTTTTCGGAACTTTAAAAAAATTGAAAAAAAAATTTTGTGAAATTTTTTTTTGAAAATTTTTTTTGAAGGGTTTTTTGAATTTTGAAATTTTAACAAATGCTTTTTTGGATTCTAGAAAATGGCAACTTTGAATTTGGATAATCATCATATAGTCGAGGTTTTTCAGAAAATAGAAAACAATTTGTAAGTTTTTGTTAAAATTTTTTTTAAAAATTTTTCGAAATTTTTTTGAATTTTTTAATAATTTCAGCAAAATTTTTTTGAATTTAGCAAATAGGAATTATGGATTTGAAATTTGATCATAGAATCGCGATTTGTCAAAAATTCAATAAAAATTAATTTTTTAATTTTTTTTTTGAGAAATTCAAAAAAACATTTCAATTTTTTTTTGAAATTAAAAAAAAAAACTTGTTAAAAAACATTTTTTTTGAAAATTTTTTTTAATTCTTTTTTGAAAATTTTTTCAATTTTTCAAAATTGCAGCAAAAGTTTTTTTGGATTCCAGAAAATGGGAACTTAGGATTCGGATAATCTTCATAGAATCGCGATTTATCAGAAATTAACAAAAATGTTGAAAAAAAAATTTAGAAAAAAATTTTTTTTTGAAAATTTTTTTTGGAAATTTTTTTTGAAAATTTTTCAAACTTTCAGACAAGTTTTGTTTGGATTCTTTAGAAAATGGGAACTCAATAATCACCATGGAATCGCGATTTTTCAGAATTTCAAAAAAATTGAAAAAAAATTCCGAATTTTTTTCCGAAAATTTATTTTTGAAATTTTTTACAATTTTTTGGATACGGATAATCATCATTATTCTTGTAATAATGGATTTTCTAAGTTTCAGAATCGTCAAATTTTAGAATTTTCTCTCATCGAAATTGTTTCAAATTTTTCAAAATCAGAATTTCAGATTTCCGAAAAAATTATGGATTTTTAAAGTTAGAATTTTCATGTCTAACTTCAGTTAATTTGGAATTTCAAAATTTCATCCCTTTTGAAAATTTTTGAGATCTGAAAATCTGTTTAAAGGAGGTGTCCGGTCAAAAATTTTTATTGCTTTAAAATGTGCAGATTAGCTGGCTGATTCCGGACATCATAACGAAAACGCTGAAAAATTCCTCCAACACCCCGAAAAGTTGCCTCAAACAGGAAAAAAATCAAAGAAGTTGCCTTGGGTGGCCGTGGCCGAACTTCGCCGAAGTGGCGCGTGGGCGTGGGAAAGTGGGCGGAGTCAGCCAATGAGCGCTCTCTAACGCGCGCGCGCAACACTGCAAACGCGTTTGCTGCATTGCGCGCGCCACTTCGGCGAAGTTCGGCCACGGCCTCCCAAGGCAACTTCTTTATTTTTGAAGCGATTTTTCGGGGTGTTGGAGGCATTTTCGAGCGTTTTCGTTGTGATATTCGCAATCAGCGCAAAATTCTGCATATTTTAAAGCAATAAAAATTTTTGACCGGACACCTCCTTTAATTTTTGTGGGAAAATATTTAAAAAATTATACCAACATTTGAAAAAAAGGATTATCATATAATTTTTTTTCAATTTTCCGAATATTATTTTTCTTGAAATTTCGAAATTTCATTCAAAAAATCTTACCCTCAACTTCTTCAGTTTCCAAAATCTCCTCTTCTCGAACCAACACCAAACTTTCCGAACTTCCCAAATTTCCAGAATCCTCCAAATCCAAATTTCTCACAGAATTCACCGAAGAAGAAGAAGCAGCAATGACAGAAGACGTGGGAAACGAAGACGTCGTCGAGTGTCTTCTGAAGTCATCACGACGAAAATACGACAATCGGTCGGAGGGTTGCGCCGTTGTTGAAGTGCTGCTCGAGGGCATCTGCAAAGCCGTCAAAAAGTTTTTTGATTCTTTTCGCTTTTTTTCGATTTTTAATCGAAAAAGAGAGAGAGACATACACTTGTGTAGAACAGCCGTGGATAGTCATTGGCGTCCATGAAAAATTCCGCAATTTTGACCGACTTGAATCGACGGAGCACACACCGTCAAAGCTCAACCTGAAAATGAGCAAAAATCGATAAAAAAATTTTTTTGAAATTTTTATTGAAACAACCAGAAATCAATAATTAGGTGCTCGAAAAATACAAAAATTAAGATTTTCTGATATTTATGAAATTTTTTGGCCCCGCCCCTTTTAGATCAAAAATACTCCAAATTTTCCCGCCCATTTTTTGACCCACAAAAAAAACAAAAAAATAGACCTACATTTTCCAAATTACTTTTTTCAAATTGTCAAAAACAATTATTTTTTCTATCGATTTATCTTTAACCCCTTCTGATTTATTGCCTCTGTCCCTTTCCCCCGGAGAGACGCAGACAACGAGAGCACTCTCGTCGTCTGCGTCTCTCCTGGCGCACGCCTAACTTTGAGCCCCTGTATCTCCAGAAGGGGTGGAGCTATCAAAAAGTAGTAAACTACCAAAATTTGTAAAATTTAATGCTGAGCAATTTTGCAGTTGACAACTTTCTTGTAGCGTTTCTGGTTCTCAAGATATAAGCGCTTTAAGATTGGTAGTCCATCTCCTGTCGTCTGAGTCTCTCCTGTCGCGCGCTTAACTTTGAGCGCTTGTATCTCAAGAAGGGATAAGGTTATAAAAAAGCTTACAATTAAAAAAATGTGTAAAATTTTATGTTGAACAATTTTGTAATTAAAAAATTTCTATTAGCATTCTTAGTTCTCGAGATATAAGCATTTTTAGATACTTTTGTCGTTTGCGTCTCCCCTGATGATCGACCTAACTTTGAGCGCTTGTATCTCGAGAATGGGCAAAGTTACTCAAAAGCTCACAACTACAAAACTGTGTAAAATTTTATGCTGAGCAATTTCGTAATTGACAACTTTTTTGTAACGTTTTTGGTTTTCGAGATAAAAGTGTTAGAAGATGATCGACTATTTTCGGTAACAAACCAGAAAATGAACAAGAAACTGTTTTAATATGGCAAAAAACCAAGGAATTTTGCACTAGAACAATTTTTTTTTGAGAGAATTAGAGAAAGAGGCAAAAAATGAAAGAGTAGTCAAATCAAAGTTTTTTTCCTCCGGGCGAAAAGAAGAGCGAAGTGCAAACTTATCAGTGACGGTGTAGATGACGGGCCGGGCGGCCCTTGTTATCAGCTGATAAATGATTGAAAATGGAGAGAGAAAATGTGCAAATTATTATTGATGGGGGAATGGGAAGAAACTGCTGAAATGAATCAGAATCTAAGAATCTAAGAATCTAAGAATCTAAGAATCTAAGAATCTAAGAATCTAAGAATCTAAGAATCTAAGAATCTAAGAATCTAAGAATCTAAGAATCTAAGAATCTAAGAATCTAAGAATCTAAGAATCTAAGAATCTAAGAATCTAAGAATCTAAGAATCTAAGAATCTAAGAATCTAAGAATCTAAGAGTCTAAGAGTCTAAGAATCTAAGAATCTAAGAATCTAAGAATCTAAGAATCTAAGAATCTAAGAATCTAAGAATCTAAGAATCTAAGAATCTAAGAATCTAAGAATCTAAGAATCTAAGAATCTAAGAATCTAAGAATCTCGAAACCCGGACTCTTAAATATCCAGAATTTCAGAACTTCAACATTCCTATATCCATCAGAATCACAAAATCAAAAGCATTCATAATTTTCAAACATCAACATCAACACAGTCGGAAATCCCGCATTTTCAGAGCTTTGGAACTTCATAAATCTGAAAATCCGAAATCTCAATACTTCATAGTTTCAGAATCTTTCAGCTTCTTCCGGAATTTCTAAACTCCAGAATCTCAGATTCCGAAAACTCTTATCTCATAATTTTTACTTTGCTTTAATAGTAGGTATGAACGATCTTGGTCCCTTTCCACCTCAGGCTTGCATCTTTTCTCAAAAGAAAATACGATTTCTTCCAAAACAAAGTCGAAGGCCGTAACCCTGTTCTGCCAGCAGTAGGAGAAGAAGCCAGATTCCATTATGAAGGACAAACAAAAATGTTTTGTTTTTCTAATGTTTCTTCTTTTCTCACGTTGTGACCTCAATTTTCCAAGTTACAAGATGATATAAGTTTTCGCACCTTCAATGTTTGCTTTATCCCTACTTTTTCCCCTTGCAAGGCCTTGACCAAAATATCTTATACTTTTTTTCCAAAGATTTCATTTATACGCTGCCTGCCATTTTAGTCTTATTATTTAATTTGTTTAAATTCGAAATCTTACTTACCGTAAAACCTCTAAAACAGTGCTCCACAAAAAGTTCGTTCCACCCGAGGTTTTTACCTAAACACCTATTCAGGTCAAGTTTGGTAAAAATCATGTCAAATGCCAAAACACGGAAATTCTTTTCTCCGCGGCGCTTCCGCATGATTCAGATCTTCTGTATTCTTCAAACTCCTTCAGAGATTCAGGGAATCATGACTTTTAAGGACCTTCTTGAATGACCTTTTAGAGATCTGAAATTGTACAGTCAAAGTGCTTTAGAAAATCAGACTTTCTGGAAAACTCCTTGAAGATCGAGAAAATTGAATTTTCAAACTTTCTGCACTTCAGAAGATTGAAGCGTTGATATCATTGACTAATTTGTTACTAATTAATTAAAAATTATTTGTTTTTTGATTAAATATAAAGATACATAAAAGAAAGGGGGCATACTAAGAACGGTTAACAATAACCACCGGAACAAGGAGGCCAATCTCTACAGTCTTCTTCCTTCTCATCCCAGACAGGTTCTTACTTATTGATAAGATCAATAAGTGCGTCCGAAAACATTTCCGGGCCATTGGGATGGGTGGTCAATCGAGATGGGATTCTCAGTTTCAAATTGACCACAGTAGCTATATCCCGAAAAGTCCCTTTCCCTCGCGTGACGCGCTTCGTCAGCTCTCTCAAGGAATCCCCGCCCATTTGGATCTAAACTATAAGATACTTTGAGCCCACATTTCATTTCACTTACGATTCCTTGTCGCACTTCCTCGTTCTCCTCCACTCGATCCACCAACTCCTCCATTAAACGTTGAACTTCAGCATCGATCGCATTCATTTTCTGGAAAAATGGTTCAATCAAATATGCCGACTGCAAAGAAAGTGATGAATGAGAATAATTTTGGATACTATCTGCCAGACAATTTTGATCAAAACGGAATGGTAACAGTTTGTTGACATGATGACTTCCTCCCTAATGAATGAGCCAGTAGTCTTCACTTCTCCACCAACAAAACAAGAGAAAAAAACAGGAAAATTTCGTTGTCAACTTCGCAAAGGGTTCAGGACGAGACCACTTTTGAGTCCTGACTTCAAGCCAACGTTCACTGACATCGTTGTGGCGAAGAGACTTCACGGGTATAACTAACGTTGACAACAGTTAAAAGACTACTTCATTTCAGAGATCATGGTTAGACAATAATGACAACGACCACATTCGACAGCTCAGTGGAAACGGGTGCTTCGACCTTGCTGACGGAGCAATCGAATTAGTGGAAATTGTCAAATCAACGGAAGACCAGATGCTGAGGCGGAAATACCTGTAAGTGCTACAAAATGCTAATCAAAATCAGCAAAGCTTGGTTTCGGGGTGATGACCGAGTTCTCGAGAGTCGACGGAATTTTACAACGCACGGACGAATCAGCAAGCGAGTTAACTTGGTCTTCCAGCAGACACACACTAAGATGGAACAGCAGGACAAATTGAAAGAGATATTGCGCCAGGGAAACGACGATGGAATGGAAAATTGGAGGATTCTTTTGAAATTTTATTTTATAATAAAAATTATTAAAATTAAAACATGTGTTCCTTGTGTTTTTTTGAGAATAGGATCGTTCCCTACATTCATTTCTATTTCTCTCTTTTTTCAGATTCCTTCGTCATTCTTCAAAACGGGAAACTTGGGTTTAGGTTTCCAGGTCCTTCTCTTCAGTTCTGTCATTGTAGCTCTCGAAGCTATGAGACACGATCCCACAAATCGTTCAGCTTTGCATTTTTTTGAACAAAAACTACGCGGAAGAGCTAGATGAAAGAGAGAAACAACGAGAATGGAGAACAAGTCTTCGAGCAGATTCGACCACAGCCAGAAGATAGCGGATACAGTAAGATCCTTAGATAAAGCTCGCGGAAATGGAAATTTTCAGATCCTAGTACCGAAGAAAGACACTCTGAAGGAAAGGCGGCAAGAGTCGTCTTGCTTGTCCCGAAAATTCCACTGGTCAGTCAACAGAAGGATCGATTCTTGAAGTATTGTGCTGGACAGTACCATGTTAATTGAGTGTAATCCTTGGAAGTATTTACAATATGCTCGCGCTGCTGAACACTCCTTGCTTGAGTACGATCACCCATCAAGCCAGTATCGATGAACTTAATGAGCGTGTAGGAAAGCCCGATGATCGTGAGTGATTCAAATTTTGAACTCCTCTTATTAATTGTCTTATTTTCAGAAGTCGAGGTTTGTCCCAGCTGGAGAAAACGTTCTCCGCGGACATATCGAAACCTATATTCAAAAGCATCCAAAATTGTGCGCAGAATTGGAATGGTTATCTAAATCTCGGCACAACTGTTTCCTAGCAAAGACGTATCGTACGAATCACTGCTTCAAAACATCATTCAAGATTTTAACAAGTTGAACACCCCCGATTTATAATTAAAATTATTAAAATTAAAACATGTGTTCTTTGTGTTTTTTGAGAATATGATCGTTCCCTACATTCATTTCTTTTTCTATCTTTTTCAGATTCCTGCGTCATTCTTCAGAACGGGAAACTTGGATGTTAGGTCTCCAGGCCCTTCACTTCAGTTTTGTCCGCAAACATTGTAGGGCAGTTTTTTCAAGTTCATTTACTCTGTTTAGCATAGAATATTCAAATAAATTAAAAAATATATATATATATATAATACAACTATTTACTACTATTTTGATCCCTTTCTTTTTTTCAGCTGCTTCCTTCCGCATTCTTGTCATCTCGTTGTCCGCGGCGGCGTTGAAGAGTCGATGGGATTGGTAGAGCCATCCAAAGTGGGTTATGGCACACAACCGGAGAAATCTTGCTCGTGCGATCGCCGTATAGGCACTCCCGTAGCCAAACAAGGAATCAGCCACCAATATGACCCCGTCATACGTTTGGCTTTGGGTTCTCTGCAGGTTCGCTGCTTCGGCGGCCAAGACGGGGTATTGCACCCAGAAGGTGGTGCCATCCTTATCGGTGTATGGCACACGAGGTATGCTTTCTTCTCCAGTATCCGGGAAACTGTAAAAGTAAGTTGTTTATTTCTAACAAGGGGATTACGCGAGGACGCGAGTTGAACTTTTTACCATAATTTGGGTCAAGATAGAACCGACTCTGCTGATTCAGAATCTGAAATAAAAATTGGCGAAATGTTTACGTGAGTCGAGTTATGACCTCCTAAAAATTTGCTAAATTTTCACGTAATAGTCTATGAGAATATTATCTATAGAATTCAACAATGTGAGTGGTGAAGTGGTAAGGGGTTAGAGTTCCAGTAAGTAAGCTATGGTTCGATTCCACCTGCGGTCTAAATTTTTTGGAAATTTTTTTGTCTGTGTTCCAGTCAATATGTATGTGCTCGAAATGACTTTTTGGGCATTTTTTCATTGTTTTACTGGATTCTGAGGCAGTTTCGAAAAGTTCGCTAGAACTGACTTGATATTTCATAATTCGACCGAATTTCGAGGTTGCCATTGGTTCGGTGAATGATTTTTCAAAAAAAAATTCATGAATCAAACTTTAGAATTGAATCGCTCAAAAAGTTCGTCAACCTAATCATGGGCAGATTTCCGGCTTCGGTCGAATTATGAATTATCAAGTCAGTTCTAGCAAACTTTTCGAAACTGCCTCAGAATCCAGTAAAGCAATGAAAAAATGCACAAAAAACCATTTCGAGCACATACATATTGACTGGAACACAGACAAAAAAATTTCCAAAAAATTTTGACAGCGGGGGAATCGAACCATGGCTTACTTACTGGAACCCTTACTCCTTACCACTTCACCACTCACGTTGTTGAAATCTATAGATAATATTTTCATAGACTATCACGTGAAAATTCAGCAAATTTTTAAGAGGTCATAACTCGACTCACGTAAACATTTCGCCAATTTTTATTTCAGATTCTGAATCAGCAGGTTCGGTTCTATCTTGACCCAAATTATGGTAAAAAGTTCAACTCGCATCCTCGCGTAATCCCCTTTTAAAATAAAAATTTCAAACGTACTTGAGTGTGAGCGAATCCTGCTCAATTGTTCGGAGTCTCCCCACAGATCCATTTATCAGCCCTTTTTTCTGGTTGGGGTTCCGGGTCAACATGACCTTGCACCCAATTGCCAACTCCACGACGTCCTTCGTTCCCTCATAGTAGAACTTCTTGGCGTAGTGTGACGGATTCTTCTCGATTGGGTGGAGAACCTTGACATCCCCGAGGAGCTTCATTTTCTGTAATGAAGTTTCTATTGAAAAAAAAATTGAAACGTACGGAGTTGAACCATTCCTGGTTCGATTTCTTCCATTTCGCGAGCTCCATTGTAGTTCAAGTGTTGCAGAGGTGGATAACGATTGCTCCATAATCCTTGAAAATGTAATGTGGCTGGACTTGAGCAGACTCTTCATCGGGAATCACTGCGTTCTCAGCCTTCTTTCGCATCCATTCCTAGAAAGCAAAACGGACTATTCAATATCTAAAAAGAAACAACTTACAGATTTGTCGAAAGGTTTGGCCTGTTTTTGAAACGTCTTCTTTCTCTTCATCATTGGAGCCTTAGAAACTTTTGGAATTTTCGAAGATTTTGGTGGAAACTTCTCGGAAACTTTTCCCCCGACTTTCGTAGAAATTGGGTTCATTTCCACTTCATCCGAATGCCTTGCATTTTCATCATCATCATCAAGATATTATCCCGAAAAATCCAAAAGTTGAAAACCTTTCGAGCGGTACTGTATATTATGAAAGTTTTAAAACTATCATTATTGTTTGAAATTGAAAATAACTTACTTTTAGATTTGAAGCCTATGAAATAATGCAAAAATAAATAGAGAATTATGAATAAAATTTTGAATAAAATCAATTGATAGAGAACAGTGTGTGCCCTCGAGAAGAATTTTCTCGAGAAAGCCCAATCTCGAGACAATCTCGAGATTTTTTTAAGAATAATCTCGAGAAAAATCTCGAAAAAAATCTCGGAAAAAATCTCGAGAATTTTCTCGAGAATGGGGTCGATTTACGGCGGCGCGCAGGGATAGCGGAGTATCGTTGTTTTCATTTTCGCTGTCGAAAACTCGAAAACAACTTCGCGTAAAAAGCAACGACACTCCGCTCACTTCCTGCGCCGCCGTAAATCGACCCCATTCTCGAGAAAATTCTCGAGAATGGTCTTCTCGAGATACATTCTCGAGATAATCTCGAGATTTTTTTCGAGATTTTTCTCGAGATTTTTTCGAGATTTTCTCGAGAATTTTCACGAGATCGCCTCGAGGGCACGCACTGATAGAGACCACTACACATGCGGCCAGAATTGTTGGTTGAATGAGGAGTTTTGACGAGAAAGAAGGGAGGGACAAAAGGTCACAAAGATGGGGACAGTCACAAAGCAAATATACAGGGGAACGCAAAACGGAGGAATTTTACAGCGAGGTTTGACTAGCTGTCAATTCAAAGAGGACCTCGGAGGTTTGGGATTTCAAATGTTTCGGTTTCCCAAAATTTTCACAGTAATCCCAAAACCTCAAAAAATCACGACGATTATGACTCGGGTTATCGCGTAATTTTGAAAATTCACATCATTTCTAATTTCAAATTTCTCGAATTCCTTCAAAAAATAACACATTTCGTTTACTAGTGAGTTTCAATACCCAAATTTTCAATCTCTTATTTTCTCAACAGATGGGTTGCTGCTGGTCTGTCATCAAGTGTCCGTTCCAGTGTCTCGGTTGTGGTACTGTAATTAATTATCAATAGAGCGCATTTCCATTTTTCCAGTTCTAACATCCGCATGTCTTGTTCCACTATGCTGCTTGACAATTCTCACTGGAGTATTCCTTTTCTTTTTCTATCATGTTGAGATAATGCAATTCGAGAGGGATACGAGACACTTTTTCGGAATGGAATATCATAATATGAGCACTGTTAATAAATATTGATTTTCGGAAAACTCTTTTTTGCATTTCTAGATGTTTTCAGAAAAAGAAAAAAATTAGGAAAGTTTTGAGATGAGGAAGCGTTGAAAATGAGTGGTTTTAAAGCATCTGAAATCTTCATTTTTTTGAATTTCAGAATCGAAATTTCAAAATTCAAAAATTCCAAATTAATTTTTTAAAAAAATTTTTCAACAAAAAAAAATTTTAGTAATTTTTTGAATAAAAAGCAAATACAAATTCCGAATATTATATCAAAAACGGCCAAAATCCGTTTCCAAAGGAGCTAAAAACCACCAAAAGTTGCTTCGGTCGGTCATGGTCGAGATTTTGAAAAGTGTGCGGAGTGGACCAATTTTCGGAGTTTTGAACCCGATTTTCGGGGGTTTGAAGCGAAATTTGAGCGTTTTTGCTATGAAATTCAGAATCTACGCTAGTTCTTACATACAAATGCAAATTTTTGAAAAGAAAATTTTTCAAACAAAAATTTTTTTTTTGATTTTTTTTTCGCAAAAAATCCGAAATTTTGGATTTTTGAAATTTCAGAGCGATTTTTGAGCGTTTTTGCTATGAAATTCAGAATCTACGCTAGTTTTGACATACTTTTAGGCGAAAAAAAATTTTTTTTTTCGAATAAAACGTTTTCTGAATTGTTTCCCTGAAATCAACAAAAATTCTAGAGTTCAAAGATTCCACTGGAAAAAAAGTACTGTAGCTCAAAGGAGCATGCTCGATTTCTTTCGCGCGGGTCTTGACACGAAAATTCATTTTGTTTTGGCGGTTTTTCAAATTTTGAATTTCGCAAAAGTGCGATTTTTCACAAGATTTTCGATTGAAATTTCAACAAAAATATTTATTTTAACGAAAATTAGAAACAATAAAAAAACAGAGTCTTAACAAGAATTGTACAAGCATTTTAATGAGGGAAAAAAAGAGATTTTAAGCGGATGATGATGCTGCGACGGGGACTGGCTCCTCCTTAATTTCTTCTTTCACCGGGTTGGCGGATTCTGGAGCAACTTCTGGCTCCAGGGCCTCTTCCTTCACTGGTTTGACGTCTTCTGGAGCCTCTGGAGCAGATTCTGTAGCAACTTCTGGAGCAGATTCCGAAGCCGCCTCCTCCGCCTTCTTAGCACACGCCGCCGCCATCGTCACAAAAGTTTTCTTCTCCGGCTCCTCAGCCTCCGCATTCGATGTGAAATCGTGATGAACCAGATCGGCAAGCCATTTGAGCATTCCCTGCGAGAGCAGCTCCGTTTCGAGCATATCCTTGGTGATCAATTCGAATTTTGTCCTCTCCACTTCCTTCTCAATCATCTCTCCCCAATCTGTCAGCGGTTCGTGACTCTTTGCGTTCTTTTTATCGTAGCTATCGTAGTGGGTGCGTTCGAGGAGAAGGCCGAGTCCTGGGGCCATCGGGATATCCATCTGGAACATTATGGAATGAAATTGGGCTCAAAATTTGGGCTCTGGGACAATTCGAAAGTGTGAAGTCGCGTTTTTTGCCTAATTTTTAGAACTTTTTGAATACATAATTTTGCTTTTAAAAAAATGATCAAAATTTGGTCGAAAATGGTCAAAATTTGGTCGAAAACGGTCAAAATTTAGTCAAAAACAGTCCAAATTTGATCGAAAACTGTCAAAATTCGGTCAAAAACGGACTAAATTCGATCAAAAACGGTCCGAATTTGGTCGAAAACGGTCAAAATTTAGTCGAAAATGGTCTAAATTTGATAAAAAATGGTCAAAATTTGGTCAAAATTTAGTCAAAAACGGTCGAAATTTGATCGAAAACGGTTTAAATTTGGTCAAAAATGGTCAAAAACAGTCCAAATTAGGTCAAAAACGGTCCAAATTTGATCGAAAATGGCCAAAATTTGGTCAAACACGTACTAAATTTAATCAAAAATGGTCTAAATTTAGTCAAAAATGGTCAAAAATAATCAAAATTGGTCAAAAACAGTCTCTATTTGGTCAAAAACGGTCTAAATTTCATCAAAAACGGACTAAATTCGATCAAAAATGGTTTAAATTTGGTCGAAAATGGTCAAAAACAATCAAAATTGGTCAGAAACAGTCCATATTTGGTCAAACACAAACTGTCAAAATTCGGTCAAAAACGGACTAAATTTGATCAGAAACTGTCGAAATTCGGACAAAAACGGTCCAAATTTGGTCAAAAACGGACTAAATTCGGTCAAAAAATGGTCAAAATTTGGTCGAAAATGGTCAAAATTTGGTCGAAAATGGTCAACATTTGGTCGGAAACGGTCAAAATTTAGTCAGAAACAGTCCAAATTTGATCGAAAACTGTCAAAATTCGGTCAAAAACGGACTAAATTCGATCAAAAACGGTCCGAATTTGGTCGAAAACGGTCAAAATTTAGTCGAAAATGGTCTAAATTTGATAAAAAATGGTCAAAATTTGGTCAAAATTTAGTCAAAAACGGTCGAAATTTGGTCGAAAACGGTCAAAATTTGATCGAAAATGGTCAAAATTTGGTCACACACGTACTAAATTTAATCAAAAATGGTCTAAATTTGGTCAGAAATGGTCATAAATTGTCTAAATTTGGTCAAAACCGGTCTAAATTTGGTCAAAAACAGTGTCTATTTGGTCAAAAACGGTTTAAATTTCATCAAAAACGGACTAAATTTGATCGAAAATCGTCAAAATTTGGTCAAAAACGGACTAAATTCGATCAAAAACGGTTTAAATTTGGTCAAAAACAGTGTCTATTTGGTCAAAAACGGTCTAAATTTGGTCAAAACCGGTCTAAATTTGATCAAAAACGGTCAAAATCTAGTCAAAAACGGTCAAAAATAATAAAAATTGGTCATAAATTGTCTAAATTTGGTCAAAACCGGTCTAAATCTGGTCAAAAACAGTGTCTATTTGGTCAAAAACGGTCTAAATCTGGTCAAAAACAGAGTCTATTTGGTCGAAAATCGTCAAAATTTGGTAAAAAATGGTCCAAATTTGATCGGAAACGGTCAAAATTTGGTCGAAAATGGTCTAAATTTGATAAAAAAATGGTAAAAAGCGGTCCAAACTTGGTAAAAATTGGTCAAAAACGGTTTAAATTTCATCAAAAACGGACTAAATTTGGTCAAAAACAGACTAAATTTGGTCAAAAACGGTCTAAATTTCATAAAAAACGGACTAAATTCGATCAAAAACGGTTTAAATTTGGTCAAAAATGGTCAAAATTTGGTCGAAAATGGTCAAAAATGGTCAAAATTTGGTCGAAAATGGTCTAAATTTGATCAAAAATGGTAAGAAACGGTCCAAACTTGGTAAAAATTGGTCAAAAACGGTCTAAATTTCATCAAAAACGGACTAAATTCGATCAAAAACGGTTTAAATTTGATAAAAAAATCGCCAAAATTCGGTCAAAACTGATTTAAATTTGATCGAAAATGGTCAAAATTTGGTCAAAACTGATTTAAATTTGATCAATGGTCTAAATTTGGTCAAAAATAGTCTAAATTTAGTCAAAAACGGACTAAATTCGGTCAAAAAATGGTCAAAATTTGGTCGAAAATGTCAAAATCTAGTCAAAAACGGTCCAAATTTGGTCGAAAAATGGTCAACTTTCGAAATGTCTCGAAACCAAAAACTCACCCTCTGTCCCTCAAAAGACTTCTGAATCGCCGATTTCAAATGAAGCTCTCTGACTACCGTAATCACCATTCCGACCATTTTTCGAATTTGATGAAGAACAAATGACTGTCCTTTGACAACAATTTGCACAAATTCAACGTCTTCTTTTCGGAATTCGTCACGAAACAAGAAGGGCTCTTTGCACTCGAAAGAGACAATGTATCGATTGGAGCTCATATCGTCGTAGGCTCTTTTCGCGGTATAGTTGAAAAAGTTATGAGTTCCTTTGTAGATGGACAAAATGTCGTTGACTTCTGCCAGCGTCTCTTTTGGAATACGGAATGAGGCGTTGGTGAGCTGAAAATTTGGAATTTTTGGCTCAAAATCGATCAGGAGCCGTTTTTCTGGCTCAAAATAGTCCCAGAATCGGTTTTTTTTTACTAAAAATGTCTCAGATCCAAATTGTGAGCTTAAAAACGTCCCGGAGCCAATTTTTTGGCTCAGAGACTATTTTTCGGCTTCTGTGGCCGAATTTTTAGCTAAAAAACATTCTGGAGTCAAAATTTCAGTTCAAGAATCGTTCTGGAGTTGATTTTTCGGCTCAGAAACGTCCCGGAGTCAAATTTCTGGTTCTAAATCGTTCTGAAGTCGTTTTTTTGGGTCTAATAGCTGAGAGGTCACAAATCTCTCGGCAACGCCTTCAAATTTGAATATTTTTTTCAAGAGGATCAGGTGAAACTACGATCGACCGAAAAAAAATGTTCCCTATTAAAAAAGCTATCGATTGGTTGGAAAATTGTCAAATTCCATCAAAAACTAATGGAGTTAGACCCGAAAATTGTCAAAATTAAATTTTCGGCAATTTTTTGGTATAACTCTGTCAATTTTCTATGAAATTTCACGATTTTCCAACCAATCGATAGCTTTTTTAAGAGGGAACATTTATCTGTTGACCGTATTTTTACCCGATCCCCCTGAAAAAAGTTATTCGCATTTGAAAGTGACAAAAACCGAGCTCTGAACCAAAAATCTCGAGTTTTGGTCACACTTTCTGGGATCCAAATTTTAAGAGGAATTTTCTTTAGGACATTTTCAGTTCAAACTCCGGCAAAAATGGCCTAGAACCGAGCTATCAAGCTCTGAACCAAAAACCTAGAGTTTTGGCCATTTTTGGGCCGATTTTCGCGAAAAAAAAGCAACTTTTTGGCAACAAAAGGCGTTACTCTGTTAATTTTTTTTATGAATGTCGACAGTTTTTTGATCAATCTATAACTTTTTTGGCTCATCGATGTTTCGAAAGATGACGTTTCGAAAGTGTGACGCTTCGGAAGTGTGACGTTTCGAAAGTGTGACGTTTCGCAAGTGTGATAGTTCGAAACTGTGATATTTCACGTGTGCATCGTTTTGCCATTGAAATGACACACTTTCGAAATGTCACACTTGCGAAACGTCACACTTTCGAAACGTCGCGGAGCCCTTTTTTTAATAAGGAACACATTTTCTGTTGACCGTAGTTTCACTTGATCCTCTTGAAAAAATATTCATATTTGAATGAGTTGCCGAGAGATTTGTGGCCTCTCAGCTATTAGATCCAAAAATCGACTTCAGAACGATTTTGAAGCAGGAATTTGACTCCGGGACGTTTCTGAGCAGAAAAATCAACTCCAGAACGATTTTTGAGCTAAAAATTCGGCTACAGAAGCCGAAAATCAACTCAAAGTAGTCTGTGAGCCAAAAAATTGGCTCCAGGACGTTTTTATGTCCACAATTTGGATCTGAGACATTCTTAATTGAAAGAATCGATTCTGGGACTATTTTGTGCCAGAAAAACGGCTCCCGATCGATTCTGAGCTCCAATAGATACATTGCCGAGATTTTCTGTCGAAAATTTTCTACCTCCGTTGGTTTGGCGAACACAAACGACGGACAAGTGTAACTATACGTCCGATAGTCACACTGTTTCTGTGGATGGAAGAAATTAATGGTTCTTCTCATTCCAAACACCCTAATGTCCGCCGGAAGCAGATTATTCAGAATTCCCGGTCCTTCCACTTGATATTTTTCGTCATCGCGAGGCAGTTGCATTCCGCACATCTAGAGAATGGACAAATTATCGTTTTTCGTGGAAAAAAACTCCTACCTGTCTAGCCGCTGACACTGCTCTATCGGTTCTGGCGGCTCGCTGAAAAAAGAAATCAAAAGGTTTCTCTTTTTGCGCCGCGGTAATCCATCCAGCCTTCTCCATCGCCTCCAGAAGCTTCGATTCAATTGTGGGAAGCTCTTTTTGCAGCTGAAAATTTTTTTTTGAATTTTTTTCATTATTTCAAACTTTAAATGCACTGTTATCTTATCACTTACCTGCATCCCATAATATTTTTTGCCTTGATAGCCGAGAAGCATCGCATATTTCGCCTGCTTCACTCGCACCTTCTTCTCCTTGTGCACACCACCCGACTGAACATGGTTGAGCTTATCGACCGCTTGCTCCTCGACAGTCTTCGTCATGATTCGGGTGAGCCTTTGGAGCAGTTGTTTTAGCATAAAATGTGGGCGAAACGCCTGGAAAAAAATTTATTTTGCGATTTTCGCAAAAAAATCGAGGAATTTTCGTTAAAAATTGAAGAAAATTGCTTGAAAATTGGCTAAAAATGCGATTAAAAAATTTTTGAACAAAATGCGCCAAGCACCTCTACTGACGCACTTTGTGAAATCATTGACGCATTTCTCGTGCCCGCGAACATTTTTGAAAACAATTTTTCTATCGGCGGCGTTCTCTTCCTAAAAACACCGCCAATTCTGAAGTTTGATCTCAAATTTTGGCGATAAAAACTAGCGAAATCCAAAATTTGTTCATTTTTCCATCAGAAAACCTCCCATTTTTCCAGAGATGCCGGCCGAGAAACGCGTCAAGTACATTCTTGTGACCGGTGGTGTCATCTCAGGCGTCGGCAAGGGTATTATCTCGTCGAGTTTGGGCGTTTTGCTCAAAAATAATGGATACAAGGTAGGTTTTAAGGTGAAAAAGTGGTAAATTTCTTTGAAAAATGGTAAGAATGGCTTTGGGATCAGTGCTGGGCATTCAAATGCGAATAACTTTTTTCAGGGGGGTCGTGTCGAAATACAGTCAACAGAAAAAGTGTTCCTTATTAAAAAAGCTATCGATTGGTTGAAAAATCGTTGAAATTCATCGAAAATTGACTGGGTTATGCCGAAATTGTCATAATCTGCATAACTCTGTTAATTTTTTATAAAATTTGACAGTTTTTCTACCAATCGATAGCTTTTTTGATAAGGAACAATTTATCTGTTGATCGTATTTTTACACGATCTCTCTGAAAAAAGTTATTCATTTTTGAAGACGCTACCCTGTCTGTTTGGGATATTTTGAATAAATGAGACCTGAATTCCAACGAAAAAATCAACATTTTAAGATCAAAAAATCTCAAATTTCTCATTTTCCAGGTCTCCGCGATCAAAATCGACCCCTATCTCAACATCGACGCCGGCACCTTCTCCCCATATGAACACGGAGAAGTGTTCGTTCTCGACGACGGCGGTGAAGTCGATCTGGACTTGGGAAACTACGAACGATTCCTGGATATCCGCTTGACTCGTGACAACAATATTACGACTGGAAAAATGTTCAAACACGTGATGGAACGCGAGAGACGAGGAGATTACTGTGGAAAAACCGTCCAAATGATTCCACATTTGACGGACGCTATTGTGGATTGGGTGGAACGGGTGGCTCAGATTCCGGTTGACGGAACTAATGAGCAACCGGATGTGTGTATTATCGAGTTGGGAGGAACTATTGGGGATATCGAAGGAATGACATATCTATCTGCGTTCGAACGATTCCAACGTCCCACTCTCAAGAATCACCTTATGAATGTGCACGTTTCATTGATATTGCATCCAAACGCCACCGGCGAGCCGAAAACCAAACCGATGCAAAACTCGGTCCGTCATTTGCGTGCCGCTGGCCTCGTCCCGGATCTTCTGATCTGCCGCTCGACAGAACAGCTGGATCCTCACTTGCGAGAGAAGATTGCCAGATTCGGAATGATGGATTTGGAACAAGTTGTTGGTGTTCATGATGTCTCCAATATATACAAGGTTCCGTTGCTTTTGGAGTCACAGGGAGTGTTGGAAGCCATCAAGCATCGTCTCGTGCTGTCGGAAGTTAGCGAGAATATCAGGAAAGAGTTGAAGTTCAACATGCAACACTGGACTCATCTTTCCGAGCTGTAAGGGATAATTTTATCGAATTTCGGCAACTCAGGGGAATCTGATAAAAATACGGTCAACAGAAAAAGTGTTCCTTATCAAAAAAGCTATCGATTGGTTAAAAAATCGTCAAATTTCATCGAAACTTAACAGAATTACGCACTGCGGTGTTGAAAAATTGCTGATTTCGGCAATTTCGAAATATTGTTTGAATGAGTTGCCGAAATTCCTAGTATAGAACATCATACTAATCTCACTTTTCAGCTGCGACACATTCCAACAAGTTGTCAACATTGCCCTTGTCGGAAAATACGTGAAAATAGCCGATGCCTACGCGTCGGTGAACAAAGCTCTATCGCATGCTGCTATACACGCCAAGAGAAAGCTCAAAATCACTTATGTGAACTCGGAGCTGTTGGAGAAATCAGGAGAAGCGGCCGAGGAGGCCTGGAATATGGTCAAAGCGGCTGAGTGAGTGTAAAAGATAGAGGAGGTCGTATTTGAGGTCTAGAACCAGTCAGACGCCATTTCAATGCTCCAGAAGGCATTTGGAAGGTTCCGGAAACTTCTAGAAGATCCCAGAAGAATCCAGAAGCCTCTAGACATCTTCAGAAGGCTCCGGGACTTCTAGGACTTCTAGAAGACCACACAAGAATCGAGAGGCCTCTCGAAACGGCATCAGGAGCATGTAGATGATCCTGAAGAAGTGTGGACGATTCTGACACCTTCTGGAAGCATTCAGAAGACTTCTGAAGCATTCAAAAGTCTCAGAAACCTCAAAAACGGTCCCGAAGCCTTATAAACAGTACTGTAGACGTTCAGATGGGTCCAGAAGCTCTAGAAGCCTTCAGACAGCTTCAGGAAGCTCCGGTGCTCATTTTGGGTTTTTGAAGAATCCAGAAGCATCCAGACACCTTCAGGAAGCTCCGGGGTTTCTGGAACTACATATATATATGAACAAATTAAAGGGGAACGAAAGAGAATTATGTTCTTTGGGAGATTATGAATATGAATTTCCAGCGGAATAATCGTTCCCGGAGGCTTCGACACGCGTGGAGTCGAAGGAATGATCAAGGCGGCCGAGTATTGCCGTAAGAACAACGTTCCGTATCTCGGCGTTTGCCTTGGAATGCAAGTGGCCGCCGTCGAATTCGCCAGAAACGTTTTGGGAATCCATGGAGCCAACTCGGCCGAGTTCGACGCCAATCTTAATGAGGATCAGCAAATTGGTACGGAAAGTTACAAGAATTCATTAATTTTTTATTGTGAGCTTTTTCAGTTATCGATATGCCGGAGCACAACGTCGAGGAGAAGGGATTGGGTGGAACGATGCGTTTGGGAAGACGTTCGACGGTCTTCCTCACCGATGACTGCACACTTCGTATGGTTTTCTTTTCCTTATCTTATCAGTTAGCGAAATGAATCGATTTTCCAATTTTTAGACCGCCTTTACGGAGCGCACACCGTCGAAGAACGTCATCGTCATCGTTACGAAGTGAATCCGCGCGTTGTGCCACAGATGGCCCGTAAGGGATTCTTGTTCGTCGGAATGGGTGTCGATGAGCAGAACACTGAGATATGGGATGTCAAGAAGCGAACGGATAGCTCGGCGGAGCTCATGCAGATGGCCGATAAGGCCGAGATGGATTTGTTGCACAAGATTGACGATTTGTGTCAGAGAGGAGGCGATGGTGTTACGCGGCCAGCGGTTAGAATGGAGATGTTCGAGATGAAGGGTGAGAGGAGCCTGCGAAACTAAGGATGAGCAATAGCATTGATTTTTTTTTGCTTCTGGGAAAAAACACTATGCGCTCTGTTGAGAACACCAGAAGTTTTTGAAAAAATTATATAAAAATTCAATTTTTTCACATTCTACCAAAATATAGTACCGAGATTGGGTTGAATTCGGCATAACGGCTGATGTAGAACCTTTTTCAAAAAATTATTCCGGCAAACTTCTCCGAAATACAATTTTATATCTCTGTAAGAAATTTGGAGCTTTTATGATGTATTCTTCTAGAGTTATTTGGGTTTTTTTTTGAATCGTACCTGTTTCAGTACATTTTGAGCCATATGTACTGAAACATCTACGATTCTAAACATCGAAATAACTCAAGAAGCATAGATCATTATAAATTTTAATTTCTTACAGATATATACAATTGTATTCCGAAAAAGTTTGCTAGAGGAATTTTTTGAAAAAAGTCTTGCGTCAGCCGTTGTGCCAAATGTAACTTCATCTCGGTACTAAATTTCAGTGGAATGTGGAAAAGTTGATTTTTTTAATACTTCTTTGACCTCCCACGATTTCCAACTTCATTTTTTGTTCCTGATAGACCCTCCAGAAGGCCCAATATGCCTAGTTTCAGTTCCAGTCTATATACTCAACTCCTTGCAGACCATCCATACTTTGTCGGCGCTCAGTTCCATCCTGAATACCTCTCGCATCCGCTCACCCCGTCTCCACCGTTCTTCGGCCTCCTCCTCGCCGCCACCGGACAACTCTCGTCGTATTTCTCCGGGTCTCGCAGTCCGGCTCTTCAAGTCGTCGACGAGGAAGACGGCTCGCCACTTCAGAAGTCGTCGTCATCGACGTCCGGTGACATTATCGGAGACATGTTGGACAAGTTGAAACTCGAAGGAAACGCCATCCCGGGAACTCAGAAATTGGCCACTTTCCAATAATTTTTCATTTTTTCTCTTTATATATCTTCATAGAATAGCACTTTGTTATTTTTTCATTATTTTCACAGGCACCAACAAAAAAATCAATTTTACATGCACAAATGGTAGTTCTTACTGTGTCTTCGTGTGTTTTTCCCCCTTCTTGTTGTCTACTGTTTTTTTTTTCGTTTTTCTCATTCCTAGCCACCTTTTCCTTTGATTTCCCTGTTACCTCCCTGTTACTGTTGACCCCCCGTTTTTTTCCCGATGAAAATCGTTCTCGAAGAAATCAGAATGCAATTTTTCCGCGTTTTTTCAGTCTATTTTTTCTGAAATTATTATCTTTTTTACTTGCTTTTCCAGATTTTCAGATACTTTTTCAGATGAGTGCCTATCATGTCGGACAGCTCGTCGACAAGATGTCGAATCCGGATAAGGACTTTCGCTTTATGGCATGCAACGATTTGATGAAGGATTTGAGACTGGGAACCATTGCGTTGGAGGATGACACCACTGCCAAGGTTAATAGAAAAAAAATTGGAAAACAAGAAGATTTGGGATGTTTTTACAGCAAAAAATTCACTCATTTTCGTATAAAAAACCTCAAAATGTCAATTTTGGGCTGATTTTTATGTATTTTTTACGAAAAATTGGGATTTTTCGGCTGCGAAATGTCCCGAAGCCAAAAATGAGAAAAATAGAGATGTAAAGCGGAAAGAAACGACTTCGGAACAGTTTGTGGCCAAAAATTACTGCAAAAATCAAAATTATGCATAAAAATTATCTCAAAATTACAACGTTGTGCTCATTTTTAGGCGTTTCATGCGAAAAGATGGATTTTTCGCCAAAAATGACCTAAAATGTCAATTTTTGAACTTTTTTAGCTTTCTTTGTGCGAAAAAATTCAGTTTCTCGCTCTAAAATTCCCCGGTGCCAAAAATGACAATTTTAGTGCTTTTTTGCGATAAAAATTGGGATTTTCTGACTGATTTCTTTATTATGATGTATTTTTCGCGAAAAATTGGATTTTCTGGCTGTGAGACTTCCCTGGAGCCGAAAAGGAAACTTCTTACTTCTTCAGAACATTTTTAGCCAAAAAATACTGAAAAAAGGGAACGCAACAACTAAAATTGTCATTTTAACGCTCAGTTTAAGATTTTTACGCAAAAAATTGTGATTTTCTGGTTGCGAAATGTCCTAGAGCCAAATATGACCTCAAAATGACAATTTTGTGCTCATTTTGAGGTATTTTACGCGAAAATTGGGATCGAAACGTCCTGTAGTCAAAAATGACTGAAATTCCGTCGATACAGCATCAAACATACATTAATTTATGATTTTAGCATTTTTGGCTGCGAAATGTCCCTGAAACCAAAATGGCCTCAAAATGTCAATTTTCACGGCCTCCCAGACGTGAAATTTTTTCTAATTTTTTTTTTCTGAAACTGTCTCTGTGTCTCTCACTCTCTCTCACCTGCAAACAGAGCACGTTTGCATTTTAATTAATTTCAAATGTTTCCAGTGCGAAAAGTGACCCAAAATCCAAAATTTTTGAAAAAAATTTGGGGAACTGAACAAATGGATGATGGCAAGTGTTATTAAGAGGTTTTTGTCGCGTTTGAGTAGAAAAATCTCGAAAATTGCTCAGGTGCTAAAAATGACCATATATGGTCTATTTCGAGATCAGTCCTCTTTTGAAGTGGAAACTTTTTGTTGGAATAGTGAGATGAAGGAGATGTTTGTTTCTTTCTAGTCTAAAATCAACATTTTCTCGATCCTAGTCCGTCCAATGGATGTGAGTTGAAATCTCTTAGAAGTATTGACCTAGAACTGGCCGAAAAAGCAAAAATTGAAAAATCGAAGACCAAGCGATTGTAGACAATTCCGAGATGAACATTTTGCACTATCATTCAAACGTTCTAGTTGAGAACTCGCAGAGATCCGTTTGATGTAAGATTAGTACTGAAAATCGAAAATTTGGTCAAAATTTGGGACATTTTTCGATTTTTCTAAAAAACAAGGTCCTAATTCAAAAATTCAAGACCAAGCGATTGTCAGAAATAGTGTCCTGATGCTTTTGAGCTTTAATTTTTGAAATTTGACTCAGTTTTGACAGAGTTCCGTTGATTTGAAGTTGACCCATTTTCCCCACTCGGATTACTGTAACATGCAGTACTGCTGCTGAAGCTTATGGGAGAACTTCCAATTGTTACCAATAGAAGTGTAGATGATAGTAAAACTCCAAAAAAATATATCAACTCAAAATTGCCACATTGAGGCTGAATATAGATCAATTTTTGGTTTAGCTTATTTCGAGCATTGCGCTCTTATTTCTGCTTCAAATCAAACGGTTGATAGTGGAAAATGATCTTAGTGTGATTCTCTACAAACTAGAATGCTTAGATTTTTTTCTTCAGTGTTAACTAATGATCTATTTTAAAAACAGTTATTTCCCGGCAATTTTCGGCGTTAAAAACACACTCAGTCAAATTCTTTATGTGTTTTTAGGTAACCCTCATTTTTTCAGAACTTTCTAGCCCACAGGAGTCTCAATCCAGATTTTAAGTATTTCAGTGCAAAAAATCACTGAAGAGTGAGAGGTTAGAGACGCAGAGAAATATACAAATTTAGAAAAAATTTCACGTCTGGGAGACCGTGATTTTGGCCTTTTTTCAAGGTTTTTATGCGAAAAATTGGGATCTCTTTGCTGTAAGACTCTCCGGGACCCAAGAATCATAAAAAAAAACTACAGTAATCCATGTGGTCCCAGTTAAAACCCTCCATTTTCAGGTCATGCGCGCACTAATCCGTCTCCTCGGCGACTCGAACGGAGAAGTCCAAAATCTGGCGATCAAATGCATCGGACTGCTGGCGTCGCCATCGAAAATCAAATCTCATCATTTGGAGTATCTCGTCGAAGAGCTCACTCCGAACATATTCTCGAAAATCGAGCAGGCTCGTGACATTCACGCGCTCACCCTCAAATCCATGATCAACAATTTGGCACCGGCGTCGTCGAGTGCCGTCACACCGGTCGTTATTAAGCGAATGCTTCCGAAATTCCTCGAATCGATCAACACGTGTGCTCCAGACGATCCGGCTCGTATTGATGTGCTTGATTTGATTGGAGAGATCTTGTTGAGATTCGGAGAATCTGTAAGCGGCTGATTTCTGTATTAAAAATAGCTTTTTTGGCTCAGAAAACTTAAAACCCCGATTTTCCACACAAAAAACTTCATTTCATATCCCAAAATTCCAGTTTTCGAGCTCTAAAAGCCTTCAAAAACACTAAAAAATTCTAATTTTCGACTCAAAAACCTTCAAAAACAATCAAAATTCTAATTTTTGACTTAAAAACCTCCAAAAAACACTAAAAAAATCTAATTTTTTGCCCAAAAGGATTTTGAGCCGGAAATGAGCATTTTCAGTGTTTTTCGAAGGTTTTCGAACCACAACAAACGATTTTTGACTGTTTTCGAAGATTTTTGAGCCTAAAATTAGAATCTTTTAGTGTTTTTGATGGTTTAGACAATTGCTTATTTCGGCTCAAAAAAAACCACTAAAAATTCTAATTTTTGGCTCAAAAACCTTCAAAATCACTCAAAAATGCTCATTTTCTGGTCGAAAACGTTCAAAAACAGTAAAAGTTCCTTATTTTTGGCTCAAGAAACTTCGAAAACACTCGAAAAATCTGGCTTAGCGACGTTTCGAAAGTGTGACATTTCGAAAGTGTGACGTTTAGAAAGTGCGATATTTCACTAGTGCAACATTTTGCTTTTAAAACGACACACTTTCGAAACGCCGCGGAGCCTCAAAAACGCTGAAAAATTCCAATTTTGGGCTCAAAACCCTTCAAAAACACTCGAAAATTCTCATTTTTGACTCAAAAATTTTCGAAAACACTGAAAAATTCTAAATTTTCGCTCCGAAAACCGAAAAAACCATGTTTTAGGTGCCAGACTTCCACAAACAAGCTCTAAAAGTTATGGTCGACCATTTGTACTCTGGCCGTGCCGCCATTAGAAAGAAGGCCATCACCGGAATCGGACATCTCTCGTCTGTGATCACTGGGGAACTCTACGACAGCCTGGTCACTGATATGCTCACCGAGCTCGCCAAGAGAAACTCCACCTCTTCGAAGGATCGCGCCCTGGTCCGTACGCTCGTCGTCGGACTGAGCTCAATCGCTCGCACGAGTGGCTCGAAATTCGCAAAGCACACGCCACAGGTGATGCCGCATCTGATGAAGTTCCTCAAGGATGCCGAGGAAGCCGACATTGAGAATGACGATTTGAGAGAGGCCGCTCTTCAGGGATTGGAGGTTTTCTTGTACCGAAATCCGCAGGAAGTTGCCGCTTTCGAGAAAGAAGTTTTGGAGCATTTGACGAAGGCATTGTGCTACGATCCGAACTACGAGTATGGAGATGATGATGAGGATGAGCAGATGGAGGATGATTCGATTGATGAGGACGATGATTATAGTGATGACGAGGATACGACATGGAAGATTAGAAGAGCAGCGGCGAAGGCGTTGGAAGCGATGGTGATCTCGCATCGGGATTCGATTCTTCAATTGGCTCGAGTGGTGGGACCAGTGATTATTGGAAGATTCAAAGAGCGAGAAGAGACTGTCCGCGCGGAGATTCTTCAAGTCTACATTGCTCTTCTCAATCAAACCGCTATCCTCATTCCTGATCTTCAAAAAGGAATCGCCACTGCTGATGAGAACTCGATAGAGACGGATGACACTGTTGTGATCGCTGGAACTCGATTCTCTGCCAACTATTTCTCTCGCACACAATTGGATGTTCTGCAAATGTTGGTCGATCAAAAGGAACCGCTTCTTCGTGGTGTCACAAAGTCGCTGAAAAAGCACCCGAAGACCGGGCCAAAATGCATTGAGCTCTTGTCAGCGCTCATTCGCACGTATCCAACTGTCCTCGAAGAATCCCTAGACGAAGTGATCCCCGGAGTCGCGAGCATTCTCACTGAGAAAGGAGCCACGGCTCAAGGGAAAATGGTTGTGCTCGGATTCATTGGAAAAGTGCTCACGACCAATGAGCCGACGCGATTCCGCAATCTTCTCACACCGATCACCTCTGTGATGACCCAATCGATTTCCGATCCGTTCTATAAAGTGTGCGCCGAGGGACTGGCGGTGTCTTGTAAGTATGTGGAGGTGCTCCGAGTTCTTGGTGCTAACGAGGAGGCCAAAAAGCTCGTGCCAGTCGTCGAGCAGAAGTTTATGTCCAACGAAACGGATCAAGAGGTTCGAGAGAAATCGATCAACGCCATCAGCGCGTTGCTCTCATCGTTCAAGGATGCTCTCGCCAGTGAGACGAATGCGATTCTCGACAAGATGACCGAGAGAATCGGACGGGATATGACGTGTGTCGTTGCTCTTCGTGCGTCGTCTCAAATGATCGAGGCTGGAATTGTGTTCAGCAAGGATCAGATGAAGATCATTCTCGGAAATGTTGCCGACTATTTGAAGAAGACCGTTCGCGTTTTGAGAGTAAGTTTTTCACCACTTCAAATTCGAATTTTTTGGGCAATCTTAATATCAAAACTGTAGAACTCGATGAGACCTATGAAATGGTACTAAAATCGCCAAGATTGCCTGTCACAGTTTTTGTCTAGAACTCGTAGAGCACCTGGGTATTCAACAAGTTCTAGAGAACAACTGAGGCAGGCAATCTTGGCGATTTTAGTACCATTTCATAGGTCTCATCGAGTTCTACATTTTGATGTTAAGATTGACCAAAAAATTCGAATTTGAAGTGGTGAGGCCAAAAAATGCCGTTCAGCTTCAAATCCAATGGCTATATTCGAATTTTCCAGATGGCTTGCCTCACTTTCATCGAGAAGCTCATGAAACACACGCCAGCCTCCGCAATTACACCAGACGAGCTCACGAAAGTGCTCGGCGTGCTTCCTGGATTGATCAGCGAGACGGATTTGCAGATAGCGAATCTCTCGTTCTGTTGTCTTACCTGTAAGTGGTGTTCAACCGTTTAGAGTATTTTTTCGGCTCCGCGACGTTTCGGAAGTGTTTCGTTTCAAAAACAAAACGTTGCACTTGTGAAATATCGCACTTGCGAAACGTCACACTCTCGAAACTTCATCTTTCGAAGCGTCGCGGGGCCGTTTTTTCATTCTAAATAACTTCTCCCCAGATGCGTTCCTCAACTTCCCAACGTGCGTTTCCGTCCACATGCAGCCAATTCTCACCGCTATCGTCAATCTATTGAAGTCGTCCCTTATCCAGGTAAATCCCCTAATCCCCTATAATTCTCAACACTCTAAAAGTTACAGGGACACGCTCTCCAATCCCTCCTTCACCTCTTCGCCGCTATCGTCAAGACCGATTTCGCCGAGAAGCCAACGTTTGAGAACCTCCTGGATACTGTAACTTCTCCAGTCTACGACAACGCGACTCTCTCCAAACACTCTCACCTGGCCATAGCTTCGTGTGCCGCGGTGATAACTGAAAGCACTCAGAATCTGGAGAAGAGCCGTTCGTTGGCCAAGAAACTTGCTCAACAAATTCAAGGAGCCGCTTCGGATTCGGTTCGCTTGTTCGCTATGATCACTCTCGGAGAGCTCGGACGTCGTGTGCCGGAGACTTACGGAGCAGACTTCCCGGTGAAGCCGGAGGAGCTTGCGATTCGCGCTTTCAACAGTCAGAATGAAGATTTGAAGGCGGCGGCTGCTCAAACTCTTGGAGCACTTGCTGTTGGAAATCTCAATGTCTATCTTCCATTTATCTTGCAACAGATTAAAACGGAGCAAAAGAAGCAGTATCTTCTGTTGCACGCACT
Source organism: Caenorhabditis zanzibari (assembly GCA_963966625.1). Lineage (NCBI taxonomy): Eukaryota > Metazoa > Nematoda > Chromadorea > Rhabditida > Rhabditidae > Caenorhabditis > Caenorhabditis zanzibari. The sequence goes on along the minus strand of OZ016472.1, from coordinate 17,295,818 downwards.
CAAGGAGGCCATCGTCTGGGAGGCGTCTAGCGAGCAGTCCGCATCCACTGCCATCTTCCGATCGGCGGTCGGAGATATTTGGGGAATGTTGATGGCGAACGCCGGAGGAAGTGAAGATGGTACCCGAAGCGTTGTTGCTGAATGTCTCGGTCGTCTGTGCTCCTTCGATCCGGAAACTTTGCTCCCTCAACTCAAAGCTCACATGACGTCTTCCGATCCAGCTATCCGCTCGGCCGTTGTCTCTGCGATCAAATTCATGATCAACGATGATAAGAGAAGTGTCGACGTGTGCCTTCAGAAGCACATTGGAGAGTTCCTTTCCGCCATCCGCGACGAGGATCTCAAAGTTCGTCGTGTCGCTCTTGTGGTGCTCAACTCGGCGGCTCACAACAAGCCAGTTCTTATTAGAGATTTGCTCACAGAGCTGTTGCCAGCGATCTACGAAGAGACACGTCTTCGAAAGGATCTTATTAAGGAGGTCGAAATGGGACCGTTCAAGCATCAAGTCGACGAGGGAGTCGATCTGAGAAAATGCGCGTTTGAGTGGTAAGCAATTTTGAAAATTCAAAATCGGCTCATTTTAGAGGGTCCTGAGAATTTTTTTCTGTAAAAAATCGCGGTTTTTTATCGAAATTGTGGCTTCGCGACTTTTCGAAAGTGCGACGTTTCGAAAGTGTGACGTTTCGAAAGCGAGACATCTCGAAAGTGAACATCTTGAACGCAGACATTTCGAAAGTGTGAAATCCCGTTTTTCTACGTTTTTTGAACTATTCGTATAAATTTGCGCAAAAATGTAGGAAAAGTTTTAAAAATTGGGCAAAAACACGATTTTACACTTTCGAAATGTCCGCTTTCGAAATGTCTTACTTTCGAAAGTCGAAACGTCTCAGTGCCGTAAAAAATCGCTGTTTTTTTAATCCAAATTGGGGCTCCGCGACATTTCGAAAGTGCGACGTTTCGCAAGTACGACGTTTCGAAAGTGTGAAATCCCGTTTTTCTCAAATTTTGAACTTTTCGTATATTTTTTTAAGCAAATAGATACTAAAAGTTCAAAAAATTTGGCAAAAACGCGACGGCACACTTTCGAAATGTCTCGCTTTCGAAATGTCCCGGAGCCTTAAAAATGAGCACAAAAGTTGTGTTGTGAGTGAGATTTTTGGATCCTTTTATAAGTTTGAATCTATCTCATATTCATTCATCATTTTCAGCATGTTCACCCTCCTGGAAAGCTGCGTTGACAAGATCGACATTGCGAAATTCTCGACAGTAATGGAAGTGGGTCTCTCCGATATCGCTCACGACATCAAACTGCTCAACTATCTCACTCTCGCCCGAGTCGCCAATCTCGCTCCAGGACACATTCATCAGCGAATCGACAGAATCTGTGAGCCGCTGAAGACGCAGCTCAATGTTCGTCCACGTGGAAACGCTGTTAAGCAAGAGGTGGAAAAGTTGGAAGAGTTGAAGAAGGCGGTGATTCGAGTGGTGTACATGTTGAAGACAAAGTTGCCGGAGCTGGAGAGAAATCCACAGTATTTGGATATTTATAACACGATCAAGCACAACAAGGAATTGGAGGTATTTCAGATTTGAAACTCTCAAAAATTTTGGCTCCGCGACGTTTCGAAAGCGTAAAATCGCATTTTTGCTCAATTTTTGAAACTTAATACATTTTTTGCGCAAATTTTTACGAAAAGTCCAAAAAATTGAGCAAAAACGCGATTTCACATTTTCGAAACGACCGCTTTCGAAACGTCACACTTGCGAAATGTCTCGCTTTCGAAATGTTCCAGAATTTTTGAATTTTTCGTATATAATTTTGTGTTTTTGATCTTTTATTTACAAAAATGGGCTCTATTACATTGAAAAACGCAAAATTTTATATGAACAATTCAAAAAAAAAAGACTAAAATCACACTTGCGAAACGTCGCGAAGCCAAAATTTTGGCTCCGGGACATTTCGAAAGTGGACATTTCGAAAGTAAGACATTTCGAAAGTGGACGTTTCGAAAGTGAGTCATCTCGAAAGTGTGAAATTGCGTTTTTGTTCAATTTTTCGCACTTTTTGCTCAAAAAATAAATGAAAAGGTTCGAAAATTGGGCAAAAACGCAATTTCATACTTTCGAAATGACCGCTTTTAGAATTTCCACTTTCGAGATGTCTCACTTTCTAAACCTCGCAAACCCAAAATTTTTGAACTCCAATTTTTTCAGGCCCTCCTCGAAGACGTTCTCAAGGAGTCTCAACGTGCCGTCGTCTACGATACGCCAATGGAAACCGCATAATTTTCGGGCTTCCTTTGTAATTAAATATAGCTACAGTATCTCCCCGCAATTTGGCGCTCCGCGACGTTTCGAAAGTGTGATGTTTCGAAGGCAAAAATTTCATGGTAATTTCGAGTTTTTGCTCTCGAACTGTCACACCTTCGAAACGTCGCGGAGCCCTTCAATTTTCATTTCAAATCGAGAAGTCTGAAAATTTTCCCTAAATATCCATTTTGATTCATAAAATATTGTAAATTCTCCGTTTTTTCTCTCTCTCTCTCGCCCCCCTACCGTATCCCTGTCAATACTTTATTTATTTTTTGTGTGTCTCCCCCAGATTTTCCTTGAAAATCCCAATCCTGAAAGATTTGTAAAAGGTTTTATCATGAAAAAAATCGATTCTAATGTCATTTTTTCACACCTTATCACACTTTTTTCCCCATTACATATGTAACAGGAAATAGTGCACATGTTTACATGTAGTTTTTGACCTGAAATTTAGAAGACTTTTGACCCCCTTTTGAACACATTGATAACTTTGAAAACGTGATACCCAAGGGGCGGCGGTGAGTTGTATGTAGTAATGGCCACAATATAGTCTATCTATCTTATATTGCATTGATGATGATGTACAGTTATTTGAAAAGAGAGAAGAGAGACGCAGAGAAACAAAGAGAGAAACGCCTTCTGATGAGATAGAGAGATGGGGGCCAATTTTTGACCGATTTTCGACACATAGATGTTTCTGTTTCATTTTTTTTGTTATTTACGACGACACAATTTTTTTTGTTTTTCGGTTTTTAAAAAGAGGATTTTGGGGTACTGTAGAGTACTGTACCTGCATATTTGACTAATTGAGGGATACTGTATTTAATTTTTTCTTCGAAAAAATTGAGTTTTTGAAAAGAAGATTCCAAGTGTTAAAAAAGAGTCAAAAAAATTTACTTTTTTGAGATTACTGTAGTCAACTTTGAAACGCAGTTTTCATATGGATTACGGTATCTTCCTACCTGCACATCTAACTAATCGAAGGATACTGTATTTGATTAGATTACAGTAGTCTTGGAAAATCTGCACATCGAACTCGAACTTTACTCCAAAAAAATCAGAACGACGAGTTTTTTCGTAATTTTTTTAGCTAGCGAAAAATTTTTGAAGGGGTACTGTAGCTGCTATTCAAATTTTTTAAAGCAGGTTTTCTGGCTTACTGAATCCCCATACCTGCACATCTAACTATTTGATACCGTATGACTAGATACTGTATCAAACTACAGTAATCTGGAAAAACTCTGCACATCAAAATGGATCACAAGGATATAGGATTACTGTAACTCTCCGGAGGCTAAATTCTGAAAAAATCCGAATTTGAATAGAAAATTGCGAGAAGAGCGCGGTTGCATACCGCAAGGGAACTGTATTTAAAATTTAGGATCCGCGACGTTTCGAAAAATGACGTTTCGCAAGTGTGACATTTCGAAAGTGCGACATTTCGCAAGTATGGCGTTTCGAAAGCGAAAGTTTCAACTTGCGAAACGTCACACTTTCGAAACGTCACACTTTCGAAACGTCGCGGAGCCGAAATTTACTTTTTAAAAAATGATTTCTGAAAAAAAAATTTCTGCAAAAAATTTATTTTCGAGGTAAAAAATTTGGCTCCGCTACATTTCGAAAGTGCGACATTTCGCAAGTATGACGTTTCGAAAGCGAAAAATTCAACTTGCGAAACGTCTCACTTTCGAAATGTCTCGGAACCGATTTTTCAATTTTCGATCCAGTTTGTCAACAATATTGTATTTTTTTTTAATTTCAACTTTTTTTGTTATCAGTTTACTAAAAACAACACCAAAAACAATCGCTCGATTTTGAATTATTTTGCTTTTTTAAACGTTTTTTTTTTCAAATTTTTAAACCTTCGATTTTTGCTCCGCGACGTCTCGACAGTGTGACGTTTCGAAAGCAAAACGTTGCACTCGTGAAATAGCGTACTTTCGAAATGTCACACTTGCGAAACGTCACTACAATTTTCCAGAATTTCCCCTCTCAAACATGTCGACTTTTTCCCGCCAAGACCAATTGCCAAGTCTCCCGGTTCCACCGCTCGTGGAGACTCTTGAAAAGTACATTGATTCAGGTACAGTAATCTACAGTAATCCTTAAAATTACAAAAAAAAGTTTCAGCATCCGCCTTGCTCACTGCCGATGAGAAGAAGAGAATCGAAAAAGAGGCACATGAATTCCAACACTCCGAGTTGGGGGCTCAACTGCAGCAAGCGCTGGAGAATCGCGCCAAGAATCATAAGAATTGGGTATGGTGAGGGGACTAGGGAAAGCTAGGCCATGGGGTTATGAAATTTCAATTTGTGGGAAAATTTCCTATTAATCTGTTTAATTTTCATTGAAATTGGACTACTAGGAGCCGAGTTAAGTGCTCTCAAAGTTGGAGTTTTTTCTCTCAAAAATCAAAATTTTGTATCTTTTTAAAGTGTTATATCTCACGAACAGATGGACCAATTTTATTGAAAGTTATACAAAATTACAGGACATTTTTCAAAGAGTAATATGATTATTAAAAATTTTAATCTGGACTATTGGAAGTTGAGTTATGATCAGTTAAAGTTTGAACTTTTTCACTCCAGAAAAATCGAATTTCCTAGTTTTTCAAAGAGGTTTAAATCTCAAACGAATTAGCAAATTTGAATGAAATTTAAACCAAATGAAAGGAAATTTTTCAAAGATTATGATAGTTTTGGTAAATTGCCGAAAATTTTGATTTTTAGTGATTTTAAACACGTAATACTAACCACGTGCCCCATCACTCTTTTCTATCGATATATTGACCCACAATCTATATTGAAGCAATATTTCCTATTTGATGGCAGTAAAATTTAAAATTTGGAAAATTTTCCTATCAATCTGTATAATTTTCGTCGAATTTGGACCATTGGTAGCTGAGTTATAAACTGTCAAAGTTTTGAGTGTTTTTCTCGAAAAATTGGAAATTTTGTATGTTTTTAAGGTGTAATGAACCAACTGTCCAATTTTAATGAAATTTATACGAAATTGATGGAAATTTTTCAAATATTATAGTGATTTTTTAAAATTTTAGTTTAGACCATTGGAAGCTGAGTTATGGTTGTTCAAATTTTGAGAAATTTTGCGATTCAAAAAGTTGAATTTTTTTTCAAAGCGGTGTAACTCACGAACCAATGAACCAAATTTATTGAAAACTATACAGAATTGAATCAAATTTTTTAAAAATATTACGATGATTTTTAAAAATTTCAATTTGGATCACTGGAAACTGAAATATAGACAATCAAAGTTTGGACATTTTTTGCCCAAAAAATATCAAACTACTTCTATTTTCAACGCGGTATAACTCTCGAACCAATGGTCAAATTTTAATGAAAATTATACAGAAAAAAAGGAAATTTTTCAAAAAAATTATAATGATTTTTAAAAATTTAAATTTGAACTACTGGGAGCTGAATTGTAGACAATCAAAGTTTGGATCTTTTTAATCTCAAAAAATCGAATGTTTTGTATATTTTCGAAGCGGTATAACTCACGAGCCAATGTACCAATTTCATTGAAAATTATACAGAATTAAAGGAAATTTCTCAAAGAATATGATTATTGTTTTAATTTTCAAAAAGCTTAGATTTCAACCAATTTTAAGCCCAAAATATACCTTCGCTCAACCCCTCCCAAATTTTCAGCTCGAAGACTGGTGGTACAACGTCTACACAGAAATCCGCGATCCATTGGCTCCATATGTATCGTTTGGAGCATTGAATACCGTATACAATTGTGTTGATGGAGGGCAAATTAGTCGGGCGGCTGACGTTCTTCATCATTGGATAAGTGTTTGGGACAAGATTCGGCAGTGAGTTGAAATATTGGAAAAAGAGGGTCGGGGACTAGAATTCCAACAATTTATAATTCTAGGCCATTCTACTTCTCAATCTTAAAATCAAGTTTTCAATTTCAAGACATTTCAAAAACCTGCAAGCCTCGAAAAAAAACTAACAAGGGACTAGAAAACCTATAATCGAAATTCTAGGTCACCAAGTTTCCAATTTTTTCAGCGGAAAATGGCCAGTTACATCGTCCCGTGGTGTCACTTGGGATATGGACCAATTTCATCATCTTTTTTCTTCAAACAGGACACCACAGAAGCCAAGAGACACTATGGATAGGTATTTCAAAACGAGTGAGTTTGGGGGGATTACTGTAGTTTAGAGAGATTTGTTTTATTATTTTTGGATAGAGACTCTATTAGGGAGTACTGTAGTTTTGAATGAGATTCAATTTTTTATACCTTTTGCGATTTGCTACAGTATCCTCATCTTACTTTTTATGGACCATTAATGGGTCACTATTATTCGGTCCACAAAAATATAGCCAAAAATTTTTAATGAACTCTAAATTTTTTATTAGTCAGTCGGTCGGCCTTGATTGTGAGAGAGAAGGTGAGAAAATATGACCAACAATTTTTGATAAGATAACAATTGTTTTATTGATGGTTTTCATAGGTGTACTTTTGTTGTATGTAGTCAAATTTGATCGAGGGACTTTGTACTTTTTTGAAATGTTATGGAAGATTTTTTAAAATATTTCGGAATTTGGATGAATCTTAATAGAATGTTAGAATCCTATAATTTGAAACTAATAATTGAGAAATCGAGAATCTAAGAATCTAAGAATCTAAGAATCTAAGAATCTAAGAATCTAAGAATCTAAGAATCTAAGAATCTAAGAATCTAAGAATCTAAGAATCTAAGAATCTAAGAATCTAAGAATCTAAGAATCTAAGAATCTAAGAATCTAAGAATCTAAGAATCTAAGAATCTAAGAATCTAAGAATCTAAGAATCTAAAAATCTAAGAATCTAAGAATCTAAGAATCTAAGAATCTAAGAATCTAAGAATCTAAGAATCTAAGAATCTAAGAATCTAAGAATCTAAGAATCTAAGAATCTAAGAATCTAAGAATCTAAAAATCTAAGAATCGAAGAATCTAAGAATCTAAGAATCTAAGAATCTAAGAATCTAAGAATCTAAGAATCTAAGAATCTAAGAATCTAAGAATCTAAGAATCTAAAAATCTAAGAATCGAAGAATCTAAGAATCTAAGAATCTAAGAATCTAAGAATCTAAGAATCTAAGAATCTAAGAATCTAAGAATCTAAGAATCTAAGAATCTAAGAATCTAAGAATCTAAGAATCTAAGAATCTAAGAATCTAAGAATCTAAGAATCTAAGAATCCCAAAATTTCCAGAAGAAGAAGGCGATACCCCAACCCACGTCATCATCTGTTGCAATGGATGTTTCTGGAAACTCAATATTCTAAACGAAGACGATGACACTATCAAGACTCCAGATGAGCTTTACAATGTGAGAAATCATAACTTTTTCTGCAAAAAATCGAATTTCAGATGCTCAAATTCGTCAAAGACAACTCTTCCAACGAGACATCCGGATGTGTCAGTAAGCTGACATCGACTCATCGAGATACCTGGACTACTGTAATTTTGTGAAAACTACAGTAATCTTAAACAAGAAAAATTTCAGAATCGAGACGAATTGCTCCGAGTCAGCGACGCGAATATGAGATATTTGAGGGATGTTGAAACCAGTATACTATTCATGTCTCTGGTACCAAAAGCGGGTGGAAATGATCAACAAAAAGTGAGTGTGGACTAGAAAAAGTTAGGCCATGAATAATTTCAGCTGATGACTGATGCTCTTCAAGACGAGAGTTGGTTCGTTTGGCAGGATAAATCAATTAGTATTACGGTATATGAGGATGCGCAGGTTATGGTACAGGGAGATGTGAGTTTTTTGGGAAAGATACTGTAGTTTTGATTTTCTGATTACTGTAGTTTTAAGTTTCTGGTTACTGTAGTTTTAAGTTCCTGGTTACTTTAGTTTTGAGTTTCCGGTTACTGTTGTTTTGATTTTTTGGTTACTGTAGTCTTGAGCTGCTAGTTACTGTAGTTTCGAGTTTATGGGTACTGTTATTTTGAGTTTCTGGTTACTGTAGTTTCAAGTTTCTAGCTATTGTCTATTCAGAATGAATGGCAAAGAAAAATGTTGAAAATTTTTTATGTAAACAACTCTTGTTATCTATTTTGAATAGACAAAATAGTTGTTTTGAGTTTCCGGTTACTGTAATTTTGAGTTTCTGGTTAATGTACTTTTTAGTTTCGGGTTACTGTAGCTTTGAGTTTCTAGTTGCTGTAGTTTTCAGTATTTGATTACGGTACTTTTGAGTTTCTGGTTACTGTAGTTTTGAGCATTTTTTAAAAACCTAGCAATCTGAGATTCTAGAAGATTCTACAAGATTCTAATTTTCCATATTTCCAGCACTCAAACATCGACGCAATCGTCCTTCTCCAAGTCGGTGACTACGCCGCTTCACGAGTCCGCAAACAACTCTGGCATCCCGCGAAAACTGGCTCAGATTCGCATTTCGAATTTCCAGAACGTCTCGTTTTCGAGCTCAATGAGCCATTGAAACACGCTATCGCTCAAGCGGATGTTGATTTTTATAAAAGTGTGAGTTACAGTAATCTTTTAAGGGTCTGAAAAAGGGGTTTTCAGATGTCCGATTTTTCCGATATTTTGTGGAAATTGAGTTTTTGAGTTGCTCTATACATCCATGAAATTTTAGAAAAATTGGACATCTGGAAACCACTTTTTTAGACCCTCAAAGTTGACTAATTTCCACTGCGTAACCACATGAAATGGATACAGCAATTCTTAAATTCCAGAAACAACTCTACCGCGCTCGCGCCGCCCACTTCTACGGTTACGGTAACGACTTGTGTCGAACTGCAAAAGTCTACACGGATACTGTAGTCCAGTTGGCACTCCAGTTGGCCTTCCTGAAGACCCATGGAAGTTTTGCTCCGATTTACGAAACTGCTTCGACTCGAAAATTCTTCCATGGGCGGACTGAAACAGTTAGAGGATGCACTCAACAATTTGTGAGATTTGCCAAGGCATTGACAGAGGAGAAGAAGGTACGGTAGTTTGCAAATACGCTCCAATGCTAAATATTCTATTTTTTCAGACTTTAAAAGAGGACCTGAAAAAGTTGTTCGACTCGGCTATCAACGCTCACAATCAACTCATGGCCGATTGTATGGATGGAAGAGGTGGCCTAGGATTCTCAAAATTTTAACAAAAAAACTCTTTCAGGCTTCGACCGCCATCTTCTGGGCCTCAAACAAACACTGACTATTATGAACAAAGGATGCGGCCCGAAAAGAGCTTGCCCTGAATTCCTAAAAGACGACACATGGAAGAGAACCGGTGGCGATGGTAACTTCTTGTTGTCCACGAGGTACGGTAGCCCGCCAAATCTGAAAATATTTGAAAAAATTGGTTTAGCTTCATTGGTTATATGGATAACGAGCAACCGGGAACGATTGGATATGTGGCGGCAATGAGGCCAGATGGATATGGATGTTTCTATAGGATTGGAAAGAACCGGTAAGTGCGTTCTATTGGACAGGCTTAGAGGCTTAGGCTTAGGCTTAGAGGCTTAGGCTTAGAGGCTTAGGCTTAGAGGCTTAGAGGCTTAGAGGCTTAGAGGCTTAGAGGCTTAGAGGCTTAGAGGCTTAGATGCTTAGGCTTAGAGGTTTAGGCTTAGAGGCTTAGGCTTAGGCTTAGAGGCTTAGGCTTAGAGGCTTAGGCTTAGAGGCTTAGAGGCTTAGAGGCTTAGAGGCTTAGAGGCTTAGAGGCTTAGAGGCTTAGATGCTTAGGCTTAGAGGTTTAGGCTTAGAGGCTTAGGCTTAGAGGTTTAGGCTTAGAGGCATTGGCTTAGAGACGTAGGCTTAGAGGCTTAGGCTTAGAGGCTTAGGCTTAGATGCTTAGGCTTAGAGGCTTAGGCTTAGAGGCTTAGGCTTAGAGGCTTAGGCTTAGAGGCTTAGGCTTAGAGGCTTAGGCTTAGAGGCTTAGGCTTAGAGGCTTAGGCTTAGAGGCTTAGGCTTAGAGGCTTAGGCTTAGAGGCTTAGGCTTAGAGGCTAAGGCTTAGACTTAGAGGCTTAGGCTTAGGCTTAGAGGCTTAGGCTTAGAGGCTTAGGCTTAGAGGCATTGGCTTAGAGACGTAGGCTTAGAGGCTTAGGCTTAGAGGCTTGGGCTTAGAGGCTTAGGCTTAGAGGCTTAGGCTTAGAGGTTTAGGCTTAGAGGCTTAGGCTTAGAGGCTTAGGCTTAGAGGCTTAGGCTTGGAGGCTTAGGCTTAGAGGCTTAGGCTTAGAGGCTTAGGCTTAGAGGCTTAGGCTTAGAGGCTTAGGCTTAGAGGCTTAGGCTTAGAGGCTTAGGCTTAGAGGCTTAGGCTTAGAGGCTTAGGCTTAGAGGCTTAGGCTTAGAGGCTTAGGCTTAGAGGCTTAGGCTTAGAGGCTTAGGCTTAGAGGCTTAGGCTTAGAGGCTTAGGCTTAGAGGCTTAGGCTTAGAGGCTTAGGCTTAGAGGCTAAGGCTTAGACTTAGAGGCTTAGGCTTAGGCTTAGAGGCTTAGGCTTAGAGGCTTAGGCTTAGAGGCTTAGGCTTAGAGGCTTAGGCTTAGAGGCTTAGGCTTAGAGGCTTAGGCTTAGAGGCTTAGGCTTAGAGGCTTAGGCTTAGAGGCTTAGGCTTAGAGGCTTAGGCTTAGAGGCTTAGGCTTAGAGGCTTAGGCTTAGAGGCTTAGGCTTAGAGGCTTAGGCTTAGAGGCTTAGGCTTAGAGGCTTAGGCTTAGAGGCTTAGGCTTAGAGGCTTAGGCTTAGAGGCTTAGGCTTAGAGGCTTAGAGGCTTAGGCTTAGAGGCTTAGGCTTAGAGGCTTAGGCTTAGAGGCTTAGGCTTAGAGGCTTAGGCTTAGAGGCTTAGGCTTAGAGGCTTAGGCTTAGAGGCTTAGGCTTAGAGGCTTAGGCTTAGAGGCTTAGGCTTAGAGGCTTAGGCTTAGGCTTAGACTTGATTATCATATTTTCTCTTCCAGAATCTCGGTGGCTGTCTCCGATTGGGCCAACTCGCGATCCAATATTGACGCGTTTTGCGGAAACATTCTATGGGCTCTCGAAGCTCTTTCTCCATTCCTGACACCCGCTCACAAGTTGTAAATTTTCTTTTTGTCTTTTTTCGCTAATAAAATGAACTCTTAACACACCATTCCATTTATTGATTTATCGAGATCTGAAATTCGAAAAAAATGGACTCAAAAAATCGTTCTGATTTTTAAAAATCAATAAATAATGTATTGATCGAAATCGTTGGGAGCGATGGCGGCGATTCGAGCGCCGTCTGGATAGAAGAATCGTTTCGTTGGCGGCTTCCAGTTGGGGCGGAGGAACCACGCGGCACCTGAGAAAGGGGTACTGTAGATGGGGAGGAAAAAATGTGGGGATTCTAGGTTCTAGAAATTCTAGAAAGATTCCGAATTTTTGAAAAACGGAAAGCGTTGGAATTCCAAATTCGAAATCCGACAAATTTTGAGATTCTGAAATTCTTAGATTAAAAAATGAGAAGATTCCTAGATATCCAATTTCTAAATTTTTAAAGGATCTAGAAGTTCGAAAAATTGGGATTTCTAGAAGTTCTGAGGTTTGGGATTCTATGATTTTCTGTTTTGAGATTTTTAGATAAAAGTCAAGAGCTTCGACTTTCGAAATCCTGGAATTTGAAGGTTACTGTAGTTGATTAGGGATACTGTAGAACTTTCTCTAATGGACTACGTGTATGGAAACTTGAATGTAGGGACTCTGAGTTTCTGATATTATTAGTTTTTTTTTGTTTTTGAATTTCTATTTTGAAGTTTCAAAATTCTGAAATTCTAATCATTTTCAAAAACTAAAATTCCCAGAGATCAAATTCCGAAAAAAACTAACTCCTGATAAAATTCTGCTCAAAAAAAATGCGGAAGTTAATTTTTCTGCCTAATGGATCCCGGATCCTTGGGCTCTTTTTCGAATAAGGAAGATTTTTTTCTCCGGAAATTAAAAGATCCTGATTTTCTTTTTTTTGGAAATTATGCAGGAAATGCTCATTCAGAAGAGTTAGAGGAGTCTGAGCCAGAAATACAAAAAAAATCTAAAAAAAGAGCCAAAAATCGGAAAAAAATCAGAGTCTAGTTGAAGATTGAAAATCATACTTTCGAAAATTTAGCCTTCAGAAATCTGAGGGTTCCAGTTTTGAGCTCAATTTTGAAATTTCAGAAATTCTAAAATATCAAATTTCACTTCCAATAGTTTCAGAAATCCAGAAAAAACCCCGAAATCCAGGTTCAAAAAGTCAAAAAACCAAAAAATAAAAAAAAAAACAGAAGATTTTTGAAATTTGTTCTTTTGAAGATTTCAGAGCTAATTTTGGGACTATTTTCAAATTTTTTAATTTTACTTTTTACTTTACTTTTTAATTGCACATCTAGTGGATTTAAAATATCAAAAAACTCCCAAAAATCCAAGTCCCAAAATCCAAAAACTGAAAATTATTGAAATTTGCCCTTTGAAGACTTCACAGCTAATATTGGGACCATTTTCAAACTTTTCACCCGAAATTTTGGCAAATTTCGAACTACCGTACCTCTCTTATCCAAAGTGAATTGAATGGAGACGTGGACCAAGGCAAGGACGACGAGAACGAGTAGAAGTATGCGGATCATTCTGGAAATTTTTGGGATTTCGATGAAACGTGACTAATAAAGAAGAGTTCAGCAAACTTTTGGAGCCCTCAAGCGGGGCTCAAGAGGGCTCAAGTGTGAAGAAGAAGGGGGAGGAGGAAAGGGGGCGGGGCTTAGAGCAAAAGGAAAAGACAGAAGACGTCACGTATTCTGGAGAAAGAAGAGGAGGAGGACGTCACACACATGTTTGACTGATTTATTATAGTTTTTTGGAGGAAGAGAGGAATACAAATTGGAAAGGATTATAATGGGGGGGGGGGGGGGGGGGGGGGGGGAAGAAGAGGGCAGAAGAAGAAGACGATTCTGGAATCTTGAAGAATTTTCGAATAATGGGAATTTTTGATTTTCTGAAATTTTGAAACTAGCGACGCCAAAATTCTGCTTAATTTTGAGTTTCTGACTTGTGAGATTCGCGAATTTGAAAACTGAGAATTTTGAAATTCCAAGATTCTTAATTTATGAATCGCACAGTTTACTGTCGCACTTTCGAAACGCCACACTTTCGAAACGTCGCACTTTCAAATTTCGCGGAGCCTAGGCACTGGAGATCACGGATTTTGAAAAATTGATAATGCTAAAGTTCCAAAACTTTAGAATGTGGAAATGTCGAAATTACAAACTCTATCAGAGTTTAGGGGGTCTGCGACGTTAGGCAACCGGTCATTTCGCAACTATGACATTTCGCAACCAGTAATTTCGCAACCAGTCATTTTGCAACCGCGACGTTTCGCAACTCTAACTAGGTTCTTACAAATTGCTCAAAAAGTTTGATCGAAGTTCTAGCACCACAGCTGGAGTTCTCGGTTGCGAAACGTCGTGGTTGCGAAATGTCACAGTTGCGAAACGTCGTAGTTGCAAAATGGCTAGTTACGAAATGTCACACTTACAAAACGTCTAACTTTCGAAATGTCGCAGTTTTGAAATAAAACAGTTACGAAATTTCGCAGTTGCGTAATCGCGTAGTCACAAAATGTCTAAATTGCGAAACGTCACACTTGCGAAACGTCGTAGTTGCGAAACGTCACACTTGCAAAACGTCGCACTTGCGAAACGTCACACTTGCGAAACGTCGCACTTGTGAAACGTCACACTTTCGAAACGTCACACTTGCGAAACGTCACATTTGCGAAACGTCACACTTTCGAAACGTCACACTTGCGAAACGTCGCACCTGCAAAACGTCACACTTGCGAAACGTCACACTTTCGAAACGTCACACTTTCGAAACGCCTCATTTCCGAAACGTCCCTAGACCAAATTTTGATACTTTGATCCCTTTTTAATAATTCTGGATCCCTGGAATCCTTTTTTTGCAACTCTCAGAAAATTCACTGTTTCAGAATCTTTCCTCAAATTTTTTCCACATGATTGTCTCAAAACAAAAAAATGAAGATTATTGATGACACCAAGTGTCATCAAAAATTTATTAGATTTTTTGGTTCCAATAATGTTAATTTGTCAAAATTGTCACGGAAATGAAATTTGGAATTTGAAAATTGACCCGAAATTTTGAGATCAAGCTAAAAACAAAAAAAAACGAAAAATGACCTAGAAAAAGCTAGGCCATCCATTTTCCTCAACTTTAATTATGAAAAAAGGGAACAGAATAGAAAATCAGAATTTCAAATAACGCCGTCCGCAGTACTTCGTCATTGTGTATTGTGTTGTTTGGAACAGAATCTCTGGATTCATTTACCAAAAATCGATTCTAGATCGTTGAATTTTCTAGGTTTTAAAAACTTTTAAAAAATAACCTAGAACCAGAATCTTCAAAATTTTCAGAATCTTCAGAAATTTCCAAATCTTTCAGAATTCAAAACCCCTCGTGGCCTAACTGTCTCCAATCTAGAGAATCATAGTACATCCAAAAAAAGGTCAAAAACCATTTTCTACCCAACATGACAACCTGCACATCAAATATTTGACATTTCCCTCTTCCATTTTTTTTCAATTCAAAATTCATGGAATCCATCTTCTTCCATTCACCCTCTGGATGAGAACAGTTGACCTATATACATTTTGAAAGGACAAAAATAAGAAAAAGAATAAGGAAACAAGAAAAGATGAAACAGAAGTACATTTTTTGGCTCAAAAATGGGTCAAATGGTAGGATTTTTTGAGTGGGAGGTTTTTGAAAAAAAAAAGAAAGTAGGGGAAAAAGGTCACAGGAAAAGAGTCACTTCCTGTATCAGGAGAGGAAAGGGGGGGGGGGCTGAAATTGGAATTTGCAGAATAAAAAATTTGAAAAAAAAACGAGTTGAATAGATGAGCAATACTAGGAAAAAGCAGATAATATATCAACTGGAATAGGATTTTGGGGTTGAAAATTTTTTTTCAGGATTCTTATATTCTTAGATTCTTAGATTCTTAGATTCTTAGATTCTTAGATTCTTAGATTCTTAGATTCTTAGATTCTTAGATTCTTAGATTCTTAGATTCTTAGATTCTTAGATTCTTAGATTCTTAGATTCTTAGATTCTTAGATTCTTAGATTCTTAGATTCTTAGATTCTTAGATTCTTAGATTCTTAGATTCTTAGATTCTTAGATTCTTAGATTCTTAGATTCTTAGATTCTTAGATTCTTAGATTCTTAGATTCCTAGATTCTTAGATTCTTAGATTCTTAGATTCTTAGATTCTTAGATTCTTAGATTCTTAGATTCTTAGATTCTCAGATTCTCAGATTCTGAATTTCTATAACTTCCAGACTGACCAATTTCCGCTTGGAAGTTGTTTTTTTACTTTTCTTTTTACTTTTTTTTTGAAAAAATAAAAAATGAAATCATCTAGACAACAAAAACAGAGCAATTATCTGGATATTCTAAAGATCCAAAGCTTAAATAGACTATTGAAAAAAGAAGTTGAAAAGGAATAATGGAATTTTGGAACTTTGGAATTTGAGAATTTGCTGAATTTTAGATTTTTAGAATCTTCCTTCCAGAATCATTGAATTTTGAAACTTAATAATCTTAGGTTTTCTGAATTTCATGGATTTCTGAATTTCAGAATATCAAAATCTCAAAATCCCAAAAACTGGAGACAGCGGAATCTTTGATTCTTGGAATTTCAGAACTTTTCAAAATTTTTCGAATTCTGAAATTTGAGCATTGAAACCTTACAATTTTCGAATTCTTCAAAATCTCACAAGTTTAGAATCCTGAATTCATTTGAGTCTAAAAATTTCTGAATCTTTAAATACTCTGAATTTCCAAGAAAATTCAGTTGTTTTTTCATTTTTTCAACTGGAAAATACTCCCAAATTGAAAAAAATTGACTACTATTAGAGATTTCAAAAACAGATTGTAAAAAAAAAACAAAAAAGGACATTCAAGCTTATCTGGTAAAAAATCTAGTTAATTGAAAATCTTTATATCAATTATTTCCTTTTTTTTCAAATTCTAAATTTGGAGCATTTCAGAGCTCAAACGACATAGAAATTCGAGATCTCTGTACAAGAAACTTTACCCATCCATTTTTGGGGTTCAAAAATCATCATCATCAATTTTCTAGGGTATTCAAAAACCAAAAAGTTCAGAGAGATTATTAAAAGTTTTGCAAAATTTTCAATTCAAAATCAGATCAAACGAAATTTTATGAAAAAAAGAGAGGAAATTGAACAAAATGAGATGTTGAAAATTTTTCTATTCATTTTTTTCCAAGGATTTCTTCCTTTTCAGAAATTTGTGGGTCAAATAATGTTCTGAGAAAAAATAATGTTCTGAGAAAAAAGAAGATGAAAATAAGGAAATTGTGAGGATAGAGAGGATTCTGAGTTTTCAGAGATTCTAAAACTTTCAAATTCGCTTTAAAAAATGAGTCCAAAAAGTAAAATCCGATATTCACTTCGTAGCCATGTAAAATTGATACTGCAAATTTTTGGAAATTTGAAGATTCTGGATTCAAAAATAAGTAGAAAGCGGGAATATAGAGAAAAAGTTCTAGAAAAAACGGCTCCGCGACAATTCGAAAGATGACGTTTCGAAATTGTGACGTTTCGCAAGTGTGACGTTTCGAAAGTGTGTCGTTTCGCAAGTGTGAAATCTTGAAAGTGTATCGTTTCAAAAGCAAAACGTTGCACTCGTGAAATATCACACCTTCGAAACGGCGCACTTTCGAAACGTCACACTTTCGAAACGTCATCTTTCGAAACGTCGCGGAGCCGAAAAAACTGAAAAATCTAAAACCTAGTATTGGGAACAAGATTTGTGTCCAATTCTAAATAAGTCAAGCAGAAATTTCAGAAATTTAAGATTCGAGACACAAAAAAACAAGCGTGAGAAGTAAATTTTTCAGATTCGGAAAAAAATAATTTTCAGATTCAAAAAAAAAAAATTTTTTTCAAACCTCAAAAATATGGGGACACTCTCATAACTCCTAATTTTAGATTTAGTCACAAAATTATTTAAAAAGGTTCACTTTCAGAATTTCAGAATTTCAGGTCAATTCTGGTCAAAAAATTGAAAAAAAAAAAATTTTTTTTCGAAAATTTTTCAAATTTTTTTTTCTAAAAAAGTGATTTTTGATTGAAAAAACTATTCAAAAGCGCCACCTAAAAACAATCCAAACTAGAAATAGGATCTATTTTTAAGGAACAAGATTCCGAAATTAGATTCCTTGTTTTTTTGCTTGGGATTCGAATTTCGAATTTCCATAAAAAAGAAACATGTTTAGATTTTTTTCAGATGGTTTATTTTTGGATTGAAATCAAGTCTGGGATTTTAGAATTTCCAGGAATTTCAAAATCTTAAAATCTCAAAATTTAGGCTCCGCGGCGTTTCGCAAGTGTGCTGTTTCGAAAGTGTGACGTTTCGCAAGTGTGACATTTCGAAAGTGTGTAATTTCAAAGGCAAAACTATGCACTCGTGAAATATCGTCACAGTTGCGAAACGTCACACTTACGAAACGTCACACTTTCGAAATGTCACACTTGCGAAACGTCACACTTTCGAAACGTCACAGTCGCGAAACGTCACACTTGCGAAACGTCACACTTTCGAAACGTCACACTTGCGAAACGTCACACTTGCGAAACGTCACACTTTCGAAACGTCACACTTGCGAAACGTCACACTTTCGAAACGTCACACTTGCGAAACGTCACAATTTCGAAGCGTCCCACTTACGAAACGTCGCTGAGCCGAAATTTTGGAATACTTTGGAATCGCAATATCTTGAAATTTCGAAATCCAAGGAGAATCCGTCCAAAACTTCAAAAAATTGGCAGCAAAAAAAAACTCAATCACAAAAAAATTCAAATTCATATAAACTTCTGGATTGTAGTTTGAAATCTTAAAATCCTTCAAAATTTCAGAATTTCAGAATCTCACAATCGAAGGATTCTAGAATCCGTTCAAAAATTCCAAGAAATTTGAAGTGGTTTTCCAAAAAAACTCAATTACTCGAAAACTACTTCCAAAAAAGTACCTTCTTGAAATTCATACAATAAGCTCCGCCCCCTTTTCTAGTTTCTTTTCTTGATTCAATTTTCCCATTTTAAGTGGTCCCCCCTTCCTTTCTCTCATGAATACCAATTTGTTGGCGGAGAGCTATACAACAGGAAATTGGAAATGAAATTGTAGTCTTTGGCGTCAGATGACATTCAATTTAAGAAGACGTGACGATTCTGAATTGTTTCTATTTTTCGGAGAAAAAAGGACATGAAATTAAGAAAAGAGGACATAAATTAGGCCATCAAAAACCAAAGGAAAGTTTGAAGGAAGAAAAAAAGTAAAATAAAAAGAGGAAAATTGAAATCCAAGGACTTTGAAGATAAGGTTTTTGCGGTTGGGGTTGGTATCGAAAATTCTAAAAAATTGAACGAAAAGGACGTTTCGAAAGATGACGTTTCGAAAGTGTGACATTTCGAAAGTGTGACGTTTCGCAAGTGTGTCATTTCAAAGGCAAAACGATGCACTCGTGAAATATCCCGCTTTCGAAATGTCACACTTGTGAAACGTCACGCTTTCGAACCGTCGCGGAGCCTATTTCAGAAAAAATTCAACAACCTGAAAGTTGTCAAAAAGGAGACATATCTCGTTGATATTTCGACGATTTTCTCCAATAAAAATTGGAATTTTTCAATCGAAATTTATATAAAAATGTAGATCTGGACAAGATCTACAAAATGATATAAAAATTAGGCATGTTTACCTTCTCAATTTTTCGTAAACTGTCCTAAAACCCCTTACTAAAATTCGGGTCGCCGGAGAGGGTGTATTACTGTAGCCCCCAAAGTACAGTACCGCTAATTCTTGTTATTATACATATAGAGCATTTTGTAGATCTCATCAAGCTCTACATTTTCATATAAATTTCGATGGAAAAATTGCAATTTTAAAGGAGGATTTCGGGCAAAAAAATTATTTTTCAAAGAAAAAGCAAAAGGTTTTTTTTCAAGAAAAAAATGTTTTCAAAAAAAATTTTTTTTTCTAAAATCGCAAAATTTCTCCCTGATTCCGAATGTCACAATGAAAATGCTCAAAAATGTCTCTAAACACCTGAAAAATCGCTTTAAACAGGCCCATTTTCTGGAGGTGTCTCCGGCGGCCGTGTGGCCTAACTCCTGGAGGTTTCTCTTCCACCAGACTCGACCTGAGCTGATTTTCTCACTAAACTCCATTTTTCTTCCAGAATGCCCCTTTGCCCCTGGAAACTGGAGCACTATGGAATCTTCGTGGCTTTTCTTGTTATCTTTGCTGGCAAAATCAAAAAAGCAAAATAACAATCAAACAAAAAATAATTGATTTCCCTCTCTATCTGTTGCTGGTACAGTTTCTATCCCCTTTTTTCCCATCCAGATTCCTTTGTTTTCCAGTCAAAAATGATCACTTTCCGTCAGCTCTTGGGTCTCCTCGGAGTCGCACTGACCGCTTGGATTCTGAATCGTGGTCAACACATTATGATGTTCGCCCTCGACGATTTTCAGGAGAATTATACAACGTTTTTGGGCGAGAAATGGTGGACCGCAGAGGAATTGGCACTGTGTGATGATGAGGCGAGGGATACGTTGTGGCAGAGGAATGGTGAGTCATCAATTTTATGTGGAAGTTGAGGGAATGTAAATAGAAAAAGATAATAGAATGGATAATAGATGGAAAAAGCCAAAATTATGGGATTACTGTACTTTCGTTAACTAGCTGCCCAAACAAATATGCGCACTGGAGTTTTCAATCGGTATAGGTCAACTTTGAGGGTCTGAAAAAGTGGTTTCCAAATGTCCGATTTTTCTGAAATTTGGCGGATGTATAGAGCAACTCAAGTACTCTATTTCATTAATCGACAACTTCTTCATTGGACCACGATCCAGTTAGTTAAGACGCGTGGAGTTTGAAAAAAATTCAAAAAAAAATTCAAAATAATTTTTTTTTTAAATTTTAGTTATTTTAGGCCCACTTTGAGGTCCCAAAAAAATAGTTTCCAGATGTCCGATTTTTTTGAAATTTTGAGAGCTTATAAAGCAACTCAAGAACTTTATTTTTGTAGTTGACAATTTTTTTATAGGACCACGATCCAGTTAGTTGAGTCACGAGGAAGTTGAATGGCTCCAAAATTAGACGCAATTCAAGGGACTTGGCCTAACTAACTGGATCGTGGTCCTATGAAAAAGTGGTCAACTACAAAAATAGTTCTTGAGTTCCTTTTTACATTTACAAAGTTTCAGAAAAATCGAATATCTGGAAACCACTTTTTCAGACCCTTAAAGTTGACCTATGTCAGAGGAAAACCGAATGTGCGCATTCTTTTCTGGTCAGGATTGTATGGGGAACCGAAATGAGCTTAAAATGAGCACTTTTTTTGGATTTCTAAGTAGCTGAAAATAGTTTCAATGGATTCCTCGTCATAAATAGGTCCTGCTCATAGCGAAAAATGTTATGAATTGCTTTTCAAAAATTAGTTATGTGTACTTTTATGAAAATGAAATTTTCATTTTGAGGAGGTTGAACAGAAGAGCATGTCCCATTATTCGAGAACAGGTTTTTTCTCGACTTTTGCTAATTTGACACTGAAATTAATTTCAGAACATTTTTTTTTCCGAAAATTTCCCTGTCGATTCGTATAATTTTCATAAAAATTGACCCACTAGAAGTCGAGTTATGACCGAAATACTATATTGGGCTTCGAGTTCCAATTATTAGGATTCCGATCGAAAATTTTGAACTTTCTAAAATTGAAATTTTTGGCCAATTATTTCCCAGAAAATTTTCTTTCGATCCGTGTAATTTTCTTAAAATTTGACCCACTAGAAATAGAGTTATGACCGAAATACTGTTTTCGGACTTTGAGCTCCAATTATTAGGATTTTGTTCAAATTTTTGAAATTCAAATTGAAATTTCTTTGTGGACATTTTTTCCCCGAAAAAATTGTCTTTTGATTCGTATAAAATTCATAAAAATTGGTCCACTGGAATTCAAGTTAGGACTGAAATACCTTTTTGGACTTTGAGTTCCAATTATTACGATATTTAACAACTTATTCAAAATTAATTTAAAATTTCTTTATGAACATTTTTCCTCGAAAAATTATCTTTCGATTCGTTTAATTTTCATAAAAATTGGTCCACTGGAATTCAAGTGAGCACTGAAATGCCTTTTTGGACTTCGAGCCCCTATAATTTAAGTTTTTATATTATAATTTTTGAATTGACTCAACGTTTTTGAATCAAAAATTAAAATTCCTGGCTAGATAATTTGTCTCCGTAAAATTCTCTATCAATACGTATAATTTTCATCGAAATTGGACCGCTAGAAGTTGAGTTATGACCATTTTACAAAATTTGATTTGAAGAAATTTTCAAATCTGAAAATTCGATTCCTCTTTTTTTAGTATTTCTTAGAGTTTCACATTTTTTTGATTTTAAGATCTTGAATCAAAAAATTGAAATTTTTACAGTATCATTTTTTATTAGAAGCTCATTTGGGCAGGTTCATATAGTAGAATAGACACAGAAGAATTGGTATTATATCAGAAAGCAAGATTATACTATAAAAATCCAAAAAGGGGTCCCCTCTCTCCGTCTATTCCTCCTCTTCCTCCTCTTCTTCCTCCTCCTCGGCTTCTGGCTCCTCGGCCGGAGCCGCTTCTTCCGCCGGGGCGGCTTCTTCGGCGGCCGGAGCAGCTGAAGCATCCTCAGCTGGCGCGGCCTCCTCTTCCTTCTTTTCCTTCTTCGACCACTCTGGTTTACCATCGCCCGTTTGTCCCTTCTTCTTGGCCATAATCTCATCGAGATCTGTCTCCTTTTTGACGACTTTCAGGTTGGCGCGGAAGTTGGATTTTTCCTGAAATAATATAGAGGAGTTTTCTATTGAAATGGCATAGTTGCAAAGTGACGTAGTTTCGAAATGACACAGTTGCGAAATGGCGTTTTTTTTCTAAATGACATGGTCGCAGTTACAAAATGTCCGGAGTTTTGAAATATCGCAGTTGCGAAATGTAACGGTTGCGGAATGTCGCAGTTTCAAAATGGCGTAGTTGCGGAATGACACAGTTGCCAAACGTCGGAGTTTCGGAATGTTTCAGTTGCGAAATGTCGTAGTTGCGAAATGTATCGGTTGCGGAATGTCGCAGTTACAGAATGTCACAGTTGCTAAACGTCCAACTTATGAAATATTGCAGTTTCAAACTAACTCAGTTGCGAAACGTTGTAGTTGCAAAACGTCCAATTTTCGAAATATCGAAGTTTCAAAATGATATGGTTGCAAAACGTCCGCAGATTTAGAACTTTTAGTTTCAACATGTCCTAGTTATAAAATGACGCAGTTTCGAAACTTCCGACATTTAGAACAGCACGGTTTCAAAAAACGGCATAGTTACAAAACTACCAGTTTTTCGAAATAACGCGATTTGAAAATATCACGGTTGTAAAATGTCTTAGTTCTAAAATGTCGTAGCCACAAACGTCCCTTCATGCCCCCCCCCCCCCCCCCCCAAATACCGTACCTTTCCTTCTCCAGACGACTTGAATTTGTTATCATACTTGGAGACCTTCTTCAACGTCGGCTTCACGAACTTTCCTCTCAAATCATTGACCTGAATAGTCAATTGATTGATCTCTGCTTCGGTTTGCGAAACCGAGAAGTTGATATCGAACTTCTCCTCTTCCAGGGCGCACACGCGGGCGAACATGTCCTCGTAGATCTTGAGAAGTTGGCCTTGATCGTTCATCGAGTCGACGTCCGGAAGTGGAATCGTACGTTGTTGGAGGGTCTTCTGACGCTCTTGCTCTTTGAGCATTTGTTGTTGTTTCAAGTCTTCCGCCGCTTTCATCATGAGAAGTTTCTGGAAAATTCTAGTTTTTATCTTTGGAAGATCCCAAGGGGGTCTGAGGCGATCCTAATTACCATGCCAAACTTCACTTGTAATTTTGGGATTACAGTAGACTCTAAGATTACTGTAAGAGTTCTAGGATTACTGTAGATTGACTTCCCGGGAGTTACAGTAATCTATCAGATTGGAGATTACTGTGGATTACTGTAGTGTGATTTCACTACCGTACCCCCTCGCTCCTTGGATTACTGTAGAGTTCCATATCCAAATACAGTAATCCTTGAAGTTACCGTAACTCTAGTTGAGCTCAGGGGGAATACTGTAGCTTTTGGATACTGTAGATTCTAGGAACACTGTATTTGGGATTACTGTAGAGTCTATGTTTACTGCAGATACTAGAATTACTATAGATTCTATTACTGTTGTGTTAGATTTGCAGGTGAAAAGTGGGATTACTGTAGTCTGATGTGAATTCAAATACAGTAATCTTCACAGTTTAGATTACTGTAATTCTAATTGAGCTTATTGAGAAGGAAGGAATACTGTAGTTTTGGGATTACTGTCGGTTCTAGGATTACTGTAGATACCAGAATTATTGTAGATCCTTGGATTACTGTAGGTTTCAGGATTACTGTAGTCTGGATTAACTACAGTAATCCTTGAGAGGGGGCTGGATTACTGAAACTATAATTGAGCAGGGGGAATACGGTAGTTTTGGGATTACTGTAGGTTCTAGGATTACTGTAGATTGGCTTTCACGAAGTTACAGTAATCTGTAGATTCTAGAACTACTGTAGATTCGGTTTACTGTAGTTTTGGGATTACTGTAGATTCTAGGATTACTGTAACACTCACTCTCAACTTCTTCTTTCTCTCTGGCGTCAAGAAACCCTTCTTCTTGGATCCCTTCTTCGCGGCCTCCTCCATACGCTTACGGACTTCGGCCTTCTTGAGCTCACGCTCCTGAGCTTTACGGGCGGCATCCTGAAAATTATTGAGGATAGAATCTTCTAGAATTCAGAAACCCAAAAAAACTCACATCTCCAGCATCATCGGCCTGGGCACCGCCGTAGCGAACGTTCTCGTCCTCGATCAGCATTTTTATTCTTGGAAAAACGACCTGAAGTTCAGAAGATTAAATAAAGAGCACACTAAAAGGGGCGGAGTTTGAGCAAGGGAGAAGAAGAAGAAGAATGAGGGTGCTAAATCTTGATTAGATAGAATTGAGAACATGTGGAATGCGTTAAAAGAGCAAAAAACGAAAAGAAAAGATGGGAAATTTTGAAATTTTGAAAAAAAAAGAGTAAGATGTGCAGAGGGAGTACTGTAGTTGGTTTCAAGATTATGTAGTTTTCGGATTACTGTAGTTCGAGAATTACTGTAGGTTCTAGGATTACTGTAGATTTGGAATAGTTACAGTAATCCTTGATGTTTGGGTTCTAGTTTTCATTGGGAAGGGAGAAGAATTTCGGTTCTAAGATAACTGTAGATGTTTGGATTACTGCGAATTTGGTCCAAGAGAACTACAGTAATCCATTTTGGTAGAAATTCAAAATTTCTAGTTATTGAAATTTTGAAAATATTTTCAGATTCAAAGAATCTCAAAAAAAGTAGGGTTACTGTAGTAAACTATAGTTTGAGATTTTTGGTGGAGGGTTACTGTAGTTGAGAAAACTCAAATGAGAATGTGAAGGAATACGGTAGCCCAGAAGAACTTTCAAAAAAAAACATTAGAAATAGAAATGGATTACTGTAGTTTGGGGTTTTGTGGACAAGGATTACTGTAACAGAATGCATGGTTCAGCGAAATTTCGAAAGTGCGACGTTTCGAAATGTCACACTTTCGAAACGTCGCACTTGCGAAACGTCAAACTTTCTGAGTGTCGCGGAGCCCAGTAATAAACTTAATAAATCAAGAATAGGATTACTGTAGTCGAGAAAACAAAAAATTGAGAAGCAAGGATTACTGTAGCCTAAAAAAACTGTCAAAAATATCATAGGATTACTGTAGTTTAGATCTTGCGGCCAAGGACTACTGTAACGAAATCCTAGTTTTCAGTTTTGTGAATCAGAAAACAGGATTACTGTAGCTCAAAAACATCAAACATTAGAGCAAACTGAGCGAGCCTAGAATAGGATTACTGTAGCTGGGAGGACTAAAATGAGATTTTAAATCGCAAAACGAAAAATCCAAAGGATTACAGTAGCTCAAAAAAAGTCTGTGGATGCAAAAATAGGAATACTGTAGTTGAGAAATCTAAAATTCGAGGAGTTGAAGGATTACTGTAGCTCAAGCAACTTTTAAAACAAAATAAAGCTAAAGTTATAAAGAATAGGATTACTGTAGTTGAGCAATCTCAAATTAGTCGAGAATTCCAAAAACGAGTAATTGAAGGATTACTGTAGCTCAAGCAACTTTTTGAACAGCAAAATCAAAACAAAACTAAATGAATCTAGAATAAGATTACTGTAGTTAAGAGAAAAATTTTGAAAAATGAAAAAAGAATTACTGTAGTTGAGAGGACCCTCACTTCCCGTCTCCCCATCCAACTAACTGAATGGCATCGTCTTTTCCATCGGCCGGCCTGAAAACTAAAACCAAAGTTTAAAACATGTTTTTGCCTTCTTCTCTCTGCACTTTTTCTCTCTCGCCCACTCTCCTAGTTTTCCCTATTCTCTATGTTTTTTTCTCTTTTCTTAAAAACGGAACAGTGTAATAAGTAAGTGAGCAACGAAGAATGCCTTGGCGGAGGCGGGCGGAGGGCTCATATGAATGTGCTCCCCGAGCCTCGGTAATTCAAAACCCATCATCACTTTTTGCCGCAAAACGAAGAAGCTGCTGGCAAAACGACATGTGTGTAGGATGAAGAGGAAGATCCCTAGAATCCCTATTATTACTTTTGCTTGGGAACTTTGAAGGCTTTGGGACCACCCCAGGGGCCCCGGGGGCCCCCAAGGGCCCCTCCGGAAAATGAACTTTTAATCAAATTGATGATAAGAAAAAAAGAGAGATATCTCTAAGAGCAGTTGTTGCTCTTTTGGAAGAATGATTGATTGACAGTTGGTGGTTTTTTGATGGTGGTGGGATAAAAGTTCGTCTTGGGGTGGCCTAGAAATCTGGAATATGGGGGAAAGTTAGGACACGGAAGCGATTACTGTAGCTGGGGATAGTAGACTGGTTTAGATTGTTCTGGAATCCTGATGAAACTAGGGATAGTATTTTGATCTAAAATCGTATAAAAATACGATTTCTTCAAAGATTGGTGGCCTAGAAAACCAGAACGGTAAAATTTAGGTCATGGCTACAGTAATATTTCTTGCACTAGATTACTGTAGTTCATCTGTGGAAGTACTGAAACTGGGGATAGTAGGCTGTTGTAGATTATCCTGGATTCCTAGTGAGTGAAAAATATTCAAAATAAGGTTTTTTTGGTGACCTAGAAAACCGAAAACAGAAATGTTAGGCCGTGGGTGAAACTACTAAAAGTGATAAGGTAGTCAAAGTAGATTGACTCAAAAACCAAGGCTTTGAGGATTTTTTGAAATTTTGGTATTTTTTTATTTTTCAAAGATTCATTTTCCAAAATTAGATTTTGACTATTCAAAAAATGTTTTGAAGCTTTTTTGAAACTCCGAAGAACATGTTCTTCCTCAAAATTTTCCGGTAACCAAACATCTAAACACCCTCTACAACCTATCTAGACTCTGATTCTTGAGAGTAGGCTCAAGTTTCAGGGAAACGTTGTTTTCGATGTTTTTTGTGAGATGAATTTAGAAGGATCCGAGACCCTAAAATCCCAAATCTAAGAATCTGGAATTCAAAAAGTTCTTTCATCAGCAACTTAATATCTTACGACTCTTCATAAAATCTATACGAAAAAGTCTGGGAACAGAGTATCGCGGAGAACATAAAAATAATAATAACCAGCAGAGGGGAAACTCTATGTAAAAATTTGAAAATCGTTATTTTTGGGAGAAGGAAAGTACATGGAAACTATCTCCGATAAATTTCCAATCCATTCATATATTTTTTATCAAAATCGGTCTACTGGGAGTAGAGTTACAGTACTGCCAAAAATCAATGCGTGCAGTGATGTTTTCCCATGAAATACGGTAATTTTGAGGGTCTGAAAAAGTGCCTTTCAAAAGTCCGATTTTTCTCAAATTTTTCTGTCTCATAGAACATCCCAAGAACTCTATTTCTGTAGTTGACCACTTTTTTCTAGGGCCACAACTCAGGTAGTTAGGTCGCATGGAAGTCAAAAGGCTCCGAAATGAGACGAAATTTGAGAGACTTGGCCTAACTGATTGGATTACGGTCTTATGAAAAAGTTGTCAACAAATGAAATAGAGTTCTTGAGTTGCTCTATATATTTACAAAATTTCAGAAAAATCGGACATCTGGAAACCACTTTTTGGGACCCTCAAAGTTGGCCTATTTCTAATAAAAAACTCAAAAAAATTGTTTTTCAATTTTATCGAAATTTCTTAAAAAATTCATTGTAACCCTGAACCCAAAACCTCTTTTTCTTTTTCTTCTTCTAGTCCATACCTATATATTTCTCCAACTGTCAATCACTAAATGATATCTAACTACATGGGATTCTTTGAGTGACAGCTGTGTCTCGAGGGAAAGGGGAAAAATCTTCGAAAAAAACTTGAAAAAAACCAAATGGATAATAGTGGGACCCCAGGAAAGTTTCGTAAAGGAGAAAAAGTGGTGGCCTAGTTTTGGATTCCTAGGCCACGAGTTTTTTTTTGAGTTCCCAGGCTCAACGGGCAGAAACGAAATGAGAGCTTTTATGATCAATGGTGGTCAGGGAAGCAAATTGAAAGGGAAAACATTGATGGCCTAGAAAACTGAGAGAAAGTTAGGCCACGGATAAACGCCTAGTCTCCCACTTTTTGGGTTTCTAGGCCACCGAATATTCAAAAAATTTCCAAAAAAAATTTTTTCCGAAAAATTTTCAAAATTAAATTTTTTCAGACTCCATCTGCCTAACCTATCTCTACAACTTCCTTCCCGTCGACATGGAAATTGTCAGTTGGGCGCCGACGCTTGTAATCTACCGTAATCTTCTCACCCCTCGACAAACCGCGGATTTCTTGGATTACATCGAGAAACGCGATTTGATCATTCAAAAAACATCGGATTACGGTACATCAAAAGAAACGACGCACCGGCGAGCCAATGGAAGTTTCATCGAGCACGGAGCGACGGATATTACGACGGAAGTGCATAAGATGGTGCAGAAACGAATTCCGGGGTTGAATTTTACCATGGCGGAGATGTTTTCGGTGGGAAAACGCGCTCTAATTACAATATTTACGAAGATCATAAAAAATTTATCATAAAAATGATTTTCAAAAATTTAATCAAGAATTTTTTTTTTCAGAATTTTTTTCTGATTCGAATGCACCTAATATCGTCGCAAAAAAAACGGTAGAGAAACTTTTTATTGGTTATTTTGAAATACTGTAATTTCAGTTTTTGAAAATCGTGTAAAACTTTTTCCACAGCGTTTCGAGCGGCGAAATTAGGTGCATTCGAATCAGCGAAAAATTCTGCATTTTTTGAAATAGGTTAGAAAAAATAATCGATTTTTTGTTTCAAAAAATGCAGAATTTTTTTCTGATTCGAATCAGCCTAATATCGCCGCTCGAAACGCTGTAGAAACGTTTTTACGGTGATTTTTAAATACTGTAATTTCAGTTTTTTAAAATCGTTCAAATATTTTTCTACAGCGTTTTGAGCGGTGAAATCAAGAGCATTTAAATCAGCAAAAATTCTGCGTTTTTTGTAAAAAAATTAGAAAGAAAAGTCGATAAAATCGATTTTCACATTTTTATCTCAATTTTTTTTCTAACTGATCTCAAAAAATACAGAATTTTTTTCTGATTCTAACAAACCTAATATCGCAGCTCAAAACGCAATAGAAATTTTTTTATGAAAAAATTTCATTTTGTCGCGCTCGCCACTGCCGACGTACAATTTGCTGTCGCGTTCGCCGCTACTGACAAAAAATGAAGAAAAAAATTTGAACAGCGTTTTAAGCACTGAAAATATGTCAGCAGTGGCGAGCACGACAGCAAATTGTACGTCGGCAGCGTCGATAGCGACAAAGTGAAAATTTGCTCGTAAAAACTTTTCTACAGTGGTTTGAGCGGCGTAATTAGGCGCATTCGAATCAGCGAAAAATTCTAGATTTTTTGAAATAGGGTTTTCAAAATTTTAGTGAAAAAACTGAAAATCGATTTTTCAATTACAGGCGCTCTCTTATCTACCCGGCGGCCACTACTCGGTTCACTATGACTATTTGTCGTATCGTAATGAGAATGAATGGGATTGGTGGATGAAGAACCTGCGAAACCGAATTGGAACTCTTATTTTTGTTCTGAAAACTGCTGAGAGAGGAGGAGGTATTTGCGCTCTAATGACAATCCTTTTAAAAATTGAAAAACAACTGCAGGCACAGTTTTCCCGAGTATCAACACTACTATTCGAATCAACGCCGGCGACGCATTCTTTTGGTTTAATGCGCAAGCCGACGAGACGCAAGTACGCTCTATTGACAGTTTCGGTGGAGCGCATTTACTACTTTTTCAGGAAAAGCTCTCGAATCACGGGGGATGTCCAATATATGAAGGTCGAAAAGTGATCACCACACTTTGGATTCGCGCCAGAAATCAGCCGATCCTTCCGTTGGCTGCCACTGGTTCACCGATCCATGCTTCTTGGCTGATTCCATCGTTTTCGACACCTTTTCGGCCGGAATCGAAGAGTCAATCGGGCCTTGATCAGAAATAATAATTTATTTTCTTATTATAAGTGCTCTTTGCACATTTTAAACTCGACTTCGTTGCTGAATTATTTAATGAATGGGTTTTTGTCCTTTTTCACGGCACCCTGGCGCTCCAATTTAGCGTACTGTAGAATTTTGTGAGACCGCAAACACCGCGGCGAAATGCTCCGCAATTGCGCGTAAAATTTTGGGCACGATTTCGCGAAAACTTCAACCTTGTCGCCCATGGTTTAAGACAAAAATTTCCGGTCAAAAACAAATAGAAAATATTAATATAAAAATTCTACATCTGAAAAGTATAAAAACATCAACTTTCGTTAAGTTTTGAGGTCGAAATCGGCGAATTTCGTTAAAAATTTTAAATGAATAGAACTCCTTCTACGCTGAATTAAAATGCAATTTTTTATGCTTTTTGAACAGCATTTTTCTCAACTTAAAAAAGCTAGAGAAATGTTTATAGAAACTAAGTCTGTTTCTCGAGAAATTTATCAATAAAGCCATTTTCCCGTTGTAAAGTTGCAATAAATTGCTTCGGGCTACTGTAGTTTACAAAAAAATATTTTTATGCGTCAAGGAAAGCTACACAAAGTGCGTCAACAACTGTTTTGGGATTTTGGAGGCGCAGGGTGCCGTGGCTTTTTCACTAAACAAATTCAAATTTCCCTCGGAAATTCGTTTCTCTGCAATTTGACGTCGCGGTGTTTGCAGACAAGGCGCCACAATTTACGAGACAGTTTTTTAAACGCATTTTCCTGAACAGTTTTTTCAATTTTCCAAGCATAAAATGAAAAAAATGTCAACAGATAAAAAAAAAATAATTTTCAGACAATGACACCAATCCCCACAGAAGAAATCGCGGATTTGATGCAATTTATTGCGGAAAAATCGAGAAATGTAAAATCTCTGATGAACGTCTCACTGTTGGCTAGACAGTACAAAGAATACAGTGGATCGTCTCTGTCATTAAAAACGTTGGAAAAGAGGCTCGTCTCCTGCAAATCAACAGTTTCAATGTTTTTTCCTTTTTCAGAATCAGAGCACATCGTCACAAAATCCACGAAATGAACGAATTTGATTTGGAAACAAAAGTCAGAATGATGTATGCTCTAAAAGCTACAATTGACGATGGATTTCTTATCGAGTGAGAAAAAAATGTTTTTTTTTCGAAATTTTGAAAAAAAAATTTTGAAATTTTTTTTTTTTAAAAAAATTTTGAAATTTTTTTTTTTGAAAAAAATTTCAGACTCCAAAAAGTGGCTGATGTTGAAGTAGATGATCAATTAATTATTGATTACAAGATGAAAACTGAGAAATCGAGTCGACGGTCCGAGCCGCAACTGAACGAAGGAGACAGAAAAATGTTGGATTTTCTTGTGGAAACAACAAAGACAATGAGCACTCCGAAGGCAATTATCTGGTTTTCGGCAAAATTCAAAACGGCAACTGGTGATGCGCGTGCTCTCAGTAGTCTTAAGCATAGGTTAGGGGATGGGGAAAAAAATAGGGAGTGGAAAAAAAACGGAGGTTCCGGGACATTTTTGCAGTCATTTTGAGGTCTTTTATGCGAAGCACAGTGCTGTTTCATTATCGAAAAAATGAAACTGAGACCGTGCAGTACGTCTACTTTCAACATTATAACTTTCTAAATTTCAGAATTCGAAGAATTCGCGAGAACATTTGGGACATGAATCAATTCGATATGACGACAAAAGTTAGAATTTTATTTTGTTTGAGTGCAAAAATCAGTGAAGATTTTTGGAAAGAGTGAGTCATCAAAAAATCATGTGAATTTCGAGTAGGAAATTTGGCTCCGGGACATTTCGAAAGCAGACATTTCGAAAGTGTGAAATCGCGTTTTTGCCCAATTTTTTAAGCTTTTCATATATTCTTTGCGCAAATGTATACGAAAAGTTCAAAAAATTGAGCAGAAACGCAATTTCGCACTTTCGAAATGTCTCGCTTTCGAAATGTCCCGGAGCAGCACAAAGCATACATGTCCAAATCCGGCCCGGTCCGGATGGTCCGAGTAGAAAATTTCGGCTCCGTGACGTTTCGAAAGTGTGACGTTTCGGAAGTGTGACGTTTCGAAAGTGTGACGTTTCGCAAATATGACATTTCGCAAGTGTGACGTTTCGCAAGTGTGACATTTCGAAAGTGTGTCATTTCAATGGCAAAACGATGCACACGTGAAATATCACACTTTCGAAATGTCACACTTGCGAAACGTCACACTTGCGAAACGTCACACTTTCGAAACGTCACACTTTCGAAACGTCATTTTTCGAAACGTCGCGGAGCCGAAAATTTCAGTCAGAAATTTTCTGAAAAAAAATCCAATTTTTCATGAAAAAGTTTCTAAATTGCATTAGAAAAAATCATAAAAGTACTGAAAGTGTGAAACATTTTAAAATTGTACAGAAAACTGTTAAAAAATCGGATGTTTTCCGAAAAATCCGGGCCGGTAGAAATTGGCTCCGCGACGTTTCGAAAAATGACGTTTCGAAAGTGTGCAATAGCGTTTTTGCCCAATTTTTTAAACGTTTCATATATTCTTTGCGCAAATAGGCTCAGTGACGCTTCGAAAGTATGACGTTTCGAAAGTGTGACGTTTCGCCAGTGACATTTCGAAAGTGTGATATTTCACGAGTGCATCGTTTTGCCATTGAAATGGCACACTTTCGAAATGTCACACTTCCGAAATGTCACACTTGCGAAACGTCACACTTTCGAAACGTCATACTTGCGAAACGTCGCAGAGCCGAAAAGTTCAAAAAATTGAGCAAAAACACAATTTGGCACTTTCGAAATGTCCTGGAGTCAAATTCTCGGGAATAAAGACAATGCCTGGCCACGAGGGACACCTTTTTTGCAAGTTTGACGGCGTTTTTGAGGCCCAGATAATATTTTTTTCACTCCGGAATCGCTTTTTCTCAATTTACAGACTTCGAAAAAGTGCAATCGTTCTATTGGACGAACAACGGAGAATCAAAAAGTACGAGGCGATTGATGGAAGTTTGAAATTGGAAGGGTATCACAGTCATTCATCGGAAGGAATCGTATATGGACAGTCTCGCGATTTTGAACATATTTTAAGTCAACCTTTGTATTCTAATAATTATAATAATAATAGAAGGAAGAAGGAAGATTCGGACTCCAGAACGTCTTCAGAAGAAAAAAAACCAAGAATGCTTCATTTTTCTTCTGGATTCTCGAAAAACGATGGTATTACTCCAGTCTGCATAAATCGAGTTCCTGGCCTAGCTTTCGCAGCTGGCCGAACTCTTGGACCCGCCACGAAGCGTGCTACGATAGCCTCCCACGGCGAATAATTTTCGAAATTTGCTTTTTTTGTTTTTGTTGACGCGTTTCTCGATACAGTGGAAAACTGAATTTTACTAGGTTTTTCAGTTTTGCACCGTTTTGTTTGCTTCAAAATTTAGTAACAATTGTTAAGATAAGAAAAACACACATTTTGAGACAAAAAACGTTCCATTTGACCCAAAAATAAACACGCTGAAAGATTTTCTAGAAAATCAACTAAAAATCTCTAATTTTTGCGGTTTTTGGAGATTCCTGGAGAGCTCCAAATCGCAATCATTTTCTCGTTTAGTAACGTTTGTGCAGAATTTTTTTGCGAACATTTTGATAATAAATTCAAAGAAAAATATTCAGAAATGAGATCGCTGAAAGATTTTCTAGCTCCATTTTGGGTACCCATAAATTTTCAAAAAATATTTTTTTTTCAGTCAGGATAGGTTTACAAGTCTATAAGTTGTACAGAAATGATGCCTGGGCAACAAATTCAATTTGGGATCAATTTTTGAACAGAAAAAAGTACCAAGCTTCGTTATTTCAGTCATCTTGTGATGGCTGACAAAAGTTTCCCTACATTGAACCTACCGTAACTTTTCATTTGGAATTGAAAGGAAATATTTTGGTATTAGTCTTAATGACTGAAGCAAACAATAATTTAGTAGTTTTGACCTTCTTTTCAATGTTTCACGCCATATCAAAGTAAGATGAAGAAGTTTTTTAGGATTTTCAAGGTCATTGACTTTCTAAACTATTCCTGAAGATTTGTAAACTCAATTAGAAACTCGAGTAAACTTTTCCGCAAGAAAACATGTTTCAATTCATGTTCATTCTTCATTGATGACCTAGTTATCACCAGAGTCTTTACTAGACTATTCCTGCTAGAAATTGTAC
This sequence comes from Caenorhabditis zanzibari, assembly GCA_963966625.1. NCBI lineage: Eukaryota > Metazoa > Nematoda > Chromadorea > Rhabditida > Rhabditidae > Caenorhabditis > Caenorhabditis zanzibari. The sequence goes on along the minus strand of OZ016472.1, from coordinate 17,261,626 downwards.
AGCTTATGGCAGACCACGTAATTTTTGGACTTTCTACATCTAATTAAGATGTTTTTTGTGCAGTAACACAACACAATATGTCTTAACAGCTTCTGCATCTGCTGCTATCAACTCCTCCTCTTGCTTTTTTCCTCAAAAATTTTCATTTCTAACTTTTTAAATCCAACTTTTCTTTCTGTGACGAGAAACGCGTCAGCAATATTCCTTTTTCTCAATTTCAAGAATTATTCGCCGTGCCTCCGTAAATCGACACAAAAATTATTTGAATTTATTTCCTAAAATCTTTCCGAGTTTCTTGATTTTTTTCGCAATTTCCGTGTAAATTTAACGAAAAGGAATTATTCTGTGCAATTTTTTTTCCGATTTTAGACTCTGAAGTTTGAAAATTGTCCATAATAAAGAAAATAATACGTTAAATTTACTCAGACATTGTGAGAAAAATCAAGAAAATCGGAAAGATTTAAGGAATTGAATTCAAATAATTTTTGTCTCGATTTACGGAGGCTACCGTATCACTTTTCGTGGCTGGTCCAAGAGTTCGGCCAGCTGCGAAAGCTAGGCCAGGAACTCGATTTATGCAGACTGGAGTAATATTCAACCAACAACAAGTACCGAAAGAAATGGAGCCTTCTCGGAAGAATATAAAGATTTCGAAGGTTTTGAAGACGACTACGAGATGAATATGGAGATTGAGAAGAAGCCAGAGCATCTTATCGGAACTACAGTACCCTCACAACCATCGCTTCAGAACGACTACGATATCGATAATAACAACGGAAATAATTTGGAGCAAGATCCATATGTGAAAGATCTTCTAAGTGTTCTCCGATGGACAGTATTAGCCATCGAATCACCGTCACTCTCTGGTCTTCTGAAGAATATCGAATCGGAAATCGAAAAGTTGGGAGACGAGAAAATCGTACTAGAAAACATCACTGCTCCATTCGATGCATGTTTATTCATGTTGATGAAAGTACGATTACAGTTTTTGTTTTTCTCAAATGATTGTCCCAATTTCAGTATTTACGAAAATAACAATATTTTTGCATGAAAATCGTAAAAAATAGCGCAGATTCCAAACATCACAACGAAAATGCTCACAAATGTATTCCGGAGCCGGTAAAAGCCTTCGAAGGGGCGAAAATTGCGCCCACAGTGCTCCCTTTTAGCCGAGTTTCTCCGGAGTTTTCTAGGCCACGCCGCAGAAAATGGCTCTTATTTGACGGACTTGTACAAATTTTCTCATAATTTCACTGAAAAAAGTATTGGATGACACTGTGGCATGTGAATTAACAAAAACAATTGGACTAATGTCGTCTAAAAATCACAGGAGAAGCAAGCGAGCACTTCTGTCCCATTTCGACCTTTTTGAAGGCGATGTATGGCTCCGAGAAACATTTTTGAGCATTTTTGTTGTGATATTCGGAATCAGCGCAAAATTCTGCATCTATTAAAACAATACAATTTTTTGCCCGGAATCCTCCTTTAAAGGATGTAAAATTTTATGCTGATTCCGAATATCACAATGAAAACACTCAAAAATGCTTATCATGCAAGAAAAACGTCTTCAAAGTTGCAGAAAAGTTATCCCTCGTGGCCTAACATCTGTCGTATTTTCCACGTGGATTACAATTTTTGCACTGTTTACGTGAAAAATTAGGCCAGGAGGGATAACTTTTCTGCAACTTTGAAGGCGTTTTTCTTGCATGATAAGCATTTTTGAGTGTTTTCATTGTGATATTCGGAATCAGCATAAAATTTTGAATCGATTGAACCCTAAACTCATTTTGCCCGGAATCCTCCTTTAAATATTGTTATAGTGGTTCTTTTTTCCAGGCAAAGCGCACTCCGCTGCACTAAGCGGCGGACTAGCGTTTTGAAAAAGCTCTTCCACCAAAAAGGCCTGTATTTGGTGGGAGAGCTTTCCCCAAACGCTAGTCCGCCTAGTGCAGTGGAGCGCGATTTGCCTGGAAAAAAGAACCGTAATATTTTCGTAAATACTGGAATGGAGACACGAGAAAATTTAAATAATCCTACTTTCAGCACGCCGTTCGACAATGTCCGCACGAATCGTCGACTAGTCTCAAAGATTTTTTATTCTCACTCAAAATTGCCACTTTTCAAATCAATCATCCGTCGATTTGTGAATTCCAACAGAAATTGATTTCAATTATGGGCACTCTGAATGATGAGGTATTATTTTATTTGATACATGAATAATTTTCGAAATTTTCAGAAAATTCCCGTCGAAATTGTTGGCCGGGCATTGAAGGCAACTATCGATATTATTGTGCTCTGAGCGATGGAAATTCTTTTTTTTCACATTTTGTTACTCATTTGTTTGATATACCAGTTTAACAGTATCTTTTTTCTCTTTTATTAGAAGAAGTTGTTTTTTTTTTAACTTGTAAATAATTACAGTTTTCTTTGGTTCAACTTCCGATTACATTTGTCATTAACGAATTTTCAGAAGCAGATTCTTTTTTTTCCAGACAATGACACCGATCCCCACAGAAGAAATCGCGGATTTGATGCAATTTATTGCTGAAAAATCGAGAAATGTAAAATCTCTGATGAACGTCGCAGAGTTGGCAAGACGATTCAAAGAATACAGTGGATCGTCTCTATCATTAAATGGGTTGGAAATGAGGCTAGTTCCAGGAAATTCCAAACTTCAGCATTATAAACAGAGTTTTAAATTTCAGAATTCGAAAATTTCGCCAGAACATTTGTGAAATGAATCAATTCGATATGAAGACAAAAGTTAAACTTTTATTTTGTTTGAGTGCAAAAATCAGTGCAGATTTTCTGAACGAGTGAGTCATTAAAAAAATCGGCTGCCGTCCAGTCAAAATCTTTATTATCGAAAAAATCAAACTGAGACTCGGCGTTTGCACTGTGTCGATTTACGAGGTCCCGCCCACAAAACAAAAACAACTGCGCGCCGCGCATGTTGATTTGTGGGCGGGGTCCACAGCGTCCTCCGAGGCGAATTCGGGCGAAGTATTATTGGCCCAATACCTGTTTGCGCGTTTCGCGATCGCTTGCGCATTTCGCGTGCAAACTTCAAATTTAGTACTGAAAATAGGAAAATGTCGATTTTTTCTGTTTTGGATCATTTTTCGGAAATTTTCGTAATGGGAATCGAAGAATAGGCAAAAATACACTATATAAGTACAAATGCGCATCAATTTTTTGCATTTTTGCAGAGATTTTAAGGTCCGAAGAAAGCAACATTATCAAGCAACTTCTGGAGCTCGTACATATATAAATCCAATCAAATTTGCTCTGGATCAAGAATCTGAAAGTAGATGAACGTTTGACGTCACTCATTTAACTCTCAAACTTCGTATTTACTCCAGAAGTTGCTTGATGATGTTGCTTTCTTCGGACCTTAAAATCTCTGCAAAAATGCAAAAAATTGATGCGCATTTGTACTTATATAGTGTATTTTTGCCTATTCTTCGATTCCCATTACGAAAATTTCCGAAAAAATGACCCAAAACAGAAAAAATCGACATTTTCCTATTTTCAGTACTAAATTTGATGTTTGCACGCGAAATGCGCAAGCGATCGCGAAACGCGCAAACAGGTATTGCGCCAATAAGACTTCGCCCAAATTCGCCTCGGAGGACGCTGTGGGGTCTCGTAAATCGACACAGTGCAAACACCGAATCTCAGTTTGATTTTTTCGATAATACTTCCGATTTCCGACTTTTGAAAATTTCACTTCCGCCCAACTCTGGCGCAGGTACAAGGTACCATCGGCTCCGCGACGTTTCGAAAGATGACGTTTCGCAAGTGTGACGTTTCGAAAGTGCGATATCTCACGAGTGCAACGTTTTGTTTTTCAAACGGCACACATTCGAAACGTCATCTTTCGAAACGTCCCGAGCCTGTACAATCGACCAAGGGGAGTACATTCTTGTAGCCAGAACTTACGAAACGGTCACACGTGAACCATGTTATGACCTCAAAAAAGATCTGTTAACTACTAAATTTGTAGACGTTCAGCCTGATTTTCTCAGCCAATCTCTAGTTTTTTAGTACTGAACATGAAATTCGTCATTTTTTTTCGAACCTATTCATATTTTTACTCGGGAATTTTTCCCCCACTCCCTTGATTTTCGGTATCGTAAAAATATGATTAGGTAGCGAAAATTCTAGAAATTCCTGTGGCATCTAGAGGCTCGTAAGAAAATCAGGCTGAACGTCCACAAATTGAGTACTGACCAGACGTTTTTGAGGTCATAACTTGGCTCACGTGTGACCGTTTCGTAAGTTCCGACTACAAAAATGGAGCCGAATTATTTTGAAAAATTTTGACTGGATGTTTCACGAACACTCCCAGCACAGGGTCGCAGCGCGGTACATGATTTGAATTGCCACGCAAAATTTCGCATGCGGGACGCGTCGCGTGTCACGTGCGACATATTCGCTGCGTAGCTACTCAATTTTGTTTTTCCTACGAGAAACTTCACAAAATTTGAATTTGGCGGGAAACCGCATGCTGTCTGCGTCTCTCTCTTGGCTTGGTCGTGCGACAGAGCGCGCTTTCTCGATGTACCGCGCTGCGACCCTGTGTCCCAGTGAGAGTTTTGATTGTGGTATTTAAAATCAGCATGATTTTTTTTTCCGCACCGGAATCGCTTTTTCTCAACTTCCAGACTTCGAAAAAGTGCAATCGTTGAATTGGACGATGAACAGAGAATCAAAAAGTACGAGGCGATAGATGGAAGTCTGAAATTGGAAAAGGGTCACAGGCATTCAACGGAAGGAATCGTATATGGACAGTTTCGCAATTTTAATGATATTTCAAGTCAATCTTCGTCTTCTACTATTCAGGATAATAATAATAAAAGGAAGAGGGATTTTGACCCATCAGAAGAAAAAACAGCGAAAATATTGAATTTTTCTTCGGGATTCTCTGAAGGGAATGAAACCTTCTCAAAAGAGTTCAAATTCGAAGATTTCGACGGTTTTGAAGAGATGAATATGGAGATCGAGAAGAAGCCAGAGCATCTTATCGAAACTACAGTACCCTCACAACTATCGCTTCAGAACTACTACAATATTGATAACAACGGAAATAATTTGGAGCATAATCCATATGTGAAAGATCTTCTAAGTGTTCTCCGATGGACAGTATTAGCCATCGAATCACCGTCACTCTCTGGTCTTCTGAAGAATATCGAATCGGAAATCGAAAAGTTGGGAGACGAGAAAATCGTACTAGAAAACATCACTGCTCCATTCGATGCATGTTTATTCATGTTGATGAAAGTACGATTACAGTTTTTTTTATTTTCTCAAATGATTGTCCCAATTCCAGTGTTACTCCAGTCTGCATAAATCGAGTTCCTGGCCTAACTTTTACAGCTGGCCGAACTCTTGGACCCGCCACGAAAAAGCGCTACGGTAGCCTCCGTAAACCGACACAAAAATTTTTTGAATTTAATTCCCAAAATCTTTCCGATTTTTTTTTCGACTCTGAAATTTGAAAATGATCCATAATAAAGAAAAAATGTTGCGAAAATCATCCTTTTCGTTAAATTCACTCGAAGAAAAAACAAGAAATCGGTTGAAAACGGAGAAAAAAAGCTAGGCCAGGAACCCGATTTATGCAGAATGGAGTAATATTTACGAAAAAAACAAAAATTTTGCACAAAAATCGATAAAACTCGAGAAAATCGATTTTCCTAATTCAATGAATGTAGAATTTTTCGCTGATTCAAATGCGCCTAATTGTGTCGCTCAAAACCAATTTTCGGCCATGTTATGAGCATTTGGAGTTGGTGGCCTAGAAAACCAAATTTTGGACTTCTAGGCTACCAATGCTTTTCAAAAATTAAGAAAACTATAAGAAATCGATTCATGGTGTTCTGAGCTCTCTATCTCAATGTTAAGCCGAGTTTTGACGATTTGAAGTTGGTGGCCTAGAAACAGTTTTCTATGCCACCACTTTCAAATCGTCATAACTCGCTTCATAATAAAGAAAAAGAGCTCAAAAGACTTTATATCGATTTCTTATAGTTTCCTTAATTTTTAGAAGCATTGGTAGCCTAGAAGTCCAAAATTTGGTTTTCTAGGCCACCAATTTCAAATGCTCATAACATGGCTGAAAATTGGTTTTGAGCGACACAATTAGGCGCATTCGAATCAGCGTAAAATTTTACGTTTTTTGAAATAGGTTAGAAAAAAAATTTTTGAAAATCGATTTTCTTGAGGTTTATTGATTTTTGTACAAAAATAATGGGATTGGGACGATAATTTGAGAAAATTTAAATAATCCTACTTTCAGCACGCCGTTCGACAATGTCCGCACGAATCGTCGACTAGTCTCAAAGATTTTTTATTCTCACTCAAAATTGCCACTTTTCAAATCAATCATCCGTCGATTTGTGAATTCCAACAGAAATTGATTTCAATTATGGGCACTCTGAATGATGAGGTATTATTTTATTTGATACATGAATAATTTTCGAAATTTTCAGAAAATTCCCGTCGAAATTGTTGGTCGCGCATTGAAGGCAACTATCGATATTATTGTGCTCTGAGCGATGGAAATTCTTTTTTTTTTCATATTTTGTTACTCATTTGTTTGATATACCAGTTTAACAGTATCTTTTTTCTCTTTTATTAGAAGAAGTTGTTTTTTTTTAACTTGTAAATAATTACAGTTTTCTTTGGTTCAACTTCCGATTACATTTGTCATTAACAAATTTCGGAAGAAATTTCAGAATTTCGTTTCAGACGATGGCACCAATTCCCACAGAGGAAATCGCGGATTTGATGAAATTTATTGCGGAAAAATCGAAAAATGTGAAATTTCCGATGAATATCAGAGAGTTGGTGAGACAATACAAAACAGAAGCCGATTCGCTGGTGTCGATGAATGGTCTGTCTAAAAGGTGCCTTATTCAAATGGGAATACAGTTTTTTTTTTTTAATTTTTTACCAAAATGATCGTAAAAAACTAATTTTTTGCATAGAAATCGTTTAAAATCGATTTTCAAACCTCAATTTTTTCTAAACTATATTTCAAAAAATGCTGAACTTTTTGCTGATTCGAACGTGACTAATGTCGCTGCTCAAAACGCTCTAGAAAATTTTTTAGACGATTTTTTTGTATTATCTAAATTTTCCAAGTTTCATCGCGATCCAACAGGGTGAGGATGAGCTACATCCGCAAAAGCGCTCTAATGAGAGGTCTCTGCGTCTGAAACGAAAGTACTCTCTCGCTACAGTACGCCTTTAAAGGCGCATGACGATTTCTGCTCGGGTCTCGCAATGCAAACGCCTTTTTGACATTGCCGCGGGCGCAATGATAAATTTTGATCAAATTTTTGTCAAAAAAATCGTTTGCATTGCGAGACCCGAAAATGAATCATCATGCGCCTTTAAGAGCTTACTGTAGCGAGAGAGTACTTTCGTTTTAGACGCAGAGACCTCTCATTAGAGCGCTTTTGCGGATGTAGCTCATTCTCACCCTGTGCGATCCATTGCGAAATTGGGGAAATTCAAAATGTTGAGCTTTCCCGCCTATTTGTTTCCCATGTAGGTCACGTCAAAAATAATAATTGTGTTAATTTTGCGGTTTCGACGTGACCTACAAAAGAAACAAGTGAGCGGGAAAGCTCAAAATTTTGAATTTACCCAGACTTGTGATTTTCCGGGCCGGGCCGATGGAAAAATTTTGCCGGCCCGGCCCGGTCGGCCCGGGTTTAAAAAAAATGTGTGATTGGTAGTAAAAAAAAATTCCCAACAACAGAAATTTTGCCCAAATCTTACTAAAACTAAGTTACAAGGGTTAAACACATATAATTTTGCCTAAAAATCGCTCAAACTACAACAAAAAATGTCAATCACTGGAAGATTTTGAAAGAAAAAAACAATTTTTGAAAAAATCCGGGCCGACGGGCCAACCCGGGCCGGGCCACGGGCCGGGCCACGGGCCGGGCCGGGCCGGGCCGGGCCGGGCCGGGCCGGAGAACTTTCCTGTTTCGGCCCGGCCCGGCCCGGCCCGGCCCGTGACAAGTCTGAATTTACCCAATTTCGCAATGGAGCGCGATGAAACTTGGGAAAGTTGAATAATAGGAGAAAATGAGTATAAAGTTTGCGGAGATGACGATAAGCGTTCTCGAGTTGGATAATACAAAAAATTAAAAATCGTCCAAGTAATTTTTCTACAGCGATTTGACCAGCGACATCAGGTGCATTCGAATCAGCGAGAAATTCTGCATTTTTTGAATTAGGTTAGAAAGTTTTGAATTCAAAATTTGAAAATCGACATTATCAATTTTTATGCAAAAATATTGTGATTTTCGTAAATACTGATATTGGGGCGACCACTTGGCAAATAAAATTTCCAGAATCCGCAAATATCGTCTAAAAATTCACGAAATGAACGAATTCGATGTCGATACGAAAGTGAAGATGATATTCGCACTCAGCGCTCCGATTGATGATGGATTTCTCAACGAGTGAGATTTCGAAATTTCTTTTAAAAATTTGAATTTCGGATTTCAGATTAAAGAAAACGACAGATGTGGAAGTAGATGATCAACAACGAATCATTGGTTACAAGAAGAAGGGAGGAGGGCTGACGTTGAGTTTGAAGTCGGCTCCGAAGACTTTCCGAAAAAATGAAAACAGAAAAATGCTGGAGTTTCTAGTGGAGAAGGCGAAGACAGTGAACACTCCGATGATGGATTGTTCGTTTTTGAACGAATTCAAAGCGGCCACTGGCGATGAGCGACCGGTGGATTCTCTCAGAACGACGTTATTGAATTTTGTAGAGTTTTCAGTTCTCAATGTGTTTTTTTTTCAGATATAGACGCATCCGGGATAATATATATCATTCCTCACAATTCGACGAGAAAACGAAAGTCAAAGCGATGTTTATCTCGAATGCGAAGCTCACGGAGGACATTTTGAAAAAGTAGATTTCAGTAACTTTTTTTCACTCAAAAATTTTTTTCTGCTTAAAAATTGTTAAAACTCAAAAAAAAATCGAATACAATCGCGAGCTTACATTGTTTGTAAAATTATTTTTTCGGCTTCGGGACATTTCGAAAGTGTGACGTTTCGAAAGTGTGTCATTTCAATGGCAAAACGATGCACACGTGAAATATCACACTTTCGAAATGTCACACTTGCGAAACGTCACACTTTCGAAACGTCGCGGAGCCGAAAATCGAATATCAAATCGCGAGCTTAAATTTTTTGGTAAAACTTTTTTTGAAAAAATTTATTTTTCGGCTCAGGGACATTTCGAAAGTGTGAAATCGCGTTACTGAAATTTCAATGCATTTTTTTAGAAAAACGACTGAAAAATTTTCTACAACGATTTGATCAGCGAAATTAGGTACAAATTCTGTTTTTTTTTTTCAAAAAAAAATCGATAAAAATAGATATTCAAATTTTGAACTCAAATTTTTTCTAACCTATTTCAAAAAATACAGAATTTTTTTCTGTTTCGAACGAGTCTAATATCACTGCTCAAAACGCTGTATTGTGGCGGTAAAATGAGGCTGGACCTGAGCCACCGTACTCGTGTGGTAAAAGGTCCCGACACGGTGACTTTTCTACTGGAGTGCAGTGGCGCAGGTCCAGCTGCATTTTACCGCCACAATAGAAAATTTTTTTCGGGGATTTTTAAATACTGTGATTTCAGTTTTTTGAAAACTCTCTAAAATTTTTTTCTATAGCGTTTTGAGCGGCGAAATGTGGTGCATTCGAATCGGCAAAAATCCTACATTCATTAAAATAGGTTAGAAAAAATTTGAGTTCAAAATTTGAATATCGATATTTTTCGGATTTTCTCGATTTTTATGCAAAAATATTTTTGTTTTCGTGATTTTTTGTTTCCACCATTTGAGCTTAAAAATCACTGAAATCCCGCTTCAAATTACTGATTTTTTAAAAACCGATTTTTTCAGACTTCGAAAAAATGCGCGTGTCGAAGTGGATGAACAAGGAAGAATCACGCAACTCGAAGCGTATAAGTACAGTTTAAAATTGAACAGCACGTCTGAAAATCGAAAACGAGCAAGGCTTTCATCTCCAGAAGAATCGGAAAACGAGTTTTTCGAAGAAGAAGAAAATGACTACGATTTTGAGCCGGAAGCTCCAGAGCAGCAGCCAGAAGACTTTTTGGCTCACGAGGTGAAACAAGAAGAGCCATGGAGTGACGACGATTCGATGGAAGTTGATCCGGAAACTGTTGAGCCGGCCGAGCCACCGGAGCCGCCGTGCGCCAAAGAGCTTCTCAAAAATTTGCGAGGAGCATTAGCGGCTATAGGATCGTCTAGATTGAATAATTTACTGAAAGTGGGATTACACTCTTTTTTTCTCAAATGATCGTCCCAATTCCAGTATTTACGAAAATAACAATATTTTTGCACAAAAATCGTTAAAAAATCAATTTTCACCTATCCTAACCTACCGTATTTACTCCAATAGACCGGCATGCCGGTTTATTTTTCGTGGTCCTCATTTTGATGCCGGTTTATTAGAGAGTGCCGGTCATTTAGAGGGTGCCGGTCTATTTTTCAAAGAGTCAATTTATAAAAAATTTAACAAAAAAATGTTGCTTTTTCACTGAAAATGAGCATGATAAAGCCTTTTTTGAATAGTTTAAAAAGCAAACACTATTCGAAATGCTGATAAATATTGAAATTGTGTGAAAAACACTGGAAAAAATTCGAATTTCTCAAAAAATAGTACTTTCCAATTTCATTAATTTTTGGGGTGCCGGATTATTGGAGGCTGCCGGTTTATTTTTCAAAATGATCATTTGACTGCCGGTCTATTAGAGGGTGCCGGACATATAGAGGTGCCGGTCTATTAGAGTAAATACGGTATTTCAATGAATGCAGAATTTTTCGCTGATTCGAATGCGCCTAATTTTGTCGCTCATAACCAATTTTCGGCCATGTTATGAGCACTTGAAGTTGGTGGCGTAGAAAACCAAAATTTGAATTTCTAGGCCGCCATTGTATTTAGAAAATAAAGAAAACTATAAGAAATCGATTTATGGTCTTTTGAGCTCTCTATCTCTATTATGAAGCGAGTTATGACGATTTGAAGTTGATGGCCTAGAAAGAGATTTCTAGGCCACCCACTTCAAATGCTCATGACATGGCTAAAACTTGGTTTTGAGCGACACAATAAGGCGCATCAGCGAAAAATTCTGCATTTTTTGAAATAGGTTAGAAAAAATATTTCTGAAAATTGATTTTCTTGAATTTCATCGATTTTTATGCAAAATTTTTGTTTTTTCGTAAATATTACTCCAGTCTGCATAAATCGAGTTCCTGGCCTAACTTTTGCAGCTGGCCGAACTCTTGGACCCGCCACGAAAAGTGCTACAGTAATCCTCTCCGTAAATCGACACAAAAATTATTTGAATTTGATTCCTAAAATCTCTCCGATTTTTTCTGTGTTTTCAATAGATTCTCTTGATTTTTTTCGCAATTTCGCATAAATTTAACGAAAAGAAATATTTTCACAACATTTTTTTCTTTTTTTGGACTCTGAAATTTTAAAATTTTCTTAAATATAGAAAAAATGTTGCGAAAATATTCCTTTCGTTAAATTTACTGGAAAATTTCGAATAAATCAAGAAAATCGGTTGAAAACTGAGAAAAAAATCGGAAAGATTTTAGGAATCAATTTCAAATAATTTTTGTGTCGATTTACGGAGATTACCGTAGCACTTTTCGTGGCGGGTCCAAGAGTTCGGCCAGCTGCAAAAGCTAGGCCAGGAACTCGATTTATGCAGACTGGAGTAATATTTACGAAAAAACAAAAATTCTGCATAAAAATCGATAAAATTCCAGAAAATCAATTTTCAGAAATATTTATTCTAATCTATTTTTTTCCAAAAATGCAGAATTTTTCGCTGATTCGAATGCGCCTAATTGTGTCGCTCATAACCAATTTTTAGCCATGTTATGAGCATTTGAAGTTGGTGGCCTAGAAAACCAAATTTTGGACTTCTAGGCCGCCAATGTATTCAGAAAATAAAGAAAACTATAAGAAATCGATTTATGGTCTTTTGAGCTCTCTAGCTATATTATAGAGTGAGTTATGACGATTTGAAAGTAGGATTACAGTCATTTTTTAAATATTCTCAAATGATCGTCCCAATTCCAGTATTTACGAAAATAACAATATTTTTGCACAAAAATCGTTAAAACTCGAGAAAATCGATTTTCAAAACGCCAACTTACATTTTTTCTAACCTATTGCAATGAATGTAGAATTTTTCGCTGATTCAAATGCACCTAATATCGCTTCTCAAAACGCAATAGAAAAATTTTTATGAACGAAATTGCACTTTGTCGCGCCGCCCGCTGCCGACTTCAGTCTGCTGTCGCGCTCGCCGCTGCCGCGGCAGCGGTCGGCGCGACAATTGAAAAATTGTTAATAAAAAATTTTCTAGGGCGTTTTGAGCAGCGATATTAGGTGCATTTGAATCAGCGAAAAATTCTACATTCATTGAAATGGCTTAGAAAAAATGTAAGTTGGCGTTTTGAAAATCGATTTTCTCGAGTTTTAACGATTTTTGTGCAAAAATATTGTTATTTTCGTAAATACTGGAATTGGGACGATCATTTGAGAATATTTAAAAAATGACTGTAATCCTACTTGAAGTTGATGGCCTAGAAAGAGATTTTTAGGCCATCAACTTCAAATCGTCATAACTCGCTTCATAATAGAGATAGAGAGCTCAAAACACCATGAATCGATTCCCAATAGTTTTCTTAATTTTTTTGGAGCATTGGTGGCCTAGAAGTCCAAAATTAGGTTTTCTAGGCCACCAACTTCAAATGATCATAACATGGTCGAAAACTTGTTTTGAGCGACACAATTAGGCACATTCAAATCAGCGAATAATTCTACATTTTTAGACTAGAGAAAATTTCAGGTGAAAATCGATTTTTAACGATTTTAAATAAATAAAACAATGGAATTGGGACGATCATTTGAGAAAATAAAAAAAGACTGTAATCCTACTTTCAGAAAATCGAATCGAGAATCGAAAATCTGGAATACGGAGCCTCGAGAGTCTCGATAGAAGATTTCTACGTTTCGTTCAGTGCTTGTTTGCTCATTCTGACGAAGCATGCAGTTCCAGAATGCCAAGAAGAATCCACGAGTCTTCTTCATTTTCTCATCTCCCTCAAAGTTGCCACGTGTCAATTCTATCCGAAATCTCTCGATTACTTCCATCAAAAACTGAAGGGAATTATTGCAGAGTTGGATGTTCAGGATAAGGTACTGTAATATTTTGGCTCCGCGACACTTCGAAAGTGTGGCGTTTCGCAAGTGGACATTTCGAAAGAAATGTGAAATCGCGTTTTTGCCCAATTTTTTGAACTTTTCTTATATTTTTTGAGCAATGTATACGAAAAGTTAAAAAAAAATGAGCAAAAACTGCGTTTTCACACTTTCGAAATGTCTCGGAGCCCGCGATACAGCCACGACAACTACAGTAATCCTCTCCGTAAATCGACACAAAAAATATTTGAATTTAATTTCTGAAATCTTTCCTATTTTTTCTCCGTTTTCATCCGATTTTCCTGATTTTTTTTCGCAATTTTTGATTTTGAAATTTAATTATTTTTGAAATTTACCCGAAAAAAATCATATTTTTCTTAAATAATTTAAACTTTAAAGCAATTTTTCAATTTCAAAGTCTAATAGTAAAATCGGCTCCGCGACATTTCAAAAGATGACGTTTCGAAAGTGTGAAATTTCGACAGTGCGATTTTTCTCGGTTGCAACGTTATGCTTTTGAAACGACACACTTTCGAAATGTCACACTTGCGAAACGTCACACTTGTGAAGTGTCATCGTTCGAAATGTCGCGGAGCCCTAAAATCAAAAAAATGCAATTTTTTCAACAAAAAAAGGAAAATTTTAAAAATTGCAAAATTGCAATTTTTTCGATTTTAGACTTTTAAATTGAAAAATTGCCTGTTAAATTCCAAAAAATTAAATTTCACAATCAAAAATCGAAAAAAATCAAGAAGATCGGTTGAAAACGAATAAAAAGTCAAAACGATTTCAATTAAATTTGAATAATTTTTGTGTCGATTTACGGGAGAATTACTGTAGTTGCCGTTGCAGTTTCGAAAGTTCGGCCAGCTGCAAAAGTTAGGCCAGGGGTGTGATACAACAAAAATATTTTAATTTTCAGAGAATCTCCATCAAAAACATCGATTGGGCCATGAAGACGACAGTCGGCATCATTGTACCATGAATCTCACAAAATTTACCACTTTTTCGCATTCAAATTGTCAATTTTATGGACTCTGCGACATTTCGAAAGTGCGACGTTTCGAAAGCAAAATTTTTTAAGGAAATTTCTGCTTTCGAAATGTCACAGAGCTCTTTCTTCTCACTATTACTCGGCTTTACCTATTTTTTACTGTTTTCGAATTCTTCAAGATCCCTGTTTTACTGTTAATTATCGTGCACTTTTTATTAATATGAATGTCCAAGACGTTTCTAATTTTGGGTGCGTGAAGTCGTGAAAGAACTCGAAAAAATAACAAAAACATGCAAAAATTCAAGAAAATAACACAAAAATTGGGATAAGGAGAATTGCATAACAAAATCGAGCACAAAAATTACAAAAAATTCAAGAAAAAAAGTCAATTAGAAGAATATTCCGCTGATTGTATTATTATATCGATGGTTGTCTTCATTGCAAGCGCAATAGTATCAATGGGGATTTTCTGAAAATTTTCAGATTTTTGAAACTGAAAATCGGGCTCCGCGACGTTTCGAAAGTGGACATTTCGAAAGCGTGAAATCGCGTTTTTGCCCAATTTTTTGAATTTTCCGAAACATTTTTTTTCGATTTACTGAGCGTTTTTTGTTCAATTTTAAAATGTTTGATACGTTTTGTACTTACAAGATTTTTCTCAAGCAATTTAGACACTTTTTCATGAAAAATTAGATATTTTTTCGGAAAAATTTCGACTGAAATTTCCAGCTTCGGGACATTTTGAAAATGAGACATTTCGAAAGCAAGACATTTCGAAAGTGTGACTTTTCAAAAGAAAAACGTTGCAATTGTGAAATATCGCACTTTCGAAATGTCACACTTGCGAAACGTCACACTTTCGAAATGTCACGGAGCCAAAAAATCATGTAGATTCCGAATATTACATTGAAAATAGTTAAAAATTCTTCTCTCACTCAGAAAACGTCGTCAAAGTCGCACAAAGCGTACATTTCCGAATCCGGCCTTTTTTCCGAAAAAAAATCCAAATTTTCAAGAAAAAGTTTCTAAATTGCATGAGAATAATCATGTAAGTACTAAAAGTATGAAAAATTTTAAAATTGAACAAAAAACGGTCAAAAAATTGAATTTTTTTCCGAAAAATTGACCTTCGGAAAACTGGAGACGTTTCGACAGTGTGAAATCGTGTTTTCGCCCAATTTTTGAAACTTTTCGTATAAATTTGCGCAAATTATACGAAAAGTTTTAAAAATTGAGCAAAAACGCGATTTCGCACTTTCGAAATGTCACACTTTCGAAATGTCACACTTTCGAAATGTCACACTTTCGAAACGTCTCACATTCAAAATGTCCGCTTTCGAAATGTCCCGGAGCACGCTTGTTCGGAAAATATTTTTTTCCGGAAAGTCGAGTTCTCGAAATTTTTTCGGAAACAAAATCAGAAAATCGGAAAATAAAATTTTGCTCAAGAAAGCTGTTTTTTTCGTCAAAATGTCTAATTTTCGACTATTTCTGTCTATTTCTTTCCGAATTTCCGAAAATTTTTCCGAAAAAAAATTCGAGATATTTTCCGAAAAAAATCAGAAAATCACAAGTCTGGTTTTTTCCAATTCCTACCAAGCCTGTCCCGGAGCCGCCAAAAATACCTTATCCCCTCCAGCCAACTCCTCAACAAACGAATTCAATTTCAGCCGCATTGAATTGATCGACGGATGAGGGATTTGAAGTAAGACAGTTTTCATGGAAACGAGAAATTCTAGAAGACTCGTTGTCTCTTCTTCGGGAAGATTCTGGGGTACTGTACGGTGTAATTGTGGAAAAAAGGAGAAATCGAAGGGATCGTTGATGTCTTCTAGGGAGGCTTCTGGGGCTTCTTCGATTTTTGATTCGATATTTTTCAGTAGAGGTTGGAGTTTCGATGATTCAACAGAAATTATTGGTACTTGTAGAAGGATCAGTAGGTCTTTGACGTTTACTGATGGTACTGGGGGTACTGTAGTTTCGATAAAGTGCTCAGGCTTTTGCTCAATGGGTGCATACTCCTGATAACTTGGCTCATTATAATCGTAATCCTCTTCATAGCCATCCGAGATGTTCGAATCGAAATCCGTAAAATATCCGAATTCAGACTCTTCCGGGAAGGCTCCATTCTCTTCTGATTCGGAGAACCCAGAAGAAAAATCAAAATTTCTTGCTCTTTTTTCTTCAGAATTCCTCTTCCTTTTATTATTATTATTATCCGTTCTATTAGAAGACGAAGATTGACTTGAAATATCATTAAAATTGCGAGACTGTCTACGTGCAATTGCTTCCTTAGTTTTCGCTGAATGACTGTGATCCCCTTCCAATTCCAATCTTCCATCAATCGCCTCGTACTTTTTGATTCTCTGCTCATCGTCCAATTCAACGATTGCACTTTTTTGAAGTCTGGAAATTGAGAAAACCGAGTTCTGGTATTCCGATTATCACAATGAGAACGCTGACTCACTCGTTCAGAAAATCCGCACTGATTTTTGCACTCAAACAAAATAAAATTCTAACTTTTGTCGTCACATCGAATTGATCCATTTCACAAATTTTCTCGCGAAGTTTATAAATTCTGAAATTTAAAACTCTGTTTATAATGCTGAAGTTTGAAATTTCCGGAAACTAGCCTCTTTTTCAACGTAATGAATGACAGAGACGATCCACTGTATCCTTTGTACTGTCTAACCAACTCTGAGATGTTCATCGGAGATTTTAGACCTTTCGATTTTTCATCAATGAATTTCATCAGTTTAGCATTCTCTTCTGAGGGGATTCGTGTCATTATCTGAATTTTTTAGTTTGCTATTTTTCGATGTTGATTTTCTTCATCTTAAGCTCGAAAAAACGATTAAAAACTGCCCATTTAATTGGAAAATCCGGCAAGAAAATTCGAAAAATTGATAAAAAACATTTGCGCGTACAATCTGATGCTTTTCCGCAAACACCGCAAGTGAACTTTTTCGTCGACAGTAACCTAAGGCGGTGCACACTCGAATTTTTAATTTTTTTTCAAGGATTTTTTTTCGAGTTTTTCACCGATTTTTGCTTTTTTTTCGACTTTTTCCTCCAAAACTCAATAAAAATAGATTAATTCTTATTTTTCCCACCCGAATCAGAGGGTTTTTGCAGGAAATGACCGAAAAAAAAGGATTTTTTCTCACTATTTTTGAATGAACAATAATTTTTTTTCTCATTTTTTTACATACTTTTTTCTCAGGAAATGACCGAAAAAACGGATTTCTTTGCTTCTTCCAATATTTTTTCCCACAATTTTTTGAATAAATAATAATTTTTCATTTTTATCCACACTTTTTCATTTTTTTTCCCAGGAAATGACCGAAAAAGAAGTGCTCGTTTCGCCGGACGGCGAACCAATCAAACTCAAACCGCGTATCTCGTTGTTCAACGCATGCACAATCTTCATCGGATGTATTATTGGATCGGGAATCTTCGTCTCACCAAAAGGAGTGCTTATCCAAGCTGGAAGCTCCGGACTCGCTCTTGTCATTTGGCTGGCGAGCGGAGTTTTCGCGATGATTGGAGCCATTTGTTACGCAGAGCTTGGGACCCTTATTCCGAAATCCGGAGGGGATTATGTTTATATTTATGAGGTAAAGGAGCTTGAAAATCGAAAATTGGGCTGAAAATGCGAATAAGCGGAATCTGGTAAAAATACAGTCAACAGAAAAAATATTCCTTATTAAAAATGCTATCGATTGGTGTGAAAATCGTCCACTTTCATAAAAATTAACAGAGTTACGTCTTGCCGAAAATTTCTGATTTTTTCGGCAACACAGGGCTTAAAAGAGGTGTCCGGTAAAAAATCGTATTGCTTTAAAGAAGGATTCCGGGCAAAAAAAATTTTCTAATTTAAAATATGCAAAATTTCGCCCTGATTCCGAATATCACTATGAAAATGCTCAAAAATTTCTTTAAACACTTGAAAAATCGCTCCAAATAGGCCTATTTTCTGGAGGTGTTTCCGGCGGCCGTGTGGCCTAATTCCTGGAGGTTTCTCTTCCACCAGACTCGGCCACGGTTTATTGCGCCGATTTTTTTTCACTTTTCACTGTTTTTTCGGTGAAAGTCAAATGGAATGCGAGTATCTCAACAAATATTCATGGAAAAACTTAATTTCCACCGAAAAAGCAGTGAAAAGTGAAAAGAATCTGCGCAAACAACGGTGGTCGAGTCTGGTGGAAGAGAAACCTCCCGGAGTTAGGCCACACGGCCGCCGGAGACACCTCCAGAAAATGGGGTTGTTTGAAGCGCTTTTTCAGGTGCTTAGAGAAGTTTTTGAGCGTTTTCATCATGATATTCGGAATCAGGGCAAATTTTTGCATATTTTAAACGAACAAATTTTTTTTGCCCGGAATCCTCCTTTAACTCTGTTAATTTTCAAAGAAATTCGACAATTTTTCAACTGAACGATAGATTTTTTAATAAGGAACATTTTTTCTGTTGACCGTGTTTTTACCCGATCCCTCTGAAAGGAATTATTTTCATTTGAATGAGTTGCCGAAAAAAATTAAATAAAAAGTTTCTTAAATCAAGAAATCGCTTATTTCCAGGCGTTCGGACCTCTTCCCTCGTTTCTTTTCCTCTGGGGCGCCCTGGTCATCATCAATCCAACATCGCTGGCCATCACCGCTCTCACATGTGCCGAATACGCTCTCACCCCATTCTTCCCGTGCGCCCAAGAGATTCATCAGAAGGCGTTCGCCGCGCTTCTCATCGCTCTGCTCACCTTCATCAACTGTCGTGATGTTCGAATGGCGACACGAACCAACGATTTTTTCACCGTCGCTAAGCTCCTCGCCCTGTCGCTAATCGTCGTCTCGGGCGTTTATTGGCTATCGCGTGGATACGTTGAGAATTGGGAAATGGCTGAGGTGATGGAGGGAACGCGTGCGAGGCCATCGTCAATCGCCATGGCTTTCTATTCGGGAGTCTTCTCGTTTTCTGGATTCTCGTTTTTGAATTATATGACAGAGGAGGTTAAGAATCCGTTCAAGTTAGTTGAAGCTTCATGGCACCAAGAAAAACTAAAGATTTCAGAAATCTGCCACGTGCCATCTGCATCTCCATGCCATTGATTACACTGATCTATATGCTCGTGAATATCGCTTATTTTTCAGTTTTGACTGTTGATGAGGTTAGTAGCAGCGTTATTTCCGAAAATCGAGTTCTCGATTTTTTCTTCGAGAATTTTTTCGGAAAAATCGGGAAAAAAATGTGGCTCAAAAATTATGATTTTTCGACAATTTTGGAAAATTTTCCGTCAGTAACTCGTATTTCCGATTCCGACGAAGCCTGCTGGAAACAGTGTGTTTTCAGTTAAAATTACCACCAAATGACCTGGAAAATGTTTTTTTAAAACTAGATTTCAAGTAGGATTACAGTTTTATTTTCTCAAATCATCGTCCCAATATCAGTTTTTACGAAAATGACAATATTTTTGCACAAAAATCGTCAAAAATCGATTTTCAAGCCTCCATTTTTTCTAACCTATTTCAATGAATGTAGAATTTTTCGCTGATTCGAATGCACCCAATATCACAGCTCAAAACGCGGTAGACTAATTTTCCAGACTATTTTTTAATTTTTGTACTAAAATTTCTGTAAATTTCGAACTTTGATGATTTTTCATGTTTCAGTATTTTTACGAACTTAGACTTAGCAATTGTCTGGAAAATTACCGATTACTCACTCTAAATTCATAAAAGCACTAAAACATGGGAAACCACCAAAGCTCAAAATTTATTGAAATTTCAGTACAAAAATTTAAAAAAACGTCTAAAATTTTTTCTACAGCGTTTTGAGCAGCGATATTAGGCGCGTTCGAATCGGCGAAAAATTCTACATTTTTTGAAATTGGTTAGAAAAAATTGAGGCTTTAAAATCGATTTTTAACGATTTTTATGCAAAAATATTGTTATTTTCGTGACTATTTGAGTAAAAATCAACGGCTCCGCGACATTTCGAAAGCACACATGGTCGGCAGTCTCTAAATTAGGGGTTCGCGGGGGGTCGTCAGAATTTTGGAACGGTCCTAACTCGAGTCATAGAGGTCCATGGGTTCGCAAACTTTGCATGTATTATTGAGAAGATATAGGAAGGCTATGTTAGAAAAACTGAGAAGTTTGGAGCAATTTTTTTAGGGTCGTCACTTTTAGGTCGGGGAAAGTCGAACATGTGTGTTCGAAAGTGGACATCTCGAAAGTGTGAAATCGCGTTTTTGCCGAACTTTTTGAACTTTTCGTATAAATTTGTGCAAAAAATAAATTGAAAGTTCCAAAAATTGGGCAAAAACGAGATTTCACACTTTCGGTATGTCTCGCTTTCGAACTATCCACTTTGCAAATGTCCCGGAGCCAATTGGGAGAATCATTAGAAAACAATTAGAAAAAAAACTGTAATCCTACTTCAAAAAAATCTAAATCAATGTTTCCAGATCCTCGACTCGAACGCCGTCGCCATCACGTTCGCCGACAAGATCCTCGGCTCATTCGGAAGTAAAATCTTCATGCCCCTCTGTGTCTCGTTAACATGCCTTGGATCCATCAACAGTATCCTCATCACGTGCTCTCGAATGTTCTTCTCCGGAGCCAAGAACAATCAACTTCCCGAGTTCTTCGCCATGATCGCTATCAATCAGTTGACGCCGATTCCCTCGCTGATCGTTCTCGGAGGCACTTCTATTCTGATGCTCTTCGTCGGAGATCTATTCACACTGATCAACTTTGTGACATTCGCCGATTCCCTTGTATTTTTCACCTCCATCACTGGACTCATTAAAGTACGATTACACTCATTTTTTGACAATTTTAAGGAGAATTCCAGGCAAAAAAAAAATTCTTTTAAAATATGCAAAATTTCGCCCTGATTCCGAATATCATAATGAAAATGCTCAAAAATGTCTCTAAACACCTGAAAAATCGCTTCAAACAGGCCCTTTTTCTGGGGGTGTCTCCGGCGGCCTTGTGGCCGAACTTCTGGAGGTTTCTCTTCCACGCCGATTTTTTTCACATTTCACTGCTTTTTCGGTGAAAATTATTGTTTTTTCTGTGAATTTTTGTTGAAATTTCACTTGATTTTCACCGAAAAAGCATTGAAAAGTGAAAAAATGGGCGCAAAAAACGGTGGCCGAGTCTGGTGGAAGAGAAACCTCCAGGAGTTAGGCCACACGGCCGCCGGAGACACCTCCAGAAAATGGGCCTGTTTGAAACGATTTTTCAGGTGTTTAGAGAAATTTTTGAGCATTTTCATTGTGATATTCGGAATCAGGGCGAAATTTTGCATATTCTGAAAGAAAAAACTGCCCGGAATCCTCCTTCAAACGATTTTTATTTAAAAATATTCTTATTTTCGTAAATACTAAAAATGGAAGATTATTCAAGAAAATAAAAAAAGACTGTAATCCTTTTTTTTTCAGTTGAGAATGACGCTTCCAAAAGAGCAATTGGATGCTCGCCCAATCAAAATCTCTCTCATCTGGCCGATTCTGTTCTTCTGCGTCAGCGCTCTGAGTCTCGTCCTCCCATTCTTCAACAACAGTCCATGGGAACTCATTCTCGGCGTCATCCTCATCATCGTCGGAATCCCATTCTACTACGCGTTCGTCTACCGAAAATGGCGTCCATTCGAATCCGCATGGATCGAGTTCACTCATCTCATTCAAAAGATATTCTTCTGTGTTCCGGATCTCTCGGGATCTTCTTGAATTCCTGTGTTCTTTTTGTTTTTTCTGTTACTTTTTATTTCATAACAATTCACTGAAAACATTTTATCGCCTCATATGCATCTCTTATCCCATTCATTCTGTTGTACTGTTCCATTTTTCCAAGTGAAGTTTTTGTTGGATGTTTTTTGTTTTATAATCAGGCTTCCTGGTTGCAATCATTTTTTCAGGTACTGTTTTCAGTTGAACGAGGAGAGGGAAACAACTGACAAGGGAACTTCAACACCTCGCAAATTCGGAATTGGCTGAAACTTCTACCATTTGTTCATCTCATAGTAATTAGGAACACCTCGAAATATTTTTTCCGCCCGACACCCGGAGCCGAGATGTGGGTGCTCAAAGTGCCAAATGTGCTTTTCAGTACTAATTTGAGGGTTTTCGGAAGACATTTTCTCCAGTTCAAGGCTATATTTCGAGCTAAAATTTTGCGAGGGCACCTAAAATTGTCTACCATGCACATAGTGGGCAAAAATTTGAAAAATTTTTCAAAAAAATTTTTTTTTGCAGAAAAACAGAGGAAAACACTGAAAACTTGGAAAAAATCGCAAAAAAATTTTACCCTACATATAGTTCCTACCAATTTCAAAAACTTTGGAAAACCAAAAGAAACCAAAAAAAGTCCGGCATTTCGGCGGAATCGAACCACTGTCGTCCGCCTACCACCCTGCACTACTACCCCTTGCGCCATCCAACTGTCACAGGTAAAGCGGCGAGTCCCAAAAGCGGCCCGTCGGCGAACAAACGGCGGACGAACGTCTTTTTCTATCCTGAGATGAACTGATACAAAAAGTGTATGTAGTAGGGCTGAAAACTAATGAAAATGATCGAAGAAGTCATAAAATCACACTTTTTTCGGACCGTAGTACCATTTCTGCAGCATTTTATATGGGCCGCTTTCAAGCCGCCCACGCTCCATTGACCGCTTTCGAGCCGCTGTTAACCCGTCTGCGATCGGTCGTCCGACAATGAGCCGCCTTTTAGCCGTTGGCGTCGTTCGTCCGCCGTTTGTTCGCCGACGGGCCGCTTTTGGGACTCGCCGCTTTACCTGTGGTTAAAATCTAGGGAGAGCGGGGGCGGTGATAAAAGCGGAAAAGTTTGCGTGAGAAGGAGGAGGTGTTTCTACAGTGAAAGTACAGTAATTAGTGCATTTCAGTACTAAAACTTTGAACCGAAATATCTCATTTCTGGGTGGCGAGCGGATTCCAAATTTTCAGACCTGTCTGAGGAGATGTTCTTTAATCATCCCTCCAACTTTCAGCCAATTCTGAATTCGCGAGGTGTTGAAGTTCATTTGTGAAACTGCTTCAAAATCCCGAAGTTTATCATCGGGAAATGAGCGATTTAGTTGAGTGTATAACAGAATAATCAAAAACTGAACAACGCGATCGATATTTATCCATTTGAAGTTCAAGGACACGTGTTTTAGAGTATTTCGTTGATTTTTCGGATTTCCTACTTCGAGCACTAGTCTTCTGCTCCTTCAGCGGCTTCTTCTCCTTCAGCGGCTTCTTCTCCTTCAGCGGCTTCTTCTTCGTCAGCGGCTTCTTCTTCGTCATCGGCTTCTTCTTCATCATCGGATTCGAAAGTATCCGAACTAGCACTATCTTTCTTCAGAATCTGAATTGACTTTCCTCTGATTTTGAATCGAATTTGACGGCCGTTCCCAATATCAACAGTACACTCCAATCCCTCCTGGTTCCGAACGTTGACAAGTGCTCCAAGTGTCGTTTCCATTTCCTGAACATTCAAACGCTGGTTCGTGAGGATTTTACATTTCTTGAAGCTCGGGTTGTTTGTCAAACTCTGAAATTGAGAATTTCAGAAAAAAAGACTCTTAAAAACCAACCTTTCGAATTTGTTTCATCATCTGAGCATCAATACTTGTCACACGAATATAGAAAGTTTCTAGATGATAAAAATGACGAAGAAGTGTCGGATCGATAGTGCCTGTCGTTGGGATAATCACATTCTGTGCTCTTTTGAACTGCTCCAATTGAATAATTTTCTCTATTTCTCCTTCTCGATTCTGCGAATACAAATAAATCGATTCTAGAGTTTGCGGTTGTAAAGAGGCGAGAATTCTCGATGCACATTGACCATTAATGCTGAGGTAGAGGCGGGCGGTTCTGACGTATAAGTGAGTTCCCGAATTCTGAACCAAGGTCTCAAGGCAACGTGTGAGGAGCAGTGAGACGTCGTGAGTTGCGTCGAGAGTTACGTTGAAAGTATTAATTTCTACTTTCGTCGATTTCAAATAGAATTCAACATCAGCGTAGACATGGTCCAAGAAGTAACATTTAAGACGCTTCTTCTCATTTGTACCGAGAGCAATTGTTGAGAATCCACTCAACGTGTCAAAATATTCAATCACGTGGCTATCCATAGACAGTTCCGAATGTCGGGCGCCAATCTCGATGCGGAAATGGTCCCAGATTGACTTCATATTTATTACCATTTTACGGAACTGGTGACACACCTTTCCCACTCGAGCCCTGCAAAAATTGGAACATTTCGGTTGAAAAATGTATCAAAATGTAGAACACAATAAGATCTACAGAATGGTACCAGAATCCAGTAAGTTGCTGGTTTCGGCTTTTCTCTAAAGTTTATAATGAAACCGAGCCGGAAAATCCGCTGTAGAAAAATGCTGAGGAGATCAATTACATTGATTTTGGTACCATTTTGAAGATCTTATTGAGTTCTACATTTTCCTATAGGTTTCGATTTAAAAACCATAATTTCAAGAGAAGGAAATCGCATTTAAATTTGGCCCCGCCAATTTTCGAAATTTCAAAGACGTACCAATCCTTGAAATCCAAATTCTCCAGAATCTTATTCAACATCTCATTGGGAAGCTCACGAATCGTCGCTTGAATCGGTTCCGAACTGAAAATTCATTATATATTTTTTAACATCTCCACTTTCAAATTACCTTCTATCATGATTCACATCCGTATTTCCGTTATAGAAATAGTAGTACCAATACTCGTACTCCACATAATCATAGTTCTCGTTCTTAGTGGCTTTACAGAACGTTTTGTATGCTTCATACGGTACTCTTTTCGCCAAACCATCATACATAATGAAGTGCCGATCCCTGAGGACATCTCGACACAGTAGCTGTGACATTTCTGAAAAATTAGACAATTTTAGACATCTTAAACTTTTTATTACCGCAGAAAGGAAGAGTGAAATCAAGACGTGGAGAAGATTTTGATATTTTTGAAACTAATTTAAGTTTTCTACCGCACGGCATCCTGGATTGGAACTACGTTTCACGGAGAAATTTTTTTGAAAAGTTCATCTTTTTAAATCTGATGATGATTTTTATCTGATGATGCACGGTCTCCTGCGCGTGAAAAATTTTTTTGTTTTCGTTCTTTGTGTGCTTATTTTTTTAGAGAGAATACTCTCTCGCTTTTTACTGTAGTTTCAGATATCTTCTCAGGTGTCAATCGAGACGATTTGAAGCTAGAAACTTTGGGAAAAAAGGAATTGACATAAAAAAGACTGAAAATTTTCAGTTTGACATGTTTTCAGAGCTAAAAATCAGCGAGAAACCACAATTTTCTTGATCAAGGTGAGCAGGTAAAAATTCATAATCGTTTTATCGAAAATCGAATCCCACAGTTTTTTAGAAAATCGAGTCATTAGTGGGAAATGACATGAATCGAACGATTCGAATTAAAACTGAAAGACTAGATATCAAAAACGTTTCAGTACTAAATTCTCGATTTTGGGAGAAAATTGAGGATATCTCGAGAACTAGGTCAACTACGAGAAAAATCATGTTTGAAAAGTTTTGAAATTTTTCTACGCATCTTTTGAGCTTTCGTACTCTCCGAACGGTCAACAATGAAAAATTTAGTTCCAGTTTTTGTGGAGCCGGGACATTGTGAACTTGCTCAGGGCTAACTGAGCTACTATTTTTAACTAACCGTTTGATTTTTGCTCTTTTTTGTACATTTTTTCTTCCCTGTTCAATTAATGATTACTTCGGAACCTTTTTCCAACTGGTTCTTTCAGAAAATATTTCAGAAGTTTATCAGCTCAGAGGCTCCACAAAAACTGAAACTACATTTTTCATTGTTGACCGTTTGGAGAGTACGATAGCTCAAAAGATGCGTAGGAAAATTTCAAAACTTTTCAAACACGATTTTTCTCGTAGTTGACCTAGTTCTCGAGATATCCTCAATTTTGTCCCAAAATCGAGAATTTAGTACTGAAACTTTTTTGATATCTAGTACAGAATTTTGTAAAAAGTCGGATTCGTCGAACTTCAGGTCGGTGAAAGTACAAAACTTCGTCATGGGTGGTGGGCACATGGAAATTGGTATGGATATGTTCAGACAACTATGGGGAACGACCAAAAATGCAATAATATGAGTCGTTGCCTCAAAAATCTGACCAAAAATTTCGTTGAAATATCGAATTTTTCAGGTGGTCCTATCGATATTGACCGCCTGCAGAGGGCCCCTCATGTTAGTACGGGGCCGTGGGGAGTGCTAGGAACATGAAAATTTGGCTCCTGGAGTTTCTTTGTATTCTAAATCGAATGGCGCTCACAGATTTTTGATATATTTTTTAGTTTTTCCAGAACACTCAAAAAAGGGGGTGGTCCTATCGATATTGACCGCACTGTGCGTATTTCAGTTTTAATTCGAATCGTTCGATTCATGTCATTTCCCACTAATGACTCGATTTTCTAAAAAACTGTGGGATTCGATTTTCGATAAAACGATTATGAATTTTTACCTGCTCACCTCGATCAAGAAAATTGTGGTTTCTCGCTGATTTTTAGCTCTAAAAACATGTCAAACTGAAAATTTTCAGTCTTTTTTATGTCAATTCCTTTTTTCCCAAAGTTTCTAGCTTCAAATCGTCTCGATTGACACCTGAGAAGATATCTGAAATTACAGTAGCAAGCGAGAGAGTATTCTCTCTAAAAAAAGAAGCACACAAAAAACAAAAACAAAAAAATTTTTCACGCGTAGGAGACCGTGATGATGTAAAAATTCATTCCGGACGTCTACTGCGAACGGAGTCATGTTGACTTAAATTTTGCCCAAAAATATACTGATATGTTTTATATTCGGACGCTAAAAAGTTTTGACAAACTAATTCAAAAGTCCGCCGAGATAGAGTTGTTTTTGCGGCGAGATGCCGCCTTGGTGGAGAAGACTGCTGGTAACTAAGGAAGAAGTTTATTGAGTTGACAATATTCATTAGACTCTCAATTAGAGTAATAAGTTCACGATAGTTGTCCTTCATGACTCCTTGATTGCACGGCTTCGGCAAGTAGAGAACCTCACCCGAGCGGTGGTAATGCTTTCGACTTGGTCCTTCTTCCTCGTTCCTCCTTGTGTGCTTGTTCGTACGTACTGATAGTAGCGGAATCCCTGAGCATCGTTGACATTGCCACGTAGTTGATGAGATCAAAGATAAGATAACGGCGCCTTGTTATCCAATCTTGTCGACACGTTCCACGAGTAAATATCATCTTTAGTCGGGAGTCCCAGACTTATAATTGTCAGATACAATAAAAGTTGGGGACAGAAATGATAACTCATTTCTGTTCACAACACTGGGAGGGGCGGGTGAAAGTTTAATCCGGACGTGCACAAACTGTCCATATTAAAATCCCGTGAGGACTCGTTGTAATTTCCAGCAAGCAAATCATGCTCTCTCATTGTTTTTAGTTTCCATTCAGCCAACTACTTCAGCCGCATGAGTATAGCAAATGTACCAAGTGTACAAAAATTCAAATGATTTTCGAATTTGTTTGGCGATTATCGACTTTCGTAACCAGAATTATCGACTTTCGTAACCAGAAACATTCCTGGTACCGTGAAAGAATCTTTAGTGTTCAAGAAGACAGCTCTTCAATTTGTCCTCGTCGCCTTTGATCAACCAATTGTCGATTCCGGTCAAAATACAACTCGCTCTCACTCTCGGCGATTCATATTCTCTTATCTCGAGATGGTCTTACAGTTCGGCCCGATTGGCGTCCAAACATTTTTTGGGGAACTGAATGCTGGATTCCGTTTAAGCAGTTTATCCAGTTCATTGGGCAACGAGTTTAACCCTTCCAACTTCTTATTCATTGTCCCTTTTCGCTCACCGATCGTGATTTTGTTGGCCGACGAGCACGGCTGTTGAAGCAAGCCTTCATACTACAGTCTCACCAGGACTTGTGGAAGCTATTGATAACTTTTATACGTCGTTTACTGTACTTTCCTTTCCAATTGTTTTGAATGCCTGGATCAGCATTTACTTAACTTTCCTGTTGTTTGGAATGCCTGGAAAAACATACTACTTATCTTTCCGGTTGTTTGGAATGCCTGGAGGAGCATACTACTAATCTTTCCTGTTGTTTGGAATGCCTGGATGAGCATACTACTAGTCGTTTCCTGTTCTTTGGAATGCCTGGATGAGCATACTACTAGTCGTTTCCTGTTCTTTGGAATGCCTGGATGAGCATACTACTATTCTTTCCTGTACTTTACGGTACCATATTCCCGTTACGATACTTTATCTGTGAAGGCGTCTGCAGCTACCTCTTCCAGATATCTCTGCCGACTGCCGATATATTTTCTTTTTACAGCACGATTGCTGACTAACATTCAGGTTTAATTCAAATGCATTACGACTATTCGAAGCGGTTCATGACTCCAGCAACAAATTAACGTATTCTCGAATTTCTCACTTATATGGTCTGTACCATAAGAATTTACACTACTCTTTTTCGTGGTGGTTCAGAATACGAAGTACTGACTGTGGTCGATACCTCAAGTGTGTTTGCCACATCGCCTCGCGTGACGACCCCACACAGAGGATCACGTTTTCATATGTTCCTAATGAACATTATGCGACTTTTTAAACTTAAAAGTCCTTTCGCCTCGCTATACTCGACAGTGACGAATACTTTAACCTCAGTACCAGCAACTTGCTCCACCTGGGTTCTTTTACTGGCAAATCCAGTTTCCCGGCCGATGCACCATTTTGCGGCGAGATGCCGCCTTGGTGGAGAAGACTGCTGGTAACTAAGGAAGAAGTTTATTGAGTTGACAATATTCATTAGACTCTCAATTAGAGTAATAAGTTCACGATAGTTGTCCTTCATGACTCCTTGATTGCACGGCTTCGGCAAGTAGAGAACCTCACCCGAGCGGTGGTAATGCTTTCGACTTGGTCCTTCTTCCTCGTTCCTCCTTGTGTGCTTGTTCGTACGTACTGATAGTAGCGGAATCCCTGAGCATCGTTGACATTGCCACGTAGTTGATGAGATCAAAGATAAGATAACGGCGCCTTGTTATCCAATCTTGTCGACACGTTCCACGAGTAAATATCATCTTTAGTCGGGAGTCCCAGACTTATAATTGTCAGATACAATAAAAGTTGGGGACAGAAATGATAACTCATTTCTGTTCACAACAGTTGTATAATATTTTCCGTACATGATATTAGGTTGTCTCATAAGTTTTCTACCATAAATGTTTTTGCATCTAATTTTTTTCAGGGGTGTTATCAGGTAAAGTCCTTTTGGTAGTAGGTACCTGATAAGTTCCTACTATGAAATATGGTACTCATGTTACCTTGGACCTCTTTGTTGGGAAAAACAATATAACTTTTTGAACAGGTCCAATTTGAGATTTCAATTCACATATTTGGACATGCTTGTATCTTGCTTTGGAAGAAGTTTTATAAGATGGGTTTCAAGTAAGTCAATACCCAACTCTTCTTCTTTCATAAACTTGGCTTTATGAAACTCGATAATGGGTTAACACAGTTTTTTGAACAAAAATATGAGAAAAACGGAAAAATTAGTTTTTTTGAGCGTTAGGTGAAATCTGGGGGCCAGGCTACGGTATTAGACTTTTACTAATATTTACAGCCTTGTTCCAAAAAAATAAGCTTAACAGCCTCTTTTTTGAAAAATTATAAGCAAAAATCGATTTTTTGGCAAATTTCAAAATCGGAAGATTTTTACTTTAGCTCTTCTAAAACTTTTCATCGTTGACCAAACTGTAAGCCTTTTCGCAAATTTACAGAATATTAATTTACCTTGCTTGACGGAAAATAAAAAGACATTCCATCAACTCTTGGAAAAATCTCGACACTTTTTTGGTATCAAAATCAAAAAATGAGTCATTTCGGTTTTTGCGGCTTATCTCGGGAGTGAAAAGCACTGATCGGTTGAAATTTTGCACACATAATGCTCATTATATTGGCTACAAAAGCCGTACAAAACTAACCCTGTTCCCCCTCATCCCTTGCCAGGAGGACGAGTTCATTTTTGGTAGAAAACTTATGAGACAACCTAATACTTTGATTAACAATTGTGGAACTCAGTGTAAACTTACATTCATGAAATTAACTGTTATATGTATTTTCTGTACATTGATAGGTGTTAGCTGAATAAATTTTTAGAAGCAGAAATTAAGGCTATCGAATGGTCCCTGAAAAAGATTTTTGCGCTCTTGTGACCTCATTGAGCATTACAGGTCGAAAAATTTTGTATTTTAGACAGAATCCTTGATTGGAAACTTTAAAAAAAATTTCATCACATATTGGCATGAACTCTTGACTAGAGTGAATCGTTCACACTTTGTTCCGTTTTGACCTGGATTTGAAAAATCTAGTTAATTCTAGGAACGTTTTTAATTGTATGTTGAGCAACTTTTAAAAGTCTTTTAAAACTACTTTTGCTCAACATACAATTCAACTTTCCCTGATCATTTTGAACCTAAATTTGCCTATTATAAATATTTTCAACTATAATAGGCAAATGTTTCTTCCTTTTTTTCAGATTTTTTTCATCTAAAATTTCTCAGAAAGAGTTGATTCCAGAAAGCTAAAATGCATTAATAGTGGGTCTGTGTCTTTTCTTTAATCACCTTGCTAGACCCTAGCCCGAGTCCATCCAACCTGGAGTTTGGCATTCAAAAGTTATGAGAGTACTACTTTTTGGAACTTCTTCTGATCGACATAATTCTCATACAAGATGGTGTCTATCAAATTCAAATCAAAAATATTCAAAAAGAAAATGATCTAGATTGTAGAATTAACATAATTTCCCGAGCTTTATTGTGAAAATTTCATCTGGGCCACAGCTTGGAAATCATTGTTCAGTTTTGACACAACCTTCGAACAAGATTCGATCACTGTCCCATTGTCAGAGAAAATAAGGTACGTTTTGAGAAAAAGTAAAACCATCAATTAGACAACAGGCAAGTGAACTTTCTTGATACGAATTTGTTCGTTATACACGTTGAATTCAAGAAAAGCATCGGAGTTTGGAATCGAGTGACGTTGAGTGACCCTGTCAGTTCTTCCAGCTGGAATATCTGCTCCAAGTGCTCGACCGAATGATGCAACAAGTCCCCAACCGGCTTGAATCGTGCATTTTTCGAAGTTTTCAGACGATGAAAGTATCTGAAAACATTTTACTTTTTTTTGAATACCAACAGTATCCAGCAAAAGAACTATAGTCCTTGCTAAAATGAATGCGCACAATAGCGTTTTTAGTTGAACTAGATCACATTTGAAAGTCTGAAAAAGTGGTTCCCAGATAACGGGAAATTGACTTAAGGCGTTTTTTGAGTCTGCGAAACAGTTTTGAGCATTTTATTATGATATTCGGAATCAGTAAGAAATTTTGCATCGATTGAACCGTAGACTCGATTTGGTCGGGATCCCCCTTTTATAAGCTTCTATTCAAAAATCACAAATTGAAAAAAAAACTTACATCCCGAAGCCTCACAATATGTGCATTCATTCCAGGGAAAGCATTCATTCCAGGGAAAAAAACTTTGAAAGTTTTAAGATGCTTAAAATGAAAGAATTCGTCGAAGTTTCTTATCATAGTGAACTGAAGGAGATTTACATGTTCGGCTTTCTTGAACTGTTCGGTTTCGTAAATTGGATCCTTATTTCTAGTGTCATATGCAGTCAATGAAAGTATCTTTAGCTCTCCTGGCATCATTTTTGAGAGAAATTTCATTAAGAGACCTCTATCTGGACTTTGAACTTTCAAAGATTTTGCATGGATTTGCTCGGGAAAACTCTCGATTTGTGCGGCTGATAAACCATTCAAGTACATGGACAACTTTTTAATTTGGGCGTTTGGTAGCGCCAAGACTTGAAAAAAGTTTTGGATGCACAGGTTTCGGTAGTTTGCATTGACTATTTTTCCGAGACGTCCATGTTTTTGAACGATACATGAATCAGGACCATTGTCGATATAACTGAAGAGTTTATCGTTCAAGTCAAACTTAGATCCATGTCCATCGGATTGAAACTGAACTTTCTTGAATATGGTTGAATGGATATTTGCAGTTCTCTTGAATAGTCGATTCATACTGCGAAGGTATGCACTGAAAATGATTTTGTAAGAATGATGATTTCAAAACGAAAATACCGTTCAACTGGATCCAATTTTTTCAATATCATACTGATGGCTTTCGGTGGCAAATCGACAATGGATTTTTGCTTTGGTTCGGTGCTGAAAATGATTTTTTTTTTGAGTTTTCTAATCTTACTTACCTCGGATCATGATCAAAATCCATCTTTCCATGATAAAATCGATAATACCAATACTCGAATTCTGGGTAATCCATAACATCGTTACCAATGGTTTTACAGAAATTACGGTAGGAATCGAAAATTGGTTTCTCCTGAAGCGTCTCATAAAGAATGCAAGTTTTGACGTAGTTGGAGTTGCTCGCCACGATTTCCATTTGTTTTTCCATGATGAAATGAAAGAGGGTGAAAAATAATGGTGACTGTAGAAGGGATTCGGATCGATCAATGATAGTCCTTTTAATTGACTTGAGTAGGTCTGCACATCAATCTTTTTTGGCATTGTGCCAACTGTAGTGCAACTGGGCGTGTTTTCTCAAGCAGTCCCTTAGTGACCCAGTGATGGTAGTGTCCTTTGTGAAGGTAGCCAGAGGTAGAGATAGAATCCAAAGGAACACAAATGACTCATACGCAGACTTGGCAAATCCCGGGCCGGCCAGTGGAAAATTTTGCCGGCTCGGCCCGGCCGGATAGGGAAAAATAGGGAAAATTGTTTTTCAATCATTTAAAAAATATGGCTCATTTAGGAAAAACCGCCAAAAAATCGATTTTTCGCTTAAAAAGTCACACCAAAATTTCTCACTCTAGAAATCTGCGCCAAGCCGGGCCTACCCGGTCCGTAGCATGTCTGCTGATACGTACAAATAGAGTAGACGAGAAGGAGGTTATAATTACTGTGATAAATTGAAGATATTATAATGAATAGAAAAACGAAGTGATGTATATATGTAATTGCGCATTACTAGATATTTATTATTTTATTAGTATTCGTAAAAAACAATAAATGAAAAAGTTACACACTACGATTTCCTAGCTCCAATAATCGTTAGAAGATCCATTTGTCCCAAGCGAGCCCTCAAATCCATACAGTTTTCTGAATTCTCGAATCCGGTCTTGATTTTCTTCTGCTCCCCGACCATCTCCTCTTCAAATCTTCTCTTCCTATTGATCCTCGCAATTTTACATTCCTTAATATGAATCTTCAATCGATCAATTAGGGTGTCATTGAGCACGATTCTTCGTAGATCTTTTTTCGTTTTGAATAGCCGCCTTTCCCGTCGTTTTGCCATTTCGAGAAGTTCCGCGGGGCGCAAGTGCATCGGATCGTTTTCAAATTCTTCTTCGGAGGAAGAAGAAAATTCGGATTTTGAGGAAAATTGAGGAGCCATTAGGATAAGGGTAAGGGTAAGAATGAGTGTCTTGGATTCTATTCGTTGGAAAATCGATGACTAATAGTTGTAAAATAACAACGGGTCTCTAACCAGGTCACCAAAAATCAATACAACTGGAAATAGGGGCCCTCATTTTCTATGGAATCATCAAAGTACCCATGGATTCATCTATCTCTACCTCTGGAACTGAGGATATGCAAATGCGCCCCTCTAAACTCTACTATCTGGTTCGTCGCCGTCAAAGAAAGCTCCAGAAGACTCAAGAAGACCTCCGACGAATTGTACTGTATCGTGGACTGGAATTTGAAGTTCGAAAGCATCTCAAGGAGGTTCAGAAGGCGAGGATTGAAGAGAGGAAGAGAAGATTGGAAGAGAGTAAAATGGAGCCAAAGAAAATGAAGAAAATAGAAAACTTTGGGGACCCATTTGGAATGGATGCCTTTTTCTCGAGTCTTGCAACCAAGAAGTGCTAATTTTTGTTTTACCATCGTTATTTTCAAATAATAAACTTAATTTTTTTACCCAAAGTCTTGTGGCCCCTAGAAACTGCGAAGTTCAGAAACTCTGAAGTTTGAAAATTGTAGCAATAACATTGTTATTTAAAAATTGATAGAACTAATTATCGAACACTTTTCTAGTCATTAACACATCTAGAAAACGATTATCAGACAATCTAGAATCCACTTCCAACTGCTGACTCGATTTTCGGATTTCGAATCTTCGAACGTTTGGTTCGTTTGGAACTTCAATTGATGCTTTCACAGTAAGTCTTCTTCTCAAAGTGGTCAGTGTGAAATCGTATTTGGAACGGAAGTGGAACACTGCCATAGTGATGTTTGGAAGGAGAAGGGTCTGAAAATTTAGAAAATAGTTTTTTTCAACAAATTTCGGCAAATCATTCAAGTGTTAGCAACTTTTTTCAGGGGGTCGGGTAAAAATACGGTCAATAGAAAAAATGTTCCTTATCAAAAAAGCTATCGATTGGTTAAAAAATCGTCAAATTTCATTGAAAATTAACAGAGTTCCCCTCTGTTTTGAAAAAAAGTTGCACATTTTAGTAAACTTTTAGAGAAATCGTCAATTTTGAAAATTTCGACTTTTTCGGTGTTTTTATATACCAATCAACGCAGAATTCGACGACAAAAACTATGATTATTGCGTTGAAGCACAAAAGTGACTGGTTCTCTAGAAAATCGGGCTTAATTTTGCGGAAGTTCACTTTGATGAAATATTTTCAACAAAAAAAATCTCGAAACCGTTTTGACCATGCACACTGGGCGTAACTCTGTTAATTTTCGATCAAATTTGACGATTTTTTAATCAATCGATATCTGTTTTGATAAGGAACATTTCTTCTGTTGACTATATTTTTACCAAATCCCCCCGAAAAAAGTTATTCGCACTTGATTGAATTGCCGAAAATTCGCTGCTGCAAACCCTGTTTTAGACCTTCAAAGTTAACCTATTTCCAAAGAAAACGCCAATTCATTTTGGCCATTTTCATTCTTTTCCATTACTACGGTCGTTTCGAGAGAACCAAGCGAAACAATTTTTTCCAAAACAAAACAAAAAATATGCAACGCCCCCAATTGCAACTCCGCCGCACAGTTTTTCCTGTATTTATGAAGTTTTCTGAAAAATGACGTTTTTTTCGCTATTTTACGAGCAAAACTTTGAAAATTTGTGAGATTCAGGTAGAAAATCAAGAATCGACACCTCGGTAACCCATTGATTTTCCAAAAACACAGGAAAAACTGTGCGGCGGAGTTTTTTTTTGTTTAAAAAATTATGTTTGCTAGATTCTCTTGAAACGACAGTACTCTATTCGTACTAACCCTTCTAAACCGCGTCACATCCGCAATTTTAATCCTATCCTTTTGATAAAACTCCACAAAAACAGAAGAGCATCCCAAGAAACTTTCCAATGGAAACCATCCAGGTTCTCCTTGATATAACTGAAGTCTGACCAATTCTGCCAATTGACACTGCTCCAAAAGTCCAATTGTTCCAAGTCGATTTACATGTTGATCCATTGTTTGTTTTGGTAAAGTCGAATAAGGTTCATTGAATTCCAAAAGTACTTGTCCGAGAGTACCCGATTCTAGATACGGTAGAACTACCATTTCTCCTCTTCCGGTTGTTGTGACGATGTGAACAATTGGTGTTCGAATTTTACAGTTCATATTTCGAAATTGTTCAGATAATCGATCCTCATTGAAATTGTTAGTTTTGAATTCAACGTACAGTTTTTTCATTGTCAATTTTCGATTCTTCACAACCAGAATAAGATCTTGGAGTGCCATATCGATATGATTTGCATCACAGACTGGTTTAAACCTTCCTCGATAAACAACATTACATCCGGGAAAATATTGATTATTGGAATCATAAAACGGTTCGTGATTGTAGGTTATTTGATGATTGTCAAGCCAAAGATTTGTACAAGTGTTTTCAATTACAATCGAGATGAATTCGAATTCGGGATTATAGCAATCGACGAACCATTGGAAGAATTTGTTCACTTTTCGGAGGACTCTTCTGGAAATGAGATAAGAATCTAAGAATCTAAGAAACTTCACTTACCTCTCCATCGAATTCAAATTCTTTTGAATCATTGCGAGAATCTCGTTTGGCATGTCTAGTAGTCGACGAGGTTCTGGGTCTTGGCTGGAAAACAAATGTTGAAAACAATGTTTGTCAAGCAACGAATCATAATGTTTTTTCACTATTGTATGAACTTTCGGCTCTCTCCGGTTTTGATGGTCACATTCAAAAACCACTGGTCCCAAGATGGGACCTAAGGTCCTATTGAAGAAACATCTGTCCCAAATGAGTCCATCGTTCCGATGATGGGACCGATGGTTCCAAAACCTACATAAAATGTGCGGACCAATGCCGTGTGTTTCGTGAGCAGCACAATCTAGGAACTATTCTTTTTTAAATTACTGGAATAATATTTTTTTTTAAAAATTCTGCCAAAGTTATCGGCAATCTTTTTCGTTTTTCCTAAGCCTCTATTCAAAATTGATATTAGAATAAATTTCTCTTTACCGACAAATGCAACCAATACTTCAAATTGCTACCTATTTTTTGAAGCACTATCGTTTTTTGGTCCACATCGCAAACGAGAGTGTTCTTGGTTCTTTCAAAGTCAGTTTGGTACGACTAGTGTCCGATGATGGGACCAGCTTATGAATTTTGGGACCAGTCTTTTCCTGGGACCGAAAATTTTTTTATAGGACCACTAAAACCGGAAAGAGCCGAACTTTCTTGGTTTCTCGAAAAAAAGTTCCAGGAAAACTAGTGTTAAATTTCAATTTAAAAAAAAAAAACTTCTCTAACCTGCGATCATAGTCCATGTCAAACTCTCCATTCGAAAATCTCATAAACCAAAATTCAAAATCCGGATAGTTCATGACATCATCACCAAAATTGTAGCACATTTTCTGATAAGAAGAAAAAATTGGTGCCGTGTGGATGGCTTCGAAGAAAATAAAGTGTCTGAGAGCTGTAGGATTGCTGCGGACATGCTCTACACCTTTTTCATAAACATTGCTCATTCTAAAACGAATAAATTAGGAAGGGTCGGCAAGCAGTACTCGGGTACTGTGGACTGATGAATAAGTGAACAGAGAAAGGAAGGGGAGAGAGAGAGAGAAGAGATTTAGAGAAGAGGAGCACGGGGTGTCTGGGAAAGACCAGCAATTGATGGATGTGTGAGGAAGAAAGAGATTATCGTAGAGCCGTAGTAGAAACCCCCCCACGTTGATTTGAACCTAAGTACCCGTGCGTATGTGTACGTAAGCGACGTCGACCGAGGGGGTGTGGGGGGGGGGGGGGGGGGCGACGTCGTCGTGACGTCGGGTGGTTATAATTGGACGACAAGATCCGATAATCACCCCCACCGGTACAAAGTGGGGGGGGGGGGGCAATTCTTTGAGCTCAATAACTTCTAGGTCAATCAATAGGTCAAACATAACTAGAATGACATTTCAGCTCGATAGCTTTACTGTGAGACAAGTTATGAGAGGCTTTGAAGTTGATGGCCTAGAAAACCAAAAATTCGGATTTCTAGGCCACCGATGGTAAACAGATAAGAAAGAACTGGAATGACATTTCAAGCCTAACGGTAGTAGTTTGACCTCGATAGCTTTACTTTGAGACAAGTTATGAGGCTTTGAAGTTGATGGCCTAGAAAACCAAAAATTCGGATTTCTAGGTCACTAATGGTAACTAGGTCGAAAAGAACTGGAATGTCATTTCCAGCCTATCGGTAGTAGTTTGACCTTGATAACTTTATTTTGAGACAAGTTATGAGGCTTTGAAGTTGATGGCCTAGAAAACCAAAAATTTGGATTTCTAGGCCACCAATGGTAACTAGGTCAGAAAGAACTGGAATGTCATTTCCAGCCTTTTGGTAGTAGTTTGACCTCGATAGCTTCATTTTGAGCAAACTTATGGCGCTTCAAAGTTGATGGTCTAGAAAACCAAAAATTCGGATTTCTAGACCATCAATATGTCAAAAATAACTGGAATGACATTTTTGGCCTATTGGTTGTTTTTTTCAGCTCGACAGCTTTTTTTTTGAGACAAGTTATGAGGCTTTGAAGTTGGTGGCCTAGAAAACCCAAAATAGGAAATTTCTAGGTCACCAATGGTAAAAAGGTCAGAAAGACCTGGAATGTCATTTCCAGCCTATCGGTAGTAGTTTGACCTCGATAGCTTCGTTTTCAGCAAACTTATGACACTTCAAAGTTGGTGGCCTAGAAAACCAAAAATTCAGGTTTCTAGGCCACCGATGGTAAACAGGTCAGAAAGAACTGGAATGTCATTTCCAGCCTATCGGTAGTAGTTTGACCTCAATAGCTTTTTTTTTGAGACAAGTTATGTCATATTGAAGTTGGTGGCCTAGAAAATCTAAAAATGTTTTTTAATCGCCTCATGTGCATATCTTATCCCATTAATTTTGTTGTACCATTTATAAACTTTTCAACTTTCTAAAAAATAAACTCTCGTAGAATGGAAAATGAACAAAAACTACAGTACAATCGAACAGATAGCGGTAGCCACCATCTGTGTTTCTTCAAAAAAGGGGGCCCTTGTCTTCTTTTCTAGCTGTCTCCGTCTCTCATTCTAGTACACTGACTCCTTTAGTGCATATGTTTCCCCCACTCTTCTCCAAATTATTGCAACCTTTTTTCGCACTATTCTCCTTTACTATTTTTGAAAAATTCAGATGGCTAAATCATCAAAACAACTAAAACTGCTTCAAAATCCGGAAGTTTATCGTCAGGAAATGAGCGATTTAGTGGAGTTTATCACAGAAGAAGCAAAAAACTCAACAACTCGATTGAATATTTATCAATTGTGTAAAGAATTCAAGCAGAGAAGTGGGTCGAGAGTTTCGTTGAATTCCATGTGTAGTAGGTAAGTTTTTGAAAGAAAATTTAATTTTGAAAATCAAAATTGAAAAAAAAACCGTATGTATTAGAAAGTTAGGTAGTTCTGAAATACGTTGTTTAGAGTATTTTAAGCTTCATTGTATGATTTTTCTTTTGAGCCAATTTTTCTCAAAAATAGCTCAAAAAAAAAGAAAAAAAATTGAAAAAAATCGAAAAAAATGTTTTTGAAAAATTTTAAAAAAACTGACCTGCTTCAAAATCCCAAAGTCCCAAGGGTGAAATAACTCTTTCCATTTAAAAAAATCAATAATTCTCAAAAATAGCTCAAAAGAAAGAGAAGACATTTTGCAACAAATCGTATGAAACAAATGTTAAAAAATATAAATAATTGGATTTTTTTTGAAAAATAAAAAATCGAAAAAAAATTGTTTTTGAAAAGGTAACAACCTGAAATAACTCTTCCCATTGAAAGTCTAAATTTTTGAGAAATAGCTCAAAAAAGAGGGAAAACTTTGCAACAAATCGTAAAGAATTTAGTACCAATGAATACCTTAAAAAAATACCAAAAATTTCCCCGGAATAATTTTTTAAAAATTAAATTTTCAGAATCCGCAATCATCGTCAAAAAACCATTCACAACAGGAAAATTGACACATTAGTGAGAGCACGAATCGCATTTACTCTTTGCGCTACAGTAACCGAGAATCTACTAAAAGAGTGAGTAGAAAATCGAAATTTTGCTCCCATAGGATTGTTCAGAATCACTTCCTTCACATTTCTGTAACTTTTTAGTAAATTTAATTAAAAAACCCAAAAAGTTATTACTAGTTTTTGAATGGTTTTTTTTTTCGAAAATTTTGTGACATTTCGAAAGTGTGACGTTTCGAAAGTGCGGCATTAGGATATCTAATCAAACTGGGATGCGTTTATCTCTAGAATGGTGTCGCACTTGCGAAACGTCCCACTTTCGAAACGTATTTGAATTTGAAAATTTTCAGATTCCAAAAAATCGCCACAATTCAGCTGAATGAGAATCAACAAATAACAAAAATTGAGACCGGAAGTCTGAAATTGAATTGTTTGGAGTATTTTCAAAGAGGAAGGCCTGTTTCTTCGAAGGCAAAAGATGAGGAATCTTCTGATGATGAAGAAGAAGAAATACCTGAAACCCCGATTACAAAGGGTGGCAAAAAATCGAAGGCAAAAATCCAGGAATCTGATTCAGAAGAAGAACTAACACCCAGTTCAAGCCCAACACCTAGTACTGTAGATACTGTAAATCTATCAGAACCTAAACACTATCCAAAACCTCCACCACCAAAAATCACTTCTGAAAATAGTCTGTGTCAATTTTTGAAGCGTCTTCAACAACCTGTAGTATCCCTTGGACTGCCTGTTTTGGATCATACCAATATTCAGGAGACTATAAGGAAATTGGAAATTGAGGATAAGGTTTGTTTAATTTTCCTACCCTTTTGTACTCCTCGTGAACAATTCGGATAAAACCAAAAAAACGCTAAGACCCCTTTTCTCAATGGAGCGCATTAGCATCGAACCAATTTTTGAGTTTTTCAGCCATTCGGCCGCTTTAAATGGAAATAACTTTTTCAAATCAAAATCAATATTCTTCAATGATAGCTCAAAAGATAGAGATCAAAATTTGCAATAAATCCTATTGGACATTTTCTCCAAAAAATTGACAATGCGGTACAAAACAAGGAAAAAACACCGATTTTTGAGTTTTACAATTAAAAATTTTCCTACAGTAATAACATTGTTCAAAGTTTGTAACTTTAAATGTCGTTTGCACCAAGAATTTGTTATAAACAGATTTGCCAATTTCAACTTTTTTTCAGAAAATCCCCATTCGAGTCATCCGTGCCTCCCTTGAAGCCTGCCTTCCATTATTGACCATCAAAACTGAGACCGGATTCACAAATCTCTCAGAATTCCTAAACCAAATCGTCACATTCTTCAACTATATCAAGAATCCAATGATCCCTGAAACTCTGAAGAAATTCGAAAAACTTTCTGCTGAAAGGAAATTCCAGAAAATTCCAATTGAAAACATTCGATACGCAATGGAAGCCACGTTGGGAGTTGTTAGTCGATGGGCTTCGGAGAATCGGATTTTCTAGTAATTTCACAATTTTTCCCTTATTAAAATGGTTATTATTTTTATAATACTATTTGAACATGTGTTGTTGTCTCTTTTTTAAAGTGCTTGCTGATGTTTTTTGTGATGGAAATCTAATGTCAACATTTCAATGTTTTCTGGTGAATAATAAAAACCCCTGCTCTTAAAGTTTGCCGTAATATCCAGTGTTATATTTATCTGTATTCCTTTTGAACATTTTGCTTCATTTATGAAATTCTAACAAGAAAAGTCAAAGAAAAAAAGAAGGTAAGAGAAATTGTAAGAAAAAGAGAAGATCAGTATTCTTCACG
The DNA here is from genome assembly GCA_963966625.1 of Caenorhabditis zanzibari. Lineage (NCBI taxonomy): Eukaryota > Metazoa > Nematoda > Chromadorea > Rhabditida > Rhabditidae > Caenorhabditis > Caenorhabditis zanzibari. The sequence goes on along the minus strand of OZ016472.1, from coordinate 17,219,995 downwards.
GTGAAAAAGGAGGCGAAAATGTGGGAATTCAAAATGCGTCGAGAAGCATTCACCGTTCCTCTTCCCAGTCAGATGAGTCATCAGAAGAAGTGTCTAAGAAGTCATCGGGAGAGTCATCAGGAGAACTGTTTGAACTTGGCTGCATATTCCTGTCAATTCGAACGGAATCCATTGTGAAACTGAATCGCAGAGGTCCGCCGTTTTGAACGTTGCTGTAAGAATAATCGAGTCGTCTTTGATTCTCGCTGACAGTTGCTCCGAGAGCCGTTCCGATTTCCAGAAGATTCAGTAACTGATTGAAGAGAATTTCACATTCTTCGAAGTTGGCATTGTCGGAGAGATTCTGGAATAGAGAATTTCAATAAAATACACCCTCAAAAACTGACCTCTCGAATTTGTATCACTGACTGCGCATCAACATTTGTCAAACGAATATAGAAGGTCGTCAGATGACAAAAATGATAAAGTAATGTCGGATCGACACTGGCAAACAATTGGGCCCGCAAATTTTTAGCTCTCTCGAACTGCTCCAATTGAATAATTTTCTCGATTTCTCCTCTTCGATTACGCGAATACAAATGAATCGATTCTAGTGTTTCCGGTTGTAACGAGACGAGAATTCTTGATTCATGAGCACAGTCATCGGAGTAAATATAGACGGATTTGACATTGAGGAGAGCTCCAGAAGACGTCAAAAGACTAATGAGACGATTGGAGACGTCGGGGGTGGTGCGAAGTGAGATAGTGAGAACATCGATTTCCACTCTTGACGACTTTAAATAAATTTCCAAATCACTGAATGCGCAATCCAACCAATCGTATTTCAGTCGTTTTCTTTCATTAAATCCGAATTGATTCGTCGAAAATATCCAATTGCCTGATTTCGAATACCCAAATTTGTATGCATCCATTTTTAATAAAATGCTTTCGTGATCGATTCCAATTTCAAAATCTTTCCATTGTGTCTTTATCTGATCGATCGTTGCACGAAACTTGCTGCACACTTTCCGGGCTTGAGCTCTGCAAAAATCAGTTAAAATATTATATATCCTAATGTAAACCTCAATGAGTTCTACGAAATGGTATCAAAATCTGAAAGATTTCTCGTTTCAGCAACTCTATGGTTGTAAAGAACCCAAGCCAAAAAGCCTGTGGAAAGAGGAAACCTGCGAACAGCAATTTTATTGAAATTTTTGCAATTTTATTCGGCCAACCCAAAATTGGGTCTGTGTGTCAACTTTTCGGTGCCCTTTTTCTAAGCTTATTTTATAGGAGCGCTTTGAATAACTGAGAGCATATTATTTTAGTGTAAAAATAGAAAGCTTCAAAGCCAGTTTCAGATACAAAAAACAAAAAATGGCCGATTTCGTGCTTTCAGTGCTGAAAATCGACCTCATTTTATCTCATTTTAGGGCATCTTCTTTCCTGAAACAAAATGCTTACAATTATTTGCAGCGCTCCTACAAAATAGGCTTAGAAAAAGGTCCCCGAAAAATTGACTCCCAGACCCAATTTTGGGCTTGGCTCCGCCCATTTTCCGAATTTCCAAGACCTACCGATTATTAAAATCTAAATTCTTCAGAATATCCTCCAAAATCTCATTAGGAAGCTCTCGAATCGTCGGTTGCATTGGATCCAAACTGAAAATTCATTCTGTATTGAAAAATTAGAGAAACTTTGACAAATATTGGCTTGATGTCAAGGATTTTCTGTAAAAACGAGCAGCAAACAGAAAAAAACATTTTTCTGCAAAAATACGAAAAAGGTCCGCACGGTGAGTTTTTCACTACGTCCAACTTGGAAAAGAAGCTAATTCAGTTGATCGCAATTTTGAAAAGAAATAGGAGGAGCCAACGAATCAGCGCAACGAAACTAGCGCCGCAGCCAATCAGCACTTGGGGACTAAATTTTAGCGTGGCCTAGAATTTTAAAACTTCGGCCATCTCAATTTTGCATGCCTAAAACCAGTTTTTTTAGTATCGTGTCCGGTTTTTCCTGGCGATTCTTTTTAACCACCGACAATTTAAAAAATTTAGAAAAAATTGGCGAAATTTTTTCCAAAATCGTAGAAATTTAATTCGAGCAATTTGCTGTCAAAGTTTAGAAAGGCAGGTGGCAGAAAAATTAACACTGAATTTTGTGGCCGCGGCCGAACTTTTCAGAACTCTTCCAGCGGCCAGCGTAGTGAAAAACTCACCGTGGTCCGTTCATCTCTACCACTCTCCGCTCTCTCGCGCGTGACGATAGAGCGCACTTGCGATTTACTGCGCGGCGAAGAGCTAGGGGTTTGAATCGCTTCCTTCCCTAGAGAAACAACCAAGAGGCACTACCATCGATCGAACCGATTCTATTCTACAGTCACCATTATTTTCCACCCTCTTGCAATTCATCATGGAAATACAAACAGAATTCGTGACAAGCAATTCCAACTACATCAAAACTTGCATTCTGTATGAGATGCTCCAGAAGAAACCAGTTTTTGATTCCTACCGTAATTTCTGTAAAACCATTGGTGACGACGTCATGGATTACGCGGATTTCGAGTATTGGTATTATCGATTTTATCATGGAAAGATGGATTTTGATCACGATCCAAGGTAAGGAAGATTTAACTTTTGAAAATACAAAAAAAACAACTTTTTTTCAGCACCAAACCAAAACAAAAATCCATGGACGATTTGCCACCGGAAATCCTCAGTATGATATTCAAAAATTTGGATCCAGTTGACCGGTATATTCGTTTTGAGATGCTCATTTTCCTACAAAATCATTTTCAGTGCATACATTCGCAATATGAATCGACTATTCAAGAGAACTGCGGATATTCATCCAGTCATTTTAGAGGAGATCTGTTTTCATTCAATGATACCCCGTTATTCGTTTAACTTGAACCGAAGATACTTTGAATATATCGATAATGGTTTTGGTTCATGTACCGTATTTAAGAATGGACGTCCCGGAAAAAAGGTCGATGCGCACAATCTAAACCTGTGCATCCAACATTTTTGCCAAGCCCTGGCACTACCAAACGCACAAATTAAAAATTTCACTGTGTTATTGAAAGATGAGTCATCCGAACAAATGGAGAGTTTTCCCGAGCAAATCCACGTAACATCTTTAAAAGTGTTCGGTAGAGACAGAGCTGCCGTAATGACACTTCTCTCGAAAATGGTGCCAGGAGAGCTAAAGACACTTTCATTGACAGCAAGGGGTATTGGAAATGCAGATCCAATTTACAAAACTGAACAGTTCAAGAAAGCCGAACATGTCGATCTTCTGTTGTTCACTACGATGAGAACCTTCAAAGAATTTGTTCATTTTAAGCATCTTAAAACTTTCAAAGTTTCGTTCCCTACAATGAAGGCACGAACCATTGTGAGGCTACGGGATGTAAGTTTTTTTTCGATTTCTGATTTTTGAATAGAAGCTTATATCAAAAACCTAGTTATTTTGCTGGCTATTGTTTGTATTCAAGAAAAGAAACAATTCTTTTCAGATGCTCTCATCGTCTGCAAACTTCGAAGAATGCACAATTGAAACCCGTTCAGAACCAGTTGAACTATTCGGTCAAGCTCTTGGCGCGAATATTCCACGTAGAAGAATCAGAAGTTTCACACATCGCCACTCGATTCCAAATTCCGATGGATTTCTTGAATTCAAAGTGGATGAAGATAAAATCCATATCAAGAAAGTGCACTCGTCTGTTGTTTAATTGATTTAGTCTTTCAAAAGAACCCGTTCAGATTTTATTTCTACCACATCCGCATTCCTCTTATGTTGTCAAATTATTTGTTTTTTAGTTTATTCCTGGGATGGAATCCTTATTCCTCACAGATCCATCACTTGTCCCAGGCACCCCCCCCCCCCTCTTCGCTCCATTTTATACATCTCTCCTCCCTCACCCGTCTTTTTTCTGTTCATTTATTCTTCATTATGAGAAAAAATTGTTCCATATTGATGGCATCGAAGAAAATACGGTGGCACGGCATTCTCAAATGGAAATAGAACACACGCTACTTTTCTACAAATTTTTTTCAAATCTTTTGCGAATTAGTACTGAAAACCCAGTTTTCGGATTGTATTAACCTGATTCCGAATATCATAACGAAAATGCTCAAGAATGCCTCAAAACGCCTGAAAAATCGCTTCAAACAGGCCCATTTTCTGAAGGTGTCTCCGGCGGCCTCTTGGCCTAATTTCTGGTGGTTTCTCGTCCATCAAACTCGGCCACCGTTTTTTGCGCCGATTTTTTCACTTTTCACAGCTTTCTAGGTTAAAATCAAACGGAACGTGAGTATTTCAACAAAAATTCATGGAGAAACGATAATTTTCTCCAAAAAAGCAGTGAAAAGTGAAAAAATCGGCACAAAAAACGGTGGCCAAGTCTGGTGGAAGAGAAACCGCCAGAAATTAGTCCACACGGCCGCCGGAGACACTTCCAAAAAATGGGCCTGTTTGAAGCGATTTTTCAGGTGTTTCGAGCTATACTTGAAAAATCCCAAGTTCTCGAAGAATTGTCCCCTCCTATTTGTACTGTTGGGGTGATTATTGGATCTGATCGTCTAATTATAGTCCCCCAACGTCATGAAGACGTCGCCCCCACACCCCCCCCCCCCCCCCCCGATTTGTACGTACAAGGTGGAGGGACTCTTCTACAGTTCAAATCAACGCGGGGGACTCTACTTGGATTATCCCCTTCTTCCTCACACATCCATCAATTGCTGGTTTTTCCCAAAATACCCCATTCTTGTCTTCTCTAAATCTCTTCTCCCTCTCTCCCCCATCCTTTTTCTGTTTGTCTGTTCATAAGTCCACAGTACTTGAGCCGACCCTTCCTAATTTATTCATTTTAGAATGAACAATATTCATCAAAAAGGCATAGAGCATGTTCGCAGTAATCCTGCAGCTCTCAAACACTTCATTTTCTTCGAAGCCATCCATATGGAACCAATTTTTTCTTCGTATAAGAAAATGTGCTGCACATTTGGTGATGATGTCATGGACTATCCGGATTTTGAATTTTGGTTTATGAGATTTTCAAATGGAGAGTTTGACATGGACTGTGATCGCAGGTATGGGGATAGATTTTCACCAAGAAAGTTCATACACCATTATGCCAGTCTCAGCCAATGTCAGTCCTGGCTAAATTTTCCAGATTTTTCGGTTGCGATATCTCAGCACGAAATATATTAAAATTTAATGGAACACACCTTGAGTTCTAGGTCAATTTTCAAATTTGTCATGTTTTCGAACGATTTTCAACAAATTTCAGAGCGAATTGTTATTTTATGCTCCGAAAATTAGATTTCGCTCCGAAATTTGTTCGAAAAACATGACAAATTGAAAAATTGAACTGAAAATCAGGGTATGTTCCTTTAAGTTTTAATATATTACTGTAGCATTTTCGTGCTGAGATATCGCAACCAAAAATTCCGGAAAATTTAGCCAGGACTGACATTGACTGAGACTAACATAATAGTTGCTAGACAAACATACGGTATTCTATTCATTTTCCAGCCAAGACCCGAAACTTCGTGGACTATTAGACATGCCAAACGAGATTCTCGATGTGATTCAAAAGAATTTGAATTCGATGGAGAGGTAAGGGAAGATTCTTAGATACTTACCAGGGAACGTTCTCCAGGGGGGTCAAAAGTTTTTGATGATATTCTGGCAAAAGATAGTAGGCAGTGTGCCAAGAACAATCACAAAATATTAGCGGCCCTTTTTGAGGTTCCGAGGAAAAAATTGACTTTTTGTGATTTTCGAAAAAAATTTGGTTCGAGATGTTCTAACCCCGATATTTTCGTTCATATCAAAGATTTTTGCGATTTCTTTTCTGTGTTTTGTAGCTGATATGACGTTCTTCAAAAAAATCTCTTGGCTCAACGTTCCATCATGCACTGGAAAAATGATATTGCACAATATGCGGAGTCATCCAAACTACCACTACCTCAAAAATCATATCCTAGGGATAGGAGCAGTGGTGGCATCATGTTAGATAGAAAGCTCATGGCTAACAAAGCATAATAGCACACAAAAACATATAGGTCACCGCGAAGTTACGAGACTTTTTTCGATTTTTTTTTAAATTTTCGAAATTTCATCGTATACCTATACGTTACATTTTGTACTAAAATTCTCAAAACCGGAAAGTTGCTGAAATAAAGAAGTGGGGTGCTTTTTTGAAACAAATAAGTGCTAGTTAACCACAAAACGCTAAAACGGAGTAGCTCTAAAGCGATTCAATTTTCGCAGTTTTTTCGACAATCGACGTATAGGTATACGATTAAATTTCGAAAATTTTAGAAAAAATCGAAAAAAGTCTCGTAACTTCGCGGTGACCTATATGTTTTTGTGTGCTATTATGCTTTGTTAGCCATGAGCTTTCTATCTAACATGATGCCACCACTGCTCCTATCCCTAGGATATGATTTTTGAAGTAGTGGTAGTTTGGATGACTCCGCATATTGTACAATATCATTTTTCCAGTGCGTGATGGAATGTTGAGCCAAGAGACTTTTTTGAAGAACATCATATCAGCTACGAAACACAAAAAAGAAATCGCAAAAATCTATGATAGGAACGAAAATATCGGGGTTAGAACAGCTCGAACCAAATTTTTTTCGAAAATCACAAAAATTCAATTTTTTCCTCGGAACCTCAAAACGGGCCGCTAATATTTTGTGATTGTTCTTGACACACTGCCTACTATCTTTTGCCAGAATATCATCAAAAACTTTTGACCCCCCTGGAGAACGTTCCCTGGTTAGATTCTTATTTCATTTCCAGAAGAGTCCTCCGAAAAGTGAACAAATTCTTCCAATGGTTCGTAGATTGCTATAATCCCGAATTCGAATTCATCTCGATTGTAATTGAAGACAATTGTACAAATATTTGGTTCGACAATCATCGAATAACTTACAATCAGGAATCGTTTTATCATTCCAATAATCAATATTTTTCTGGATGTAATGTTGTTTATCGAGGAAGGTTTAAACCAGTCTGTGATGCAAATCATATCGATATGGCCCTCCAAGATCTTATTCTGATTGTGAAGAATCGAAAATTGAATATGAAAAAGATGTACGTTAAATTCAAAACAAACAATTTCAATGAGGATCGATTATCTGAACAATTTCGAAATATGAACTGTAAAATTCGAACACCAATTGTTCACATCGTCACAACAACCGGAAGAGGAGAAATGGCAGTTCTACCGTATCTAGAATCGGGAACTCTTGGACAAATACTGTTGGAATTCAATGAACCTTATTCGACTTTTCCAAAACAAACAATGGATCAACATGTAAATCGACTTGGAACAATTGGACTTTTGGAGCAGTGTCAACTGGCAGAATTGGTCAGACTACAATTATATCAAGGAGAACCTGGATGGTTTCCATTGGAAAGTTTCTTGGGATGCTCTTCTGTTTTTGTGGAGTTTTATCAGAATAATAGGATCAAAATTGCGGATGTGATGCGGTTTAGAAGGGTGAGTATGAATGAATACGGTCGGTTCAAGAGAACAGAGCAAAAAAACATTTTTAAACAAAAAATAATTTTGAAATAAAGCAACTCCCACGGCGTCCTCAAATGGAAATTAAAATTTTACAATTTCCCCGTGAACTTTGAATATAAGGAATTGTTCAATCAAGACACACTGAAAACCTAGATATCAGAAAATGTATCAGTCATAGAACAATATCGAAAATTTAAAATTCTTAACCATGTTTTTCTGATCATTTTGAACCTAAATTTGCCCATATTTGTTTTTTGAAACTAGAGATCTGTTGACTCAAAATCTTCAAGCTGAAATAACTAAGCTCGGGCTGACCCAAATTACGAGTTCTATATGTCAGTTTGTAGATCTAATATGGGGCTACAATTTAATCTCAGCCGATTTTTGAATTAGGTCTTTAAAAACTTTTTTAGGTCGAAAAACCTAATTTTCAGTACATTTTTTGCCGAAATTTCAAGCTGAAATAACTCAGTTGATATTAGATGTTCTGATACAATTTTTACATGAGCAGGTAGCTCGGAAAAGTCTGAACATTTTAATCTCAGCCGATTTTTGAATTTATTTTTTTGAATCCTGTTATAGCTGAAAATCCAATTTTTCAGTGATAATTTCAAAAAGTTTAGATGCCCTAGACACGTAGGCAGCCGTGAAACGTATTTCCATTTCAGGGTGCCGTGACTCCCCCCAAAATTCAACGTTTTGTTTGTAAAATGAAAAAAAAAACGTATTTTCATTCAGTAATTTTCATACGCACTGGAAAAACTGTGCAGCGGAGTTGCAATTGGGAGCGTTGCTTATTTTCAATTTTGTTTTTTTTTGTTTTGGAATATGTTTTTTGCTTAGTTCTCTTGAAACGACAGTAGAAGTGGAAAGTTTTCGAAAACTGGTATTGTAAAAACAGAAAAAAAATGTTGTTTATCAAAAAAGGACACCAGGACATTTCGCAAGAGACATTTCGAAATTGTCAAATCGCGTGTTTGCCCAATTTTTTGTATTTTTTGGAACTTTTTGCGTTTATGATCCATTATATCTTGAACAATGCCTCATTATATTTAAAAAAAAACGCAAAAATATATACGAAAAGTTCCAAAAATTGTTCAAAACGCGATTTCACGCTTTCGAAATTCCCACTTTCGAAATGTCTCGGGGCCTCAAAAAGTTATTGATTGGTTGAAAAACCGTCAAATTTCATTGAAAATTAACAGAGTTACGCCTTGTGTCGAGAACGTTTTGGCAACTTTTCGGCAACAAAGGGCGTAACTCTGTTCATTTTCGATGAAATTTGACGGTTTCCCAAACAATCGATAGCTTTTTTAATAAGGAACTTTTTTTTCTGTTGACCGTATTTTTATTTTTTTATGGAAATATTAATGGTCAGCTCGCTCTGTGCTACCATAGTAGAAATTGCTTTTTTTTCGTAAAATCGGGCGGTTGTTGAACATTTTTAGAAAAACTAATGAACCAATTGAAAAATCAATCGTCAAAGTTGTAGAGAATTTTATTGTGGGTGTGTGTCTGTGCCGTGTCCGGATCCGGCTCTAGCTCGGTCCCCACTGGACCGATTTCTTTCAAATTTTAGCAGGCTATCAGAAATTTCATCGAGATGATGCCCGTCTACTTTGTTTTTCAAAATTTTTAAAAAAAAATTCTAAAAATTTCACATTGCCCGAAGGGCCCCAGAGGGGCGTAGCCCGTTTGGTATTTTTACATTTAAGACATTGGATAGCGATAAAAAGGCGCTAAGTACCGTTCTAAAATTTTTACAATACACATTTGTCAAGTTTTTGCTTGAAAAAACATTATTTAAAAAATATTGATTTTCGATTTCGTCATACTGTAGCTTGCAATTCGAGAGTCCAATCGGGGAGACGGTGAAGTAAGAAATAACTATTTTCTAAATTTTCAGACCCTTCTCCTTCCAAACGTCACTATGAGAGTGTTTCACTTCCGTTCCAAATACGATTTCACACTGACCACTTTGAGAAGAAGACTTACTGTGAAATCGTCGATTGTGATTCCAAACAAACCAGACGTCCGAAGATTCAAAATTCGAAAATCGAGTCAACAATTGCAAGTGGATTTTTTCGGATCTGATAATATTTCTCTAGATGTGCTCATGACTAGAAAGGTGTTCGATTTTTCGATAAGCAACGTTGGGAGTTGCTAGTCAATGAGCTTCGGAGAATCGGATTTTCTTGTAATTGCATACTTTTTTCCCTTAATAAAATTGTTTTTATTATAATAATAAACTATTCGAACATGTAGTGTTGTCTCTGCGTGTAACTTTTTGAAAGTGCTTGCTGATATTTTGTGTTATGGAAGTCTAATGTCAACATTTCAATGTTTTCTGGTGAATAATAAGAAACCCTGCTCTTAAAGCTTGCCATAATTTCCACTGTTCTATTTATCTGCATTGCTCTTGAACATTTTTCTGCATTCATGAAATTCTAACAAGAAAAGTCAAAGGAAAAGAAGAAGGTAAGAGAAATTGTAAGAAAAATAGAAGATTAGTCTTTTTCATGGTGAAAAAGGGGTCGGAATGTGGGAATTCGAAATGCGTCGAGAAACATTCACCGTTCCTCTTCCAAGTCAGATGAGTCATCAGAAGAACTGTTTGAACTTGGCTGCATATTCCTGTTAATTCGAACGGAGTTCATTGTGAAACTGAATCGCAGAGTTTCGCCGTTTTGACGGTTGATGTACGAATACTTGAATTCTCCAATCGATTCGTTGACAGTTGCTCCGAGAGCAGTTCCGATTTCCAGAAGATTCAGTGGCTCGTTGGATAGAATATAACATTCTTCGAAGTTGGCACTGTTGGAAAGATCCTGGAATTGAGAACTTCAATAAAATACACCCTCAAAAACAAACCTCTTGAATTTGTATCACCGACTGCGCATCAATACTCGTCAAACGAATTTGAAAAGTTTTTAGATGACAAAATTGACAAAGAAGTGTCGGATCGATGTCGGCAAACAATAAGGCTCGCAAATGTTTAGCTCTCTCGAACTGCTCCAATTGAATAATTTTCTCGATTTTTCCATCTTTTCGCTTTACCGAAAACAAATGATTCGATTCTAGTGTTTCCGGTTGTAACGAGACGAGAATTCTTGATACATGAGCACAGTCAGCGGAGTGCACATAGACGGATTTGACATTGAGGAGAGCTCCAGAAGACGTCAACAGACGAATGAGACGATTGAAGACGCCGAGAGTGGTCCATAGTGTGATACTAAGATTATCGATTTCCACTCTTGACGATTTCAAATAAATTTCCAAATCGCTGAATACACAATCCAACCAATCGTATTTCAGTCGTTTCCTTTCATTACATCCGAGTTGAATCGTCGAGAATCTCGAATTGTGTGATTTCAAATACTCAAATTCGTATGCATCCATTTTTAATGAAATGCTTTCGTGATTGATTTCAATTTCAAAATCTTTCCATTGTGTCTTTATCTGATCGATCGTTGCACGGAACTTGCTGCACACTTTTCGGGCTTGAGCTCTGCAAAATCAGTCAAAAAAACTATATATCCTAATGTAAACCTCAATGAGTTCTACGAAATGGTATCAAAATCTGAAAGATTTCTCGTTTCAGCAACTCTATGGTCGTAAAGAACCCAAGCCAAAAAGCCTGCGGAAAGAGGAAACCTGCGAACAGCAATTTTATTGATGTTGGTACCATATTGAAGATCTTATTGAGCTCGACATTTTTCTATAAGTTTCGATTAAAAAATCTTAATTTAAAGAACAGAAAATCTTGAAATTTGGCTCCTCCCATTTTACGAATTTCCAAGACCTACCGATTCTTGAAATCCAAATCCTTCAGAATCTCACTCAACATCTCATTAGGAAGCTCACCAATTGTCGCTTGAATCGGATCCAAACTGAAAATTCATTATATATTTTCCCACATCTAATATTCTTCATTTTCAAATTACCTTCTATCATGATACAAATCGGTATTTCCGTTATAGAAAAGGTAGTACCAGTACTCGTACTCCACATAATCATAGTTAGGGTTATTAGTGGCTTCACAGAACGTTTTGTAAGCTTCATAGGGTTCTCTTTTTGCCAAAGCGTCGTACATGATGAAGTGCCGATCTCTGAGGACATCTGGACACAGTGAATGGGACATTTCTGGAAAAGTAGACAATTTTTAGTTTGATTTTCTATGATTTTCTGCGCAAAACGAGCGAAAAACTGAAAAAAAGAACAAAAAATTTATGCAAAAAATACGAAAAAGGTCCGTTTACCTCAACTACTTCCCGCTCTCTCGCGCGTGACGATAGAGCGCACTTGCGATTTACTGAGCGGCGAAGGGCTAGGGTTTTGAATCGCTTCCTTCCCAAGAGAAACAACCAAGAGGGAATACCATCGATCGAACCGATTCTATTCTACAGTCACTATTATTTTTCCACTCTCTTGCAATTCATCATGGAAAACCAAACAGTATTCGTGACAAGCAACCCCAACTACATCAAAACTTGCATTCTGTATGAGATGCTCCAGAAGAAACCAGTTTTTGATTCCTACCGTAATTTCTGTAAAACCATTGGTGACGACGTCATGGATTACGCGGATTTCGAGTATTGGTATTACCGATTTTATCATGGAAAGATGGATTTTGATCACGATCCAAGGTAAGGAAGATTTAACTTTTGAAAATACAAAAAAAACAACTTTTTTTCAGCACCAAACCAAAACAAAAATCCATGGACGATTTGCCACCGGAAATCCTCAGTATGATATTCAAAAAATTGGATCCAGTTGAACGGTATGTTCGTTTTGAAATGCTCATTTTCTTATAAAATAATTTTCAGTGCATGCATTCGCAATATGAATCGACTATTCAAGAGAACTGCGGATATTCATCCAGTCATTTTCGAGGAGATCTGTTTTCATTCAATGATACCCCGTTATTCGTTTAACTTGGACCGAAAATACTTTGAATATATCGATAATGGTTTTGGTTCATGTACCGTATATAAGAATGGACGTCCCGGAAAAAAGGTCGATGCGCACAATCTAAACCTGTGCATCCAACATTTTTGCCAAGCCCTGGCACTACCAAATGCACAAATTGAAAAGTTCACTGTGTTATTGAAAGATGAGTCATCCGAACAAATGGAGAGTTTTCCCGAGCAAATCCACGTAACATCTTTAAAAGTGTTCGGTAGAGACAGAGCTCCTGTAATGAAACTTCTCTCGAAAATGGTGCCAGGAGACCTAAAGACACTTTCATTGACAGCAAGGGGTATTGGAAATGCAGATCCAATTTACAAAACTGAACAGTTCAAGAAAGCCGAACATGTCGATCTTCTGTTGTTCACTACGATGAGAACCTTCAAGGAATTTGTTCATTTTAAGCATCTTAAAACTTTCAAAGTTTCGTTCCCTACAATGAAGGCACGAACCATTGTGAGGCTACGGGATGTAAGTATTTTTTTCGATTTCTGATTTTTGAATAGAAGCTTATATCAAAAACTTAGTTATTTTTGCTGGCTATTGTTTGTATTCAAGAAAAGAAACAATTCTTTTCAGATGCTCTCATCATCTGCAAACTTCGAAGAATGCACAATTGAAACCAGTTTAGAACCAGTTGAACTATTCGGTCTAGCTCTTGGCGCGAATATTCCAGGTAGAAGAATCAGAAGTTTCACATATCGTCACTCGATTCCAAACTCCGATGCTTTTCTCGAATTTAATGTGGAGGGAAGAGAAATCCATATCAAGAAAGTGCACTCGTCTGTTGTTTAATTGATTTAGTCTTTCAAAAGAATCCGTTCAGATTTTATTTCTGCCACATCAACATTTCTCTTATGTTGTCTAATTATTCGCTTTTTTTAAAATTTTATTCCTGGGATGGAATCGATTCAGATCGTATTCCTCACAGATCCATCACTTGTCCCAGGCACCTCATACATCTCTCCTCCCTCACCCGTCTTTTTTCTGTTCATTTATTCTTCATCACCTAATAATTTGTAGCGCATTTTCGTATTATGAGATTAGGTTAAATATTGATGGCATCGAAGAAAATAAAGTGTTTGAGAGCTGTAGGATTACTGCGAACATTATCTGCGTCTTTTTGATGAATATTTTAGTTAGGTTACTGTAATATTCTAAATATATAATATATTAAATATTCAGTCTTTTACTAAGCCGAATCCTCCTTTGGACTTGATATTTTAGTTCACTTTAACTTTGTCCTCCGGTAACTCAGGCTCTCGTAAATTCCTAGACTGGTCTCCTGAGCTGATCATCTGTCCCTGGACAAATGGATTTCCAGCTTCCACCTTTTTATTATTATTCAATACGTATTCAAGACACGTGAAAAAGGGTTCAATTAAAAGAGTTCTATTAGTCCGTGCTACTGAAGTTACTTCCGTCGATCCATCGTGGCATGTGCATTTTTAGATTTTTTTCGCTCTTTCGCCTTAATCGAACTTTGAAAGATTGGTGTGAGAGAAGAAAATGGATTGTGTTGCAGTTCCTAATAGTGAGAAGAGGGCTCCAAACAATTCTGGGTCGAATCCAAAAGATGTAGTTGAAAATCCGAAGCTTAAGCCAGAAAAACCTTTCCGGAAACTCTCTGGGGATTACAGTCTCTGAGAAAGCTTATTATTTCTCATCCATTTCTATCCTATCCTTCGTTCAGCCCCGGGCCTCGGACTTTTCCTCTTCTACTACCTTCAAACTTTACTCAATACTACAACACAGTAAAACACGTGTTCTTGTATTATATTGCTCATTCTAAGAACAAATTAATTGAAAAAGGTCATCATCAAGAACGTTTATTTTCGAAATACTGTGGACTGATGAATAGGTGAACAGAGAAAGGACGGGAGAGAGAGAGAGAAGAAGCTTAGAGAAGAGAAGAATGGGGTGTCTGGTAAAAAAACAGCAATTGATGGATGATGTGTGAAAAATGAAAAGTTTAGACTTTAAAAAAACAATCAATTAGACAACAGACGAGTGCACTTTCTTAATATGAATTTCTCTTCCCTCCACATTAAATTCAAGAAAAGCATCGGAGTTTGGAATCGAGTGACGATGAGTGAAACTTCTCATTCTTCCAGCTGGAATATCCACTCCAAGTGCTCGACCGAATGAAAATGGTGCTGAATTGGTACAAATCGTGCATTCTTCGAAGATTGTAGACGATGAGAGCATCTGAAAGGAGTTAATTGGTTTTTCTGCATACTATTATGTACTCAAAACAATTTTTTTACTTTCACCGGCTGCCTAAAATTATTCTCATTTTAATAAGATTTTCCATTCAAAAAGCACAAATTGAAAAGACTTACATCACGAAGCTTCACAATGTCTGGTGGATTCATTGAAGGAAACGAAACTTTGAAAGTTTTAAGATGCTCGAAATGAACGAATTCGTTGAAGTTGCTCACTGTAGTGAACTGTAGGAGATCGACATGTTCGGCTTTCTTGAACTGTTCGGTTTCGTAAATTCGATCTTCGGATCTTCTTTCATAACCCGATACTGTCAATGAAATTGTCTTGAGCTCTCCTGGCACCATTTTTGAGAGAAGCGTCATTACGGGAGCTTTGTCTCGACATTCCACTCTCAAAGATGTTACATGGATTCTCTCAGAAAAATTCTCAATTTCCTGAGATGAAATCCCTCCTTGATCCTCTTTCAAGAACACGAAGAAATTTTGAATTTGGGTGTTTGGTAGTGCCAGGACTTGACACAAATTTTGGATGCACAGGTTCCGGTAGTTTGCATTGACTTTTTTCCCGATACGTCCATTTTTTTGAACAATACATGAATCAAGACCATTATTGATATAATCGACGTATTTCCCGCCCAAGCTAAACGAACAACTTGTAATCAATCGATAAAAAGTGATCTCCTCGAAAATGGGTGAATGGATATCCGCGGTTCTCTTGAATAGTCGATTCATATTGCGAATGTATGCACTGGAAATTATTTTGTGAGGAAATAAGCATTTTAAAACAAACATACCGTTCAACTGGATGCAATTTTTCGAATATCATGCTGAGAATTTCCGGTGGCAAACTGCCAATACGTTTCTGCTTTGGTTCGGTGCTAAAAAAGATTGTCATTTTTGAATGTTCAAAGTTAAATCTTCCTTACCTTGGATCGTGATCGAAATCCATATTTCCATGATAAAATCGATAATACCAATACTCGAAATCTGGGTAATCCATAACATCGTCACCCAGGTTTTTACAGAAATCACGGTAAGAATCGAAAATTGGTTTCTTCTGGAGCATCTCATACAGAATGCATTTTCTGACATAGTTAGGGTTGCTCGCCGCGAATTCTGTTAGTTTTTCCATGATGAATGGAAAGGGAGTGGAAAAATAATAGTGACCGTAGAAGGGATTCGGATCGATCAATGATACACAGGGTCGCGAACGGGCTATTCAGTATTTTGAATTTGAGTTGGCGGGAAAAGGGGCGGAATGACCCTATGTTGTCCTGTAATATTGGCTGCCAATGGGCCGACTGATGTGCAGCAGAGCGTATTTTCTCGAGTAGTCCGGTCGTGACTCAATGATGGTACTGTCCCTTGGGAAGGTAGCCAGAGGGTGAGGTAGACGAATCCAATGGAGACTTGTGTCCCAGTTGTAAATCCCTTATGACTCATATAATCCAAGACACTCATTTTTTCTTAAGGATCAATAGGAAAAAGATCCAAAGAGGTGATGAAACAAAAAACTATCAAAATTCGTGTCGAGAACACAGAAAACTGTATGGATTTCAAAAACTTCTTCAATGCAATCAATTTAAAAATCTAAAAAGCTGAAATTTCCGTACAAAACTTTTGGAAAAAGGAGGCTTCAAGGAGAACAGCCTCCGATTTCCAGTCCTGCTCTTCAAGTTTATCATAATTTCCAGTTGTTTATTTATTTGTATTGCTTTTGAACATTTTGCTCCATTTATCAAATCGTATCAAGAAAAAATGAAGAAAAAGAAGATTGTAAGAGAAATTGTAAGAAAAAGAGAAGATCAGTATTCTTCACGGTGAAAAAGGAGGCGAGAATGTGGGAGTTCGAAATTAATCTTCCGAGTCATAAGAGTAATTAGAAGAAGTGTCTGAAAAGTCATCAGAAGAGTCATCAGAAGCAATGTATGACTGCG
The DNA here is from genome assembly GCA_963966625.1 of Caenorhabditis zanzibari. NCBI lineage: Eukaryota > Metazoa > Nematoda > Chromadorea > Rhabditida > Rhabditidae > Caenorhabditis > Caenorhabditis zanzibari. The sequence continues at coordinate 17,203,343 of OZ016472.1, read as the reverse complement.
GCTCCTCATTCCTTCGAATTCGAACGGAGTTCATTGTGAAACTGAGTCGCAGAGTTTCGCCGTTTTGAAGGTTGCTGTACGAATAGTTGAATCGTCTTTGATTCTCGTTGACAGTTGCTCCGAGAGCAGTTCCGATTTCCAGAAGATTCAGTGGCTGATTGGAGAGAATTCTACATTCTTCGAAGTTGGCATTGTTTGAGAGAGCCTGGAATTAAGAATTTCACAAAAATACACCCTTAAAACGAACCTCTCGAATTTGCTTCACCAACCGCGCATCAATACTTGTCAAACGAATGTGAAAAGTTTTTAGATGGCAAAATTGACAAAGAAGTGTCGGATCGATATTGGCAAACAATTGGGCTCGCAAATGTTTAGCTCGCTTGAACTGCTCCAATTGAATAATTTTCTCGATTTTTCCATCTTTTCGATCCTGCGAAAACAAATTAATCGATTCTAGTGTTTCAGGTTGTAACGAGACGAGAATTCTTGATACATGAGCACAGTCAGCGGAGTGCATATAGACGGATTTGACATTGAGGAAAGCTCCGGAAGACGTCAAAAGAATAATGAGACGATTGGAAACGTCGGGGGTGGTGCGAAGTGAGATATTGAGAACATCGATTTCCATTCTTGACGACTTTAAATAAATTTCCAAATCACTGAATGCACAATCCAACCAATCGTATTTCAGTTGTTTGATTTCATTACGTCCGAGTTGAATCGTCGAAAATATCCAATCGCCTGATTTCGAATACTCAAACTGGTGTGCATCCATTTTTAATAAAATTCTTCCGCGTGTAATTTCAATACGAAAATCTCTCCATTTTACCTTTATCTGATCTATCGTTGCACGGAACTTGCTGCACACTTTTCGGGCTTGAGCTCTGCAAAAATCAGTTCAAAAAGTATATATCCTAATGTAAACCTCAATGAGTTCTATGAAATGGTATCAAAATCTGAAAGATTTCTCGTTTCAGCAACTCTGTGGTTGTAAAGAACCCAAGCCAAAAATCCGGTTTGGAGGGCAACTGAGAGCAGCAATTTCATTGGTTTTGTTACCATTTCGAAGACCTTATTAAGCTCTACGTTTCCCTATAAGTTTCGATTGAAAACTATTAATTTAAAGAAGGAAGTGCGCTTAAACTTGGCTCCGCCCATTTTCAATATTCCAAAGACCTACCGATTCCTAAAATCCAAATCCTTCAGAATCTCACTCAACATCTCATTGGGAAGCTCAAAAATCGTCGGTTGCACCGGGTGCATACTGGAAATTTATTATATATTTTTCCGCATCTCCATTTTTAAATTACCTTCTATCATGATATACATCCGTATTTCCAGAGTAGAAAAAATAGTACCAGTACTCATACTCCACATAATCATAGTTCTCGTTCTTAGTGGCTTTACAAAACGTTTTGTAAGCTTCAAAGGGATCTCTTCTCGACAAAACGTCATACATGATGAAGTGCCGATCTCTGAGGACATCTGGACACAGTGAATGCGACATTTCTGGAAAAGTAGACAATTTTTGACGATATTAAACTTGATTTCCAACTCATAACAGTCGCAAAAAAAATCGATTCAAGTTTTATTCAAAAAGAAAAAGAAAGACATCCCAAACAAGAATTCTGCCTTCCCGGGAGACACAGGGTCACGAAGGGACTGCATGAGAAAACACGCCCAGTTGCACTTCAGTTGGCACAATGCCAAAAAAGATTGATGTGCAGACCTACTCAAGTCTCGATTAAAAATCCGTATCTGTGAACTGAGTCGCTGCGAAGCCAACATTATAATATACAATATAGAGTCGGTCCGCCAATTTTCCCGCACATTCAAATCAAAAAATATTGAGTAGCCCGTTCGCGGCCCTGTGTACCATTGATCGATCCGAATCCCTTCTACTGTCACTATTATTTTTCTACCCCTTTCGTGGCGAGCAACTCCAACTAAGTCGAGACATGCATTCTGTATGAGACGCTCCAGAAGAAACCAATTTTCGATTCCTACCGTAATTTCTGTAAAACCATCGGTAACGATGTCATGGATTACCCAGATTTCGAGTATTGGTATTATCGATTTTATCATGGAAAGATGGATTTTGATAATGATCTTTCGAAACTGACTTCGACGATACTGTGTTTTGCTTTTTCGAACTTTGAACATTTTGATACATTTATAAAAAATTCTATTAAAGGAGGATTCCAGGCAAAAATTTTTATTGCTTTAAAAGATGCAGATTTTTGCGCTGATTCCGAATATCGTAACGAAAACGCTCAAAAATGCCTCCAACCGCTTCAAATAGGCCCCCAAAACCCGGAGGTGTCTCCGGTGACCGTGGCCGAACTTCGCCGAAGTGGCGCGCGCAATGATGCAAACGCGTTGCGCGCGCGCGTTAGAGAGCCCTTATTGGCTGACTCCGCCCATTTCAAACGCGTTTCCTGCATTGCGCGCGCCACTTCGGCGAAGTTCGGCCACGTCCACCTGAGACACCTCCGGGTTTTGGGGGCCTATTTGAAGCGGTTGGAGGCATTTTTGAGCGTTTTCGTTACGATATTCGGAATCAGCGCAAAAATCTGCATCTTTTAAAGCAATAAAAATTTTTGCCCGGAATCCTCCTTTAAAAAAAGGAAAAGAGCAGTGATCAGATTAATCGAAACGAATATGATTGTTCTGCTGGTTCCTCCTGTCAATCCGAACTTCCTCTTCCCCGTCAGAATTGTCACCAGAAGAAGTGTCTGCATTTTGCGGCACACTCCTTCTAATCCGAATGCAATTCATTGTAAGAATGAATTCCAGAGTTCCGCCGTTTTGAAAGTACGAATAATCGAGTTGTTTTTGATCCGGTTGGACAGTTGCTCCGAGAGCAGTTCCGATTTCCAGAAGATTCAGTGGCTGATTGGTGAGAATTCTACATTCTTCGAAGTTGGCATTGTTGGAGAGATTCTGGAATAGAGAATTTCAATAAATACACTTTCGAAAACGAACCTCTCAAATTTGCTTCATCAACCGCGCATCAATACTTGTCAAACGGGTATAAAAAGTTTTCAGATGACAAAAATGGCAAAAAAGTGTCGGATCGATATTGGCAAACAATTGGACTCCCAAATGTTTAGCTTTCTTAAACTGCTCCAATTAAATAATTTTCTCGATTCCTCCTTCTTTTCGATTCTGCGAAAACAAATGAATCGATTCTAGTGTTTCCGGTTGTAAAGAGACGAGAATTCTCGATGCATGAGCATAATTATTGAGGGAGAGGCGGACCGATTTGACATTGAGATGTGCTCCAGAAGACGTCAAAAAACGAATAAGACTATTGGAGATACCGGGGGTGGTGCGAAGTGTGATACAGAGATTCTCAATTTCCACTCTTGACGACTTTAAGTAAATTCCCAAATCACTGAATGCACAATCCAACCAATCGTATTTCAGTTGTTTGATTTCATTAAATCCTTAATTAATAATTAATAATTGTCCAAAAAACTACAAAAAGGGTCCATTTATGTTTAGCAATCTCCGCTCTCTCGCGCATAGAGCGCCCTTGCGATTTACTGAGCGGCGAAGGGGTCCCTTGGGAAGGTAGCCAGAGGGTGAGGTAGACGAATCCAATGGAGTCCCTAAATTATTGATTCTTCCTAGTTAGAGACACTGTCTCATTTTACCATCATTAGCCACCGAATTTTCCCAGTTGTAAATCACTTATGACTCATATAATCCAAGAGACTCATTTCTTATCTTTAGGAAAAAAAGATCCAAAGAGGAGATGGAGCAAAAAACTATAAAAATCCGTGTCGAGAAAATAGAAAACTGTATGGATTTCACATCAGAAACTTTTTCAGAACAATGAATTTGCAAATCTAAAAACTGAAATTTCACTACAGACATTTTTGAAAAGGTAAAAAAAATTTCCAGTTTTTCATTTATCTGGGGTGCTTTTGAACATTTTGCTGCATTTATCGAATTATCAAGAAAAGTCAAAGAAAAAGAAGATTGTAAGATAAATTGTAAGAAAAAGAGAAGATCAGTCTTTTTTTACGGTGAAAAAAGTGGTGGGAATGTGGGAATTCGGAATGCGTCGAGAAATTAATCTTCCGAGTCATAAGAGTAATTAGAAGAAGTGTCTGAGAAGTCATCAGTAGAGTCATCAGAAGCAATGTATGAATGTGGCTCCTCATTCCTTCGAACTCGAACGGAATTCATTGTAAAAATGAATTGCAGAGTTTCGCCGTTTTGAAGGTACGAATAATCGAGTCGTTTTTGATCCGGATTGACTTTTGCTCCGAGAGCAGTTCCGATTTTTAGAAGATTCAGTGGCTCATTGGTGAGAATTTCGCATTCTTCAAAGTTGGCATTGTTGGAGAGATCCTGGAATAGAGAATTTTAGAGAAATACACACTAAGTATCAAGGGTTACTAAGGTTTCATTCAATTGGTTCACAATCGAACCTTTATTTCCCTCTGATTATTATTTTGTCAAAAAGAAATTCTGAGTTTTGTCCAAAAAGCCACAATTTGGACGACAAAGTACCGTTTGGGCAAGCAGATGGTCTAGGAAATTTGAAATATTTTCGCGCTGGCCTAGAAAAATCCGTTCGACCATACTATTTTTCCCCTATTTTCGCCGTTTTTTTCTCATTTGTTGTCAATTTTATTCAAACCAGACGGGTTACGCCCCTCTGGGGCCCTTCGGGCAACGTGAAATTTTTAGAAATGAAAGTTTTGAAATTTCGAAAATAATTCCGTGAACTCGTCACTCTCTCCCCTTCCATAAGAAAAACTACTGAATGGTCCCGAAATGTAGGTTTTTGTGATCTAGTGACCTCATTTCTTGATGAATCAAAAAAATAAATAGACGGGCATCATCTCGAAGGAATTTCTGATAGTCTGCCAAAATTTGAAAAAAATCGGTTCACTGGGAACTGAGCTAGGGTCGGCGACAGACACAGCACAGACACACACACACACACATTTTTAGACCCGAGTTCCGCTCTTTTTTTGAAATTTTTATTTTATTCCGGTACTAAATTTAGCCGAGAACTTTTCTGACGCAAAAAAAATTCAGAACGAATCGCTGAAATTTGAATCAGAAGGCGTCAAAGTTCGGGAAAAAGGGCAAAATCAGGGGAGTGCGTTTGCATAGCTCTCGTTTTCGACCTCTGTGTAGGCCAGCGCGCGGAAATTTAAAATTTTTTGTCGTCCAAATTGTAGCTTTTTGGGCGAAGTTCAGATTTTTTTTTGATAAAATAATAATCAGAGGGAAATGAAGGTTCGATTGTGAAATTATTGAATGAAACCTTAGTACACTCTTGAAAACAAACCTCTCGAATTTGTAGCATCAACTTCGCATCAATCGCATCAATATTTGTCAAACGAATATCGAATGTTTTCAGATGACAAAAATGACGAATAAGTGACGGATTGATATGGGCAAACCGTGTAGTACTGAAATGTTTAGCTCTCTTGAACTGCTCCAATTGAATAATTTTTTCAATCATATCGAATTTTCTCTTACAAATTGTCTCGTATTCTCGATTTAGCGAATACAAGTGAATCGATTCTAGTGTTTCCGGTTGTAACGAGGCGAGAATGCTCGATGCATAAGCACAATAATTGGAGTGCAAATAGACGGATTTGACATTGAAGAGAGCTCCAGAAGACTTCAAGAGACGAATGAGACGATTGTAGACGCCGTGGGTGGTGCGAAGTGAGATATTGAGAACATCGATTTCCATTCTTGACGACTTTAAATAAATTCCCAAATCACTGAATGCGCAATCCAACCAATCGTCTTGTAGTAGTTTTCTTTGATTACTTCCAAGTAGAACTGTCGAAAATCCATCGTAAAATCCTGATTTCAAATACTCCAATTTGTACGCAAACGTTTGTATTTTGAACGTTTTGTGATCGATTTCAATATCAAAATATGGCCATTGTGTATTTATTTGGTCCATTGTTGCACGGAACTGGCTGCACACTTTTCGGGCTTTAGCTCTGCAAAAATTATGTTAAAAATATATCCAAAATGTAGAACTCAACGAGACATACAACATAGTGGTATTTGGGGAAATCTGGGTCACTGGAAAAAGACTGGTGCCAATATTACTAATTTGGTCCCATCATCGGAACATCGGTCACAAAAGAAGATCTCATTGAGTTGTGAATTTTCAAATAAATTTCGATTGAAAAATCACAATTTCAAGCGAAGAAAATCGCTTTTAATTTTCAAAATACGCCCATTTTCAATATTTCAAAGACCTACCGATTCTCAAAATCCAAATGCACAAAAATCTCCTCCAACATATCATTAGGAAGGTCCAAAATCGTCGCTTGAATCGGATCCAAACTGAAAATTCATTATATATTTTTCCACATCTCCATTTTCAAATTACCTTCTATCATGATCCATATCCGTATTTCCGTTATAGAAATAGTAATACCAGTACTCATACTCCACGTAATCATAGTTAGGGTTATTAGTGACTTTACAGAACGTTTTGTAAGCTTCAAAGGGATCTCTTTTCGACAAAACGTCATACATGATGAAGACTCTGAGGGCATCTGGAGGCAAGGGCTGGGACATTTCTGGAAAATTCGACAATTCATAGAAAAAGGAGCAAAAATTGGAAAAAAATGTTCCAAAAAAATAAACGAAAATATCCGCTCTCTCGCGCATGGCAGAGCGCACTGGCGATTTACTGACTCGATGGGCGAGCATTTTGAATCGCTACCTTCCCTAGAGAAACACTATTCATCATTGATCGATCGATTCCATTATACAGTCACACAGAATCGCAGGGGGTGTCTGGCGGGTTTTTTTTTGCGAAATAGCGTCTATGAGCACGAGACGCAGCAAAAATGTGGAACCGAGTGCATTTGCCCGATCGGGCACTTTGAGACCCTGTGCAGTCTAAAAGTTCCATTTCGGTCGGTCGAAATGCGGCGACCGCCGACCGATTCTGTGCATTTGCGCGTCAAGTTGCAAAATAGGCTTACGTTAGTGGCGAAAAGTTTCATACACGCTGACGCAGAAATGCACAGAATCGGTCGGCTGGGTCGGTGGTCGGTCGGCTGATTTTCCCGACCGAATGGAACTCTTAGTGCAGTCATCACTGATATTTTTTCCCCTATTTTTAGACCATCATGGAAAAACACGGAGAAATCGTGGCGAGCAACTCCGACTACGCCGAAGCACGCATTCTATATGAGATGCTCCAGAAGACACCAATTTTCGATTCACACTGTAATTTCTGTAAACCCCTTGGTGACGATGTCATGGATTACCCAGATTTCGAGTCCTGGTATTGTCGATTTTATCAAGAGCCAAGGTAAGAAAGATTAAAAAAAATTTTTTTGGAAAAAAAATTGCAAACAATTTCATTTTCAGCACCGAACCAAAGCAAGCATGTATTAGCGACTTGCCACCGGAAATCCTCAGTATGATACTCAAAGATTTGGATCCAGTTGAACGGTATGTTTGTTTTAAAGTGTTCATTTTCTTACAAAATAATTTTCAGTGCATACATTCGCAATATGAATCGACTATTCAAGAGAACTGCGGACATCCATTCAGCCATTTTCGAGGAGATCAGTTTTCAATCAGCGATGCCCGGTTATTCCTTCAAACTGGACGGAAAATGCTTTAGATATATCGATAATGGTTTTGGTTCATGTACCGTATTTAAGAATGGAAGTCCTGGGAAAATAGTCAATGCATACTATTTCACCCTGTTCCTCCAAAATTTGTATCAAGCCCTGGCACTACCAAATGCACAAATCAAGAAGTTCTCTGTGGTCTTGAATGATGTAGTATCCGAACAAATGGAGAGCTTTCCCGAGCAAATGCGTGTAAAGTCTTTGATACTCGAAAGTGCCAGGAAGGTGCCAGGAGCTAAAGACAATTTCATTGACAGCATCGCGTTATTGGAGAGGAAATGAAGATCCAATTTACAAAACCGAACAGTTCAAGAACGCCGAACATGTCGATCTTCTGTTGTTCAGTGAGATGAGAACCTTCAACAAATTCGTTCATTTCGAGCATCTAAAAACTTTCAAAGTTTCGTTCCCTGAAATGAATGCACCGAATATTGTAAGGCTTCGGGATGTAAGTCTTTTTAATTTTAGATGTTTTCAAGGAAAATTATATTAAAATGAGAATGATTTTAGTCAGCCTGTAAAAGCACTGCCGCACTAGCGAACACTCCACATGGGCGCGTAAAAGTGTAGTTCTAACTGCCGATTGTTTCGAATACAGAATAGTGTGCATTAAAAAATTCAATCTTTTCAGATGCTCTCATTGTCTACAATCTTTGAAGAATGCACAATTGAAACCAGTTTAGAACCAGTTGAACTATTCGGTCTAGCTCTTGGTGCAAATATTCCAGGTAGAAGAACCATAAGTTTCACTCATCGTCACTCGATTCCAAACTCTGATGCTTTTCTTGAATTCAAAATGGATTACGAAAAAATCCATATCAAGAAAGTGCGCTCGTCTGGTGTTTGATTGATTAGTTTTCTAACTCTATTCCTTTTATTTCTGACACATCACCCTTCATTTCCTGGTTTGTCCTCGAATCTCCTTCATCTCTCCCTTCCTTTCTTTGTTCACCTATCCACCAGTCCACAGTATTTTGATTATAAACGTTCTTGATTACTGCAGACATGTGAAAATACAGACTGGCCCGCGGCCCGGCTTGGTCCGGAAAGCAAGCTAGGTACTGCTTGAGTGATATTTGAAAATTTTTGAACGAAAAAACAAAACTTTTTTTTCAAAATGGTTCCAAACGTCAACTGGGATGTTACACTTGTTCAGAGACTTTGGAACATGATATTTTTAGAAAAACTAACAAGGGAATGGCCCAAGCTTAACTTGGAGTTATGAATCAAGGCCTATATCATTGAAAAGCTTATAAAAAGTTTGGTACAAATTTGAATTTATGACCTTGTGAGCTGAGTTATGTGGGTTCGAAGTATCATTTTTCACTGTTTTCAGTGCATATTTTCAATTGAAAATAGACAAAAATTTGACCGAAATTGATCCGCGTGAGTTTATGTGTTAAATAATTGAGAAAAACAGTGAAAAATGACACTTTTAACACAAATAACTCAGCTCACAAGGTCATTGGGCAGCTATAAATTCAAATTTGTACCTAACTTTTTTTTTTCAATGATATGGGTACGACTCATAACTCCAAATTAAGTTTAAAACATTGCCTAGTAAGAGAAAACGTATCCGTCGACTTCAATATCAGGATCAAAAAATTGGTGGTAGACAGACGCCGGCTTCCTGGGCCGTGTCAGACTTTCCACGGGCCGGTCCGTTACACGCCTAGATTTCTGAACCTTTTCAATCGATTGTTGTAATCCCGCAGCTCTCAGACACTTTATTTTCTTCGATGCCATCAATTTGGAATAATTTTTTCTCTAAATAAGAAAATGTGCTACTAATTTGGAGATGAAGACGGACAGATGAAAAGATGAACAGAGAAAGAACGGGAGATGGAGGAGCGATTTAGAACGGAAAAAGAGGGGAGGACGAGGTGTCTGGGACGAACCAGAAGGCGATGGATGTATGGGTACGTTTGGAAAATATAACTTTTTTTGAGGAAGTTGAACAAGTTATTATAGAAATTAAGCTACTTTTTGAGAAAAGGAAAAAAATCAATTAGACAACAGGCGAGTGCACTTTCTTGATACGAATTTGTTCGTTATACACGTTTGTATTCTCTAACACCCTATTTATTATCCTTTTTTCCTTTGATCCTATCGGTGACCTTCCAAATGTCACCTTTTTTCCCTCACATCTGCCACCATGTCACCTTTTTATGACTCACCTCGGCCAACAGGACCCCTTCCCTTCTCCATTTTCCTCATTCATTTTGCCTTCGAAGACCACCAACTGAGCGGAGGTCTCTTTTTTTCATATTGATTTTCTTCAAAATTCTGATATTTTTACTATTAGACTACTTACTGAATGTGGTCTCCTTTGGATTTTTCTGAAATTTTATTCAATTTTTTGATGGAGAGGTTAGTTTTTTTCCCTAAATTGTTGGTAATTTGAAAATTTAAATTTCTGAGATTTCGAGATTCCAATTTTCCTAGAATTATTTTTTTAGGATTATGGGAGTTCTCTGGATTGTAGATTTTGAACCTCCAAAATTATGATTTTTGGATTACTGGGTTCTAAAATTGTGAGGCTTTGAATTTCCGAATTTTGCTAAAATTAGGATTTATCATGGATCCTTGGGTTGTTTGAAAAATCGAGTTCTCCAATTTTTTTCCGAGAATACTTTGTGAAAAAATATTTTCTCAAAAATGATGATTTTTCGTTTTTTTCTGTTTTTTTTTTAATTTACCGGAAAAATATTAATTCTGAAAAAATTCCTCCGAGAAAATGGACCGGAGACAAAATTCAGGAAAATTTCCAGAAAAAAAAAGAAAATTAAGAACTCGATTTTCCGATTCCAACCAAGCCTGATTCCTAGAGATACTGAGATTCTGAAAATCTGAAATTCTCGAATTCTCAAAATTAGAGTTTGAAGAGTTTGAGATTCTCTGAGGTTCTAAAACTCTAAAATTCTGAAATTCTGAAATTCCAAATGTTCCTAGAATTCGCTTTTTGGGGATTCTAAACTTTGTTGATTTTGTAATACTAAGCTCTTGAAATTCTGATTTTAAATAATTTTGGATTCATTGAGATTCTGAAATTTCTAATTTTCGGTTTTTTGAAGTACTAGGATTTCGAGATTCACAAGTTCCAATTTTTGAGATTTTGAGAAGCCAAAATTCTGAAATTCCGAAATTCTCAAATTGAGACTCTGTGATGCTGAGATCTTGAAAATCTGAATCTCAGCTATTTAGAAGTTTTAAAAAGTAAAAAAGGATAGTTTCGACAACTTGACCAAACTCTTCAATGGCACCGCCGCAAGTCTCGACCAGTGTATGACTAGCCCAGTCTTTGATCAATCAATATAATTTTAAGACTTTTCCAGATCAAGTTCAATCGTTTTCAAGCTCAACAATTCAATATGGACGTTGCTCGGAATTCCGGTGGAAAATCTTTCGTCGAGAGTCTCGAAAAACATGTGGAAAAGATTTCTTTCCAAGCCTTCATCTCCATATTCATGATCTGGAGCATGGCGAGCAGCGATGCGAGAATGGTTCTAGAGCTGATTGGAAGAATAAAACGAGAACAGCAAAATTGGGTCAGATATGAAGAGGAGAGGATCGAGCGTTGTTTGATGGATATAATTCGGTATGGAAAAAATGCAAGAGGAGAAGATTGGAGAGTGTTGGAGAATTGGAGACCTATACCCTACAACAAATATGGACAATTTATGGAAGAATATAAAAGGGTCATCTCGGATAATGGATTTGTGGATGTGATGGATGGGAGATTGTGAGAGTGAGTATCCTGTTTTTATTGATCAAGAAGATGCACACTACACTCTCCCTCACCGCACAACATCTGCTTTGTTAACTGTTCTGGATTCCTTCACAAAGCGTGTGTTGTTTGGAGAACACATACAATGGAATCTTTGAGATTCGTGCGAGATGCGATGAGGACGCTTTCTGAAAGTCGATGAGCAACTGAGGAATCAGAAGATTATGAGAGAGGCAACAAAGATGCATCTGCTATTACAATGATCACGCTGAACACTGTCTAGATGCAAATGGACGTCAAGTAGCTGTAGAGTTTGAAAAGATTCTTGAAGGAATACAACGCAACGCATGTGGCCCGCCTTAAAATAAAGTATAAAAGCACAATCTGATTGAGAAAATATTTTTTTTTTCATTTCAGCCTTCACATTATCCGCACCAAAATCAATTCGGCTGAAATTGTGTTGGGTCATTTGTACGAACAAAGTCTTCATCAATAATAATAATGTTTGTTATTTTTTCTATTATTAAAGGTTTATTGAAATTTTAAAGGTTTAAATGAAATCGTATATTTTCTATTATTAAAGGTTTATTGAAATCGTGCACATTTTGTACAAATAAAGACATGAAAATCGAAATGGATACCGTAGACAATTTTTGAAATTCTGATGAAAATGAATATATTGTCGAAATAATTAAACTGAGACTCGGTGTTTGCAGACTTTACAGTATCTCAAGCCAAATTTGGCTTGGCGAACTGAAAAGTCCGCAAACACCGAGTCTCAGTTTAATTATTTCGACAATAATATTGACCATATTTGGAAAACTTTCATTATTTTTGGGTTACTGTAGGTGTACGGTAGGCGGCAAGATCAAAGGGACAGGTGCGCCAGATAAGAATGGGAGAACACACAGAGAGAGAGAGAGAGAGAGAGAGAGAGGGTACTGACATGCTAAGAGAGAGAGAGAGAGAGAGAGGCGCAGACAGAAAAAGGAAGAGGCGCGAGAGAGAGAGAGGGAGGGAGAGGAGACGCAGGTACATAAACAAATGGATGTGTGAGGAATAAGATCTGAATCGACTCTTTCGCAGGAATAGACTGAAAAAAACAACCAATTACACAACAGGCGAGTGCACTTTCTTGATATGAATTCGTTGGATATTATTTTTTTCATCAATATTGAATTCGAGAAAAGCGTCAGAGTACGGAATCGAGTGACGATGAGTGAAACTTAAGATTCTTCCATCTGGAATATCCACTCCAAGTGCTCGACCCAATGGTGCAACTGGTTCTTCTGGTCTCGGATATCCAATGTTGACTTCAATTGTGCATTCTTCGAAAATTGTAGCCGATGAGAGCATCTGGAAACATTTGAATTTTTTCGGTATACGTACAGTACTCGCCTAAATGAATGCGCGCACTAACGTTTTGAGTGGAAACATGTCAACTTTAAATGTCTGATAAAGTAATTTCCAAATCTCAGATATTTCAAAAGTTCTGTGGAAGTATCAAGCAGCTCTAGAACTCTATACATGTGGTTGACTTATTTTTCATATGATTGCCATCCAATTGGTTAGGTTGCGTGCAAGTCTAATGGCTCTAAAATAAGACGAAATTAAAAAACTAGCTGGATTGTAATCATATGAAAATAGTTGTCAACTAGAGAAATAGGGTTGAAGAAATGCTCTAGACATTCACAAAATTTCAAAAAATCGGTTTACTGGAAACTACGTTTCAGATGCTCAAAGTTGGCATTTTTCCTCGGAAAACGCCAGTGCATCTTGGCCAATACTGTACATTTTAAAGGAGGATTCCGGGCAAACATTTTTATTGCTTTAATAAATGCAGAATTTCGCGCGGATTCCGAGGCAAATACTCGTCTGCTATAAGATTTTCTGCTATTTTACCATCTGCTATTTGTGATCATCTGCTATCTGCTATTTTTAGTGGATCATTTGCTATATTTGACTCATCTGCTAGGTTTTTCCCCTGTTTGCTATGTCTCATCTGCTATAGAGTGTCTCATCTGCTAGGGGTCATCTCATCTGCTATTTTTTAAGATCATCTGCTATTTTTTTAAGATTATGTGCTAGTTTTTTGGATCATTTGCTAGTTTTGGGGATCATCTGCTATGACTTTACAGATTGATCACACAGGTTCTAGAGACATTTGGTATACCTGTATTAGGTCTGTTTGAGCTATACTCAGTATTATTTTTTGGATTACTTGCTATTTTTGTGATCATCTGCTAGTTTTTTTTAGGATCATTTGCTAGTTTTGTTGTGATTATCTGCTATTTTTTAGGATCATTTGCTAGTTTTTTAAGATCATTTGCTATTTTTTTTGGATCATTTTCTAGTTTTGGGGATCATTTGCTAGTTGTTTCAGATCACTTGCTGGACTTCCCCTCGTTTTTCATGGGATACTCTTCACATCTTATAGTGTCATTCGCTATACGTTTTGAGTCCTTTTTTTTGAAAGTGTGTCCCAGTTTTGGCTTAGTGTGTGTCCCAGTTTTGGCTTAGACTATTTCTTCCGGATATTAGAACAGGTGGACCGTGAGAGATTTTTTAAAAAGTTGATATTATCCATTCGCCCCTACGACACTCCGCTAAATTTTAATGTGCGTTCGATCAGCAGCCTACTGAAATTTAGCGCAGTGTCATTGGGCGATGGTTCATTAGGTCGCGAATGGATAACACATGCAGAATAGTGCCAGAGGACATTTCTGGAAATTTTAGTTTTTGAAATAATCGGAAGAAAAAGCTAACCTTTAATGACTCCCAATTATAATATGGGTTTTGGGTCGAGACTATGCGGAACAGAATTAACACAAAAAGTTATCCAAAAATTGTAAACCTTTTCTTTCAAATACAAAAAAAAATTTTTTTGAAAAAATATTTTTTTTGAGATTTTTTGAAAGCGTAATTTTTCATGCAGTACACCTGTTCTAATATCCGGAAGAAATAGTAGTTTCCTAGACACTAAGCCGAAACTGGGACACACTTTCAAAAAAAGGACTCAAAACGTATAGCGAATGACACTATAAGATGTGAAGAGTATCCCATGAAAAACGAGGGGAAGTCCAGCAAGTGATCTGAAACAACTAGCAAATGATCCCCAAAACTAGCAGATGATCCAAAAAAAAAATAGCAAATGATCTTAAAAAACTAGCAAATGATCCTAAAAAATAGCAGATGATCCCAACAAAACTAGCAAATGATCCTAAAAAATAGCAGATGATCCCAACAAAACTAGCAAATGATCCTAAAAAAAACTAGCAGATGATCACAAAAATAGCAAGTAATCCAAAAAATAATACTGAGTATAGCTCAAACAGACCTAATACAGGTACACCAAATGTCTCTAGAACCTGTGAGATCAATCTGTAAAGTCATAGCAGATGATCCCCAAAACTAGCAAATGATCCAAAAAACTAGCACATAATCTTAAAAAAATAGCAGATGATCTTAAAAAATAGCAGATGAGATGACCCCTAGCAGATGAGACACTCTATAGCAGATGAGACATAGCAAACAGGGGAAAAACCTAGCAGATGAGTCAAATATAGCAAATGATCCACTAAAAATAGCAGATAGCAGATGATCACAAATAGCAGATGGTAAAATAGCAGAAAATCTTATAGCAGACGAGTATTTGCCGGATTCCGAATATCATAACGAAAACGCTCAAAAATGCCTCCAACCGCTTCAAATAGGCTCCTCTCAAACCCGGAGGTGTATCCGGTGGCTGTGGCCGAACTTAGCCGAAGTGGCGCGCGCAATGCAGCACACGCGTTGCGCGCGCACGTTAGACAGCTCTCATTGGCTGGCTCCGCGCCACTTCGGCGAAGTTCGGCCATGGCCACCGGAGACACCTCCGGGTTTAAAAAGGGCCTATTTGAAGCGGTTGGAGGCTTTTGTGAGCGTTTTCGTTATGATATTCGGAATCCGCGCAAAATTCTGCATTCATTAAAGCAATAAAAATTTTTGCCCGGAATCCTCCTTTAATACAAGCTTCCATTCAAAAAAATCACAAATTAAAAAGACTTACATCCCTAAGCCCCACAATGCTTGTTGCATTCATCGCAAGGAGCGAAACTTTGAAAGTTTTGAGATGCTCGAAATGAACGAATTCGTTGAAGGTTCTCATCGTAGTGAACAGCAGAAGATCGACATGTTCGGCTTTCTTGAACTGTTCGGTTTCGTAAATTGGATCTACATTTCCAGTTTGATCACGCAATGCTACCAATGTAAGTGTCTTCAACTCTCCTGGCATCATTTTTGAGAGAAGTTTCATTACGGGAGCTCTGGCTCGACTTTCGAGTATCAAAGACGTTACACGCATTTGCTCGGGAAAGCTCTCCATTTGTTCGGATGGAAAATCAGTCACGAACACGGAGAAATTTTGAATTTGGGTGTTTGGTAGTGCCAGGGCTTGACACAAATTTTGGATGCACAGGTTCCGGTAGTTTGCATGGACTATTTTTCCGGGACGTTCATTTTTTTGAACAATGCATGTAGATGAATCACCACCATTCTTGAGATACTTATAGGGTTTTTTGTTCAAGCTGAACGAACAACGCTGCCTATCTGATAGAAACCGAATCTCCTCGAAAATGGCTGAATGGATATCCGCAGTTCTTTTTACTAGTCGATTCATATTACGCATGTATGCCCTGAAAACTATACTGTAAGAAAGTGAGCATGTCAAAGATATACCGTTCAACTGGATCCAATTTTCTGAATATCATACTCAGGATTTCCGGTGGCAAATCGGCAATGCGTTTCTGCTTTGGTTCGGTGCTGAAAAAAAGTTTTTTTTTTTAAATTTTCGAAAGTAAACCCTTCCTTACCTTGGATCGTGATCAAAATCCATATTTCCATGATAGAATCGATAATACCAATACTCGAAATCTAGGTAATCCATAACATCGTTACCAATGGTTTTACAGAAATTACGGTAGGATTCGAAAATTGGTTTCTTCTGGATCATCTCATACAGAATGCAAGTTTTGATGTAATTGGAATTGCTTGTCACGAATTCTGTTTGTTTTTCCATGATGAATTGCAAGAGGGTGGAAAAATAATAGTGACTTTAGAATAGAATAGGATTTATCGATGATAGTCCCTCTTGGCTATTTCCCTTGGGAAGGTAGCGATTCAACATTCTTTCATTTCGCCGCTCAATAAATAGCAAGTGCGCTCTATCGTCACACGCGAGAGAGTGGAGAGTGGTAGAGATACAGACTTTTTCGCATTATTTTGGACAATTATCGCTTTTTTTCGTTTGTTGCTCGTTTTTTATAGAAAATCGTTAACATTCAAGCAAATATTTTGTCAAAAATTGTCTAATTTTCCAGAAATGTCCCAGCTATTGCCTCCAGATGTCCTCAGATATCGTCACTTTATTATGTATGACGCTTTGGCGAAAAGAGATCCCTTTGAAGCATACAAAACGTTCTGTAAAGCCACTAAGTACGAGAACTATGATTATGTGGAGTACGAGTACTGGTACTACTTTTTCTATAACGGAAATACGGATATGGATCATGATAGAAGGTAATTTGGAAATCAAGATGTTTAATAATAAATAATTTATTTTCAGTTTGGATCCGATTCAAACGACAATTTGTGAGCTTCCTAATGAGATGTTGAATAAGATTCTGGAGAATTTGGATTTTCATAATCGGTAGGTCTTTGAATTTGAAAAATGGGCGGGGCCAAATTTTAAAAACGATTTTCTCCACTTGAAACTAAGAATTTCCAATCGAAACTTATAGGAAAATGTAGAGCTCATTAAGATCTTCAAAATGGTGTACCAAAATCAATAAAACTAGGGGTGTGCGGAATGGAAATTTTCGGAATTTCGGAATGTCGGAATATTCCGACTTTTAAAACTTCTCAATTTCGGAATATCGGAATTTTCCGAGTTTCAAATAGTCGGAATTTCTTAATATCGAAAATGGTCATTTTCTACAGTATTTTTCGTTAAAAAATAACTTTTTTCGGGAAAAGCCTTCTGAAAGTTGAAAAGTTTTGGTAAATTGACTGTTTCGACAAGCAAAAAGCACTTGAACATGCATATTCGACATACAATATTTTTTCTTCGCTCCTTTTTTTTAAAGATCGGATTTCATTCCGAAAAATTTTTGTCGGAATATTCCGGTCGGAATTTCATTCCGAAAATATCCAAAATTTTCGGTATTTTCGGAATTCTGACCATTTCAAACTCAGAATATTCTGACATTCCGAAATTCCGAAAATTTCCATTCCGCATACCCCTGACACCCCTAAATGAAACTGCTGTGCTCAATTACCCTCTAAACCGGTTTTTTGGCTTGGGATTTTTATGATTATATTATTAGAAGCTGAAGCGAGCAATTTTGATACCATTTCGTAGATCTTATTACGGTCTGAATTTTGGATATATTTTCAAACTAATTTTTGCAGAGCTCAAGTTCGAAAAGTGTGCAGCAAGTTCCATGCAACGATCGATCAGTTAAAGACGCAATGGAGAGATTTTCGAATTGAAATCGATCACGAAAGAAGTTTTATAAAAATGGATGCATACGAGTTTGAGTATTTGGGATCACACAATTCGAGATTCTCGACGGTGCGATTCGGAAGTAATCTAAGAAAACGACTGAAATACGATTGGTTGGATTGCGTATTCAGTGACTTGGAAATTTATTTAAAGCCGTCAAGAGTGGAAATTGAGAATCTCTGTATCACACTTCGAACCAGCCCCGGAATCTCTAATCGTCTCATTCGTCTGTTGACGTCTTCTGGAGGTCTCTTCAATGTCAAATCTGTTCACCTCTTCCCCAATAATTGTGCTCATGCATCGAGAATTCTCGTCTCCTTACAACCGGAAACACTAGAATCGATTCATTTGAATTCGCAAAATCGAAAAGGAGAAATTGAGAAAATTATTCAATTGGAGCAGTTCAAGCGAGCTAAATGTTTGAAGATCCAATTGTTTGCCAATATCGATCCGACACTTCTTTGTCATTTTTATCATCTGAAAACATTCGATATTCGTTCGACAAGTATTGATGCGCAGTCATTGATACAAATTCGAGAGGTTCGTTTTTGAGGGTATATTTTTCTAAAACTCTCTATTCCAGAATCTCTCCAACAATTCCAACTTCGAAGAATGTGAAATTCTCTCCAATCAGCCTTTGAATCTTCTGGAAATCGGAACGGCTCTCGGAGCAACTGTCCAACCGGATCAAAAACGACTCAATTATTCGTACCTTCAAAACGGCGGAACTCTGGAATTCATTCTTACAATGAATTGCATTCGGATTAGAAGGAGTGTGCCGCGAAATGCAGACACTTCTTCTGACGACTCTTCTGACTGGGAAGATGCGGTTCGGATTGACCCAGGGAACCAGCAGAACCGTAATTATATTCATTTCTCTTCATCTGATGACTCTTCTGATGATGACTGATCTTTTCCTTTTCATTTAACTTTTTATAAATGCAGCAAAATGTTTAAAGTTCGCAATAGCAAAACACAGTATCGTCGAAAGTCAGTTTCAAAAACCGAAAATTTTCTAAATACGCCCACAAACTCCAAAAATTCACAATTGCTGAACTGTTTTGGTCCAGTATTAATTTTTGGCGATGAATTTAGGCTCACCAATTAAAAAATTGCTACCCACGGCACCCTGCGCTTCCAAAAGTCACGAGAAACGCGCAAAGGATTGCGCGCGAAATGCGCAAAGGGGTTTTCGTGCGCGAAAGCGGATACTTATCATTTTATCACTGAAAATTCTGAATATCGCACGAAGGAATATATTCTGATCATTTTTTCAACATTTTTCTCTTTAGTTTTTGTAGAGCTGCTCACGAGCTGTCCGTAAAATGCTCATTCGTCCTCATTCGTCGGTTTTTCGCAAAGATATAAGCTTTTGAAAATTGACAGTTCGTTGTGTACTCATCGGAAGCTGAAGAATGCGATTCCTGAACTTGAAAATATATTTGAAATGCTACTTTATTGAATTATTAACACTCTAGCTTCAATTTTCGTAATTCTTGTTTAATTTTCGTCAACAAAAGTCTCGTTCCAGATTCAAACAAGGATAAAAGTCGGTTGTTGAGAACCAAGTGGAAGTTCGTTAGAACAATAGGTCAGTAGGAGGGCTTGATTTAATGTTTAAAAAAAGAGGGAACCTGAAGGAAAACACAAAGTAACAAAACAACACTGAACATATTATCTCTGATCTGAAAATCCAGAAACTTGGTGAAGAAGTGGAGACCTTGAAATCTGAGATTATGAAATTGAACCAGAAGGAGCAGTTTATGACCCGAAGGGAGGACTTTGTGTTTTCCTTCAGGTTCCCTCTTTTTTTAAACATTAAATCAAGCCCTCCTACTGACCTATTGTTCTAATGAACTTCCACTTGGTTCTCAACAACCGACTTTTACCCTTGTTTGAATCTGGAACAAGGCTTTTGTTGACGAAAATTAAACAAGAATTACGAAAATTGAAGCTAGAGTGTTAATAATTCAATAAAGTAGCATTTCAAATATATTTTCAAGTTCAGGAATCGCATTCTCCAGCTTCCGACGAGTACACAACGAACTGTCAATTTTCAAAAGCTTATATCTTTGCGAAAAACCGACGAATGAGGACGAATGAGCATTTTACGGACAGCTCGTGAGCAGCTCTACAAAAACTAAAGAGAAAAATGTTGAAAAAATGATCAGAATGTATTCCTTCGTGCGATATTCAGAATTTTCAGTGATAAAATGATAAGTATCCGCTTTCGCGCACGAAAACCCCTTTGCGCATTTCGCGCGCAATCCTTTGCGCGTTTCTCGTGACTTTTGGAAGCGCAGGGTGCCGTGCTACCTAACCGAAATCAGTGGCAAAAAAATTTAACTTTGGAGTTCACAGGTCACAAATTCTGTTTGTTTCTTATGATCAATTGTAAAGGGATAGAAAATTAATAGTGACCGTATCAGTGTGTGTTTTTCGACAACGTTCGAATAATTATTCGAAAATTTATTCGAATAATTATTCGAACATTTTTCGAATACTGTTCGAATATTTTGTTCGAATACTTATTCGAATATGTTCGAATAATTATTCGAACTTTTCGAATAATTATTCGAAAAGTATTCGAACAATTCGAATAATTATTCGAACATTGTTCGAATTGTTCGAAAGGCAATTTTTTTCGAACAATTTTCGAATAAGTTTCGAATAAATGCAATGATTTCGCAATGAAAAAAATACAAACTGCAAACGACACTCCGAAATAACATGCTGCGCCTAGTTTACCACACGACAGAAATGTTCGAACAAATATTCGAACGAATATTCGAATAGTCATTCGATTATTCGTTCGATTATTCGTTCGAATAATTGTTCGAATAAAATTTCGAAAAACTGTTCGAACGAATATTCGAAAAATTATTCGAATATCATTCGAATTTTTTTCGAAAATAGATATTTTCGAATAAGAAATTTCGAAAAACACACACTGGACCGTATAAAGGGATTCGGATCGATCAATGGTACACAGGGCCGCGAACGGGTCTATTCAATAGTTTTAAATTTGAATTAGCGGGAAAATAGGCGAAGCGACGCTATATAGCGACTCAGTTCACAGATACGGATTTTTAATTGACACTTGAGTAGGTCTGCACATCAATCTTTTTTGGCATTGTGCCAACTAAAGTGCAACTGAGCGTGTTTTCTCATGCAGTCCCTTCGTGCCCTGTGATAATAGTGTCTCCTGGGAAGGCAGAATTCTTGTCTGGGATGTCTTTCTGTTAAGGCTTCCATTCGGACGAATTTTCGTCCGTCCGGTCCGTCCGCCGTCCGGTCCGTCTTCCGTCCGTCCGAAATTCGTCCGGTTACGGTATTTCAGTACGCGAATTCGCGTCAGCGCAGTGCACAATTTGCATTTTAATTGACGACAAATGTATTTTTCGTTGGATTTTGTCGGGTTTTGCCCTATTTACTACGGTAGGCAACGCACACTGACGCGAAATTGCGTAGCACGGACGAGCAAGTCGGACGAAAGTCGGACGGACGACGGACGGACGGCGGGGGTCCGATTTGTTTTCGTCCGAACGGAAGCCTTACTTTCTGTTATTTTCTGAATCAAACTTGAAAGACTGACGCGGCACAAGTATTAGATACGGTCTTGGCTCAAAGTCAACGGAACAAGTTATCACTAACAGAGTCATAAATTTCTGGAACTCTCTCCCGCAAAAAAGTATTCCCGGTTATTCAAGACTAACATTTCCTCGATGGATTTTAACGAATATTTATCCTATACTAGACCGTAAACGAGTAACAATGGAATTTGATATTTATGGAAAATGGATCATGGATCTGGATTAGTATGGAGTTTAGATTTGGATTTTTATGAAAATTTCTGGCTATAACGTGCTGTAGAACTTCTATGGATCCAATCTAATTTCCCTGTATATATTTGTCATTCGTATCATGTATGAGTGGCCTGTGTGTCAATGAATAAAATCAATTCAATTGTGCCAACTAAAGTGCAACTGGGCGTGTTTTCTCATGCAGTCCCTTCGTGACCCTGTGGTGACAGTGCCTCCTGGGAAGGCATAATTCTTGTTTGGGATGTCTTTCTTTTGTTTTAGTTTGTTGCTCGTTTTTTACAAAAAAATCGTTAACATTCGAGCAAATATTTGTCAAAAATTGTCTAATTTTTCAGAAATGTCCCAGCTATTGCCTCCAGATGTCCTCAGAGATCGTCACTTCATTATGTATGACGCTTTGGCGAAACGAGAACCGTATGAAGCATACAAAACGTTCAGCAAAGTCACTAATAACCCTAATTATGACTACGTGGAGTATGACTACTGGTACTACTTTTTCTACTCTGGAAATACGGATTTGTATCATGATAGAAGGTAATTTTAAAATGGAGATGCGGAAAAATATAAAATGAATTTCCAGTATGGATCCGATTCAAGCAACGATTTGTGAGCTTCCCAACGAGATGTTGAGTGAGATTTTGAAGGATTTGGATTTTAAGAATCGGTAGGTCTTTGAATTTTTGAAAATGGGCGGAGTCAAATTTAAAATGGTACCAAAATCAATAAGATTGCTCTTCTCAGCTTTCCTCTAAACCGGTTTTAAGCTCGTGTGCAAGGGTTCCATTTCGGTCGGTCGAAAATCGGCGACCCACGACCCGACCGATTCTGTGCATTTGCGCGACAAGTTGCAAAATAGGCTTACGTTAGTCACGAAAAGTTTCATACACGCTGACGCGCAAATGCACAGAACCGGTCGGTCGGCTGAACTTCCCGACTCAATGGAACCCCTATTCGTCGGGTGTTCTGAAAGTATAGAGAGAAACTGAAACAAAAATTTCAAGGATTCTACCATTCTGTAGATCTCATTCAGGTCTACATTTTGATATAAAAATTTTACCTCATTTTTGTAGAGCTCAAGCTCGTAAAGTGTGCAACAAGTTCCGTGCAACAATTGATAAAAAGAAACCACAATGGAAAAACGTTTACGTTGGAATCGATTATGAAAAAATTATAATACGAATGGATGCATACAAATTTGAGTATTTGAAATCAAACAGTTTGGGATTTTCGACGGTGCGATTCGGATGTAATCAAAGAAAACGACTACAAGACAATTGGTTGGATTGCGCATTCAGTGATTTGGGAATTTATTTAAAGTCGTCAAGAGTGGTGATCGATATTCTCAATATCACACATCGCGCCACGCCCGACGTCTCCAATCGTTTCATCCGTCTTTTGACGTCTTCTGTACAGAATTCTGGAGCACTTCTCAATGTCAAATCGGTCCACCTCCCCTTCAATAATTGTTCTCTTGCATCGAGAATTCTGGTCTCTTTACAACCGGAAACACTGGAATCGATTCAATTGCGTTCGCAGAATCGAGAAGGAGAAATTGAGGAAATTATTCAATTAGAGCAGTTCAAGAGAGCTAAACATTTGACAATACTATTCTTTTACAATATCGATCCGAAACTTCTTTGCCATTTTTATCATCTAAAAACTTTCCATATTCGTTTAACAAGTATTGATGCGCAGTTGATGCTACAAATTCGAGAGGTTTGCTTTTGAGGGTGTTTTTTTTTAATTCTTAATTCCAGGTTCTCTCCAACAAGTCAAACTTTGAATTATGTGAAATTCACTCCAATCAGCCACTGAATCTTCTGGAAATCGGAACGGCTCTCGGAGCTACTGTCAACGAGAATCGAAAACGACTCATTTATTTGTACAACAACCTTCAAAACGGCGGCACTCTGCGATTCATTTTTACAATTAATTACGTTCGGATTAGCAGGAGGAACCAGCAGAACCGTAATCATATTCCTTCCTCTTCATCTGATGACTCTTCTGATGACTGATCTTTTCTATTATCTTTTTTTATATAATTTTTCAAACAAATGCAGCGAAATGTTCAAAGTTCGAAAAATCTAAACACAGTATCATCGAATGTCAGCTTCAAAACTGAAAAGTTTAAAAATAAGCCCGCGAACTACAAAATTTCAGTATTTTTCCACTGATTCTGGTCAGGCATCAACTTTTGGCGATGATTTTAAGCGCATCATTTTTTTTTTGATTCTTAGAAAAAACGTTGATTTTGATCTTATCATTATTGAGATTTTAAAATATCTCTTTTAGTAGAAATTCAGCGGTACTTTCAAACCTTCGCTTTTCTCAATAATGACAAGATCAAAACAAACGTTTTCTATATGAGTCGATAGCTAAGACTCTTCTTTAAATTTTATGGGAAGCCGATTTTTGGGCTCCGCGACATTTCGCAAGTGTAACGTTTCGAAAGTGTGACGTTTCGCAAGTGTGACGTTTCGAAAGTGTGACGTTTCGAAAGTGTAACGTTTCGAAAGTGTGACGTTTCGCAAGTGTGACGTTTCGAAAGTGTAACGTTTCGAAAGTGTGACGTTTCGCAAGTATGACGTTTCGAAAGTGTGACGTTTCGAAAATGTGACGTTTCGAAAGTGTGACGTTTCGCAAGTATGACGTTTCGAAAGTGTAACGTTTCGAAAAGGTGACGCTTCGCAAGTATGACGTTTCGAAAGTGTGACGTTTCGAAAGTGTGACGTTTCGCAAGTGTGACGTTTCGAAAGTGTAACGTTTCGAAAGTGTGACGTTTCGCAAGTGTGACGTTTCGAAAGTGTAACGTTTCGAAAGTGTGACGTTTCGAAAGTGTAACGTTTCGAAAGTGTAACGTTTCGAAAGTGTGACGTTTCGCAAATATGACGTTTCGAAAGTGTGACGTTTCGCAAGTGTGACGTTTCGAAAGTGTGACGTTTCGAAAGTGTAACGTTTCGAAAAGGTGACGCTTCGCAAGTATGACGTTTCGAAAGTGTGACGTTTCGAAAGTGTGACGTTTCGCAAGTGTGACGTTTCGAAAGTATAACGTTTCGAAAGTGTGACGTTTCGAAAGTGTAACGTTTCGAAAGTGTAACGTTTGGCAATATTGTCTGAAAATTTGGGAGTAATAAGATCAGTTTCAGCTGACTATGAGATATGCTCAATGGGCCGAACATGTCATGTCGTGCTCCGACGTCCATATCTCCGGAGCCAATCATCCAAAGTGAACCAAACTTTGTATGTTACTTATTTCATCTAGTACTAACATTTTCTTAAACAAATTATAAAAATTCATTGACCACAGGAAAAGTTTTTATTTTTTATTTTGGGATGACGCCTACACCCGGAAGGATTCTGGAGCCCAAAATGAAATTTGATTTTCAAAAAACTATGTGTTCTACTCTCAGTCTTATCGTTAAGTAACATGCCAAATTTCGTGTCACTTGAACATATTTGAGCAAAGTTATAAACAAAAACATAAAGTGACCCTCACCATTTGCCGCCACTGTATAAGTGTCCTATGTGTCCTACAATGAATAAAATCAATTCAATTGTGCCAACTAAAGTGCAACTGGGCGTGTTTTCTCATGCAGTCCCTTCGTGACTCTGTGGTGACAGTGCCTCCTGGGAAGGCACTGTTCTTGTTTGGGATATCTTTCTTTTGTTTTAGTTTGTTGCTCGTTTTTTACAAAAAAATCGTTAACATTCGAGCAAATATTTGTCAAAAACTGTCTAATTTTTCAGAAATGTCCCAGCTATTGCCTCCAGATGTCCTCAGAGATCGTCACTTCATAATGTATGACGCTTTGGCGAAAAGAGAAACGTATGAAGCTTACAAAACGTTTTGTAAAGCCACTAAGAACGAGAACTATGATTATGTGGAGTATGAGTACTGGTACTACTTTTTCTATAACGGAAATACGGATATGGAACACGATAGAAGGTAATTTGAAAATCAAGATGTGGAATAATAAATAATTTATTTTCAGTTTAGATCCGATTCAAGCAACGATTTGTGAGCTTCCCAACGAGATGTTGAGTGAGATTCTGAAGAATTTAGATTTTAAGAATCGGTAGGTCTTTGAAATTTTGAAAATGGGCGGAGTCAAATTTAACGGCGATTTTTCTCCTTTTTAAATAAAGATTATTCGATCCAAGCTTATAAGAAAATGTAGAGCTCAATAAGATCTTCAAAATGGTACCAAAATTAATAAGATTGCTCTTCTCAGCTTTCCTCTAAACCGGTTTATTGGCTCGGGACAATGGTTCCATCTCGGTCGTTCGAAAATCGGCGACCCACGACCCGACCGATTCTGTGCATTTCACTATCAGCGACAAGTTGCAAAATAGGCTTACGCTATTGTAGCGGTAAAATGCAGCTGAACCTGCGCCACCGCACTCCTGTGGTAAAAGAACATGGTGGCCCAACATGGTGGCGCAGGTCCAGCTGCATTTTACCGCCACAATAGTCGCGAAAAGTTTCATACAAGCTGACGCGCAAATGCACAGAACCGGTCGGTGTGCTGAACTTCCCGACCGAATGGAGCGCCTACTCGTCGGGTGTTTTAAAAATATAAAGAAAAACTGAAACAAGCAATTCAATTGATTCTACCATTCTGTAGATCTCATTGAGGTCTACATTTTGATATACAGTGGCGAGATGTGGTGAGTGTACCTTTGATATTCAGTGAATAACTTTGCTTAAACATGTCCGAATGACTTGAAATTCAGCATGTTTATTAACGATATGACTGAGAGTAGAACACATAGTTTTTTGAAAATTGAAATCGCTTCTGGGCTCCAGAATCCTTCCTGATGTAGGCGTGGTTTGAAATTCCAAAAAATAACTTTTTCTGAGGTTGTTAATTTTTTGTAATTTGTCAAAGAAAATGTTGGTACTAGATAAAATAAGTAACCCACAAAGTTTGGTTCACTTTGGATGATTGGCTCCGGAGATATAGACGACGGAGCACCCAATGGCGAGTTTGGCACATTGAGCATATCTCGGCTGAAACTGATCGTAGGACTCTCAAATTTTCAGTAGATATGTATCTTTGAATGTACTACAATATGGCAATAATCATTTTCAATTCTGAGTAAAAAATATGTTGGCGAAGTACAGGGCTAATTTTGACCAAATGAAGGCATTGTATCGAAAAAAATTCTTTGCCCATAATCAAGTATTCTTTTTGCTAGTGTGTAGTACATTTAAAGATACATGTTCTCTGAAAATTTGAAAGTCCCACAATCAGTTTCCGCCGAGATATACTAATTGTGCCAAACATGTCATTTAGGGCTCCGACGTCCATATCTCCGGAGCCAATCTTCCAAAGTTGACCAAACTTTGTAGGTTACTTATTTCATCTAGTACCAACATTTTCTTAAACAAATCACAAAAAACCATCAACCTCGGAAAAAGTTATTTTTTGGACTTTCAAACCACGCTTACATCAGAAAGGGTTCTGGAGCCCAGAAGCGATTTCAATTTTCAAAAAACTATGTGTTCTACTCTCAGTCATATCGTTAATAAACATGCTAAATTTCAGGTCATTCGGACATGTTCGAGCAAAGTTATTCACTGAATATCAAAGGTACACTCACCACATCTCGCCACTGTATAATTTTTACCTTTTTTGCAGAGCTCAAGCCCGAAAAGTGTGCAGCAAGTTCCGTGCAACAATCGATCAGTTAAAGACACAATGGAAAAACTTTAACGTTGAAATCAATTATGGAAAAATTATAATACGAATGGATGCATACAAATTTGAGTATTTGAAATCAAGCTGTTTGGGATTTTCGACGGTGCGATTCGGATGTAATCAAAGAAAACGACTACAAGACAATTGGTTGGATTGTGCATTCAGTGATTTGGGAATTTATTTAAAGTCGTCAAGAGTGGAAATCGATTATCTTAGTATCACACTCCGCACCAGCCCCGGAATCTCCTATCGTCTGATTTGCCTTTTGGAGTCTTCTGTACAGAATTCTCGAGCACATCTCAATGTCAAATCGGTTCGCCTCTCCCTCAATAATTATGCTTTTGCATCGAGAATTCTCGTCTCCTTACAACCGGAAACACTAGAATCGATTTATTTGTATTCAAAGAATCAAAAAGGAAAAATCGAGAAAATTATTCAATTGGAGCAGTTCAAGAGAGCAAAACATATGGAAGTCCAATTGTTTGCCAATATCGATCCGACACTGCTTTGCCATTTTTATCATCTGAAAACATTCGATATTCGTTTGACAAGTATTGATGCGAAGTTGATGCTACAAATTCGAGAGGTTTGTTTTTGAAGGTGTATTTTATTGAAATTCTCTATTCCAGAATCTCTCCAACAATGCCGATTTCGAAGAATGTGAAATTCTCTCCAATCAGCCACTGAATCTTCTGGAACTCGGAACGGCTCTCGGAGCAACTGTCGACGAGAATCAAAGACGACTCGATTATTTGTATAACAACCTTCAAAACGGCGGCACTCTGCGATTCATTTTTACAATGAATTCCAAATCCGGTAATATTTGGATTGAAAGGAATATGCAGCAAAATGCAGACACATCTTCCGATGACTCATCTGACTGGGCAGAGGAAGTTCGCATTGACAGGAGGAACCAGCAGAACCGTAATCATATTCCTTCCTCTTCATCTGATGACTCTTCTGATGATGACTGATCTTTTCTTTTTTAGATAATTTTTTAAATAAATGCTACAAAATGTTCAAAGTTCGAAAAATCTAACCACACAGTATCACCGAATGTCAGCTTCAAAACTGAAAAGTTTTCAAATAAGCCCGCGAACTACAAAATTTCAGTATTTTTCCACTGATTCTGGTCAGGCATCAACTTTTGACGATGATTTTAAGCGCATCAATTTCTTGTTCGAAAATTCCCTACAAATTTTAAAGGAGGATCTCAGCTATCGATACTTGGAAAAAACGTTGATTTTGATCTTATCATTATTGAGATTTTAAAATATCTCTTTTAGTAGAAATTCAGCGGTACTTTCAAACCTTCGCTTTTCTCAATAATGACAAGATCAAAACAAACGTTTTCTATATGAGTCGATAGCTAAGACTCTTCTTTAAATTTTATGGGAAGCCGATTTTTGGGCTCCGCGACATTTCGCAAGTGTGACGTTTCGAAAGTGTGACGTTTCGCAAGTGTGACGTTTCGAAAGTGTGACGTTTCGAAAGTGTGACGTTTCGAAAGTGTGACGTTTCGAAAGTGTGACGTTTCGCAAATATGACGTTTCGAAAGTGTGACGTTTCGCAAGTGTGACGTTTCGAAAGTGTGACGTTTCGAAAGTGTAACGTTTCGAAAGTGTGACGTTTCGCAAGTGTGACGTTTCGAAAGTGTGACGTTTCGAAAGTGTGACGTTTCGCAAGTATGACGTTTCGAAAGTGTGACGCTTCGAAAGTGTGACGTTTCGCAAGCGTGACGTTTCGAAAGTGTGACGTTTCGCAAGTGTGACGTTTCGAAAGTGTGACGTTTCGCAAGTGTGACGTTTCGAAAGTGTAACGTTTCGAAAGTGTGACGTTTCGCAAGTATGACGCTTCGAAAGTGTGACGTTTCGCAAGCGTGACGTTTCGAAAGTGTGACGTTTCGCAAGTGTGACGTTTCGCAAGTGTGGCGTTTCGAAAGTGTGACGTTTGGCAATATTTTCTGAAAATTTGAGAGTAATAAGATCAGTTTCAGCTGAGATATGCTCGATGGGCCGAACATGTCATGTCGTGCTCCGACGTCCATATCTCCGGAGCCAATCATCCAAAGTGAACCAAACTTTGTATGTTACTTATTTCATCTAGTACTAACATTTTCTTTAAAAAATTATAATAATTCATTGACCACAGGAAAAGTTTTTATTTTTTATTTTGGGATGACGCCTACACCCGGAAGGATTCTGGAGCCCAAAATGAAATTTGATTTTCAAAAAACTATGTGTTCTACTCTCAGTCTTATCGTTAAGTAACATGCCAAATTTCGTGTCACTTGAACATATTTGAGCAAAGTTATAAACAAAAACATAAAGTGACCCTCACCATTTGCCGCCACTGTATAAGTGTCCTATGTGTCCTACAATGAATAAAATCAATTCAATTGTGCCAACTAAAGTGCAACTGGGCGTGTTTTCTCATGCAGTCCCTTCGTGACTCTGTGGTGACAGTGCCTCCTGGGAAGGCACTGTTCTTGTTTGGGATATCTTTCTTTTGTTTTAGTTTGTTGCTCGTTTTTTACAAAAAAATCGTTAACATTCGAGCAAATATTTGTCAAAAACTGTCTAATTTTTCAGAAATGTCCCAGCTATTGCCTCCAGATGTCCTCAGAGATCGTCACTTCATAATGTATGACGCTTTGGCGAAAAGAGAAACGTATGAAGCTTACAAAACGTTTTGTAAAGCCACTAAGAACGAGAACTATGATTATGTGGAGTATGAGTACTGGTACTACTTTTTCTATAACGGAAATACGGATATGGAACACGATAGAAGGTAATTTGAAAATCAAGATGTGGAATAATAAATAATTTATTTTCAGTTTAGATCCGATTCAAGCGACAATTTGTGAGCTTCCCAACGAGATGTTGAATAAGATTCTGGAGAATTTGGATTTTCATAATCGGTAGGTCTTTGAATTTGAAAAATGGGCGGTACCAAAATCAATAAGATTGCTCTTCTCAGCTTTCCTCTAAACCGCTTTTTTTGGCTCGGGTGCAAGGGATCCATTACGGTCGGTCGAAAATCGGCGACATATGACCGACCCAGTCGACCGACCGGTCCGTCGGCTAAACTTCCCGACCCAATGGAACCCCTACTCGTCGGGCGTTTTAAAAGTATAAAGAAAAACTGAAACAAGCAATTCAATTGCTTCTACCATTCTGTAGATCTCATTCAGGTCTACATTTTGATATAAAAATTTTACCTCATTTTTGTAGAGCTCAAGCTCGTAAAGTGTGCAACAAGTTCCGTGCAACGATCGATCAGTTAAAGACACACTGGAGAGATTTTCGAATTGAAATCGATCACGAAAAAATTATAATACGAATGGATGCATACAAATTTGAGTATTTGAAATCAAGCTGTTTGGAATTTTCGACGGTGCGTTTCGAAAGTAATCTATGAAAACGACTGAAATACGATTGGTTGGATTGCGTATTCAGTGATTTGGGAATTTATTTAAAGTCGTCAAGAGTGGAAATCGATTATCTTAGTATCACACTACACACCACCCCCTGCGTCTCCAGTCGTCTGATTCGCCTTTTGAAGACTTCTGTACAGAATTCTGGAGCACTTCTCAATGTCGAATCGGTCCACCTCTCCCTCAATAATCATGCATCAAGAGTCCTCGTATCTTTCCAACCGGAAACACTAGAATTGATTAAATTGGATTCGCAGAATCGAAAAGGAGAAATCGAGAAACTTATTCAATTGGAGCAGTTCAAGAGAGCTAAATATGTGAATGTCCAAATGTTCGCCAATAGCGATCCGACACTTCTCTGCCATTTTTATCATCTGAAAAAATTCTATATTCGTTTGAGAAGTGTTGATGCGCGGTTGGTGAAGAAATGTCGAAAGGTTCGTTTTTGGGCGTGTATTTTTTTTTGAAATTCTCAATTCCAGGCTCACTCAAACAATGCGAACTTCGTAGAATGTCAAATTCTTTCCAACCAGCCACTTAATCTTCTAAAAATTGGAACTGCTCTCGGAGCAACTGTCAACGAATCGATGCGAAGATTCAAGCATTCGTACACAAACCCTCACACCGGCAAAACTCTGCGATTCATTTTCGCAATGGATTATTTTCAGATTCACAGTTATATTAATTCAGACAGTTCTTCTGATGACTCTTCTGATGATGACTGATCTTTTCCTTTCTTTTTTGTATAATTTTTTAAAAATAAAGCAAAGCCGACCCAGTGAGGGGCCGTAGGCTCCGAGTCCGATGAATTAATTGGCAATATTTTATTTATAGAAACCCAGCGTTTTTGTACATATGCGCGGTACGCGCATCAGGTTGCGTTTGGATAAAATGGAATAGAAAATTGTTGTGTCCCTGAGCCAAGTGATAGAGATGTGGTAGACCAAAGAGCTTTATTAGAAAGCGAATAAGTAGAGAAAGGAATAGTTAAGGAAACAAAAACTAATCAATAATAGAGTTCAGTTCTAGTACTGGGAGTTTCCACGTGGCGAGGTCATCATCATTTCCAACGGGGCCGGTCACGCTCGGCCCCAACAAAAATGAATGAAAAAGTCGTTGTAGGTGCGAAGCATTTCTATTTCATTTTATCGAAGGCTACAACGGCGAACTGATTGTTTATTCATTTCAGCCTAAGATTTCAAGTGCAGTAGTAGAGGTTTTAACCTTAAAAGCCTTACAGTTTTCGAAATATTTTGAACAATAACTGTCCTTTTTAAAACCTTCATACGTTTGAGTAATCACACCCCAATAAGTAACAAGGCGCAGCCGTGTCCAGCGACGCGAAGCGTCGCTAGTCCCAAGTTTTCAGGTATCCCTATTCTTTCTAACCACATTTTGACTGAAAGGCCCTTTGACATAATTCAGTCATATTTGAAAGGTGGATCGATCATTTTCATCACTAAATATGCTACTTCAGTCTGAATGTTGACCTAAAAAGCTAAAGATGTGAAAAAACCCAGATGGAACAAACTTTTTGTGGAGCATTGTAATAAATGGTAATTTACATCTTTTTACTAATAAATCACGATGTGAACCGACTGGTTATCACTATGTTGACTCCGTTCTCATCATGTTATTCTTCCCGGAACTTTACTAATCCTGAATAAAGTAGAAGTATTTTTTCAAATTTAGAATTCCAATAAAAAAGTTGGGTCCATCACAGGGTCTCAGCGCGGTACATGATTTGAATTGCCACGCAAATTTTCGCATGCGGAATGCGGATGCGTCGCGTGCTAGGTGCGACATATTCGCTGCGTAGCGACTCAGTTTAGTTTTTCCTACGAGAAACTTCACAAAATTTGAAACTGGGAAACCGCAAGCTGTCTGCGTCTTTCTCTTGGCTTGGCCGTGCGACAGAGCGCGCTTTCTCGATGTACCGTCCTGCGACCTTGTGGTCCATTCAATTCTGAAAATCATGTCACAGAGGGACCATTCTTTGCACTTGTGAATGTTCATTGCATTTGGGACCATTCTTTGCACTTGGGACCGTGCTTTGCATTTGGGACCATTCTACGCCAATAGAGCCTGTTCTTGATTACTGATCCTTTTTAATCGATTTGTTTTTAGAATGAGAAATATTTACTTGAAAGGCGGAGATAATGTTCGAAGTAATCCCACAACTCTGAAACACTTTATTTTCTTCGGTGCCATCAATATTGAACGAATTCTCATAATAATAAAATGTGTTACTAATTTGGTGATAAAGAATAGATGAACATATAAAGAGCGGGAGTGTGAGGGGAGATTTAGAGAGTGAATAGAAGGGGGATGGGTGGTCTGGGACAAACCAGCAGGTGATGGATGTGTGAGGAATGCAATTTAGCAATTCAACATTCTTGCACTTCGCGACTGAGTAAATCGCAAGTGCGCTCTATTGTCAC
The DNA here is from genome assembly GCA_963966625.1 of Caenorhabditis zanzibari. NCBI lineage: Eukaryota > Metazoa > Nematoda > Chromadorea > Rhabditida > Rhabditidae > Caenorhabditis > Caenorhabditis zanzibari. The sequence continues at coordinate 17,170,023 of OZ016472.1, read as the reverse complement.
GAGCTAGAGAGCGGAGAGTGGTAGAGATAAACGGACTTTTTTCGTAGTTTTTTGGACAATTTTTTCTTTTTTAGTTTGTTGCTCGTTTTTTTACAGAAAATCGTTTTGTCTAATATTTCAGAAATGTCCCAGCTATTGCCTCCAGATGTCCTCAGAGATCGTCACTTCATTATGTATGACGCTTTGGCGAAAAGAGAACCCTATGAAGCTTACAAAATGTTCTGTAAAGTCACTAATAACCCTAACTATGACTACGTGGAGTATGAGTACTGGTACTACTTTTTCTATAACGGAAATACGGATGTATATCATGATAGAATGTAATTTGAAAGTGGAGATGTTAAAAAATATATAATGTATTTGCAGTTTGGATCCGATGCAACTGATGATTTGTGAGCTTCCCAATGAGATGCTGATTGAGATTCTGAAGGATTTGGATTTTGAGGATCGGTAGGTCTTTGAAATTTCGAAAATGGGCGGGGCCAAATTTAAAAGCGATTTTTCTTCTTTTTAAATAAAGATTGTTCAATCCAAGTTTATGAGAAGATGTAGAGCTCGATACGATCTTCAAAATGGTACCTAAATCGAAAAGATTACTCTTCTCATCTTTCCTCAAAACCGGTTTTTTGGTTCGGGTGTTTCGAAAGTATAGAGAAAAACTGAAACAAGCAATTCAATTGATTCTATTATCGAAAATATGAAACTGAGACTCGGTGTTTGCACTCTGTCGATTTACGAGGCCCCGCCCACAAATCTATTTGGGCAGCGCGCAGTTGTTTTTGTTTTGTGGGCGGGGCCTCGTAAATCGACAGAGTGCAAACACCGAGTCTCAGTTTCATTTTTTTCGATAATACCATTGATTCTCATTGAGTTCTACCTTTTGATATACAATTGTCACCTCATTTTTGTATAAGGCTTCCGTTCGGACGAAAACAAATCGGACCCCCGCCGTCCGTCCGTCGTCCGTCCGACTTTCGTCCGACTCGCTCGTCCGTGCTACTGTCGTTTCAAGAGAATCTCGCAAAAAAAATTTCCGAAAATAATGCGCGCACTGAAAAATAAGCAACGCCCCTTTTTGCAACTCCGCCGCACACTTTTTCCTGTCTTTTTCGAAGAGGGGGTTCGGACTGGGTTTTCGATGATTTTTTCTGAAACTACGCGATGAAAATAACAAAAAAGTTTCTAGAAACAAACAATTTGCATGTTAGAATCGTTCTAGGTTGTTTTTATTTCGTAAACTCGCATTTGAACGGAAATACGCACGAACAAAGATTTTTGCCGATTTTTTATCGTTTTTCTCGCCGAACTGCTCGAAAAATTGGCCATTTACATTTCTTGATGCTTTTCTTGCAACTTATTTCAATAATTCGCCCTAAAATCAATAAAAATCGGCAAAAATCTTTGTTCGTGCGTATTTCCGTTCAAATGCGAGTTTACGAAATAAAAACAACCTAGAACGATTCTAACATGCAAATTGTTTGTTTCTAGAAACTTTTTTGTTATTTTTATCGTGTAGTTTCAGAAAAAATCATCGAAAACCCAGTCCGAACCCCCTCTTCGAAAAAGACAGGAAAAAGTGTGCGGCGGAGTTGCAAAAAGGGGCGTTGCTTATTTTTCATTGCGCGCATTTTTTTCGGAAATTTTTTTTGCGAGATTCTCTTGAAACGACAGTACGCAATTTCGCGTCAGTGTGCGTTGCCTACCGTAGTAAATAGGGCAAAACCTGACAAAATCCAATGAAAAATACATTTGTCGTCAATTAAAATGCAAATTGTGCACTGCGCTGACGCGAATTTGCGTACTGAAAAACCGTAACCGGACGAATTTCGGACGGACGGAAGACGGACCGGACGGCGGACGGACCGGACGGACGAAAATTCGTCTGCATGGAAGCCTTATTTTTGTAGAGCTCAAGCCCGTAAAGTGTGCAGCAAGTTCCGTGCAACAATCGATAAAAGGAAACCACAATGGAAAAACTTTTACGTTGAAATCGATTGTGAAAAAATTATAATACGAATGGATGCATACAAGTTTGAGTATTTGAAATCAAACAGTTTGGGATTTTCGACGGTGCGATTCGGATGTAATCAAAGAAAACGACTAAAATACGATTGGTTGGATTGTGCATTCAGTGATTTGGGAATTTATTTAAATTCGTCAAGAGTGGAAATCGATAATCTCAGTATCATACTTCGCACTACCCCCCGCGTTTCCAAACGTTTCATTCGTCATTTGAAGTCTTCTGTACAGAATTCTGGAGCTCTCTTCAATGTCAAATTTGTCCGCCTCTCCTTGAATAATTGTGCTCATGAATCGAAAATTCTCGCCTCTTTACAACCGGAAACACTAGAATCGATTCATTTGAATTCGCAGAATCGAGAAGAAGAAATAGTGAAAATTATTCAATTGGAGCAGTTCAAGAGAGCTGAATATGTGGATATGCATATGTTTGCCAATATCGATCCGGGCCTTCTCTGCCATTTTTGTCATCTGAAAAAATTCGATATTCGTTTGACAAGTTTTGATGCGCAGTCGCTGATACAAATTCAAGAGGTGTGTTTGTGGGGGGTGTATTTTCTTTAAATTCTTAATTCCAGGCTCTCTCAAGCAATGCGAACTTCGTAGAATGTAATATTCTCTTCAACCAGCCACTGAATATTCTCGAAATCGGAACGGCTCTCGGAGCAACTGTCAACGAATCGATTCAAAGACGATTCAAGTACTTATACACAAACCCTCACAACGGCCAAACTCTGCGATTCATTTTTGCAATGGATTACGTTCGGATTCACAGTTATATGGAGCTGAATTCATACAGTTCTTCTGACTCCTCATCTGATGACTCTTCGGATGATGACTGATTTTTTCACTTCTTTTTTATATAATTTTTGTAAATGCAGCAAAATGTTCAAAGTTCGAAAAAGCAAACCAAATTATCGTCGAAAGTCAGTCTCAAATACCGAAAGGTTGGTCAAATATCAATTTTTGGCGACACAGGGTTGCAAAAGGGTACATCCGTAAATCTACACAAAATTTTGTGTTGAGATATTCGCTGCGTAGCGACTCAATCACATGCTTTAATTGTGAGTATCGCAAAGGTCTCAACTCGAATTTTTGAGTAGATTTACGGATGTACCCTTTTGCAACCCCGTGGGCGATGATTTTCGGTTCACCAATTAAAAAAAATTGAGTGCGTTGGGAATTTGGGATGTCTTTTTTAGTTCTTCTTGAAAAAGTTCATGATAATTCACCGGCTATTTTTTCACTTCTTCCATTATCGGGGATTACACGGCACCCTGGCACTCCAATTTAGCGTACTGTAGAATTATGTGAGACCGCAAACACCGCGGCGAAATGCTCCGCATTTACGCGTAAAATTTTGGGCACGATTTCGCGAAAACTTCAACCTTGTCGCCCATAGTTTAGAACAAAATTTTCCGGTCAAAAACCAATAGAAAATGTTAATATAAAAATTCTACATCTGAAAAGTATAAGAACATCAACTTTCGTCAAGTTTTGAAAGAGAAATCGGTGAATTTCGTTAAAAATTTTAAATGAATAGAACTCCTCTTACGCTGAACTAAAATGCATGTTTTTATGCTTTTTGAACAGGAATTCTCTCAACTTAAAAAAAAAAAGAGAATTGTTTATAGAAAATAAGTCTGTTTCTCAAGAAATTTATCGATAAGTGATTTTCCCGTTGTGAAATAGCAATACATTTCTTCGGGTTACTGTAGTTTACAAAAAAATTTTTTATGCGTCAAGGAAAGCTACACAAAGTACGTCAACAATTGTTTTCGCATTTTGGAGGCGCAGGGTGCCGTGGGATTGAGAAGATTCCTGAAAAAAAGTGGAATTCTTTGCGAGAAATTCAAGCGAAAAAAATAACAAAAATGGAAGAAAAAAAAAATTAAAAATCTTGCACGAAACAAAAAACTGTAAACTTGAAGGCGCAGGTCCGAAAATTTGCAATTGGGTCTCACCACGAAAAAAAGCGCTACACACACTTTCGAAATGTCAGACATGCGAAACGTCACATTTGCGAAACGTCGCAGAGCCAAAAATTGACAAACCAGCCGATTTCTGTCAAAATTTTTTACGATTCTTCAGATAATTCGGCTTTTAGAAGCGCTTTTTTAATAACAAAAAAAATTGAAAAAAAAGAGAAAAAAAGAAAATAACAAATTGAATGTAAAGTAACAAAAAAATCTAATTCAAACAAATATATTAATTATTGAAATTCGAAGCCGATTCTGCGATAATATCGATGGTTGTCTCAAGTGCACGACCAATGACTTCCACGGGGATTCTCTGAAAATTAATCGATATTTTTCATCAAATTTCACAAAAATGATACCGTATCTCTAACAGCTAAATCTGCAATAAGTGACTTCAATTTTCGCTGGAATGCTTTGATGGCTGAATGATTGATTTGATATGTTACGGTCTTCAGGGAAACGAGAAAATCTCGAAGACTAGTCGATTCTCCAACAGGGGGACGTCGGTGTTCCACCAATACAAAGAGGCATGCATCAAAATGAATGCTGATTTTATCCAGATCAATTTCTTGATTTCCCGAGGCCTCAATTCTCGCTTCGATTGTCTTCAGAAGGCTATTCAGTGAGGGAGATTCAATAGCCAAAACTGGTAGTCGAAGAACATTCAATAGTTCTTTAACACTTGTTGGTGGTGCTGGTAGAATAAGGTCTTCGGGTTTTTGCTCGATAAGGAATTCCGGCTTCTGCTCCATCGATACATCATCCTGATCATATGTCAAAGTATCTAATCCATGGCTCTCAGAGCTGCTCAAATCGAAATCCATCAACTCGTCCTCCGATTCTCGATATCTCGCCCACCTTCCGCGCCGTTTCATATGACTCCCTTCCAATTCCATACTTCCGTCTTTAGCTCTGTAGTATTGGATTCTTTGTTCCCAGTCCAACTCAACAATCGCGTCTTCTTGAAGTCTGCAAATTTGGAAAATTTAAAGGAGGGCTCCGGGCAAAATTTTTTTTCTTTGAAAATATGCAATATTTCGCACTGATTCCGAATATCATAATGAAAATTCTCAAAAAGTTCTTCAAACACATGAAAAATCACTTCAAACAGGCCCAGTTTCAGGAATTGTCTCCGGCGGCCGTGTGGCCTAACTCCTGGAGATTTCTCTTCCACGCCGATTCTTTTCACTTTTCACTGCTTTTTCGGTGAAAATTATTGTTTTTCTGTGAATTTTTGTTGAAATACTCGCATTCCATTTGATTTTCACCGAAAAAGCAGTGAAAATTGAACAAATCGGCACTAAAAACGGCGGCCGAGTCTGATGGAAGAGAAACCTCCAGGAGTTAGGCCACGCGGCCGCCGGAGACACACGGCCTCCTGGCGGCGAAATTTTTTGAATTTTCCCCCCGTCGTCTGCCGTCTCTTCACTCTCGCTTTTCTCTGTCGTCTCCTTGTCTCTCGCTGCTGCCACCACTGTTGAATGCCTCTCAGCAGATCTGTCTATGGTTGGTTGTGTTTTATGAACTAGTTAAGCAATTTTATCAGTTTTTTCGGCATTTTTCAAGTGAAAAGGTTAGTATTATTCTCTTTTCTTATTTTTCAAATGATAAAATGTATGACTAGCAATAATTAAATTTTAATTTTCAGGTATAACAAAAAGAGGAGGATTGTGGCAAGAGCAGGATGATTGCAGAGCGGTTAGTGGTGAAAGTTCAGCGTTTTTCTTCTCCGCCCAATTTTTTTCAGGTGCTCCATCCATTGACATCAGTAACACAAGCTCAAAGAAGAAGGAGAAACGAGGAGAGAGCGACGAAGAAAAATGACTGCAAGGAAGAATATTGCAGAGCGGTTAGTGGTGAACATTCAGCGTATTTCTTCTCCGCCAAACTTTTTTCAGGTGCTCCATTCGTCAACAGCTGGAGGATGAGAAGGTGGAAAGATTTGAAATTTAAAACGGTGAAAAAAAAAAGAAATATTTAACTTTTGCGATAAATTTGGAGTATTTTGAAACTAAAAAAAAATTATAGAACGAAAATTAAAATTTTAAAGTCAAAATCAGATAAGGTTGTGATTATCAGTCGATACTCCAGTGTCATAAAGCCAATTACGGATTCCTAGCTCTCGTAGAATGAGGCGACTGCGTTCTTTGACTCCTCTAATCGGCGCGAAATATCTATTGAGGTTGTTGTAGAGCGCGTGGTAATGCTCGATCCCTTGCTCCGATGTTTTCCCCCAGCTATGATGCTTGCGTAAGTAAGGGATGAGGTGGAATCCGAGCAAATGAAGCTTAGGAGTCAAAACTTCTTTTGGAAACGCTACTTTCATGTCGTGTAGGAATTGCTGAAGAATTTCCTCAATATCATCAATATCTGCGTCGGTGTAGCTTTGACTGTCACTCTTAGACATTATAATCGCTAGTCCTTTCATGGCTCTTTTGACTAATTGATTTTGCGGAGTGTCGCGTAGAATATCGAAAATTGTGTCAATGTGGGCATCCCTCAAAATTCTTCTTACTTGGTTTCCACCAAGTGTTTGATACCAGCATCGTGGATCACTGCCAATGGATGCAAGGAATTCTTCGAGCTTCTGCCGATTCGCGCCAGTTGATTTGTGCAGAAGAGATTCGAGGTCAACTCTTCGTGTGGTGAGTTCTTTTTGATCTTCAGCAACAGACTGAACTTCTTCTCTAAGGTTTTTGAAAGCCTCAAATACTCTTCTTTTCTGCTCATCCGCATCTATATTTTGACATTCGTTACACATCCATGATTTCAGCTTCGATGCGCGAAATTTTTCATCTGGAGAGAACAAAGATGAGCATCCGAAGTGGAAGTGGCCGTGACAGGCGGAGCATCTGAGAAGTTTCTCTCTTTTGCTGTGCGTGGAAAGATGATTCACAACGCAAAAAGAAGAGTTGCACATTGGCTCCGGAGTCTTCAGATGAGCATGTGGATTAGAAGAAACGAGGCGGAATGCGGTTGCCGTTGCAAAAGCATCATCCTTCGCGATGAGCAGTGCTTCGAGTTTCTGATTCAGAAGAGCCTCCTCCTTGCACATCGCAGTCAAATTCTTCTTATGCTCACGCATAGTTTTTGCTGAGTTGTCATCTGTCCTATCCATAGAGTTGATTTCTCCATTTATATGGTTCTCAAAATATCGACTGAAACATCCAGTCGATAGATGCACAGTTGGAATGCCGAAATCTTCTGGCTCAACTTGACAGAGTGCCTTGGATCCTCGCTTGACAGAGTTTGATCCAGATTTGGAATCTTCCGAATAAGAAGAGAGAGTTCGAGCAGCGTGCTTCTGAGAGAAATCTACTTGATCCAGTGTCAAGGCACGGCTTCCTTGGAGAGCCCAGGAAGCTTTGCAAGAGTAACAAGGATTAGAAGAAGACTGTCCTCTGTGACCTAGTAAAGCCGATACGAATTTCAAATCTCCAATGACTTTTTTGTCAATTCGTTTCGTCACAATAGCTCCTTCTGCTGACTGATAGGATACATATTTCAGCTGGTTCCACATTTCGAAGACCTTTCCAGCATTGACACGAAGCTCTTGCTCATTGTCGTGTCCTTCATAAATGCAAATTGGAAGAAGGTTGTCCGGAGAGTTGGGATTTGGAGTATCCTCGAAGGAAATGCAGAGTTTCGTTTCTTTGGAGCCCTTGTCTCCGAGAAGACATGTGACAATAGAATCTGAAATGGGACTTCTGAGATATTCGAAATGAGGCACAATTCTAACCTCCAGTTGTTTTCAATCTTTTGTACTTATCTAAAGTTTCCAGTCTTCTCTTAATACCGAGCTCCAAGTTTTTGATTGTCATCACAAAACACTGAATTTTTACTTTTCTCTTATTCTCCAATTCCTCATCCTTTTCCAAAATAGCAATATTATAGTTCTCCGAAATATCAATGTCTTTTTTCAGCAAATCAACGGATCCTCTCGTTGCGAAAACGTCAAATCCGAGAGATTGTTGGAACATCTTTTTTGCCATTTTCAAATCACGATCCGATAGGTGAAGAGATGACCGTAGAATGAATGTTTGCTCTGGTGTCAATCTACAGGGTGCGATACCATCCGAATGAGCTTTTAAGACAATATTGTGAAGAAGATGACAGTAATCAATATTCGTTTGAGCCCCTCCTCTCATGTAACGTTCGCAGAGAATCACAGCCTTTCTTTGGAGAAATGAAGACTGAATTACGGAATACTTTCCAAGTTGAGAGATTCGGTGATTCTGCTCCTCCTCCTTCTTTTGGAATTCTCTGGAAATCCTATCCCTCTCCGAAGATAATTTTCTGAAATCTTCTCGAAGTGAGGCATTCGATTCGGCTTGTTTCTTTGCACTCAGGATATTCAAGGTTTTTAGATTGTCTAATTCGGCGGATGTCAGTTCGAGCTGTGTGGAAGTGGATTGAGAAGTGTTGAGGGAAACCTCAAGCGAGCGTTCAACATCAGTCTTTTTCTGAACATAACTGTTTACTTTCCGAAAACCCCACTTCTATATACCATTAAAATGTGATGTATCTCTGCTCGCAAAATCTCACACTCGTCACGACTGTCGCGCTGATCTTGTTCTAATTGATCGCGAAGCTAAATCATCATAATTTGCTATTTCACAGCTAAGTTTTCCAACCTTTCGTTCTCTCTCTAGGTCCTCACGCGCCTCTCTAAGCTGATTATCTTTTTGTGCTAACTCCGCTTTCAGACCGTCAGAAATCTAGAAAAAAGTTTTAATTTAGAAAATAATAAAACCTAGCCACCTTCTTCTCCTCCTTAAATAAATTTCGCCATTTTTCAGCAGACGCGCTTCCTCTCAGATTTTCCAAATGTTTACGTTTGTTTTCCGTTAGCCTTTTCATGACTGTCAAGAGTCTGGATTACGAACAATCGGAAGAAAGAATGAATGCCAGAATCCCGCAAACACCGTTTCCGCAGAGTACCTCCTACAGTACCCGTCGATGCTTCAATTCATTGATCGCCGGACTTCAAAATGCTAACAGGGCCCTAGTTCTTAACCAATTTTTTTGATTTTAGGCTCAAAAGAACCGCCATTAAATTTAGAAACTTTTGGTGGGCATGGATTTTTGATTAAACTTCCCAGCTCGTCGGAAATCATCACGAAACCCCGAAAATCGGCATTTTTTGGTGAATTTGTACTGAAATTTGAAAATGCTAAGCTGAGCTTCTTTCTGGACCAAATTTGGTGTTTGATAGCTTAAAATGACCGTCTTGGAATTTTAAAAAATCTGGTGGGCATGAAATTTTCATTTTTTCATTTTAAGAAAAAATACGGTCCAAAAACTGAAAATAGCATGAAAAAGTGCCCGTAACTTCTGTCAATTACGTGTAGATATATGAATTCAGCACTTTTCCAGTCAGTCTTCTCATGTTCCACGATAACAAAGCCATTCCTCGCTATTCCCACCTTCACAGATGTCTGAAACTGGGAAAAACTCTGAAAATCAGGTGTTTGGTGTTTTCCCTTACAGCTTCATTGTGGCTGAATTTTTACTCCAAATTTCCATTTCTAAAAATTTTCGATGCGTTTTTCTACATTTTGTGATAAGTTTTTTCTAGGAAATTCTATTTCATTTGCCTTTTTGACGTCTTCAAAGTTTGCGAAAAAAGTCCGCAATGGGGGTATGCATGCGCGCTCCACCTGCACGTGCGAGAGGTGAGAGGCGGAAAAGGATTGTCGACCGTATTTTTTCGCGAAAAATTTAATCGCCAGGAGGCCGTGAGACACCTCCAGAAAATGGGCTTGTTTGAAGCGACTTTTCGAACGTTTAGAGAAATTTTTGAGCATTTTCATTATGATATTCGGAATCAGGGCGAAATTTTGCATATTTTAAAAGAGAGCAGTTTTTGTGAGTTTCGTACTTAAATTTGAAATCAGCGCAAAATTTAGGCTCCGGGACATTTCAAAAGTGAGACATCTCGAAAGCGAGACATTTCGATAGTGTGAAATCGCGTTTCTGCTCAATTTTTTGAACTTTTCGTATAAATTTGCGCAAAAATATGTGAAAAGTTTCAAAAATTGGGCAGACACACTTTCGAAAAGCCTTTCAAGCGACCCAATAATACAAACTTATTTATGGTATCCTCATCGATTCGGACGCTCAACGAGAACAATAACTTGATTTTTGTGTTCATATCGATTTGATCCATCTGGAGAATACATTCACGGAACTTGCGAATCCTGAAAACAGCTAGATTTAAAGCTTTCTGAGCCTTCCACTTCAAATTCAAATTTGTTGGTCTATTTATACACTAAAATGTAGATCATGATGAGATCTATAAAACGGTTCTAAAACCAACAAGATTGCCTGTCTCAGTTTTTGTGGGCCGGTGTTTTCTACAGGTTAGGCAATCTTGGTGATTTTAGTACCATTTCATAGGTCTCATCGAGTTCTACATTTTGGTGTAAAGATTGACCAAAAAATTTGAATTTCAAGTGGGGAAAATTGATTGATGGCTCGCGAAGGCCCCAGACTAACCGCATTACTACTGATTGCCAGCTTTGTGAACTCTTCCGTGCCGTATTATAATCCTTGGCGAGTTGCATCACGACCAATGGAACAGTTGCGTTATTCGATCGATCGATAATGAAATTTCCGAGATCTTCGTTTTCGGCTCCTAGACGTTTATTAGTTGCGAACACATATTGCAAAGAAATACGAAAATCTCATTTTCACCTTTGAAAAAATTATTTTTTTGGCTCCGGGACATTCCGCAGTCAGACATTCCGCAGCCGGACATTTCGCAGCCAGACGTCTCGCAGCCAAAAATGCACTATTTTTCCCACAAATTGTCTCAAAATGAACAAAAAATAGACAATTAACAATGACAGCGGTCATTTTCATACATTATTGTCATTTTTGCAGTCCTTTTGAGTTGTTTTATGCCCAAAATAGGCCATTTTTGGCTGCGAAATGTCTGGCTGCGGAACGTCTGGCTGCGGAATGTCCCGGAGCTATTTTTTGCGTATTTTTTAAAATGGAGATTTGAAAGAATAGTGATAAAATGATACAAGTTTTTCAGATAAATATATTTTATCGAGTTTTTTCTACGATTCGAGTTCGGTATATGTATAACTGATTCTTCCATAAAATTTTTTTCTGAACAACTTATATTATTTTACGACGTATTTCTGAAAATGAGATTTTCGCATTTCTGTGCAATCTGGGTTCGCAAACATCGCGGTTCGAAACTGACGGGTTAGAAAACGGCTAGGAGCCTCGTTTTCTTTCCGCAAGCCATGAGAATTGACATTTTGTGATTTTTTCGCAACGAATTTCACCAAATCGGCGACTTCTTCTGGAGGGACCATTTTCTGCAAAATTTTTTGTTTTTTTTTTCAACTGAAAATCACTATTTTGGTGATAAATCGTTATTGCAAATGTAACTTTCGGAGCAAAAAATAACATTTTGCTTCAAAATTCATTGAAAATCGTTCGAAAAACATGACAAATTAAAAAAGTGACCTGATATGTCCCTTTAAATTTTAATATATTATTGTAGCATTTTCGTGCCGAGATATCGCAGCCAAAAATTCGGGGAAATTCGGCCAGGACTGACATTGACTGAGACTGGCATAATAGTGTTTTCAACTGAATGAAGTAATAAAAATCAGTCATCAAGCGTCTTTTCAGGTTCTGAACGAAATTTGAAATTGGAATCAGTACTAAAATTGAAAGAGCGTAATATATCATGCAATTCATCATGAAATCACATGTTCTTGTATTCATTCGATAGCTAAAGAGCCACTCTCAAATTCTGGAGGAGGATTTTCTGAAAAACGAGCTCATTGACGATTTATGACCAAAATAGTGATATTCGGAATTTATGCATTTTTTTCACACATTGAAGTTGAATCATTTTCCATTTACCTTGGACAATGAAATATTAGAATCAGTCGCTGTTGTGTCAACTGGATTCTTCTCGTTCGTCTTTGAAGTCGAAGAAGCTTGATGTGATCTGAAAACAAGGCGCAATCCTTCTAGCTTCTCTTTTTCAATTCATCTACCTCTCCTCTTCCATTTTCACTGAATCGCTCAAAATCTCGCCGTATCGATTATAACTTGGCGGATCGCAATCGTGAACTTCTTCCCCACCGTCACCGGTGTTTATCTCGTTTTCCGAGTCTTCTGATGAGGAATATGAAATTCTCGCTTTCTTCCTTCCGTTGATCATTGCTGATTGATTATCATCTTCCGAAAACTCATATTCAGAGAATCCAGATGAAAAATGCAATAATTCTGATTTCCTTTCACCGTTTGGAATTCCAGATTGACCTTGAGATTCTGCGAATTCTGATTCATCTTCTGAATCACTTGAATCTTCCAAATCCTTCGTCTCTGCTCTTCTTTTCGCGGGTCGTCCGTGCTTTCTTTCCAAAATCAAACTTCCGTCCTTCTCCTCGTACTTTTTGATCCTCTGCTTCTCATCCAATTCGACAATTGCGTCTTTCTGAAGTCTGTAACAAATAAATACATTCTTCTCTACATTCAGCATTCCTTCTCACTCATTCAGAATGTTTTTGGTGATCGTCGTATTCGAGATGAACATCATTTTGATTTTCGTATTTCGGTTGAACTTGGATGATTCATAAATCGTTTCCTTCGAGCGTTTATACCTGAAGTTTCCCAGTTTTGAACACAGTCAATGCATTTGCTAACCTATGACTAAGACTGCTCAATGTGCTCTGATTGCCAGATGCCGATTTGAATTCTCTCAAAAATGAATAATCCATCATCGGAGTGTTCACTGTTTTCGATTTTTTCTCCAAGAACTCGAGCATTTTCCCGTTTTCATTTACTAATTCCAATCCTCCTCCTTTCTTTTTGTATTCAATGATTCGTTGTTGATCATCTACTTCCACATCTGCCACTTTTTTCAGTCTGAAATCCAAAATATAGAATTTTTGATGAAATTAGATAACTCACTCTTTAAGGAATCCATCATCAACTCTAGCGCCGAGTGCGAACATCATCTTCACTTTCGTATCGATATCGAATTTGTTCATTTCGTGAATCCTGGCACGATACGTGATGATTCTAAAAAACCGTTAATAATTTTAGAGAAATTTAATAACTGAACCTGATCTGTGTTCCTCTCGCCGAAAAAGACGACCCACTCTCTTTTTTGAACTGTCTTGCCAACTCTGCGACGTTCATCGGGGAATTGACATTTTTTGATTTTTCAGCAATGAATTTCATCAAATCTGCGAGTTCGTCCGGAAGTATAAGAGGTATCATTTTCTGCAAAGATTTTTGTTTGAAAAAAAATTAGAGAAATTCAAATTATAAAAATAAACTTAAATGGGAACTCAACCGATCAAGACACATTTTTCTGTTAAAAACAAAACAAAATGTATTTTTTTTAAAAGTACGCTTAAAATTGATGCATTAAAAAAATCATAAAATTATTGATGAAATTGGGTGACAATGAAATTTTCGGTAGAAAAAAAACAAGAACAGGATTAGAAAACTTGCAAAATAGATTTGAATACAGAAATTTTTCAGAAAAAAATTATATGAAAATGACGTCAATTGGAAGATCCTGAAGTGATCATTTCGATGGTTGTCTTCATTGCAATATCAATGAGATGAATGGGGATTCTCTGAAATAATAACAGTTTTTAGATGAGCATGTTGTGAGATAACAATACCTTGTCTTCAACACGCAACTCCCCGATAAGTGTCTTCAGTTTTCGTCGGAGCAAATGGATAGTTGGATTGGAAATTTGAAAAGTGACAGTCTTCAGGGAAACGAGAAAATGATAAAGACTAGTTGTCTCTTCTTTTGTCGGACCCTTTGGTGCCAAATATTTGATCAATGGGAAGAAAGACAATTCAAATGGATCATTGATATTGTCAAGAGTGACCAGAAGACTTCCGTTGTCCAATTTCTCCATTATCGATTCGATTTCCTTCAACAATCCAATCAATTTAGTTGATTCAATAGCCATCAGCGATGCTTTGAGAAGAAATAGAATATCTCTGACACTTGTTGCTTCACTCCTAATCTCTTGGGGAAGTTCGATCAAATTCTCTGGCTTCGGCTCCTTCAACTCGATGCAATATCGTTTCAGCTTGTTTATCGATTCTTCTGGAACGGAATCCAACATTCTCGCTCTTTTCCTTTCCTGTTGAACATTCTCGATAAGGTGTTCAGGTTTTTGCTCAATCGACTCAACGGCTTGCTCCAGTATTTGTGAAGTCATGGGAGCCGCATTTTGGTCTTCTAGGGGTCCATGTGGCTCCTTTTCCTTCGGAACTTGCTCCGAATTCTCCTCTTCGATTCTCTCTTCATAGTCGTCGCCATTATCGATAACATTGATCGCTTCTGGAGGAAGATCCTTCGATTTCACAGATTCTTCTTTCTCTGACTCGTCTCCAGAATTTCCTTCAAAATTCGATTCAGAAACTGTTATATCAACCGGATTCTTCTCGTTAGTTTCTGAAGTCGAAGAAGCAAATTCTGATCTGAAAATGAGAAAAAAAATCTTTCTAGTTTAATTTTTTTAAATAAATTTACCTTTCCTCTCCAATTTCATCTCTTTCTTCTACACTTTTCTGTATTATCTCTTCATGAAACATCTCTTCGTATTGATGATAATTTGGCAAATCATAATCGTTATCTTCTTCTCCAAAATCCATCGATTTCTCACTTTCGTCTTCATCCGACAACTTCTTTTCAGATTCTGCAGAAGAGGAATATGAAATTCTTGCTCTTTTTGCTTTGGGATGATCCTCGGAGATTCGATTTTGGATTTGGTGAGCCCTCGATTCTACATCAACTGATTCAACAATTTGCTCGATTATTTGGACAATTATTAGAGCATCGGAGGTAGTTTCAGCCACAATTTGGTCAATATCCTCTACGCGATCTTCTGTTTCATTGAGCCCTTGCGGATCCTGTTCCATCGGAACTTGCTCCGAATTCTCCGCTTGGATTCTTTCTTCGATTTGTTGAGAAAACATTGGTTCAAAGTCGTCTCCGTGATAAACATCGTCAATCGATTCTGGAGTCATTGAAGAAAGATCCGCCTCATTGTCATTCTCGTTTAATTCGTTCTCCTCTGGATTTCTATCACTATAATGGTGATAATCCGGTAGATCATCGTTGAAATCGTCTCCATAATTATCAATATCAATCGGCTCATGTCCCATCGAAGCATCATTTTCCTCTCCTTCTCCTTCGTCGTCTGTGAGTCCTTCATTTCCAGATTGACCTTGAGATTCTGCGGATTCTGAATCATTCCCATTTGCAGGTTGTCTGATTCTCTCGTTTCTGAAAACAATACAAAACTTTGCATAGTTGTTTCTAACTTCTCGATTTACCTCTCTTCTTCTTCTTCTTCACTTTCCTCATCTTCTGCATCACTTGAATCTTCCAAATCTTCTGTCTCGGCTCTAAGTTTCGCAGCCTGTCCGTGCTCTCCTTTCAAAATCAAACTTGCGTTTTTAGCCTCGTATTTTTTGATTCTCCGATTATCATCTAACTCGACGATGGCGTCTTTTTGAAGTCTGTAAAACAACTTTCATTTGTAACAATCTACATTCGAAATGACTGACTCTTGCAGAACATCTGCAGTGATTGTAGCACTCAAAGCAAATAGACATCTGATTTTTGTGGGCGTGTCGAACAAGTCCATTTCACCGATTCGTTGTCGGAAGGTTTTCATTCTGTAAACATGCTTGGAATATGCGCAACTGAATGTTAGCCACACTTACCTGTCGTATAGGCGCTCCCATCGTTCCAAACTTCCGGATTCCTTCTTGAAATCTCGAGCGAGTTTTGTCACACGTAATGGAGCTTTGACATTTTTGGTTCGTTCGATGACGTATCTGATTAATTTAATATACTCGTTTTTGATCCGTCTATCTTCGACCGATTCTTCCTCGTCATCGTCATCATTGTCTTCTGAATCATCGCCGTTGATCACTTTCTGACAGGCTGCACGCCAGCGATCAAAACACATTCCTCCCAGTTTCAAACTTCCGTCCTTTGCCTTGTACTTTTTCATCCTCTGTTTCTCATCTAATTCGACTATTGCGTCTTTTTGAAGTCTGTAACAGATAAATATATTTTCTCTACAAAAAAGCATTCATTCTTACTCATTCAGAATGCCTCCAGTGATCTTCGCATTCGAGATGAACATCATTTTGATTTTCGTGTTTTTGTTGAACTTGGATGATTTGTAGATCTTGTCCTTCACGCATGCATATCTGAAGTTTCCCCATTTTAAATGCAGTCAATGCATCTGCTAACCTTTTAGTAAGACTGCCCAAAGTGCTCTGATCCCCAGTCGCCCGTTTGAATTCTTTCAAAAATGATTGATCCACCATCGGAGTTTTCACTGTTTTGGATTTTTCCTCTAAGAACTCGAGCAATTTTCCGTTTTCATTTACTAATTCCAGCCCTCCTCCTTTCTTTTTGTAATCAGTGATTCGTTGTCGATCATCTACTTCCACATCTGCCACTTTCTTCAATCTGAATACTGAAATTTAACTTTCTAGTGACATTAGAGATCTCACTCGATAAGGAATCCATCATCAACGGGAGCGCCGAGTGCGAATATCATCTTCATTTTTGTGTCGACATCGAATTCGTTCATCTCGTGAATTTCGAGACGATATTTGCGGATTCTAGAAAATCGCAGATATAAATTTTCGAATCAATTTAGTCAAAACTGAACCTGGACACTATTCCATTCACCGTCAGAGACGATCCACTGTCTTTTTTGAACTGTCTCGCTAACTCTGTGATGTTCATGCGAGAATTGACATTTTTCGATTTTTCAGCAATGAATTTCATCAAATCGACGATTTCTTCTGGAAGTGTAGGAGGTGGCATTTTCTGGAAAAAATATTCGTATGACAGAAGTTTAAAGACTGAATCAATCAATTTTTTGAATAATATTATCGAAATTTCTTAAGTTTCACCGCGCTCCATTGCGAAATTGGGTAAATTCAAATTTTTAGCTTTCCCGCTCACTTGTTTCTCTTGTAGGTCACGTCAAATATAATAATTTTGTTGATTTTGCGGTTTCGACATGACCTACAGGAGAAAGAAGTGAGCGGGAAAGCTCAAGATTTTGAATTTTCCCTAAGTTCGCAATGGAGCGCGGTGAAACTTGGCAAATTTCGATAATATAACTTTTTTCAACCTGTTTCCCTAGGATATTCGGAATTTATGCATTTTACCTTCTCTGGTGACTCGTCTCCCGAATTCTCTTCAGAAGAAGAAGACGATGATGAAATATTAGAATCAGAAGTTGTGATGTTGACTGGATTCTTCTCATTCGTCTTTGAATTCGAAGAATCTTGATGCGATCTGAAAAACAAGACACAATCCTTCTAGCTTCTCTTCTTCAATTCATCTACCTCTCCTCTTCCATTCTAACTGAATCGCTCAAAATCTCGTCGTATTGATTATAACTTGGCGGATCATAATCGTTATCTTCTTCTCCAAAAGCAACGTTGCCCATCTCTAAATCCATCGATTTCTCACTTTCGTCTTCATCCGACAGCTTCTTTTCCGATTCTCCAGAAGAGGAATATGGAATTCTTGCTCTTTTGTGAACTTCTTCCCCTCCGTCACCTCTTTCTCCGTCATTTTCCGATTCTTCCGATGAGGAATATGAAATTCTCGCTTTCTTCCTTTCGTTGATCATTGCTGATTGATTATCATCTTCCGATAACTCATCTTCAGAGAATCCAGAAGGCAAATACAAGGATTCTGTTTTCCTTTTATCTTTTGCAATTCCAGATTTAGCGAATTCTGAATCATTCCCATTTGCAGATTGCCTGATTCTCTCGTTTCTGAAAACAATGAAAAATTTTTCTAGTTTTTCTTAACTAATCTATTCACCTTTCCTCTTCTTCCTTGTCTGACGTTCTCATATTCTCCTCTTCTTCTTCTTCTTCTTCACTGTCCTCGTCGTCACTGATATCCTCTTCCTCTTCTGAACCACTCGAATCTTCCAAATCCTTCGTCTCTGCTCTTCTTTTCGAATCCCGACCAAGCTTTCTTTTCAGAATCAAACTTCCGTCCTGTGCCTCGTACTTTTCGATCCTCTGCTTCCCATCCAACTCGACAACCGCGTCTTTCTGAAGTCTGTAAAACAACGAAAATTCGTGACAATTCTCATAAAAAATAACTGACTTTTTCCGCACATCTTCACTGATTCTGGCACTCAAAGCGAATAGACATTTCACTTTCGTAGGCGTATCGAACATATCCATGCCACCAATTCGTTGTCGGAAGCTTCGGATTCTGAAGAAAAAAATGCTTAGAGGCTTTGGGTAACTTGAGGAAAAAAACTAATTGACTGCAGTTGACACAAGCTTGGAAAAAGGCTTACTCTAGTTACCGTAAAACCTCTAACAGAAAGACACATCCTTCTACTGTTCCACCTCCTCAAAATCCAAATACGAATTCCACAAAAGTATATTTTACTAGTTTTTAAGATCATAACGAGTTTCAGATTAATCCTAGTCTATTTTTGACAAGGAATCGATTGAGACTACTTTCAGATGCACAGAAATCTGAGAAAGTGTCCTTTTTGGGCTCACTTGGGTGCCCTTCTATTAGAGGTTTTACGGTAGTTCTTTAAAAATCTCCATAGCAGCAGTTTCGAACATCCAGTTGCATATATCCAATGAAACAATATGGCAAACTGCAGTCAATGAGTTTTCCCCCCGTAACTTGAAGTTAGTAACACTTACCTGCTGTATATGCACCATAATCGTTCCAAACATCCGGATACCCTCTTATAATCCAGCGCGAGTTTTGTGATATTTAATGGAGCTTTCACATTTTTCGTTCGTTCGATAACGTATCTAATCAATTTGATCAACTCGTAATTTTCCTCATCGTCTTTATCATCATCGTCGGTAATCACTTTCAGACAAATCGCGTGCCATCGATCGAAATTCAAACGTTTATATGCATTTGACGTTCCACGGATTCTTTTCAGATGCAAACTTCCATCCTTCGCCTCGTACTTCGTGATTCTTCCTCGTTCATCTACATCAACACGTGCACATTTCCGAGGTCTGTAACAGATAAATATATTTTCTCTACAAAAAACATTCATTCTTACTCATTCAGAATGTCTCCAGTGATCTTCGCATTCGAGATGAACAACATTTTGACTTTCGTGTTTTTGTTGAACTTGAATGATTTATAGATCGAGTCCTTCGCGCGTGCATATCTGAAGGCACTCAATTTAAATGTAATTTTAACGACCCAATTATATATTCGAGTACCGCCGGCTCAGAGTGATCATGGAGCTCTGATCGCCAGTTGCCGATTTGAATTCTCTCAAAAATGGTTGGTCCATCATCGGACTATTCACTGTTTTCGCTTTTTCCTCCAAGAACTCGAGCATTTTTCTGGAAAATTCCTCTGGAGAAGACCGTAGAGCTTCATTCCAATTCAATTCCATTCCTCCTCCTTTCTTCTTGTATTGAATGATTCGTTTTGAATCATCAACTACCACATCTGCCATTTTCTTCAATCTGAAATTCGAAATTCATATTTTTTGAAAACATTTCGAAATCTAACTCTTTAAGGAATCCATCATCAACGGGAGCGCCGAGTGCGAAAATCATCTTCACTTTCGTATCGACATCAAATTCGTTCATCTTGTGAATTTTTAGACGAGATTTTTTAATTCTGAAAACAAGAATTACCACTGCAAATGTCGGTTTTCCAGTAACGTGCCTATGTCTTAACGTATTTGATGAGCTAGACGACCCACTGTCTTCTTTGTACTGTCTAGCCAAACCTCTGATGCTCAACGGAGATTTCGCGTCTTTCGATTTTTCAGCAATGAATTTCATCAAATCGGCGATTTCTTCTGGAGGGATCATTTTCTGCAAACCTATTTGTTTGAAAAAATGGGAGAAATTCGAATTATAAAAATAAATTTGAATGTGAATTCAACCAAATAAAGCTAAAAATCAATAGAATTTCAGATATTTTGTATTTTTAAAACAAAGTTCATTTAAAAAAATCTAAGTACGCTTAAAATTGATGCATTAAAAAAGTCATTGAATTATTGATGAAATTGGGTGACAATGAAATTTTTTGTAGAAAAAAAACAAGAACAGGGTAAGAAAACTTGCAAAATAGATTTGAATACAGAAATTTTTCAGAAAAATTTATATAAAAATGACGTCAATTGGAAGAGCCTGAAGTGATCATTTCGATGGTTGTCTTCATTGCAATATCAATGAGATGAATGGGGATTCTCTGAAATAATAACAGTTTTTAGATGAGCATGTTGTGAGATAACAATACCTTGTCTTCAACACGCAACTCCCCGATAAGTGTCTTCAGTTTTTGTCGGAGCAAATGGATAGTTGGATGGGAGATTTGAAAAGTGACAGTCTTCAGGGAAACCAGAAAATGATAAAGACTAGTTGTCTCTTCTTTTGTAGGGCCCTTTGGTGCCAAATGATGGATCAATGGGAAGAAAGACAATTCAAATGGATCATTGATATTGTCAAGAGTGACTTGAAGACTTCCGTTGTCCAATTTCTCCATTATCGATTCGATTTCCTTCAACAATCCAATCAATTTAGTTGATTCAATAGCCATCAGCGATGCTTTGAGAAGAAATAGAATATCTCTGACACTTGTTGATTCACTCCTAATCTCTTGGGGAAGTTCGATCAAATTCTCTGGCTTCGGCTCCTTCAACTCGATGCAATATCGTTTCAGCTTGTTTATCGATTCTTCTGGAACGGAATCCAACATTCTCGCTCTTTTCCTTTCCTGTTGAACATTCTCGATAAGGTGTTCAGGTTTTTGCTCAATCGACTCAGCGGCTTGCTCCAGTATTTGTGAAGTCATGAGAGCCGCATTTTGGTCTTCAAGGGGTCCTTGTGGCTCCGTTTCCTTCGGAACTTGCTCCGAATTCTCCTCCTGGATTCTCTCTTCATAGTCGTCGCCATTATCGATAAAATTGATCGGTTCTGGAGGAAGATCCTTCGATTTCACAGATTCTTCTTTCTCTGACTCGTCTCCAGAATTTCCTTCAAAATTCGATTCAGAAGCAGTTATATTAACTGGATTCTTCTGGTTAGTCTCTGAAGACGAAGAAGCAAATTCTGATCTGAAAATGAGAAAAAATCTTTCTAGTTTAATTTTTTCAATAAATTTACCTTTCCTCTCCAATTTCATCTCTTTCTTCTACACTTTTCTGTATTATCTCCTCATGAAACATCTCTTCGTATTGATGATAATTTGGCAAATCATAAACTATATCTTCTTCTCCAAAATCCATCGATTTCTCACTTTCGTCTTCATCCGGCTGCTTCTTTTCAGATTCTGCAGAAGAGGAATATGAAATTCTTGCTCTTTTTGCTTTGGCATGATCCTCGGAGATTCGATTTTGGATTTGGTGAGCCCTCAATTCTACATCAACTGATTCGACGATTTGCTCGATTATTTGGACAATTATTAGAGCATCGGAGATAGTTTCAGCCACAATTTGGTCTTCAAGGGGTCCTTGTGGTTCCTTCTCCTTCGGAACTTGCTCTGAATCCTCCTCTTGGATGCTCTCTTGATTTTGTTGAGAATTCGATGGATCATAGTCGTCTTCGTGATCAACAAAATCAATCGATTCTGGAGCCATTGAAGAGAGATCCGCCTCATTTTCATCCTCTGGATTTCTGCAATTAAGATAATCCGGTAGATCATTGTTGAAATCGTCAGATTCCGTCGAAGCCTCATTTTCCTCTCCTTCATCGTCTGGGAGTCTTTCTGATGTTCTGTTGTCGTATAGAATTTCAGATTGAGCGAATTCTTCATCATGTTCAGGTTCTCTGATTCTCTCGTTTCTGAAAACAATGCAAAATTTTGCATAGTTGTTTCTAACTTCTCGATTTACCTCTCTTCTTCTTTTTCTTCACTCTCCTCGCCTTCTGAATCACTCGAATCTTTCAAATCTTCTGACTCTGCTCTAAGTTTCGCGGGTCGTTCGTGCCTTCCTTCCAGATGCAAACTTCCGTTCTTCGCTTCGTACTTCCCAATTCTCCGATTCTGATCCAACTCGACAAGTGCGTCTTTTTCAAGTCTGTAAAACAACGAAAGTTTGTAACAATCAACATTGAAAGGACTGACTCTAACAGAACATCTGCAGTGATTGTAGCACTCAAAGCAAACAGACATCTGACTTTTGTGGGCGTGTCGAACACATCCATTTCACCGATTCGTTGTCGGAAGGTTTTGATTCTGTAAACATGCTTGGAATATGCGTAACTTGAAGGAGGATTCCTGGCAAAAAATGTTTTTCTTTTAGAATATGCAAAATTTCGCCCTGATTCCGAATATCATAATGAAAATTCTCGAAAATGTTGTTCGGAGCCAGAAAAAGCCGTCAAAGGGGTCGAAAAGGGGCAGAAGTGCTCCTTTGCTTCTCCTGGGATTTTTCGACGATACTTAGTCAAATTTACGTTTGTTAATTAACATGCGGCGTGGGAGCACCTTGGGCTCAATTTCGCCCCCTTTTTTGAAGGCGTTTTCCGGCTCCGTGAAACATTTTTGAGCATCCTCGTTGTGATATTTGGAATCAGCGCCATGTTTTACATCTTTTTGCCCGGAATCGTCCTTAAAAGTTAGTCATAGTTACCTGGTGTATATGCATTCATATCCTTCCAAACTTCTGGATTCCTTCTTGAAATCTTGAGCGAGTTTTGTCATACGTAATGGAGCGTCGACTATTTTGGTTCGTTCGATGACGTATCTGATCAATTTGATATACTCGTTTGTGAGCCGTCTATCCTCTTCTTCTTCTTCTTCGTCTGATTCTTCCTCGTCACCGTCATCATCATTGATCACTTTCTGACAGGCTGCACGCCAGCGATCAAAAGGCATTCCTTCTAGTTTCAAACTTCCGTCCTTTGCCTCGTACTTTTTGATTCTCCGCTTCTTATCCAATTCCACAACTGCATCTTTTTGAAGTCTGAAAGACAACGATAATTCGTAAAAATTGCTTTTATAAATGACATACTCTATCAGAACATTTGCAGTGAGTCTGGCACTCAAAGCAAACAGACATCTGACTTTTGTGTGTGTGTCGAACACATCCATTTCACCGATTCGTTGTCGGAAGCTATTGATTCTGTAAACATGTTTGGAATATGCGTAACTCAAAGATAGTCGCACTTACCTGTTGGTTATACACGATAACTGTTCCGAACAGCCTGATTCCCTCTTATAATCTAGCGCGAGTTTTGTGATATTTAATGGAGCTTTCACATTCTTGGTTTGTTCGATAACGTATCTAAACAATTTGATCCACTCGAAATCCTCCTCGTCGACATCGGAATCATCGTCTTCGTTGATAACTTTTTGAAAAATCGCGTGCCATCGAACGGCATGCATTCTACGTATTCCTTCCAGTTTCAAACTTCCGTCCATCGAC
This sequence comes from Caenorhabditis zanzibari, assembly GCA_963966625.1. Classification (NCBI taxonomy): domain Eukaryota; kingdom Metazoa; phylum Nematoda; class Chromadorea; order Rhabditida; family Rhabditidae; genus Caenorhabditis; species Caenorhabditis zanzibari. The sequence continues at coordinate 17,146,580 of OZ016472.1, read as the reverse complement.
TCATACTTTATGATCCTCTGTTTCTGATCCAATTCAACAATCGCGTCCTTTTGAAGTCTGTAACAAATGAATGCATTCTTTTGCACAATCAACATTCATTCTTACTCATTCAGAATGTCTCCAGTGATCTTCGCATTCGAGATGAACATCATTTTGACCTTCGTATTTCGGTTAAACTTGGATGATTTGTAGATCTTGTCCTTCGCGCGTGCATATCTAAAGTTTTCCCATTCTAAAATGCAGTCAATGCATTTGCTAACCTATGATTAAGACTGCTCAATGTGCTCTTATCCGCAGTCGTCGATTTGAATTCTTTCACAAATGAATAATCCACCATCGGAGTCTTCACTGTTTTCGATTTCTCCTCTAAGAACTCGAGCATTTTATCGTAACATTCTTCCAGAGAAGACTTTGGAGCCGTCTTCAAACTCAATTCCAGTCCTCCTCCTTTCTTTTTGTATTCAATAATTCGTTGTTGATCATCTACTCCCACATCTGTCGTTTTCTTCAATCTGAAACTCGAAATTCAAATTTTTTGCAAACATTTCGAAATCTAACTCTTTAAGGAATCCATCATCAACGGGAGCGCCGAGTGCGAATATCATCTTCATTTTTGTGTCGACATCAAATTCGTTCATCTCGTGAATTTCGAGACGATATTTGCGGATTCTAGAAAATCGCAAATATAAATTTTCGAATAAATTTAGTCAAAACTGAACCTGGTCACTATTCCATTCACAGTCAGAGACGACCCACTGTCTTTTTTGAACTGTCTCGCTAACTCGGAGACGTTAATCGGAGAATTGACATTTTTCGATTTTTCAGCAATGAATTTCATCAAATCGACGATTTCTTCTGGAAGTGTAGGAGGTGGCATTTTCTGGAAAAAATATTCGTATGACAGAAGTTTAAAGACTGAATCAATCAATTTTTTGAATAATATTATCGAAATTTCTTAAGTTTCACCGCGCTCCATTGCGAACTTTGTGAAATTCAAATTTTTAGCTTTCCCGCTCACTTTTTTCTCTTGTAGGTCACGTCGAAAAAACAAAATCAACAAAATTATTATAATTGACATGACCTAAACGGGAAAAAAAGTAAGCGGGGAAGCTCAAAAATTTGAATATCCCCAAGTTCGCAATGGAGCGCGGTGAAACTTGGGAAATTTCGATAATATGAATATATTTTTTTTTGAATGCAGGTGTTCCAAGAATGAAGACGAATTCCGAAAATCATAGTGAAACACATTTCTTTGACTTCTGAGCCCCGGTGATCACTTTTTGAGCTCTTTTAAACTATGATACTCGGAATTTATGCATTTTTACCTTCTCTTTTGACTCGTCTTCCGAATTCTCTTCAGAAGAAGAAGAAGACGATAAAATGTTAGAATCAGAAGCTGTTGTGATGTTCACGGGATTCTTCTCATTCGTCTTTGAATTCGAAGAATCTTGATGTGATCTGAAAACAAGGCACAATCTTTCTAGTTTTTCCTTTTCAATTCATCTACCTATCATCTTCCATTCTCACTGAATCGCTCTCTTCGTATTGATTAAAACTTGGCGGATCATAATCGTTATCTTCTTCTCCAACAGCAACGTTGCCCATCTCTAAATCCATCGATTTCTCACTTTCGTCTTCATCCGACAGCTTCTTTTCAGATTCTCCAGAAGAGGAATATGAAATTCTTGCTCTTTTGGGGACTTCTTCCCCGCCGTCACCTCTTTCTTCGTCATTTTCCGATTCTTCCGATGAGGAAAACAAAATCCTCGCTTTCTTTCTTCCGTTGATCATTGCTAATTGATTATCATCGGCCGATAACTCATCTTCAGAGAATCCAGAAGGCAAATACAAGGCTTTCCTTTTATCGTTTGGAATTCCAGATTGAGCCGGCTCATTTTCATTCTCGGGCATTTCTTTCTCCTCGGGATTTCTGTTATTAGAATGGTGATAATCCGGTAGATGATTGTTGAAATCGTCTCCATAATTATCAATATCAATAGGCTCATGTCCCATCGAAGCATCATTTTCCTCTTCTTCTCCTTCATCGTCTGGTAGTCCAGAAGGCAAATACAAGGATTCTGCTTTCCTTTTATCATTTGGAATTCCAGATTGACCTTGAGATTTATTCCCAATTGCAGATTGTCTGATTCTCTCGTTTCTGAAAACAACGCAAAAGTTTTCTAGTTTTTCCTAACCTATCTATTTACCTCTCTGCTTCTTCCTTGTCTGACGTTTCTGGATAAATTGAAGACGTTTCCATATTCTCATCATCTTCTTCACTTTCCTCGTCTTCTGAATCACTTGAATCTTCCCAATAATCTTTCTTTGGTCTCATTTTCACAGGTGGTCCGCGCTTTCTTCCCAAACTCAAACTTCCGTCCTTTGCCTCATACTTTTTGATCCTCTGCTTCTCATCCAACTCGACAATTGCGTCTTTCTGAAGTCTGTAACAAAAAAATAAATTGTTTTTCACAATTGCCATTCATTTTTACTCATTGAGAATGGTTTCACTGATCTTCGCATTTGAGATGAACATCATTTTGATTTTCGCATCTTGGCCGATCGTAGATGATTTATAGAGCTTGTCCTTCACGCGTGCATATCTGAAGTCTTCGAATTTAAAATGCAATTTTGAGGCACGTTCTCTGACAAGGGGATTACGCGAGGACGCGAGTTGAACTTTTTACCATAATTTGGGTCAAGATAGAACCGAACCTGATGATTCAGAATCTGAAAAAAAATTGGCGAAATGTTTACGTGAGTCGAGTTATGACCTCTTGAAATTTTGCTAAATTTTCACGTAATGTCTATGAATAGTCTACGTAATAGTCGTAATAGTCTATGGCTTACTTACTGGAACCCTAACTCCTTACCACTTCACCACTCCCGTTGTTGAAATCTATGGATAATATTCTCATAGACTATTACGTGAAAATTTAGCAAAACTTTAAGAGGTCATAACTCGACTCACGTAAACATTTCGCCAATTTTTATTTCACAAGGAAGGTCCTTGACCCCTACCGTTGAACTTTTTCTCAAACTTTGGTTATAGACTATATCGACCCTGAAAAGACCGAATCTGCAATAAAAATTGGCAAAATGTTCACGTAACTCGAGATATGAGCCCTCGAAGTTGCAGCCATCAGGGCTATAGTGAAACTTTGAGGGCCCATAACTCAGCTCAAATCCACTTTCAGAAGGTCCCGTTTTTTGTTTTCGACTTCAAATTTGATGTAGAACAAGTTTCTGTATTTTTTTCGGAAAAAAAATTTTGAGCCAAAATATCGAAATTTTGGGGCGAAATTCTTCGATCGATCTGATTTCGGCACTTCTTTCTGTCTAAATTGTAAAATATTGATTGGAAACAAAAGATGGATGTTTATAAAATGATTCTGGACAATTACATATACTTTCCTACTGGTTAGGGTGTTGTTTTGAGGTCAAATGATGGCTGGAAATCCGCAAAGGTTTTTGGCAGTCAACAGGCCTACCAAGTGATAAAATTTTCCGAAAATGTTGTGAAAATGTTCAGAACCTTTTTACTAATAAATACCATATGTTTCCTACCAACATTTTGTGGATTGAAAAAATAAAGTTGGGGATCCCTAATTCATCGAAAAATTTCCCACCCAAATGGTGGCAAAATTTCAAAGTTCTGGCTCAAAAAATTTTTTGTCCAAAAAGTGTTGGACTTTGTTAAACATCAAATTCTGAGTCAAGAACAAAAAACGAGACCTTCTGGAAGCGATTTTGAGCCAAGATATGGATCCTCAAAGTATCCCAATTTTAGTACTGACCTCAACTTTGAGGGCTCATATCTCGAGTTACGTGAACATTTTGCCGATTTTTATTGCAGATTCGGTCTTTTCAGGGTCGATATAGTCTATAACCAAAGTTTGAGAAAAAGTTCAACGGTAGGGGTCAAGGAGCTTCCTTGAACTTGAGTTGAACTTTTTTACCATGATTTGGGTATTACGACTATTACGTAGACTATTCATAGATATTACGTGAAAATTTATCAAATTTTTAAGAGGTCATAACTCGACTCACGTAAACATTTCGCCAATTTTTATTTCAGATTCTGAATCAGCGTGTTCGGTTATATCTTGACACAAATTATGGTAAACAGTTCAACTCGCGTCCTCGAGTAATCCTCTTGTCAAACAGAACATAATCGCTGCGAAACATATCACCGCGGATTGTCCCGGAACCCAAACTTCGAAAACGCCCAGTTCAAGATGTACCTAGATTCAAGACTGCGAAACGTGCTCTGATCGCCAGTTGCCGATTTGAACTCTTTCACAAACAATGTATCCATCATCGGAGTATTCACTGTTTTCGATTTCTCCTCTAAGAACTCGAGCATTTTATCGTAACATTCTCTCATAGTCAGAGAAGAATTTCCATGGATTCCTTCTAGTTTCAAACTTCCGTCCTTCGCCTCATACTTCGTGATTCTTCCTCGTTCATCTACCTCCACACGTGCACATTTTCGAAGTCTGTTACAAAAAATACATTCTTCTTTACACAGGGTCGCAAAGTGTCTGGTCAAGTGAATTTTTTTCGAATTGGCGGGCTTTTTTTTCGCAAAAATAGCAACCAAAAACGAGAGACGCAGCTAAAATGTGGAACGGAGCACGTTTGCCCGACCAGACACTTTGCGAGGGTGTGTCTTTACAATCAACATTCATTCTCACTCATTCAGAACGTTTCCAGTGATCTTCGCATTCGAGATGAACATCATTTTGACTTTCGTAGTTTTGTTGAACTTGGATGATTTATAGATCGTTTCCTTCGCGCTTGAATACCTGAAGGTTACGAATTTAAAATGCAATCAATATAATTGTTAACCTATGCCTAATAGTTTCTAATGTCCTCTGATCGCCAGTTGCCGATTTGAACTCTTTCACAAATGAATAATCCACCATCGGAGTCTTCACTGTTTTCGATTTCTCCTCTAAGAACTCGAGAATTTTTCTGTAACATTCTTTCAGAGCCGACTTCAAGCTCAATTCCAAGCCACCTCCTTTCTTCTTGTATTCAATGATTCGTTGTCGATCATCAACTTCCACATCCGCCGTTTTCTTCAATCTGAAATCCGAAATTCAATTTTTTTGAAAACATTTCGAAAACTCACTCGATAAGGAATCCATTATCAACGGGAGCACTCAGTGCGAAAATCATCTTCGCTTTTGTATCGACATCGAATTCGTTCATCTCGTGAATTTCGAGACAATATTTGCGGATTCTGAAAACAAGAATTACCACTGAAAATGTCGTGTTCTCAGTAACGTACCTATGGGCAAACGTATTTGAAGACTTTGACGATCCACTGTATTCTTTGTACTGCCTAGCCAAACCTCTGATGCTCAACGGAGAATTGACATTTTTTGATTTTTCAGCAACGAATTTCATCAAATCTGCAATTTCTTCTGGAGGCGTAGGAGGTTGCATTTTCTGCAAAGATTTTTTGTAAAATAATGAGAGAAATTCAAATAATAAAAATAAACTTGAATGGGAATTCAACCGATCTAGACAGATTTTTCTGTTAAAAACAAAACAAAATGTATTTATTTAAAAAGAACACTTAAAACAGATGCATTAAAAAAATCATTAAATTATTGATGAAAATGGGTGACAATGCAATTTTCTGTAGAAAAAAAAAACAAGAACAGGGTAAGAAAAATTGCAAAATGGATTTGAATACAGATATTTTTCAGAAAAAATTATACAAAAATGACGTCAATTGAAAGAGCCTGAAGTGATCATTTCGATGGTTGTCTTCATTGCAATATCAATGAGATCAATGGGGATTCTCTGAAATATTAACAGTTTTTAGATTAGCATATTTTGAGATAACAATACCTTGTCTTCAACACGCAACTCCCCGATAAGTGTCTTCAGTTTTTGTCGGAGCAAATGGATAGTTGGATTGGAAATTTGAAAAGTGACAGTCTTCAGGGAAACGAGAAAATGATAAAGACTAGTTGTCTCTTGTTTTGTAGGGCCCTTTGGTGCCAAATGATGGATCAATGGGAAGAAAGACAATTCAAATGGATCATTGATATTGTCAAGAGTGACTTGAAGACTTCCGTTGTCCAATTTCTCAATTATCGATTCGATTTCCTTCAACAATCCGATCAATTTAGCCGATTCAATAGCCATCAGCGATGCTTTGAGAAGAAATAGAATATCTCTGACACTTGTTGCTTCACTCCTAATCTCCTGAGGAAGTTCGATCAAATTCTCTGGCTTCGGCTCCTTCAACTCGATGCAAAATCGTTTCAGCTTGTTTATCGATTCTTCTGGAACGGAATTCGTCATTCTCGCTCTTTTCCTTTCCTGTTGAACATTCTCTATAAGGTGTTCAGGTTTTTGCTCAATCGACTCAGCGGCTTGCTCAACTATTTGTGAAGTAATGAGAGCCGCATTTTGGTCTTCAAGGGGTCCTTGTAGCTTCGTTTCCTTCGGAACTTGCTCCGAATTCTCCTCTTGGATTCTCTCTTCATAGTCGTCTACATGATCGATAAAATTGATCGTTTCTGGAGAAAGATCCGCCGGTTTCATCGATTCTCCTTTCTCTGATGACTTATTTTCAGAATTTTCTTCAAAATTCGATTCAGAAGCAGTTATATCAACCGGATTCTTCTGGTTAGTTTCTGAAGACAAAGAAGCAAATTCTGATCTGAAAATGAGAAAAAATCTTTCTAGTTTAATTTTTTCATTAAAATTTACCTTTCCTCTCCAATTTCGCTCAAATTCTCGTCATCATTCCTTTCTTCTGCACTTTTCTCAATTTTCTCCTCATAAATTGGCAAATCATAAACTATATCTTCTTCTCCAAAATCCATCGATTTCTCACTTTCGTCTTCATCCGGCTGCTTCTTTTCAGATTCTCCAGAAGAGGAATATGAAATTCTTGCTCTTTTTGCTTTGGGATGATCCTCGGAGATTCGATTTTGGATTTGGTGAGCCCTCAATTCTACATCAACTAATTCAACGATTTGCTCGATTACTTGGACAATTATTAGAGCATCGGAGATAGTTTCAGCCACAATTTGGTCAATATCCTCTACGCGATCTTCTGTTTCATTGAGTCGTTGTGGATCCTGTTCTATCGGAACTTGCTCCAAATCCTCTTCTCGATTTTGATGATAGTTCGAGGAAGTATAAAGGTCTCCAGCAAAATCAGCAAAATCAATCGGTTCTGGAGTCAGTGAAGGAAGATCCGCCTCTTTTTCGTGCTCCTCTGGATTTCTATCACTATAATGGCGATAATCCGGTAGATCATCGTTGAAATCGTCAGATTCCACCGAAGCCTCATTTTCCTCTCCTTCTCCTCCGTCGCCTGGGAGTCCAGAAGACAAATGCAATGATTCTGCTTTCCTTTTATCGTTTGGAATTCCAGATTGACCTTGAGATTCTGCGGATTCTGAATCATTCCCATTTGCAGGTTGTCTGATTCTCTCGTTTCTGAAAACAGTGAAAAGTTTCTCTAGTTTTTCCTAAATTATCCATTTACCTCTCTGCTTCTTCCTTGTCCGACGTTTTCATATTCTCCTCTTCTTCTTCACTTTCCTCATCTTCTGAATCACTCGAATCTTCCAAATCTTCTGTCTCTGCTCTAATTTTCGCAGCCTGTCCGTGCTCTCCTTTCAAAATCAAACTTGCGTTTATAGCCTCGTATTTTTTGATTCTCCGATTATCATCTAACTCGACGATGGCGTCTTTTTGAAGTCTGTAAAACAACTTTCATTTGTAACAATCTACATTCGAAATGACTGACTCTTGCAGAACATCTGCAGTGATTGTAGCACTCAAAGCAAACAGACATCTGATTTTTGTGGGCGTGTCGAACAAGTCCATTTCACCGATTCGTTGTCGGAAGGTTTTGATTCTGTAAACATGCTTGGAATATGCGCAACTGAATGTTAGCCACACTTACCTGTCGTATAGGCGCTCCCATCGTTCCAAACTTCCGGATTCCTTCTTGAAATCTTGAGCGAGTTTTGTCACTCGTAATGGAGCTTTGACATTTTTGGTTCGTTCGATAACGTATCTAACCAATTTGATATACTCGTTTGTGAGCCGTTCTTCTTCTTCGTCCGATTCTTCCTCGTCGCTGTTATCATCATTGATCACTTTCTGACAAGCTACACGCCATCGATCAAAAGGCATTCCTTCTAGTTTCAAACTTCCGTCCTTTGCCTCGTACTTTCTGATTCTCCGCTTGTTATCAAGCTCAACAATCGCGTTTTTCTCAAGTCTGTAAGACAGCGAGAATTCGTGTGAATTATTATTAAAAATGACCGACTTTTTCCGAACATCGTCACTGATTGTAGCACTCAAAGCAAATAGACATCTGACTTTTGTGGGCGTGTCGAACACATCAATTTCGCCGATTCGTTGTCGGAAGATATAGATTCTGTAAAAGTGCTTCGAAGCTATCCGTAACTCAAAGTTAGTCACAATTACCTCTCGCAAATGCACGCTACTTGTTTCAAGCACCCTGATTCCCTCTTATAATCTAGCGTGAGTTTTGTGATATTTAAGGGAGCATTGACATTTTTCGTTCGTTTGATAACGTATCTAAACAATTTGATCCACTCCAAATCTTCCTCGTCGACTTCTGAATCATCGTCGTTGATAACTTGTTGAAACATCGCGTGCCATCGATCAAAATAGAAAGATTTCTTTGCATTTGACGTTCCATGGATTCCTATCAGATTCAAACTTCCGTCCTTCGCCTCATACTTTTTGATTCTCCGCTTCTTATCCAATTCAACAATCGCGTCCTTTTGAAGTCTGTAACGAATATAATATATCTTTCTTTATAATCAACATTCATTCTTACTCATTCAGAAAGTCTCCAGTGATCTTCGCATTCGAGATGAACAACATTTTGATTTTTGTATTTCGGTCGATCGTAGATGATTTATAGATGGTTTCTTTCAAGAGGTTATACCTGAAAATCGTCAATTTTGAAGGGGGAGTACACTAATTGAAAACGTTGGGAGTTTTTTTTTAAATATCAATCAACGTAGAATTTCTGAGAGATCAAAAAATTCTCTTGGAGCATGGTCTGAAAATCACTCTCTGGAAAGTTATTGGTTGAAAACAGGCCGTGCAAATCTGCACTCTCTCAGTACTAACTTTTGGCCTGTTTTCGACCAATAACTTTCCAGAGAGTGATTTTCAGACCATGCTCCAAGAGAATTTTTTGATCTCTCAGAGTACTGAGATTCGCAGAAATTCTACGTCGGTTGATATAAAAACTCCAAATTTTTCCAATTAGTGTACTCCCAAGTCAATATACTTGCTAACCTTTTAGTAAGACTGTTCAATGTGCTCTGATCGCCAGATGCCGATTTGAATTCTCTCAAAAATGGTTGATCCATCATCGGAGTGTTCACCGTTTGCGATTTCTCCTCTAAGAACTCGAGCATTTTTGTGTAAGATTCGTCTGAAGAAGACTTTCCATGAACTCCTTCCAGATGCAAACTTCCATCCTTCGCCTCGTACTTCGTGATTCTTCCTCGTTCATCTACATCAACACGTGCACATTTCCGAAGTCTGTAACAGATAAATATATTTTCTCTACAAAAAACATTCATTCTTACTCATTCAGAATGCTTCCAGTGATCTTCGCATTCGAGATGAACATCATTTTGATCTTCGTGTTTTTGTTGAACTTGGATGATTTATAGATCGTTTCCTTCACGCGTGCATATCTGACGTTTCCGAATTTTAAATGCAGTCAATATAATTGCTAACCTAGGACTAAGACTGTTCAATGTGCTCTGATCGCCAGTTGCCGATTTGAATTCTTTCAAAAATGAATAATCCATTATCGGAGTGTTCACTGTTTTCGATTTCTCCTCCAAGAACTCGAGCATTTTTGTGTAAGATTCTTCTGGCATAGACTTTGGAGTATTCATCTTCTTGTTTTCAACGATTCGTTGTCGATCGTCTACTTCCACACCTGCCACTTTCTTCAATCTGAAATCCAATATACATAATTTTTTTGAAAACAATTCGAAATCTCACTCGATAAGGAATCCATCATCAACAGGAGCACCGAGTGCGAATATCATCTTCACTTTTGTATCGATATCGAATTCGTTCATTCTGTGAATTTCGAGACGATATTTGCGGATTCTAGAAAATCGCAAATATAAATTTTCGAACAAATTTAGTCAAAACTGAACCTGGACACTATTCCATTCACCGTCAGAGACGATCCACTGTCTTCTTTGAACTGTCTCGCTAACTCTGCGATGTTCATCGGAGAATTGACATTTTTCGATTCTTTAGCAATGTATTTCATCAAATCCGCGATTTCTTCTGACAGGCTAGATATCATTTTCTGCAAAGTTTTTTTCGTTGAAAGATTGAATTCGGTATGAATATATATATTTTTTTAAAAAGCAGGTGTTACGAGAATGAAGACGAATTCCGAAAATCATAGTGAAACAAATTTGAAAAATTGCACTTCCAGATGGGACTTCTGAACCCCAGTGATCCCTTTTTTGAGCTCTTTTTCTTTATGATACTTGGAATCAGTGTCCTGTCTCGAAAATTCCTCTACAATTTTTCGAGAAATCGTCAACTTTCAAAATTTCGAGTTTTTCAGAAGTTTCGTATATCAATCTACGCAGAATTTGACGACAAACACGATGGTTATAATATTGAAGCACAAAAGTGAATGGTTCTCTAAAAAATCGGGTCTGATTTTGCGAAAGTTCACTTTGACGAAACATTTTCAAGTCAAATATCGAATGGTTGTTATAGAAATTATACCCACGATACATACATTTTTGTTTTTGTACATAAAAAGTATATATTTCTCGAACATTTTTTGAGGAATTATTCGAGAATTTTTTTCGAATAATTTCTCGAAACCGTTTCGACAACGCACACTGCTCGGAATTTATGCATTTTTACCTTCTCTGGGGACTCGTCTCCCGAATTCTCTTCAGAAGAAGAAGAAGACGTTGAAATATTCGAATCAAAAGCTGTTGCGTTAACTGGATTCTCATTCGTCTTTGAAGTCGAAGAAGCTTGATGTGTTCTGAAAACAAGACACAATCTTTCTAGTTCCTTCTTTTCAATTCATCTACCTCTCCTCTTCCATTTTCACCGAATCGCTCAACATCTCGTCGTATTGATTATAACTTGGCGGATCATAATCGTTATCTTCTTCTCCAAAAGCAACGTTGCTAATCTCTAAATCCATCGATTTCTCACTTTCGTCTTCATCCGACAGCTTCTTTTCAGATTCTTCAGAAGAGGAATATGAAATTCTTGCTCTTTTGTGGACTTCTTCCCCTCCGTCACCTCCTTCTCCGTCATTTTCCGAGTCTTCTGATGAGGAATACAAAAATCTCGCTTTCTTCCTTCCTTTGATCATTGCTGATTGATTATCATCTTCCGATAACTCATCTTCAGAGAATCCAGAAGGCAAATACAAGGATTCTGCTTTCCTTTCACCGTTTGCAATTCCAGATTGACCTTGAGATTTGTTCCCAATTGCAGGTTGCCTGATTCTCTCGTTTCTGTAAATAACGCAAAATTTTTCTAGTTTTTCCTAACTTATCTATTCACCTTTCCTCTTCTTCCTTGTCCGACTTTTCTGAATCACTTGAAGACGTTTCCATATTCTCATCATCTTCTTCTTCCCTCTCCTCATAGTCACTGCTATCCTCTTCCTCTTCTGAATCACTTGAATCTCTCCAATAATCTTTCTTTGGTCTCATTTTCACAGGTGGTCCGCGCTTTCCTTCCAAACTCAAACTTCCGTCCCTCGCCTCGTACTTTTTGATCCTCTGTTTCTCATCCAACTCGACAACCGCGTCTTTCTGAAGTCTGTAACAAAAAAACTAATTCTTTTTCACAATCGCCATTCATTCTTACTCATTGAGAATGGTTTCACTGATCTTCGCATTTGAGATGAACATCATTTTGATTTTCGCATCTTGGCCGATCGTAGATGATTTATAGATCTTGTCCTTCACGCGTGCATATCTGAAATTTCCGAATTTAAAATGCAATTCTGAGGCACGTTCTCTGACAAGGGGATTACGCGAGGACGCGAGTTGAACTTTTTACCATAATTTAGGGTCAAGATATAACCGAACACGCTGATTCAGAATCTGAAATAAAAATTGGCGAAATGTTTACGTGAGTCGAGTTGTGACCTCTTAAAAATTTGCTAAATTTTCACGTAATGTCTATGAATAGTCTACGTAATAGTCGTAATAGTCTATGGCTTACTTACTGAAACCCTAACCCCTAACCACTTCACCACTCCCGTTGTTGAATTCTATGGATAATATTCTCATAGACTATCACGTGAAAATTTAGCAAGTTTTTAAGAGGTCATAACTCGACTCACGTAAACATCTCGCCAATTTTTAATTCTGATTCTGAATCAGCAGGTTCGGTTCTATCTTGACCCAAATTATGGTAAAAAAGTTCAACTCGCGTCCTCGCGTAATCCCCTTGTCAAACAGCACATAATCGCTGCGAAACATTTCGCTGCGGATTGTCCCGGAACCCAAACTTCGAAAACGCCCAGTTCAAGATGTACCGCGATTCAAGACTGCGAAACGTGCTCTGATCGCCAGTTGCCGATTTGAACTCCTTCACAAATGATGTATCCACCATCGGAGTGTTCACTGTTTTCGATTTTTCCTCTAAGAACTCGAGCATTTTTGTGTGAGATTCTCTCATAGTCAGAGAAGACTTTCCATGGATTCCTTCTAGTTTCAAACTTCCGTCTTTCGCCTCGTACTTCTTGATCCTTCCTTGTTCATCTACCTCAACACGTGCACATTTTCGAAGTCTGTAACCAATAAACACATTCTTCTTTACATTCAGAGTTCATTCATACTCATTCAGAATGTTTCCAGTGATCTTGGCATTCGAGATGAACATCATTTTAACCTTCGTGTTTTTGCTGAACTTTGATGATTTATAGATCTTTTCCTTCGCGCTTGAATACCTGAAGTTTCCCAATTTTAAATGCAATCAATATAATTGCTAACCTATGCCTAATACTTTCTAATGTGCTCTGATCCCCAGTTGCCGATTTGAACTCTTTCAAAAATGAATAATCCATTATCGGAGTGTTCACTGTTTTCGATTTTTTCTCCAAGAACTCGAGCAATTTTCTGGAACATTCTTCAGGAGAAGACCTTAGAGTTGCATTCCAATTCAATTCCATTCCTCCTCCTTTCTTTTTGTAATCAATGATTCGTTTTCGATCATCTACTTCTACATCTGCCACTTTCTTCAATCTGAAATCCAAAATATAGAATTTCCGATGACATTAGAGATCTCACTCGATAAGGAATCCATCATCAACAGGAGCACTGAGTGCGAAAATCATCTTCACTTTCGTATCGACATCGAATTCGTTCATTTCGTGAATTCTTAGACGAAATTTTTTGATTCTGAAAACAATGATTTTCACTGAAAATGTCGATTTTCCAGTAACGTGCCTATCTCTAATCGTATCGAATGTTCGAGACGATCCACTGTACTCTTTGTACTGTCTAGCCAAACCTTTGATAGTCAACGGAAATTTCGCGTCTTTTGATTTTTCAGCAATGAATTTCATCAAATCGGCGATTTCTTCTGGAGGTGTAGGTACCATTTTCTGAAAAAGATTTTTCGTAACAAAAATGACAGAAATTTGAAGATCGAATCAATAAGTTATGAATTTTAACAAACAAATGCTGTTGAAGAGAATCAAGCAAAGAACATTTTTTCGGAACGAAAAAAAACTTTGAAAATAGGCCACGCCCACTTTGTAGCAGTGTTGAGTGGAATTCCGTTTTCCGCTCTCCGTTTTCCGGAAACGGAAAAGATTAGAGATTTTCCTTTCCGTTTTCCGTTACAAATTTTTTTACAGGTTTTTTTTCTGTATTTATCGAAATTGCTGAACAATTACGTTTTTTTCACAATTTTAAGAGTAAAATTGCGAAAATTATTGAAATTTAGGTAGAAAATCAATAATCGACACCTCGAAAACCCCACAGAACCATCTTTCGCGATCAAAAAAAAACATTTTTTCGAAAAAAATAATTTTCTTCGAATTCCTCGATTTTTGATCGTGAAAGCTGGTTTTGATGGGTTTCCGAGGTTCCGATTCTTGATTTTCTACCTAAATTTCACAATTTTTAACACTTTTACTCGTAAAATAGTGGAAAAAACGTCATTTTTTCAGCAATTTCGGAAAAAAATTCAAAAAAAAATTTGCGAACCGCCCAAAAAATCCATTACAATTCAGATCGCTGCGAGACCCCGAAAGAAAAAAAAGTCGATGCGCCTTTAATTCTCGTGTACTCCTCTCGGACAAGTGAATTTTGTTGGGCAAATTTTGCTCGTTTTTCATAGAATTTTCGAGTTTTTCGATAGTAAAAAGTAACGAATAATAATAAATGAATTTTTCCAGAGTAAAAAAAAAGAATTCCGTTTGAAAAGTCTCGTTCTGGAGAGATTTTTTAAAAGAATGTTCTGTTGAAAAATTTAATAAAAATGGCATTATTCAATAAAAATCATAACAAGAATTTATATAACAAAAACATCATTCGACGAAATACTCCACGGGCTCCGTTTTGACGTGAAAATTATCAAATTTCTTCATTTTTTCATAAACTCAAAAACCTTCATGGAAAAATTTCGATTGAGTGCGTGAAATTGATGGAAACACTTGACAAAATCGGTAGAACTCGTTCCAGGACGAAGAATATTCACAATTCGCATCAAAAAATCGACCATAACATTCGATTCGGTCACCAAATCGACGTCCTCGTTTTGAATTCCCAAAGTTTCGAAAATCCGATCGATTGTTTCGAGAAAATGCGAATGACAAGCCATCAACTTTCGGGAGCTCGCCAGAATCTCTAGAACTTCTTCCTGGCTCCATTTTTTCGTGAGAATCCAGCCAATCGCCATGATGAGACGAAGATAGCCTTGGGTTACTTCTCGAGGAATTTCACAGGGATTTGAGCAGACGAGACAGATGGGCGGTCTGGAAAAAAATTAAAAATTTTTTTTTTGAAAATTTTTAAAAAATGCATAATTTTTCCTGATTCGAACGCGCCTAATTCTACCGCTCAAAAACGCTGTAGAAAATTTTAGACGGTTTTCAAAACACTGAAATTTCAGTATTTAAAAATCGCCATAAAATTTTTCTACAGCGTTTTTGAGCAGCGAAAATAGGCGCATTCGAATCAGCAAAAATTTCTGCATTTTTTAAAATAAGCTAACAAAAATGTGAGTTAAAGATTTGAAAATTGATTTTTTTAGTAGATTTTTCAGAAAATTTCAGTGTTAAAAAGATACCTGACTGGAACTGGTGGGGGAGATGGTGTTCTCGGATATTCGAAATAGTCGGAGAGCTCTGACTGTGGACGGGATGGAGTCTCGACTTTGATTTCTATTGGAGCGAGCTGAAAAAAATTGGATTAGGATTACTGTAGTTTTTTTTGAAAAAAATCTGTTAAAAATCGATTTTCAAATAAGAAAAAATAGTGTTTTTTTGTAAACTGGAACCAGGATTGTTAGGAGAAACGAGATCTCGAATTTTTTTTTTCGAAAAAAAATTTCAGGGAAATCGAGAAAAAATGTTGCTCAAAAAAAAAATTTTTTTTCGTCAAAATCCCTAATTTTTTCGCAATTTTCATCTATTTTTTTTTCCGAATTTCGAAAATTTTGAATCCGATTTTCCGAAAAAAAAAATCGAGAAATTTCCGACCGGAAAATTTCAGAGTTTTCTTTTTTCGGAGAATCTGAAAAGAATTTTGGAAGAATTGGAAAAAAATTAATGAAAATTGTCGTAAAATTCGAGATTTTAACGGAAAATCACCATTTTTGAGCAAGCTTTTTTTCGAAAATTTTTCTGAATTTTTTCCGAAAAATCAAGAAAAAAATTTTGCTCAAATATATATATAGAGTACAAATTTTAAAAAAAAGACCATAAAAATAGCTACCCACATTCTTAATTCGATGTTTATTCAAAACAGCGCTCAACTCGAAAAGCACCAAAAAATTCGACGGCTTGATTTCGGGTCGAATAGAATTCACAACAGACATTAATTCCTTTACTCGATCTTCTGGAAGCGATGAAATAGTCTCTCCATATCTCAATTTCAACGAATTTCGAATATCATGAAAAACATCGGAATAATGATGAAGACACGAGAAAACGGCTTGTTTCTTGGCAGCCAACTCTCTGGCTTTCAGCAATTTCATTTTTTGTTTCAAAACGAATCCAACGATGAGAATTATCTTTTCCGAGTCCATTTCAACGGGTTTCAGTTTTCCGCGATCTTGAAACATGCCGCATATTGAGCATCGCTGGGGTTTTCGATCCGGAGCACTCGGAAAATCCAAAAATTCATCGATTGGACTCTTTTCCATGGAAATCGTTCTGAAACTACAAAAAAAAACAAAAAAAAATCAATTTTTTAGTCGAAAAAATTACGGCTTCAACAATGGCGTCTTCGGCGGTGAAGAATCACTGAAAATTCGAAAAAGTTACATTTAAATTAAAATTTTTAGCTCACTTTTCTGCTTTAACAACTATCGGAAGAGCTTCGCCTGGATTAATTCTGAAAAAAAAACGGTTGAAAATTAAACACTATTGCCAATCTCACGAAATTTGCTCGTCCAACCCATCGAGAATGTCTCGAATGAGAAATGAACGTCTCACTGGCCGCACTTCTTCGGAATTCATCTGGAAAAATTTATTTTATTATTATTCGTTACTTTTTACTATAAAAAATTCGACAATTCTACGAAAAACGAACAAAAACCGCTCAAAAAATCCAGTTGTCCGAGAGGAGTACACGAGATTTAAAGGCGCATCGACTTTTCCCTCTTTCGGGGTCTCGCAGCGATCTGAATTGTAATGCATTTTTTGGCGGTTCGCAATTTTTTTTCGAATTTTTTTTTCCGAAATTGTTAAAAAATGTCGTTTTTTTCACCATTTTACGATTAAAAGTGTTACAATTTGTGAAATTTAAGTGGAAAATCAAGAATCGGAGCCTTGGAAACCCCTCAGAGCCAGCTCTCTTGATCAAATATCAAGAAATTTTCAAAGAAAATTATTTTTGTCGAAAAAAAACTTTTTAATCATGAAAGCTGGTTCCGGTGGGTTTTCGAAGTGACGATTCTACCTAAATATCACAAATCTTTGCAGTTTTACTCCTAAAATAGTTTTTTAAACAATTTTTTCAGCAATTTCGATAAATACAGGAAATAGCACCGGCACTCTTTCAGAGAGAGCGGGGCCTATTTTCAAAGTTTTTTTTTCCATTTCGGGAAAAAGTGTTTTTGCTTGATTCTCTTGAAACAACAGCATTTGTTTGATAAAATTCATAACTTATTGATTCGATCTTCGAATTTCTGTCATTTTTTTACAAAAATCTTTTTCAGAAAATGCTACCTCCTGCACCTCCAAAAGAAATCGCAGATTTGATGAAATTCATTGCAAAAAAATCAAAAAATGTCAATTCCCCGATGAACATCTTAGCGTTGGCAAGACAGTACAGAGAAGAAAGTGGTACGACTCTGACGGTAAAAGGAGTACAGTCTAGGTTTAGTTTTTACATTCCTTGAAAAAATAATTATTTGTGCTTTTTCTAGAATCAGCACATATCGTACCAAGATTCACGAGATGAACGAATTCGATGTCGATACAAAAGTGAAGATGATTTTCGCACTCGCTGCTCCCGTTGATGATGGATTCCTTATCGAGTGAGATTTCGAAATGTTTTCCAAAAGTTGAATTTATATTTTCAGATTAAAGAAAATGGCAGACGTGGTAGTTGATGATTTGAAACGAATCATTCAATACAAGAAGAAAGGCGGAGGATTGGAATTGAATTGGAAGTCTTTTCCAGAAGAATGTTGCAGAAAAATGCTCGAGTTCTTAGAGGAGAAATCGAAAACAGTGAACACTCCGATGATGGACCAACCATTTTTGAGAGAGTTCAAATCGGCAACTGGCGATCAGAGCACACTAGACAGTCTTAGGCAAAGGTTAGAAAATATATTGACTGCGTTTGAAATTGATAATCTTCAGGTATGAACGGGTGAAGAAAATGATCTACAAATCATCCAATTTCAACAAAAACACAAAAATCAAAATGATGTTCATCTCGAATGCGAAGATCACTGGAAACATTCTGAATGAGTGAGAATGAACTCTGAATGTAAAGAAGAATGTGTTTATTGGTTACAGACTTCGAAAATGTGCACGTGTTGAGATAGATGAACGAGGAAGGATCAAGAAGTACGAGGCGAACGATGGAAGTCTGAATCTGAAAGGAGTCCATGGATCGTCAAATGCAAATAAATGTTTGAGTTTCGATCGATGGCAGGCAATTTGTCAGAAAGCGATCAACGATGATTCAGCAGACGACGAGGAGGGTTCGAACGGAGATAAACAAGTCGAGAACGAGTATATCAATATGATTAGATACGTTATGGAACGAACGAAAGATGCCAATGCTCCATTAAATATCAAAATGCTCGCTCGAGATTTTAAGAAGGAATCCGGAAGTTTGGAACGATGGCGGTGCATACGCCGCAGGTAAGTATGACTAGCTTTAAGTTACACATTTTCCAAGCATGTTTATAGAATCGAAAGCTTCCGACAAAGAATCTGTGATATGGATATGTTCGATACGTCTATGAAAGTGAGATGTGTATTTGCATTGAGTGCTACAATCAGCGACGATGTTCGAAAAAAGTCAGTCATTTTTAATAGCAATTTTTACGAATTCCCGATGTTTTACAGACTTCAAAAAGACTCAATTGTCGAATTGGATGAAAAGCGGAGAATCAAAAAGTACGAGGCAAAGGATGGAAGTTTGATTCTGGAAAGAAAACACAGACGCGATGCGAAAATGAGAGAAAAGACAGAGGACTTCAAAGATTCAAGTGATTCAGAAGAGGAGGAAGATAACAGCGACGACGAGGAAAGTGAAGAAGAAGGTGATGAGAATCTAAGCGATTATGGAGGCGATTACGACGATGATCTACCGAGTTATCACCAATATGATGACGGAAATCAAGAGGAGAACGAATCACCTGAAAAAGAGAATGATGCGGATATTTCTTCGATGGTTCCAGAACCGATTAGTGTCGTCGGTCATGGAGCAGACCATGATTCTTCG
This sequence comes from Caenorhabditis zanzibari, assembly GCA_963966625.1. Classification (NCBI taxonomy): domain Eukaryota; kingdom Metazoa; phylum Nematoda; class Chromadorea; order Rhabditida; family Rhabditidae; genus Caenorhabditis; species Caenorhabditis zanzibari. The sequence continues at coordinate 17,127,390 of OZ016472.1, read as the reverse complement.
ACTTCCCAACTAAACGAAGAGAGAATCCAAGAGGAGGATTCGGAGCAAGTTTCGACGGAAACGGAGCTACAAGGACCCCTTGAAGACCAAAATGCGGCTCTCATGACTTCACAAATAGTTATATATGATCCATCGACTTCACCACAAAACGAAGAGATATTCGAAGAGGAGGATTCGGAGGAAGTTCCGATGGAACAGGATCCACGAAGAGCCACTGGGACAGAAAATCTTGTTGAGGATAACGTGCCAACTGTTGCTGGAAATGCCTCCGATGCTCTCATAACCGTACAAATTGTTGAGCAAATCGCAGAATCAGCGACATCTAGCCAAGAGAAAAGCAACGATTCGCATGATGGAGAAGATGATAACGATTACGATTTGCCAAGCTATAATCAATATGACGAGATGAATCATGACGGAGATGATGCGATTTTGAGCGAGTCTGGGAAAAGCGGGTAAATAGACTGAAGAGAAAGAACCAGAAAGATTGCGTCTTGTTTTCAGATGCCAACAAGATTCTTCGTCTTCTGAGACAAACGAGAAAATTGAAAGGAATCCGGTCAACATGACAGCTTCTGAATCGACAACTTCAATATCTTCTTCTGAAAAGAATTCTGGAGACGAGTCACCAGAGAAGGTTGATGGTGAGGTATCGATGAAACGGAAGGATCTTCCTCGGATGGATACAGAACCGATTAATTTCGTCGGTCATGAACTCGGATGTGCTCTTTCGACTTCTCAACCAAACCAAGAGAGAAACCAAGCGGATGATTGGGAACCGAGAAGCAAAAGATCGAGAATGTTGGATTCCGTTCCTGAAGAATCGAAAGAAGAACTATCAAAACCCGCAACAACTGTTAAAGAAGTTTTATTTCTTCTTCGAGCAACTTTGGTGGCAATTGGATCAACTCAATTGGATGGAGTGTTAATGAAAATCGATTCGATAATTGAAAAATTGGATAATGGAGGTCTCAAAGTTACTCTCGACGATATCAATGATCCATTTGAGTGTTCTTTCTTTCCACTGATCCGAAATTCAATGCCAAAGGGTCCAACAAAAGAAGAGACAACTAGTTTCCATGATTTTCTTGTTTCTCTGAAAACTGTCACTTTGTTAATCTCCCATCCAACCGCTCATTTGCTCCGACGAACTCTGAAAGATGTTATCGAAGAGTTTGGTGTTGAAGACAAGGTATTGTTATTTCAGAATGTGCTAATATAATAACTATAAATATTTCAGAGAATCCTTGTTAATTCAATTGGTTCTGCAATGAGTAGAGCTATCGACCTCATCACGAAATCAGCTACTTTAATGTCACACAATTTCCCCGAATAATTTAACGATTTTGCAAGGAGGAATACACGAAATTTTACGTTGATATGGAAATCTCCAAAATTGTACTAATCTTCTCACACTTCCAATGTATTAATTTTAACATACTAACACACTTCATTTATATGCATTTTGCTTTATTGATATAAAATATTGGAGAATTTTCTTGATTTTTAATGTTTTTTTTGTTGATTACTCAACTGTTGTTATCGGTTTTCAGAAAGTTTTCAAAAAATGGTTTAACTCTGACGTCATTGTTTCAAAATAATGCTATTTTTTCTGAATTCTGTTTTTCAGTCTTCACTTATTCTAAAAAGTTAGAATTTTGTATCGATTAATGGGCTTCTTCGCCTGAATTCTGCTTTTCCGTCTCGAATGAGAAACGGACACCGCACTGGCGGCACTTCTTCGGAATTCATCAATTTTGTTTCTGGAAAAATTATTTATTGTTAATAGTTATTTTCACTATCGAAAAACGAGAAAAATTCGCCCAAAAATCCATTTGTCCGAGAGGAGTACACGAGAATTAAAGGCGCATCGACTTTCTCTCTTTCGGGGTCTCGCAGCGATCTGAATTGTAATGCATTTTTTGGGCGGCATGCAATTTTTTTTTAATTTTTCTCCGAAATTGCTGAAAAAATGTCGTTTCTCCGCCATTTTACGATTAAAAGTGTTAAAATTTGTGAAATTTAGATGGAAAATCGAGAATCGGCACCTTGGAAACCCGTCGACACCAGCTTTCATGATCGAAAATCAAGGAATTCGAAGAAAATTCTTCATGTCGAAAAAAACGTTTTTTTAATCATAAAAGCTGGTTCCGATGGGTTTTCGAAGTGAGGATTTTCGATTTTCTACCTAAATTTAACAAATTTTCACAGTTTTACTCGTAAAATAGTGAAACAACACCAATTTTAAAAAATTTCGATAAATGCAGAAAAATAACCTGCCAATTTTTTTCATTTTGGAAAAATGTGTTTTGCTTGATTCTCTTTAAACAACATCAGTTGTTCGATAAAATTCATAACTTTTTGATTCGAACTTCGAATTTCTGTTATTTTTTTACGAAAAATCTTTCCAGAAAATGGTACCTCCTGCACCTCCAGAAGAAATCACAGATTTGATGAAATTCATTGCAAAAAAAATCAAAAAATGTCAATTCCCCGATGAACGTCGCAGAGTTGGCAAGACAGTACAAAAAGGGCAGTGGATCGACTCTGTCGGTGAGAGGAATTCAGAAAAGGTTCAGTTTCAAAATTCACTGAAAACTCATTATTCGCTTTTCTAGAATCAGCAGATATCGTAACAAGATTCACGAGATGAACGAATTCGATATCGATACAAAAGTGAAGATGATTTTTGCACTCGCTGATCCTGTTGATGATGGGTTCCTTATCGAGTGAGATCTCTAATATCATCAGAAATGTTTTATTTCAATTTTCAGATTAAAGAAAACGGCCGATGTGGTAGTTGATGATTTGAAACGAATCATTCAATACAAGAAGAAAGGCGGAGGATTGGAATTGAATTGGAAGTTTTTTCCAGAAGAATGTTGCAGAAAAATGCTCGAGCTCTTAGAGGAGAAATCGAAAACAGTGAACACTCCGATGACCGATCGATCATTCATGAAAGAATTCAAATCGGCGACTGGCGATCAGAGCACACTAGACAGTCTTAGGCATAGGTTAGCAATTATATTGAATGCGTTTGAAATTGATAATCTTCAGGTATGAACGTGTGAAGAAAAGCATCTATAAATCATCCAAGTTCAACCGAAATACGAAGGTCAAAATGATGTTCATCTCGAATGCGAGGATTACAAAAAACATGCTGAATGAGTAAGAATGAATGTTGAATATAGAAAAGAATGTATTTATTTGTTACAGACTTCGAAAATGTGCACGTGTTGAGGTAGATGAACAAGGAAGGATCAAGAAGTACGAGGCGAACGATGGAAGTCTGAATCTGAAAGGAGTCCATGGATCGTCAAATGCAAATAAATGTTTGAATTTCGATCGATGGCGTTCAATTTGTCAAAAAGTGATCAACACCGATGATTCAGCAGACGACGAGGAGGGTTCGAACGGAGACAAAAAAGTCGAGAACGAGTATATCAATTTGATTAGATACGTTATCGATCGAACGAAAGATGCAAGTTCTCCATTAAATATCAGAAAACTCGCGCTAGATTATAAAAAGGAATTTGGACGTTTGGAACGATGGGAGTGCATATGCAAAAGGTAAGTGTGACTAATATTAAGTTTCGCATATTCCAAGCATGTTTTCAGAATCCGTAGATTCCGACAACGAATTGGTGGCATGGATGTGTTTGACACGCCCACAATAGTCAGATGTCTGTTTGCTTTGAATGCTAGAATCACTGCAGATGTTTTGAAGAGGTCAGTAAATTTGAATAACGATTGTTACGAATCCTTGTTGTCTTACAGAATTGAAAAAGACGCAATTGTCGAATTGGATGAAGAACGAAGAATCAAAAAGTACGAGGCAAAGGATGGAAGTTTGAATCTGGGAGGTGAACACGGACGAACTGCGAAAAAGAGAGCAGAGACGAGGGAATTGAAAGATTCAAGTGATTCAGAAGAGGCAGAGGATAGCAGTGACGACGAGGAAAGTGAAAAAGATGGTGATGAGAATCTAAGCGATTTTGGAGGCGATTACGATGAAGACCTACCGAGTTATCACCAATATGATGACAGAAATCATGAGGAGAACGAATCACCTGAAAATGAGAATGATGCGGATATTTCTTCGATGGTTACAGAACCGATTAATGTCTTCGATGACAGAGACAACCGTGGTCCTTCTGCTTCTCAACAAAACCAAGAGAAACACCAAGAGGAGGATTCGGAGAAAGTTCCGATTGAAAAGGAGCCACAAGGTCCCCTTGAAGACCAAAATGTTGCTGAAAATCCCTCCGATGCTCTCACGACTTCACAATTAGTTGAGCAAGCCGCTGAATCGATCGAGCAAAAACCTGAAAACCTTATCGAGAATGTTCACGCAAACAAGCTGAAACGAAATTGCATCGAGTTGATGGAGCCGAAGCCAGAGAATTTGATCGAACTTCCCCAAGAGATTAAGAAAGAAACAACATATGTCAGAGATATTCCTTTTCTTCTCAAAGCACAAGAGAAAAACAAGGAGTCACTTAATGAATCGAGTGCTCACCAAATCCATGATCGAATCTCCGAGCAAGAATCAAGCGACCTCCGAGCAACAAAAAGAGCAAGAATTTCATATTCCTCTTCTGGAGAATCTGGAAAGAAGCTGTCGGATGAAGACGAAAGTGAAGATCTTTCCTCGATCGCTTCAGAGCCCATTAATGTCGTCGATTGTGGAGTCAACTATGATCCCTCTCAACAAGGCCAAGAGAGAATCCAAGAGGAGAATTCGGAACCAAGAAGCAAAAGATCCAGAATGTCGACTTCTGCTGCAGAAGAATCGAGAGAAGTAGCAAAACCAGTAACAATTGCTCGAGATATTTTATTGCTTCTAAAAGATCCACTGATTGGTTTTTTGAAAATTATCGAATCGACTGTTGAAAGAATGGACACACTTATCGAAGAGTTGGATGTTCAAGATAAGGTACTGTTAATACAGAATGTGCTAATATAAAAATCTATAAATATTTCAGAATCGTGCACCTGAGACAACCGTCAGACAATCAACTTCAGGCTCTTCCAATTAAAATCGATTTTTGAAAATTCTGTATTCTAATCTTTTCTGCAATTTTTCTTATCCCCAAATTGTTGTAATTTTCTGCAAACTTGCCGAATTTCCATTTTTTAAAATGACCCCCGAATCAATAACCACATTTATTAATGCATTTTTCCTTATCGATATAAAATAATAGGAAGTTTTCTTGATTTTTAGATTATTTGGTTGATTTTCCAGTTATAGTAAGAAACAGCTCAATTGTTTTCGTAAAACTTGAAATCTTTGTTTTTTTTTCAAATTTTCTCGATTTTTTTATTATTTCCAGCCATGACCGAACTCTCTAACCTTCTACTAATCCCCACATGCCTTCTCATCGCCGCCATCACTTCAGAATCAGCGATTTATCGAAGGAATGTCGACTTCGCTAAACTTGACAAAAAACTCCAGGCGGATATCGAAAAATCGTTTCGGCAAACGTAAAATCATTATTTTAAATTCAATTTTCTTGATTTTTCACCCATTTTTAGACTCCAACGACTCGCCGAATTCCGAATGGATTTGCCGGCGAAAATCGTGATGAAACGGATGAAGAATGTCGACGGAAACACGTTCAACGATCTGTTTCTCGTCGGAAATTCAGTAATTTTCCTAGATTTTTTGGCAGAATTTTGAATTCGGCGCCGTTTTCAGCAACAAGTCACGTCGTCTCTCTATGTATCGGATACGGTATCCGAGTGGTGTTCGGGTTTGGTCTCGCGGAGCACTCGAAAGTATTTCGAGCACAAGAATCGACGGATTGATGTCGTTTTTGATTGTGATCGTGCAATTTGTAGGGGAAAAAAATTCGAAAAAAAAATGTTTTTTTTCGAAAATTTCAGTGTTTCCATCTCTACGAACCGTTATTCGAAGCGCAGTGATTCTGATGTCAGTCAACGCGGCGCTCGTTGTTTTTCTGTTCGTTGTTCGATTTTTGTAAGGGATTTTTCGAAAAAAATTTTCAGAAAATCGGAAAAATTTTGTGCTGAAAAATTACAATTTTCGTCTTATTTGGCTGTTTTTGAAGTGGGGTTTCGAGGTTTCAGTGCTTTTTCTGAGCGTTTTTGTTATGGTTTTTGGAATCAGCACGAAAAATTTTTCTCAAAAATGATGATTTTTTGTCAAAGTTCCTAATTCTTCGACTATTTTTATATCTCTTTTATGCAAAATTTTGCGCTGAAAATTATGGAAAAGATTAAAGATTTTGACGAAAAAATGTCATTTTTGAGCAAAATTTTGGAAAAAATTGAAAAAAAAAATTTTTCGGAAAAAATTCTTACATTTTTTTTGCTTCAAAATATGCGAAATTTTGTTCTGGTTTCGAAAATCATAACGAAAACAGTCAAAAATGACTCTAAAATCCCGAAAAACCGCTTCAATCCGGACCAAAAAGTCAGAATTTGGCTTGCGTGGCCGTGACCGAAGTTTCTCTGGGCAGTTCTATTTGAAGCGGGTTTTCGAGGGTTTAGAGCAATTTTTGAGCGTTTCTGTTAAGATATTTGGAATCAGCGCGAAATTTTGAATATTTTGAAAAAAATTTATTGTCAGAAAATTCAGTTTCTGAATTTTCAAATTTTTTCCCGAAAAAAAATTTCAAAAAATCAAAACAAGTTTGAAAAATTATGGTTTTTCGTCGGAATCCCTAATTTTTCGGAAATTTTCATCTGTTTTTATTCGATTTTCGATTCATTTTCCGTTGAGAAAATTTATACAAAAAAAATTGAAAAATTTTTTTCAAGAATTTTCCAGTCTGAAAATTTTTCATTAAAAATGTTTTTTTTTCAGAAAATCCAGCCGAAGAAAGCTTGAACCTACAGTAACCATCAACAAAACGAATCCAATAATCATCGACGATTATATCATCGACGACGTCGAATTGTGGGATTCATTCGATTGAGGAACTAATTTTTCATCTAATTTTATTTTATTTTTCGACTCAAATAATTTTAATATTATAATATTGGTCATAATACAATGAAACCGATTTTTCGAAAAAAAATTATTAAGGAATCGATGTCACAGAAATCTCATTTCTCTTCCAAACTGCACCAATTCCAAAAATCCCTTAAATTTCCGCTACCGTACTCCGATAATTCGAGGAAAGAGCACAACAAATGAAACATTGGAAGATAGTGTTAACAATGAAAATGGTATTCAATAATATCAAAATATTAGCGGTCAAAATTCTGAAAATTTGAAAAATTCTCAATGGAGCGCATTTGGTACTTACAAAAATCCACTAGTAGTTATCAGATAGGATTGGGCCAGGGCCACTAGGCCCTTTGGTAGATCACTTATCAAATGAAATACGGTCATTGTGGAGACGAATAAAGTTGTCTTATTGTCGGTTCTGGAATCGAATTTTAGGTTCCGCCCACTTTTTCGTGAGGGGAAATTTTATCTATTTTCGACAAATTTGAAACGCGATTTTTGGATTTTAAAGGCGTTTTTTTTAAAAGAGCTGCAAAACTGAACAATATCAAGAGATTTAGACAAAAACCTCTTGAATGAGCAGTCTGTAAACAAAGAATGATTTTTCGGCAAACACTCTTTGACTACACCTATCAAGATACCAAACCACTGGTTCGTCTGAAATTCAGGCTTAGAAAGGTGTTGAAGTGTTCTATAACGTGCGAAGTTTACTGACAAGGCGTTTTCTAAGCCTGATTTTTCGAATGGACCTCAGAACTGGCACAATTTTTTGGCAAACACTCTTTGACTACAGTTGCTCTTTGACTACACATCAGAGTTGGGCGGAAGTGAAATTTTTAAAAGTCGGAAGTCGGAAGTCGGAAGTGAAATTTCCAACTCGGAAGTCGGAAGTCGGAAGTCGGAAGTCGGAAGTACAGATTTTAGACCGAACTTAAATTGTCCCATTTTCCAAAAATAGGTCAATTTTTTCGAAAATTTTGCCAAAAAAAAATTGTGCCAATGCTGAGGTCCATTCGAAAAATTTTTCATTCGAGAAAAAAGAGGTCCATTCGAAAAATCAGGCTTAGAAAACGCCTTGTCAGTAAACTTCGCACGTAATAAAAATTAAAAATTGGTTGAAAAAGTTTGGTCCGCAAACACCGCGACGCCAATTTTCGTCGTTCCTCCTTTTTTATGACTGAGTCACAGGGTGAGGATGAGCTACATCCGCAAAAGCGCTCTAATGAGATGTCTCTGCGTCTAAAACGAAAGTACTCTCTCGCTACAGTACGCCTTTAAAGGCACATGACGACTTCTGCTTGGGTCTCGCAATGCAAACGCCTTTTCGACATTGCCGCGGGCGCAACGATGAATTTTGATCAAATTTTTGTCAAAAAGGCGTTTGCATTGTGAGACCCGAGCAGAAACCGTCATGCGTCTTTAAAGGGCTACTGTAGCGAGAGAGTACTCTCGTTTTAGACGCAGAGACCACAGTGGTCGAGCGACTGAGGTATGCAAACGCGCTCTCTGGAGAAGCCGGGCCTAAAATTAATTTTTTAGACCCGAATTCCGCTCATTTTTTTGAAAATTGTATTTTATTCCGGTACTAAATTTAGTCGAGAATTTTTCTGAAGCAAAAAATTCAGAAAAAAGCACTGGAATTTGAATAAGAAGGCGTCAAAGTTCGGAAAAAACTGCCAAATCAGGGGAGCGCGTTTGCATACCTTAGTCGCTCGACCACTGTGAGAGACCTCTCATTAGAGCGCTTTTGCAGATGTAGCTCATCCTCACCCTGTGCTGAGTGTCTAATGCGATTTTTCCTCGACCATGGGTTGCGTTCGCCACGCCGTGGTTCAACTGGATCCAAAATTTTTGAATATCATGCTGAGAACTTCCGGTTGCAAATCATCAATACATGTTTGTTTTTGTTCGGTGCTGAAAACGAATGATTTTGAATTTTCAAAAGTTAAATCTTGGATCGTGATCAAAATCCATATTTTCATGATAAAATCGATAATACCAATACTCGAAATCTGGGTAATCCATGACATCGTCACCAATGGTTTTACAGAAACTACGGTAGGAATCGAAAATTGGTTTCTTCCGGAGCATCTCATATTGAATGCATTCTTTGACGTAGTTGTTGCTTGTCACGAATTCTGTTTGTTCTTCCATGATGAATTGCAAGAGAACGGAAAAAAATGGTGAATTTAGAATAGAATCGGTTCGATCGATGGTAGTCCCTATTTGGCTATTTCCCTTGGGAAGGTAGCGATTCAATATTCTTGCACTTCGCCGGTCAGTAAATCGCAAGTGCGCTCTATTGTCACGCGCGAGAGAGCGGAGAGTGATAGAGATACATACTTTTTCGCTTTATTTTGGACAATTATCGCTTTTATAGTTTGTTGCTCGTTTTTTTATAGAAAATCGTTAACATTCAAGCAAATATTTGTCAAAAATTGTCTAATTTTCCAGAAATGTCGCAGTCACTGTGTCCAGATGTCCTCAGAGATCGTCACTTCATCATGTATGACGCTTTGGCGAGAAGAGATCCCTTTGAAGCATACAAAACGTTCTGCAAAGCCACTAAGAACCCTAATTATGACCACGTGGAGTATGAGTACTGGTACTACTTTTTCTATAACGGAAATACGGATGTGAATCATGATAGAAGGTAATTTGAAAATGGAGATGTGGATAAATATATAATGAATTTTCAGTTTGGATCCAATGCAACCGACAATTTGTGAGCTTCCCAACGAGATCTTGAGTGAGATTCTGAAGGATTTGGATTTTAAGAATCGGCAGGTCTTTGAAAATTTTGAAAATGGGCGGGTCAAATTGAAAAACGATTTTTCTCCTTTTTAAATAAAGATTATTCAATCCAAGCTTATTATGCCAGTCTCAGTGAATGTCAGTCCTGGCTGAATTTTTCGTGGTTTCGCGCCAGCGATATCTCACTACGAACAAAATATTTAATTGAAAGGAACACACCAGGGATGTGCGGGAAATTTCCCGGTACCGGGAAATTTCCCGTTTTTCCCGGTATTTTTTCCAACATTTCCCGGCCGGGAAATTTCCCGAAAATATTCGGGAAAATTTTGAACCCATTTTATGTCATATTTTGGTGAACTTGATGAGGGGAACCAACAGTCTTTACATATTGAAGACAAAATTAGGGAAAATTTTTGCAGTATTTTAGAAAAATGGCTTACTTTTTGTATTATCTCCGTCTCCGTGAAGGTCAATACTGTCTGAATTTTCCTGATTTGCCCGCAGCGACCGCGAAATAAGAAAAATTCAGTCAGAATTGACTTTCAGGGTGACTTGGATAATGGCAGAGTTCGTTTCCATATTTTGTCTTCTAAATTATGCAAAAATTCGAAAAAAAAACTGTTGAAAACCAGGTTTGAGAAAATTTCCCGAAATTTCCCGGATTTTTCCGGAATTTTTCACCGGGAAAAACTTTTCCCGAAAAATTTCCCGAAGGGTCTTTCCACACATCCCTGGAACACACCGTAGTTTGTAGGTCAATTTTCAATTTTTTTTCTCGTTTTTCGAACGATTTTCAACAAATTCTCCCGCGTTGTGTTACATTCAGAGATGAGCGGAAGAGCATTTTTGAAATGGCGGAAGGCGGAATTTTTAAAATTTTGGCGGAAGGCGGAAAGCGGAAGGCGGAAGTTTCGAAAATTTGGCGGAAGGCGGAAGGCGGAATGAAAAAAATGGGCGGAAAGCGGGAGGCGGAAGGCGGAATTTTGCTTACCTTTTCTCGGATTTTCCTGCCTAAAAGACACATTTTTGCCGCCGCTTTGCTTAATTTTATCGTTTCAAGCATGTATTGACCGAACAAGCGCTATTTTTATCAAGTTTGAAAAAGTTTTCAAATTCCGTTTTCCGCCTAATTTTTCCGATTTTTGGCGGAAGGCGGAAGGCGGAAGTTTCAAAATTTTGGCGGAAGGCGGAATGAAAAAAATGGGCGGAAGGCGGAATTCCGCTCATCTCTGGTTACATTCTTTGTATTTCGCGCCGAAATTTGTTGAAAATCGTTTGAAAAAGAAGAAAAAAAAATGAGAGAATTTTTATAATGTCTAATTGAAACCATAACAAAGGAGAAAAGATATTTTAAAGTGGGAAAATCATATTAGATGGTGAAAAATCGATGGCAAACACTCTTTGACTACACTACTCTTTGACTACACCTACTCTTTGACTCCACTTTCTCTTTGACTACACTTGCTCTTTGACTACACTTTTCTCTTTGACTACACATGTCTCTTTGACTACACATGCTCTTTGACTTCATTTTTCTCTTTGACTACACTTTTCTGAAAAAAATTGTACTAGTTCTGAGGTCCATTCGAAAAATCAGGCTTAGAAAACACCTTGTCAGTAAAGTTCGCACGTTATAGAGCACTTCAAAATCTTTCTAAGCCTGAATTTCAGACGAACGAGTGGTTTGGTATCTTGATAGGTGTAGTCAAAGAGAAAAAGTGAAGTCAAAGAGAACATGTAGTCAAAGAGATAAGTGTAGTCAACAGAGATGAGCGGAAGAGCATTTTTGAAATGGCGGAAGGCGGAAGGCGGAAGGCGGAAGAGGGAAAATTTTGGCGGAAGGCGGAAGGCGGAAGGCGGAATTTCAAAAATTTTGGCGGAAGGCGGAAGGCGGAAGGCGGAATAGAAAAAATGGGCGGAAGACGGAAAGCGGAAGGCGGAAGGCGGAATTTCGCCTACTTTTACTCGTAGTTTCCTGCATAAAAGAGATGTTTTTGCTGCTGTTTCGCTTAATTTCAAGGTTTCAAGCATGAAATAACCGAAAAATCACTGTTTTTAGCAAGTTTGAAAAAAATTTGAAATTCCGCCTTCCGCCTAATTTTTCCGATTTTTGGCGGAAGGCGGAAGGCGGAAGGCGGAAGTGGGAAAATTTTGGCGGAAGGCGGAAGGCGGAAGGCGGAAGGCGGAAGGCGGAAGGCGGAATTCCGCTCATCTCTGGTAGTCAAAGAGAAAAGTGTAGTCAAAGAGCAAGTGTAGTCAAAGAGAATGTGGAGTCAAAGAGTAGGTGTAGTCAAAGAGTAGTGTAGTCAAAGAGTGTTTGCCAAAATCGATTCACATACTGAGTCATAAGAGATCGATAAAACTGACTCTTGGGGAATCAATAAAAGTTACTTTGAATGCAGGAAATTTGAATCTTTCAAAATGATAGATCGATCGATGTTACAAGATCTTATTCGAAGAAGTCGTCGTTGTATTCTCGTTTCTCTGTATTTCCTTCACCTTCATAATCCGAATCGTCGTCGCGTTCGTATTCTTCTGTGCATTCATCTTTAGACCTACAAAATTAACATGTAAACAAAAAACTGTCGAATCTTACTTCAACTTTGAAAGCGCAGCATTGAGAAGATGAACTGAGCGTTTTTGGCTTCATTCTGTTTTTTTCTCTTGAAAGCGCAGCATTTGAGACTTTGAAAGCGCAGCATTGAGAAGATGAACTGAGCGTTTTTGGCTTCATTCTGTTTTTTTTTTTGCATCCCATCCATCAACGGTGATCCAAACTCTCTGCAATCAAAGTAGCATTCTTTAGTGATGAAGCGATGTTGAAAAACTACCTGTACGTTTTTTCAATTCTTCTTTCACTTTTGTAACGTATGTGTTGGATTTTTCGACGAACTTTTTGCGCAGAGAATCGGGTGTCAGAACTTCATAATTAACATCCAGTTTTCTGCAGAATTCTTTGAAGAAATCCCACGCGATTGAGTCTTTCATCTAAAATATTGTCTATTCAGAAAGAATCGCAAAGAAAAAATTTGAAAATTTCATTTGTAAACAACTTTTTAGGCTCCGCCCACAACAATTTCCCACGCCGAAAATTGTAAACAACAACACAATTTTCAACGTGGGCGGAGCCTAAAAAGTTGTTTACAAATAAAATTTTCGAATTTTTTCTTTGCGATTCATTCTGAATAGACAATACCATTCTTTACTCAGCAAAATTGCGAAAAAGTTAAAAAAAAGAACCAGAAAACGAAAAAAAAAAGTTTTTTCACTCGAAAATTGAACGAAAAAGAATTATTCCACCAAGTAAATTCGAATTCCCGCTGCAAATTCTAGGCCATCGCCCGTGTAATCCTCTCGGACAATTCAGTCGATGTTTAGTCGACATTTAGTCGATTCAAAGTCGATTGTCATCGATTATTAGTCGACTTTCGTCGATGATCGTCGACTAAAATCGACGATTGTCGTAGTCGATTTTTTCATAATCGACTTTCGTCGATTTTTTTCAATAATCGATTTTGTTTAAATCGATGAAGTCGACACCGATTTCATCGACTTTTTTCGATTTTCGTCGAATATGCAGTCATCGACTCAACACTCTAGTGTTTCTTCAAATTAAATACTTTGTTCGTGGTAAGATATCGCTGGCGCGAAACCACGAAAAATTCAGCTGAATTCAGCAAATGAATATTCAGCCAGGACTGACATTCACTGAGACTGGCATAATTCAAGAAAATGTAGAGCTCAATAAGATCTTCAAAATGGTACCAAAATCAATAAGATTGCTCTTCTCAGCTTTCCCTCTTCTCAGCTTTTCTTCTCAGGCGACCCACGACCGATCGGTCGGTGACCCGACTGATTCTGTGCATTTCCGCGACATTTGCAATATAGGCTTACGCTAGTCGCGAAAAGTTTCATAAGCGCTGACGCGCAAATGCAGCTGAACAGGGTTGCGACGGGCCGGGCCGATTTTCGGAAAACTTCCGGCCCGTCTGCATACTGAAAAAAATTTCAGTTCGAATTTTTCTAGTTTGAAGACTCTTTATTCTATATTTGTTATCAATAGATGTTAAAAAAGTATTTCAAAGTGAAATCCAAATCTTTTTTCGGCTTTTTTAGGCACTTCCAGCCTATATTTTGCAAATTGAATGGAAAAACTATCGAAATCAGGTCGATCAAAGAATTTCCCACCTAGATGGTGGCAAAATTTTGATATCTTCGTTCAAAAAAATTTTTTTTTCAAATTTTTGGCTCTATCGGCGTAGAATGGTCCCAACTGCAAAGAATGGACCGAAATGCAAAGAATGGTCCCAAAATTTTGGGTGACATGATTTTGAGAATTGAATGGTCCCGAATGCAAAGAGTGGTCCCGAATGCAAAGAATGGTCCCAAAATTTAGGCTGACATGATTTAATGATTTGAGTGGTCCCAAAAGCAAAGAACGGTCTCAAGTGCAACTTTATTTTTTGGAATTTTAAATTTGGAAAGATACCTCTACTTTTTTCAGGCTTAGTAAAGTTTCGGAAAGCATGTTGACATGTTTTGATTTTTGTAAAAACTGAGTAAAAATTCGAATTCGAACCAAAACTTCTACGGACGTTTGCGAACTTTACTAAGCCTGAAATATTAGGTTGTTCGAAAAGTTGTGGTCACTTTTGTTCGGAGCTTTCTCCTACTGTCCAGTAGGGTTTCCATGCGGGCGGCACTTCAACCGCCCGTACCCGCCCGGTTGCCGCCCGTTGCACTTTTGTGTTCGCAGACAATGTACAAAAATTTACAACAATTACTGTGTTTTTGCGTTGAAAATGCAATTTTCTTCAGAAAAAAAAACAGTGAAAATCGATTTTTCGGTCAAATTTGGGGCATTGTGTGCAACGAACGGCAACCGGGCTGGCAGCGGGCGGCAATGCTGCCCGGGCGGGTAATGGGCGCCCGTCTGCCGCCCGCCCGAAATGGAAACCCTACTGTCCAGTCAGAATTTTTCAAGGTCTAGTGTGCACCTAATTGGTGGAAGTCCCCCCGGAACAGCACCACTTCTTTTGATGTCAGCTGACAGAAATCCCAAATAGGATAATTTTACGGAAAATTATCAAAACAGTAGTTGAATACCCTGACAACGTCTCTGAACAATATTCAAGCTCATTGACCGGAATATATTGCTTGTAAAAACCATAGAGTTTTATGAGTCCTAGTTGAGTCTGACTCAAACTGTTCAATCAATGCCATAACGATTGAACAGCTACGGAGACGAATGAAATTGATCATGATTAGAGATCATATACATACGATTGTAGTGCCAAAATATGAGCTTGAATATTGTTCAGAGACGTTGTCAGGGTCTGCAACTACTGTTTCAATAATTTTCCGTAAAAATATCCAATTTGGGATTTCTGTCAGCTGACGTCAAAAGAAGTTATCCAAAAATGAACCATGTCAAGTATTTTCCACACAATTCCGGACAACCTAACCACAACTTTTCGAACAACCTAATATTTCAGGCTTAGTAGAGCCCGTAAACGTCCGTAGAAGTTTTGGCTCGAATTCGAATTTTTATTCAGTTTTTACAAAAATCAAAACATGTCAACATGCTTTCCGAAACTTTACTAAGCCTGAATAAAGTAGAGGTATCATTTTAAATTTAGAATTCCAAAAGAAAGTTGGGATCATTCAATTCTGAAAATCATGTCACTCAAAAAAGAGGGACCATTCTTTGCACTTGAGACCGTTCTTTGCTTTTGGGACCACTCAAATCATTAAATCATGTCAGCCTAAATTTTGGGACCATTCTTTGCATTTGGGACCACTCTTTGCATTTGGGACCATTCAATTCTCAAAATCATGTCACCCAAAATTTTGGGACCATTCTTTGCAGTTGGGTCCATTCTTTGCATTTGGGACCATTCAATTCCTGGGACCGTTCTTTTTTTTCTCAGGGACCATTCTTTGCATTTGGGACCATTCTACGCCGATAGAGCCAAATTTTTTTTTCTGAAAAGAACTGTTGACGGGCCGACGGGCCGGGCCGGGCCGGGCCGGAAAATTTTTCTGACGGGCCGTCCCGTCAATCCGCAACCCTGCAGCTGAACTTCCCGACCGAATGGAACCCCTACTCGTCGGGTGTTTTAAAAGTATAAAGAAAAACTGAAACAAGCAATTCAAGTGATTCTACCATTCTGTAGATCTCATTGAGTTCTACATTTTGATATCTAATTTTTATCTCATTTTTGCAGAGCTCAAGCCCGAAAAGTGTGCAGCAAGTTCCGTGCAACAATCGATATGAAGAAATCACAATGGAAAAACTTTACGGTTAAAATCGAATACGAAAAAATTACAATACGAATGGATGCATACGAGTTTGAGTATTTGAAATCAAACAGTTTGGGTTTTTCGACGGTGCGATTCGGATGTAATCTAAGAAAACGACTGAAATACGATTGGTTGGATTGTGCATTCAGTGATTTGGGAATTTATTTAAAGTCGTCAAGAGTGGAAATCGATTATCTTAGTATCACACTTCGCACCACCCCCGGAATCTCCAATCGTCTGATTCGCCTTTTGGAGTCTTCTGTACAGAATTCTCGAGCAAATCTCAATGTTAAATTGGTCCGCCTCTCCCTCAATAATCATGCTCATGCATCGAGAATTCTCGTCTTCTTACAACCGGAAACGCTAGAATCGATTTATTTGTATTCACAGAATCAAAAAGGAAAAATCGAGAAAATTATTCAATTGGAGCAGTTCAAGAGAGCAAAACATTTGGAAGTCCAATTGTTTGCCAATATCGATCCGACACTTCTTTGCCATTTTTATCATTCGAAAACATTCGATATTCGCTTGACAAGTATTGATGCGCAGTCATTGATACAAATTCGAGAGGTTTGTTTTTGAGGGTGTATTTTTCTAAAATTCTCTATTCCAGAATCTCTCAAACAATGCCGATTTCGAAGAATGTGAAATTCTCTCCAATCAGCCACTGAATCTTCTGGAACTCGGAACGGCTCTCGGAGCAACTGTCCAACCGGATCAAAAACGACTCAATTATTCGTACCTCCAAAACGGCGGAACTCTGGAATTCATTCTTACAATGAATTCCAAATCCGGTAATATTCGGATTAAAAGGAATATGCAGCAAAATCCAGACACTTTTTCCGATGACTCTTCGGACTGGGAAGAGGAAGTTCGCATTGATAGAAATATGCAGCCACGTTAATATAGTTCTTCTGATGACTCGTCTGACTGGGAAGATGAGGTTCGCATTGGCAGGAGGAACCAGCTCTCTTCATTTGATGACTCTTCGGATGATGACTGATCTTTTCTTTTCTTTGTTATATAATTTTTCAAATAAATGCAGCAAAATGTTCAAAGTTACTCACTAGGGAGTGCCTCAGACAAAAGGTGGAGTTATGGGACGAGACCTATACCATTCGAAAGAGGATGATAAATCATTTTCAAATATATGTTCAGTTTTTGCGGCGGCCTCCGCTAACTCGAGAAAACTGGGTCAGAAGTTTTCAGTTGATTTTGCACTGAAATTCACACGTGAGCGCCCTCCACGCCCTTCTTTCTTTTATACGCTTTGAAGAACCAGTGAAAACAGCAGTGGGATGGTTCAGTGGTAAAGTGTGGAGGTGGGGAAATGATACTCTATGGTTCGACTCCTTCATAGTCGAAACTCTTTTTTTATTTTTTGTCTGTTTTATTTATGACCTGTTTTTGAGCTCAAAAGTAGTTTCCAGCAGTTTTCAATACTGTACACACCTTTTGCATCTTGTCAAATACCAATTAATCAACTATTTTCGAAATTTTTTTTTTGAGAAAATTCACAAGTTTCCATGATCCATACACCACTTTTCAAAAATTTCGAAAAAAATTTTTTTTTTCAAAATCCAGTTTTCTTGTCATAATCAGATTCACATTGATGCTTATTTTTGATGATAAAGTGATCGCAACATTTGCTCTCCTTGTATCTGGAGCACTTGAGGAAGACAATATTCGGACGATTCGGAGAAAAATAGTCTTCGTGGTTGAAATGTTCAAAGCAGAATTCCGATTGTGTAAAAAAACCAATGTGAATCTGATTATGACAAGAAAAATGGATTTTGAAAAAAATTTTTTTTCGAAAATTTTGAAAAGTGGTGTATGGATCATGGAAACTTGTGAATTTTCTCAAAAAAAAATTCGAAAAAAGTTGATTAATTGGTATTTGACAAGATGCCAAAGGTGTGTACAGTATGGAAAACTGCTGGAAACTACTTTTGAGCTCAAAAACAGGTCATAAATAAAACAGACAAAAAATAAAAAAAGAGTTTCGACTATGAAGGAGTCGAACCATAGAGTATCATTTCCCCACCTCCACACTTTACCACTGAACCATCCCACTGCTGTTTTCACTGGTTCTTCAAAGCGTATAAAAGAAAGAAGGGCGTGGAGGGCGCTCACGTGTGAATTTCAGTGCAAAATCAACTGAAAACTTCTGACCCAGTTTTCTCGAGTTAGCGGAGGCCGCCGCAAAAACTGAGCATATATTTGAAAATGATTTATCATCCTCTTTCGAATGGTATAGGTCTCGTCCCATAACTCCACCTTTTGTCTGAGGCATTCCCTAGTCAGAAATCGAACTGTGAAAAACCGAACTGTTACAAAATGGAACTCGTTACGGTGTCGAACTGTGCAATGTCGAACTGTTACAAAATGGAACCGCACAAATTCGAACTGCTACAAAATGGAACTGCAACAGTATGGTTCCGCTACGAAATCGAACTGGTTTTTTTGCTTGTTTTAGCTTTGTACACATTATTTTCGTTATTTTTTCGCGATTTTTGAGTAAAATTAGATTTTTGAGTAAAAATTACTTCAAGCGAAAATATCTGAATTATCTCAATTTTAAATGCAATTTTAACTCTAAATTCTATATTCGAGTACCGCGATTCAAGACTGCTCAATGTGCTCTGATCCCCAGTCGTCGATTTGAATTCTTTCAAAAATGTTCGATCCATCATCGGACTATGCACTGTTTTCGATTTCTCCTCTAAGAACTCGAGCATTTTTCTGGAACATTCCTCTAGGGAAGACCGTAGAGTTTCATTCAAATTCAATTCCAATCCTCCTCCTTTCTTCTTGTATTCAATGATTCGTTGTTGATCATCTAATTCTACATCTGCCACTTTCTTCAATCTGAAATCAGAAATTCAAAATTTTTGAAAACTCTTCAAAATCTCACTTGTTAAGGAATCCATCATCAACGGGAGCGCCGAGTGCGAACATCATCTTCACTTTCGTATCGACATCGAATTCGTTCATCTCGTGAATTTCGAGACG
The DNA here is from genome assembly GCA_963966625.1 of Caenorhabditis zanzibari. NCBI lineage: Eukaryota > Metazoa > Nematoda > Chromadorea > Rhabditida > Rhabditidae > Caenorhabditis > Caenorhabditis zanzibari. Next base: position 17,108,345 of record OZ016472.1, on the reverse strand, counting down.
ATATTTGCGGATTCTAGAAAATCGAAAATATAAATTTTCGAATAAATTTAGTCAAAACTGAACCTGGTCACTATTCCATTCACCGTCAGAGTCGTACCACTGTCTTTTATGAACTGTCTCGCTAACTCAGAGACGTTCATCCGAGAATTGACATTTTTCGATTTTTTTTGCAATGAATTTCATCAAATCCGCGATTTCTTCTGACAGGCTAGGTGTCATTTTCTGCAAAGATTTTTCTTTTAAAAGAAGTTCAAAGATTGAATTCGGTATTATGCCAGTCAGTCAATGTCAGTCCTGGCTGAATTTCCCTGATTTTTTGACTGCTGAATTTCCCTGATTGACTGCTGAATTTCCGCTGAATTTCCCTGATTTTTTGACAACGATTTTCAACAAATTTCAGAGTGAAATGTAATTTTTCGGAGCATTTCGCTTCGAAATTTGTTGAAAATCGTTCGAAAACTATGAAAAATTAAAAATTGACCTGAAAATCAGGGTATGTTCCTTTAAACTTTAAGATATTACTGTAGCATTTACGTGCCGAGATATCGCAGACAAAAAATCCGGAAAATTCAGCCGGGGCTGACATGGACTGAGACTGGCATAATATGAATATTTTTTTAAAAAATGCATTAAAAAAAATATGCTATTAGGGCGGTAAAAAGCACGCAGCCCGCGCACCGCTGCACTTGCCACAATGGAAGAGGCGGGAAAGCTGAAAATTTGAAAAATACACTGTGGCCGAGAAAAGTTTTCTCTTCCATTGTGGCAAGTGCAGCGGTGCGCGGGCTGCGTGCTTTTTACCAGCCTAATACGAGAATGAAGACGAATTCCGAAAATCATAGTGAAACAAGTTTGAAAAATGATGAGGCCTTATGGGTTTCTCAAAAATTTCGCTTCCAGATGGGACAACTTCTGAGCCCTGGTGATCACTTTTTTGAGCTCTATTACTTTTTCGGCTCCGGGACATCTCGATAGCGAGACATTTCGAAAGCGGACATTTCGAATGTGTGAAATCGCGTTTTGCCCAAATTTTGGAACTTTTCATATCTTTTTTTAGGTTTTTGTCTAAAAACGCTATTTTTAATGTATCATAAACGCAAAAAAAAGGTATACGAAAAGTTCCAAAAATTAGGAAAAACGGGATTTCACACTGTCGAAATGTCCTCTTTCGAAATGTCATACTTTCGAAATGTCCCGGAGCTTTTTTTCAACCTGTTTCACTAGGATATTCGGAATTTATGCATTTTTACCGTCTCTGGTGACTTGACTCCCAAATTCTCTTCATTTTCACTGACTCGCTCAAAATCTCGTCGTATTGATTAAAACTTGGTGGATCATAATCGTTATCTTCTTCTCCAAAAGCAACGTTGCCCATCTCTAAATCCATCGATTTCTCATTTTCGTCTTCATCCGACAGCTTCTTTTCAGATTCTTCAGAAGAGGAATATGGAATTCTTGGTCTTTTGTGGACTTCTTCCCCTCCGTCACCTATCGAAGCATCTTTTTCCTCTCCTTCTCCGTCATTTTCCGAGTCTTCTGATGAGGAATATGAAATTCTCGCTTTCTTCCTTTCGTTGATCATTGCTGATTGATAATCATCTTCCGATAACTCATCTTCAGAGAATCCAGATGACAAATGCAATAATTCTGCTTTCCTTTTATCGTTTGGAATTCCAGATTGACCTTGAGATTCAGCGGATTCTGAATCATTCCAATGTTCAGATTGTCTGATTCTCTCGTTTCTGAAAACAATCGAAAGTTTTCCTTGTGTTTCCTAACTTTACGGTCTCCTCAATTCGAAATTCAAACTGCAAGCTACAGTATTATGCCAGTCTCAGTGAATGTCAGTCCTGGCCGAGTTTTCCAGATTTTTGGACTGCGATATCTCGGCACGAAAAAGCTACAATATTATATTAAAATTTAAAGGGACATATCCTTATTATCAGGTCAACTTTTTAATTTGTCATGTTTTTTGAACGATTTTCAATAAATTTCGAAGTGAAATTTTTTTTTACTCCGAAATTTGTTCGAAAAACATGACAAATTAAAACCGTGACCTGATAATTAGGATATGTCTCTTTAAATTTTAATATAATATTGTAGCTTTTTCGTGTCGAGATATCGCAGCCAAAAAATCGGAGAAATTCGACCAGGACTGACATTGACGGAGACTGGCATAATATGACGAAGTTTAAAAATTTTGCAGCGCAAGTTTACAGCACAACTTCAACGATTATTGGCGTTTTTCGTGTAAAAGCTGAACCAAAATAGTTTCTGAAAATAATTTAGTGTAAAAGAGCCGTAATGAAATTCACTACAATTTTATGAGTGAATTTTGAATTGGTCCATCAATTTTTGAAATAATGTTAAAAAACCAACAAGAATTTGCACAGCATTTTGACACTTTTTTATAAACTGATCAACCCAGTCAATATTCTCTCATATATATTTGTAGAGAATTTCATTAAGGTTCTTTTGAGCTATTATATGTCGGAAAATATGCAGAACTGAAAAAAGAGATCCATTTTTTGTGTTCCGCATACTAAAACCGGTCGCCCGGAAAATATATCGACAATAAATACACCAAGTGGCAATAATGGGTTGAAATATATATATATTTTTAAATAGTAACATATTTTTTTACGTTTATCCGAACGATTTTTCGATATCCGCCTGGAGTTTTTGTCAAGTTTGGCGAAGTCGACTCTCTTGCGGAGAATCGCAGATCCTGAAAGCGAGATTTTGAAATTTTCGAAAAAATAAAAGTACTTCTTGAAAACTTACTGAAAATCCATAACTATAGTTGGAAAATCAACAAAAAAAACTAAAAATCAAGAAAACGTTTCAATTTACACATTTCATATAATACAAAGATCATTTTGGTCAGGTAAGGGTTAGTCAATCATAGTATCAAAAAGCAAAAACAAATTATAATGGAATAGAAGTTGAGTGTTCTCTGGTGTAGATCCTTTTTAGCATATTATTCACAGTTCTCTGAAAAATAACAATGCTGATACCAGGAACAAAGTTAGAAATCTCACCTCCGATTCAAACTCGTCAATTTTCTTCGCCATCCTCAAAACAGCTGATTTGAATTTAGGGATAGTCATTTTCGGGAGAATACCATTCACAGTAATCATCAGTTGCACCAATTCGTCGGAGCAACTGGAGATTTCTGAAGGCTTCTGAACTCCAAGAAAATCCAAAATCTTCTTCCTTGCTGAGCGAAAATGTCTCCTACAACTGTGTTTTTCTTTTTTGGACGATACAAATTCTCTTGCTTCTGGAAGAGTATGCGACTCCCGAATAATGCATCCGAGCATTATTAGAGCCTTTGATTTACTCGATTTGACAGCGAGGAACTTGTGGGCTGGGTGTTGAAGCTCACAAATATCACAGCATGAGGTTTCTGCTTGCATTTTTCCCTGAAAAAAATAACAATGCTGATACCAGGAACAAAGATAGAAATCTCACCTTTCTCAAGAACTCTTCTATTTTTTTTGACAGTTTTAAAACTGTTAATTCGAAATCAAGCTTAGATATATTTGGAAGCGCATTCTCAGAGCGCAGCTCTTCCATTAGCTCTCTAGAGCAGATTGTTTCTTCAAAATCATTTTGATGTCCCAGAAAATCCAAAATTGTCTTGACTGATGATTGGAAGTGTTCTTGAGAATTGAGTTCTTCGGTTTCAGTTGATAAAAGTTTTATATCTTCTAGAAGAGTATGCGACTCCCGTATGATGCATCCGATAATTATTAGAGCCTTTGATTTTTTCGATTTGACATCGATGAATTTATCTTTTGGGTGGATGAGTTGGCAAACTCCGCAAGTGGCTGATTCTCCCTCTTCAACAGCTTCTGTAGCTGCTTCCGTGACTTCTGGAGCTTGAATTTCCTATAAAAACGCACAATTTCATCAATTATTTTACAAGATATACCTGTTTTTCGAAATTCTCCGCTTTCCACGCAATATCACAAACCGCATCTTTGAATCTAGAGATGCTTGTACTCGGAAGAATAGCTTTCACAGTTTCCATGAAATTATCCATCAACTTCTCGGAACAATTTTCAATTTTCCGAGCATTTCGGATTCCTAGGCGTTCGCAAATCAATAGATTCACTTCGTGGAAATGCTTATGACAAACGGGCTCTCTTTTTCCTCGTTGAACCCATTGTCTCGCTTCTTCAAGTGTGTGCGTTTCCCTCAAGACACACGCTGCCATAATCGAAGTCTTCACATTTATCGATGAAAGCTGGCACATATCTTTCCTCGACTCTGAAGACTTGCAGACTGAGCAGCGAAGGGTAATGCGAGCAGTCGTTTCGGCCTGAAATTTACTTTGAATCGAGAAAACTTGGAAAATCTTACATGTTGAGGGAGCGACTCATTCTTTCCGGCAATTTCTCTAACGGATTTTTTGAATTGAGCATCTGTCATTTCCGGAAGTAAACTATTCGCAGTTTTCATCAGCTTTTCCATCAAATCCGTTGAGCAGTCGGAAATCTCTATAGGATTCTGGACCTCGAGATAATTGAGAATCTCTTTGATTATCTTCTTGATATCCTCGTGACACACCAATACACTTTTCTTTTGAAATTGATCATGCTCGAGAGTGAATTTTCTGCGTAGAATACATCCAACCATAATGACTGTTTTCGAATTCTTCGATGAGAATTCGCTCACTGTTTTCGTTGGTCGAAGGTTATTGCAAATTGAGCATTTTTTGTTGACAGCGTCTTCAGTATTGGAAACTCTGAATTAAATTTTTATTCTATTAAATCTCAAGCAACTGAATGAATACCTCCTTTTTTTGTTTCGAAAGAGAAACTGAGTCAAAATGCATCCTTTCCCTGTAGTCGTGAGATTCGGGTTCACAGATTGAATAGGCATCAACATCTTCTCCACGGCTTTCGGATCTCGAATATGTTCTTCAATTCTTGTACTTGCTTCTAGATAGTGATCGAAGCATACATGTGCTTTTTTGCGGAGAAACTGACTGATACACTCGTTTGAAGCAAATTGATCGGGAATCAACGCGGCGAGAATGAACCTGTCTTCCTCAATTTTCGTATATTTCATCTTTTTGTTCGACAGCCTTTCTTCGCAAATCGGACAGTTTCGTCTTCGTAGTGGTTTCTTCTCCTTTGAACTCATCTGAAAACTTTGTTGGAATCTGAAAAAAAAGAAACTTGGAAATTCAAGTATAGAAGTTCTGAGCATTTCAAACAAGATCAATGCGACAAGAGAGAAGTGAATAATGTTTTTTTAAATTTTTCAACAATGAGATCAACAATAACAAGAAAAAGCTGGGCGAATTTTGCTTGTCTTTCATAGAATTTTCGAGTTTTTCGATATTAAAAAACAATTAGTAATCAGAAAATAATTTTTCCAGAGTCAAAAATAAGAAATTCCGTTGGAAAAGTCGCTCTTCTTTCCGATTGAGCGCAAGAATTCCGATTGAGTGCATGAAATTGATGAAAACACTTGACAAAATCGGTAGAACTCGTTCCAGGACGAAGAATATCCACAATTCGCATCAAAAAATCGACCATAACGTTCGATTCGGTCACCAAATCGACGTCCTCAATGCCCAAAGTTTCGAAAATCCGATCGATTGTTTCGAGAAAATGCGAATGACAAGCCATCAACTTTCGGGAGCTCGCCAGAATCTCTAGAACTTCTTCCTGGCTCCATTTTTTCGTGAGAATCCAGCCAATCGCCATGATGAGACGAAGATAGCCTTGGGTTACTTCTCGAGGAATTTCACAGGGATTTGAGCAAACGAGACAGATGGGCGGTCTGGAAAAAAAATTCTTTAAAAATTTTCAAAAAAATTTTTTTTGTATTTTCAAAAAAATGTTTTTTTTTTGAATTTTTAAAAATTTTCAAAAAATTCAGAATTTTTCGCTGATTCGAATGCACCTAATATCGCCGCTCAAAAACGCTGTAGAAACTTTTAAACGGTTTTCAAAATCATGAAATTTCAGTATTCAAAAATCGCTTAAAAATTTTTCTACAGCGTTTTTGAGCAGCGAAAATAGGTGCATTCAAATTAGCTGCATTTTTTAAAATAAGTTTTTAAAAAATGTGAGTTCAAAGTTTGAAAATTGATTTTTTTAGTAGATTTATCTGAAAATCAGTGTTAAAAAGATACCTGACTGGAACTGGCGGAGGTGATGGAGTTCTTTGATATTCGAAATAGTCGGAGAGCTCTGACTGTGGACGGGATGGAGTCTCGACTTTGATTTCTATTGGAGCGAGCTGAAAAAATTGAGTTAGGATTACTGTAGTTTTTTTTGAAAAAAAAATTGTTAAAAATCGTTTAAAGGAGGATTCCGAGGAAAAGTTTTTATTGCTTTAATAGATGCAGAATTTTGCGCTGATTCCGAATATCATAGCGAAAATGCTTAAAAATGCTTCTCGAAGCCAGAAAACGCCATCAAATGTGTCAACACGGGCCAGAAGTGCTCCCTTGCTTCTACTGTGATTTTTAGGCGATATTTGTCAAATTTTTTTGTTAATTTACATGCCAGAGTGTCATCCGATACTTTTTTCAGTGAAATAATGAGAAAATTTGTACAAGTCCGTCAAATAATAGGCCTTTATTGGGGCGTGGCCTAGAAAACTCCGGAGAAAACTCGGCTAAAAGGGAGCACTTTGGGGCTAAAATTTCCCCTTTGGCGGCGTTTTCTGGCTACGGCGAGTATTTTTGAGCATTTTCGTTGCGATTTTCGGAATCAGCGTCCTGTTTTACATCTTTTGAAGCAATAAAAATTTTTGCTCGGAATCCTCCTTTAAAATTAATTTTTAGGAAAAAAATATTGCTATTTTTACACATTCTTAATTCGATGTTTATTCAAAACAGCGCTCAACTCGAAAAGCACCAAAAAATTCGAAGGCTTGATTTCGGGTCGAATCGAATTCACAACCGACATTAATTCCTTCACTCGATCCCCAGAAAGCGATGAAATAGTCTCTCCATATCTCAATTTCAACGAATTTCGAATATCATGAAAAACATCGGAATAATGATGAAGACACGAGAAAACGGCTTGTTTCTTGGCAGCCAACTCTCTGGCTTTCAGCAATTTCATTTTTTGTTTTAAAACGAATCCAACGATGAGAATTATCTTTTCCGAGTCCATTTCGACGGGTTTCAGCTTTCCGCGATCTTGAAACATGCAGCATATTGAGCATCGCTGGGGTTTTCGATCCGGAGCACTCGGAAAATCCAAATATTCATCGATTGGAGTCTTTTCCATGGATATCGTTCTGAAACTACAAAAAAATACAAAAAATTCAATTTTTTATTCGAAAAAAATTACGGCTTCAACATTGGCATCTTCGGCGGTGAAGAATCACTGAAAAATCGAGAAATTTACATTTTAATTCAAATTTTTATTACTTTTCTGTTTTCACAACTATCGGCAGAGCTTCTTCTGGATCTGAAAAAAACGTTTGAAAATTAAACAAATCCATTTTTATTCAATCTCACGAAATTTGCTCGTCCAACCCATCGAGAATGTCTCGAATGAGAAATGAACGTCTCACTGGCCGCACTTCTTCGGAATTCATCTGGAAAAAATGTATATTTTATTGTTATTCGTTACTTTTTACTATCAAAAAACTCGAAAATTCTGCGAAAAACGAGCAGAATTCACCCAAAAAATTCACTTGTCCGAGAGGAGTACACGAGAATTAAAGGCGCATCGACTTTTCTCTCTTTCGGGGTCTCGCAGCGACCTGAGTTGTAATGCATTTTTTTGGCGGCTCGCAATTTTTTTTTGAATTTTTTTTCCGAAATTGTTAAAAAATGTCGTTTTTTCCACTATTTTACGAGTAAAACTGTTAAAATTTGTGAAATTTAAGTGGAAAATCAAGAATCGGAACCTTGGAAACCCCTCAGAGCCAGCTCTCCCGATCAAATATCAAGAAATTTTCAAACAAAATTATTTTTGTCGAGAAAAAGCTTTTTTAATCATGAAAGCTGGTTCCGGTGGGTTTTCGAAGTGACTATTCTACCTAAATTTCACAAATTTTAACACTTTTAATCATAAAATGGTGAAAAAAAACGGCATTTTTTTTCAGCAATTTCGATACCTACAGAAAAAACCTGCCGCTCACTTAAAGAGTGGGCGGGGCCTATTTTCAAAGTGTTTTTTTTTCGTTTCGGAAAAATCTGCTTCGAATTTCTGTCATTCTCTTACGCGAAATCTTTTCAGAAAATGGTACCTCCTGCGCCTCCAGAAGACATCGCCGATTTGATGAAATTCATTGCAAAAAAATCAAAAAATGTCAATTCTCCGATGAACGTCTCAGAGTTGGGAAGACAGTACAGAGAAGACAGTGGATCGTCTCTATCGGCGAGAGGAATACAGAATAGGTTCAGATTTTAAATTCATGCAAAATTCATATTTCCGTTTTTCCAGAATCCATAAATATCGTTCTAAAATTCACGAGATGAATGAATTCGATATCGATACGAAAGTGAAGATGATATTCGTACTCGGCGCTCCCGTTGATGATGGATTCCTTATCGAGTGAGATCTCTAAAGTCATCAGAAATGTTTTATTTCAATTTTCAGATTAAAGAAAACGGCAGATGTGGTAGTTGATGATTCGAAACGAATCATTCAATACAAGAAGAAAGGAGGAGGATTTGAATTGAATTGGAAGTCTTTTCGAGACGAATTTTCCAGAAAAATACTTGAGTTCTTAGAGGAGAAATCGCAAACGGTGAACACTCCGATGGTGGATTATTCATTTTTGAGAGAATTCAAATTGGCAACTGGCGATCAGAGCACATTAGGCAGTCTTAGTCATAGGTTAGCAAATGCATTGACTGCATTTAAAATTGAGAACCTTCAGATATGCACACGCGAAGAAAACCATCTATAAATCATCCAAGTTCAACAAAAATACGAAAGTCAAAATGTTGTTCATCTCGAATGCGAAGATTACAAAAAACATTCTGAATGAGTAAGAATGAACTCTGAATGTAGAGAAGAGTGTATTCATTTGTTGCAGACTTCGAAAATGTGCACGTGTTGATGTAGATGAACGAGGAAGGATCACGAAGTACGAGGCGAAGGATGGTAGTTTGAAACTAGAAGGAATCCATGGAAAGTCAGCTGCAATCAAATGTTTGAATTTCGATCGATGGCGTTCAATTTGTCAAAAAGTGATCAACGATGACGATGATGCAGGCGACGGGGAAGATTCGAACGAAGATAAATCACTGGAAAACGAGTATATCAATATGATCAGATACGTTATCGAACGAACGAAAGATGCAAATTCTCCATTAAGTATCAGAAAACTCGCCCGAGATTTTAAGAAGGAATCCGGCAGTTTGGAAGAATGGGAGTGCATATGCAAAAGGTAAGTGTGACTAATATTAAGTTACGCATATTCCAAGCATGTTTTCAGAATCGAAAGCTTCCGACAAAGAATCTGTGATATGGATATGTTCGATACGTCTACGAAAGTGAGATGTGTATTTGCATTGAGTGCTAGAATCAGCGACGATGTTCGAAAAAAGTCAGTCATTTTTAATAGCAATTTTTACGAATTCCCGATGTTTTCCAGACTTCAAAAAGACGCAATTGTCGAATTGGATGAGAAGCGGAGAGTCAAAAAGTACGAAGCAAAGGATGGAAGTTTGATTCTGGAAAGAAAACACAAACGCGATGCGAAAATGAGAGAAAAGACAGAGGACTTCAAAGGTTCAAGTGATTCAGAAGAGGAGGAAGATAACAGCGACGACGAGGAAAGTGAAGAAGAAGGTGATGAGAATCTAAGCACTTGTGAAGGCGATTACGATGATGATCTACCGAGTTATCACCAATATGATGACGGAAATCAAGAGAAGGACGAATCACTCGAAAAAGAAAATGATGCAGATATTTCTTCGATGGTTCCAGAACCGATTAATGTCGTCGATCATGGAGACGAATATGATCCATCGACTTCACCACAAAACGAAGGGAGAATCCAAGAGGAGGATTTGGAGGAAGTTCCGATGGAACAGGATCCACGAAGAGCGAATGAGACAGAAAATCTTGTTGAGGATAACGTACCAACTGTTGCTGGAAATGCCTCCGATGCTCTCATTACCATGCAGATTGTTGAGCAAATCGTGGAATCAGCGGCATCTAGCCAAGAGAAAAGAAAGGATTTGCATGCTGGAGAAGATGATAACGATTACGATTTGCCCAGTTATAATCGATGTGACGAGATGAATCATGACGGAGATGATGCGGTTTTGAGCGAGTCTGGGAAAAGCGGGTAAGTAGACAAAGCAGAAGGAACCAGAAAGATGGAGTCTTGTTTTCAGATCCCAACAAGATTCTTCGTCTTCAGAGACTAACGAAAAAGTCGAAAAGAATCCCGTCAGCATGACAGCTTCTGAATCGTCAACGTCAATGTCTTCTTCTGAAAAGAATTCTGGAGACGAGTCACCAGAGAAGGTTGATGGTGAGGTATCGATGAAACGGAAGGATCTTCCTCGGATGGATACAGAACCGATTAATTTCGTTGGTCATGAACTCGGATGTGCTCCTTCGACTTCTCAACCAAACCAAGAGAGAAACCAAGCGGATGATTCTGAACCGAGAAGCAAAAGATCGAGAATGTCGGATTCCGTTTCTGAAGAATCGAGAGAACTATCAAAACCCGCAACAACTGTTAAAGAAGTTTTATTTCTTCTGCGAACAGTTTTGTTGGCTATTGAATCAACTAAATTGGATGGAGTGTTAATGAAAATCGATTCGATAATTGAGAAGTTGGATAATGGAGGTCTCAAAGTTACTCTTGACGATATCAATGATCCATTTGAGTGTTCTTTCTTTCCACTGATCCGAAATTCAATGCCAAAGGGTCCAACAAAAGAAGAGACAACTAGTTTCCATGATTTTCTTGTTTCTCTGAAAACTGTCACTTTGTTAATCTCCCATCCAACCGCTCATTTACTCCGACGAACTCTGAAGGATGTTATGAAAGAGTTTGGTGTTGAAGACAAGGTATTGTTATTTCAGAATGTGCTAATATAATAACTATAAATATTTCAGAGAATCCTTGTTAATTCAATTGGCTCTGCAATGAGTAGAGCTATCGACCTCATCACGAAATCAGCTACTTTAATGTCACACAATTTCCCCGAATAATTTAACGATTTTGCAAGGAGGAATACACGAACTGAATTTTTACGTTGATATGGAAATCTCCAAAATTGTACTAATCTTCTCACACTTCCAATGTATAAATTTTAAACATATTAACACACTTCATTTATATGCATTTTGCTTTATTGATATAAAATATTGGAGAATTTTCTTGATTTTTAATGTATTTTTTTGTTGAGGAGCTGTTGTTATCGGTTTTCAGAAAGTTTTCAAAAAATGGTTTAACTCTGACGTCATTGTTTCAAAATAATGCTATTTTTTCTGAATTCTGTGTTTCAGTCTCCACTTATTCTGAAAATTCGGTATTTAATTAGAATTATGTATCGGTTAATTGGCTTCTTCGAATTCGGCTGAATTCTGCTTTTCCGTCTCGAATGAGAAACGGACACCGCACTGGCGGCACTTCTTCGGAATTCATCAATTTTGATTCTGGAAACGTTATTTATTGTTAATAGTTATTTTCACTATCGAAAAACGAGAAAAATTCGCCCAAAAAATCCACTTGTCCGAGAGGAGTACACGAGAATTAAAGGCGCATCGACTTTCTCTCTTTCGGGGTCTCGCAGCGATCTGAATTGTAATGCATTTTTTGGGCGGCATGCAATTTTTTTTGAATTTTTTCTCCCGAAATGCTGAAAAAATGTCGTTTTTCCGCCATTTTACGATTAAAAGTGTTAAAATTTGTGAAATTTAGATGGAATATCGAGAATCGGCACCTTGGAAACCCGTCGACACCAGCTTTCATGATCGAAAATCAAGGAATTTGAAGAAAATTCTTCATGTCGAAAAAAACGTTTTTTTAATCATAAAAGCTGGTTCCGATGGGTTTTCGAAGTGACGATTTTCGATTTTCTACCTAAATTTAACAAATTTTCACAGTTTTACTCGTAAAATAGTGAAACAACACCAATTTTAAAAAATTTCGATAAATGCAGAAAAATAACCTGCCAATTTTTTTCATTTTGGAAAAATGTGTTTTGCTTGATTCTCTTTAAACAACAACAGTTGTTCGATAAAATTCATAACTTTTTGATTCGAACTTCGAATTTCTGTTATTTTTTTACGAAAAATCTTTCCAGAAAATGGTACCTCCTGCACCTCCAGAAGAAATCACAGATTTGATGAAATTCATTGCAAAAAAATCAAAAAATGTCAATTCCCCGATGAACATCGCAGAGTTGGCAAGACAGTACAAAAAGGGCAGTGGATCGACTCTGTCGGTGAGAGGAATTCAGAAAAGGTTCAGTTTCAAAATTCACTGAAAACTCATTATTCGCTTTTCTAGAATCAGCAGATATCGTAACAAGATTCACGAGATGAACGAATTCGATAACGATACAAAAGTGAAGATGATATTCGCACTCGCTGCTCCTGTTGATGATGGGTTCCTTATCGAGTGAGATCTCTAAAGTCATCAGAAATGTTTTATTTCAATTTTCAGATTAAAGAAAACGGCAGATTTAGTAGTTGATGATTTGAAACGAATCATTCAATACAAGAAGAAAGGAGGAGGAATGGAATTGAATTGGAAGTTTTTTCCAGAAGAATGTTGCAGAAAAATGCTCGAGCTCTTAGAGGGGAAATCGAAAACAGTGAACACTCCGATGACCGATCGATCATTTATGAAAGAATTCAAATCGGCGACTGGCGATCAGAGCACACTAGACAGTCTTAGGCATAGGTTAGCAATTATATTGAATGCGTTTGAAATTGATAATCTTGAGGTATGAACGTGTGAAGAAAAGCATCTATAAATCATCCAAGTTCAACCGAAATACGAAGGTCAAAATGATGTTCATCTCGAATGCGAGGATTACAAAAAACATGCTGAATGAGTAAGAATGAATGTTGAATATAGAAAAGAATGTATTTATTTGTTACAGACTTCGAAAATGTGCACGTGTTGAGGTAGATGAACAAGGAAGGATCAAGAAGTACGAGGCGAACGATGGAAGTTTGAATCTGAAAGGAGTCCATGGATCGTCAAATGCAAATAAAAGTTTGAATTTCGATCGATGGCGTTCAATTTGTCAAAAAGTGATCAACACCGATGATTCAGCAGACGACGAGGGGGTTTCGAACGGAGACAAAAAAGTCGAGAACGAGTATATCAATTTGATTAGATACGTTATCGATCGAACGAAAGATGCAAGTTCTCCATTAAATATCAGAAAACTCGCGCTAGATTATAAAAATGAATTTGGACGTTTGGAACGATGGGAGTGCATATGCAAAAGGTAAGTGTGACTAATATTAAGTTTCGCATATTCCAAGCATGTTTTCAGAATCCGTAGATTCCGACAACGAATTGGTGGCATGGATGTGTTTGACACGCCCACAATAGTCAGATGTCTGTTTGCTTTGAATGCTAGAATCACTGCAGATGTTTTGAAGAGGTCAGTAAATTTGAATAACGATTGTTACGAATCCTTGTTGTCTTACAGAATTGAAAAAGACGCAATTGTCGAATTGGATGAAGAACGAAGAATCAAAAAGTACGAGGCAAAGGATGGAAGTTTGAATCTGGGAGGTGAACACGGACGAACTGCGAAAAAGAGAGCAGAGACGAGGGAATTGAAAGATTCAAGTGATTCAGAAGAGGCAGAGGATAGCAGTGACGATGAGGAAAGTGAAAAAGATGGTGATGAGAATCTAAGCGATTTTGGAGGCGATTACGATGAAGACCTACCGAGTTATCACCAATATGATGACAGAAATCATGAGGAGAACGAATCACCTGAAAATGAGAATGATGCGGATATTTCTTCGATGGTTACAGAACCGATTAATGTCGTCGATGACAGAGACAACCGTGGTCCTTCTGCTTCTCAACAAAACCAAGAGAAACACCAAGAGGAGGATTCGGAGAAAGTTCCGATTGAAAAGGAGCCACAAGGTCCCCTTGAAGACCAAAATGTTGCTGAAAATCCCTCCGATGCTCTCACGACTTCACAATTAGTTGAGCAAGCCGCTGAATCGATCGAGCAAAAACCTGAAAACCTTATCGAGAATGTTCACGCAAACAAGCTGAAACGATATTGCATCGAGTTGAAGGAGCCGAAGCCAGAGAATTTGATCGAACTTCCCCAAGAGATTAAGAAAGAAACAACATATGTCAGAGATATTCCTTTTCTTCTCAAAGCACAAGAGAAAAACAAGGAGTCACTTAATGAATCGAGTGCTCACCAAATCCATGATCGAATCTCCGAGCAAGAATCAAGCGACCTCCGAGCAACAAAAAGAGCAAGAATTTCATATTCCTCTTCTGGAGAATCTGGAAAGAAGCTGTCGGATGAAGACGAAAGTGAAGATCTTTCCTCTATCGCTTCAGAGCAGATTAATGTCGTCGATCGTGGAGACGACTATGATCCCTCTCAACAAGGCCAAGAGAGAATCCAAGAGGAGAATTCGGAACCAAGAAGCAAAAGATCCAGAATGTCGACTTCTGCTGCAGAAGAATCGAGAGAAGTAGCAAAACCAGCAACAATTGCTCGAGATATTTTATTGCTTCTAAAAGATCCACTGATTGGTTTTTTGAAAATTATCGAATCGACTGTTGAGAAAATGGACACACTTATCGAAGAGTTGGATGTTCAAGATAAGGTACTGTTAATACAGAATGTGCTAATATAAAAATCTATAAATATTTCAGAATCGTGCACCTGAGACAACCGTCAGACAATCAACTTCAGGCTCTTCCAATTAAAATCGATTTTTTTTTTAAATTCTGTATTCAAATTTTTTTTTCTGCAAGTTTTCTTATCCCCCAATCGTTGTAATTTTCTGCAAAACAATCTTGTTTTTTGCCGCTTTCAACTTTCCGAATTTCCATTTATTTTTTTAATGACACCCAATCAAACACTACATTTATTAATGCATTTTTCCTTATCGATATAAAATAATAGGAAGTTTTCTTGATTTTTAGATTATTTGGTTGATTTTCCAGTTATAGTAAGAAACAGCTCAATTGTTTTCGTAAACTTGAAATCTTTGTTTTTTTTTCAATTTTTCACGATTTTTTTTACTATTTCCAGCCATGACCCAACTCTCTAACCTTCTACTAATCCCCACATGCCTTCTCATCGTCGCCATCACTTCAGAATCATCGATTTATCGAAGGAATGTCGACTTCGCTAAACTTGACAAAAAACTCCAGGCGGATATCGAAAATTCGTTTCGGCAAACGTAAAATCATTATTTTAAATTCAATTTTCTTGATTTTTCACCCATTTTTAGACTCCAACGACTCTCCGAATTCCACATGGATTTGCCGGCGAAAATCGTGATGAAGCGGATGCAAAATGTCGAAGGAAATACATTTAACGATCCGTTTCTCGTCGGAAATTCAGTAATTTTCCTTGATTTTTTGAGGAAATCTTGAATTTTTGCCCATTTTTCAGCAACAAGTCACATCTTCTCTCTACGTATCCGATACAGTATCCGAGTGGTGTTCAGGGGTGGTCTCGCGGAGCACTCGAAAGTATTTCGAGCACAAGAATCGACGGATTGATGTTGTTTTTGACTGTGATCGTGCAATTTGTAGGGGAAAAAAATTCGGAAAAATAATTTTTTTACAATTTTTTCCAGTGTTTCCATCTCTACGAACCATTATTCGAAGCGCAGTGATTCTGATGTCAGTCAACGCGGCGCTTGTCTTTTTTCTGTTCGTTGTTCGATTTTTGTAAGGAATTTTTTAGTCTAAATTTCAGAATTTGAAGGATGGATTTTTTTGATTTGAAAGATGTAAAAATTTGTGAAGATTTCGAATATCATAAGGAAAATGCTCAAAAATCAATTTAATATCCCGAGAATCCGCTCTAAATTCTGCATATTTCAAAGCAAAATATTCAGAAAATTGAGGTCTTAAAATTTTTTTTTCCCAAAAAATTTTTCTCAAAAATAATGATTTTTTGTCAAAGTTCCTAGTTTTTCGACTATTTTCATATCTCTTTTATGGAGAATTTTGCGCTAAAAATTATGGAAAAGATTAAAGATTTTGACGAAAAAATGTCATTTTTGAGCAAAATTTTGGAAAAAATTGAAAAAAAAATTCGGAAAAAATTCTTTTTTTTTTGCTTCATAATATGCGAAATTTTGTTCTGGTTTCGAATGTCATAACAGAAACAATAAAAATGACTCTAAAATCCCGAAAAACCGCTTCAATCCGGACCAAAAAGTCAGAATTTGGCTTACGTGGCCGTGACCGAAGTTTCTCTGGGCAGTCCTATTTATTTGAAGCGGTTTTTCGAGGTTTCACAGCTATTTTTGAGCGTTTTTGCTATGATATTCGGAATCAGCGCAGAATTTTGCTCATAAAGAATAAATTGCAGCAAAATTTTTTTTTCTAAAAATTGAATTTTACGTTCAAAATTTTTTTCAGAAAATTAGAAAAGTCATTTGCTGCAAAATGACGATTTTTCTTCAAAATCTCATTTTTCGACAATTTTTGTTTTTATTTTTTCGATTTTCGAATCATTTTCCGTTGAGAAAATTTATCCAAAAATTGAGAAATTTTCGGGAAAATTTTTTACTTTCAGAAAATCCAACCGAAGGAAGCTTGAACCTACAGTAACCATCAACAAAACGAATCCAATAAACATCGACGATTATATTATCGACGACGTCGAATTGTGGGATTCGTTCGATTAAGGAACTAATTTATTTCATAATTTTATTTTATTTTTCGATTCAAATAATTTTAATATTATAATATTGGTCATAATACAATGAAATCGATTTTTCGGAAAAAATTAAGGAATCGATGTCACAGAAATCTCATTTCTCTTCCAAACTGTCCCAATTCCAAAAATCCCAAAAATTTCCGCTACCGTACTCCGATAATTGGAAGAAAGAGCACAACAAATGAAGCATTGGAAGATAGTGTTAACAATGAAAACGGTATTCAATAATATCAAAATATTAGCGGTCAAAATTCTGAAAATTGAAAATTTCTCAGTGGAGCGCATTTGGTACTTACAAAAATCCACTAGTAGTTATCAGATAGGATTGTGCCAGGGCCACCAGGCCCTTTGGTAGATCACTTATCAAATGGAATACGGTCATTGTGGATACCAGCAAAGTTGTCTTATTGTCGGTTCTGGAATCGAGATTACTGTAGAGTTAAGGCTCCGCCCACTTTTGGGTTTTACTATTTTAGGCAGATTTGAAGCTTGTTTTTTGGATTTCAAAGAGTTAGATTTCTAGGCCACCAAACAAAAGTTGCTCAGAAATCAAGAAGATGGAGTTTCAAGTCTAACGGTGGTTGTTTGAGCCCAATAGCTTCATTTTCATCCAAGTAATGGTACTTTGAAGTTAATGGCCTAGAAACTCGAATATTGGATTTCTAGGCCGCCATTGGTAAGTAGGTCAACAATAATTGCAAAGAAGTCTCAAACCTAATGGTGGTTATTTGAGCTCATTAGCTTCATTTTGAACAAAGTTATGGCACTTTAAAGTCGGTGGCCTAGAAACTCGAAAAATTGGATTTCTCGGCCACCAACAGTAAGTAGGTCAAAAATGACCAGTATAACGTATAAAACCAAGTGGTGATTGTTTGAGCTCAAGAGCTTCATTTCGAACCAAGTTATGGCGATTTGAAGTTGATGGCCTAAAAAACCAAAATTTTGAATTTTTAGGCCACCAACGGTAAGTAGGACGAAAATTATAGGAATCATGTTTCAAGCCTACTGGTGGTTGTTTGAGGTCAGTAGCTTGATTTTGCGCATTTTGCGACACTTGCAAGCAGGCAGCCTAGAATACCAAAAACTTGGATTCCTAGGCCACCAATGTGATAATGTTATGTCCTTACGGTGGCCTCGAGAAGGAGAGTAAATCTCATTTATTTACATAAGAGAGAACCAATTTACACTGAGTTCAATAGGCTTTTATAGGCAGTTCTTATCGCCACGTAGATCTTCCACGTAGAGGGTTAGTACATTTCACGCCACAACACCTCCCCTTCTTAAAGAAGCCCTTTGTCTGCTGTCGCATCCTTCCACGAAGTACCACGACAGCCGCTGCTTAGACTCCACAGCATTCCTTTTTAACGTTACATTCCTTCCACGATTTTGACATGATCTCCATCGCAACTCAACGCAACGAGCGCATCGGGTGGCCATCCAGCAGGATACCATACTTGCGAATCCATCCATACGAGTTCAACTGTTGCTCGGGAAGCGTAGACCAGTTCTACCTTCCCTTAAGTCTCTTCAAAAGTCCCTCGATCCAGGGCCCCAACAGCCTCTCCGAACATGCGATTCCAAGATCTCTTCTACGACGGCTTACTTACGGTGCCACTGGTCCCCACCGGGGTCCCTCCTCCTTCCTCGCCAAGCACACCAGACATTGCTCGTTGGATCCAGCATCTCGGCATTCCGGCATCCACTATCTCATCCTGATCGCCACTGTTATGTCCTTACGGTGGCCTCGAGAAGGAGAGTAAATCTCATTTATTTACATAAGAGAGAACCAATTTACACTGAGTTCAATAGGCTTTTATAGGCAGTTCTTATCGCCACGTAGATCTTCCACGTAGAGGGTTAGTACATTTCACGCCACAACAGATAAGTAGGTTGAAAATAATTGGGATGAATTTTCAATTCTATTGATGGTTGTTTGAGCTCAATAGCTTCATTTTGAACCAAGTTATGTCAGTTTGAAGTGTTGGCCTAGAAAACCAAAGTTTTGGATTTCTAGGCGATCAATGTTAAATAAGTCAAAAAATGACCAGGATGAAATTTCAAGCCTAGCAGTGGTTGTTTGAGCCTGATAGCTTCATTTTGAACCAACTTATTAAACTATGAAATGGTGGCCTAGAAATGGATTTTTAGGCCGTTTATTTTGACTCACCCATAACTCTCCCGAAGTCTCAATCGATTTTCTTTCCCGGCTCTAATCTGATTTATGAGCATAATAGTCAAAATTGGGTACAGTATAGCTGGAATGAACTTTCCAAACACTCCCTCCACAGCCAAATAAATTCGATAGACAATTAGATTATCAAATAAAAATAGGTCACTTTGTTCTACACCGTAACTAGGTATACTGTAGTTTGAGGGGAACCCAATGCATCTGAAGGATTAGTTTTTGAACCCGGATTTCTAGGCCATCACTCACTTTTCCGCCGGGGGCCTCCACGCATCATATTCGACCACTTTGAATCGAAAATAATACAAAAAACTGGTGGGAAAACAGAGAAAAAGTGTGCCTCCGGCCATTTCTAGGCCTTCCCAATTTTTGTAGTTTGTAGTTGAATGGAAATTTCAAAATAGCCAAACGAAGTGCAGCCATGAGGATGCCGAGCCAGGTGGCCGAGTGGAGGGCGAAAATTTGGAGGGCATAGAAAATTATTTGGATTTGAAGACGGGTGACGGAGGATTGCGGTGGGGTGCTGAAAGAAAATGGCATGTAACTCGGCTTAAAATTGACATTTTTGAGTTCTGAGAACTGTTTCAAAACTGTCTCAACTTCTACAAACTTTGTTTGAACCAGTTTACCAGAAATTGCCTAGAAATCCAATAGTTCGAATTTCTAGGCCATCAACTTCAAATCGTTATATTTAGGCACCGCAACGCGAGGGGGAGGCGCGTCAAAAACTTTCTCCGCGGTGGTATCTGGCATGTTTGAAGGCGTGTAACTCGAGACTGGGTGGACCAATTTTCATGAAAATTGGTGTCGTTATGTAATCAACTACGTAGAATCGAATGAACAAGTTTTTATTGTAGGAAAAACGTTAGTTTTTTTCGATATCAAGGAAAAACTGTGAACGGCACCAAAAAATGGCTCAAAAATGTTCACAGAGGTCGATCTCGCATAATTTTTTTTTGGTTTCAGATAGTTTTTGACATTTTTAAAAGGCCTCTGATGTCCAAATTCAGCTGATAGTTAGCTGAAATTTGCGACATGAGGCCAAAGTTCCACCTATGTTCCTGCAATCAATTCTGTAATATTATGATTTTTTCAAAGCTCGTAATAATCTTCGTCTCTTCTTTTATCTATGGATATATTTTCAAAAAATTTGAGCATAGAGAACATGATTTTTTTCAAGTTGGAAAGTGGAGTGCTACCAGAATTTTGTGGTTTTTTGATGATTTGAACGGTATGCAGGCCGATCTCGCATATTTTTATTCTTTCATTCGATTCTACATGAAATTTCACATCTAAAGACATTCTCACTTTTTTGCCAAAAGTTAGCTGAAATTTGCTGGAGGCTCTTTTCAGACGAAAAAATGGCTGATTTTCTTCGAAAATAGCATTCCTTTGGAGAAAAGGAGGTCTGCCGCCCACACACTCTTATCACTGTATTGTCGTTCGCGCGCCTCCTCGCTCCCTGTGGACGAGTGGGTTACGCATCTGCACACCACAGGCGCGACCGGTGTTCGCCTCCGGTCGGCGACTACTTCCCCTTTTATTTTTCTCGCGCAGAGAAAATCGCGGATTTTTCCGATTTTCAATTGCTTGTTACTCGGCTCCTAGCGAAGCGTTTCTCTTGAAATTTTGGGAGAGTACTTAAAATTTTTTTGCGAACATTTTGATATAAAGAATGTTAAAATTGGTGGAATTTGAAAAAATCGTTGCGGTGCCTAGTTATATTATCGAAATTTCCCAAGTTTCACCGCGCTCCATTGCGAACTTGGGGAAATTCAAATTTTTGAGCTTTCCCGCTCACTTTTTTCCCTTGTAGGTCACGTTGAAACCACAAAATCAACAAATATATTATATTTGACGTGACCTACATGAGAAAAAAATGAGCGGGAAAGCAATTTTGAACTTCTCCAAGTTCGTAATGGAGCGCGGTGAAACTTGGGAGAGTTGGATAATAACTTTTTTCAAAATGAAGCTATTGAGCTCAACCAACTACCATTGGGTTTGAAATACTTTTCCGGTGTTTTTTGAATTATTTACCATTTGTGACCTAGAAATCCAATAGTTTGATTTGCTAAGCCATCAACTTCAAAGTACCATAACATGGTTCAAAATGAAGCTATCGAGCTTAAATAACCACTGTTTGGTTTGTATCTTCATTCTGATTATTTTTTTTATCTACTTACCATTGGCGGCCTAGAAATCCCTACTTTCTAGTTTCTAGGCCACCGATTTCAAACTGTAATAACTCGGTTCAAAACGAAGCTAGCGAGCTCAAACAATAACCATAAAAAATACTTTATTTCGAAACTTTATTTCAATTTTTTTGAATTCCCGCCAACCCAATTCCCAAACTCAATAGAGCACACTTACCACTCATCAACTTTTCGTGTTTGCCGATGCCTCAAATCTGCATGCACTAGCAAATAAATGATATAATTCGCAGAGATTCCGATCATAATCAAGTTTATCACAGACTAGAATCGATTCATTTGGATTCGCATAATAGAAAAGGGGAAATCGAGAAAATTATTCAATTGGAGCAGTTCAAGAGAGCTAAATGTTTGAAGATCCAAATGTTTGCCAATATCGATCCGACACTTCTTTGTCATTTTTGTCATCTGACGACCTTCTATATTCGTTTGACAAATGTTGATGCGCAGTCGGTCCAACAATGCCAACTTCGAAGAATGTGAAATTCTCTCCAATCAGTTACTGAATCTTCTGGAAATCGGAACTGCTCTCGGAGCAACTGTCAACGAGAATCAAAGACGACTCGATTATTCGTACAAAAACGTTCAAAACGACGGAACTCTCCGATTTACTTTTACAATTAATTGCATTCGGATTAGTTGGAGTGTGTCGCAAAATGCAGACACTTCTTCTGATGACAATTCTGACGGGGAAGATGAAGTTCGGATTGACAGGAGGAACCAGCAGAACAATCATATTCGTTTCGATTAATCTAATCACTGATGTTTTCTTTTTTTATAAACTTTTTTATAAATGCAGCAAAATGTTTAAAGTTCGAAACAGCAAAACACAGCAGCGTCGAAAATCAGTTTGAAAAACCAAGAATTTTCTAAGTAGGCCCGCGAACTCCAAAATATCACAATTTTGAACTGTTTTTGGTCAAGTAGTAACTATTCCATCTTCCATGATAAAATCGATAATACCAATACTCGAAATCCGTGTTACATGTAATCCATGACATTGTTACCAATGGTTTTACAGAAATTACGGTAGGAATCGAAAACTGGTTTCTTCCGGAGCATCTCATATTGAATGCATTTGACGTGGTTGGGGCTGCTGGCTCCTAATTCGCCCTAAAATTCTGTTTGTTTTTTTAATGATCAATTGTAAGGAGTAAGGGTTCCACTTTGGTCGGTCGAAAATCGGCGACCGCCGACCGACCACCGACCGGCCGATTCTGTGCATTTGCGCGTCTAGTTGCAAAATAGGCTTACGTTAGTCGCGAAAAGTTTCATACCCACCGTCGCGCAAATGCACAGAATCGGTCGGACGTCGACCGAATGGAACCCTTAAGTAAGGGTGTGGAAAAATAATAGTGACTGTAGAAGAGATTCGAATTGATCAATGGTACACAGGGTCGTGATCGGGCTATTCAATACTTTAAAATTTGAATTAGCGGGAAAATGGGCGGAGCGACGCTATATTGTATATTGTAATGTTGGCTGCGCAGCGACTCAGTTCACAGATATGGATTTTTAATTGACTTGAGTAGGTCTGCACATCATTCATTTTTGGCATGGTGCCAACTAAAGTGCAACTGGGCGTGTTTTCTCATGCAGTCCCTTAGTGACCCTGTGATAATAGTGTCTCCTGGGAAGGCAGAATTTTTGTTTGGGATGTCTTTCTTTTGTTTTAGTTTGTT
The DNA here is from genome assembly GCA_963966625.1 of Caenorhabditis zanzibari. Lineage (NCBI taxonomy): Eukaryota > Metazoa > Nematoda > Chromadorea > Rhabditida > Rhabditidae > Caenorhabditis > Caenorhabditis zanzibari. The sequence continues at coordinate 17,085,404 of OZ016472.1, read as the reverse complement.
GCTCGTTTTTTACAAAAAAATCGTTAACATTCGAGCAAATATTTGTCAAAAATTGTCTAATTTTCCAGAAATGTCCCAGCTATTGCCTCCAGATGTCCTCAGAGATCGTCACTTCATTATGTATGACGCTTTGGCGAAAAGAGAACCGTATGAAGCATACAAAACGTTCTGTAAAGTCATCAATAACCCTAACTATGATTACGTGGAGTATGAGTACTGGTACTACTTTTTCTATAACGGGAATACGGATATGGATCATGATAGAAGGTAATTTGAAAATGGAGATGCGGAAAAATATAAAATAAATTTCCAGTATGGATCCGATGCAACCGACGATTTGTGAGCTTCCCGAAGAGATGTTGAGTGAGATTCTGAAGGATTTGGATTTTAAGAATCGGTAGGTCTTCAAAACTTTGAAAGCGGGCGGGCCAAATTTGAAGGTGATTTTTCTTTTTTAGTAAAGATTATTCAATCCAAACTTATAAAAAAATGTCGAGCTCAATAAGGTCTTCACCAAAATCAATAAGATTGCTCTTCTCAGCTTTCCTCTAAACCGGTTGATTGGTTCGGGGGGGGGGGGGGGGGGGGGGGGCAAGGGGGCAAACACTCGTCTGCTATAAGATTTTCTGCTATTTTACCATCTGCTATCTGCTATTTTTAGTGGATCATCTGCTATATCTGACTCATCTGCTAGGGGTTTCCCCTGTTTGCTATGTCTCATCTGCTATAGAGTGTCTCATCTGCTATTTTTTAAGATCATCTGCTATTTTTTTAAGATTATGTGCTGGTTTTTTGGATCATTTGCTAGTTTTGGGGATCATCTGCTATGACTTTACAGATTGATCACACAGGTTCTAGAGACATTTGGTATACCTGTATTAGGTCTGTTTGAGCTATACTCAGTATTCTTTTTTGGATTACTTGCTATTTTTGTGATCATCTGCTAGTTTTTTTAGGATCATTTGCTAGTTTTTTAAGATCATTTGCTATTTTTTTTTTGGATCATTTGCTAGTTGTTTCAGATCACTTGCTGGACTTCCCTCGTTTTTCATGGGATACTCTTCACATCTTATAGTGTCATTCGCTATACGTTTTGAGTCCTTTTTTTTGAAAGTGTGTCCCAGTTTCGGCTTAGTGTCTAGGAAGCTACTCTTTCTTCGGATATTAGAACAGGTGGACCGTGAGAGATTTTTTCAAAAGTTGATATTATCCATTTGTCCCTACGACACTCCGCTAAATTTTAATGTGCGTTCGATCAGCAGCCTACTGAAGTTTAGCGGAGTGTCATTGGGCGATGGTTCATTAGGTCGCGAATAGATAACACATGCAGAATAGTGCCAGAGGACATTTCTGGAAATTTTAGTTTTTGAAATAATCGGAAGAAAAAGCTAAGCTTTAATGACTCCCAATTGTAATATGGGCTTTGGGTCGAGACTATGCGGAACAGAATTAGCACAAAAAGTTATCCAAAATTGTAAACCTTTTCTTTCAACTACAAAAAAAATATTTTTTTTTGGGATTTTTTGAAAAGCGTATTTTTTCATGCAGTACACCTGTTCTAGTATCCGAAGAAAGAGTAGCTTCCTAGACACTAAGCCGAAACTGGGACACACTTTCAAAAAAAAGGACTCAAAACGTATAGCGAATGACACTATAAGATGTGAAGAGTATCTCATGAAAAACGAGGGAAGTCCAGCAAGTGATCTGAAACAACTAGCAAATGATCCAAAAAAAAACTAGCAGATGATCACAAAAATAGCAAGTAATCCAAAAAAGAATACTGAGTATAGCTCAAACAGACCTAATACAGGTATACCAAATGTCTCTAGAACCTGTGTGATCAATCTGTAAAGTCATAGCAGATGATCCCCAAAACTAGCAAATGATCCAAAAAACTAGCACATAATCTTAAAAAAATAGCAGATGATCTTAAAAAATAGCAGATGAGATGACCCATAGCAGATGAGACACTCTATAGCACATGAGACATAGCAAACAGGGGAAACCCCTAGCAGATGAGTCAGATATAGCAGATGATCCACTAAAAATAGCAGATAGCAGATGGTAAAATAGCAGAAAATCTTATAGCAGACGAGTGTTTGCCGGGCAAGGGTTCCATCTCGGTCGGTCGAAAATCGGCGACATACGACCGACCCAGTCAACCGACCGGTCGGCGACCCGGCCGGTTCTGTGCATTTGCGCGCCAAGTTGCAAAGTAGGCTTACGTTAGTCGCGAAAAGTTTCATACCCACCGTCGCGCAAATGCACAGAATCGGTCGGTCGGCTGAACTTCCCGACCGAATGGAACCCCTACTCGTCTGGTGTTTTAAAAGTATAAAGAAAAACTGAAGCAAGAATTTCAACTGATTCTACCATTCTTTAGATCTCATTGAGTTTTACATTTTGATATCTAATTTTTACCTCATTTTTGCAGAGCTCAAGCCCGTAAAGTGTGCAGTAAGTTCCGTGCAACAATCGATATAAAGAAACCACAATGGAAAAACTTTAACGTTGAAATCGATTACGAAAAAATTAAAATACGAATGGATGCATACAAATTGAAGTATTTGAAATCAAACAGTTTGGGATTTTCGACGGTGCGATTCGGATGTAATCAAAGAAAACGACTACAAGACGATTGGTTGGATTGTGCATTCAGCGATTTGGGAATTTATTTAAAGTCGTCAAGAGTGAAAGAGTCTCTGCCTCGGTATCATCTCGGTATCACACTACGCACCACCCACTGCGTCTCCAGTCGTCTCATTCGTCTTTTGAAGTCTTCTGTACAGAATTCTGGAGCACTTCTCAATGTCGAATCGGTCCACCTCTCCCTCAATAATCATGCTCTTGCATCGAGAATTCTGGTCTCTTTCCAACCGGAAACACTGGAATCGATTGAATTGGATTCGCATAATCGAAAAGGAAATATCGAGAAACTTATTCAATTGGAGCAGTTCAAGAGAGCTAAATATGTGAATATCCAAATGTTTGCCAATATCGATCCGTCACTTCTTTGTCATTTTTATCATCTGAAAACATTCTATATTCGTTTGACAAGTGTTGATGCGCGGTTATTGAAGCAATGTCGAAAGGTTCGTTTTTGGGCGTGTATTTTTTGAAATTCTCAATTCCAGGCTCTCTCAAAAAATGCGAACTTCGTCGAATGTCAAATTCTCTCCAACAAGCCACTTAATCTTCTGGAAATCGGAACTGCTCTCGGAGCAACTGTCAACGAATCGATGCGAAGACTCAAGTACTCATACACAAACCCTCACACCGGCAAAACTCTGCGATTCATTTTCGCAATGGATTACTTTCGGATTCACAGTTATATGCAGCTGAATTCATACAGTTCTTCTGATGACTGATCTTTTCCTTTCTTTTTTAATATACTTTTTATAAATGCATGAAAATCTCGAAGACTAGTCGATTCTCCAGCAGGGGGACGTCGGTGTTCAACCAATACAAAGAGGCATGCATCTAAATGAGTGCTGATTTTATCCAGAGCGATTTCCTGATTTCCCGAGGCCTCAATTCTCGATTCGGTCGTCTTCAGAAGGGTATTCAGTGAGGGAGATTCAATGGCCAGAACTGGCAATCGAAGAACATTCAATAGTTCTTTAATACTTGTTGATGGTGCTGGTAGAATAAGGTTTTCTGGTTTTTGTTCGATAAGGAACTCCGGCTTCTGCTCCATCGATACATCATCCTGATCATAAATCAAAGTATCTAATCCATGACTCTCAGAGCTGCTCAAATCGAAATCCATCAACTCATCCTCAGATTCTCGATATCTCGCTTTCCTGCCGCGCCTTTTCATATGACTCCCTTCCAATTCCATACTTCCGTCTTTAGCTCTGTAGTATATGATTCTCTGTTCCCAGTCCAACTCAACAATCGCATCCTCTTGAATTCTGCAAATTTGGAAAAAAAAACATTTATTACATGCTGCAGCGCACCGTCTCCCCGATTTGAAATTCGAACTGCAAGCTACATTATTCCGGAATTCTTGTAGGGAAAATTTTGCAGGGCAAGTCTGAAGAAAAACTGCAACATTTTTTATAATGTTTTTTCAAGCAAAAACTTGACAAATGTTTATCGTAAAAAATATTAGAACGGTATTTAGCGTCTTTTTTTATCGCTATTCGGTGTTTTGAATGTACAGTACTGGCCAAAAAGAAATTCGCAAACAGTTTTTTGGCTCTAACTTTTCTGAAACTCAACGAATCGATCTGAAATTTTTACTGTATCTGTGAAACACTGCTACGACAAAATACAGGAAACAGAATTGCATCATAATTCAAAAAAAAATTTTTTTCGGTTATTTTTCGATTTTTTCGGTTTTTCGATTTTTGCTGTTTTTCAGTATTTTCCTTTTTTTTGAAAAACTGTGTTCTATATGATAACGAAACAATTTATATAGATGGGCAGACCTATTGGCAAAAAAGTTCTTCATTGAACACCCGGAAATCTATCGTCATTGGCTTCCAACAAGGATCCTCAAAAGCGATGATGGCGAGTCAGCTCAACTGCTGTCAAAGGACGATTGAAAAGATTCTAAAGCAAGATAGAGAACAGGTAGTCATCAAAAATTGCTGTTCATCCTAAAAATATATTTAGGGAGGATTGGTGGAGCGGAAATCGCCCGGTAGACCGCGAATTACCTCCAAGACCATGGATCGTAACATCCTCCGAGCTTCTTGAGAGGATCCTCAGAGGGCCGCTACCGACATTCAGCAAGTCGTAGCATCTCCAAACGAACCCAGTCCATCCACGAGAACTGTCCGAAGACGTCTACAAGCAGCTGGACTGCATGGACGTCGACCAGCAAAGAAACCGACGGTCCGCAAGAAGAACCGAACCGCCAGAGTGACATGGGCCAAGAAGAACCTTCACTGGGGAGGACAGGAATGGACCAATCACGTCTGGAGTGACGAATCCAAGTTCAACCTGTTTGGTACAGATGGTATCAAGTGGATTCGTCGTCCAGTTGGATGCCGATTCAATCCGAAATACCAGTGCCAGACTGTGAATCACGGAGGCGGTTCGGTTCTTCTTGCGGACCGTCGGTTTCTTCGCTAGTCGACGTCCATGCAGTCCAGCCAAAAAACTGTTTGCGAATTTCTTTTTGGCCAGTACTGTAAAAATACGGCATCATCAGAGCTAATTCACTTTTGCGGAATCTTATTTTTTAATCAGCGTTTTCAATTCTCAGTATTTTCAAACACTATATAGCTTAAAAGAACCGCAATGAAATTCTCTACAACTTTGACGATTGATTTTTGAATTAGTTCAGTAGTTTTTCTAAAAATGTTCAAAATTTGCCCGAAATCGCATTTTTTCGTAAAATCGAGCGGCTTTTAAACATTTCACGGCGTCCTCAAATGGAAATTCAAATTTCACAATTTCCCCGTGAACTTTGAATCCAGGGAATTGTTAAAACCTACAATGACTTGAAACCTAGATATCAGAAAACATGTCAGTCATAGTATAATACAATAAATTTAAAATATTCTTGTGATCATTTTGAACCTAAATTTGCCCATATTTGCTTTTTTGAAACTAGAGATCTGTTGACTCAAAGTCTTCAAGCTGAAATAACTCAACTCAGGTTGACCCAAATTACGAGATCTATATGTCAACTTGTAGGTCTCACATGGGACTACATATTAATCTCAGCCGATTTTTAAATTAGGCCCTTAAAAATTTTTTATGTCAAAAATCGTAATTTTCAGTACATTTTTTGTTGAAATTTCAAGCTGAAATAACTCAGCTGACATTAGACGTGCTGATACAATTTTATACCAGCAGATAGCTCGGAAAACCCTGAACATTTTAATCTCAGCCGATTTTTGAATTTATTTTTTTGAACCAAGTTATAGCTGAAAATCCAATTTTTCAGTGGTAATTTCAAAACGTTGAGATGCCCTAGACACGTAGGCAGCCGTGAAACGTATTTCCATTTCAGGGTGCCGTGATTTTCAGAAAGACTACTGAACTAATTCATAAATAATCCGTCAAAGTTGTAGAGAATTTTATTGCGGTTCTTTTGAGCTATAAAGCGTTCAAAAATACTGAAAATTGAAAATGCTGATTAAAAAATACTGTTCTAATATTTTTACGATAGAAATTCGTCAAGTTTTTTCTTGAAAAACGTTGTAAAAATGTTGCAGTTTTTCTTTAGACTTGCCCTGCAAAAATTTTTTTTCCCTACAAGAATTCCGGCGTACTGTAGGTTGCAGTTCGAATTTCACATCGGGCAGACGGTGTAACGCAATAAATGTATGTACCAACTTATTCATGGTATCCTCATCGATTCGGACACTCAACGAGAACAATAACTTGATTTTTCTGTCCATATCGATTCGACCCATTTGAAGAATACTTTGACGGAATTTTCAATTTTTATGACGAAATTTTGAAATTGTTCCTTAGTTTCCAGAAAAATGCCAAAAAAACCACCCAGAATTAAATATTTTCACAGTTTTAATAGGCTTAAAACATAATTCCGGTTATTTTAGACCTATTTACAACTGGCGGCCTAGAAATATAAAACCTCGATTTTCTAGGCCATGACTTCAAATTGTCATAACTTGGTTAAAAATAAAGCTCTCAAGCTCAAACAGCCACCATTAGACTTGAATTACCATCGTGGTCATTTTTGACCTACTTATCCCATTGGTGGTCTAGAAATCCAAGCTTTTCTATTTTCTAGGCCACGGATGGTAAGTAGGTGAAAAATGACCGGGTTCATGTTCTTAGTCTGAAGGCGGTAGTTTGGCTTCAATAGCTTCACGATGCGCGAAGTTATGCCTCTTTGAAGATGGTGGCCAAGAAAATCAAGTTTTTGGTTTTTTAGGCCACTTTTTGGAAAACTAGTCAATAAGAAAGTTTGTAGAAGTTAAGACAAATCGGAAACAGTTTGAAAAACTCAAAAACGTCAGTTTTGAGCCGAGTTATAGCAGTTTAAAGTAGCTGGCCTAGATATTGCATATTTTAGATTTCTAGGCCATTTTTTGGAAAACTAGTAAATAAAAAGTTTGTAGCAGTTAAGACAGTTTTGGGAAAGTGAAAACTTAAAATTATCAATTTTGAGCCTAGTTTTAGTCATTTAAAGTTGGTGGCCTAGCTTTTGAACATTTGCACGACAGTGGCGGTGGCCGAATTTCTTATGTGGAAAACTAGGCCACGGACTAGATTTCGGAAATTATATTTACAAAATAATCTCCTTGAAAGCCGAGAAACAAGCTTCAAATCTGCCTAAAATAGCAAAACCAAAAAGTGGGCGGAGCCTAAAATCCACAGTAATCTTGATTCCAGAACCGACAACAAGACAACTTTATTGGTCTCCACAATGACCGTATTCCATTTGATAAGTGATCTACCAAAGTGCCTGGTGGCCCTGGCACAATCCTATCTCATAACTATTAGCGGATTCTTGTAAGTCTCTTCTAAGGCTCCGCGACGTTTCGAAAGTGTGTAGTTTCCATAGCAAAACGTTGCACTCGTGAAATAGAGCACTTTCGAAATGTCACACTTGCGAAACGTCACACTAGCTAAAAGTCATCTTTTGAAAGGTGTCGGTTCATCTCCTGGTTGCAAATGCGCTCCATTGAGAAATTTGCAAATTTTCAGAATTTTGACTGCCAATACTTTGGTATTGTTGAACACCATTTTTATTTATTTTATTTTATTTTATTCAATACGTATTCAAGACACGTGAAAAAGTGTTCAATCAAAAGAGTTCTATTAGTCCGTGCTACTGAAGTTACTTCCGTGGATTCATCGTGGCATGTGCATTTTTAGATTTCTTTTTTTCCTCTTTCGCCTTAATCGAACTTTGAAAGATTGGAGTGAGAGAAGAAGGTGGATTGTGTTGCAGTTCCTAATAGTGAGGAGAGGGCTCCAAACAATTCTGGGTCGAATCCAAAAGATGTCGTTGAAAATCCGAAGCTTAAGCCAGACTCGTCTTCTCAACTTCTTTGAATTCTTCCTTCGAATTCTTCTTACCCTTCTCCGATTCCTCGTTTCTTTTTTCCTTACTTCATGCAACCTTAACTGTTTCTTCTGCCATAACTTCTTCTGGTTCCTAATATTTTCCTTGATTACTTTTCTTTCTGCTCTCTTCCGTGCTCTCAATGTATGAAACGCTTCTACGAAACCTTCTGCCAAAGACCTTACAAACTCCTTTAGTTTATCCCTCGTAATCCATTTGGAATCGCTACGAGTTTCCATCCTTCACACTTGCACAGATCCTAGACCAACGTGAAATCCATATTGAAAATAAACGAGGATCATTAATTTATCATTAACACCATCATCCAATGCTTCATTTGTTGGGCTCTTTCTTCCAATTATCGGAGTACGGTAGCTCAAATTTTTGGTATTTTTGGAATTGGTGCAGTTTGGAAGAGAAATGAGATTTCTGTGACATCGATTGATTCCGTAATAATTTTTTTCGAAGAACCGATTTAATTGTATTATGACCAATATTATAATATTTGAATTATTTGAAAATAAAATTATGAAAAAAAAATTAATTCCTCAATCGTACGAATCCCACAATTCGACGTCGTCGATAATATAATCGTCGATGATTATCGGATTCGTTTTGTTGGCGGGTACGGTGGGTTCAAGCTTTCTTTGGTAGAATATTCTGAAAAAAATTGTTTTTGGAAAATGTTTGGTAAAAATTTCTCGATTTTTTTTCTGTAAATTTTCCTGACAATAGCATTTTCGAAAGTCGAAAAAAGAGATGAAAATTGTCGAAAAAATAGGGATTTTGATGAAGAATCATCATTTTTCAGAAATTTTTTTTTCAGATTTTTTGAAAAATTCACAGGGGTCGAACAACAAAGGTATGCAAACGCGTTCTCTGGAGAAGCCGGGCCTAAAATTAATTTTTTAGACCCGAATTCCGCTCATTTTTTAAAAAATTGTGTTTTATTCCGGTACTAAATTTAGTCGAGAATTTTTTTGCTTCCAAATATTCCAAATTTCGTGCGGATTCAATATCAAATCGATTTTTGAGCATTTTCCGTATGATATTCAAAATCTACCAAATTTTTTGCATTTTTTTAAGATAAAATGTTGTCCAGAATCAACGAAATCCAATGAAAAATCCCTTACAAAAATCGAATAACAGACATAAAAACAACGAGCGCCGCGTTGACTGACATCAGAATCACTATGCTTCGAATAATGGTTCGTAGAGATGGAAACACTGGAAAAAAATTGTTTAAAATTCTTTTTCAAATTTTCAAATTTTCGCCTACAAATTGCACGATCACAATCAAAAACGACATCAATCCGTCGATTTTTGTGCTCGAAATATTTTAGAGTGCTCCGCGAGACCACACCCGAACACCACTCGGATACCGTATCCGATACATAGAGAGAAGATGTTACTTGTTGCTGAAAATAGGGCAAAAATTCAAAATTTCTTCAAAAAATCTAGAAAATTCACTGAATTTCCGACGAGAAACGGATCGTTGAACGTGTTTCCGTCGACATTTTTCATCCGTTGCATCACGATTTTCGCCGGCAAATTCATTTGGAGTTCGGCGAGTCGTTGGAGTCTAAAAATGGGTGAAAAATCGGTAAAATTGAATCTAAAAATGTGATTTCACGTTTGCCGAAACGATTTTTCGATATCCGCCTGGAGTTTTTTGTCCAGTTTAGCGAAGTCGACGTTTCTTGGATAAATCGCTGATTCTGAAAGCGATTTTGAAATTTTCGAAAAAAATAAAACTACTCCTTTGAAACTTACTGAAAATCAATAACTATAGTTGTAAAAACAACGAAAAAACATTAGAAATTAAGAAAATGTTTCAGTTTTTATATCAATAAAGCAAAATGAAAACGAATGAAGTGTGTACGTATGTTTAAAATTGAAACATTTGAAGTGTGAGAAGATTAGTACAAAGTTTTTGAGATTTCCAAATCTTCACTAATAACATTTGAAAACTTTGTATGTCCGATTGTATGTGGCCAGCTGTAACTCGGGCCAAACTCAACCGATTTGGATGAAAGTTTTACGGAAAGATTCGTAATGGCGTTACGTTGATGCACATATGTTTAGATTTTTGATATCTCAAAAATTGAGCAAGTTACAGCTCTTTTCGGGAGTTTTCAGTACTAATTTCGGTACCGAAAATGTGTTGCAAGTCATAACTCGATCAAGAGTGGACCGATTCTCTTGAAATTTTGCACAGTTTGTTCCTCATTATCTGAGGATGATGCACGTCTTTTTAGTTTTAAAACATTCCAATTTTGACGCCTTCTGGAGCACTTTTTCTTAGCAACTGTGTCTATTTTTACTCGCGCGGCCTTGAACGTGAACCGACCTGAACCGATTTGGGTAATTTCTTCACAGAAAGATCAGAAATTTTTCTGAGATGATGCTCATATGTTTAGATTTTTGATATCTCAAAAATTGAGCAAGTTACAGCTCTTTTCGTGAGTTTTCTGTACTAATTTCGGTACCGAAAATGTGTTGCAAGTCATAACTCGATCGAGAGTGGATCGATTCTCTTGAAATTTTTACAGTTTGTTCCTCATTATCTGAGGATGATGCACGTCTTTTTAGTTTTAAAACATTCCAATTTTGACGCCTTCTGGAGCACTTTTTCTGAGCAACTGTGTCTATTTTTACTCGCGCGGCCCTGAACGTGAACCGACCTGAACCGATTTGGGTAATTTTTTCACAGAAAGATCAGAAATTTTTCTGAAATGATGCCCATATGTTTAGATTTTTGATATCTTAAAAATTGAGCAATCAGATTGCGTTTGGATTAAATGGAATAAAAAATGAATAAAGAAATTGTTGTAGGTGCGAAGCAGCACCTACAACGATTTCTTTATTCGTTTTCTATTTCATTTTATCGAAGGCTACAATAGTGAATCATCTGTAATTTAAAAAAAGGAGCCACAGGCTCTGAGCAATGGAGCCGAAAGTTCCTCGCTTCTGAGATTAGAGGGCAGCAGGCCCTGAGGAATAGAGCCGAAGGCTCCACACTTTCGAGAAAAGAGGGCCGCAGGCCCTACGGAAGGGAGCGGAAGGCTCTCCATTTTTAAGTGAAAAGGGCCGCAGGCCCTGAGGAATAGAGTCGAAGGCTCCCCATGTTCGAGAAGTAAGGGCCGCAGGTCCCATATAATTGAGCCGAAGACTCCACCTTTTCAAGAGAAAAGGGCCGCAGGCCCTGAGGAATGGAGCCGAAGGCTCCAAAACAAAAGAGCAAGCAAAGGCCAGGTGGTGAAGCCCCCGAAGGGGGCGGAGTCCACCTGGTAAATTTCTCAAATCAGTTAGGCACAAGTGAAGTTAGTACAGGTAAAATTACAATTTTATACAATATAAAACAGGAAAAGAGTATTTAACCATCATTGGAGCTGAGAGCCAACATTTCACTGTGCATTTGGTTGTCTCTGAAAAATAAAAATAGTTATTATTGGAAAGAAAATCTAGAAATCTTACATGTGCATCGAACTTTTTGATTTTCTTCGCCAACTTTGAAACAGCTGCCTTGAATTCGTCAATAGTCATTTCCGGAAAAATACTATTCAAGGTTGACATCAACTTTCTCATCAACTTTCCAGAACAACTGGAGATTTCTGAAGGCTTCTGGATTTCAAGAAAGTCCAAAATCTTCTTCTTTGATGTTCGAAAATGCTTCCTACAACTGAGTTCATCATTTTCAGACAATACAAATTCTCTTGCTTGTGGAAGAGTATGCGAGTGCCGAATAAGACATCCGAGCATTATAAGAGCCTTCGATTTTATTGATTTGACAGCCAGGAATTTATCTCTTGGGTGGATAAGTTGACAGACTCCACAAGTGAATGCTTCTTCCTCTTCGACAGCTTCTGTAGCTGCTTCCGTGACTTCTGGAGCTGGAGTTGCCTTCAAAAACATTACTACTTCATCAGTTATTTCATTAGATATACCTGTTTCTCGAATTTCTCCATCTTATTCGCTATCTCACGAACTGAATCTTTGAATTGAGAGGCAGGCGTACTTGGAAGAATCGAATTCACAGTTTCCATCAACTTATTCACTAACTCGTCCAAACAATCATCAATTTCTCGAGCATTTCGGATTCCTAGGCGTTTGCAAAGCAATAGATTCACTTCGTCGAAATGCTTATGACAAACGGGCTCTCTTTTTCCTCGTTGAACCCATCGTCTCGCTTCTTCAAGTGTGTGCGTTTCCATCAAGACACACGCTGCCATAATCGAAGTCTTCACATTTATCGATGAAAGCTGGCACATATCTTTCCTCAACTCTGAAGACTTGCAGACTGAGCAGCGAAGTGTAATGCGAGCAGTCGTTTCGGCCTGAAATTTACTTTGAATCGAGAAAACTTGGAAAATCTTACATGTTGAGGGAGTGACTCATTCTTTCCGGCAATTTCTCTAACGGATTTTTTGAACTGAGCGTACCGTACTCGAAATCAAGAACATCTTTGGGGGTACTATAGGATTACTGTAGGGCTATGATAATCTCTGGAATGGTTACAGAACCGACTGGATTACTGTAGCTACCGTAATCTCGGGATGTTGTTACTGGATACTTTATCTTCTAGAATTACTGTACCTACCGTAACCCATACCCAAAATTTCAGCGTTACGTGATCACTGGAGATCGAATGAATACTTTGGCTGTGATTTTCGGATGGATTTTCATCAACGCCTGGTATATGGAGTGTCTCGTACAGATTGTCATGGCTGCTAATCGGTAAGTTAGGTTGAGAACCGTGTTGGCGCGTTTTTAGTGACTTGACGCACTTTTGGTGCCTTTGCGATATAGCAGTTTCTTGGCGCATTTTCGGTGACTTGACGTAAATGTGGGGACTTGGTGTGACTTTGGTCATTATTGACGCATTTTCGGTGACTTGCCGCGATTTTGGTGATTATTGACGCACTTTCGTTACCTTGGCGCAAAATTGGTGACTTGACCCAAATTTGGTGACGGCAAATATTCGGTGACTTGACGCAATTTTAGTGACTTGACGCGCATTTGGTTGCCTTATTGCGATAGCTGTTTCTTGACGTATTTTCGGTGACTTGACGCAGTTTTGGTTTCTTAACGGGAATCTGGTTTGTTGGCGTGTTTTCAGTGACTTGGCGCAATGGCGGTTCCTTGACGCTTTTTTGGTTACTTGGCGCAATTTTAGTGACTTGGCGTATATTCGCTGACCTGATGCACTTTTGGTGCCTTGGCGCATTAGCCGTTTCTTGACTCATTTTCGGTGACCTGAAGTTGCTCTAGTGACTTGACGCAATTTAGGTGTCTTGGCGCGATCTTGGTAATCATTGACCCTTTTTTGGTGGCTTGACGTGATTCTAGTGACTTGACGCACTTTTGGTGTCTTGGCGCAAAATCGGTTTCTTGCCGCATTTTTGGTGACCTGACGCATTTCCAGTGTCTTGGCGCACTTTTGGTTGCTTAGCGCATTTTCGGTGCCTTGACCCAATCTCAGTGCATTGACGAATTTCTGGAGACCGCTCAACCCAAATTCTTCCAGATTCTGCATCATCACCCTCAAACAATACCACATTTTCACATTCAAATTCACCATGGCAGTTTTCGGAATCCTCATCGCTATCACCTCGTTCTCCGCCGTCTGCACCCAATACCTCTTCCCATGTTGTGTGTAAGTGTGCTCCATTGAAATTTTAAATTGCCATTAGAGCGCATTTTCAGCTTCATCTCCGACCACACCATAATGTCATTCATGTTTGTGAATCCCGACAAGCAATATTCGTATTCGAATCTTATGCTGGTTTCCTATGACATTTTCTGCACTTTTACATCTACTGTCTGCTACATTTCGGTGTTTTTCTCGATTCGAAATTCTTATAAGGATGCTGCAACGGTCCAAAGTGATCAGACGAAGAAGAATAATAAGGATGTGAAGTAAGTTTTGAAATTCGCTGCGTAGCAACGTTAAATTGATACAACAAACTTTTTAGATACCTCCTCCAATTTGTGTTCATTTCAATCTTCTACATCTTCACTTGGGTTTTATTCGAACTCCTTCCCCACATTGTCCCCGAAGGTCAATATGAGTGGTTTTCGGTGGTCCCTGTTCTGGTCACTCTTAATTGCTCATCGAATTCAGTAATCTATTTGACTTGCAATCGAGAGGTCCGAAAATCGATTAGTTTCACATGGAGCAAGAGCTCAATGAGCACATCGAAAGTTTCAACGGCGGTGACAAACGGAGCACAGTCTACAGCTGCAACTAATTGAGATTTTGAATTTTCTCTTTGAATAAAATTGCTTTTGAAACAAACCCCGCCCACTTTTTGGCCGCAAAATCAGTGAAAATCTTGAAATTCGATTGGATGACAACAATGTTACAATAACTATTTGAAAAATGCCGCCAAAAACACTAATCATTTGGGGACTAGAATTTTCCTAGGCCACCACTTTTCCCACGAGCATTATTCGGCACTATCGACCGCTGATGTTGTTAGTCTATCTGCCTCTTCACTCTCTCCGCATACGAAAAAGAAATGAAGATTCTGAATCTTCCATTATTAGTTCTCGAAGAAATTCTAGGGAATTTCAGTTTTGCTGAACGGTAAGTTATTGAATTTCATAGAATACAGTTTTTTGGAACGGATAAATTTATCGAAAAAAATTTTCCGGTAAATTTTCACGACGGAAAGTTTTTCGAAAAACTACCATTTTTTGCTTCAAAATAAGCAAAATTTTGTGCTGATTTCGAATATTTTAACAAAAACGCTTAAAATAGGATTACAGGCATTTTTTCAAATTTTCTCAAATGATCGCCCCAATTCCATTATTTAGGAAAATAACAATATTTAGCACAAAAATCGTTAAAACCCGAAAAAATCGAGTTTCAAAACGCTAACTTACATTTTTTCTAACCTATTTCAATGAATGTAAAATTTTTCGCTGATTCGAATGCACCCAATATTGCTGCTCAAAACGCATTTTGAAGCGAGTTATGGGCGTTTGAAGTTTTCTTGAGAGACGCAGAGAAAGCAGACAGTCTCGGTGTCGAAGAGACGCAGAGAAACGAGACAGTGTCTGCGTCTCTCACTGAAACTTCTTTTATGAACAAAATTACGCTTTGTCGCGCCGACCGCTGCCGACATGAATCTGCTGTCGCGCTCGCCGCGACAATTGAAAAATTGCTAGTAAAAGTTTTTCTAGAGCGTTTTGAGCAACGATATTAGGTTCGTTTGAATCAGCGAAAAATTCTGCATTCATTGAAATAGGTTAGAAAAAATGTAAGTTGGCGTTTTGAAACTCGATTTTTTCGGGTTTTAACGATTTTTGTGCTAAAATATTGTTATTTTCCTAAATAATGGAATTGGGGCGATCATTTGAAAACAAATGACTGTAATCTTACTTTAAAAATTAACCGACCACCCTGAAAAACTGCTTTAAACCGTACCAAAAAGCTGAAAGTTGCCTTGGATGGCCGTGGCCGAGTTTTCTCCAAAGTGTGCGGAATCAGCCAATCAATACACTGCAAGACGTGTTGTAATTGGTTACCAAAAAGTTTCAAGAGCGTTCATTGGAAAACTCCGCCCATTTTGAAGAAAACTCGGCCACGGCCACCCTGGGCAACTTCTGGCTTTTCGGTCCTATCTGAATCACTTTTTTGGTGTTTTAAAGTCAATTATAAGCGTTTTCATTACGATATTTGGAATCACCGTAAATTTTTGTTTATTTTGAAGCAAAATTTTAAAAAAAATTCTCACGGTCGGTTTTCAGATTCGAGCTCGCACAATGCTCCAAAAAGTCAGCCCAAACTTTCAAATTGGCTGATACTAAAAAGTACAAGCTATACATATGTATGCTGGGATATTGGATAAAGATGGATGACGAAATAAAAGTTAAAGTTGAGAAAATTGAACAAATCAAGGAGGATAGTCGACCGGAAAACGACGAAAGTTTTATAAACTTTAGACGCTCGAAGAATATAAAAATGGAATGGAATAGAGTGTGGAACAATTGGAAAGATTTGCAAAAACTGAATGTGACAACTTTTTGGAATGATGCAAATTTCGGATTTAAAGAAATTCTTATTTATTTCTTCGAAACATTTAACTGCTCTCTTGATAAGCTTATTCATCCGAAGCACTTTCCCGAATGCATGTTTTTAGAAATCGTGAAAGCAATGCAACTGAAACAGTCGGAAATCCAAGAGTTATTGTTGGATAGAAATTTGAGCGAGAAATCGGCGAAATGGATTTTGGAGAATTTGAAAGTCACGAAAGAACTTCGAGTTTTTGGACTCGTTGAGAATTCGAATTTGAATTTCGAATCGACCACGAGATTCATTGCACTTTACGAAGCCACTTGGTTGACACTGAATAACTTGAAGACAATGACAAATTGTGCGGATATGTATATCCGCGAAACCTTGTTCACCAACGAGGATTGTCTCGAATTTTTCCGATTGTGGACATCTGGACACTTCCCGAATCTTCAGTACTTGTATCTTCACAGCTCCAAGTTTACGGAGGGATTCAGAATTCCGAATCAAGTTAAAGGAGTTTCTGACGGTATGGAGATGGCAAAGAAAGAGTGAGTTCACCAATTGGGTTTGGCTCTCACGCAAGACAATGATTTGATATGTAAAAATCATTTTAAACAACATACTGAGAGCTGAAATTTCAAAGAGTATTGTCGAAACAATGAAACTGTGACTCGGTGTTTGCAGGCTATTTTTTAATCAAGCCAAATTTGGCTTGAGAAACTGTAGAGTCTGCAACAGGGCTGGGCGGCAACGAATTTCGGCAACTCTTTCAAATTTGAATAACTTTTTTCAGGGGCATCGGATAAAAATACGATTAACAGAGAAAATGTTTTTTATTAAAAAGTCTATCGATTGGTTAAGACACCGTCAAATTTCATTGTAAATTAACAGAGTTACGCTTTGTGTTGCCGAAAAAGTTGCCGAAATTGCCGAAACCGGCAACACATGACGTAACTCTGTTAATTTTTGATGAAATTTGACAGATTTTTAACCAATTGATAGATTTTTGAATAAGAAACATTTTCTCTGTTAATCGTATTTTTACCCGATGCCCCTGAAAAAAGTTATTCAAATTTGAAAGAGTTGCCGAAATTCGTTGCCGCCCAGCCCTGGTCTGCAAACACCGAGTCGCAGATTTTTAAATCCGACAATAGTCATAGTGCCACTAGAGTTTATGTAGCTACAACGTCGGAAGTGCCAATTCTACTGTTTAAAGGAGGATACCGGGCAAAAAATTTGTATTGCTTTACAAGATGCAGATTTTTGCGCTGATTCCGAATATCATAACTAAAACGTTCAAAAATGCCTCCAACCGCTTGAAACAGGCCCCTTTTAAACCCGGAGGTGTCTCCGGTGGCCGTGTCCGAACATCGCCTCAATCAATTTTATATGCGAGAAGGTAATTCAAAGTTGAAAGTACAAAAATATTTGAAATATATCAAGACATTCAAAAATCATGATTCCTTTGTGAAAACGCTTCCAGTTGACCTGTTGTCGACTTTCCAGATAGTACAGTGACTGGATTTTTGAAGATTGCTGAAACAACATTATAATCAGGACAAAGTTCAGATTTTGAAGCGTTGCATCTCCAGAACGCTTGCAGTTATCAAAAATTGGCAAACTACAAAAATGTGTGAAATTTAAAATTGAACATTTTTGTAGTTTACAACTTTTCGATAACTTTTCTTGTTTTTGAGATATATCGCTTATGAGCAAGGACATACCTTTGATAGCCCTCCGATAGTCGGAAACAATGAGCATTAGAATAAGAGAGTCAATAGGTGGATAGATGGAAAATGAGCATACAATAAGACCAGATGGGAAACTAAATTTCCAGTCGAAGAATGGGACAATGAGAATTGCCAAAGCAGGAATGTAGAAGGTTAGGGTGGGAGAAGTTATCTGAAGCTTTGATAGATTGTAACTTGGCGGAAAATTGAACTAGAAATTTAATTTTGTACTCAAAACAAGGAGAATTGGCGCTTGAATACCTCCAAATATTTTAAAAATTCTAGCGCTAGTCTGAGCCAAGATATGACCCTTTAAACTTCTGAGCGAGATAGTGAGAGAGTGCAGACAGTTAGAGTGTCTGCTTCTCTGCACCCTCGCTGTCCTTTGCACAATTTTGTCTCAAAATTCAATCGACTGTAACATTGTTCAAAATTGAGCTAGTAGTTTGATTTTTGATTCAAATGTAGAACACCGCAGTTTTAAAACTGCCACAAAATTTCAGAATTCTTGCGCAAATTTGAGCCAAGTTACAACGATTTGAAGTTGAACCATTAGAATGAGAGAGTGCAGACAGTTAGAGTGTCTCCATCTCTGCACCCTCTCTGTTCCTCACGCGATTTGTTCCTAAACTTTAATTGACTGTAACTCTGTTGAAAATTGAGAAATTTGATTGATTTTTGGCAAAAATGTTTAAAATTTGACCCTTCAAAATTGCACAAAATTTCAGGACTCTAGCGCTAGTTTGAGCGGAGATACGTTCTTTCAAAGCTTTAAGCTGGAGAGTGAGAGAGTGCAGACAGTTTAAGCGTCTGCATCTCTGCCGCCTTTCTGTTCCCCACACTATCTTGCCCTAAACCTTTCTTTGGCTGTAACATAGTCCGAAATTGAACTAATAGTCCAATTATTGACTCAAATATTGAAAACTAGACACTTTACAATTCCATCAAATTTCGAAACTTTAGCGCAAATTTGAGCCAAGTTACGACGCTTTGAAGTTGAACCTTTAGAATGAGAGAGTGTAGACAGTTAGAGTGTCTGTTTTCCTGCGCCCTCCCTGTTCCTCACTCTATTTTGCCTCAAAATTCACTCGACTGTAACTTTGTTCAAAATTGAGCTACCAATTTGATTTTTGGCTCAAATGTTGAAAACTTGACCGTCAAAACTTTCACGAATTTTCAAAAGCGTAGCATAATTTTGAGCCGAGTTAGGACCCTATCAATTTCAAAACTAGATTGTGAGAGAGTACAGAGAGTTAGAGTGTCTGCTTCTCTGCACTCTCTTCCTTCCTCACACTCTCTCGTCCTCACCTGCAACACTAAACTCTTGAAGAACTGTTTCTGAAGTCTTCGATGAGATTCTGACGCATTTTTCAGCAAATCGTTCATCTTGAAATGCATCTGAAATCCACAGTAACCAACGATGACAAATTGGATGCCCAAGGAAAATAGACTTGCGATTATCAAGAACAAACTGTTCCAACGGAGGGATCCTTGAGGGTCCTGGAATTTCAAAAGTTGAATTTTTTTTTTGGGCGGGAAATTCAAAATTTACATATGGAACTACAGCGTAACCCGAGATTTCGTCAACATCTAGATCGTAGTTTTCTAGAATGATGGATCTGAAAAATAAAGGGTACTGTAGCCCCAAGGGTACTGTAGACCCAACCTCATGTAGTCCCTTGTGTAATCGTCAATTGGTCCCAAAAATAGGACTATGGCTCCACCAATGAGACCAAAAATGAAGGACCAGCTGAGAAGGATGATAAGTTTCCAGCCTTTGAAAAATCCGACCAGAGGGTTACTGTAATTTGGAAATGCGATGTTTCGAAAGTGCGACGTTTCGAAAGTGCGACGTTTCGAAAGTTCGACATTTTGAAAGCAAAAATTGCAATATTTCGCACTTTCGAAATGTTTTATTTTCTATTTTTCAAAAAATTTTCGTACTTAGCAAATTTTTAATTTTCGATTTTTCAAAGAAAAAAAATCAATTTTTCGCAGCCCAAGTGTGACATTTCGAAAGTGCGACGTTTTGAAAGGACGACGTTTCAAAGCGGTGCACCTGCGAAACGTCGCACTTTCAAAATATCAGCATACTAACCTTAACATGGTCCAATATCTGAAAACAAACATGACTGTGAAAAATGACACAATGGAAACGTAGACTCCAGAATATGACGTAACACGGCACCCTGAAATGGAAATACGTTTCACGGCTGCTTACGTGTCTAGGGCATCTCAACTTTTTGAAATTACCACTGAATAATTGGATTTTCAGCTATAACTTGATTCAAAAAAATAAATTCAAAAATCGGCTGAGATTAAAATGTTCAGACTTTTCCGAGCTATCTGCTCATGTAAAAATTGTATCATAATGTCTAATGTCAACTGAGTTATTTCAGCTTGAAATTTCGGCAAAAAATGTACTGAAAATTAAGTTTTTCGACCTAAAAAAGTTTTTAAAGAACTAATTCAAAAATCGGCTGAGATTAAATTGTAGCCACATATTAGATCTACAAACTGACATATAGAACTCGTAATTTGGTTCAGCCCGAGCTTAGTTATTTCAGCTTGAAGATTTTGAGTCAACAGATCTCTAGTTTCAAAAAAACAAATATGGGCAAATTTAGGTTCAAAATGATCAGAAAAACATGGTTAAGAATTTTAAATTTTCGATATTGTTTTATGACTGATACATTTTCTGATATCTAGGTTTTCAGTGTGTCTTGATTGAACAATTTCTTATATTCAAAGTTCACGGGGAAATCGTAAAATTTGAATTTCCATTTGAGGACGCCGTGCGTAATCATAAAAAGAGCCAATTTTTAGGCCATTTAGCCATATTAAAATTAACCATTCCCCCATTAAAAGAATGAAAAAACGGGTGAACCAGGAATTCAATAGTGGCAAAAATAAGACAGAGAATCGAGAAAACTATCAAAAGTTCTTTATAAGTGGTATCGATTCGTTTGGTATGGAATACGGTAAGAACAACGAATACGGTATTTAGGATTACTGTAGATACGAATCCACATGTGGAGAAGATATGGGCGATGTGGTAGACGGGAAGGGAGGACATTCGGGGGAAAATAATGAAATAATATTTTTTGTTAGAAAGCGGGATTGTATTGGGTGAAAAATTTCGGAGTTTTTGTAGCAGTAACTGAGTCAAGACCAAAACAAGAAAATGTATTCCAGAGATCCAAAAAATTCAGTAAATCTCATTCCTCTGCGAAAACACCTGGTCCTGCGTTGCCGATTTTGCTCCAAGAACGTTCGCTTGGTTTTTGAAGATTCCTGAAACTCAAATTCCAATTTACAGTGCTCTAATAGTTGTATAGACCCCGTAGCAGAAGAGACGCAGACAACGAGAGCGCTCTCGTTTCTCTGCGTTTCTATTTTGGGCGCGGAACTTTAAAGCGTTATATCTCGAGAACCCTTGAAGTTATCAAAAAGTGATAAACTGCAAAAATGTGTAAAACTTCTTTTTACACATTTTTGTAACTGTAAGTGTTTTTATAACTTAAAGGATTCTTGAGATACATCGCTTCAAAGGCGCTCTCATAGGCTCTTTCTGACGCTCTCTTGTTCTTGCTGGCAACTTTGAAGCGTTATATCTCGAGAACCCGATTAGTTATAAAAAAGATGAAAACTACAAAAATATTTAACATAAAATTTTATACATTTTTGTAGTTTACAACTTTTTAAAGCGTTATATCTCGAGAACCCTTAAAGTTATCAAAAAGTGATAAACTGCAAAAATATGTAAAATTTCATGAGAAATATTGTTGTAATTAGCAACTTTTTGATAGCTAAATGGGTTTTTGAGATACACCGCTAGACGCAGACGCTCTCGTTTCTCTGCGCATCTATTGTTGGTGCCCCAGCTTTGAAGCGTTGTATCTCAAGAACTGTTATAGTTATCAAAAAGTTGTTAACTAAAAAAATATGTAAAATTTTATGCAAAATATTTTTGTAGTTAACAACTTTTTGATAGCTAAAATGGCTTTTGTGTTATGACGCTTCAAAGTTGCCAGCAAGCACAAGAGAGCGTCAGAAAGAGCCTATGAGAGCGCCGACTTTGAAGCGATGTATCTCAAGAACCCTTTAAGTTATAAAAACACTTACAATTACAAAAATGTGTGAAATTGCATGCTAAATATTTTTGTAGTTAGCAAGTTTTTGATAGCAATAATAGTTATTGAGTTATGACACTTCAAGGTGTACGCGCGCACAAAACACACAAGGTGCGCTTTGAGTACGATAACTTTGAAGCGTTGTATCTTGAGAACCCTTACAGTTATCAAAAAATGGTAAACTGCAAAATGTGCAAAATTAAAAGCTGAACATTTTTGTAGTTAATACCTTCTTGCTAACTTTTCAAATTCTTAGGATATCTCGTTTATAAGCAAAGCAATCACTCCAATCCCCAAGACAAACCTTTGATAGCCCTGCGGTAGTCGGAAACAATGAGCATTAGAATAAGAGAGTCAATAGGTGGATAGATGGAAAATGAGCATACAATAAGGCCAGTTGGAAGACTCCATTCGAGATTTAGAAATGGGACAGTGAGAATGGCGACAGCCGGAATGTAGAAGGTCAAGGTGGGAGAGGTTATCTGAAAATTAGAATGATTGTAACTTGGCAAAAATTAAGCTAGCGATTTGATTTTGAACTCAAAATAAGGAGAATTGGCGCCTAAATACCTCCAAAAAATTTCAAAGCTCTAGCACAAGTTTGAGCCAAGCTACAAGACTTTGAAGTCGGACCATTAGAATGAGAGAGTGCAGACAGTTAGAGTGTCTGCTTCTCTGCACCCTCTTTCCCTCCCACACTCTCTCGTCCTTACCTGCAACACTAAACTCTTGAAGAACTGTTTCTGAAGTCGTCGATGTGCTTCTGACACATTTTTCAACATCTCATTCATCTTGAAATGCATCTGAAATCCGCAGATTCCGACGATAGTGAACTGGATTCCCATGAGAAAAATGATGCCAAAAGAGAATCCGAATGCTTGCCATCGCATGTTTCCGTGTTGGTCCTGAAATTGAATTCGAGTTTTGGGGGGAATTCAAAAAATTCAAAACCCTTACATAAGCAATAACAGTGTACCCGGAGACATGATTCACATCCAGATTGTAGTGCTCTCGCATGACATCTCTACAAAAGTTAGATCTGCAGGTTGTCAGGGGTACTGTAGGAATACCTCATATAGTCTCTGGAATAGTCATCGATCCATCCAAAATACAGTACCACTCCTCCACCAATGATTCCAAAAACAACAGCCCAGCTAATAAGGATAATGAGTTTCCAGCCTTTGAAGAAGTTGACCAGGGGATTACTGTAGTTTGGTAAATAGTTAAAAAATAGATTTTGACAAAAAGATCATTCAAATCGCTCAAAAACTGATAGAGTTCAGTAGGGCGCATTTGCATTTTTCCTTATACCTACGCTCAAAATAGTCTGTTTTTGATCTACTAAATTGCATCTTGAGCTAAATGTTTTAATCAGTTTCATTGTAAATTTGAAACCAATCATTTTGAGCCAAAAACCATTCGGATAGCTCCAGAACTAGGCAAGATACAACAATTTCAAAATTCATCCAGTAGAGCGCATTTGCATTTTTCTTTATATCAGTTCAAAATCCTCCGTTTTTAGTCTGCTAACTGGCACTGTGAGCGGAATTTATAAGCAGTATTTATGCAAAGTTTGAAACCTAATTTTCAGCAAAAAATCACTAAAATAGCTTGAAAAATAACCAAGTTACAATGGTTTAAAACTTTGTCCAGTAGAGCGCACTTGCATATTTCCTCATATCTCAGTTCAAAATGGTCCGTTTTTTATTAACTAACTTGCATTTTACGCGGATTTTTCGAAATCTTTTTATTGAAAATTTAAAACCGGTCATTTTGAACCAAAACCATTCAATTAGCTCCAAAAATAACCAAGTTACAGTAATTTCAAATTTTGTCCAGTAGAGCGCGTTTCCCATATCTCAGCTCAAAGGGGTCCGTTCTTGCTCTACTAACTTGCATTCTAACTGAAATGTCTTACCTCATCATGGTCCAATACCGAAATACAAACAAGACAGTGAAAAAGGAAACAATGGAGACATAGACTCCAGAATATGAGGCAACAAGTACAGTAATCAAATCCTCCGACCATCCGGTCCATCTAACCATATTAAAATTGATAAGTCCTCCGTTGTAAGAATGATAAAATGGGTGAACCGACATTTCGATGAACGAAAAAATGAGACAGAGAATTGAGAAAACTATCAAAAGTTCCTTGTAAGTTTTGTCGATTTGTCGAGTGTGGAATACGGTAAGAAAAATGAAAGTCAGATTGAGGATTACTGTAGCAACGAATCCACATGTGGAGAAGATGTGGGCGACGTCGTAGACTGGAAGCGAGGACATTTAGTTGGGATCTTTGAATGGATTTTGAATCTTTTTATATTCCTTTATTTTTTGGCTTTTGTATTCCTATGAATTCAGTGGGAGGTAACTGGTTTTTTGGGAAATACAAATCTCTCTAAAATGATTCACGGTACGATAGATGTATTATGAGTGATGATTAAGAAAGGGGAATAGTTACTGATGTTTGGAACAGAAATATGTTGTATCAATTCATTGTGGCTACGCAGTGAATTTCTTAACAGGACTCCCTGTAGATTACGGTATTGGTTATCTGAAACTTTGATAGACTGCACCTTGGCTTGAAATTGAGCTAACGATTTGATTTTGAACTCAAAATAAGGAGAATTGGCTGGTTTTTTAAAAAATTTTCCCGACGACCGCAGAAAATTTCCCAATGAAAAAAGAAGAGAAAACAACCCTGACAAAACCCAATTTTTTGCACTTTGACCTCGAATAACATTTTTAGATTGATTTTCGGCACTACCTCCAATTCAATTTTTTTTCTTTCTACACCGAGTTGAACCGATCTAAGTGAAAAAATAGTATATTTTTGGAACACTTCTGTGCCCCTTTAAACGGAGCCCAAAAGCAAGATGATAGCTTCACACTTTAATCAAAAACGACAAGACATCAGGCTACATAGGATAATCTTTTAGAAGCCAATTGGATTGGAGCTGAAATCGTCAACAGTGAAGTACGGAGCATTGAGGTCTCCACCTTCTGCACTCTCTTTGGTCGGCGTGGTAACACCTGAAAACAACTATTGTCACAGCGAGTAAATTTTCCAAATTTTGACACTAAATATTAGGTTGGCAAGTATGAAACCGGATTTTTGGTATGGAAAAAAATTTTTAGTTTTGTCAATCATGTGCAAGTAAGTTTCAATAGTGGTATGAGTGCATCCGAACTGCTCAGCGAGTTGGCGTCTCGGTTTGACTTGGATCCGATTCAATGGCTTGCCTTAAAACACCGCTATCAATGGTTTGTGGTGAATGGCCACATCCGTGATCCTCAAGGTTCTCGTCGCCATTTTCGAGTCGTTTAAACCATTCATAAACTCAAGTCCTAACCATGGCTTCATCGCCAAATACTTTTGACAATGTACGAAAAGGTTCAGAAGCCGACTTGCGCTGCTGGAAGTCGTACCACAAGCAAGCGCGCATAAGGAATTTTCGGTCGCACATATCTGGAGGATTATTTTGAGAAGTTGAATAGATAAAAACGAGCAAGTAATATATGAAAAGATGCGCAATAAAACCCTCTTTCAAATGAGGTAGTTAAAAAAAATAATCCATTCTCTTTTCTTCGAGTAACAGTCAAAGAAAGACGAGTCCGGTTTCATACTTGCCAACCTAATAAAAGGTGAGCTTTCGAGAAAAAATTACCAGATGTGGAGCCCTTCCGAACATTTAGAGCATACCTTTCTTTGTGAACAATTTTTTCGGCGCAATCAACTTTTTTTTATCCGGTTCCCAATGATATGGGTCTGACCATTTGTAGTCTGCATTCTTCATAACCTCGTCCAGCAGTTTGAACAGTTTCTCGTAGTTTGGACGCTCATAAAATTGGGTGTTTCGGACAAGCTTCACAAATTCCAACATTTGGACAGGCGATTTGGCAAAGAGCTCGGCGTCGGTGATCGCTTTTTTCATCTCTCCAATTTCGACCTGCAACAGCTTGTTGTGTACTATTTTAGGGCATTTGGAAACGCGTCTTCACAAAATTACAGCTTGAACGGAAAGTTTTCTTAAAGGAGGATTCCGGGCAAAATGAGTTTATGGTTCAATCGATGCAAAATTTCATGCTGATTCCGATTATCACAATGAAAATGCTCGAAAATGTTTCTCGGAGCCAGAAAACGTCGTCAAAGGGGTCGAAACGGGCCAGAAGTGCTCCCTTGCTTCTCCTGTGATTTTTAGACGGCATTAGTCAAATTTTTTTGGTAATTTACATGCCAGAGTGTCATCCAATACTATTTTCAGTGAAATAATGAGAAAATTTGTACAAGTCCGTCAAATAATAGCCATTTACTGCGGCGTGGCCTAGAAAACTCCGGAGAAAACTCGGCTAAACGGGAGCACTTTGGGCGCAATTTTCCCCCTTTGACGGCGTTTTCTGGCTTCGGCGAGTATTTTTGAGCATTTTCGTTGCGATTTTCGGAATCAGCGCCCTGTTTTACATATTTTAAAGCAATGAATATTTTTCTCGGAATCCTCCTTTAAAATGACATAACTATTTTGTTACCTTATCTTCCACCTCCTGCCACGCGAGTCGACATCTCAACTCGGCCAACATGTACACCAACATCCACAAATCATCCACCCGTCCCTGCTCCTGACGACCGTGCATTGCTACCGAACAATAACGGGCGGTGCCACGAAACAATGCCTTCTCACGCGGACGACGCATCACGCGCTGCTTCTCCTTCTCTAAAATGTACTGACGGGCCAATCCGAAATCCAGCACCAAAAAATAGCGCTCATCGGCAGATCCTTTCTGAAAGAGAAAACGTTCAGCGAAGCGCTCTTACTCCTCCATATTTTCGAAAAACTCACACATCCCAATGCAACGTTGGCAGGCTTCAAGTCACGATGGATGTAGCCGATCTGGAAACTTTTGCATGTTTAGATCGAGAGACTCAAAAAACTCACATCATGAATCTGCTTGATACCAAACAGAACGCTGATACCAATTCTGACTTGACTAGAGACATTTAAAAATGGTCCGTGTTTTCTGAAAGCTAACAAATAGGATTTGGAAACATTATCGAACTTCCAACTTCACGATCGAGTCCAAGCTATCCCCCAGCAATGTCATGATCATGTATTGATATGCTTCCTTCTTGCCACTTGCTATACACTTTGCCACGTGTTTTTTCTGGGCCATCAATGACAGTACCTGAAACATTTTCTCTTGATGGAGCATAAAAACCTACTCGCAAACTTGGACTTCCATTTTCAGCACATTCCCTGCGTCGGCTGCAGCGAATTCAACTTTCATGGCATAGTGTTGTTTGTTGTCCTCCAAATCTTCTACCTTGTACACCGATCCACAACCACCTTCACCGAGTTTATCGAGCACCTTGAAAAGAAACAACTGGACGGACAGATCCATAGACATACCCGAAATCTTTTGGCGATAATGCGATCGGGAGAAAGAGCAATCCTTTTGACCTCTTCCTCTCCTTTATCATCCTTGTTATTCTTTTCTTTTTCTTTGTCCTTGACTTCGATCGGCATTTTTCTTCTATTTCAGAATGCTTATCTCTAATGAATGGTTTGTAGAGAGGCTTTTAGAGAAAAATGATTTTTGACTTGGACACTTTTTTCGTATATAAAACCATGACCTCTCGGAAAGCAATATGTGGAAAAGATGTAAACCGATACAAACACGCATAAACGATTCTTTACAAGGGAAGTGTTTTTAAAAGGGGATTACGCGAGGACGCGAGTTGAACTTTTTACCATAATTTGGGTCAAGATAGAACCGAAAATGCTGATTCAGAATCTGAAATAAAAATTGGCGAAATGTTTACGTGAGTCGAGTTATGACCTCTTAAAAATTTGCTGAATTTTCACGTGATAGTCTATGATAGTCTAGAATTCAACAACGTGAGTGGTGAAGTGGTAAGGAGTTAGGTTTCCAGTAAGTGAGCCATGGTTCGATTCCCCCGCTGTCAAAATTTCTTGGAATTTTTTTGTCTGTGTTCCAGTCAATATGTATGTGCTCGAAATGATTTTTTGTGCATTTTTTCATTGTTTTACTGCATTCTGAGGCAGTTTCGAAAAGTTTGCTAGAACTGACTTGATAATTCATAATTCGACCGAAGTTCGAGGTTGTCATTGGTTCGGTGAATGATTTTTCAAAACAAATTTCATAATTCAAACTTTAGAATTGAATCGCTCAAAAACGTTCGTCAACCTAATCATGGACAGATTTCCGGCATAAATGTATTGCTATTTTATTCGGGATTTGTCTATTACAGAGCTCGCGATCAGTGTATCGTTTCGACACGGTTTCGAGGAATTTTTCGAGAAATTCCTCGAAAAATTTTTCGAAAAATTCCTCGAGAAATTTTCGAGAAATTCCTCGAAGAATTCCTCGAAAATTTCTCGAGGAATTTTTCGAGGAATTCTTCGAGGAATTAATAACTTTTTCTAATGAAAGTTTTGAGAGTCTTCAATGTTTTTTTAATTACGACATTTCGCAACCGGTCATTTCGCAACCGGCCATTTTGCAACCGGTCATTTCGCAACCGGCCATTTTGCTACCGGTCATTTCGCAACCGGTCATTTCGCAGCCGGCCATTTCGCAACCGGTCATTTCGCAACCGGCCATTTCGCAACCGGTCATTTCGCAACCGGTCATTTCGCAACCGGCCATTTTGCAACCGGTCATTTCGCAACCGGTCATTTCGCAACCGGCCATTTTGCAACCGGTCATTTCGCAACCGGCCATTTTGCAACCGGTCCTGCATTTGCGCATTTGCGAAATGACCGGTTGCGAAATGGCCGGTTGCGAAATGTTGGGGAGCCACATTAGTACATTCACAAAGTTACGTCTAAAAATATCGAATGTGCGCAACGACCCTCCGAAATTCCGCATTGCGCGTTGTTAACCACATTTTTCGAGAAATTTCGAGGAATTCATTCCTCGTAGCAATTTTTCGAGAAAATTTTGTCGAAATTTCTTCGAAAATTTCTCGAAAAGCTCATTTTTCGAGAAATTTTTTTTCGAAACGATACACTGCTCGCGATAGACCAATAATAGGTCATTGCAGTCGTGATAGATCCATTACAATGCTCGCGATAGGTCTATTATAGGCCATGTTTGATCGCGATGGGTTCATTGTAGATCTATTGCAGACCATTCTTCGCGATAGGCCTACTGTAGACCTGTAATAGGATACTTCCGATGTACCTAATTCGCCTACGCGCGATTCATTTTTCACCTATAATAGAAGTTGCGCGAATCACCTGTGTCAGGCGCGACCGGTGTTCGCCTCCGGTCGGCGACTACTTCCCTTTTTATTTTTCTCGCGCGGAGAAAATCACCGATTTTTTTTTGATTCTCAAATGCTTTTTACTCGGCTCCTAGCGGAGCGTTTCTCTTGAAATTTTAGGAGAGTAAGAATGTTTTTTGCGAACATTTTGATATAAAGAATGTTTGAAATAGTGGGGTTTGAAGAAATCGTTGTGGTGCCTAATTTTAGAATATTTTATTTTTTTAATTTCTGAATTTTTGAATTTTTAGATTCATAGATTCTTCTTACGTTGAGCACAGACCGAATATCATTATTTGTTTTTGTTTTTGGATTTTTGAATTTTTGGATTCTTATAGATTCTTAAATTCTCGAGCATAAACCACTTCTTTTCCTATAATTCTAGAATATTAACGATTCCGGAAATTAGAAGAAACCTTATCAGTAATCATTTCCTGACACCCCCCCCCCCCCCCATGCTCAAAAAAACTTCTTTTGTATCTCCAAAACACAAGATGTCCTCCCTTCACATCTATCAAATGGCCAACTACTTTTCCACTTCAGGATTCGTCGCTACAGTAATCCTCAACACCACTCTCATCTTTCTTACCGTATTCCATCTCCATCAAATCCATAAGACCTACAAAACTTTGATTGTAATTTTCTCAGTTCTCTGTCTCATTTTCTCGTTCATCGAAATGTTGGCCCATCCATTTTATCATTCTTACAACGGGGGACTTATCAATTTTAATATGGTTAGATGGACTGGATGGTCGGAGGATTTGATTACTGTACTTGTTGCATCATATTCTGGAGTCTATGTCTCCATTGTTTCCTTTTTCACAGTACTTTTTATGTTTCGGTATTGGACTATGATGAGGTAAGAAATTTCAATTAAAATGCAAGTTAGTGGAGCAAAACGGACCATTTTAAGCGGAGATATGAAGAAAAATGCAAGTGCGCTCTACTGGACAAAATTTGAAACCATTGTAACTTGGTTATTTTTGGAGCTATTTGACTGATTTTTGGCTCAAAATGATTTGTTTCAAATTTAAATTAGAGCTGTTGGTTGAAGAAACCAGACAATCAATGCAAATGCGCTTCATTGGACAAAAATTGAAACCATTGTAACTTGGTTATTTTTGGAGCTATTCGACAGGTTTTTGGCTCAAAATAACCGCTTTTGAATTTGCATTGAAACTGTTTTAAAAATTTCCGCTCAAAATAGAAGTTAGTAGATCAAAAACGGACCATTTTGAGCGTGGTAATGGTGAAAAATGCAAACGCGCTCTACTGGACAATATTTGAAAAATGCAAATGTGCTCTATTGAACTAAATTGAAGTTACTGTAACTTGATTAGTTTTCATGATATTCGAATGGTTTTTGGCTCAAAATTAGTGGTTTTGAATCTTACTTATATATAATCCGCTAGAAGGTTTGTCCGTTTCTTGGTCAGGGTGTCCGCTTTAGTTTTCCGAAAGATAAAGAATTTGGTCGCGCCACAAAATCGAACCCGCGACTACTGCGCGGCAGTGCAGCGCGATACCGACTGCGCTACACGTGAAACAAGGACCAAGTGGCCAGTGGCGTATAAGAACGCGATAGTTCTAAGCAAAGTTGAGCGGCAAAGCCGCGAATCCAGCCTGCGGTAAGCAGGCTGGTTTACAATAAAACTGCTAAAAAATTTTGCTCAAAATGCAAGTTAGTAGATCGAAAACGGAGGATTTTGAGCGTAGTAGTGATGAAACATGCAAATGCGCTCTACTGGATAAAATTTGAAACCATTGTAACTTGGTTATTTTTCGAGCTATTCGAATGATTTTTGGCTCAAAACGACTGGTTTTTCAAACTTACAGTAACCCCCTGCTAGAATTCTTCAAAGGCTGGAAAATCCTTGTCCTCGTATCCTGGTCATTAATTTTTGGATTCATTGGTGGAGGAGTGGTACTGTATTTTGGATGGATCGATGACTATTCCAGACACTATATGAGGTATGCCTACAGTACCCCTGAAAACCTGCATATCTAACTTTTGTAGAGATGTCATGCGAGAGCACTACAATCTGGATGTGAATCATGTCTCCGGGTACACTGTTATTGCTTATGTAAGGGTTTTGAATTTTTGAATTCCCGCCCAAATTCGAATCCATTTCAGGACCAACACGGAAACATGCGATGGCAAGCATTCGGATTCTCTTTTGGCATCATTTTTCTCATGGGTATCCAGTTCACTATCGTCGGAATCTGCGGATTTCAGATGCATTTCAAGATGAATGAAATGTTGAAAAATGTGTCAGAAGCACATCGACGACTTCAGAAACAGTTCTTCAAGAGTTTAGTGTTTCAGGTAAGGACGAGAGAGTATGGGAGGGGAAGAGGGTGCAGAGAAGCAGACACTCTAACTGTCTGCGCTCTCTCATTTTAGTGGTTCAACTTCAAAGCCTCATATCTTGACTCAAACTTGTGCTAGAGCTTTGAAACCTTTTTTGAGAGTTTCAGGCACTTTAATAAAAAATTTGTGTTAAATATCAAATTTCTTGCTAAATTTTTAGCTGAGTTACAGTCGATTGAAGTTTGACAATAGATAGTGTAGAGAATAAAGAGATTGCAGACATCGAAACTCTCTAACTTTCTTTCTTCATTTTTCTAGACGAAAAAAATTAGATCTATAGACTATAGTTATTTATAGACAATATTTACTTGTTTTGACAACCGTTTTCGTTACAAAACTACTCTACCAAATTAGTTTCTACCAAATTAGCAAATTAAAAAAAAACTACCAAAACAAACTACCAAATTAGTTTCTTATTTCCGGTCAAAATCTGACTTCAAAACGTCATAACTCAGCTCAAACTAGCGCTAGAAGTTTAAAATTTTCAGGCAATTTAGAAACACAAATTTCCCGAATTTTGAACATAAAAAATCAGATTTCTAGCTTAATTTTAAGCCAAGGTACAGTTCATCAAAGTTTCAGATAACCTCTCCCACTCTGACCTTCTACATTCCGGCTGTCGCCATTCTCACTGTCCCATTTCTAAATCTCGAATGGAGTCTTCCAACTGGTCTCATTGTATGCTCATTTTCTATCTATCCACCTATTGACTCTATTATTCTAATGCTCATTGTTTCCGACTACCGCAGGGCTATCAAAGGTTTGTCTTGAGGGTTGGAGTGGTTACCTTGTTTATAAGCAAGATATCTCAAAAACTAGAAAGGTTATCAAAAAGTTGTAAACTGCAAAAATATTAAGCGTTAAATTTTACACATTTTTATAGTTGACCACTTTTTGATAACTATGAGGGTTCTCGAGATACAACGCTTCAAAGAACAACAGAGGCGCAGAGAAACGAGAGCGCTCTTCTGTCTCATTGAATTTCAGGAATCTTCCAACACCCATCCAACATATTCGGCACAAAAGCGGCTCCTACAGTAACTTTTGTTAGTCAGCCCGTTGTTTTGGCTCCGAGAGCCATGGTGCAAAATGTATGGGTTCTGTGATACTTTATTAAATGTTAAATTTGTTTTATTATTTATGTTCCCAAATTTTGACCATTTGAGCCGTACTCACAGCAGCGATGAATTGGTTCTGAAAAAAAGATAAAAATGAAGCTTGAAATTGAAATTTCGAACCAAAATGTTCAAAATTTGAAAAGTAATAATTTCCAAAAATTTTCAAATCTCTAGTACAAGATTAAGCGGAGATATAACCATTCAAAGTTCAAGCGAGAGAGTTTGAGAGTGCAGACAGTCAGAGTGTAGTGTCGTCTGCGCCCTCTCGGTTTCCCATGCTCTCTCGTCTCAAAACTTCCATTGCCTGTAACTCAGTTCAAAATTGAGCTAGTAATTTGATTTTTTGTTAAAATGTGGAAAACTAGATTGTAATAAAGCCCACAAAATTTCAAAGCTCTAGCACAAGTTTGAGCTGAGATATGACGCTTTAAAGTTTGAAGCGAGAGAGTGAGGGTGCAGACAGTTAGAGTGTCTCGTCGTCTGCGCCCTCTCTGTTCCCCACACTCTCTCGCCTCCAAACTTCAAAGCTCTGTATCTCAGCTTAACATTGAGCTAGAAACTCCATTCTTCCTGAAAGTTTCCTACCTGCTCTTTTCTGACCCCCAAAATTCTCCTAACTGTGTTCCGATACTGCACAGACATCAAAAAACAAATCAAACAATGAGTAATCGCATTCAATGTGAATATCATATTGCATATATGATTGACCGACGTGGCAATGTACCTGGAAATTTGTTCATTGTCTGGAAAATTTGGTGATTTTTGACCTACAAATATCCCAATTCTGTGTAAGCCACCTGAAGTACGACAACAAGGCCAAGGGGAAATTCGACGATGAAAAAAGTGAATGTCATAAAAATCACGAGGGTGGTGGTTTTGTCGCATCTGTAAAAGTATTTGAACTTTAAGTAACTTATTAAATTTTAGACCGGAACGTTCAAAATTTGATGAGCAATAATTTGCAAAAAGTTTCAAATCTCTAGCACAAGTTTGAGCTGAGATACGCCCTTCAAAGTTTTAAGCTGGAGAGTGAGAGAGTGCAGACCGTTAGAGCGTCTGCATCTCTGCCGCCTCTCTGTTCTCCACACTACCTTGCCCTAAACCTTTCTTTGGCTGTAACATAGTCCGAAATTGAACTAATAGTCCAATTGTTGACTCAAATATTGAAAACTAGACACTTTACAATTCCACCAAATTTCGAAACTTTAGCGCAAATTTGAGCCGAGTTACGACGCTTTGAAGTTAAACTATTAGAAAGAGAGAGCGCAGACAGTTAGAGTGTCTGCATCTCTGCACCCTCTATGTTCTCCACACTATCTTGTCTCAAAATTCAATCGACTGTAACTTGGTTCAAAATTGAGCTAGTGATTTGATTTTTGGCTCAAATGCCAATAGCTTGACCCTTAAAAATTGCACTAAATTTCAAAAGTCTAGCACAAGTTTGAGCCGAGTTAGGACCCTTTCAATTTCAAAACTAGATAGTGAGAGGGTGCAGGCAGTTAAAGTGTCTCGTCGTCTGCGCCCTCTCTATTCCCCACACTCTCTCGTCTCCAAATTTCAAAGCTCTGTATCTTGGCTCAAAATTGAGCTAGTGGTTTGATTTTTTGGTCAAATGTTGAAAACTTGAGTATAAGAAATCCCACAAAATTTCTAAACTCTAGCACAAACTTAAGATGAGATATGCCGCTTTGAAGTTTGAGAAAAAGAGTTAAAGGGTGCAGGCAGTTAGAGTGCCTTGTCGTCTGCGCCCTCTCGATTGCCTACGCTCTCTTGTCTGAAATTTTCAATAGCTTGTAATTCCATTTAGAAATGAGCTACCAGTTTGATATTTGTCTGGAAGGTTGAACATTTGAGTATCAAAAAGACCACAAATTTTCAAAGCTCTAGCACAAGTTTGAGCTGTGATATGACGTTCCAAAGTTGGAGTGAGAGAGTGCAGAAAGCCAGAGAGTGCAGACGGTTAGAGTGCCTCGTCGTCTGCGCTCTCTCATTTTCCCACGCTCTCTCGTCTCCTAACTTTGAAGCTCCGTATCTCGGCTCAAAAGAAAGCTAGAAACTTGGTTTTTCCTGGGAATTTTTCAAACGAAATCTGAGAATCCTCAGGATCCAAAAAAACTCACTTTTTCCTCTTCATAAAACTTCCCAAAACCCGATTTTTATCAGCTTTCCTTATCTCACTAGTCAATAAAAAAGTCAATAGCGGTAATAAAACACAGGGTACAATTTTCGATACAACACCATTCAAAAGCATATAAATTTTCCCGAACGCTTCATTCCAATTGGTGAATAATGCAGATGGTACTTGAGTATAGGAGAAAATTTTTGTTCCGTTTTTCTCAATATTACAATTTTTCAACGGATTCCACTCCCCATCATAGACGATATTATAACGGAAATAATAAATTAACGAGAATGGAATACTAGCCAAAAGGCAACGAAAACTGGCCCCAAATCCGTATAGAGGGAGTGCGTAATGTTGAAATTTGGTTTTGGTCCAAAATTTCAGATTGATATATCTGACAAGTGCAAGGACCACCCCGAGCCACGTGGAAGACCGGCGGACCAATTCTCGAATGTTTATGAAGACCCAGTAGATGTATAGTTGGTTGAGAGGGATTGGAGGGATGCTGGAAATACTTGGCTTAGGCTTAGAAACTTAGGCTTAGAGGTTTAGGCTTAGAGGTTTAGGCTTAGAGGCTTAGGCTTAGAGGCTTAGGCTTAGAGACTTAGGCTTAGAGGCTTAGGCTTAGAGGCTTAGGCTTAGAGGCTTAGGCTTAGAGGCTTAGGCTTAGAGCCTTAGGCTTAGAGGCTTAGGCTTAGAGGCTTAGGCTTAGAGGCTTAGGCTTAGAGGCTTAGGCTTAGAGGCTTAGGCTTAGAGGCTTAGGCTTAGAGGCTTAGGCTTAGAGGCTTAGGCTTAGAGGCTTAGGCTTAGAGGCTTAGGCTCACCACGGATTCTCTTCGTCTTCGTTATAAATCACCCATGTATAAATTATCGTCGCAATCATTGCAATAAAGTCACAAATCGCAACTCCGATCATAATCGAAATCACGGAAGTTGTCATTATAGATTTTCTTGTCAAAATTATTAAATGAAAAAATGTCAATATTAGACCAATAATAGCAATGTAAAATTGGATTTGAATCGATG
Source organism: Caenorhabditis zanzibari (assembly GCA_963966625.1). NCBI lineage: Eukaryota > Metazoa > Nematoda > Chromadorea > Rhabditida > Rhabditidae > Caenorhabditis > Caenorhabditis zanzibari. The sequence goes on along the minus strand of OZ016472.1, from coordinate 17,049,600 downwards.
GACGGGAGGCGAATCTGGAAGAGAAAAATGAGAGGATTTTGGATTCTAGGGAGTTTAGATGCTATGATAATGCAATAAAAAGAAATAAAAAAGAAAATAAGCCTAGGTGGAATTAAACTCGCGACCGTTGGCTTGTGAGCCAAACTTGTTACCAGCTACACCACAATAGCGGTGAGCGCCGCGCTTGTAATTATCGCCACACGCAAAGTCTCGAATGCCGACACCTTTATATTCGCCCGCCAGGCGCACTCAGCAATTGTGCGCGCTTGGTGTAACCGGTAAAGCGCTCATTTTGAAATTTGGAGTTGTTGGTTCGATTCCACCTGGGCCTTTTTTCTTTTTTATCCATTTTTGCAATAGTTTTTTGACTTTCTAAAGACTCACTGAAAAGCTTTGACAACATTTCTCAAGAACATTTTATCATCAGAATCCGGAAACCAATAATTAGCTTGTTCAAAGATCGACGTCGTCGTTTCCATGATCTCCATCACAAAACCAAGAAAAAATGGCAATAAAAAATGGGTAATAACCCGGAATTGGTTGAGAACGAAAAGAAAGTAATGAAATCAGAAAATTTTCTTTTGTTATTGACTAAATGGTGGGAGAAAAGAATGGCAAAAAACAGGGAAATGAATGATTTCCCAAAAAATTTTTGACCACTTGAGAACAGTTGTAATGGGGGTTCCTTGATGTGAGAAAACTTGAAAACAATCTTGTTTTTTTTCGAGAATTGCAGGTGATTTGAAACGGAAGACAAGGCTAAAATAGGAAAACAGGGGCTGAAAGTTGACTAGAGTTCGAAATTAATACTGATTTTTGATTTTCTTAGGCTCAGAGGCTCAGGCGTTTCTTGTGTGCGGAGCGTAAAAAGTTATTAAAAAACTTTATTTTTCTTACAAGGTTACCCGGTCCCAAGCACCCTAGGGATTAGGGGGCCAGAGGGTCATTCGAACGATTTCTGGGCTAAGGAAAACCGAAACTCTGATTCCACGAAAAACGCAGAAAAAAACTCGAGAAAATTCTCGTCGAAACAGTCGCACGTTTACTATCAATCGATCAATATGGCGGTGAGTTAGAGGCTTAGGCTTAGAGGCTTAGGCTTAGAGGCTTAGGCTTAGAGGCTTAGGCTTAGAGGCTTAGGCTTAGAGGCTTAGGCTTAGAGGCTTAGGCTTAGAGGCTTAGGCTTAGAGGCTTAGGCTTAGAGGCTTAGGCTTAGAAGCTTAGGCTTAGAGGCTTAGGCTTAGAGGCTTAGGCTTAGAGGCTTAGGCTTAGAGGCTTAGGCTTAGAGGCTTAGGCTTAGAGGCTTAGGCTTAGAGGCTTAGGCTTAGAGGCTTAGGCTTAGAGGCTTAGGCTTAGAGGCTTAGGCTTAGAGGCTTAGGCTTAGAGGCTTAGGCTTAGAGGCTTAGGCTTAGAGGCTTAGGCTTAGAAGCTTAGGCTTAGAGGCTGAGGCTTAGAGGCTTAGGCTTAGAGGCTTAGGCTTAGAGGCTTAGGCTTAGAGGCTTAGGCTTAGAGGCTTAGGCTTAGAGGCTTAGGCTTAGAGGCTTAGGCTTAGAAGCTTAGGCTTAGAGGCTTAGGCTTAGAGGCTTAGGCTTAGAGGCTTAGGCTTAGAGGCTTAGGCTTAGGCTTAGGCTTAGGCTTAGGCTTAGGCTTAGGCTTAGGCTTAGGCTTAGGCTTAGGCTTAGGCTTAGGCTTAGGCTTAGGCTTAGGCTTAGGCTTAGGCTTAGGCTTAGGCTTAGGCTTAGGCTTAGGCTTAGGCTTAGGCTTAGGCTTAGGCTTAGGCTTAGGCTTAGGCTTAGGCTTAGGCTTAGGCTTAGGCTTAGGCTTAGGCTTAGAGGCTTAGGCTTAGAGGCTTAGGCTTAGAGGCTTAGGCTTAGAGGCTTAGGCTTAGAGGCTTAGGCTTAGAGGCTTAGGCTTAGAGGCTTAGGCTTAGAGGCTTAGGCTTAGAGGCTTAGGCTTAGAGGCTTAGGCTTAGAGGCTTAGGCTTAGAGGCTTAGGCTTAGAGGCTTAGGCTTAGAGGCTTAGGCTTAGAGGCTTAGGCTTAGAGGCTTAGGCTTAGAGGCTTAGGCTTAGAGGCTTAGGCTTAGAGGCTTAGGCTTAGAGGCTTAGGCTTAGAGGCTTAGGCTTAGAGGCTTAGGCTTAGAGGCTTAGGCTTAGAAGCTTAGGCTTAGAGGCTTAGGCTTAGAGGCTTAGGCTTAGAGGCTTAGGCTTAGAGGCTTAGGCTTAGAGGCTTAGGCTTAGAGGCTTAGGCTTAGAGGCTTAGGCTTAGAGGCTTAGGCTTAGAGGCTTAGGCTTAGAGGCTTAGGCTTAGAGGCTTAGGCTTAGAGGCTTAGGCTTAGAGGCTTAGGCTTAGAGGCTTAGGCTTAGAGGCTTAGGCTTAGAGGCTTAGGCTTAGAGGCTTAGGCTTAGAGGCTTAGGCTTAGAGGCTTAGGCTTAGAGGCTTAGAGGTTCATCGAGTTTTCTTCCAGTGGCTGGGTATAATCCCTCCTCTCCTTGGCCTGGCAACCACAATCACTCAAGCCCTCATGCCGGCACCAGCTCCACCACCGCTTCCGCCGCCACCTCCGCCACCAACACCACCTCCGACGGCTCCTCCCGGAGCCCCATCACTTCCGCCACCGACGCCACCCAAGCCGACTCCGCCCCCAACTACAACTGAATTAGACGTTACGTTGGGAGCCATAATCATTTGTGTTGGTATCGCGGCGATTTGTATTTCGATTTCGGGGTGTGGAATCTTTTTGTTCATGTGGCAAAGAAAGAAGAGGGAGAGGGAGATGAGGAATCAGGATAATTTTATGGGAGGATCCATGGAAGGGGGTTACGGTAGCACATCGAGTATGACTAGTGGGACCACTGGAGGCACAAGTGGGTGGGGGACTACGGGGACAACTGGAGGGACGACTGGAGGGACCACAAGGACGGGAACAAAGGCGAAGAAGGATAAGAAGAAGAAGAAGAGGAAGAAGGAGAAGAAGGCGAAGAAATCGAGGATTGAGAAGAGTGAGAAGAGTGAGAAGGTGGATAAGGATATGGCAACCGCTATCAAGGTATGGAGGAAAAATGCAGTATCAAATTGTTGTGGCTACGCAGTGAATTTTGCTGCGTAGCTGTGTTGAGGTGATACTGCAAAATTAATTTTGGAATTTCGAATTTCTGGAATTATTGAATTCTTGGAATCTTAAATTTATTGGTACCTTGAACTTTTGGAATTTGGTATTTGGAATTTTAGATTTTTTAGATTTTTAATTTTTTTGAATTTTTAAATTTTGGAATTTGGAATTTTTGCAATTTTGAATTTTTGGAATCTTGATTTTTTGGAATCTTTAATTTTTGCAAACTTGAATTTTTGAATTTTTAATTTTTGGAATGTTGAATTTTTGGAATTTAGAATTTTCCATTTCTTTTATTTTTGGTATCTTGGATTTTTGGAATCGTGAATTTTGGAATCTTGAATTTTTGAAATTTTTATTTTTCGGAATTATGAATTTTTGGAATCTCGAATTTTTGGAATCTTGAATTTTTGAAATCTCGATTTTTTTTTCTAATTTTGAATTTTTGGAATCTTGATTTTTTGGAATCTTGAACTTCTGGAATTTTGAATTTTTGGAATTTTTAATTTTCAAAATTGTGAATTTTGGAATTTTGGAATTCTGAAATTTTGAATTTTTAGAATTTAGAATTTTTTAATTTCTAAATTTTCGGAATTTTGAATTTTTTAAATTTTTTATTTTTGGGATCTTGAATTTTTGGAAACTTGAATATTAGAAATTTTTAACTTTTGGTTTTATCAATTTTTATGTAGGAATCTCGAATTTTAGGACCCTTGGATTCTGGGACCCTTTAATTTTAAGACATTTGGATCCTTAGATTCTTTTTTCTCTATTTCCAGGGCTCCGATCCGGTTCCACCTCCACCTCAAACTTTATCAGCTCTATCTGCTCCAGCTCCGCCCACCGTCACCCCCTCAGCTACCGTACCCTCTGCTGCCACACCAACTCCTCCAACTGCTCCAACTCAACAGAATACTGTAGCTCCGCCCACTCCAACCTCTCCAGCTCCACCAGAAATCCTTCCATTCCCACAAGCCTCGGCTGAATCTGTACCGGCTCCGGTTCCACCACCTGCCGAAGCTCCACCACCTGCCGAAGCTCCGCCTCCAAATCAAGAAAATACAGCTCTGGCTCCAGTGCACTTCGATCCAACAGCTCCATCGCCGGATGCTCAGGCCACGCCCACTCAGAATGTTCTGGAAGTTCCGAAAAATTCGAATTCGAATATGGAGGCGCCGACGCAGTAGGGGGAGGGCACAACTCGATAAAGAAAAGTTATGAAATGTTTTGAACTTTTTTTGGATTATTTAGAATTTTAATAAAATGGGATTTGTAGACTTTTTTATTGTTTGCGAAATGTCTTGGTTGCGAAGTGTCTTGGTTTTCGGATGTCTTTGTTTTGAAATATCCAGCCATTTCGCAACTAAGACATCTGGCAACCAAGACATTTCGCAATCAAGACATTCCGCAATCAAGACATTTCGCAACCAGAACATTTCGCAACCAAGACATTTCGCAACCAAGACATTTCGCAACTAAGACATTTCGTAACCAAGACATTTCGCAACCAGGACTTTTTTGAATTCTGAAAACGTGCTCCATTGAGAATTCCAACTCGCTTATCTTATCTTCCACCGCATCTTCCACGTTTCTCCATAAAAAATTTTATTTGAAAAATATTATTCTCGCTGCAATCGAAAATTGTATTACCTTGATATCTGAACCTTTCAGCGTTCTCTAAGTTTTTGTGAAATGGCTCCTCCCAAGGTGAGATTTTTTTTGAAAACTTCAGAATCCGGAATCCCGAATTCTTCAAATTTCCAGCAACCTGTCCCATTTGAAGACGCTGGCGCCAGTGCGGACCCGGCGATGGCCAACAAGCCCGATGATCCGGCATTCAAATTGTCGTTGAATTTGAATAAGGTAAAAAGGGGACTAGGACGTTTCGCAACCAGTTGTGAAATGTCCTGGTTGCGAAACGCCCGGTTGCGAAACGTCCTGGTTGCGAAATGTCTTAGTTGCGAAATGACCTGATTGCAAAATGTCAAAGTTTCAAAACGTCCGGTTGCAAAACGTTCCGGAGCCGCAAAAGTCTTTTTTTTTCGAAAAATTTCAATTTTGATTTTCTGTTATAACTTAACTTCAAGTGTACCGAATTTTATGATAATTATACAGTTCGGTAGATAATTTGATGCTGATCATTTCATTGCTTTAAAATTATTGAAAATGTGCTCGGGGGCCCAAAAAATGACAAAAAAAGTTGAAAAATTCTAGAAGAAGTGCGCCGGGGCTCACTACGGAAGTTTCCGGCCGTTTCCTGACGGATTTTCAGAATTTTTTCCAAAAATTCGTTTGCGCCAAATATTATTGCTTAAGATGATCTAGAATTGGATTCACGGCTTCTAGACGTTTCGCAACCGGTCATTTCGCAACTACCATGATTTGCAACCCGATGTTTCGCAAGGTTGAGTAGCAAAATGTCTTGGTTGCGAAATGTCTGGGTCGCGAAATGTCTTGGTTGCAAACTGTCTTGGTTGCGAAATGTCTCAAAACTGATAAAGTTCAAATAAAAATGCTCATAAAATAATTTCTACAACACCAAAAGCAACGAAATTAGATTCATTAGATGCGCAATAAAATTTCCAAAATTTCCAATTTTAAAAATCAAATTTTCCCAATTTTTTCCTCTCCAGATCGAATTCCCATTCGCCCCAATCGGCCGCCCGACCTACGTGACTCTTCGCCTTCACAATCCGACGGCCAATCGTATCACATTCAAAGTTCGTTGCACTTCTGCCGACATCTTCCGAGTTCAGCCACCGGTGGCCTTTTTGAATCCGAATGGACTTGCTAATATCACGATTTGGCATAATAATACGGATCAGAAGCAGAAAATGGAGAAGAGACACTATTTCGCGTTCTATCATAAGAACGCGTCGCCCAATGCGCGCACCGCGCCGCCCCTTTGGAAGAATGGGCTGAAGGATGCGGATGGTAAGTGCGCTCTATTGGACTGGGGGTTCGGTGGAGCGCAGTTGCATAAAGTTGGGAAAAGTTATAGAGGTTCTAAATATCCTTTAAAGTTGAAAAGGTTTCTCAACTTTGAAAACTCATGTTTTGAGTGAAAAAGTTTTGAAAAAAATTCCCTAGGAACTCTTTGAACGGTCATTGCTCAGCTTAAAATTACCCATTTTTTAAATTTAATACAATTTTAAAAAGGTCATAATTTTGGCTTTCAAGTGATATACAAATCATATAAGATGAATTGCGCTCTATCGCACAAAACAAAACGCGATTACTAGAGAAGGCACAATTTTCCCAACTTTTAAGCAGGCATTGCTTAGCTTACAGCAAGCCAATTTTTTAACAAAATATAGTTTTGGAATGCTCACAATTTTTGCTTTTAAATAATATACAATTCATATTTGATTCAAATGAGCTCCATTGTACAAACCCCGATTACAAGGGGTAGGGCACAGCTTTACCTAAGTAACTTTTGAAGGACCATTGCTCAGCTTTAAAAAACCAATTATAAAACCAACTCGATTTTTGGAAAGCTGACAAAGTCTGCTTTCTAATGATATATAATTCATATTTGATTCAAATGCGCTCCACTGTACAAAACGCGATTACTAGGGGCAGGGCGCAAGGCTCCCCATGCAACCTTTGAAAGGTCATTGCTCAGCTTAAAATGAGTCGTTATTTGAACAAAACATATTTTTGGAAAGCTCACAATGTCAGCTTTTGAATGAGGTATTATTCGCATTTATTGCAAATGCGCTCCATTGTACAAAACGCGATTACTGGAGCCAAAGCACAAATTTTGCTCGGCAACCTTTAAACGGTCATTGCTCAGCTCAAAAAGAGCCATTTTTTGAGCAAAATATAGCGAAAAACTCCCATAAAAAGTGCGCTCCACCGTACTCCAATCTAACTTCGATTTCCAGGTTGCCGTCGTCTCCCTGTCATCTTCCTCAACGACCCCGGAACCACCAAGACATCTCCAGCTACGGGTGCTTCGGCTAGTGCTCCGGCTCCACCGGCTCCATAAGAAGAGCATCAAGGACTGGTGGATAAGATGATGAACTGATTTGAACTGTTTATGATTTGAAAAAAGAGAGTAGTAAATGAACGTTTGGAGGTGGACTTTTTTTTTGGAAATTTTAGGATTTTTGAATTCTTGGATTCCGAATTCTAAATTTGTGATTTTCGGATTCTCAGATTCCAAAAAACCCAATCAGGAAGGAGGCAAAAATTGAGTTATCTTTATTGTCTGTTCAGAAAAATAAGCGGATTTTTGTTATTTTTTGTTATTTTTTCTAGAAAAATCTCTATAATTAAAGTCGTTAAGGCATGAGGAAGTGGGTTACTCGGCTACTCTCGCCAAGTTTTGTACAGACTCACCACAAGTCTTGCACAAGCCTCCCGCAATTGTTACGTACGCACAGTCCAATAGTTGTGGGAAGTTTGTGCAAGACTTGTGGATCAGCTGGAAAAACCGGCGGCAGCCCTTCCTTTTGTTTTCAATTTCGAAATTTGTTTTATGATGCAAAAACACATTATTGAGTCAATTTTATTAAAAAGAACTACCTAAATTACAGAAAAAAGACAAAAAACAAAGAAAAATTTAAAAATTCCTTCCGACCGATTCCGAAAATGGTGTAGTTGTTCTGGAGAAAGTAATGTCGTTGTTTCGATATTGTTGTCAGAAAATTATGATTGTCGAAATTCGGAGAATTTTTTCCTGAAAAATTATGATTAAGTCATGTAATCGGAAATCGGTTCATTAAACTCACTATTTTTATACCGTTCGATATACTTCGCCTGTTTTCCACTTTTAATCCGGCTCATCGAAAACTTCCGAGTGTCGGTGTTCTTTCCGTGATAACTGATGTCATTTCTGGAAACTAGTAAAGATGAAAACAATTATCTGAGCAATTTCCAAAAATAAGTAAGAAAATTGGGGTCAAAATGTAAAAAAATAGACAAAAAAAAACGAAGGGGAAAATGAAAAATGAACGCATCGGCGATTTCGAAATCAATAAGCTGATTCTTGGCCAAGACTTGTGGGAGTTGTTTTGGACGCCCAAACTTCCATAGTTGGGCCAAGACTTGTGTGATCCTTGACAAACTGTGTTGTGCGCGCTATTATTGTACAAGACTTGTGGTAGCTGAGTCCTATACTTGTGAAAGGTGTAGCCAAGACTTGTATACCCCAACATTGGTACAAGACTTGGCAAGATTTGCCGAGTATGTATTTTGATGAAATTTAGGTTTTTGGAAATTTTGAAAAAAGTTGCAAAAACATTTTTTTTTTTTAAATTTTTTTGAAAATTTTTTTGGATTAATTTTTTGGCTAATTTTTTTTCAAATTTTTGTCAATTTTTTGCATTTTTTTGTAAATTGTTTTTTAATTTTGAAAAATTTTAAACTCAGAAGTCCAACGCCTCCATTATAGCCCCAAATCTTTCCAGTTATTCATAATTTTGACCTCATTTTTTTCAGAAATCTGACCTTTCTTCTAACCTCAATCAAAAGTCCACCTGTTTTTTGTTCTTTGCTCCAAAAAAGTAACTAAAAAATCTGACTTGGTGACTAACCAGACAGGAGTTGGAAACTCAATTTACCTTTTGGTTTTTTTTCAGAAAACAAAAAATTTTTCTTCCAGAATAATTTTTTTTTCAAAAAAATGGAAACCACTACTAGTATATATGTGCCTGCGAACCAATTCTTTCCAAGTGCTGAAAATTCCACGAAATTGGAATTATACAAATTTTTTCTATTTCTTATGTGAGTTTTTGGGATTCTGGAGGTTTCGGAAGCCTAAAATTGCAGTATCAACTTTTTATTGCTACGCAGCGAATTTTTCTTGGAAATTCGCTGCGTAGCTGTGCTAAGGTGATAGCGCAAAAATCTTTAGGTTGACTGAGTATCAAACGTACGCAGCGAAATCTAGCCTAGCAAATGTTTTCCCAGGCACGCCTCCTGGCCAACCCTCTATTTCCAAACCGTCATGTCCATTATCACTTCCATAATTACCGTATTCCATTTGTATATTTTAACTCGAAAATCGATGAAAACCTCGTCAGTAATATCAATAATGACCGGTATTGCAATTTGTGATTTGATTGGAATGTTGGTCACTTTTGTGTCGAATGGCACGAATTTGTATTTCGATATGAAGTGGTGAGTACTAGAAACTACCGTAACTCGGTTGTTTCTGGTTTGAATTTTGATAAAAGTATAGATTTAAAATCAGCACATCAAGAGCTTTAAAATGAGTATAATCATGAGTATAAAACATTTTTAAATTGTTGGATTAGAGCGCGATTGAGCAGGCTATCTGATTCAGTGACATTTTTTACGCTTTTTGGCAATAGAGCGCATTTGAATCTAAAATAAATTGTATATAATTCAAAAGCTGAAATTATGAGCTTTTGAAAAATAAATTTGGCTTCATAATTGGCTCATTTTAAGCTGAGCAATGACAGTTCAAAGATAGCATAGGGAACCTTGTGACCTACCCTTTAAAATCGTCTTTTGTACAATAGAGCGCATTTGCTTCAAACATAAATTATATATTATTTGAAAGCTGAAATTGTGTGCTTTCCAATAAAATATTTCGCTTAATAAACGGCTTATTTTAAGCTGAGCAATGACCATTCAAAGGTTGCACAGGAAACTTTGTGCCTTGTTCCTAGTAATCGCGTTTTTGTACGATGGAGCGCATTTGAATTTAACATAAATTATGTATTATATAAAAGTTAAATCTTTGAGGTTTCCAAAAACATATTTTGCTCAAAAAACGGCTCAGGTTAATAATAATAATATGTTTATTGATAAAGGGCTTGATGCCACTAACATAATCAATGCAAAGTAAAATTAATAGTTAAGAGAGTTTAAAGTTAAATGAGATTTAAGGGGAATATGTGATAAGTTATTTTTGAAAGAAACAGAACAAACTATAGAAGGGAAAATGTTTTTGGGGAGGGAGTTCCAGCAGGAAATTACACGATAAGTTAAAAATTGAGATAGAATCTTGCTGTGGGGGGTTTTTTGGTTACAACGAAAATAATAGGGGTGTCTACGGAGATGAAAAACATTGGAGGGGATGATAAAAATACTATGGTTGAGCACAATTTCACGAGAAACTAAGAGTTTATACATAAAAACTAGATCATGAATAAGCCTACGGCTCTCAAGTGTTTCTAAACTATGTTCTTGTAAACAGGAGAAATAAGATAAATATGGGAGATTAAATTTTTTGTAACATCTAAATAAAAATGATTTTTGAACGCCCTCAAGAAGCTTTATCTGTTCCTTGAGGACGGGGGAATATACAATGGTGCCATATTCGAGGATGGGGCGGATATAAATTATGAAACATTTTACGAAAACATGGATTGTAGACCGGCGGAGAACATTAAAGAAAATATTGATTCGTTGGTGTGCTCGTCGAAGTGTGGTAGCGAGGTGATCAGAGAAGGTCAGCGAAGAATTGAGGATGACCCCCAAATCCCGAATTTTCTCGACATTTGGCAGAATCTCATCGTTAATTGAAAACGAGGGTTTAGTGTTGTTAAGTCGTTTTTTGTGAGGGAAAGATATAGATTCACACTTAGCTGGAGCAACACTCATCTGCCACAAATCACACCAGGTTTCAAGCTTTCCAAGATCATTTTCAATATCATGAAAATTAGTTGAAAAGAGTTTCAAATCATCTGCATAAAGCAGATAATCAGAAACGAAGTTATCTCCAATATCATTAACAAAAATAAGAAACAAAAGTGGACCGAGAACTGATCCTTGGGGAACTCCCGATAACACTTTTGCTTCTTCAGATAGTTTCCCATTGACGTTGACTTTTTGAGTTCGATTAGTTAGGAAGGAACAAAGCCATTCGTACATTTTAGAGTTGATGCCATAAGATGTTAGTTTTAGCAGGAGTTTATCTGTTGATACCGTATCAAAAGCTTTCTTAAAATCAATGTAAACGCTATGAGTAGTAGCTTTGGAATTAAAGTTATCGAGAAGAGAAGCTTGATAGCAGAGAAGTTGGGACTCTGTCCCTCTGTTAGATCTGAATCCGAACTGACTTTTAGAAAGTAGATTGTTATCATTAAGAAAGGAGATAAGATGTTTATGAAGAATTTTCTCCATAAGTTTACCGACTGAAGAGGTAAGAGAAATAGGTCTATAGTTATTGGGATCAGTCTTGGCTCCTTTCTTATAAAGTGGCCTTACAATTGCTGTTTTCCAACTGCCAGGAATGCATGCAGTTCGGTAAGATTCATAAAAGATGATAGAGAGAGGGATAGATATAGCTGTACAGGTTTTTTTGAGAAAGATGGCAGGTAAGTTGTCCGGAGTGGTGTTAACTTTGGGGGAAAGTTTTGCAAGCATACGTTCTAGTGTACATGGATCAAAGATGGGAGATCCCATAATAGAGTTAGTGCGAGAAGCAAAAGGAGGTTTGTTACCGTCATCTGTAGTAAAGACTTTCGAAAAACAATCAGAGAAAAGTGATGCTTTAAGTGAGTCATCATTAACCGGGTTGTTGGAAGAATCTTTCAAAACTCCGATTTCCGACGAACTTTTATATCGGGAATTGATGTATTTGAAGAAGTTTTTTGAAGAACCACTACTGAGATGTCTTTCGACAGTCTTTGTTTCTTCAGTCAGAAGCAGAGATTTGAGCTTGTTGGAAATGAACTTGTATTGTTGAGAATTTCCTTCCTTACGCCACAATCTCAGTTTCTGTTTCTGAAGTTTGACAACAGAGAATGAATGGTTTTTGGAATTTGGGTTAATTCTTCTGACAGGAACAAACCGATCAATAAGCTGATGGCAGAAACGCAAGAGATAGTCGTACATTGCTTCAACTGAGAGGGTAGAAAAGATTAGATCCCAGTCAATGTTACTAATATGAAAGTTGATATTTTCATAATCAGCTTTATGGAAGTTTCGAACAGTATTAAAGCTTTTAGTACGTTTGCGTGTAACAGATAGACTGAAGCTTATTAGTCTATGATCACTGAACATGTCCCCAACCGTCAAGTCCCTAAGCTGAGAAATTCTCTTTCTTAAGCTGAGAAATTCTCTTTCAAAGATTGCATAGGGAACCTTTTCACCTTCCCTTTGTAATCGCGTTTTGTGCAATGGAGCGCATTTGAATCAAACATAAATTATATTTCATTCAAAAGCTAAAATCATGAGCTTTTTCAAAAAATAAACTTTTTTCTGTAATTGGTTCAGTTTAGGCTGAGCAATTACCGCTCAAATGTTGGCAAGAGGAAGTTGTGTTCGGTTCCTAGTAATCGCATTTTGTACGATGGAGCGTATTTGCATCAGAGATGAATTATATATCATTCGAAAGCTGAATTTTTGAGCTTTACAAAAATATATTTTGCTAAAAAATGGACACATTTTAAGCTGAGCAATGGCCGTTCAAAGATCGCATAGAGAAAGTAGTGCCCTACCACCTGTAATCGCGTTTTGTACAGTAGCGCACATTTGAATCTAATAAAATTATATATCATTCGAAAGCTCTTTTTCAGCGCTCCTCCACCATCCCACCTAAATCTGTCAATCTATTGGATATCCGTTGTTATTCATGATTTCATCCGTCGCTGCTCCACTTGGCTCGGAGTCCTTATGACTCTTATCAGATTTCTAGCTTTAAAATTCCCTTTATCCCCCAGAATTCTTCAAATTTCGAAATATAAATTTGGATTTTCCTCTTGTTTTGGAATGTTTATGTTTAGTTTTTTGTTCTCTGGAATTTATTATTTTCGATATGATATTGTGGAATCGGAGAGCCAATGGAAATCGAATCAGAATTGTGGATTAGGGAATTCCACGGCTTTCGAAATGGTCTATTCGGAATTTTTTACGATGCATGAGGAAATTGTTAGTAGAATTTATATGCTGGTCAATGGAATTATCACAAAAGTGAGAAAATTTTGAGTTTAGCGAACTATCAAACGTTTGATACTCAGTTAAGACAATTTCAGATTCTTCCATGCATCCTTTTCCCATTGTTCACCTTGCTATTGGTTACTGTAATTCGAGGAAGAAAAAAGAATCGAGGAGCTCAAAAATCTAGGTATGTCATGAAAACTTTTGGGGAATTATACAGTGCGGTCAATATCTATAGGACCCCCCTATATTTGGGTTGTAGAGACCGAACGAGAAGAGATATTGAAAAACTGTAAGCGCCAATCGATTCAGGATGTAAAATAACCCCTGGGGACCAATTTTCATTCATTTGCCTTTTTCCATGACCACGTACTAACGAAAAGGTACATCTGCAGGCGGTCAATATCTATAGGACCCCCCTGTCGTTTCAGAAAAACTGGCTATATTTTCCATTGGTTTTTTGTCCTAAAATGTTGAGCTTGAAAATTCATGACGATTGATACTGGTTTCCAAACCAGAACGGAAGAATTTTGCAGTTTTAGAAGGGTCAAAGCATTTTTAGCACATTTTTCGGATTTTGCTTGTTTTGTCGCAAAATTTTCTGAAATTACTCATTGGGTTCTGGTAAAATCTGATAGATGAGCGTATACAACGTGTTTCTCAACATTTTCAAAGCGTTTTAAACTCAGTTGAACTTTATTTGAATCTTTTTCATCCGTTTACAACTTCTCCATACATCCCACCCAAGTGAGTTCGTTGTCTTTGATGAAGTTCTAAAACCAGGTAGACCATTCTTATTCCAAAATTATGCCTTGAATCTGATGTCTGACTTTTTCTGAATCTAATGGTACCATGTTTTCAATATCTAGGTACTTTAGAGACTTTTGGATACTACCCAAAGCGTGGGAATAGCAAGACTGAAGCATCGTTTATAAAATTGTCCGACCAGTTTCCAAATCAGGATATTTTGAGTTCAAACATTATATTTCTTCTGTCTTTAAGCTACCATTGTGCATATCTTTGCGTTTTGGGTGTTCTCTAACGGTATTTTCTTCATCAACGGCCTTCAAGCATCTGAATGGATATCCAGCACAGAGCGCTCAAAGTAGAGTACAAAAAATGGCCAAAATTATGGTTTCCAAATGACTAGATATTGAAAACGTGGTATCATTAGATTCAGAAAGATCCAGACATCAGATTCAAGGCATAATTTTGGAATAAGAATGGTCTACCTGGTTTTAGAACTTCATCAAAGACAACGAACTCACTTGGGCGGGATGTATGGAGAAGTTGTAAACGGATGAAAAAGATTCAAATAAAGTTCAACTGAGTTTAAAACGCTTTGAAAATGTTGAGAAACACGTTGTATACGCTCATCTATCAGATTTTACCAAAACCCAATGAGTAATTTCAGAAAATTTTGCGACAAAACAAGCAAAATCCGAAAAATGTGCTAAAAATGCTTTGACCCTTCTAAAACTGCAAAATTCTTCCGTTCTGGTTTGGAAACCAGTATCAATCGTCATGAATTTTCAAGCTCAACATTTTAGGACAAAAACCCGATGGAAAATATTGCCAGTTTTTCTGAAACGGCAGGGGGGTCCTATAGATATTGACCGCCTGCAGATGTACCTTTTCGTTAGTACGTGGTCATGGAAAAAGGCAAATGAATGAAAATTGGTCCCCAGGGGTTATTTTACATCCTGAATCGATTGGCGCTTACAGTTTTTCAATATCTCTTCTCGTTCGGTCTCTACAACCCAAATATAGGGGGGTCCTATAGATATTGACCGCACTGTAGATCTAAAATCAGCGAATTGAGCGCTTCAAAATGAGTATAACCATGGGTAGGTTTGACAAATTTGGTTTTGCTGACTATCAAACGTTTGATACTCAGTTTTTCGCATTAGGGATCGTAGCAAACAATATGAATTGTATATTATTTAAAAGCTGAAACTATGAGCTTTTCAAAAGTATATTTCGCTTTGAAATTGGTCCAATTTATGCTGAGCAATGAGCGTTCAAAGTTTGCCTAGGGAAATTGTGTACCGCCCACTAGGGCTATTAATAAATCGCGTTTTGTACAATAGAGCGCATTTGAATCGTTTACAAATTGTATATTTTTGGAAAGCTGACATTGTGAGCTTTCCAAAAATACATTTTCTTCAAAAAATGGCTTATTTTGAGCTGAGCAATGACCTTTCAAAGGTGGTCAAGGAAACCTTGTGCCGTACCCTATATCATTTACAAGCTGAAATTATGAGCTTTTCAAAAATATATTTTGTTTCAAAAATGGGCCAGTTTAGGCTGGGCAATGCGCGTTCAAAGGTTGCATAGAGAAATTGTGCTTCGTCCCCTAGGGCTATTAATAAATCGCGTTTTGTACAATGGAGCGTATTCCATTCAAACATGAATTGTTTATCATTTGAAATCTGAAACTGTGACCTTTCCAAAAATATAGTCGCTTTCCAAATTGGTTCAGTTTAAGCTGAGCAATGACCGTTTTTCAGAACCGAGCGAACCTCCACTCTAGTCATCTTCATGGCGATCACCTTCTTCATAATGGAACTTCCACTTGGAATAGCTACCGTACTCCAAACCGTCTACACCGACATGGGATACACATATATTGCCACGTATGTCGCGGATTACTGTAACGCCTTTTTCACAGTAAACGCTATTATCCATTGTGTTATTTGTTTTGCAATGTCTAGTGAGTATCGGCGGACGGTGAGGAAGGTGGTCGGGAAGGAGGTTTCAATTTTGGCGGGAAATTTGAATTCGAATTAGAATTTCAGAAAGTTCAAGCGATGACGGTGGTTAGTGTGTCCCAGATTTCAAGAAATTGATTTTCAAAAAGAAAGGGTTACTGTACTGACCTTGGCCCTGGGACCGGGTAACTCTTACAGTAACCCGGGCACCCTTACGGGGCAAAGTTTCAAAACTAATCAATAATCGATAAAAGTTCGAAGGTCGTCGTCTTCTCAAGAACCTTTCTGGAAACATCAACATGTCAGGAGGAGGAGGCTCATCGGCTGCACAATGGATGGTAAGCGAGTACGGTAGAGCGCATTTTCAGCCTAGAAAATTTTGGGAATTTTGGATTTATAAGCTTGTAGATGCCAAAAATTGCAGTATCAATTCATTACGGCAATTATGCTGCGTAGCTGTGTTAAAATGATACTGCAAAAATCTTCAGGGGCGCGACGAAGATTACGGTATTCAAAAGATGTAGTAGTTGGCTGAGTATCAAACGTAGCAGCGAAATCTAGACTGGCTTCGTATCAAACGGTTGATAGCATTCTAGGGCCCTTGAATTCTAGGACCCTTGGATTCTAGGGCCCTTGGATTCTAGGAATTGGGAACTGGGAATTTTGGAAATTTTGAATTTTTGGAATCTTAAAATGTTGAAATTTTGAATTTTCGGAATCTTGAATTTTTGGACCCTCGAATTTTAGTCTCCTGGATTCTATGGCCCTTGAATTTTAGGGCCTTTGAATTTTAGGACCCTTGGATTTCTAGATCCTTGGATTGTAGGATCCCGGGATTCTTGGACCGTTAGAGAAAATAGGGAAAATTTTCGACAATTTTTCACAATTTTTAAAAATTTCTGTAATTTTTTGCTGTTAAAATCACAAAAACCGTTCAATTATTAAAAACTATGGCCCATTCAGGAAATACCACAAGAAAAAAGAATTTTTTTTCTAAAAAAAATTCACACAAAAAATTTTTGCCTCCAAAAGCCCGGCCCGGCCTGTGCCATGTCTGCTGAATCCTTCATTCCAGGATTCTTAGATCCTTAGATTCTCAAATTCTTAGATTCTGGGGTCCTCAAATTCTCGGCTCCTTGAAAATACGATGACCGCACTCGGATTTGTCTAGGCCACCGCGCGAAAAAATTCAAATTTTCTAGGCCATCTAGTTGCCCAAACGGTATTTTGTCGTCCAAATTGTGGCTTTTTGTACGAAATTCAGAATTTCTTATTGATAGAATAATGATTAGTTAAAAGATGGCTCGATTGTGAAAGTATTTAATGAAACCTTAGTACACATTTAAGAGGTTCTTAGATTCTTGACCTTCCCTATTCCAGCCCGCAATCACCGCTGGAATCAACGTCCTCGGCAACGTTATCGGAAGTATCTGGGGTGCCAAACCGGTCCCTCCACCGGTCCCTGCTCCACCACCACCACCTGAAATCAGATATATCACCGAAGCACCACGTCCAAATGTGGAGCCACGTATCATAACCATCGTGCAAACCCATCCACCACCAACAGCTGCACCGGAGACCCTTTCCTATCTCGGAGTCATTGCTCTCGTCCTCATCGCCGTTTTCGTTTTGGCTTGCAGTGCATCGGGCGTCGGATTCTTCTTCTGGCAAAATCAGAAGGCTGAGAGGGAGAGAAGAGATAATGAAGCGTATTCGAGTGAAAGTTATATGGAGAGAGGAGGCAGAGGAAGACGTGGTCGTGGTGGAAGTCGTTCGAGTTATAGTGGAACGAGTACCGGTGGAACTCGTACTGGAAGAAGTTCGTATGGAAGAAGCACTCATGGTGGAAGAAGTAGTCATGGAAGATCCAGAGGATAAGATACTTGGAATAATGGGAATGTGGAACTTTACTCGGTTGACTTTTTGCTACCTATTTTATTGAATAAAATCGATTATTTTTTTGCTGTTTAGAGAATCCAAATTCTGATTTTTCGGAAATTTTAAGATACCGGAAATGCCAGATTCTGATACTTCAAGAATCTGTGGTTCTTTACAATTTTGAAGTTTGAAGTTTCCTGAACATTGCAAAAAAAGATTCTTTATAACAGTGAAAAAAAAATCCAGAGGTTTTTAAAGATTCCAGCACCGAAATCAGTCTCACGAGACTTTCGAAATTTCTCGTGAGACTGGTGGGTTTTAATCTCGGTCTCGGTCTCGTCTCGTTTCGTCTCATCATGTTTCGACTCATCTTCTCTCGTCTCAAAAAAGTCTCAGTCTCTAGAAGTCTCAATCATCTCGGCTGGATTTCAGATTTAGAACCAACAAAAGACTTCATTTTCGGAGTTAGGATTCAATTCCAGAAAGATCACAATCCTCGGATCCAAGCCTCCATGAAACCTCAAATCCTTGGAATCTTGCAGATCATGAGACCTTAGAAATTCCTGTAAACTGAAGTTATAGATAGTGTAATCTGATTCTGATATACCAATAGTTCTATTTTGTTTGATTTCTACCCGAAAACAGGCTTAGAATCTGAAATGTCGCAAGGTTTGACGCATGGTACGCAAGCAGACACGATCACAAAAAAATTCTTCCAGATTCCATGAACCCCTCAAAAACCTTTCAAAAAACTTTATTAATTCGAATAAAAAACACAAGATGATCAATGTCTTCTAGTCTTATGTCCTCTAGTCCGAGTAGTTCCCGTAGTTCCCGATGTTCCCGAAGATCCGCGTCTTCCCCGTCCACGTCTTCCTCTTCCCCCTCCGCCACCTTCCATCGCATAGAAATCCCGATCCCTCGTCTCATTGGCCCTCTTCACCGCCTCATTCTTCTGATTCTGCCAACAATAGAATCCGATTCCAGCGGCGACACAACAGATCAGAACCATCAAGCACATCACGATTCCAATGATTCCATACGTCGTCAGTTTCTCAGGCTCACGAGTCGGATCCGGCGGTGGGGCGAACGTGATGTACCGTACTTCTCCCGGAGCTCCGGCGGGGCCTGGTGGTCCTGGCACGGCTTGCGGTGGAGGGGCCGGCATCGGTGGAGGAAGCGGAGGGGGCAGTGGTGGTGGATGGCCGACGGCCGAGCCAGCGAGTCCGCCAATGATGTTCATTCCCATGGCGAGGAGTCCGCCCTGGAAAATGGGAATTGGAGGGACATTAGATTCTTGGATTCTGGGACCCTTGGCTCTTTAAATTTTAGGATCCTTGGATTCTAGAGCCCTTGAACTTTAGACCCCTTGGATTCTAGGACCCTTGGGTTCTGGGACCCTTGGATTCTTGGGCCCTTGAATTTTAGGACCCTTGGATTCTTGGGCCCTTGGATTTTTAAATTCCCCCCTCTTACAAGTCCCATTTTCCTGTTAGACTGTTGCAAGAAGGTTGGTTGAAGTTTCCAAAAGTGACAACGATAATATTAAAATTTCTCCACTTGTGGGGTCCCTTATATAGTGATTCTCAACGTATCCATGAATCAGGGTGGCCAGGGTAGTGTTAGGATGATTCGGGATAGGTCGGGTTGTGGGTTGGGGTCATTTGGAGGCGTAAGAGGAAATTTGAATTTGACGTGAGAAGAATTTTGAAAATTTTGAGAGGGATTTTCTGAAGAATTTTTTCAAAATTTTCTTTCACGTTTTCAATAGAAACTAATAAAATGGGTGATTTCGCTACTTATTTTGGCTGCTCATCTGATATCAAACGTTTGATACTCAGTGTGAATACCGTAATCTTCAGAGAACCCTGTTTAGACTTTCGGAAGCTTCTGAGTTTTTTTTTGAAGATTACTGTAATCAAAAGATGAGATAGTATTATCACAAACCTGCGGAAGAGAGTGTTTGAAAAAATGCAATCGCGCTCCGCTGAAATTCATTTTTTAAATTTTTCATTTTTCAATTATTTTTTATTGAAATAATTTTTGATCTACTTTGTTTTTCAGCTTTTCGTCTCCCGCTGGCGCCCAAAATCGTCATTTTTTCTATTTTTAAGCTCCGCCTCCTTCAAAAATCAGTCAGTCTTCCTGATTTTTCGCTAATTTTTTCCCATTTTGAAAGGGAAATTATTGATTCGCTGGCAATTTTCGCTCAATTCTCTTCGTTTTTTTGTCATCTGAATTATTTCTCAATTTTTCAGAACTGTCTTCTGCCAAGCCGCTTCGGAGCCAACGAATTCGTCTGATAGTGAGCCCAGGTACGTGCTGGAATTAGGGAATTTTCGGTGTTTAAGATTCAACAAAAATTCAAGCTCGTGTACTCCACAAAGACAATTTTTATCAGAATTGCCAAATCCCGGGCCAGTGGAAAATTTCGACGGCCCGGCCCGGCCCGGTCGGCCCGGGCAGGGAAACATCGGGAATCATTATGAAAATTGTTCACATTTTTGTAATTTTTCGCTGTTAGAATGACACAAAATACTCAATCATCAAAAAAATGTGACTTATTCAGGAAAAATCACAGAAAAAAATAGACTTTATACTTTAAAAGTTCAAAATAAAATTTTTGAATCCTGAAATCCGGGCCGACCGGGTCAGGCCTGGCCGACAGAATTTCTGATTTTTATAACTTTTGACAAATGATTCGATTTCAAACAAGAGTGGAGTACAGTGGCCAGATCACAAGCGTTTTGAAATGCTAGTAATTTTCAGAAATTGAAGAGCACCAACGGTAAAGGGGAAGGAGGAAAAATCGCATCGAAAGGTATTGATCCCAGGTACGTACTGGGGTGTGGTGCAGGGCTGGGCGACAACTAATTTCGGCTACCAATTGAAATGCGAATAACTTTTTTCAGGGGGATCGGGGAATAATATGGCCAACACAAAACATGTTCCTTATTAAAATAGCTATCGATTGGTCAAAAAGCCGTCGAAATTCATCAAAAATTAGCAGAGTTACGTCTTGTGTTGCCGAAAAATTGCCGATTTTGGGGATTTCGGTAACAGAAGGCGTAACTCTGTTAATATTTGTCAAAATTCGACGATTTTTTACCAATCGATAGATATTTTGATAAGGAACATTTTTTTCCGTTGAGCGTATTTTCCCCAATCCCCCTGAAAAAAAGTTATTCACATTTGAATACGTTGCCGCCCAGCCCTGGTGTAGTGGAGCATCAGTGACAAAAAATAAAAATTTTCAGGTTTCGTGACATGCTCCAGGATCAGGAAGACAACGACGAAGGATGTGGATGTGCTGGATTCGAAGAAAACAACAACAACGATTAAGTGGCGAGTGATCATGCAGTTAGTGTTTTTAAATGTTCATTGTATAATACATAGAAAGAGACAAAAATACCCTTTTCAACTTTTACCCGCCGGTCCGTCCTCATCTCCCCCCTCCATTTCTCTCCATTTTAGTCATGTTTTGTTTTCAATTTTCACAGTAAGAGCAAACTAGACATTTTCCTCCCACACCTTCCGAATCCGAATCATCGAAATAAAGAGAAACGCCCATCTCGTCTCTCTTATTCCGAATCATTTCGTTCAGAAGAGTGGGTACTAATGTCAAGTTCACTTTTCCTGCGAAAATTGAGAAGTTTCTGAATGGATCTTCCCCTTCACACGGTTTTGTTTTCCCGGTTTCTCTTATTAATTTTCACTCTTATCATTAATTGTGTTTTTTTGTACATAATCTTCGTGTCAGTTGTATATGAATAAGTATAAAGAGTATGAAAAATCAACTTTTCAAATTTTTCAAAAGACCAGGTGGATGTCGCCCCTCCGGGGCTCATCCACCTGGCCTTCGCTTACTTTAGGTTTTTAACCGTCGGTTCCATTTTTCGAGCCTTCGGCTCTTTTTCTTAAAACTGGGAACTTTTCGAGTTCGGATAGAAGACATTCTGTATTCTAAGAGGTCCAAGGGGGTTAATGATTTCAAAGATAAAAGTGCAATACTATCCAGTACATAGCAGAGCGTCACAGCTGGCGTCTATTGAAGTCAGAATAGAGGCATCTTTAAATTTCAAACCCCGACAACCTTGCTCACATCTCAACTTTTCAAAAATGTTCTTACATATTCTGTCTCTTCGCATTGAGACGAACAGAATGGTATAAAATTCAACTAATCTATCTTTCTCCGTCGTGGATCTCACCCCAAACTTGGGTAATTGAACCGGTTTCTCCTCTCCCGTCGGTGGGGGTAGTTCAGAGAAGCGGCCGACATCAGCCGGGTTCGCGCCGGCCACTATACTTTGTGTGTGCGCCGCCTCTCGACTCTGCTTCTCTGTCGTCGCGCGCGTGAAAATGGAGCCAGTTGCTCAGAAAAAGTGCTCTAGAAGGCTTCAAAATTGGAATTTTGAAAAAAAAATTAGACGGGCATCATCCCCAGATAATCAGGAACAAACTGTAAAAGTTTCAAGAGAATCGGTTAACTTTGAGTATACAAAAGGGTTAGCGACACATTCTCGGTACCGAAATTAGTACTGAAAATTTACTAAAAGAGCCGTAACTTGCTCACTTTTTGAGATATCAAAAATCTAAACACATGGGCATCAACGTAGACAAATTTCTGATCTTTCTGTAAAACTTTCATCCAAATCGGTTCAGTATGGGCTGAATGACAGCCGCGGACATACAGACAGACATACAGAAATCACTGGTTGTTATTAGTAAAGATGAGGAAGTTTGTGATAATACATACCGTAAAATCTGTATTAAAAAAGTCATGGATTGAAAAAATAATTTCAATCCGTTTGAATTTCAAGTATGTGATGATTGAGGATATAAGACTAGAAGACATTGATAATCGTGTTCTAGTTTTTATTGGAATTAATAAAGTTTATTTTTGGGAAGATTTTGAAGTTTTTCAGAAGAATTTCCAGAAAAATTCAGTAATTTTTCAACTTCTTTAGAGAATTTTTTTACAGAATTCAAAAAAAACCTACGAATCTACGAATGTTTGATACTCACCCAGTCTAAATTTCGCTGCTTATCTGGTCCCGAACGTTTGATACTAAGTCAACTACCGTAAATACTGTATTAGAACGCCATGGCGTTCTATTTTTCAAAGTAGGGCTGAAGGTGGCGTTTTATTACAGGTGGCGTTCTACTACAGGGCGGCGTTGTATTTTTCAGAGTGATTTTGTGACTGAGCGAAATTTTTACCAACAACAAATTTTATTTCCAACAACAAAACCAACAAAGACAAAAAATTGGTTTAACATTATCATCTGCTCCCTCCGTATCAGACATAGTGAAAGACTGAAACAAATTAGAAGATTACATGATGTGAAATATGAAAAAATCAATTAATTCGGTAAATTCATTGAAAAACGTCGATGAAATTGGGCGTTCTATTAGAGGGTGGCGTTCTAATAGAGGGTGGCGTTCTATTTTTCGCTTCAGCGCCGGAGGTGGCGTTCTATTACAGGGGGCGTTATAATACAGTATTTCCGGTATCCCGTCTTTTAAATACCGTAATCTACAGAAAACCCTGTTCAGACACCCAGATACTTCTGGATTTTACGGTATTCGAAAAATAAGATAATTGACTGAGTGTCAAACTTTTAATAGCAGCGAAATCTGACCTGGCTGCGTATCAAAAGTTTCGTAACATTTTTAGAATCGTAGGTTTTTTGTATTCAGAAGAAATATTGAGCCTCCTTCAGAGCCTCCTCCTCAATCGCGCTCTATTGGAGATTCCTAAAGTTCCCAAAACCTTCTGACCGAACTTTGACCGCCCAAAAACCCCTAGAGGACCCCTTGGGGGCCCTTCAAAACCAATTCATTCAAAAAAAAAAATTGAACTATTTTGCACCAGTGAACTCGAACCAAAGGCAAAAGTCAAAAGTCATGGTTTGGTTTATAGTGAGTTTTGGATCTTGAAAATCTTGGACAAACTTGGGCGGAGTCTACGCAAAAACACACCTCTGACTACGCCCACTTTTTGGGAATCTTTTTGGGGAAGCTTGGCCACGGCCACCCAAGCAGGGCTGGGCGGCAACGAACTTCGGCAACTCTTTCAAGTGTGAATAACTTTTTTCAGGGGGATCGGATGAAAATACGGTCAATAGAAAAAATGTTCCTTACTAAAAAAGCTATCGATTGGTAAAAAACCGTAAAATTTCATTGGAAATTAACAGAGTTACGCTTCATGTTGCTGGAAGAGTTGCCGAAATTGCCGAAATCGGCAACTTTTTGGCAGCACAGGACGTATCTCTGTTAATTTTCAATGAAATTTAACGTTTTTTTTACCAATCGATAGCTTTTTTAATAAGGAACATTTTTTTTATTGACCGTATTTCTATCCGATCCCCCTGAAAAAAGTTATTCACACTTGAAAGAGTTGCCGAAATTCGTTGCTGCCCAGGCTTTTTCGATGTTTTTTGGTCGTTTTGGAGCGGGTTTTGAGGGTTTTGATCATGATATTCAGAATCTACGCACAATTTTACACTTATTTTTTTTGAAATAATCTCCGTTTTCAGCCTCTCATCATCGGAGGCATCAACATGGCCACCTCCTTCATTCCTGGGCTCATTGGCCAACCACCGCCGCCGGCTCAAATGCCTCTACCACCTCCGCCACCTCCACAAATCCAATATATAACAGTCAAGGCTCCGGAACCCGATAAAACCCCGGAAATTCGAACTGTTTACATTACTCATCCACCGCGGACCACTACCGAAGAATCTCTGACAATTTACTCGATTATTTTTTTGGTTTTCGTCTTGATTATGTGCTTATTTTCGTTGATCGGTGGTGTTGGATTCTGGTATATGAATAATCAGAAGATTGAGAGAGAACGGAGGAATATGGAGATGATGAGAAGCTATGAAGACGATTATTATAGTATGGAGACTGGAACAACAAGTGGAGAGCGGAAGAAAAAGAAGAAGAAGAGAGGGAGAACAACTACGTCGGTTTCTGAAACGACGAAAACTCGAAAAACTCATAGAAAATGACCTTTTTAATAAATTTTTTGTTTTTTTTTCAATTCAAACTCCCTCCAAAAACTCGAAACGCGCAAGCAATCACTGCAAACGCGCCAGCAATACTCCTGGCGCATCTTCCGATTTTCGCGCATTTTTTTTCGCATATCTATTGGTTTTTGAAGATTTTCCTGACTTTTGAAGGATTTTTCGCAAAATTTGATGCTTAAAATCAAGAAAAACATCTCGGAAGTCCATTACAACAAGGTTTCCCCGTAAATTATCGCGAAATTCCCGAAAATTCCTTGTTATTGCATCATCAATTTTTATAATTCGGTTTTCAGCACTTCACATGTCACTTTTATCACATCTGAGCCGTCTGTGCTGCTCCAGATGCTCATCGATACCTTCCAGCTCCACTAGGTACCTCGATTTTCGCTGAAAATTGAATTTTAGTGCAAAAAATTTCAGGCTCTTCTGTTATGCACCACAAGTCGGTAGGACGAGCGGATTTCTGAGGAGTACACTAATAAAATCGAAGCAAGCATTCAGAAATGTAAAATTAATAGCTAAAAATCCCTAAAATTCGCAGATTTTTAGGTCAGCGTAGTGGAAACAAAACGAGAATCATATAAGCTCAAAAACGCGAGTTGGAAAGATTTAAAAGCGATTTTATCGCTTGCAGGACCCTATAAATGGAGAATTATGTGTAAGAATCATATTTGAAACTTCGAATTACCGCTAAAACTTCAAATTTTCAGTGGGAATCTCATTTCTCGGCGTTAGCAGTACAATTTTCCTCCTAACGCCTCGTGTGCTCGGAAAATTGATCGATGAGTGGGACGAGACGAAACAGGATAAAATGGATCAGACGGATAAATCTTTATTATTGGCCAGATATTTTAAAGAGAACCCGGTGGCGCTGGTTGGAGTTTTGATGTTGGGAGCGCTGGCGATTGCGGCTAGAATTTATTGCATGCATACAGCGGGTGCGTTGAAGATGAAAAAAACGAAGAAAATTATGTGAAAATTGAAAAAAATTGGCCAAATTTGGTCCAGATTAGTTTTAAACGAAAAAAAAGTGAACAAGGAGGATTTAGGCCTTTTTGTGAGGGAAAATGGTCGATTTTCAGCTAAAAATTGCCAAAATCCGGTCAGAAACTAATATTTGTAATTCAAAAACGAATTTTGCAGTTTTTTAAGCCCAAAATGCTAAAATTCAATGAAAAATTGAAAAAATTAGTCAAAATTGGTGCAGATTCGAATTGGACAGAAAAAATTGAGCAAGAAAGGTTTTCCGACTGATTTAACCGTTTTTAAATTCGACTGGACGATTTTAAGCTGTGAAATCGAAAAAAATTATGTAAAAATTGAAAAAATTTGGTCTAGATTCGATTTGAACGAAAAAAAAAATGAGCAAGAACGAGTTACAGTCATTTTTAAGTCGTTTTTGAGCTGAAAAATCGCCAAAAATGAGCTTTTCAGCTTTTAAAGGGCCCAAAATGCCAAAAATTCGGTTCTCAATCAGAAAAATACCAAAAAAAGTCAAAATTTTCACCTGAAGACCTTCCAGGCCAACTCGTAATCAGCCGATTTTCAAAAAGAACGATTTTAAATCATTTTCGAGCTTTTTTGAGTAGAAATGGACAATTTTCAGCTGAAAGCTCGTCTAAAAATGCAAAAAAATTCAAATTACTGAAAAAATTTGAAAAAAAAAACGTTTTTGTAAATTATTTAAAGGAGGATTCCGGGCAAAAATTTGTATTGCTTTAATAGATGCAGAATTTTGCGCTGATTCCGAATATCACAACGAAAATGCTCAAAAATGTTTTTCGGAGCCAGAAAACGCCGTCAAAGGGGTCGAAACGGACCAGAAGTGCTCCTTTGCTTCTCCTATGATTTTTAGACGATATTAGTTTTGTTAATTTACATGCCAAAGTGTCATCCAATGCTATTTTCAGTGAAATATTAAGAAAATTTGCGCAAGTCCGTCAAATAAGAGCCATTTACTGCGGCGTGGCCTAGAAAACTCCGGAGAAAACTCGGCTAAAAGGGAGCACTTTGGGCGCAATTTCCCCCCTTTGACGGCGTTTTCTGGCTTCGGCGAGCATTTTTGAGCATTTTCGTTATGATATTCGGAATCAGCGCCATGAATTACATCTTTTAAATCAATAAAAAATTTTTGCTCGGAATCCTCCTTTAAAACCAAAAAAATCAAAATTTTCACCTAAAAATCTTCCAGGCCAACTGGTAATCAATGATCTTCGCAAGACCGTCTTCAACAGTGTCCTCCGTCAAGATATGGCATTTTTCGACAAGAATAAAGTGGGAGAAATCGTGTCGAGACTGTCCACGGACGCGTTGATTGTCGGTTATTCGGTTTCAATGAATTTGAGCGACGGCGCGAGAGCACTGTTGACGTGTTTGGGATCCGGTGGATTGATGGTGAGGAAATGGAGATTCAGGGCTTGCTTAGGAGCTAGAAATCAAGGAAATGGTACCCCCGGAAGTTTTAAAAGAAGAAGAAAGCGCCGAAAAAGTGAAAAAAACTGTAGAAAATTGAAAAAAAACTGAAAAATGTCCCAAAAGAGATATAGCATGTTTGATATCCTTTGTTTTGTTTTAGAAGCTTCAGCTTCAAAAATTTAGCAATTTCAAGCAGAAATGAAATTCGGCAACTCAACCAAGCGCGGATAACTTTTTTGCAGGAGAATCCAAAAAATGTTCCATATTAAAAAAGCTATCGAATGGTTGAAAAATCGATAACTTTCATCAAAAATTAACAGAGTTACGCCCTTCAACTTGCTGATTTCGGCAATTTTTCCGATTTTTAAACGTTTTTTTTTTTGAGTTTTTGATCCGGATTTTCGGGTCTTCCGACCGATTTTTGAGCGGTTGCGCTATAAAATTCCAAATCTACGCTTATTTTTTTGCTTAACAGCATGTAAAAATAAGCGTAGATTTGGGATTTTATAGCGAAATCGCTCAAAAATCGGTCTGAAAACCCGAAAATCCGCTTCAAGAATTCAGCAAAAAAAAAAAACGGAAAATTGCCAAAATCAGCAAGTTGAAGAGCGTAACAATGTTAATTTTCGATGAAATTCGACGATTTTTCAACCAATCGCTAGATTTTTTGATAGGGAATATTTTTTCTGTTGACCGTATTTCTACCAGATCTCTCTGAAAAAAAGTTATTTACATTTGAATGAATTACCGAAACTCGTTGCCGCTCAGCTCTGCTTGAAACCGCTAAAATTTGGAATCTGAAGCTTCTGAAACAAAGCAAAGCATATCAAACATGCTCTATCTCTTTCGGGACACTTTTCAGAGTTTTTTTTTGGCTCCGGGACATTTCGAAAGAGTGAAATCGCGTTTTTGCTCAATTTTGTTGAACTTTTCGTATAATTTTACGCAAAAAAATGTATGAAAAGTTTTAAAAATTGAGCAGAAACGCGATTTCATACTTTCGAAATGTCCTACTTTCGAGATGTCTACTTTCGAGATGTCCACTTTCGAAATGTCCCGGAGCCAAAATTACTAAAATTTGAAATCTTTAGCTTTTGAAACAAAGAAGAACGTATGAAACATGTTCTATCTTTTTTCTATCTCGGGACAATTCTCAAAGATTTTTAAAAACTTTTCTAAGTTCACTTTTCCAGGTCTACACCTCCCTAGCCATGTGCAAAGTGATCGTAGTCGTCGTGCCGGTGATCGTCGGAACGTTTGCAGTATTCGGAAAACTCCAACGAAAATACACATTAATGATGCAAGAAGCGGTCGCCGGAGCGAATCAAGTGGCCACCGAACGACTTTCTTCTGTTCGAACCGTCCGTATGTTGGTGGCGGAGAAGAAGGAGTTGGCCGCGTATTCTGACAAAATCAACGAAATTTGGCTGATTTCCAAGAAGGAGGGACTCGCAAAAGGATGCATGTTTGGATCGGTAGGGCTCAACTTTTGGATTACTGTAACGTCGAATTTTTCAGTTCCAATTCACTGGATACCTGGCGTTGTCGTCGATTTTGTTCTATGGAAGCAATTTGATCAGTCAGGGACTTTTGACGTACGGTAAGGAGTTGAAAATTTGAATTTTGGAAAATTAAAAAAAAAATGTTTTGGAAATTTTTTCAAAATTCGAAACTGAGAAGGATCTCCACAAATTTTCACAGCGATATGTCTAGTTTTCATGGAATTTGGATAATTAGAAGTTTTTCAGAATTTTGAATTTTCAAATTTTGAAAATTCGGCTCCGGGACGTTTCGCAAGTGTGACGTTTCGCAAGTGTGACGTTTTGAAAGCGAGGCATCTCGAAAGTGTGAAATCGCGTTTTTGCCCAATTTTTGAAACTTTTCATATATATTATGAGCAAATGTGTACGAAAAGTTCAAAAAATTAAGCAGAAACGCGATTTCACACTTTCGAGATGCCTCGCTTTCGTAACGTCACACTTTCGAAACGTCCCGGAGCCGAATTTTTGAATTCTGAAAACTAGGCTTACAGGAAGCTTCAGACAGTTCTACAGTACTACTTGCCAAAAATTGAAATTTCAAAATTTTCAAACTGTGATCATAATCTCCTCGAAATTTACTGAATTTCGGCGTTTTGAAGCTCTGAAAAGCCAAGAAATGCATTTTTTAAAAACAGATTTTCTCATTTTGGAACGAATTTTCAGCTAGAATTCGTCCATATGAACTCAAAATGGACTAAAATTAGTCAGAAAATCTTGAAAATGACTTCAGATCGTTTTTGTTCAATGTTTCCTGTTCAAATCGAATCTATACCAAATTTGGCTAAAATTCTAGATTTTTCATCGAATTCTAGCATTTTAGGCTTCGGAAAAGCTCAAAAAAACTGTGATCATAATCTCCGTGAAATTCCCTATCGATCTGTATAATTTTCATAAAAATTGGACCCCTAGGAGTTCAGATATTTGAATTTAAAAGTACTAAGAATTCTCGGCTTACAAGAAGCTTTAGACAGTTCAACAGTACTTAAGACCCCTCCCAACTCTCTATTTTTCCAGGTGAGCTCTCCTCGTTCTGTCTCTACGCAGTGCTCAGCGCCGGAAGTCTATCGGCCATGTCCGGATTCTACCTTGAGCTCATGAAAGGCCTCGGAGCAAGCTCTCGACTCTTTGAGCTCAAAGATCGCTCACCAAAAATCCCACTAGAAGGAGGAATCCAAAAAGGAAACGTCCAGGAGGCCATTCGATTCGAGCACGTCGCTTTTGGCTATGCCGATCGGGACCCTCTTTTCCACAACATTTCCTTTGATGTGCCCGCCGGAAAGATCACCGCCGTCGTCGGATCTTCGGGATCCGGAAAATCGACGATCGCATCGTTGTTGTTGAGATTGTACGATCCCACAAGCGGACGGATTCTGGTGGATGGTGTTGATTTGAAGGATCTGGATCCATCGTATTGGAGAAGGCATATCGGAACAGTTGGACAGGAGCCGGTGCTGTTTTCGACGACGATTCGGGATAATATCATTTATGGAAGTCAGGATCCGGAGAAGATTTCCGAGGCAGAGGTGAGCTTTGAGCCTTAAAGGAGGAGTCTTTTAAAATATGCAAATTTTTGTGCTGACTCCGAATATCGCAACGAAAATGCTCAAAAATGCCTCTGAACACCTGAAAAATCGCTTCAAACAGGTCCATTTTCTGGAGGTGTCTCCGGCGGCCGTGTGGCCTAACTTCTGGAGGTTTCTCTTCCACCAGACTCGGCCACCGTTTTTTGCGCCGATTTTTTCACTTTTCACTGCTTTTTCGGTAAAAATCAAATGGAATGCGAGTATTTCAGCAAAAATTCGTGAAAAAAAAACGAAATAAACTGTTGTTGAAATACTCGCATTTCATTCGATTTTCACCGAAAAAAACAGTGAGAAGTGAAAAAATCGGCGCAAAAAAAAACGGTGGCCGAGTCTGGTGGAAGAGAAACCTCCAGGAGTTAGGCCACACGGCCGCAGGAGACATTTCCAGAAAATGGGCCTGGTTGAAGCGATTTTTCAGGTTTTTAGAGGAATTTTCGAGATTTTTCATCATGATATTCGGAATCAGAGCGAAATTTTGCATAATTTAAAAGAAAATTAAATTTTTGCCCGGAATCCTCCTTCAATTTGGCTTCTACGGCTCAGAAACCCCTCAAACTCCAATTTTCCTTCGTTCAGATCATCTCAGCCGCGGATCAATCCAACGCCGACGAGTTCATCATGCGATTCCCGCAAAAGTACGATACGAAAGTCGGCGAGCACGGATCGACGTTGAGTGGAGGACAGAAGCAGCGAATTGCTATTGCGAGAGCTCTTGTTAATGTGAGGATTTGGATTTCAAATTTTGGACCAAAGCTTTTGGTTTTAGACTCAATTTGAAGCTAGAAAAGCTTTGAAAGTCTACCGAGTCTTTGGATTATAGATATGAAGCTTTTGAGCTCTCCAGAATCCCTAAAAGGGAGATGAGAAGCTTGGAAATCTTAAAAAGTTGATCAGAATGGCTCCTGACTCCCTAGAATTCCACATTTTTTTCCAGAAGCCCAACATTCTCATCATGGACGAGGCGACGTCGGCACTGGATGCCTCATCAGAATATCTCGTCAGAATCGCGTTGAACAAGTTGTTGGCCAACAGCAAACAAACGGTGATGATTATTGCTCATAGGTAAGGGGTTTCGAAGGATTTTTAGAATTCTCGAAGCTGAAAAAGTCCATCGAAATGTTCAGAAAAGGAAAAGTTTTCAACAAATGAGATTACGGTAGATTCTGAAGTGCCGGAACCTTAAAAATGAAAAAAGAAGTTTCGAAATCTTTTTTAAAAAATCAAAAAGGTCGAAAAATGCTTAAGATTTAAAAATTAAAGAAATTCGGCTTCAAAACTCGAAAAAAGGCCAAAAACTTCAGGAGAACTTTCGTTGAAAAAGTCCATCGGAATGTTCAGAAAATGAGAAGTTTCCAAAATGAGATTACTGTAAATTTTAAAAATTTTCAAGAAGAATTTTTGAAAATTTCGGTGCCAAGACCTCTAAATCGGAAAAAAACGGACAGAAAAACACACTTTTCAAGCGAACAATTGGCTCCGCGACGTTTCGAAAGATGATGTTTCGAAAGTGCGCTACTTCACTTTCGAAATGTCACACTTGCGAAAAGTCGCGGAGCCGGCTAACTTTTCGCTTGTAAATTTTGTTTCTTGCTGTCCGTGTTTTTTTCGTTTTTGAAATCCCGGCACCGAAAATTCCAAAATTTCGTCCTAAAAATTTGAAAAATCTACCGTAATCTCGTTTTGGGAATTGCTCAACTTCTAAACATTCCGATGGACTTTTTCAATTTCGAAGAAAGTTCTCCAGAAGTTTTTGGCCATTTTTCGAGTTTTAGAGCTGAATTTGGGGGTATTCAAATATAGCCCCCACCCCTATTCAATTATAGCCCCCCAAAATGAACCTAAATAAAGCCCCCCACCTAGTGGACTTCATGTGTTACACCCATTCAAAATAAGTCCCCCACCGATTCAAAATGAGCACCCCACCCGTTCAAGATGAGCCCCCCACACTTATTCAAGTTCAGCACCCCTAAAATTGAATCGGTGGGGGCTCATATTTGAATGAGTGGGGGGCTCTATTTAGGTTGTGCTCGTGGGGGGCTTAAACTGAATGGAGTGGGGACCTATATTTGAATTGTCTCGGAGGGGGTGGGGGCTATACTTTAAGAATACCAGGATCTTCAAGTATAGCCCCCCAATTTGCACTGGTGGGGGACTATAATTGAACTAAGCCATTCAAGTTTAGCCCCCCGTACCCAAGTATTACCCCCACCAATTTTAGTACTGGTGGGGGGCTATATTTAGGTTCATTACAAGGTGGGGGGTTATATTGAGGTGGGGGGCTATTCTTGAATTATCCCCTGAATTTCTTTAGTTTTTAAATCTAAAACCCCATTCAAATTGCCGGCTCCGCGACGTTTCGAAAGTGTGACGTTTTTCTTTCGAAACGTCACACTTGCGAAACGTCGCGGAGCCAAATTCCCAGAATGCTCTCCTACAGTACCCCCAATAATTTCCAGACTCTCCACAATCAAACACGCCGATCAAATCGTCGTCGTCGATAAGGGAAGCGTTGCGGAGTGTGGAAGCTACGAGGAACTCATCGCCATCAAAGACGGAATCTTCCGGAAACTGGTCGAAAAACAGACGTTCGGATTCAAGGATCAGGATTCATATTAAATCGGAATCTAATTTTAGAATCTTCTGAATTTTTCATTGTTTTTTTGTTATGAATAGGATTTTAATAACTGTTCTTCATTGTTTTTTTTTGGTTACGGGACATTTCGAAAGTGAGACGATTCGAAAGTGTGAAATCAAATTTTTGTCAAATTTTTTGGGAAAAAACGCAAAAAAATATATGAAAAGTTCCAAAAATTAGGCAAAAACGCAATTTGGCACTTTCGAAATGTCCGCTTTCGAAATGGCTTATCTTCGAAATGTCCCGGAGCCGTTTTCTTTCCCTTTCTCTCTCTCTCTCTCAAAAAATATCACTTTTTTTCGTTTAGTTCATATTTAGGTCCCCCATTCTTTTTTCAGGTATCTTTTTTTTCGATTTTTGTGCCTTTTTGTGTCTTTGTGATTTTTTGAGCTTTCCCAAAAAAATGCCCATAAAATTTGAATTTCCCGCCACACACTCTGCATATATATTTTTTTGAATTCCCGACGCGAGTTCAACGGAGCTCGATTGCAACCACATATTTCTATTGATTTTGCCGTTTGAATTTTGAATCCCTTTTTTTTCATTTTGGTTTTTGAATTTCGAATTTGAAAACATTTTTTGAATATCTTTTTTTTCAGATTTTCAAAAAAATAATAATTCAAAAAATGGACGAGGAAATAAAACCGGAACACTTGTTGATTCCTGTGGAACGGATAAAACATGAAATTGTCGAGGAATCTGAAAATTTGAATTTGGAGAAAAAACCAGAAGAAATTGAGTTTCAGAATTTGGATTCAGTGAAAACAGAAGGCGTTGACGATGGTTATGAAAATTCGGATTTTGAGAATCCAGAAAATTCTGAATATTTTGAGGAAGAAGAAGAAGAAGAACAACCAGAGAATAAGAGAATGAGGTATGGATGAGGAAATTTTGAAAAAAAAATGAAATCTGTAATAGAGAATCTGAGATTTTAATTTATCCATACATTTTTCATAATTTCAGTTTTTTTTTCTGAAAATTGAAATTTTCTGGAAATTTTTTTTTTGAAAAATTTTTCGGTTTTTAATTTCAAAAATTCGAAAATTGAAACTATTTGAGAAAACTGAAATTTTCAGCTCAAAAATTTGAAAAAAAAATAATTTTTCTTGAATTTTTTTTTTCAAAATTTTTATTTTTTTAAAATTAGCATATTCAAGTTTATAATTTTCAATGGATCAATAAGAATCTGAAAATCTTAAAAGTTTTGCTCAATAATTGCGGAAAAAAATTTCTGAAAAATTTTTCAGAACCTTTTATTGCTAATTTTTAGCTCTAATTTTTTTTAGTCGAAATTTTTTTTATAGTTTCAAAATCTCAACTTTTCAATTTTTTATTATAGTCCAGTTAGATATCTGGAAATCTGAACATTTTAGTTAAAAACATTTTTTTTTGGAATTTTTTTTTCAGAAATTTCGATTTTATAAATTTTAGCTCAAAAATAGAAGCATGCTCAAAATTTCATAAATTTTAAAACAACGAAAATATAAAAATTCAGAAAACAAGAATCTGAAATTTATAGTAAGTCTCGGATTACTGTAGAAGAACACAGAAAATTTCGAAAAATTGAGATTTTAAAATTTGGAAAAAAATGGACATAGAAAAAGTTGAGTTTTTGAAATTTTCTAAGGAAT
Organism: Caenorhabditis zanzibari; assembly: GCA_963966625.1. Classification (NCBI taxonomy): domain Eukaryota; kingdom Metazoa; phylum Nematoda; class Chromadorea; order Rhabditida; family Rhabditidae; genus Caenorhabditis; species Caenorhabditis zanzibari. Next base: position 17,015,204 of record OZ016472.1, on the reverse strand, counting down.
CAGAGCATTAAAAAACAAGAAAAATAATATTTCCGATCTTCTGAACTAAGAATTCTAACATTTTTGAAATAATGAGAATTTGAATCTTTTTGGATTTTTGGTTACTTGAATTTCGAAATTTTTGGATTCTTAGATTCTTAGATTCTTAGATGCTTAGATTCTTAGATTCATAGATTCTTAGATTCTTAGATTCTTAGATTCTTAGATTCTTAGATTCTTAGATTCTTAGATTCTTAGATTCTTAGATTCTTAGATTCTTAGATTCTTAGATTCTTAGATTCTTAGATTCTTAGATTCTTATATTCTTAGATTCTTAGATTCTTAGATTCTTAGATTCTTAGATTCTTAGATTCTTAGATTCTTAGATTCTTAGATTCTTAGATTCTTAGGTTCTTAGATTCTTAGATTCTTAGATTCTTAGATTCTTAGATTCTTAGATTCTTAGATTCTTAGATTCTTAGATTCTTAGATTCTTAGATTCTTAGATTCTTAGATTCTTAGATTCTTAGATTCTTAGATTCTTTGATTCTTTGATTCTTAGATTCTTAGATTCTTTGATTCTTTGATTCTTAGATTCTTAGATTCCTAGATTCCTAGATTCTTAGATTCTTAGATTCTTAGATTCTTAGATTCCTAGATTCCTAGATTCTTAGATTCTTAGATTCTTAGATTCTTAGATTTTTAGATTCTTAGATTCTTAGATTCCTAGATTCCTAGATTCTTAGATTCTTAGATTCTTAGATTCTTAGATTCTTAGATTCTTAGATTCTTAGATTTTTAGATTCTTAGATTCTTAGATTCCTAGATTCCTAGATTCTTAGATTCTTAGATTCTTAGATTCTTAGATTCTTAGATTCTTAGATTCTTAGATTCTTAGATTCTTAGATTCTTAGATTCTTAGATTCTTAGATTCTTAGATTCTTAGATTCTTAGATTCTTAGATATTCAAAATTTCCAGAATCGACGAAGACCTCCCCCCACCGGTCCTCCAAAACTGTTATCTCTGCAAAATTCCAAAAGAAGAACACGAACTTCGAATCGTTGAAAACGACAGCGAATCGATTGCAATTTTAATTGGATGGATTCTGAAAGGCGAAGAACATCCCATCGATCAATCAATATCCAAACAACAAATTTGTCTGAATCATTTCCCCGAAGCAGTCTCCGAAATCTACAAATCGCTGAAAATCACAAGCTATATCCATATTCATATGAATACCGTTGAAAAGGGAGCAGAGATTCTTGGAATTTGTAAAAAATTGAATCTCGAAGTGTGCAGAATCAAGGCGATTCTGTGTAAATTTTGCCGGTATAATAATAGCAAGACTTTGGCGAAGGCAGCGTGGCAGAGGGCTTTAGATGATTCCAGGGAGAGGTAAAAAATAATTTTAATATTATTAAATTTTCAAAAAAAAATTTAGCAAATTTTATTTTTTCAAGCAATTTTCAAAGATTTTAAAATAAACTTTTGGCTCCGGGACATTTCGAAAGTGGAAATTGCGTTTTAGCCCAATTCTTGAAACTTTTCATGTATTTTTTTTTGCGCAAATGTATAGAAACAGTTTTAAAAATTGAGACAACCCGCGATTCGACTTTTTCGAAATGTCCCGGAGCCAATTTTTAAGGTTAAAATATGATTACAGTAATCTTTTATTTTCGATTTTTACATATTTTGAAGTGAAAATTCAGTTTTTTAAAAAGAAAATAATAGTCCCAATTCCAGTATTCACGAAAAAAAAACCTTATTTTTGCATAAACAGCGATAAAACTCGAGAAAATCGATTGTCAAAGTTTGAACTCAAATTTTTTCTAGCCTATTTCAAAAAATGCAGAATTTTTTGCTGAATCGAATCAGCCTAATAACGCTGCTCAAAACGCAATAGGAAAAATTTCCGACGATTTTGAAATTTTTTTTCGGGATTGTGAAGAATTCGCTTAAAAATTTTTTACCGCAAAAACGAGTCAAAACGGACCATTTTGAGGCGAGTTATGAGCGTTTGAAGTTTTCTTGAGAGACGCAGACACTGTCTCGTTTCTCTGCGTCTCTACGACAGAGAGAGTGTCTGCTTTCTCTGCGTCTCTCAATGAAACGCTAAACGCTCATAACTCGCTTAAAAATGATGCGTTTTGACTCGTTTTTGCGGTAGAAAGCATTTTAAAGCGAATTCTCAAAAGTTTCAGCTCAAAAAAATTAAAAATTGAATAAAAAATTTCTATAACGTTTTGAGCAGCGATTTTAGGTGCATTCGAATCAGCAAAAAATTCTACATTTTTTGAAATAGGTTAGAGAAAATTTGAGTTCAAAATTTGAAAATCGATTTTCTCGAGTTTTATCGATTTTTACGAAAAAAAGATTGTTCTCTTAAATACTGGAGTTAGGACCATCATTTCAATACGAATAAAAATCGACTGTAATCCCATTTTCAGAGATCCCGAATTGCAAAAACAACATGGTCCTACAGACATATTCCCTCCACCATCGCCGTACTCCAAAAAAGTTGGAGCTCAAAAGAGAAAAAATAGGTTTGTGCATTTTTGCGTTTTTAATTTTGGCGTCAAATCTAATGTCGGGTCCGCAGACATCGGATTTGACGCCGAAATTTAAATTTTTCCAGCGAAAAATGTGCAACCGTTCGATGCACCGTATGCTCCCTGCCAAAAAAGTCCAACGAAATGCGAGAAATCGACAAAAAGCACGAATTGCTAGTCCTTATGATTCGATGCGTCGTAGCCGACGAGCTTGACGTTGAAGAAGCAAGACAACGAATCCAAGCGGACGGTCTCAAGTACACATGTCCTCATCACATTCGAGGAACCGTGCGGGAAATTTATCGAATTTTAAAGTACAGTAATTTTTTATTTGTACGAAAATATTATCGAAATAATCAAACTGAGACTCGGTGTTTGCACTGTGTCGATTTACGAGGCCCCGCCCACAAATCAAAATGCGCGGCGTGCAGTTGTTTTTGTTTTGTGGGCGGGACCTCGTAAATCGACATAGTGCAAACACCGAGTCTCAGTTTCATTTTTTCGATAATAACAATTTTTGCATAAAAATCGATTTTCAGCAATTTTTTTACAACCCATTTCAAAAAATATAGAATTTTTCGCTGATTCGAATGCACCTAATATCGCTGCTCAAAACGCAAAAGAAAACTTTTTACTCCATTTTTAAAATTTTTTTGAAAAAAGTTTTTTTGATATTTTCTTTGGTGTTGTGAATAACTATTTACTATGTTTTCTACCGCAAAAACGAGTCAAAATGGACCATTTTGAAGCGAGTTATGAGCGTTTGAAGTTTTCGTGAGAGAGACGCAGAGAAAGCAGAGACTCTCGCTGTCGAAGAGGCGCAGAGAAACGAGACAGTGTCTGCGTCTCTCTTACAGAAACTTCAAACGCTCATAACTCGCTTCAAAATGGTCCGTTTTGACTCGTTTTTGCGGTAGAAAACATTTTAAAGCGAATTCTTCACAATCCCAAAAACAATTCAAAATTACAAAAAAAAAAAAAATTAACAAATTTTCTAGAGCGATTTGAGCAGCGATATTAGGTGCATTCGAATCAGCGAAAAAATTCTAATTTTTTTTTGAAAATCGATTTTTATGCAAAAATATCGTTATTTTCATAAATACTGTACTGAGATCCCGCTTTAAGGGTCACAAACGTCGAGGAAATCCCCAAACTTCAATTCAAATCGGATCAAACTTTTTTCAAGATCGCAAAGTACTTGAAACACGATATCGGAGGCGATGAGCTCAAAATGATGCTCATCCGATTTTGTCATATTAACGAAATGAGAGAATTGCATAAGGATTTCGAAGTACCGTATGAAACGATGAACGATTCTCGATTTCGGAGGGAATTTTGCGACAAAGAGCCCAAACAGGATACCGTTGAGCCCTGTAGCCCCGGTCCATCGACTTCAAGGGGCGGGGCTTGTGAAGAGAAACCAAAGGAATACGTGGCGTTACAAAGAGTACCCGCTGCGGGTCGGCTTAGAACCACTCTTCTCCCGGTCCGAGTGATCCCACGGCCCCAAGTGCCCGTTCGAGCCGTAAACCAGCCATTCCTAGCGGCGTGCTCAATTTGTGGCGAAGTGAAGCCGAGCAACGAGCTCAAACCCCTTCGCTCGAAATCTGATAAGCTGGTAGTTGTCATCATTTGGGTTGTGGATAGTGGACTTCCGATGGAGGTAAGCCTAAGCCTCTAAGCCTAAGCCTCTAAGCCTAAGCCTCTAAGCCTAAGCCTCTAAGCCTAAGCCTCTAAGCCTAAGCCTCTAAGCCTAAGCCTCTAAGCCTAAGCCTCTAAGCCTAAGCCTCTAAGCCTAAGCCTCTAAGCCTAAGCCTCTAAGCCTAAGCCTCTAAGCCTAAGCCTCTAAGCCTAAGCCACTAAGCCTAAGCCACTAAGCCTTTGAATTTTTCCAGGAAGCCATCCACTTCTTCAATCTCAACGACGATAAGCGAATGTGCGCTCACCACGCCGAGTACACCGTCAACAAAATCTATCATTATCTGGGAATCAGCGAATCGTTTAGCATTTTCCTGTGCAAAATCCCGCCGAACAGCGAGCTCATGGTGTGCGCCAAAGCGATTTGTCCCAAATTCTGGACGACTCTTGTGAATACGTCCGTTGGAATGGAGCAGGGATTGTTGCAGATTCTGAATCAGTTTTGTCGGCAACACGATCCAAATGCGTGCTTTGAGGATGGTGTCGAGCTGATGAGTGTACAGAAGAATGTGGTTCAGGAGGGGTAAAAATTATTTGAAATTTTTCGAAATTTTTTTGCATAAATATACATAAAAAATTAACGCTGATTCTGAATATCACAACGAGAAAGCTCAAAAATGACTCTGAAAGCTTAAAAACCCGCATCAAACACGACCAAAAAAACAGAAGTTAGACAAGGTGGCCGTGGCCGAGTTTTCTCCAAAATGGGCGGAGTCGGCTAATAAATGTAATGCTCTGATTAGTTGCCATAATAGTTCAAAAGTGCATAAATATTTTGGCAACTTGCCTGACTCCGCCCATTTTGGAGAAAACTCGGTCACGGCCACCCAATGTAACTTCTGGTTTTTTAAAAACATGTTTGAAGCCGTTTTTCAGGGTATTAAAGTAGTTTTTGAGCGTTTTTGTTGGGATATTTGGAATCAGCGTTAATTTTTACATATGCCAAAATGAAAATTCATTTTTTTTTTTCAAAAAAATTGATTTTCGAATTTTGAACTAAATTTTCTTCTAACCTATTTCAAAAAATGCAGGATTTTTCGCTGATTCGAATGCGCCTAATTTCGCTCCTCAAAACGCAACTGAAAACTTTTTTACTCAATTTTTAAAATTTCTTTGAAAAAAATTTTTTTTTGAAATTTTCTTTGGTATTGTGAAGAACTATTTACTATGTTTTCTACCGCAAAAACGAGTCAAAACGGACTATTTTGAAGCGAGTTATGAGCGTTTGAAGTTTTTGTAAGAGAGACGCAGAGAAAGCAGACGCTCTCGTTGTCGAAGAGACGCAGAGAAACGAGACAGTGTCTGCGTCTCTCTTACAGAAACTTCAAACACTCATAACTCGCCTCAAAATGGTCCGTTTTGACTCGTTTTTTGCGGTAGAAAACATTTTAAAGCGAATTCTTCACAATCCCAAAAACAATTTCAAAAAAAAAATCAGCTAAAAAAATTGAAAATTGATTAAAAAATTTTCTTTAGCAATTTGAGCAGCGATATTGGATGCATTCGAATCAGCGAAAAATCCTGCATTTTTTGAAATAGGTTAGAAAAAATTTGAGTTCAAAATTTGAAAACTGATTTTCTCGAGTTTATTCGATTTTTTATGAACAATTTTTCTAATTTCAGACCCCCATCCAGCACCACCGTCATCTGCGCGGTGTGCTCATATACAAAATCTCGCAATAAAGTTCTCGAATTCAAGAACGCCGACGACAAACTGGTGATGATGACCAAAGTCGTGCTCTTCGACGATTTCCAAAACGAGCTAGCCCAAGACATCGTCCAATCGAAATCTGTCCACTTCGCTTGCTATCAACACTTCGAGGACACTTCGAATATGATTATCTCTTCACTCCAAATCTTCAGATTACAAGAACTCCTCACTTGCTTACACGTGGGGATCACCGCTTGGATGAAGGTCGCGGATGGGCTTCGACCGAATTTGCAATTCGCTCTTTTTAAGAAATATCTTTATTCGTTTTGTCAGAATGTGTTAAAGAATGGAATTAAGACGGGCGGAGCAAGCCAATCGCTGGAAGCCTTGAAAAGTTTGGATTCTCAAACTACAGTAACCCGTCTCATATCCGGTGCTGAGCGCCAACAAATTACAGCAACTCCTTCAAATGTGAACAACTTTTTGCAGGGCGATCGGGTAAGAATACGGTCAACAGAAAAAAATGTTCACCGAAACCCGGCTCCGCGACGTTTCGCAAGTGTGACGTTTCGCAAGTCTAAAGTTTCAAAACCAAAACGGTGCATTTGTGAAATATCGCACTTTCGAAATGTCATACTTGCGAAACGTCGCTGAGCCCAAAATCCCGATTTTAAAGGAGGATTTCGGGCAAAAAATTTTTTCGCATCAAAATATGCAGAGTTTTGCGCTGATTCCGAATATCATAACAAAAATGCTATTTTTACGGAAAATCATCATTTTTGAGCAAAATTTATTTAAAAAATAATTTTTTGAAAAAAGAAATTTCCTTAAAAAAATTTTTTTTGCATCAGATTATGCAGAATTTCGCGCTGATTCCGAATATCATAACGAAAATGCTCAAAAATGCCTCCAAACCCCCAAAAAACCGGTTGAAATAGGCCCCTTTTTCGCGAATGTGTCGCCGGTGGCCATGGCCGACGTGGCGCGCGGCCACGGCCACGGCCGACACTTTTCCGAAAAAAGGGGCGTTTGAAGCGGTTTTTCGGAATGTTGGAGGCATTTTCGAGCAATTTTGTTATGATATTCGGAATCAGCGCGAAATTCTGCATATTTTGATGCAAAAATTTTTTTTCCGAAAAATCATTTTAAAAACTTCTGCTCAAAAATAATGATTTTTCTTCAAAATTTAAAGCATTAAAATTACTTTCAGACCGTCCGGTCACCGCCACCGTCACCGGCCAAACTTCCCAAAGCCCCAAAATCGCCTTCAATCCAACAATACACATGCGGTCTATGTCTTGAAACCAGGCCCCGCCCATTCTTAAAATCAACAATTCATGATTCCGAAAGACTTCTTCTCGCAATCGGAAGGCACCTGAGCGGTGAATGGACCATCCGGGAAGCCGTTAGATTTTGGCGAGACGAAACTCCGATTTTGGTTTGCTGGGACGATTTCTGCGATGTTATCAATTTGATTTTCGGGGAGCTCGGACTCAAGCAGAAACATGATTTGCACAAATGCTCGGAAGAATTTAACGCGAGAATCATGCCCGTCGTCAATGAATGTAATCCAGATTTGACGATGAAACAGTTTCGCGCGTTTTTGGTGACGTGGACGGCGAAGAATCAATGGAGTCTTGCAACATGGGTTAGTACACTTTGAGCATCTGAAAATGTCAAATGATCGTCACAAATTTATAATTTACGAAAAAAAATTTCGAAAAAATCGATTTTCAAGTTTTAAACTCATTTTTTTTCTAACCTATTTCAAAAAATGCAGAATTATTCGCTGATTCGAATGCACCTAATATCGCTGCTCAAAACGCATTTTGAAGCGAGTTGTGAGCGTTTGAAGTTTTCGTGAGAGACGCAGACACTGTTTCGTTCCTCTGCGTCTCTACGACAACGAGAGTGTCTGCTTTCTCTGCGTCTCTCACAAAAACTTCAAACGCTCAAAACTCGCTTCAAAATGCGTTTTGAGCAGCGATATTAGGTGCATTCGAATCAGCGAAAAATTCTGCATTTTTTGAAATAGGTTAGAAAAAAAATGAGTTTAAAACTTGAAAATCGATTTTTTCGAAATTTTTTTTCGTAAATTATAAATTTGTGACGATCATTTGACATTTTCAGATGCTCAAAGTGTACTAACCCACATTGAAATAGGTTGGAAAAAATGTTAGTTAAAGCGCTATTGAAAATTTTTTTATCAACAATTTTTCAATTTGTCGCATTCTCCGCTGCCGACACATAAGCTGCTGTCGCGTTCGCCTTTGCTGACAAAAAAATGAATAAAAGTTTTCCATAGCGTTTTGGAAAGTTTTAGTCAGTTTTCTGTCAGCTGCGGCGAGCGCGATAGCAGATAGTTGATCGGCAGCGGTGAGCGCGACAAAGTGAAAATCTGTTTATAAAAAATTTTCTACAGCGTTTTGAGCAGCGATATTATGTGCATTCGAATCAGCGAAAAATTCTAAATTTTTTGAAATAGGTTGGAAAAAAATTGAGTTCAAAATTTGAAAATCGATTTTCTCGAGTTTTAATTTTTGACTCCAATTTTGACGATTATTTGATCTCCGAGACATTTCGCAAGTGGACATCTCGAAAGTAAGACAATTCGCAAGAAGACATTCGGAAAAAATGAAATTGCGTTTTCGCCTAATTAAAAAAAAATTTTTCGTTCTTTTTACTTACGCAAATAAGTCTCCATTATAAAACCGCAATTGATATATCGGAATGTCTCACTTTCGAGATGTCCGCTTGCGAAATGTCCCGGAGCCATCATTTGAGTATTATTCGATTTTCCCAAGTTTCACCGCGCTCCACTGCGAACTTGGGGAAATTCAAAATTTTGAGTTTTCCCGCTCACCTGTTTCTCATGTAGGTCACGTCGAAAATACAAAATCAACAAAATTATAACTTTTGACGTGACCTACATGAGAAAAAAGTGAGCGGGAAAGCTCAAAATTTTGAATTTCCCCAACTTGGCAATGGAGCGCGATGAAACTTGGGAAAGATAATACAAATCCAAGATGAAATCCCAACTACAGTAACCTCGACGATAATACTTGCAGAAAAAGCACACAAACCCGAGATACCACCCGAACGCGTTGCCTCCAGTGAGCACGGACTCTTCGGAACCTCTGCTCATCTCTACAGGCACGCCTTGCCGACTGTGCGGTGTCATGAAAAACACGCAAAGCATGTTTCGACTGAAACTGCGAAGAGACATGTTGGTGGTGATGATCGCTTGGCATTGCGATAAGAGCTTCGATATAGAAGACGCGCGGCGATTCATCAGCGCACCGGCACTCGTCTGTATGTGTCATATCAGAGAAGCGGCGCTGATCATTTTCTCGCTTCTCGAAATTACGACGATCGATCAGTTGCCGACGGAGAGGAATCGAACGATGGCGCGTTTCTTGTGGACCGCGCAACAGGTGGCGCAGACGACGAAGATTTTGTTTGGAGATTTAATTGGAATGATTCGAGACTTCAACGTGGCGAATAATGCGGTTATTATGAACACGGTGGGTACACGTGGCGGAGCCCCCACTTTTTGAGAACCTCGGCCACGGCCACCCAAGACAGAATTTTTGAGCCTTTGGAATACATCGCTCGAGCGGGAATTCAATCTTATTTTGATTTGTACACAAAAATGTTTTAAATTAAATTTTTGAGCTCCATTTTTTTCTAAACTATTTCAAAAAATGCAGAATTTTTCGCTGATTCGAATGCACTCGATTTCGTCGCTCAAAACGCCATAGAAACTGTTTTATGAGCGTTTGAAGTTACAAGAAGAGAGACGGCGAGAAAGCAGACACTTTCGTTGTCGAAGAGACGCAGAGAAAGCAGACAGATAAAACTCGAAAAAATCGATCTTCAAATTTTGTACTCAATTTTCTTCTAAACTATTTCAAAAAATGCAGAATTTTTCGCAGATTCGAACGCGCATAATTTCGCCTCTTAAAACACTGTAGAGAAATTTTTCAAGCGATTTTTAGACATCTGAAATTTCAATTTTTGAAAGTTGTCTAAAAATTTTTCTACACCGTTGTGAGCGACGAAATCAGGCGCATTCGAATCAGCGAAAAATTCTGCACTGTTTGAAAAAGGTCAGAAAAAAATGAGTCAAAGTTTGAAAATCGATTTTTTCGAGTTTTATCGATATTTTTTGCAAAAAAATTATTGTTATTTCCGTAAGTGCTGGAACTGGGACGATTATTTGAGTACATATAGAAACTGACTGTAATCCTGGCTCCGCGACATTTCGGAAGAGAACGTTTCGAAAGTGTGACGTCTCGCAAGTGTGACATTTCGCAAGTGGGCAGTTTGATCAAATATTATGGTTCTTTTTTCTAGGCAAAGCGCGCTCCGCTGCACTAGGCGGCCCTTTTTGGTGGAAGAGCATTTTCCCAACGCTAGTCCGCCGCCGAGTGCAGCGGAGCGCGCTTTGCCTAGAAAAAAGAACCACAAAACGAGCTCAAGTGCTACAATGGTTTGAAATTTTTGCTTTCGAAACGTCACACTTTCGAAAAGTGGTAATTCTAATTCAAATAATTTTTTCAAACATTTCCAGTGTCCCCAACCGCAAACCGCCTTCAAACCTCAGCCGTTCCGATGTGCCCTTTGCCTGAAACCAAAAAGCCGAACACAAATGCACGTGGTAAGAGAACGAAACGAGCGACTTCTGATCGCAGTCGGATGGCTCTTATTGGGTAAATGTGAATTCGATCGAGCCAAAACTCTGACGGAAGTGCCATCGTTCGACACGTGTGAGGAGCATTTCGGCGATGTGTCTAAACGAATTTTCGAGGAGTTGAACGTCAAGACGAAACAGGATTTGAGACTGTGCCCGATGGAATCGAAGCGGAAATTGATGGTGACGGTGAACGTTTTGGATCCATCTGCAGTGTACCACTATTTCTGGAATTCTCTGGAATTGTGGTGTTTTACGAACGCGGACAGCATCGTTTTTGAAGTGAGCTCGTTTTTTTTTCAAAGAAAAATTGGTTTCCAGGCATCCGATTTTTCTGAAATTTTGTGAATGTATTGGGCAACTCTAGAACTCCATTTTTGTAGTTGACAAAATTTTCGTAAAACCAAAATCCAGTCAGTTAGACCGAATAGATTGAAATATTCTGGCCAAAACGGGCCGTCGGCTCCGCGACGTCTCGAAAGTGTGTCGTTTTGCAAATGCGACGTTTCGAAAGTGCGAGCCCGTTTCGTAGGATATATAATCAAATGTCACAGAGTTCGCACTTCCGAAATGTCGCACCTTCGAAACGTCGCACCTTCGAAATGTCGCGGAACCGGATTTTGGCTCTATGAAAATGTGATCAACTGCAAAAATAGAGTTTTCTAGACGTGTTCAATACATCCGCAAAATTTCAAGAAAATCAGATGTCTGTAAACCACCCGACACACTTTCGAAACGTCGCGGAGCCGACGGCCCGTTTCGGCCAGAATCATACATATGCATGATAAAAGTCGAGGTTACTTCAATCTATTTCGTCTAACTGACTCGCTTTCGAAATGTTCACTTTCGAAATGGCCCTGAGCCTAAAAAATTACAGTAATCCTACTTTAACTAATTTTTTTTTAATTTCCAGTGTCCCCAACCGCAAACCGTCTTCAAACCTCAGCTGGTCCGATGTGCCCTTTGCCTGAAGCCAAAAAGCCGAACACAAATGCGCTCGGTAAGCGAACGAAACGAGCGACTTCTGATCGCAATCGGATGGCTCTTATTGGGCAATTGTGGACTCGAACGAGCCAAAGCGCTGACGGAAGTGCTGTCGTTCGACACGTGTGAGGAGCATTTCGGCGATGTGGCTTATCGCATTTTCGAGGAGTTGAACGTCACGTCGAAACAGGATTTGAGACTGTGCCCGATTGAGTGGAAGCGAACGTTTATGGCTACGGTGAACGTTTTGGACCCATCTGCAGTGTACGGCAATTTCTGGCCTGCTCTGGAATTGTGGTGTTGTAAGAACGCGAATAGTTTTAGTTTTGATGTGAGTCACTTTTTGGTTAATTTTTTAAAAAGTACAGTAATCTACACGAATCTACAGTACTGTACATGAAATTGGACAGTTTTTAAGTTGAAAATTGTCAACTTTTTTGAGGATTCGAAAAACTAGTGTGGTTTTAGGCATCCGATTTTTCTGCAGTTCTTTGTTTTTGGGCTCTGGGACATTTCGAAAGTTGGGCGTTTCGAAAGTGTGACATTTGAAAAAGTGCGACTTTTCGCAAGTACGATGTTTTGAAAGTGCGACGTTTCGAAATTGAGATGTTTTTTTGCGAAACGTCACACCTTCGAAGTGTCACACTTTCGAAATGTCACAAAATTTCAGAAAAGTCGAATGTCTGGAATACACTTTTTCAAACCCTGAGAGTTAGCTTTTTTTTCAACTAAACACACGACAACGTTTATATACGGTTTTGCAGTACTGTAGAGTACTGTAGACTAGTCAGATTACTGTAGATCGCAGTTAGAATTCCAAAATCCTATAGTAATTTGATTGTCTTTTCCAGGAATCGATTCCCATTTTCGTGCACACCAAAACCCCACAATCTCAACGTCCACAACATCCGCGAGTCCTTCAAAACGGCATCGTTTGCACAGTATGCCGAAAACGCCGACGTACACAAGAAATGAGAGCGATAAGATCGGGAAACGATAAAATTGTGCTGCTCACCGGATTCGTCTTCAACGAGCTGTGTTCAATTCAAAAATCGAAAGAGCTTCTCGATCCAAAAGTTCAAATCCTTAACCTATGCTCCTATCACATTCCCGATGCGATAAATTCGATTCAGAACAAATTGAAAGCGAAAAATTCTGACCGAAATTGGATGCAAGATGTTATGCCTACTGTAAATGTGATTTGTCCGGAGTTGTCGAATGTGGACTTTTCGGAAATGCTCAGAGATTTTATGTTGAGAAATAAGGATGTCATCAAGGCATAATAATTTTTTTTTCATTTTTTAAAAAATATAATTACTTTTGCTCAAGTGTCATATCTTGCTTTCTGGTCATGGTTTTTTGTTATTGCTGGATAAATTTTTTAAATTTCGTTATGACAGTAATGAGCTCAAAAACTTCAGCTACAGTATACCCGAAATTCAGAATCTGCTAATTAGAATCCAAATGAAATCTAGACGAACAAGAACTACTGTAACTAATAAGCTGAAAATGCTCCAAATTCGATGAAAATTAGGCTCCGCGATATCTCGAAAGTGACATTCCGAAAGTATGACATTTCGCAAGTGTGACGTTTCGCAAGTGCGACATTTCGAAGGTGTGACATTTCGAAAGTGTGACATTTTGCAGATGCGACATTTCGAGATTTTGACGTTTCGCAAGTGCGACATTTCGAAAGTGCGACGTTCAGCAAGTGTGACATTTTGAAAGTGTGACGTTTCGCAAGTGTGACATTTTGAAAGTGTGACGTTTCGAAAGTGCGACGTTTCGAAGGTGTGACGTTTCAAAAGAGCGGCACTGTACTGACAGGCACTTTTCCCCAGAATGGTTTAATATTTTTGCTTTCGAAACGTAACACTTTCGTTGGAATCGACCGATTCTTGTTGGTTTTGAAAGATGACGTCACCGTTTCCAGTCGTCCTTCCCAGGGGGCTGAATATATGTGTACGTCAACACGATGGGTCGATTTCTGGGGTCCATAAGATAGATGGTACCGTTTTTTGTGTTCCTAATGAACCTGGGTCAATTACTTTTCTCTCAAAGAAAGACTGGGAGTCTAAGTATCAAAAAGTCCATAAACCTGAAAATGTAAAAATCCACGAATACAAAACCTCGGTCGATCTGCTAAACTTTCCGACCAAATGACCCACATCAGTTTCCTACAGTACTCTTCATTGGTCTTTCTGAAACTCCATTGTTAGTTAGTGAGCATTCCAAATCAATCTTTTCAACGTATTCTTGGTCCTTAATTATTTTGATTATTGTCTATGATCCAGATGTTCTTACCTTTGTGAACCTCTGTGAACTCGTATGGACTACATTGGCCTTAGTTTTCCCGTCACCGTCTTTGTGTGAACCCTTGCCTTTTTTCCCATAAGCAAAACTCTGAGTCCATGAGAGCCTACATACTGTACATTAGATAGTTGTCTTTGTTTTTGCCAATGTTTTTGCCACTTTTTTAATGATTATTTACTCTGGAAATCGACTTTTGTGTTCATCTATCTAGGGTTCTTGTCGCGAAGGTTTCGAACCTACAGTTAGAATTAAAATAGGATTACAGTAATCTGTTTGTTTATTCAAATAATTGCCCCGATTCCAGTATTTCCGATAAAAACAATATTTTTTCATAAAAAAAAACTCCAGGAAATAGATTTTCAAATCGCGAACTTACATTTTTTCTATAGTCATATTCTGTTTGTACTCAAAAGATTAATTCCAGTATTCACGGAAACAACAATTTTTTTCAGTAAAAATCGATAAAACTCGAGAAAATCGATTTTCAAAATTTTTGCTCAATTTTTTTTCTAACCTATATCAAAAAATTCAGAATTTTTCGCCGATTCGAATGCACTCGATTTCGTCGCTCAAAACGGTCTAGAAACTGTTTTATGAGCGTTTGAAGTTTCTGTGAGAGACGCAGAGAAAGCAGACACTCTCGCTGTCGGAGAGACACTGAGAAACGAGACAGTGTCTGCGTTTTTCACGAATAAATACGGATCATTTTTGAGCGAGTTTTGAGCGTTTGAAGTCTTCTTGAGAGACGCAGACACTGTCTCGTTTCTCTGCGTCTCTACGACAACGAGTGTCTGTATTCTCTGTGTCTGTTTTACAGAAACTTCAAACGCTCATAACTCGCTTCAAAATGGTCCGTTTTGACTCGTTTTTGCGGTAGAAAACATAGTAAATAGTTCTTCACAATACCGAAGAAAATTTCAAAAAAAATTTTTTTTTTCAAAATATTTTTTAAAATTGAGTAAAAAGTTTTTTTGCGTTTTGAGCTGCAATATTAGTTTCATTCGCATCAGCGAAAAATACTATATTTTTTGAAATGGGTTCTAAAAAAATTGCTGAAAATCGATTTTTATGCAAAAACTCTCATAACTCGCTTCAAAATGTGCTTAATGCAACGATATTAGGTGCATTCGAATCAGCGAAAAATTCTGCATTTTTTGAAATAGGTTAGAAAAAAATTGAGTTTGAAATTTGAAAATCGATTTTCTCGAATTTTATCGATCTTTTTTTCGTAAATACTGGAATTGTGACAATCTTTTGAGTACAACCACAAAGTGACAGTAACAGCTTTTCAATTTTCCGCGTTTTCAGATTATGTGCAAGACTCTTACTAAGGATACCAAAGAATTGTCCGCCTTCCGCTCTGCCTGCAAGGCTGCTCAACGGACAATTCAAAAGCTGACGATCCGTCGTCCATTGGAGAGTACCGAGCTCTTGGCTGTGCTTGTGGAAGCAATCGGAGTGAGCAACTTGTCGGGATGCAATTTGGAATGCGATCCGGTACAGGTAGACGCATTCCGAATTATCGATGAGCAACGCGTTGAGTTGCTCAGATTGAAGGAGGAAATGGAGAAGAAGGAAAAGTGAGTATTTTTAAAGTAGGAGTACATTCTTTTTTTATTTTCTCAAATGATCGTCCCAATTCCATTATTTAATTTTGCACAAAATCGTTAAAACTCGAGAAAATCGATTTTCAAAACGTCAACTAACATTTTTTCGAACTTATTTCATGAACGTAGAATTTTTTGCTGATTCGAATGCACCTAATATCGCTGAACACCGACCACTTTGAAGCGAGTTATGAGCGTTTGAAGTTTTCCTGAGAGACGCAGACAATGTTTCGTTTCTCTGCGTCTCTCACAAAAACTTCAAACGCTCATAACTCGCTTAAAAATGCGTTTTGAGCAGCGATATTAGGTGCATTCGAATCAGCGAAAAATTCTACATTCATTGAAATAGGTTAGAAAAAATTCCAGGTGAAAATCGATTTTTTAACGATTTTTGTGCAAAAATATTGTTATTTTCGTAAATAATGGAATTGGGACGATTATTTGAGAAAAAAGAGTGGAATCCTACTTTAAATCGATATTTGAAATTACAGTATTTCCAGTACATCAATCGAGAGCGAAATCCAGAAGATGCTCATCACTCTCGAGGAGTACCAAAAAGAAACCTCCAGAAAATTTCAAGAAATGAGAGGCTCGGAGGGAATTCAAAAATGCATCGACGACGATCAGATGAAGATGGCGATGGAGAAAATTGAAAAGTTGGAGAAGGAGAATTCGACGCTCAAGGATCAAGTGACTTCGAATTTCTTTGAGTTGGAGCATAGAGCTCAGAAAATCCAAGAGAAGGATCAGAAGATCCAGAAGGCTAAGAAGATTTTGAGAAAGAAAAATGAAACTATTCAAGAGCTCACCTCATCTATAAATGAACTGGAGATGGAGGTTCAGGAGCAGTATCAGAGGACCTCAATTCTCCAGAAGGATCTTCAGGACTCCGAGAGTTCTAGTAGAGAGATTCTGAGATCCCACGATAGAGTAGTTCAGACCCTGATGGAGCAAAAAGAAAAAGACAAAGAGATGATTGAGGAATTGCTCAAGAAACAGGAGGCCCATACTTCGAGAATCGCTTATCTCACGAGGAGGAACCAATTTTTGAGGAGTGAAGCTAATAGTCGAGTACAGGCACTGAAGGATTCGGTGGCTCAGAAGGATATGGAGATTGAGTCGTTGAAGGAGCGTGTGACGGAGACATGGAGATAGATTGAGTCTTGATAATTGGGCTCCGCGAAATTTTGAAAGCTGAAATTCCGAAAGTGCGACGTTTCACAAGTATGACGTTTCGAAAGTGCGACGTTTCACAAGTATGCCGTTTCGCAAGTGTGACGTTTCGCAAGTGTGACATTTCGAAAGTGTGACTTTTCAGAAGAAAAACGTTGCAATTGTGAAATGTCACACTTTCGAAATGTCCCACTTGCGAAACGTCACACTTTCGAAACGTCGCGGAGCCGAAAATTGGGCTCCGTGTAATTTCAAAAACAGAAATTTCGAAAGTGCGACGTTTCGAAAGTAAACATTTAATATTATTTTGGGGGAACTTACCTCTCAGTACAGTTCAGCATTTTTTTGTTTTCAAACCGCCGCACTTTCGAAATGTCTGTTTTTGAAACTTCGCTGAGCCGATAATTCTGGTTTTTTGTTTTGAATAAATCATTAAGTCTATAATTTCGACATTCTAATCAGACTCATTCATTTGGAGATACACTTGAGAGTTTAAAATCGAGTTACAGTATCCTTGAGCCAAGAATCTCAAAAATTCAATGTTGGTCACGATTATACTCCTTTTGAAGCCCTCATCAGGCTGAGCTCAAAAATATAGCTGTAGTCGAATTTAGAGCATTTTGAGCAGATTTAGAGCCAAAGGAAAAGTTTTTTTTTTCGAAATTTCAAAAAATTTCATTTCGAGTCAAAAGTGATATAGGTTATCCTCGTTTTGCATCTCTCAACCAGGCTAAACTCGAAAATATATCTATCGTCGAATTTGGAAAAAATTCAGTTGATTTTGAGTCAAAATTAAAAAAAAAATTCTGATCCAAAATTAGGAAAATTAAGTAAAGTTGGTTTTTTAAAAAATTTTATAATTCAACAACGGTCAACAATGTAATAACAACAAAAAAGTGATCCATAAGGAGATAGGTGCATCACGGAAGTTTATTGAATGATTCCTCTCTGGAAATTAAAAATAGTTATAATTGGAAAGAAAATCTAGGAAAAGCTCACATGTGCATCGAAATCTCCCACTTTCTTCGCTAATTTTAAAACCGCCGATTTGAACTGAAGCACAGTCATTTCCGGAAAAACACTATTCACGGTTAACATCAACTTTCTCAACAACTTTCCAGAGCAACTGGAGACTTCCGAAGTATTCTGAATTCCAAGAAAATCCAAAATCTTCATCATTGATGTTCGAAAATGCTTCCTACAACTGAGTTCCTTATTTCCAGACATAATGAATTTCTCAGCTTCTTCCATCGTATGCGACTCCCGAATAATGCATCCAAGCATTATTAGGGCCCTTGATTTTTTCGATTTGACACTAATGAATTTATCTTTTGGGTGAATGAGTTGACAAACTCCACAAGTGGCTGATTCTTCCTTATCAACAACTTCTGTAGCTGCTTCCGTGACTACTGGAGCTTGAATTTCCTATAAAAGAACGCACAATTTCATCAATTATTTTACAAGATAAACCTGTTTCTCGAATTTCTCCGCCTTCCTCGCGATCTCACGAACCGAATCTTTGAACTGAGCCACCCTCGTACTCGGAAGAATAGCTTTCACAGTTTCCATTATCTTATTCATCAATTCATCTGAGCAATCATCAATTTCTCGAGCATTTCGGATTCCTAAGCGTTTGTAAATCAAATGATTCTCTTCTTCCAAGTGCTTATGACAAATGGGTTCTGGTTTCGCTGATTGAACCAATCGTCTTGCTTCTTCAAGTGTGTGCGTTCCCATCAAAATACACCCTGTCATGATCAAAGTTTTCACAATTTTCGATGTCAGTCTGCATAGTTTGACTCGCGATTCTAGACATTTGCAGACAGAGCAACGATATTTCTTGCGAGCAGTTGTCTCGGTCTGAAATTATCTTTGAATCGAGAAAATTTGGAAAATCTTACATATTGAGGGAGTGACTCATTCTTTCCGGCAATTTCTCCAACGGATTTTTTGAATTGAGCGTCTGTCATTTCCGGATGTAAACTATTCGCAGTTCTCATCAGCTTTTCCATCAACTCTGTTGAACAGTCGGAAATTTGTGCAGGATTCTGGATTTTGAGATAACTGAGAATCTTTTTGATTGCTTTCTTGACATCCTTGTGACACATCACTACTTTTTCCTTCTCAAATCGACCATATGCGTGCTCGAGAGTGAATTTCACACGTAGAATACATCCAACCATAACCACCGTTTTTGCATTCGTCGATGAGAACTTGCTCACTGTTTCCCTTGGTCGAATACGAACGCAAATTGAACATCGATAGTTAATTTCTTGCTTAGTCGGCTTAACGCTGAAAGACGTTTCTAATTGAATATAAACTGAGCCTACTCCTCACTATTTTTTCCTGTTTCTGAAAAGAAACTGGGTCAAAATGCATCCTTTCCGTGTGGTCGTGAGATTCGGATTCACAGAATTGATTTTAGACATTAACATTTTCTCCACTGCTTTCGGATCTCGAATATGTTCTTCAATTCTCGTACTAGCTTCGACAAAGTGGGAAAAACAAACATAAGGCCTTTGCCAACCGACGAAGTGACTGATAGTTTCGCTTGAAGCAAATTGATCGGGAACCAATGCTGCGAGAATGAACTTGTCTCCCTCCACAGAAATATTTTTCATCGATTTCAGTGGCACTAAATCCGTGCAAATCGGACACTTTCGTCTCAAAACTTTCGTTTGTTCGACAAGCGGTTTCGAATTCTCCGAATCCATTGGTTCTCCTTTTCCGTTTTCAGCGGAAACTAATTTTCTTTTTTTCATCGGTTGCTCCATATTTTCCTTTTCGTTTGAACCAGACGAATCTTTCAAAGTCCTCTTATTTGAACTCATCTGAAAAAATTTACATTGGAATCTGAAAGAAAAAGAAAATGGGAAATTCAAGTAGAGAAGTTCTGAACATTCCACACGATATGAGTGAGACAAGAGAGGAGTAAAGATGTTTCTTTTACTTCAATTTTTCAACAATGAGATCAACAATAACAAGAAATAATAACAAAACATAACAAGAGGAAATTAATTAGAATTGAAGAAACTATCTCGAAATCTGTGCATTTTTATCAGGTTGCTGGAAGCACTCTCTGAAAAATAACAAGTGATAACCGAAAAAGCTAGGAAAAGCTCACATTTGCATCGAATTCTTTGATTTTCTTCGCTAATTTTAAAACAGTTGATCTGAATTGGTCGATAGTCATTCCAGGGAGAATATTATTAACAGTAATCATCAATTTCTTCATCAACTTTCCAGAGCAACTGGAGACTTCTGAAGCATTCTGAAGTCCAAGAAAATCCAAAATCTTCTTAATTGATGTTCGAAAATGCTTCCTACAACTGAGTTCCTTATTTCCAGACTTAATGAATTTCTCTGCTTCTTCCATCGTATGCGACTCCCGAATAATGCATCCGAGCATTATTAGAGCCTTTGATTTTTTCGATTTGACAGCGAGGAATTTATCTTTTGGATGGGTGAGTTGGCAAACTCCGCAAGTGGCTGTTCCATCCTGTTCGACAACGTCTTTACCTTCTTCTGTGACTTCTGGAGACAGAGTTTCCTTTAAAAAATCTTACTATTTTATTAGTTATTTCACTAGATCTACCTGTTTCTGGAATTTCTCCGCCTTTTTCGCAATCTCCCGAACCGAATCTTTAAAATGAGAAATTCTCATATCAGGAAGAATTGAATTCACAGTTTCCATCATCTTATTCATCAAATCATCGGAGCAATCATCAATTTTCCGAACGTTTCGGATTCCTAGCCGTTTGTAAATCAATTGATTCACTTCTGTGAAATGCTTGCGACAAACGTATACTCTTTTTCCTGACTGAACCCATCCTATTGCTTCTTCAATTGTGTGCGTTTCCCTCAAGACACACACTGCCATAATCGAAGTCTTCACATTTATCGAATGCAGTTGACACATTTTTGGCAAACACTCTTTGACTACACTACTCTTTGACTACACCTACTCTTCGACTCCACTTTCTCTTTGACTACACTTGCTCTTTGACTACACTTTTCTCTTTGACTACACTTGTCTCTTTGACTACATGTTCTCTTTGACTTCACTTTTTCTCTTTGACTACACCTATCAAGATTCCAAATCACTAATTCATCTGAAATTCAGGCTTAGAAAGGTTTTGAAGTGTTCTATTACGTGCTAAGTTTACTGACAAGGCGTTTTCTAAGCCTGATTTTTCGAATGGACCTCAGAATTGGCACAATTTTTTCAGAAAAGTGTAGTCAAAGAGAAAAATGAAGTCAAAGAGTATGTGTAGTCAAAGAGACAAGTGTAGTCAAAGAGAAAAGTGTAGTCAAAGAGCAAGTGTAGTCAAAGAGAAAGTGGAGTCAAAGAGTAGGTGTAGTCAAAGAGTAGTGTAGTCAAAGAGTGTTTGCCCACATTTTTAGTTGTAACTCTGAAGACATGCATACTGAGCAACGACGTGTAATGCGAGCAGTTGTCTCGGCCTGAAATGTTCTTTGAAACACAATAATTTGTGAAAATCTTACATATTCACGGAGTTGCTCATTCTTTCCGGCAATTTCTCTAACGGATTTTTTGAATTGAGCGTCTGTCATTTCCGGAAGTAAACGATTGACAGTTATCATCAGCTTTTTCATCAACTCTGTTGAGCAATCGGAAATCTCTGCAGGATTCTGGACCTCGAGATAATTCAAAATCTTTCTGATAATCTTCTTAAGATCCTTGTGACACACCGATACTCTTTTCTTCTCAAATCGACCATATGCGTGCTCGAGAGTGAATTTCTCGCGTAGAATGCATCCAACCATTACGACCGTTTTCGAGCTCTTCGATGAGAACCCACTCACTGTTCCCCTTGGCCGAAGGCGATCGCAAATTGAGCATCGAAAACTGATAGCGTTTTTTGTCGGCTTAACACTGAAAAAAAGTTTCTAATTGAATATAGGCTGAGACTATTTCGTACCGTTTTTTCTTGTTTCTAAAGAGAAACTGAGTCAAAATGCATTCCTTCCGTGTAGTTGTGAGATTCGGGTTCACAGATTGAATTTTAGGCATCAAAATTTTCTCTACTGCTTTCGGATCTTGAATATATTCTTCAATTCTTGTACTAGCTTCCACAATATGTGAAAAACAGACTCGAGTAAACTTCATTGCGATGAACTGGCTGATAGTTTCGCTTGAAACGAATTGATCAGGAACCAATGCTACGAGAATGAACTTCTCTCCCTCCAAAGAAATGTTTTTCATGAATTTCTGTGGTACAATATCCGTGCAAATCGGACATTTATGTCTCAACTTTTGTTGAACAGGGGCTTTAGGATTCTCCAAATTTTTCTCAGCGGAATCGAGTTTTCGTTGTTTCGCCGGTTTCTCCATATTTTCTTTTTCATTTAACCCGGGTAAATTCTTCAAAGTCCTCTTCTTTACGCTCATCTGAAAAGCCTTACATTGGAATCTGAAAGAAAAGAACATCGGAAATTCAAGTAAAAATTCGGAGCATTTCACACCAGGTAAGTGTAAAAAGAGAGGAGTAATAGCAATTTTTTAAAATTTTTTCAGCAATGAGATCAACGATAACAAGAAAAAGTAACAAAACATAACAAGAGAAAATTAGTTAGAATTGAAGAAATTATCTCGAAATCTGTGCATATTTATCAGGTTGCTGGAAGTACTCTCTGAAAAATAACAATAGTTATAATTGGAAAGAAAAGCTAGAAATCTTACATGTGCATCGAACTTTTTGATTTTCTTCGCCAACTTTGAAACATTGGATTCAAATTGAATCACAGTCATTTCAGGGAGAAGATCATTTACAGTAATCATCAAGTTCTTCATCAACTTTCCAGAGCAACTGGAGACTTCTGAAGCATTCTGGATTCCAAGAAAATCCAAAATCTTCTTCATTGATGCTCGAAAATGCTTCCTACAACTGAGTTCTTCTTTTTCCGACGATACAAATTCTCTTGCTTCTGGAAGAGTATGCGACTCCCGAATAATGCATTGACAGCTAGGAATTTTTCTCGAGGGTGGATAAGTTGACAAACTCCGCAAGTGGCTGGTTCTTCCTGGAAAATGGAAGAATTTTAAATTTCGAAGCTTTTCATCTATGCTCACCTCTCCTTTATTCGACTCTTGAGCATCTTCGTTTGTCAGTACTTCAGTGACTTGTGGAGCAAGAGCCGCCTGTAAGTGAACGTTCATAATAACAATCCGTTTTTCCCTAAACATACCAATTTTTCGAACCTTTCCGCCTTTTTTTCCATTTCACGAACTGAATCTTTGAATTGAGAGATTCTGATACTCGGAAGAATCGAATTCACAGTTTCCATCATCTTAATCATCAGCTCATCCGAACAATCATTAATTTCTCGAGCATTTCTGATTCCAAGGCGTTTGTAAATCGATTGATTCACTTCTTTGAAATGCTTGTAACAAACGTATTCCACTTTCTTCGACTTCACCAACCGTCTTGCTTCTTCAAGGGTGTGAGTTTCTCTCAAAACGCACACTGCCATAACCGAGGTTTTCAAGTTGATCGATGTCAGATGGCTAATTTGTGACTCTACACATTTGCAAACTGAGCAGCGATATGTCTTGCGAGCGGTTGCTTCGACCTAAAAAATAGTATGCTACTCCAAAACACCACAAGAATTCAATTTCATTCAGAAATAAACCTACATCTTTTGGGAGAGGTTCTATCTTGCTAGCTAATTCCTTGACTGATTTTTTGAATTTAGCGTCTGTCATTTCCGGAAATAGACTATTCGCAGTTCTCATCAGCTTTTTCATCAACTCTGTTGAGCAATCAGAAATCTCTGCAGGATTCTGGATTTCGAGATAACTGAGAATCTTTTCGATTGCTTTCTTGATATCCTTGCGACACACCAATACTCTTTTCTTCTCAAATTGACCATATGCGTGCTCGATAGTCAGTTTTTCACGTAGAATGCATCCAACCAACACCACCGTTTTCGAATTCATTGATTTGAACTCACTCACTGTTTCCCTTGGCCGCAGGTGATCGCAAATTGAGCATCGAAAATTGAGAGCGTCTTTTGTCGGCTTAACACTGAAAAAAGTTTCTAATTGAATATAGACTGAGACTATTTCGTACCGTTTTTTCTTGTGTCTGAAGAGAAACTGAGTCAGAATACATCCTTTCCGTGTAGTTGTGAGATTCGGATTCACAGATTGAATTTTAGGCATCAAAATTTTCTCCACGGCTTTCGGATCTCGAATATGCTCTTCAATTCTCGTACTAGCTTCCACAAAATGATCAAAACAAACATGAGGCCTTTTCATACCGACGAACTGACCGATACTTCCGCTTAAAGGAGGATTCCGACCAAAAAATAATTATGCTTTAAACTGTGTAGGAGAGTGAGTAGATTACGAATATCGAAGTGAAACAGCTTGAAAAAATTCGTAACGCTCAAAAAACGCGATCGCCGGTGCTCAAAGTGATCCCTGATGGAAGAGAAATTACGCGGCCGCCCGCAAATTTCGCAATATTTTTCAAATTTCTCTTCCATCAGGGATCACTTTGAGCACCGGCGATCGCGTTTTTTGAGCGTTACGAATTTTTGCAAGCTGTTTCACTTCGATATTCGTAATCTACTCACTCTCCTACACAGTTTAAAGCATAATTATTTTTTGGTCGGAATCCTCCTTTAATACAAATTTGTCAGGAACCATTGCTGCGAGAATGAACTTGTCTCCCTCCAAACAAATCATTTTCATGAATTTCTGTGGTACCATATCCGTGCAAATCGGACATTTATGTCTCAAAACTTTCGTTTGTTCTACAGGCGGTTTCGAATTCTCCGATTCCATTGGTTCTCCTTTTTTGTTTTCAGCGGAAGTTAATTTCCTTTTTTTCATTGGTTTCTCCATATTTTCCTTCTCGTTTGACTCGAGGGAATCCTTCAAAGTTCTCTTCTTTGAACTCATCTGAAAAATTTTACATTGGAATCTGAACAAAAAAGAATCGGAAAGTCAAGTAGAGAAGTTCTGAACATTTTAATCAAGGTAAGTGAGACAAGAGAGGAGTAATTGCAATTTTTTCATAAAATTTTTCAACGATCAACAATAACAAGAAAAAGTAACAAAATGTAACAAGTGAAAACAAATAAGAATCGAAGAAACGATCTCGAAATCTGTGCATTATTATCGGGATGCAGGAAGTACTCTCTGAAAAATAGAAATAGTGATAATTGGGAAGAAAAGCTAGAAATCTTACATGTGCATCGAACTTTTTGATTTTCTTCGCCAACTTTGGAACAGCTAATTTGAACTGAATCACGGTCATTTCAGGAAAAATATCGTTTACAGTAATCATCAAGTTCTTCATCAACTTTCCAGAGCAAATGGAGACTTCTGAAGGCTTCTGGATTCCAAGAAAATCCAAAATCTTCTTCATTGATGTTCGAAAATGCTTCCTACAACTGAGCTCTTCATTTTCCGACGATACAAATTCTCTTGCTTCTGGAAGAGTATGCGACTCCCTAATAATGCATCCGAGCATTATCATAGCCTTCAATTTTCTGGATTTGACACTATTTCAGCAATGAGATCAACGATAACAAGAAAAAGTAACAAATATATAACAAGAGAAAACAAATTAGAATTGAAGAAACGATCTCGAAATCTGTGCATTATTATCGGGATGCAGGAAGTACTCTCTGAAAAATATAAACCAGGTGGATGTCGCCCCTTCGGGGCTCATCCACCTGGCCTTCGCTTTCTCTAGGTTTTGAACCTACTGTTCCATGTTGAGAGCCTTCGGCTCTTTTTCTTGAAACTGTGAATCGTCGGTTTCATTTTCAGAGCCTTCGGCTCTTTTTCCTAAAACAGGGAACCTTCGGTTCCGTTTTTAGAGTCTTCGGCTCTTTTTCTTAAAACTGTGAACCTTCAGAACAACAAAGTGGCACATTTAGTACTTCTTAGAATCAGATTAGACACACTTTGGAACTTCGAACTACGATAAAACCCTTTCAACCTCAACTTCTCCAAAATTTTCCTAAATATTCTGTCTCCTCGCGTCGAGACGAACAGAATGATATAAAATTCAACTAAATTATCTTTCTTCGTCGTCGATCTCACCCCGAACTTGGGTAACTGAACCGCCTTGCCCCTCCTGTCGGTGGGGGTAGTTCAGAGAAGCGGCCGACATAAACCGGGTTCGCGTCGGCCACTATACTTTGTGTGTGCGCTGCCTCACTGCCGCCGCGCAAGTGAAAATGAACCTAATTGGTCAGAAAAAGTGCTCCAGGAGGCTTCAAAATCGGAATTGTGAAAAACTAAAAAATCGTGCATCATCCTCATATAATCAGGAACAAACTGTGAAAATCTCAAAAGAATCGGTTAACTTTGAAGCGAGTTATGGCTTGCAACACATTTTCGGTACCGAAATTAGTACTGAAAATGCACGAACAGAGCCGTAACTTGCTCAATTTTTGAGATATCAAAAATCTAAACATATGGGCATCAACGTAGACAAATTTCTGATCTTTCTGTAAAATTTTCATCCAAATCGGTTCAGTTTGAGCTGAGTTACAGCGTGACACATACAAACAGACATACGGAAATCACTGGTTGTTATTAGTAAAGATAGTGATAATTGGGAAGAAAAGCTAAAAATCTCACATGTGCATCGAACTTTTTGATTTTCTTCGCCAACTTTGTAACAGCTGATTTGAATTCATCAATAGTCATTTCAGGGAGAAGATCATTTACAGTAATCATCAATCTTCTCATCAACTTTCCAGAGCAACTGGGGACTTCTGAAGCATTCTGAACTCCGAGAAAATCTAAAATCTTCTTCATTGATGTTCGAAAATGCTTTCTACAAATGAGTTCTTCCTTTCCAGACATAATGAATTTCTCTGCTTCTTCCATCGTATGCGACTCTCGGATAATACATCCGAGCATTATCATAGCCTTCAATTTTCTCGATTTGACACTGATGAATTTATCTTTTGGATGAATGAGTTGGCAGACTCCGCAAGTGGCTTTTTCTTCTTGTTCCACAACTTCTGTAGCTGCTTCCGTGACTTCTGCAACTGGAGTTGCCTTCAAAATTCTTACTACTTCATTAGTTATTTCAATGGATGTACCTGTTTCTCGAATTTCTCCGCCTTCCTCGCAATCTCACGGACCGAATCTTTGAATTGAGAGATTCTGACACTCGGAAGAATTGAATTCACAGTTTCCATCATCTTATTCATCAAATCATCGGAGCAATCATCAATTTTCCGAACGTTTCGGATTGCTAGCCGTTTGTAAATCAATTGATTCACTTCTGTGAAATGCTTGTGGCAAACGTAATCTCTTTTTTCTGACTGAACCCATCGTCTTGCTTCTTCAAGTGTGTGCGTTTCCCTCAACACACACACTGCCATAATCGAAGTCTTCACATTTATCGAATGCAGTTGACACATTTTGAGTTGAAACTCTGTAGACATGCAGACTGAGCAACAATGTGTAATGCGAGCAGTTGTCTCGGCCTGAAATGTTCTTTGAATCACGATAACTTGGAAAAATCCTACATATTGAGGGAGTAGCTCATTCTTTCCGGCAATTTCTCTAACGGATTTTTTGAATTGAGCGTCTGTCATTTCCGGAAATAGACTATTCGCAGTTCTCATCAGCTTTTTCATCAACTCTGTTGAACAATCGGAAATCTCTGCAGGATTCTGGACCTCGAGATAACTGAGAATCTTTCTGATTGTCTTCTTGATATCCTTGTGACACACAAATACTCTTTTCTTCTCAAATTGATCATATGCGTACTCGATAGTGAACTTTCCCCGTAGAATACATCCAACCATAACCACCGTTTTCGAATTCGTCGATGAGAACTCACTCACTGTTCCCCTTGGCCGAAGGTGATCGCAAATTGAGCATCGGCAGTTGATTGCATCGTTAGTCGGCTTAAAGGTGGCGGGACAGCACTTTCTCGGGGGAAATTCCGGGGGAAAATCGTGCATTTTCGCGTGAGCGTGTCAGTTGTGGTGTATGCGTACAATGCGTCATACCTTACGACATTTCTTATTTTTGATCGATTTTCGGACGGAAATCAACCGAAATAGAATAGTTGGCATATCACAAATTGCTTACACTTTCCATAGCTTTAGTTCACAAAAGTTTCAGAAAAATAAACATTTTGCTGTCCCACCACCTTTAACACTGAAAAAAGTTTCTAATTGAATATAGACTGAGACTATGTCGTACCGTTTTTTCTTGTTTCTGAAGAGAAACTGAGTCAGAATACATCCTTTCCGTGTAGTTGTGAGATTCGGGTTCACAGATTGAATTTTAGGCATCAAAATTTTCTCTACTGCTTTCGGATCTCGAATATGCTCTTCAGTTCTCGTACTAGCTTCCACAAAATGATCGAAACAAACATGAGACCTTTTCATACCGACGAACTGACCGATACTTCCGCTTAAAACAAATCTATCCGGAATCATCGCAGCAAGAATGAATTTTTCTTCTTCCAAAGAAATGTTTTTCATGCATTTCTGTGGTACCAGATCCGTGCAAATTGGACATTTATGTCTCAAAAATTTAGTTTGTTCGACAGGCGCTTTAGAATTCTCCGTGTTTTTCTCAGCAGAATCCAATTTGCTTCTCTTCTCCGGTTTCTCCATATTTTCCTTTTCGTTTGATCCGGGCGAATCTTTCAAGGTTCTCTTCTTTGAACTCATCTGAAATTGGAGAGAGTCGAGATTGGGAATCTTGTGAAACCAAACATTTTTAATCGATTTTAACGGTTTGAAAACACAACATTGAATGAGCAATTAGTAAGAAAAAAAAAAGATTTTTTTCAACAAAGCATTGCAAAGTGGATAACTGAAAACAACATGTATACAAAACCAACAAACAAAAGATCAACAAATAAAAAAGATCATAGATATTGAAGTACTGAAGATGGCATCGGGAACTTGTAGGGCTCCTATTGTTGTGCATTGAGTATTCTCTGAAAAATAACAATTGTAATAATAAGAAGAAAATCTAGGAAAAGCTCACATTTGCATCAAACTCTTCGATTTTCTTCGCCAACTTTGAAACATTGGATTCAAATTGAATCACAGTCACTTCAGGTAGAATATCATTTACAGTAATCATCAATTTCTTCATCAACTTTTCAGAGCAACTGGAGACTTCTGAAGGCTTTTGAACTCCAAGAAAATCCAAAATCTTCTTCATTGATGTTCGAAAATGCTTCCTACAACTGAGTTCTTCTTTTTCCGACGATACAAATTCTCTTGCTTCTGGAAGAGTATGCGACTCCCGGATGATGCATCCAAGCATTATTAGAGCCTTTGATTTCTTCGATTTGACAGCCAGGAATTTATCCTTTGGGTGGATGAGTTGGCAAACTCCGCAAGTGAATGCTTCTTCCTGGAAAATGTAGGAATTTTTAATTTCGAAGCCTCTCACTATGCTCACCTCTCCTTTATTCGACTCTTGAGCATCTTCGTTTGTCAGTACTTCAGTGACTTGTGGAGCAAGAGCAGCCTGTAAATGAACGATTATAACAACAATCAGTGTTTCCCTGAACTCACCAATTTTTCGAACCTTTCCGCCTTTTTTTCCATTTCACGAACTGAATCTTTGAACTGAGCCACCCTCGTACTTGGAAGAATAGCGATCACAGTTTTCATCAACTCATTCATCAATTCATCCGAACAATCATCAATTTCTCGAGCATTTCGGATTCCTAGCCGTTTCAAAATCAATCGATTCACTTCTTCCGAATGCTTATGACAAACGGGTTCTCTTTTTCCTGACTGAACTAATTGTCTTGCTTCTCCAAGGGTGTGCGTTCCCCTCAAAACGCACCCTGTCATCATCGCAGTTTTCGCAGTTATCGATACCAGTCTGCATAGTTTGACTCGTGATTCTAGACATTTGCAGACTGAGCAACGGAGTGTACTGCGAGCAGTTGTCTCGGTCTGAAATATTCGCTGAATTACGATAACTTGGAAACAGATTACATTTTGACTGAGCGGCTCACTCTTTCCGGCAATTTCTCTAACGGATTTTTTGAAATGAGCATCTTTCATCTCCGGATATAAACTATTCGCAATTCTCATCAGTTTCTCCATTAAATCCGTTGAGCAGTCAAAAATCTCTGCAGGATTCTGAATTTTGAGATAACTGAGAATCTTTCTGATTATCTTTTTAAGATCCTTGTGACACACCGATACTCTTTTCTTCTCTAATTGACCGTTTGCGTGCTCGACAATCAATTTTCCACGTAGAATACATCCAACCGTAATGACTGTTTTCGAATTCATCGATGTGAAATGGCTCACTGTTTCCCATGGTCGAAGGTGATCGCAAATTGAACATCGATAGTTAATTGCTTCCTTAGTCGGCTTAACACTGAAAAACGTTTCCAATTGAACATAAACTGAGTCTACTCCTTACTATTTTTTCCTGTTTCTGAAAAGAAACTGAGTCAAAATGCATCCTTTCCGTGTGGTCGTGAGATTCGGATTAACAGACGCAATTGTAGGCATCAACATCTTCTCGACAGCTTTTGGATCTTTGATGTACTCTTCGATTCGCGTACTTGTTTCCAAAACGTGCTCGAAGCAAACACGAGGATGGTGGCGTTTCACAAATTCATTCATATTTTCCACAGAAACGAATTGATCAGAAATCAACGCTGCGAAAATAAACTTGTCTCCCTCTACAGTAACTTTTTTCATGGATTTTCGTGGTACCATATCCGTGCAAATTGAACATTTATATCTCAAAACTTTCGTTTGTTCGACAGGCGCTCTAGAATTCTCCGACTCCATTGGCTCTCCTTTTTCGTTTTCAGCGGAAGCTAATTTTCTTTTTTTCATCGGTTGCTCCATGTTTTCCTTTTCGCCTGATCCCGGCGAATCCTTCAAAGTCCTCTTTTTTGAACTCATCTGAAAATTTTACATTGGAATCTGAAAAAAAAAAGAAAAAATTGAAATTCAAGTAAATGTTCTGAACATTGTAATCGAGATAAGTGAGACAAGAAAAGAGTAATAGCAATTTTTATAAAATTTTTCAACAATGAGATCAACAATAACAAGAAAAAGTAACAAATATATAACAAGAGAAAACAAATTAGAATTGAAGAAGCGATCTCGAAATCTGTACATTTTTATCGGGATGCAGGAAGTACTCTCTGAAAAATAGAAATAGTGATAATTGGGAAGAAAAGCTAGAAATCTTACATGTGCATCGAATTTTTCGATTTTCTTCGCCAACTTTGAAACATTGGATTCAAATTGAATCACAGTCATTTCAGGGAGAATATCATTTATAGTAATCATCAATTTCTTCATCAACTTTCCAGAGCAACTGGAGACTTCCGAAGGCTTCTGAACTCCAAGAAAATCCAACATCTTCTTCAATGATGTTCGAAAATGCTTCCTACAACTGAGTTCTTCCTTTCCAGATGATACAAATGATTTGGATTCTTGGATAGTGTGAGACTCCCGAATAATGCATCCGAGCATTATTAGAGCCTTCGATTTTCTTGATTTGACACTAATGAATTTATCCTTTGAGTGGATAAGTTGACAGACTCCACAAGTGAATGATTCTTCCTCAATATCTGCTGGAACTTCTTCTGTGGGCTTCGGAGCTTCCGTCGTTTTCTGTAAAATGTATTCATCAATATCTATTTTGAAGTAGGATTACAATAATTTTTTCTATTATTTACAAAAACAACAATATTTTTGCACAAAAATCGTTAAAACTCGAGAAATTCGATTTTCAAATTTTGAGCTCGATTTTTTAAAACCAATTTCAAAAAATGTAGAACTTTTTGCTGATTCGAATGCACCTAATGTCGATGCTCAAAAAAAAGCGATTTTTAGACTACTGAATTTTCAGTAATTTTAAAAATCGTCTAAAAATTGTTCTACAACGTTTTGAGCGACGATATTAGGTGCATTCGAGTCAGCAAAAAATTCTGCATTTTTTGAAATTGGTTAGAAAAAATTGAGACTTGAAAATCGATTTTTAACGAATTCTATGCAAAAATATTGTTATTTCCGTAAATATTGGAATTTGGACGATCTTTTGAGAAAATTTAAACAAACCCTTACCGATTTCATCCTTTCAATTTGTCTCGCCATTTTACAGATGGATTCTCTGAACTCTGGCGTCGTTGTATTCGCGAATTCAAACTTCAAAACACCCATCAACCCTTCAATCGAAGCATCGGAGAATCTGGCGATTTCTTGCCAACTTTCGATTCCAAAAAACTTGAAAATCGATTTGATCGCTTTCCGATAGTGCTTATGGCACACTGGGTCGTTTTTCTCGGACTTGACAAAACATTCAGCTTCTTCCATCGAATGTGTTTTACGTAGAACCAATCCAATCATAATCAACGCTTTGATATTTGTCGTTGACACGAAACTCATTTTGAAAAGTGGTTTCGAGGCATTACAAACACGACATCGATTGGTTTTCTTCTTGGATTTGCTCGGTGTTTGAGATGGCTCAACTTTCTTGGCGATTTCTCTAACTGCATCTTTGAATTGCTTCGGTGTTATTTCGGAATCAACACTATTCACAGTCAACATCAATTTCTCCATTCTTTCTGCTGAGCAAGTCGCAAGATTTTCGTGTTTTTCAATTTTGAGAAATCTGAAATTAGGATTACACTATTTTTAAAAATTATATTCTTAAATGATTGTCTCAATTTTACGAAAATAATAATTTTTTCATGGAAATCGTCAAAACTCGAGAAAATCGATTTTCAAAACGCCAACTCACATTTTTTATAACCTATTTCAAAAAATGTAGAATTTTTTGCTGATACGAACGCGCCTAATATCGCTGCTCAAAATGCTATAGAAACATATTTATTAGAGGGAATTCAATTTTTTTTTCACTAAATTTCAATTCAATTTTTGAAATTCTAACAAGGACCTGAAGTTGAGAGTCTTCGATTTTGAAAATTTTAGAAGTGGAAACTGAAGTTTTTAGAATTCAGACGTTTTGATGCTTTGTTTTTCTGGCTCCGCGACGTTTCGAAAGTGTGACGTTTCGAAGGCGCGCTATTTCACGAGTGTAACGTTTTGCTTTTGAAACGACACAATTTCGAAATGTCACATTTGCGAAACGTCGCACTTGCGAAACGTCGCACTTGCGAAACGTCACACTTGCGAAACGTCGCTGACCCAGAAATTCAAAGCATCAAAACGTTGGAATTCTGAAAATCTTCAGTTTCCACTTCTGAAAATTTTCAAAATCGAAGATTCTCACCTTCAGGTTCTTAGAATTTCAAAAAAATTGAACTGAAAATTCAGTATAAAAAATTGAATTCCCTCTATAAAATTGTCCATAGCGTTTTGAGCAGCGATATTAAGTGCATTCGAATCAGCGAAAAATTCTACATTTTTTGAATTAGGTTAGAAAAAAAAATTGAGTTCAAAATTTGAAAATCGATTTTCTCGATTTTTAACGATTTTTGTTCAAAAAAATCTTTTTCGTAAATACTGGAACTCTGACGGTAATTCTAAAAAAAAATACTGTAATCCTACTTGAAAATCTTTCTAACGGTCTCCCCAAAGTGTGTCGGACAGAACAGCTGATTGCTTTTAGAAGAGACACAAATTTCCGCTTCTTCGAAAGTGTGCGTACCACGAAGAAGACATCTAGCCATCATTACTGTTTTTCCATTTTTCGAAGTAACCGCTTTGAACTCGGCGGCCGGTCGTAAGGCATTACACACAGTGCAGTGACGATTGATTCCACCTTTCGATGGGACCACTCTGGAATTATTTTTTCGTGTAAATTTATTTGCGAATTCATTGAAGTACTCAAATGATCATCCCAATTCCAGTAATTACGAAAATAACAATATTTTTGCATAAAAATCGTTAAAAATCGCTTTTCAAGCCTCCATTTTTTCTAACCAATTTCAAAAAATCCAGAATTTTTCACTGATTCGAAGGCACCTTATATCACTGCTCAAACCGCAATAGAAAAATGTTTTAAAGCGATTTTTGACTACTAAAAATTCAATTTTTTGAAAATTGTCTAACAATTTTTCTATTAATCCAATCTGCAGAAATGGCTCCGGGACATTTCGAAAGTGTGAAATCGCGTTTTTGCCCAATTTCCGAAACTTTTCATACATTTTTTGCGGAAATGTACACGAAAAGTTCAAAAAATTGAGGAAAAAACGGGATTTCATGCTGTCGAAATGTCTGCTTTTGAGAAGGTTCACTTTCGAAATGTCTTACTTTCGAAATGTCCCGGAGCAATTTCTGCGGACTGGATTAACAAGAGAAAAATTGTTTGACGATTTTCGAAAAATTGAAATTTTAGTAGTCAAAAAATCGCTTTAAAACTTTTTCTATAACGTTTATATTAGGCAAGTAAAATCAAGGGTGAGTCCCGTAAATCTACATTTGGTCCGGTGGAAGAGGCGCGAGAGCCGAAAATTCAAAAAATACACTGCGTTTTTCAAATTAATTTGGCCCGCCTCTTCCACGCTCGGCAGGTGCGAGGGAGCGCACTTACGATAATTTTTGCCGCCCTAATAGCAACAATATTAGGTGCATTCGAATCAGCGAAAAATTCTGAATTTTTCGAAATAGGTTCGAAAAAATTGAGCTCAAAATTCGAAAATCGATTTTTTTCGAGTTTTATCGATTTTTATGCAAAAATATTGGTATTTTCGTAAATAATGGAACGATAATTTGAGTACAATTATAAATTATTTGATTTTAAGTACCTTCTCTTCCTATTCCTGAACAAAAACTGAGTCAAAATGCACTCAGCACGATCCGTTGTGATATTCGGATTCCTAGACTGAATTTTAGGCACCAACATTCGCTGAATCGCCATCGGATCATTAATGTATTCCTCAATTCGCTGGCTAGCTTCCAGAATATGCGAATAACAAATTTGTACATATTTCAGTTTCGGAAGCTGATCAATTTTATCGGTGGTGGCGAATTTATCAGGAATCATCGCTACTAGAACCAGCTTTTCTTCATCCATTCTGACTTGTTTCAGCAGATTTTGAGGTGTTAAATTCGTGCAAATACGGCATTTGTGCTTCACGAATTCCTTGATTTTTCGCATTGGTTTTTGCTCAAAATTTATTGTTTTTTCAGCATCGTCAATTTCCTTGAGTTTGATGGGAATATTCCGGAAATACTCGTTATTAAATAGAAAATTCACTGATTTCTTCTCAATTTCTTCAACTGGCTTCAACTTGATTCGCTTTTCCGGTGTTCCTTCTTCATTAAATCGAAATGAATCCTTCAAAATTCTCTTCATCTGAAAATCGAGAGCATTTTAACGACAGGGGGATGTTTTTGTGAGAAAAGAAGTGAAATAATTTGTTTATTATTAACTAGACATTTATTTTTTCCAAAAATTCCAGCGAAAAACCCACTTTCCATGCCAGAAACACTCAAAAACCATTGAAAAACGGGAAAAAAATCGCAAAAAAGTGGTGGCCGAAGTGCGATGGAAGAGAAAACTCCACTGGTTCGGCCACCGATTTTGCGCGGGTATTCAAACTACTTTTTTGGTTTCTAAAAAAAATTAGGACTTTTTGGAACAAAATCCACGAAATTTTCTCACTTTTTGTCCACGTGAACTTTCCAACTTTGCACCCAAATCCAAAAAAATCAAAATCCCACAAAATCCGAGTCACTTCTCGAAGCAATTTCATCATTTTCCACAGTTGTGTCAAAAACAAGAATCTTTCGGTATGGAATTTCCAACTTTTTCTGAATTTTCAAATTCTGTTTACAGTAAGAAAAGAGTAAAAACTGTATGCATTCAGTTCCGATTATCGTCGTTCTGTTTTTGGCCAGTTTTGCGAGGAGCAATGGTGAGTAGGGAGCAAATGCGCTCTATGGATAAAAGGCTTAGGCTTAGAGGCTTAGGCTTAGAGGCTCAGGCTTAGAGGCTTAGGCTTAGAGGCTTAGGCTTAGAGGCTTAGGCTTAGAGGCTTAGGCTTAGAGGCTTAGGCTTAGAGGCTTAGGCTTAGAGGCTTAGGCTTAGAGGCTTAGGCTTAGAGGCTTAGGCTTAGAGGCTTAGGCTTAGAGGCTTAGGCTTAGAGGCTTAGGCTTAGAGGCTTAGGCTTAGAGGCTTAGGCTTAGAGGCTTAGGCTTAGAGGCTTAGGCTTAGAGGCTTAGGCTTAGAGGCTTAGGCTTAGAGGCTTAGGCTTAGAGGCTTAGGCTTAGAGGCTTAGGCTTAGAGGCTTAGGCTTAGAGGCTTAGGCTTAGAGGCTTAGGCTTAGAGGCTTAGGCTTGGAGGCTTAGGCTTAGTGGCTTAGGCTTAGAGGCTTAGGCTTAGAGGCCTAGGCTTAGAGGCTTAGGCTCAAAGGCGCAGAGTATCCACAAGGAGTACAAAATCCAAAAACCTTTTTCCAGAGCCATCCGCCTTGAAACAGCTCACTGAAGACTTCCGAATCCTAGCTCGCGTCACCAATGCAATCTCCCTTCACACTGCAGCCATCGGAAGAACAATCGCAGTGGAACACGTGCTCTCCGAACTTTTCGAAGTAGAAACAGGTCCGTTTCTCAGAATGATCAATGTATCTGTGGCAAACGCCATCCGGGAAACCCAGAGAATGCAAAAAGCGATTGCGGAGTTCAAGAATCAAGGTGTAACGAATACATTTCCAAGTTACGAAGGTCATGAGTTCTTCTCCACTCTAAACTATTTTCTGGAACTTCCGGATCGAACCGAGAGACTGAAAAAGGCCGCCAAAATTTCGTCGGATAAACTTTTGAATGCGGCCGGGAAAGTTCAAGGGCTCCCCGAAACGAATTGCTCATTGTTGGATGTGGAGAATTTGGAAAAGTTTAGACTTTACTTTGGAGATGAGACAGTGGAATTTGTGATGCCAAATGATACAGAGATTAATGAAACGTTGAAAAAGTTTAGTGATCAGCAGACGAAAATTGTTAGTTGTTTGGAAGAGCTTCCGACGCTCGAAGAGCAATTGAAGGTAGGATTACACATTTTCTCAAATGATCGTCCCAATTCCAGTATTTACGAAAATAACAATTTTTTTAAACAAAAATCGTTAAAAAATCGATTTTCAGCTGAAATTTTACCTGTTTCAATGAATGTAGAATTTTTCGTTGATTCGAACGCACCTAAAATCTCTGAAAACGGACCACGTTGAAGCGAGTTATGAGCGTTTGAAGTTTCTGTAAGAGAGACGCAGAGAAAGCAGACACTCTCGTTGTCGAAGAGACGCAGAGAAACGAGACAGTGTCTGCGTCTCTCACGAAAACTTCAAACGCTCGTAACTCGCTTCAAAATGCGTTTTGAGCAGCGATATTAGGCGCATTCGAATCAGCAAAAAATTCTACATTTATCGAAATAGGTTAGAAAAATTTCATATGAAAATCGATTTTTAACGATTTTTGTGTAAAAAAATATCATTTTCGTAAATACTGGAATTGTAACGATCATTTGAGATAATTTTTAAAAAATGAGTGTAATCCCACTTGAAGAATACGGCCATCGGTGGAGCATATCAGGAGTATAAGAAGATGAAGAAGGAGCGAAGAGTTGTTCTCAAATTTTCCGTTGTATCCAAAGATAGTCACAATGATCGTTATCGAGAGCAAACGAGGAAGTTGAATACCGGCTTGAGCCTTACTCAATCTATCTGGGGAGGACCATCGGATACAGCACAAGAAATGCATACACTGATGACAAAATTGAATGATTCGGTTGCCGAAGCCATCTTCTATGTCAGCGACTATAGTGACATGGAGTTCTCGATCACCGCAGGGTTTCGAGAATCCAAAGATTTGCTGAAAGTTTTCGATGACTTGAAAAGCCCTTGGTTCCGAGAGAAAGTCGCCAGAGGGGCGAGTACCGAGAAATTGGCCAAGGCACTGGAGCCCTATAGTAAGATATGCAAGCTGATTTTGGCTCTGGAGAACTCGTGGAACTCTTGGATCAAGACTTCAGAAGATATTATTGATCCAGTTATGATGGATGCTGTGGAGACTATGAAACGTGTCAAATGGTTTAATATTCATTCGAAAGATGTTTTGGAAGCTATCAAGAGATTGGAGACCAGTTTTATTGAATGTTATAATAAGGGGAATCCGAGCATGATCAGTGATGCAATGTACACTTTTGAGAGTGAACAGTTGCCGGCGGAAAAAGTGGCGTTGCAGTTTAAGGTAGGATACAGTATTAAAAAACACAATTTTTTTCGCATAAAAATCGATTTCGAGCATATTTTTTCTAACCTATTAGGTTGTTCCATAAGTTTCTTTCGTTTTTTCGAGATTTTTTCATCTAATTTTTTTAGAGAGAGTTGATTTTAGAAAGCTAAAATGTATTGATAATGTGTCTCTTCGTTAATCACCCCGCTAGTCTCAAGCCCGATCCCATCAAATCTGGAGTTGTGGCCTTCGAAAGTTGTGAGTGTACTATTTTTTGGAACTTTTCTAAATCTACATAATTCTCATACAAGGCGCTGTCTATCAACTCCAAATTAAAAATACTCGAGTAGAGATTTATCTAGTGTGCAGAATTAACACAAATTCGTAAGTTTTACTGTGAAATTTTACCTGGATCACCGCTTTGAAATCATTATTCAGTTTTGACCGGTAACCTTCAAACTATATTTGCTCATTCTCGAAATTGGGAAAAGCTAGATACTTGAATTATTTTTAAAAATAATTCTGAATACTCAAACTTTGTTTTTGCCAAATTTGAGCTAGCTACTTTAACAATGAACTTAACGCGACTCGTTTATAATCAGGTACCAAATTTTCACTGAATTTTGGGACATTCAAGGAGCTAGTTTTATGCAAAAAACAGCTGTTTGATTGGTATTATGTGAATTGATTTATCAACTTACCACACATCAATTTTCATTAAAAAGTTATCCCGTAACATTAAATTCTGAGAAAAAATAAATTCTGAGAAAAAATGTAAATTCTGAGAAAAAATGTATCAAACATAACTGGGTCGCAGTCGAAAATTTCGTATTTTGACAAAAACTGGTAATTATTTTCGGATCGAATTTTTTCTGAAATACTTGAATTTCTGATTTCAAAATTTGTTCAGCTAACACCAGTTGATGTACAGAAAATGTGAAAGTTGATTTCATGAATGGAAGTCTTCACTGAGATCCACAATTGTCAATCAAAGTATCATGTACGTAAAAAAAGTATGGTCATATGTTTCACCTCGTAACTTTTTGGAAACACCATATTTATCTAAAATATTTTTTGCTACATAAAGAGCATCTATTTTTTATTCAGATTCAAAGTTTTCTAAAACCGAAACTCGTGTTGAGGTTTCCTATTGACTCAGTAGAAAACCTAATGCCATGAGCCATCATGACAAGTGTTAAGAGAATCAATGCTACATGCGAACGAATGAACCTGGTATTAAAGTAAAATGATGCCTAACAGTCCTTGAGTTGCTTTTCAAAATGCACAAAAGATTGTATTTTTAACGAAACTGAAAAGCCAGAAAATGATGGTTGAAGTTGACACATCAAAAACGAAAGAAACTTATGGAACAACCTAATATTTCAATGAATGTAGAATCTTCGCTGATTTGAATGCACCGGATATCGCTGCTCAAAACGCATTTTGAAGCGAGTTATGAGCGTTTGAAGTTTCTGTAAGAGAGACGCAGAGAAAGCAGACACTCTCCTTGTCGAAGAGACGCAGAGAAACGAGACAGACTCACAGAAACTTCAAAAGCTTATAACTCGCGCCAAAGTGGTCCATGTTGACTCGTTTTTGGACCATTTAAAAGACACAATAATGCATTATTAGATTCATTTGAAAAGTTGTTCGAAAAATTCCAGTTTCCATATATAAGTTTTATGTATCTAAAAATTCGTAACTTCTTTTTTAAAATGGTTCAAAAACGATTAAATACGAACCACATTGAAGCAAGATATGAGCGTTTGAAGTTTTCGTGAGAGACGCAGACACTTTCTCGTTTCTCTGCGTTTCTTCGACAGCGAGAGTGTCTGTTTTCTCTGCGTCTCTCTTACTGAAAATTCAAATGCTCATAAAAATGCTTCTGTAGCGTTTTGAGCGGCGATAGCAGGTGCATTTGAATCAGCGAAAATTCTGCATTTTTTTGAAATAGGCTGGAAAATGTAAGTTCGCAATTTGAAATACGATTTTTTCTCCATTTTTCACTATTTTTATGCAAATGTTTTGTTATTTTCGTGAATACTGGAATTGTGACTACTGTAATCCTACTTTCAGAAAGTGGCTAAACTTGTGTCCAAGCTCCGATCAAAGTCCGCACGATCTACAGTATCCTATGGCAATCGTATCCAATATGCCAAACAAATTGGCTACATGATAAATGACATCGTAACAACTTCTGGGACAAACAATGCAACTCAAACGATGCAACAAATCGATGTGAAAATCGACACGTTCGGTCCGGATTCTGATAGATATTTCGATTTGATTGAGAAGCTCGCGCGAGTTTCCGAAGAGCTGAAATTGTTGAAAGAGTTGTCCAAGGCGGTTGCGAATACGAATCCGACGGTTTCGCTGGGGAAGATTATAGAGGAGTCGAGGATTTTGGAAGTAGCTGAATGTTTTAGGTAAGATTATTTTGTGTTCAAGAAGATCGGTATTATTGTAGTTTAGGGGTCCCTTGATATTTCTAGAAGCTTAGGAAACCTCAAAAGTCTGGAAGTCTTTCCCTGGCATTCATTGGTTGGTTATCATAGATGGTAAGGATTACTGTAGAGTAATGATTATTCTAGACCAAGTACTACTGTAAAACAAAAATGACTATAACCAGGTCTACAATAACCCATGAAAGTTAAATTTACGGACTGCGACCCCTAGTTTTTGACAGTACCCCTAAACAGCGATATTCCTTGAAGATCTATTTTGAGGGTTAAAAAAAATGGTTTCTAGATGTCCAATTTTTCTGAAATTTTGTAGGTGTATAGAGCAATTTAAGAACTCTATTTCTGTAATCGACAACTTTTTCATAGGACCACGATCCGGTTAGTTAGGTCGCGAGGAAGTCGAAAGGCTTAAAAATTAGCGAAAATTAGAAGTGACGTTAGTAAAATTTGCCTAACTAACGGGTTTTTAGTCCTATGAAAAAGTGGTCAACTACAAAAATGCAGGTCTTGAGTTGCTCTATACACCCACAAAATTTCAGAAAAATCGGATTTTTGCAAGCCACTTTTTCAAGACCTCAAAGTTCGCATATTTCTACATGTAGATCTTCTTCAAAACATTCTTTCCAGGCCCCTACGAAAAGATCTGGAAAACACAATGTTTGGCTTGAGTATTTACTACCACATGATCAATTTCCCAAATGACAGTGCCATGAAAAAGACACTGATGTTTCTTGGGGAACTTGCCAAGGTATCGATTCCCAGATTTTCATACTTCCAACTATTGTTTTTCAGGTTCAACAGAGTCTGAAAGATGTTGGTGATTTAGTTCTGGACATCCGGGAGTCCAATAAAAAGGCTGGCAAGAAGGACGGCGACATTTTGGAGCTTAAAAATCCGCGACACTTGACGGAGAACCTCGGGCAGAGTATCAAGATTCTGGAGGATTTGGAAACGGCACGTCAGAATCGGACAGAGTTTGAGGAGAACGAAGAATTCTCGGCAGATGTGATGATTGTGATTGCGGATGAAGGGCTTAGTGAATGGAAGAGACCGGCGGAGAGATTCGAGCAGTTGTTGGAGGATGCGGATAACTTGGCGATGGTTGCGGGAAACATTCGGAAGAATTCGAGTTTGGTTGAGTTGACGGAGATTTTCGAGAAGGCCACCAAGTTTCAAGGGATACCAGGAACGCGGGAGCAGCTTAATAAGGTTTATGGTAAGGAAATTTGTTTTAAACTTTAGGACCATATAGAGCAACTCAAAAGCTCTAGCGGGTCTGAAAAAGTAGTTTCCAGATATCCGATTTTTCTGAAATTTTGTTTATGTATGAAGCAACTCAAGAACTATATTTTTGTAGTTAACAACTTTTTATATCATTACAATCCAATGAGTTAGACCAATTCCCTCAAATTTCACCCCATTTTGAGCCTTTCGGCTTCCATGCCACCTAACTAACTGGATTTTGGTCCTATAGAAAAGTTTTCAACTACAAAGATATAGTTCTAGAGTAGCTCTATACATCCACAAAATTTCAGAAAAATCAAATGTCTGCGAACCACTTTTTTAGACCCTTGAAGTTTAAATTTTTGAATTGAAAACGACCAAACTTTGCTACAATTTGGTCAACTTTGAAGGTTTGAAAAACTAGTTTAAAATTGTTCAATTTTACTAAAAATTTATGTGTGCATAGATCAACTCTGGAACTCAATTTTTTTAGTTGAAAATTTTTTGATAGCTAACTTGGTTCTTGAGATATAGCGTGCCAAAGTTAAACCAAGCGTTGACGCGCGCAAGAGAGAAGCAGGAGGCGAGAGACGCAGACACTCTCGCTTCTCTGTGTCTCTCACCTCCTCCTACCGGCCAAACCTTACAACGCTGAAACCAGTCGAGCTATCAAGAAGTATCCAAAAATGTGCAAGAATATTTTGAGGCCCAAAAACCTTCGTTTTTCGGACCTTTCTGCGCAAAAAAAAATTCGTGGACCGATAACTTATCTTTTCCAGAAGTCTTGAGCCGAACAATGGGAGCCGAGGAGCCAGAAGCTATTGAGTTCTTCAAAATGGCACGTGGCCTCGATTTGGATTTCGCCAAACACAATCTCCGACTGAAAACCGTCCGTGTGACAGTGACAACACTTCAAGAATATTTCGATGAAATTTTCGGGCATGTCAAGCCGAAAACTATCACAATAAAGGAGACGAAACACATTAAGCCAGCAGTGTCATGGGTGCTAATTCTGTGTCTATCAATTGCATTTGTATTCTTGATGATCTTTGGATTCTTTGTAATTTATGGAATGACTGAAAATGGACGAGCTTGGTACAAGAATATCTATTTGTATTGGTTTGGAACTCCTGAAGATTTTGAGAAGAGATGGAGATATTCGGTGAGATCTTGGAATCCATTACATTATTAATTCGAAGTTTCAGAGCTTCCTGGACACTGTCGGCGGCAAGAACTCTCTCCTGGACGCAGTTCATGAAGGAAATCGAACGAGCTTGTTGAAGGCGTTGAAAAATGGAGCGTACATTGACGCCTACAATAGTAAGACATCAAAAATGTTGATCGAAAAACATCTGAAAACTTCAGAATACGGAAACACTGCTCTCCATGTAGCCACGAAGCTTGCACTTCCGGATCATGTGGAATTGCTGATCAGATATGGAGCGGATCGTTCGTTGTTGAATTATAAGAATCTGACACCGATGCAATATATGCCGTACGATTATAAGAAGAAGTATCCGGAGAGAGTGGAGAATTACGAGAAGATTGAGAAGATTTACAAAAAGTATGAGAAGAAGGGATTCAGAAGCAGTGAGTTTTCCTGGGAGGGATAGAAACCGGGGGTTTTTTGAGTTTGTAAATAAACCGGACTACTAATGTTCTTATGAGAAACATTTTTAATTTTAAGACAAAAAGAAGGTTTGAAAATCAAATAGGGCAAATCCCACAAATCTGCGCTCACCAAAGTGAAATCTACATTTTGTAGAAGTTTCAGACTTTTTCAAAGGCTTACAGACCCATTTTTTGAATTTTAATCTTCAAGAATGAGCAATACCGTACCCAAACTGAAGATTTCACTTTGGACAGCACAGAGATTAGAGAGACACAGAGAAGCGAGAGTGTGTGCGTCTCTCGTCTCCTGCTTCTCTCTAGCGCGCGCCAACGAATGGTTCAACTTTGACACGCTATATCTCGAGAAACAAGCTAGCTACCAAAAAATGTTCAACTACAAAAATTGAGTTCAAGAGTTGAACTGTTTATTTTAAAAAATTCGTAAATATTGAGTGATGTTGAACTGGTTTTTCAAACCGTCAAAGCTTACAACGAGATTTGATAGTTGTCAGTGCAAAAGCTTCAACTTCAAGAATCTAAAAAAGTGGCTT
The DNA here is from genome assembly GCA_963966625.1 of Caenorhabditis zanzibari. Classification (NCBI taxonomy): domain Eukaryota; kingdom Metazoa; phylum Nematoda; class Chromadorea; order Rhabditida; family Rhabditidae; genus Caenorhabditis; species Caenorhabditis zanzibari. The sequence goes on along the minus strand of OZ016472.1, from coordinate 16,971,558 downwards.
CCAGATATCCGATTTTTTAAAAATTTTGTGGATGTATAAAGCAACTTTAGAACTCTATTTTTGTAATTGACCACTTTTCATAGGACCCATATTCAGTTAGTTAATCCAAGTTGAATGACGTACCTCAATTTTCGTTTGATTTTTGAGCCTTTTGGCTTCCATTTGGCCTAACTCCTGGATCGCGGTCCTATGGAAAAGTGGTCAATTACAAAAAAAGGGTTCTAGAGTTGTTCTATACATCCACAAAATTTCAAAAAAATAGGATATTTGGAAACCTTTTTTCTTGAAGTTGAAGCTTTTGCTCAGAAAACGATCAAGCCTCGTTAAAAGTAGGTGAACTTTGACGGTTTGAAAAACTAGCTTGCGATGTTTTGATTTTTACGAAATTTTGTATGTAAACAGGTCAACTCTCGAGCTCAATTTTTGTAGTTGACAACTTTTTGATAGCTAGCTTGGTTCTCGAGATATAGCGTGTCATAGTTGAACCATGAGCTGGCGCGCGCCAGAGAAGCAGGAGGCGAAAGACGCAGCCACTCTCGCTTCTCTGTGTCTCTCACCTCTCTCTATTGGCAAAATTTTGATAAAACAATATCTCCAGAGTAGATTTGTAGATTTCCAAGTATTCAGGTGTTCCCCATGCATTCCCGGACAGCTCGTTCCACATTTGGATGGACGAGGCCACTGATGAAAAACTATGCAACAAATTTTTGGATCGATTCCGCTCTATCGTAAGTTTCATTATTTTCCTCTTTTCCCCGATCTTCAAACCTCTTCCAGACTTCCGACGAAGCAACCCCCTCGATCACTCATTGTGTCGTTCATGTGGATGCTCAAGGAATTCTGGAGACCAAAAACTTGGATCTTCTTCTTTGGATCTTCCATGGAGTTATTATAGTCAAGGAACAATGGATGACGGATTGTTTGGAGAATGAGAATTTGATCGCGAGGGATTCGGATTATCTCGTTGAACAGGTCAGATACAATGGAGTTGTCTACAAAACTGTGTTGGCTTGGTCAGAAGCAATGGCGAAAGGAGCAATGCCCTACTTGCTCGGGGCCTATGTGGCAGTGGTCGCAAAGGATTATAAGAACTGTAAGTTTAGCGTCCTTTGATAAAATATATCCCAAGAATTTCAGTGCTAACTCTCTCGACAATTGTGACCACCCAAGGAGGCGTTTGGATGAATACATTCCCATCGAAAGAGCACTTCAATCGAGACTCTCATCCGTATCTTCATGCCAACATGGGACCACTTTTCCTGATTCATGATGGCTCTGTTGATTTGAGCAGTTTCAAGAATGATCCCGACAAAATGTACACGTTGTTCACTGAGGAAGAGTTTATTGGGTTCTTGTTGAAGAGAGAGATTCATAGAGATACCAGAGACTACCCGATTCCTGTTATGATTGGTGATGAATAAAGTGATTTTCTTGTCAGTTATTCGGTGTCCAAGGACTTATTTTCAACGAATTTCCACCGAAAATTGTATTTCACGGCACCCAGGCGTTCCAATTCAGGGTACTGTAGAATTTTGCACAAACACTGCAGCTGGTGGAAAAAAAAAACAAAAAAGTGTTGAAAAAGTGTACAAACATCAGCTTTCGTCCTGTTTTGAGGTCTCAATTTTTAGAAACTGAATTATAAAAGTATTGAATAATTTATTATCAAGTTCAATTGAGCCCCGCCCCCTTTTCTTTAAGGCACATAAGAAATCAAAATCGACGGAATCTCTTGTCTCCGCCCGCATTCCAGGAACGGTCTACGGATTACTGTATTTACTACAGCTCTTCGTAATAAAGTATTGGTCAGTAACATAACTAGCGTAGACGCTGTTCCATGCTCCTGAACCATTAGGGTAAGGTGGTAGGATATTGCTGAAAATATGTATCGAAAATTTGCTCCATTAATAATTTAAAAAAAATATCAAAGTTCTTACCCGACCACTCCAGATAAAGAAAGTTTGCAGCGAAAAAGATGAACAATGGGATAAAAATGAACGAGATATGGATGACAGACTAAAAAAATTGAAAATCAAATTTTTAAAAATTTTAAAATTTACCGCCAAAACCAAGCTGAATAAAAAGTTTTTGTGGATTTTTATAGTTCTCGCTGATAATCGTAAATTAATAGAATTTAGGGTTTTAATTGTGGTATAAGCGGCTAGACCACCTGTAAGAAATGCAAATAAGACTGCAGTGTAAGCTAGAATGTAGAAAATGAGAAAAATCCAAGAGTCGAATTGCATGAAGAAACAGTTGGAGCACCACATAAAGGGAGGGAGAAGAGAGTGGCGAGTCTGAAAGTTATACCAATCGATTTGTCTTGTTTAGAGCTTTAAAATGAGTATACACATGACTTGTTTACGTTGCAGAAAGAGAAACGCAGACACTCTCATCTCTCTGCGTCTCTCAGATTTGAGAAAAGGGTGTAACCGTTAAAACACTGTAACTCCGTTAGTTTTAATTCAAATTTTATGAAAATTATACCAATCGATTTGTCTTGTTTAGAGCTTCAAAATAAGTATAAACATGACCAACTTACGTTGCAGAAAGAGAGACGCAGACACTATCGCTTCTCTGCATCTCTTACTATTTATTACAAGGGTGTAACTCGTCTAGTTTTAGTAGAAATATTATGAAAACTTAACCAATCGATTTGTCTTTACAAGAGCTTCAAAATGAGTATACTCACGGTTACGGTAGTTAATCGAAAGAAGAGACGCAGACAGTCTCGCTTCTCTATGTCTCTCACTTTTAATCAAATGAGTGTAACTTGGCTAATTTATGCTAAAATTTCATGAAAGTTATACCAGTCGATTTGTTTTAAAAAGAGCTTCAAAATGAGTATAAACATGACTACGATAGATTGTAGAGAGGAAAGACACAAAAACTCTCACTTCTCGGCGTCTCTCACTATTACTTAAAGGGATGTAACTCGTCTAGTTTTGGTTCAAATTTTATGAAAATTGTACGAATCGATTTGTCTTTTCAAGGGCTTCAAAATGAGTGTGAACAAGATTACGGTAGATCGCAAAAAAAAAGAGACACAGACACTCTGCTTTCTCTGCGTCTCTCACTAATGAAGACAGCGGTGTAGCTCGGTTAGTTTTGGTTCAATTTTTATGAAAATTGTATCAATCGATTTATCTTGAGAAAAACCTTCGAAATGAGTATAAACAGGACTAGTGTACGTTGCAGGAAGAGAGACGCAGACATTCTCATTTCTCTGCATCTCTCACTAATGAAAAACCGGGGTGTCGCTCGGTGAGTTTTGGTTCAAACTTTATGAAAACTATAACAATCAATTTGTCTTGTCAAGAGCTTCAAAATGAGTATAAATATGACTACAGTAGCTTACAGAGAAAGAGACGCAGATAGTCTTGTTTCTCTGCGTCTCTCACTATTTTATAAGGCTTGTAACTCAGTCAGTTTTGGTTCAAATTTTATGAAAATAATACCAATCGATTTTCTTTGTTAAGGGCTTCAAAATAAGCCTAAACACGAATAATGAATATTTCAAGAAAGAGAGACACAGACAGTCTCGTTTCTCTGCGTCTCTCACTGTTATTGAAAGTGGCTACTTTTGGTTCAAATTTTATGAAAATTATATCAATCGATTTGTCTTGATAATAGCCTCAAAATGAGTATAAACACAACTGCGGTAGATTTTTGAGTGAGAGACGCAGACACCCTCGTTTCTCTGCGTTTCTCTCTTTATATTAAAGGGACATAACTCGTTTAGTTTTGATTCAAATTTTATGAAAATTATGCCAATCGATTCGTCTTAAAAACAGCTTCAAAATGAGTATAAACAAGACTACGATAGATTGCAGGAAAAGGAGACGCAGACACTTTCGCTTCTCTGCGTCTCTCACTGTTATAGTAATAGGTGTAACTCGTTCAGTTTTGGTTCAAATTTCATGAAAATAATAGCAATCGATTCGTCTTAAAAAGAGCTTTGAAATGAGTATATTTTTTTTTGTTAAAGAAGTGCTGTATCAATTCAATCCCAAAATCACCTGCTCCATTTTCATCTTATACCCTTTCTGCTCCATCAAATCCGGGTAAATCAACAAATTAAACGCAAACAAAATAGGAACATTTACATAAAACGCATTTCTCAAAAAATATACGAAACTTTGAATTCTGGTTTTCCCAGAACTCGATACAACAATTTCCATGCGATGCACAAATAAAGTGATAGTTGAGAATGCGGTGAAATGAAATAACATAATCCATAATTGAAACAAATTCGGGGAGTACTCTGCCAAGAGTCCGTTGGCACAAAGCGCGCCCCATGGGAACGTAACATTGACCCGCCAAAATCCCATTTGAACTTCCAAAAGTACTCCCGAGGTTATATGGATAACCAAGTTGTTTCGATATTTGTTAAAATGGGAGGGACATTTTAGAAGGAGCACAGCGAAGGCGATACCGTATACCGGGATCGAGAATAGGGCACAGAAATAATGGGTGATAGTGATATGAAAGGGATCCGAGAAGTGACATGAGGAATTGAGCATTTCTTTGAAAGTGACTTCAAGAGTGTCAAAATTTTCAATTAACGCGGCAGGTGAATTTTCACGTGAAAAGAGGAAGTGGATTATTCAAAAAACAAAAATCCTCTTTTTGGGTACTCCACTCAAATTCGAGTCCATATAAACAAGCCAAAAACAAGCCAAGTGAATGCTCCACTATAATGTCGAACATCGTTCCAGTCGATTCCAGGCATTAGGCATTCTTGATTTAACTCTCGAGATTGGGCAGGAGTTGCCTGGAAAATCATGAATCAAGTTTTAATAAAGTAGAGTAGGATTACAGTCACTTAAAAAAAATATATATTTTCAAATAATCGTCCCAATTTCATTTTCAAAAACAAGCTTACCGCTATATTATGCACGGTTTCTCCTCGGTTCACATTCACCGTCAACGGATTCTTCAAAGTCACTTTCTCGGATGTCACAGGCACTCTTATGGCAGGGGGCTATATCATTTCACAGTTTTTGAAATCCTTCACTCTCTTACCGGATCACTTCTATTCAACACCACTCGGAACAAATTTGGAGCCAAATTTCCACTCGTACTCCGATTGGTATGATATGCACCAAGTTCAATGTCTTGGTATTCTTGAGATTGAATATAAGCAAATTGTATTGATAACCAGAACACAATAACGAACATACGAAATGCTTTGAAAAATTGGGAAACCAAAAAACACATTTTCTCTCTTCTTATACTTGGCTAATAGAAGAAAGAACAAAATATTTGCATTGGAGTTCCAAAATTTGATATACATATTTTTGGAAGGACTACGATGTTGGGTAAATATTGTTGGCCAACAATAGGGGTGACTCAGGTGTCAAAAAAAGACGAAAATAAGTGATGCACCTAGTGATAACAACCGCAATACTAATAACGTTTTTTATGACATTGTCCTTTATCAAAGGCAAAAAATATTTTATTTAAGTCTTAAAAAACAAAAATCCTCTTCTTGGGAACTCCTTTCAAATTCGAATCGATGAAATCCATGAGTACTATAAACATGAACCAGCTGAATGCGAAACTGTAATGCAGAATATCATTCCAGTCGATTCCAGGCAGCAAACATTCTTGGTTTAGCTCTCGTGACTCTGCTGGGCTCAACTGGAAATTATCGTTTATTTTTCGGTTCATCGTACAAACTAACCGCCGAAGAATACACTGCCAGATTCACCACAACTCTGATAGTGATCAACTCGAAGAACATAAAAAATGTGATGAAAACGATACCAATGCCGATGAAAGATTTGGAAAATGTGCTCCACTCAAATCGAATCTTTTGAATCAAGTAGAAGAAGAAATAAATCCCGAGAGTCGCTTTTTCCCAAGTCAAAAAGACATAGGTAATGGACGAATTGGTGTTCAGTAAAGTGACAATGGGGCTGAAAAACAACTATAAGTAAAAATGGTTGCTCAAGAAACTCACAGAACCAGTGAAAAACTCATAGCAAGAGTTACATATAACAGTTTAGATTTCAGAGGTCTGAAAACTCCATTAGCGTTGGAAATGACTTTTTTGGAAACATTGAATGGAGAAGTGATCCATTGGCTTGGCGGCAATCCGGAGGGCCTCTGAATAAGAAAATATTTAGATTAGACAAAAAGTAGAAGCTCGCCTCGAAGTAATATTGATAACAAAAATAGCCAGTTAGAACCACAGAAGCCATCAAGAAAGCATGCTTGAGAACGATTTGGGACACCTTGTCGTGATCAAAAGTCTAAAATTGAAAAAGTCAAAGAATCTACAAACATTGGTTCATTGGTTCTTTTTCTTAAGGCTTCCATTTTTTTTTTACGAATTTTCATCCGTCCGAAATTCGTCCGGTTACGGTTTTTTGGTACGCGATTTTGCGGCGGTGTGTTGCACAATTTGCGGTTTAATTGACGAAAAATTAGTTTTTCGTTGGATTTTTTTGTAATTTGGTAAAAAAGTGATAAAAAGTGATAATATAAAAAAGTGATAAAGTGATAAATATTATTTATATGATTAGAAAGCAATAATTTTACTGGAGACTACGGTAGGCAACACACACTCAATAACGCGTACCACGGACGAGCGAGTCGGACGAAAGTCGGACGGACGACGGACGGACGACGGGGGTCCGATTTTTTTCGTCCGAGTGGAAGTCTTACTTTTTCCACAAAAGTGAGGAGTCCAAAAACCGAGGATGCCACTATTATATAGAATTGATGCCACTTCCGAACACCATGACGTTTGGAGTACATCCACTTTTGTGCCGAGTAAAACGCCCAGAGACAAGTGTAGGTTCCTGTGTTACACTCTCTGATAACAAGAAACGCAAGCTCCCTATAAAAGGGATGCTTGCCTTCTTGTTATCAGAGAGAGAGGAGGGACGAGAGCTCCCTAATGTAGCCTCCTCCACATTTTATTCCTAATTCCTAGTATTTCTATAGTATTTCTATATAATAAATCCGCATACAATATCAAGCTCATTCCATCACTTTAATATGGAGGTTCCACCTCAACAAGTGACATACCGTCACTTGTGAACCACGCAGCGCTTCCAAGAGATATCCTCTCAACAAGGCAAGGTCTCAAGGAGGATACCCAACGCAATCGCACTCATCACACGGCCTGATATACTGTCGACCCTGAGGAAGAGCTGGATCCACCCGTCCTGTCCATCCAATGAAGCCTGATCAACTTCTTCGGAATCAAACACCGCTGCACTCAACAGGATCGATTGCACAATCAGGTGAACCAATTCCTTTTTCAAAACTTCAATTATCTCTAGCTCTAGTTTCAACTCTCTCGCTATGATCACTTAGCGTTCTATGTACTTTCCTAGATATTTGAATTTTACACCAGTAAGCATTGACGTCATCACTCTTATCTATCAATGTAGTCGAGTTGTTTACTACGGCAACCGGAGCTTCATTATCTCCGCACGCAGTAGCAAACAAGTAACTTCATCAAATTTCAAATTTAATGAGTGTTTGCAAACAATCTCCGTAGTTAAAAGAAATTATCACACCATTCTCTCTTCTGTTAATTGTCATCGTTTACTACGCACACAATGTTTACTCGGTTGTAAATTCTATAATTTTATCAGTTTAGCATAAAACCCTAACGCAAGGTGTGATAAGCCATTTCATTTACCGACTCTATATTCCAACCTCTGAAACATTTTTCAATAATATTACCGTAAAACATCATCACCTAATTACTTATCCTCTCTAATCTAGAACTTCTTTCTCAGTTGAACCTTCTAAATTGTTCCTGGATCTTTCTCCATACACTCTCTCTCTCTCTCTCTCTCTCTCTCTCTCTCTCTCTCTCTCTCTCTCTCTCTCTCTCTCTCTCTCTCTCTCTCTCTCTCTCTCTCTCTCCTATCCATTCTTCGGTTACTCTCGCCGATCACTCTCTCATTCTCTCAAACGAATTGGCTATGAGCTCTTTCTGGTCTGTCAGATCGCCAAGGTGATATGATTACAGAAAACGGTGGTGGTAACTCGAGCAACAGCGGCGCGGAGGATGAATGATCGCATCGCGTCTCTTGAACTCAACGAGCGTCGTCACCTCCAGTGGCCCGTCTTCAAGCCTGAACGCGAATCTTGGAGGAGCTTTATTCAAAGAGTAAACGAATTCTCCAATGCTACTCTTCGCACGGAGGCGGACGCATTCAGAGCGCTCCCCACTATGCTCTCGGATGCGTATCTTGAGGCATACCGTCAAAACATCACTCCAACCGACAACTGGCGATCTATTCTCGACAAGATCCGTGATGCCGTTCTCACTCCTGCAAAGCAAACAGAGTATCAGAACAGACTAGCCGCACTCAACCAAGGATCAAAGTCAGTTCAAGATTTTGCGAAAGAGATCAAGGAAAATGCGAACATGGCGTTTCCAACATCAGAGGAAACTCGCGAGTCCGTATCCTTGATGGCATTTCTCAAAGGACTTCGGAAGGAAATCCGACAAGACGTACGAAAAGCAGCGCCTACCACTCTTGAAGATGCGATCAGGATCGCGTCAACAAACGAAGCGATCCTCGCCATGGAGAAAGACGAGGAAAATAATCAGCTAGTGCATGCCGTTGCTCTTTTGACCGAATCAGTCCGCAAGCTGAACACTCGCGAAGACAATGACGGCCAACACAGAAGATTCGAGGACAGAAGAAGCCACTCCAGAGAACAATCCAGAGATCGCAATCGTGACCAGAGGCCTACTCACTGGAAAAGATCGTACCAATCCAGAAGGGACCAGGGAAAACAAGACCGTCGTCGTCCACATTACCCAAGGAGAAACAATCGCCAATCGGACGGAGAAGAAAGAGGGACAAGCCCGGAATATCGCCGAGGAAGTCAATCCAGAAACAGCTACAGCAGAGAAGCACGATACCCAGGAAAAAGAGGTAATCATTACACGAACTTCCTCTTTGCCACCATCATGCTAGCTGTGGCTCTGATACCAGTATCCGCCGCCAGCGAATTTTTCGATTGTTCCAAGACGACAGGAGGTATTTTGATCATGCCACCAACCCCTACCAACTGCACCACCGATTCACCAACATCCAAAATTTCAATTCGAGAGATTCAACTATGGCTATGGAAACCGAATGATGAAGTCACCGAAGGACACCGATGTACCCGAGAAGTGTATAGAAGATGTACGGACAGTCTTTTCTACGTATCAAGCTTCAACCAGTCACTCTCCAGAATCGAAACTGTAAGTGCTCGACAATGCCGGACGATGATTGAAGAAAGAAGAAGCGGGAATTTGCCACTAAATCGAGTTGATGCCGTTACATTCTCTACAAGTTTGGAGGAAGAAAAATGGCCAGAGAGAACGATTATGTCTACGACCTGTGAAGACGTGTACCGGGATGTGCTACAAAAAGGACCGATAACACAAATGGAACAAAGAGTATTGTCACCGCTGCTCCTCAATACAAATTCCTGTCTCTACGATGATGGAATATGTGGAAACGACGCCGCAATCGTGTTATGGAAAGTACCGGAATCAAAATCTTGCAAGCAAGTTCTCGTCGCGACTCACACTGCCCAAGTCTCCGAATCAACAGTTCTAATTCCGACAAGCCAATCCGCCTTCCGACTGTCGAGTGAAGAAACTCCAACCTCGATCCAAACATGCTTCAACCAAAAAGTGCATTTGACTACATCATCAGTAATGATCACATTCACAGACGAGACGCCCAAAACTCGAAGAAAGCGAAGCAACGAGGCATACAATTTGCTGGAAAGATTTCTGGAACAACGAAGCCACCTTCCGCAACTCACACTTCGCTAATTCGACAGAGCCAGCAACCACCTCCCGCAACTGATTGCTGCATACAACATCACGGAATACGAGGTGGAGAAACATCTGAGACTCCATCCATCGAAAGATATCAGCCTCGGAATCATCCACGCCATCGTGAATGCCGAACTGACGGAAGCAAGAAAGAAAAAGTTCCACTACCCAACCATCACTTTTGCCGACACACCGCTTGACTACTCCACAACCGAGGCGGAAAGCTGGATAACACTTGCGAAGATACTGTTCCGAGAAATCAAAGAACCATTCATCACAGAACTCCACTCCAGCCCCACAACAACGAGCAAGCCGCAACCAGCTAGAACTTATATTGGATCCGAAAATCACGTCAACTATCTGAAATCGGAGTATGGAAAACGAGAAGAGCACATCAGGAACATAACTAACATGTCCGACAATGCAAAATCCCAGTACCAGACTGAAATCATTCAAGAAGATCAACGAAGAAACTTTGCAAAGATATCGGAAATGATCTGCCAAACCAACAACCGTCAACTACAAATTTGGGAAGCACTACTGAAACTGGATCCTACAGTAGGAATGCGAGCGTTACTACAACGTCCAGACATCATGGCTCACTTCGTCGGATCAAAAACATTGCTGGTAGCCCAATGCTCAAGAGTCGAAGCAACCGAAGTCATTCGTTCACGAAGAATAGGAGAAGTCTGCTACACGCAGACGCCAATCCTCACCTCTACAAACAAGACGCTCTTCATTGTCACCGGTAGCAGAGATGTCACTACAACGGGAAGACGGATCCCGTGTGCCGAAGTCTCGCCTGAAATATACGAGACCAAAAACGGAAAAATCTCAATTCTCGGAGAAGAGCACGCAGTGGACGAAATGAAGAAAATCGACAGACTGAACACGTCTATAACCAGCATCGACTTCACAGCAGGAGAAGTTCTTCAACCAGCAATGGAAAGTTCATTCCCTTTGTCGTTGGCCATATCATTCGGAGAGCATCTTCAATCACTACAGTACCAAAAGAAATCGCTGCTGAAACCCACGACGATCGACAAATTCATCAGAGGTCAGAAGAAAAACCTTGAGCAGATTGCTACTATGGCTGGATACACCTTCAATGCAACTACCAATACAATCGTGGAAACACTGGGTGAATTCAAAGATTTTTATAAAGAGTATATGATAACGGTCGGATCGGTATTGGCTGTGCTCATGTTCCTCGCTATTGCTGGATATGTCATCTACAAAAAGGCGCTTCGATCATTCGGCATATTCCACGTCAACACAACGACCGAAGAAAACATTCAACCATCTGAGGAATTATCGTTGGAACCACAATCTTATGACGAAGCCGTGAAGCCATTTTTACCCAAGTTACCACCAATGATGACATACCTGCCCATACTGATGACACTGGTAAACTCCGTAGCGACATCCTCACTTCCATATGTTCCCATCGTCTTGAAGGATCGGATCACATGTGCGCTCTGGGATTCTGGTAGCTCGATTTCATACATAAGGAAATCAACTCTACAGTACATCAACGAACGCAACTTCTCACGGACTACCCAGAACGCCACCACTGCAAATGGTACGTCTTTCTCATTTCTGGGATCAGCGCTACTGCCAGTCCGGATCGGAAATACATCTGTCGAAATGAAGTTCCTGATTTCTGAAGATTCCCACTGCCCCGCCAGCGTGTTGCTAGGATACGACTTCATGCGACTCCTGGAAGAAAACGGAGTCCAAACAACACTGTTACCAGGCCAGAAGAAGATAATCATCGGAAAATCGTTGGTACCACTCATCAAGAAAGGAGAAAAGATCTACCAAGACACAAAACGGACTGTGAACATCGTCGCCGCCAACAATGCCGAGCTCGCTCCGGGAAAATCAACTACACTCAAAATCACCTTCGACTGCAACGAGCCCATTCACCTTCGTCCAAGCAAGAAGTCACCATTACGATTCAACGAATGCATCATTGATCCATGGCTGGAAAACGAAGCGGAGGTCACCATCAGAAACTACAGCGCCACCGGATTTAACATCAAAGAAGGCCATGTTCTGGGAGAAGCTCCAATCATCGAAACGTCGAGGATGTGCTCCGAAGAAACTAACAACATCACAGAGGGAAACGAAGAAAACAGAGCATCGCCAGAAGCAGATTGGTCCGAAAGATTTCCGAAGCCACCAAGGTCTGAAAAGGAATTTGACGAAGAAGTGAATCTGGAATATACGGCATTATGCAACTCCAATCGTGAAAAGCTGTTGGAACTGCTTCACCGATACGAGGATGCATTCCACTACAAGGATGGTACCATCGGGAAGTTCACAGGTCCCATTCAACACGAAATCCAGATCGAAGGCCCACTGCCGAAACCGAGGAAATACCGAGTCCCGTACGGAAAACGAGAAGAAGTCCGAAAACAAATCCAGAAGCTAAAAGAGCAAAACATCATCGAAGAAAGTCAGTCGACGTTTGTGAGTCCAATTGTGCTTGTGAAGAAAAAGGATGCCACATTTCGATTTACGGTGGATTATCGGATGTTGAATTCAGTCACGAAGAAAGAAAACTACATCATTCCATCGGTGACGGAAATCTTGGATTTGGCCTGTGGATCCTTCATCTTCTCATCATTCGACTTTATATCTGGTTTCTTCCAAATTGGATTACGAATTGAAGATCGACCGCTCACTGCTTTCGAAACCGAAGATGCTACCTGGCAGTTTCGAGTGATGCCGATGGGAATTTGTGGAGCCCCGAACACCTTCCAGAAGGTTGCCAGATATCTCCAGAAGATCACCAATGCACGCCTTTTCGCTTACATGGACGATCTCTTGTTGGTCAGCTCATCGGAAGAAGGACATTTGGGAGATATAGAAGAACTTTTGTCAAAAGTAGTGGATGTCGGACTGAAATTGAAACTCAGTAAGTGCTGCTTCGCTCGGAGTGAATTAGAATTTTTGGGCTACATCATCGGCCGAGACGGCCTCAAGCCGAACCCCAAGAAAGTGGAAGCCATTCAAACATTCCCTGTTCCAAAAACACCAACTGCCGTCCGCTCCTTTTTGGGAGTAGTCGGCTACTTCCGACGATTTGTAAGGAATTTCGCTGGAATCGCCAGCCCCTTGCATCAATTAACTGAGAAAAACCAGCCATTCGTTTGGACTGAGGAACACGAAGCAGCCTTTCAAACTTTGAAGACGTCTCTACTCAACCCGCCCATTCTGATTGGACCAAATTTGGCTAAACCATTCATAATTGAAACCGATGCAAGTCTAATGGCCGTCGCGGGAGTCCTCCTTCAGAAAAATGATGCAAGCCAGATTCAAGCTATTGCATTTGCATCTCGCAAGCTGAACAAAGCGGAAAGGAACTACCCGCCCATCGAAGCTGAAGCTCTCGCCATCGTTTTTTCGCTCCAGCACTTCCGTCAATACATTCTTGGTACTCATGTCCAAGTCGTGACCGACCACAAACCACTCACATCGCTTTTACGCCGAAAGGATCTGAACGGACGTCTTCAGAAGTATCAACTCTCCATTCAGGAATATGATCTGGAAATCATATACCGTGCCGGAAAAGCAAACGTTGTTGCCGATGCATTATCTCGCTATTTCAAGGATGAGGTCAACGAGCCGAAAACTACCGTCTACTCCACACAGCTGCACATCGACGAATCTCCGATCTCTGTGGCAGAGATCAAATCCGCCCAACAAGATACCGAGTGGATAAGACAAGCTATGGGAGCAATACAAGACCAAAACTCTACACGGAAAGGATTGGCTTGGAGAAAAAGATTTCAAATCGTCGATGGAACTCTACGAACGAAAGAAAAAGATGCATCCAGCCCGAAACCTTTCGTCATCCCAAGAAACCATCCAATCAAGACCAAGATCATCGAAAGATTTCATGGATCTCCAATGCATGGTTCTCATCTGGGAGCAACGAAGACAACAGCTTTGATCAACCGGATGTTCCACTGGCCAAACATCAAAGAAGATGTCACCAACGCCCTGAAATCGTGCATCGAATGCCAAAGAAGAAAGACGAATCCTCACGAGACTACTCAAGAACCATTCGAGATGACCGACAAGTTTGAACGCCCCGGTCAGCATTGGAACATGGATCATCTGGGACCACTGCCGATCACAGAAAAGGGATCTCGATACATCTTATGTTGTCGGGACCCGTTCTCGAAATTCCTGGTAGCGGAGGCAGTCCAAGACCAGAAGGCGGAGACAACAACAGAAGTCTTCATAAACAGAGTGGTGGCCATTCACGGAGTTCCAGAATCAATCACCACCGATTGTGGATCAGCTTTCACTTCAAATGTGTTCAAGGAAGCTATGAAGAAACTTGGAATCCACCATAAGATGTCAGCACCGTACCATCATGCATCAAATGGAATCGTCGAACGCGCCAACCGTACAATTGAGGAATGTCTGTCTGCCTATGTCAACAATAGCCAAAGCGATTGGGATGAGTTCTTGCCTCTGACAATCTTCTCGATCAACAACACTCCTGACACGACAACGAAATTGGCCGCGTCGGAAATCATCTTTGGACGAAAGCCGGACATTCCCGAGAACAATGTTCTGAAGACACGTCATCACTACGGTGAGGACTACAGTTCCAAGTTACAGAATCGACTGCAGCTTCTATGGCAACAATGCGAAGAGAATAACAAGAAGATCCCGCCACAGTATGGAAGAGTCAAAGAACGAGAGCTACAAGCAGGAGATTCGATTCTGGTGAAACGACAGCCACCAGCCAACAAGTTATCGCCCAAGCTCAAGGGACCATTCCAAGTCATCGAAGTCTCCGGGAAGAATGTGCATTTCTCCGATGCAGGGAAACCCCGTGTGGCGCATAAGGATGAAGTGAGAAAGATGCCGAGAAGATCGGAGAGAATCGCCAAGAAAATTGGAGAGTAATTTCTTGTGTTTCCTTTGTTTCATTTTCTTTTATTTTTTTTTTTGTATTGAAGATCCGGAGATCTTCCTCTCTCTTATAGGGGGGATGTTACACTCTCTGATAACAAGAAACGCAAGCTCCCTATAAAAGGGATGCTTGCCTTCTTGTTATCAGAGAGAGAGGAGGGACGAGAGCTCCCTAATGTAGCCTCCTCCACATTTTATTCCTAATTCCTAGTATTTCTATAGTATTTCTATATAATAAATCCGCATACAATATCAAGCTCATTCCATCACTTTAATACCTGGAACGGAATGTTAGGTACAGTAGCATTTCAAGCGATACTCACGAAGATGAAGGACCGTTTTACTTGGACAATTATTGGTGATAATGCCCAGCAATCCGAAAGCCACTAGGCTCAGTAGACACGCCACTTTCGGAGCATCTCTTTGCTGGATTCCATGAGTAGTAGGGACGCGAGGAACTTGATAACAAAATATTTTCTTCCGAAAAACTATTATTAGATTGAGTATCCCAACAATACAGAAACTGCTGACGCTGAGAATTGAGTTCACTGAATTGAAATGACCAGTTTTGATGGAGCAGAGGAAGTTGAGATGACAGGCATCTAGATTTTGCTTATCCGACCATTGTTGATGGTTTTGGAATAGTGTGGTTAGAGCAGGAAGGATTGCTCCAAAGATTTGGAAGAAGAGAAAACTGTAAATTTTAGCATTGCTAGGTCCCCCAACTGTGCAAACATACTTGAAGTATTTCGAATCCTTAACAAGTCTCTGCTTCTGATACTCCTTATGGCTCACTATCATATTAGGCTTATCGAAGAGCCAAGTCTTATCCAAAATCACATTTGCCTCAGAGTCATTTCCTTCAAAGATACTCGGTTCATTATTCTCGTAACAGTCCACAAGACGGTATTTGAAATATGCTGAAAAAAAAGTGCGGAAATGAAAGTTCAGTAATCTTACTCAACATCAGTACAACTATCATAGCAATAGCGTAGACGAGCAGTGGAACAATCGACACAAAAGTTTGATCTGCAACTGGGGTGATTGAAATTTGAGACAGTTTCAATCGTGGGAATGTATAGCTTGTTCGCTCAATTATTTTAACCTCTGTTTGGTTACTGTCTTGACTTTTGAAGGAAAGACAATGCGAGTCATCAGGCAATACAGTGAGTGCTATATGGAATTGAGGTCCAATGTTGGATTTCTGAAAAGTTTCCATTCGAAATAACCCTTCTTTTATGCACAAACGCTGATAGAAAACCCAGCAAACTTTGTGAACGTTTGGTAAAAGTAGTCACCGCTGAGCTCCAGCATTCCATTGCCATCGAATAAGGGACACTGAAAAAAGTTCTTTGGTACATCGCCTTGGGCATCGAACGGAAACTTACATTAACTTGTCGGACGATCAATCTTGCGCACAAGCTGCTATTAGAGTAGGCACGGATGTCAACATTCTCAACGTCTTCGGGGAATGTGTACCTGAAAAGTTTACCTTACCAGCGCTTAGGGTATCCATTTCGGGCGGGCGGCGAACGGGCGACCGGTTGCCGCCCGTTGCAGACAATGTGCATAAGGTGTTTGCACGCAATGCGCCAAATTTGACGAAAAGTCGGTTTTTCACTGTTTTTTTCTGCACAAAATTGCATTTTCAACGCAAAAATACTGTAATTGTCGTAAAATTTTGAATATTGTCTGCAAACACAAAAGTGTAACGGGCGGCACTACTGGCCGAGCGGGTATGGGCGTGTAAATTGCCGCCTACATGGAAACCCTACGACCGCTCTCTTATGTGTATGAAAATAATAACCTACATTACAAATCGTGGCTCGGACGAAGTTGCATTGAATGAAAACAGTCTATCGTATAGAAAATCGTCAACTGGTTTCACACGAAGACTGAAATTAGTTGGAAGAGAGCTGGCAATGGATAGATACACAGGTTGTCCAAGCTGTTCCAAAGATCTATCATCATCGCAAAGTGTGTCAGCGGCGAACCAGTAGACATATTTTTTGCCTTCGTTGGATTGGATTCGAGGGATCTGGAGGAAAAATGCTTATAGCATCATAGAACCTGTGCAAGTATTAAAGGTGGCGGGACAGCAGTTTTCCGGGGGAAAATCGCTGGCGTACAATGCATCAAACCTGACGACAATTCATAGTTTAAGCCTGTTTTTGGACGAAAATCAACCAAAATAGAACATGTGGCATAACAGAAATCGCTCACGCTATCCATAGCTTTAGTTCACAGAAGCTTCAAAAAAATTAATATTTTGCTGTCCCACCACGTTTAAAGGCACAAGTAGCATAACACCTATTCTGTTAACTGCGGAAAAGACAATGTATAAAGTAGTTTTGATGCCTACCGCAATATTATGCACTGTTTTTCCTCGAATCACGTTTACAGTGAGTGGATCCTGTGTAGGAACACGGTCGCCGTTTATGGATACTCTAATAGCAGGTGGCTAAAAAACCTTACGTTTTTTGTTCCCATAAAACGTGTTCGTACCGGATTTTTCTTATCCAGAACCACTCGGAACAAAGTCGGAGTCAATCGCCCCTCCGTATTCCAAATGGTGTATGGACCACCTAATTCTAGGTCTTGAAAGTTTTCAAATTGTTTTGAAAAGTTGAAAACTAAGAAGAGAATCGAAGTGAGCATGATGTTGGTATACCGGTGAAGGGAAGACGATCTGAATAATACCTTTTGTTTATTTTTTAAAGATGCTAAACATACGTAAAATTGGTTTAAGGGCGGTAGGTGAGAACGTATGCTCTAGGCGCAATAAATCCTGTTTTTAAAAACATGAAAAGCACCTGCTTAAAACTAGAAACACATTCCCATTGCTACCGTTCTCACGGCTGGACCTCACAATCAACGCTGACGCTTGGCCGGCCGCGGCATTCCGGTTCAGGTACTTCTGACGCTAGAAACCTACGGTGGCCGCGGGGCCCTCAACTTTTTTCAATCCAAAGGGCTTGTTTTCAAAAGGACGGCCAGATTCAACCACGGCAACCTACTGAGGGCCCGGACTAAAATATAGAAACCAAAAAACAGGAACCTCAAAAATGAGTACTTACAAATAAGTACCTGAAAATAGGCATCTAAAAAGAAACACCTAAAAAAAAAGGAAAGGAGGAGCGCGAGCAAATGAGAAAAAAAAGAGAGAATGGTAGAATAATGGTGTCTGAGACCTTTTATACCCCAAAAAGGGGCGGGGCTAGAGGAGCAGATGAAGTCTGGAGGTGATAATTGATGTTAAGGGAATTATACAATAGAGAAAAGAGAGAATTGAACAGTGACAGGTCACGTTACCGGAATGATCAGATGCATTAAAAAGACAGTATAAAATAGAGAACAAAGAGAAGTGCACCTGCATCTGATTATAAACAGATTATCTCTTCCTGTGAAGAAAATATTTTACAGTTCTTTTCTTGAACATGACCTGTTTGGGGTGCTGTAGGGAACAAAGGGACCTGTAATAGAGGCGGTAACATCAAAAAGGAAATCTGTAGATATTTTCACCGAAAGTAGACGGAACCTTCCTTTAAAATGAAATTGTGGAAAAATTAAAACACTTCCGAAGTTTTGGATGCATGAAATCTAAATGTTCGTGTTTTTTATTTTCTGAAATTGCTTCAAGTTCTGAAGATCTCTTCATTGTCTGAAAAAGTTCAAATATTTCTCTCGGTGTGTTTTTCAACTACTTTTCAGTATTGCTCATCCTTAACCCCTTTATACAAATATTTTTATGCATAAAATACTATGTCCACAAGCGTCTCACTATAAAAGCTTTACACCTCTATTTGCATTACCTGAAATCAAAAACATGCATATTTTTCTCCTTCTTTTAAACGTTCACCTTTCTATTTCTCTCAATGAGTTCCAAGATCTAGTATTTGGTGGTCCGTACACTGATTGGAGCACAAATGGAAACTTGGCTCCAACTCTGTTTCGGGTGCAGTTGAACCGAGAGAATCCAGTAGGGGAGGTTTCAGCGGTGAAGTTGTATTGAAGTTTCTTCAGCCAGCAGCAATCAGGATATCGGTGACTTCTGACAAGGTTACTCTGAAGAATCCGCTTACGGTGAATGTGATACGAGGGAAGACTGTACATAATATTCCGGTGAGCTTGAAGATTGTGAGCAAGGCTGCCGTAGTCCGGGCCCTCAGTAGGTTGCCGTGGTTGAATCTGGCCGTCCTTTTGAAAACAAGCCCTTTGGATTGAAAAAAGTTGAGGGCCCCGCGGCCACCGTAGGTTTCTAGCGTCAGAAGTACCTGAACCGGAATGCCGCGGCCGGCCAAGCGTCAGCGTTGATTGTGAGGTCCAGCCGTGAGAACGGTAGCAATGGGAATGTGTTTCTAGTTTTAAGCAGGTGCTTTTCATGTTTTTAAAAACAGGATTTATTGCGCCTAGAGCATACGTTCTCACCTACCGCCCTTAAACCAATTTTACGTATGTTTAGCATCTTTAAAAAATAAACAAAAGGTATTATTCAGACATGCTATGGGCTGGGCCGAATTCAGAAAATCTGTCGGCCCGGGGTTTTGGAGTCATAAATTTTGATGTGAATTTTTCAAGCAAAACGTCTATTATGCCAGTCTCAGTCAATGCCATTCCTTGCTGAATTTTCCGGAAATTTTGGCTGCGATATCTCGGCACGAAAACGCTACAGTAATACATTAAAATTTAAAGGAACACATCCTGATTTTCTGGCCAATTTTTCAGTTTTTTATGTTTTTTGAACGATTTTAAACAAGTTTCAAAGCGAAATGTAATTTTCCGAGCAAAAAATAACATTTATCTTTGAAAAATTTCGAAAAAAAAGATATCGCAGCCAAAAATTCCGGAAAATTCAGCCAGTTTTCCGGTGTTTTTCCTTTCATATTTTTTAATGATTGAAATTTTATGTCATTTTATTGTGGCGGTAAAATGACGCTGGACTTGCGCCACCGCACTCCAGTGGAAAAATCACCGTTTCGGGACCTTTTACCACAGGAGTGCGGTGGAGCAAGTCCAGCTGTATTTTACCGCCACAATAACAAAGAAAATTTACAAACATTTTCTAATGTTTCCCCTATTTTTCCCATCCGGGAAGGCCGGGCGGGGTCAAGTCTGGTGTTAATATGATTACTGTACTCATCAAAAAGTCTCTTCACGATTTTATTGCTTCTAAAACTTGCCCAGACGCTATGCGCCTTTAATCCCATCTTCTCCAGCTCCCCCGTATCCAATCCAACCAAGGCAAAAAGTACACCTACTGGTTCGCCACAGACACACTTTGCGATGACGACAGATCCCCGGAACAACTCGGACAACCAGTTTTCTTATCCATCGCCAGCTCACTTCCAAGCAATTTCAGTCTACGAGTAAAACCAGCTGTCAATTTCATCTACAATGGATCGTTTGCTGTGAAAGCGAGCCCATCGGAACCCCGCTATGTTATGTGAGTCTAGTATCTCTTCGATTCACAGTAACTATTTCAGGTATACATTCCCCGATGGCGTTGAGAAAGTGGACATCCGTGCCTACTCGGACGACGATATGTGTGCAAGATTGATTGTGAGACGAGTTAATGTTAGTTTCTTGGAGAAAAAAATGTTTCCAAAAATGTTATCAAGTTTTCAGTGCCCCTTGTTTGATGGCTATGGAATGTTGGAGCTGAGTGGCGACTATTTTTATCAAACTTTCACAAAGTTTGCAGGGTTTTCTGTTAGCGTGAGTGCATAAAGACAGGTTACTTCAAACATGCACAGGGTCGCAGCGCGGTACATGATTTGAATTGCCACGCAATTTTCGCATGCGGGACGCGTCGCGTGTCAGGTGCGAAATATTCGCTGCGTAGCGACTCAATTTTGTTTTTCCCACGATAAACTTCACAAAATTTGAATTTGGCGGGAAACCGCATGCTGTCTGCGTCTCTCTCTCTCTTGGCTTGGCCATGCGTCAGAGCGCGCTTTCTCGATGTACCGCGCTGCGACCCTGTGAACATGAAACTTTCAGAAACAAGATATTGGGGAGAAATTTCATGTTGCGTTTACTGTGATGCCTGACGACACACTTTGTCGAAATTCGAACAGTAAATACAGGAAACTTGGTACATACATTAACCTATAGTCTTCTTTCAGACAATAGCAAGGACCTCGCTGAGTATTTGCATCGCTTCAAAGCAGCCCAAATTTCAGTCACTCCGGTTTCAGAAGAAATTTTTGTCTCTATCATCCCACTTCTTGTCTATGCTATTGCCATGGTTTTTGTACTTTTGTTAAGTGAGTTGTTTTCTGAATTCGTTTTTACTTGTTGTTTTCAGCATACTTCAAATACCGTTTTGTCGACTGTTATGAGAATAATGAGCCAAGTATTTTCGAGGGAAATGATTCTGAAGCTAATGTGATTTTGGATAAGGCTTGGCTCTTCGACAAGCCTAATATGATTGTGAGCCATAAGGAGTATCAGAAGCAGAGACTTGTCAAGGACTCCAAATACTTTAAGTAAGATTACACTAAGGCTTCCATTCGGACGAATTTTGTCCGTTCGGCCCGTCTGTCGTACGGTTCGACTTTCGTCCGGTTTCGGTTCTTCGGTCCGCAATTTCGCGTTGGTGTGTTAAGCAATTTGCATTTTAATTGACGACAAATTATTTTTTTTGTTGGATTTTTCAAGTTTCGCTCTATTCAAAAGTTATCAGGGGCAATTTTTTACTAAAATTCTTTAAATTCGTTATGCAACGCAAGCGAAATTTGGAAAAAGTACAATTTTATGGGTTAGAGAGCAACAATTTTTTTCTGGAAACTACTGTAGGCAACACACTGACGCATTATTGCGTACCACGGGCCAGCGAGGCCCAAGTCGGCCGGACGACGGACCGACGACGTTACACAATCGGGAACCAACCAACAGTAGAATTTTCAGTTTTCTATTCTTCCAAATCTTCGGAGCCATACTTCCTGCTCTCACCACACTATTCCAAAACCATCAACAATCATCAAACAAGCAAGATCTAGACGTCTGTCATCTCAACTTTCTCTGCTCCATCAAAACTGCTCATTTCAATTCAGTGAACTCGACTCTCAGTGTCAGCAGTCTTGGTATTGTTGGGTTGCTCAATTTGATAATTGTGTTTCGGAAGAAAATCTTTTGTTATCGAGTTCCTCGGGTTCCTACTACTCATGGAATCCAGCAAAGGGATGCTCCGAAAGTGGTGTGTCTGTTGAGTCTGGTGGCGATGGGCATGCTGGGGATTATTACGAATAATTGTCCAAAGAAGAGCTTACTTCATCTTTGTGAGTAGTTTTTTTTTGATTTGTGGTACTGTTATGACAACGACGCTCGACGATGCGGGACCTACCGTAACGCTGAGATTCGTTGTCAGTCAAGTGAGCGCTCCAGGGAGGTTTTCGGTACGAAATTATTATTTTTGAGTGCGCGGTAGTCTTACGGTAGTCTTTGGTAGTCTTACGGTAGTCAATACAACTATTACAGACGTTTACACCAGCCTCTGGATCTTCTTCTCCGGCATAATGTGGATGTACTCAAAACGTCATGGCGTTCGAAAATGGCAACAGTTTTATGTCATAGTGCTCTCTTCGGTTTTCGGATTTCTCACTTTTGTGGAGAATGTAATTGTCTACTTTTTGTTAATTAGAAAAAATTTCCTTCAGATGTTCGAACCGACTCCTGTGTCAAACATTGTTCTGAAACTTCAATTCTTGATAATTTCGATTCTGTTCACTGGCTATTTCTGTTATCAGTATTATTATGAGGTTGGTTTGAAATGGTGTAGTCCCTTTTCATGTTGGCTTTTTCCAGAGACCATCCGGATTGCAACCCAGTCAATGGATTTCTTCTCCACTTTTCGGTTCGAAAATGCTCTGCGAGGCTAATGGAGTTTACAAGCCTCTAGAATCCAAAGTGTTTTATATTTTTGCGGCTATGAGTTTTTCAGTGATACTGTAAGTTAATTTTTAAAGTAGGTCTACACTCATTTTTTTCTCAAATGATCGTCCCAAGTCCAGTATTTGCGGAAAGAACAATATTTTGCACAAAAATTGGTAAAACTCGAGAAAATCGATTTTCAAAATGCTCACTTACGTTTTTTCTAACCTATTTCAAAAAATGCAGAATTTTTCGCTGATTCGAATGCACCTTATATCACTGCTCAAAACGCAATATAAACATGTTTATGAACAAAATTGTACTTTGTCGCGCCGACTGCTGCCGACTTAAATTTGCTGTCGCGCTCGCCGCTGCCGGTTCATGCGTCGGCAGCGGTCGGCGCGACAATTGAAAATTTGTTAATAACAATATTTCTATTGCGTTTTGAGCAGTGATATTAGGTGCATTCGAATCAGCGAAAAATTTTGCATTTTCTAAAATAGGTTAGCAAAATGTAAGTTGGCGTTTTGAAAATCGATTTTCTCGATTTTTAACGATTTTTGTGCAAAAATATTGTGGTTTTCGTAAATAATGGAATTGGGACGATCATTTGAGAAAATAAAAAAAATTAGTGTAATCCTACTTTAAAGCAAAATTCAGAGGTAAGCCCTATTTCAGCCCCCTTGCCACCTTATTTCTCCCTACTTGGTCTGTAACCAGTTCCTCTTTCAACTGGGGTAAAGGTCACCTTGGAATCTATTTCTTCAACTACTTGATTCAAAAAAGCCGATTCGAACGTAGTTCCTTCTCCAAGTCCTTCAAAATCACTGGAATTATTTGGATCGCGATTTTTCTCTTCTTCGAAGTAGTTGCTCACGGCGTCTTGGCTTATTACTTGAATACGTACTCCATTATGGTTTGTTATGGCAAATAATACCAAATTGATTCCGAATGTTACAGTCAACTCCTGCTCAATCTCGTGAGCTCAACAAAAAATGCATTCTACCTGGAATTGATTGGAACGATGTCAGACATTATAATTGTGCATTAAACTGGTTTCTGTTCGTTTTATTGATGGACTTTGCAGACTCGAATTTGAAGGGAGTACCCAAGAAGAGGATTTTTGTGTTTTGATAATAGGAAATAAAATGATTTGCCTCATGCCGGTTTTAGTAGTCCTATAAGAAATTCTCGGTCCCAATCAAAGATCACTGGTCCCAAGTTGGGACCAGTAGTCCCAAGATGGGACTGACGGTCCCATAGAGAAAACATTGGTCCGATGATGGGACCGATGGTCCTAAACTTATGAAAGCAGTCCCATCATCGGAAAAAATACCAGCAGGTGAAAGTGTACTGGGAAACTGAACTTTTGAAAAATCATATGTCCTAGAATCACAGAATACATAAAATACGACTTTAAAATATAATATAACATAAAATTTGCTACAAATCAAGTTAAACTTAAAACATTAGGTGGACTAGTCCTAGAATTATCCGAATCTGTTTTGCAAACAATAACTCCCAGAAACAGATCTTTCGTAGTTTTTCGCAATAAATTATTGGTCAACATCATCGTTAAAGTGATAATAGACCCATGGTCCTGAAGTGCCACGATTGCAAAACGAGCCAAATCTAAAATTTCGGATATTCTTTCTAAAAAAACAGAGCAAAAACTCACATGAATGACTAACAACCACAAAATGAGCCACAAAATGAAGCGCCAAGGGAGAGAAGAAAAACAAAATATGAACGGTGAGCATCATGATCAAACTGAACATGAAATTCCTCTGTGTTGCTGCAGTTCTAGCTGATAATCTCAAGTTTTTCGAGTTCAGACATCGATAAGTTTCGAAAGCGGCCAGAAATCCACAAGAAAATGCTAACAATAAAGTGAAGTATGCGATGGAATAGAACGTCAAAAATTTCCATGTATCGAAACGAATGGAGAAACAATTTTCACACCAGGCAAATTCGGGAAGCGGGCCGAGTTTCTAAATAATAACGTATGTTTTAAATACGTCGTAATTTTTTTAAAAATGATCGCGATGAAATTTCAAATCCACTGGTCTTTGTTTGATCTCGATAGCATCATTTTGAGTCAAGTTGTGGCGTTTTGAAGTTGGTGGCCTAGAAAATCGGTGATTCGGATTTCTAGGCCACCAAATAAGTAAAAAATGACCGGAAGAACATTGGAAGTCTATTGGTGATTGTTTGAGCTCAATAGCTCCATTTCGAGCCCAGTTATAACATTTTAAAGTTGGTGGCCTAGAAAACCAAAATTTTGGATTTCTAGGCCACTAACGGTAAGTAGGTCAAAAATGGCCGGAATCATGTTCCAAGTCTGTTGTTCTTTCAGCTAGATAACGCTTTGAGCAAAGTTATGACACTGTGAAGTAGGCGGCCTAGAATTCCGGAATTTTGGATTTCTAGGCCACGACTTTTTAAAAAAATGCTAGCGATGAAGTTTCAAGTCAATCGGATGTAGTTCAAACACCGTCGCTTAATTTTGAATCGAGTTATGCCACAAGTTTATGGCCAAGAAAATAGATAATTCGGAATTTTAGGCCACCAGTGTTAAAGTATGTAGACCCAAAATGACCGAAATCATGTTCCAAGACTAGTGGTAATTGTTTGAGCTCAATAGCTTGATTTCGAGCCCAGTTATAACACTTTAAAGTTTGTGGCATAGAAAACCAAAGTTTTGGATTTCTCGGCCACTGATGGTGTAAGTCAAAACTGACCGGAGTGAAGTTGCAAGACTATTGGTGGTTGTTTGAGTTCTCTAGCTTAATTGTGAGGTATGCTATGACACTTTAAAGTTGGTGGCCTAGAAAATCTGAAATTCGGATTTCTAGGCCACCCAAGGTACAAAAAAACACAAACCTGCTCCAACATCGCCTTATGCTTATTCTGATCCTTCAATTCTGGGTAGATCAATACCAAAAATACTATAAAAATCCCACTAAAACCAAAAAACAAATAATAAAGATACATGACGGTTTTCTGGAACTTGAGATGCTCCACATGTTGAGTGGCCACTTTCATACGATAAATGAATAGATAAACACCGGTCCATCCGGCGACAAGTAGAAGGATACAAAAAAATTGGAATGAACGAATTGCATATTGAGCCGCGAATCCGTTGGAGCACATGATTGCCCATGGTAGGATTACGGTGAGTTTCCAAATGATACGGGTGTGGTAGTCGAGGAGAAAACCTCTGGAAAATGGTTGATTTTTTTGAGATTATCAGGGTACCATTCGGTCGGCCGCGGCCCGGGCGCCCTTTGAAAAACAAGCTCTTCGAATCAAAAAAGCTTTCAACCGACCAAATTGACCGCCTAATTTTCACACTCACGAAAAAATATGCGCCACCAAGTAATTCCTATAAGAATTGAATTTCTCTGGACTTTTAAATATCAAAATCAAAAAAGCCGTACTATAAATTGGAATCGAAAAACAAGAGGTGACCCAGTGGACAACTACTACGTAAAGTGGTTCATCAAATAAGCAAATGTCAGGTAGCATTCTTGGCTAATAAGATTGATTGAGAGATCTGTTATACAAAGAAAAAACTGAAGCCAAGAAATCGAAAACAGGTGAAAATTTCAAAGGGATAATTAGCAGACCAGGCTGGAAATTGAAGATTAATTTAGCGATCAAATTGAACCCGATTCCGGGTTTCTTTATGATAAATGCTCTTTTGATCTCTATTGTACTTTCCCCTGGCTCCTTCAATATTGTATTATTGTTATCTCTCACATTCTTCGCCCACGAGATTCCATCTCCCCACATCACTTTCTTCCCCCACTTACTTTATTAAATTCTTATGTATTAAGCTCCGCCCCTTTTGACCAGTATAAAAGCTCGTGGAGCTATATGATTATTGTGTTATTCTATATATCCATTTGTATCGATTAATAAATGTACCATCCAGAATTGGACAATTAGTAGACCAGGCAAAAAATTGAAGATTGATTTAGCGATCAAATTGAGATTAAAAGTTTGGAGTACATCGGAAAATGTTTTAGCTGTAAAAAAATTGAAATTCAGTATAAATATCAAGAAAATAGTGGAGGAAATGTTCTGGGATACTGTAATTATATTAAAGCATTTTTCAAGGATTTCAAGCCAATAATGAGTCATCATAAATCAGTTTTAGAATCGTTCACTGTGGATTTGAAGAATACTGTAAACGCTGAGAACTTGGGACAGTTCCTTAAGAAATTTGAAGAAACATTGAAAACCAATGCAGTCAACACCAAAAAATTCGATTTGGGAGTTTCGAAAGGCACTACTTCCGTGTTTGAATGCCAATTATCTCAAGGAAATTCGACTTTTTATTCCGAATTTTGTTGAGAGAGAAGTTTGTTTGAATGATGTTGTCAGCTTGGAGCAATGAATGTAGTTTTGGAAAAAAATGTATAAAATTTTGTATTCTTCAGAGAGAATTTAAATCAAAAAGTTTTCGCGAAATTTTTTTTCCGTCTCCACTTTGTCAACAAAACCGTTATTATCATTTTTAATTTTTTTATGAAATGTTGCGAGATTTTAAACAAGACCTCACCAAACCTAATAGGAGAATCTGGATTTGAGATTTCGCACATTTAAGATGAGCAATTTTGCATTTGACAATTCCTCGTTAGTGTAATACTGCAATTCGCTGCGTAGCCACGTAAAATTGATACTTCCCCATTTCTTGTTTACCTTCCTCCCCCACCTGACATATTTTATTTGCTACTAACATACATGTCCAAACCCGGGCCGGGCCGGGCCAGAGAGGAATTTTCCCGGCCCGGCCCGGCCCGGTCGGCCCGGGTAGGAAATTTTCGTCAAAATGTTTTCCGAAAAAAAAATCAATTTTTCATGAAAAAGTTTCTGAATTGCATGAAAAATCATGAAAGTACTGAAAGTATGAAACATTCTAAAATTGAACAGAAAACGGCTCTTTCCCAGAATAACGGTCCTTTGTGAAAATAACGGTCCGGCGCGAAATAAAAAGGTCCTTTGAAGAAATAAAAAGGTCCTTTGGAAATATAAAGGTCCTTTGAAGAAATATAGCGGTCCTTTGGGTTAATATAAAGGTCTTTTGGGTATTTCGACGGTCCTTTGGAAATAAAAAGGTCCTTTGAGAAATATAACGGTCCTTTTGGGTATTACAACGGTCCTTTGGAAAATTAAACGGTCCTTTGAAAAATATAACGGTCCTTTGAGAAATAAAACGGTCCTTTGAGAAATAAAACGATCCGTTGAGAAATAAAACGGTCCTTTGAGAAACAAAACGGTCCTTTGAGAAATACAACGGTCCTTTGGTCAAAAAAACGGTCCTTTTAGAAATATAAAGGTCCGTGGGGGTAAAATAACGGTCCTTTGAAAAATAAAAACGGTCCTTTGAGAAAAAAATAACGGTCCTTTGACGTTGGGAGTAAGTCTGTCATGAATTCAAATTTTGCTTCCTATCATTCAGTACTACAAATTAGGCTTAGAAACGTCTTGTCAGTTAACTTCGTACGTAGCAGAGCACTCCGAACCCTTTCTAAGCCTAAATTTCAAACGAACAATTAATTTGGTATCCATATATTTTGTCAAAAATCCTGTTTAACGCGAATTTTTCATAGTACTGTTTTTTTTCACCAAAGGACCGCTTTTTTGACCAAAGGACCGTTTTATTTCTCAAA
Source organism: Caenorhabditis zanzibari (assembly GCA_963966625.1). Taxonomy (NCBI): domain Eukaryota; kingdom Metazoa; phylum Nematoda; class Chromadorea; order Rhabditida; family Rhabditidae; genus Caenorhabditis; species Caenorhabditis zanzibari. The sequence continues at coordinate 16,943,256 of OZ016472.1, read as the reverse complement.
GGACCGTTTTGTTTCTCAAAGGACCTTTTTATTTCTCAAAGGACCGTTTTATTTCTCAAAGGACCGCTTTATTGACCAAAGGACCGTTCAATTTCTCGAAGGACCTTTATTTTGACCAAAGGACCTCTATTTTGACAAAGGACCGCTGAGAATGTAAAGGACCGTTATTCTGGGAAAGAGCCCAGAAAACAGTCAAAAAATCGAATTTTTTCCAAAAATTGTCCTTTGAAAAAATTGTGTCTCAAAACCCGGGCCGGGCCGGGCCGGTTGAAATTCTTCCGTCGGCCCGGCCCGAGTTTGGACATGTATGGCTACTCGGTTGAAAACTTGCAACTTTTGGTCGGAAGTTGAGGGGGGTTCGGCTTTAGGTCGGAAGTTAGTCGGCTTTAGGTCAGAAGTTGGCAATTTTGTTGGTGTCGACGCACGCTTTGGTCGGCTCTTGGTCGGAAGTTGGTCGGAAGTTTAAAGTTTTGAGACAATTCTTAAGTGGTCAGCTTCTGGTCGGAAGTTGGTCGGATCTTGGTCGGATCTTGGTCGGCGTTTAAGCGCGAAGCGTGCGATGCGACGCGTGCTCTTTTCTTTTTTTCGAAATACTTTATTTTATTTTTCATCGCCTTTTATAGTATTGACTCTTCAATTTATATGTTAGAACAATTTACAGGTATCAAAACTCTTTCGGTCGATGCCATCTCAATCAAAAGGTCTCAAAATGGATAAGGTAGTAATTCAATTTAATTTCCATGAAATTAGATTATGTTTTCAGATTTTCCACAGATGCACACTTCGAAAACAGAAAAGGATTTTTCAACTTGGACTCAATAGGAGGTGAGATTGTTTAAACTGTGTATATAATAATAATAATCATAGAAAATTTCAGGAAAAATCCGAAACTTCCGAGACTCGTTCAAAAATCAATTGGAGGATTTCGGCCTCGGGAACAAGCACAACAGGGCAACTACAAAAATTAAGATCAATTTACCATGCCATTTTTTAATTTTTTCCTTGTTTAATTGTACTTATAGTTTATTAAGATAATAAAATATTATCTAAAAAACATGTTTTGTTTTGTTTTGATTGGTTAAATCACCGAAAGTGCGCAAGCAACCTGGCCGGCCGCTGAAAGGGTCGGAAGTTGGTCGGATGTTAGTCGGAGCTTGGTCGGCTTTAGTAGCGGTCTTGTCCGGACTCCGACCAAGCACCGTGCTAAAGCCGACCAACCTCCGACCTAAAGTTGCCGGCGACACCCGAGTAATAACTCACAATTTTATTACCATTCTCAACATATTTACCGTCCATGGACTAGAAACCCAAATATTCGATTTTCTAGGCCACCAACTTCAAACCGTCATAATACCCTTTCAATGATAAGTTTATTAAAAAGTGCACTCAAATGTTTTTAAACAAAATCAGCGAAACTCAATTAGGCGTTAATACATTAACTCCACTTGTCTTCTTTTTCTTGCTTTGGAACATTTTCGGCTCCGATTTCCTCAACAAATTCTCAGGAATCAAAAATAATTTCTTCGTTGCTTTCCTCAATAATTTGTTTGTGATGATCATGGTGAATGTGGACACTGATCCATGATCTTGGATCATCAAAACGGCAGTCGGACCGAGGACTGAAAAAATTTTGATTTTTTTTTTGGGATAATTTTTGAAAAAGTGTGCATACATTCAATGTGAACGGGAGTGAAGCTGGCGAGAAAGTGTAAAGCCAAGGGGATGAAGATTAGGGTGAGATGGACGGTTATCTGAAAAAAGTTTGTTTTCGAAACGTCGCATTTTCGAAACGTCGCACTTTCGAAATGTCGCGGAGACGAAATTCTGAAAGCCCAAAATTTCGAGAAATTTTGAGATAATTTGATTTCAAGATACCAAAGATTTCAGAATTTCAAATTCTCGAATTTGGATATTTAATGATTTTTGAGATTCTGAGGATTTGAGATTGTCATATTCGTAGAATCCTTCATTTTTTGGATTTCAGACTTTGAAATCTTGCTTTTTTCAGATTTTCAGATTTTCAGTTTCTTAATTTTTCGGCTCCGCGACATTTCGAAAGTGCGACGTTTCGAAAGTGCGACGTTTCGCGAGTGTGACGTTTCGCAAGTGTAACATTTCGAAAGTGTGATATTTCACGTGTGCATATTTTTGCCATTGAAATGACACACTTTCGAAATGTCACACTTGCGAAACGTCACACTTTCGAAATGTCACACTTTCGAAATGTCACACTTGCGAAACGTCGCACTTTCGAAACGTCACACTTGCGAAACGTCACACTTTCGAAACGTCGCGAAGCCAATTTTTCGGCTCCGCGACATTTCGAAAGGACAACGTTTCGCAAGTGCGACGTTTCGCAAGTGCGAAGTTTCGAAAGTGCGACGTTTCCCCAGAATGATTTGAAACTTTGTCTTCGAAACGTCGTACTTTCGAAATGTCGCTGGAAAGGCTTATATTACAGAATTTTCAGATGCTAATATTTTTAAGAAATCTGAAATTCTGGTCCGGGACATTTTGAAAGTGGACCCCTCAACCTCTAACTCACCGCCACAATCAAGCTAAACATAAAATTCCTCTGAATCGCCGCAGTTTTTGGCGACAACCTTAAAGTATTGGAATTCAACGCTATGAATGTTTTAATCGACGCAAGTACGCCTGTAATAACTGCACACATAATAGTACAGTATCCCAGGATGTAAAATGTTATGAATATTTTTGAGTCGAATTGCATAAAATAGCAGTTATCACACCACATGTAATCAGGCATTTTTCCGAGTTTCTAGAATTTTGAATTTCAAATTTCGCGCCAAAATCAAATCTTACATATTCCACAACAGCCTTGTACTCTTTCTGATGCTTCAAATCCGAGTAGATTAAAATTAAAAGAACCAATACAACCGCGAAGAAGGCGTAAAATAGATTTTTCCAGAAGAAAACGACTTTTTGAATTTTGGTATCCTTCACGTGTACAGCCTCCATTCGTTTCATAAACAGTGTGAGGGCAGTAGATCCAGTGAAAAATAACAAGATAGCGAAGATTTGAAATGAGTTGACTGCAAATTCAGCGGCGAATCCATTGGAGCACATGGCGGCCCATGGTAGGGGGACACTGAGTTTCCAAATGACGCGGATGTGGAAATCGAGAAGAAAACCGCTGGAAGATTTGTTGATTTTTTGGAAGAGTAAGTATGACTTCTAGGCGTCCATTTTTGTACTGTACTGTTAGATATACATTTTTTGAAGGAATCCCTGAAAACAGCAAAACAGCTTTTTATTTTCTCAAATGATCGTCCCAATTCCACTATTTACGAAAATAACAATATTTTTGCACAAAAATCGTTAAAACTCGAGAAAATCGATTTTCAAAACGCCAACTTACATTTTTTCTAACCTATTTCAATGAATACAGAATCAGAATTTTTCGCTGATTCGAAAGCACCTAATATCGCTGCTCAAAACGCTCTAGAAAAAGTTTTATTAACAAAATTGCGCTTTGTCGCGCCGACCGCTGCCGACTTGAATCTGCTGTCGCGCTCGCCGCTGCCTGCTCATACCGCGGCAGCGGTCGGCGCGACAATTGAAAAATTGCTAATAAAAATTTTTCTAGAGCTTTTTAGCAGCGATATTAGGTGCTTTCGAATCAGCGAAAAATTCTGATTCTGTATTCATTGAAATAGGTTTGAAGAAATGTAAGTTGGCGTTTTGAAAATTGATTTTCTCGAGTTTTAACGATTTTTGTGCAAAAATATTGTTATTTTCGTAAATAGTGGAATTGGGACGATCGTTTGAGAAAAAAATGACTTTAATCCTGCTTTAAAGCTGGCGTTGTTTTGGGGGAAAATTGCGGGGGAATTCTGTGTATTTTTGCGTGAGCGTGTCAGTTGTAGTGTATGCGTACAATACGTCAAACCAAGCGTAATTTAGATTTGAAACCCCCAAATCATCATCATCACTTTTTACCCGGAAACTCGGATGCTTGTATTTTAGAAGTTTAGGATTCTGGAATACCTGGATTCTCGAATCCTGAAGTTTTAAAGGTGGCGGGACATTAGTTTTCGGGTGGAATTTACGGGGAATTCTAAACATTTTTGCGTGAGCGTGCCAATTGTAGTGTCTACGTACCACGCATCAAACCTCACGACAGTTCATATTTTAAGGCTTTTTTTGGGCGGAAATCAACCAAAATAGAACAGCATATCAGAATCCGCATTTCTCTTTTTTCAGTACTCCTCGTTTAAAAAATCGTATTTTATATTGGAAACCCCCCAAAATCATCATCACTATTACTTTAATAACAGATGAAAAATTTGATGACTATCGACTCGAAAATACGAAAATTATTCCTATTCAGTCTGAACATTTGACTCAGTCAGAATTTTGAAATTTCAGAATCTCAGAATCTGGATTTACAAGAATCTAAAAAACCCAGAATCCAAGTAGCCAAGAATCCAAGAATTCAAGAACTCAAGAATTCAAGAATTCATGAATTCAAGAATCCAAGAATCCAAGAAAGAATCCCAGAATTCAAGAATCCAAGAATCCAAGGATCCATGAATCTAAGAATCCGACTTTTTTAATTTTCAATGCACCATGACGCGACACGCGACGCATCCAAGTTGGCAACAACGTAACATCCAACAACAACGTAAACTACTCTAAATAAAACTCACGAAATAATATGCACCACCAGGTACTTCTGATACTCATCGAAATATCTTGGACACTTTGTGAGTAGTACTATAAATGCGACTCCATAAATTGGAATCGACAAAAATGAAGAGATCCAATTGAGCATGAGAGCATAAAGAGGCTCTTCATAGTTACAACTGGCGTTGAGCATTGTTTGGGAAATTAGGGGAAAATTTCAGACCGAAAAAGTAGGAATGAGAAATCTGAAGAAACTGAGAATCTATATAGGAAAAATAGTCATATAGACAAAAACAGGTGAAATTTTATAGATTACGTAGGGTCAAAGAGTTTCAAAATCTGACAATTTTTGTTGAAAATATGTTCGGAAATGTGTGTATTTTGTGACCATGAAAAAAAAAGATATTGTAAAAAAATAATATATAAGATTTAGAGTATCAACGTTTTTCAGGAATCAAATTCTATACTTCAAGTGTACCAGTAAGAAATTTTAAACTTCATCTTAACTTTTAACCTAACAAGGGAACCATTTTCAGAAACCACTTCGAAATTTTTTATAAATTGGCTCATTTATAGAATCAAGTACTGGCTTTCGAGTGTGCTAGGTGGCTACCTGCGCAAACTTCTAGAACTCGAGATATTTTGCTCCAAAGTTTGGTGCATTTTTACCATATAAACCACCATATCCGCCCTCCAAATGACTCTCGCTTTCCCTCTCGTTCTTCACCGCCTTGAAAGGAGGTGAAAAAATGTGTTGAATGGCCGAGTGGATAGAGCGCGGGGATGGTAATCTGGTGATGCAGGGTTCGATTCCACTTTTTGTCACTTTTCTTTTTATGATTTTTTACAACATGTTATTAGTTTTTTACAAGTTTTTATTGCATTTAATCGCTTGTGTTGTCTTCCTAGGACCCCAAAGAAAGTGTTCTGACATTTTGAAAAACTTTGATTTTTTTTCGAAAATTGGAAAGTTTCTCCATGCCAAGGGTTGATGAAAATTTCGAGAAATTTTTTTCGGTTGAAAATTGTGTAGAAAATCTTCCGTTTTGATAGAATATGTATAGCTAGAGATATTTGAAAGAGAAACACAGTGACATGTTTTTTGTTCTGTGCTCTTCTTCCAAGGTTGTCAGCCACCAATTATTGTCCGGTCAATTCTAATATGATATTCTATCAAAACGGAAGATTTTCTTCACAATTTTCAACCGAAAAAAATTTCTCGAAATTTGCATCAACCCTTGTCATAGAGAAACATTCCAAATTTCGAAAAATTGAAAGTTTGTCAAAATGTCACATCACTTTCCTTGAGGTCCTAGGAAGACAAAACAAGCGATTAAATTCAATAAAAACTTGTAAAAAAACGAATATCATGTTGTAAAAAATCAAAAAAAGAAAAGTGACAAAAAAGTGGAATCGAACCCTGCATCACCAGATTACCATCCCCGCGCTCTATCCACTCGGCCATTCAACACATTTTTTCACCTCCTTTCAAGGCGGTGAAGAACGAGAGGGAAAGCGAGAGTCATTTGGAGGGCGGATATGGTGGTTTATATGGTAAAAATGCACCAAACTTTGGAGCAAAATATCTCGAGTTCTAGAAGTTTGCGCAGGTAGCCACCTAGCACACTCGAAAGCCAGTACTTGATTCTATAAATGAGCCAATTTATAAAAAATTTCGAAGTGGTTTCTGAAAATGGTTCCCTTGTAAGGTGAGGTTTTCAGATTTTTCCATTTTTCCCATCTTTTTTTGATTAAAAAAAAATTTTCAAATTTTTTTGTTAGGTGACTCATAGTTTTCTTTGATTTCCAACTCATGACACCTTTAATTTTGATTAATTTAAAGTAGTCTATCCAACTTTATAATTGAAATTTATAACCATTTTCCACCTGCTACCTCTGAAAACTTCCTCCTCCTAATTGTCTCACCAAATTCATTAGTATCTCCACTTTTTTGCCCAATTTCTCTCGACAAAATGTTGAACGCTACATGCCAAGTGGACGAGGAAGAAATGTTTGTGGCATTTCACTGGATAACGTCACTTGTGTCGATTCCAATTTATGGTATTGCATTTTTGGTATTGATGATGAAGTGTCCGAAACATTTCGATGAGTATCGCAAGTATTTGTTGGTGCATATTGTATCGTAAGTTTTAAAAGGATCCAGCGTAGAGAGTGAGATGTGAAATTCGCTATTTAAGCTCGTTTTGATACTGCACATCAGCAATTCGTTGATCTGTGCGGTATGGAAATGAGCTCAACAAAACGTCCCTGTCAGAAAAATTTTCTTGAGCCGCGGCCTCCGGGCCGGTCGTGGTTTGAAAATTTGTAGCTGCGGTCGGAATGCATTTTCAAGACTGTTTTAGGTCATGATTTCGTATTTTTTGAAGTCAAGCGTTAAAATCGCTGTTTCTAGGATATCACTAAAAAAAATCTACTTTAGCGGTCCCGAAAATGCCGGAGTTTTGTTAAAACTAGTTCAATTCTGTACTAGACGACTTTTAGATGGAATTCGGAGTACCTCGAAAATATGTACTTTCATGAAAAATCGAAAACTATTTTTAAAAAAAATGAATCGAGCTACAGAAATGCGGTCGAACGTCGACGGTTATTCGGGTTAGAATCATTAGAACGCAGACGAGAATTATTAGACCACAAATTTCTTAAAAAATGGATAGCGGGTAAAATCAATATAGAACACTCCAACTTTTTTGATTACAATCCTTCGGTTAATATAAATATCCGACACCACCACCCTTTTCGCTGGAAGACTCCAAAAACAAAATTGAGAGAGCATTTTTTCACTAACAGAGTATTAAGCAAATTGCCCATTTCATCTACTGTTCGATCAGACTCAACCTAGCGGAGAGATTATCTATAAGAGATCCAAAGAATATTTTCCTATTTCCACCCTCATTCTTTTGATGTATACTATTTTATACACTATTTCCCCATATACTTTCTTCGATATACTATTTTTTTTAAACTTATCCTCATTATCATTATCATTCACACTTATTTCCATTCACGTTCAATAAACGTATTACATTAAAAAAAAAAAAAAAAAAACTGTGTACAATCACTGAAAATATACCTTCTCAGTATGTTCGGTAAGTAAACACAAAAATCTAAAAAGTAATCTTAAAAATTTACGAAAATTTGTCTCGAGCCCGATTTCGCAGTACAAACTTACGGCCCTGAGCCGCGGCCCACGGCCGGCCCTGGGACCGCGGCTCTGCTGGCAAGGCCCAAATGGGCCGTGGGCCCTCGTGGACCGTGGGCCGGCCGGCCGCGGCCCTTAATGGCTGTGAACCAATTTGTGTGAAAATTTCGCTACATGGAAACGCAAAAGTTTGATAGTCAGTCAACGATCATACGCTAATAGAAAACGTTTGTTCACTGCATCCTCTAACCACTGCAAATCTCATTGTTAACTAATGAATGAGAAAATTGAAAATCTACTAACCACCACAATCATGTTGTACTCCAAAACGTTCTCACTTTCAGTGGTCTTCTCCTCGACCTCCACATTAGCATCGTCTGGAAGTTGATGATTATCGCCCCTTGGCCAGCCTTGTGCTCCAACGGCCTAGCCTCCGACTACGCTGTCAACTGCTTTCAAGCTTCCATCACCCTTCTCATATTCACTGGAATCACTTCTCTTTCCTTATTCATCTACCGTATGAAAGCGGCTACAAATTACGTGGAACACGCGCCACTTCAGAGAATCGCAGTGTCACTGAGAAATGTGTTTTTGGTATGCAGCTGCTTCACAATCATGCTAACTATCGCCGTATATCCGGACTTGAAGAAGCAGAAGATTTATAAGCAAAAAATGAGTGATAGTCTTGGAACGCTTCCCGGGTACATGTGGTGTGACAATTGTTTCTTCATGCAATTCGATTCCTGGATATTTGTTGTTTTCTATATTACGGCATATTGTTCCGTAATGAGTGCTTTCATATCGGGAGCGTTGGCTGCAACTGAGACTATTATGAGTCTCAATTCGAAAAGTCTAAGGCTATCAGCAAAGACAGCAGCTATACAAAAGAACTTTATATTTAGCCTTTGCGTTGCGGTAAAAAAACGAAACCGGCTTAATGGCTTAACGTTTGAATTTGTAGATCACTGTTCATCTCACATTGATTTTTGTTCCCCTGGGATGGTACTTCTTTGCAAACCTCGTACGGCAAGATTTTCAATGTAAGCCTTCCTATTTGTTTTCGGATCCTGCATATGTCATAATATCCCAAATGTTTTTCAGACATTCCTTCCTTGATCGTCACCATGCTCCAAAACCACGGATCGATGTCGACTTTAACAATGTTAATTACAAATAACTTACTACGAAGATCCGTGAAAAAGTTGTTTTTGGCTCCTGAGAATATTCTATGTGGAGCTGAACCGAAGCTCAACGGGAATTGATAATTGAAACAGTTTTAAACAGTTTTTTGTATTGTTGCGTTGTTTTTTTTTCTGTAAATTTTTACGCGGTACACAGCTTTGTAACTGATTCGAACAGCAACAACTTTTGTACGCTACAAAATTTTTTTCACAATTATTGAGCGAATAAAACTTTTTTTTAAAATTTGCAATTAACAAATGCATGACAAATTTTGGAAAAAAGACATGGCTCTTGTATGTAAGTATTGATTACGGATAAAATGAATTTTAATGTATTTTGTTTGTATAACTTACATATAAACCAATGTCACCTGCCCCACCACGAATACTTCTGTATTAACATACTTTAGTTAGTGCCACTTTAATGCCACGTGAGCCCACCTTTACTTTGAATTTCCTATAGATGATACTTTGGTTCTCTTCCAAAGTATTTTTTAGCAAAAAAAAAAACACCTACTCACTCGGCTTCCTGATTCCTTCGAACATATTTTTTTCACCTGCTCTTTGTTCAATCAACGCACAAAATACCTTGCTTCCTCACTTCTTCCGTTTGTGATTTCTTCAACTCTCATTTCTATACACAGTCATGCTACGCTACATGTCAAATAGATGAGGAATTCATTGTCACTGTGCTTCATTGGACTACATCATTTGTGTCGATTCCAATTTATGGTATCGCATTTTCGGTATTGGTGATGAAGTGTCCGGCATACTTCAATGCGTATCGCAAATTGTTGTTGTTACATGTTGTAGCGTACGTTTTAAATAGTGCAAGAACATGAAAACAAACTAGAAAAAAGTTTAATATACTTTTTGACCAATTAATTATTGAAGACCGAAAAATCCGAATGTTTGCTTTTCTAAGCCAACGTCTTCCAAGATCTATACTTGAGATGCTTCCTCTAAAACTTTTTGCAGTTGTCTTCTCCTTGATTTACACATTAGCACTATCTGGAAAATGGTCGTGACTCTCCCCTGGCCAGCCTTGTGTTCCAACGGCCTTGGCTCCGACTACGCAGTCAACTGCTTTCAAGTATTCATTTCTCTTCTCATATTTACTGGGATCACTGGTCTCAACCTATTCATCTACCGTATGAAAGCAGCTACGGATTTCGGGGAACATTCTGTACTTCAGAGAATTGCCTTGTTCTTGAGGAAAACGCTGTGGGCATTCTGCTGTTTCTCCATTCTACTATCTATAATGATATATTCCGACATGAAAAACCAAGGAAATTATAAACAAAAAATGCAAGCAAAATTTGGAATCCCTCCCGGGTACATGTGGTGTGACAATTGTTTCTTTATGCGATCCGATTCTTGGATTTTTATTATTTTCTATGTAGCGTCATATTGTTCAGTAATGTGTGTATTTATATCAGGAGCAATTGCGTCAATCGAGACTTTAATGAGTTTGAATTCAAACCGTTCAAGGCTATCACCGAAAACCATTGCGATTCAGAAGAACTTTATGATTAGCCTTATAATCGCGGTAAAGAACAGAACCGGGTTATTGAAACAGTTTGAATTTGCAGATCATTGTTCATATGATATTGATTTTCGTTCCCTTGGCATGGTTCTTCGTGGCGAACATTGTACCGCTAAATTTTCGATGTAAGTTTGGTTCGAAAGACCTACCATTTTTTCTTTGTCCAAATCGTATAACTTCTTGAGATTCCATTTTCAGACCTAGCCCCATCGCTTATCACCATGCTCCAAAATCACGGAGTGATGTCCACAGTAACAATGTTAATTACAAATAATTTACTACGAAGAACCATGAAAAAGTTATTCATGGTACCGGAGAATATCCTATGTGGATTTAAATTAACGAAAGTTAGACAAAAGTTCTGTTGTGTTTCTACTGTTGAAAGTGATGCACCATCCACTTGACTTCTTTAATGTTTGTGCGAACTAAACTTTGCTTTCTTAGGAAAATCGAGTTACCACTCTCTTGTAGTGATTCTCTTGTGATTATCGTGATTATCTTGTAGTGATTACTTACACAGGATGAAATACATTTTATTATTTTTTGTTTATAATTTTTCTAATGTCACCTGTCCACGACCAAATCGTGACAATCCGCAAACCTCTCGGCTTCATCCTTCGAATTTCTTTTTTTTCACCTGCTCTTTTCAAATCAAACCCAACTCACAAGGGAAGTGTTTTTAGACACCGCTTGGGGCAAATACTCATTTGCTTTGGTATTATTTGCTATTTTCCCGTTTGCTATTTTGTCTCACTTGCTATAGCTAAACTCATTTGCTATATTGGATCACTTGCTGGATATCATTTACTATCTCTGGCTCGTTTGCTAGATTACCCCCCATTTCCAAAATATCATTTGCTATCGGCAAACTCATTTGCTATGGGGTTTCTCATTTGCTAGATTGATCTCAGTTGCTATAGATCTTTTGCTAGATTTGTCTCATCTGCTATAAGAAAACGTCCTTCAAGTCAAAGTTTACTATCAACAGGTGCTTATTGATATGTCTATGGAGTCGGTACTTACCACTGTCACTTGGCTCATTTGCTATTTTTGTCTCGTTTGCTATGGAGGATTTCGGCTAGTCGTGCTTAACAGTTTGAGAAAAGCCGAGTCAAGGGGATTCATTGGATACTTGGGTTGAATTTTGCAGCTACCAGGTACTTTGAGGAACCATAGCTCAGCTCAAAATCACTTTCAGGTTGTCCACTTCTGTTTTGGACTCAAAATTTAATTTCAATTTCGTCAGAAACGTTTTTTGACACACACACACATAAAATCTAATCCAACAACCGTGAAATCTGGACAAAAATTCATTGATTGCACTTGTCTCATTGACTGCATTTTTTCCTTACGGTTTCATTGGTTTGGATTTTTCAGTACTGGAATTGAAAAAAAAACATTTTCCAGAATTCCTAAGCCTTTTCCTCAGTTTCGTATAACACTGAACTATAAAATTTCTTGCATCACCCTATGTATAACAGAAGCTTGCAGAAACATGTATTCAATGGAGGTTTTTCAGAGAACTAACCCTTTTTTAAAGTTTGCGAAGAGAGATGCAAGAAATTTTATAGTTAAGTGTTACACGAAGCTGAGAAGGAGGATTTGGAATTCGGGAAAATATTCTAAATTTCAGTCCTGCAAGAACATGTATGTGTCAAAAGACGTTTCTGACGAAATTAAAATTAAATTTTGAGTCCAAAACAGAAGTGGACAACCTGAAAGTGATTTTGAGCTGAGCTATGGGCTCTCAAAATACCTGGTAGCTGCAAAATTCAACCCAAGTATCCAATGAATCCCCTTGACTCGGCTTTTCTCAAACTGTTAAGCACGACTAGCCGAAATCCTCCATAGCAAACGAGACAAAAATTGCAAATGAGCCAAGTGACAGTGGTAAGTACCGACTCCATAGACATATCAATAAGCACCTGTTGATAGTAAACTTTGACTTGAAGGACGTTTTCTTATAGCAGATGAGACAAATCTAGCAAAAGATCTATAGCAACTGAGATCAATCTAGCAAATGAGAAACCCCATAGCAAATGAGTTTGCCGATAGCAAATGATATTTTGGAAATGGGGGGTAACCTAGCAAACGAGCCAGAGATAGCAAATGATATCCAGCAAGTGATCCAATCTCGGTTGAAAACTTGCAACTTTTGGTCGGAAGTTGAGGGGGGTTCGGCTTTAGGTCGGAAGTTAGTCGGCTTTAGGTCAGAAGTTGACCACGTGTCAGCTTTAGGTCGGATCTTAGTCAGAGGTTAGTCGGAATTTAGTCGGAATTTCATATATGAACGAGGCGTCGGACTTTGGTCGGACTTTGGCCGGAAGTTGGGTGCGCGCAAGCTGGTGGCACGTCGGAAGTTGGTCGGAGGTTAGTCGGAAGATGGTCGGAAGTTGGTCGGAAGTTGGTCGGACTTTAAAGGCGATGCGTGTGCGTTGCGGTCGTTTTTCGAACTTTTTTTTCAGTTTTCAACTATTGTTTCTCTTTTACAGTTTTATGTTTTTAGTGTTTTTTTCTCTCGTTGAATGCTTCAGATTAAGTTAAAAATTGTTGGCTATATATTCATTTGAAAAATAGAAGATTTGATTGCAGGGAATGAAGTGTAAAAGGAACTAAAGAATCGAAAATGGCCGGAAGAATTCGCTCCAAAAGAAAACTTCGTGAGTTGAGAGTTGTAATTCCAACTACCTTAATCTGATTCCAGAAGCATCTTGGGAGCTAGCATTTTTACCCAGGATTATGAAGCTTCCAAAAGGTGTAATCAAAGATCAAGTCAATGGTATTCAGAATCAGGACTTCAATAGGATTTCAAGTTCCAGTGGAATTGGAAGATGGAATCATTGGGAAGAAAAAGAAACAGAAGGTTGGATAGTTGGTGTTGTACATAAATTAACTATTCCTCGTTTTAGATAATTTAGAAGGCGTCGACTACGAGAACCAAAACGAAACATTTGATGATAAGAACGATTTCGAAAAGGAAATGAGAATTTGTATGTGAAGTCACTCGGAGTTTGTCATGATTACGATGATTTTCCAGCTTTCGATGATGCAATTGGGCGAGCAAGTCTCTTCAAAATGAACGTGTTTTAGCTTCGTTCGTCATGCACTAATCATCTCACTTGGCGAGATGTGAAAATGTACAGAGATCACTGTAGAGGCAGCTCGACCGATTCGGAAACATTCGACCCTGAGACGATTGTTGGATTGTAAGCGTTCTTCTCTCACGAACCTTCCTCATATCCTTTTTTCAGTGCTGCCAAGAACACTCCAAAAGTCGGATCAATGCAGAGATAGTGCTTCTCAAAACTATTTTAAACTTCTCAAAACTAAACTTCTCAAAACTATTTTTAAAAATTTTTTTGCCTTGTTTTTTACTTTCTTCTTTTTGCCTTTTTGTTGTCTTTACTTCCATTGTCTTTCTTTGCTGTTGAAATAAATGTTGAATTACTGATAATTTTCTTTCAATGAACCGATAAACAAAGGAGGGGTCGGAGGTTAGTCGGGAATAAGTCGCGCGTTGGTCGGAGGTTAGTCGGAAGTTAGTCGGATCTTGGTCGGCTTTAGCAGCGGTCTTGTCCGGAATCCGACTAAACAGCGAGCTAAAGCCGATCAACTTCCGACCTAAAGTTGCCGAGAACGACCGAGATATAGCAAATGAGTTTAGCTATAGCAAGTGAGACAAAATAGCAAACGGGAAAATAGCAAATAATACCAAAGCAAATGAGGATTTGCCACCGCTTGGGAATTTTCTGAAAGTTTGCTCATAAGTACTATCGAGTATTCTGGAAAAAAGTGGTGCAATTTTTATCTGCCCAAATTTAGTTTCAGTGCCAAAAAATGACCCAGAAAGCGTTTTCAGTACTAAATTTCACATACAAACTTTACTTTTTTGGGAAACTTTTTGTACCAGTCCGCCTTAAAAATGTTTTTCTATCGATTGACATACATTTCAAGCGAATTCTGAAAAAAAACCTTTTTGTTAAAATTGAGCATGCCAGGCTCTTCAAGCGTTTTTTTGAAGTTTTTCTAGAAATCCGAAAATACAGTCAAAAACATACACACAACAATTTTTATACGAAAATCTTGCTTTTAGACCCCAAAACAGTCAAATTCCAAAAAATGCTGATATCCTCAGATTGGCCTTTTTTATTCAAACTCATCGAAAACGGTCAAAATATTGCGAGTTTGCCGGCTAATATTATGATGCCGATTGTTCTAACAAGATTCCAGCCAGAAAAACTGAAAAAGGAGTCATAAATTCTTTCGAAATCGTACGATCTCAGCTTGACGACCTGACTTTTCGAGCCGCCATAAAAATTGTCTGGGTCAATATGGGCAGAAAAAAATTACGTCATTTTTTTCAGCATGTTCGATAGTACCTATGGACCAACTTTCAGAAAATTCCCAAGCGGTGTCTAAAAATACTTCCCTTGTCAGAACAAAAGATCACTTCCTCTGATTGTGATTTGTGATTTTCCAAATCTTATTTTTATACACAGTCATGCTAAACGCTACATGTCAAATAGATGAAGAATCGGTAGTTACTGCGCTCCATTGGACTACAACATTTGTGTCGATTCCAATTTATAGTATCGCATTTTTGGTTTTAATGATGAAGTGTCCAAAAGAATTTAATGAGTATCGCAAGTTTTTGTTGATACATGTTGTAGCGTAAGTTTTAAAAAGTGCAAGAACATGAAATAAAGTAGACCAAAGTATAATACAATTTTTGACCGAGAAATCCCAGCTTTCTAAACCAACGTCTGCCAAGATCTAGACTTGAAAGGGTTCCTCTAAAACTTTTTGCAGTTGTCTTCTCCTCGATTTCCACATAAGCACTGTCTGGAAATTGGTCATAACTCTCCCCTGGCCTGCCTTGTGCTCCAACGGTCTGGGCTCCGAATACGCTGTCAACTGCTTTCAAGCTTTCATTTCCCTTCTTATATTTACTGGGATCACTGGTCTCAACCTATTCATCTACCGTATGAGAGCAGCTACAGGACATGTAGGACACAAAACACTTCAAAAAGTTGCCTTGTACCTGAGAAGTTCGTTATTTGTATCCTGCTGCGCCACTATTCTTCTATCTATCATTATATACCCCGATTTGAAAAAACAAGAAAGCTATAAACAAAAAATGCAAGCAAAATTTGGAATCCCTCCCGGGTACATGTGGTGTGACAATTGTTTCTTTATGCGATTCGATTCTTGGATTTTTATTATTTTCTATGTAGCGTCATATTGTTCAGTAATGATTGTATTTTTATCAGGAGCATTTGCGACAATTGAGACTTTAATGAGCTTGAATTCAAATCGTTCAAGGCTATCTCCCAGAACCATAGCGATACAGAAGAACTTTATATTTAGCCTTATAATCGCGGTAAAGAACAGAACCGGGTTATTGAAAAAGTTTGAATTTGCAGATCATTGTTCATATGATATTGATTTTCGTTCCCTTGGCATGGTTCTTCGTGGCAAATGTCGTACCGCATAATTCTCAATGTGCGTTTTATAGTTTCGTAACTATAACTCTAACTAACAAAGTCTGCATGTTTCAGACCTTTCCCCCTTGTTTATCACCATGATTCAGAATCACGGTGCGATGCCTACCTTGACAATGTTAATTACAAACAATTTACTACGAAGAGCCATGAAAAAGTTATTCATGCTACCTGAGAATATTCTATGTGGATTTAAATTTACGAATGTTACACAAAGGTTCAATTGTTTTCCTACTGTTGAGAGTAATGCATCATCGACTTAACTTAGCTATTGTTTGTGCGAATAAAACTTTGCTCTCAGTGAAATCTTACTTATATATAATCCGCTAGAAGGTTTGTCCGTTTCTTGGTCAGGGTGTCCGCTTTAGTTTTCCGAAATTTAAAGAATTTTGTCGCGCCACAAAACCGAACCCGCGACTACAGCGTGGCAGTGCAGCCCACAACCAGCTGCGCCACACGTGTAACGAAGTCGAGGGTGTCGGTGGCGTATAAAAACGCGAGACTCCTAAACAAAATTGAGCGGCGAAGCCGCGAATCCAGCCTGCGGTAAGCAGGCTGGTTAACCATATATTTCTTCACCTATAGTATGTTCGTACTCATTATTTTTTACTCACAATTATTTTTCTTTTCACCTGTTCGATGTAAATCAAACTAGACTAAGATATAATAAACTTCTTGACTTATTTACTACTGATGACCGAGCAATACAAATGTTTGCTTTTCTAGGCCACCTCTGTTAAGGTACTAACTTGATATTAGGGCGCCAAAAATTATAGTTAGTGCGCTCCCTTGCACCTGCCGGGCGTGGCCGAATTTTGACGGCAAGGGACTAGGATTCTCAGCGCGGGAAAAAACTCTTCCACCGATTATTTGAAATTTTTAGGCCTAAATTTAGGCATTTTTCCTTGATTTTTGTTATAAACTATCATTTTTCATCTTTTTTTTTGTTTTCAGCAGGAAAAACGAAAAAAATTATCGAAACACAAAAATCTCTTTTCATTGATCGATTTTGTTTATGATAACATTGTAGCATGCCAAAATTCAGGAAAATCGTTTGTTCCGGACTCAAGATATTGACGTCGTCAGTTACACGGACGGCCCACTGTCGGCCCATGGATAGGTTGCCGTGGTTGAATCCGGCGGCCCTGACCGTTTGATCCGAAACGCGTATTTTTATTTTCAAAAAATACGGATTTTTTTAGATTCTGATGGTTTCTAAAAAAATTCCTTCAACACCCAAAAAAATTTTGTTTTCAAAGTTCACGGGGAATAACACAAATAAATTCAGATTATTGAAAAATTAAAATATTACTTGGGTAATCCAAAACGTGAACTTCAAAGGTCGAGTATTGTCATAATCAACTTCAAACTTTCAGTTCCCAAAATTTTCGGTAAAACGTTCCAGGCTCAGAGATAAGGTGAGTTTTTTTCAGTTGAAATTATGAATTCAATTTCGAAATTTCAGTTCAGCCTCCAGTATGGGCAAAAGTGTGGCGAAAGCCAAACCAAAAGGCCAGATGACGAAGAAAACCAGTGAAATGAAAACGACATATAAAATGCATGAAGACGATGAATATAATTATGCTCTTCAGTCTCTTAGACAGGAAAAAGAGAAGAAGAGGCTCAGACAGGAACAAGAAGAAAGAGAAAGAATAAAGTACAAGAGTGAGATGAAAATGGAGATTAGTCCGAAGAAAATGATCGTTTCTGCGGATACACCATTGAAAGTCTCGATGAAATGTTTGGCGGAGAAAAGGCAGAAAGTGATTGTTCAACTGGAATCGTTTTTGTTCGAAATTCTGAATCCGAGGGCTGTTCAAGGAACCAGATCACAAACGTATTTCCTTGTGGAACCCGGACAGACAGTCCATTTCGAAATTGGAACCATGAAAAATAATGTGAGTTTGGGGCGAGGTAGAAGGCGCAAGGCGCAAGGCGGAAGGCCCGACGAGCTACCTGAAAAGGATATGACGAAAAAGTTTTTGCGCATTTTTGGTGTCTTGTCGCATCTCTAGTATCTTGACGCCGTTCTAGGAAGTTAGCGCGTTTTCAGTGTTTTTGTGGATTTTCAGTGTGTTGGCGAATTTTCAGTGCTTCGGCCCATTTTTGGTGTCTTGGCGCATCTCTAGTATCTTGACGCCGTTCTAGGACGTTGGCGCATTTATAGCGACTTTGCGCATTTTTGGTGGCTTGACCCGAATTTTGTGCTTTTGCACATTTTCGGTGATCTTGCGCGTTTTATGGGTCCCAGTGCGTTTTTAGTTTGGACGCATTTCTTGTGTCTTGACGCGTTTCTGGTGCTTTGGCGCATTGTTGGTGCTCTTGCGCGTTTTATTGGTGCTATGCGTTGTGTTTCTAGTCTAGGCGCACTGCAATGTCTTGACGCTTTTCTAGTGCGTTGGCGCACTTTTAGTTCTTTTAGGCGGAAATCGGAAGGCGGAATTCCGCTCATCTGCGCGAGGGTTCTCAAATCCTCCAACGTAAAGTTTCCCCAATTTGCAGCCTCGAGGTTTCTCCGAATCGCAGGTGCCACAGTTGAAAAAACCCGAAGGAAAATTGACCATCTACCATAAGGAAACTACAAGAACAGATGATACTCCTAAAGCTTGGCACACCTCTTGTTACGCTCCACCGCCACATGTAGTTGATGAGGACGAATATCTACCGGATACGGCAACAGAACCATATACACGCGATTGCACTGATTGGTATAATATGATGCAATTTGAAGCGTCCGACTGGAGTGCGTACGGGCTCTTGGAGCAGGAGGTGTATTTGGAGCGGGATTCGGTGTTGACGGGCAATAGAAGAGCACATTTCGAGAGGATTGTGAGGGAAGAGCCAATGAGAATTGAAAAACAAAGAATTGCGGACGAAAAGGAACGTAAGAAAAGAGACGAATGTTGTGGATGTGATGATTGCTGTGTGATTTCATAAATGGATCTCGGAATGAAGTTTCTTCGGTTTATTAATTGTTCCCGTTTCCCATTAATTCAAAAAATAGCTCCACACATTTTTGAACGTCTATATCTAGAGAACCAATTGACATAGGTAGGGACCGCAACGTGAAGGGGCGGAGCTTGAATTTGCTTCTCTTGGGGGTTTCATCACTACTTTGGATGCCTGAAACTCGACTCTAGATGGTTTCACCTGAAATTTTCGAAAATAAAAAATAATAACATGATTGATTTCCAATAATATTTTTATTAGAAATTGATAATGCAAGGATAAATAAAATGGAATGTATGCATACAGTATGTAAGTATTGGAAACACGAGAATAAATACAAATGAAGAGTATTGCACAAAAAAGTAGGGTCAATATAGTTAAAATTATTGGTTTTTAAAGAAAAATTAGCATGGTGGTCCATATGGTCTTCCGAATGCACCGAATCCATGGTGGCCTCCGAAGCCTCCTCGATGATGATGATGGCCTCCGAATCCGTGGCCATGGTGTCCAAATCCATGGCGACCAAATCCATGTCCTCCGAATCCATGATGGCTTCCGAATCCATGGCCACCGAATCCATGACCACCACGTCTTCCACATCCATGACGACGTCTAGGGCCTTCTGGGCCCTCTGGGAAGGCTTCGCATCCTGGGAAGCCTTCCGGTCCAAATCCATGCCGTCCTTCGAATCCATGCCGTCCTTCGGCTCCCGGGAAGCCGAAGCCTCCGAAGCCATGTCGTCCCTCGGCCCCCGGGAAGCCGAAGCCTCCGAATCCATGGGGTCCTCTTCCTTCCGGTCCATGGAACCCGAAGCCTCCGAAACGGCAACGACGGTCCTTGGGACTCTCCGATCGTCCGTGACGTCTCTTGAAGCCTCCGAGCCCTCCAAAACGACAACGACGAGGTCCCTCGGCTTCTGAAGCGCCTGGGACGCCTCTGAGCCCTCCGAATCGACAACGACGTGGGCCCTCGGCTTCTGGGCCACCATGGCTCTTTCCAAACCGACAATGACGTTTTCCAAAACCGGGGAATCCGAATCCATGTCTTCCGAAGCTTTGACGCTTTTCGCACGGTGGAGCCGAGTGACAACGACGACGCCCGTTGAGTGCCGCGGCACGCCTTCTGAATTCCTCGATGGCCTTCAAACGTCGCCCGAAGCCTCCGTGTCTTCTGAATCCGCCACCGAATCGACGTTCACAGCGTTTACGTCCCTCTGGCTCTTCGGAAGGCTCCTCAACGATGACGATTTCCTCGTGGTCATCGCCTTCAGAATCCTCTCCAGAGTCCTCCGAAGAATCCGAATCCGATTCCGACTCAGAATTCGGAATCGCGTACATCGAAATCGTCTCCTCATCGCCAATCAATTTGAACATCCGCTTCGCCTTTTGTCCCAACGCCATCAGATTTCCACGTGGATTTCTCCAGAAAACGACGTCCGCGCTGAGCCCCAACTCTCCAAGACGCATCTCCAACGACTCCATGAGATTCTCGAAGGAGGCGAATTCCAACGAGAATTTCTCTTGGGCTCCCGGAGCCAAATAGAGCTTGAAATTAGCAGTAGTAGTAGTAGAAACCATTGTTGAATGATAATTCCACTGAAAATTTCCGATTTTATACGTCCAAAACTAGGCTCCGCCCACTTTCTTCTGGCGCTGAACTCTTTTTCGAAATGCATCCGAAACACAGCTGTCTCACTGTCTGCGTCTCTTCTAAAATTTCACGCTTTTTCTCTGCGACTCACCGTCTCTCGCCTAGTGGCGCCGATCTTTTGATATTTTCCATACGTCATGTTTTCCTTGATCTATTTCATAATACCTCATTCAAAAATGAGCATGAAACAGTTCAAGAGCAAAAAAAAAGAATCTGGAATTTTCGAATTTTGCAATTCGAAAATCTCAAAAATTGAAAAGAGTCGCCCCGCGCTCTCGAAATTTTTCCTGCCGACAGCACTCTCCTATACGCCTTCCCCTCCCCTCCCTCTCGCCTGCTTCCGTGGCGCAATAGGCAGCGCGTTCGGCTGTTAACCGAAAGGTTGGTGGTTCGAGCCCACCCGGGAGCGAAATCTTTTTTGTTTTCTTTTTTGAATTGGGATTTGATTTGGGTGGGTTTGTGATGCATTTTTTTTCGAATTTTCTGCATTCCTAAATCTGTTTTATGGTCTACAAACAGATGAATCAATTCTTCATTCAACAGCAATAGTTCCCTCAATGGGTAAACAATTCAACGATCGGGGGAAAAAAAATTAAAACCGGAGAGTATTCAATAGAAACAACAATTTGACAACAAACAATTAATGAGGTTAAAATTGAGAAAGTAATTGAAAAATGAGTAAAAAATGTGAAAAAAATGAATAAAACTGGGTTAAAAATCAAAATTTAGTTTTCATCCTCGTCATCGGAAATCACGATACGACGACGTTTGGCTTGAAGTTTCTCGCGTTCCATTTGACGCTTTCGAGACGGTCCTTGGTCCTGGAAATTTGAATTTCGAGGGGGAAAGGGGGAAATGGGCGGGAAATTTGAAATTTTGAAATTCTAGATATTCTAAAAACGCTAAAATTCTTCAGATGGATAGAGGAAGGTTCAGATGAGTCCCAGAGGATTCTGGATGGTTTCCGAAGGTTCTAGATGTTACAGAATTCTTCAAAACTCGATCAATACACTTCTAAAGCATTTTCTGTGATTCTGGAGCCTTCTGGAGGCTTCTGAATCTCGTCGAATTCTTCAACTTGCTTCAGAATCATTCGGAAGCCCTCGGAATCCTTTAAAGACGCTCAGAATCTTTCAGAAGGTTTCCGAAGGGTCCTGAACCTTTCAAAATGCATTGGCATCCTCGTGAAGCCCGTCAGAGGATTCTGAAGGTTTCTGAAGCGTCCTGACGACATCTGCATAGTTGAAAAGCACATTTCAAGAATCCTGAAAGCTTATGAAGTCTAGAATTATTTGGAGTTTTTCAGAAGCCTTCAGATGCTTTCAGACGCTTTTATATGCCTTCAGAAACCTTCATAATCCTCTAGAAACCTCAAGAGAGCTCCAGAGAGCTCCAGAATTCTCTAGAGTCTTCCAAATTCCTCCAGAAACCTTTACAATTTTACAGAAGGCTCCAGAACCCTCTACGAATCTCCAGAGAGCTTCAGAATCCTCTAGAATTCTTCAGAAAGCTCCAGAATCCTATAGAATCCTCTAGAATCTTGTAGAATCTCCAGAATTCTCCAAATTCATCCAGAATCCTCTAAATTCCTCCAAAATCATCTGGAATCCTCTGGAATCATCTAGAACCTCCCGGAATGCTCAAGAATCTTCTAGAATCCTATCGACTCTTGTGAAATCCTCCCGAATCCTACAGAATTTTTTAGGATCCTCCAGATTCCTCTAGAAACCCCTAGACAGCTCCAGAATCCTCTAAAAACATCCAGAGCGCCCTAGTATCTTTCTGAATCCTCTAGAATCCTCCATAGCAGTCTGGAACCGTCTCTGTCGATTCTGGCTTCATATTGAGCAAAATTTTCGCTGTTTTTTTGTCGATTTTCAACTCCAGAACCTCCCGAAGTCTTTAGAATTGTCTAGCTCTCCCTACCCAAAGTCTCTCATCATCCGAATCGTCAAGGCTCTCCAGATCCGGCTCCTCCTCATCCTCTTGCTCTTCCTGCTCCTCGTCAATCATCTCTCCCTCCGATTCCTCCCGATCCGATTCCACCGCCTGATCATCAAACATCGCATGACGATTTCCATCGTCGTCATCCGATTCCTCTTCTCCTTCCGACAACTTCTCCCAATCGACGATGTCCCCTTCATCGTCATGCTGATTCTCCTTCTCATCATCGTCGTCGCCTTCAGAATCCTCCAAAATCACTCGATTCTTCTGCTTCTTCTGCCATTTGCTATGACGTCGATCACTCTCTTTCTCCAGTTTCTTCTCGAGACCGTCCAACTCGTCCTCTTCGGACTCGTAGACGATTTCCGTGTTGTCGAGACCACCGCCGTCTTCTTCTTCGCCTTCACACTCCGAGACGTCGTCGTCGTCGACAATCCAGTCGTTGTCCTGGAAAATTTGGAGTTTTTATAGATTTAGAGTGTGTCGGAATCTTCAAGAATCGCCTAGAATCATCTAAGATCCTCAAGAATGCTCCAAAATGCTCAGAAATTCACCAGGAGTCTCTCAAACCCGTTGGAGTGTTTTTGAGGCGTTCAGGGAGCTCCGGATCATTCTAGAGCTCTCTGAAGGGTTCTAATAGATTCTGGAGCATTTTTGATGATTCTAGAAGATTCTGGAGCATTACTATAGAGGAAAATGGAGAAAAATGCTGAAAAACACTTGAAATCGAGCCGCCAGAAACGGTGAGATTCGTTTGGAGAAGGATTAGGAGATCCTGAAGGATTCTGAGGGTTTCTAGAGAATTCTGATAGGATTTTGAAGCTTATAATCCTCGAGAATCCTCAAAAAGCCTTCAGAATCCGTCAGAATCTTCTAGAACTCTCTAGAACGAACTTCAGTGTTTCCGGCTCAATTTCAAGCGTTTTTCAGCATTTTTTTTCCTATTTCCACTACCGTAGAGCTTCAGGAACGTCTGGGAACCTCCAGAGTTCTCTAGGAATTTCGAGAAAGCTCCCGAATCCTCTAGAATTCTCTAGAAACCCCTCGAGAGCTTCAGAATCCTTTAGAAACCCCCAGGAAGCTCCAGAATCCTCAAAAATTCTTCAGAATCTTCTAAACCTTCCTAGAATCAATTGCGCTGTTTCTAGAATGCTCCAGACCCTCCAGAATCCTCTAAAATACTCTAGAATCCTCTAGAAATCTCCCGAGAGCTGCAGAATTCTCTAGGAAACTCTAGAGTCCTCCAGAATGCTCCAGGATCCTCTAGGAACCTCCAAAAAGCTCCAGAATCCTTTGGAAATCTCCAGTAGGCCCCAGAATGCTCCAAAATTCTCTAGAAATCTCAGACAAACTCTAGAATTCTTTAGGATCGTTCAGAATGCTCCGGAATCTTCTAGTAACTTCCAGAGAGCTCCAGAATCCTTCAGAGAGCTCCAAAACCCTCCAGAAGCCTCTAGAATCGTCCAGAATGCCGTTGGAACTTCCGAGGACGAATTTCACTGATTATAGCTCAATTTCAAGCGTTTTTCAGCATTTTTCCCCCAACCTCAATCATCTCCACTCCCATCGACTCGTCCAACTCCCGAATCTCCATCTCCTCCTCTTCCTCCGTCAAATCCCTCGGCTCCTCTCCCTTCGGCACAAACTGATTGCCCCATGGCAGCCGTCCAGTCGTCACTTTGCACTTTTCCATATCGAATGGATATTTTCGCGCCAATTTCGTGATCTTCTGCTGCCAATTTGGTGCATTTTGAGCACTTTCAGATAGTAGAATCTTGAAAATGTCGGTGGAAAGAGAGATTTCCTGGGCTTTCGGGAAGAGTTCGGCGATTCGGGTCATTAGTCGTTTGACAGCCGCTTTTTCAGTATTGACCAGTGGAGCGTAGATGCTGACACGGTGGAGGTGTGGACCGAGGTGGTCGCCGATTTGATGGGCGAGTTCCTGGAATTTTAGGTCATTTTTTCCAAAATTTTGAGCTAGTTTATAGAATTCGAGACATTCAGGAACCTCGATTTCTGGCTCCGCGACGTTTCGAAAGTGTAACGTTTCGAAAGTGCGACATTTCGAAAGCAAACACTTTTGTCCCACTTTCGAAATGTCGCACTTTCGAATCGTCACACTGTCGAAATGTCACACTTTCGAAATGTCACACTTTCGAAACGTCACACTTGCGAAACGTCGCACTTTCTAAATATCGCAGAGACATGAATTTTGGTTAAAAATTGAAGATTTTGAGTCAATTTTTCAATTTTAGCTCTAACAAAAAATTTATTTTTTTTTGTAAAAATTGAATTTTTTTTGGTCAAATTTCTATTTTTTCTCATTATGAGCTGATTTTTAGCTTAAAAAGGTGCATTTTTTTCAAGTTTTAGCGCGAAAATTGCAATTTTTCGTATATTTAAAATTCTGACTCTTTTAAAAAATTCGGCAAGTTTGTGTTCAATTTTGAACAATTTTTCAGGTCCAAAACGCCAAAAAACCTCGTTTTCTAGCTCTAATTCCATTTTTTTACTATTTTTACTCAATTTTCAAGCAAAAATACAATTTTTAGCTCAAAAATTGAATTTCTCATCATTTTTTCCTCAGATTTTCCCTCCTACCTCAAAACACTTGACACCCAGAATTTGAATATGAAACTCTACAAGTTCCGGAAAATCATTCATCGATCCCAATTTCTCCACAAATTTCAACACCGACGGAATCACTTTCCGTCCGGTTTCCGACGGCAAATTCAACGAAATTGAGCATTTTTCGAGGCTCTGAGGCAGCTGGCGATCCAAATCCATTAGGCCACACAGGCCTTCTGAATGTAGACGGAATTCAGTGTATTGGGCATCGATGATCGGACGTCTTCTGGAGGATTTTTGAGTTTTCGGCTCCAAACTCCACGAGGATGTCATTTGGGCGTGAAAGATGCATTTGAAGAGAAGGGATACTGTATGAAGGTACGGTAGTTGATTGATTCGATTCATCAGGTTGGGAAGGTAGTAATCGAGACCGACGGCGGGCATTGTGTGCAGATTTAGCTGGAAAATTGGGGATTTTTTGGCGGGAAATTTGAATTTTTCAAATTTTAAGGGGAGTTTCTCGTATTTTTCGGGCATTAAAAAAAGTTTCAAAAAATAAAATTTTTTCTTCATTTTTTTTTTCAAAATTTGAATTTTTCTAGAAGACAATGTGCTGGAATAGGGGTTTAAAATTTCGGAATTTTTTTTGTGGATTTGAATTTTTTATAAATTTCTTATGTTTTCAATCAATTTTGAGCAATTTTCGAGATCCAAAATGACAAGAAAGCCTAGTTTTCTTGCTTAAATTGGATTTTTAAAACTTTTTGAGTCGGTTTTCAGGCGAAAAATGCATTCTCAGGGAAATCGGGTAAAAATACGGTCAACAGGAAAAATGTTCCTTGTTAAAAAAGCTATCGATTGGTAGAAAAACAGTCAAATTTCATGGAAAATTAACAGAGTTATGTCTGATTTCGACAATTTTTCGACAAAACAAGACGTAACTCTCGTAATTTTCAATGAAATTTGATGGTTTTTTCACCAATCGATAGCTTTTTCAATATGGAATATTTTTCCTCTTGACCGTATTTTTACCAGATTCCTCTGAAAAAAGTTATTCAAATTTGAATTGAAGTTGGCGAAATTTGTTGCCTGATCACAAAATTGACACCAGAAATCACGAAACGATCACACACAAATCACAGAAAAGTTTTTTGTGTCTATTGAACGTTTTCGCCAGTTTTTGAGTGGAAAATTGGATTTTTCAGGGTAAAAGTAGCCTGGAATAAAAAAAATTTAGTTTCGGTTCAATATATGGATTTTTCGATATTAAAAAATGCTCTTTGACCCAAAATCTCCATTTTTCCTTATATTTTGAGGGTTTTTGGAGTTATTATTCAGTTTTCCCAAGTTTCATCGCGCTCCATTGCGAACTTGGGGAAATTCAAAATTTTGAGCTTTCCCGCTCACTTTTTTCTCATGTAGGTCACGTCGAAAACACAAAATCAATCAAATTTTTATATTTGACGTGACCTACATGAGAAAAAAGTGAGCGGGAAAGATCAAAATTTTGAATTTCCCTAAGTTCGCAATGGAGCGCGATGAAACTTGGGAAAACTGAATAATATTTAAGGCGAAAAAACCGGTTTTTCAGGTCAGAAATAGTCTGAACACACTGAAATTTCTTTTTTAAAAATCGATTTTTGAAAATTTTCGAACTCATTTTCGGCTCAAATTCTCCAAATTTTTCTCGTATTTTTGACGGTTTTTGAGCGATTTTTAGGTAGAAAATTGGATTTTTCGATATTAAAACTGATTTTTCACCCAAATCTCTCTATTTTTTCATTGAAAACCCCCGTTTTTCGGTCTAAAATTGACTATTTCAGCTCATTTTTCTTCATTTTTTCCCGTTTTCTTCACCCAAAATCTCATTTTTTGAATATAAACCCTCACATTCAAATCTCGAACAACCGGAAACTCGAGAGCATTTTCCAACTCTTCAAACTTGAAAAATGCCTGTAACACTGAGTCGAAAGAGCACAATTGAGAAAGGCTTTGATTGAGATTTCCGAAATTCAAAGTCTCCAATTCCAGTCCTCGTTTTGATAATTGTTGGAAGATCTGAAATGGGGAAAATGCGGTTTTTCGTCAAAATTTGGGCTCCGCGACATTTCGAAAGTGTGACGTTTCGAAAGCAAAAATTTCATACCATTCTAGGGGAAAACACCTTTCAGTACAGTGCAACACTCCTGAGTCGCTTGATTAAATATGGGTTGAAATTTTTACTTTCGAAACGTCACACTTTCGAAATGTCGTGGCCAAAATATTAGCTTAAAAACCTTCTCCGGAGCATTCCAGAATCCGATTTCCTTGATTTTCGGGTAATCTTCTAGGAGATTTCCGAGTTTTCGACTCCAAATCGCTTGGTACAGGTTGAGAAGGATGTCCATTTCCATGCGGGAGCTAAATAATGAATTTTGTAATTTTGCAAGTAAAAATTTGTGAAAAAATCAAATTTTTTGAAAAAAAAAACGCGAAGTTCTGAAAAAATTGAAAAAAAAAATCAAATTTTAGGCAAATTTTAAAGTTTTTTCAATATTTTTTATAGGATTTTCAAATCGTTTTCGATTCTGGGGCCCTGGGAAGGTTTCAGGCTCAATTTTGAGTTCAAAAATTGAGTTTTCAGTTGAAAATTTGCGTTTTTTGATACAGAATTCGAGAATTTTGAATTTGAAGTAGATTTTTCATGCTATTTTCGAATTTGGAGCTCTGGGAATATTTCAAGCTCAATTTTGAGCCTGAAACTTGACTTTTTTGGCTGAAAAATTGCGTTTTTTGATACAGAATATGCAGATATTGAATTTGAAGGTTTCAGAGTCATTTTTACGGATTTTAACGAATTTTTGAGCCCAAAACTTTAAACTTCAGCTCCTTGGTCGTTTTTTTTTTACTTTTTTGAGACGAAAATCTAAATTTTGAGTCTTTTTTTGCTATTTTTTAATCTGGGACCCTGGCAATGTTTCAGGCTCAATTTTGAGTCGAAAACTTGAAAAAAATGACTCAAATTTGACATTTTTGATACATAATGTGCAAGAATTGAATTTGAAGGTTTCGGCTTCATTTTGATGGATTTCGACACATTACGAAGCATTTTTAACGAAAATCGAATTTTTCACTTTATTTTCTCTGATTTTTTAATCTAGGGCTTTGGAAATGTCTCAGGCGCAATTTTGAGTCTTAAACTTGAAAATTTAGGCTCAAATTTGACAGTTTTGATACAGAATGTGTATTTTTGAGATTTTTAGTGGTTCTTCTTTGCTATTTTCAATCTAGGGCTCCAGGAAAGGTTTAGACTCAATTTTGAGTCCAAAACTTGAAATTTTTTACTCAAAATCGGCGTTTTTTGATAAAGAATGTGCAGATTTTGAACTTGACAGTTTCAGCGTCATTTTTTGAGAATTTTTACGGCTTTTTTTGAATTTTTTAGTCCAAAATTTCCATTTTTAGCTCCAATTAAAAAACTCACGGTTTATTCGGAACCGTGAATCCGAGATAGAATTTCTCGAGATTCCTGAATTCTTTCAACACTTCAAACTGTCCATATCTCGGCCGTCCGACTATATGACATGTCAAATTCAACGATTTCATGTTTTCCTTATTAGCGATTTTATGCAAAATCAAATGATTCGCATGGCTCCACGAGAAATGCTCCAAATTGACGAGAGCTGGGAGTACAGTGGAGCGAAGTTGACACGCCGAGAGAGCTTTCATAGTGCCTAAATCGAGAGTGACGATTTGATCGAAGCGATCACGGAAAGTTCGGATGACTCGAGAAGGACGCATGAAAATTGGAGAAATCGAGATGGAAGAGCTAAAAATTTCCAGACTTTTCCATAAAATGTGCATTTGCTACCTCTGAAACTTCGCTAAAATATGCATCATTTTTTTCTGCAACATAAACGGAGCACGCGGCAAGAATTGCTCATCGACCGACGCTTGGAGTCCAAGTGCCGCGGAATTCAAATTTTCCAGCTCGAATTTTTCGCTAATCTCGGAGAGCCGCTCCAGAAGACGTGCCAGCTCGCGAATCTTCTCATGAAGCTTCTTTTTATGCTCTTTTTCTTTCTCTAAATCGAAAAACTCGTGTTGAAATGGGCTCTCCTCGCGGAAAAATCGAGAAATATCGATTTTAATCGGCCCTTTTTTGGCTAATTTTTTAATTTCTCTTCTGATTGCATCCTGAGCCGTCTCGTTCACTTCCCAGAGATCCAGCAGGGTTCGGGAATTGAGAGAAAATCCGACGATTCGCCGGAAAATGTCCACCGGGATTTCCTCGTCCATCTGTAACTTTTTTTGATGTGATTTTTCATTCAGGTGATTCAAAATCAGTCTCTTTATTAAATTCAGCAAAAAAATAGAGAAAAATCGAAGGAAATCAAACGAAAATCAACGAAATTAGATGCTTCGCGCCAAAAAAATTTAGGCGAGAAAAAAACTGTGTGCATTCTGTCGTGGTGGTGTTTGCGGACTTTGGCGGAAATTGAATTTTTTGGGGGAAATTTCAGTGATTTTCAAGTGGATTTTGTTGAATTTCAGGGAAAAATCAAGGGAAAGTTTACTGGGAAATAAAATGAAGTTATATTAGAATGGTTTTAAAGATAAATGTGACCAAAACTTTGGTTAAAAACCTCCAAAAACAAAGGTGAAAAATCTCAAAAATGAACGAATCCTGATTTTCATGTTAAAAATCAGCTTTTCAGACATAAAAACCTTTGGAAAATATACCAAAACAACTGAATTACCCGCGGAAACCCCTTTTCTAGACTTTTTCAGGCGCGGAAGGTTTATCATTGCCTTCCACCCCAAGCGGAGTTCATGCTTCCGTGGCGCAATAGGCAGCGCGTTCGGCTGTTAACCGAAAGGTTGGTGGTTCGAGCCCACCCGGGAGCGAAACTTTTTTATTGTTTTTTTTTTGTTTTTTTTTTGGGTTTGAATGGGTTTTTAATGCATTTTTTTTCGAATTTTCCGGGTTGTAAAATATTTTTTGCTTTTTTTTGGGCGATTTTTACACATAGTTTCGGTTTTTCTTTGTTATTTTTGAAAAAAAAATCATTTATTCATCGTCATCATCATCATTTCCCCATACAAATTTGCCCAAAACAGCAAATATAATTCCAGCAATAACATTTACAGCGAATTTCACAGTTAGGTAGCTGGCAAAACCGGAACGAGAGCCATCGTTGAACTGCCTCGCGGTCTCGTAGCTTTGGGGCTCTGCAATTCCGCTCTATTGACAATAATTTTCAATATTGTAATAAAAATTTTACCTGGTTCTGGTCCAAAAGTCTCGTAGAGAAATTTTCCCAACGAGGCAACAAAGAATATAAAAATCAGCGCCATAGTGGCTCCGGCGAGGATTTTGGCGAAAGTTCCACATCTTTTTTTCTCGCCAGACTTTCGATTAGTTTTTGGAATAATATAGAGGGTTTTAGCAGTTTCAGGTCCATTTCCATCGGCCTCAACGACAATGCTATGATAGACAGGCATTTTTTGGAATGGTAATAGTAATTGGATGAAAAAAATAGATAGAGGAAGTAGAAAAGGGTCAACTGATGTTTTATGTTTTAATCTTTACTTTGTTTCCCAATCGGAAATAAAAATTAGAAGAAAAACCATGTGACAGCAATCTTTGTACTACACTCCTAAATGCACGACCTTCCCTCCCGGCGACCGCCTCCCCACAAGTCTCCCCCTTTTCATATACGCCCTCGCCTCCCCCTGTCTTCCGTGCTTCCGTGGCGCAATAGGCAGCGCGTTCGGCTGTTAACCGAAAGGTTGGTGGTTCGAGCCCACCCGGGAGCGAAATCTTTTTGCTGCATTTTTTTCCATTTTTCAAACGTTTTTTGCTCATTTTTTTGACATGAGGATGCGACAAAATTTCTTTGGAAAAGGTTTATTTTTGAAAAAGTGAAAAATTGCATATCAATCCTGCTTCAACTTGCGGATAACACCACGAATATATTGGATTTCGTCCCAGTAATAAGCCACAAAGGTTCCGACTCCAATGAGGAAAATCAAGAAGAGCAATTCGCATCTGTGCACGATTACTGTAAAGGCGGGAAATTTGAAATTCAAAATTTTCCAAAAAAAAAACTCACCACATCTACAAGACTTATAGGTGTATTTCATACTAGTCAAACAGCAATTGAGAGTTTTTCTTTTCTTGGATTTTGGCTTCTTTGGAGGAATTTTAGGGGGACCCTGGGTAACCAATAAGAATTTCTTCTCATCGGGATCCACGACGGCGAGTTCCATTTTTTGAATGATTTTCAAATGATATAGGGAATAGATGTTTATAAGGCGGTAAATTTGAAATAGAAAAAAAAAGATTATGAGGAATCGGAAATGACTAATTAGGGTTACTAACACCTTATCATTGATACTGTAACCGGTTTCTAAGGAAAAGAAATTAGCAATAATTGGTTATGGAAAAAAATCCAAAAAAATCACTTTCCAGAAGTGAATTTTTTGAAGAACATTTGAAGGGTGAATCGAGCTTCTTTGACTTTTTTCAATTTCCAGCCAGTTGCGCTCTCCTTGCTCTGAAATTTGCAAGAATCTAAGAATCTAAGAATCTAAGAATCTAAGAATCTAAGAATCTAAGAATCTAAGAATCTAAGAATCTAAGAATCTAAGAATCTAAGAATCTAAGAATCTAAGAATCTAAGAATCTAAGAATCTAAGAATCTAAGAATCTAAGAATCTAAGAATCTAAGAATCTAAGAATCTAAGAATCTAAGAATCTAAGAATCTAAGAATCTAAGAATCTAAGAATCTAAGAATCTACCTTCGTCAATAACCATTGCCCTCTGATCATATTTTTTGAATTGAAATCCAAAAATTTCAATTTCACATCGATATCTCCTTTCTTAGTGTATTCAGCCGACTCGATTTGAATATCCAATCCATCATGAGCTTCGAAAAACTCATCGGCGTTTTTGAATTCTGAAAACTTGTCTTTGGTGGACTAGTTTTTCAAAAAGTAGAATTCCTAGGCCACCAAAACTTACCCTCTCCAGTTGGAAATAAGCTCAAAATCATCATTTTATCCTTTATTTTCACTGCCATCAAAAATACAGTAACCTGTTTCACTGCCTCTGTCATTGGCGATGGTCTAGGAGGATCTGGGATCTCAGATTTTAAACCGAAAAGTTTGAAAATAAATTGTTTCATAGAAGTATAGTATCCTCGAGAGAATAAAAAGAAATAGAATAAGTTTTATTGAACTTGAGCATAAATTATTTTGATGGATCATAAAAATTAGCATATTTTTTCTTGAGGAATAACATCTAGGTATGATTTCTAGATCGAAAGTATACAATTTGCATATTATTTCCTTACAGTATCCTGTTGAAAATTTTGAAATTCAGAGATTCAGAGAATCCGAGTTTTTTGGATTTTGAAAATTTGACTTTCTGAGATTTGGAAATTCTGAACTTGAAGTTCTCCGGTTTTCAAGTTCGGAGTCTCTAGAATTTTGAAATTTTGAGATTTTGAATTATGGAGATTCAGGGTTTTTGGATTCTAAAATTCTTACAGCTTATAAAATTCTATTGCACGTAAAAATTTATTGAACATTTCACCATCAAACTCTCAACACAAAATCCAAAATTTATCTTCCATATTTTCCATCGAGAATATCTACAGTAATCTCAATAGCACACCAGAACAATCCAATGTAGCACATGGTGAACTCGATGAATTTTTCTTTCGTTCCTTTTTTGTCCAGGGCTTTGGATCCGATGGCAACGATTTGATAGCCAGTGGGACTAGAGGGGTGCTGAAATTTGAAAATTATAGAAAATATGAAGTAGAATAGCATTTCAACATTCAAGGTCTACCAGATTCCAATGAAATAAAAATCTACAGTAATCCTAGGTTCCAATAAATCATTCCTTACCTTCTTCAAAACAATAGATCCTGGAACCTTCCCATTGAATAGGATCTCCGCATCGATGGATCCATCGGAATCGGTTTTGGCAGATTTTACAGTAATCTTGATCTCCTTGAAGGCTCGTATGAAGGGCATAACGTTCTTGCGGTCGGCTGGAAATACCGTAATCTAGAGGTGAAAAATGCAAAAATTACAGTGTCGTCAGGATTACTGTAGTCTTCTAGAAACAAAACAAAGGGGTTTGTGGTCGAAATTTGGTCAAAATTTGGTCAAAATCTGTGGTATGAAGTTTGGTGGAGAATTGGTCGAAATATTGTCGAAATTCGGTTAAAATATGGTCGAAATTTGGTCAAAATTTGGTCAAAATTTGGTCGAGATTTGGTCGAAATCTGTGGTCGAAAATTGGTTGAATTTTGGTGAAAATTTGGCTGAGATTCAGTCTAAATTTGGTCAAAATTTGGTTGGGAAAATTTTAGCGATAAAAAATGGTTCGAAATTTAGTCGAATTTTGGTCGAAATTTGATCAAGATTTAATCAAAATGTGGTCGAGAATTGGTCGAAATGTGGTAAAAATCTGATCAAGATTTTGTCGATGTTTTGTCGAGATTCGGTCGAATTCTGCTGTCACAATTTAGTCGTAATCTGTGGTCGAAATTCGGTCGAGAATTGGTCGATATTTGGTCGAAATCTGTACTCGAGGTTTGGTCGAGAATTTTTTGATCGAAATTTGGTCGAAGATTGGTTGAGATGCGGTCGTAATTTGGTCGAAATCTGTGGTCGAAATTTGGTCCTAATTTTTTCGAGAATCGGTCGAAAACTGGTCGAAATTTGGTCGAAGTTTGGTCCAGATTTGGTCAAAGTGTGTGATCAAATTTCGGTCGAAATTCGGTCGAGATTTGGTCAAACTTTGGTCGAGATTTGGGCGAGATGCGGTCGAGATTTGGTCGAGATTTGGTCGAAGAGGTTTTAGCGGTCTAAATATGGTCGAATGGTTCATACAAAAAGGCGGCCAAAAAACCGGCCAAAAAAGTGAACCGAGATGGCTCAAAGATATTTTTTGGTGTGAAATCCTCTTCGACCAACTTCGACCGCAAGGCCCAAAGCGGCCTAAGAATGTTCCGGAGCGAAAGAGTTTTGTGGTCAAAATTTGGTCGAGATTTGGTCGTGGATTGGCCAAAATTTGGTCGAGATTTGGTCGAGGATTGGCCAAAATTTGGTCGAGATTTGGTCGAGGATTGGCCAAAATTTGGCCGAGATTTGGTCGAGGATTGGCCAAAATTTGGCCGAGATTTGGTCGAGGGCCCAAAAAACTTTCGATGCAAAATTTGTTTCGACCAATCTCGACCGCAAGGCCCGCGGCGGTCAAAACTCACCATCATCAGTCTTGATCAGTTCCATCACAATGTTCTTATCCTCTACTTCAACCGCATTCATCACTGTTCTCACTTGAGTTTTTGCAATTTCCACTGGGTCAGTGGATACTGCAGAGGACCCGATGACGAGAATGGTGAAGACCAGGAGTACGGTAGAGCGCATTTTCGGAAAACGGGACCGTGGAATGCAGATGAGATGTTTCTGGACCCTTTTATAGGAAAAAGTGTTGAGGACGTGGAGGGGGCGTAGCCAAGGGGTACTGTAGATGGGAATGGACTGCAAATTTTCTATGTCATCTGATGGGCCTTCTTATGAAAAGAGAATCATAAATCAGGCTCCCCTAAAAAAAAATATGCAAATTTTTATGTGATCA
The DNA here is from genome assembly GCA_963966625.1 of Caenorhabditis zanzibari. Classification (NCBI taxonomy): domain Eukaryota; kingdom Metazoa; phylum Nematoda; class Chromadorea; order Rhabditida; family Rhabditidae; genus Caenorhabditis; species Caenorhabditis zanzibari. The sequence goes on along the minus strand of OZ016472.1, from coordinate 16,908,472 downwards.
TAAAGGATAAAACCCTATCATTCTGAAGGCTCCATATTTTTACTAAAAAATGCAGACCCCTATCCTTTTCTTCATCGTCATCCTTGTCTTCTCATCTGAATCGCCTTCTGACGCCGTGACCGTGGAACCCCCGAGCCCTCTGGGAGCCGTCTGGAATCACATCTCGTTGTTGATGGAGGCGGTGAAGCAGAAGGATATGGAAGTTGTGGCTCAGTTATTTGAAGTTGAGCAAGGTGAGTTTAGTCCCGATTTGAGGTATTGAGACTATGCCCACTTGATAGAGCATAAAAAATTAAAAAACAGTTTTCCCTTATTATTATTATTATCAGTTTTTGAAAAAAATCGACTTTCAAAAAGATCCTTTTCCGTTGAACGTTTCTCGGCTCTTTTTCAACCGACTTTTGAAAACTAAAATGCATTATAAAGCTAATAAAACGGACAATCAGAATTTCACAAAACCGTTGTGTATTTTCCAGCCGATTTCCCCAACCTGGATCGATTCATCGAGGTGTACCAAGGACAGAATATCCATGTGGACAACGCCATACTTCAAGAAGATGGGATTACTATCTCAGCTAACATTAAAATTGGGGAAAAGTTTCCAGCGACATTTACTCTTATCAAGGTAACGCACATCGATTTTCGCAACGCGGACACTTCTAAACCGCTCATTTTGTAACCTGCTTCATTTAGCAACCAAGAAACTTTGCAACTGGTCATTTCGCAACCATGGAACTCACTGGTTTACCAACTTGGATTATATGATACGATCTAATAGAGTTGCGAAATGTCGTGGTTGCGAAATGTCGTAGTTGCGAAACGTCTCAGTTCTCAAACATCCGGTTGCAAAATGTCGTGATTGCGAAATGTCGTAGTTGCGAAACGTCTCATAGTCAGATGTTAAATAACGGAAAACTCAAAATTAAAGTTTTATAATGTTTCAACCACGTCACTTCGCAACCTACAAGGCCATTTCACAACCCAAAACAAAGTTGCAAAATCACCGGTTGCGAAACGTCGTGTACTCAAAATCTTGTACATGTTTTCAGATCAACAGTATGACTGGACTTCGAATCACTGGAATCTTATCTGAAAAACTTGGAAAGGGATGTACCGCTTCTGAAGGTATCCTTGGGTGTGCTGTTAAGATCTTGGAGTGATAATCCAATTTTTAGACAATGTTGAAACTCGATTTCAAAAGTTTAAGAATGATGTTGAATAAAAAATTTGAGTATTTTTCTATACTGTTTTTGCTGACCTTGAAATTACCTGGACCACAACCGAAATTGAAAATTTTTTATGTGTTTAAAAGTGAAAAAGCGGTATCATTCAAAAGAAGTTGGCTATAAAGTATGAGAAAACCGCAAAAAGAAAGGAACTATGGGAACTAGAAAGAACTGCAAGTACAGTATCCCTGCCTCCTCCATGTTGTTTGTTTTTGGCTATAAAAAAGGGGCCACAAAGCCCAATTTTCCAGTGGAAAATGCGCTCCACTGGTATTCTAATCCTATTATTCATCGTTATCAGCTGTTATGCTGATGACGATCCAGTGGCCGCCAAGATTGCAAATTCCCAAGTTTCTGCAATTTTGAACGCAATTGAAACCAAGAATCAGACAGAGCTCATGACTCTATTCAGCACCACCACAGGTAGGTGGACTCCGATTTTTAAAGTTTGTCTAAAAATTCCAACTTCAGAAGACCTCGGGAACCTTGAAAAGTTCATTGATATTATGCAAGGACTCGAATTGAAAGTTTGGTCATCCAAAACCAGAGAAAGATCCATCCATTCTGGTATAGGAATAGCCGGGAAGGCTTCAGGAGACATGGATTTGATAAAAGTTTGTGACAAAATTCCATTTCTGAAATTTCAAAGTTACAAATTCAGAGCACCGAGAGCAGTACCGGCTGGACAATCTCTTCAATGAAGTTCCTGATTCCGAATAGACCTGGTCGTTACTCCAAACTACCTAGATTTGTGTATTGTGACAAGGGACTTTTCAAGTGTTTCATCGATATTCTTCATAAGAATTTTTAGAGAATTTTTTTGTGATTTGATAATGATGAAGTTTTTTGAGCATTGTGTAACTTTTCAAGTATTAAAATAGAGATGTCTTGTTTCGGAGCCTTTGGCGTAAACATATGACAACTTTGATAGTCTGAAAAAGTGGTTTCCAGATGTTTGATTTTTTAAACTTTGGTAGTGTATAGAGTAATTTAAAAACTCTATTTTTGTAGTTGACAACTTTTTTATAGGATTACAATCAAGTCAGTTAGGACAGTCCCTTAAATTACGTCAGATTTTTGAGCCATTTCGCTTCCACAAGACCAAACTAACTGTAACGTGGTCCTATGAAAAAGTTGTCAACTACAAAAATAGAGTTAATGAGTTGCTCTATACATCTGCGAAATTTCAGAAAAATTCGACAACTGAAAACCACTTTTTTAGATCCTTAAAGTTAATGCTCAAACGAACAACCCCCCCCCCCCCCCCCCCCCCTTTCAAAATTAGCCAACTTTAAGGGGCTCGAAAAGTGGTTTCCAAATGTCCGATTTTTTTTGAAATTTTGAGAGCGCATAGAATAACACAAGCACTCTATTTTTGTAGTTGAAAATTTTTTGATAGCTAGCTTGGTTCTCGAGATATAGCGTGCTAAAGTTGAACCATGCGATGGCGCGCGCTAGAGAGAAGCAGGAGGAAAGAGACGCAGACACTCTCGTTTCTCTGGGTCTCTCACCTCTCTCTACCGGACAAACGCCATTGTATTTACAGTAACCCCTAATTTTTTTCCAGAAGACATCGTACATCTGGAAATCACTTTTTCAGACCCTCAAAGTTCGCCTAACGTCAGTTCCAACATTTTTGAAAAATTCATAGTGGAAATCACATTTTATAAATTCTCAAAGTTGACTTGTCCAACTAAACTTGGTCAATTTGTATACGGTATTTTATAATATCATTCCTATAAACTTCTGGAATCTCAACACTTCATTCACATGCAAATTCTCCCCATCTCAATAAATAATCTCCCTCCCAGTCGGCTCATAATTAATAACATCAAGAAGTGGAATTTTCTCTAGACATGCCAAAATTGTGAAGTGACATGATACGGTATCCCAAACAAAATCCCAAAGTGGTCCGAAATTTTGTTTGTTGGAATTCTGGTCTACCACGGGACCCGTCGCCACTTTGACGATTTTCCATCCGGTTGGGGAGGCAGGGTTCTGGAAAAATGGATTTTAAAATGTTTTTTCGGGTCTTGAAGGGAAAATGCTAAGACAAGAAGACATTTCGAAACCAATACACTTCGCAACTAGGACGTTTTGTAACTATGACATTAGGCAACTTTGACGTTTCGCAATCAAGACATTTTGTAACTATGACGTTTCATAACTTTGACGTTCCACAGGTAGGACTTTTTGCAACTATGACGTTTGGTAACCAGGACATTTGGCAACCCCGGTCTTACCTTCTTCATAACCCATTTCACTGTTGATTGTTTTCTCACAAATCTGTTCGCAAAAATCACAATCGCTTCAATTTCCCCTTGACCATTGATTTGAGCGGATTGAAGTTGGATTTCAATGGCACCGTAGTTTTTCATGAATGAGTCAAGGGCGTTTTTGTCTTCTGAAAAAAAGTTGCTGATTACTGTAGATACAGCACGCTTCGCTGGTAGAGAAAGGCGAGAGACACAGAGAAGCGAGAGTGTCTGCGTCTCTCGCCGCGCGCCTACGTATGCTTCAACTTTAGCACGCCATATCTCGAGAACCAAGCTAGCTATCAAAAAGTGGTCAACTACAAAAATAGAGTGCTTAAGTTGCTCTATGTGCTTCCGAAATTTCAGAAAAATCCGATTACTGAAAACTAGTTTTTGAACCATTTGAAGTTGACCAATTTTTAACGAGGTTTGATCATTTTCAGTTCAAATACTTCAGCTTCACAAATGTAAAAAAGTGGGTTCCAGATGTCCGATTTTTCTGAAACTTTGTGGATATATAGAGCAACTCAAGAGCTCTATTTTTCTAATTCACAACTTTTTGATAGGACTACAATCCAGTTAGTTAGGTCGCATGGAAGCCAAAAGGCTCAAAAATGAAAGGGCCGTCAGTCAACTTACCGTAACTAACTGGATCGCGGTCCTATGAAAAAGTGGTCAACTACAAAAATAGAGTTCTCAAGTTGATCTATACATTCCCAAAATTTCAGAAAAATGGAGCATCTGGAAGCCACTTTTTCAGACCCTCAAAGCTGACCTATTTCAGCTGAAAACACCACTTTTTTGAGCAGTACTGTACCTACAGTAACCCAAGCGTCATATTTTTGCCCAGTACTGTATCTACAGTAACCCTCGACTACTGTAACTGAAAACGCCAGTTTTGGACCAGTACTGTAAGGGCCCAGTGGGCCCCCACTAACCTTCCGTCGCCTCGAACAAGCTCAATACCGTATCCCGGTCTCCAGCCCTCACAGCATTCACCAAAGTGTCCACCTGCTTCTGAGCTTCGACTCTTGCGCCACCTCCGACTAATTGGAAAATGGAAGCTCCGCGAGCCGTCAAGACATTTCCATAGAATCCAAAAGTAACTTGGATGGTGGCAAGAAGAAATAGAAAAAGGGACTTCATTTTTCTGGGGGAACTGGGTGGCGGGATTTCTTAAAAGGGAACGGGGGAGGGAAAATTTTATGATGAGCAATAAAAGTTGGGAATGGGAATAGACTGCAAAATTTGCAGTTTATTCGATTAGAGAATCCAAGAGTCCATTTTCTACAGTACCTCTATGAAGCTCCCCGTCGTCATTTTTACCATTTCAAAATGTTAAGCTCCGCCCCTTTTTTCAGATTCTAATCGAATAATCTCCTTCTTTATATAAGCCTTTCTACTTTCTCTATTTGTTTTAATTTTTACAGAATGCACTCATCCCTTATTCTTATTCTCCTTGTCTCATTCGGAATCACCTACAGTATCCAGAGCCCACCAGTCCGAGGCGAAGTCGCCAAACATGTGACAGCAGTGATTAAAGCGGTGAACAAGGACAAGAAAGAGGAGCTCTACAAGATGTTCAGGACTTTTGAAAGTGAGTTACTGAATTGGTTGAGTATTAAACGTACGCAGCCAAATCCAAACTGACTATCAAACGTACCCCTTTTTAGCCGGCAAAGAGGACATTGTGAAATTCATCCGAAATTTCAAAAAAGCAAACTTCAAAATCTCATCCGCCAAGTACACCAACAACGATCAAAATATCGAAACTGCTCTGGTTTTTGTTCCCAAAAAAACGGGGTCCATGAATATCGAGGCCACTTGGTATATGGAGAAGGTGGGGTTTTCTAGGCCACCAACTTTAAATTGTCATAACTTGATTTATAGTCAAAATTGTGGGCTCTAACTACCATCAAACGTTTGAAAATGTCTTTCTGATGATTTTTGACCTACTTAACTTTGGTGGCCTAGAAATTCAGAGTTTAGAGTTTTCTGGGCCACCAACTTCAAATCGTCATAACTTGGCTTAATATCAAGCTATTGAGCTCAAACAACTACCAATAAGCTTGAAATGTCTTTCTGATGATTTTTGACCTAGTTACCATCGGTGGCCTAGAATTTCAATAATTAGGTTTTCTAGGCCACCAACTTCAAAGTGCCATAAGTTGGCGCAAAATAGCGCTATCGACCTGAAACAACTATCAATAGGCGTACGATTTCGTTCTGATCTTTTTCAACACAGCTTCAATCGGTGGCCTAGAAATCCAAGTTTCCAATTTTCTAGGCCACCAACTTTGAAACTCCATAACTTGGCTCGGAATCAAGCTATCAAGCTCAAACAACTACCAATAAACTCGAAATTTATTTCTGATGATTTTTGACCTACTTAACTTTGATGGCCTAGAAATTTATAATTTTGGTTTCCTAGGCCAACAACTTCAAAACCTCATAACTTAGAGCAAAACGAAGATAGCGAATTCAAACAACCACCAATAGACTTGAAATTTCTTCCTGATAATTTTTGATGAACTTACCATCTGTGGCCGAGAAATCTAAAATTTGGGGTTTCTAGGCCACCAAATTTGAAACTCCATAACTTGAGTTATGAACAAGATTGTGGGCTCTAACTGCTATCAAACGATTTGAAGTTTCTTTCTGATCATTTTTGACCTAGCCAATATTGGTGGCCTAGAAATTCAAATTTTCGATTTTCTAGGCCATCAACTTCAAAGTTACATAACTTGGCTTATAGTGGAGTTATCAAGCTGAAACAACCACCAAACGATTCAAAATATCTCTTTGATCATTTTTGACATACTTTCCATTGATGGCCTAGAAATCTGTATTTTTGGTTTTCTAGGCACCAATAGGTTTACAATTTCATTCTGATCAATTCCAACTGATTTAACACTGGTGGCCTAAAAATCCAATTCAAGGCCACCAACTTCAAAGTTTCATAACTTGGTTCAAAATAACGCTACCGATCTCAATTTTTTTGCAATTTTCAGAGCTCCGAGAGCCCAACTGGTTGGAGGACATGGAGAGTGAGCATGAGTTCCAAAAAACATTTTGGAAAGAAGAACTCTGATTTGGAAACTGCCGCGTGTGCCACGGAGCCACTGATCTGTGCAGTTATGGCGAAGAAGAGGAAGGGAGCCGGAAATTGAAAACTGATTTTTCGAATCAATGAAGATAATTTGAACATTTTATTATCATAACAAAATAAATTTAATTTCGACCACGGTGGTCGACCGCCGTGGTCTAACTCCATAGATTCTGCAGTTGCATGAAATATGCATCAGTGGTATCCGCTGCTTCGGCTTCTCGATTTTGAGATTCCAAATCGATTGATTCCGGATGAATGTGCAGTTTTTTGATAAATGGGAGGTAGTGGAAAAATTTTTTTCGCCAGTCCTTTTCACCGGAAAGTACTGCGGGGACCAGGAAGATTGGATTACTGTAATTTGGGGTTATTCGATTTTTAGAAAACGGTTTGCCGACGTTTCGCAACTAGGGCGTTTCGCAACTAAAAAGTCCATATTGTTCGTCGGAGGTTCATGAGCGAATTCATGACGTCACAGTTGCGAAACGTCATAGTTGCGAAACGTCGCAGTTACAAAACGTCAAAGTTGTGAACTGTCAAAGTTGCGAAATATCACAGTTGCGAAACGTTGCACTTGCGAAATGTCACACTTGCGAAATGTCACGCTTGCAAAATGTCACAATTTCGAAACGTCGCACTTTCGAAACGTCACAGTTGAGAAACTTCACAGTTGCGAAATATCACAATTGGGAAACGTCACACTTGCGAAACGTCACATTTTCCAAATGTCACTCTTTCGAAACGTCTTACTTGCGAAACGTCGCACTTTCCAAACGTCACAATTACAAAACTTCGCACTTGCGAAATGTCACATTTGCGAAATATCACAGTTGCAAAATGTCACAGTTGCGAAACGTCACACTTTCGAAACGTCGAACTTGCGAAACGTCACAGTTTTTGAAACTTACAAAAACAGAATATGCTCAGCAATCTGCGAAAAAATATGAGCTCCCGGTAGCTTCAAATATCCCAAAAAAATCATCAGCAAAAAAATGAGATTGAACAAAATTGTGATGGTGAAAATTCGAAACGCCAACTGAAAATTCAAATTTGTACTCCTCGTGGACAACTCCTTACATGACTTACCGAAATCGATCGGACATTCTCCTCGGTTTGAAATTTAGCGGCTAGCGATGTTCTCGTGATATTTTTTGCCAATTTCATATTTTTCCTCTTCTTCAAATTGTAGTACCGTAGGATTAGAAGGTACTGAAAATGTTCAACGATGGCCTAACTTTCTCTTTCTAGGCCATACCGGAATAATCCACAGTAATCCTGTAGCGTTCATTCTTAACTGTCTTAGCATTGTAAAATAATGAAAAAATGAGGATAGGGAAATTAGGAGAGCATAAATTTGATGGAAGAGGACAAGGAATATAGAGAGGTATTTTCGATTTTTGGATTCATAATCGCTGAAAAAATAAAGTTTTGTACTCCTCGTGGACAACTCAAGGAGTACACATTATTACCTAACGAGTACGGTAGCTATAGTACGCTCCAAAAGCAAACAGAAAAATCCAGAATTTATGATTCCCAGATAGTGCCACTGGAGAAATGAGGCCACTATAATTGGGACTAATTTCCAGGATATTTCATCGATTTTTAGGTAATTTGAGGTGTCTTCGAATCCTTCGAAAACTCGGCCGGGTTCTGGAAAATTTGGGAAGTTTTGGGATTCCGAATTTTGAGATTCTGAAAATTTGGATTTTGAAATTCTTGGATTTTGAATTTTTAAAATTTTGAAATTCTTGGATTCCGAAATTCTTGGATTTTGAAATTCTTGGATTTTGAAAATCTTGGATTTCGAAATTCTTGGATTTTGAAAATCTTGGATTTTGAAATTCTTGAGTTTGGAAATTCTTGGATTTTGAAATCCTTGGATTTTGAAATTCTTGGATTTCAAATTTTTTAAATATTGAAATTCTTGGATTTTAAAATTATTTTATTTTGAAATTCTTAGATTTTGAAAAATTGTCTCCGCGACATTTCGAAAGCAGATATTTCGAAAGTGTGACGTTTCGCAAGTGCGATTTTTCGTAAGTGCTATGTTTTTTCGTCAGGATATTTTGAAATTTTTATTTTCGAAACGTCGCACTTTCAAAACGTCACACTTGCGAAACGTCACACTTTCGAAACGTCTGTTCTTAGATTCTTCGATCCCTCACAAAAAATGCATAGTTTATGCTCTCATTTTTTCTCTCTAAGTTTCTTCCTTTCAAAGTCTGAAATTGCATGTTTTTGTGGTTTGTTGCTCCATTTCAGACATGCACCCGTTGGGGAAATTATAGACAGGTGAAAAATTCGAAAAAAAGAAAATGATTTTGGCATTTTTGGGAATGTATTATTGATCATTGAAAAAAAGAATGTAAGAATCAAAAAAACATTCAAGAATTTAGGGAGAAAAATTGAAAATTAAAAAGGAAAATTTCAAAATTTTCGATTTCCAGGATTTTGATATTACCTTATTTTTTAAAATTGCAGATTTTTATTCTAAGATTCACAGATTCTGGGATTCTTCGATTCTCAATTTTTCAAGTTTTCAGATTTTGAAGATTCTGAGATTCCAAGGTTCCAATATCTTTGGATTCCGGGCTTTTGTGATTGCATGTTTTCTATGGCCTAGAATCCCATATTCTGAAACCTAGGCCACCCAAGAATATCTCGGCCAAAGTAAACATGGCCTAGAATCCCACATCCTAAATCCTAGTCCTCCAAAACCAAAAAACTCACCAGCCAAATTCACGACTCCATACTTGTACGGTAGAATAATCGCAGTCCCCAAAAAACATTCAAACCATGCAGCATACATGCTCACCAACAAATACGTGGCATTTCCATGTAATTTCCGTACCTTCCAAACCACGATCATCATATAAAAACACATCCAAAAACATGTGAACATTGTCAGAAAAATCAATAAAAAATATGGAAAATTCCACCAGGAGAGATAAGAATCATCGTTGAAAACTGAGGTGGGAACCCAGAAATCTGTGGAATTACGGTAGAGAATGTTCATTTTTGGAGGGAATTTGAAAATAATAGGAGGAAGAAATCTGAAAATTGAGGGGAAATGGAGAGCTCAAAATCACACCTTCCAAACAGGTGATTTTTGAGTTTGTGAAGTTTGATCGGTGAGAAAATGGGCTGAAGTTCAAAACAATGTACATAGAATCAGGTGGGCGCATTTTTGGATACAGTACTACCAACCCGACGGAAAACACGTGAAAGCACCAGAAAGCGTCAAGGCACCGGAAAAGCGTCAAGGCACCAGAAAGCGTCAAGGCGCCGGAAAAGCGTCAAGGAACAAAATATGCGTCAAAGCTCAAAATACGCGTCAAGGCACCAGAAAAACGTCAAGGCACCGGGAAAGCGTCGAGGCACTTTTGTTGACGCATGTGGAAATGATGGCGCTTTTCTGGCGTTGACGCGATTTTTTATTGGAGCATTTTCCGTGCTTTGGCGCGTTTATCGATACAGTAATACCACGAAGACGGAAAGCGCGTCAAGGCACCAGTAATGCGTCAATTCGGCGGAAAAGCTCCAAGGCACGCATTGTTGACACACATAGAGATGTTGGTCCTTCTTTGGTGTTGACGCATTTATTGATACCATCATCTCTGTTAGCGCATTTCTGGTGTGCTGTCGCACTTTTTGCTACAGTATGACCTTTAAGACTGAAAACGCGCCAAGGCACCGGAAAACACGCAAATGCACCGAAAAGGCGTCAAGCTTATTCCCTTGACCCAGAAAATGGTGCTGACGCTTTTTTGGTGCTGACGCGATTTTCAGTACAGTAATCTTTCGTGGCGCATTTTCGGTGCGTTGAAGCATTTTTCGATACAGTAATCTCTATTAGCACATTTTCGGTGCGTTGACGCATTTTTCGATAAAATAGTGCCACCAAGACGAAAAACGCGCCAAAGCACCGAAAAAGGGTCAAGCAGATTCTCTTGACGCAGAAAGTGATCCTGGCGCTGACGCGATTCTCGATACAGTAATCTTTATTGACGCATGTTTGGCGAGTTGGCGCACTTTGTGCTACAGTATGGCTTTTCATACTGGACACGCGCCAAGCAGATTGTTTTGACGCAAAAAGGGATCCTGGCGCTTTTCAGGTGTTGACGCGATTCTCGATACAGCAATCCATGTTGACGCAGTTTCGGTTTTTGAAGGTTTTGAGCTCAAATTTTTGAGATTTCTGTTTGAGTTTTTTTCCGAAACCTTGAATGCTCAATAACTTTATTTAAAAAAACTTCCGCGATTCGAAATTTCAACCAAACAACGATCCAAAAATATGAACAGCGCACAGTAAAATGTTGATCGAACACATAATAGGGTGACCAAAATCTCCTTCCCCTTTTCTTTGATACTTTTTGGTTATCGGAATCAGGGAAATCGCATTGACTTTGAAATCGGTAGGGCTTATCCAGTCCTAAAATTAGTTAAATTTAAAGGTCAATTTTTTTTCGAAAATAGAGCTCACCTCGATCAAGAAAAAAGTCACAAATTTCTGATCCCCCGTTGATTCATTAGTCAGGACCAGGTGCGCTTCGATAGATCCATTTTCTAATAATTTGAAGAAAATTATTTCATATTTGACATTTTCGAAGAGGGCCATGAAAGGTTCCAGGTGTTGGCGGTTTTCTGTAAAAACGTGTGATTTAAAGGCGCATACAGTACGAAACGTCGTTCCGAAACCCAATTTCAGAAACATCAGGAGATAGTTTGGTACTGTAGTTCCTTACTTTTTATATTCAAGCAAACATGAACTGTTGGCGAATCTACAGTAACCCCCCAGCTACCACACTCCCATAAAACAGATTTGAAGGCGCATACAGTAAGACAAATCGTGCCAAGACTCAATTTCAAGGACATCAGTAGTACTGTAGTCGTGTCAAGACCAAAACAGAGAGATTTCGATTAAAATGGCTCTGAAGCTAACTAGAGGCTTGTGGCTTACTGTAGCCGTGTCGAGACCCATAGGCCTTTAAACCTACAGTAACCCCAAGCTACTGTACCAAGGCTTGTGGGTTACTGTAGTTTTATAGAACCCTGTGATGCACTTTTAAAACCTACAGTGACCCCCGTCCTACCGTACTCCCCGTTTCAACTCACTATCATTCACCATCAACACCATTGTTTCCGTATCGTTCCACTTGACAGCGTAGAAGAACCTATAGAAATGGTTTTCCACTTTTTCTGTAAGATTTCTAGAGGCTTCAGCAGAAGCATAATTGAGTCCGAGAAGAATCAGAAGAATTGAAATACGAAGCATTTTTCGGAATAAAAAATGATACAGAGAATGAGGCCCCACGGGGTTTTATAGGGAAGCGATAATTCGATTAGAGCTGGGAATGGGAAATGGTGATGATATTATACTCCGGACGGAAGATTGCCGCTGAAGATGATGTTGACGCAATTCTCGATGCAGTGCTTTTTGTTGGCGCGTTTTTTGCTATTTGACGCACTTTTTGCTACAGTATGAGCTTCAAGACGGAAATCTGGACCTCATTGTTGTTATTATTTATGATCTTTTATCTTACCCGCTTACATATTTATTATTATGGACCTCCCTTCTCTAACCACGCCCTTTCGATTAGCCCGCCCCGTTTCTGGAGTACATAAGGGACCATTCCGATCGATTTATTTCCCTATTGGTTTCTGTATGGATTTTATCAACATTTTTCGGTGAGTTCTTCTTAAAACTGGGTACCTAAAAATAGGTACCTAAAAACAGGTACCTAAAATTAGGTACCTAAAATTAGGTACCTAAAAATAGATACCTAAAAATAGGTACCTAACTAGGGAATGGTTAGTAGTCGATATGGAGTTATATGTCGCGACCTATATCATTGGAAAGCTGAACTCTTGAAACTTCGTTTGGCGCACTTTGTTTTTGCCAACTCGATCTGTGAGCCAAGTTATGCGTGTTTCAAGGTCAACCCTCTGTTCATTTTCAGTTGAATTTAGCACTGAGTTTTCTCTATATTTCCCTATACATTTCACGTCAACTGTTTTTATTTTTGAAAGTTCAAACTCCAGTGCTAAATTCAACTAAAAAATGAACTGAGGGTTGACCTTAAAACACGCATAACTTTGCTCACAGATCGAGTTGGCAAAAACAAAATGCGCCAAACGAAGTTTCAAGAGTTAAGCTTTCCAATGATATAGGTCGCGACATATAACTCCATATCGACTACTAACCATTCCCTAGTAAGAATAGGTACCTAAAATTAGGTACCTAAGAATAGGTACCTAAAAATAGGTATCCAAAATTAGGTATTTTTTGTTATTGATTTTAAAAAATTGTTTCTACAGTGTTTTGAAATCTGGACCTCTACCGATGATCCAAAATTTTATAATTTCCAAAACTTCTACATTTGTTTGTGACATTGAAAAAAAAAGAGTATGAATCGTATTTGCCGTATCACTTCATTACGAAAATCACAGATGAAAATTACAATTAGTTCCGAATTTCCGCTCCATTTGGAACCGAGCCAACTTCTATTAAACGCAATTCGATACCCCGACTATTCGGCCGATGCATAATTTCCAGAACTTTCCCTGAGTTGCAGGTACTGAAATACCACGAATCAGGGGGCAGAAAAAATTGAAATAACAACTTTTGACTCAAATAGTGACAGATGGTGAGGGCGTTTTTTGTTGTTGTTGAGAAATTGCAATATAATTTTTTTAATCATACCTATTTTTTATCAATGAGGAATATTGCTATATTCCTCATTTTTCCGACATTGCCACGGAGAATATTAATTGTACTTGATGTATGACTTCATTATGAAAATCACAAATGAAAATTAGAATTAGTTCCGAGCATCCGCTCCATTTGGAACCGAGTCAACTTCTATTAAATGGAATTCGATTCCATCCCTAATAGGGTTTCCATGCGGGTGGCAATTTACCCGCCCGTACCCGCCCGGGCGGCAGTGCCGCCCGCTGCCCGCCCGGCCCGTTACACTTTTTGTGTTTGCAGACAATGTACAAAATTTTACGACAATTACAGTATCTTTGCGTTGAAAATGCAATTTTCTGCGGAAAAAACAGTGAAAAACCGAATCTTCGTCAAATTTGGCGCATTGTGTGCAAATACGTTACGCGCATTCTGCAACGGGCGGCAACCGGGCGGGCAGCGGGAGGCTCGCCGCCCGGGCGGGTAGCGGGCGCCCGTTTGCCGCCCGCCCAAAATGGAAACCCTAATCCCTATCGTCATAACTTACTTCAAAATTGACCAAATTTAACGAATCAAAAAAACACAATCACCGTGGTGTTTTCAACTTTCAGACATTGTTAAAATCTATATTCCGAATTCGCGAAATAGCTAGCTCCTAATTTTATAACCATTTCTCACAGTACTCATCATTGACGTACTTTTGGCTCCTTGGTTTTCAGTTTGATTTTCAGAGAATTTGGGTTCAAATTTTCAAAATTTGTGTTAATTATTTGAATGCTCAATAACTTTATTAAATAACTTCCAAGATTCTAAATTTTAACCGAACGCCGCTGCAAACATATTACACGTACAAACGAACATGTTGACCGCACAAAAGATGAAATCACTAAAATCGATTTTTCTTTGATATTTTCCAGGCGCCGGTGTCATTGAGATTGAATTGATTGTCCAGCCAGTAGGACTGATCCAGTTCTGAAAATGATTATTCATTTTTGGATTTTGTGTCCAAGCTCACCTCGACTAAGGAAAAAGTCAAAAATCTCTGATACCACATTGATTTATTCGTCAGTGTTACATTTGCATTGATGGTTCCATTTTCCAATAAATTCGTGGAAGTCAATTCATAGTTGACGTTTTCGAAGAGGGCCACGAATGGCTCAAGGTGTTTGCGGTTTTCTGGAAAAATTGTTTTAAAGGCGCATACAGTGAGAAAATCGTGCTAAGACTCAGTTTCAAGATCATCAGTAGTACTGTAGAATGGTTTCATAATAAGCTAGAGGGTCGAAAGATACTGTAGTCTTGTAAAAACCTATGATACCATACGTCTTCAAAAACTACAGTAATCCCCAGCCTACCGTATCTCCGCATTTAACTGTTTACTGTAGCGATGCCGACACATGCGCCACTTGAATGTACAGCAACCCCAAGCTCCCTTACAGAAGGCTGCAGGTTACTGTAGTCCTTGGAGACCTATGGCACTGTATGCACCTTTAGAATCTACAATAACCCTCCCTCAAGCTACCGTAGTAAGGGTTGCGGGTTACTGTAGTTTTTTTGAGACCTATGATACTGTATGCACCTTTAGATTTTACAGTAACCCCCAAGCTACCGTAGAGACCGTTGCGGATTACTGTATTCCGTTTGAGGCCTATGATACTGTGTACATCTTCAAAACCTACAGTAACCCCCAAGCTACCCTATAGACGCTTGCGGATTACTGTAGTCCGTTTGAGGCCTGTGATACTGTGCGCACCTTTAAAACTACAGTAACCCCAAACTACCGTAATAAGGGTTGCGGGTTACTGTAGTCCTAGACCTGGGATACTGTATGCTCCTTCAAAATCTACAGTAATCCCGAACTACCGTAGTAAGGGTTGCGGTTTACTGTTATTCTGTAGAGACATGTGATACTGTACGTACCTTTTAAATCTACAGTATTACTCAGAATAGCATCTAAAGACTTGCAGGTTACTGTATTTTTGCAGAACCTTTGATACTTTATGTATTTCTGAAATTTCTAGTAACCCTCTCTAGAATCTACATTAATCCCCAAAAGGATTGCAGGATACTATAGCCCATCAGATCCCTATGACATCGTATGTCCCTTTAAACCCTACAGTAACCCCCAAGCTACCGTACTCCCCACACAACTTACTATCATTCACCAGCAACATCATTACATCCAAATCATTCTTCTCCACAGCATGGAAGAAAATTTCGAAATGTTTGCTGGCTTCAGCTGTGGCATTTAGAGCCGATGCAGAATACAGGCCGAGGATCAGAAGAATTGAAATACGAAGCATTTTTTTTTGGCAAAAGAGGGGCCCCAGGGGTTTTATAGAAAAAGTGATAATTCGATTAGACTTGGGAATGGGAAATGGTAATTAAAAATGAAATCTTTATACATACAAAAAGTATTGCACATGAATGAATTGGATGGAAAATTAATAAATTATTATTCAGAAAATTACAATTAATTAAAATTTAATAATCTCGTTTCGTCCTTGCGATAATTTGAAAAGAAATAGCGAACAGCAAAAATGCCACTGATATTCCAGTCGATGTGGTGGCCAACTGGGTGTTGATGCAGACGCGGACTTCTTCTGAAAATTTTTATTGCAGATTTCTCAATAGAGCGCATTTCCAACATCAACATACCTGAAAAGTCCGGCCTGCAAGTCTTCGATAAACAAATCGACGTTCGTACGGATTGTGTAGACGTCGAGACTTCAGAAGTGTCGACGACAGATGCACGACGATGTTTGATGAAGGAGGAAGCGTCGGAGAGAATGGAGTTGGGTGGGGAGGTGACGACGTCGGCGCAGTAGGGAGGCTAAAATCAAAATCTTCATGAAATTTCCTTTTCACTAATGAAAAAATCATGAAAATAGGTCCACTGGTACTCGAGTTACACCCAATCAAAGTTAGCGTGAGTCACAGCGCAGACGATCAGACACTATCGCTATCTGCGTCTCTCACTTGCGCACACTGTCTCGTCGTAACTTTGAAGAGCCATATCTTGGCTAGTAGGCAACATAGAGCAGTGGTTTTGGCTCAAAGGATTTTAAATTTTCTGAACATCTTTATTGCCAAAGATAAAAAATAAAGCTCTGTTTTGAGCCGAGATACGACCTTCAAAGTTCTTGTTAGTTAGAGCGCAGACGACCAGACACTCTCGCTGTCTGCGTCTCTTGCTTACGCACACTGTCTCGTCTGAACTTTGAAGGGTCATGTCTCGGCTCATAGGCATCCTAGATTATTGATTTTTGGCTCAAAACGTCAGAACATTTCTGGATTTCTTATTTGCCAAAAACCAAAAAGAAACTTCTATTTTGAGCCGAGATACGGCCCTTCAAAGTTTGCATGGGTCAGAGCGCAGACGACCAGACACTCTCGCTGTCTGCGTCTCTTGATTACGCACACTGTCTCGTCTGAACTTTGGAGGACTATATCTCGGCTCACAGGCATCCTAGATTATTGGTTTTTGGCTAAAAATGTTAGAAAATTTCTGAACATCTTCTATGCCAAAGATCAGAAATGAAGTTTTGAGAGATCAGAAATGAAGTTTTACTTTATTTTGAGCCGAATTATAAGCTTTCAAAGTTTTCAGTGGCTAGAGTGCAGACGACCGAACACTCTTGCTGTCTGCGTCTCTCGCTTGCGTACACTGTCTCACCCCAACTTTGCAGTGCCATAATTCGGCTCACAGGCATCCTAGATTATTGATTTTTGGCTCAAATTGTTTGGAATTTTCAAGCTTTCAGACGCTAAAAAATTCTACCGATGGAATATCCTCACAACTCGTCGTATTAGTGACACTCGACTTGATATTCGAGCATATCAAAATGTCACATTTGATTTGCAGCGATGACATATCTGGAACCTTGAACGCCCACATGTGGGCGGATGCAGTATCATGATAAGTGTCGTAATGAGGGTGGTCGATGATTTGAAGATCCGCGGAGCATCCTTTCTCATCGATCAAAGTGTGATCGATCTTTCCGACCGCGTCGACCACTTTGCAGTTGCGGATGTGCATTCCATAAGCGTCTGGAAAAGTGGTACGGTATTTTTGGGAAGCTTAAGAAAACTGCAGTATTATGACTCACCCGACTCAGGCACCATGCTCCATTTCAATGCCAACGGCATTCCAATATCTGCCGCACTGACTTCTGCACCCAACTTATGATGTCCCTCATCCACAACGATTTGCATTTGGACACTTGGCATAGAAGCCTTTTGTTCCAGTTTTGAGGGCACTAGGCGGAGTCTGAAATATTAATTTTACTGAAATCATTGGCGAAATCGAAATCTTCAAAAAATTCAAAGTTTGTATGGGTTAGAGCGCATACGACCAGACACTCTACTTGTCTGCGTCTCTCGTTTTCACACACTATGTCGCCTCTTTTTCAAACGGTCATATCTTTGCTCGTAGACGTCCTAGAACTACGATTTTTGGCTCAAAATGTTTGAAATCTTTCAAGCTTTGAAATGGCATTAAAATCTAATTTTTCGCTACATTTTGAGCGGAGTTACGTTTTTCCAAACATATCAAGTGGATAGAGCGCAGACGACCAGACATTCATAATCTCCAAGAAATTCCCTTTCCATTTTTGAAAATTTCATAGAAATCGGTTCACTGGAACTCGAGTTACATTCATCCAAAGTTTGTATGGGTTAGAGCGCAGACGACCAGACACTCTACTTGTCTGTGTCTCTCGTTTTCACACACTATGTCGCCTCTTTTTCAAACGGTCAAATCTTTGCTCGTAGACGTCCTAGAGTAATGGTTTTTGACCCAACATTTTTGAAATCTTTCAAGCTTTAAAATAAATTAAAAATCTTTCTAGCTTTTCTAGCTATTTTTCGAGCAATTTCTAGCTATTTTTCAAGCAAAGTTACGTTCTAAGAATCGTTTAAAAGGTCAGAGAGCAGACGACCAGACACTCTGGTAGTCTGCGTCTCTCACATTCCCACACTATTTCACATCATTTTTCAAACGATCATATATAGGCTCACAGACCCCCCAAATCTATGGTTTTTGAATCAAAATGTTTTGAATTTTTAAAGTTTCCCCATCCACTCACTCCTCCAATGCTTCCTCAATCCTCTTTGGCAAAACCTGCTTATTATAATTGACCTTCTGATGTACACACTGAGCCATAAAAGATTGAAGTGTGTTGGTACCGTTTCCTTGATCAATAATGAGCACTACTTGCATGTGGTATTGAGCACGACTGTCCACTTGCTCACCGACGTTTTTCACGCCACATGTAGAAAATGGTAAAAATACCTTCGGCTTGGCGTCTTCAGTGAACTTTTTGAAGCATCTGAAGTTAATTTGAAATTCTTGGATTCTATGAAAAAACGAAGTTTCTAGCTCAACATTGACCCGAGATATGCCTCTTTAAAATTTGCAGTGGCTAGAGTGCAAACGACGAGACACTCTAACTGTCTGCGTCTCTCGCTTGCACACACTGTCTCGTCTAAACTTTGAACAGCCATATCTCGACTTGTAGTAGACATAGAGCAGTGGTTTTAACATGGAATGTCCACGATTTGATATATCTACTTTGAGCTGAAAACATTACCAGTAGATAGAGCATCAAAAAATATATAAGTCACGTGGAGGAATTTTTTTGTGGATGCGTAGTATTCAAGTTGACCTACTTTTTAATAAAATTTCTCGAAAAGGGATAGGGCGTACTTTGAGCAGTTATAACTCTGCTCAAACTCATCCAATTTGAATAAACTCAAAAACAAAAGAAAGTCTAGATTATGAAGTTTTAGAATATTGATGTTTAAACAAAATTCAATTTTTCTCTACACTAGAAATGCACCAGTTTGCAGAAAAAATCTTGTGCATTTTTGACCTAAAAAAAATTCCAGCCACAGATTTTTTTCGAATTAGCATTTTTTTGAAAGCTCGTATTTTGCTTAGTGTGTATCAGTTTTTTCAAGTCCATCAGAGCCTAGATGTTAACTACAGGCAAGTTTAAAAAACCGATTTTTTGGGACCAATTCAAAAACTGCTATTTTTCTAAAAGTCGCACAACTGAAACTTGTTTTCACATGTTAAAAATGTGATTCTCCATTAGATTTTGCATCTATAACACTAAAAAACTCTTGTTTTGGACAAGTTTGACAGAAGATATAAAGGTTAGAAGATTACAGTACGATATGCAGTAGAGAGTCAAAAATCGAAAAAATAAAAATGATGCTAGAGATTCGAACTTTTTTTGCATTTTGCAGAGAATTTTAATACAAACAACATTGTCAACTGCAACTTTTTTCTTACTCTTCAATGAGACCTAGAAAATTGATTTATTATGTCAATCGTTCAATTTCTAATACTATCGTGTTTTCTAGGTCTCATTGAAGAGTAAGCAAAAAGTTGCAGTTGACAATTTTGTTTGTATTAAAATTCTCTACAAAATGCAAAAAAGTTCGAATCTCTAGCATCATTTTTATTTTTTCGATTTTTGACTCTCTACTGCATATCGTACTGTAATCTTCTAACCTTTATATCTTCTGTCAAACTTGTCCAAAACAAGAGTTTTTTAGTGTTCAAGATGCAAAATCTAATGGAGAATCACATTTTTAACATGTGAAAACAAGTTTCAGTTGTGCGACTTTTAGAAAAATAGCAGTTTTTGAATTGGTCCCAAAAAATCGGTTTTTTAAACTTGCCTGTAGTTAACATCTAGGCTCTGATGGACTTGAAAAAACTGATACACACTAAACAAAATACGAGCTTTCAAAAAAATGCTAATTCGAAAAAAATCTGTGGCTGGAATTTTTTTTAGGTCAAAAATGCACAAGGTTTTTTCTGCAAACTGGTGCATTTCTAGTGTAGAGAAAAATTGAATTTTGTTTAAACATTAATATTCTAAAACTTCATAATCTAGGCTTTCTTTTGCTTTTGAGTTTATTCAAATTGGATGAGTTTGAGCAGAGTTATAACTGCTCAAAGTACGCCCTATCCCTTTTCGAGAAATTTTATTAAAAAGTAGGTCAACTTGAATACTACGCATCCACAAAAAAATTCCTCCACGTGACTTATATATTTTTTGATGCTCTATCTACTGGTAATGTTTTCAGCTCAAAGTAGATATATCAAATCGTGGACATTCCATGTAAGCTCAAAATATTTGAAATTTTCTGAACTATCAATCTGGTAAGTATCAAAAAAGAGCATTACTTTGAGCTGAGATACGCCCCTTCAAAGTTTTCCGTGGTTAGAGCGCAGACACCGAGACACTACAGCTGTCTGCGTCTCTCGCTTGCGCACACTCTCTATTCCAAACTTTGAAGAGCCATATCTTGGTTTGTATATGCGCTAGAGCTACGGTTTTTGACTCAAAATGTCGGAAACTTTTTGAACTATAAATCTGGTAAAAAACAAAAACAGAGCATCACTTTGAGCCAAGTTACGTCCCTTCGGAGTTAGCAGTGGTTAGAGCGCAGACGACTAGCCACTCTTGCTGTCTGCGTTTCACGCCGGCGCACACTGTCTCGTCAAAACTTTGAAGAGCCATATCTCGGCTCTCCGACGTCCTAGAGCTATGATTTTTGGCTCAAAGCTTCAGAAGTTTTCCGCCAAAACTCACTCCGGAACCCGTTTCCTATCATTGGCGAACACCTCTCCTGACAATGGTAGAATCGTTTTGACCTCAAAACTGATACCATCTTCGAGGCATAGGATTCGTGGTTTTCCTAAAAATAGAGGATTTTCGGACATGAAAAAACACGGATCGACTAACCTATTAGACGATTCGGAACTCTTGGAGCACCCTCTGGCGGAGCATACGGGTTTCCACGTGGCGGTGGATTTGTGCTCGGTAGGATTCCGGGGGAGGAGCCTTCGGAAGGCGGGAAACTTGCGGTGACGGTTCTGGAAGATTCTGGAGGCGTCTGCGCCGACGGTGGAGTTGGCGACGTGGCATATTCTGAAGGCCTGAAGCGGTCGGTGGAGGTGGAGGTGAGGTATTCATCTGGAGATGTTACAGAAGAGGTTGGCGGCGTTGAGAAGGATTCAGTAGGTGTCGAAGGCTCTGAAGGCCCATGGGATTCAGAAGAAGGTGTGAAGCGATCTGTGGAGGATTCTGAGGGTGACGTTGGTGTAGTGGATTCTGAAGATCCCGGCTTCCTTGTATTTGGGGATTCCGTGCCTGGCGTTGTTTGGGACCCAGACTCCGGCGGCGTCGAGAATTCAGAAGGCGTGAAGTTCTCTGAAGTAGACAACGTTGGGAATCCACTGGACGGGGTGATGTACTCGGATTCAGATGGCGTTGAGGCCTCGGTGGTGGTATAGATCCAGCCGCCAGTGGTGCTAGAGGGCCTAGAAGATTCTGGGAATCTGGAGGAAGGTGTTGAAGAAGAGAAGGACCCCGAAGACGTAGGTTCTGAGGATCTGGAAGATTCAGGTCCAACCGGAGTACTAGTCGCGGATTCCCCAGAATCCGTCCTCTCGCGATCCGTAAAAACTTCTGTGTAGAATCCCTCGGTACTTGAGGCCCCCGGAGATACTGTAGAACTTCCCGGGAAACTTCCCCCGAACGGTGGGGTCCCCCTGGTTGGGAACTCTGGCTGCCTTGTCACCGACGCCGGTGTCTGCGTCTCTCGATCTCTAGACGTCGTTGGATTCGGCGTGGGCTCCGATGGCGACGTCTCCGGGTGCAAGGGCACGTAGGTCGGTGGATTCTTGCCATGGGGAGTGCTGGCGGTCATGTGGACGATGGCCGGGGGCACGTATTCCGGGGTGTCTTCTTCGGTCGTCGTGGATTCGATGGGGCGAGGGGTGGTTGGACGGGTCGGGGGTTGTGTGAAGCGGGTGGAGATGGTTTGAGCCGTGGGGCGGATGGTGTCCATCTGAAAAGGGAAAAGGGATTACTGTAGGTCAAGGCCGACCCCTGAGCCGCGGCCTGGGCCGTGGATAGTTTGCTATAGTTGAAGCTTTTTAGATCAAAAAAAGGTCAAGGCCGCCGGCCGCGGCCCTAGGGCCTGCCGTGGGCTGACGATCTAACAGCCTTGCTGTAGGCTTAGGTGAACTTACAGTAGTCTCATGATAGTCCTCATCCGGTGCCACCGTACTCGGCGGCGGGAAGTTGTGAGCCGGAATCAGAGCCCTTGGAGGCGTCGCTGGACCCCCAAACGGTGGGAACGGTTGCATTCCGGGTGGTACGGTATACGGTGTCGCGTATTCTTCCTCAGAGTACGGATGTCCCGGTGGAGGATGGTAGGGATTCACTGGAGGCGGAGCGGGTTTGTATCCGGCACGAGAGGCGTCGTCTTTGGCTGCGTTGCTGATGACCAGGGTTGGGCCGGTGCCCTCGTTGTCGCGGTCGGGTTTGTAGAGGGAGATCTGGAAATCGGCCGAATTTGGTTGAAAAGGGTCAAAAATTGATCAAAAAAGGTCAAAAAATGATCTAAAATGTTGTTGAAAATGATCGAAAAATAATTTTTAAAAAGTCGAAAATCGGTCAAAAATAATCGTGAAACGGCCAAAAATGGTCAAAGTTCGGTCGAAAATTGGTCGAAAATTATTCAAAAATGGTCAAAAAATGATCTGAAATGCTCGACATGTGGTCGAAAATGGTCGAAAAATATTTTTGGAAAAGTCGAAAATCGGTCAAAAATGGTCGTAAATGGTCGAAATTTGGTCGAAAATTGATCTAAAACTAATTTTGAAAAAAAACATATTTCTTGGCTAACTTTTTACCATATTTGGCAAAAAATCGGTCGAATTTGGTTGAAAATTGATAGAAAATCGGTCGAAAATTGATAGAAAATCGGTCGAAAATTGGTCAAAAATCGGTCAAAAATGGTTGAAAATTGGTCTAAAATTTTCGACATGCGGTCGAAAACTGATCGAAAACTAATTTTGAAAAATATATTTCTTGGCTAATTTTTTAACATAGCTGGTCAGAAATCGGTCGAGTTTGATTAAAAATGGCCAAAAAATAGTTTAAAATGGTCGAAATGTGGTCAAAAATTGGTCGAAAATTGATCGAAAATTGATTTGAAAAAAACATTTATTGGCTTACTTTTTACCATATTTGATCTAAAATCGGTCAGAATTGACCGAAAATCGGTCGAGAATCGGTCGAAAATTGATGAAAAAATGGTCGAAAATCGGTCAAAAAGCCGCGCGGTGCCTTGATCCACAGGGATAGAATGATTCAAAGGCTTCCTAGGGCCCGAGGCTAGGACCCTATAATTCCAAAACTCACCTTATCCGTATCGACCCCTCTACACGGCGGGTTCACACATCCTCCTTTGCCCTTCGGCTTCTTGAAATTCACATTTATATGACTCGTAAAATCTTCCGGCTGGTGCCCTGGCGGCTGATAGGCTTGCGAACTAACAGGTCTTGGGAAGAAATTCCTCATCATCTCGTCCTCCTCCTCCTGAGGCGTCGGCGGACCTCCATGGGACCCGGTCTCTCGGTCCTCCTCGGGTTCCGTGGATTCTGAAGACCTTGGATTCTCAGTTATCCTTGGCCCGGGTGACCCTGGAGTCTGACTGGGCTCTCCCGAGGTGTCCGGGGTATCTGTGACCTTGCTAATATCCTCTGGCGGCTCCTCGTCTTCCTCGTCGGATCCGAGGTAGATGGGCGGTACGTTTGTCTTCGAGGAAGAGGGCCCAATTGTTTCGGAGAATGGGTTGGTGGTCATTTGGAAGAGGTTAGGGGTTTCTGAAGGCGTGGAAGATTCTGAAGGCCTTGTAGACGATCCCTGGTTCCCTTTGGTGTGGTCCGAAGTTCTGGAATTTGATGTCGAGGGCCCGAAAGACGGTGTTGATCCAGATCCTCGATCACGTTCAGAATCCCTTGAAGACGCCGTAGGCGCTCCAGAAGTGGTCGTAGGCCCACTGGTTACCGACTCCCGATCCCTGGTTTCATCTTCATCAAAGGGTACCCTTGTAGTACCTGCGCCACCTCCACTAGGCTCCTGTGGCCCCGGACGGATTGTTGGATTCACGGTTTTTCCTCCTTGACCTGGAAGTCGGGGCCCTTGGCTGGGCCCATGAGAATTCTGGGGCCCACTGGTATGTCCATTGGGCTTCTGAGGTACTGTAGAGCCTCGCTGTGGGCCGTAGGGCCCATTGGTCGATGATTGGCCACGCCCACTGTCCGTAGACTGTTCTTGTCCCGGCCCATATGGGTTACTTGTGGTATCCTCGTTGTATGAAGACGTTGAATATGAGGATTCTGGAGACGATGGGTATCCTGGATTACCGTATCCTGCAGTTGGATAGCCATTGGTTTCTGAAGACGTCGAAGTTTGACGTCCGCCATATGGATTTGGAGGCTCGTAGGGGATGGTGGAGGTCACAGGGTTCACGGCGGGGCTATGAGCGAGGGTGCCTGAAAATTTTAATAAAAATTTCACATTTTTTTTGTTTCATAATAACAAAAAGTGTGTATGATTCAGAAATCATAAGGAAAATTATTGAAAAAACGTTTGTAAGCCCTGAAATTTTGCTTGGAATCAACCACCTTTTTCTTGGTGGCCGCGGCCGACTTTCCCAAAAAGTGGGCGGAGCCTGGTGTTCAAAAACAGATTTTCGGGTTTTAAGATAAATTTTTGAGCCTTTTTTTCTGAGCCTACCTGTATATGTCTCCGGGTACGCCGACGGCTTCATTGGCTCCTCTGTGGTTACTGTAGGTCCATACAGTCCATAACTTCCGGTTGGAATCGGTGGGCCCACTGGTCCCGGATAATACGGATAAGCCCCTGTGGTCTGCCCAGGCGTGTCTGGGATCCAAATCATCTGTACTGGATACTGTTGCCAATTCGGTGGTAATGGAGGTAATCCATTGGGAAATTGGCCTTTGTTAGGCGCCTTCTCGTAGTAACTGGTTTGAGGGCTTCCCGCTTTTGGCTGTGGCCCAACCCAGGCGAATGGACGGAAACTTCCGCCAGATGTTATTTGGTGTGGAGGGAGTTGTTGGTATTTTTGTTGGACTGGAGGGGGAAGATTTTGCTTGGGTGGACGATAGTCTGGAATTGAGACTTGCTCCGGACGAGTGTAGTAGTTCGGTTGGGCGCGCTGGAAATAAATTGAAATTTTGAATATATAATAAGGGAGGTATGTAGGGGTTATGTTTCAAATTTCAGATCTCTACTGTTATTAGAACCCGAGTTATTAAATTTTCAATGATAGAAATGCGTCCATCCACTAATAACAAGATATCTCGGAATCTAGGCTGTCTGGCGCTCTGAAAATTGGCATCTAGATTTACGAGTATCTAACAGAAACGTACGCAAAATTTCAAAAAATTTGCTCAAGCTTCAGCAGAGATAATTAGGCTTAAAAATCAGTATCAGCCAGATTGATTCCCTGAGATTTCCTCAAGCTATAGTGGCTTATGGAAGTCCATTTTTTCATGGATTCCACTTGAAATCGAACCAGCATTCCAAATTTCTATATTACAAACCTGTTTTTGTTTGGTTTCCCCCCGAAAATCACATTTCTTCTTCCATCCTATGACTAACAGCACTATTACTAGTCTCTCCCCCACGCGCCGACTCCCTGCAGACAACCCTCTCTCGCCGACGACCACCCCATTTCTATACGCCTTGCCCTCCCCTTCCTCTCGCCTGCTTCCGTGGCGCAATAGGCAGCGCGTTCGGCTGTTAACCGAAAGGTTGGTGGTTCGAGCCCACCCGGGAGCGAAATCTTTTTTTAGTTTTTTTTGGGTTAGGGAGTGTATTCGGAATGGATTATTGGAAGATTTCGTGAAAATTTTCGGTCCCTACTATTATTTTCATAGATTATTTCATTGCCAAAACATTTTCGCTGCAAAATAGAGACCCATCTGGTTGAAAAACTAAATTTTGGGTTCCGATTTTTTTTGTTTTTCAGATTTTTTTTCAATTAAAATAGAGTTTGTTGTTCCAACTTTTACGACTTTTCTCTCGAGTTGTTTTATGGGAATTTTGGAGAGAAAAAGAGGCAAAATTTGAAAAAAAAGTAAAAAAAAATTTTTAGGATACTAATTTTATTGCTAAAATTTAAAAACTCTCACCTTTGCCAAGTTTGAATGCTCCTTCAAAACCTCAACATTTGCATTGGGATTCGGCTCAGAAACCGGTGTCTTCCACACAGGTTTCACGGCCCACAAGAGCCCGAAATGCCCAAAAAAGACTAATAATCGAAAAAGAGGCCTCATGAGGCCCGGAAGTGTCCAGATTCAGAATCAGAAATCGAGAATTTGGAAGAGAGAAAATGAGGAAAACAGCCGAGAGAAAGAGAACCGGGCAAAAAGAACAATAGGGAACATTCCAACATTATTAGATCGATTTAAGCGATATCGTCTGGTTATGATCGGCAGTCGTCGGAAATCGCCTCTCCTCTTGAGAATGGAAAGCCTTTTTCGGGAAGAGGAAAGTTGGTCATCGGTGTTGAAATGGAAAATGAGGCGTTTCCGGTTTCCAATCACTCTTTTTTTCAGATGAAATTATGAAATTCGAGCCTGAAAATCCTAGTTTTCCATTTTCAGATTCCAAAAATTCCATCTTCCACCACTTTACCTCTATTTGTTTACTTACCCCTTTCTTATGTACACTAACCAGTTCCCCTCTCCCGTCGAGAAAAGGAAGGCGGCCGGCAGCCTCTCCTCTCTTTCCCCCTCCTTTCTGTATGCCGTCGCTCCCCCTTTCTCTCGGGGCCTCCTTAGCTCAGTTGGTAGAGCGTGAGACTTTTAATCTTAAGGTCAGGGGTTCGAGTCCCCTAGGTGGCTTGACTTTTTTTGCTTTTTTTGTCGACTTTGAAAAACACTTTATTCATAATTTCAGGTTCCTAAATTTACAGAAAAATTATCCATGGGTCATTTACTTCTTCAAACAACACTGTCCCTGGATATTTCCACATGGGGCATAATTCTGTTGACATCCACACTGATTGTTCTGCATTACTTGACAAGCCATCTGCTGTGGCTGATTGCACGAGTTCTGACAAGAGCTCTGACAAGCCGGCGCACACTGTTGTACGGCAGAAGTGCGGGTTTGACACTGTTGCTGACACTGTTGTTGGCACTGTGGCACGCATTGTTGGGTTTGTGGGGAGGCCTGGACGGTGATGGTGATTACTGTAGATTGTGGGGATTGTTGGCAGGAGGATTGACAAGTCTGGCAGGATGTGGAGGCTTGGGTGGCGCATTGTGGCGCGCACTGTTGTTGGCAGCCTTGGTTGTTGTAGGGGTCGTATTGGTTGTTGTATCCCATTTGCTGGTTACCGTACTGGTTACCGTACTGGTTATTGTATCCCTGGTTACCGTACTGCTGATCTCTCATCATTTGTTGGTTATTATTAACCCCATTATAAGCTTGATAAGCTCCGTATTGCTGTTGGTTGTATGGATCTTGGGTGTATCCAGTATTAGTACCACATTGTTGAGTACACTGTTGTCCACATTGCTGTTGACACTGTTGGCTGTTGGACCCTTGGCTGATACACTGTTGCATACAATTATTCTCGCATTCCTGATAGCACTGACTGCTAGGCATCATAGTACTAGTCATAGTGTTACACGAGTTCATTTGACACGACTGCTGGCACGTTGGTTGGCACTGAGAATTCGTGTTGGATTGACACTGTTGGGTGCAGGATTGTTGGCACGCGGGTGCGCACTGAGAGGATTGGTATTGGTAGGATTGTTGTTGGGCACAGCCGCAGGAGGAGGTGGTTGGAGGGGCGCACGAGCAGCTGTATTGTTGGGAGGATTGTTGGCAGGAGCATGAGGGTTGAAGGGATTGAGCACAGCCGCAGGAGGATGATTGGCGACGGACGCGGAGGGAGGTGGCCTGGAAGACAAGGGATTACTGTCGAAATGAAACGAAATGTTCAGTCCAGTGCTCTGTTTCGAAATTTTTCATGAAAATTTTTCAAAAAAATTTTTTTTTTATTTTTTCGGAAAATTTCTCGAAATTTTTTTTCGAGAAATCGTTAATATTGAAAATTTTGACTTTTTTGGAATTCTTATATATCAATCGACGTAGAATTCAACGAAAAAGAAGATGGTTATTATTTCGAAGCACAAAAGTGACTGTTTCTCTTGAAAATTGGGTCTGATTTTGCAGTTAATGACATTTTCAAAAGAAATATAAAATATTTGTTAGAAATTATACCCAGGATACATTTATTTCCGTTTTTTGTACATAAAAAAGTATATATTTATTAAAACGAATGCAAAAAATTCCTAGGTTTTCAGAAGATTTTGCGAAAATTTTTCGAAAATTCTTCGAGTAATCTTTGAGAAATTTTTTTCGAAAATTCTTCGAGAAATTTTTCATTTAGGAAAAAAACCCAAAAAGCATACATTTCCAAATCCGTCCCGGCCCGGTAAGACCAGGTCCATGAAAACATGAAAAAGTTTCTAAATTTCATGGAAAATCATGAAAATACTAAAAATATGGAAATTTTGGGAAAAAAAAACAGAAAAAGTCAAAAAATCGGATATTTTCCAAAAATTGACCCTCGGAAAAATTTTCACATTAAAAAAAACTTGTGTCATTTTTCGAAAAATTTTTCACATTTTTTAAAAAATATGTGCCACTTTTCGAAAAAAATTCACATTTAAAAAATTGTCATTTTTCGAAATTTTGTTATAATTTTTTGCTGTTAAAATGACACCAAATATTCAATCATCAAAAAATATGACGAAAAATTTTACACCAAAATTTTTGACTCCAAAAAACTTGGGCCGGGCCGACAGAATTTCTGATTTCGTCCTGGCCCCGCCCGTAGCATATCTGGGTTTTCTACAATCTAAGAATCTAATAATCTAGTTTTCAGAATCTTAAAAAACCTTACCTCAATCACGACCAGTGCCACAGCTAGTACCACGAATACACCACGCATTATTAGGCTTTCGAGTTTCCTACGAATTCCCAACTTTCTCTTCTCCTTTTTATACCAAAATGTGTTATTTACTGATCCCATTGTAATCCTTCTTGAGTTTCTAGTTACTAAATAAATTTTCTTATCATCAAAGTTTACAATGTTTGCATTTTTCATTGACCCGGGTAAAGATGATCAACTTTTTTCTGTTTGTTGAGCATGGGAAAGACAGGTTTTATGAATGTTTATGCTAAGGAATCAACCTTTATTCATTTTTTTGGGGTTTTAGGAACCAATTTTCAGATTTTCAGGAGCCAATATCTGATCGAAAATTTCATATAGTTCGACTAGTTTGATTCGCCTGAAAATTGACATTTTGGGACTTTAAGATAGTCTCTTTCAGAATATCAACTCTTTTTTTCAACAGCTCTTCAGGTTTTCGAGATAATGGGATTCAAAGTTTTCCACACCTCCATTACAACAGCAATCAGGAAGAAGGAGGCCGAAACTTGTTTGCTTGGTCAGCTGTCGGCGGCGGCGACCTCTGTCCACCAGCACTATTGTCTATGCCCTCCGCACCTCTTTCCTCCGTGGCCGAATGGTCTAGTGGTATGATTCTCGCTTTGGGTGCGAGAGGTCCCGGGTTCAATCCCCGGTTCGGCCCATTCTTTTTTTTGGTTTTTTGTTGGGATTGGGGGATTGGTTATGAAAAATTTTTTCAGGTTTGGACGCAAATACAAGAGACGACGCATCTGAAAATGACAAACGTTCAGTTTTTTTTTCAAATTTTCGTATAAAAAAGACCTCCACTTTGTTTGTTCTCTGGTTCCCTTTTCACTCGTTTTTTCAATGTTCTAGAATATTCCACAAACTATTACAAGTACTAGTAGAGCAGAAGGGGACAAAAAGTGCATTAGCTATTCGAGGAAAAACGACGGGGGAAAAAAGTTACCCTTCAAATGCATATGTATCGCCGAGGCACATACATAGTAGACTCAATACATAAATAGTGAAGACAAAAGAGGAGAAAAACTTGTTTTTTTGTTCGTTTTCTGTTTTTAAACTCTAATTAGAGAGGTTCTTTTGTTCATTTTTCAAGAAGAAGATAATTAGGTTGAAAAGTTGAAAAAAAATTCGAGCTCGCGGAGCAAAAATGTGCTCCGTGAGCCTCAGACCAATCCGAATCTTCATTCTTTAGAAACTTTGAGAATTCAATTTTCAAATTTCCCGCGCTTTTTGAGATTCAGATTCAGGACTTCTAGAAACTTGCACTTTCTTTTACAATTTTTCAAAATTTCAAGTTTTCCGGAACTTTTTGTGGGTGGGGCCTTCAAATCTCCCTAAATTTTATAGCCCACAAAAAAGAGAACTTCACTTGTTTTTAAGGATTCCGGAGCGCCCATTTTCCATTCCAAACGCTTCCGTTTTTCTCGTTTTGTTCTCCGTTTTTTTTCATTTTTCCAAATTCTTCTCGAAAGTTTGCCTGCAACTTTGAAATTTTTCTTTTGAATCCTGAAAAATGACCGGATTTTGCAAGGAAAAAACTTCTGGGAAGAAGATGGAAATTTCTTGAGAAAAAGAGAAGACACTCAAGTTTTGAGGAGCAAAATTTGTATTCTGGAGAGGTTCTCGGAATTTCAGGAAGGAGGAATTTTTGAGTTTTGAGGCATTTTGAAGAAGTTGAATTTGTAGAAAAAGGAATTTTCGATTATCATCATGATTTTTGGATTTTTTAGATTCTGAAATTTTCAGGGTTTTTGAATTTCCGGGATTCTAGAAGCGTTGGGATTCTAGAACTTTTTGGATTCTAGAATTTTTTAAGTTCTGAAATTTTTCGTCGGACTCTTGGATTTAACAATTTTTTGGATTTTTGATTTTTTTGGGTGCTAGAGTTTTTAGTATTCTAGAATTTTTTGAATTCTTTTATAGAATGTTTTGAATTCTATAATTTTTGCGATTCTAGAATTTTTTGGGTTTCTAGAATTTTTTGGATTTTAGATTTTAAGTTCTAGAGTTTGGGGATTCTAGAATTTTTCGGATTTCAGAATTTCCAGGTTTCTAGAATTTTTTGGATTTCAGATGTTGGGTTCTAGAGTTTGGGGATTCTAGAATTTTTTTAGAATTCTAGAGTTTTTTTGGATTCTAGAATATTGAGATCCTGAAGTTTTTGAGGTCCTAGAATTTTTTTGGATTTTATAATTTTTTTGGATTTTAGAATTTTTTTGTATTTTAGAATTTCCGGGATTTTAAAATTTTTCGGATTTTAAAATTTCCGGGATTTTAGATTTTTGGGATTTTATAATTTTTTAGATTCTAGAATTTTTTGGATTTTAGATTTTGGGTTCTAGAGTTTGGGGATTCTAGAATTTTCGGGATTCGATAATTTTTATGATACGAAAATTTTGGGATCCTAGAATTTATGGGATTTTAGAATTTATAAGATTCTAGAGTTTTTAGGATTCTAGAGTTTCGGGGATTCTTAGACTCTTAAATTCTTGGATTCTTAAATTCTTGGATTCTTGAATTCTTGGATTTTTGATTTCTCTGAAAACCCGATTTTTTAAAATACTGAAGTTTTCTAACCTAAAAAGAAAATATGAAATTTATAAGTTATCTCGGACTAGAATTTTTCGGCTTCGCGATTTTTTTCGATTCAAAAAATTTTCGGGATTTTAAAATTTTATAGAATTTTTTGGGATCTAGAGTTTGGGAATTTTTAGATTCTTGGATTTTTGGATTGTTAGATTTTCAAATTTTCGAATTCTTTGAAAACCCGATTTTTTGAATCCCAAAAATTTTAAAAATCGAAAAGTTTCCAAACTTTTATTTTGTGTTCTGCTCTTTTTCCTCCGTCTCACCTCAATTTTTATCATTCTTATCAGTTTTTTTATTTTTCTCACCTCTAATCTTCTGGAAAAAAATGTTGAAGTTTACACAGTTCTTCTTCAATTTCATCCCTCTATTATTTGTTTATTTTTCTGATTATAAACACACTTTTTCAATATTATATTGACATCGTCATACAATTTCTGACCTAGAAAAAAGTGCTGTATCAATTTAACTTTGCTACGCAGTGAATTTCAGATCTTGAAAACTCACATATTTCGAAAATCAAAAGAAATACGCCATATTCAAAAATTGGATCAAAATTTGGGATCTTTTCTGTCAAATTTTGAACTTTTTAGTCTCAAAACCTCAAAAACACATTGTAAAAGAAATCTGAAAGAAAACCGTCCATTTTTCCCCCAATATCATAACTTTTTATGGGTGTTATTCTCCTTTTTCCTGTACAAATTTTTCCCAATTGTAAATGGGTTCTAGAATGGGAAGAGGAAAACAACTTTTGAGAAATCCAAAGACGACTAAGAATGCTCAATATCGTTGTGTTCACATGGGTTATTATCGATTTTTCTTGGAGTTTTTTGGCCATTTTTTATGGCTTATTGTATATTTTGATTCCGAGACTTTATTAGTTTTGATCTTATGGATTTTGAACCTAATTTTGCAAAGTTTTGGTTAAGCAAAAATGATGTTACTTTGAAATTCCAAATCTGAGAATCTAACAGAATCCGAGAAGTTTAGAATCTGTAGAATTTAAAGTTTAATTTCTTCCATTTTCTATAAACTTTGGATAATAAGACTCTGAGATTCTTACATTCCCCGATTTTTTTCTATTTCGTCGAATTCCGAAATAACAAATTTTATGAATTCAGAGTCTGAATGTGAGAATACATGAAAATTACAACTTCGAAAAACGTTCAATTTCAAAATTGCAGAATTTCAATTATTCGATTTATGTTCAAATTTAATTTTTTAGAATTTCAGAATCTCAAAATCTCTGATTTCCAGACACCCAAAATTTCAAATTTTCCGAATTTCAGTGTTTCAAAATTTCAAAACCTTAGAATCTCCGAATTTCAAAATTTTTGAGTTTCAGAATCTCATAATTTCTGAATCTCTAAATCTCAAAATCTTCGAATCTCAAGTCTTTAAAATCTCAAAATCTCAGGAACTTAGAATTTAAGACTTCCAGAGTCTCAGATTTTCAGAATCTAAAAATCCTGGAATTTAAGAATGTTAATAAAATCTGGACAGCTATCTAGTATCAAAATTTTTGACTCCAAAAATTGACTTTTTAAATTTTTATTCTATTTTTCATTTTTCCGAATTTTCCGAAATCTCATTAAAGGTGTCGGGACAGCAGTTTCCGGGGGAAATTCCGGGGGAAAATCGTGCATTTTTGCGTGAGCGTGTCAGTTGTGGTGTATGCGTACCATGCATCAAACCTTACGACTTTTCTTATTTTAAGCCAGTTTTCTGACGGAAATCAGTCAAAACAAGACAGTTGGCATATCAGAAATTGCTTATTCTAGTTATAGCTTCAGTTCACAGGAATTTTAGAAAAATTAAAATTTTGCTGTCCCACCACGTTTAACAAACCCATTACCTCAAAATAAGTTCGGAATTCCCCTTCATAAATCTCACTCTCACTGTCTGCTTCTCTCCTCTCTCTCTCCCTCTCTCTATTTTTCTCTTTTCAACTTTTATCTTTTATCTTCCTCATCTTCCCTTTCCCTTTTTCCTGCTCCTCAAAACCTAGGATATCTATATATCCATTGACCCGGGCAATCCCTTTACTCAATGTCTTGATTTCTTTAAATCTCTCAAATTCTCTTATCTCTCAAATTTTGAATTTCAATGATATCAGTTCCGATTCAATATTTACCCTTGATCAGTGGGAAAAAAAATTGAACACTGCAAACTTGAGAATTTCTCAAAAAATGAGAAAAATTTCTCAAAAATTCTCAAATCTCTCAATTTTCAATTCTGAGAGTTTTTCTCCCGAATTCAAGTAGTTTTTGGAGGAGGAGAAGATTTTTTACTTGTTTTTTAGTTTTTCAATGGGATGAAGAAAACAAGTAGAAATTTTTGGTTGGATTTTTTGGATTTTCGAATAGATTTTTGACTAGAAATTGTAGTGGACAAAAAATAATTGAGAAGTAAAGAAAATAATCAGAAAAAACTAGTTCCTAGAAATTTTGTGGTTTTTGGTTAAAGGAGTTTTTGAGGTACTTACAATTAGAAAATTTCAAAATTCCAGAAAATGTTGGATTTTGAAATTTTTGAATTCAAAATCTTTTGAAATTTCAGTTCTCCTAATTTCTCATAAATTAGAAAATTTTCAGATTTTGATTAATTTAAACGATTCTGAGTTTTTCAGATTCTATTTTTTTTGGATTCTATAATTTTTGAGATTCAGATTTTCTGGGGCTCGGAATTTTTTGAGTTTCAGATTTTTTGGGGTTCTGAACTTTCTCAAATTCAATTTTTTTGGGAGTTCAAGATTTTTGAAATTCAGACTTATTGTGATTGTGACTTTTTGAGATTCAGATTTTTTCTGATTATAAAATTTTTGAATCCTTGATACATCGAGGTTGATACATCGAGGTCTGACTTCGTTAGAGATTCTGAAAGTATGAAATTCCAATATTCTGAATTTCTGAATTTCTAAGATTGTAAAAACTTGAGATTCTGGAGTTCTGAAATTCTGAAATTCTAAAGTTCTGAAATTCTGAAGTTCTGACTCTTTGAAATGCTAGAGTTCAGAGAATCGGAATTTCTAAGATTCTAAAATTTTGAAACTCTGATAAAAACCAAAAATTTTTATAAAACCAAAACTTTTCAAAAAATTCACTAATTTAAAACTCTCCAGATGTCCATTTCCAGTTTCCGGTTCCAACTCTAACTGACCATCGATTTCAAAAATCTTTTCCTTCATTTTTTCCACCAAAAAATTCCCCCACTCAAACATAAACATTGCTCACATGTTCCTTTCTACTTTTTAGCTTCCCCAAAACCCCATTCCAGATGTTCTCCAGATCCACCAGACTCAAAAAGATTGATCAAAACATTTTTTTTTCTCGATTTCCTATCCCTTATTTTTCTCCAGAATCCTGGAACCAGATTCTTGTCTAAAAGAGTTTCCATCAATCTTCATTCTCCTATTTTTTTCTTTAGTCTTATTTATAGAGCTCATTTTTGGCACATACGCTCTTATCTTATAGTGTGGTAATTTAATCCGGGGGGACCCCTTTTTGAAGAAAAAAGGGAGACTCATTTTAGAGACGGATATGACCCCTTGCAGAAGAAAAAGGGGTCCCCTTGGTTTTTGGTTTTTCAAAATTTGAATTTCGCGGGGGGTATTCTTCAAAAAATTTGTATTTCACTGCGTAGCCATGTTGAATAGATACTGCAATTTCAAATTTTTCCAGAACTGACTTCAAATCTACGCGAACGGCGGCCAGACGGCATGACGGCCGATGCGGACTTGCTCGAGGGATATGATGAGGTAAGTGAGAGAGTATTGAATTTCGAGAGACGCAGAGAAAAAGACAATTGTTATATGTAGTGTTGTAGTATTTGTGTGTGTCTATTATTACAAAAACTGAAGAAATTTGAAGAAAATGTGTAAAATTTCTGAAGAGAAAGGGATCAGGGGGTGCGAAAGTTTTGATAAGAGAAAATGGTGGCCTAGAAATCCAAAAAATCTGATTTGGTGGCCTAAGAACCGACAACTGGCCTAGAAACCTTCCCATCATGAAACAAAAACTAAAAAGATTTATTTTGATGGAATAGCAACCTCAAAATGGTCTAGAAACCTCGAAAATTCATACTGAAGCTGGTGGCCTAGAAATTCCAAAACTTGGATTTCTCAGCCACCAATAGATCAAAAATGATCGAATTTCAATTTTAAGCCTACTGGTAGTTTTTTGACCTCGATAGCTTTATTCTGAGCAAAGTTATGGCATTTTAAAGTTGGGGGCCTAGAAAATCCAAAATTGAATTTCTAGGCCACCAATAGGCAAACATGTCACAAATTATTGGAATGGCATTTTAGGCCTATTTGTGGTATTTTCAGCTCGATAGCTTAATTTTGAACAGAGTTATGACGCTTTGAAGTTGATGGCCTAGAAAATCGAAAACGTGGATTTTTAGGCCACCATTGGTAAATATATCAAAAATTATCAGAATTTCATCTGAGGCTGATTGGTAGTTGTTTGACCTCCATAGCTTCATTTGGAACCAAGTTATGAGGCTTCGAAGTTGATGGCCTAGAAAATCGAAAATAAGTATTTTTAGGCCACTAATGGTAAATAGGTCAAAAATGATCTGATTTTAATTCAAAGCCTAATGGTTGTTGTTTCATCTCGATAACTATATTCTAAGCCAAGTTATGAGGCTTTGAAGTTCGTGGCCTAGAAAATCCAATACTTGGATTTCTCGGCCATCAATCGGTTCAAAATAATTGAATTTGAATTTCAAGCATATTGGTAGTTGTTCGACTTCAAAATCTTTATCTTAAGGAAAGTTATGACACTTTGAAGTTGATGGCCTAGAAAATACAAAATTTGGATTTTCTAGGCCATTGATGGTAATTAGGTCAAAATTGATCAGATTTCAATTTTAAGTCTATTGGTAGTTGTTTCACCTCGATAGTTCAATTTTGAGCAAAGTTATGACACTTCAAAGTTGACCTAGAAAATCCAAAATTCGAATTTCTAGGCCACCAAAAAAAGTTCAATACTTTATATTTTTATCATGAGCAATCAATATTAATAATGAAAAATACCATTTATTTATAAACTCGCTAAAAGTTTTTGAACCACCGCTTGAGCATCAGCATCACTCAAAGTTGTTGCTGAAACTGGATCCGTGAGCCCAGGGATAGAATTTGTCCCTGAAAAATAATTTTGCATTTCAAAAATTATTTGAAAAATTGAAAACAAAATACCTTCTCCAACAAGAACTCCAATTACTGTGGTGAACGCGTGATAAGTAGTTTGGATTACGGTACCACCGTAATTTGATTCCGGGCTGAAATTTGAAATTTTCGTCTTGTCCACGAGGAGTACACGAGTAGAGCGCATTTTCAAACTCACGCAGCTGAAAACAGTATCAAGCAAGTGTGCTCCATTGCCGCTGGCACCCAGTGAGCCTTCCTTAGCGACCTATCAAGGCTGAAAATTTTCAAATTCGGTTTTTTTTGTCGCGAAATTCAAACTCTTTCAAATCCAAATCAATGTCATCATTGGTATCATCTATCGGGAATGGAATCGTCTTGAAATTTTGATAACTATAAACCGGAAATGTGTTATGATCATTGAGCCCAGAGTTGTAGCCGAAAGTGTCCATGAATCCGGTGAATTTTGAAACATCGTTTAACTTCGAGGCGACTAGAAGGCCAAAGTTAAAGAACTGAAATTTTAGATACTTTCAAAAATATGGACTGGAATATCTCGGGTACCTTTTGATAAGTGGTTATAGCTGGTCGATCAATTCCCAGGGATTGTAGGTCCACCATGAATAGACATGTTAGATTTGGTTCTGGAAATTTTGGAAGTAATGTAAACCAAAATAAGAAATGGTGGCCTAGAACTCTCTAGATGGCCTAGAAGCCCAAAAAATCAATTTTTGAGGCCTAGAAACCCATAAACGCATTTTTGAAGCCTAGAACCTTCCTGATGGCCTAGGAACCCGAAAATTGATTTTTTCGGCCTAGAAACTTCCAGCGGACCTAGGAACCCGAAAATTCACTTTTTGTGGCCTAGAAACCTCCAGATGGCCTAAAAACCCAAAATAATTAATTTTTACGGGCCAGAAACTTCCAGACGGCTTAGAAAACCGAAAATTCATTTTTGTGGCTTAGACATTTTGAAGAAGTGAAAATCAACATTTTTTTCGGTTTTTTAGGCCACTAAATAAACTTTTTTTGTTTCCTAGGCCACTTTGACGGATTTTAGGCCACCAACATTTTTTCGGTTTTTAGGCCACAGGAAATTTCTAGGCCACCAAAATGTATTTTGCGGTTTCCAGTTTATTTTTGGGTTTCTAGGCCATTTTGAAGATTTCTAGGCCACCAGTATTGATTTTTGGGATTGTAGTCCATGGAGGAGTTTTCTAGGCCACGAAAATGAATTTTGAGGTTTCTAGTCTAATATGACATTCTTAGGCCACCAAAGCAATTTTTAGGGTTTCTAGGTCATTTAGAGGAATTCTAGGCCACCATATGAATTTTCGGTTTTTAGTCAATTTAGGGTTTTCTAGGCCACTAAAGTCGTTTTTTTGGCTTCCTAGACCGAAATGTTTGTTTAAGGTCTCCAAACTTTTTTTTTGGGTATCTAGGCCATATGGAATTTCTAGGCCATGAGAAAACGCTTTCAACAAACACGGTTTCTAATCCGTGCAAACTTACGATTCTCGACCTCATCCGTTTTGATTTCACTAAAATTTGGACCAGTGCCTTTAGGCACCTTCTCTAGTTTTCCAGAGAGATTCTGTGGAAACGCAGAGGTTTCGAAAGCAATAATTAATAATAGCAAAATAAGGAGACCAAAATAGCTCTTCATCATTTTTTTTCAATTTTCTAGATAAGACAATAGATTCTACCTAGTGTTTGCACTACTTTTATGGGAAAGCAAGTGTCAGCAAGTGACACTTCCTTTCAAGAATACAAAGTACTTGTACCCAGTACTGAAACTATAGAATGAGTAAACACATTAAAGTGACGCAGAGAAATTAGACACCAGACAGGAAGAAATTCGGAGCCATGGAGATAATTATAGAAATTCGAATTGCGTCTTCTGGTAAACAGTGTTGAAATACCAAGTAGTTGAAATATTCTCTCGAATAAATCACTGATAACTCAAGAATTCAGAAGTTTGGAATGTCACTCTTTGAATTTTAACTGATAAGGAACATTGGGAATGTGACTTTGGCCTAGAATGGAATTTTAGAAATTCTGGAAAATTTGAAGTTTTTGGGTCACAAAGTTGGGTTTTGAAGTTTTGACCATCAGAACGACTTTCAGCAATTTGAAGATTTCTAGGCCATGAAAATGATTATTTTGGGTTTCTAGGCCACCATTTCTGAATCCCGTTTTGTTTTGATAGTCAAATTTCTCGTGGTAATTATGTTCCTAACTAGAAAATTAAGTCCATTTTCATGAAATATTCATAAGAAATTTAGATGTCTTATTTTTCCTTCCTTCACATTCTAAAATTGAGAAAATGACACAAAAAAATTTAAAATTTATGAATACTATGTCTCGGTTAAAATAGGGAGGCAAATTGTGTACATGAGTAACCTTCAATTTTTGAGATGAAAATTATAGGTTCCTTTTTTTGAATTTGAGAAAGAAGACTGGAATAGGAGTTGGATATGGAGGATTCAGTTTTTGTTTCTTTTTTTGCTAGATTTTGTGAAAAATTGAGTTTTCTAGGCGACCAATTTAAACTTTTTAGGCCCTCAGTTTCGATTTGAATTTTTTCCATTAGTGAAATACGAAGGGGTGTTTCCGGTTATGAATTTTTTTTCTTTTTTACACCGATTTTTTCTTCCGAAAATCCACCCAATTTGTTTCCATTGTAAGTGCACTTTTCACAAGGTCAATAAGGCAAAATTTGGTGACCTTTTGACCATTTTCTTATTTGAGAATGTTTCAAGGAACACACAAAAGAACTACCTGTGTTTCTTTTTTCAGAGATTTGGCTTTTTTTTTTGAAAATTTGGAGATTTTTCTAGTTGAGAACAGCTCAAAGTATTCAAAAATCTTCAGATTTTCCTGAAAAAAAATCACTTTCAGGACGATCAAAATTTTTTGATTTTTCGAGAATTGAGAGTTTTAGAAGTATTCGAATTATAAAATCTCAAGATTTTGAAACTTTGAGAATACCAAAATCTAATTCTGAAATTATCTGAAATCAAATTGTGAATTTTCAGTGATTTGGCTTTATTTTTTGAAAATTTTGAGATTTTTCTAGTTGAGAACAACTCTAATCGAATTCAAGAAGTTCCGGATATTTTTGTAAACAATTAGCTTTAAAAAGAGGTGATTTATCCGATTTTTGAGATTGAGAACTTCAGAAAATCTAATATTTTGAATTTCAAGAATTTTTGAGTCCGGTATTCCAAAA
Organism: Caenorhabditis zanzibari; assembly: GCA_963966625.1. NCBI lineage: Eukaryota > Metazoa > Nematoda > Chromadorea > Rhabditida > Rhabditidae > Caenorhabditis > Caenorhabditis zanzibari. The sequence goes on along the minus strand of OZ016472.1, from coordinate 16,868,378 downwards.
AATCGGAAAATCTTAAAATATGTGATCTGAAAGTTTTGGCAAACTCAAATTTTTGAGATTCTGAAATTCTGGTTATTGAATTTCTGGAAGTATGACAATATGAGTATCTGAAAATTTGAGAATTTTGAATCTGTAAATGCGAAAACTTAACAATCTCAGAACCCAAGAATCTGAGGAGTTTTGAACTCGAAAACTTCAGAAATTCAAAATTTGAAAAAAAAATAATTTTTTTTTCAGTTTTTCAATTAAAAAAAACTGTTATAGAATATGCATTTCTTTAACAATCCTTCAACATTTCTTTAACATTTTTCAATAATTTTAACAATTCTTTAACAATGCATTTATTTAACAACATATTATACAAGTATAAAGAAAAAAACGTTGCGAGAAAAAATACAAAAAAGGGTGTGGACAAAAACTATTTTCTTCAAAATTGTTCAGTTTTTGAAAAAAAAATACTGTATTTTTTGCAGTTTGATTTTTTCAGTACTTCTTGTACCCTATTTCTTGTCCAATTTTCAAAATAATTTTCAAAAATTCAAACACCACCATAAAACGATCACCATAAAAATAGTGTCACAATACATACCAAAAATGTCCTTGCCTTCCAAAAAAAAAGAAAAATACAAAAGAAAAAAAGCTGACCGAGACACCAGAACAGGTCCACCACCCCGTCTCGCTTTTCTAAACATCAGAAATTTTTGTGTCCATTTTTTTCTCATTAATTGAATTTGAAGGAAAAAGTGTTTGTTTATTTTCTTTTTTTGGAGAAAATCGAACGGCTGGTTTTCCGAAAATTAATCCTATTTGTAAATATGAACACAGGAATCTGCTTATTTTCCATGAGCTTCTCATTTTTCATTAATTTTGCCTTTCGGACAAAATTTTTATTGAAGTTTACTGTAGCCCAGAATCCCATATTTTTGCCTATTTTCCAAGTAATTTTCAAACCTAAATTTCCCCCTGATTACTGTATTCCACTCAAGACCCTAAATAATATCTTTTTTCAGGAACTCGGCGGAAACGAGGCACAAAAACGAGACTGCAAGGGCATCACCACAGCTATTCTGGTGGTTGTCATCATTTTGGGAATGATTTTTGCGGCGTTGGTGGTTTTTACGCCACGTGAGTTTTTTTGGAGGGATACTGTGGGGGTACTGTAGGTGTACCAAAGTAAAAAAAATTAAAAAAGGTTACTGTAGCCGTATTGCAGTTTCGCAATCAAACTTGAAAGGGTTACTGTAAGAAAGTTATTATTACAAAAAGTTACTGTATCCGTATTGCTGTTAGAAAATGAAGAAGGTTACTGTAGGAAAGTTGTTATTGAAAAAAGTTACTGTGTTGAAATTACTTGTTTTAAAAAAATACTACTGCATGGTTACTGTAAGTGGGAAGATACTGTAACAGAATTCGAGGAAACGGTAGTTAATGTAGAAACACTTGGACCATAATCATTATGAGCTTACGGAAGAATTACTGTAGCAAAAGTTTAGTAAATAATCGAATTTAAGTATTACATACTCTATAAAGTTTTACTGTGAGGTTACTGTAGGAGTATGAATACTTTACCAAAATTAGGGGAGTACGGTAGGGTTACTGTAGGAATACTTCGACCATGATAATTGTAAGGTTACGGTAGGATTACTGTAGCAAAAAAGTTTTTTTTGAATAAATGATTGAGTTTTAGTATCACATAGTGTATCACTGTGAGGTTACTGTAGGATTACTGTAGACGCTGTAGATAGGAAGCTACTGTACCTTGATTCGGGGATTACGGTAGGATTACTGTAAGAATAGTCTGGTGTACTGTGACAAGGTTACTGTAGTTAGGTAGTTAGATTATGGTAAGGACAGGGCTTGTAGGGTTACGGTAGGATTACTGTAGAAAATAGGGTTACGATAGGAATACTGTAACAAATATACAATAGTAGCAAATAACCACTTTTCGGAAATCGAAAGTTCTGAGATACTGTAATGGTGAAATTAGGAAATTCCAAAGTTTGATAATTTTTGAGATTTAGAATTTCGAAAATTCGAAAATTTTTAGATTTTGAGATTCTGAGATTCTGAATGACTTTGAAACTATGAAAAATTCAAAATTACAGTATTCGCCTCCGCCCATATCGGCTCAAAACGTCTGAACATCTCGGATCTTCGAGCATTACGGTATCCATATGCCGAATTCGCATTCGCTGAGAATAATGTGATAATGCAAAGTTGGGAAGGTGTGGAAATGGTGGAAAACGGTGTCAGCAGACTTATTTTTGGCCGGGAGAATGGGGTGAGTCGAAAATTTTGAAAATTTTTTTTTTTTTCGAATTTTTGTACAAACTTTTCCAGAATCAAAATACACCTAAAATCGTCAATTGTGGTGCCAAAATAATCAGAAAATCATGAAAATTCCAAAAATTGTACTCTCAGAACCTGAAAACCCCAATTTCAGGCCGAAATCTCGCCGTCCGCCGACTTGAAATATTTCGCCCTGATGGACCACGCGCCGAATCCGGGAATGAATCCGCAAAACGAGACGTTTCATTTGAAAATCGTGAATAATAATGAGAGGTTACTGCATCCCTTGATTCCCTATGATTTTGAGGAATTTTTTCGTGATCTCTCGGATTCCAGAATCACCCATGACATCGGGCTGAAGAACGAGGGATCCGTGATTCAGGCGTTCAAATGGAACGGGAAAAGGAATGATTTTGTGAGTGCAATTTTTGTAGTTTGTAGTCTTTGTAGTCTATGTTGTTTGTAGTTTGTAGACAGTGTAGTTTCAGGTTTGTAGTTTTTAGTCTATATCTTCCCGCGTTATTGTTGTAACAATCGTGTCTGTAACAAGCTTCCCGGATTTTTTGTTTGATTGACAGTCTTTGTTGTTTTGTAGTTTGTAGTTTTGTAGCTTGTAGTCTTTGTAGTTTGTTCTCTTTGTAGTTTCTAGTTTTCACCTACCGTAGTCCTAACCCTAACTCCACGCTTCCAGGTCTTCGTGGAATCCAACAAAATCTACTACAAATCATCGCCCGAAGACGAGGGAACCATTCGCGTCTCCAACGGTGGCGAGAATACTGTAGACGGACTGTTCGATTGGATTTACGAGGAAGAGATTTTCGGAAAGAAAGACGCCCTCTGGTGGTCCCCCAAAGGCGACCGTCTGGCATTTGCCTCATTTGACAATCATTTGACCAAAAATGTGTCGCTCAAAAGTTACCATCGACTTCATTCCTACACAATTGAGACGAATCTACACTATCCGAAAACTTTTGCCAAAGTGCTCCCAACGTATACTTTATCGATTTGGGACAAGAAAACGGAGCAGGCGAAGCAGATGGATGTTCAATTGAAGGATAGCTTGTCCTATCACTATTTGTTGGCCGTGAAATGGGTGGAAATCGGGGGCCTGGATAAAGTAGTGTCGGTGTGGACGAATCGGTATCAAAACGAGGTGGCTTTGACGATTTGTGATTGGGAAACAGCGATTTGCAATTTGGTAAGTGGGGTAAAACTCACTTTGTGGAAGTCGAGTTTACTGGAAAATCATTAAAAAGAAAAGCAAAAAAGATTTGACGCTAGTGGGAATCGAACCCGCGAATCTATATTCCAAGTCTGCCTTGTTACCAACTGACTCATCGAGGCAACGAGCGCGGCGCCACCATGATTGCAGTTATAAATCTGTCGTGTGGTGGAGGACGGTGGAAGCAAGGTGCGACCTCGCCTCCCCCTCCTCTGTTTTCCTAGGCGCACATAGCGCAGTGGGTAAGAGGTTGAACTTTGAAGAAAGGGGTCTCGAGTTCGATTCTTTCTCAGCGCAAATAGTTTTTTCTCATTTTTTTACATCATCCCTATATCCTTTAAACTTCTCAAAACCTCCAAGAACATCAAACTTCCAGGAATTCGAGTATAAATACGCCCCAAAACGTTGGGTAACCCATGACGATTTCAATTCAATCATCGCGTTCGAAGACACCCTTTACTTCTTGCTACCCCATGACATGAAAGACAACGCTTTCCAACAAATAGCCTCCCTAAAAGTCTCCACAGGCCACCCGATGACTCCAAAGTTCCTTCAACTCGGAGAATTCGATGTAACGTCTATCGAAGGAATCCACAAGTCCACCAGGACGCTTTACTATCATGCGGCTGCTCCAAGACCAGGGCAACGAAACCTGTTTTCTTATAATCTATTATCCCAAAGACCATCGGTAGACTGCGTGACTTGTCCGATTGTTAACTGTACATGGGCCCAGGCGAATATCGACGAGAAAATGGAAAAGGCAATTGTGTCATGTAAAGGACCAGCAGCGCCACATACGGCTGTGCTGGATTTGACGGTGCCAGTGAAGAAGGATAAGGCGGAATGTGAGTTTTTAGGCTTAAAGGTGCCAGGAAAAAAGTTTTTCTTTAATTTCCCGAAGGGTGGGCTCGAACCTGTGGGCGCTCGGCTATGGGTGTCGCATCACTACCTGCTGCGCCACGAGGGCGCAGGTGGGCGCGCCGAGGGCACACAGGAGGCGGCATGAAAATCGGCCCCCATTCTGACCCTCCTTTTGCCCTTGAAGAATTTTTTTTGACCTTCCAGATGTAAAATTTCACGCTGAATCTGAAAATTATAAAGAAAATGCTCGAAAAATGTGTTGAAGGCCTGAAAATCCGCCTTAAAAAAAGCCAGAATAAATGGGCATTGCCGCGGGTGGCTATGCCCGTTTTAAAGCTAGTTTTCGAGATGTTAGCCTTATTTTTGAGCGTTTTAGTCACAATATTTTGGATCTGAGTACCTTTTCACATAACTCACCGCAGGTGGGCTCGAACCTGTGAGCTCATAGGCTAAGCCACGCGGGCGCAAGTGGCCGAAGGCTTACAGGAGGCGGCATGAAAATTATCCCATTTAAAGAAATTTTTTCACTTTTTCGATTCAAAATTTGACGCTGATTCTGAATATGATAAGTAAAAAACCAGAAAAATTCGTTGAAGGCCTGAAAATCCGCTTCAAAAATGGCAAAAACGAAAGAAGTTGGTGGCTGGGGCCGGAAAGGACGATTTCAAAGCGGATTTTCGAGGTATTACCTCAATTTTTAAGCATTTCTATTACAGTATTCCGGATCAGGGTACTTTTTTACATAACTCACCGCAGGTGGGCTCAAACCTGTGGGCTCATAGGCGCGTCGCCGGCCGAGGGCACATTTAAGGCGGCATGAGAATTAGTCTCCATTTTGCGAGCTGTCTTACTCCCCTTTAAGAATTTTTTTGCACTTTCTAGATGTAAAATTTAACGCTGATTCTGAATATTATAATAAAAACAATCGAAAAATATGTATGAAGCCTGAAAATTCGCTTTAAAACAAGCCAGAATAAACGGGAACTGCCGCGGGTGGCCGTGGCCGGAAACATCAGTTTTAGAGCGGATTTTCTTGGGTATCAGCTCAACTTTTAAGCATTTTCGTTACACTAGTTGAGATTTATGTACTTTTTTACATAGTTCACAACTATTCAAACCTAATTTTCAGACTCCGAACTTTTGGAAGATCGAACCTACCAGAACCGTTTCGAAGAAGCCAATCTCCCAGTAGTCATCACAGAGACCATCAAGATTTCCGACACTTACGGTAGCTTCCTTAGCTCTGCACCCTAAGCTCCGCCCCTTTTTCAGACGCCCTTATCAAGCTCTCCATTCCAAAAGATGTCTACACTCGAGACAAGTCTCGCGCGATTCCACTGCTAGTCCATGTCTATGGAGGGCCAAATGATCAAAATACAAAAGATTCAAGTCAAATTGGAATCGAGGAGATTGTGGCGAGTGGGGCGCAAGTGGCGATTCTAAGAATTGATGGCCGCGGAAGTGGTGGCCGAGGTTGGAAATATCGGTCAGCAGTTTATGGGCAATTGGGAACAGTGGAGGTGGAGGATCAGTTGAATGTTATAAAGTGAGTACTGTTGAGCAAGGCCGCCGCGGCCGACCGCGGCCGCGGGGCAGCCTTGGATACTGTAGACTACAGACTACACTTCTTCAGAACCGTACTCCGAGTATACCGCCACTTCCTGGACCCCTCAAGAGTTGCGGTTTTCGGATGGTCCTATGGTGGATTCATGACTTTATCCATGGTCAACCAAGGAGCCGAGGGCTTCTTCAAATGCGCGATTTCAGTGGCCCCCGTGACCAATTTTGCGTATTACGGTAGGCTTAAAGAATCGGGACCGAATTTGAAAGGGAAATTTCGAGAATTTCAGATGCCACTTACACTGAACGGTACATGGGAGATGCACCACTGGAGGCTTACAGTGACGTCACGAAAAAATTGGACAATTTTAAGACCACAAGGCTCTTGTTGATGCATGGATTGTTGGATGGTGAGGGTTTTGAAATTTTCGAGATTTTTTTGGATCATTGGATTTCGAGAAGTTGAGTGTTTAAGGTCGAAAAGTTCTGAAATTCTGATTTAATGGAATCCTGAAGTTTTTGGTTACTGTAGGAGTACTGTAGGTGAGAAGGTACCGCATTAGAATTGGTGGAGTACGGTATTGTTAGGATTACGGTAGAATTACTGTAGCAAATAATAACTTTTTGGATTTCTGAGATTCTAAGATTGTTGCATTCTTAAATTCTAAGATTCTGAAAGTTTCTGAGATTCTGAAAGTTTCTGAGATTCTGAAAGATTCTGAGATTCTGAAAGATTCTGAGATTCTGAAAGATTCTGAGATTCTGAAATTAGTATATTCTGAATTTTCCTAATTCAAAAAGAATGTGGAAATCCCCAAAATCTGGAATTCATGAAAATGGAAGAAATCTCAACATTTTTGGAGATTCTAAAAAGTTTGAAGTTTTTCGCTTCAGCGATATTTCGTAAGTGTGAAGTTTCGAAAGCGAGACATTTCGAAAGCGAGACATTTCGAAAGCGCGAAATTTCGAAAGTGTGACCTTTCGAAAGTGATTGTGTTCCGAAAATGAGACATTTCGAAAGCAAATATAAACCATTCTGAGGGAAAAAACAACAATGAAGCCCTCGAGAGGTTTGAAATTTCTGCTTTCGAAACATCGCACTTGCGAAACGTCACATTTTCAAACCGTCGCACTTTTGAAACGTCACACTTTCGAAATGTCGCGGAGTCAGTTTTTCAAAATAGGAAAAAATACAAAAAATATATATTTTTTGAAAATTTCAAAATTCCAAAATTCAAATTTCCCTCCATTTCCAGACAACGTTCACTTCCAAAACAGCGCCATCCTAATCGAGGAACTTCAAAATCGCGGAATCGACTTTGATCTAATGGTCTACCCGAATCAAGCTCACTCATTATCCTCTCGAACCGTCCATGTCGTCGGAAAAATGTCACAATTTTTGAAACAATGTTTTGCCACAGAGAAGTAGATCCAAAAAATCAATCGATAATCTTTACTATTAACAAACGCAAAGTTCTGTGTGTGTGTGTGTCTGTACTGCGTAGGTATCCCGCCATAGCTCAGTTCCCACTGGGCCGATTTTTTTCAAATTTTGTCAGGTTATCAGAAGTTGAGCTCTAATGATGCCCGTCTATTTTGTTTTTCGATTCATGTAGAAATGAGGTCAGGAGAGCGCAAAAACCTCCATTTTGGGACCATTAAGTAGTTTTTCTTATCGAAGGGGAGAGAGTGACGAGTTCACGAGATTATTCAAAAATTTTTCAAAAAAATTTTAAATTTCTCATTTCTTTAATTCTCACGTTGATCAAAAGTGAACATGTTGTGAATACAGTTTTTGAACTTCGCTATGCGCGGAACGCGCATCAGATTGCGTTTGGATTAAATGGAATAGAAAATGAATAAAGAAATTGTTGTAGGTGCGAAGCACCTACAACGATTTCTTCATTCATTTTCTATTCCATTTAATCGAAGGCTACAATAATAAATCATGTGTAAATTGGAACGGAGCCAAAGAACCGTCACTTTTTGGATGAAAAGGGCCGCAGGCTCAGAGAAACGGAGCCGAAGGCTCCCCACTTCGAAAAAAGGCTACAGGCCCAGAGGAACGGAGCCGAAGGCTCCCCACTTTTTAAATGAAAAGGGCCGCAGGCTCAGAGAAACGGAGCCGAAGGCTCCCAACTTCGAAAAAAAGGGCCGCAGGCCCAGAGGAACGGAGCCGAAGGCTCCCCCTATTTGAATCAAAAAGACCGTCGTGAAGAACGGAGCCGAAGGCTCCAAAACAGTGAAGCAAGCAAAGGCCAGGTGGTGAAGCCCCCGGAGGGGGCGGAATCCACCTGGTTTTATAATAATCCAACCCTATATTAGGAACAAAATCTGCACATTACGGGTGAAATCATGCTTGCTTTTTTATTTTTGTAATAAATATATTATTAAACTTATAAATTTGAAGATAATGTGCCAGGATTCACAGAAGAGCCTCGTGATAGAAGTTTTGCTGAAAAAAAGTTTTTCAAAAAATTTTTTCACTAAGCTCCGCCCACTTTTAATAACAGTTTTATATTCGGTCACAATTAGCATGAAGGCGATACCATCGAATGGGGAATACACCCCAATAATTGAGAAAAACCATCCGGTTTGCCAATTTATGTGAATTCGAGGAATCAGAGGGCTCAATAATATTGGAGCGATGGGAAAAACCAAAAATAGAGTTGGTCCGAGGCTCTGAGCAATGAGAGCTTTGAAAAATTGGATTTGGAGTTTTCGATGGGATTCGGAGAACTTTTTCAGCTCTTTTTGCATGTTTGAATGCATTTTAACGCCGCAAAATAGCATGATGAGATAGTGAAAAGTGACGATGGAGGTTCCAATTATGAGGAACAAAAAATGTTTCCATCGAATTTGGCCGTCCGGGGTGTAGGGAACTATTATGTATCGGGGGACTTCAGAGATCAGGAGGTTGTAGTTTTCGAGAAGGGGCCTGCTGGAAATATTAATTTTTTCAAATGGTTTGAAATGTCTGGAAGTTTGAACTCTTACAGTAACGGGATTTCGAGATTTTCCAAAAATTTTAGAAAGTTGATTTTTGAAAATTTTGGCTCCATGACATTTCGAAAGCAGGCCCTTCGAAAGTGCGACGTTTCGAAAGAGTGACATTTCGAAAGTGCGACATTTTGGAAAAGCGAAAAAAAACCACGGGCACTGAACTGAGAGATAGGCTTCCCCAGAATGGTCTGAGTTTTAATTGCGAAATGTCTGCTTTCGAAACGTCACACTTTTAAAATGTCGCACCTTCGGAACGTCGCACTTTCGAAACGTCATACTTTCGAAACGTCGCACTTTCGAAATGTCGCACTTTCGAAATGTCGCGGGGTCAAAAATTTTCAAATTTTCAAATAAATGTAATTGTTTTTTCCAATAAAAAATTTAGGTTTTTCAATTCTAGTAATTCCCTGAAGTCTGAAGATTTTGAAGTTTCCCGATTCCGATGGACTTCAAAATTCCAGAAGATTCTTAGGATTCTGATTTTCAAAACTAGAATGTTACGATTCTGGAAATTTTTTGCATGAAAAATCTTTAGATTCTTTCATTTATGAATTCATGAACCATCTAGATTCTTAGATTCTCGAATTTTCGAGCTTTCAGATTCTTAGATCTTACTTATATATAATCCGCTAGGATTTCTGTCCGGTCTTGGTCAGGATGTCCGCTTTAGTTTTCCGAAAGGTAAAGAATTTTGTCTCGCCGCAAAATCGAACCCGCGACTACAGCGTGGCAGTGCAGCGCGATACCGACTGCGCCACACGTGAAACGAATGTAAGTGGCCAGTGGCGTATAAAAACTAAGCAAAGTTGAGCGGCAACGCCGCGAATCCAGCCTGCGGTAAGCAGGCTGGTTTTAATATAAATTCCAAAGGAACTCACCTACACATCTCATCATTCTCTTTCTCATTTGGTAATAACAAAAAACCCATCAACCAGGTATAAAAAATTCCAATACCACATGGAAATCCAATCAATAACAAAATACCGTATCCATCGAACACCTTGGCATATTTCTCATTAAAAATGCATAAATATCGATAAATGAACAAAACTGTAACATAGGAAATGATTTGAATATAAAGTCCTGCCCATGCAGCTATCACGAATTCTACAAATTCTTGACTGAAATTCGAGTGATTCATGGAAAAATAGCAAAGAGAGTTATTGATATTATGCGAGAAAGTTTTTGTGAAAATATCTATCGCTGTGAAGATAATACCGAAAATCGAGAATAAAATAATTAAGTTTTTATAAGTTCCGGTAAGTTTTTGAATATGGAATACGGTAAGATAGATTAGAATCAAGTTTGAGAGGAAACAGAAAACGATTCCGATCTCCGCGATTACAGCGGGTAATTCGTATAGTATCATTTTCAGAGTTGGGAAATGAGATTGATAGTATGTGGGGAGGAGGGTACCGGAAACGATACAATGTCTTCAAACAAAGAGAGAAAATGGGAGGAAATCGAGAAAAAAATTGTTGTGTTTTCGAGTTTGTCTAAGTTTTCGGTACAAAAAATATGACATGAAATTTTTTTTTGAATCTTAGGGGATCATTGGTTAGAGGTGCCATCTTTAAAACATTTTTTTCTAGAGAACGTTTCTAGATATCTTCACAAATCCTGGAAATCAAATAAACTCGAGAAAATCGATTTTCAAAATATTTACTTCAATTTTTTCTAATTTATTTTAAAAAAAGTAGAATTATTCGTTGATTTGAATGCACCGATTATTGGTGCTCAGAACTAATTTTCAGCCATATTATGAGTATTTGAAGTTAGTTGCCTAGAAAACCAAAATTTGGATTTCTGAGCCACCAATGTTTCTAATATATTAAGAAAACTATTAGAAATCGATTTATGGTCTTTTGAGCTCCATAGCTCTATTATAAAGCGAGTTATGACGGTTTGAAGTTGGTGGCCTAGAAATCTCTTTCTCGGCCACCAACTTCAAAACGTCATAACTCTGCTTAGAATTGAGATAGAGGACTCAAAACACCGTAAATCAATTTCTTATAGATTTCTCAATCTTTCAAAAACATTTGTGGCCTAGGAATCTAATTTCTGGTTTTAAACTCTGATTGAATTTCAATTTCACAGGTGCTGTACATACAAAAATGGATTCATATTTCAGAAACAATTCATCGATTGCAATTTGAAAAAAAAAATTCTTAGGCAGCAATATAATTCGAGCCTTGTCGGTTTTGCGGTTTTGGATCCGTCGCAACTGACTCACTCACAGTGGAAGGTGTGACGTTGGTGGTGAATAGGAAGAGGAACCTTGCTGGAAAAAGAAACATAGGGGGGTTAGATGTCATGACCAATATCAAAATTGTGGATGTTTGGTTTTTGTGTACTCCTCGTGGACAAGTTACCACAAAACGGCTACCAACTTTTCATAACTTTCAACTTTCGCTCAATTAGTGAAATTCATCATAAAAAGGGTTACCTCAAATAGTTGAGCTATTTCTAATTGAAGTAGGATTACACTCATTTTTCTTTATTTTCTCAAATTATCGTCCCGATTCCATTATTTTTTAAACAACAGTATTTTTGCACAAAAATCCGTAAAAAATCAATTTTCCGCTGAAATTTTTTCTAACCTATCTCAATAAATGTAGAATTTTTCGCTGATTCGAACGCACCTAATATCGCTGCTCAAAACACATTTTGAAGCGAGTTATGAGCGTTTGAAGTTTCTTTAAGAGACGCAGAGAATGCAGACACTCTCGTTGTCGAAGAGACGCAGAGAAACGAGACAGTCTCTGCGTCTCTCACTAAAACTTCAAAAGCTCATAACTCTCTTCAAAATGTGGTTTGAGCAGCGATAGTAGGCGCATTCAAATCAGCAAAAAATTCTACATTCGTTGAAATAAATTAGAGAAAATGTAAGTTGGCGTTTTGAAAGTCGATTTTCTCGAGTTTTAGTTTTTTTTTTGCAAAAATGCTATTGTTTTCGTAAATAATGGAATTGGGACGATCAGTTAGGAAAAAAAGTGTACTCCTACTTTAAACAAAGCCAAAATTAGTTAGCTACTCTTTAGAGTAAAGGTTCCATCTTGGTCGGTCGAAAATCGGCTATCCCCGACCGACCGCCGACCAAGCCATGTGCATTTTCGCGTCAAGCTGCAAAATAAGCCTACATCAATCGAAAAAGCTTCATTCACAGCGACGCAAAAATGCACAGTTTTGTACTTCGGTAACTGGGTTGGCGGTCGCCCAACCCACCTTTAATAACCTTCCTGTATTCGGACACAATGAGCATAAATGCAATACTATCGAACGGTGGATACACTCCTACAACAGAATACAACCATCCTGTCTGCCAACTGAATTCTAGCCCCAAATATGGTGACAACATTGGAGCAACCAGGATCGGAGCAACAGGCAACACGAGAAAAATAGTCGGGCCGAGACTCTGCACAACCAACGCGTGGAAGAATTGCTTTTGAAGTTTTCGATTCTTGACGGAGAACTTTTCCAATTCCTTTTGCATGTTATTGTGCATTTTGAGACCGCAGTACAAGATGACGAAATAGTGGAACCAGATGGATAGGACACCGGAGGCAAGGAAACTCAGATTCTTGATACGAAGGGAACCATCGGCTGCGTATGGGACCATGGAGAAGCGAGGAAGGTCGGAGGTTAGGAGGCCGTAGGTTTGAAAAATGGTGTCTCTGGAAAAAAGAAAAGTAACTATGTTTTTGCACAAAAATCGTTTAAAATCGAGAAAATCGATTTTAAAAACGCCAACTTACATTTTTTCTAATTTATTTCAGTAAATGTAGATTTTTTTGCTGATTCGAATGCACCTAATATCGTTGCTCAAAACGCAGTTTGAAGCGAGTTATGAGCGCTTGAAGTTTTCATGAGAGACGCAGACACTGTCTCGTTTCTCTGCGTCTCTACGATAACGAGAGTGTCTGCTTTCTCTGCGTCTCTTACAGAAACTTCAAAAAAAGAAAACTCATAGCTCGCTTCAAAATGTGTTTTGAGCAGCGATATTAGGTGCGTTCGAATCAGCGAAAAATTCTACATTTATTGAAATAGGTTAGAAAAAAGGGGTGAAAATCGATTTTTTAAACGATTTTTGTGCAAAAATTTTGTCATTTTCGTAAATATAGGAATTGGAACGATCATTTGAGAAAAAAAGGACTGTAATCCTACTTTACGATTTCCAAATAGACTAAAAACTTACTTAATACAATCATCTGAATAGTCATCAGGAATACAGAACATATAAAACGAGAGGCTATAAAATCCTCCAGGTAACAACGGATAGCCCATCCAAACCAACGAAGTCATCTTGTCAAACTTTTTCGCCTTTTCCGTATTGAATAAACACAAATAGCGATACACAAATTGAACAGCGATCAACGCCATTATAACCAAGTAAATGCCGGCCCACGTGGCGAGAATAATTTGTAGCGAAAGTTGAGACAACCACGTGTTCACACTGAAGAACATGATGCACTTGTTGAAATTGTGAGCGAACGGGCGAACGATGGTTTCGAGTCCGGAAAATAGAATGCCACAGATTGCGAACATGATCACCATCTTTTTGTATGTTCCCACAACTTTTTTGATATGGAATACGGTAAGATAGATGACGAACGAGTTGGCGAGGAAGCTCGCAGAGAAGCCGATTTTGGCAAAAAGACTTGGGATTTCAAAGTTGATCATGGGGTAAAGTTCTGGAAAATAAAATAATCTTAGAAAATGGAAATCTATCAGAAAGAAAACAATTCGAGCTCAAGATAAAACGTTTGAGAACTTTTCTTGGTAAAAAACTTTTTTTAGAGTAGCTTGTGACAAGACAATGAATAGTATGAATCTACGGAAGCGAAACAAAGATCTAGTCGAGGAAATGAGAAAATAGTAAAGTCAATCTTTGAGAATCAGAATAATACATTCTGATTTTCGAGAAGAATCTTGTCTGGCTCATGATTAATGAGCACAAACTACAGTATCTTGAAAAAAAAAATTGAATATGTATTTATATATCCGATTTTGTATGTTTTGAGCCTGTTTGTGCTCATCAAAAACCATTCAAATTAAAGAATGACTTGATTTCCTGTTTTTTGTTGTTGAGTTTGTTTTTTCAAGTGTGAGTCATAATAACTTACTAGTTAGTCCGTATTGTTGATGTAACAAAATAGGAATTTTTGACATTTTCGATTATCAAGTTTCTGTGTAATCCTCGTGAACAATTTCAACGAAAATTAAAAGTTTTGGCTTCTCGACGTTTGAGAACTGCGTTTTTGTAACTAAAAAATCAGGAATAACCAGAATCGACGATATCGACCTAGTCCATGAAGTTACGAAATTGACGTTAGTTGCGAAATGCCACAGTTGCGAAATGACCGGTTGCGAAACGTCGCAGTGTCGAAAATTTTTTAAATTAATTTTCTTTTCTTTGAAATTTTCTGTGATGTCTAGTGACAGCTCTCAGTCAAGGCTCAAAAATCTGAAGTTCTCACGGACCCGGGAAAAAGTGTGTGATCTAGACCAGAAAAACATGAAAATTTGGACTTTCCTTATTAGACTCATAGTTCGGCTCCGTGACGTTTCGAAAGATGACGCTTCGAAAGTGTGACGTTTCGAAAGTGTGACGTTTCGAAAGTGTGACGTTTCGCAAGTGTGACGTTTCGAAAGTGTGACGTTTCGCAAGTGTGACATTTCGAAAGTGTGATATTTCACGAGTGCATAGTTTTGTCTTTGAAATTACACACTTTCGAAACGTCACACTTCCGAAGCGTCACACTTTCGAAACGTCATCTTTCGAAACGTCGCGGAGCCCATAGTTCATGTTCGTTTGACTGGTTTCAGTGAATTTCAAGTTTGAAAAAGAGGGACAAGACAAATTGGAAACCTAATTTTTGAGTTGTCCACGAGGAGTACACAAAACCTGCTCGTCTTCAATCGACTTTCCCGATTCTATGAGTTCCTGTTGAATTGGAATTTGAAGAATTATGAAATACCACATTTCTCTCCGAGGATACTGACACAACTTCCTGAAAAAAATTTCTTTTTTTTTTGTTGAGAATTTTCCATATGCTTACAGTTTTCTTTTTAGCTTTCCAGAACATTTCCTTTGCGGTTTTTCGATACTGAGCAGAGAGAAAATAGGATACTGTACTTTGGAAAAACGAATTGATAGCGAATAAAGTGGCCGTCATGAAGAGGATTTTGTTGATGGTGTAGCTGGAATTTTTGAACAAATTTTTTTTTTCAAGAAAATTTTTGAAAATTCTTACAACACATTGACATCCCTTGGAGCCAAGTAGGTGTCCATAAGAAAAATGGTGCCAAAAAATGTTTCAGAAATAAAAAATTGAACAGCAAAAACTGTCACGATCAAAGTTTTGTCTTCCTCTTTCTGGTGTAAGTTCTTCCGACGGATTTGGATTTTTCGAAGTTGGAGGACGAGGATTACGGTAATCAGGAAATAGAAAAAACTGTTCAATAAGTGAGAGATACTGTCGATTAGAGCATAAAATTCCATTATGGATTCTTGATTTCGTAGAGTTGTGTACTCATAGGTATCAGTTTTGTACTTTTTCCCGTTGCAGCTGAAAATTGGGCTCCGCGATGTTTCGAAAGTACGACGCTTCGAAAGTGCGACATTTCGAAAGTGTAACGTTTCGAATGTCTGACGTTTTGCAAGTGCGACAATTCAAAAGGGCGACGTTTCAAAAGTGCGGCGTTTCGAAAGTATGACGTTGAATGGTTTGAAATTGTTGGATATTTTCGTTTTTTTCGTTTTTTTCCGGAAATTTTCGCTTTCGAAACGTTCAACTTTCGAAACGTAATATTTTCAAAATCTCGAAACGTAATATTTTCAAAACTTTCGAAATGTCACATTTCCAGAACGTCGCGCTTTCGAAACGTCGCACTTTCGAAATGTCACACTTTCGAACAACCGCACTTTTAAAACGTCGCACTTGCGAAACGTCGCACTTTCGAAACGTCGCACTTTCGAAACGTCACACTTGCGAAACGTCGTACTTTCGAAACGGCGCACTTTCGAAACATCGCATTTTCGAAATGTCACACTTGCGAAACGTCTTGTTAAAACTCACTCCTTCTTCCCTTTCAAATTCCTCACACTGTAATGCAACCAATACGATGTATCCCAAACTGAGCAAAATATTACTGTACCCAAAATCAATAAAATTCCTGACCTCGGTTTATTGATTGATTTCACAATGTTACTCATCGGAAACATCACAGCCAACATTCGAAATAAAGCCATTAAAAGTCCAAGATAAGTGGAAGATCTTCTAGAAATATCAAAAATGGTCATAATAGTCCAATCCACATATATCGCTAATAAAGATTCAGAATTCGTGCATTCATCTAATCCATCTACAGAATTTCCAAAAACTAGAAAAGTAGCAACGGAGAGCCATAGAATATCGCAAAGCGAAATTCCAATCATAATAATATTCACAAAATTATTTCTCATTGATTTTCGTGTCAAGACCAACAAATGTATGAAATTTGTGAAGATACTCAGACAGGTTACGGTAGTGTCTATAATATAGATAATGTCGAGAATGGAATTGAGAAGTTTCCAGTTAATTGTGATTTTTCTGTGCCCTTTTTCGAAAAGATCGTAGTCGGTGTAGAAGTCACTGGGATCGTAGTCAGTTGAGGGAGGAGTTTTCATTTTTTTGGTGATCTGAATTGGGAAAATTCTTGAAATCTCAAAATTCTAGATTTACATTGAGATAAAACAAAATTACAAATAATTCAATACTCAAAACTTAGAAATTTCAAAAAATCCGAATTTCAGAATTTTTCAGATTTTCGGAATCTTTAAAAACAAAGTCTCAAGAATCTCTTTCAAAAATTAGCAACCAAAAACCCCAATAATAAAATTTTCATACCAAATAAACAAGAAAAAACAGAAAGTTTGGTCTTAAATTATAGACACTAATGTATACATATAATGAAATCAATCAAATATAATCTTTTTTAGAGTTTGGTCAAGATTTTTGACTTTTAACACAACAATAATTGTTATTGCTCATCTTAAAATTATCCCGTTTTTTTTCAATTCAATGAATATGTATAACCAGCGTCGCTGCGCGCCTCTGGCGCGTGAACTTTCCAGTTTTCAAAAAAAAGTTTGATAAGTAAGATGTACGTGGATGTACGTGGAAAACTAAAGCGGACATCGTGACCAAGAAACGGACAGACTTTCTAGCGGATTATATATAAGTAAGATAATTTCTCATTATAAAATTATTCCACTTTCTAACGTTTCAACCAAAGAGATAGTGATTGCTCATCATAAAATTATTCGTTTTTTCAATGTTCCAATCAAAATTAGAAATTGCTCATCATAAAATTATTCAACTTATCAATGTTTCAATCGAAAATAGTGATTGCTCATCAAAAAATTACTCAGTTTTTATAGAAGGAAAAGTAATTGATAATCTTAAAATTATTCAAAATTTTAGGCTTCCAGTAGAAAATAGTGATTGCTCATCGTAAAACTGCTCCGTTTTTTCAATCGAAAATAGTAATTGCTCATCATAAAAGTATCCAAATTTTTAATGTTCCAATCGAAAATAGTGATTGCTCATTGTAAAATTGCTCAGTTTTTATAGAAGGAAAATTGATTGCTCATCATAAAATTATTTAACTTTTGAAATGTTTTCAATTGAAATTAGTGAGTGCTCATCATAAAATTACTCAGTTTTTACAGCAGAAAAAGGGATTGCTCATCATAAAATTATTGATAATCATAAAGAAATAGTGATTGCTCATCATAAAATTGCTCAGTTTTTCATTCCAACTGAATCATCCGATTCCTCTGAGAACTACTCGCCCGGGACCATGCTTGATGTGGGGATACAGAGACGATGTGCTGAAAAAATTTTGATTTTTTCGAAAAATTTAAAATTACAATACCATTTTCTTATTATTCCTCCAAAAAATGCGAATCCATGTTTGTCGATGTTCAAAGGATAGAAAAATGGAAAATGTGGATTGAAATAGAGAATTTAGGATGAATAGAATTGGGATTAGCATTTGCAAGTTTTTAAGGATGCATCTGGAAAAATTGGGGTTTTGGAAGAGGCTCAAAATCTTCTAATTACCTTAACTTATAGTCAGTTTCTCCGATTTTCAAAATTCCCGCCAAGATTACTGTACTTTCCAAAAACTCGTGCAAAAAATAAATTGATCCGTAAAAAATCACCAACATCGTTCGATCCTCAACTTTTCGATCAAAATATATTCCTTTTCGAATTTTTAATTTTCGAAGGTGGAAAAATAGAGCCAACGTAAAAATGGAGAACAAGAAGGTTGTCAGAAAATGATAAAAATTTTCTAAATTTTGAAAAAGTTCCAGAAATTTTTGGCGATTTCGGAGAGTACTGTACTCGAAATAGTCGAGATTGAGTTGTCGGCCGTTGCAACTGAAAATTGAAAGTTTTAATTTTTCACGGATTTTCAGGACTGCGCGACATTTCGCAAGTGCGACGTTTCGCAAGTACGACGTTTCGAAAGTGCAAAGTTTCGAAAGCAAAAATTTAAAAATTTTGTGCAAAACGCCGCACTTTCAAAACGTCGCCTTTGCGAAACGCCGCACCGGCGAAACGTCACACTTTCAAAACTTTTGCTTTCGAAATGTCACAAATATTGAAAATTAAAATATATACGAATTTTCAAAAATGCAGTAAAGTTTCGGAATTCTCTCTCTCCAAGTTTCTAAAAGTTCCAAAACTTCAAATACAAATTTCCAAACTCACTCTCTCTTCCCCTTCAAATTCCTCACAGTATACTGTAACCAATATACACTTTCCCATAATCCACAAAAAATCACAACCAAAAAAATCACGAAAAATCCAACTGCTCCATCATTAATGCTCTTTCTCAGAGCTCGACTTCTCAGCACAAAAATTCGAAAAACCAGCATAAAAATTGTTAAAATACAGGAACATCTTCTTGAAAAATAGTAGAAAAATGAGAAAATCCAATCGATAAAAATTGAAATTTTCGAAAAACTTCCATGACAATCATCCAAAATCGAAAATTCGGAAATTTTTAAAATATGAAGAGTTAGAAAAATTAGATTGAAAAATGCGATAGAAATCATGGAAAAGTTGGTGAAATTTGTACGCATCCATTTTCTGGTGAGCAATATTAGAAATAGAAAATTTGAGATTAGAGCAAGAATGGATACAGTAATCTCTACAGTATGAATTGTGCTCTGAAAATGAAACATTTTCAGAAAGGTGTTCAGAAAGTTTTCCGCTTGAAAAGCTTTATAAGTGAGCGGAAGTCAAATTTGTTTGTTTTCCGAAAATGTCTCCATAGAAATTTAGTCTGGAACATAATTGAGGGCCAGAAATGAGAATGGATGAAATCATGTTCTTGAGGGAGAAAAAATTATTCGAAAATAATTTTTGAAGATGATTTTTTTTTTTGAAAATTAGTGTAGTCTGTTTTCTGGGAGAGTGTAGGAGGGTAATGATATCATTGGAATGGAGGAATCTTGATTTTTGAAAATTTTGGAGTTTTCATAGATTCAGAACACAGAATACCTGAAAAATCGAGGATTATAACATGCGAACACACTAAAAAAAAAAATTTTCCTGATTTTGAAACATCGAAGGTTTTGAGGTTGCGAAATGTCTGGTTGCTAAATGGATGGTTCCGGAATGTCTCGGTTTCAAAAAGCAAAAAAAAATGCCTTGGTTTTGAAATGTTTCGTTGCAAAATGTGGTCGGTTTTGAAAAGACCAATTTCAAAATGTCTTTGTTTCGAAATGTCCTGGTTGCGAAATGTCAGGTTTCAAAATTTTTTGTTTGCGAAATGGCATGGTTTCGAAAAATACCGATTTCAAAATTGTATGGTTGCGAAATGTCTCGGTTTTGAAAGAACTTGGTTTTGGAATATCCTGGTTCTAAACTGTACTGGTTTCGTAATGTGGAAGTTTCGAAATATCATGGTTGCCGGGCCCATACTCCAAGGGTACAATGAAAAAGGGTACAACAGGATTTTAGGGTACATTGACTCAAAGGGTACAATGACTCTTAGGGTACAACGGGGTAGGTTGCTCATAGGGTACATCAGATGGAGTCTCAAAGGGTACAATGGGGAAATACTCAGAGGGTACAATAGTTGGCTCATAGGGTACAATATGATTTTTTTTTGCCTACTTCACAGTTTATTTCATTTTCAACTATTTTCATGCTTTCATTTTCTTTTGAGCTATTTTCAGTTTATTTCCTATAATTTTCATTATTGATAATCATCAAAGCGCTAAATTGCCATTACCGGATACTGTAGAAAAATTGCAACAAAAATCATGGTAAGATTTTCGCTTCATCCTTCAATAGGGGGTTTCGGCAACAATTCTTTGGCCACACTGCTCTTTGACTACATTTTTTTGTGGAGCATTGTTTAAATGTTGAGATTCATTTGTAAAATCAGGCTTAGAAATGTCTTGTTAGTAAACTTCGCACGTAATAGAACACTGCAAAATTTTTCTAAGCCTGGGTTTAAGATGAACGAATGATTTGAAAGTAATGTAGTCAAAGAGAACAATGGAGTTTAAAAATGTTTGCCAAAAAACCTATTGAAGAATCAAGATAAAATGATACTATCATTTTTTTGCATTTGTGCTGTACTATTCGACAATGACAAGCTAACGCGTGGATGATTATCAATAATGAAAATCATAAGAAATAAACTGAAAATAGCTCAAAAGAAAATGAAAGCATGAAAATAGTTGAAAATGAAATAAACTGTGAAGTAGGCAAAAAATAATCATATTGTACCCTATGAGCCAACTATTGTACCCTCTGAGTATTTCCCCATTGTACCCTTTGAGACTCCATTGGATGTACCCTATGAGCAATCTGGCCCGTTGTACCCTAAGAGTCATTGTACCCTTTGAGTCAATGTACCCTAAAATCCCGTTGTACCCCCGTTGTACCCCTTTTCATTGTACCCTTGGAGTATGGGCCTGGTTGCCGAATATCTAGTTGCGAAACGTCTTGGTTTCGAAATGTCCTGGTTGCGAAACGTCTTGGTTTCGAAATGTCCCAGTTTCAAAAGCACCGATTTGAATATTTTTGAGGTTGCGAAACGTCATGGTTTCAAAATGCCTCGGCTTCAAAAAAGTAAATAACTCGGTTTCCAAAAAATACGTTTTCGAAATGCCGCCGTTTCGGACTTTACTGGTTGCGAAATGTCTCAGCTACAAAATTATCTTTTTTTTATTGACTGCCGCTCCCGAAATTCAAATTTCAATTTTTTAAAAATCCACGAAAATCTCCCAAAAATTCCATTGAATTCGAAAAAAAATTGAAATTTCAAAAATCTTCATTTCCCAAAAACCAAATTTAAATTCCCGCCAAAAGTCTACTCTGGTGGCCTAGAATTTCCCTAGGCCCCCTTTCTTTCATTCTTCCCACAGGCACAAATCGATCGATAGCGTACCCCCCTCTCCCTCATTTTCATCGTTATCATCCCTTCATTCTCTGCAATTTTCCAACATGACTATAAAATTTCTAGAACTTCCACATCTAGTAGTCAGAGAGGTTTTTGATAACTTCGATATCATTGACGTGTAAGTTTTTTAAAAATCTCATTTTTTCAAAATCTCTTTTTTCAGATTCGAATTTTCTCAATGCTCCAAAGAAGCGGCAAAAATGCAACAGTCGGCATATATGAAAAGTTATAAGATTCAGCTGGATTTCTCAAAAAGTTTCATAATGGTCGATGGGAAACTGGAGATTAGAATTGTCGACGGAGATTTGGACGAAGGGGAGAGTTTTCGAAGATTTGAAGATTGCGAACAAAAAGTCGAATTCCATCCGACGAACAAGAATCGAATGGTCACGTTTTGGAGTGAAAAATATGTTGGATTTAGAAAAATCCTGATGCATTTATTCAAGATGTTCTATTGCAACACCGAGTCGATCCGTTCTGGTTCTTATGTGCCAGGGGATGAATATTTGGAAATCGTCAAATTTGTACTCCAAAAGCAAACGGAAATCGAAGCGTTGGATCTCAGAGCATTGTTCACTGGTGATTCAGCAAAATGGATTCTGGAGAATCTTAGAGTCACAAAGAATCTCCAAATCTGTATCAATTATTTCCCAGAATCCGTGAAACCTGAGCCGTTCCCATTCGAATCCGTCCACGAAACAATAGAGATTCAAAACGCCTCATGGATTACTGTAGCCCATCTGAAAGCTATGACCAATTGTGGAGTCCTTCAACTTCACGAGACATCGTTGACAAAGGAGGATGTTTTGGAGTTTCTCGGAATTTGGAAATCTGGCGGATACCCAAAGCTGGAGTACTTGCGTCTTGAAAGTCGACAACTTCCTGATAATTTTACTCTTCCCGGACACGTCAGGCTCTCGCAAGAATGGAATGGGATTGACGATCCTGAACCGACGGTGGCAGTGAAAAAGTTAGTTTGAGCTTTTTTCTGTTGGAAATATTCTACTATTATAGAGCTTGGAGTTTGGTCGTTCCAATCAGTATTTACATAAAGTCGATAAACCTCGAGAAAATCGATTTTAAAATTTTGAAGTTTCATTTTTACTAACCTATTTCAAAAAATTCAGAATTTTTCGCTGATTCGAACGCGCCTATTATCGCTGCTCAAAGCACTGTAGAAATATTTTTATGAGCGTTTGAAGTTTTCGTGAGAGACTCAAAGAAAACAGACAGTCTCGTTGCCGAAGAGACGCAGAGAAACGAGACGGTGTCTGCGTCTCTCATGGAAACTTGAAACGCTCATAACTCGCTTCAAAATGGTCCGTTTTGGCTCGTTTTTAGACTATTTTAAAGATCAAACAATGTATTATTAGATGATGATAATAATATTGCAACTTAACACGCGTTAAAAATTTTTTGCCAATGTTTTGTCAGCAGCGGCGAGCGCGACAAAATGAAAAAATCATAAAAATTGCTCTACAGTGTTTTGAGCGGCGAGATTAGACGCGTTAAAATTAACAAAAAATTTTACGTTTTTGAAATAAGTTTGAAAAATGTAAGTTCGCGATTTGAAAATCCATTTTTTCGAGTTGCAACGATTTTTATGAAAATGTTTTTAAACGACTGAAAACCCTACTTTAAATCTAAATTTTCATATCAAAATTTATACCAAAATGAAGACCTTTTTACCACCTAAAAAATGCTTCCAAAACCATCAAAAACCCACAATTCTCTTTTTCTCTAGCAGCCTTTGAATACCGGGCATGACGGACTACCTAAGCATGCCTATTTAATACAAACCAGAAGAAAACTCAAAAAATTCCCATCACAATTTTTATCACCATTTTGTAGATCTCACCGAGCTCTACATATTGGTATATTAACCAACCAGAAAAATTCCACATAAAAGAAAAATAATTATATTTCAGAATCTATGGCGACTACATATCGATCAATGGGACAGTGGGAATCAAGACAGACAATGGAGTCCCTGCGAAAATACGGTACCATTCCAACGAGCATCGCATTGAGATGATGGTTTTTCAGTAGATTATTTGGACTATAATTATTTGGACAATTTTGTATCTGACTAACTATTTTTGTCAGTATTATGTACTTTGTATTACTGTATTCTCTATTCCTATTTTTATATGATAAAAATTATTCCTTGAGACTTCACTAGTCTTCTTAGACCAAAGAATCTTAAAAAAAATTGCCAAACGTCCTAGGAATTTCCTATTTTAAGCCATTTTTTGGTCAATTTTCGTGAATTTTGGAGCATTTTCAGCGAAAGTGTTTTGGATAATTTTGGAATGTTTCTCGTGAAATTTGAGCTATTTTACTTTTTTTTGGGAGCATATTGAGCCAAAAATCTGTCTACGGTCTTGATATGCACTCAATCAAAATCTGAAAAATAGAGTTTTTTCTTCAAATTGCTCATAATTACATCCATTTTTTCTCATTTCCCCTAATGATCTAATAACTCTAAATATAAATAAAACATTGCCGTTAATAAAATTTTTTTTCGCAATACGAAAGATCAAAAATTGTTGTTATTTTCTCTTCACTGACTCTACCTTGATTCATTCATTTTTTGCGTAGGCAAGAAGTTCGCAAATTCTTTGAAGATTCCAGTTTGTTGAACCGGAAAAATCATCTTCTTCTATTTTGAAGTTCTTCTAGAACTTTAAAACTGAAATAACCACCCCCGAAAACATAATTGGCATGTTGACAAGGATAACAATTTTTTCGAATTGAATGTTAGAGAAATCTAAAGTTTTTTCTCAACTCCTATTCAGTCTGAGTTTGAATTTTCAGCTATCAAAAAACAGCTGAAAATTTAAAAACCAATTTCCCCTTTTTTTCAAGGCTCATTATCCCCTATGACCAATTCAACGTGCAACACCAACTTCTTCGCCTCTACCCAATTCCTCAGCACTTTTGAGCATATTCTTACTGTATTTTCCACACCTGTACACATTTTTGGAGTATACTGTATTCTGTACAAGACACCGTATTCGATGAAAACTGTGAAATTTAGTTTGCTGAATTTGCATTTATGGACAATTCTATTGGATTATTCGTTGAGTTTATTTGTGATTCCATTTATCATGTGGCCTACGATGGGAGGAATTCCGTTGGGAATTTTTCAGTATGTTGGCATTGGTACGGCGGCGCAGTTTTATTTGATGTTGACTTTGATAGCGTGTGAGTTTTTTTGTTGGGGTTTTTGGGTTTTTGGAGGGCTCGAAATTACGAATTTTAATTAAGTTTTTTGGAGGCCAGGAGAATCTGAAAATAAACGTTTCGAATTCATTTGAATTTCGCCATTTGAAGATTAAAATATTCTGTAAATCAGAGAAATTCAGATTTTGAGACAATTTTTTTTTGATTTTTTTTTGATTTTCAAATATTGTGAGAAGCCTTCTAAAATTAAAATGAAAAGAGCCATAAAATTTGAGTTGGGTAAAATTAGCTATTCCCGAATTCAAAAAAAAAAACAAGAAATCTGTTTTGAAAATATGACAATTTGACAATCCACAATTTGACAATTTGACAGTTTGACAATTTGACAGTTTGACAATTTGACAGTTTGACAATTTGACAGTTTGACTATTTGACAGTTTTATAGTTTAACAATTTGACAATTTTAAAATATGACAGTTTGACAATTTGACAGTTTGACAATTTGACAGTTTAACAATTTGACAGTTTGACAATTTGACAATTTGAAAATATGACAATTTGTCAATCTGACTATTTGAAAATTTGACTTTTGAAAACTTGACAATTTAAAAATTTGACAATCCACAATTTGGCAATTTGACAGTTTGACAATTTGACGATTTGATAATTTGACAATCAACAATTTGACGATTAGACAGTTTGACAATTTGGTATTTCGATAATTTGACAATTTGACAGTTTTGACAATTTGACAATTTGACAATTTGAAATTTTGGCAATTTGACAATTTGACAGTTTGACAATGTGACAGTTTGACAATATATTTTCCAGTAACCTCCGTCTCCATTCTCTCCATGTTCGAGTACCGTTTCAACGTTCTCTTCATAAAACCGCAAGACCTCTGGTCGAAACTCCGAAAACCTTGGTTGGCCCTCCACTACCTCTATGCTATTGTCTATATGATGCCCCCATTTTTCGATCCTGGAGATCAAAAATCGATACTTCTAGAAGCCATCAAACGAGTTCCATGTATCCCGGAGTTTATAAAATCTCCGCCAGTATTCATTCTGAGTCTAAATATCACTTATTCCGTAACAGCTATCGGTATCATTGTCTGCGATATTTGCACAGAAATCTTATTCTTTTTCTTCTATATTTATTGGGGTATTCTGAAGCAAGTGCAGACTAGATCAATGTCTAAACGAACCTTCAATCTTCAAAAAATCCTACTAGTCGCTCTATTCATTCAAGTTATGATTCCCCTGAACCTATTTATCTTTCCAATTATATATTCTACATATGCTACTTTAAGTGGTTACTACAATCAAGGATTCAACAATTTGGCTATTGCGACGGGATCAACTCATGGAATATGCTCTACCGTAACCATGCTCCTAATACATACACCTTATAGAAGTGTACTATTTGGAGGAAGGGTCTCAGTGAAAACGGAAACGGTGTCGACGAAACTTTCCGTGGTAATGGTTTGATGTTTTTTGAAATGAAGTTATTATTGATAAAGTTATATAAAGTTATATGATAAAGTGATAAAGCAAATCTTCAAATGAGAGACAAATCTTCAAATGAGAGATCATCATTATACGGACTACAAACATTAAAATCTAGAAGGGAAAAACTAGACCTGAAATTTTTTAACAAAATTCTTCTAGGGAAGATTGATCTCGACCACACATTATATTTCAGAATTAGCCGTACAAAAACTCGAAGTAGCCACACCTACCAATGGATCACTCCAAAAACAAAAATAAAGAAAAATTTCTTTACCAATAGGGTGTTGAGTAGAATAACAAGCTCTGCAAATCCTAATCAAAAATAGCAGCTGATAAGAACTCGGAAAAAGACTCCTTCCTAAATCTTTTAGTTTAAATAGATGACGTGACTCATGTATAACCCATATTATGTCACCCTGGCCTTTTTTTTTCTTTTCTTTTCTTTCTTTCATTTTCTCTTTTCCATTCACGTACTACATACGTAATAAATCAATCAATCAATCAATATTCTGTGATTTGTGTTAAGAATAAAGTAGAGTATATAATTATGAGGCAGGTGATATCAGATAGCATATTAAAGAAAAGGAAGTGCAAACTTTTATATTTTTTCGAATTAGCGACATTTCGAAAGTGTGACGTTTTGAAAGTGTGAGATTTCGAAAGTGTGACATTTGGAAAATGCGACGTTTCGAAAGTGCGACATTTCGCAATTGCGACGTTAAGAAAGTGCGACATTTTGGAAGCTGACACTTCGAAAAAGCGACGTTTCGCGAGTGCGACATTTCGAAAGTGCGACGTTTTTAAAGAAACAAATTTTCGCTCTCAAAATGACTCACTTTCGAAATGTCACACTTGCGAAACGTCACACTTTCCAAATGTCTGCTTTCGAAATGTCGCAGAGCCACAAAAATAGGTGCATTCGAATCAGCGAAAAAATCTGAATTTTAAAAAATTATTTCGAAAAAAAATTTCAAAATTTTATTATCATAATTTTTTTCACAAAACGAATTATTTCATCACAGAAACCATTGGAGAAGTCTCAATTTTCTTCACTTTCACTCTCACAATCCATCCAAAAATCGCTGTCCGATAAGGATTATGTATCAAAAGCATGGTTACGGTAGACGATATTCCATGAAGGGCCCCGGTAGCCATTGCGATATTATTAAATCCTTGATTATAGTAATTTCCAACAACTGCATAACCAGAGTACATGATAGGGAATACAAATAGGTTTAGGGGAATTATAACTTGAAGGAATAGAGCAAAAAGTAACATTCTTTGAAGCTTGAAGGTCTTCTTGGACATGGTTTTCTCCTTCATTTGCTTCCGGATTTTCCAATATATGAAGCAGCAAAAGAATAACATTACCAGGCAAATATTAGAAGTGAAAATTGCTATGGAAGATACGGAGTAATAAAAGTTCAAACTCAAAATGAAAAACTGGGAATTTTTTATGAATCCAGGAATGCAAGGAACCCGACGGATTGATTCTTGTAGTATCGCTTTCTGGTCTCCAGGGTCAATGAATGGAGGCATCATGTAGAATATGGCGAATAGGTACTCTAGTATGAGCCAAGGTTTTCGGATTTTCGACCAAAGGTGTTCGGGTTTTATGAAGAGAACGTTGAATCGGTATTCGAACATGGAGAGAATGGAGACGGAGGTTACTGGAAAATATGGAATGTCAACTTGTCAAATTGTCAAACTGTCGAATTGTCAAGTTGTCAAGTTGTCAAGTTGTCAAGTTGTCAAGTTGTCAATTTGTCAAATTGTCAAACTATCAAATTGTCAAAGTGTCAAATTGTCAAATTGCCAAATTGTCCAACTGTCGAAATGTCAAATTGTCAAATTGCCAAATTGTCAAACTGTCGAATTGTCAAATTGTCAAATTGTCAAATTGTCAAATTGTCAAATTGTCAAATTGTCAAATTGTCAAATTGTCAAATTGTCAAATTTTCAAATTGTCAAATTGTCAAGTTGTCAAATTGTCAAATTTTCAAATTGTCAAACTGTCAAATTGTCAAACTTTCAAATCAGAAAATTGGCTAATTGTCAAATTGTCAAATCGCAAAATTGTCAATTTGTCAAATCGCGAAATTGTCAAACTGTCAAATTGCCCAATTGTCAAATTGTCTAATTTTCAAATTGTCTAATTTTCAAATTGTCAAACTGTCAAATTGTCAAACTTTCAAATCAGAAAATTGGCTAATTGTCAAATTGTCAAATCGCAAAATTGTCAATTTGTCAAATCGCGAAATTGTCAAACTGTCAAATTGCCCAATTGTCAAATTGTCTAATTTTCAAATTTTCAAATTGTCAAACTGTCAAATTGTCAAACTTTCAAATCAGAAAATTGGCTAATTGTCAAATTGTCAAATCGCAAAATTGTCAATTTGTCAAATTGTCGGATTCTGATCCGATTTTCTCCCAACAACGCTTTAAAGTCGTACAGTTTTTTAAACTGCCGCCATAGACTTTTGCTGCAAGTGCGCACCTGCACCACGCGTTGCGTGTCGCGGAGCGGTTGCGAGCGGCGAAGAGAGGCGTTTTTGGCCAATTATCATCATTCCTAGGGTTGATTCGGGCACCAGGTAGGTGACCCGTGGATTCATCTCTCTGGTTTCAGTGTGAGCAAGTTTTTGCTCGTTTTTCTTGGTTTTGACTCGGGTTTAGAGTCGTTTTCTCTTTGTTTGTAGCTCGTTGAGAGCAAGTTTCTCTTTGCTTGAATAAACAGTTGTTTATTCAAAACCATCGTTTTCTCTTTTCGTTCCGTCTTCTGGTTACCGTTTTGTGAATTCGCCGTGAATTCTCTCCGTTTTCTCCGTCTTTTTAAACCGACGAAAGCTTCACATTTGTGATCCTTTCCGACTTGGGGGCCGTGCCAAATTTTCCTTTTAAAAAAAAAAAACCTCTCGTTTTCCTCTGTGAAGGAAAATCCACTAGATTTTCGTCTCGTTTTCCCGTTATTTCGAAGATTTCAGCCCGGCTGGTCTTTTGAAAAAGGAAAAATTCACTGAATTCGGTCCTGTTCTCAGGATATACGAAATTTTGGTGACGGAAAATTGCAAAGAATCAGTTTAGCACGGCTACTGATATTTCTGAGTGATTTTTGTGTTGATAAATACCTGATTTGCAAGGCAAAACCTTGACCGACAGGTTATTTTTCAATAATTTCTACCGGAAAAAATCGATAATTGCAGCGGGAGCTCTTCGCGAATTTTTCGCTGAAAATTCGTCAAATTTTGCATCGGAAATCGGAATTTCTGGCAATTTCGTCATTCTTCATCGATTTTGATACAGTTTTCTGTGATCAATTCGAATAAAATCGATTGAAAAAGCTTCGGAGAAAGTTTTGAGCTCTGTTCGAACCGAATTCGTCGAGTTTTGTGCGGAAAATTGCATTTTTGCACTGAAAAACAGGTTTTTGCGATCGGAAATCGTCAAATTGCATCAAAGATCGGGAAATTCTTCTGAAAATCAATAGTTTACACTTTTGAAGATTTTCAGGGAGGAAATTATCGATTTGGATTCGTCGGAATTCTGAAAATTGGATTTTCACTGAACTTTTCAGGTGTTTTCAGATTTTTCAACTGATTTCGAATTTTCTGCGAAAGAAATTCGGTTTGAATCGAGGAAAATGGAGGAAACAGAGCCTGGAGGTTCAAATCAAGCTCGAGAAGATGAAGATGAATATTTTCAGAAAGAAGAAGAAGCGCTTTTGCTTGAAAATGATGAACAAATCTTCTTGGAGAAACATCAACAGAGAATGGCTGAAAATGAAAAAGTTGAAATAGAATTTCGAGCTGAAATCAAGCAAAAAACAACTTTGCCTGAATCAACTATCAAAAAACTAGTTGAAAAAGTTTTTGGGCTAGTGATGGAGAAAGAAAGTGTCATTAATGCAAGAGAAAATTCTATTGTTAAATACAGAGACCTGGTGGAATTCCAGAAAGGAAAAATTTTGCAGATTAATGCAGATGACATTATTCACACTTCTGAAAATGGTTCAATTGTTGGTGATGTTGTGAAACAAATTGATATGAGCAAATTTCTCATTGATAATGACATTGATTCTGTTGATGAGTTGCAAAACAAGCTCATTGAACTGGACAAGTTTCAGAGAGAAATCAAAATGCATCGGGAATTTTTTCAGGCTAGACAAAACCGTCAGGCAGTAAGGAATGTGCAACAATCGGACTCCAATCAGATTGCGAATCTTCAACTTCACATTAGAAAGCTTGAATCTGAAAATGTGAAACTAAAAGCTTACAATAATGAGAATTCTTTGGTTCCACATCGTTTTGTAGATGTTGAAAAGACAGAAAAAGAGGATGAACAGTTGAGTGTGCATAGTGAGTCTCCATCACAACGAGAAATTGTGCGTGATACGAGACACATTGATACATTGAATGATCGTTTTGGTAATGAAAGTGGAGACAATGAAGGAGATTATGGCGCAAAAGGTATTCAGCCAGAATACAAACAGCCTCATTCTAGCTCTTCTAAAACACAGTATTGGGATAAGGATGGTCACTGGGAAAGAGTGAAGCAGGAAAGAAAGCCTCATTATCACACACTCTTTGATACAGGAGTGACACCAGAAATGAAAATGATCGCTTTTATGCAACAGATGCAAACGGAAAATCGCTTGCCGGACCCTCCGAAGTATACAGCTGAAGAGAACACCACTTCGATGGAAGCGTTTAAGAAAACGTTTCTTATGAAGTACGGACGTCTCACTCAAGATCAACAGGTAACTCTGTTGGAAGCCAATTTCCTTGGAGGAAAAGCCTTGAAAACTTTTAAGGGAATCCCTAATGCCGATAAAAAATCATTCTATTCGGTGATGAACATCATGGCTGATAGATTGCGTGTTTCTAGAGAGGATGATTCCAGAAGAGCAAAGTCTGAGTGGGAGAAACTCCAGAGAAAGCCAGGTCAATCTGTGGAAGACTACTGTCTGGTTATTGATGAAAAAGCTCGCCGTGCTTTTGCTCGATTGGAGGCTAGTGAGTTGTCATCATTGAAAAGTCAGAAGTTGTTGGATGCAATCGTTGACGATGCAACAATGTCTTCACTGATTGGGGTAAAATTGCATGATATTCCAGAAGAAGAGCATTACGAAGTTGGTCGAGAAATGGCTATCCGATATGAAAGATGCTTGAAGGATAGGGAGAGAAGTAAGAAAAGGGAGGCGAATAGTGAGAAGAAAGAAAGTAAGCCTGTGAATTGGGAAACTGATGGACATCAGCAGATGCTGTCACAACCTAAAAAGCCTTTCTATCCAAAGCAGAACCAAAATCGTAATTATCAACAACAGTTCAATTCCCCAAGCCAAAACTATCAGGCTAATCCAGGAAATAATAATTACCAGTTTAGTTCATCCGATACGAATTCTCAAGTTCCTCCAATGAGTAATCAGTCTTCTAACCAAGTGTCTCAACCGAAACAGTTGGTATCGGAAAATCAGATTTCAGCACAAGTTCAACCGTCTCAAAAAGCCGAGGGATTTCCAAGCTGTGTTGAATGTCATCAAATTGGATGTCATGAGACAAATTGCTCGAAAGCTCCGAAAGCTCCAAAGTCTGTTACCTGTTGGAAATGTCAGGCAGTAGGCCATTATGCTAATAATTGTCCCAATGGGAACAATGGAAGTGGTCAGCCATCGATATTGACACAGAATAATGTTCCACGGTTAGCAACGATGGACTGTGCAACGAATGATTTGAGTGAAATCAAAGCTGCCAATGCAGTTCACTACAAAAAAGGATGTATCGCTGGAGTTGATGTTGAGTTGTTGATAGATAGTGGAGCATGCATTAGTCTGATACCTCTATCAATTTGGAACCAGATTGTTGGTAGAAAAGGACCACAATGGGAAAAGAGAATCCAGAAGGAACCTCCCAGCATACCCAGGGTTATAGCTGCTAATAATCAGTTCATCGATATTCTTTTCCAAGTGCAATTGGAAACAGATATGGGTCCAAGAACAAGGACGATTCCTTATTGTATTGCTGATATCCACAGAGCCAGTATTATCTTTGGAATGAATAACTTTGCTAGCATGGGAGTTCGACTTGTTATTCAAGGAGATTGGGATCATTCAAATTCCGGAAGTTCGGATACAAGTTGTCAAGAAACAGAAAAAGTTTCAAATGGTTTTAAAGGAAAGATTTCAGACGAGAAACTAGAAGATTACCGTAGTGTAACTAGTGTTCTTCAAGGAGAAGATAGTGTTGCTGTAGTTGAAGTTGTTGAAAAATCTGCTAAAGGAATTGCAGAGGATTCAGTAAACATGTCGTGCTGTGAGGATCAGAAATCTGACAGAGAGCAGAGATTCTACACAGAATGCACACATGTGAATTTGAAGAATATCGGTGTATGCGAGAAACATACAGATCCGAGAAATTCTTTTGAGGTATTGTGTTGTGAGGTTGAAACTTCTGAAAGAGACCAGATCGTTTGCCCACTGGAAGCACAATTGGTTGATAAACAGCAAAATCTTCAGGAGAAGAAAATGGTTAATAAAGTAATTAAAAGTTTCGGAGATTTGAAAGAAATCCAGAAAGAACTTGGGGAACAAGTCTGTGAAAAGACAAAAGTATCAGCTCAGCCAGCATTGAATGTTGGGTCATATTATGATCCGAAGTTTTCGAAGAAGGCAAAGAAGAAAGGTGATCCACCGGAAAAATTTCATCATGAGAATTCAGATGAAGAAGTGAGAACTTCAGAAGAAAATAGTGATGAAGGAAAAATCTTCACGAAAACATCGATTTCTGATCGAATGTTGATCCAAAAGGACGGACTACAAAAGATGGGAGATGTCGCTGTTCGTGGTGCTTCTCAAATGAAAACTCGATTCCAACAGGAGGAGAGATTCTACATTGAAATGGATCCATTACGTCACCCAACGGTTGTGGACAATCGTCATCCTGGTTATCTCCACATGGGACCACATGGACATGTTCATTCCGATATCACCAATCTCAAGGATCCACCCGATTCACTCGATGAAACCAATGCCAGTACGAGGAGAGATATGGAGGAGCCAAGGCCAAGGAAAGATCCACCGGTTCACGGATATCTGGAACTTCCGAGAGTCAACCGGAGAAGTCGTCAAGAATCCACGGCTCCAGTATCCAAACCAATCAAATGATTTCTCCATAATCAATTTATGTCTAATTACTTTTATATATTCTCAAAGTTTAATTATGCATTTGTCTATATCCATATGCGGATATTAATATTTTGTTGTTTCCCCCACCACAATTATTTCGTCCCCAAAATTTTTACATATAATTTTTCCCACCCCTGAGAGTAAGGATCAATCTCGTAAGCATATAGGTTCCCTTTTGTGTTTCTAGAAATCCCCCTTCTTTATACTCTTATTGTCTAATTTTTTTGTGTAATTATCCTGGCTATCTTAATCATACTCTCTAGCTATCGTATACCGTAAACCGTACTTCTGTCGTGGCGTAAGTAGGCGGGGCTCGAAAAGCAGGGAGATGTCGGATTCTGATCCGATTTTCTCCCAACAACGCTTTAAAGTCGTACAGTTTTTTAAACTGCCGCCATAGACTTTTGCTGCAAGTGCGCACCTGCACCACGCGTTGCGTGTCGCGGAGCGGTTGCGAGCGGCGAAGAGAGGCGTTTTTGGCCAATTATCATCATTCCTAGGGTTGATTCGGGCACCAGGTAGGTGACCCGTGGATTCATCTCTCTGGTTTCAGTGTGAGCAAGTTTTTGCTCGTTTTTCTTGGTTTTGACTCGGGTTTAGAGTCGTTTTCTCTTTGTTTGTAGCTCGTTGAGAGCAAGTTTCTCTTTGCTTGAATAAACAGTTGTTTATTCAAAACCATCGTTTTCTCTTTTCGTTCCGTCTTCTGGTTACCGTTTTGTGAATTCGCCGTGAATTCTCTCCGTTTTCTCCGTCTTTTTAAACCGACGAAAGCTTCACATTTGTGATCCTTTCCGACTAAATCGCGAAATTGTCAAACTGTCAAATTGCCCAATTGTCAAATTGTCTAATTTTCAAATTGTCTAATTTTCAAATTGTCAAACTGTCAAATTGTCAAACTTTCAAATCAGAAAATTGGCTAATTGTCAAATTGTCAAATCGCAAAATTGTCAATTTGTCAAATCGCGAAATTGTCAAACTGTCAAATTGCCCAATTGTCAAATTGTCTAATTTTCAAATTTTCAAATTGTCAAACTGTCAAATTGTCAAACTTTCAAATCAGAAAATTGGCTAATTGTCAAATTGTCAAATCGCAAAATTGTCAATTTGTCAAATCGCGAAATTGTCAAACTGTCAAATTGCCCAATTGTCAAATTGTCTAATTTTCAAATTGTCTAATTGTCAAACGAAATGCAAGCTTTTCATTTTTAAAGCTTTTTTGATTTTTTCAATTTTTCCATAAATTCTTCGAAATAGAACCATTCGTTCATTCATTTTCAGAACAAATATGTATAAGACTTTTCACCTAGATTTCATATTACACAGGTCGTGGGCACTCATACGCATAATGTATCTTATCCATACCCGACGCATAATGTGTCCATCTGAGACACATCAGCCAACTATGGACGGCGATGGGTCCAATATGGATGGGATATGGACGCGCCTAGAAACTCAGCTGCGTCGGAAGACGGATCCCAGATGTGTCATGGATGCGTGGGCGATGTGTCAATTATGGATCCCAGATGGGGGATCTGTAACGACGATCCGAAAGAACGCTGTATCGTTGTTTAGCGGAAATCGTGACCGGCGATCACGACATTTTTTTTTCAACCAAGTCCCAAACTTGTACTTTTTTCCTGATTTTCGAACTTTTTCTTTAAGTTTTTGATTGAAAAAAATATGGCTGGTAAAATAATGATAATTTTTAACTTATTTTCCATAAATTTTCTAAAAATTACTTCGTTTGGGTTCCGCTTTTTGTTTTTTTTATATTTTTTTCCTAAGTACATAAAGTATTCAAGTTTTCACTTCATAAAAATGAGTTAATATATATTTCAGGTGGATGAGAAGGTTTGTTGGTAAGTTTCTCGTTTGTTATTAAGTGAAATTTGTGTTATTTTCAAAGACTCAGCCATATTTTTTTTCCGAACAAAAACTTAGAGTTAAAATTCGAAATCTTGAAAAAATAGTTCAGAAAGAAATAGAACGAGAGCGAAATTGGAAGACCTAAACAATATCACATCATATTAGAGCTTATTTAGTTATTAAATGCATCGAAATTCATGTTTCAATGCTTCCTAGGGAACGAGAACGAAGAAATAAGCGGGCGGCTGGATGGATCGCGTATGCGTCCCAGAGGTGGTGGGCGATGTGTCCCAGATGCCCCATATATGGCTGCTCCTGGGACGCATTGCTTGTACCGTTATCACATGAGCGCCATCCATTTGAGATCCATTATGCGTATGAGCGCCAACGACCTGTGTAAAATTAGTTGCCAATATACGTATGAAATTGTGTCATAAGTTGATTGAAATATCTCAAAATGACGTCAAAAATGATCAATACAACTTGAAGCTGCTGAAAACTACGTCAGAATTCGTTGGTCTAGATTTCCTTGAAATTTACTGAATTCGATAGAAAATATAATTAAAGTTCATGAAAAATTGATCGAATTTAAAAATTGTAAGTATTGTCAAAAATTTTTTAAAAAATTGTACATTTTCCCAAACAATCTTTACATCGCAATCACTGTTTTCAGCAGTTCAGAAAAACAAAAGTATCAAATCACTTCAAAATCCTCCAAAACCCAAAATCTTCAAAAAAAAACTCACAAGCAATCACCGTCAACATCCAATAAAACTGAATCGCTGTACCCAATCCCAGATACTGTAGAACTCCTAAAGTGACACCACCCATAGTAGGCCACATAACAAATGGAATCACAAATATACTCAATGAATAATCCAATAGTATCGTCCATAAATGCAGATTCAACAAACTGTATTTTACAGTTTTCATCGAGTCCGGGGTCTTCTTCAGAATACAGTATAGTCCAAGGATATGGACGGGTGTGGAGATTGGGGTTAGGATGTGGACAGAAGTGCTGAGAAACTCGGGAGGCGTGAAAAAGTTGGTGTGACACGAGGAGGTGTTCATAAATTTGTCAGATGTGTTGGAAATTTTGAGAATGTGATATTCAGAAGTTATGAATAATGAAATCAACTCGAAAACTGAAGTAAAGGAGATTTCGAGTCTGACATTCTCCACAATCTTGTTTATGCTCCAAACGTGACAATTATAGAAATCGAGGTGCAGTACAAAGTAAATTTGTTTTTCAAGACTCTAGTTCTAGAAAGGATCAAAAATTGAAAATTTTATTGGACATTACTTTTTGAAACTGACGATGGATCAAAATCAAAGTATTTATTTAAAAAAATAGAAAAGTTTCATTCAAAACCTCACTGCAGACACCATTGGACTCGACACAATTTTTGGAGGCTTTACCCTGCTACCGTATCCAAAAAGTACTTTTCTATACGGAGCATGTATCAGGAGCATGGTTACGGTAGAAGTGATCCCATGAAGTGACCCCGTAGCCATTGCAATATTGTTAATTCCTTGATTATAGTATCCAAATACAACTGCATACGCGGAGAACATGATTGGGATGAAAAATAGGTTCAAAGGGATTATCACTTGAATGAAAATACAAAAAAGTAGAGATTTTTGAAGTTTAAAAGTTCGATTAGACATTGTGCGAGCTCTGACTTGTTGTAGTATCTTCCAATAAATGCAAAATGTGAAAAATAGAATACCACACACAACATCGGTCACAATCACAGCAATAACACATATTGAATATGTCCAGTCTAGGCTTAAAATGAAGATTTCTGAATGATTTCTCGCGAAATCTGGGATACAGGGATTTCTTCGAATCGCGATTTTTAATATGGATTTTTGATCGCCGGGGTCCGAAAATGGTGGAATCATGTAGACAATAGCATAGACGTACTGTAGAAGGAGCCAAGGACGACGGGCTTTCGACCAGAAATCTTTGGGTTGAATGAAGAGAATGTTGAAACGATACTCGAACATTGAGAGGATGGTGATGGAGGTTACTGGAAGGGTTTTTGGATTCGTGAGGATTTTTAAGGCTTTTGAAATTTTCAGGTTCTGAGATTCAGAAGTTTCAAGGTTCTGGGATTCTTAGATTCTTAGAGTTTGAGATTCTGTCATTCTGAAATTCTAAAATTTTATGATTCTGAATTTTGAGAATGTAAGATTCGGAGGTTCTGAAATTTCGAGATTCTTAGATTCTGAAGTAACGAGATTCTGTTGGATTCTGAGATTTCAAGGCTGATTTCTAAGATTGATGTATTTCGAGATTCTGAAATACTGAAATCCTGAAATTTTGAGATAATTTTGAGGAATCGGGTTCAGAGATTCTGAAGAGTTTTGAGGTTTCTTAGATTCTCGGGTTTTCAGATTCTTGGATTCTTGAATTCTGAAAATCTCAAATTCTGACATTTTGGTATTCTGAGGTTCAAAAAAGATTCTGAACTTTCTCAGGTTTCTGTGATATGTGCACATTTCTATTTCCAGATTAACACAGGCGAAGGTTGCCGAAAATTACACGTAATTTGATCACATATTTTTGGGTGCAAGTAGAGTGTTATTGAAAGTTGTGAATCAGTTTCAAAATATTTGATTTTCTGATAGTTAAGTTTATCAAAATTTGAAAATACCTGAATCGCAAAATGTTTGATAATCCCTACTTCAAAAGTTTATATCATCAGAATTTTTCCGATCGTCAAATTTTCTTCTTCAGAAAGTGAATCTTCAACATACCAAGAATTATAGTTTTCAACAAAAAATCACCTAAATTTTTTGACATATTTTTAGAGAAACTAAAATCTTCAGAAAAAACCGCAGTTATGTATGTAACAAATTTCGTGGTACGCAAAATAACAGTTATCCTCAATGTGATGTTGCGCTCTATTGATAAAATGCCATAACTTGAATTTTTAACATTGAATGGTACTGTGTACTCCCCTTTAAAAAATAATCTTGCACTTGTCCACGAGGAGTACACCGAGCTTTCAAATCTGGGACTCATGATTTTTCTCAATGATACGCTCGCTAACATTTCAAATGTCAAAATTCGATACAACAAAATCTAGATCAAAAACTCACACCCCATCACTGTCATCATCCAATAAAACTGAATCGCTGTACCCAATCCCAGATACTGTAGAACTCCCAAAGTGACCCCACCCATCGTAGGCCACATAACAAATGGAATCACAAATAAACTCAACGAATAATCCAATAGAATCGTCCATAAATGCAAATTCAGCAAACTAAATTTCACAGTTTTCATCGAGTCCGGGGTCTTTTTCAAAATAAAGTAGAGTCCAATGACATGTACTGGAGTGGAGAATAGACTGACGATATGTTCGAATGTGCTGAGAAAACTGGGAGATTCGAATATGTTATTGTTACACGTGGAATTTGTCATAGATGGGTTAATTGAATTTCCGAAGTTTCCAGAATCAGAAAAATATATGCACTCGGAAATGAAATCAACTTAAAACTGAATCAAAAGAAAATATTGGGAAGTTAAAAATGACATTCTCACTTTTATGTGTACATAGCAATTAGGCGAAGGTGTGATCGGAATAGATTTGTTTTTCGAGACGGAATAAAAAGTTTAGAGATTGAAAATGAAAAATAGAGGGAGAAAAAGAGAACCAGAAAACCGGGGTACCGAAAAGGAATACTGGTAATTTGACAATTTGGTGATTTGACAATTTGACGATTGGACAATTTGACGATTCATAATTTGACAATTTTATAATTCGACAATTTGACAATTTGACAATTAGAAAATTCGACAATTTGAAAATTTGACAATTTGACAATTCGACAATTTGACGATTCACAATTTGACAATCCGACAATTTACCAATTTGACACCTTGGCAATTTCGCAATTTGACAATTTGACAGTTTGAAAATTTGACAATTTGATAATTTGAAAATTTGAAAATTTGACAATTTGACAATTTGACAATTTGACAATTTGACAATTTGACAATTTGACAATTTGACAATTTGACAATTTACCAATTTGACAATATGACAATTTGACAATTTAACAATTTGACAATTTGACAATTTGACAATTTGACAATTTGACAATTTGACAATTTGACAATTTGACAATTTACCAATTTGACAATATGACAATTTGACAATTTGACGATCTGACAATTTGACAATTTGACACCTTGGCAATTTCGCAATTTGACAATTTGACAGTTTGAAAATTTGACAATTTGATAATTTGAAAATTTGAAAATTTGACAATTTGACAATTTGACAATTTGACAATTTGACAATTTGACAATTTGACAAATTGACAAATTGACAATTTGACAATTTGACAATTTGACGAATTGACAATTTGACAATTTACCAATTTGACAATATGACAATTTGACAATTTGACAATTTGACGATTTGACGATTTGACAATTTGACGATTGACACTTTGAAAAATTGATGATATACTCTTTGAATATTCGACTCAATACTCAATAATACGAAATCAATAAAACAACAAAACTTTATTCAACCCAATATCCATTTATAAAATCACACAACACTTCTTCTTCTTCTTCATCTCCTCCTTCTTCTTTTTCTCCATTTCCTTTTCCTCCTTCCTCTTCTTTTCTCTCTCCAATCTCTTCTCCTCCTTCTTCAGAATCTCCTCAAACTGTGTTCTTCTCTTCTTCGTCAGATCCGTTTCTTTCTCCAAAAACATCTCCTGCTCCAAGATACCGTGCTCGTATACATCGAGAACTTTAATCTTGACAATCCGTCTGTTCTCATTTCGTTTTTCGTCTTCAACGGAGTACGGTTTACTATCCTGCATGACATAATCACCGTCCTCATTCCAATCCCATTCTTCGAACTGAGCATTGCCTGCAGCAATGCCAACCCAAGACCTATCAGTATCATCTGTTTTCCAAGTTGTCCCATGGTAGATGGTCAGTTTTCCTTCAGGTTTTTTCAACGCAGGCAAGTCGGATTCGTGGACACCGGGGCCCTGGAAATGGAGACTTGGAGACAATCGAAAATGTGACAATTTGACAATTTGGCAATTTGTTAATTTGACAATTTGACAATTTGACAAACTTACATATTGACATATTGACAGTTTGACAATTTGACAATTTGACAATAAACAATTTGACAATAAACAATTTGAAAATTCGAAAAATTGACAATTTGAAAATTTGACATTTTGACAATTTTACATTTTGACAATTTGACAATTTGACAATTGACAATTGACAATGGGACAATTTGACAATTTGACAATTTGACAATTTGACAATTTGACATTTTGACAATTTGACATATTGACAAGCTCACCGTCTCTTTCATGATTCCAATCTGAAAATTGAGCGTCTCTCCTGGATCTATAAGACAATAAATTTGCGATTTGGTTCCTCGAAAAGCCCTCGGATTCAGAATCACAAACAAAAACGAGTCCAATTCCACAACCAATTCTTGTTTTTTATCAGCCAAACATTTCATGGAAACTTGCAATGGTGTATCCACAGAAACCGTCATTTTCTTCGGATTAATCTCCATTTTCATCTCACTCTTGTATTTTTTCAATGTTTCCTCGTCGGGAGGACTGAGTGGGAGAGAATCGTACCAAAAGTCTAAAACGTCGTCTCCCTCATTCGTTACCGGTTTTTTGGTTTCCGTGGATTTCGAATTTTTCGAAGTCGAGTTCGGGACATTTGGACTGGCTTTAGCTGTCGTTGCACTCGATGTGCCTATACTTGAACTTGATCTGAAAATTTGGAATTTAAAGTTGGGTTTCAGACGTTTTTATTTTCATTCAAATAATCGTTCCAGTATATACGGAAAAAAATTAGTGAAACTCGAGAAAACCGATACGTTTTTCTAACCTATTTCAAAAAATGCGGAATTTTTCGCTGGTTCGAATGCACCTAATATTGCGGCTCAAAAAGCTGTAAAAAAACTTTCTTGAGCAGCAATAAACACGGAGACACTGTCTCGTTTCTCTGCGTCTCTTCGACAGCGAGAACATCTGCTTTCTCTGCGTCTCTCTTGCAGAAAATTCAAACGCACATAAAAATTTTTCAACGGCGTTTTGAGCGGCGATTTTCATTGCATTCGAATCAGCGAAAAAAACTACATTTTCTGAAATAGGTTAGAAAAAATGATTTTGAAATCGATTTTCTTGAATTTTATCGATTTTTATGCAAAAATAATGTTATTTTCATAAAAATTGAAATTGGAAAAACTATTTCAGTAATATAATCCTACGTTAGCTCAAAATTTCCGCCATAAAAAACTCACTTGATATTTGACATTATGCCTGGAAAAATTTTATTGAAAATTTCTGAAATAACTAAGTTTTGAGAGACACGATCTTTTGATGATAATGATGACAAGACAAAAAGCTTTAGAAGTTCACGGGGAATAACACAAATAAATTCAGAATATTGAAAAATTAGAATATTACATGGGTAATCCAGAACGTGAACTTCAAAGGCCGACTATTGTCATAATCAACTTCAAACTTTCAGTTCCCAAAGTTTTCGATAAAACGTTCCAGGCTTGTCAGTGCCAGAGATAAGGTGAGTTTTTTCAGCTGAAATTTTGAATTCAATTTCGAAATTTCAGTTCTGCTAAAAGTATGCCCAAACCTGTGGTAAAAACCAAAACAAAAGGTCTGATTTCGGCTTCAAAAAACTCGAAATCCACTGACACCAAAAAAACGGTGCCGAACTGTGACGGATGGTACGACCCACCACAGCATCTCGTTGAACAAGAAACATTAGAGAGAGAAAGACGGGAACAAAAAGAAAGAGAAAGAATAAAATACACGAATGAGATGAAAATGGAGATTAGTCCGAAAAAAATGATGGTTTCTGTGGATACACCATTGAAAGTCTCGATGAAATGTTTAGCGGAGAAAAGGCAGAAAGTGATTGTTCAACTGGATTCGTTTTTGTTTGAGATTCTCAATCCGAGGGCTGTTCAAGGAACCACATCACAAACTTATTTCCTTGTGGAACCCGGACAGACAGTCAATTTCGAAATTGGAATCATGACAAATAATGTGGGTTTAGGGCGAGGCGGAATGCGGAGGGCGGAAGGCGGAGGGCGGAAGGCGGAAGGCGCAAGCAAAATTGTCAATTGACAATTGACAAATGCCAATTTGACAATTTGACACTTGACAATTGACAATTGACAATTTGACAGTTCAAAAATTGACAATTGACAATTGACAATTTGACAATTTGACAATTTGACAATTTGACAATTTGACAATTTGACAATTTGACAATTTGACAATTTGACAATTTGACAATTTGACAATTTGACAATTGACAGTTAAACAGGTCAACAGCGCAAGGCTTGAGGCGCAAGGCGCAGACTTCCTCCAACGTAAAGTTTCCCAATTTGCAGCCTCGCGGTCTATCCGAATGGCGGGTGCCACAGTTGAAAAAACCCGAAGGAAAATTGACCATCTACCATAAGGAAACTACAAGAACAGATGATACTCCTAAAGCTTGGCGCACCTCTTGTTACGCTCCACGGAAACATAAAGTTGATGATTGCGACGAGGTGCCACCTGAGCAAGATTTCGCGGAAGAACCATTTGAAGGCGATTGCTATGATTCGTATTATATGATGAAATTTGAAGAGTCCGACTGGAGTGCGTACGGGCTCTTGGAGCAGGAGATGTATTTGGAGCGAGATTCGGTGTTGACGGGTAATAGAAGAGCACATTTTGAGAGGATTCTGAGGGAAGAGGAGAAAAAAAGGATGGAGGAGGAGAAGGAACGTATCAATATGGGAAAGAGGAAGAAGAGATGTTGTGAATGTTATGAATGTGTGATTCTATAAATGCATATTTGAATGAAGTTTCTTTGGTTTATTGATTTTTTCCGTTTTGGATTCATACAGAGTTTTGAGCTCTATTATCATGTCATACCGTGTTCCGTGTGTGCGCTCTAATGATAAAATTCTTGACGTTCTGATGGTTACTAAAAAAACAAAAAATAACCAAAAATTTCCAATTATTAAAGTTCATTTTTACTTTCAAACATAGGAAATAGCAAAAATCTTATTAAAATTAGATCGAAATTAATCATCAATTATTACTACTATTCAAATCCCTGTCGCATTTCGTGATTCTTCCTTTTGTCGGGAAGCATGAATTCATCATTGCATCGAATCGGATTTTCTCATCAGGTGACCTGCAAAAAACATAGATATTGAAAACAAAAAATTTGACGCATTTTTTGTGATTTCCAAAATCTAACGTTGGCGCATTTTTGGTGTCTTGACGCGATTCTAGTCCCTTGGCGCGCTTTTATTGCTTTGGCGTATTTTCGGTGCTCTTGACGCGTTTCTAGTGCTTTAGCGCATTTCTGGAATTTCGGCCTTGATGCACTTTCATATCCTTGGCGCTTTTTTGGTGTCTTGACACGCATTTGGTGTCTTGGCGCGTTTCTGGTGCCTTGGCGCATTTCTGGTGGTGTTGACGCGGTTCTAGTGCTTTGGCGCATGTTTTGTGTCTTGGCGCGTTTTCAGTCGTTTTTTTTGTATTTTTGGTGCCTTGACGCGATTCCAGCGCTTTGGCGCATTTCTGGTGTATTGACGTGTTTCTAGTGCTTTGGTGCCTTATTGTTGCCTTGGCGCGTTTTCAGTGGTTTTTCGTATTTTTGGTGCCTTGACGTGATTCTAGCGCTTCGGTGCATTTCTGGTGTATTGACGTGTTTCTAGTGCTTTGGTGCCTTTTTGGTGCCTTAGCGCGTTTCTCATGGTTTTTTTTTGTATTTTTGGTGCCTTGACGCGATTCTAGCGCTTTGGCGCATTCGTGGTACCTCGGCCCATTTTTGGTGCCTTTGCACATTACTATTTTTTTCCAAACTAACAATGAATCTACGTATGGCTTGAACTTGACATCTGAATGCTCTCTCGAAGCATAGTTTCTTCAGAAAGATTCAGAAGACAGAAGCGGTTTCCAAGTATTCGAAGGAATCCCAAAACTGAAAAAAACAACAAAACTTTATTCAAGTCCACAATCCATCTACAAAATCACACATCCACAACAACGTCTTTCCTTCTCTTGCTGCTTCTTCATTTCTTCGATTTCTCTAGCCCTTTCTTGTTCAATTCTCAATGCCTCCTTCCTCAAAACCTTCTCAAACTGTGTCCTTCTCATCGTTGTCAACTCCGATTCTCCCTCTAAATACATCTCCT
This sequence comes from Caenorhabditis zanzibari, assembly GCA_963966625.1. NCBI lineage: Eukaryota > Metazoa > Nematoda > Chromadorea > Rhabditida > Rhabditidae > Caenorhabditis > Caenorhabditis zanzibari. The sequence goes on along the minus strand of OZ016472.1, from coordinate 16,823,993 downwards.
GATTCGATATTCCGTATGGCCAGCTATCCATTCTCATCTCAACTAGTCTTCCATGCAAGTTCGGTGGATTGCTATCGTCTTTCATATTCTGTTCGGTTCTGGGACCAAGCCAAGTGGCGTCCAAATCGTCTTTTTTGGTGGTATATGAATGGTAGATGCGCAATTTTCCTTCTGGTTTTTTCATCGCCGGAAGTGCAGAGTCCAGGACACCTGAAGCCTGGAAAATGTGCATTTGGGACATTTCCGAAAATTGGAAATTTAGAGCTTCAGGATACAGAAAATCTGATTCTCCGAATTTTCAGAAGCAGAAATTGGAATTCTAAGAATCGCCGGATGTGTGATTCACAGAATCCTGAAATCTCAGAACTTCAAAAATTCACTATTTCCGGGACTGGAAATCGTTTCGAAACTTTGAAACGATTAGAACTAAAAAAACTCAGATAAATTAAAATTGAGGAGTCTGAGCATAGCAAAATCTCGAAATTTCTAAGAATTTCAAATCCACCTGACGGAAGAAGTTCTGGAATCTAAAAAACTACATTCTCCACATTCTTAACTACCCCTTCATCAATATCCAAAAACTTGACTCACCGTCTCTTTCATGATTCCAATCTGAAAATTGAGCGTCTCTCCTGGATCTATAAGACAATAAATTTGAGATTTGGTCCCTCGAAAAGCCCTCGGATTCAGAATCACGAATAGAAACGAATCCAGTTGTACAATCAGCTCTTGTTTTTCCTCTGCCAAACATTTAACGGAAACTTGCAATGGTGTATCCGCAGAAACCGTCATTTTCTTCGGATTAATCTCCATTTTCATCTCGTTTCTACTTCTTCTGTGATACAGATAGTGCAGTCTTCTCCAATACGGCATTTCTCTTTGTCTGATTCTGAGTGGTTTCGCGGTTTTCATGCACTCATCTGGTACATTTGGACTCGATGTTTCGTTCTCTGGCTCCCCGATACAAATTTTTTTGATATGAATGGATTTTGAAATTTTCGAATTCTCCTCTGGTTCTTTTTGATTGCTTTTCGCTGTATTTGGGCTGGTTTTCGATTCGCTTGGAATTGACCTGAATATTTGAAGAGGGATTATATTTTAGCAAAAGCAAAACATACTTTATTGTAGACATTTTACTTGGAAATTATGAATCTAAAAGTTCATGAGTGTTTTTCAGATGATGACAATAATTAGGAAATTGAAAAGTTCACGATAAAAAATGGAGTGTCGATGAAAAACTTCCATGAGTGGACAGTTTTTTACAAGGGTACCCTTTTCAAAAAGCTACATAGAATTTTTTCTAAATTGGCTCATCTATAGATTCGGATGTGATATTTCGATTGCACTAGGTCGCTACCTGCACAAACGGCTAGAACTCGAGATATCTTGCTCCAAAGTTTGGTGCATTTTACACCACATCCGCCCTTCCAACGCCTTTCACGTTCCTCCCCATTTTTCACCACCTCGAGAGGCATTGAAAAAATGTGGTGGATGGCCGAGAGGTAAAGCGTGGGAATGGTAATCTGGTCATGCTGAGTTCGATTCCACTTTTTGTCATTTTTCTTTTTATGACTTTTTACAACATGTTATTACTTTTTTACAAGTTTTTATTACATTTTATCGACCTTTCGGATTCCTAGGATCTCAAGGAAGGTGTTGTGACATTTTTACAAACTTTGAATTTTTCAAAAATTGGAAAATTTCTCCATGCCAATGGTGGATGAAAATTTCGAGAAAATTTTTTGGAGTCAAAACTTGTGGAAAACCATCCATTTTGATAAAAAATGGTATTGGAGTGAACCATGTGATAATTGGTAGCTGATAACTTCGAAGGATGGGCACAAGACAGAAAATTTGGTTTCGTTAACCTCTTTGAAATGCTTCTAGTCGTACGAAAAATTAAGTATTTGGGACTTCAAACATCATATTTCTGTCCCGAAACCATTTTCTAAGGGGCGGATATGGTGTAAAATGCACCAAACTTTGGAGCAAGATATCTCGAGTTCTAGCCGTTTGTGCAGGTAGCGACCTACTGCAATCGAAAGCTCTCATCCGAACCTATAAATAAGCCAATTTAGAAAAAAATTCTATGTAGCTTTTTGAAAAGGGTACCCTTGTCAGAGGATTTCTCGACACAAAACCAGACTAGAATTTGATTTTTTATTTAATAGAATTGGATTTGATTCTAGATTCGGAATCCGGATGTTCAAATTCTTTCAAGTTTCTGAAATCCGATTTTGATGATGAGGGACCACAACATGCTTTACATAAACTAAAACTTTCAACGTCTCTTGATACTATCTTGTTCTATAGGTAAACATAAGAACTTCGCTAATTTTTCACGTAAAAAGAATCGGTCATGGTCGAGATACCGCGATAAATGTGCCTTTTCAATATCAACTGATTTTCTCCCTGTGGGCGGAGCTTAGATCAATGATCACCCTTAAAGTAGGATTACAGTCATTTTTTTTAATTTTCTCAAATTAGAATTATCGTTTATTTCATTGTATATGGCAGATAGGAGAAAGAAAGAGAGATACAATTGCTTCAGAACCGGGAAATGGATTAAGAGAGAAGAGATCCAAACCGGGATGGAGTGAGAAAGGTATCAATGTTGCTGACTATAGAAATGATCGTCCTAATTCCGGTATTCACGAAAATAACAATATTTTTGCACAAAAATCGTTAAAACTCGAAAAAATCGATTTTAAAAACGCCAACTTACATTTTTTCTAACCTATTTCAACGCACCTAAAATCGCTGCTCAAAACGCTCTAGAAAAATTTTTATTAACAAATTTTCAATTGTCGCGCCGACCGCTGCCGCGGTATGAGCAGGCAGCGGCGAGCGCGACAGCAGATTTAAATCGGCAGCAGTCGGCACGACAAAGCGCAAATTTGTTCATAAAAATGTTTATATTGCGTTTTGAGCAGCGATATTAGGTGCATTCGAATCTGCGAAAAATTCTGCATTCATTGAACTAGGTTAGAAAAAATGTAAGTTGGCGTTTTGAAAATTGATTGTCTCGGGTTTTAACGATTTTTGTGCAAAAATATCGTTATTTTCGTAAATAATGGAATTGGGACGATCATTTGAGAAAGTTAAAAAGAAAGACTGTAATCCTACTTTAAGTATTATGATTCTTTTTTCCAGGAACATTTTCGCCCAAAGATAACTCTATTTTTCTATTCCAGCCCTATTTATAAGATCAGTGAGTTTGACCTAATTTTTCGCGATCAGGGCCAATCTGAAGTTTTTCGAAGTAGTAGGTATATTCTAATTATAAAGAGCTATCAAGTTTTTCGAAAATTTAGTACGTTCATTGATCGAAACGAGGTCAAAACGGCAATTTCGTTGACTGGATCCCTTATTTTTAAGCATAACTTTTTTTATCAGGTAGCTGTTTTTCACTTAATTTGGGTTACGGTCTTTTACATATATCCTGAAAATTTGGGGACATTTGGTCTATTCCTAAAGAAGTTATGGGTCATCAAAGCAGTGAGAAAGAAATCGGACGAAAAATCAGAACACCCCGCCCTTTACGTGTGGTGGTCCCTACTCATGATGAATTGAAAACAATTCCTTCAGCATTCAAAAAAACAATATTTGTTTCCCGTGAACTTCGAAAACCGATTATTGTCATAATCAATTTCAAACTCTAATAGTCAGTTTCCGAAATTTTCGAATAGCCGTCCCAGTCTCAGTGCCTAAGTTGAAGTGAGTCGTCCAGCTGAAACTTTGAATTCAATTTTACAAAATTTCAATTCAGCTCCGATTATGGGCAAAAAGCCAAAGCCAGTTTCACCTAAATACAAGAAAGAAGTTTCGAAGAGGACTAGAGTCAATGAACTCAGAGAATGCATGAAGAAGCATAATATACCGAACGAGAGCATTATAGACGGGGAAATTAATGTATTTGCAGTTGGATTGAGAAAAGCGGAAGAGGAACTCAAACAGCATGAAGAATGTGTGGAAGCAGAAAGAAACCGAATAAAGTACAAGAGTGAGATGAAATTGGAGATCAGTCCGAAGAAAATGATGGTTTCTGTGGACACACCATTGAAAGTTTCCATGAAATGTTTGGCGGACGAAAGGCAGAAAGTGATTGTTCAACTGAGATCCTTTTTATTCGAGATTCGGAATCCGCGGGCTGTTCAAGGAACCAGATCCCAAACTTATTTTCTTGTGGAACCCGGACAGACAGTCAATTTCGAAATTGGAATCATGAAAACTGTGGTGGGTTTGGGTTTCAGAGGCTCGAAAGCAGAGATGAGCGGAACATTAATTTTAAAGTAGGATTACAGTCATTTTTTATTTTTTCAAATGATCGTCCCAATTCCAGTATTTACGAAAATACCAATGTTTTTGCACAAAAATCGTTAAAACTCTAGAAAATCGATTTTCAAAACGCCAACTTTCATTTTTTCTAACCTATTTCAATAAATGTAGAATTTTTTGCTGATTCGAAAGCACCTAATATCGCCGCTCAAAACGCAATAGGGTCCCGAATCGTTTCAGTTATTTTCTTAAAACACGCAAAAACGATCGAAAATGACAGTCAAAATAGTCATTTTCTTCAAAAACGAAAAAATTCGAGTGTCGGATTTAGCCATAATGGTTGGAAAAACAACAAAAACGTGAAGGTCAAAATGATCAAAATAATCATTTTCCGACTTTTTCACACGTTTCCTACTATTTTCTACTGAAATTCTCAATTGAAAAATGACAAATTTGACCAAAATGATATGTTCGATTATCGAAAATTTTCGACTTTCCACGCAAATCACTAAAATGACTTTCGAAAAAGTCAATTTAGTCGTTTTAATTGGTCGATTCGGAACCCTAAAACGCAGCATAAGCATTTTTATGAACAAATTTTCAATTGTCGCGCCGCCAGCTGAAAACGTATGAGCAGGCAGCGGCGAGCGCGACAGCAGATTTAAGTCGACAGCGGTCGGCGCGACACAGTGCAATTTTGTTCATGAAAATGTTTCTATTTCGTTTTGAGCAGCGATTTTAGGTGCGTTGAAATAGGTGATTATTTTGATCATTTTGACCTTCACGTTTTTGTTGTTTTTCCAACCATTATGGCTAAATCCGACACTCGAATTTTTTCGTTTTTGAAGAAAATGACTATTTTGACTGTCATTTTCGATCGTTTTTGCGTGTTTTAAGAAAATAACTGAAACGATTCGGGACCCTATTGCGTTTTGAGCGGCGATATTAGGTGCATTCGAATCAGCAAAAAATTCTACATTCATTAAAATAGATTAGAAAAAATGTAAGTTGGCGTTTTGAAAATCGATTTTCTCGAGTTTTACCCATTTTTTGTGCAAAAATATTGTTATTTTCGTAAATACTGGAATTGGGACGATCATTTGGGAAATTAAAAAAAATGACTGTAAACCTACTTTAATATTTTGGCTGAGGCGGAAAGCGGAACTTCGCCCACGCCTACTCAGATTTTTCTTCCTAAAAGACAATATTTTTCTGCTACTTTGCTTAGTTTTAGAATTTCAAGCATGAATTTACCGGAATCTCTGTTTTTATCAAGGTTGAAGAATATTCGGAATTCCGCCTTCCGCTTAATTTTTCCCACTTTTAGCGGGAGGCGGAACGCGGAACTCCGCCCATCTCTGCTCGCGAAGATTCTCAAATCCTCCAACATAAAGTTTTCCAATTTGCAGCCTCCCAACTTCTACGAAAGCCAAGTGGTTCCGATGAAAACCCCCGAAGGAGAATTGACCATCTTTCATGGGAGAACTAATAGAACAGATGATTCTCCTGATGCTTGGCGTTTCTCTTGTTTCGGTCGTCCGCAATCTGAAGTTGATGATTACGGCGAGCCGCCTAAAAAGATAGAAGAAAAACCATATGATTGCTATGATTCGTGTCATATGATGAACATCAAATTTTCCGACAGAGATCCGTACGGGCTCTTGGAGCATGAGATGTATTTGGAACGAGATTCGGTGTAGACGAAAGATAGAAGAGCACAATTTGAGAGGATTCAGAGGGAAGAGCCAATGAGAATTGAAAAACAAAGGATTGCGGAGGAAGAGGAACGTAAGAAAATGGAAAAGAAGAGATGTTGTGGATGTTCTGGATGTGTGATTGCATAAATGGATCTTGGAATGAAGTTTCTTTGGTTTATTAACTGTTCCCGTTTCTCATTAATACAAAAAAAATTGCTCCACACATGTTTGAGCGTCTATATCTAGAGAACCAGTTGACCTAAAGACTTGAAATTCCACACACAATCAGATGAAACGCTAGAAACAGAAATACCAAAATATTTCATACAGGCGGCTTTTTTGAAACGAGCGGCATGGCGAAATTATAAGGATAGTGATTGGTTGTGACGTTGGCTAGAACAACGACATGTTTCTTGGTTTATGTATCGCATAGAAGCTTGAAACGTGGCGGAGATACAGCTTACAGCTTTTTTATTTTGTGCTGATTCTGAAAGAGCCCTGAAAAATCTATTGAATTGCTCTTGATTTCTGAAGGGGTTGAAAATTATGGTTTCAAGGAACTGACTAGCCAACGAGGAAAAAAATATTTTTTTTAATAATTAAAGTTTATTTTTAACTATAAACCATTTAGATCAAAGTTAATCATCAATTATTACTACTATTCAAATCCCTGTCGCATTTCGTGATTCTTCCTTTTGTCGGGAAGCATGAATTCATCATTGCATCGAAACGGATTTTCTCATCAGGTGACCTGCAAAAAACATAGATATTGAAAACAAAAAATTTGACGCATTTCTTGTGCCTTGGCGTATTTTCAGTGGTTTTGTGTATTTTCTGGTGTCTTGACGCGCTTCTGGTGCCTTGGCCCGTTTTTAGTGCTTTTGCGCATTTTCGGTGCTCTTTCGCGTTTCATGGCTCCTAACTCGCATACTTGGTGTTTTGACGCATTTCTAGTGATTTGGCGGACTGTCAGGATTTTGGCGCCATTTATGATGCTCTTTCGCGTTTCACGGGAGCTGATGCGTTACTATAATGACTTGGCGCACTTTTAGAGTTTTGGCGCATTTTCGGTGCTTTTGCACGTTTCATGCGTTCTAATTCAATTTTGACTTTGGCGCGCTTCTGGTGCTTTAGCGCACTTTTAGAGTCTTGGCGCAATTCTAGTCTCGGCGTTTTTCCATCCTTGGCGCATTTCTGGAGTTATATTATCTTGGCGCATTACTAGTGCCTTTACGCATTATTGGTGGCTTGACATGAATTTAGAGCTATAGCGAATTTTCAATGCGTTCCTAGTCTTGCCACATTCATAGTGTCTTGACGCGTTTCTGGTGCCTTGATCCGTTTTTGGTGTCTTGACGCATTTCTAGTTATTGTTCCAAACTCACAATGAATTCACGTATGGCTTGAACTTGACATCTGAATGCTCTCTCGCATAGTGAGTGTTCGCGGATCCCGTGTTTCCACTACGGTATCCACATGCGAAGCACTTCCATCGTTTCAGACCCAAATCGAAGAACACATGCTTTCGGCGATTCGATTGAGTGATGGATAGTTCTTGGTGACAGACGTGACATGGACCACGTTTTGTAAAGAAAAGCCTTTCTGGGACAGGAGAGATGGACTTTGGTGCTGGAGGAGTGTAGAGTTCAGCCTGAAACGTTCTGAGGTTTTCTGAAGCACTACGGCTCTGACTAACCTGAAAGTTCAGAGCCAAAATCTGCGCAGGATTCTCTTCAAGACCCTTCTGATTTTCAATTTTCATTGGATTACAGTAATCCTCGTCAACTGGCTCGCTTTTCACCACAGATACAGTATAATCAATTTCTACCCTTTGAATCTTCTCGTAGACTTCTGAACCTCTTGTCTCTTCAGAACTTGTATGCCATGAAAGCCCTTCTTCGTGTTTCGGCTCAATACAATATCCCGGGTTACTGTATTTGAATGTTTCTGAAGGTTCGATTTTCGGTATTTTTGTTGGCGGTGGAGATGGGGTACTGTAGTCTTGGGATGGTGGAGGAGTGAGGGGTTCAGTGATGCATTCTTGGCTATCTGAAAAATCAGGTTGTTGGCGTGTTTTCGGTGCTGGCGCATTTCCGGTCAAAAATATCCCCAAAACTCACCAAACTGTCGTAGAGCACTTTTCAAATCATGTAAAGCCACGAATTCGATCGATTGAAGGAAGTGAGTTCGCCGAACGGCGTAGATGAGTCGACCTTAACTATGAGGTACATTCTTTCTTTTAACGCTGATTTAGAATATCAAAAATGCTCAGACAGAAATCGGATTATGACCTCAAAAATCGACCGTGCAATGCTAAAAACACAAAAAATGTATTGGTCGGCAGAGTTTTTGAAAAGTAAGTGGAGCAATTTTTCTTTGATAATCGATGTCAAAACTCCAAAAAAGTTCAATGATTGGGGAAAATCAAAAAAAATGGGGAAAAGAAAAAGAAAGACTAAAGACAGAAACTTCCGACTGAACGAGAAAAAATGAAACATGAAGAACCCGAATATTATTTCACAGATGGATGACCATTGTAGTTTGATGATAATGATGACAAGACAAAAAGCTTTAGAAGTTCACGGGGAATAACACAAATAAATTCAGATTATTGAAAAATTAGAATATTACTTGGGTAATCCAGAACGTGAACTTCAAAGGTCGAGTATTGTCATAATCAACTTCAAACTTTCAGTTCCCAAAATTTTCGATAAAACGTTCCAGGCTCAGTGCCAGAGACAAGGTGAGTTGGTTTTCTCCAGCTGAAATTTTAAATTCAACTTCAAAATTTCAGTTCTGCTAAAAGTATGCCCAAACCTGTGGTAAAAACCAAAACAAAAGGTCTGATTTCGGCTTCAAAAAACTCGAAATCCACTGACACCAAAAAAACGGTGCCGAACTGTGACGGATGGTACGACCCACCACAGCATCTCGTTGAACAAGAAACATTAGAGAGAGAAAGACGGGAACAAAAAGAAAGAGAAAGAATAAAATACAAGAATGAGATGAAAATGGAGATTAGTCCGAAAAAAATGATGGTTTCTGTGGATACACCATTGAAAGTCTCGATGAAATGTTTGGCGGAGAAAAGGCAGAAAGTGATTGTTCAACTGAACTCGTTTTTGTTTGAGATTGTCAATCCGAGGGCTGTTCAAGGAACCACATCACAAACTTATTTCCTTGTGGAGCCCGGACAGACAGTCCATTTTGAAATTGGAGTCATGAAAAAGAATGTGGGTTTGGGGCGAGGTAGAAGGCGCAAGGCGCAAGGCGGAAGGCCCGACGAGCTACCTGAAAAGGATATGACGAAATTTTTTTTCGTTTTCAGTGTTTTTGCGCATGTGCAGTGTCTTGGCGAATTTTCAGTGCTTCGGCCCATTTTTGGTGTTTTGGCGCATCTCTAGTATCTTGACGCCGTTCTAGGACGTTGGCGCATTTATAGTGACTTTGCGCATTTTTGGTGGCTTGACCCGAGTTTGGTGCTTTTGCACGTTTTTGGTGTTTTGGCGCATCTCTAGTATCTTGACGCCGTTCTAGGACGTTGGCGCATTTATAGTGACTTTGCGCATTTTTGGTGGCTTGACCCGAGTTTGGTGCTTTTGCACGTTTTTGGTGATCTTGCGCGTTTTATGGGTCCCAGTGCGTTTTAGTTTCGACGCGTTTCTGGTGCTTTGGCGCATTTTTGGTGCTCTTGCGCGTTTTATTGGTCCTATGCGTTGTGTTTCTAGTCTAGGCGCATTTTAGTGTCTTGACGCTTTTCTAGTGCCTTGGCGCACTTTTAGTTTTTTAGGCGGAAGGCGGAATTCCGCTCATCTGTGTTCGCGAGGGTTCTCAAATCCTCCAACGTAAAGTTTCCCAATTTGCAGCCTCGAGGTTTCTCCGAATCGCAGGTGCCAGGGTTGAAAAAACCCGAAGGAAAATTGACCATCTACCATAAGGAAACTACAAGAACAGATGATACTCCTAAAGCTTGGCGCACCTCTTGTTACGCTCCACCGCCATATGAATTTGATGATCCCGACTACCCACGTGTGAAGGATACGGCGACAGAACCATATAAACATGATTGCACTGATTCGTATTATATGATGCAATTTGAAGAGTCCGAATGGAGTGCGTACGGGCTCTTGGAGCAGGAGGTGTATTTGGAGCGAGATTCGGTGTTGACGGGCAATAGAAGAGCACATTTTGAGAGGATTGTGAGGGAAGAGCCAATGAGAATTGAGAAAAAAATGATTGAGGAGGAAAAGGAACGTAAGAAAAGAGATGAATGTTGTGGATGTGATTGCTCTGGATGTGATTGTGTGATTTCATAAATGGATCTCGGAATGAAGTTTCTTTGGTTTATTAATTGTTCCCGTTTCCCATTAATTCAAAAAATAGCTCCACACATGTTTGAACGTCTATATCTAGAGAACCCGTTGACATAGGTAGGGACCGCAACGTGAAGGGACGGAGCTTGAATTTTCTTCTCTCGAGGGTTTCATCGCTACTTTGGATGCCTGAAACTCGGCTCTAGATGAACCGAATTGGACGAAAATAGGTGGATACTAAGGTTCCGAATCAGACTGATTTTGATTTTAAAATCGATTTAAACTGTCATCGATATAATCGATCACGTGAGAGATCGATTATATCGATTAATCAATTATAATCGATATAATCAATCGATTACATCGATCTACGAAAAATGAATAAAAGAATAAAAAATGAATAAAACAGTGTTTTACGTGAACTTCTCAACAAGATTTTAGTGAAAATTTAAAGATTTTTTTCAATTTTCTTCAAGAAATGAAGTTTTATGAAATCAAATTTGATTATTTTGATTGTTCTGATTATTTTTGATATTTTAGAAATAGTCGGTTTCTGATTATTTTGATTATCATGATAATCAAAATCACGTAAAAATCAATCATGATCAAATCGATTCGGAACCTTACAAGGGATGCCTTTTCAAAAAGGCCCATAGAATTTTTTCTAAATTGGCTCATTTATAGATTCGGATGAGAGCTTTTGATTGCACTAGGTCGCTACCTGCACAAACGTCTAGAACTCGAGATATCTTGCTCCAAAGTTTAGTGCATTTTACACCATATCCGCCCTCCGAACGCCTTTCACGTTCCTCCCCATTTTTCAACGCCTCGAGAGGCAATGAAAAAATGTGGTGGATGGCCGAGTGGTAAAGCGTGGGAATGACAATCTGGCCATGCAGAGTTCGATTCCACTTTTTGTCATTTTTCTTTTTATGACTTTTTACAACCTGTTATTAGTTTTTTACAAGTTTTTATTCCATTTCATCAGCTTTTCTGGCTTCCTAGGGCTCTAAAGATGGTTTTTTTGACAATTTGATAAACTTTGAATTTTTCAAAATTTTGAAAGTTTCTCCATGCCAATGATAGAGGAAAATTTCGAGAAAATTTATTGGAGTAAAAACTTGTTGAAAATCATTGGTTTTGATAGAAAAATGGTAGTGGGGGATACGGTATGATGTTTGAAGCAACGAATCCATGATTTTTTTAATGACTAGGATCATTTCAAAAAGGATAACGATGTCAAACTTTCCGTCCTTTGCACTTTCTTCGATTTTGTCAGCTACCAAATATCACATGATCCACTCCAAACCCTTTTTCTATCAAAACCAATGATTTTCAACAAGTTTTTACTCCAATAAATTTTCTCGAAATTTTCCTCTATCATTGGCATGGAGAAACTTTCAAAATTTTGAAAAATTCAAAGTTTATCAAATTGTCAAAAAAACCATCTTTAGAGCCCTAGGAAGCCAGAAAAGCTGATGAAATGGAATAAAAACTTGTAAAAAACTAATAACAGGTTGTAAAAAGTCATAAAAAGAAAAATGACAAAAAGTGGAATCGAACTCTGCATGGCCAGATTGTCATTCCCACGCTTTACCACTCGGCCATCCACCACATTTTTTCATTGCCTCTCGAGGCGGTGAAAAATGGGGAGGAACGTGAAAGGCGTTCGGAGGGCGGATATGGTGTAAAATGCACTAAACTTTGGAGCAAGATATCTCGAGTTCTAGACGTTTGTGCAGGTAGCGACCTAGTGCAATCAAAAGCTCTCATCCGAATCTATAAATGAGCCAATTTAGAAAAAATTCTATGGGCCTTTTTGAAAAGGCATCCCTTGTTAGTGGATACAGTGGCGGAAAATGGTGAGGGTCACTTCATATTTTCGTTTATAGCTTTGCTCAAATATGTTCAAATTGAAAACAGTTCACAGTTCAATCAGTTCAATCAACACGAAATTTGTCATGTCTATTAACAATATGATTGGGAGTAGAACACATAGTTTTTTTTTAAATCAAAATTCATTCTGGGCTCCAGAATCCTTCCTGGTGTAGGCGTGATCCAAAAATCAAAAAAATAACTTTTCCTATGGTTGGTGAATTATCTACATTTCTTATGCAAAATATTGATAATAGATCAACTAAGTACCAAAAAAAGTTTAGTTCACTTTCGATTATCGGCTCCTGAGATATGGGCGTTAGAGCTCAAAAAGACACGTTTCGCTTATTGATCATATCTCGGCTGAAAATAGTCTCTGGATCCTAAAACTTTGGGAAAATATGTATTTCAAGAAATTCTACCAAATGGCAAAAATTTTGAGCAAAAAAGTTTTTTAGCATGTATTGACCACAGTAGGCCAAAACCGGCTCTGTGCATCGCGAAAAAAAATTTTGCTGGGACCTTTGTGGGCAATATGTGGGAATTATGCTGGGAGGTAAACGGGAGGTACATGGGACCTGCTCGGGAGCTAAATGGGAAGCGCAAAGAGTGCTGCTGACACAACTTATTTGTGGGAACACTAAATTTCAGCTATCTAATTAGATTCAGCGGAAACGACCCAGTTTTTTTGCAATACTAAAAAAACTGGTACGGGTCTCGGTTTTTTGTCCGTAACTAAGTTGGGAGTGGCTAGGACATATATTTTTATTTGATATTGTGGAAGATAGAGAGATTCTATATAAATTCTGAAAATTTCAGAAAATTTCACAATTGCCGCCTAATAATAATCTAGGTCAAACATGAGACATTCATTTTTTCTAGAAGGGCTTGAATTAGTACAACTTTTTGATAGGTTACGATAAAATAACTTTTCAGTAGCCTACTCCCAAATTTTCAGCCATTTTCAACTATTTTGAACATATTTTTGATGGAAAAGTTTAGACCACATCCGAAGACTCAGTCAGTTTTTGGCATTTTTGAGGTCATCGCAGTGATTTGGACACATAATTTTTTTACACCATCGGATACTACGTTAAATTCCGGTCAGAGTGATAGTTTAAAATCGAAAATCCACAGTTGCCGAAAAAAGTTATGCATGTTGGCTTCTGCGATTTCCTGCAAAATGGCTCATTCGGTGAAAAAATCTTCTGGTCAGAAAAAAAGTGACAACCACAATTACGTGTAAAACTTTTCGATGCACTTTTTTAACGTCACTAATAGTCTAGTGGATATGCCTTCTGTTTACTAAAATTTACACCCAGGTTCGACTCCACTCGGAAAATTTTTGTTTTTTGAAGAAAAATTCACGTGGAATTAAATCAAAAAAATACATGCGGCGAAATTGCAACTTTTGACCCCGCCTTCAAAACCGTACCTTATGCATCTCCCTCAAGAGAAAATCTACTGGGAGCATCCGTCGATAAAACGGCTATAACTCGAGAACCAGTAGACGTAATGACTTGAAATTTGGACAGGAGTCTTATGTCAAAGAGCAGAACATTCTCAGATAAAAAATCTTGAAAAACAGTGTTTGAAAATTATGTTGCGGTCCCTAGACATAGGACTTGAAATTCCATACAGAAACAGATGAAACGCAAGAAACATGCATACCAAAATATTTCATACAGACGGCTCTTTTTGAACTAGCAGCATGGCGAAATTATAAGGATAATAATCGGTTGTGAAAACGGCACGAACAAAAACATGTTTCTTGGTTTATGTAATGCATAGAAACTTGAAACGTGGCAAAGATATAGCTCACAGCAAAACAAAATAAGAAAAAAAATTTTCCAATCAACAAAGTTCATTTTTACTTTCAAAAATATGAAATAGTAAAAATCTTGTTAAAATTAGATTGAAATTAGATCGAAATTAATCATCAATTATTACTACTACTCAAATTTCCATCGCATTTTGTGGTTCTTCCTTTTGTCGGAAAGCATGAATTCATCATTTCTTCGAATTGGATTTTCTCATCTGGAGATCTGAAAAAAAAAAACATTAAAGTAGAAAATAAAAAGTTGGCGCTTTTTTTAGTGACTTGGCGCGTTTCTAGTGCTTTGACGCGTTTCAAGTGCCTTTGCGCATTTCTAATGCTTTGTCGCACTTTCAGAATTTTGACGCGTTTCTAGTGCCTTGGCGCACTTTTAGAGTATTGGCGCATTTCTAGTGCCTTGGCGTGTTTCTGGGGTCTTGACGCGTTTCTAATGCCTTGGCGCTTTTTTTAGTGCTCTAGCGCGTTTCTAGTGTCTTGACGCACTTTTGTTGCTTTTGCGCGCTTTCAGAGTTTTGGCGCATTTCTAGAGTCCTAGCACATTTTTGATTTCTTGGATCTTAATTTGTGTCTTGATGTTTTTCTAGTCTTGATGCATTCCTGGTCTCTTGACGCGTTTCTAGAGTCCTAGCGCATTTTAGTGTCTTGGCGCGTTTTTGATGCTTTGGCGAAGTATCGGTACTCTTGACGCGTTTCTAGTGCCTTGGCGCGTTTTATGGGTCCCAATGCATTTCTAGTCTTGACGCGTTTCTGGTGTCTTGGCGCACTTTTAGTCTTTTGACCTATTTTCTGTTGTCTTGGCACGTTACCAAAGGCATGACGCGTTTTCCGTGCCTTTCCCCATTTCTAGTTCTCTTTCCAAACTCACAGTGAATCCACGTATGGCTTGAACTTGACATCTGGATGCTCTCTCGCATAGTGAGTCTTTGCGGTTCCAGTGGTTCCACTACGGTATTCACACTCGGAGCATTTCCATCGTCTCAAACCCAAATGGAAGAAAACGTGTTTTCGGCGATTCGATGGAGTTATGGATAGCTCTTGGTGACAGACGTGGCACGGACCGCGTTTTGTGAGGTAAAGTTTTTCTGGGACGGATGGGATGGATTGTGGAGCTGGAGGAGTGGAGAGTTGAGCCTGTAATTTTGGGGTGCTAGACTGTTCTGACGGATTCTGAAGCACTATGGCTCTGACTAACCTGCAAAATCTGCGCAGGATTCTCTTCAAGGGCCTGCTGATTCTCATTTTTCGTTGAACTACAGTAATCCTCTTCAACTGGCTCGCTTTTCACCACAGGTACAGTATCATAGATTTCTACCTTCTGAATCTCATGGGCTTCTAAATCGTTTTTCTCTTCAGAAACATGTTCCTGCTTGATACAGGATCCCGGGTTACTGTTTTCAGAGGACTCTAAATGTTCAATTTTCGGTATTTTTGGCGGTGGTGGAGATGGGGTACTGTAGTCTCTGGATGGGGGAGGAGTGAGGATTGAAGAGGTGGATTCTTGGTTATCTGGAAGAATGATTAGGGGTTGTTGACGTATTTTTGGTGCTGGTGCATTTTTGGTGCTGGTGCATTTTTGGTGCTGGTGCATTTTTGGTGCTGGCGCAAACCTTGTTCCCCAAAACTCACTAAACTGCCGTAAAGCACTTTTCAAATCATGTATGGCCACGAACTGGATCGATTTGGAGTACATGAAGGACGTCAGTTCGCCGAACGACACGGATGAGTCCATTTTGACGACGAGGTACATTTTGGAGGGTCTGAAAAATAGGGAGGGTTACTGTAGTTGCTTAAAATATGTGAAAATTAACGCTGATTCTGAATATTATAACAAAAATGCCAGAAAATCGACATTTTACTCCGAAAATCGACTTCAAAATGCCAATATATATTCAAAAGTGGCCGAAGTCAATTTCTTTTGAAGATTTTACAGACTGAAAGAAAATTATTCTGAATGAATCCAAAGTTTATTCTGCAATATGGATAACCATCGTAAATATCTAATCAATAGGTTGTATTGGAGTAAAAGATATACCATCCGGACTCAACAATAATCGTAAAATAAGACCCTTATACCGCCCTTGCCCAGGGCGGTATACTGGGAGGAAAAAATCGATAAGTGAAGACAAAAAGAGGGGTTGGGGGGGGGGGGGGGGGAGGGGGATACTGTAAATATGAACAAAGGGAAGAAAGAAAGAGAGAGAGTGTGAAAAAAGTGGAGGGTGCAGAAAAAAAAACATTTTAAAAAATGACAGAATCGAAAGCAATCATGCTCCATTGGACACCCAGGACTTTGAAATTTAGGCCAAGATCTGAAAACAGTTCGGTTTCCCAAAATTTATTAAAGTACTGTATCGTTTATTCAAAATTATTTCAAAATATAATAGTAATACCAGAAAAACTGCAAAAAATCCACATAAAATAATACGGTACCGAAAAAATGTGTTGTTTATTCAAGGTTATTTCTAAAATAGTAATTTTTAAAAATGAAACTCGACCGCACTTGAATACTTTTAAAAAGGCGCGAAATTTAAATCACAAATTTTTTTTCTTATAAACTGTTTTTTTTCTAATTTCAATTTTTTTAAAAGTTGATTTTACATTTAAATAAAAGCCGTTTTCCGAATTCTTATTCCCAGTTTCTCCGAAATTCATAATCGGTTAAAAATAAATACCATTTTCTCGAAAATTTCTTAACTTGATAATCCTCCCAAAATTTTTAGAATTGCTCATTTTTGAACAGTGGTATGTGAAAAAAAAAATGGAAAAAATGACACTGACTGAGTGGAAATTTAATTTAGAAAAAAAAATCGGTTTTGTTATTTATTCTCGTTCAAAATTTAGTTAACTTGAAAAATTCAATTTTGAAAATATCCACTGAGTCTGTGGCATTCTTCCAATTTTTGCATACCACTTTTCGAAAATGAGGAATTCTGAAATTTCCGACTCTGAGTGTAATTTTTTGTTCCCTGGAATTAGTCCCGAATATCAACTATTTTTTATGCCAATTTATAATTTTTTTGAGTAATTTTTGATGGAAAATCAATAAATAAACAATCCATTTTTACAGAAGATTGATTCCTCTTTTGGTCCTTCTCACCACTAATTTATTTTTGCTCGGAATTTTAATTTGTGATGTTGCGAGAATGATTTCAATTTTTTCCCTTTTACCTATAAGTTTTTGGAGGATTATCAGATTGCAAAATTCTCAAGAAAATGGTATTTATTTTTAAAGGATTCTGAATTTTGGAGAACCTCGAATTTGGTAAATAATGAAACGCTCACCTGTGGTACATTTTGTTGAAATCAAAAAAAGAGCAGATTATTTAGAGAAAAAAATTTGGTGATTTGAATTTCGCGCCTTTTTTAAGAGTCTGCAAGTGCGGCAGGGTCTCCACGAGATTCCATAAAAACGATATATCACAATTTTACAATTTTTCAGCGTTCCTCCAAAATCCTACCTCACCTTTCTATTGCTTTACGGACTGGACCGTTTTGGTTCAAATTTTCAAGAATTATCCATATATTTCAGTATAACTATGGCAGTTTTGAGAACTTTGATCGTGAAATTTCCACTAAATCAAAGGTCAGATTATTGTTTATTTTCGGAGTTTTCAAATCATTCTTGTCTCCAGAATCTCCCCACTAATCAATTCCAAATACAGTATCCGTCTTGTTATCCTTCTCTTCATTCTAAATATTCCCTTCTGTTATCTAAACTTTTCTTTAAACAAAATTGCCGAGTTGGATTCCTGGACTGCGCCTTCAAAATGCAAGAATCTTCCTAAAAATTTTACTCAAAAACGGTACGCTCCCACAGAGACACTCGAAGAAGGAAGTTTGCGAGGCAAAATTTGGTTTATTGAAGGAACTGTAAATAGGTTAGTGTCTGCTGTGATACTGCTGATTGCCACGGGATTTTTGATTCTAGAGCTGAAGAAAAACAAGAAAAGCTCGAATAGTCTGAAAAACCAGAAAAGGTGAGTTTTTTGGTTGCGAAATGGCTCGTTGCGAAACGTCCTGTCTTCAGCAATGACCGTACAACAAAACTGGTGACCTTTATGACAGTATCATTTCTAACTTTCACTATTCCCAGTGGATTACTGTACTTGGCTGGACTATTTTATTTCGATATTGATGGAGTTCAGTGAGTTGGTGTTTCTCGACGAAAAAATGTTGCTCATTTTTTCAGAGGCATCATCAGCAATGCTACGGATATCTTAATCTTACTGTATGTTATCAATGGTTCTCTACATTTTCTAATTTGCATGTTGATGTCTTGACAGTATCGGGATACTGCGAAGAATCTCTTTTGCTGGAAGAAAAAACAAGAAACGGAACAAGTTCTTTTGAGAACTGTCACTGTTAGCAAAGTTTCATAATTTTGGATTTTCGCATTTTCCTCTTATTACTATTTTGATAACCTTGAATAAACGCTACAGTACTGCAGTGAATTTTGGAAAATTGAATTCCTATTAGATTGGGGGACTTGAATTGGTGTCCAATAGAGCATGATTGCACATAGTACTGTATAATTTTTTATTAGTTGCAACCTCTGTTCCTATGTTCCGATTCTTTCTATCTGACTATTTCTCAGATTTCTGAAAAAAGAGGTTAACATTTTGGGTATCTAGTAGGCTTTGGGGCTCCGGGACATTCCGCAGCCGGACTTTTCGCAGCCTGACATCTCGCACACAAAAAAGCACTATTTTTTGAATTAATTGTCTCAAAATGACTGCAAAAATGGAAATAATGTATGAAAATGACCACTGTCATTGCTAAATGTCTATTTCTTGTTCATTTTGGGACAATTTATGCGAAAAATAGTGCATTTTTGGCTGCGAGATGTCCGGCTGTGAAATGTCCGGCTGCGAGATGTCCGGCTGTGATTTGTCCCGGAGCCGGCTTTGGTGCTACAATGGAGTCACTAAACTTCGGAATTCAAATTGTTTTTCAAATGTTTTTTTTTTCCAAAAATTTAAAATCCAAAATTTCATCAGAAGGAATCTCTTTCTCATGCCTACTGAATCCTGTTTTAAAAAATGCGCTTGTTTTTGTGAACAGACAATCAAGATAATTTAGCATTCAATTTCCCTTCCAGCTTTAGTCATTTTTTTCGGATTTTAGCACACATTATCTGAGAGACTCGACTACTGACCTACTACCAGTATGCACACAAAAAAAAGTGACCATCTTGAAACGGTTTATATTGAATACCAGCCTGCTTACCGCAGGCTGGATTCGCGGCGTTGCCGCTCAATTTTGCTTAGTTTTTATACGCCACTGGCCCGTTGGTTTCTGTTTCACGTGTAGCACAGTGGGTATCGCGCTGCATTGCCGCGCAGTAGTCGCGGGTTCGATTTTGTGGCGCGACCGAATTCTTTAACTTTCGCAAAACTAAAGCGGACACCCTGACCAAGACCGGACAGAAATCCTAGCGGATTATATATAAGTAAGACTAGCGCCGCTTCGCGTCGCTGGACACGGCTGCGCCGTGTTACTTATAATGAAGTGTTTACTAAAAAGTACGAAGGTTTTTCAACGAAGAGCAGTTTCGGTTCAGAGTTTTTAAAGAATGACAATTCTACAGAACTCGAAATCTGAAACAAGAAATGAGGCGGCATACAGTGAGGGACCGTAGGCCCCGAATACAATTTTAATTTGGGCCAAAGACCCATCCAGTGAGGGGTTGTAAGCCCTGAGTGTAACTTTCATTTAGGCATAAGAATCGAGAAGCTAATTTATTTGTCAAAAGTTTATTGTTTTCTATCCACCTGTAGTTAGGGGGTTGACGCGGTTAGGATGTGACTCGCGAGAAGTATCTTTACGGATTGGTAAAGACTAATTTTTGCGAGCATTCGTCCGTGTGCTCCGCACACCAAGTTTATATTTTTTTTTCGATTTGGGAGGAGCGACACAGTTATAGTCTCTCGAAAACCGAATAGGCATATATTCGTCCTTGGAAACCCCGATAACATTCGTTCAATTCCAACTTTCCCGAAATTTATATAAATATTCATTTTGTTTCCTCGCGTTGAGACGAACAGAATAATATAAAATGTTACCAATCTATAATAAACAGTCGACATCAATCGAGAGCCGCGTCGGCCAGTATAGTTTGGCTACGCCCTCGAACGTAGAGGCCTGCACTTTCTGGATTTAGGGAGAGAGAGCGGCGGATAGCGTCTTCGGCCTTCGGCCGATTCCGCTAGACGCCGCTTCGCGGCGAGCAGGGCGTGTCCCTCGAAGTTACTGTGTGTTTGTACGACCATTTTGAGTCAAGTTATGACAAAGTGAACTTTTAGAGGTGTTACGGGCTGACTAAAGATTGTGTGGCCTAACGTCCCTCACTGAATGGGAGTTCGGCCCAAATTAACTTTTGAGGAGATAAATACAATGTACGAAGAAATAAAAAGAAAAATGACAAAAGACGGAATCGAACCCTGACCTCTAGTTTACTGACGCAGCCCGCTAACCACTCGACCAATCACCGCACACTGAACACGCCCTCCCCATGGCATAGAGGAGGGTTGGAGAAGGGGGAACGTCGTTCAAAGGGCGGCCCCGATGAAAAATGAAAATCTCATTCACCAAATCTCGGAACAAAATTTTGGAAAAATCGCAAATAATCTCGAGTTCTAGTAATTTTCTAGCAAAGTAACACACATTTTCTGTATCTCTGCAAAATTCTATATTGGAAAAATGTGAAACTTTCTGAAATATTCTTGATGTTTGCCTGAACCATGTTTTTCCTAATTTTCCAAAAATTTTTCCACTAAAAAATTTACAAAATGTATATGTTCCATTCCGCATTTTTATTGCGCATCTCTCCAAAAAAAAATTTCCTTCCAACTCCCAAAACTGGCCGAGAAACAAGCGAAAAACGAAAAGTGGGCGGAGCCTAATTTGGGGAGGGAAAGAGCCATTTTTCGACCGTATCTCGGTCAATTTTGCGAATTTTGAAAATGTAATTTTTTCAATCACATTCTAGTGCTTCAATTTCTATGCTCACCAAAAATCAGCTTGATACCTTTTTCCGTTCTCTCAGAAAACGCAAAAAAGTGAAAAATTGGTTCAAAAAAGTGATCCTCATACTTTTATGGCTGGAATTTTTATTTTTTAAGATATGGTTTTCGTTCTTTTTTCTTCCCCTAGCCAGTTGTATTACCAATATATAGCCCAAATTTCAGACCTATAGCTCAATTGCCCGAGCTTGTGCAACGATCTGAACAAAAAACTGCCCTTTTTTCCAAGCCAAACTTTTCGACCAAAAAAACGACTTTTGGAAAACGGAGCATATCTTGGCTCCAAATGATTGAATTACACTGTTTTCTAGGTCTTCACAAGCGGAGCGAGACGTTCTATTCGACAAAAAAAAATGATCGAAAATGGTCCAGTCAAACAAAAGTTACGAACGGGTCAAAATTGGGCAGAAATTTTCGGACAATTTTTTTGACACATTTTTGTGTGACATTTACTTAGGCTCCGCCCACAAGAAACGCGCAGCCCCATTCCAACGCGATTTAGGGAGAGAGGGCGGCAGATAGTGATAGTACTGAATGTCCAAAATACAACAATCCAGTTTTCAGCCAAATCGGTCCCTGGTAGGCTGAACTAGGGTCAAAAAACTGAAAAAATGAAAATTTTTTCCTGATTGAGATAATGATGAAATCTTTTTTGCAATCAATTGCTGACATGTTTTTGAGCATTTTTTGTGTTTAAACTTATTTTCTATCTCTGCTCTCTTATATTGAAAATTTTGAACAAATGTGAATTTTAGGTACTTTTTTTCAAAAAATGAATCATTCTAGCTCAGGGACCCTATTGGACAATAAATTTTATTGCAGATTCGGAATCTGCGTTTGATTTTACATAAGATACACCTAGTGGGGTTTCCCATTTCTTTCTCCGAAGTTTGGTTTTTGGCTGAAAT
This sequence comes from Caenorhabditis zanzibari, assembly GCA_963966625.1. Lineage (NCBI taxonomy): Eukaryota > Metazoa > Nematoda > Chromadorea > Rhabditida > Rhabditidae > Caenorhabditis > Caenorhabditis zanzibari. The sequence continues at coordinate 16,802,063 of OZ016472.1, read as the reverse complement.
AGCTGAAATTTCGAAAATTTTCATGGGGTTCCCCCTTATGAAAAAATCGAAAATTTTCAAATCGCTCCAAATTGGTGAGAGCGGTTCCACTAAACATTAGGAAGTCAATATGAAAAGCGATTCGACAGTATTCACATTCTAGCCAAGTTTCAGTTATTTGAATATTGCTATAAAGGAGGTGGCCCCATAGCGCTGGAAACAAGTATGCATGTCCCTAGATGTTTAAAATATGTTTTTCAATGCTCACGAAACCTCTCACATCAATTTGGAGCGATTTGAAAATTTTCGATTTTTTCATAAGGGGGAACCCCATGAAAATTTTCGAAATTTCAACTATTTCAGCCAAAAACTGAACTTCGGAGAAAGAAATGGGTAAACCCCTTTAGGTGTATCTTATGTAAAATCAAACGCAGATTCCGAATCTGCAATAAAATTTATTGTCCAATAGGGTCCCTGAGCTAGAATGATTCATTTTTTGAAAAAAAAGTACCAACATTTCACATTTGTTCAAAATTTTCAATATAAGAGAGCAGAGATAGAAAATAAGTTTGAACACAAAAAATGCTCAAAAACATGTCAGCAATTGATTGCAAAAAAGATTTCATCATTATCTCAATCAGGAAAAAATTTTCATTTTTTCAGTTTTTTGACCCTAGTTCAGCCCACCAGGGACCGATCTGGCTAAAAACTAGATTTTTGTATTTTGAACATTCAGTACTATCACCATGCTCAATATCAACCGTTTCGAAGATGGCAACTTTTTTTTGTGTGCATACTGTTGGTTGACTGTCTCAGATAATGCGTCTTAGAATCTTGGGATCTAAAAAATCTAAGAATCCCCGACCTCTAAAAAACTGAAAATCTAAAATTCCTACAAAAAATGCACCTCCAAATGTTCATTTACTACTCTCTTTTTCAAAATCATAGACACTTCTAATTCGTTTTTTTTTCTCTCATATTATCCAATATTTTTTGCTCTTCTCATGGAGCCGGTGGAGCCGGTGGAGCCGGTGGAGCAGTAGCCGAAGCACCCTGAGCTGGAGACGGCTTTCTGGTTCCGGGATCTTTGAGGAAGATGACAGGGAGACGACGGCAACCTGGAAATCGAAGTTAGACTGGAGTACGGTGGAGCGCACTTTTAACTTGATGATTGCAACATTTTCCCAACCTTAGCTGGATCAAACCTCGAAAAAAAGAAAAAAATTTCTGAGCTTTTCAAAAATATATTTCGTTCAAAACATGGCTAAGATGAGAAATGATCGTTTAAAGGTGGCATAGAAAGAGTTGTTCTTGGTTCCTAGTAATCGTGATTGGTACGATAGAGCGCATTTGATTTAGTACGAATTTTATATAAATTGAAAGCTGAATTTGAGAGCTTTCCAAAACTATTTCTTGTTTAAAAAATGGATGATTTTAAGCCGAGAAATGATTGTTCAAAGAGTGCCCAGGGAATGTTTTTCGAAACTTCATTTTAACTCAAAATATGATCCTTCAAAGTTGAGCCACACTTTTAACTTTAAAGGGTATTTCGAACAGCTTTAATTTCTCCCAACTTGTTGCAACTTCGCCCCACCGAACCCCCGTCCAATAGAGCGCACTTACCATCCGCATCCTTCAATCCATTCTTCCAAAGGTCCGGTGCGGCGCGCGCGCTTGGCGGCGCGTTTTTATGATAGAACGCAAAATAGTTTTTCTTCCCGATTGTCTTTTTCTGATCCGTATTATTGTGCCAAAGCGTGATATTGGCCAGCCCATTCGGATTCACAAACGCCATCGGTGGGTCAACCATGAAGATTTCGACCGACGTGCAACGAACTTTGAATGTGATACGATTGGCCGTCGGATTGTGAAGGCAAAGAACCACGCAGGTTCGGCGGCCGATTGGGGCGAATGGGAACTCGATCTGGAACGGATACGATTGAAATTTTATTGAGGCATCGAATGATCATGATTTTGTTGTTTTTAGCCATTTCAAGTTGTTTCAGACCCGATTTCCTAGAGAAGTTTCAGACGAAATTTTAAAAATTGACGATTTCTCGAAAAACTTCTCGATAAAATTTTCTCGACAATTTTTCGAAAATATCGTTATAAAATGAAAAACTGAGCCGTCTGAAAATTTTCCGGACGAAATCAACCGAAAAATTTGGTTTCGAATCATCGTAGCGAAACGTTTTATTTTGAAATGACTCGTTGCAAAATATCACAGTTGCGAAACGTCCCAATCCCATCTTTTACCTTATTCAAATTCAACGCCAACTTGAATACCGGATCACTTGGCTTGTTGGCCATCGCAGGGTCCGCACTGGCGCCAGCGTCTTCGAATGGGAGAGATTGCTGAAAAAATTCCATTATTTACGAAAATAACAATATTTTTGCACAAAAATCGTTAAAACTCGAGAAAATCGATTTTCAAAACACCAACTTACATTTTTTCTAACCTATTTCAATGAATGCAGAATTTTTCGCTGATTCGAATGCACCTGATATAGCTGCTCAAAACGCAATAGAAACATTTTTATGAACAAATTTTCAATTGTGACAGCAGATTTCAGTCGGCAGCGGTCGGCGCGACAAAGTGGAATTTTGTTCATAAAAATGTTTATATTGCGTTATGAGCAGCGATATTAGGTGCATTCGAATCAGCGAAAAATTCTACATTCATTGAAAGAAAAAAATGACTGTAATCCTACTTTAGGAAATTTTCAGAATCGAAAAGTTTCCAACAAAACTCTCACCTTTGAAGTAGCCATTTCACACAAAATTTAGAGAGCGTTGACAGGTTCAGAGATCAAGGATAAAATTTACGATTTCAGCGAGAATAATGTTTTTCCGACAAAAAAAAAACAAACATTTTTATAGGAGAACGTGGAAGATGTGGTTGAAGATAAGGGTGCTGGAATTCTCGATAGAGCACGTTTTCAGAAGTGAGAAATAAGAATGGGAGGCTGTTACGGTTGCGAAATGTGCAGTTGCAAAACATCACGTATCTCAGAATCCGAAAATCCGATAATCAATAAAGCCTCCAGTGGAGCGCTCCAAATCTAACTTCATTTAAAAATTATGAACAATTCAAAAAAGTTCAAACATTCCGTCATATTTCTTCATCGAGTTGTGCCCTATTCTCTCACTGCGTCGGTGTCTCCAAATTCGAATTCAAACTTTTCGGAACCTTCAGAACATTCTGAGTGGGCGTGGCCTGAGCATCCTGCGAAGAAGCAGTCGGATCGAAGTGCACTGGAGCCAGCGCTGTATTTTCTTGATTTTGAGCTGAAGCTTCTGCAGGTTGTGGAGCCGCGGCATCAGACGTCCCCGGCCGGGCCCTGTCAAAAAATTTCCCTAAAAGTGTACTAAGGTTTCATTCAATACTTTCCCAATCGAACCTTTCATTTAAATATAATTACTACTTTTCGAAAGGAAATTTGGAATACCGTTCAATAAGCCACAATTTGGACGACAACATACCGTTTGGGCATCTAGATGGCCTAGAAAGTTTTGAAATTACCGCCCGCTGGTCTCGAAAAATCCGAGTTCGGCCATCTAATTTTTTGTCCTATTTTCGCTGTTTTTCTAGTTTTTCGGCTAGTTTATTTGAACAAAATACTTTAATAAGGAAAATATATTTGGAAATTTGAAGAAAAGCAGGAAAAGTGCTGAATTTAACTAAAAATGAACTGAGGGTTGACCTTAAAACACGCATAACTTGGCTCATAAATCGAGTTCGCAAAAACAAAAGCTACCAACGAAGTTTCAAGAGTTCAGCTTTCCAATGATATACTAATCCAATTTATCTAAATTTTTGTGGATGTACAGGGTGGCGATTAAGTATACGGACTCTTTTCGAAAGACTGTTGTCGCCTGATCAGGAGTGTTTTATCGAAAATTCCAACTGTAACAGAAACTAGAATTAATTGATTAGTCTGGTTCTATTGCTCAAGCTACCAGATATTTCGTATGCGTTTTTATGCTAACTTAGCCGACATCTTCCGAATTTAGTACTGAAATTCCGCTTTTTGAGCTGGTTTTTTGAGGACTTCAAATTGCGAATACGAAAAAACCAATTCAATAGCATTTGGTCATGGCACTCATTATTGTGAAAAATTAACTTGAGGAAGTTTCATAAAAAACTGAGTGAGAAATATCGAACCGCGCACTAATAATAATAATAATATAATCGACATAAGGGGTTTTGGTACTTTTGGGTGAGAGAAAAAATAAATTTTTTGCCTCAAACTTTTGGCCTTTTTGCTTCCACTCGCCCTAACTAACTGGATCGTAGTTCTTTGAAAAAAAAATTTCGAGTTTCAGCCCCTAAGCCTGAGCCTCTAAGCGTGAGCCTCTCAGCTTAAAGGTGGTGGGACAGCAAAACTTTAGTTTTTCTGAAACCCCTGTGAACTGAAGCTATAGATGGTGTAAACAATATGCCAACTGTCCTATTTTGGTTGATTTTCAGAAAACAGGCCCCAAAAAAGAAAAGTCGTAAGGTTTGATGCATGGTACGCATACACTAGAGTTCCGAATTGACGTGGTCGAACAACTAAATCAACACACGTCGAGAAATGACTATGTTCGACTTAGTCGGTTGGTCAAATTTTTCGATAGTTGGAATTATCGAAAAAATGACTAAATCGATTTCGTCGACTTTCATTTTTCGTCAAAAGATATCATGTGAGATAAAACTGACTATAATTTTCGTCGTTCTCGTCATTTTCGTCATTTTTTGTCATTTTCGTCATCAAACGTGGTCAAAATAAATCAAAAAGCCTATACATGGAATTTTTCGTGGCAAGGAAACGTGGCAAATGAAGGATCTATTAGTCATTTTCGTCAAAAGCCACTAAGCATTTCATTTTTTTGGTCACGTTTTGACTAAAATGACTATATCTGATTATCACGTTTCGTCATTCCTTGAAGAAATGATAATTTTGAATATCATTTTCGTCATTTTATCACTTTATCAAAAATGACGATAATCGATTCGGAACTCTAGCATACACCACAACTGACACGCTCACGCAAAAAGGCGCGATTTTTCCCCTTAATTCCCCCCGAGAAAGTGCTGTCTCGCCACCTTTAAGCCTCTAAGCCTGATTCTCTAAGCCTAAGCTCCTACGCCTACAGATCTTAAAACCTGTGGATCCTTAAAACTTTGGATCCTTGAATCTGAGGATGAGAATTCAAGAATCATTGAATCAAAGGATCCAAGGATACAGGAAACTGAGGACCCTCGAATCCAATAAAGTGTTTGAGAGCTGTGGGATTGCTGCGAACATGCTCTGCGCCATTTTGGTGAATATTGCTCATTCTAAAAACAAATGAATTGAAAAGGATCAGCAATTAGGAACGTTTATATCTTAATTTTGTAAACTGATGAATGGACTAACAGAGAAAAGAACGGGTGAGAGAGAGAGAGAGATTTAGAGAAGAGAGATTTGGAGAAGAGGGAGGGGAGGGGGGTTGTGTGTCTGGGGAAAACCAGTGAATGATGGATGTGTCACATTGAATTTGATTTTTTCGCAAGAACATACTCTAAAAACAATCAATTAAACAGACGCTTTCTTGATATGAAGTGCGCTTTCTTGATATGAATTTTTCTATAATCAAAATTGCATTCAAGACAAGCATCCGAGCTTGGAATCGAGTGACGGTGAGTGAAACTTCCGATTCTTCCAGCTGGAATATTGGCTCCAAGTGCTCGACCGAATGATTCAATTGGTTCGGAACTGTTTTCTATTATGCATTCTTCGAAGATTGTAGACGATGAGAGCATCTGAAAAGAGTTTTTTTGAATACTAATTGTAGCCAGCAAATAAATTTTCGACATAAGCTTCTATTCGAAAATCACAAATTGAAAAGACTTACATCACGAAGTCTCACAATACTCGGTGCACTCATTGTAGGAAACGAAACTTTGAAACTTTTAAGATGCTCAAAATGAACGAATTCGTTGAAGTTTCTCATCGTAGTGAACTGTAGGAGATTGACATGTTCGGCTTTCTTGAACTGTTCGGTTTCGTAAATTGGATCTTTATTCCCAGTTTGACCACTCGGTGCTACCAATGTAAGTGTCTTTAGCTCTCCTGGCACCATTTTTGAAAGAAGGGCCATTACGGGAGCTCTGTCTCCACATCTAACTTTCAATGACATAACATGCATTTGCTCGGGAAAACTCTCGATTTGTGCGGATAACAAATCATCCAAGACCACGGAGAACGTTTTAATTTGGGCGTTTGGTAGTGCCAGGGCTTGACGAAAATTTCGGAGGCACAGGCTCAGATAGTGTGTATAGACCTTTTTCCCGGGACGTTCATTCTTATGTACGGTACATGAACCAAAACCATTATCGATATATTCAAAGTATTTTCCGTCCAAGCTAAACGAATAACCGGGTATCGTTGATTGAAAACTGATCTCCTCGAAAATGGGTGAATGGATATCCGCAGTTCTCTTGAATAGTCGATTCATATTGCGAAGGTATGCACTGAAAATGATTTTGTAAGAAAATGATCATTTCAAAACGAACATACCATTCAACTGGATCCAACTTTTTGAATATCATGCTGAGAACTTCCGGTGGCAACTCGACAATGGTTTTTTGCTTTGGTCCGGTGCTAAAAACGAATGATTTTGAATTTTCAAAAGTAAAATCTTCCTTACCTTGGATCGTGATCAAAATCCATCTTTCCATGATAAAATCGATAATACCAATACTCGAAATCCGTGTAATCTATAACATTGTCACCGATGGTTTTACAGAAATTACGGTAGGAATCGAAAATTGGTTTCTCCTGTAGCATCTCATAAAGAATGCATGTTTTGACGTAGTTGGGGTTGCTCGCCACGGGTTCTATTCGTTTTGCCATGATTGTCTAAAACTTGAGATGAATGGAAGGTAGTGGAAAAATATGATTGATGACTGTGTAATGGAATCGATCTATCGGTAGTACTTCTTGGGAAGGTAGCACATACACGCGCGCACACACACACACGAGAGAGCGGAGAGTTAGAAATATGAATTGTAAAATCACAGGGTCGCAGCGCGGTACATGATTCGAATTGCCACGCAAATTTTCGCATGCGGGATGCGTCGCGTGTTAGGTGCGCGACATATTCGCTGCGTAGCGACTCAATTTTGTTTTTCCTACGAGAAACTTCACAGAATTTGAATTTAGCGGGAAACCGCATGATGTCTGCGTCTCTCTCTCTCTCTTGTATTGGCCGTGCGACAGAGCACGCTTTCTCGATGTACCGTTCTGCGACCCTGTGTAAAACTCGAACACAAGATGTTCACATTGCTGTCAACCGGAAGAGGAGAAATGACAATTCTACTGTCTCTGGAGTCGCAAATCCTTGAACAAGTTGACCAGAGCTGTATCTAATGTGACCTAATTAGAGACACTGTCTTATTTTACAATTATTGGTTATCGATTTACCCAGTTGTAAATTCTGCATGAATCATAGAATTCAAGACACTCATTTTTAATCTTACCTGCTATCAAAATATCTCCTCAAAATATCCTTGATTTTCACTTTTACTAGACTCCATGAACCAAAAATATGGTTTAGAAATGTCCCAGTCTTCATATTTTTTTTCAATGATTGCTTTTTTTTCAAAGAAAATCGTAAAAAACAAACTAAAAACTGTCCAATTTTTTAAAAAATGTCACAGCCCTTGTGTCCAGATGTCCTCAGAGATCGTCACTTCATCATGTATGACGCTTTAAAAAAAAATGATTGTCTTGGATTCTACGACTCATAAGGGATTTACAATTGCGGAAATCGATGAGTAATGATTGCAAAATTTGACAATGTCTCTAACTAGGTCACCAAAAATCGATATATCCAAAATAGGGCTCTGTTCATTCGATATCAAACAACACCCTGCTAAACTCTACTATCTAGCTCGTCGCCGTCAAACAAAGCTGTGCAAGACTCAAGAAGACCTCAGATGAATCGCAATCCATCGTGGATTGGAATCTGAAGTTCGGAAGCATCTCAAGCAGATTCATCAAACAAGGATTGAAGAGAGGAAGAGAAAATTGGAAGTGGAGCAGAAGAAAAGCGAAATTGAAACAGTGAAACCAGAGAAAATAAAAAACTATGGGGACCCATTTGGAATGAACGATTTTTGGACCCCCGGACACTTTAAATTTCATTTTTTAAGAGATTTTGAAGTTCTGAAAACGGTAATAAAAACATTTTCATTAAAGAAAACTGATAGAACTAATTATCGAACACTTTTCTAGTCATGAGCACATCTAGAAAAAGATTATCAGACAATCTAGAATCCACTTCCAATTGTTGGCTCGATTTTCGGATTTCGAATCTTCGAACGTTTGGTTCGTTTGGAACTTCAATTGATGATTTCACAGTAAGTCTTCTTCTCAAAGTGGTCAATGTGAAATCGTATTTGGCACGGAAGTGGAACACTCTCATAGTGATGTTTGGAAGGAGAAGGGTCTGAAAATTTAGAAAATAGTTTTATATGAAATATTCTTACTTCTTCTATGCGACTGTGTAAACTGCGGTGCCGCTGACCAGTTAGCCTTCCATGAACCTATCCAAGCCCAGCCATACAATTCCGTTTTTGGAATTTTGAAAACCAGACAGGTTTGGTGGAGTGGATTCTCCTAATCTCCCAATCAGGGCTGTGTGGCGACAAAGTTTCGGCAACTTATTCAAGAATAACTTTTTTCAGAGGGATTGGTTCCTTATTAAAAAAGCTATCGATTGGTTAGACCATCGTCAAATTTCATTGAAAACTAACAGAGTTAAGCCCTGTGTTGCCGACAAGTTGCCGAAAAAGTAACCGAAATCGGGAACTTTTTGGCAACACAAGGACTAACTGTTACTTTTCGATGAAATTTAACGGTTCCATGTATAACCAATCGATAGCTGTTTTAATAAGGAAAATTTTTTTTGTTAACCCTATTTTTACCCGATCTACCTGAAAAAAGTTATTCACATTTGAATGCGTTGCCAAAAAGTCGTTGCCGCACTGCCCAGTTGACCTATTCCCACTTTATTGTATAACTTTCCATTACTCACCCTTCGAAACCGCATCACATCCGCAATTTTCATCTTTTCTCTCTGAAAAAACTCCACAAAAACAGAAGAGCATCCCAAGAAACTTTCCAAAGGAAACCATTCAGGTTCTCCTTGATATAACTGGATTCTGACGGATTCGGCCAATTGACATTGCTCCAAAAGTCCAATTGTTCCAAGTCTATTAACATGTTGATCCTTTGTTTGTTTTGGAAAAATCCAAACGCGTTCATTGAATTCCAAAAGTACTTGATCAAGAAGTTGCGATTCTAGATACGGTAGAACTGCCATTTCTCCTCTTCCGGTTGTTGTGACGATGTGAACAATAGGTGTTCGAATTTTACAATTCATGTTTCGAAACTGTTCAGCTATTCGATCCTCATTGAAATTGTCAGTTTTGAATGCAACGTACAGTTTTTTCATAGTCAATTTTCGATTCTTCACAACCAGAATAAGATCTTGCAATGCCATATCGATATGATTTGCATCACAGATTGGTCTAAACCGTCCTTGATGAACAACATTACATCCAGGATAATATCGATTGTTGAAATCATAAAACGATTCATGATTGTAAGTTATTTGATGATTATCAAACCAAAGATTTGTACAATTGTTTTCAATTACTATCGAAATGAATTCGAATTCGGGATTATAGCAATCGACGAACCATTGGAAGAATTTGTTCACTTTTCGGAGGACTCTTCTGGAAATGAGATAAGAATCTAAGAATCTAACAATCTTCCCTTACCTCTCCATTAAATTCAAATTCTTTTGAATCATTGCGAGAATCTCGTTTGGCATGTCTAGTAGTCGACGAGGTTCTGGGTCTTGGCTGGAAAATAAATAGGATATTGCATTTTTGTCTAACGAAGAATCATAATTCCATTTGCCCTAGTGTATGAACTTTCTTGATTTCTCGGAAAAAAAGTCCCAGGAAAATTAATGATTCGAACAAGTTTTGAAATATTCATATTCAGTGCACAAAAACTAATATTTGGAAAGAAAAACTCAACCCAAACAATGTAATGTGGTTCTTTTTTCCAGGCAATATGCGCTCCGCTGCACTAGGCGGCGGACTAGCGTTTTCGGAAAGCTCTTCCACCAAAAGGCCTGTATTTGATGGAAGAGCTTTCCTCAAACGCTAGTCCGCCGCCTAGTGCAGCGGAGCGCGCTTTCGCTGGAAAAAAGAACCATAAGAACTTATCCCCCCAAACCTGCGATCATAGTCCATGTCAAACTCTCCATTGGAAAATCTCATAAACCAAAATTCAAAATCCGGATAGTTCAAGACATCATCACCGAATTTGCAGCACATTTTCTTATAAGAAGAAAAAATTGGTGCCGTATGGATGGCTTCGAAGAAAATGTAGTGTTTGAGAGCTGTGGGATTGCTGCGGACATGCTCTGTGCCTTTTTGATAATTATTGCTCATTCTAAAAACAAATGAATTGAAAAGGGTCAGCAATAAGGAACGTTAATATTCAAATTCTGTGGACTGATCAATAGATGAACAGAGAAAGGACGGGGGAGATAGAGAGAAGAGAGATTAGAGAAGAGAAGAATGAGGTGTCTGGGAAAAACCAGCAAATGATGGATGTGTGAGGAATGAGATTGGAATCAATAAAATAGCAAGAATAGAGAACAGAAATGTTATGATTTGCTACTTAGCTATGATTACTTTTGGGAAATTGGTCAAAGGCATGTCACATATCAGTATTATTACATATTGAGTTTGCAATTACGCTTCATTGCACTTTTATGATAAACTACCTAGAACAAAATCGAACGAGTAAATCTAGAAGATAGACTGGAATCCAAAATTTTCGATATTATTCGTCTAGCAGAGCGCAATTACAACCCAAAAACCTACAAACAATTCAAATTCTATTCGATTTATAATGAAAACAAACAAAAGTACCTCCTTCCCAAGAGAAACTACCATCACAGGGTCACGAGCGGACTACTCGAGAAAATACGCTCAGTCGCACTTCAGTTGGCCCAATGCCAAAAAAAGTTTGATGTGCAGGCCAACTCAAATCTAAGTTAAAATCCGTATCTGTGAAATGAGTCGCTGTGCAGCCAGTATCGCGTCGCCCCGCCCCTTTTCCCGCCGATTCAAATTAAAAAAACATTGAGTAGCCCCGTTCTTGCGGCCCTGTGCACCATTGATCAATCCAAACACCTTCGACGGTCACCATTATTTTTCCACCCCCTTTCCATTCATCATGGCAAAACAAATAGAATCCGTGGCGAGCAATCCGAACTACGTCAAAAAATGCATTCTTTATGAGATGCTCCAGGAGAAACCAATTTTCGATTCCTACCGTAATTTCTGTAAAACCATTGGTGACGATGTTATGAGTTACCCAGATTTCGAGCATTGGTATTGCCGATTTTATTATGGAAAGATGGATTTCGATCATGACCCAAGGTAAGAAAGATTCAATTTTGAAAATTCAAAATCATTCGTTTTTAGCACCGGACCAAAGCAAAAAACCATTGTCGAGTTGCCACCGGAAGTTCTCAGTATGATATTCAAAAAGTTGGATCCAGTTGAACGGTATGTTCGTTTTGAAATGCTCGATTCCTCACAAAACCATTTTCAGTGCATAACTTCGCAATATGAATTGTCACTCAATTCCAAGCTCGGATGCTTGTCTCGAATTCAACGTGAATAAAGGAACAATTCTTATCAAGAAAGTTCGCGTTCCTGTTGTCTAATTGATGGTTTTTACCTTGCTCAAACCACCTTCCTTTCTTCTTTCAGAATTTTGGAAAAAAAATTAAATTGGTCATATTTCTTCGAAGCTTCTTGAGTTCTACCAGAGTGTAGTTGTTATGTACTAGTTTTCAATGAGGTGAATATACTACAAACAAGTCTGGCAAAATCGAGGCCGCGGCCGGCCGTTGAATTCGGCCTTCCTTTCAAAAATAAGTTCTTTGGATCGAAAAAGCCCTGGGCCGCCCGGCCGTCGTGAGGTTCCATAATCAGAAGTACCCTAATAGGGTTGTTCTCTCATCGCCAGTTTTTAACACTAAATCTGTGATTTAAAGTCACTTGAGAGTTTTGCCAGGAAATTTTTGCAAGATATGAATAAAAACCGGGAATTACTAGAAAAGAGCAAGAATTCTAACTAACTCAAACTAAGCATAGTACTGTTGCGTTTTTTTGTATTTTAGTTTTTTCAGATATTTCATATACTACAAAATACAAAACAACGAACTACAAACACTACAAACTATCATGGCCTAAAGTACCTGAAAAAAAAACAAAAACTCGTGTCAAGTGTAGCCAAATGTTTGTGTCGAATGTGTTCGTTATGCCTAGTGATAAGAAACTTTTTCAATATAAAAGCAGCACCCCCTCCACAGCATTACCCACTTTTCATAATGATTCTTATTATTTCTATTCTATGTCTTACTGCACTTTTCACTTTTCTTCTCAAACACTCTTCTGGAAACTACCCACCCGGACCCCAACCCCTCCCTATCATCGGAAATATTCATAACCTAGCCTACCAAACTTGGAAGCATCGAGGGATCGTCGGTGCATTGGATTTCTATCGAAAAGTAAGTCTTTTTCAGAGAACTACAGTAATCCGAGGGATATTAGAGATACGGAAACGCGTTCACGCTATGGTTGGGACCGATACCAACAGTGAACATAACGGATTTCGATTTAGCACATGAGATATTTGTGAAAAACGGGAAAAAGTGTGCGGATCGAAAGTTGGCTCCGATTCTTGAGCATGTTTCAGGTAGGCGAGTTACTAGTATTGTAATAGCATAAGTGTACTATGGTACCGTAAGCCTACTACAGTACCAGAACCGTATCTGTGGCCCAAAAAACGTAACCCCCATGGAAATATGACCTCCATTATTTGGTAATCGTACCAACTACAACTGTAAATTTTAATTTCCAGGAGGTCTCGGGCTCCTCACAGCAAATGGAGAAAACTGGGTGGAAATGAGAAGATTCACACTACACGCGTTTCGAAAATTGGGCGTTGGCAGTGGCGCGATGGAAGCAAAAATAATGAAAGAACTCGATGGAAGGTACAGTAATCCTTACTTCTCACAACATTCGAAATTTTGAATTCAGATGCGCCGAGCTGGACACGGAAATTTCAAAGTCTGGAAAAGTTATTGTTCCTGTGGATTTTTTCAACTTGACAGTTGGTAGTGTTATCAATAGTTTGCTGGTTGGAAAATGATTTGATGAAAATACAAAAGACGAGTTTTTGACGATCAAAAAGCTATTCGACGACTCTACTGAAACGTTCAACTTGTTCGATTTGAATGTTCCTGTTTGGTTTTTGAAATGGTTCTTGCCCGCGAGATTTGAACTGACCTGGAATGCAAGCCAACGGATTTTGAGTCATGTTGGAAAAGAAGCCGTGGAGAGAATGAAGAAATTGGAATCGGGAGAATATGAAGTAGACTTCGAGGATCCGAATGATTTTGTCGATTGTTTCCTGGCAAAAATGATGGTGGAGAAGGAGAGAGGGGAAGACGGACATTCGGGATATAAGTGAGTCGAGAGTTCCGATGCTGTGATTCTGAAATAGGCTTAGAGGCTTAGGCTCAGAGGCTTAGGCTTAGAGGCTTAGGCTTAGAGGCTTAGGCTTAGAGGCTTAGGCTTAGAGGCTTAGGCTTAGAGGCTTAGGCTTAGAGGCTTAGGCTTAGAGGCTTAGGCTTAGAGGCTTAGGCTTAGAGGCTTAGGCTTAGAGGCTTAGGCTTAGAGGCTTAGGCTTAGAGGCTTAGGCTTAGAGGCTTAGGCTTAGAGGCTTAGGCTTAGAGGCTTAGGCTTAGAGGCTTAGGCTTAGAGGCTTAGGCTTAGAGGCTTAGGCTTAGAGGCTTAGGCTTAGAGGCTTAGGCTTAGAGGCTTAGGCTTAGAGGCTTAGGCTTAGAGGCTTAGGCTTAGAGGCTTAGGCTTAGAGGCTTAGGCTTAGAGGCTTAGGCTTAGAGGCTTAGGCTTAGAGGCTTAGGCTTAGAGGCTTAGGCTTAGAGGCTTAGGCTTAGAGGCTTAGGCTTAGAGGCTTAGGCTTAGAGGCTTAGGCTTAGAGGCTTAGGCTTAGAGGCTTAGGCTTAGAGGCTTAGGCTTAGAGGCTTAGGCTTAGAGGCTTAGGCTTAGAGGCTTAGGCTTAGAGGCTTAGGCTTAGAGGCTTAGGCTTAGAGGCTTAGGCTTAGAGGCTTAGGCTTAGAGGCTTAGGCTTAGAGGCTTAGGCTTAGAGGCTTAGGCTTAGAGGCTTAGGCTTAGAGGCTAGAGTTCCGAATCGATTATCGTCATTTTTGATAAAGTGATAAAATGACGAAAATGATATTCAAAATTATCATTTCTTCAAGGAATGACGAAACGTGATAATCAGATATAGTCATTTTAGTCAAAACGTGACTAAAAAAATGAAATGCTTAGTGGCTTTTGACGAAAATGACTAATAGATCCTTCATTTGCCACGTTTCCTTGCCACGAAAAATTCCATGTATAGGCTTTTTGATTTATTTTGACCACGTTTGATGACGAAAATGACAAAAAATGACGAAAATGACGAGAACGACGAAAATTATAGTCAGTTTTATCTCACATGATATCTTTTGACGAAAAATGAAAGTCGACGAAATCGATTTAGTCATTTTTTCGATAATTCCAACTATCGAAAAATTTGACCAACCGACTAAGTCGAACATAGTCATTTCTCGACGTGTGTTGATTTAGTTGTTCGACCACGTCAATTCGGAACTCTATTAGAGGCTTAGGCTTAGAGGCTTAGGCTTAGAGGCTTAGGCTTAGAGGCTTAGGCTTAGAGGCTTAGGCTTAGAGGCTTAGGCTTAGAGGCTTAGGCTTAGAGGCTTAGGCTTAGAGGCTTAGGCTTAGAGGCTTAGGCTTAGAGGCTTAGGCTTAGAGGCTTAGGCTTAGAGGCTTAGGCTTAGAGGCTTAGGCTTAGAGGCTTAGGCTTAGAGGCTTAGGCTTAGAGGCTTAGGCTTAGAGGCTTAGGCTTAGAGGCTTAGGCTTAGAGGCTTAGGCTTAGAGGCTTAGGCTTAGAGGTTTAGGCTTAGAGGCTTAGGCTTAAAGGCTTAGGCTTAAAGGCTTCGGCTTAGAGGTTTAGGCTAAGAGGCTTAGAGGCTTAGGCTTAGAGGCTTCGGCTTGTAGGCTTAGGCTTATAGGCTTAGGCTTATAGGCTTAGGCTTATAGGCTTAGGCTTATAGGCTTAGGCTTATAGGCTTAGGCTTATAGGCTTAGGCTTAGATGCATTGGCTCAGAGGCTTAGGCTTATGTTAGGTTTATATGCCTAGCTCATATCTTTTCGGGGAACCTGTGCATTTTTCCTGTCACCATCACCTTTCAACAATCGAATTTTCAGCATTGAAGCCTTGAAGATCGTCCTCCACGATCTCTGGCTAGCCGGACAGGGCACCACTGCCACCACTCTCTACGTCGGATTCATGAAACTCGTCAACCATCCACACTTCATGATCCGAATCCGTGAAGAGCTTCAGAATCTCACTAAAAGCTCCAGAAGTCTCACTCTTCAAGATCGCCCGAAAACTCCATTTTCAACGCGACGATCGCTGAAATTCAACGACACTCATCGATTTTGAATGTGAATTTTTGGAGGATCAATTCGGAAAATATCGAATTTCAAGGATTCCACGTGCCATCAGGAGCCATGATGACAGCTCAACTTGGAGTACTTCATGTGAATAATGAGCTTTTTGAAAATCCGGCAAGTTTTGATCCGGAGAGATTTTTGAAAAACGAGAAACTTCAACAACAAACTATTACGTTCGGAATTGGAAAGAGATCCTGTGTTGGAGAGCAGTTGGCGAAATCGGAACTCTATTTGGTAGGCTTTTGTAGTTGAAGGATTACTGTAACTTTCGATTTGCAGGTATTCGGTAATCTTTTACTCCGTTAGGATATAAGGGCTCACGGAGCAACTCCGACGAATATAGACGTTTTTCCTTATAGTTCAGCAAGGCTACCAGACACTTCTGGAAAACTGGAATTCGTTAAATTATAGATTGTCTGCCAAATGAATCTTTTCTGTATACATTTTTCACGACTACAAATATTATTTTCTTCTTGGAATAGCAAAAACATTATTACATCATGAATACTCTGTCTGTTCTCTGTTCTTTGATTTACGAGTTTGTTTCTGTTTGAAACCAAATTTTTGGAATTATTTTCATACCCATGGGAACACTATGATCTGAACAAACAAGCCCAGTTTATTTCCTGTTTTCTAATTAGTTTTTCTTCGAATTTCTCAACCTTCCAAAGTTTTTTCTAACCTTACTGGTCTAAATGGACGCTTTCGATGCTGAGTTCCAAATAACTTATGAGAGCTCATTTCTAGAAATCAATAAAGACTATCGGCAATTATGGTTCAAGGCATTTCAGATTTTCTAGTAATTGGTTTATTAAACAAAATTATGAGAAACATCAAAATAATTTCAGTTTTGTCTCACATCAAGTTAGACGGTTCTACCTTGGATGCTCAGTGGTGGGAGCCTTGTTGAATATTTTTCATTGTCTAGTGCTCTCTCGGAAGTCGATGAGAGCCATGACTACGAATATGTTCCTTTTGGTAATCGCTTTTTGTGACTTTTGGGCAATGGTGTCTTTTATAACTCCTGAAATTAATCATTACTGGAATCTCTATCAGTTGGACAACCTACCAGATGAATGGTAAGCGATTCGTCCAGTCTCCAATGGTCCAATGAAAAAGGGTACAGCGGGCTTTTAGGAGATATTGACCCAAGTGGTACAATTTCTCTTACAAGGGGAGAACGTGGTAAGTGTCAAAGAATAACTGGAAAAACCTCTAATGTAAAATAGGAATTGACTGTGCCAACTTAAGAATAGTTAATCTTATTGTACCCTTTGAGCCAATGTATCCTAAAATATCGGTCTCGGGTGTCGCTGGCAACTTTAGGTCGCAAGTTGGTCGGGTTCCGGGCAAGACGGCTACTAAAGCCCACCAAGGTCCGACAAACTTCGAATTTGAACGGGCCGGAAGTTGCAACTTCCGACCAAAACCTGACAAACGTATGCGCTAAAGCCGACGAAAAGTCAACGTATGACCAAAAGCTGACCTAGGTCCGACCTAAAGCCGAACCCCCTCATCTTCCGACCAAATGGCCGGCCGTGCGACAGCCTTTCTCCTAATTGCCCAGATTTCAATAGTATATGTTCAGCATGTCTCCTGACTCCTATTTCTCCGCACTCCTCCAGAATGCAATTTACTGCATCCGCACAACGTCACAAGAGCTATCAGTGTATTCAAGTGTGGTCATGGCTGTGTTGAGAGCCATTATCATCAAGTATCCGCTTGATCCAAGGTTAGTAAGAAAGCGTAATCCCAACATTGCTCTTTTAGATTCTCTTCTTTGATCCACTCCAAGAATGGTTTTCCTATCATTCTCATTCTCATTCTTCTCAACATCCCATTCTTTATTCTGAACTACACACAAACCACCATAATATCAAGTACCTGGACCGCGCCTGAGTACTGTACCAATCTGCCGGCAAACTACTCGCAATCGCTTTACGAGTTGTACCCGGTGAACTTATTTGGTGCGCTAGAAGACCGCCTGCAAGAGAAAATAGTTATGGCGGAAGCAGGATTCAATAAGGTGGCGCCGGCTTTGGTACTGCCTGTTGCCACGTGTTTATTGGTTTGGGAATTGAAGAAGAACAAGAACAATTCGGAGCGAATGAGGAGTTCAGGAAGCAAAGAGAGGTAATACGCTGTTGCCGTCGTCGCTCATCTTCAGCTCAGTCTTAGCCGTAGAATCTTGTCTTACGGCTAAGATTGGGTTGGAATTTAGCAATGGTTAGGCACCTTCTGGAGCGTGTCGGAGCGTGTTTGTACGTCAAAATGTGCCCATTTTTCAGCAGTGATCGCTCCACTAAACTCGTTACAATCATGACCATATCTTTTCTCATTTCTACATTACCGAATGGTTTCACATATGTGTGCGGACTGATTTGGATCAACTATGAAGGGATATAGTGAGTGCTAAAAGATGAAATTCACCATCTTAGCCATGTTGAATTGATACTGCACATCACAGTTCACAAGATTGCCTAATTTTTAGCTCAACTTTCCTACAACTATACAACATCTTCACATTGCTTTTTATCATCAATGGATCCGTTCACTTTTTTATATGCTTAGCAATGTCATCTCAATACCGAGACAGCGCTAGAGAACTATTGGGGGTTCAAAAGAAGAAATCAAAAGTGTCTGTCACTAACAGAAACTTAACTACAGTGAGAACAATGACATGACTTCCTCGAACGTTGTAAAATAAAGATACAGAACTATTTCATCAGAATAGAAAAGAGAATGATTAATTATCCATAATCTCATACAAAGGACACTCTTTTCCCTTCAAATTCAAAGATTTCGCAACATGTCCACAATCTTTTACAACTCCAGACGCCTTATGGACTCCTTGAAGGATCCCCATAACCTCCATAATTCTCAATTGACAATAGTCCTCTCCATTCTTCATTTTCTCATAATCCGTGAGCTCCTGGAGCACCAACTTCCGCATTTGAAGACACTTCTGAATGCAGTCTTCCGATTGTTCTTGTATTCCAAAGTCCCAATAGATAAGGGCAGATAATAAGAGGATTTCTGAGAGATCTGGTTTCACGTGATCCATTGGGAACTTTAGATTTCGAGTGGTGGAGTTCCAGTAGGGCTGGACGATTCTAAATATGTGAAAGTTTTTGCAAAATCGTGGAAACGTTTCAAAAAATGCAGAATTTTTTGTTGATTCGAACGCACTTATTATCGCTGTTCAAAACGCATTTTGAAGCGAGTTATCAGCATTTGAAGTTTTTCGTGAAAGAGACGCAGAGAAAGCAGACCCTCTCGTTGCCGAAGAGACGCAGAGAAACGAGACTGTGTCTGTGTCTCTCTCATCGAAACTGCAAACGGCCATAACTCGCTTCAAAATGCGTTTTGAACAGCGATATTAGGTGCGTTCGAGGCAGCAAAAAATTCTACATGACGATGATTTGAAAAAAAGACTGTAATCTTACTTTAATGTATCCAGCCAGACAGAGTCCTCATTTTTGTGGTTATCCTTGTAGAGCTGGTCCAGATGAGATGGATTGAAAATATTTCCGTTAGCAAGGAAGTAGGAGGGAGAGCCTAAAAGTTTATAATTTTTCACAATGGCCTAGAAACCGAAAAATTTGTTTTGATGGCCTAGAATACTGTATAGGGGCTAGAAACTCCCAAATAGATCCGGATCCTCGTAAAATTTATACAACTTTAATGACCTAGAAGTCCAAAAAACTCACCAATAGACCTAAATGTATTTTCCAATTGTACAAACGGCATCATAAAATTATCGGTCAGAATGTGTTCCTGATCTTTTCCAATCAATATTTTCGATTGAAAGATTGAAATTATACATTTTAAAATCAGCTTCATATCCATCTCCAGAACTTGACTGAATTCTTCATATGTGCAAAATTTTGGCTCCTTCTGAAAATTTGAAAAATTACTCTAAAAATTTTTGAAAACTTCACCTGCTCTCCAAAAACTTGAACTCTGCATTCTTTCAATTTTCGATATCCCTCTTCTAAATCCGCCAAAATTGGTTTCGATTTTTCCAATTTTTCAGAATTCGATTTGACTCTAGATTCCACTAAAATTTCCATCATTCCAGAATCTCCACATTTTTGAAATCGACAATTTTGACAAGTTTTTCGAATCGATTTATTCAATTGACATTTTCCAGTGCACCTTTGTTTTGAAATCTCAGTTTTTGAGAGCACTTTTCGACGGAAAAATTCACCGCAGGCTCTGAAAATTTGTTGACCATTTTTATACTCATTTTGAAGCTGAAATCAGGTCAATTTCAAAAATATAAATTTCTCAAAATTGTTAATTTTCGAGCTAGAAAAATGGTTTTGGGCTAAAAATGTATGAAATTTTATGGAAAAAAACATAGTAAATCCAAATAAAAACTCACCTACAAGAAATTGCTCCAAATCGAATTGTATTCGAAACGTCTCCACAAACTAGACAGTTTTGAATAGTTCCTTTTTTGGTCATTTTCAATGGAAAAAACGCAAAACTTTAGACAGAAAACACTTTTTGACCATTTCAGATAAGATAGTATAGTGAGAATGAGAGACGCAGAGAGAAAAAGAAAAAAGACAGGTTTTCTTATCTACTTCGCTACATAGACTACAAAATACAAAAATTAGAAAACATCGAGAACACTATTCTGGGGATACTGTAATTTTGATTGTTTGCTCGAAAACGAGAAGCTCAGAGAGCCAAAATGTTCACAAATCATTTTTGGAAAAAAATCCGAAAAAAATTGTAACAAAATGCACCTGTCCAAATTGTTTTGATAATGTAGGTGTAAGAACGATTTGGGACTACAAACTACACGGAAATTTCGAATTTTTTCAGAGATTAGACTACTTCAAGGGTTCAGGTGATGTTCGTACAAGAAAAGTTAACTCTGAAGAACCAAAATAATTCTAGTTTTCAATACTACAATATTCCCAACTGTGCAATCTGTTCAAATATTGCAAAAAATGGCAACAATTTTTTAAATTTTACCTTATCAGTATCACAGTGAGCAGTTGTGCAAAGTGGGAGGCAGACCAAGTACAATTTTGATTTCAGTATAAGATGATTCAGGGGATTTAGAATTCTCACTAGATTCAGCTCTTCTGTTCTGGTCGTAACAGTGAAGAGGCTCACCAAAAAACTAATCATGATTGCAATATATCGATCATCTTGGCTCGGTATGCTCCACAAGCGCAAGCTGTTATTTGGAGGAGATCTCAACTGTACTAGCTACAATGGAACAGCGGTGAGTGAGTGGGGTGTCTGCTACGGGTACAGCATCACAACCGGGTGCGCCACGCGGAGGCCAACAGGCGCGCCGACCGAGGGCATATAAGAGGCGGCATGAAAATCAGCCCCCATTCTGCCTCGAATCAGTTCAGAACTAATTGAGTAATTTCGAGATTTGTAGGAACCACAAACACTACTGCATGGCAAACTGAATATCGAAATTACTCAATCAGTTCTGAACCGATTAGAAAGAATCAAAGTGAATAGTGAAAAGAAAAGAGTTTTGAAGAAATTAACCAGAGCACAATTTTGAAATAATGAAAATTGGGTCAGATACTCAAAAAAAAAGAGAAAAATGTACATGAATCCCTTATAACTTTATAACGAAATAACTCCAGAAGCGTCCAACAAAACAGTTCAAAACTTGCACGGTGACTGAAAATAGTGTTTCGGAAAAATTTACCACAGCAGAATTTTGAAATCAATCCTACATCATTAATCACGTCGCATTCAACCTAGTCTCAATGCTAAATTCTAGCGAAACGTGAAAAAGTTGAATTTTAAAATTATTTTTTGAACTGCCACAATTGCCAACAACGATTGCCCCTAATAGACCCTCTAGGAGACCGTGCAATAAGAAATTTGAAAAATAATTAAGTAGTCCAGAACGTGAACTTCAGAGGCCGAGTATTTTCATAATCAACTTGAAACTTTCAGTTCCCAAGATTTCCGGTTATATATTCTAGGATCGGTGCCATAGGTACAAAGTGAGTTTTTTCAGCTGAAATTTTGAACTCGATTTTATGAAATTTCAGATCAACTTCGAACATGGGCACAAAGAATCCAGCAAAACCTAAAACCAAGGCAGAAGTTTCGCGGACGACGAAAACCAGTGAAATGAAAACGGCATATGAAATGAATGAAGACGAAGAATATATTTATGCTAATCAATGTCGTGAACGAGAAGAAGAGAAGGAGAGGCTCAGACGGGAACAAATAGGAAGAGAAAATAGACAAAGAGAAAGAGAAAGAATAAAGTACAAGAGTGAGATGAAAATGGAAATTAGTCCGAAGAAAATGATAGTTTCTGTGGATGCACCATTGAAAGTTTCGATGAAATGTTTGGCAGACAAAAGGCAGAAAGTGATTGTTGACCTGGACTCCTTTCTATTCGAGATTCTCAATCCGCGGGCTGTTCAAGGAATCACATCACAAACTTATTTCCTCGTGGAACCCGGACAGACAGTCAATTTCGAAATCGGAATCATGAAAAAGACGGTGGGTTTGGGGCGAGGATAAAGGCGGAAAGCGGAAAGCGGTAGGCGGAAGGCTGAATTCCGCTTATCGCTGCTCGCGAGGATTCTCAAATCCTCCAACATAAAGTTCCCCTATTTGCAGCCTCTTCTACGAGTGCCAGGTGATTCTACGAACTACTACGAACGCCAGGTGCCAGGGTTGAAAAACCCCGAAGGAAAATTGACCATCTACCATAAGGAAACTACAAGAACAGATGATTCTCCTGATGCTTGGCATATCTCTTGTTTCGGTCGTCCGCAACATGAAGTTGATGAATTCGACGATCCACCTGCAAAGAAAGAAGAAAAGCCATATGATTGCTATGATTCGTATCATATGATGGCTATTAAAATTTCCGACAGGGAGCCGTACGGGTTTTTGGTGCAGGAGATGTATTTGGAGCGAGATTCGGTGTGGACGGGCAATAGAAGAGCACAATTCGAGAGGATTCTGAAGGAAGAGGCAGAGAGAAATGAAAAACAAAGGATTGCGGAGGAAAAGGAACGTAAGAAAAGGGAAAAGAAGAGATGTTGTGAATGTTCTGGATGTGTGATTGCATAAATTGATCTCGGAATGAAGTTTCTTTGGTTTATTAACTGTTCCCGTTTCCCATTAATACAAAAAATAGCTACACACATGTTTGAACGTCTATATCTAGAGAATCAGTTGACCTAAAGACTTGAAATTCCACACACAATCAGATGAAACACTAGAAACATACATACCAAAATATTTCAACAGACGGCTCTTTTAAAACGAGCAGCATGGCGAAATTATAAGGATAGTGATTGGTTGTGACGTTGGCTAGAACAACGACCTGTTTCTTGGCCTGTCTTCTTATCTTGTGCTGATTTTGAATGAGCGCTGTAAAATCTATTGAACCGCTCTTGATTTCTGATGGGGTTTGAAAATTGTGGTTTCAAGGAACTTACATCGCACGGCATCCTGGAATGGAAATAGGTTTCACGGCGATCTTTTTTTTCTGACAATTTGGGGCAAATTTTATCTTTTTAAAAACAGCAAAAATTAGTACTGAAAATTCGTGATTTCGGTCATAACTTGAGATAAAAAATTAAATTGAAAATTCGGCCGAGATAGAAATGTTGAAAACAATGACAGCTATCTGATGGTGTAAAAATTATTTCTGGACGTCTGGTGCGAACCGAGTCATGTTGACTTAAAGTTTGGCCTAAAAATGTACTGAAATTTTGGTTTTTTGAACCTAAAAAAATTTTGAGGACCTAATTCAAAAATCCGCCGAGATAGAATTGTAGATTAATGTCACCCTACAGTTTGGTATATTCATCTTGATATATGGGTCATCCCGAGCCGAGTCATGTTGACTTTTACATTTTGAGTTAACAGGTTTTTTAGTTGAAAAATAACGATCATAGGAAAATTTCGGTTCAAAATGATCAGGGAAAGATGAGTTACATTTTGAGCAACCTTAAAAGTTTCTAGAATCGACTAGATTTTATAAATCCAGGTCAAAACGGAATAAAATGTGAAAGATTAACTCTATTCAAGAGTTCACGCGAAAAATGTGATAAAATTTCATCTTTTCCAATTTCTAATCGAGGATGCCGTGCATCGTGTGCTCTCGGGGAAAAAAATCTCGAGAAACGTCTTAACGAGAAATTCCTCGGGAAAATTCTCAAGAAAATTCTCGAGAAATTTCTCGATGAATTTCTCGAGGAATACGAAATTTTTGAAAGTTGGTTTTTTATACTTTTTAATATATCATTCGACGCAGAATTCGCTGACGAACAAGATGGTAATATTTTTAAACGCGAAAATAGCTAGTTCCCAAAATATAGTTCGAAAAGCGCCAATGATGCTTTTTTCTGGAAATATACTTCGGAAACAGGCAAAATGGATTTTATTGTACAAATACTAGCTTGATAAGAGATTTTAATATTGTTTTTCACAAAAAAATGGTTATAATTTATGTTTCTTTCGCTTCGGCACAAGACAAAACACACTAATTTTGCTTCAGCTCATTCATATTACACGTTTTCCATACAACTATTGAGTATATATCGATAGTAATCACCACGATTCAATTATTTCACTCTTTTAAGCTAGAAAATAAGTGAAAAATTGAAAAACAACAACACTCCGCCATTACGGTAGCGCATTGTTTAGCAGCATTCCTCGAGAAACTCCTCGAGCATTTCCTCGAAGCATTCTTCAAGAAATTTCTCGAGAATTTTCTCGAGGATTTTCTCGAGGATTCCTCGAGAAATTTTTCAAGATCGTCCCGAGAGCACACCCTGCAAGGAACTGACTAGCCGACGACCTAAAAAACTTATTTTTAATCACTAAAGTTTATTTTTAACTTTAAACCATTTAGATCAAAATTATTATTACTACTATTCAAATTCCTGTCGCATTTCGGGATTATTCCTTTTGTCGGAAACCACGAATTCATCATTGCATCGAATTGGATCTTCTCATCTGGTTTGTTGTTTCGATTGTTGAAAAATACTTTTTGCAATAAAATGCAATGTTTATTACGTTTTCCTAGCTCTAATGCAGCGGGAGGTCGAAGTTTAGCCGCGAATAAGCCGAAACTTGTCAGAAGTTAATCGGACGTTAATCGAATGTTGGTCGGCTTTTGCACGGCATTTGGCCGGCTTACGGGACGGTCTAGTCCGGAATCCGACCAAGCCCCTTGCAAAAGCCGGCCATCCAATCAAAAGTTGCGGGCGACATCCGAGTTGGACACCTAGAATTTTGAAATTCGGGGCGCAATCTAAAAGCAGTTCAATTTTTCAAGATTTATTGGAGTAGCGTTTGCAAGAATCGGCAAGTTGCCGTGTCGAAAATTTTGCTTGCCGACGGTCAGCTTCAAGCAAAATTTTCGGCACAGCAACTTGCTAATATTCGCGGCAAGCTGTCCCAAAATTACCGGAGCACTTTGATTTTTCCAATTAAAATAAGATACTATAGTGAGCGGGAGACGCAGAGAGAAAAAGAAAAAAGACAGGTTTTCTTATCTACTTCGGTACATAGACCACAAAATACAAAAATTAGAAAACATCGAGAACACCATTCTGGGGATACTGTAATTTTGATTGTTTGCTCGAAAACGAGAAGCTCAGAGAGCCAAAATGTTCACAAATCAAATATGGAAACAAAATCCGAAAAAAACTTGTAACAAAATGCACCTGTCCAAATAGATTTGATAGTGTGGGTGTTAGGAGATACTACAACCTAAAGAAAAAATTTGAAATTTCAGATTTCTTCCGAGATTTGACGACTTCAAGGATTCAGATGACTGTAATAGGGTTTATATAGGAAAAATTAGCTCGAAAAAAGACAAAAAAAGATAATTTTTGATACTAAAAAATTCCCAACTTTACCACCTGTTCAAACATTGCAAAAAAATGGCTACAGTTTCTCGGTGGGAATTGTACCTGATCAGTATCACACTGAGCAGTTGTGCAAAGTGGGAGGCAGACCAAGTACAGTTTCGATTTCAGTATAAAAGGATTCAGGGGATTCAGAATCCTCACTATATTCAGCTCTCCTGTTCTGGTCGTAACAGAGAAGCAGCTCACCCGTGAACTAATCATGATTGCAATTATCTCGATGATCCTGGCTTTGTTGGCTCCACAAGCGCAAGCTGTCATCGGAGGAGATCTCAACTGTACCAGCTACAATGGAACAGCGGTGAGTTTGTGGGACATGGACCAGAGACCAGAATAACTTCCATCTGTACCTTATAACGGTACTTACGGTATTTACCAGTTTTACGGTACTTACGGTAGTAACCAGTCTCACGGTACTTACGGTAGTTGGGTACTTCTGATCGAGGCGACAGTAAACTCGATAATAGTAGCAAATCTGACGGGCCGATAGGTATTCTCTACAGAACATTGAGCCTTGAAGCTCACAATTAGCAACAACGACACTCCGTAATGCCGCAAGCTCAAGCAGCCTAGGCTGTTGCCGGTAACCGCGTTAGCGTCATAGCGGAGTGTCGTTTTTAAGAACCAAAACACAGAGTCCCATGGCCGTAAACATCAAGAGCATGGAAAACATTACCCTCGGTTCATACGTACCAGAATCCGACCTCCTACGTATCCCAATCCCACCCATTTCCAGTTCGTCTGGACCCCAGCCGCCACCGCCTGCTCCAACGTCATCTCCGACTCCTCGTGCGCTGTTCTCTACCCGGCTCCAGTTGTTGCTGATGGATACCCATCGCCAGGAAGAGATCAACAAAGACCATTGGCTTGTTACACCACCGCCTCTGCCACCCCAGCCGCTATCGTGATGGACATGAAGAAGGCCGCCATGGACAACTGCCCAAGAACATGTGGATTGTGTTGTCAGACCAGTGCTTATAGTTGTGCTAACGTTGCTTGTAAGTTGTGAGAAGGGTGGCACAATGGATACTGAATGACTATATAGTTTTGTCTGCTGCTTTCACAATACGTTAGGTCCAACCATCAAGGCAAGGAACCCTCAAAGTCCTCGGTACTACCGAAGGCTTTGCCTACATTGAGCATACATTTAAGATGAACGTTAGACAGCAATTCTACGAAAACTACCTCTTCCAGTCCCCCGTCTCAACTGCGCCACCATCACCGCCTCCCAATGCCTCTCCGCCGCCTGGCGTACCATCATCGCCACGGACTGCCCATCCGCCTGCGGATTCTGTAACTCTGGCGGATGCGTCGACGCCGTCGTCGACTGCGCCAACGATCGTTCCATCTGCACCACCGTCGGACTCCAAGACTTCGTTAACACCTACTGCCAAAGAACCTGCAACAGATGTGCCTCCTCGACCACCACAACTTCATCGGTTTCGGGAACCTGTACTAGCTACAATGCCGACTCGAGCACCGCTTGCACCGCGTGGGCCACCAATGGTTTCTGCACCAACACCTTCTACACACTGGCTCAAAGAAAGGCCTATTGTGCCAGGACTTGCAGAATTTGTTGATTACTGTAGTTCATGATTAGTTTCCAAGTCTATACATATCATTTTTTGACAAGCTCAAGACAAGACCGATGACGACGACATATTGGATCCTTTTTTCTTGTACATGCCTGACCAACATGTTTCAATAATAAAGTTTTCTATGCTAATCTTCTTTATTTCAAGGTGGTCAATCGAGAAACAAGAAACATGTTATCATCGCCGCCGTTTTCTTCCCCTTCATCCGTTTACCTGCCAACTAACAAATCTTGCACGTTGTCGCACAGTATGCCTTCCTCTGCTCTTTGGTATAGAAATCATTGGTACAGAATCCATTGGCGGCCCATGCAGCACAAGCAGTCGCACTATCGGCCTTGTAACTTGTACATCCCGGAGTTCCTGGGTTCGTTGGATTCGATGGCGACGCCGTGCACCGTCCGCACGTCTTCTTACAGTACTCATTGGCGAACGGCTGCATGTTCATGTTGGTGCAAATGGACAGGTCGTTGGCGCAATCGGCGACAGCGTCGACGCATCCACCCTCGTTGCAGAATCCGCACACGGATGGGCAGTTTTGAGCGATTTGTTCACGCCAGATTGGATTGGTGCATTGGGATTGGGTCACCGTGGCGCAGTTGATGGCGGGGACTGGAAATTTGGAAGGGTTTTGAGGGGTTGAAAGCGTAAGCCTCTGAGCCTAAGCCTCTATGCCTAAGCCTCTAAGCCTAAGCCTCTAAGCCTAAGCCTCTAAGCCTAAGCTTCTAAGCCTAAGCCTCTAAGCTTCTAAGCCTAAGCCTCTAAGCCTAAGCCTCTAAACCTAAGTCTCTAAGCCTAAGCTTCTAAGCCTAAGCCTCTAAGCTTCTAAGCCTAAGCCTCTAAGCCTAAGCCTCTAAACCTGAGTCTCTAAGCCTAAGCTTCTAAGCCTAAGCCTCTAAGCTTCTAAGCCTAAGCCTCTAAGCTTCTAAACCTAAGCCTCTAAGCCAAAGCCTCTAAGCCTAAGCCTCTAAGCCTAAGTCTCTAAGCCTAAGCTTCTAAGCCTAAGCCTCTAAGCTTCTAAGCCTAAGCCTCTAAGCCTAAGCCTCTAAACCTAAGTCTAAGCTTCTAACCCTAAGCCTCTAAGCTTCTAAGCCTAAGCCTCCAAGCCTAAGCCTAAGCCTATAAGCCTAAGTCTCTAAGCCTAAGCTTCTAAGCCTACACCTCTCAGCCTAAGCCTCTAAGCCTAAGCCTATAAGCCTAAGTCTCTAAGCCTAAACCTCTAAACCTAAACCTCTAAGCCTAAGCCCTTACACTGAGCGTTTGAGCAGTTATAAGCCGGCGTCAGACAGCAGAATCCACATGTTTTTGGGCAGTTGTTAATAGCGGCCTTCTTCATATCGGCACTAACGGATCCTCCATTTGGACTGGTACTGTAGCAGGCGAACGGTCTTTGGACTTGATTTCCGGGCGCTGGGAAGCCGACTCCTTGAGCCGATTCTTTGTAGAAAACGGCGCATGCGGAATCGTCGATGATGTTGGAGCATACGGTGGCTGAGGAGGTGTAGGAGGTCTGAATATTTTAGAGTGGAAGATGGTTGGCTAAAAAAGCTTACATAATCAGTACAGGAAAAGTCATCGGCAATAGCGGCCAGGGCTCCCGGAGCCAACACAGCTACAGTAATCCAGACACGGAACATTTTTTGTTTTCCTTGGATGAGAAGGGAAGGAATGAAGTAATTTTTACAGATCAGAGTCTGGATTTTATACTGTCCGTACTTTTTTATTTTCTTGTTTGGACAGGTGTCAGGAAACTAGATAAACTTTCGTTTTTTGTTGTATCACCTGAATGAGGTAGTGGGTGTAAAGTGGATAAACTTTGGAGTACTGTAGATTTGGAAATGTGTAGTTTGAAAAATTTGAGAATCCGAATATTTGAAAGTTAAGTTTGGAAATTTCGTGATCAAAGTTTTGTAGATTCTGAGTTATTCACGGCGCATGTCTTTTCGTAAATTGTTTTTTTGCAAAAGAAACTGTTTTCGTCATAATTTTTAAGCCTAAAATATTTTCCATCAATTTTTTTCGTAAAAATTATGTTCATCAAATTTTTACGCTTAAAAAATAAGTTTCCATCAAAATTATTACGCGTAAAAAATAACTTTTATCAAAATTTTTATGCGTAAAAATAATTTTCGTTGAAATTTTTTTTTGCAAAAAAAAAGTTGTTTTCGTAAAAATTTTTACCTCTAAAAAATGATTTTCGTTAAATTTCTTTTTTGCAAAAAAAAGTTTTGGCTCTTTTGCAGAATAGGGGTCCCCTAAAAAAATAGGGGTCCCTTCAGGTCCCTCTAAAAAAACAGGGGTCCCTTCAGACCCCTCGAAAAAAATAGGGGTCCCTTCGTCTTCAATAATATGAGCTCAAAAAAATAAGGGTCCCTTCAGGTACCTTCAAAAAAATAGGGGTCCCTTCAGATCTAATGAAAAAAAATAGGGGTCCCTTCGTCCTGGCTTATAGAGGCTCAAAAAAAAAGGGGTCCCTTCAACTGCTTCAGAAAAAATAGGGGTCCCTTCAAGTACCTCAGAAAAAATAGGGGTCCCTTCGTCCTGGTTTAAAGAAGCTTAAAAAA
Organism: Caenorhabditis zanzibari; assembly: GCA_963966625.1. Classification (NCBI taxonomy): domain Eukaryota; kingdom Metazoa; phylum Nematoda; class Chromadorea; order Rhabditida; family Rhabditidae; genus Caenorhabditis; species Caenorhabditis zanzibari. Next base: position 16,772,352 of record OZ016472.1, on the reverse strand, counting down.
ATAGGGGTCCCTTCAGATCCCTTGAAAAAAATAGTTCAGATTTTTTTTCTAGTTTTCCATTTTCTTAAGCATTTTTTAAAGTTCATTTTGAAAAGGCTTAGTAACCGCAACCGATCAAGGCTCAAAAATAAAGTTAACAAATAACCAAAGAAATGGAAAACTAGAAAAAAATCTGAAGGGACCCCTATTTTTTCTGAGGTACTTGAAGGGACCCCTATTTTTTCTGAGGCAGTTGAAGGGACCCCTATTTTTTTGAGCTTCTTTAAACCAGGACGAAGGGACCCCTATTTTTTTAGAGGGACTTGAAGGGACCCCTATTTTTTTCAAGGGATCTGAAGGGACCCCTATTTTTTCGAGGTACTATAACCGAGGACGAAGGGACCCCTATTTTTTTCGAGGGGTCTGAAGGGACCCCTATTTTTTAGAGGGACCTGAAGGGACCCCTATTTTTCGAAGGGACCCCTATTCTGCAATAGAGCCAAAGTTTTTTTTGTCAAAATTTTCACTTCAATTTTTTTCACGTCAAAAAAATTTTTGCGTCATTATTTGAGTTAAAAAAGAGATTCTGAAATTCTGTGATTCTCTTAGATGCTGATATTATGAAATCTGGTGGATCAAACTACATTTCAATTTTTTCAGTAGGCGTTTTGATATTTCGTCATTGATTTCATTTTCCCAACCGAATAAACAAATAGTTCAGAATTAATTTCATGTTTTTATTTGAACAGCTTATTCAAACTTATAGAGAAGATCAAAAATGGATACAGATGAGTAAACATAACGTTTCTTTCTATAAAGTGAAGTCATTCGGATATACTTCCTTTCGGACTCTCTCCACGTACTCCAGAATCTTCGGAAAGTCTTTTTCAAGGACGTCAGAGACATGAGTGTGGAATGGATAGTAGACGGTGGCAAGAAGACTGAATACGGTAGCGTCGGCCTGGAAAAAGGGGGAGTTGGAGTACTGTAGTTGGGATGGGGTACTGTAGAGTTAATGTACTTTTTAGGTTATTGTACTTCCAGGAGTTCAGAAGTTTTGGGTTACTGTAGGTTTTGTAAGGATTAGGCTGTAGATTACTGTACTTACAGTAGTTTAGAAAGGTTTAAGTTACTGTAGATTACTGTACTTATAAAAATTCAACCTACCGCTGTTAACTGCTCCCCAAACAAGTACTTCTTCTCTCCCAGTGTATTCTGAATAACTTCCAAGTCCGCATGCAAGAATTCGTCGATTTCACTCCACTCGAAATCTCCAATTGCTCCAACATTTCTGGCTCGGAATCGTTTTCCAACACTAGCTTTTATGAATGGAAGAAACAGAAAAGATAAAAAAGATGGGAAGTCGAGGAGCTTGTAGATGGTCTCGTAGAAGGCGTGCTCGGAGGTTTTGTAGCGATAGATGATGCTGAAAATTGGGCATAGAGGCTTAGGCTTAGAGACTTAGGATTAGAGACTTTGGCTTAGAGGCTTTGGCTTAGAGGCTTAGGCTAAGAAGCATAGGCTTTGAGGCTTAGGCTTAGTGGCTTAGGCTTAGAGGCTTAGGCTTAGAGACTTAGGATTAGAGACTTTGGCTTTGAGGCATAGGCTTTGAGGCTTAGGCTTAGAGACTTAGGCTCAGAAGCATCGGCTTTGAGGCTTAGGTTTATTGGCTCAGGTCAAAGGATTAGGCAAATCTATTGAAAATATAGCAGAAAACCCACTGAAACAAATGGAAGAAAGTCATCTTGCTCAAAGCCACTGACTGTGTCTCGAGGTCTCCTGGAAGAGTCTGAAAAAATTTTATTTTATTTTCAAATTTCCTATTCAAAAACTAACAGGAATTTTGAAATGAGATTTCAGGCGCATTTCAATGAGATCGGAGTCGGAATAGTGCTCCCCGTTGAGTTCGATGAATGGAAGAAGTCCATTTCTGGAGCGCATGGTGGTGCATTCGACGATCTGGAAGAGAAAAAGTGGGGACTAGGATTTGGGATGTTGGTATTCTAGGCCAAAAGTGCGGTTTTGATTGAATCTTAGATTTTGGATTAGGAATTTTAAAAAGTTTTACCATTTTGAAGGCTCTGAAATTTTCCAAACGGAAAATTACTGACCTCGAGATTTCGGACGCTTTTACGATTCTCGAAATCCTCCAAAATCCAAAATTCTATAACTCAATATTCTAAAATCTTGACTTACCTCATGTGGAATATTATAGATCCTACACAACACCTCTATCTTCATACAAAACGGCGACAAATTTGGACAATTTTTGAGCCGCTTGAACTGATACAAGTACACGGTATCCTTTTTGTAGTCCTTCTTTTGGATCTGAAATTATTTCAATTTTTGAATTTTGGTGGGAAATTAGAAAGCCCTGTACCTCTGGCTTTTCTCGAATCTTATCCGGGGTAAATAGGTCCTTCAAGTACCAGAAAATGGCTCCAAAAACTACAGCGAAAAGGAGAGAACAACAGTCGAACATTTCTTTGGAGAAAAAAAAAACAAGAAAATTTCCGATTTTCTTCCAAGGTTGTTTTGGTTTTATAGGGAGGGGGTCGCATGATGACAAATCGAGATAAGAGAGGATAGAGAAGAGAATTAGACGGTTAGGGAAATGGTGGACTTTGTAGTCGTCGGGGGAAACAAGGTGGATTTTGTAGGAAAATTGGAGAGGGGAGGGGGGTAATTATGCTATTGGAAGACTTTAGTTTGGGGTTCAAATTATCGTGGTGATTCTTAAGAGGTTAGACATGAGAAAGTATAATTAAAAAATTTTCAAATCGGATTTAAAAAAACTCTGAATCACAGATTTGAAAAACTCTGAATCTCAGAATATCTGTGGATTCTGAACCTTATATCTCAGGATCTTTTTTTCTGATCCTCTAAATCTCAGGATCTTTTATTCTGAAGCTCTATATCTCAGGATGAATCTCAAAATTTCAAAAGCTTATATTTCCAGAATCTTCGAATTTTAAAACACGCTCATCAGTTCTGAAAAAAATGAAGAATTCAATACAACTTATTTATTCAAAAAACATATTTCAACCACCTGAAAAAAAAATGACTATAACAAAATCAAAAATTATTGTGTAAAATCCTTGGGATACACTTCCTTCCGAACCCTTTCCATGTACTCCAGAATCTTCGGGAAATCTTTTTCTATAACATCAGAATTATGGCTTTGGAATGGATAGTAGACGGTGGCGAGTTGGCTGAATACGGTAGCGTCGGCCTGAAAAAAGGGCGACTTCCATACTGTAGCTGTGATGGGTTACTGGGGGTTACTCTACTTAAAGTAGTTTACGAAGAATTGGGTTACTGTAGATTACTGTACTTCCAAAAAGAGAATAGGGATACTGTAGTTGTAACAGGTTATGGTACTTACTGTGCTTACTGTAGTTTAAGAAGGATTGGGTTTCAGCAGTTGAGATTCTAGCTAATAATAGGATTCTAGCTAATAACATTCTAGCCAATAATATGAATATTACATTTTTTTTTGTCTATCAGACACTTGACTATCTTTCGTTTAGTTTTGATACTTTGGTTGTGATTAGATTACTGTACTTTTGGCAGAGTAGCTTCTAACTGATTTCTACAATTGTAACTTTTCTAAAACTCTTGTGAGCTGAAGCTATAGCTATAGTGTTAGCGGATTATAATATGCCAAATGTTCTATTTCGATTGATTTGCGTCCGATAACAGGACTAAAATTTGAACTATCGTAAGGTGTGGGACATGGTGCGCAAACACTACAACCGACATGCTCACGCAAAAATGCACAGATTCCCTCCGCGTTTCCTATCTTACCGGTGTCATTTTATCCCCAAACAAGAATTTCCCCTTCATCGAATCCTGCACGACTTCCAAATCCTTATGAAGCATATCATCCAATTCACTCCATTCGAAATCTCCAATAGCTCCAACACATCGAGCATAAACTTTCTTCCCAACAATCGCTTTCAAAAGAGGAACGAAAATTGGGTTGAGAATCTTTGGAGCTCCAATTCCCAAAAGAAGAGTCTCATAGAATGCGTTGACGGCGGTTTTGAAGCGGATCAGGAGGCTGAAACAAAAAGTGTAATGTTTTGGAGAAAAGGATTACGGTCCCCAAACAACTCACAAGAAAAGATGATGGTCTGCCATTTTGCTGAGGGCCACCGATTGAGCTTCCTGGTCGCTTGGGAGGGACTGAAAAAAATAATGGATTTTTCAAATTTCCCATCCAAGAACTAACTGGGATTTTGAAATGAGATTTCAGGCGCATTTCGATTAGAGCCGAGTCGGCAATGTGCTCCCCGTTGAGCTCGATAAATGGAAGAAGTCCGTTTCTGGAGCGAAGTGTGGTGCATTCGACAATCTGGAAGAGAAAATGAGGACTAAAAATGTGGATGTTGGGATTCTAGGCCACCTGAGATTTCGAGACTTTTATGATTCTCCGAAGTTCTCAAAAATCGAAAATTCCGAATCTCAGCCTTTGATATTTTTCCACTCACCTCATGCGGAATTTTGTACATTCTACACAAAATCTCGATCTTCATACAAAACGGCGACAAACTCGGACAATTCTTCAATCTTCCATACTGATACAAGTATACCGTATCCTTCTTGTAGTCCTTCTTTTGGATCTGAGAATAAAAATTTCGGGGAAAAAATTTCAGTTGATACTTACCGCTGGTTTCGGCTTGATACTGGGAGAAGTGAAGAAATTTTTCAGGTACAGTGCAATAGCACCAACAAAAATTCCAAGGAAAATTGTACTAGATTCGAACATTTTTATGATAGACTAAGAAAAATGATAGTTTTGGAGGCCTTTTTATACTAAAAAACATTGCCAAATTTGATAAGATTTTGTGACAAGGGGGGAGATAGTAGATGCGTTTGTGTCTGTACTTTTTGTAGTCAAAAACATAAGAAACTGGCGTAGCAAATGTGTCAAGTGTAGGTGGAAATGATAAGTCACTTGAGTGTTATCTGGTTCTCAAAAAATATATAATACACTAAATTTTCAGTTCAATTTCACTAAAACTTTAAACTGTTCAATAAATCAGACCTACTCTATTTGATTTCCACTTTTTTGGCAGACAAGAATATGTCTGCAACATCTGTATAAAAAAATCATGTGGGTGTATGTAGAAGGAAACAAACTACAAATTTTCAATCGGAAATTTCAGTCTAAACCTAATTTAAAATGGCTAAGTACTCCGTTTCAGACTATTTTGCAGATACTGAAATTCTTCAAATTTTGAAGCGCTACTTCTTCCAATTTCCAGCCCTACAACCAATTTTCGCAATTTCAAACTTTGGTCCAGACTATATTCCCATCTGTCTAAACAAGTTTCGAAACTATCCATGAGTGCACCTTTTGCACGGAACCACATTGTAACAATCTATCAAAAGGTGTGCAAAGATACATCAGTTCTAGACGGTTTCGTATAAAACTAGATCACAGCGGCTGAATCTTTACTTCTCAGCTCTCAGAAGCTCAATCTTGCAATGGTTGCACTCATCATCTCGATCGTCTTGGCTTTTTTGGCTCCACAAGCGCAAGCTGTTATCGGAGGAGATCTCAACTGTACCAGCTACAATGGAACAGCGGTGAGTTTTGGGGACATGGACCAGGGTACCTGAGTCCGTAGCTGTACTATTTCATGGGCGGTCCTAACATATCAGTAGACTTTTATCCTGACGGGCATAAGTGTAACTGATCGAGACGACTTTATCCTAGACAGTTCAGCAAGCCAACAAATACGAGGGCATGAGCCTTGGGGACCAGTGGCTGAGAGTTAGAGCCGCTGGAAGGCTTCCCAACGTATCTTACCACAGTCAACATGCAAGCTAAGCTGTTCAGTCTATCCCTTATCAGGCTTCGGCTCAAACGCCTAACCTTAGACTTAACATAAGAAGCTTAGACTTATTATACTGATGTCTAACGTTACGACGCGTAAGATTAAATTTGCGGTACACTACCAAAACCCTATTGCTGTAAACATGTACAGCATATAAGACAGTACTCTTAATTCAAGTGCCTCTGGTACTTGCACCCTGTCCTTCTAACCATCCCATTACCCATTTCCAGTTCGTGTGGACCCCAGCTGCCACCGCTTGCTCCAACGTCATCTCCGACTCCTCGTGCGCTGTTCTCTACCCGGCTCCAGTTGTTGCTGATGGATACCCATCTCCAGGAAGAGATCAACAAAGACCATTGGCCTGTTATACCACCGCCACTGCCACCCCAGCCGCTGTCGTTCAGGACATGAAGAAGGCCGCCATGGATAACTGCCCAAGAACGTGTGGATTTTGTTGTCAGACCAGTGCTTATAACTGTGCTAATGTTGCTTGTGAGTTTGAAAATACGATTAACGGAAGGAATACGGCTTGCCGTAGTGGCGCAGTACTTGGAGGCGCTACACTTGAGATTTATGTTCTACTATAGTCTGCGCTGTAACATGTACTCTGAATGTATGCTGCACGGTAATGTAATGTACTGTAGATACTGTGTTGCAATGTAAACAGTACGGTACTATTTTCAAACGCTACCGATGAGCATTACTCAAAGCTCCTTGAAAAGTTTGCGTCCGTTCAAGCTTTACCTCCGAGTCTGAAAAACATTGGTACCCTACACCCGCGAATTCCCAATAATAACCTTACCCTCAAGCTACCTCTTCCAGTCCCCCGTCTCAACTGCCAAACCATCACCGCCTCCCAATGCCTCTCCACCACCTGGCGTACCATCATCGCCCAGGACTGCCCATCCGCCTGCGGATTCTGTAACTCTGGCGGTTGCGTCGACGCCATCACGAACTGCGAAAACGACCTTTCCATCTGCCGCACCGTCGGCATGCAAGACTTTGTGAACACCTACTGCCAAAGAACCTGCCAACGATGCGCTTCATCCACTACCACCAGAACCGTGTCAACAGGAACATGCACCAGCTATATTGCCGACTCGAGCACTTCTTGCAGATCATGGGCAGCCAATGGTTTCTGCACTAATACTTTCTACACTTTGGCTCAGAGAAGATCCTATTGTGCGACCAGTTGCAGCATTTGCTAGATTCACATGACAATGAGAGCCGAGACAAACACACGGGTTGACTAACGACGAAAAAAACTTCAAAAATTTCCGAAAATTTTAATTTTTTGTACATGCCTGACCATCATGTTTCAATGAAGAATTTGGAATGCAATTAGTTTATTCAACACAGAGAAATCACCAATCAGATTTTGGACGCTTCTCAATCCACTTCTTAATTTGTGGCGTCGCTTGAACATCATGAGAATGTTTCTTCATTTCTGGGTACTCTTTGAAAAGTTGCTCTCCTTCACGAGCCAAAAGATCCGCGGAATGTTGAGCCACCAACAAGTCAATCCAGGTCAGCGAGTCCCCGACCAAGAATCCATGACCGCTAGACTTCAAAGCGGCCGACAAAAATCCATAGTGTTTCTTGAAGGCTGGAATGTAGACGGACTTGTACAAGGCATCCGCGTCTCCTTCGGTGTATCCCATTTTGACGGCAAGGTACGGGCGGGCCTCGGCGTAATAGTCCTTGAACTGGTCGGCCAGAGAGTTGACTTGAGCCTCCTCGAAGTGGGTCTTTCCATTAATTCCAAACTCGCGAGCCAGGTACCGAGCCATGGCGTGGGATTGGGCCAGAGGCTTGCCGTCGATAGTGAGCATTGGGAGTTGGTTGTAAGGGGCTTCTGGAATTAGGAACTGTTTGACGTAAATTTTCATCAAAACTAGGCAACCAGTCATCCTACGACGCTCAAAAGTATACCAAAAAGCTCAGCAAAAAAAGCAAAGAATATTTGAGGTAAGTTGGAATTGAACCCGGGATTTATTTTTGGCAGTCATCCCTCTTACCGAGTAGGCCTCCGCGCTCTGGACGCAACTATAGGCGCCGCCGTCGCACAGAACGCGCACCGCACAAGTGGCGCGGTCGGTAAGAGGGGTGACCATGGAGAAAATCGACCCGTGAGTTCGATTCCTTTTGATGGCAAAACTTTTTTGCAGGTTTTCAAATGCCAATTTTGAAGTTCAAACTCACTTCCAGCAGCCTTGTAGGCCTCCCACTCCTCATCCGTCAATCTATTATCCTCGTATTCTTGCCCGGCGAACGCGAAAATTTGTCGGCAAATCTCTCCGGCTCCACGTCCGTCGAAATAGGTGAGCTTGTAGGAAACCATTTTTAGATCAATTGAAGAGAGAAGAGTACAGAAAAACTGTGAATTTTATGACTAGGGAGGTCCATCTTATATAGCAGGTTGGACAAGTTTATTTGTCATCAAATCTCTAGAATGGAAGATGACAAAAATTGTGAAATTTCTAGGTGCAGCCAGCGTACGAAGATCGTAATGATGTATGATAAAAAATGCCATGTGAAAAATTGATGACAAAAACGAGCACTGGGCTCTTATCAGTAAAAATGGAAACTCTTTATTTCTATCATGTTGGTCAGGCATGAACAAAGAAAATCCATTGGAGTCAGTCGTCAACCCGTGTAAGTCAGCTTGAAGTTTGTCAAAAAAAAAATAGAATTATAAAATGAAGCTCTCAATCTAGCAAATGGTGCAACTGGTAGCACAATAGGCTCTTCTTTGAGCCAAAGTGTAGAAGGTGTTGGTGCAGAAACCATTTCGCTTCCAGTTGGCGCAGTTGGTGCTCGAGTCAGCAATGTAGCTAGTGCATGTTGAAGTTCCACTGGTCAACGTTCTGGTGGTAGTCGAGGAAGCGCATCGGTTGCAGGTTCTTTGGCAGTAGGTGTTCACAAAGTCCTGGAGGCCGACGGTGGTGCAGATGGAACGATCATTGGCACAGTCGACGACGGCGTCGACGCATCCACCAGAGTTACAGAATCCGCAGGCGGATGGGCAGTCCGTGGCGATGATGGTACGCCAGGTGGTGGAGAGGCATTGGGAGTTGGTGATGGTGGCGCAGTTGAGGCGGGGGACTGGAAGAGTTAGATTGAGGATTCGTTTTTGCTCGGGAATCCAAAGGTTTGCTGTATCAATGTTTTTCAGGCCCATACAGGGTCTCGTTCAGTAACCTTTGGAATTAGTATAGTATATCTAGGGTACATTACAGTACCTAGACTACAATACAATACATTACATACAGTACATTACAGTACATTATACTACACTAAACTCACAAGCAACATTAGCACAGCTATAAGCACTGGTCTGACAACACAATCCACACGTTCTTGGGCAGTTATGTCTCGACGGAAGGGTTTGGGCCTTCGTCAAGTTGTTTAAATAGAACAGAGATACATTTAACCATTTATTGTGAGAGAGAGAAAGAGAGAACGAAGTTCACACTGACCTTGTCCATTCTTGGGCTTGCTTCCTTTGGCTTCTTGAGACGAAGCTTCCTTGACTCCAACCGGGACGGTCTTGACTCCAACAGGATCGGTTTTCACTCCAACAGCATCGGTCTTCACTCCAACAGCATCGGTCTTCAGGGTCGGAGACGGGGCGTTCTTCATGGCTTGGTTGGCGGTTTGGCGGTGTTGGCTTCGCTCACTCGATTTAACTCTAACTGAAGAATCCTCCGAATTCTCCGGCTTTTATAGTAGTGGTAGATCGTTATCATCTGGTTTTGAGGGCAAGGTCATTGGATTATTTCTCAGGCGTATTCTTCTTAATCTCTTCCAAGTTCACGTGTGAATGGTTTGGGTGTATTCCGGTGTGGAATTCTTTGAGTTGTGAAGATAGTGATATTCTTCCGCGACACTGGGGGGGCAGGAAGAAAACCCTGTTTACAGGTTTTGATGGACAGAGATGGTTGTCAAAGAGGGTAGATTGGTATTGGTTCAACCCATCTCAAGCTCCAGTGGAATGAGCTGATTTACTACTCGCTCAATGAGAGTTTTCTTGCATTTTACAATGACGGATCGTATTGTACCATCTTTTGATGGAAGGAGCTCAGTGATGCGTCCTAGCGGCCATTTGTAGCGAGGAGTGAGTGGCGTTTCCACGAGAACAATGTGTCCGATTTTTGGTGCGGTGGTAGAATGCTTTTTGGAATTGTATCTTGGTGCAAGTTTTCCAGTATAGAGTTCATTGTAGAACTCGTCCCACAGTTGGGCACGAACATTGTCCAGATGTTGCATGTATTCTCTGGTGTGTTTTTCTGTAGTCGACGGTGTGACTGATGAATCGCTCCTTGAGAAGTTTGGAGTCGAGATGTGAGCTTGTGGTAGCAGGAAGTCGATGGGACGGAGCGCTTCGGTGTCTGTGATCGCGATTTTGTTGGCCGTGATTGGACGACTGTTTAAAATGCCTTCGCATTCAATGAGGAGTGTTTCGACCTCCAGGAATGACAGTTGTAGTCTCCCTATAATTTTGTAGAACATTGACTTTGTGCTCTGAACCATGCGTTCGTACACCCCTCCTTGCCAAGGGGCGAATGGTGTATTTTGCTTAATCTCGATTTCTTTGGATGCGAGAAACGAAGTCAGTGTTTGACTTGAATTAATCATTGTCTTGATGTCGACGTTAATGATTGAGTAGCCGAGTGTGAACGCTGGGGCGTTGTCTGACACGATCGACTTTGGTGTACCTCTGCGGCCAATGAATCTTCGTAGTGCCAGAAGAAAGCTGGATGTAGTGTTATCCGGTACAACTTCAAGATGAACGGCTCTTGTTACCAGACATGTTGTGAGCATAGCCCATAATTTTCCTGGAGAGCCTGTTTGCGTTTTGTAGCCGATGGGGCCAAAATAGTCGAGGCCGATATGTTTGAATGGTCTGACTGCTTGTGTTCGAGCTTTTGGCAGCTGTGATGCATGTTGGTAGTAGTACGCTGCTCCATGCTTCTTTTTGCAAGTTGTGCAACTTGCTCGAATCGATCGTACAAGAGAAGTGATGTTTTTGATCCAGTATCTCTGGTGAATGTCTGAGATCATGTCTTTTGTACCTTGGTGAAGAAGGCTTTTGTGCGAATCGAGTGCGATAAGAGTGGCTAACCGATGCTGGTGTATGATGACAATTAGCGAGTTTGGCATATTTGGATGCTTCTTGTTCACATATGAATTGTGAAAATGGTAGGTCCCATCTGCTCTTTTCTCGATGTTCTCAGATACTGGAAGAGTGATACCGTAATTTTGTTCGGCGTCTAGGTAGTGGTCCTGAATAATGAATTTTTGAGTGATGGTTCTCAAGCCAACTTCATCCTTGTGAATTTTGGACAAAGCATATTCTGTCATGAGTGGGTGTTGCCAGATGTATGGACGATCTGGGTATCTCATGTTCCTTCGTTTCATAACAATGTGGACCCATCGGATGACTTTCTGGGTAATTGAAACTAATTTGAGCAGACTGTTGGTGCGACTGTAGGGAACAATAGAAGCTGGTGGTAGCAGAGGAAGCGGTGACGTCTTCCTTAGAATGTCTGGAGTCGGTGTGACGGCTATGTTGAGGACGTGACAATGGAATTCGCGAGCTTCTTTGGGAGAGTCGTCGAGGGGTTTTGGCCAAGTGCTGGTTTCTTGTCTCAAGAAGGCTGGACCGTATTGCCATAGTTTGCTTTCCTTGAGTTGGGATAAGGTGGCTCCCCTTGAAGCAATGTCTGCTGGGTTTTGATCAGTTGGAACATGACGGAATGAGGGCTTGAGATCCTTTTCTACAAGCTGCTTCGTGTTGTTCGAAATTACTGTCACTCTGTTTTTCACCCATTTGTCCATGGACTGCTGGTGTACAACCCAATAAAGGACCGCGGTGTTGTCACAAAAGAACGTAATTGATGACAGTGGAACGTTCAGTTCTGAAGAGAGCGTAGCTGCTGCGTTTGATGCAATGGAAACACCAAGGAGTTCCATTCTCGGGATAGTCAGATGTTTTGACTTTGTGGGTTTGATTCGAGTTCTGGAGTATATCAATGGAGTGTGAGTCTCCGCGTTTTTGTATTCGAATCGAAGATACGCGCATGTGGCGTAGTGATCTTTGGACGCATCAGAAAACAGGATCAATGAGACTTCGGAGAAGTCATAGTCTGGTGTCATCTGTCTTGGAAAGGTGAATGATGTGTCCAGGAAGGTTTGTCTGATCTCATTCCATTCTTGAACGAGATGGGCAGGAATGGGATCTTTCCATTTTGTTTTGTGCTCCCAAACTTGTGACATGAGAGACTTTGTCCGAACCATGATAGGAGACACTAGCCCAAGTGGGTCATAGGTTGAAGCTAGGAATGAGGCTAGTTGTCGCTTGGTCGGCGTGCCTGGTGGTGGTACTGCAATAGATATTGTGAGAGTATCATAGACGGAATCCCATTTGTGGCCGAGTAGTTTGCAAGTAGTACTCTGGGCTCGGTCAACTTCGGGAATTTTGTTCATTACCTCCTGACTGTTGCACAGGAATTCTCTAAGATTCATACGCATCTTATCGAAAGTTGCTTTGGATTGTTTGTAATCCTCGACACACTCCTCTATTGTGTGCGGAGTAAATGTCACATTATCCACATAAAGATTTTCTACAATCTTGAGATGGATCTCTTCCGGATCGAGTTCCATGTAGCGGAAGATTGTGATTGCCAAAAGGAATGGCGATGCCGTTATTCCAAATGGTAGACGTGTGAATCGATATGTGACGATGTTATCCGGAGTAGGAGGTTTTGTGTGGTCCTTAAGCCAAAGAAATTTTGTGCAATTCCGATGTATGTTCTGGACTCGTACTTGGTGAAAGGCCTTTGCCAAGTCGGAGACCATTAGAAATGGAGTTGTACGAGATCGTAACACAATACCCAGTATTGATTTGAGTATGGATGGACCAGGGTGTATGCAGTCGTTGAGCGACAATTCGTTCTTCATGTGGGAAGATGCGTCCAGAACTATTCGCAGCTTGGTGGTATGCGAGTCTGGTTTCTTAACTACTTTGTGTGGAATATAGTAATGTGGTCCGTTGTGTTTCTCACTTTCTGGGACAAGCTCGATGATGCCTGTTGCTAGTTGCTGTTGGATAATCTCATTGTAGGCTTCCTTTTCAGTCGCACTATCTAGTTGTTTGTTTACTAGAGAGATTAATCTTGACACTGCCACCCAGTAGTTGTCGTTCAGGTTTACTTCCTTTCCGTTGAAAGGAAACTGAACATGAATAGAGCCATCGGTATCTTTGGTTGCTGATAATTTGAACTTTTCAACAAGTTCTTCATTGAGGAGCTCTTTCCCTTTGACCACTGTTGGGGGCTCAATCCCTAATATGTCAAGGCTCCAAGACTGCTCCAAGAGCTTTTCTAACTGGGAGTCTGTGAGGTGAGCGGGAGGTGGCTCGGGATCAATGTGTTCGAACCCTGCGTCAACGACATTGATTTCGATGGACTCATCACCTGCACTTGGGGAAGCTGTTGTCGCCGGTACCAGGGCTACTGGATCCGGGCTGGGATAAGTGATATATCCGAGTGATGTGACCTCCACCGTTCTTCCACTAGGGAGAACATACCGTGTGCTGGTGGCCAGGAGATGAGTCAGGATATTGTTCCCAATGATCATGTCAATGGGCTTCCCATCAAATCGTTGTAAACCCATGAGTGCCTCTGGATCAATGTTGTTTTGGACAAGAAACTGATGGTCTTCTTTGGTGAATTGAGGTGCTTTGACAGTTGTTGGTAACTGATCAAACTCTGGGACTGTCGTGCTCCACAACTTGTTCGTACGATCTACAAAATCTAATTTGTAGAAGTTCACTGTTTTCGGGCCAGATGAAGTTATGAACCCTTTGAACTCTATCATCCTTTGCTGATGAACAGGGCAACGCAATCTTTGAACTGCTCTTGTCGAGATTATTGATGTAGTTGCTCCACAATCAATGAGAGCATTGATTAGTGCTCCGTTGGGTGTTTGGAGTTGGATTAGTGGGAGTCGGTAGTCTGGATCTGATATAACCGAAAAATTCACCGTTATGGTTTCAATCCTTTGTACATCTGGACTTTGCGATGCTCCGAGTGTTGGAGTGGGTTTGGTCGTTGTTGTCTCAAACTTGTTTGGAATCTGAGAAGTGGTTGGGTGCACCGATTGTGGTGGGGGAGTTTCAAAAGTCTTTGTGTGGACTGCATTGGGTAGTTGGTTTTGAGGTGTTGCTGAATCAGTGGAAGAATGGTTGTGAGACTGGGAGTTGGAACTATTGCATTTCAACTCCGTTCTCCCGAAAAAACTGTTTGAACGAGTCTGTTGTGACTAGGTTCATTACTGTATGCAATTTCTCGATCATTGGACAGATTGAGGAGTGGTGAGGTGCCTGGCATGTATTGCAGACAAATCGACTCCTGCATTTCTGGGTGGTGTGATCTTTTCGAAAGCAGTTCTCACACAGTTTGTTTTGTTTGACAGCCTCTTGCTTCTGGCTTCTGGACATCGGGCAGTCGCATGTATTGTGATTGTTGGTGCAAAATGCACATGGGGATGAACGCCAGATCGTGACCGGTTTCTTCCATTGTTGTCTGGGTTGGAACGGTTTTTTGGGACCTCGAGATTTGTTGTTACTTTTGTTGGGGGTCATTTGCGAACATGGATCTTGTGGAGCGGTATTTGTGGTCGCAGTGTTGCTTGCATTCTGATTCTGATCTGGCGTGGAGGAATGAGCGATAGTGTTCACTGTATCGGTCACATACACCTCGTTGATTTGAGACAATTCGCGTTTTGCTTGCTCAGCCAAAGAGACATCTCTATGGTCTGCGATCAGATCCTGAATGAGAGTGACCGTCTCCAAAAATGTCAGCGGGTTTCTGCGGGACTTCCGAATTACCGTCTTCATGAGGAACGACGGCAATTTCTCCACAAATATTCCGATGGTGATAGGATCATTGACGGACACTCCCCATTTTTGGAGGGAGTTACTGATGCATAAATGCTTCATTACATCCTTTTCCATTTGGTCGAAATCCGTCTGGTGGAACGGCAATTTGCGGAAGCTGCTGATTAGTTGTTTTTGACGGCCGGTTTGTCTATTGTAGACTTTTTCCAAGTTTTCTCGGAGGTCAGCATATGCCGATTCATTCAACTCGCTTGACGTGACCAAGTCTTTTGCGTCTCCTTCGAGGAGTCCTATCAAGATGTTTTGCTTTAACACGGTGTCTATGGATGGGTTTTTGTGAACCAATGAGTCGAACCGTGCAATGAACAACGCGTACTGATCGACAGAACCATCAAATGGTTTCACAGTCTGTATGATTGAGTTGATATCAAACGGATAACCGGATTGATAGCTGTGTGGAGATGGACTGTGCGGACTGGGAGACAGATTTGGAGACTGTGGAGAACTCGACTCTGGTGTCAAAACCACTTGAGGGGATGGGGGTTTGGGTGATTCTGAACCCATTTTAGGGTGAGATGGTTTGGAAGATTCGGTGACATGGTACCTCTCAGAGGCTCCTGTGGTCTCTGGTAACTCGTGTTTGATTTTAGGAGAGTCATCCGATTGTGGCATGCTCTGGAGTGACTCATCTTCCACTTGACTCTCCATTTGCTCTTGCATCACTTCAACATTGGCTTGAAGTGCTTGGATGTTTGAGACCAAGAGCTGTTGGATATGATCGGAGCGTTGCTGGTTCTGAACGACTTGTCCCAATTCTTTAGTCAGTTGCTCCATTTGATTAGCAAAGGGTGTGAGAAATCTTTTCAATAAAGATTCAACATCACCTGGTGGAGGTGTGGGTTGTTGCTTGTTCGCATCCTGAGCTGCTCTATCCGGATTCTTTACATATATCTGAGCGAATCCGGGGCGTGCAGGAGGACCAGTAACGACAAGCGGTGATTTGGGCTGTTCAATGCTCTCTGTCTTGACGGGGACCGGATCAGCGTTTTGTGGGGGGGCACTGTTTTTTCTGACTTGTGCAGATACATGTGATACCGATTCTTCAGAAGAAGATTGGTGTACATTTTCAGATGACTGAGACTTGCTCAAATCTACTGAAGAGTGGTCACTGACATCCTGCTTGGTTTCAGGGACGTGTAATTCCGATTGCGATGTTGTTCTCGGTTTGCGGAACTGGGTCAAGACGTTGTCAGAGATGGCCTTCTCCGTTTGCTGGAGAAGTATGTCGATGGAGTTGCGCAGTTGAGCGAACTCGCGGTCTTCCATGTGAGCGGTTAGCTTTAGGAAATTCGTGTTGCGTACTTCTGATGAGGACGAGAGGACCGGATTATCTCTGAGCATTGACAGCGCTTCAGAGTCGGACTCTTCGAACTCGGTCAGAAGTTCGGAGAGGAGACGGTACTGTTCTTGGATCTTCGCAGTGAAGTCCAGAGAATTTGGGTTGCTCAGTGTGAGCGTTGCCTCTTTGATGAGGCGATTCGCTTGTTTGGCTCTTCTGGTGAGCTTGGATTTTGCGGGACCCAAGTTGGTCCATTCTCCATACTTTTGGCTTTTGGATGCACGCGAAGAGCGCGACTTTTGGCTCTTGGATGCACGCGAAGAGCGTGACGATTTTCTTGTTGACTTCCGAGAACGTCCTCCTTCCATGCGACTTCTGGATCTCGACTTCTCGTTATCCGGGGCGGTCGCTGAAAGAGAAGAAGTAATCGAAATTTTCGAGTGTGAGTATTGTGTGATAGGCTATCGTCCTGAGTTGCCTATTTCCTGTTACATTATTTATCGTCTCGTAGAGGTTACCCTCGAATGGTACAGGTAGAGACTGGTCGGAATCTCCGGAAGGTAGTTTAACCTCCTAGTCACATAGAGACCAACATTTCCAAATTTGTGCCTCCATGGCGGCGCAAAACAATACGGGTTAGGGTAATGCAGGTGTAGAAGACACCGTTTTCAGTATTGTATGAGTCGGGGTGGAAATGTCGAGCTAGTCGTCCTTCGCGAAACGGAAACAACCGTCGTTGGCGCCTTGGCGATTGCTGCCGAGACGAGATGACTCCTAACTTCCAACCTGTGTGGCTAGTTTTATTCCAACTGATGTACCAAGGTATATGTTTTATCGAATGGATCATATGCCCTTGTGGCTAGTTGTACTTCAGTGGATGGACCACACTCCTGCGAAGCACGAACTTAATTTAAAAAATTTCAGACTTGTTTGCAAATCTGTGTTCGGCTTATAAGATTCTTATTGTGCAAAGAAAATATAGCGTCCCGTGTCCTGCATGTAATAGAAATTAAGAACAGTGTGTATCTTAACCCAACACTTTAGTTTTATAACCAACACTTTATTCAAGACAAGTAGGTAATGTAATCAAGTGCAAGAATTCTCTTTGGCGTCTGTACATCATCTGTTGGTTTACTCGATAACCATAGGGGTTGGTCCTGATGGCGACGGGGCCCCGGAGGAGGATGCAGTTGCGGCGGATATGAACTCCTCGGTGATAGTGGGATCCTCCTCGATGATGCATAAGGCCGACAGGTGGCACTGGTGACAGGCGAGGCATTTTCTCGACCGCTTGGTGCAGGGTTTTCCCGAGTGGACGTGTCCGCAGTGACAACACTTGCCACGTGCATTCAGACGTGCCCAGCGGGCTCCTTGAGTCGAGAATTTGGGGCAGACTGTTGCTTTATGATTTCCTTCACAAAACACACAACAGACTACCCCTTTGAAGTCACTTCGAGACTTTGCCTTAGATGGCGCCTTGAGCTTTAAGAGAGAGTCTACTTTGTCCTCCAAACGTTGGAGCGTGGACAGAACCGTGTCGTTGTTCGTGGTGCCCTTTTTCTTCGGTATGACGAAGTCTGCAATGTGTTGAGTTGGTGACAGGAATTTTGTGTGGGACTTCAAATTACTTGCTGCGAGCCACGCTGTTCCGAAGAACCGGAGCAAGTAGTTTGAAAGATAAAGCTCGGGTGTTGAGCTGTGGTTGCGATAAATGTATTCAAGGTTCTATCATCAGATGGTTCTAAACCACGGTCCGATGCACCATGTCTCGACGGAAGGGTTTGGGCCTTCGTCAAGTTGTTTAAATAGAACAGAGATACATTTAACCATTTATTGTGAGAGAGAGAAAGAGAGAACGAAGTTCACACTGACCTTGTCCATTCTTGGGCTTGCTTCCTTTGGCTTCTTGAGACGAAGCTTCCTTGACTCCAACCGGGACGGTCTTGACTCCAACAGGATCGGTTTTCACTCCAACAGCATCGGTCTTCACTCCAACAGCATCGGTCTTCAGGGTCGGAGACGGGGCGTTCTTCATGGCTTGGTTGGCGGTTTGGCGGTGTTGGCTTCGCTCACTCGATTTAACTCTAACTGAAGAATCCTCCGAATTCTCCGGCTTTTATAGTAGTGGTAGATCGTTATCATCTGGTTTTGAGGGCAAGGTCATTGGATTATTTCTCAGGCGTATTCTTCTTAATCTCTTCCAAGTTCACGTGTGAATGGTTTGGGTGTATTCCGGTGTGGAATTCTTTGAGTTGTGAAGATAGTGATATTCTTCCGCGACAAGTTATCCATGGCGGCCTTCTTCATGTCCTGAACAATTGCAGCTGGGGTGGCAGTGGCGGTGGTATAACAGGCCAATGGTCTTTGTTGGTCCATGTTTGGTGCCGGGTATCCATCAGCAACCACTGGGGCCGGATAGAGGATGGCGCATGAGGAGTCGGAGATGACGTTGGAGCAAGCAGTGGCGGCTGGGGTCCAGACGAACTGGAAATGGATGGGATGATTATGGTGGGGTTTATGCTGGGGCTTCGATCTCAGCGTTTAGGTGTAGACGTGTTCAGCTTACTGTAGATACTGTACCGCCCATTAAAAAGTACAGTTATAGAGTAAAGACATCTTGTGCACTGACTCAGGCACCCTGGTCCATGTACCAAAAACTCACCGCTGTTCCATTATAGCTGGTACAATTGAGATCTCCTCCGATAACAGCTCGCGCTTGTGGAGCCAACAAAGCCAGGACGATCGAGATGAGAGCAATCATTTCGTTTTGGAGCTCTGTGTGTATGACCAGTACAAGAGCTGAGAATAGTGAAGAAGCGGACCATGGGAGGGTTTTTATACCACTCGGTTGTAACTTTACACAGTTGTTAAAAAATGTTCTCGATCTGTTTCTGTTTCATTGGATAGATTTTTTGCACCCAAACTTTTTTGTAACAGTTTTGTTTGGACAGAAGGATAGGGAATGACTAAAGAATGAACAAGGATAAAAATTTTTAAAAAAATCAAAAATTTTGAATAAATATGCTTAATTGTTGAGGACCCTTGTCTATGAACCGAATCCTCTTGAATTTGGTTGGAAAATTTTGGGTTTCTTTTTCAGACTGTTCCATTGTATATAGTTTGAGCATTGGTCCCACCTACACTATTTGCCCTCGAACAGGTGCAAAATTTGAAATTCGCAACATCAAACTTTCACTTTTTTATTTCCAACCGGAAAAGCAAATATTGTTAAACATGGCTTGTTGCTCGATTTGATTCAAATTTTTCACGGCTCGAGCCGCGGCCGGCCGCGGCTTGGGCTGTGCAACGTTTCGAAGGTGTGACGTTTCGAAAGTGCGACGTTTCGAAAGCTCAAACAGCAGTGGTCATATCAGCAATTGCATAAGTCGGTGATACTTCAGAATATCGACTGAATCCGCAACGGATTAATGTAGACGTCAAGTTGGTTTTGTTGCTAATTAGATAAGAAGTTTGGATAATGAAATGAGTGGTGAGGATGTCGATGGAGACGATTCCGAAGAAGATCTGAAAGTTTTTGGGATTCTGGATTTCTGGAATTCATTTTTAGATTTTTGGATTCT
The DNA here is from genome assembly GCA_963966625.1 of Caenorhabditis zanzibari. Taxonomy (NCBI): domain Eukaryota; kingdom Metazoa; phylum Nematoda; class Chromadorea; order Rhabditida; family Rhabditidae; genus Caenorhabditis; species Caenorhabditis zanzibari. The sequence goes on along the minus strand of OZ016472.1, from coordinate 16,752,705 downwards.
CAGATCTTTTTATTATCTAAATTTTGAGATTTCTAGAGTTCTAGAATCAGATAATTTGAGATTAATATAATTTTAAAGTTCCATGACAAATTTTCGAAAATTTTCGTAACAATTCATTTTTTGGCTCCGCGACATTTGAAAGTGTGACGTTTCGAAAGTGCGACGTTTCGAAAGTTTGACGTCACACTTTCGAAATGTCCCAGAGCCGTTTTTTCAACTCACAACATCCTCATTGAAATCCGACATCGCTCCACTTATCAATATGATACTCGGAATGTACAACTGAAAACTTTCCCAGACTACTATACTTTTCCATGGATTACTGTAGCTTACCAACTTGAAAATCAAAAGTACAACGGTCTGATACAACACAAATACCTCTGGTTGTTGATTTTGAATCGACCGTAACCTTGATAGTTTCTTGATTTTTATGAGCATTGGGATATAGAAAAGAGCAGACACAATCATTAGGAAATTGATGAAATAATAAAATCTCATATTCCAAATATCGTAAAATGTCATAAATTGGATAAGAAATCGAGTGAGCTTTAATTGTTTAGGGAATATTAATATCAATTTGATGTATCTTAGAATTGCATTGAATAGGAACATGTACAAATATAGTAATCTTATAATCCAGGTCCATATTTTTTTACTAGAATTCAAATTCGGAATTCGAGACTCAAAAAAGAAGATAAGACACCTTTGAATAGCCAAAACTGATAACAAAATGTGCTCTATCATAGTGATAGTGAGCATGAAAATGTAGCAAAAATGAACAGAAAGGATGGATATTCCACTGATTGTTTTGTTTTGGTTCTTGCTGGAATATTTGGATTTCTAGGTCGTCTAGAGGGTTTCTAGGCCACCAAACTTACATATTCATTAACATAGTGAATACTGTAATGATGATAAACCAAAATATTTTTTGCAAAAATCTAGTGACTTTTTGAAAATGGGAAGTGATATGATAGGTGGAGGTCTGAAATTTATAGAATTTCGAACCTTAAAACAGCAGACGTTTCGAAAGTGCGACATTTCACAAATGTGACATTTTGAAAGTGTGACATTTCGCAAGTGTGACGTTTCGAAAGTGTGACATTTCGAAAGTGTGACATTTCGAAAGTTTGACATTCGCAAGTGTGACATTTCAAAAGTGTGACATTTCGAAAGGAAGACGTTTCGAAAGTGTGATATTTCGAAAGTGTGACATTTCGAAAGGACGACGTTTCGCAAAAGCAACATTAAGAAAGGTCGCGAAGCCCAAAACTTACCAATTTATCCTTTTCCTGATTTCTCTTGGATACAAAACTAAAAATGGGATACATAAAGGTAATCGAAATCAAAAATAGAGTCACTATTGGAGCATAGAAAATCAGAAAAAGTGTACATGAAAGCATTCCATTTTCGCAAATTGTTATTTTGTTTTCTGGAATAAAAGCGAACGAATTTTCGGGGAAATTTGAGGAATTTGAAGTAGAATTCATGGTGGAAATTCTGATGAGTCTACGTGTGGGAACCGAAAAAAATTTTATTCTTATTTTTTTGATAACCTTGTTATGATTCCAATAATATAGAACTCAATTATTTGGGAACATTATCAGCTGAAAATTTCATTATTTTTTGTTCGAATGATCCAAATTTTTGTTTCGTTGACCTTTCAAACTTGAAATTTTCAAAAAAGTTTTAGAATTAGAGAAAGAAAATAGAAAAAAATCAATATTCTATTGCCGTCTGACCAATTTGACTGGAATCCCATTGGATGGCCTTGCGATTGGCTGAAACTTTCAATTTCAAATATTCAAATTTCCCGCCAAAAAATCGCTCACCTCTAAACACGGCTTCGTTTCTTCCCCCTCGCCTGCTTCCAACTTAAAATTCCTGACAATATGACTGATCATAACTTTCTCATTAATTTGAGCGAATTTCTGTCCGATACAGTTTCGAAGTCCCGCCGAGAACGGAATGTAGTCGAATGCGTTGCGCTTGGCGATTTCGTCAGGGAGAAAACGGTCGGGATTGAAAATTTCGGGATCGGGAAAGATTTCTGGATTCTTGTGGATTAGCATGGGAGAGATGGAGATGTTGGCACCGGAGGGGATGGTGATGGAATCTGGAAGAGTAGATGTTTTGGGTTTCTAGGCCACTTGTGGGTTTTAGGTTATGATAGTTTTTAGGCCGGCAAAATACACTTTTGGGTTTCTAGGCCAAAAAATGCGATTTTGCCATTTCAGGTTTCTAGGCCACCAGATTTTTCGGATTTCTAGGTTATTCGGAGGTTTTTAGAAAGTAGTTTGGTTTCTAGGTTTCTAATCCATCAGAAGGTTTTTAGGCCATTGAGAAGAATTTTGAGTTTCTATTCCATTCGAAGGTTTCTAAGCCACCGGACTAGCTTGGGTTTCTAGGCCATCAGAAGACACTTTCGGGTTTCTAGGCCATGAAAAAAAAACTTTGGATGCAACGGCTATTCGGAGGTTTCTAGGCCTGGTTTTTCAATCCCTAAGCACATTTTTAGTTACTTCTTGTCCACGAAATCTAACTTTGGATTCCTAGGTCATCCCCAGATTTTTAGGTCACCAGTATTTGGATTTCTAGGTTATTCGGAGGATTTTTGGCCACCGGGTTTTTGGGTTTCTGGGCTATCTGGAGGTTTCTAGGTCGTTGCTTTGGTTTTCAGGTTTCTAGGCCATTTGTGAGTTTCTAGGCCAACATAATTCATTTTTGAGTTCCTTGACCATAAAAGTTTTATTTGGTGTTCTGGATAGTTTAAGATTTTTAGGCCGTCAAACTACATTTTTTGGATTTCTAGGCCACCGAATGTAATTTTGAATTTCTAGGCCGTTTGGAGGTTTCGAAGTCACCAATTTTTTCAGGTTCCTAGGATATACATTTTTCATTTTGTGGCAAAATCCAACATTGGGTTCCTAGGGCGTCAAAACAAATTTTTGGGTTTCTAGGCCATGAAAAGTAGTTTTGAAACCCTAGACCTATTGGGCATTTCTAAGTAGACAATTTTTTGGATTTCTAGGAAATCAGGAGGTTTCTAGGCCATTAGATTAGTTTTTTTCGGTTTCTAGGCCATTTTGGTATTTCTAGGCCACCATTTTTTAAAACCCTACCAATTTCCATATCCTTGATCAACTTTCTCTGAACCATTGGCACCGGAGCCACCATTCTCTTCGACTCCTTCAAAACTCTATCGGTATACTCCAACTTTGTCATTTTTTCAAATGTGACATCTTCATCATTTCCAAAAATCTCCAACATCTCTTCATAGACTTTTTCCTGAATTTTCGGATTCTGAGCCAAATTCCAGCACGCCCAGGATACGGAGCTCGTTGTGGTGTCATGCCCGGCAAACATGAAAGTATCGACTTCTTGACGAATATCTTCAGAATTCAGATGATTCGATTCTTCTGAATTTAGAAGAATGTCCAAAAAGTTCATCTTCCGTTTTTGGGTTTCTTTCTCGATTTCTCCTGATTCCAGGGCAAATTTTCTCTCGGAAATTATTCCCTTTGAAAAATTTTTCATAATCTCAATACACTCTTCTTTTTGCTGTTTGTAACCCAAAAGCCAGAATAGTGGAGGTATTTGAAAGACAGGATTGATAGCGTTTTCGATCTGAAAAATAATTAAATTTTTTTGTTGGAAAATAAGAACCTACCACCAATAAACTAAATTTCTCCACTGCGTTAACGTATGGATGATTATGATCGTATTGAGCATTTACATTGGTACCCATTACAGCGGAGCAAATAATGTCGAGAGCACAACGTTTGATGTAAGGGAAAATGTCGACGGGTTGTGAGGAGTCGGAGTGGTTTTCGAGGCAAGAGATTAGGATCTGAAAAAGTAATCTCGACTATAGTAATCCAGGCTACAATAATATTGGCTCTTTTTTGACTACAGTAATCTTAACTGCCGCAATCTTAACTTTAGTATTATGCCAGTCTCAGTCAATGTCAGTCCTGGCCGAATTTCCCCGAATTTTTGGCAGCGATATCTCGACACGAAAATGCTACAGTAATATATTAAAATTTAAAGGGACATATCCTTATTATCAGGTCACTTTTTTAATTTGTCATGTTTTTCGAACGATTTTCAATGAATTTTGAAGCGAAATGTTATTTTTTGCTCCGAAAATTACATTTCACTCCGAAATTTGTTGACAAAACATGAAAAATTAAAAAATTGAACTGAAAATCAGAGTATGTTCCTTTAAATTTTAATAGATTACTGTAGCATTTTCGTGCCGAGATATCGCAGTCAAAAAATCCGGAAAACTCGGCCAGGACTGACATTGACGGAGACTGCCATAATATTCTTGGCTACAGTAATCTAGGCTAGAAATCTTCAATACAGTAACCCTACAGTACGCTCAGCTAGAGTATTCTTGAATACAGTAATCTAGGCTTAACTACAGAAATCTAACTACAACTAGAGTAATCCTGACCGCAGTAAACCTGAGTACAGTAATCTCACATTAATTACAGTGAAGTACTGTCCTGAGGCTACTGTCCTGACTACCGTAACCTTGACTAGACTCCAGTAATCTTGACTACAGTAGTCTTAACTACAGTTATTTCGGCTACAGTAACCTTGATTACTGTGATTTTTACTACAGTAATTTCCACATGTACAGTAATGTTGGCTACAGCAACCTTAGCAACAGTAAACTCGGCTACCGTAATCTTGACTATAGTACTCTCGGCTGCAGTAATCTTAGCTAAAAGTAATCTACAGTAACTTGGGACGCAATTCTTAAACCCCGTCAGAATTCCATTGATTACACGATTACACTACTCAAAATTTTCACATTGCTACAGTACCCTTATTCTTTAGAATGCTACAGTACTAAGGGTCCTACCACGATTGGGAACGATGGCTCACCTTGGCTTCCTGATTAAAAACTTCCAAGTACCCCTCCAACTTTGCGAAATGAAAAGAAGGCGTCAGTAGTTTTCGATGTGTTCTCCATCGTTCTCCAAGTCCATCCACAAGAATTCCCCCTCCCAGCCAGGGTCCGAAAAAATTATAATCGTCTCCTTTATTGAGTTCAGTTGTGGATTCCAAGATTTTCTGGAATAGTTTTGATACCAAATATTTCAGAAATTCAAACTTACCGCGGCAGACCTTCCGTTCAATGGAAGTACAAAAAGTTTGTTCAAAATTCGATACTTCATAAAATCGGACCCGAGACGTCTGGATTCCTCAGCAGCGGCGAGGAAGATTTCTCCGATTTCTGGATGATTTTTGGATTTCTAGGCCATCAAAATCCTCAAAAACTCACCTACAGTATTTTTACCTCTAAAAGTGAGCACATTCCCGATGATTGGGTTTGTTGGAGGACCCGGGATCTGAAAATTGGAAAAAAAAAACAATTTTTTTCAAAAATTAGAATTACCTTATTATCATATTTTCTGAACTTCAAAATGTCTTGGATTGTTTTCCAGAGATAAGAAATAAGGATCAGAATTACTGTAGAAAAAATCAAAAAAATCAGTGCCATTTTGAAGCAAAAAAAACAAAAAACTGACGGAATTTTTTTTTCGATCAGAAAATTTCAATGAAGATAAAAACCAGTTTTTATGACTTTTGATCATCTATTTTTTTCCTTCTTATCAGTTATTTTTTATCAACAAAAAAATAGACTTTAGTTGTGATTTTGATCTCTAATTTTGAGAAAAAAAAATTATTTTTTTGAAATTTTCTTGAAAATTTTTTTTCAATTTTTTTGGTTTTTTGTTTATCTTCAAAGTACTGTACTCAAAGCTTTTTGAAGATCAAACTAGATACAAAAATCTGATAACGTCATCATAAATTTGCCAATGATCATTACACAATCAAAAAATTGTCTAACTTCCTGCGTCTCTCATTGAAAAGTCACACCATACTTTTTCTAATAATTTCATAATTTTTGTGTTGTATCATTTTTTCCCAATGCTCCAAATTTCTGAGCCTTCTGAGCCCCAAATATGCCGTGTATGCCTACAGGAAACCAATGGAATGTACCACTATGGCGCAGTGGTGTGCAGAGCGTGTGCAGCATTCTTTAGGTAAGAAGAAAGTGTGCTCTATTGAGAATGGAAGTCATTTTGTTGTCAATGGAGCGCGTTTTCAACCTCAAATTTAACTATGTTATTCCAGAAGAGCCTTAACATCACCATACCCAAAAAAGTGCAGAATGAATCAAAAATGCAAATTTTTGAACGAAAAAGGATATTTTACCTGTAAATATTGTCGTCTGAAGAAGTGCTATGATGTTGGAATGACACCGGATAGTGAGTATTTAAAAAAATCTACAGTAATCCAAACATGAATTTTTAGATTTTCAACTAAATCGAGACATCCATAAAACATCTTACAAGATACCAGAGGTAATTATAAATTTTGTATTTTTTGGGCTCTGCGAAATTTCTAAAGTGTGACATTTCGAAAGTGCGACATTTCGAAAGTGCGACGTTTCGAAAATTTAGGATAATCAATAAAATGGCTCAGAAATGCCGCAGAATGGTTTGAAATTTCACTTTCGAAACGTCGCGCTTACAAAACCTCATACTTTCGTAACATCGCACTTTCAAAATGTCGTACTTTCGAAAGGTCGCACTTTCGAAACGTCACACTTTCGAAATGTCAAACTTTCGAAATGTCGCGGAGTCAAAAAAATTCTGAAAATTTTCAGACAGTGGCGACTTTCACCAGGAAATCCACTCTTATTATGATTTCAACGGCATCCTATGATTCAACAAAATCTTATCTAGATTTTCAATTTTTAATTGACAAAGCTCTTTTGATTTTCCAAGAAGTGAGTTTCCAAAAGACCCTTTCCCTCTAAAAATCGAATTTTTAGGGTCCAGAAACCCCGATTTTCACCGAAAATTCCTTGGAAAAAATGGCAATTGGACTTCATCCTATTCTAAGAACCAACCAGAACAAAAACTCAAAAATGTCAGGAATCTATGGAAAAGAAGAATCCATGGCGCAAATCGAGCATGAAATTCTTACAGTAACCCGATGGTTGACCTATTTTGATGAATTTTTGAAATTGGCGCCAAATATGAAACTTCAAATTTTTCAAGCTTGTTGGAGTTTATGGTGGAAGTTGGAGAGGTTGGCGACGACGGCAATGGAAATTAGAAGGAATAATAGTAGAGAGGAAATACGGAAAATGAAGAGGAATTCATTGTTGTATAGTTTCGATAGGACAAGGATTGATATGTCATGGTTGTCGAGGTATAGTTTGGAGGAGTTGAAATTGTGAGTTTTTTAAATTTTGGGTGCGTTGCGGTTGCGTAGCGTGCGCAGTTTGTAGCGGTCGAAAAAGTCTGAAATTTTGTAGTTGGCAAGGTTTCTCTACAATCTCTGATTCAAAAGTAAAAGTAACACTTGAATTCGATGTCACTTCGAAGATCTAGGGTCGACTAATAAATCTGAAAACATTTTTGTGTGGTACTGTAGTCGTGCTAATCGAGATATGCAATTTTTTTTGCGAACTTTTATCACAAATGTTTTTCGACCATAACTTTGTTACCAGTTAACCAAATTTATTAAAAATTATACAAATTTGTAGGAAATTCAATTTTCAATAATTTCAGTTTCCTGGACCTTCCCACAGAATTCTACCTTGACGACCTTACTATCCAAATGCTAGAACTCCACCCATCCGACGTTGAGCTCTCCTATATGTTTGGTCAATTATGTTTTCATTATGTTGGGAAACGATTCCAAGGAGAGATTCTTCAAGTGGCTGAAAAGTTTCAAGAAATGTTGGCTAACGATTTACATGAATATTATATCCATGAGTTGAACACTCCCTATTATATGAAGAGATTGCAGCAGATGATGAAAATCAATAATCAAATACAGGTAAGGGCGGGAAATTTGAAAATTTGAAGCATTATTTTTTCAGCTAGAAGCATACCGAAATCGATCCAAGACAGAGTTGGCGTTTGTCTTCGATGTTTTTCACGTGGACATTTCTCATCCGGACATTTTCAGAGATTATTAACACTATTCTTATTCTGTACAGAAGACTCCATTTATGGCGTCACAAAAATTTGTGATAAAAACTCTTCTGCGTCTCTATTGAACTTCTCTATCTCCTCGATTTTTCTATATTGAAAATGTTTGATAAAAATCATTTTCCATGCTCAATTCCTGTATAGAAACTTCAAATATTTCCCCAATTTGCCTCGTCTGTCAACAGCCATGTAATGGAAAACGCCACTATGGCGCAGTGGTCTGTCGCGCCTGTGCCGCGTTTTTTAGGTAAAAATGAGCTGAAGAAAGTGCGCTCTATTGACAATTTCGATTTTGTTTAACAGAGCGCGTTAATTTTCCAATTTTCAGAAGAGCCGGGATCCTAAAGAAAACCAAACCCTGTCAGCGGAACCAAAAATGTGAACTTTTGAAAAATCAATATTTCGCCTGTAAATACTGTAGACTTCAGAAGTGCATAGCAGTAGGGATGAGTTCTGATAGTAAGTGAAAATCTAAAAATTCCGAAATATTTCCAAAAAAAATTCAGATTTTCAATTTGGAAGAGATAACTACAAAATTCCACTCGTAAGTTTCTCTTGTTTGAAAAAATATACCTTTTTTTGGTTTCCAGACCATGGACACATTTCTGGGCAATTCAAATTTGATCATTTTCAAAAAAGATCAAAACCCACAAAACAAGAAATTTTTGGATTTCCAATACTTGCTGGACAAGGTGTCATTAATACTGAAGATGGGTGCAGAGAGCCCAATTTATGCTGAAAATCGACTGAAAAAGTTGGGAATCGCTTTGAATCCTAATTTGAAATCTAGTCAAGCTGTGAATTCCCACGATGTTATGTATCGAAAAAAGGAATCGTTGAGGCAACTGGAACATGTTTTAATTTTAGTCGCAAAATGGTTCACACATTTTGACGAGTTCCAGAAACTTCCAGTAGATGTTCAGGTACTTGAAACTTGTTAGAGAAATTCATAAAATTTGATTAAAATTGTAGCTGAAAATGGTCCAAAGCTGCTGGAGTGTTTGGTGGAAACTGGAAAGGGTCGCTTTTTTTGCATTAGAAATTCGACGGAAATTTGATCAGGAAATGATAAGAAGGACAAAATTAGATACAGTAATCTACAGTAGCGATTCGAGTAGAATTGATATGTCATGGTTGTCGAACTATAGTGTGGAGGAGTTGAAATTGTGAGTTTCTTCGCTCGCGTTACTGTTGATTTTGAATTTCGCTGTATCTTTGCTCATAGCGGCTAAATTTTCATGAAAATTGTACAGATTTGTATGAAACCAGGTGGATTCCGCCTTCTTCGGGGCTTCACCACCTGGCCTTCGCTTGCTTCGTTTTGGAGCCTTCGACTCCGTTCCTCTGGGCCCGAGGGCCTTTTAATTAAAAAGTAGAGATCCTTGGGCTCCGTTCCTCATGGCCTGCGATCGTTTTACTCTGAAGTGGGAGCCTTCGGTTCCGTTTCTTCTGTTTTCCGACCATAACTTTGTTCCCAATTCCCCAAATTAATTGAAAATTTTACTGATTTATAGAAAATTCAATATCCATGTTTTCAGTTTCCTGGACATCCCAACCGAAATTCGCTTCGATTCCATAACACGGTCCCTAATCGAACTCTCTCCATCAGATATGGAACTATCGTACATGCTTGGTCAATTATGTTTCCATTATGTTGGAAAACGATTCCAAGGAGAGATTCTTCAAGTAGCTGAAAAATTTCAAGAAATGTTGGCTAACGATTTACATGAGTATTATATCCATGAGTTGAACACTCCGTATTATATGAAGAGATTGCAGCAGATGATGAAAATCAATAATCAGATACAGGTAGGGGAGATGGCGGGAAATTTGAAACGATTATTTTTTTTTAGCTGGATATCTATAAGAGCAAAGAGCGTACGGACTTGGCGTTGGTTTTTGATATATTCAATGTGGAAGTTTCTCATCCGGAAATGTTCTTGATGTGAATATAATGAAGATTCTTTCAAATTTCGAAAACTACGGCAATCTTAATATTGTCCATTCTTCACTAGGGTTTCCATCCGGACGGGCGGCGAGCCGCCCGCTTGCCGTCCGTTTGCCACCCGCCCGGATGGAAACCCTATTCTCCACAGCTAATCTCAGTCTGATTTTCTAGTTTTAACTTTAAAAATTTGTCCAAATCTTTGAAATAAAAAACAAGATACGCAGGTATGTATTTTATAGTAAAAAAGAGAAATGGCATGACAAACTTTGATCCTATAGATTCATTCAAAGACCACAGTAACCTTAATGTTGTACATTCTATGACCGACTCGACTATCGGTCAGCTGGGCCGGCGGTTGAGTCGCCGTGGCCGAGTTTCCCAAAAGTGGGCGGAGTCAATTTTTTTGTTTTTCATGTGGACATTTCTCATCCGGATATTTTCAGAGATTATTAACATTATTCTTTTCCTGTACAAAATACTCATTTTTTATATGTTTACCAACTTTGAATACACAAAAACAAAGACAGAAAACTAATGATCTCAATCCCGATACTCAGCCCCTCTCTTCACGGCAAACTCCCGATAAGCCTTCTGATCTTCCTCAGATTGAGTCTTCATAAATGCGTCCAAGTCGGCAAATAGCTTGGTAACCGCTTCGATAGCATCATGGAAGCTTGGACTCGGTCCATAGTTGGAATACAGTGTCTTACTCTCGGTGAGAATTCTGTGGATTCCTTGAATGGCCGAATCGGAGACACCAGCAGATTTGAGTCGGGTATCGTACTCTTCTCCTGAAATTGAGACATTTCTGGAGTTTTGAGAAGTTAGAGGGGCCTAGTAAGGTTTATTTTAATATAATAAACCAGCCTGCTTACCGTAGGCTGGATTCGCGGTTTTGCCGCTCAATATTGCTTAGGAATCTCGCGTTTTCAAACGCCACCGGTCACTTTGTTTTTGTTTCACGTGTAGCGCAGTCGGTATCGTGCTCGTTCGACACGCAATAGCCGCGGGTTCGATTTTGTGGAGCGACTGAATTCTTTTCGGAAAACTAAAGAGGACATCCTGACCAAGACCGGACAGAAATCCTAGCGGATTATATACAAGTAAGATTTTGTGACAAATTGTCCACGAGAAGTACACAAGGCTACTATTTCTTTTTGAAGCGCGGTATAACAGTTTTGAAAATTTTCAAAAACTAAACATCCAAATCTTACCAGTCAATCTTGCAGGCTATGGCATTTTGAAAACAGCAAAAAATTATCACTTTTTCACAATTTGTTTCCCTCCTTTTTATACTCTTAGTCACCCCTAACAGGGTAAACCGTGTTTCGTGATTTGTGTCTTTTTTTGTTGAAAAATAGGACACAACACACACCTCACGGTTTTTCGGGATATAAAATGGGAGCCTTTGGTGGACCAAAATATCCATTGAATAAATGTTCAAGTCTACAGTAATCCTTGGTATTGTTTTGGCTGGAGTGCTAGCTGCTCCTAGTCGGCCGACAGGTAAGGATTTGGGCACGTTTTCTGGAGAATTGGAAATTTTTATTAGTAGCTACTGGTAGTGGTAGATATGAGTTTGAAGAGCTCATTGAGCTGTACATTTTGCTATATTTGTTGTTAGTGTTCTCTGGGTTTTAATTTCCAACTGTGTCCCAGTTTTGACAACGTTCAGTGAAGAAACTAAAAAGAATTCAGTAATTGTGGAATATATGGATTTGAAGAACTCATTGAGCTCTACATTTTGGTATAATTTTCAATAGAGTTTTCTGGGTTTTTGAGGGAGATATTTGAGCTAGAAAATTACAAAGACTTTGGATTTTTTGTCAATAGGCTATTAAAATGGTTCTAAAGGTTCCATAATGTACATTTTTCGATTTTGGTACCAAAAAAATAGCTGACAATTTCGAATTTCCCATCAGAATTTTGTTATCATAGTTTCTTTATCCAGGCGATGAATACCGTGCCGAACTCGTCGCCGCTGGTCTCTCCACTCAAGCCGTCGACGGAATTCTTAAACTCGGAGGTGACGCCTATGTCTCTTTTGAGAAGAAATACGGGAAGTCCCCAAATTTCCAAGATGCTATTGAAGCTGTCACAAGATTGATTTTGGATACCGAAAAGTTCATGAAGACTCAATCGAAGGAGGATCAAGACGCGTATGCTGCCTATGTGGAGAAGAAGAAGAAGGAGTATGATAATTGAAATTCAAAATTGTTTTTGTGACTATGAAATTTCTATTATTGATTTTAATTTCTTGAAATTGGTTGCAATTGCGCTCCACTGGAAAATTCCTTGCATAAAAATAAATTCTTCAAAACATGGAACAATTAACACTTTTTTCCAAATATTTTGACAAAACTAAAAATTCCTTAAATCCACAAAACTAAAGTTTCAAAATTAGTAAAAGTAGCAAATGTTGCACTAGATGGCTCAGGAATAGTTTTCCAACAAAAAATGTCCCAAAAAAATTGACTCCGCCCACTTTTGGGAAACTCGGCCACGGCGACTCAACCGCCGGCCCAGGCGACCGATAGTCGAGTCGGTCATAGAATTTACAACACTAAGATTACTGTGGTCTTTGGAATTGAAGTTTGAATAAATCTATATTATATCTTTTGAGTTTTTATTCATAAAAATTACAGCCTCGAAAAATTCATAAACATTTCCGGATGAGAAACTTCCACATTGAATATATCAAACACCAGTGCCAAATCTGTCCGCTCTTTGCTTCTATACAAATCCAGCTGAAAAAAATGCTCCAAATTTTAAAATTTCCCACCCTTACCTGTATTTGATTATTGATTTTCATCATTTGAGCCAACCTACTGACATAATGAGGACGCTTCATTTCATGGATATAATATTCATGTAAATCATTGGCCAACATTTCTTGAAACTTTTCAGCCACTTGAAGAATCTCTCCTTGGAATCGTTTTCCAACATAATGAAAACATAATTGACCGAGCATATATGAGAGTTCCACGTCTGATGGAGAGAGTTCTAACATTGAATAGGTAAGAGAATCCAAGCGGACTTCATTAGGGATTTCGAGGAAACTGAACATATTGAAAATTGAATTTCCTACAAATTGGTATAATTTTCAATAAACTTGGTCAACTGGGAGCAAAGTTATGGACGGAAAACATCTTTGATGAAATTTTTCGAAAAAATTTCCTACAGATTTAAGGGAAAAAATTGGTGTACTTCAAGTTACTGTTTCAAAATTTCATCTAGTTTTCAAACAACTCACAACTTCAACTCCTCTACCGTATAACTGGACACCCATGACATATCAATTTTCTTCAAGTCCCATGCATAAAACAACTGATCCTTCACCAGCTTCCTTAAAACTCCTTCATCCAATTTCGCCCTAATATTCCTCGCCACATGTGCCACTCTTGCCAGTTTCCACCAACAATGCCAGATTCCTTCCAGCATTTTCATCTGAAAATTCGCGTTCTCAAATGTCAAAGGATTCTGATTCCAAACCTGAAGCTGTCTCGGAAGCCTCTGAAAATCCTCAAAATGCGTCAACCATTTTGTCACCGACAAAATGTCATATTCCATTTGTGACAGTGCCATTTCTCGATCATAAACCTCTACAGTATTCGGATCCGGGTATACGGTAGAATTTTGAATTTTTTGAAGCCCCAGAGCCAGTTTTCCAAGCCTAGACTTGGACAGAATCGGTGTTTCACATCCCTGGAAATCCAAAGTTACTTTTTTTTCTATAATACAGAAAATGTTACTGTACCTGTTTTAAAACCTCCGCAATTTTATCCAGTAGATATTGAATATCAATGAAATTTTTCGAATTTCTCGAATTTTCCTCTGGGGCTCGGAAAATGATGAAATTTGGCTTCCCCAAAAAAGTATCCATTGTCTTTGGGATTTTCAATGCTAAACTTTGGTATCCATCTCTCTCGAATTGAAAACCTTTCAAAAAAAGTCTATATTTATGTCCATTTCTCCAAAACTCACTATCACAACTCATTCCAACTTGTAGACACTTTTGCAGTCGACAATATTTACAAGAGAAAAATCCATCTTTCAGCGACTCACACGATTTTTTCTTCTTGCAAACTTTTGTAAGCCTCGAGACACCGGCTCGTCTGAAAATCTAAGATTCTCAATAGAGCGCATTTTCGTCCTCACCTAAAAAATGCGCCACAGGCGCGACAGACGCGCGCTCCATAGTGACGTTTTCCATTGCATGGTTGTTGGCAGACAAGGCATATAGGGGTCATTTTTGAATATACATACAAAAATAGTTTGAAAAATAGGAAATTGGGGCACTCTGCGGCGACGGCTTATCGGCAAGTTTAGAGAGTAGAAAAATGGGAGAGACGCAGACAGTTAGAAATTACAGAGAGGCAGACAACAGGTGTAAAACAAAGTGCACATGTGACGTCATTTTTGGAAATGACCACTTTTAGAAGGCAAAAGTACGCCAATGGTCCTGGCCTAGTTTCCAAAAAATTCCAAAAAGTGGACTCCGCCCATTTCTTGAAGCCAAGGCCGAACATTTTTACGGGCTAAAAGCCGCGACATGGTTTTTTTTCTAAATTTTTTAAAGCTTGGTAAAAAACACGATGCTCCACAAGTAGGGAACTATTTTTCAATCTTCTTTGTTTCTGAAAATGTCTATTGAAGCGCAATTGCCATCTAACCATGTTCACTTTTCAAAAATGATGTCACATGCGCACTTTCTGTTTCACACCTGCCGTCTATCTCTCTCTCTCTCTCTCTCTCTCTCTCTCTCTCTCTCTCTTCTCTGTAATTTCTAACTGTCTGCGTCTCTTCCATTTTTCTACTCGCTAAATAAGCCATCGTCGCCGGTTTCCACCCTAACTCTCAATATAGTTTTCAAACTATTCCTATTCTGAAATGAACCCGAAACTATATTCATGCCTCGTCTGCCGCCAATCATGCGATGGGAAGCGTCACTATGGAGCGCGTGTCTGTCGCGCCTGTGGCGCGTTCTTCAGGTAAATAAGAAAGCAAATGCGCTCTATTGAGAATATTCGATTTTCAGACGAGCAGATGCATTGAAAGTTACAAAGGTTTGCAAAAGGAAAAAAGCGTGTGAGCCTTTGAAAGATGGGTATTTCACTTGTAAATATTGCCGACTGCAAAAGTGCCTACAAGTTGGAATGAGCTCGGAAAGTGAGTCTCGGAGACACAGATGGACATTTCAAAAAACATTTCAGGCTTTCAATTTGACAGGGATGGATATCAAGTTGCTGTGGCTCAAAAAATCCCCCTGACAATGGATACTTTTTTGGGGAAGCCAAACTTCATAATTTTCCGAGCCCCGGAGGAAAGTTCGAAAAGTTCAAAAAGTTTCATTGATATTCGATATCTTTTCGATAAGATTGCAGAGGTTTTAAAACAGGTGCAGTATCAAATTTTGTATTATAGAAGAAAAGAAGTTTGAATTTTAAGGGTTGTGAAACACCGGTTCTCTCCAAGTCTAAGCTTGGTAAGTTAGCCTTGGGGCTTCAAAAAATTCAAAAATCTAACGTACCCCGGGAACCGAATACTGTAGAAGTTTATGGTCAAGAAGTGGCACTATCACAAATGGTATATGACATTTTGTCGGTGACAAAATGGTTGACGCATTTTGAGGATTTTCAGAATCTTCCGAGACGGCTTCAGGTTTGGAATCAGAATCCTCTGGCTACTGAGAATGCAAATTTTCAGATAAAAATGTTGGAAGGAATCTGGCATTGCTGGTGGAAACTGGCAAGAATAGCTAATCTGGCAAGGAATATTAGGGCGAAATCCGATGACGGAGATTTACGGAAGCTGGTGAAGGATCAGTTGTTATACAAATGCGACTTGAAAAATGTGGATATGTCGTGGGTATCCAGTTATACGGTAGAGGAGTTGAAGTTGTGAGTTTTTTGAATACAAGATGAAATTTTGAAACAGTAACCTGACTTCCAGTAGACCAAATTTGACTCCATTACATAGGAAATTTTTTTGAAAAACGGAAACGTCCATAACTTTGCTCCCAGTTAACCAAATTTATTGAAAATTATACCAATTTGTAGGAAATTCAATTTTAAATATGTTCAGTTTCCTCGACATCCCCCATGAAATTCGCCTCGATTCTCTCACTTTTTCAATGTTAGAACTCTCACCATCAGATATGGAACTATCGTATATGCTAGGCCAACTACCGTATTTACTCTAATAGACCGGCACCTCTATATGTCCGGCACCCTCTAATAGACCGGCAGTCAAATGATCATTTTGAAAAATAAACCGGCAGCCTCCAATAATCCGGCACCCCAAAAATTAATGAAATTGGAAAGTACTATTTTTTGAGAAATTCGAATTTTTTCCAGTGTTTTTCACACAATTTCAATATTTATCAGCATTTCGAATAGTGTTTGCTTTTTAAACTATTCAAAAAAGGCTTTATCATGCTCATTTTCAGTGAAAAAGCAACATTTTTTTGTTAAATTTTTTATAAATTGACTCTTTGAAAAATAGACCGGCACCCTCTAAATGACCGGCACTCTCTAATAAACCGGCATCAAAATGAGGACCACGAAAAATAAACCGGCATGCCGGTCTATTGGAGTAAATACGGTATGTTTTCATTATGTTGGAAAACGATTCCAAGGAGAGATTCTTCAAGTGGCTGAAAAGTTTCAAGAAATGTTGGCTAATGATTTACATGAGTATTATATCCATGAGTTGAACACTCCGTATTATATGAAGAGATTGCAGCAGATGATGAAAATCAATAATCAGATACAGGTAGGGGAGATGGCGGGAAATTCGAAATGATTATTTTTTCAGATGGATATCTGCAAGTACAAACAGCGGACGGACTTGGCGCTGGTTTTTGATATATTTCATGTGGAAGTTTCTCATCCGGAAATGTTTTTGATGTGAATATAAATATATAAAGAATAAAGATTAGTTCAAATTTCTACTTCAAAGACTACAGTAATCTTAATATTGTCCATTCTCCACAGCAAATCTCAGTCTGATTTTTTAGATTTTACTTTAAAATTTGTCCAATTCTTTCAAATAATAAAAAAAGAGATGCACACTTCATAATATAATGAAAGAGGAAAATGGCATGGCAAACTTTGATCTGTTTCACAAAATGAGAGAATCAAAAAAAAGAAAAAAAAACGATTTTGAATAACCACGATCTTCTTGAAATTGAACCCTCACAAATTCATCCAAATCGAAGTTTGAAGTCCAACTAAAAAAGATTCCATGGGACTTGGAGTAGTGTCAACTGGTCTAATTTCAGCAGAATTTTTACCGATTCTCACAATTCCATCGGCGCTGGATTCTTCGGCTGAAAATTTGATTTCAGAAGAATTTCATTTTCACTCACCACTTTTTTCTCCAACTGGAGCCGAGAGGGCAATAGAACATAATAGAGCAATAAGGACGAGAGATTTGAACATTTTTCAAAATGGATATATTTCTGAACCAGGGATCCCATTTTATACCAATTCAAAGTTTTTTGAATGTACCCTGATCTTGTGGCGGCAAATTTCACAATGTGGTGTTTCGTAATCTTGTTTCATTGGTTTTTTTTTTTTCATTTTCAAAAAAAAACGAAATTTTTCGTACAGTTATCCCCAAATGTCTGCGTCTCTCGTTTTCTCTTTTATTTCTAAAATTATGACATGGGGCTGAAAAAAGAGAGATGAAAAGGGCATACATTCGAAATATTGGAAACTGCAATTTTAATTTTAAAGACCACAGTAATCTTAAAGATGTACCAAGGTTTCATTCAATAATTTCGCAATCGAACCTTCATTTCCCTCTGATTATTATTTTATCAAAAAGAAATTCTGAATTTCGTCCAGAAGACCAAAATTTGGACTATAAAGTACCGTTTAGGCAACTAGATGGCCTAGAGAATTTGAAATGTTTTCGCGCGCTGGCCTAGAAAAATCGGAGTTCGGCCATCTCATTTTTTTCCCTATTTTTGCTGTTTTTTCTTGTTTTTCGTCAATTTTTTTCGAATTTTCTTGGTCTTCTACATAAATTTCAAACATTATTTCATTTTGAAAGTTTTTTTTTTCGAAATATTTGACGAAAAACGAGAAAAAAACAGAAAAAATAATGGGAAAAAATGAAATGGCCGAACTTCTAGTTGCCATCTAGTTCCCCAAACGGTATTTTGTGGTCCAAATTGTGGCTTTTTGGACGAAATTCAGAATTTCTTTTTGACAAAATAATAATTAGAGTGAAATGAAGGTTCGATTGTGAAGGTATTGAATGAAACCTTAGTAATGAAACATTTCAGAGTATCAACATTTATTATCAAAAATATGGCATTGTCACGGAAATTCTCAATCACTTCTTTCCCTTGTGCTGCTCCTCGATTTCCTTCTTCTTCTTCTCCATAATAACCTTGTAGATATCCTGATCCTCCTTTGATTGAGTCTTGATAAACTCCTCGAGATCTGCGAGTAGCTTGAACAGCGCTTTAAAAGCATCGATTGGATTTTTCGGACCGCCAGTGGCTGCCGCTTTTTCTTCAGCTTCTTTTCCGATTTTCATGAGTCCGTCGACGGCTTGTTCGGAGAGACCGGCGGCAAGGAGCTCCTCGCGGGTTTCGGGCACTGGAAAGTTGGGAATTTTAGGACTTGGGGTACGGTATCTCTGGAGTTTTCGCTGCTTTTAAAAAACAAGAACTTTTGAAGTTACGGGTCTTCTGTTTTACAAGGGATATTTTTTACAGGCCCAGCGCGTCCGAAGGCACATAGGGCTTGAAGGCGCGAAGGGCACATGTGATCCGGGCTTTTTTGGGCCTTCGCGGGTCTTCGATTTTCACTACTTTAAATTTGAAATTTTTGGTCGATCTTTATACCAAAAAGTCGAACTCGATAAGATCTATAAAATGGTACTAAAATCATTCAGATTGTCTGTCTCAGTTTTTTTCTAGAACTTGTAAAACACCCGGGCCGAGCATATGCGGGTCGAAAACGCCGGCTCGTGTGCTCTACAAGTTCTAGAAAAAAAATGAGACAGACAATCTGAATGATTTTAGTACCATTTTATAGATCTTATCAAGTTCTACATTTTGGATTAAAGATCGACCAAAAATTTCAAATTTGAAGTAGAGAAAATTGAAAGCTCGCGAAGCCCGGATCACATGTATGGACCAAAATTTCTCCAGGTGCTTTTAGACAGCTAAATTTAGGCCATGGAAGAGTTTCAAGGCCAAAGGCGGAACTTCGGCCTTGTGAGTCTTCAAGCTCGGCCAACAATTCAAACTCACTTTTGGCAATCCTCGTCACTGATAGCGAATAAGCTATAACCACGAAATAAGGAAGACAGAAATTTTTTTCCAGCTTTTCCTCAAAACTCCATTTGTTTAAATACTCTATGTTTGTGATGTGTGCCCTTCCTCTGGCAGGCACATATCACAAATTTAGAAATAAGCGGGTAGCGAGAGACGCAGACATTTGGGGCGAAATGGCATGACTAATTTTGGTTTGGAAAATAGGGAAATGGGAAAACCAATAAAACAAGACTATGAGCAACCATGGTAATCTGGGCACATCTCACAAATCTTGAATTTGTATAAAATGGGATCCCTGGTCTAGAAATATATCCATTTTGAAAAATGTTCAAGTCTTTCCTCCTTATTGCTCTCTTGGCTTCCATTGCCCTCTCGGCTCCAGTTGGGGAAAAAAGTGGTAAGTGAATATGAAACTGAAACTTCTAGATTCGTTAGAAAACGAGGCAAGCTACGGGCTGGGCCGAGCAGGGCCAAAATCAGTAATTCTGCTGGCACGGCGCGGTCCAGTCGGAAAAAATCGGGGAAAAAAATGTTTTCAAAACTTTGAAATTTTTCTCTATTTTTCTCCGGGCCAACATTATTTTACACCACACCTGCGCGCCGAACCCGGGAGTCTGCAGAAAACTAAAATTCTCAATTTTTCAGCCGAAGAATCGCGTGCTGAAATGCTTGCCGCTGGAATCTCTCAACAAACCGCCGATGGAATTTTGAGAATCACCGAAGACGCGAAATCGGCCCAAATTAGACCAGATGGTGCCACTCCAAGTCCCTTGGAAGCTTTCCTCGCTGGACTTCAATATTTGAAAGATTTGGATACATTCGTAAAGGGACAATCTCCAGAAGATCAGGCTGCGGTTGCGGCGCTTTTGGAGAAGAAGAAGGCGGAACATTAAGATTACTGTATCTTCGAAGTTTATTCATAAAAGTTATATTCTCAAAAGCTTCCCTTAAAGTCCATTGATTAAACAATTATTTAGAAAAAATTTGAGCTCTCAAACATTGGTAATCGAACGGAAGAATGTGTCCAAGTTCTCTTCGATTATTTCCATTGGCACAACTCCCTGAAAAATAATAAATTTTCAGGGTAAATTTTGTATCAATTTTTGTGTACCTCATCATTAGTATCCTCCAATTTCTTAATTCTTCTCTCAACCAACTCCAAAGTTTTGCCAACTCCCATTGGACGAATCACAATCAACTTCAAGCGTTTGTAAAAAGTTTTCAGTTTCATAAATTCTCCTTCGAAACTCTCTAATTTCTCATCAGCCGTTAGGCTCAACATTCCACCAATATTCAAGTGAAATGAGTCCGCTTGGATAGTCTTGTTGAGCAATTCTCGACTCTTGACTCCGGCATTTTTTTCAAGATTTTCTAGGCCGCAAGATTCCGCCATCGCCTCGATTTGTTGAGCCAGCTTGAGTGCACTGATAGTATTGGCAATTGGGTCTTGTGAGAATACGGATGAAGAAGATGATGTACTTGAGATAGGAGTTCTTAATAGCTCAAATGGGATCGTTCCGGAGCTTTCTTGGCTGAACGAGCGTGCTCCGGCTTGAGCATTTTCTGATTCTTCATCATCTAGCCTCGAGCGCTTTGTCAAAACCTCGGTTGACACAGATTCCGATTCTTGACGACGTTTTTTGCATGTAACTCTGAAATAAATCATTTTGTAATACCGTAAATACAGTACGTAGAGTTGAAATAGCTCAACTTTGAGTGTCTGAATAAGTGATTTCCAGATATCTGTTTTTTCTGAAATCTTGCAAACTTATAGAATAATTGAAGAACTCTACTTTTTGCAATCATTTTGAGACAAAAATCACAAAAATCGGTCAGAAACTGACAAAGTTATGAAGGTTCACATTTTTTTGAAACAAAATTTTTAAAACATTTTTTTGAAAGTTCGTTGTGTGAAAATTGTAAAAACGTCCGGAATTTCTAAACTTCGATCAATAGAAAATAAATAGCTCTAATTCAAAATAGTTTTAAAGCAAAAATCACAAAAATCGAAAAAAAAACTAACAAAGTTGAAGAGGTTCAAAATTTTTCGAACCAAAAATTTTTAAAAATTTCTTTTGAATTTTAGTTTATTTTATGAAAATTGCAGTTTCTGAATTTCGATCAATAGAAAATAAATCACACTAATTCTGAATAATTTTAAAGCAAAAATCACAAAAATTTGATGAAAACTAACAAGGTTATTAAGGTTCAAAATTAATCGAGCCGAAAATTTTTTAAAAATTTCTTTTGAAATTTTTATATTTTTTGAAAATTGCAAAAATTTTTGGGAGTTCTGAACTTCAATCTTTAGAAAATTAATAGAACTAGGGTTGCCAAACTGGCAAAAACTGGCGCCAATCGCCAGTTTATTTTTCGTGCTGGCGGCCCACGCCAGAAATAAAACTGGCATTGGTCGCCAGTTTTGTTTTTCAGACTGGCGTGGAACGCCGGTTTTTCATTATGTGAAGAAAATGTTTTATTGATATTTGAGAACAAAAAAATAATAGAAAATTTAGTAATGTACTATCGAACATGCTGAAAAAACAGCTAATTTTTTTCTGTCCTAACTGACCCAGAAAAACCGAGATTGTACGATTTAGAAAGAATTCATGGTTCTTTTCAGTTTTTCTGGCTGGAATCATGATACAACAATCAGTATAATTCAAATTTGACTGTTTTGGGGTAGGAAAGCAAGCAAGATTTCTGTATAAATCTCTTTTCTGTATGTTTTTTTAAACTGTAGAAACCGTATGATACTGTTTTTTCGGGTTTCTAGAAAATTTTCAAAAAGTTTCCAAGCGGTGTCTAAAAACAATTCCCTTGTAAGAAGAGAAAACCAAATTTCACATTCTTCACTTTGAAGAAAAAATTTAATTTTAAAAACCGGCGATCGACGCCAGTTTAAATTTGTATACCGGCGAGAAACACCAGTTTAAAATTCAACTGAGTTGCCCGTGGTACTGGGTATAAGGTCCTTTGAAGCACGAAACGAACACCAAATCCAACGAATTAAACCGATTTATTACAAACCGAAAGTAATAACCGGGAGAATAGAGACAAGAATAATAGAAAACTCTAAACTGATTCTTCCACGATCACAAGGGCGACGATATATGGCGGGGCATCGTGGCGCCACGTGGCAGTCCTCGGGTCACGGCGGCGTAATACTTGCCTCCGGCAACTTCCCCCTCCTTTCACAATCCGGACTCCTGACCGGATGTCCCGTTTCCTTTTCACTCGGCTCCTCCACATCCGCAGTGTTCACCTTCCCTCTCCGCATCCTCAGCACTTCTTTGGTTCGAACATCTCCCTTCAATGGCTCCTTCTTATCCGAGTCCATCATGTTCACCATCTGCTGCTTCTCCGACACCAACTTCCACTCCCGATTCACGACACCAATCATCTGATTTTCCTCAATCAGCAAAGGCTCGTCACGCCAGTTCGAAATCAAGTCCGTCAACTTCCCACTCACGTTCCTCGAACTGAGACTGGTTGCGACCCATTCCTCTCCTGACTCCAGCAACACACTCCTCCAGTCTTCTTGATCCGTCATCGTTGATTTGTCGTTGCTTCGGCTCCGTTTCCAATCAAGATCGCGAATTCCCACAAAGTTATCCAACTCTTGCGAAAGTTCGGATGGTCCGGTTCGGCCCCCAAGTTGCCCGTGGTACTGGGTATAAGGTCCTTTGAAGCACGAAACGAACACCAAATCCAACGAATTAAACCGATTTATTACAAACCGAAAGTAATAACCGGGAGAATAGAGACAAGAATAATAGAAAACTCTAAACTGATTCTTCCACGATCACAAGGGCGACGATATATGGCGGGGCATCGTGGCGCCACGTGGCAGTCCTCGGGTCACGGCGGCGTAATACTTGCCTCCGGCAACTACTGGCAATTATTGCAAATCGCGTGAAAAGTGATGGCCCAGCAATTTATCCTGGCGATCCCACAACAACCCTAAATAGAACTAATTCTGAATAATTTTAAAGCAAAAATCACAAAAATCGGAAGAAAACTAACAATGTTATGAAGGTCCAAATTTTTCGCTCATTTTGAAGTCTTTTGGCTTCTGTGGGTCCTAACTAAATGGATCTTGGTCCTATGAAAAAGTTGTCAACTACAGAAATGGAGTTCTAGAGTTGCTTGATTCATCTGCGAAGTTTCAAATAATTTGAAGATCTGGAAATAACTTTTTCAGATCTTCAAAGTTCTCCTATTTCAAATCAGGCTTTCAAACTTACTGTTCTATTTCTTGTAGTGGTTCCTGACGATCTTCCTCGCCTCTCAGTACTGCTGCTCCCCGAGCATTTTTCACAGTTTCTCTTGGCTCTTTTGCACTCGAAATTCCTTCAATATTTCCATGAACCTCTTCTTGTTTGACGTTGTTGTAGTCAAAGGAATATCCATAAAAACTCGGCTCCTCCTCTTTTACTCCAGAAAAATCTAAATCGTTTCGCTCCGAGGGCTCATTTTGACTAGTATTTCCATCTGGATGGGTTTCTGTGAGGGTCTTCCTTTTGAGTTTGTCTTGATTTTGAATTTTCTCATTTACGTTTCGTTTGAAACTGCCATCCTTCGATTGATAACGTTTGATTCTTCGTCGGATATCAAGTTCGATTTTAGATCCTTGTTCCAGAAGCCTGTAAGATATGATTTGAAGTTCCATGCGCTCGGGAAATCTGGCCCGCCGACCGACCGTAGCAAAAAAACTGCTTCAAACTCACATTTTCTCAAACTTTGGGCTCACTGGCTTACTGAAAAGGAATACCAGCTGCACTTTTTGATTTGTGTCCAAATATGAGATTTTCTCGATTTCGGTCAATTTTTTATTGGCACTGAAACGTTTTTTTTTAAATTAGCGATACTGAATTCCAAATTGAAAATTTCAACTCACTAAGCTCTAATAGTTTCACATGCGATATCACAATTAGTATGCTCTTCCATGAACTTGCGGCACCATGTTGCGAAAAATTGTGGAGACGTGAACTGAACGGTTTTTTCGGCAAGATATTTGATGAACTTCTCTATCCACAATTTACAAGTTTTCGACGGAGGTGGCATGTCTGGAAATACGGTAGTTTAAAATTACAGCGACCAGTAGCGACATTTCGCAAGTGCGACGTTTCGAAAGCAAAAATTTCCTACCATTCTGAGGGAAAAGACCTCTCAGTATAGAGCATCACTTCTGAACCTTTTTATCAAATATTCTACGAAACGTGCTCAAAGGCGGGACTGTACTGATAGTGAGAGGTATTTTAGCTTTCAAAATGTCGCGGAGCCGAAAAAAAGTGATCGATGTTTGTACCACAGAAAGGCTCTGGCCTATGGATACAGCAACATTCAAAACTTAAAAAATGAAGAAACTTACGGTCATACAATACGGACAATTAGGGCCATGAAGACCGTAAAATAAGACAAAAATCGATCGAAAAAAGAATGACTGTACCCTTGGGACTATTCGCGTGGGTAGGGTGGGCCCTTGTGTCTCAAAAAAACTTGCGCGCGAAATCTGACCAGATGGCCGTCTACCCTGTCCCATTGTCTGACATACGCGCCCAACAACGCGGCCATTCCATTGGACCTTCAAATTTCAACCTTTTACTGTACCATTTTCGTGGCGAGTTACTCAGGGAATTTTGGGCAAGCAAATAGCAAGTTGCTGGGCGTAAGGCAACTTGCTGGAGAAAATAGCAACTTGCCCGGATTGTTAGCAATTTGCTGGCTGAATCGGCAACTTGCTGCGCGAATCGGCAACTTGCTAATCAGCAAGTTGCCGATTGCTTGCTGTTGTTGCGGCAAGTTGCCGATTCGTGAGGGCAAGAAATCGGCACCGCAATAGCAAGCAATCGGCAACTTGCCGCAAAAATCAGCAAGTTGCCGTGCAAATTTTCCTGCTTGCCGTTTGTCAGCGGCAAGCAAACTTTTTTGCACGGCAAGTTGCCCAAAAATTCCCTGAGTACCACCATTTCGCATCACTCATGTTCATTGTTCCAAATCATCGTTGATTTTGTAATTTTGCCTTCCTTCATTTTGGCATTGCGTCAATGTTTGAACTGTCGGGACGTAGGCTTTTGATGTTTTCGTCTGTGTTGTCTGCGTCTGGTACTGAACATTCTCTTTCGTGTCCTTGGCATGAGTCAGGTTGGCTTCTGACTTCTATATTTTTCATTCTGTTTCTCATTTTACGGTTTTCATGGTACCAACTTTTTTTGCATTGTGTGACCACTCCCGCGTAAATATTTATGCTTTTTCTTTTTTAAGTCTGGAAAGTTACTGTAGTGGGCCCGACGGTAGTAAAAAATCTATGGATCAGCTATTGGTCGGCACAAGCCTTCTAAAACCTACAGTATCCTTTGACGTGATATTTCTTCCTACAGTAATCCTTTCGTTAGATCTTCAGCTCAGTTTAGTTGCCAGCCTTCATTTTCTTCTCCCACCAAGTTATTCTCAGTTTTTTATCTTCCCTTTCATCTACATTTGTCCCTTAAAACTTTCCCAGAAAACAACCGCGCCCCATTGAACACTATTTTATATGATCCTCGTTCGATCGATTGCACCCATAAAATAACGACCCTTTTATACATAACCTAACATTCTTTCATATTTCTTCATCGCCTAGTTACAATGCATTTTTCTAACTAGTGTTCAACCTTACATTTTTTTCAGACAAGGTGTCCACAAGAGAAATGGAAAATAAATTATGGGTGGAAAAATTGCTCAAAACGATCGCCGAGAAAGCTGCTAAATGTACAACGCCTAATAGATATCTAATTAAGAAGTGGATTGAAATTTTCAAAAAGAATCATGATGATTGTGCAACTCTCGCTTCCACATTGTACACTTAGTGAGTTCAATCGATCGAAATTTCATTCAAACATTATTTTTTCAGTGTTTATTTGAAAATGAATAATATCGAAGAAATCGCATATTTGGGCACGCATCAGAAAGTGCAAATGCTGTTTGTGATGAGCAAGAAAGTGAGCGAGAAATTCGAGGAAATGTGAGTTGGAAATTGATGGGGAATCGATTGAGGCCAGTTTCAGTTGCACAAAAAACCAAAAAGTGCTCTTTTTGAGCTTACTTCTAGGCCCCACTACTGAAGAAAATACAGTATCCTTTTAGACTTCTACAACAAGGATTCGAATTTGAACTTGATGATAAGCGTAAATTCAAGCACGTCCGATCAAATGACGGAAAATTACAACTCACGGCCAATACTGCTAGTGGCATTTCATCGCCGGCAAGAAGTGACGATTCATCGATTCCAACGGAGCAAAAACCAGATGAATTGGATGCTCTAGAGGATAATGGGGTTAAGCGAGAAGAGCCCTTAGTTTACGAGTATATCCCGAATCCCAACAACATAAAGCAGGAGCAATTGGATATGGAATACGAATCGGAAGAGCTAGAATACGAAAAGCAAAAAGCGGAGCAGCTGCGAGTGGATCATCGCAGAATAGTTCATGAAAATTTGGAGAGAATTCGGAGAGCAAGAGAGGTCGAGGAGGCTCGCCTCGAGCGAGAAAAAGAGCGTCGTGAAGCCTTGGCAAAAGCACAGATTAGAACAGTTGAAGGGGATAATCGGTAGGATCGAAATTTTTTTGTTGTATTAGAAATTTAACAATTGTAGATCCACTGGCATGAAACGCCTGCAAGATCCCATGCCAACCGAGGCGAAACGATCTAGGCCAAACGAGGAAGGAAGAGCCACCAGAAGTTCATCCATCTCCTCGATTTTCACTCTAGAGCCGAGAGCCAAATCCACCGTGTCTCTCCCAAGAATCCCTGACGATTCCACTTCGCGCAGAACGATCAGTGCTCTCAAAGTTGCTCAGCAATTCGAAGCAATGATCGCATGCTGTGGATTGGAGGATCTCGAACAGATGGCTTCTCAAATGGTTCAATCTCTGAGCAAAAATGATAAGGTATGTACAGTATTCTGAGGCCCTGAAAAGTGGTTTCCGGAGATCCGATTTTTTTTTGAAATCTTGCGGATGTATAGAGCAACTCAAAAGCTCTATTTTTGTAGTTAACCACTTTTTAATAGAACCAAGATCCAGTTAGTTAGGCCAAGTTTACTGAAATTTGCTCATTTCTTCTCAATTTTTAAAACTACCGTTGGATAGAGCTCTTTTCTACGAGTTCACGACATTTTTCAAAAGTTCAAAATCTCAATTTTGAGCCGAGTTATGAGCATTTGAAGTTGATGGCCTAAAAAGAGTTTTCTAGACCACCAACTTCAAATGCTCATAACTCGGCTCAAACTTGACATTTTGGAATTCTGACAGCTGTTATGAACTTGTAAAAACAAGCTCTATCCGACGGTATTTGAGAAGAAATTCGAGGGAATGTCAGTAAACTTGGCTTAACTGACTGGATCGTAGTCCTATGAAAATGTTGTCAACTACAAAAATAGAGTTCTTGAGTTGCTCTATGCACTCACAAAATTTCAGAAACATTGGATATTTCGAAACTACTTTTTCAGGCCCTCAAAGTTGACCAATTTTGTCAAAACTGCATTCTTCTGTTTATACCAAAAAACAATTAATTTCAGACAATCCAAGCAAGCATTTTCCATCAAAATTTTGTTGGCATGCTGGCTCTGACAGCTGATGAGAAACTGACAACTTTCGAGGGAGAATGTATGAAGCTAAAAGTTTTCTACAAAAGCTTAAAATTGAGTGTGATCCGCCCCCTTGGAGTAACAGTCAACAAATCTTTGGAATTGGTGGAGAAAAAGATTGAGAATTTGGAGGATACTAATGATGAGGTAAATTAGAATATACATAAGGCTAAAAATTTAGGATTGGTTTTCAGGGAGTAGTGCCGATGGGAACAATCCGGGATAATTTGGAGACTTTTCTTCTTTCGGTCACTGGTTTTTGAGAATTTAATTTAATTTAAAAATTTTCAATTTTTGAGCAATACACTTTATTCCAATAAAACCTCAACACTTAACGTCCACCATTCTTGAATTGCGCTTCAAACTCCGCCTTCTTCTGCTCCATCATTTTTCCATAAGCCGCCTGGTCCTGTGGAGATTGAGTCTTGATGAAGGCGTCCATATCTCCGAAGAATTTGAAAATGGCGCCGAGAGCTTCCATGGGAGTTGGAGTGGAGTCTTTGTATTGAGCCGCAGCGGCCGCTTGGGCTTCTGTACCGACCCGGACGAGGCCATCGGCGGCTTGTTCGGAAAGACCGTAGCCTAGAAGCTCGGCGCGGGTTTCTTCTGCTGGAAAATATATGGATTGTTGGGGTTTTGAGATTCTTGGGTTCTTCCGGATGCTGAAGTCCACTCAATCAATCCGAAATTTGAGGAATTTGTTCCAAAAATCCGAAATCTTAACGACTCACGTGTCTTTTCAGCAGCAAAAGCCACTACAACAAAAAGAGCAATTGAGAGGAAGACCTTGAACATTTTCAACGAATTTTTCGATGATTTTGTGATATCAAAAGTCCCATTTATATATATACTGCAAGTTTTGTGAGATGTGCCACGGGCACATATCACAGAAAATATACCGTTTGGATAAATTCAATGAGTCATAGGGGAATTACAAATTGCGGGGTTGTATTAGGTTGGCAAGTATTAAATGCGCTTTTTCTGTGTGTTTCGCTTTCGTCCAACATTATCGTGCTAAATCCATTTTTCGTCTGATGTGAGAATCGAATCGAGAAAACCACCAACTTTTGGGACACGATTGATAAAAGCATATCAGAAATCATGAAATTTTAGATGGATAAATGCATTCAAAAACCTCAAACCCAAAATTAGGACATAATGTCATTAAAAAATTACTCGATATAGGTTATGATTTTCAGCTTAATAGCCCTAAAAAAGCCAAGCTTGCATGAGCCGAAAAAGCCGGGCACTTTCGCGGGGTTGCAATCCGTGTCGAAACGGGCCGGCGATTTTCTCCCCTCTGAATTTTGATTTTCAAGTCAAAATTTATATGAAAATGTAGAACTCGATGAGATCTACAGAATGGTAGTTATAATATCTGAATTCCGTATCTATATTTTCCATAAAACGTCGGAAGGTGGACGGGCCGAGCTCACACGGGCCGAAATCTCCGGCCCGTGTACTTTCTGACGTGTGATAGAAAATATAGACATGGAATTGAGATATTCTAACTATCATTCTGTAGATCTCATCGAGGTCTACATTTTAATATAAATTTTGACTTAAAAATCTTAATTCAGAGGGGAGAAAATCGCCGGCCCGTGCCAGCCCGTTTCGGCCCGGATTGCAACCCCGCACTTTCGCACCATTTCGTAGCACTCATCAACCTCTACATCCATTAATACTAGTTTTGACTGAAAAATCACAATGTCACGCAACTCACAGATAAACAATGGGACCTCCACTCTCACTTTCGGCGAAAAGATAGCGACTGAAACGAAGTGGCATTTCTTTATAGAACATCACCACACATTCATTGTCCTTTATCGAGAGGCGAACGCGGTTGCAATGTGTTCCTTCTCGAAGGACTTTTGCGAGAGTCTCCTGGCTGGGGATATACTTTGTGGTTGCGAAATGTTCTAGCTGCGAAACGTCTTGGAGACCAAAAAAGTAATGTGAGAAACAATTGAAAAACCAAACCTCCACTACTTTATTTCTTTGAACAAACAAAAACATGGCATTATAAACTAGTACCGGCTCAATAATAACCGGAAAAAAACTTCAGTAAGATTCCTCATTCGAATCTTCCTCATCATCCGAACTGCTCATATCGGAAAGTGACATCACATCCGAAACCTCCGTATCCACATCCTTATCAATCATTTTCGTGAATCCCCACGACTCTCCTACTCCCGATTTCTTCACCACTTCTCCATTGGATTTCTGTTTTTGAAGTTCAATTTTGAAGAGTTCTCGGATGTGTTTCTTCAAGTCCTCATTTATGAATTTGACATCATGATATGGGCCATCAACATATTGGATATCGAAATGATCCGGCTCATAGTAGACACGCCATGCGAGATTCGAATAGAACCAGTAGTCGAACGGATCGGAGCACGTTTTGCAGAGATGACGGAGACCGCACGTCTCGTTCTGAAAAATGAAAGAATAGACAGAAAAAATTTCTGCATCTTTCTTTAATTTTCAAAAGGTCAAGCTCAAAATCGGAAAGAACGAAATTGCAGTTTTAAAAAACTTGGCTCAAAATTCAAACAATTTGTCTCGCAATTTTGAAAGTTCATCTAAGACTATTCAAAAGCTCGCACCTTGAACATCTCCTCGAATCTCTGCTCCTGATCTTCCGGCAAATGATGCAACCACAATCCACCACACTTGAGCGATGTATTCAAACGAGCAACCACACCAGTTTCCTTGTTTAAATATCGTCTCATGCCCACTTGCTCGTTCAAACGTCTGCCAATAATTCCATGTTTCAGAATTTCAAGTACTGCACTGTACTTACAATAATCCCATATTCTCAAACGGACTTAAAATATTGGCTTCAGCCGAGTCGTCGCTCCATCGAATCGTGAAGACATTAGTAGCTTCACCCTGTCTCTCAGTTGGAACTTCGTAAGCTCCTTCTTGCTTGATTGTCATGTACTCGTTAATGTCTGAAATTGTGATTTTTGCCTTCTAAAACAGTCTAAATTTCACAAACTTGTTTTCACTCCATGCTCATTGACATCCTGGAGTGAGCGCATTTCTTGAATGCTCGTATTTCCAGCAGCATCCAAAGTTAGACACTCGGTGTCCACCTCCTTCAATACAGTACCATCTAATAGCTCCTTCACCATATAATCCCGGAGTCTGTCTCCAATCACATAATTGACAGTGAATCGTTTCGCGCGGAACACGTTCTCGGGATGCCAGTGAGTTTGAAGACAACGTAGCATCATGGCGAAGATATAGTATTGTCTCCTGACACTTCTTTCGACAGTTTCAATTTCGAGGGTTCCAAGGAGGACGGATTTGTGGACGAAAAGGGTCTGGAGGATTGACATGGCTGTTGGAAGGACCGCTGAGCGGATCAGTTTCACACAGGCCTTTTTACGATTGTAGGTGTTTTCCATTCTGAAAAAATGGATGATTGAGTTGAAATAAGAATTCATTGAATCCATAGAAGTCCAAACTAACCTGTAAACCAACACTCCCCCATATCCCCTCTTGATCTCGACTCTCAGAAACTTTTCGATTCCCGTATAAATTGTCACCACAGCATTATCATCCTTCAACGACAAACGAACACGTGGCACATAGTGGTCTGTGGAATCGACGACTTCACGATCGGCACGAGAGACACATCTCATAGCGTGTCTGAAAATTGTGAATTCCAGATGATTCTAGAAGCTTGAAGAATATACCTGCTCATGAGATCCAATCTCTTGATGACTTCTTGCTTGTCCTCTACTCTCATTCCACTCCAGTGGCGTCTCTTCTCCTGCTCTTCTTTCTTACGAGCCTTTTCTTCCTCACTATTCTTTTCTGAATTCTCCGGATTCTTGAAAGCGTTTTCTTCTGAAGAAGAGACGCCTTTGCACCAGTTCGGTCGATCGTCCAAAAAGCGTGGCATATTCTGAAGGTACCAGTAGTCGAATGGAGTCGAGCATTTTTGGCAAAAGTGATGGAGACCGCACGTTTCGTTCTGAAAATTATAGGGGTCGTGATTAAGGTGAAGATGCTCTACAGCATACTTGTCCAACCCGGTTCGGCCGGGCCGACGCGGGCCGGCAGTTTTTTCCATTTAAAAGGATGATTTTCCCTTCAACTTTTATACCAAAATGTAGAACTCATAGAACTCAATGAGATCTACAAAATAGTATATAAAACAAGAAACTTTACCGGCTGAAAAAATCGCTGGCTTCCGTAAAACACCCGGGCTGGCTTCACCCAATTTCATGTTGCCGTCCCGGCTGTTTTGACGAAGCCAGATATTTATTCAGCCGGTAAATGTTATTGGTTTATATACCATTTTGTAGATCTCGATGAGTTCTACATTTTGATATAAAATTTAATTGGTAAATCATCATTTAAAATGGAGAAAAACGCCGGTCCGCCCGGCCCGCCCCGGCCCGGGTTGGACAAGTATGCTCTACAGCACTCTCTCCCTGTACGGTGCACATTTGTGTTTGCACGCTAAAAAATGCGCCAAATTCGACGATAATTCGATTTTTCACTGTTTTTTCTTCAGAAAATTACATTTTCAACGCAAAAATAGTCTACTTGTCGTAAAAATTTGTACATCGTCTGCGAACACAAAAGTGTAACTGGCGGGTACGAGCGGATAAATTGCCCTAAATGAAACAATAAGCAAGTGCACCCCCGTGAGTATCAAATCGAAATTGAAGCGAGTTCACTCACCTCGAAATATCTCTGAAATTTCCATTCGCATTTCAACTGCACACAATGAATCCACATTCCGCAGGCAGACTTGTTGAAACGAAGCACCAATTTTCGATCCTCGTCTACGATTCTCTTCATCTCGACATGCTCATTGACTCTGAACGAATTGAGCGTTTATAAATACAGCAAACCTAACCGAAGTTAGTTGTTAAGAATGAACTCAAAATCAAGTTTCTACACTGAACCAACCTCACAGACGAGACCACTTGCTCATCGAACAATTTCGTCGAACCATCAGCTCCTCTCATTGTGGACAACAATTCATCTTGAGAGGCCATAAATTTCAGCTTCTCTAAGTTTGGCTTTTCATCAGTGTTGATCAATGTGTTTTCTAGAAATTTCAAGTTATAAAATCTGATCCAAACATTCGTTAAACTCACTACTAAACCTTCCAATAGTATACTCATAAGCAACCGTGGGAATCAAGGAATCATTTTTGATTATCACCGATCTTAGCGAAAGTTCCTGAAGCTCTTTCAAATCGAATAGAGTTTCCACAATCAATTCGATGGCTTCAGTGATATTGTCGCTGACGACGAGTCTCTTCGCACGGAAAACGTTCTGTGATCCTTTTGATTTCCTAAGACACTTTTCAATCTCCTTCACAAGTTCCACTTGCTGCTTCTCTTCATCAAATCCCGGGAATTCGAACTCGAAATTTTCAATTCTCGAACCGCTCAGCGCGGTTTTCAGGCTACGGCAGACTACATCCAAAAGTGCCATTTTCGCAAACGTAAAGGTTCTCTCTTCGCGAATATTGTCCACACTGAAAAAATCTAGATTTCTAAGTGTGTTCAAATTTCTAAAACTAACTGAGTTACGATGACTCCTTCTGGAGTTTCCAAGAAGGTTTGTGTGCTGACTTCTTCAATATTTTTGTAGATCACAAACATGCACTTGTTTTCACTGATCGATAGACGCACGAGTGCCAAACTCTTTTCCGTCTCTTGCATGGAACTGAGATTTTTCGAATCCTTCTTCTCCTGAGTCGTCCTATTCTTCTTGTTCTCCCTTTTTCTCCGATTCTTCTCATTTTTTTTCTGCGCCTTCTGTCTAGCTGCTTTTTCCGATTCCTGCAACCATTCACAGGGTTCAGACTCATATACAGTGGCGGAAAATGGTGAGGTCACTTTACATTTTCGTTTATAGCTTTGCTCAAATATGTTCAATCAACACGAAATTTGGCACGATACTTGACGATATGACTGAGAGTAGAACACATAATTTTTGAAAATCAAAATTCAGTCTGGGCTCCAGAATCCTTCTGGATGAAGGCGTGATCCAAAAATGTAAAAAATAACTTTTCCTGTGGTTGACGAATTATCTTCGTTTTATAAGGAAAACGTTGATAATAGATCAAATAAGTGCCAAAAAAGTTTGGCTTACTTTCGATGATCGGCTCCTGAGATATGAACGCTAGAGCTCAAAACGACACGTTTGGCTTATTGATCATATCTCGGCTGAAAATAGTTTCTAGAATTTCAATATTCGGGGTAATATGTATTTTGAATGGCTCTACCAAGTGGCAAAAAAAAATAATTTTTAATTTCGAGCAAAACTTTTTTTCGTGATGTGCAGTGCCGGTTTTGGCCGACTGTGGTCAAAGTTGAAAATTCTTTTCGCCATTTGGTGGAGCCTTTCAAAATACATATTACCCCGAAATTTGAAAATCTATAAACTATTTTCAGCCAAGATAAGATCAATAAGCCAAACTTTTTTTGGTACTTATTTGATCTATTATCAACGTTTTCCATATAAAACGAAGATGATTCGTCAACCACAGAAAAAATTTATTTTTTTAATTTTCGGATCACGCCTACATCAGGAAGGGTTCTGGAGCCCAGAAAAAACATTGATTCTCAAAAAGCTATGTGTTCTACTCTCAGTCATATCGTTTAGTAACATGCAAAATTTCGTGTTGATTGAAAATGTTTGAGCAAAGTTACTCACCGATAAACAAAGGTACACTCACCATTTTCCGCCACTTTAACTGTCTCAATGTCTTTTTCGCATACTCTCCTCCTGTTATCTTCAAGTACTCCATGTACATTTCATTGACTCCTTCCATGTCTTTATCAAACTTTGCAGCTTTTTCTTTGTCATCCGGAATGCACATAGCCCGCATCCATTCCGGTTCATGCACGAGACGATGGTAGAAAAAAAGATAATATCGGAAGTCAAATGGATTGGAGCACTTCTGGCACATGTTGTAACCTCCACATTTTTCATTCTAGAAAAAACAGCATGCTCGATTGTCAGTTTCAAAAACTGAAACATTTTTTCGAATAAACTCGTGAACTCCAAAATTTCATTAATTTTGCACCGATTTTGTTTAGTTGTCTACTTGTGGCACAATTTTTAGACGCAGTGATTTTTATGTCTAAAAAGGGGGGTCCCACAAATTTTAAAGCTATCAGCTATCGATACATAACGAATAGACTGAGGAAAACGGTATTTAAAAAATACCACTGAGTTTCTCACTTCTTCCGCTGCCTACGGACCGGCTACGGTGGTATTTTTAAAATCCCGCTGAGAATCTTTGTAGGAACCCGATTTTTATATAAAAAACCACTGTGTCTGAAAACTGTGCCAAATGTAGACAGCTAACCAAAATCAGTGCAAAAATAATGAAATTTTGGAGTTCACAGGCATATTCGAAAATATTTCAGTTTTTGGAACTGACAATCAAAGATGCTGTGAGACTCTAAAGTGTGAAATTTCCCAAAATATTTTAAAAATTTCACTGGAGCGCACTTTCCAACCTTGTAAAACTCCTCATATTTCTCCTCGTCCTCCGGCGTGACACAATGAATCCATACGGCACATTCCGATTTGCAGAAGCGAACAATGCGATTCCATTCCGGATATGGAATTCGCTGCATCACCACTTTCTCGTTCACCCTGAAAATGTTTTTTCCTGTTTCTTTTGGAGCGCGTTTGCAACCGGACTCACTGTTCGAGTTCATCTTTAGAGGCTTCGAAAAAGTCATCCGTATTCATTCTAAAACGAATGGTTACGGGTCCTTCATGCTCCGACGAAAACTTCACAAGTTCTCTAAGACCGTGGCATTCCATGGAGTAATTTATGGTACCTGGAAAACGTGAACGATTGTCTATATGCAAACGCGCTCGCCGGAGAAGCGATTACTAAAGCGCGAAGGTGAAAGCTAAACTTTGACTCTGAATACTTCTCCGCCAAACAGGTATCGTTTCATGCGATTCTGAACACGGCATCACTTACGGACAATGTCTCCATTCTCAGCGTGTTCCAAAATTCTCTGATAAGCCGCCATTGACAGTACTTCATTAGGTGCAATACTTGGTTCTTCAATGTCCACGATGGCATTACCTTTGAACTTGAAAATGAGAGCTTTGAGCAATGGGATCACCGATCTATGAATCTTCGGATTGAGAACAAGTCGCTCGATACAGATTCTATTTTCGTTTCCTCCGATGGTCCCAATCAATCTCCGGATTTCTTTAACGAGCTCCAACTGCTTGTTCTCGTCCCTTTCCGCGAACTCCAATTCGAAAGTTCGAACAGAATCCGAGGTCAACAGGAGAGTCACGGCACAAGCTGCATGGAGAGGAGTTTTATGCTTAGGTTGGCAATCGAGTATTGTGGCGTCTTCTTCCATGAATGAGTCTTCCATTCTGAAATCAGTAAATTTTTAAGCCGCCTCCTGTATGCCCCGAAAAGGCCGGGTACTTTGGTATCATTTTGCAGCACTCATCAAGTTCTACATGTATTGATACTAGTTTTGACTGAGAAATCACAATGTCAAGCAACTCACAGATAAACAAGGGGACCTCCACTCTCACTTTCGGCGAAAAGATAGCGGCAAAAATGAAGTGGCGTTTCTTTATAGAACATCGCCACACATTCATTGTCCTTTATCGAGAGACGAACGCGGTGGTAAGGGTTCCCATCTTGGAGGACTTTTGCGAGAGTCTCCTGGCTGGGGCATCGCATAATTGAAAACAAGAGACTGACGAAACTGAACTGGATACTGATTTCGATTTTCGAGACTTTTCCGGGGGGCTCTGTGCAACTGTCGCGTGGATTATGACGTAAAGTTTGTTGGCAAAAAAACGCAAAAAAAAGAACGTGACCCCGTGGCCTTTTGTGATTTAGAATTTTGCGCGGACCAAAAATCCACATGTTGCCACGTGGCTTTTCGAAAAATTTATCAATCTTCACTAGGGACCGCAACATAATTTTCAAACATTGTTTTTTAGAGTTTTCTTTATTTGAGGATGTTCTACTCTTTGACATAAGACTCCCGTCCAAATTTCAGCTCATTACGTCTACTCGTTCTCGAGTTATAACCGTTTTATTGACGGATGCTCCCTGTATATTTTCTCTTGAAGGATTTGCATAAGGCACGGTTTTGAAGGCGGGGTCAAAAGTTGCAATATCGCCGCATCTAATTTTTGATTTAATTCCACGTGAATTTTTTTTCGAAAAACAAAAATTTTTCGAGTGGAGTCGAACCTTGGTGTAAATTTTTGTAAACGGGAGGCATATCCACTACACAGGTGAGTCGCAAACTATCCGTTACGGGTGGATCGCCAGTCGCGCGCGGTTGAAATAGGAATGCTATATGGATCCATATCCGATCCGTAATGGATCCGTCGTTAACGTTTGTTCATCCGTATTTCACCCGTTTCCCGCGTTTTACGGATCCTCTCCAATTCTAGGTTTTCCTTGTTTTTATAATTTTTCTTTGCTAGTGCATAGTCTGAAGAATATAAATTCTAACCAAATTTATATATATACATATTTCAAAAATAAACAGATAAGTAAGAAAATAAGAAAAAAATTGAGAATAACGAAATTATCAATAAGTAGAAAAAATTCTGTGAAGCCATTGGCTCATTTCGCCTCCGATTTGCGTCGATGTTCAAATTGTGTGGGTCCCGATTCTTGAGCTTCATATTAATCGGAAATCTGGAAAACTGTATGCCAATTTTCTAAAATTCAGTAACAAACTCACAATCATTTAAAAATATTTCTCTTCATCAGCACAGCTCGAAGTTGTGAAAATTGTATCAGCGAACTTCTGCCCACGATGATCTGCTGCGAATTCTAAAAACGTATTGATATTACAGTAGAAAACTGACAAAACTAACTTGGAATTTGCTTGTCTCTTTGAAGACGTCATTTTCGGTATTTTTTCTGCGAAGAACCTGGAAAAATATCATCAAATACCTATTCCAGTAGCATACCTCTCACTCGTCGTTGAATTTTTCGTTGAAAATTTGCAAATTTGTACATTGATACGTTTGGAAGTCCAGAAATTGGGGCGATTTGAAATGACGAAAATAATAAGAAAAAAATTCGAAAAATTCGGTGGAAGAGCTTTTCGGCTAGTTCGGCCATCCATAACCGATCAGTATGCGAATCCGTATTCTATCCGCGCGCGAGCCCACTCCTCCTAATCACACCCACCCGTATCCCATCCATATGCGCACCCGTATCCTATCCGTATGCGAATCAACCTGGTGTGTTCAAAATACGGACCGTATGCGAATCCTCGTTCGCAAAAACACCCGTAACGGATCAGTTATGCGTCGAATACCTTACCTAGACCCAAACGGATCCGACTGCGCTTTACCTGTGTAGGCCATTAGTGACGCTTGAAAAGTGCATTGAAAAGTTTTACACGTAGGTGCGGTTGTTTCTTTCTTTTCGATTTGTGGATTTTTTCGTCGAAATGTGGATCGAAGAGTCTTTTTGCAATATATCGCAGAAACAAACATGCATAACTTTTCTCGGCAACCATGGATTTTCGATTTTCAACTGTCATCTTGACCCAAATTTTACGTAGAATCCGAAACTGTTAAAAAATATGTGTCCCTCGTGCTGCAAATACTTCAAAACTGCGAAAAACCGACTCGCTTGCTGACTGCTGCTTCTTCCGAGTGGGTAAAACTAAGCTCACAGTTGCTTAAAATTTCTGAAATTTTGGCAGGGGACTGCTGAGAAGTTCTTCAATCATATCTAGGTAAAAAAGTTGACTCATCTCATTTCAGTCAACAACAAATGAAGCCGGAAGTTTGACCTAGATTATTATGTTTCGGCACCCAAAAAATTTGTAGAAACTTTCAGAAAAGATGTGAAATCTATTCATTTATCGGATCATCAAAAAAAATTATGTCTCCCTCGTGGTACTTTCACCTGATATAAAGCAAAAACTAAGATAAATTTCACTTTTTTGTTGATATCAATGAAACCGAAAAAATTAGAATCAAACAGGTTACATATTCGGAATCTACGTATCCGATTACGTATGGAGACTGACTTTCATTAAATTTGGTACATCTAGAGCTGAGTTTCAGCCATCCAAAGTAGTTAGAAGGGATCCAAGAGAAAGAAGTTTAAGCCCCGCCCCTTCACGTTGCGGTCCCTAATCTTCGCCCAAAAATTTAACTATTAGTTTCTTTTCGATTGTATGAGTTAGTGGCACTCGCCCTTCATCCAATAAACATTATTGTTATCCCCTTCGAGCCTCGCTCAATATATCAGTTCTCTATCATTTTTGCTGTGATTTTTACAAATGTAATGTTTCAGTACAAAAACTGATTCATACAACCTTCATCATAAACTATATCTATTCAAACTTTGAAACGTTCCACAATATTTTCCATGCTGTGCATTATAATTTTCTCCCAAGTAACATATTCGACTTTTTAAACATTTCAAAATCTTTTTTGTTGTCTTTCCCCTTACTCCCACCCCTGCAAGAAACAAATATAATAAAAAAACACCTGCATAATTGTTTTCCAAAAAATCATCATAATAAAACGCAACTTTTCCGCGAAAATTCATTCCAATGACCTCATTTCCCTACTGATCTAATTTTCGAGTTAATTTTTCGATTCTTGGTATTTAAGAACTTTCCGGAGGCCACTCTTTTTTCAGAAATGGACTCATTTTGTACTGAAAAAGACACTTGTACAATATTCTACCTGGCCACTGCAACAATGGGATTCATCCTTTTCACTTCTATTTTCTTACTGTACCCATTCTATCGCTTGGCATTTCGAAGGAATCGAGAACGAGATCAGGCGAATAGTTCTACAGTATTCAATATTTTGAACCATTTCTATTATGTAGTGAACTTTATGGAGGTTCTATTCTTGTTGGATGTTTTGACGGTTATTGCGACGGCGTATTTTTTGGGGTAAGTTTAGAAAATTGGGAGAATTTCGAAATTTAGTGATTCCCAGAAACTCAGAATCTCAAAATCTCGGAATTCCATAGCAGCAGATTTCAAAGAAAAAAATCTGAAAGTCTCAGAATTCCAGAATTTTCAGAATCTCAGATTCTCAAAATCTCAGAATTTCAAGATTTCATATTTTCAGAATCTGAGAATCTCAGAACCTCTTAAATCTGAGAATCTAAGAACCTCTCTCTCCGAGGGCGGCCATCTTATTTTTCCCCTATTTTCGCTGTTTTTTCTTGTATTTCATCAAATTTTTACGAATTTTCTTGCTTTTCTTCAAAATTTCAAGCATATTTCTATTTTGACAGTATTTTATTCAAAGAAATTTGACGAAAAACAAGAAAAACCAGCAAAAGTAGGGGGAAAATAAGATGGCCGCCATCGGAGTTTTCTAGGCCATCGCGCGCAAAAATTTCAAATTTTCTAGGCCATCTAGTTGCCCAAACGGTATTTTGTTGTACAAATTGTGGCTTTTTGGACGGAATTTAGAATTTCTTTTTGAAAAAATAACAATCAGAGGAAAATGAAGATTCGATTGTGAAAGTATTGAATGAAACCTTACTAGGGAATGGTTAGTAGTCGATATGGAATTATTTGTCGCGACCTATATCATTGGAAAGCTTAACTCTTGAAACTTCGTTTGGTGCTTTTTATTTTTGCGTCCTAAATCTGTGAGCCAAGTTATGCGTGTTTTAAGGTCAATCCTTAGTTCATTTTTTAGTTGAATTTAGCACTGGATTTTGAACTTTCAAAAACAAAAACAGTTGACGTGAAATATAGGGAAATATAGAGAAAATCCAGTGCTAAATTCAACTGAAAATGAACTGAGGGTTGACCTTAAAACACGCATAACTTGGCTCACAGATTCAGGACGCAAAAATAAAAAGCACCAAACGAAGTTTCAAGAGTTAAGCTTTCCAATGATATACGTCGCGACCTATAACTCCATATCGACTACTAACCATTCCCTAGTTAGTGCACCTTTAAACATTCAAAAGTTTTAGAAACTTATTCTAATAATCTAAAAATTTCAGAATTTGAAACTTCAGAAACTCGAAACCTTTGAACACAGAGTTCAAAAACTGAGGATTCAGAAAAGTCTGAACATTTATTTTTGAAATTTTGTCAAACTTAAAGACTGTGAAATTGAAAGAAGACTTGCATTCTCATAAATATAAATCTTGTGAAAGCTGGTTCTAATAAGTCTTACTATTAGTTCTAAAGTATTCCCAGGCCTAAAAACTCCAAAATCCCCTTATTCCAGAAAAGACATATTCCTAATCATCCCTTGTGCCATTATTCTCTTCTTCAGTCTCAACTTAACTTTGACTATCACAATG
This sequence comes from Caenorhabditis zanzibari, assembly GCA_963966625.1. Taxonomy (NCBI): domain Eukaryota; kingdom Metazoa; phylum Nematoda; class Chromadorea; order Rhabditida; family Rhabditidae; genus Caenorhabditis; species Caenorhabditis zanzibari. The sequence continues at coordinate 16,711,497 of OZ016472.1, read as the reverse complement.
ATGGAAAATCTGATGCTCTCACTTTTAGCAATTTATCGATTCTCCATCTATTTTTTCTCTCAAACCGATACTTTTCTAACAAAGGTCATGAGAATCTTCCAAAAAACAGTAATCTGGATATATCTCTTTATTTTTTGCACAAATGTTGCTCAAAGATTAATCAAACTTTATATTTCTTGGAAGAGAAAGCAAGAGATGGAATGTGTGGTTTTCAAAGGAAATAAATCGTTTTTTCTCGATTTTTCTGGAATTCCAGTCATTGAAACTTTCGATCGAATCAATGAAAATGTGTACATTGGATTGACTATTCTCCAAACTTTATCCGCTTTTCTATACATCCCAATACTTTTTAATGTTCGAGAAAGGAGAGGATTACAGTCTGCAAAAACGAGCCAACCTGAAAAATACATCCTTTATCAGACATTTTTTCTGGTGGCTTTTCGAATGGTAAAAAAGTTATTTTGAGGAGAAAATCATCCAGGAAATTTCAGTTCTACATTCCATGCATCATCTGGTTGTACATGCGGTGGCCGGAAGTCAACAGAGAAATGGTGAGCAATTTTTGTACTCCTCGTGGACAATTAGAGTTTTAGATCTGGTCGGCTGTAACTATCGCTGACATATTCGTGACTCATTTCATCATCCAGGCATCTTATTTGAGTTGTAACAAAAAACATATGGAATCTCTATTCGTTTTATGTGGATGTCAGAAAAATAAGATTTATGTGAGATCTACAAGTACGATGGAGAGTACTGTAGTTGGGAAAAATTAACTTCTTTTTCGGAACAATTTGGAAATCTTGAATGACATTTTTGTTTTATGCATATTTGGGTTATTTTCACTTATTAAATTTGGTTTTAAAATGATGAAAATATTTCATACTAAACATTTTGAAAATATCAGAATCTAAGAACCTAAGAATCCAAGAATCCAAGAATCCAAGAATCCGAATCACAAAACCTCAAAATCTCAAAAACAAAGAAAATATTCAAACTTTTATTAATACCCTGTATTGCAATTTTAAGTGAATTTTTTTGGTTCCAGTGAGGTATGTAGTCTATATAAAAGCTATATACAGTTCTATGCAACAATTAAAACGACAAAATCAACAATCAAAAATATCGGGCTCTGAAAATTCGACTTTAAAAATCTCGAATATCCTCGCCAATTCCATCGTCTTTCTTCGTTCCATATGAATTTTCTTCACCGCATTCACAACGCTCATGAGCCTCACTAATCGTCCAGCGTAGTTCGATCTCATCTCTTCTTTTATATAGTAGCTGTGAAGATTGTTAGCCAGCTCATCGCAAACTCGCTCTCCAATTTCGATCACTTTTCCTTGCATTTGCTTTCCTAAAAACTTTTTTTGAAGAAATTTCATTTTGAGTAGTGAAAGAACGAGCCAAAACTGATCATTTTGAACAGAGTTATGGGCATTTGAAGTTTGCCGAGAGAGAGGAGAGATGCAGACACTCTCACTGTCTGCGTCTCTCGTATCTAGCCGCCAAACTTCAAACGCTTGTAACTCGGTTGCTAATAGTCCGTTTTGAATGATTTTTGGTGGACTTGTAGAAGAATATTGATAGATTTTATAACCAAAAAATCAAGTTGTTAGCTCGAAGGAGAAAATGATTATGAGCTAGAGACGCAGAAAAAAACAAACGCTCATAACTATCTCCAAAATGCTCCAATCGAACTCATTTTTTTGCCGTTTGTACTGAAATTTTCTCTATTTTCAAATCTACTTACCTGCAACTTGCCAGCTCATCTGCGTCAACATGTACGCCATTTCCATGGAAGAAGGCCGCAACTCATAAAGAGGCCGCGCAACTTGATCGAACAGTTTTACCATGGACTCTCGGAACATTCTGAAATTCATGTTTTTAATCGAAAAATTGGATACAATCATACTGTTGAACACTTTCATTCGGAATGTCGGTGATTTCCGAAAAATCGATATGAAATCCGACATTGATCACTTGCTCGTTGGATATTGCAAACTTCTGAAATCAAATTTTAGAATCCCTAAAAATGGGCTCCGCGGCGGTTCGAAAGTTGACGTTTTGAAAGTGTGACGTTTCGCAAGTGTGACGTTTCGAAAGTGTGTCGTTTCAAAAGCAAAACGTTGCACTCGTGAAATATCGCACTTTCGAAATGTCACACTTGCGAAACGTCGCGGAGCATAAAATTGGGCTCACTCACCCTCTCCTCCACTGTTTTCATGCCAAACATTTTTACAGACATCTCGAATCTTTCAAACCTCCGCCACATGTTCCACACGGCTTTGAAGAATACCCACTGAAAGGATTACTGTATTTGGAATTGGATTACTATAGTTACCCTCTCCGCAGATCCCAACATTCGAAAATCCGTCTGTTGTATCAACCATTCAGCCACCACTATCATCTGTTTCTCAAAAATCGCGAACATTTGCCGAACTGGAAGCACCACCAACTGTTCCATTTGATCATCAGATCTCTGTTGATTTCTCCATTTCTTCAGAGCATAATCCGCGATTTCCAAAGTGTTCATCTTCTTTGTTATCGCATCAACACTCGCTGTTCTCTCGTTTAGAATAGCCTTGATCTTTGCTGCCAGTGCTGTGATATCCATTATAGTCCTTGGCTTCCCTAATAGTGAACTTTCTGGGTAGGAGAGGGCTTTGAGTTCGTTAGCGGGGACTATAGGCTCATCGTCTTTTCGTTTTCGACTCGTTGGGATTGAATCTCGATTCCATTGAACATTCTCTGGTGTCATACCAAGCTCGACACATTTGTTGAAGCGACACAAGCGGCATTGATATCTGAAAACATATTTTCTTCTGTCAAGATCTACCCTCTTTTTGCCTGGGAAATTTCAATAAGAATTTTGAATAAACCAGAAAAATCGGAGCATTTTGGAGCGAGTTATGATCTCTCAAAGTTATGCGACGATAGAGTATGGGAAACGGAGAGACGCAGAGAAACCAGACACTCTCACTGTCTGCGTCTCTCGCCTCTAGTCCTATGACTTTGAAAGGCTGTAACTCGACTCCAAGTGGTCAGTTTGGGCTAATTTTTGGTAAGTACACAATCGAGTAATTGCCAATTCCGGGTTCCGAAAATCAAATCACCAGCTTGAAATCTAAAAAAGTTATGAGGTGATTAAGTCGTGAGAGACGCAGAGAAACGAGAGTTGTCTTCGTCTGTCGCAACTGAACTTCAAGCGCTCATAACTTGGTTCCAAGTGGTCCATTTTCATTGATTTTTGGTGAGCATATAGAGAAATATATGCCAATTGTGTGGTTCAAAAATTAAATAATCAGCTTAATTTTGAACAAAGGTATAAACTTTCAAACTGAAGCGCAAATAGTTAGAGACGCAGATTAACCGGTACTGAAACTTTGAAAGAGAATAGCTTCGAAATTAAGCTAGAAATATGGGTTTTGGGACGTTTGGATCGGAATCAGACACTTTTTCAGAAAACAGAACTTCAAATTTAAAAAAATTCACTAAAACATACCTATCCTGGCTACTAACGGCACACTTGTCCTCGCCACCTCTGCATTTGTATTTTTTGTCCTTTTCCATTACTACTGATCTTCTGAAAAAAGACGGTGGTTTATTGATACGGTACTAGCAAGTAGATCATTGGGATTACTGTAATTAAGGGGAGGATTACTCCAACTGAGGATAGAGACTACTGTAACTAATGCTAGGGATTGCCATAAATAAGGATAGGGATTACTGTAACTAAGGCTAGGGATTACTGTAACTACGGCTAGAGATTACCGTATTTAAGGTTAGGGGTTACTGTAACTCAGGCTAAGGATTTCTGTAATTAAGGCTAGATATTACTGTAACTAATGATAAGGATTACTGTAACTAAGGCTAGGGATTACTGTATCTGTAACGGTACTACGGTATCTAATAAAATGTTACAGTCTAGGCAGGGATTACTGTAACTAGGGCTTCTGATTACTGTAACTAGGGCTAGGGATTACTGTAGCTAAAACGAGGGATTACTGTAACTAATTCCAGGGATTACTGTAACTAATTCCAGGGATTACTGTAACTGAGGCTAGGGGTTACTGTAACTAATGATAAGAATTACTCTAACTATTACTGTAACTAAAATCCTCACCTAAAAAACGCGGCACACGCTCTGCACGCCAACACCCCAAAATGTAGTCCGTGCGCGGTGAGCCCGCAAACTTTGCATATCGGATTTGATGTAGGGGATGTGGAGGATTCCGACGAGGTGTCTGATGGTGAGGCTATTGATGACATGCTGAAAGTTTTATAGGATTTAGTGATGGGGACAAGTGTTAAGGTGAGACGGATAATGGAGCGGATAAAAAGTAAAAGCGAGAACAAGATAAAATTGAGAGCAAAGTTCCAAATTTGGAAGGTTTTGGAGAAAATAAAGTGGGTGAAACGAAAAAAAGTGAAAAATTATGAAATGATCGCAAAAAAATCTGAAAAAATCTGAAATAGTTGAGTTTGGGGTTAGTACGATACTTATGGGCATTATACCAGTACTTCGATTCCAAGCAAAAATTTCGCAACTACTGTACATAAACTTTTATTTAGAACCAAGGACAATGACAATAAGACATACAGTAAGACACAGGTTATAGCATAAATGCAAAGATTAGATAACGGAGGACATAGCGACAAGACAACTAATCAAATTTTTGTACTAATTCTTTAAAATTATGACTAATATAACTACAAGGCACTTTCCTCAACAATCAAAGATATCGGGCTCTGAAAATTCCACTTTAAAAACATCGAATACCCTGGCCAACTCCATTGTCTCCCGTTTTTCCATATGGATCTTGTTAACAGCATTCACCACATTCATCAATTTCACTAATCGAGCGGCATAGTTCGATCTCTGCTCTCGATTTGTATAGTAGGTGTGAAGATGGTTGGCCATTTCGTCACATACTCGCTCACCGATTTCTACCACTTTTCCTTGCATCTTTTTGCCTGGAAAATTTCATTAAAACTGTGAAAAAACGGAGTGAATCAGAACATTATGAAGCAAGTTATGAGCTTTTGAAGTTTTGCGGCGATAGAGTGTAGGGAAAGGGGAGGCGCAGAGAAGGCAGACACTCTCGTTGTCTGCGTCTCTCGCCTCTCACCGTTGAACTTCGAACGCTTGCAACTCGACTCCAAGTGGTCCGTTTGAGCTGATTTTTGGTGAGTGCATAGCTAGATAATTATTAATTGTGGGATCCAAACATCAAAGCTTTAGCTTGAATAGAAAAAAAGTTATGAGTCTTTAAAGTGGTGAGAGACGTAGAGAAGCCAGACACTCTCGCTGTCTGCGTCTCTGGCTTCTAGACCTCAAACTTCAAACGTTTGTAACTTAGTTCAAAGTAGTCCGATTTAGCTGATTTTTTTCATACGTAGCGAAATAACTGCACGCTCGATGTTTGTGTCTCTCGCCTCTAATGGTCGAACTTCAAACGCTTGTAACTCGACTCCCACTAGTCCGTGTTTGCTGGTTTTCTGTGAGATTGTAGCATAATATTGCATGATTTTAATAACCAAAATGCAAGTGTCTAGCTCAAACTTGAACAAAGTTATGAACCTTTAAAGTAGTGAGAGACGCAGAGAAGCCAGACACTCTCGCTGTCTGCGTCTCTACGCAAAGTTCAAACGCTCATAACTCTGTTCAAAATGCTTCGTTTTAGCTCATTTTTTCGTCAGTATTATCCATTTTTTCTCTATTTTCAAGATAGCTTACCTGCAACTTGCCAACTCATCTGCGTCAACATATACGCCATCTCCACTGACGATGGCTTCAATTCATGCAGAGGTTTCGCGACTTGCTTGAGCATTTTTAGAATCGAGCCTCGGAACATTCTGAAACATTTTAGGGATTTGCTCCGCTGTTTGAGCTAAGGCTTACTCTTGAACCCTCTTGTTTTCGAGGTCGGTGATTTCCGAGAAATCCAAATGAAATCCAACGGTAATAATTTGGTCGGGAGATATTGCGATTTTCTGAAAGCCAAATATTTTAGGAAAAAAATATTTTTAAAGTTTACATTTTGCTCTATACACCTTGTTCCAAACATCTCTACAGACATTGCAAACCGCTCAAATCGCCTCCAGATATTCCACACAGTTTTGAAGAAGGTCCACTGAAAAAAATGTAATGGGTTACTGTAGGATCAGTGTGTGTCCTCGAGGCGATCTCGTGAAAATTCTCGAGAAAATCTCGAGAAAAAATCTCGAGAAAAATCTCGAGAAATCTCGAGAAAAAATCTCGAGAAAAATCTCGAGAAATCTCGAGAAAAAATCTCGAGAAAAATCTCGAGAATTCTCGAGAAAAATCTCGAGATTTTTTTCTCGAGAATTCATTCTCGAGAATTCTCGAGAATGTATCTCGAGACGACCATTCTCGAGATTTATCTCGAGAATGGCATAAATTTACGGCGGCGCAGAGGGTGAGCGGAGTGTCGTTGTTTTTACGCGCAGTTGTTTTCGAGCATTTCAAAAAATGGTTTTCAGTTTTCCTGACAAAAACTGGCCGGATTAGTCGGAATCCAAAAAAAATGTGGCGCGAAATTCAAATTTTGAAAAAAATTGGCGCGAAATTCAAATTTTGAAAAAAAAATTTTGGAGCGAAATTCAAATTTTCAAAAAATGTTTGGGGCAAAATTCAAATTTTCACAAAACTGTTTTGGCGCGAAATTCAAATTTTCAAAAAAAAAATCTCGAGAATTCTCGAGAATTCTCGAGACAATTCTCGAGATAATTCTCGAGAATGGTTTTCTCGAGAATTTTTTCTCGAGAATATCTCGAGAATTTTTCTCGAGATTTTTCTCGAGACAATCTCGAGATTTTTTCCGAGATTTTTTTCGAGACTTTTCTCGAGATTTTTCTCTAAAAAAATCTCGAGATTGTCTCGAGATTGGGGTTTCTCGAGAAAATTCTTCTCGAGGGCACACACTGTGTAGGATTACTGTACTTACCCTCTCCTCGGCTCCCAATAACCTGAAATCCGGTTGCTGTATCAACCACTCAGCCACCACAATCATCTGTTTCTCGAAAATCCCAAACATTTGCCGAATCGGAAGACTTTCCAACACCTCCATTTTTTCCTCGGGTCTTTGCTGATTTCTCCATTTCCTCAAAGCGTAATCCGCGGTTTCCAGCGAGTTCATTTTCTTAGTTTTAGGATCACTTGATTTTTCGTTAAAAATTGATTTGATCTTCGCGGCAAGTTTCGAAACATCCATCACTGTTCTTGGCTTTCCTAATAGAGCACTTTCGGTTTTCGGAGCTCCCTCGTTTTCAGGTTTGGAGTCCTCGGCTTTCCGCGACTTTTTCGTGACAGCTTTTGGAAAGGAATCTCGATGCCATTGGACGTTCTCTGGTGTCATACCGAGTTCGACGCATTTGTTGTAACGGCACAAGCGACATTGGTATCTGGAAGAGCGTGAAATTTGAAGGTTTTTTTATGTGAGAAAACTATTGAGGAATCAAGAAATTTTGGCTCTGTCCCAGAAAAACGGTCCTTTACATTCTCAGCGGTCCTTTGTCAAAATATAGGTCCTTTGGTCAATAAAGCGGTCCTTTGAGGAATTGAACGGTCCTTTGGTCAAAAAAGCGGTCCTTTGAGAAATAAAACGGTCCTTTGAGAAATAAAACGGTCCTTTCAGAAATAAAACGGTCCTTTGAGAAATAAAACGGTCCTTTCGTCAAAAAAGCGGTCCTTTGGTAAAAAAAAGCAGTCCTATGAAAAATTCGTGGGTTAAACAGGATTTTCGACAAAATATAAGGATACCGAATTAATTGTTCGTTTGAGATTCAGGCTTAGAAAGGGTTTGGAGTGCTCTATTACGTACGAAGTTTACTGACAAGACGTTTCTAAGCCTAATTTGTAGCAATGAACGATAGGAAGAGAAATTTGAATTCTTGACAGACTTACTCCCAACGTCAAAGGACCGTTATTTTTTCTCAAAGGACCGTTTTTATTTTTCAAAGGACCGTTATTTTACCCACACGGACCTTTATATTCCTGAAAGGACCGTTTTTTTGACCAAAGGACCGTTATATTTCTCAAAGGACCGTTTTATTTTTCAAAGGACCATTATACTTCTCAAAGGACCGTTTTATTTTTCAAAGGACCGTTTAATTTTTCAAAGGACCGTTTAATTTTTCAAAGGACCGTTTAATTTTTCAAAGGACCGTTGTAATACCCAAAAGGACCGTTATATTTCTCAAAGGACCTTTTTATTTCCAAAGGACCGTCGTAATACCCCAAAAGACCTTTATAATGACCCAAAGGACCGTTTTATTTCTTCAAAGGACCTTTATATTACCAAAGGACCTTTTTATTTCTTCAAAGGACCTTTATATTTCGCGCCGGACCGTTATTTTCACAAAGGACCGTTATTCTGGGAAAGAGCCGAAATTTTTTTTTAAACTTTGCTTTTAGCGGATAAAAAACTAGCTAAAATGAAGCATTTTGAAGAGAGATATGAGATTTTGAAGTTTTGATGGAGACGCAGACAGTTAGAGTGTCTGTCCTCTCTGCGTCTCTTGTCGCTAACCCAAATTTCAAAATCTCATAACTCTGCTCAATCTTAAGACCAGGTGGCTGTCGCCCCTTCGGGGCTCATCCACCTGGCCTTCGCTTACTCTATGTTTTGAACCTACGGTTCCATTTTCAGAGCCTTCGGCTCTTTTTCCTGAGGCTGGAAACCTTGGGTTCTATTTTAAGAGCTTTAGGCGCTTTTCCTTGATACAGAAAACCATCGGAACCTCAACGCGACACATTTAGTTCTTGTGGAAATCATATTAGGCACTTTTCGAACTTCAAACTCCGATAAGCTTGCTTCAAATTCAACATTTCCAAAATTTTCTCACATATTCTGTCTCTTCGCGCCGAGACGAACAGAATGATATAAAATTCGACCCATCTATCTATTTCCCCCGTGAATCTCCCCCCAAGCTTGGGTAACTGAACCGGCTTCCCGCTCGTGTCGGCGGGGGTGATGAAATCAAGCAGCCGACATTAACCGGGTTCGCGTCGGCCACTATACTTTGTGTGTGCGCTGCCTCTCTGCCGCCGCGCGAGACTCTGCTTCTCTGTCGTCGCGCGTGCGAAAATGAACCCGGTTGCTCAGAAAAAGTGCTCCAGAAGGCTTCAAAATTGGAATTTCGAAAAACGAAATAGACGGGCATCATCCTCAGATCATCAGCAACAAACTGTGAAAATTTCAAAAAAATCGGTCAACTTTGGGTATACGAAAGGGTTAGCGACACATTTTCGGTACCGAAATTAGTACTGAAAACTCACGAAAAGAGCCGTTACTTGCTCAATTTTTGAGATATCAAAAATCTAAACATATGGGCATCAACGTAGACAAATTTCTGATCTTTCTGTAAAACTTTTATCAAAATCGGTTCAGTTTGAGCTGAGTTATAGCGTGACACATACAAACAGACATACGGAAATCACTGGTTGTTATTAGTAAAGATAACATTTTGAAATTCAGCTTTCTTCAAAACAATGCTAACAATGTGATTTTTATACCGTTGGAATCAGAAAAAACGTCAAAACTTTGATTAGGAACGAAAATTATCATAGATTTTCGGTCCACCCACCTCTCCTCACTGCTAACCGCACACTTTTCCTTTCCACCTCGGCACTGGTACTTTTTTTGTCGTCCCATCACAACTGTCCTTCTGGAAATAAAGGGTTTCATAGTAGACTAGTACTAGTGCAGTACCAAAGATACCCTACAAATATTTGAAGGATATTACTGTACATCGAATGCGAAGGCACAAGAGCTCATAACTCTGCTTAAATTCGATTAAAATTTTTGAAATTTGACTCACACAATATTCAAGTTTGACACTTCATTCGAGCCGAAAATCAGCTTAAACGGACCACTACAAACAAAGTTATGAGCGCTCATAGTTTGGGCTCAGGTGAGAGACGCAGACACGCAGACTGTCTGCGTCTCTCTTGAACTTGCAATCGGTTGTAACTTTGCTCAAAATGATCCGTTTTTACTCATTTTTGTACGAATGGAATCAGAATTTTTAGCTTCATTTTTCCATGGAAGCGAAATTTCCAAATTCGATGTTTTTTGCCGGAATTTTGGGTATGAAAGGGGAGAGACGCAGACGCGCAGACTGTCTAACGTCTCTGCGTCTCTCTTGAAAATTTTCAAAAGGTAATAACTTTGCTCAAACTGATCCGTTTTTGTTCATTTTTGTACGGCTAAAATCAGAATTTTTAGTTTCATCTTTTTATGAAAACAAAAATTGCAAATTTGAATTTTCTTGACGGACTTTTGGGTATAAAATGGGAGGGAGCTTTGTGACCGATACGTAACGAGAGTGGTACTGTGACACTGTATAATGTTACACTCAAGCTAGGGATTACTGTAACTGTGGTATTGTGATCAATAATACAGTAACATTGCTCATCATAAAAAACACACCTAAAAAACGCCGCACACGCCCGGCACGTCATGACTCCAAAGTGTACACCGTGTGCCGTCAATCCGCAAACTTTACATTCCGCACTCACGCCTACCGTAACCGGTGACGACGTGGAGGATTCAGATGACGTGTCGGAAGTGGATGGATTGTTGCTTGAGGTCATCCTTTTGTCTAGTTTCTACAACAAGAATGGATAAAATACTACGAAAATATGATAAGGTGGAAATAAAAGAGTGGAAAATTTTTTTGGGAAAAAGAAGATAGGGGGTACCGAAGCAGATCAGATCAACATCACAAATCACTTTGATTCGTTTTTTCGCGAATCAATTCACCGAATTCTCTTGATTATCTGTTCTGTAGCCCGCCAAAAAATGTTCTGATGACGTTACGGGTTGATCTGAAGACGTCAGCACGTCTTCAAACAAAAAAATGAGTCGAAAAAGAAATCAGAAGACAGAAAATCATTCAGAGATAGATTTGATCTGGTACACAGACACCACAATACTGACCTGGAACACGGAAAAATATAGAAAAATTGGGGGTCTAAAAAATCTTTTATTATAAGTTAAGTATATGTACACTTTGTCTGAGGTATCCTTCACAAATATGAGCATAGGGTGGCCTAGGATTACCTAGAACTTCCTAGGCTACCACCTTCTGCAGTAATCTAACAAATAAAGAGATCCGCATCGGAGAGTTTGATTTTGAAAACGTCGAACAGCTCGGCCAACTTCATCATTTCCTCGCGTTCCCGTTCGATTTCTTTCACGTTATTCACGATTTTCATGAGCTTCTGAAGACGCCACGCGTAGTTTTGAACGTTCTGTTGTACATAGTATTCGTGTAGATTTTCGGAGATCTCTGCGAGAAATTGGTCACCAATGTCGGTGGAGTAGTTGTCGAGCTCGACGTCTGGAAAATTTTGTAAAAAATGGAGAGAAAACGAGCTTAAGACGCGTTGCGGGAGAGACTCGACTACCCGGCGACACATTGAAAAGGGTCAAAAAATTTAAATCGGCTAAAATTAAACATAGTGATAGTACTAAATGTCCTGAATACAATAATTGTGTTTTGAGCCCAAACGGTCCTCTATGTGCTGAAATACGGTCAAAAATCTGAAAAAATGAAAAATCTTTCCTGATTGAGATATCAATCCAATCTTTTTTGCAATCGATTTCTGTCATGTTTTTATGCATTTTTTGTGTTCAAGTCAACCAGGCAGCTTTACTCCTTCATTTAGAAAAAATCAAAAAAATGTCAAATTTTTCACTTTTTTTTATAAATATTATTTTTTTGGCTCGGGGAGCCGAAAAGACGGAGGTTTTTATTTCAGATTCGGAATCTACGCAAAATTTACTACAAAACCCAACTAATCTCGATTCATAACTCTGTGACATGAAAAAATAATTTTGCGCTAAACATAGAACTCCAAAAAAAATATTTTTTGAGATTTTTTGAAAATCAAAAAATTTTCATAATATTTTGTACTAAAGTGTATTGAGTACTTAACATATATAAAAACTGCTTGATTTTAGCTTTTTGATGAATTATTGAACATTTGATAATTTTGAGTTTGAAGCTTTCCGTGACCGTTCAAAGTCCACACTCCGATTTCAGGGTAGTCCGACAGCAATGGAAAAACTCGAAAATTTGAAAATGATCCTAGAGGTTCAAATTTTTTTTATTTTGTAGGAAATTCGATTTCAAATCAAACTTTCAACTGACACTTTTGTCTAACTCTTCATCTTTTTTGAGAAAAATGTGAAACAACAGATATTTATGCACAATGTTGAGTTGGAAGAGAAAAAACAAAATTACTCAAAAAGATGAAGAGTTAGACAAAAGTGTCAGTTGAAAGTTTGATTTGAAATCGAATTTCCTACAAAATAAAAAAAATTTGAACCTCTAGGATCATTTTCAAACTTTCGAGTTTTTCCATTGCTGTCGGACTACCCTGAAATCGGAGTGTGGACTTTGAACGGTCACGGAAAGCTTCAAACTCAAAATTATCAAATGTTCAATAATTCATCAAAAAGCTAAAATCAAGCAGTTTTCATATATGTTAAGTACTCAATACACTTTAGTACAAAATATTATGAAAATTTTTTGATTTTCAAAAAATCTCAAAAAATATTTTTTTTGGAGTTCTATGTTTAGCGCAAAATTATTTTTTCATGTCACAGAGTTATGAATCGAGATTAGTTGGGTTTTGTAGTAAATTTTGCGTAGATTCCGAATCTGAAATAAAAACCTCCGTCTTTTCGGCTCCCCGAGCCAAAAAAATAATATTTATAAAAAAAAGTGAAAAATTTGACATTTTTTTGATTTTTTCTAAATGAAGGAGTAAAGCTGCCTGGTTGACTTGAACACAAAAAATGCATAAAAACATGACAGAAATCGATTGCAAAAAAGATTGGATTGATATCTCAATCAGGAAAGATTTTTCATTTTTTCAGATTTTTGACCGTATTTCAGCACATAGAGGACCGTTTGGGCTCAAAACACAATTATTGTATTCAGGACATTTAGTACTATCACTATGTTTAATTTTAGCCGATTTAAATTTTTTGACCCTTTTCAATGTGTCGCCGGGTAGTTGGTCAGTGGTCGAGTCTCTCAGGCAATGCGTCTTAAACGGAGCATTTTGTAGGGAGTTATGGGCTTTTGAAAACTGATAGAGACGCAGACAGTTAGAGGGTCTGCGTCGCTTGTCACTAACCACTTCAAGAGCTCGTAACTTCGTTCATAATTAGGGTAACAGCTTGATATTTGGCTCGCATAATATATAAGTTTTACACTTCATGTGAGCCAAACATCAGCTGAAACAGACCATTAGGAACAGAGTTATAAGCGTTTGAAATTTGGGTGTGAGATGAGAGACGCAGAGAAGCAGACTATCTATCTTCTCTGCGTCTCTCTTGAAAATTTTGAAACGGTTATAACTTTGTTAAAACTGAGCCGTTTTTGCTGATTTTTGTACGAATAGAATCAGAATTTTTCGCTTTATCTTTCAATCGAATATTTGAAATTTTGATTTTTCTAATAGAATATGGACATGAAAATGGGAGAGCGACGCAGAGAAGCAGAATGTCTAACGCCTCTGCGTCTCTCTTGAAAATTTTCAATCGGTTATAACTTCGGTCAAACTGATCCGTTTTTGCTCATATTTGTACGGATGGAATCAGAATTTTCAGCTTTATCTTTCTACAAAAACAAAAAATTTTCTCCCACCTAAACTATTCCACACCAGCTGACACAACATGTACGTCATCTCAATGGTAGACGGCGCCAGTGTTGCTAACGGTCGTGCCACCTCTTTCTGCATTCTATACAGTTGCTTTCCAAATAATCTGAAAATAATTCCGATGACTTTATGGACTTCAGAATCCAATTTTTTCCACTTACTGACTCATTTCCTCATTCGACCTATCCGTGATATTAGAGTAGTCGATTTGTATCTTATTCAAATTCGCTGCATTATAATTAGAGCAAACTATCACATTTTCCTTATAAACTTTGTGTCCAAAAGTGTCCACCGATATCAGCCATTTTTCAAACTTGCGCCATCGCATCCAAATCTTCTTGAATATTGCCATTTTTTCTTCCAATGGGAGCATTCGAAAATGCTCCGAGTGTAGCAGCCAATTTGCAATTCGAATCAGGTCTTGTTCCCATTTTTTGTTCGGAATTTCCACGACGATTTGTTTTTCAAACTTGAGATCGCCGAATTTTCGCTCTGATCGATAGTTCCAGAGAGCGAATTTCATTCGTTCCAGGGTGTTCATTTTGAAATAGTCGTTGTTGATTAGTGGCGGCATTGACTGAAAAATTGAGAATTTTTGGAAGGGAATCTTTACTATTAACAAACGTAAAATTCTGTGTGACTGTGTGTCTGTACTGCGTAGGTATCCCGCCATAGCTCAGTTCCCACTGGCCCGATTTTTTTCAAATTTTGGCAGGTTATCAGAAGTTGAGCTCTAATGATGCCCGTCTATTTTGTTTTTTGATTCATGGAGAAATGAGGTCAGGAGAGCGCAAAAACACCATTTTTGGGACAATTCAGTAGTTTTTCTTATTGAATGGGAGAGAGTGACGAGTTCACGGTATTATTTTTCAAAATTTCAAAATTTTCATTTCTAAAAGTTTCACGTTGCCCGAAGGGCCCCAGAGGGGCGTAGCCCGTCTGGTAGTGAAAAAATGGAGAAAATTGGTTAACTTTGAAGTGAGTTATGAGTTCTCAAAGTTAGAGTGCATGGTTTCTCTGCGTCTCTCACGCTCTCGTCGTCAACTTCAAAAGCTCATAACTCAGCTGAAACTTGAGCAAACTTTTTCATTTTTGGCTGACAAAATTGATAACTTTTAATTTTCCAATGTACTAAAAATCAGCTCAAACAGTCCACTTGGAACCAAGTTACACGCGCTTAAAGTTAATAGAGAGAGAGAGAGAGAGAGAGAGAGAGAGAGAGAGAGAGAGAGAGAGAGAGAGAGAGAGAGAGAGAGAGAGAGAGAGAGAGAGAGAGAGACAAGAGAGAGAGACAAGAGACGCAGACAGTTAGAGAGTTCGTTTTCTCTGCGTCTCTCATTATCTTGCTGTCAATTTCAAAGGATCATGACTCTGTTGAAAATTGAGCAATTTGGCTCATTTTTGGCTCACAAAATCAGTAAGTTTTCAGTTTTAAACGCAACAAAAATGAGCCCAAAAAGCTCATTTTTAAAGAAGGTATGAACGTTTGAAGTTTTGGGTTAGAGACGAGAAACGCAGACAGTTAGAGTGTCTGGTTTCTCTGCGTCTCTCACAAAAGCGTTATGATGATGTAATTCAATTTCTAGTGGACCCTAATAACCCATTTTTGGACAGTTAGAATTGGAATTTTTTACAGAATTTTTGGAGCAATTTTCAATCAATTCAAACAAGATCCAAAATAAATTCCAAGAATATCTTGACCATTTTTATTCGAACACTCTTGAGATTAGATTATCCTTGAGCTTACAGATTAAGGAAGGCTTATTTTTGGTCACTGGATTCATGAAGAAGCCAGTTTTCTATTTTAGGATTCGTTTAGCTTTTCAATTATTCAAAAATTCAAAACTCACACTAGCCAGTACTGTTTTCAATCTATTAATCGTTGGTGTCACATCTATCAGAATTTTCGGATTTTTCAGACTTTGATATAGCGTCGAATGTTGTACGGGTTCTAGTGCCAAACTGAATGAGCCATCCGAAGAAATGCTCTCGTCAAAGGATTCCGAGTTTCGATCCATTTGGACATCTGGAAAAAATTTTCAGAATCTCGAAATTTCCAAATTTTGAATTCTCAAAAACTTTTGCTCCGTGACATTTCGAAAGTTAGCGACATTTCGAAAGCAGACACTTTGAAAGTGTGACGTTTTGAAAGTGTGACGTTTCGAATATGTGACGTTTCGCAAGTGTGACGTTTCACAAGTGCGACATTTCGAAAGCAGACACTTCGAAAATGAGAAGTTTCGAAAGTGCGACGTTTTGAAAGTGCGACATTTCGCAAATGTGACGTTTCGAAAGTGCGACGTTTTGAAAGGGCGACATTTCGCAGATGTGACGTTTCGAAAGTGCGACATTTCAAAAGTGCGACGTTTCGCAAAGGCACTTTTTTCAAGAATGATTTGAAATTTTTGCTTTCGAAACGTCGTATTTGCGAAACGTCGTATTTGCGAAACGTCACACTTTCGGAATGTCACACTTTCGAAACGTCATACTTTCGAAATGTCACACTTTCGAAACGTCACACTTTCGAAACGTCACACTTTCGAAATGTCGCGGAGCCAAAACTTTATAATCTGGAGGCCTTGCGATTTTAAAACTGCCGTATCTCAAAAATTTGTTTTTTCGAAATTCCAAATTTTCCGATTTTTTTCCGAATTACAGAATTTTAACATTCTCAAAAAACTCACTTTCCGGCGTCATCCCCAACTCCTTACACTTCTTCAGCCGACATGCTCGGCATTGGTATCTGAAACTTTTTGAATTTTTGAATTTGGCGGCAAAATTTCGAGTTTAAAACTTCGTTTTCGATGCAAAGAGTGATCAACTAATTTTTTTTCAAAAACAAGTTTTTTACATAAATATTCAAATTTCCTTTAAAAAATTCCAAAATATCAAAAATTCCAGCCCATTTCCTCACCTATCATTTCCACTGACATCACATTTTCCGACATTCTTCTGTCTGCACTTGTACTCCTTTTTCTGCACAAATGATCGTCTGGAACAACATAATCGAAATCTGAAATTCTCAAAGAAAGGACTAACCTGAAAAAAGCGGCACAAGCGCGACAAGAAAGGACGCCGAAATGGTTACCACGAGATGGCATTGCACATACACGACATTTCGCTATTAGGGGAGGAGACGATGGAGGATCGGATGTTGATGGAGATGATGAGGATGAGGAGGAGGAGAATGTGTCGGTGGACATATTTTTTGGGAAGCGGTTTGGATTTTTCGGTAGATAAACAAGTTCAGAGTTTTGGAAGGGTCTGAAATACTCAAAATGAGAGGGGATTGAGTTCCGAAGTTGGAAAATTATCAAGAGCACAAATACCATAAATTATTAGAAGGGCACCCTGATAATCTCAAAATGAACAAATTCTTGAAATTTAAACGGATTGAAAGCATTATTAGAATCCTCGTCAAAAGTTTACTCACTAAATATGTTTGAAATCAGATGTCACGATCCATTTTGAGAATTCAATAATATGTTTATGTCTTGGAAAAAAGAGCGGTATGCCCTTCTAGTACAGATTTTTCGGTAAACAATTTTTTTAAATAGCAATTTTCCATGCGATTTTTTTGAATAGATAATAAGATGGAAGTTGATGTGAGGATGATTTCTGAGAACCTACATTTTTGCTAAACTATTTCAAAAAATTTAAAGTTTCTTGCTGATTCGAACGCGCTCATTCTCGCAATTAAAATCGGCCCAAAAATTATTTTAAGCGTTTTTCCTTTTTTCAATTGAAGTTTTTTTTTTTCATTTTTTCTACAAAATTTCAGCACAAAAACTTTGAAATCGCCAAAAAAGTTTTCTACAGCGTTTTGAGAAGCGATATTAGGTGCATTCGAATCAGCAAAAAATTCTACATTGAAATAGGTTAGAAAAAATGTGAGATCGCGATTTGAAAATCGATTTTCTAGAGTTTTGACGATTTTTGTGCAAAAATATTGTTATTTTCGTAAATAAGGGATTATGACTGTCAATCGAGAAACAATTGAGTAAATTTAGTAGAAAAACATTGTTTCAAAAAGGCTGACTGCTCAATTGAACTCAAAGAAGTGGGTTTATGTTCCAAATTTTGAAATCTTTAATAAATTTGAATAAAAAATTTGAAATTAATAAAATTGGACGAATTCCAAATAATCTCTAAATTTCATCGTAGCATTTCTTGTAGCTTTCGTAGTTTTGTAGCTTCAATTGACGTCATCTTTCAAAAAAAACAGTTTTCAGTTTCGAAAATCGGAAAAAGTCAATATTTTTGAAATTGCAAATTGAACATTTTGAACTTCATTTTCAGATAATACTCCAAATTTGATTTTCATATACTCTTCAAAATTTCAAAAATTAAAAATACTGATTTCGAATTTTCAAAAATGACGCAATCTCTATGCTCGAAATTGCTCCAAATTGGACGAAAACTGAAAAAATTGCTTTGAAAACCAAACCAAAGAAATCACGAATTTCGAAATTTCCGGAAAAGAAAATGTACTTTCTTCCTATCTTTTTTCTTTTTGGGTGTAGTAGTAAGAAACATAAACCACGACGTGATAAGGCACAAAGAACAGATAAGAGAGACGCAGATAGTTAGAAAATCTTTAATGAAGAGTTCTAGAACACCACATTCTCCTTCTATGCTACCAGAGCCTGCTTATAGATTAGCCTACTTAACCATTGCTCAGCTTAAAACTGAGCAATCCTCTAGTAATCCGATATCTCTGGCTAACATAGAAGAAAAACAAGACAGAAAAAAAATGATGACAAAAAATTTGGTACTTTTTCTCTCTAACACTCTCCCTCTAATCACATGCATTTTAGTCTCGACTTTCTTTCTCTGCGTCTCTCTAATTTCCATAATCTCTAGTCTATCTGTTAATTGTGAGGTTAAAGAAGATACTGTGGGCCCATAAACCATGATTGTAAAATATTGCGAAATTTTTTTTTTCAGAGGGCGAAAAAATTGTGTTCGACCTGAACGAGAAGGCAATGGAAAAACGAGAAAGTAGGAAAATGGGGAGAGTCAATGGCAAACAAAGGTATAGAATAGTCTCTCTTGTGTGTATTAGTCGTCATTGGCGGCGGCGAAAAGAGAGACATCTGGACACGTGGAGACACAGACAGAGAAACGAAAAGAAATTGGAGAGAGAAAGGATCAGTATTTGTTTTGGTGAACTTTGGTCGGTTGTAAAGTGTACCTGGAACTTTTTGTGAGGAGAAAAAATGGAACTTGTTTGAATGGGAAACTTTCGGACTTTTTTTCGGTGTTATTTGAATGTAATTTTTTTAAACAGACTGAAATTTGAGATGAAATGCGTTTTTTGTGGTTTGGAGAAAGCTTGAAACTTTTGAAACATCAAAATTCTGAAAATGAGATTTTGATAAGCACTGAAACTTTGACACTCTGGGATTTCAAGAATTCTGAGACAAAATAGATTTTAAGAAACAGAATAGACAAATTTCGAATTCCTATCGTGCAAATACTCAGAAATGCAGAATCTAAGAATCTGAGAGTATTATAATCCCTAAATTTCTAGATCTCGGAGTCTCGGGATTTCCGAATTACATAATTCCAGGATTTTAGAATTTTGGAGTTTCTGATTCCAGAATTACACAAAGTCTCAGAAACGCAAAACTTCAGAATCTCGAAATCTTATAGTCTCACAAACAGAGTCACAGTATCGCTAAGAATCTTCAGAATTCCAGAATCTCAGAATCTAAGAATCTAAGAATCTAAGAATCTCAGAATCTTATAATCTCAGAATCTTAGAATCTCAGAATCTCAGAATCTTGGAATCTCAGAATCTCGGAACCTCAGAATCTCAGAATCTTGGAATCTTGGAATCTCAGAATCTCAGAATCTCAGATTTTCAAAATCTCAGAATCTTTGAAATCAGAATCTCAGAATTTTACAAATCAGAATCTCAGAATCTCAGAATCTCAAAATATCAGAATCTTAGAATCTCATAGTCTCAGGATCTCAAAATGATTTAATCTGAGAATTTCAGAATCTCAGAAAACCAAGATTCTGTAAATCCCGAATAACTCGATTTTCGAGATTTTTTTTTCTTCATGAAATTTTTGCCTCCAAAATATATTTCAGGAGCGATTTTCAACCCAAAATATCAAAACGAAATTAATTTTTTTTTTCATTTCCAAAAAAAACATTCTGCACAAATTTTTATTTCTAGAAATTGATGTTTTTCATTAAAAAATTAACTTATTCAAAAAATTGTCTCACTATCATTCTTATACTTAGATTTTATAATTTTAAAAAACTATAAAATCTCAAAATTTCCCTCAAAATTTTGTTTAAAAATCTCCACTAAAGTCACACCAAAAATCTCTACTGCTCATTCTGCTTCCCCATTCTTCTCCTTTTTCTACGTCTATTTTTGTTTTCCCATTTTCTCCATGACAACCAAGTGTACTCCATCACGTGGATACCGGGGGAAACCCCCTATTTTGGCTCACAGAAAAACCAAAGATTAGTATTTGCAGATTATTGAAAAAAATAATGGTTTTTTGCTCTAAAGACCAAAAGGACACTAAAAAAGATCACAAATACCAAAAATTTGAAAAGAAAATTCATTAAAAAGCATTATCAGAGATCCATGAACATTTCAGGATGAGAAAATTCCAAATTGAAAACATCGAATAGTATAGCCAAGTCTGTCTTCTCTCGGTTCTTCATAATATCTCTCTGAAAACAATTTTCCTTTTTAAAAAATTCAAATTTCCCGCCCTCTACCTGTATCTGATTATTAATCTTCATCATTTGAGCCAGTCTGCTGACATAATGAGGTCGCTTCATTTCATGGATATAATATTCATGTAAATCGTTAGCCAAAATTTCTTGAAACTTTTCAGCCACTTGGAGAATCTCTCCTTGGAATCGTTTTCCAACATAATAAAAACATAATTGACCGAGCATATAAGAGAGCTCCACGTCTGATGGTTCTAGCTCGATTAGGGAGCGAGTGAGGTCGTCGAGACGAATTTCGGTGCTGAGGTCCATGAAACTGAAAATGAAGAGGTTGGAATCTAGATTAATGTAGGGGTTACTGTAGATGGAACGAAAACAGTTGCTGTTTATTTGTTTTTCGGTTACTGTAAAGGTTGCTGTAGAAGTTACTGTAGAAACTACTGTAGAGGATACTGTAGATCGTTTTAAAGATACTGTACAAAGTTATGTTAAGCATACTGTAGGCGCTCGAAATTCTATTAGTTTATAGACGATTTTCAGAAAATTCAGCACGAATTTCTTTTAAATTTGCGGCGAAAAATTTTCGAAATTTCGTCGATTGTCAGTTCGTTCTAGTGCAGGTACAGTACACCAAGGATTACTGTATTTTGACCTGATTCCTGTTTTCAGGACTCCGAGACCCCCGTGCTCGCTAAAAATACTCTTGGAACTTGGTTTATGAAGAATTCAAAATAATGATAACATTTTTGATAATCTACATAAGCTACCAGAGCTTGGGCAAAAAGAGACACTGGCTCAGTGATAGTACATTAACCCAAGGATTACTGTAGTTTGACCTGATTTTAGTTTTCAGGGCTCCTAGAGACCGCTACGCAACACGCGACGCATCCAAGTTCCCATCAAAACTCACAATTTCAGCTCCTCCACTGAATGCTTTGAACACCATGACATATCGATTTTCATCTGATTCCAATTACACAACAATGTGTCATTTTTCATTTTTCGAATCGTCTCTTCGCTAATTTTTCTTCTCACACATACTGCGATAGCAGCTAATCTCTCTAGCCTCCTCCAAACACTCCAGATTCCTTGAATCATACTGATCTGAAAATTCCAGAATTTCAGTACTTAAAATTATAAGATTTTGGGCAACCTGTAAGCTATTCGAAAGCTTCTGGAAATCATCAAAATAAGTCAACCATTTTGTCAATTTCAAAATATCGTACTCCCACTGAGCCAGTGTCTCCTTTTGGCCGAACTCTGGCAACTTGTGTAGATTTTCAAAAATATTATCGTCATTTTGGATTTTTCGGAATCCAAGAGCCAGTTTTCCAAGAGTATTTTTAGCAAGCACGGGGGTCTCGGAGCCCTGAAAATTTGGGTCAAACTACAGTAATCCTTGGGTTACTGTACCTGTTGTAGTACTGACATGGCTTGGTCTAGAAGGAATTGACAGTCGATGAAACATTTCGAAAATCCTGGAGATTCTGATTGGGGAGCACAGAAAATGATGAAGTTCGATCGGCCTAGGAATATGTCCATGGTCTGAAAATTTGGAAATATTAGGCTTAGACTTCGAGGCGTATGCTTAGAGGCTTTGGCTTAGAGACTTAGACTTCGAGGCCTAGGCTTAGAGGCTTAGGCTTAGGCTTAGAGGCTTAGGCTTAGAAGCTTAGGCTTAGAGGCTTAGGCTTAGAGGCTTAGGCTTAGAGGCTTAGGCTTAGAGGCTTAGGCTTAGAAGCTTAGGCTTAGAGGCTAGGCTTAGAGGCTTAGGCTTAGAGGTTTAGGCTTAGAGGTTTCGGCTTAGAGGCTTAGGCTTAGAGGCTTAGGCTTAGAGGCTTAGGCTTAGAGGCTTAGGTTTAGAGGCTTAGGCTTAGAGGCTTAGGCTGAAAGGCTTAGGCTGAGAGGCTTAGGCTTAGAGGCTTAGGCTTAGAGGCTTAGGCTTAGAGGCTTAGGCTTAGAGGCTAAGGCTTAGAGGCTTAGGCTTAGAGGCTTAGGCTTAGAGGCTTAGGCTTAGAGGCTTAGGCTTAGAGGCTTAGGCTTAGAGGCTTAGGCTTAGAGGCTTAGGCTTAGAGGCTTAGGCTTAGAGGCTTAGGTTTAGAGATTTACGGTTTCCATAAATCTCACCGTTGGAATTCTCCGATCCAGTTCCACCACTGCCTTCACTTTATTGAATCCATCCCTGTCGAATTGAAAATCTGAAATATTTTCAAATTTCCCGCCAAAATTTCTCACTCACTCTGCTGGCTCATTCCCACTGAAAAGCACTTCTGAAGTCGGCAATATTTACAAGTGAAAAATCCATTTTTGAAAAAATCACATCGTTTTTTCTTGGAGCACGGTTTGATGATTCTGGAGCTCTCGGAGCGTCTAAAAAAATAGATTTTGAATTTTTGGGTTTCTAGGCCATTGGAAAATGTTAGGCCATCAAACTGAATTTTTGATTTCCAACTGATTTCTGGTACTTACAACCTTATTTTATCATTGCAAAGTATGATGGCCTAGTTTTCTCTTTTCATGGCCTAACTTTCTCCCATTTTCGGTTTTCTAGGCCATACCTGAAGAAAGCTGCACACGCTCTACACGCTATGGCTCCATAGTGATTTCCACGAGCCTCCTGGCCACAAATTTGACAAAATAATGGGCTTGAAGAAGACGTTAAGGAATCAGAATCGCTCATTCTCAGTTTTTTCTATGTCTGGTGAGGGCAAATAGAAGAAATTGCATCACGAGATTGAAAGAGACGCAGGCGGTGAGAAAAATGAGAAAAGGGAAGAGAGAAGAGATGCAGAGACATTTGGTCGATTATCTTATCGATGAATAGAAGGCCAATAAAAGGGCTAGAAAGATCAAAAGTCGAAAAATCTGAAACACCCAAAGTTCCCATTTCCAGTCTTCATCATTGCCCTCTTCCTCCCTCACCTCCCTCTTCTCCTTCCCCGCTCGCATTCCCTCCGCCCGCACTCTCATATACGCCCTCCCTCTCCTCCCACCTCCGATGCACGCGTGGTGTTGTGGTTTACGCTGCTGGCCGGCGCGCCGCAGGCCACCGGTTCGTGCCCACCGCACGACCTGCGCGATGAATACTTTACCATCTTTCGGGGCATAACACTCTTGATGATAACATACCCATTTGCTGAGCGCATTTATCTTTTTGTGTTTCTTCAATCTGTGCCAACAGTCTTTTATTTCACATCATCATTCACAAAGAGCAAAATCTTAATCAAGAACATAGCACTCTTCCATCATCTTCTGCTTCTCGATATGAGCCGCATACTTCTCCTGGTCTTCATTCGATTGAGTCTTCATAAACTTTTTCTGCTCCATGAACATCTTGCACACAGCTTCGATGGCATCTTGAAAATTTGGTTTCGGGTAGTTTTTGTCGAAATTGACGAAGGCACTTCCTCCGATATTTTCAAGACCCTGGATGCACTTGGCGGAGAGCCCAGCAGCTACGAGAACGGCATGGTAGTCATCGCCTGAAATTTTTAGGTCAAAATCTGTCAGATTCCAAAAAAACTCACCAGTTGGACGTTGAGAAGGAGACATTTTGGGATCCGAAAGTACTGTAGAAGTTTTAGAACTTTAAAAACAATGAATTGATATTGAAAATCTGCCTAGAAACTTTCTTTATATACTGAAACCGAGAACAGTAGAAAAAACACAAAAATACAAACTCCTCTGACAAAAGTTACACTATTTCTCTGCGTCTCTCAAAAATCTATGGTCTTGCCCTTTGTGTTTTCTGCCGCGCGAACACAAAATCACAACACACATTTTAAAAGATTGAAAATTAGTCAGTTATTCACGGTAGATGGCTGAAAAAATGGGGATTGCTGTAGGTTACTGTAACTACTGTAAGGATTACTGAAGTTTACTGTAACTACTGTAAGAAATCCAGGATTTTCAGAATTTCTAACTTTCAGAACCAAAAACTTTATAATTCAAAACTTTTAGAATCCAAAAACTTCAGAATCCAAAAGTTTCAGAATCCAAAATTTTCAAATCACAGAATTTTCAGAATCCTAAATTTTCAGAATCCTCAATTTTCATAATCAAAAAATTTCAGAACCCAAGAATTTCAGAATCCAAAAAATGAAGAATTCAAAAAAATCGAAAATTCAAAAAAAATAAGAATTCAAAATATTTTGGAATCCCGAAAATTTAAGAATCCAAAATATTTTGGAATCCCAAAAATTTCGGAATCTAAAAATATCAGAAATGAAAATTTTCAAAATTCAGAATTTCCAAAATCCAAGATTTTCAGAATACAAAATTTCAGAACCCAGAATTTTCAGATCCCTCAATTTTCAGAATACCAAAATTTTCAGAATCCAAAAATATTAAAATCCAAAGGTTTCCGATTCCAAAAATTTCACAGTCCAGAAATTTTTGAATCCTCAATTTTTACAATTCAAAGCTTTAAGAATCCAAAAGTTTCAGAATGCAAAGATTTCAGAATTCAAAACTTTCAAAATCCAGAATTTTCAGAATCCAATATTTTCAGAATCCAGAATTTTCAGAACCCAAAAGTTTCAGATTCCAAAAATTTTTTCAGAATTTTCATAATTTAAAATTTTAAGATACGTTCTCTGTGAAAATGACAAAAAATTGAATTTGATTGATGCATTTATTGATGGGTGGGCTATACTTAGAGTCATTATAACTTGGGGGGGGGGGCTTTACTTAAATTATCGCACCATTTTAAACAAAGAGAAAAATTTAATAGGAAAAAATGATTACTGTTGAACGGAAAATGAAGCTTTTTGAGTCCCCCTCATTTTGATTAACTTCTTGTTTAGTTCTTCCAATTCGGCTGAAATGAGACCTTTTCTCACTTCCGTTTCACGAGTTTTTTTCTCTATTTCCGCACTTTCCTCTTCCAATTCTCGTTTTCTTTCGAGTATCTCTTTTAACATCAAAGCTTGGTATAATTTTGAATACCTCTCATTCGGATCCCAAGTGGAGAAAATCACACGTGATTCTCGCAGTTCCAATCGACCCAATACGCATCCTGCTTCCTTTTTCGATTTCCTATAATAAATAAAATGATTTTTTTGAAACTACATCTGATCTTACAGGAAAATTTGCCGGTTATACTTGTCATAATAGAAGGCCAAATTCAACTGATCAATGATAACTGCTTTATCACATACTGTACCATCCTTCAGTCCAATTTCAAGTTCTCTCAACATAAACTCATCACAGTCCACCCAATACCGGAGAAACTTGTTGAGATCGGAACAATCAAAGTTTGTTATTTCTAACTTCACAGTGTGAACGTTTCGAATAGAAAACAAGTTTTCCAGTCTGACCCATCGCGCATCGCAAAAATGAGCTTTGAAGTATCTGAGGGCCTGTAAATTTTGAACATTTCTTTTCCCGGGAAATCTTCTAAAAACTCACATTGGGATGATCAAAATCAAACGGAATAACGGAATCAATTTTCAAACACTTTGTAGTTGGAACTTTATTCATCAATTCTTTCAACAATGATTTGCTCAAGAAGCCGCCGAGTGTTAGTTTAGTGAATTCCGTCTTCAGAACTTTGCGTAATAGTTCGAAAAATTCACCGTACCGAAAAGGATCAATGTAAATAATATATTCCATAAACGGTGCATGACAAATGGCAAATAGACTTCTTTGAATATCAAACATTTCGTCGTGGGTTACATGTGTTAAATACATGTATCTGTCATCTTCTCTGGTGTATCTGAAACTTATAAGGGGAATGCTAGGCAAACTTCAAAGCTTTGTGGTTCAAAAGCCTTGTTTTGTTCAGTAAAGAATGGTAGCTTGAAAATTAGCCATAGTTCATAATATTTACCTGTCGCTGAGCTGCTCCAATTTTTTGGCAGGCACCGAATGACTCATTTTCGATTCGGGCACAATTCCTTGATAACCATTCGAGTGCTTTATATAAAATTGTAAAGCATCATTATCTAAACATATAACTAATCCATCTGTATTATATTTTCGGTGCCGTAGAAATGATTCAATTTGAAATGAGCACATGGCGAGTTTAAACCTGAAAATGACTCTTACTGTTGAACTTGGTAGCAACTCACATTTCAAAAGGCATCAACATTTTCATCACTTCATGCAATGCCAGATCGGGTAGTTTTAGCAATGGAAAATTGGCCATCTCTCTGAATGTCGATTGTCTGTATTGGAAGGCGACTGACTACTGTCTCCGTGACCTCATATTCTTTCGCTCTTCCCAGAAACCCCCTGCGAGGGCTATTGATTTTTCCTAGTCTCACTATTATAAACCATCAGACACACGCCGCGCGTGGAAGAGGCGGGCCAGCTGAAATTTGAAAAACGCAGTGTATTTTTTGAATTTTCAGCTCTCGCGCCTCTTCCACCGGATCAGTGCTATCAAACAATGTAATGCACAACTTGTCATTTAATATCTAGACTTTCTCGTAGAATGGTCAAGAACACACCTCATTTTTGCACATTCAATATTTGTAATTATTGTGCGTTTACTTTGACAATTAAACGGTGTTAAGTGGAACAAAAGATAGTTATAATTTTTGATAGCCCTGGTCTCGATAAATAAGAATAACATAAGATTTTGGCAATAGAGTGAAAATGAACGAAGTTATAGGCGTTCCAAAATAGGTACCTCGTAAAATATCAAAATTGCCTTGGAAGCTGTGAACGGGTTCAGACGCGGCTGAAAGTTCGTGAATGAACAAGGACCACAATACTAAATAGTTTTCTGAAAAGATCCATCCATTTTTTGACATTTGATTTTTATGCGAAAAACCACCATAGGGTACATGGAAATCTCGAAAAAATCGTCTATTTTGGCCTCTAGCAAAAAATGGGCCCCACTCGATCAAATCGAGGAACAGTTTATCTGAAGTGAAATTTCGTCTAGTTTCCGAATTTGACATTTTCAAAACAAGTATTGGTACTTTCCGCCGAGATATGACCATTTCTAGGTCAAAACCATCAAAACATGTGAGAAAATCAACTTTTTTCTTTCCACAGCGTAAGCTTAAAAGTTAAGTGAAATCTTAAAAATACTAAATAAAATGTCTCTTATTCATCCCTGATAACATTTCATCAAAATCTCATTCGAGAAAAATTTTTCATTTTTTGGCTCCGCGTATGCATATGTGAGCCAAAAGGGGGCGGCGCTTGTTGAAAAGTATAGTAATGTTTTTAGAAGACGATGGGTATCTACTATGCAAAGTACCAACAGACACCAATCAGTTTGACTTTTTTTTTTGTGCGGAGGTAAATGGTCCATATGTCGAATTTCCCAGAGAATGTGTCTTAATAATCCAAAATCTTCAGAATGCGCAATTTTCAGAATCCAAAATTTTCAAAATCCAGAATTTCAGATCCCAGAATTTTCAGAATTTTTAGAATCCAAAAATTTCAGTCCAAGATTTTCAGAAACCAGAATTTTCAGAATCCGGAATTTTTAGAATCCAAAAATTTGAGAATTTCACAGACTACCATCTTCAAAAGTTCAAATATTGTAATAAAAATTGTAACAAAACCAGACTTTTTCGAAAAATTGTGTAGTTGAAAACATAAAGATCGCAATTCAGGAAAAACCAGCATATTTTTTGAAAAAAAAAATTAGCTGTGACAGAGAAAAATTATACATGCAATGAATATGAACAATGTGATCACCTGAAAAAATTCAAATTGTTCAAAAAATTTTTTTCAAAATTTTTTTCAAAATTTTTTTTCAAAAACTTAAATTTTCAAAATTTTATTTAAAAATCCCACCTCCGTCCATCCAATCATACGTTTTGGCTTTGAAGTTTGAGTAAAATTACTCAAATTTTCATATACTCGAATATCGTTTAAAGAATCCGAATTATGGTACGGTAGAATAGTAACTGAATCTTCGAAAAGTTTTGGAGACATTTTCGGGGAATCAAAAAGTTCAGAAAGTGAAGAAATGATGAGACTGATGTAGTTTTCAATTTTTCTAATCTCTGACTTTTTTGTGACTTTCAACACAGCTGTGACATTCTTCTACAGAAACTGTATATGAGAGCAAACAAGAAAGAAAAGAGTCACAAAACTTCATGATTTGTGTTACTGTGTTTGCATTGGTGCTGGGGTTTGTCCGGATGTCTGAAATGGAAAATTTGGATCACCGACATTTGGAAAGTGTGGGGTTTCGCAAGTACGACGTTTCGCAAGTGCGATGTTTCAAAAGTGTGACGTTTCGCAAGTACGATGCTTCCCAAGTGCGATATTCATTCAAATGGCTAAGAAGTGCTGCATTGGTACTGAGAGGTATTTCACTTGCGAAACGTCGCACTTTCGAAATGTCGCGGAGCCGAAAATTGTTCATCATTTGTTCCTGATTTTTGGTTTTGCAGCAGTAGTTTTTAACTTTTGAGTTTGATTCAATCACCTGTCCTTCAACTTTTTTTCAATTATAAAAATGTTCTAAATCAGAATAACTTTTTCATAAACTTACACACAACACTTTCTATGTCTCCATGAACCATACTATCGATTTTGCACCACCAGAATGGCTCATAGCCTATTATACCGTAGTAGGCAGTTTGGCTGTGGTGTTCAATGTATTCGGAACGTATTTGTTGGTTTTCGAGTGTCGAGAATTGGGCGATTTTCGATACTACAAAATTTTGTTTTTAGTGAGTTGGATTTTTCTGCATACAATACATCATATCTTACGACAAGTCACTTTTTTGCGCTCATTTTTCAGACGACTGGAGCATGGCGCGATTTTCATGTGAACATTCTTTTCAAACCGATCGCATTGTTCCCAATTCTCGCCGGTTATCATGTTGGTCTACTCAGCAAGTTTATCGAAAATTGCATCATTGTTTCTACAGTAAGCAATGTACAGTACTGGCCTGTAGAAATGGGCCAACTTTGAAGGCCTGAAAAAGTGGTTTCCAGATGTTCGATTCATCTGAAATATTGTGGATGTATAGAGTATTTCTAGAACTCTATTTTTGTAGTTGACAACTTTTAAATGTGATTGCAATTCAGCCAGTTAGGCAAGTTGAATGAGGCCACATAGAAGTTCGTATTATTTTTGAGCCTTCCGGCTTCTACGCGACCTAACTAACTGGATTTCAGTAATATGAAAATGTGGCCAACTAAAAAAAAATAGATCTCCTGAGTTGCTCTATGCATGCACAACATTTCAGTAGAATCGAACATCTGGAAACCACTTGTTCAGATCCTCAAAGTTGGCCTATTCCGGCAGAAAAAGCTCATTTTTCAAAGATTACTGTAGCGTTTTATTCTTTCAGGCAGTTTTAATTGTTTCCTCAGTAATTTACTTTGAAAGTCTACTGTTATGTTTTGTAATCAAACATCAATCATTAGCGGAGATCAATACGAAACACGTGCTTCCCAAATGGTTTCTCTATTTTGGGTATTTTGTTGCAATTTGTGTTCCTATCGGTTCGTCGATATGGGTTCCCATGATGATGCCAACTAAGGATGAGCAATGGAAGTTTCTGAGGCAGACTTATTCGGAATATGAACCCAAATTCATTAGTTTATCAGATTTTTTGATAGTTATTCCATCAGTTTTCTCGGATCTATTCGAGCTACTCTTGTTCGCCGGAGTCTGTGCTATTCTTGGATTATTCATAGTTTTCATGGTGGACATGTTTCTTATTTTGAAAGTATTGGAAACCAAAATGTCCAAGAGTACCCTTCAAAAACACAAATATGCAGAGAGAGCACTTCGAATCCAGTTTGGCACCTCGATGTTCTCTATTATACCCATTGGAACAGTAATTTTCTCTGTCTATTGGGGAGTGGAAAACGCGCAACTATTAGCGCATGTTGCTATCGCTTGCGCAGGATGCCATTCTGTTTTGAATATTTGCAGTATGATGATTTTCTTCCCACCGTATCGGAGGTTCTTGGGGAAGTGCAAACAAAAACGAACGACAGTTGTCAAGGTTTCAACAGCACCAACTATGTAATTGGCATAAAAGTTATTTTAAAAATTTTTAAATGTATCCAAAAACACACAAAAAAGAAAGCAAAAACATTTCGCTCCCGGGTGGGCTCGAACCACCAACCTTTCGGTTAACAGCCGAACGCGCTGCCTATTGCGCCACGGAAGCAGGCGAGAGGAGAAGGCGGCGAGGGCGTACATATTCCTTCTGCTTGCCGCTCGCCGCTCGGTTCGAGGTGAGGGAGAACAATGAAAAATGAAAAAAAAAATGTATCACAAAATCAAACCCATAAATTTTGCAATTGTAAAAAATGAATTGCCGTGGTCTCCTCGGCTACTGTAGGGATACTGTAGGCGGTTTGGAGTTCAGATTTATCAGGTTGGATTCGAAGTTTGTTTAGCGGGATATAATGGAGGAGTCGTTTACGCCAATCTTTTTCACTTGAGGCCACGGCGGGGACCAGGAATATGGGACCGCTGAAAATGGAAGGGGTACTGTAGTTAATGGAGTAAAGCTTACAAGAAAATCAAATGCTCAGCGGCTTGAAAGTAGTATCGTTCTCCGGGAACATCTGCCAGGCCCAAATAAATGGTAATAAGAAAAATGATATCGAAAAAAATCATGATGACAAAAATCCGGAAGACTAGCTGAAAAAAATTTGGGTTTCTAGGCCATAAGGAGGTTTCTAGGCCCACAAACTTTTTTTTGGATTCCTAGGTCATTTTGAAATTTCTAGGCCAGCAAACTTTATTTTTGGATTTCTAGGCCACCACCTACCATAATACTCCTCACATTCTCTTCTGTCTGAAATTTGGCGGCCAACGAATTTTTGGCAATATTTTTTGCCTTCCTCATATTATCCCGCTGCCGTATGTTGTACCACCGAAGGATCAGAAGATGCTGAAATTTTGAAATTTTCGGTGGCCTAACTTTCTCTTTCTCGGCCATACCGGTATTATGAAAATGAGCCCGAATGCATTCATAGCTAGAAGCTCTTTCAATGGAACAAAGTGTAGGAAGCCGAAAATTCCAATAATTAGAGCGTAAAATTGATGAAAAATCACAAGGAATATTGATAGTTTTCGACGGTTAGTGGACTCGTAATCGCTGGAAAATTTGAATTTTTTAAATAAAATGACATTACCGAAAGTGCGGCGTTTCGCAAGTGCGACATTTCGAAAGTACGACGTTCCGAAAGTGTGACGTTTCGAAAGCAGAAATTTCCAGCGCTGCACTGAGATGTATTTTTCCCCAGATTGGTTTGAAATTTTTGCTTTCGAAACGTCACACTTGCGAAACGTCGCACTTTCGAAATTTCGCACTTGCGAAACGTCGCGGATCCAATTAAAATTTCAAATTTGGCGCTCACTTAAAGAGTACTGTAGCCAGAGTTCTTTCGAGAAGAAAACAGAAAAATCCGCTATTCACTATCCCCAAATAATGCCATTCCATGAAAGAAGCCACTAGAATTAGGATTAATTTCCACGAAATTTCATCGATTTTTAGGTAGTTGGAGGTGTCTTCGAATCCTTCGAAAATTCGACCGGTTTCTGGAAAAAAATTTTTTGCGAAATTTTTTTTTCGTATTTTCTGTCCAAACTCTATACTCAAAGTTTGCAAAATTTCCAAACTTTTCTTCGATCTTAAAATTTAAAATTACATGTTTTTGGGCCAAAATTTTAAAAAAGACACCTACAGGAAAAAAAAGAGCTGTAATTTTGAATTTTTTAAGTAAAAATGAGCCACTTTTTCAAAACATACCATTTTGTATTTTGGAGGTCGAAGAAAAAAATTGAAGTTGAGAAAAAGCCGAAATTTTTGGAATGAAGAAACAAGAAATTTTGAAAATTTTCGGCTCCGCGACATTTCGAAAGTGTGACGTTTCGAAAGCAAAATTTCAATCATCCTGTGGAAAAACACGTCTTTGTACAGTACAACACTTCTAAAAAC
Organism: Caenorhabditis zanzibari; assembly: GCA_963966625.1. Lineage (NCBI taxonomy): Eukaryota > Metazoa > Nematoda > Chromadorea > Rhabditida > Rhabditidae > Caenorhabditis > Caenorhabditis zanzibari. The sequence continues at coordinate 16,679,211 of OZ016472.1, read as the reverse complement.
ACTTGTGAAACGTCGCACTTGCGAAACGTCACACTTGCGAAATATCTGCTTTCGAAATGTCGCAAGCCAAAACTTTCTAAAAAAACGGAAAACCGTAAAAATATGAAAATCTATGTTAATAATACTGTATTCCAGAACTGCTTGTAATAAGTTTCTGATGGATTTTCAAATTTTAAAATTCTAGGCCACCTGTCGGATCCTAGGCCATTCCGCAACCCTATTCCAATTCTCCAGTTTTCTATGACCTAGAATCCCAAATTACAAAATCCTAGTCTTCCAAGCTAAAATTCATCATTCAAAGTCTAGGTAAACATGGCCTAGAATTCCAAAATCCGAAATTCTAGGCCCCCCAAAATCGAAATATCAATTCTTAGAATCAGAAACTATTTTTTTTGGATTTCTAGGCCATTTTGAAATTTCTATGCCAGCAAACTTCATTTTTGGATTCCTAGGCCATTTTGAAATTTCTAGGCCACCAAACTTCATTTTTGGATTTCTAGGCCATTTTGAAATTTCTAGGCCACCAAACTTCATTTTTGTATTTCTAGGCCATTTTGAAATTTCTAGGCCACCAAACCTCATTTTTGGATTTCTAGGCCATTTTAAAATTTCTAGGCCACCAAACCTCATTTTTGTATTCCTAGCCCATTTTGAGGTTTCTAGGCCAGCGAATTTCATTTTTGGATTTCTAGGCCATTTTGAGGTTTCTAGGCCAGCAAACTACATTTTTGGATTTCTAGGCCACCGAAAATTCTGAAATTCCAAAAAACTCACCAGCCAAATTCACGACTCCATACTTGTACGGTAGAATAATCGCAGTCCCCAAAAAACATTCAAACCATGCAGCATACATACTCACCAACAAATACGTGGCATTTCCATGTAATTTTCTCACTTCACAAACTACAGCAATCATATAAAAACACATCCAAAAACATGTGAACATTGTCAGAAAAATCAATAGAAAATAGGGAAAATTCCACCAGGAGAGATAAGAATCATCGTTGAAAACGTAGGAGGGAACCCAGAAATCTGTGTGATTACGGTAGAGAATGTTCATGGGTTACTGTAGTGGATTTGGCGGGAATTTGAAAAAAAATCTGAAATTTTTTAAGTTTTAGATTCAAAATCAACTTCAAATCCGGAAAATATGAAAGTGAAAAAAATTTTTTTTTGATCAAAAAAATTATTTTTCGCTGAAATTTTCAGACACTCAATCTATTATATGGGATATTAATCATGAGGGCATGTTGAGTAAGAGGAAGAAGAAAAATCTCGAGAAAAAAATTTTTCAGAAGAAAAAAATGAGGCAGATGTTTTCGAAAAAAATTTTTGTCTTGTGAAAGGTTTTTTTGTTTTCGAAGTTTCTAGAGTGATCTGGGGAGCACAAAATATTATAATTGGTGGTTTTTTTTAATAAAAAAATGGGCGGGATTTTGAATTTCTAATGATAGGGGGTGAATTGGGTCGGAAATTTGGATTTTAAGACGTTTGGAAACCGGACGTTTCGCAATCGGACATTTTAGAACTGTGACGTTTCGCAACTATGACGTTTCGCAACTTGGACGTTTTGTAACTGTGACATTTCGCAACTGTGACGTTTCGCAACTACAACTAATTTTCCAATCAGAATGACCCAAAAGTTGCGAAATTACCGGTAGCGAAATGTCTGGTTATGAAATGACTGGTTGCAAAGCGTCTGTTTCTTTAATAGCGTCGAAATATTCAAAAAAATTATTGTAAGTTTTGAAAATTCGCTTTAAAATCAAATAAGTAAATTTCAAAAATTTAAAAGTTTCAAAACATTTTTTTCAGAAAAAAAAACATTTCTATCATACTTTTAGCCAAAACATTCACCAGCAAAAAACTAATCAACTTTTCCACATACGTACACATTTACTAATCAAATATTCCAATTTTTTCAGGTTTCCAAGAGCAAAAATGTCTAGATTTTTCAGATCAAACTTGGGTTTTTGATTATTCTGAAACATAATCAGTTAATACTGATCCAGAAAACTCTAAATTTGGAAATCTGAATTTAGAACCATCAAAAACCTCTTCCTTCTTTCGTTTCCTCCTAATTTCCTTGCCTCTTATTCAAACTCCCGCGCAAAAACCGACGCGGCCGGGAGGCCGCGGAAGAACTTGCGCACTCGGTGTACTCCTCTCGGATAAACGAAAACGCAGCGAATTTTGAATTTTTTTATTTTTCCATCTCGTTTTTCGATGGATTCTCATTATTTTTTCGCGATTTTCTTGGATTTTTTGCTGTAATAAATGATTCTATACACATTTTTTATTTTTCTACAGGAGTAAATGCCAATATAGTCGACTTTCTTGCCAGCAAATCGTCATATTTAGATTTTTCGGTAAGGTTCGGGTTCTCTCGTATAATTAATGCCTAATCGGGTAAAACAGACGGTCGGTAGTCGTAAAAGTGTACCGCCCGTCTTTGTTACGAGCGGCACCCCTTTGAAGGGACCCTTCCCGCCAAGGATGGTTCATTTGAATGAGGAATATTGATTTCGGTCATTCCTTTTGATTTTCGATTGCTTTTTGCTGGTTTTGGGGCCATTTTTTAGCCAAACCCCATAGAAAACTTCATTTTTTCTCGAAAAATTATATTTTTTGGCTTCAGAATGGCTGAAATCGTGCGGAAGCTGTTCAAGAGCGCCGGTGGTGGTAGTAGTCGGAAGAAGAGCAAAGAAGAAAAATTAGAGAACGATGATGGCGATTATTCAGAGGTAATTTTTGGAAAATTCGATGAAATTTTGATTTTTCAGGTGGAAAAATCGGAAAAAAATATTATTCTTGAAAAAATCGAAATTTGAGGCAAAATCGAGGTTTTAGGGTGAAAAAATGCAAATTATCGGCTTTTGGCATAATTTTCCGCTCAGAAAATAGATTTTTGAGCTAGAAATTATGGAAAGTTGATTTCCAAGAAAATTTTGGGAAAATATCGACTCTGATTTTTTGACCAGAAAAATTCGATTTTTTTCATCATTTTTGCAATTTCAAAGCAAATTTTTCATTGGAAGAATGTGAAAATGTTAAATTTTCGCTCTAAAACCGCTAAAAACTTGAAAATTCGAATTTTTGCGTTTTTCAGGTTTCTGGGCTCAAAAACCGATTTTTTCCTCAAAAAATTGATTATTTTCCCTCAGATTTTCGAAATTTTTTCATAAAAATGCAGTACCTTTTTCTAGTAGTACCTCTTTAAAAATTTCTGATTTTAACAAAAAAAAATGGCTTCAAAAACTATATTTTCACCCAAAATGGCTTATTTTGGAGCTCTAGAGCTTATTTTTTAGCCTAAAAACGGTCTCAAAATCAATATTTTCAGCTAGAGGTGATTTGAGCGAATCTGTCCGAAAATTGGCTAATTTTTGAGCAAAAATGCCCCATTTTTTCATTGAAAATTCAAATTTCCCGCTAAAAATGTCTAATATCCTTAAAATGAGTCATTTAACACCTTCAGAGCTCATTTTAGACCTAAAAATGATTCTAAAATCAAAAATTTCAACTGAAAAAGCTTCTGAACAACTCTGACGAAAATTGGCTAATTTTCAAGCCAAAATTCTCGAAATTTCAAAAAAAAAGAAGAAAAAAAAATTCTCTCTTAAAACTCCCAGTTTTTCTTAAAAATTCAAAAATCTCGCCCAAAATTCCCCCATTTTTTCATTAGAAATTTGAATTTTGTCTCCAAAAAATTACATTTTCTCATCGAATCTTTAGATTCTCCTCCAAAAATCCTACTCTTTTCATTAAAATTAAAATTTCCTGGCGAAAACCTTTTTTTTTTTAGCTGAAAAAAGCTCCAAAACCGATTGTTTCAACTGGGAAAGTTTTTGAGCGCCTCTGTTAAAAATTGGAAAATTTTAAAGCTAAAATTTGGACTTCCCGTCTAAAATCCTCATTTTCATTAAAATTCAATTTTCCCTCCAAGAAACCCCATTTTTCCATGTAAAATTCAAATTTCCCGCCCAAAACACCCTTATTTTTCAGCTCCATTTCGGCCCAACAACATCCAAAACGATGACACCATCGAAAACCTATCAATTTTGCCCAAAAACTCCAAAAGTACGTCATGACGAGACTCTGAGCGACGACGACGACACAGAAGGCGTGCGATGGATTCAGAAGACATCAGAAGATCAACAACTTCAAATTCGTCATCAGAATAAGCCATCGTTGAAACGACGACGTCATCAGGATCCCTACGACTCGAGAATCTTCCAAAACGAGGAAGAATCGATCTACGAACACGCTCAATATCAACTAATGGCCTACGGTAGACAGGCGGAACGGCACGATGCGAAGCGACGGAAACGAAGGGAAGAGAAAGAGCAAGAGCAGGAGAATCGAGTTTACGATGGGCTCGGAGGGATGGGTTTCGAGGAGGAGGATACTGTAGATTTGAGAAAATTGAGGGAGGAAAGGGATCAGTGGAAACGAGAAGCGGAAAAGTATAAGGCGAGGTGTGCAGAGTTGGAGAAGAAGTTGAGGGAGATGCAGAAGGTGAGTATGAGGACGTTTTGAAACTATCGCGGTTGCGAAATGTCAAAGTTGCGAAATGTCCCAGACTCGTTTCGCCACCATGAAATGAAGTTTTAACGGTTTTTCGATGTGTCGAAATGTAGTGGTTGCGAAATGACTCTTGGACGTTTCGCAACCGTGACATTTCGCAACTGTGCCATTTCGCAACCAAAGACAGCAGTTATTGTAGCTTATAAAGTTACGAAATGGCTGTCTTAATGAAATGAGGTTTCCACACGTTTCCGAACCGGTCATTTCGCAACTTTATGAACTCGCGGTTGCCAAGTGTCAAAGTTGCGAAATGTCATAGTTACAAAAAGACCGGTTGCCAAATGTTCCGGAGTCGTTTTTGTAACATTACGGTTGTGAAATGAGGTTTCCAGACGTTTCGCAACCTGTCAATTCGCAACTTTATGAACTCATGGTTGCCAAATGTCACAGTTGCGAAATGTCACAGAGTCAGTTTTCAACTATTTTAATCCGAATTCCGGCTCCGCGACATTTCGAAAGTGCGACATTTCGAAAGTGTGACATTTCAAAAATGTGACATTTCAAAAATGTGACGTTTCGAAAGTGTGACATTTCGAAAGTGCGACATTGCGCAACCATGACATTTCGCAACCATCACATTTCGCAGCCGTGCCATTTCGCAACCATTTTTCAGCCCACCAACACCCCCGCCTTCAACATATTCCAACCACAAGCTCCGCCCCCAACATTCCTCTTCCAACCCACTTTTGCTCCCAGAGCTCCAGGAGCATTCAATTTTGGCTCGTCGACTTTTGGCGCGAATTTGAATTCGAATTTCAGCCAAAGTTTCGTCTTTCCACAAACAGCGCCTTCTACTTCTTCGGCTACTTCTGCAGGCCACGCCCCCTTTGGCTCCGCCCCCTTGTTGCCTTCCGGACCGATGGCTCCACGATATCCGGACCCCATCGATGATTCGCTACTTTTTGAGGATGAGGATACATCGTTGAGCGATCTGTCGAATAGCTCAAAGAGCTCCGAGGAGGGCGAAAAATAATTTTTAATTTTTTTTTGGCTTTGTGACGTTTCGAAAGTGTGACGTTTCGAAGGCAAAAATTTGAAAACATTCAAGGGAAAAATATTTCTCAATGCAGTACAGTACAGTAGCGAGGTATTTTTCTCTAAAATGTTTTGGAATTTTTACTTTCGAAATGTCGCACTTTCGAAACGTCGCGAAGCCAGTTTTTTCATGTCAAATATTCCCATTTTACTCATATTCCATCATCATTCGATTACGTGTTCTCTCTATCTCTCTTTCAATTTCTACAGTATTCTTGACATAGTCACATTTTGTAATTTGAAAATCGAAAAATTTTTATGAATGAATTTTGAACTTGACAAAAAAATTTTCAAAAAAAATTCAATTTTTCTCCAACTCCTCCCATCGCTTCTGCTCATCTTCCTTCTCTACAGTATCCCTCGATTTTCGAATTTTTTCATCCTCCGAATTTTCATTCCATAATTCATCTCGAACTTTCTCCAAAATCCTTCCCAATTTATTTGCTCCCTTCCACTGGGATCGATCCTCGGCTCGTTTATCGTGTATTCCGAGACCTGAAATTTTTGAAATTTTCAAATTTCCCGCCAAAAAAACTCAAAAGATTTACCAATTCCCCATAATTTGTCCCTCGGCGACGCCTCCGCTAAAATCATTCCAGTAGATCGGAAAAGTGAAATTCTCAACTTTTCATTTTGACGAAACTTCTCGAAACACCCCTGGAACATGACGTCTTCTGATTTTGAGGACCATCTGAAATTTTTTTTTTAATTCTGATGGCCTAGATTTTTCTAGGCCACCCACTCTTTCAACATTTCCTGGCTCATTTTCAGCTTTCTACCGGCTCTTTTCATGAGAAGTGGCTTTGTCATTTTTAGAATTTCTTCGGCGGCCTTGGGGTTCTTTGCGAGAAGGGCTTTATGGTACCTGAAAATTGAAAATGAAGTGATGGCCTAGAAACCGAAATTTGAGTTTTCTAGGCCATCACGTTTTTTAGGAGATTTCGGGAGTTTGTGGCCTAGAAATGGTAACCTAGAAATCCAACAACTTAGTTTCATGGCCTAAGAATCTCCATGTAGCCTAGAAATCAAAAAATCATTTTTGATGGCCTAGGAAACCAAATTTAGAGTTTTCTAGGCCATTAGGTTTGGTGACCTAGAATCCCATTTCTAGGCCACCAAGTATTTTGGAAGATTTTACGAGGCTGTGGCCCAGAAATCCAAAAACTAATTTTGATCGCTTAAGAATGCCCATACGGCCTAGAAGTTCCAGAACTATATCGGTGGCCTAGAAATCCAAATTAGGAATTTTCTAGGCCACAATCATTTCCCATGCAAATGTAGTTATGGCGGCCTAGAATCTTCAATTTTGATTTTTTCTAGGAAATCAAGTTTTTTTGAAGATTCCGGATTTTATGGCCTAGGATTCCAAAAACGAAATTTCGTGGCCTAAGAACCTCCATAAGGCCGAGAATTTCAATAACTATTTCGGTGGCCTAGAATTCCAAATCGGAGTTTTCTAGGCCACCAACCAAAAACTCACATAAAATATTGCTCACTGCAATTGAATTCTTTCATTTCTCCATCAATTTCGACTTGAAATTTTGCTGGGTGAAAATTGGAAAATTCATTTTTCATGGAATAGAATAGAAGGATTTTCGGATTTTTTGACCTGATTACTTTTGTTGGCATTTTGGCAGAAACATATGGAAAAAATAGAAAACTAAACAAAAAAAGGAAATTTTTTTTCGGGAAAATGAAGAGAAATAGAGAAAGAGAGGGAGAATTGGATAGTGGGTTGAGAGGAATTTCGTAAGTTTTTCGAAAAAAAAGAGAAAATAAAAAATGAGGTGTAATTTTTTTGTTTTTGAGGAAATTAGGCTAAAAATGCTGAAAAATTGAAAAACAATTTTTTGAAGTTTTTCTTTGTAAAAATTTTACAGGTAAAAATGGAAATTTTCAAAATTTGAAATTTTCAGAATCTGAGAAATTCAAATTCTCAGAAGAATCTAAGAATCTAAGAATCTAAGGATCTAAGAATCTAAGAATCTAAGAATCTAAGAATCTAAGAATCTAAGAATCAGAAATTCCAAATTGAAGAATTTCAAATTCTTAAAAGTTCAGATTTTCAGATCTTCAGAATCGCAGATTTTCGGACGCCCATAAAACCAGAATTTGAAATTTTCTCTAAAGGATTCCACAGATATCCGAAATCTTTGATTTCCAACTTTTGGAGCCCTAAAATATTAGAAATCGACATTTTTCAATTCCGTTTATTATTCATTTGAATCCTTTATTTCATGATCACAAGCTTCAAAATATGCAAAATGTTATATTTCGGTTGAGTTCCGTCCGAAAACAGGCCTAAAATATGAACTGTCGTAAGGTTTGACGCATGGTACGCAGACACTACCTTCTCCATTGGTCCCCGGGAAAATCGATCGATACCCTCTGCCCTCTTTCACAGTCATTCCACCACCCCCTCTCCCTTTCTCCATATCTTCCAAAAAATGCCAATAATCATCTTCAACCTACCCCGTCTGATTCGAGAAGAAGTTCTGAAACATCTAACGTTCCACGAAATTTTCAACCTTTCCCTATGCTCCAACTCCACCAGACGAGCAATTCAATTCATGCGATGGCCAATTCTACGTATTCAATACTGTATAAAACCCACAAGTTTTTTGGTGGTGCTCGAAAGAAAGTGTGGAAGAGACGCGATGATTGTGTTGACATATGGATCAAGGGATTGGAATCGAGGGGCCGAGGAAGTCGAGTTGGCAAGTGGAATGAGATTTTGGTAGGTTTTTTGAAATAATATTATGGATTCGAGCCTCTGCCTCTTAGTCCATAGAGAGACGCAGACAATAAGAGCACTCTCGTCGTCTGCGTCTCTCCAAACTCGCGCCTAAATTTGAGCGCCTGTATCTCAAGAAGGAGCAATGTTAGAATAAAATTTGTAACTACAAAAATGTGTAAACTTTTATGCTGAGCAACTTCATAGTTGACAACATTCTGATAGCGTTACTGGTTCTCGAGATAAATGGCTTTATAGAAAAGTTTATTTTTTTTCTGGAGAAAAAATGCTGTCAAAAAGTTATGGACTCAAAACTTGTTCAGAATGCAAATACACACAATTTTTTCAGTCTAAATCCTTCTCCGTGATTCCGCTTTTTCTGAAGATAAGGCACTCAAAGCCAGGAGTCCATCAGAAGAGACGCAGACAGCGAGAGCACTCTCGTCGTCTGTGTCTCTTCAGACGAATATCTACACTTTGAACCCCTGTATCTCAAGAAGGATCAGTGTAATGAAAAAGTTAAAAACTACAAAAATGTGTAAAATTTTATGGTGACCAATTTTGTAGTTGACAACTTTTTGATAGAGTTACTGGTTCTCGAAATAAACTCGAATTACCAATTTCAGGTTCAAGAAGAATCCAGAGATCGAAAAAATCACCCACCGTCTGGAATACGAGGTTGGCAAGAATCGAGAAGATGCACAGCTGGCTATCCACTACTACGTTCACTCCTTATTCCGATTCAAGCCAGAAACATGTTTCATCTTGACTTATAGTCAAACCTTTCCACTTTCGATCCCAAACATCCCTGGCATCGTTGACACCCGTTTCGAAGGAGACCGAATTCCCATAGACTTCCTTGAGGAACACCTTTCCAAATTTCCCACTCATCGAAGCGCTACCGTAGTCCCGAAGATTGTGAGTGGACAGTTTTCGAGAAATTCGAAAATTTTCCAACTGGAAGGTTTATTCTGCATGACCACCAGCGAGCACACACATCAACTTTTGAGTGAATTTCAAGGGAAACAATTATTCCTGTTCAATGCGATATGCTTGTGTCCAGTAATCAGAAATATGGTGGTGGACTGGATGGAGAATAAAGGGAAGTATAATAATCTGGAGGCATTGTTGGTTCGATTGGGTGGGAATTATGGTCTTGGATTCTCCGTAGAATTTGTTCTTTATGATTTGGATTTAATGCCAAAGGATCCGGAAAGGAAGCCAATGGTGTTTCAAGTTCCATTAAGGTACGCGTAAAAATAGAGTAAATTTTGACAATTTTTAGTTGAAAAAAGGCCTAGGATTCCAGTTATTTTTTTTCTTTTCTCAAATGATCGTCCCAATTCCATTATTCATGAAAATAACAATATTTTTGCACAAAAATCGGTAAAAAATCGTCTGAAATGTTTTCTAACCTATTTCAATGAATGTAGAATTTTTCGCTGATTCGAACGCACCTAATATCGCTGAAAACGGACCACTCTGAAGCGAGTTATGAGCGTTTGAAGTTTATGTAAGAGAGACGCAGAGAAAGCAGACACTCTCGTTGTCGTAGAGACGCAGAGAAAAGAGACAGTGTCTGTGTCTCTCAAGAAAACTTCAAACGCTTATAACTCGCTCCAAAATGCGTTTTGAGCAGCGATCGTAGCTGCGTTCGAATCAGCGAAAAATTCTACATTCACTGACATAGGTTAGAAAAATGTAAGTTGGCCTTTTGAAAATCGATTTTCTCGAGTTTTAACGATTTTCGTGCAAAAAATTGTTATTTTCGTAAATACTGGAATTGCAACAATCATTTGAAAAAAATAATAATAAATGAGTGTAATCCTATTTTAAAGGTTAAAAAAGTGGTCACCAGACATAAATTTTTAAAAATTCGAAAAAATGTGATTTCAGAATAATAAGTGACTTTGATCAAGTGGAAATTGACTGTACTAATGCTGTGGACATTGTGAGAAAAGTGGACAATAAGCGGGCGTCAACACGCGTTGGAGCAACTACGTTTGGATTTTGTGTATGGAATTAATATTGTGCAGTATCAATGTAATATTAATCTTGTTGTATTGTGCACGGCGTCCTCAAATGGAAATTCAAATTTTACAATATCCCCGTGAACTTTGAATTTATGAAAATGTTCAATCTACACTGACTTAAAACCTAGATATCAGAAAACAAATCAGTCATAGCTCAATACCCAAAATTTAGAATTCTTAATCATGTTCTTGTGATCATTATGAACCTAAATTTGCCCAAATTTGCTTTTTTGCAACAAGAGATCGGTTGGCTCAAAATCTTCAAGCTGAAATAACTCGACTCGGGCTGACCCAAATTACGAGTTCTATATGTCAACTTGTAGGTCTCACAATGGACTACAATTTAATCTCAGCCGATTTTTGAAATAGGTCTTTAAAAACTTTTTTAGGTCGAAAACCTTAGATTTCAGTACATTTTTTGCCGGAATTTCAAGCTGAAATAACTCAGTTGACATTATACGTTCTGACACAATTTTTACATGAGCAGGTAGCTCGGAAAATCCTTAATACTTTAATCTCAGCCGATTTTTGAATTTAATTTTTTGAATCAAGTTATAGCTGAAAATCCAATTTTTCAGTGATAATTTCAAAAAGTTGAGATGCCCTAGACACGTAGGCAGCCGTGAAACGTATTTCCATTCCAGGGTGCCGTGTTGTGTTAATAAACGCTTTTGTATTTTACAAGATTTTATTACGTTTTTTTTGTTTGAAAACTGAAAAAGCAAATTAGTTGAAGATCGACGAGGAATGTATAACCCAGATAATTTAATATCATATCACATTACAGAAAATCAAATTCTGATTAAAACGCTGCAAGAATCACACCTCAAGCATTATTTTGAAGGGAGTTACGAGCGTTTGAAGTTTGACGTGAGAAACGCAGAGACTCAGACACACTCGCTTCTCTGCCACCCTCCTCCTTTTCCCTGGTTTCTCGTCTCTAATTTCGGAACCTTATAACTCTTTTGAAAGAAGTCGCATCCTCATGAAAATTGACGGACAGATAGAATTTTTTATTCTCATTTTGCGAGTTCTAAAATAGCTGTTCTAGCATTATTTTGAAACGAGTTATGAGTGTTTGAAATTTGGCATGAGAGAGTGCGCGCACCGCAGAGACGCAGACACTCTCGCTTCTCTGCCACCCTCCTCCTGTTCCCTGCTCTTTCGTCTAAAAGCTTGTAACTCCGTTGAAAAATAAATATCAACAACTTTATGTATACATGCTACTTCTATTCAACATAAGAGCGTTCAACACTTTATGTCTTCCAGAATCATCCAATCTCAGTATCCTAAACGTCTCTACTCGATAAGGTTTGTGTACCATCAGCATAATCAAAGTCGAAAACATTCCATGATTAGTTGCCCAAACAATCGATAAATTGCTCAAAAGAATATCGTAGTGTTGCGTGAATAGTGTCGAAATAACATAACCACCTGGAATCATGATAACCACGAATGGAAGTGCGATTTGAGCGCAAATAGCCAAAAAGAACTTTTTTTGAAGATCGCTGGTTCTTCTAGACTGAGCCTTGGTCCGGAATATAAACGAGGATGTTTTGAAAAAGAAAAATAATCCTTGAACCCAGATGAAAACGATGAATACTATGACGAAAACTTGTACAAGCCACTCATTTCCCAGGGAATAAAATATTGGGTTATCCAAGATTACGGTAGGTAGACACGGTAGTTTCTTGAGTGCGATACCCCGCGAATCGCGAGGCTCTCCACCGTTATAGACGGGTGGCGCGAATGCGAGAATCGTCACCAGATAGTTTAGAAAATAATGGATTCCCCGTTTCACACGTCTACTAGTCGTTTCAGAGTCCTCACGAACCAGATAGTTGTAGCTGTTTTCGAAGAACATGACGACCGCTGGGCCGAGGACTGAAACTTTTGAAAGAGATAAGTTGAGGAGGTTGTGAGCTTCAAAACTAGCTAAATATCATGAAAAACGAACTGCGGGGAGCCGAGTTACAGAGACGCAGACGACGAGAGTGTCTCGTTTCTCTGCGTCTCTCACTCGAGCAACAGAAGTGAGAGTGTCTCGTTGTCTGCGTCTCTCTCTCTCAAAATGCTCCATTTCAGTTCATTCTTTGCTTTTTTGTAATACATAGAACTACTGTAAGCACTATCAGTGAAATAAAACGCTTACGAAACAAGACAGTAAAGCCTAAATATGCTTGCAACCAAATAGGAACTCCAAAAGTTTGAAGTACTCCCAGCGGGTAACCAGCACAAATCGAGAATACAACAACGGGTACGAGTAAAATATTGATGAGCACATCCCAACTGACGCATCTGGAAAATTTGCGAAACTTCGAAATCCTAATTTCAGAAGCTTACGTAAAATGAACCAATAGCATTGGATATTTGACTTTTTCCATAACTTTTGGCGTTTTCCACAATATTACGTAGGCTCCAAAAGTGTGAAGAAGGATTTGGAAGCCCGATAAAACATGTAAAGTGGTCGCATAGAAATTATCGGTTTCAAAATAGCTACCACGGTAGGTGCACGACATGCGGACACTTCTCCGGAAGAAAAATGAAAAAAAAAATGATTTGATATTTTGGCGTTTAGGAAATTTCAGCTGCCGAATGAGTGTTAACGCATTGGCATTTTCAGTTGAAATAAGGAACTTTGAGATTCTGAAAAAGTAGTTTTCAGATATCCTATTTTCTGAAATTTTGCGGATGTATAGAGGAACTTAAGAACTCTATTTATCTATTATGGCAGTCTCCGTCAATGTCAGTCCTGGCCGAGTTTTCCGGATTTTTCGGCCGCGATATCTCGGCACGAAAATGCTACAGTAATCTATTAAAATTTAAAGGAACATACCCTGATTTTCAGGCCAATTTTTTAATTTGTCATGTTTTTTCAACAAATTTCGGAGTAAAATGTAATTTTCGGAGCAAAAAATAACGTTTCGCTTCAAAATTCATTGAAAATCGTTCGAAAAACATGACAAATCAAAAAACTGACTTGAAAATCAGGATATGTTCCTTTAAATGTTAACAGATTACTGTAGCTTTTTCGTGACGAGATATCGCAGCCAAAAAATCGGGAAATTCGGCCAGGACTGACATTGACGGAGACTGCCATAATAGTTGAAACCATTTTCATAGAACCACAATTCAGTTAGCTAGGTCGCGGGTGAGCCAAAGGCACTAAAATTATCGAAATTAACACGGATATGAGACGATATTCGAGGTGTGCTACCAACAGAATATTCTTTCTTTTAAAATTACGTTGTAATATATTTTTTGAGGGTCTTCTGCGTTCCTTGACAATTGACGTATAAACTGAGCAGGTGAATGTGATGGAAGTCAGAAAATAAAAAAATGATATGGAGGTAAACGTCAAAAAATGCGTCAACCAATTTTAGGATTTTTGAAAAATTACATACATTCATTACTTTAAAAAAGCACAAAATTCAATTTGATATACTACCATTATCCCTTCGTTCACCCTTGCAAACAATGTTCCATTTACTGATCTTCAAAAGCTTCAACGTTTCCACTCGATACGGTTTATGCACACATAACATAATCAATGTCGAGAACAGTCCGTGAGTTGTTACCCAAGCAACACACATATTGCAAGCTAAAATATCATAGTGCTTAGAAGCCAATGTCGATAACAGATAAGCACTAGGAATCGTAACTATAACGAATGGGAGGGCGACTTGTGCGCTGATGGCTAAGAAGAACTTTTTTTGAAGGTCGTTGGTTCTTCGAGACTGAGCCTTGGTTCGAAATATAAATGTTGATAGCTTGACGAAGAAGAATGTTGCTTGAATCCAATGGGAAACTAAGAAAATTGTGATGAATACTAGAATCAGAAACTCATTTCCCAGTAAATAGAAGTTTGGATTATCCACTATTACTGAAGGTAGACAAGGTAGTTTTTGAAGGGCAACACTTTTAGAATCTCTCGGTTTGTATCCATCGTGAAAGCCTGGCAGTAATGTGAAAAATGTGACAAAGTAGTTGATGAAATAATGAATGCCTCGTTTCACTTTTCGAAGGAATGTTTCCGAATCTCGACGTATCAAATGGTTATATCGATTTTCGAAGAACATGACGACAGCTGGGCCGAGACCTGAGCGTCAAAACCATAATAAAAAGCAGGGCTTTTTTCAAACTCACAAAACAAAACGGTAAACCCAACGTAACCCTGTATCCAAACTGGTACTCCATAATTTCTGAACAATCCCATCGTATATCCAGCGCAGACTGGAAATATCACAACGGGTACGAGAAAAATTGTCAAAAGTACATCGAAACTGGCACACCTGAAAGAGGATTTCTCTAGGTTACTGTTGTCAAAACTCACGTTAAATGCAACAGCAACATTGGATACTTGACTCTTTCCATGGTTTTTGGAGTTTTCGCTATGATAATATAAGCTCCAAGAATATGAAGAGGAATTTGGATGAATGATAAAGTATGTAAAACTGTAACGAAAAAAGCGTCAGTTTCGAAATAACTATTCCGATATGTGCACGACATGATGTGTGTTGTATCAAGAACAGGTTTGAATTTCTGAAATCAGAAGTTGGTTTGATTTCTTTTTTGGAAGATAAATTTTCACCTGGACGTTAGGTATGCATTTTCCACGCCCACTTTTGACTTTGGAGAATTTGTGATCTTTTACTTTTTTGAGATGGTGTATTTTATGTTATGATTGCACTATCATCATAATCAATGTCGAGAACAAAAATATGAAATTAATCGTCGTTTATTGATTAATTATTATTTTTCAAAGCAAATATTTATTACTTGAAAAGCCATACAAATTCAGTTCCAAGTTCTAATTTGATATATTCGTTTGGGTTTGAAGACATTTTCACGTCGGCAGATCTTCAGAAGCTTTAAAGTCTCCACTCGATACGGTTCGTGTACCCATAGCATAATCAATGTCGAGAACAAAACTATTTAATCCCAGCAATTCTTTGAATATTTTGCTAAATGAATTTTTGAAAGAGAAAACTCACAAAAAATCATGGAGAGTCCAAGACAGAATTGGAACCAAATTGGTACTCCATAATTTTGAAACAGCCCAAGTGGATATCCAGCGCAAATCGGAAACAGTACAAATGGTACAATGAAAATGGTGATAAGCACGTCATAAATGGTACATTTGGAAGAGGATTTTTCTAGGTCATTATCAGATTCCATGCCAACAGAAAACTCACGTCAAATGCAACAGCAACATTGGATACTTGACACTTTCCATTGTTTTTGGAGTTTTCGCTATGGTTATAAAAGCACCAAGGGCATGAAGAGGTATTTGAATGAATGTTAAACTATGTAAAAATGTAACGAATAAATCATCCGTTTCAAAATAGCTATTCCGATAAGTGCATAACAAGGTGTGGTTTGTATGAAGAACTAGTATTAATTTCTAGAATCAGAAGTATGGTTCATTTCCTCGTTAGTGCGATACATTTCCACCTGTACATTAAATTGGAATTTTCCACAGCCGCTTTTGACTTTGCAAAGTTTTTTCATCCAATTACCTAGTAAGAGAGACGCAGAGAAGCGAGAGTGTTCTCGTTGTCTGCAGTCTAACTGATTATGAAAAAAACCCACACTTTTCTTATTTTGATTTGTTTGTTTGGCTCATTTTAAATTAAAAGTTTTGAAGATTTATTTTCTGTTAACTTAAAATTCTCCTTGAAAGCAAATATTTATACTAAAAGTTCCTAAAAATTTAGTTAAAACTTCTACTTTGAAATATTCTTTCGGCTTTTATGACATTTTCACATCGGCAGATCTTCAGAAGCTTCAACGTCTCCATCCTGTAGGGTTTATGTACCCATAACATAATCAATGTTGAGAACAATCCATGAGTTGTTACACATACAACAGACATGTTGGTCCATAAAATATCATAGTGTTTAGTCACAAATGTCGATAACAGATATGCGGTAGGAATGGTAACAATAACGAATGGCAGTGAGATTTGTGCGCAGAGGGCCAAAAAGAACTTTTTTTGAAGGTCGTTAGTTCTTCGAGACTGGGCCTTGGTTTGAAATATGAAAATTGATAGCTTGACGAACAAGAATATTACTTGAATCCACATGAAAACTGCAAAAAATGCCATGAATGATAGAAACAGAGACTCATTTCCCAGCGAATAAAAATTCGGATTATCCACTATTGCAGAAGGTAGACAAGGCAGTTTTTGAAGAGCAATACTTTTCGAGTCTCTTGGTACGTATCCATCGTGAACACCTGGCACGCAAGTGAATAGAGTGACAAAATAGTTAATGAAGTGATGAATCACTCGTTTCACTTTTCGGGAGAATGTGTCAGTGTCTCGACGTATCAGATAGTTGTATCGATTTTCAAAGAACATGATGACAGCTGGGTAGAGACCTGAGTGTCGGAATTTGGATGAGTGAAAGAAGCTTGAGCTTCAAAAATAGCTTCAAAAAATGCTCCACTTTTTCCAAACTCACAAAACAAAGCGGTGATCACAAGATAGCCCTGTACCCAAACTGGTACTCCAAAATCTCCAAACAATCCCATTGTATATCCCGAGGCGATTGGAAATACCGCAACAGGTACGACAAAGATTGTCACGATTACATCGAAACTGGCACATCTGTAAATGGATTTTTCTAGGCTTTATTGTTCACCTGGAAGAGAATTTTTCTAGGTCACTGTAGGTTTCTAGTCCGTTATTGGGCGCAATGCGCCACCGCACGCCTTCGGAAAAAAACGTCTACCTCGACAACAGTTACTACAGCTTAGGCGACTAATATCCGAAACTCACGTCAAATGCAACAGCAACATAAGGTATTTGACCCTTTCCATGGTTTTTGGGGTTTTCGCTATTATTATATAAGCTCCAAGAATATGAAGAGGGATTTGGATAAATGATAAAGTATGTAAAACTGTAACGTAGAAAGCGTCAGTTTCAAAATAACTATTCCGATAGGTACATGACATGTTGTATCGAGGACCAAAATGGCTTTGTGAAGTTAGAAGTGAGTTTATTCTGACACTAGGAAGTATTAATTTAGAAATAATCACCTGAACGTACATATGCATTTTCCACGCCCGTTTTGACATTTATGACGCATGGTCTGAGAGACGCATTGAAAAGGGTCAACATTTTTTAATTGGATTATACTCAACGTGATTTTAACATGATTCAGATATCGATGTAATGTCAATCTCAATATCAGCTCGGCAGCCATAACTTTTGGAGTTTTCGTTAGTACTATATAAGCTACAAGAATATGAAGAGGTATTTACAATTAGATAAATGATAACCTATGTAAAACCGTAGCGAAAAAAGCATGAGTTTCAAAGTAACTATTCCGCTAGGACGTTGAATATTCACCTGGACGTGAAAGGGCGAAAGAGCAAATCCAAAAATTTTAAATTTTGGACTCTCTCTATTTATAACTTTTCAAGACAAGTTTTCGATTTTCAAACAAAATAATCAAACATTTTCAGAATAGTCCACTCCCCCTTCAAATATGCATTGTCCACGCCTACTTTTGACTTTGTTTCGAGGACTAAAAGATTAAATTAATCTAGAAAAAATGTGTCAACTAAGCGCAAACGACATTGTTCTTCAATCAGCTGAACCAGAGAGACGCAGAGAAGCGAGAGTGCTCTCGTTGTCTACGCTCTAACAAATTTTCAATTATCCATAATTATGCTTATTTTGCTTCGTTTGAGCTCATGTTTGGCTCATATTGAAGTAAACGATATAAAGATTATTTTCTGTTAATTTAATGTTGTTCTTGAAAGCAAATATTCATTCCTAAAAAACCACCGAAATTCTGTTCCAAGTTCTACTTTGATATATACTTCGGGCTTTGAAGACATTTTCACACCGGCAGTTCTTCAGTAGCTTCAACGTCTCCATTCGATACGGTTTATGCACCCATAGCATGATCAACGTTGAAAAAATTCCATGAGATGTTATCCACACCAATGACATATTGCAAGCTAAAATATCATAGTGCTTACTAGGGAATGGTGCGAACTTGACAATGACACTTCGATATGAGACAGGTACCATTCGAAAGAAGAGGTTCTGAAATGTACACATCCGCTTTCAAAAAGTGCAGTCGACCTCCAGGAACCGAGATATGGGCTCCGAAAGTTTGCTCTCTTTTGCGGATAATAGTCTACCTCCTCAACACTATAGGAAAAGTGTGGCTGGATGGCCGACACAGGTCGTTGGCGCTCATACGCATAATGGGTCTCATATGGATGGCGCTCATATGATAACGGTACAAGCAATGCGTCCCAGGAGCAGCCATATATGGGGCATCTGGGACACATCGCCCACCACCTCTGGGACGCATACGCGATCCATCCAGCCGCGCGCTTTTTCCTTCGTTCTCGTTCCCTAGGAAGCATCGAAACATGAATTTCGATGCATTCAGTAACTAAATAAGCTCTAATGTGATGTGATATTGTTCAGGTCTTCCAATTTCGTTCTCGTTCTATTCTTTTTTGAACTATTTTTCGAGACCTTGAATTTTAACTCTAAGTTTTTGCTCGGTAAAAAATATGGCTGAGTCTTTGAAAATAACACGAATTCACTTTATAACAAACGAGAAACTTACCAACAAACCTTTCCATCCACCTGAAATAGAAGTTTTCTCATTGTTATGAAATGAAAACTTGAATATTTTATGTACTTCATTGTTGGAAGAAAAAATCAAAACTTAGAACCCAACTGAAGTAATTTTCTGAAATTTTTGAGAAAAAAAGTTGAATATTTTCATTATTTTACCAGCCATATTTTTTTTCAGTCAAAAACTTAAAGAAAAAGTTCGAAAATCAAGAAAAAAGTACAAGTTTGGGACTTGGTTGAAAAAAAAATGTCGAGATCGCCGGTCACACTTTTCGCTAAACAACGATACAACGTTCTTTCGGATCGTCGTTACAGATCCCCCATTTGGGATCCATCGCTCGCGCATCCATGACACATCTGGGATCAATCTGCCGCCGCAGCGGAGTTTCTAGGCGCGTCCATATCCCATCCATATTAGACCCATCGCCGTCCATAGTTGGCTGATGTGTCTCAGATGGACACATTATGCGTCGGGTATGGATAAGATACATTATGCGTATTAGTGCCCACGACCTGTGCGAGGGGGAAGAAGGTGGTCCATAAAAAGTGAGATGTGGGTTCAATTCCTCTGTTGGCTAAATTTTTTTTGTTTTCTTTTTCGGGCCTTTTTTGACCATCTCTTTTCATTCCAAGTTTTTTTCAAACATTTTTTTTATTTTATTTGTGCCTTTTCGATCAATTGTAAGGAATTGTGAAGCCAATTCAAAAATCTGATAATTCTGCTTGCGTTTCATTGCACAATCGTCGTTTCTCAAACAGAGAGCACCAAGAAAATTAAAAAAAAATGTTTGAAAAAACTTGGAACGAAAAGAGATGGTCAAAAAAAGGCTCGAAAAAGGAAACAAAAAAAATTTAGCCAACAGAGGAATTGAACCCACACCTCACTTTTTATGGACCACCCTCTTCCCCCTCGGCCATCCAGCCACACTTTTCCTATAGTGTTGAGGAGGTAGACTATTATCCGCAAAAGAGAGCAAACTTTCGGAGCCCATATCTCGGTTCCTGGAGGTCGACTGCACTTTTTGAAAGCGGATGTGTACATTTCAGAACCTCTTCTTTCGAATGGTACCTGTCTCATATCGAAGTGTCATTGTCAAGTTTGCACCATTCCCTAGTTAGTCACTAAGGTTGATAACAGATATAAACAAGGAATCGCAACAAATACGAATGGGAGTGCGATTTGTGCGCAGATGGCCAAGAAGAACTTTTTTTGAAGATCGTTGGTTCTTCTGGACTGAGCCTTTGTCCGAAATATGAAAATTGATAGCTTGGTGAACAAGATTGTTAATTGAGCAAACATGAAAACTGCGAAAATTATCATGAATGGTAAAATCAAGAACTCATTTCCCAATAAATAGAAGTTTGGATTATCCACCATTACTGAAGGTAAACAAGGTAGTTTTTGAAGAGCAATACTTTTCGAGTCTTTCGGTTTGTATCCATCGTGAACAGCTGGTATCCAAGTGAAGAATGTGACAAAATAGTTGATGAAATAATGAATTCTCGTTTCACTTTTCGGGAGATTGTGTCAGAATCTCGACGTATCAGATAGTTATATCGATTTTCGAAGAACATGACGACAGCTGGACCGAGACCTGAGTGTTTCAATTTGGTTAAATGAAACTATGAAAGAAACTAAGGGCTTTAGAGTTATCTGAATATAAAGAGAATCGGACCATTTCAAAATTATCGATTCGGCACTGTTTCTAGCAAATTTTATTCAGAAAACTATGGGAAAGAAAATGTGCTAATCTTTTTTTCAAACTCACAAAACAAAGCTGTGAACCCAATGTAACCCTGTACCCAAACAGGTACTCCATAATTTCTGAACAGTCCCATTGTATATCCCGCGCAGATTGGAAATACCGCAACAGGTACGAAAAAAATTGTCATAAGTAAATCGAAACTGGCACATCTGTGAGAACATTTTCTAGGTCACCATCCGATTCTAACATTTAAGAAAACTAACGTCAAGTGCACCAGCAACATAGGATATTTGACTCTTTCCATGGTTCTTGGAGTTTTCGCAATTATTACATAAGCTCCAAGGACATGAAGAGGGATTTGGATAAATGATAAAGTATGTAAAACTTTAACGAAGAAATCATCCGATTCAAAATAGCTGTTTCGATAGGTGCATGACATTGTACTGGTTATGTGAAGAAATTTGGAGGGGATTTTGGATGGATTTTTGTAAGCGGAATTTCCAAAGTGAAATTTCACCTGGATCGGTTCAAAATACATTTTTTTCACACCTACTCTTGACTTTGAAAAATTAATGATCTTCTAATCTCTCAATTTTTTTGGATTATAAAAATTTATTGCAAAATTATACAACACTAGAACTATTAACGGATCGATTGAACATTATGAATGGTTTCGCCAAGTTTTTCACACTTTGAATCCTCAAAACTTCCAGTGTAGCCTCTCGATAAGGTTTATGCACCGCCAACATGATTACGGTAGAGAATAGTCCGTGTGTTGACATCCAAATCATTGATCCCTTCGCCAGAATCATATCGAAATTTCCAGAGCTTATACTGTAGACTATATAACTTGCGGGGATCATGATAATCACAAAAGGAACGGCTATTTGGATACATAGGGCCTTGAAGAATTGCTTCTGGAGTTGAGAGGTTCTTTTGGATTGAGATTTGGTTTTGAAGATGTAACAAGCAGTGGCACTGAAGAAATAAATGATTTGAGTCCAAATAAGAAAGGTGTAGACTAATAAAGAAACAAGAATGATGGTTGCTCCAAGCATTACGAATCTCGGATTTTCCAGAATCTCTAGTGGCAAGCAAGGGAGCTTCTGATGACCTAATTTCTGAGCCACCTTGGGATCAACAATGTTGGTAAAAGCGGGAATGAAAGCTGTGAAAGATATGAGATAGTTGAGAAGGTAGTGAATCCCTCGTTTTATTTTTCGACTCGTCCACTCAGCATCCTTTCGGACCAAGTGATTGTAGCGGTTTTCAAATGACATGATGACGGGGGGACCGATTACTGAAAAGTTGGGTTTTAAAGTGGAGGATTGGAATAATCATTGGATGAGCTCAAAATGAGCTAAAAATCGTGAAAAAGGGCCATGGGGAGCGAAGTTATTAGCGTTTGAAAAGTGTTGTGCGAGTCCTCTCGTTTCTCTGCGTCTCTCTCACGGCCAGAGTGCCTATAGAGTCCGGGAGACGCAGAGAAGCGAGAGTGTCTGCGTCTATACCATTTTTGTTTGCTTCATAACTCTGTTCAAAGTGCTCCGTTTCGGCTTGTTTTTTTCTCACTTAGTAGGAAATTTTATGATGAATATTATGTGAAATTAGTTTTCGATTTATGTTTTTTTCACTGAAAGTTTTCCAGAGAGAAAAGGGAACGATTACTAAAAAATGAATAACATATACGATTAAAGGATGAGATGAGTATCAAAATGAGCCAAAAATCGTGGCAAACGGACAAAGGGGAGCGAAGTTATGAGCGTTTGAAAATATAGCGGGAGCGCTCTCGTTTCTCTGCGTCTCTCTCACCACTAGAGAGACGCAGACACTCTCGCTTCTCTGCGTCTCTACCCATTTTTGTTTGGCTCACAACTCTGTTCAAAGTGCTCCGTTTGGGTTTGTTTTTGGCTCATTTGGTAGGAAATTGTTTGGTTAATATTTTATGTAATTAGTTTTCAAGTTATGCTATTTTCGCGGAAGCCATCACAACTCACAAAAAATCGATGTAAACCCAAAATAACATATCAACGAAGAAGGTACTCCCAATGAATACAGTACTCCCAATGCATAGCCAGAAGTTATGGGAAAAATAAACACGGGCATACTCAAAATAGTGACGTAGATATCAAACCAGGCGCTTCTGGAAGAACACAAAAAAATGGTGGCCTAGAAACCAGCACTGTGCCTTTCCTAGGTCATCAAACTCACGAAAAATGCAAAAGTAGCATTGAAAACTTGACTCTTCCCATTGTTTTGGGAGATTTCGCAGATATTATGTAAGTGCCAAAAATGAGAATAGGGACTTGTAAAATTGATAAAATATGGAAAGATGTGACATAGAAATCATCGGATTCAAAATAACTATGACGATAAATACAAGTCATTTTATTGGAGTTGAGAAAGGCAAAAAAGTCGAAAATGAGGAAATTCTAGTCAGTGAAAAGCGAATAGAAAAATAATTAGATTTCGTCGATGACTATTTTTTCACCTGGAGCATAGTGAAACCGAACTAAGTGGTCAGAGTTTTAGACTCGAAGAACAAATTCGATTAGTAATCAATTTCAGAAAAAAGGACATGATAAGAAAACTCATATGATTTTTCAAACTTTTGAAATCGATCAGGTACAATAGACCGGGGGATGGATTATTAAAGAAATATAGTTCAAAAAAATTAGATGAGCTTCCAAGTGAGCCAAAAATCGTAGTTTGAAAATTGGAGTGTGAGGGAGGGAGAGAGTGCAGACGACGAGAGCACACTGCGTCCTGGGCGCCAGCCGGAGAGACGCAGAGAAGCTAGAGTGTCTGCGTCTCCTCTTCTTTTCGATAAGCCATAACTCTGCTCAAAGTGCTCCGTTTGAGTTCGTTTTTGGCTCATTTTGAACTTGGAGAACATGTTTGTCAAATGAAAAACTTAGCGTTTTTCAAAACATAACCGTTGTGTAATCAGCCACATTCAAATGTCCGACTACTCCAAACACATAAACAGAAGAAACAGGGAAATGAAAACTGAAATTGTTGAAACCAGAATCTTCTGAAAAATATTCAATCTTGGCAGTTTCCAAAATTGCAAACGTGCTCCACTGCTCAATCGTATTGGAGTCTTCTTAATGTCTCCAAAAATTAGGAGAGAATCAGTCACAGATGCAGTGCATCTAGTCTTAAGCCTAATAACTGACTATCCTTGAAACTTTAACCGGTATGAACACAAAAAGAGCTAAACTTCAAAAAATGAGCTAGAAAATTTTCGTAGTTGAAAAGATCATAATGTTGGATATCTTATAAATGGACACAAAATTACGAAAAGTGTTTGGTTTTCCGAAAATGAAATTATTCTAATAATAGGGTTGCTTGGAGAAGTTTAGACTAAAGACATACAATTTATTTTTCAATAACTTTTGTGTAGTTTTCTTAGATTTCTGAAGTTTAGCTAAATGAACTGCATTTGGAGAAATATCTACATTGAAAGTGATGAATTTTATCAATTAGCTCTTCATATCTTATCAATTATTCAAATTCCTCTTCACATTTTCGGAGCCTTCATCATCATCAAGAAAACGCCAAAAACAATGGGCGAAGTGAAATTTTCAATGCTATTGTTGCATTTTACGTGAGTTTTGCATTCTTGCGAAATGACTGGAAGTAATAAGTTTCGGAATTTCCAGCTGCTTCTGGTGCGATATTAATTTGTCGATATTCTCCAGGCCAGTCGTTTACTTTCCCGTCGCCACTGGTTATTTTTTGGGCTTGTTTGATTTTTTCAATCTACCCAACTGGTTCAACTCCTATATAACGCTGACTTCGATTTTTTGTTAGTTTTCTATTGCACACTCTTTGTCTTTACACCAGAGCGCCACTTTTCGTAATTTTGTTTCTAGTTTGTGCTCTTTTTGTGTTCATACCGGTTAAAGTTTCAAGAATAGTCAGTTTTTAGGCATACGACTAGATGAACTGCATCTGTAACTGACTCTCTCCACATTTTTGGAGACATTAAAGTAGGATTACAGTCATTTTTTATATTTTCTCAAATTATCGTCCCAATTCCATTATTTACGAAAATAACAATATTTTTGCACAAAAATTGTTAAAACTCGAGAAAATCGATTTTCAAAACGCCAACTTACATTTTTTCTAACCTACTTCAATGAATGTAGAATTTTTTGCTGATTCGAATGCACCTAATATCGCTGCTCAAAACGCATTTTGAAGCGAGTTATGAGCATTTGAAGTTTTATTCAGAGACGCAGAGAAAGCAGACACTCTCGTTGTCGAAGAGACGCAGAGAAACGAGACACTGTCTGCGTCTCTTTCAACGAAACTTCAAACTCTCATAACTCGCTTCAAAATGCGTTTTGAGCAGCGAAATTAGGTGCGTTCGAATCAGCGAAAAATTCTACATTCATTGAAATAAGTTAGAAAAAATGTAAGTTGGCGTTTTGAAAATCGTTTTTCTCGAGTTTAACGATTTTTGTGCTTTCTACATACATTGAAATAGGTTAGAAAAAACTTCAGGTGAAAATAGATTTTTTTACGATTTTTGTGCAAAAATATTGTTGTTTTCGTAAATAATGGAATTGAGACGATTAATTTGAGAAAATTTGAAAAAAATGACTGTAATCCTACTTTAATTTCCCCTTTTCAGTATGCGGACCCGCAATAGTAATGTTTTTCGAAAATCGCTACAACCGCTTGGTGCGTGAAGACTCGGAATCCAAAAGTCGAAAAATCAAAAGAGCGCTTCACTACATCTTCAACTATGGCTACGCTCTAACACTATTCGTTCCCCCTCTACTCAACATCCCTGATATTGAACAAATGCGACCCATAATACGCGAGAAACTTCCGTGTCTTCCCTTGAGCGCCATAGATAACCCAAAACTATTCACAATGGCTGAAAATCTCAACGTGATTGTTGCTTGCATTCTACTTGTCATCGTTTTCGTGACACTGCAAACTAGCGTCTTCTTTTTTGGTCTTCTCAATTTTCTGTTCAAAACCAAAGCAATGTCGGTGCAAACTGTAAAACTCCAGCGGACGTTTTTCAAAGCCCTATGCATCCAGGTGGCCATTCCAACATGTGCACTAGCCCTTCCATCTGCTTATACCAATGTCTATGCTTATCAAGGAAATTTGGATATGGCGTTGGAGAATTTGACGCTGATAACTTTGGCGAGTCATGGATTGTTTTCAACCGTCATCATGTTACTCGTACATACTCCGTATCGACAAGCGACATTGGAGGTTTTAGGGGTGAAGAATTTGAGAGTTCCTTTGTTTTCGATATCGTTAGTCAATTCAAGAGTTAGTGCGTTGTAATAAAACATTGTGTTTAATTTATTCTTTCTCAGAATTCAAGAAATTACAAACATGGTGAACTTGCGCTAAATGATCTGGATTTTTGATTCGATGAACAAATTTGATTAATAATCAACTTCAGGAGAAAAACATTATAAAAAACTCATACGATCTTTCAAACTTTTAAAATCGATCAGGTAAAGTAGACCGAGATACAGATTATTGATAAACAAAATGTAGATAATTAGATGAGCTTCAAAATGAGCCAAAAATCGTTAAAAACGGACAACGGGGAGCGGAGTTATGACCGATTGAAAATTGGAGTGTGAGAGAGGGAGAGAGCGTAGACGACGAGAGCAGACTGCGTTTTTGACGTCCACCAAAGAGACGCAGAGAAGTGAGAGTGTCTGCGTCTCTTCTTTTTTCGAAAAGCCATAACTCTGCTCAAAATGCTCCGTTTGAGCTCGTTTTTGGCTCATTTTGAAAAGGAAGTGTTGGAGAACATGTTTCTGACGTGAAACTAGTAAAACTCAGGAAAACTGACATCAATAAAATAGAGTAAATGTGGAATTGGTTCGTTGTAAGAAAAGGGGTCCACATCTTAAAAGTGCTCGCGTCGCCTGAAAGTATGCATTGTGCACAAAGAGCATAGTTAACGTGCAAAATAGTCCATGTGAGGATACCCAAATCATTGCAATATTAGACAAGGCCATGTCAACGTAATCAAGAGCTGCAGAAATATTTAAATAGAGACATGGGACGAGCAAAAACAGAATCGGAGCCATTGCCTGAATACAGAGAGCTTTGAATAACGCTTTCTGCAATTGTGCAGTGTTCTCTGAGAGCGCTTTTGTCTTATAAAGGAACACCAAAACTTTCAAGAAGTGAAATACAGATACAAAAACTACAACCGTTATATATGCAAGCATAGAAGAAATCACAATCGCCGGATTTGAAGTTATTTTAAAAAATTGAGGATGGTGGGTGATCGATGGTGGAAGACAGGGGTAATCTTGAATAAATTTTCGTTGAGCTTCTTCCTGGTCAGGCATGAAAAATAAGGTGGGAAGCATGAAAAGAACAAGAATAAGATAGTTGACAATGTAGAAAAATATTCGTTTAATTTTCCGGCTTCTGGTGTCGGCGTCAGCGCGAAGAAGACGATTATAGCGTTCTTCGAAAAACATGATGAGTACGGGACCGTGGGCTGGAAATTTATAGTGGGATTACACTCCTTTTTTTCTCAAATCATCGTCCCAATTCCAGTATTTACGAAAATAACAATATTTTTGCACAAAAATCGTAAAAAAATCTATTTTCACCTGAAGTTTTTTCTAACCTATTTCAATGTATGTAGAATTTTTTCGCTGATTTGAACGCACCTAATATCGCTGCTCAAAACGCATTTTGAAGCGAGTTATGAGCGTTTGAAGTCTCATTGAGAGACGCAGAGAAAGCAGACACTCTCGTTGTCAAAGAGACGCAGAGAAACGAGACACTGTCTGCGTCTCACGGAAACTTCAAACTCTCATAACTCGCTTCAAAATGCGTTTTGAGCAGCTATAGTAGGTGCGTTCGAATCAGCGAAAAATTCTACATTCATTGAAATAGGTTAGAAAGAATTTCAGTTGATCAACTTTTTAGCGATTTTAAGCAAAAATATTGCAATTTTCGTAAATACTGGAATAGGGACGACTATTTGAGAACATTATGACCGTAATCCTACTTCGAATCAAATGCCAAATTTGCAACCTCCAAAAACTCACAAAAGATTGAGCCAATACCAACAAAAATCTGGACAACAATTGGTATACTCGAACCAGCAGTAATCCCTAGCGGGTAACCGCCAGCAACCGGATAGATGATATAAGGTTGGGTGAAAAAGCTAATAAATATGTCCATCCAAATGGTTCTGGAATTTTCTGTTTGGAAACCTTAAAAATAACGAATAATTTATTACGTAAAATGCATCATCAGAATCGATAATTTGACTTTTTCCATAGTTTTTGGGGTTTTCCATAAAATAATATAGGTTCCGAGAATGTCCAATGGTATTTGAATTAGAGATAAAATGTGTAAAGATGACGAGTAAAAGGTTTCAGATTCGAGGTAGGCATTTCTCCTCTCCAACACACACCATACTATTTCAAATGAAATGTTTCAGAATTTTCAGATTAAAAAGTGACAAATTGTTTCTAGATTTTCACCTGTTGACAAAACCAGATCTTTGGATCTCTGGCTCTTCTAAAATAGTTTAAACCTTCTGATCCACCACAAATCGACCACATTTTGACCGACTTTCGACCACATGCAGATTACAGAATTCATCAATTGTAGTAGACCAACTTTGAGGGTCTCAAACAGTGATTTCCAGATATCTGATTTTTCTGAAATTTTGTGAGTTCATAGAGCAACTCAAGAACTCTACTTTTGTAGTTGGCAACTTTTTCAGAGGACCACGATCCAGTTAGTTAGGTCACTTTGACTGACGTCACCTCAAAAAAAAATACAATTTCTAAATTATCGTCTGATAGAGCTAGTGGGTACGGTTTTGAAACAGTTTTCAGAATTCCAAAATATCAAGTTTGAGCCGAGTTATCAGCATTTGAAGTTGGTGGCCTAGAAAACTCTTTTAGGCCATCAATTCCAAAAGCTCATATCTTGGCTCAAAAATGAGATTTTTAAATTGTGAAAACTGTTATGAACTCGTAGAAACAAGTTCTATCCGATGGTAGTTCAAAAATGTGAGAAGAAGCTTGAGGTGACGTCAGAAGACTTGGCCTAACTAACTGGATCGTAGTCCTATGAAAAAGTTGCCAACTACAAAAGTAGAGTTCTTGAGTTGCTCTATGAACTCACAAAATTTCAGAAAAATCCGATATCTGGAAACCATTTTTTCAGACCCTCAAAGTTGACCTATTTCAACTGAGGATGCCAGTAATGTATCTCATCTTATCTTATCTATAATTTTCTTTTGCTTTGTTTGTTTTCAATGTTTGTATTTATGTAGTATTTGTTCACTGAATCAATGTCTAACCAGAAAATGTCCATAAATGTGCTCTGATTTATGAGCCGAACAGAGGTTTCCTTCTGGACCTCTCTTTTTCTCTGCGTCCCCTCTCTTTCTTCCTACTCCAATCCATCAAGTTACAACTTTCCGATGTTCTGCTGTCTCTGGTCTCCTTCTTGTTCTTCTTTTTCTTCTCTCTTTCTCTAACTCTCTCCACTTTTTACACACTCTCTCATTCACATTTGAATTGAGAAGTAAGGGTCACTCGGCACACAAATAGTCGTGCCAAATGTGATACTGCATTATTTTTTGAAGTTTTTGTAAAGATTTTTTTGCTCATCGACTTTATCTCCTTCTATTTCTTGTTATGAAAATTGAAAATTGAGAATTTTTGAGACCGAAAAATGAGAAGAAAAAATTTTGAAAAAAAAATTTTTTTTTGAAAAAAAACCTACATTTTAATTTAAAAAAAAATTTTTGAGGATCCCAATTTTTACTTGTTTACTGTCCTTTTTTTACTCGGAATCAACTACAAAACAATTTTTTCAAAAAGAAAATGCAATTTCGCTTTATTGGACTTCGCGCCAAGGCATGGGTTTTCATTGGTTTTAGGCTTAATTTTGGTTTATTTTTCGACTTAAAATAGTTTTTTCAAGATTTTTGAAAGTTCAACCTTCATAATATATTTCCTTCAATTATCACCAAAAAATTTGACTTCAAAAACTTCCATTTTTTTTCCAGAAAAATGGCTGGTTATCACAAAAACCAAGCGGACCCAAATACGATTTTCACCATGGGATTCCTCTGCGAATTCGATGAGAAAACTGCAAAGGTAACGAAAAAAAATCAGGAAACTCATTTCAAAAAATACGAAAATATACAATTTTCAGTTTTATACCGCAGAATACGGCCTCGTCGAGCTGGAAAATGTCGGTGTAGAGGGAGCCGAGTTGGAGTTGGCAGCTTGGTATGACTTGTGTGATGGGGTGAGTTTTTTTTGGTTTTTAGAGAGGATTTGAAAATTTTTAATGGTGTTTTTTGGAATCTACGTATTTTTTTACACCCGAAAAAATGAAACTTTCCCGATTGCGGCTTAACATTCAGAGGAGAAAAGTTT
Source organism: Caenorhabditis zanzibari (assembly GCA_963966625.1). Classification (NCBI taxonomy): domain Eukaryota; kingdom Metazoa; phylum Nematoda; class Chromadorea; order Rhabditida; family Rhabditidae; genus Caenorhabditis; species Caenorhabditis zanzibari. The sequence continues at coordinate 16,649,086 of OZ016472.1, read as the reverse complement.
TTTTTTCCAAAACATTTTTTTTTTTGAAATTTTTTTTTTCAAAATTAAAAAAAAATCCAAATTTTCAGTGCTACGACTTTCGAGACGAGGAAATCGAAATCTGTAAGCCTTACGTGGAAGACGGAGTTGTCCATGTAAAGACCATGGCAATAACACCAAATAATTTTTTGTTGCCTCAAGAAATCTGGACCAAATATTATATGAAGGTCTGGTCGCCATACCTGAAGTACCTGAACGATGCCAGTGATAAATTCAGGGATAATATTCGAGGAGGAGATGTTAGAGAGGTTTATGGATAGGATTACGGTAGACTCTTAGATTCTTAGATTCTCTTTTCCAGGTAATCTGCAAGTACGCTCCATCTGAAGAAGGCGTTTTTGAGATTCTGGATTACATCGATGAAGAAGTAAGAATTGGAGTGGCTAGCTGTAGGCTTACGGTGAGAATTATTAATCAATTTTGAAAAATGTTGATTTCAACTTTTTTAGCCATGGACCCTGGAGTTTATTGCATCGAAAATGGACAGGACTGCATTGCCAGAAGGAGAAGAGTATTATAGACTTATTGTGAGTATATTATCTTAGCTGAGTATTAAACGTAGAAAAATCAATCCATATTTCAGTCCCGATATCAGTTCTCCCGACCAACTCAGGATCAAATCTCAATTGGCATCTGCATTTTCCATTCCTACTGGAATATTGCCTTCTGTAGACCAGTTGACAGTAAAAAATTACCAAAGCCAGGCTCTCGAGAAATTTGCTCGTATATTTGGTCGCCGAACATGGGATTGGTTAGATGGAGTCACGGAGACGAAGAGTTTCAAAGAGTTGTTGTCCATCCGGATACTCATGAGAGAGCATCGACGTCAGCGGATGGAGAGCCAACTGGTGATATGGGAGCCATTGAGCATCGGGTTAGTGGTTTTTGAATTGAATGACTGAGTGTAAAACTTTTTGAAAATTTGCATACGTTTAATACTCAGCCAATCAATTTTGGCTGCCAGGGCAAAATACAGTACCTTGGATGAGTATCAAACCTACATTTAGCAGCGAAATTTGGCAAACTTTGATAGTAATGATTACTTAGTTCACTACAGAATTCCCTTGAATTGTTCAAACGATTCCACACCAGTTCGAGTTACGTTTAATACTCAGTCAGGTTCATTTCGCTTGGAATCATTTGGAAAGTGCGACGTTTCGCAAGTAAGACGTTTCGAAAGTAAAAACACGTGTTTTAGAGCTGTTCGCACTTATTTTTTTTTCACACTTGCGAAATGTCACACTTTCGAAACGTCACACTTTCGAAATGTCGCACTTTTGAAATGTCGCACTTTTGAAATGTCGCACTTTCGAAATGTCGCACTTTTGAAATGTCGCACTTTTGAAATGTCGCACTTTCGAAATGTCGCACTTTCGAAATGTCACATTATCCAAATATAATATAAAACTTTTCATTTTTCCAGCTCGGCGAATGGGTGGCATTCCAAGTCAACGACAGTAGCCAAAAATCGAAGGCAAAATCCAAAAACGTGACGCCCACACCGTCTCTCTTCAGATTAACAGCTACAAAACTCAAACTTTTGGATACGTTTTCGAGACCAAAAGTCAGCAGAGTTGTTGATGGATTAGTTGAGGTGAGATCCTCTTTTCCACGTGGAGTACAAAACTGCTAAATTATTCCAGGTCGAGGCGAGCTTCATTTTCAACCACAACAAGCTTGAGGACCCCAAAACCCGTGACTTGGAAGATTGGGATGTCCGTCATCGCTATCTCAAAAAGGACGCTCATTTTTGGGACTTCGAATTGGGAAAAGTTGAAATCTATCCAGGAGTCAGCAAACAGATTATAGAGGTACCCTGAGAGCTTCCTTTCTTAGCCAAACCAAAAAATATTTCCAGACCATCGAATCCTACCGTAACCTTCTGAGCCCATCCGAGCAAGAACGTCTCAAGAACGAGGCCATCGTTGTTCATGGGAACACTAGAGTGCTCAGAAGTTGGCTCAGTAATTTCGAGACGTATCCAAAGAATGGAATTTTCTATTTGGATGCTATTAATGTGATTTGTTATTTGAATGGAGGAGCATTGATTTATAAAAGGGAGGGATTCAACTGAGCTCTCTTAGTGGGCGGGACTTTAGAATTTTGAATTTAATTAAAATTGTATTTTTGATAGCTGGTAAACTACTTTTCTGGATATCTCGTTGTTATGAAAATAAGAATAAAGTATTGTTCGTTTGAATTCAAGATTCCAAATGCCCAAGAATCCAAAAATCCAAAAATACAAGAATCCAAGAGTCTAAGCCTCTAAGCCTCTAAGCCTCTAATCCTAAGCGTAATGCACTAAGCTTAAACCTCTAAGCCTACGCCTCTGAGCCTACGCCTCAACCTCTAAGCCTAAGCCTCTAGGCCTAAGCCTCTAAGCCTACGCCTCTAACCCTAAGCCTCTAAGCCTAAGCCTCTAAGCCTAAGCCTCTAAGCCTAAGCTTCTAAGCCTATGCTTCTAAGCCTAAGACTCTGAGCCCAAGTCTCTTTCTTCAGAACCTCCGATTTTCGAAGAATGACTCACACTTTGCTTTTGTTCTTTGAAAAACAAAAGCTCAATTTCAGAAGTCCCCTCATCATCACCATACACCACAAAATAAGTAGACAGAGACAGGAAACCCGGTCAAGTGAGAAAAACAAAATCAGAAGATACATTTTCTTTATTATTATTTCTCTTTTTGCGTCTTCTAGTTCTTCAGAATCCAAAAATGACTTATTTCCAAAATTTCAACGAACTCCAACAAATAATAGCCATTCTATCATTCTTCATAAATATTCTCATGATTCTATTGATTTTATGCAAATCTCCAAAATCTCTGGGTGCCTATAAGTACCTAATGATTCTGATGTCAGTTTCTGAATTGGGATATTCGATTATTGATTTTTTAATCAAACCGGAAGTCATTTCCCATGGAAGTTTTTGGATTGTGGGGACCAATTCGGAAAAGTCAATGATTCCTCTGAGTATTGCTTATCCATTGCTTTGTAAGTTTGAATTTCCCGCCAAAAATATCAAAGTTTTTCAGTATTCTGGGGAGCAGCCTATGGCATCGCAGTGGCTTGTTTCGGGATACATTTCATTTTTCGGTATTTTATGGTTATTGGGTAGGATTTTCAAATATAATTTAAAAATTTAAAAATTGAGTTTTCAGCAACCGAAAATGGGTCTCTGGACCGTTGATGTTGACGATTTGGTTTAGTGTTCCGGCGATATCGGGGTTGTTATATGCTTTTGCGGTTCACTGGTTTTTGAGCGTTAATGAGAATTTGGAGACTTTAGTGAGGTGAGTTTTGAGCTAATCTCATAGAAAACTTGAAATTTAAATTTAGCACGTTGAGAGCTTCACAATGAGTATAAACGTGACCTGGTTTGAAATTTTCGAATTTTGAAAAATTTTCAAAACTTTCTGTAACTTTGTTCATTTTCAACTAATTTTTGAATAAGTTAAAAATTTGAATTCTACGCTTCAGGGGCTTCTAAAAAAGTATAAGCATGACTGGTTTGATCAACTTTGAAATTTTCGATTTTTTAAGCACAATGTTCGAAGTACTGTAACTTCGTTAATTTCTGTCCAAAATACCTAAGTTTTGAACATTTGGACTTACTATTAGATTGATAATGACTTTCAAATGAGTATAAAAACTAAACTTTTCTGAAAGTTCTAGACCCGCCAAATTCAAATTTTTGAGCTCAATTCAACTACAGTACTTTTCAGATCTCAACTTGACATCTTCCAAAACCTCCCCACCTCCCATATCCAATACTACGGATTCAGCTTCTACAGTAACCATCCAGATTCCGAAAATCCAAAAATCAACTGGACCAATATGTGTGGACTCATCATGATGACTTCTACAATGGTACGGTTTTTAAAAAATTTTTTTCTACAAATTCGAATTTCCAGAGTTTATCCCTAGTTACTATGATATATTTCGCTGTCAAAGCTCACAAAGCGATTCGAGAATTGACGAAATCTTGTGAATCTATATCTTCGATTGCTCAGGCTCTCCAGAAGCAATTATTTTATTCCTTAGTTATTCAAACTCTCATCCCGATGGTTTTGATTCATTTACCGACTATTGTGATGGTTTTTGCATCGTTTTTAAGAGCTGGGAGGAAGATTTATGGAGATACTATAACAATGAGTATTTCCTTGTTTCCCTTAATCGATCCATTACCAAGCATGATTATTATCAAGCCGTATAGATCGGCACTGAAAAGTGAGTTGAGGAATTGAAGATTGTTTTGAAGGAAAATTTCAGATACCGTACTATTCTGGCGATCAAAGACCACAGTGGATCCAAACATCACCAAGCTTTCCAATGTTATTAGTAGAGCGGCAATGAACTAATTATAATAACTTTATTTTATTTAATTTCCGGTACATTCTCTGTTTTCTAGCTTACTGTTTTTAAAATTATGTCGAACAAAGAAATAAATATTTATGAAAATAGAATTATTTCAAAAAGTAGTAACTCTCGATTGAAGATTAGATGATTTGGGATCCACAGTACTCACAGCGCCGCTCAAATTCTTCGGGCCCGATCTGAAGTTGAAGCACGCTGAAAATTACAGTATTTTAAATTCCTAACTTTCCACTTCAACTTACTCTTTATAGCCTTCCTGTACGGCTGTATAATAATCATACTCGGCAAAGGATCAATAACAGGAAATAAGGAAACAGCAATCGTGAAAACATGCCCATAGATCTCTTCAGTTGTGCCCATGAAAGAACGAATAACGATTAGAGTAGAAGGAAAATGGATGAGAATTATTGGAATGGCGGTTTGAACAACTAGGGAGTAGAATAGTTGGGTTTGGAGGGACTTGGAAAGGGAAGAGGAAGAAGTGTTGGATTCGTTGAACTTTTTGATTGCGGAATAACACTTGACAGCAAAGATGGACATGGCGAAGAAGGAAAAGGTCTGAAAATGGAGTTTTTCAGGATTCCATCACACAAAAAACTATAGCTCTACAGTTATTTTGAAGCGAGTTATGAGCTTTGGAAGTTGAACGAGAAAAGAGCGCGCCGCAGATACGCAGACATCCACGCTTCTCTGCCGCCCCTCGGTACCCACACTCTCTCCTCGCTATGTTTCAAGCGCTGTAACTCGCTTCGAAGTAGACGGATTCTAATGAAAATTTGTGGATGGATAGAAATCGGTATTGGAATCTTTCGAGTTTTAAAATATTTGTTCTAGAGTTATTTTGAAGAGAGTTTGCTTCTCTGCCGCCTCCTCCACCCCACACTCTCTCGTCGCTATATTTCAAGTCTTGTAACTCGCTTCAAAATAGACGGACTTCCATGAAATTTCGAGGTTGGATAGAACTCGGTATTTCAATTTCGTGAACCCAATTTCATATAAATTGGTTCATTTTTTGCCAACTTACTATACATGCGCTAATGAATGCTATTCCATTGATATGTTTCCAATTAAACTTCTGAACATTTTCACTTGGAAGAGTAGCGTATAAACTGAATCCATAATAGAGCATTTCGTTGCGAGGAACATGATGGAGAGCCTCGATTTCGGTGCTGAAACATTAGTCGGATCCTAGGCCACCATTTGACTAATGCGGTCATTACCTTATCAAAGTATCCATCAACTCATTCTCATGTAGAAAAACATGAGTCAAAAGTGCAAATATAAATCCAGCGACGATTGGGATGCTCAACCAGATGTAGAGCATGAAGGTGTTTCCAGACACTAGTTTCTTATTTCTGCAAAAGTGTACTTTGAAATACAAAATATTGATACAGTACCCACCCAACAAGTGTGAAGTATCGAAACATGAAATGCACGATAAAGCTGGCCAAAGCGATTCCGAACGAGCCTCCCCAGGCTACTGAAATTTGAAAAGTTTTTTGGGCTCCGGGACGTTTCGTAATTGTGACGTTTCGCAAGTGCAAAATGTTGCTTTGAAACGTCGCGTTTTCGAAATGTCACACTTTCGAAACGTCACACTTTCGAAACGTCGCGGATCACAAAACCACTTACATAACATTGGGTAGACAATGGACAGAGGAATCCATGTCTTGTTGGAGTCTGTCTCAGCAAGCCAATATGTACTTTTTGTTATCAGTTCCTGTAAAAATAACTGGTTGCGAAACGTCATAGTTGCGAAACGTCATAGTTGCGAAACGTAATAGTTGCGAAATGTCATAGTTTCAAAGTGGCTCGGTCTCAAAACAGTTAGAACGATACATTATGACGATATATAACTTTGACGTTTTGCAACTATGACGTTTCGCAACTACGACGTTTCTCAACTATGACATTTCGCAACTTTGAGAATTTGCAACTTTGAGTTTCTGCAACTAGGATACTTCACAGCTTTGAGTTTACGTTTCGCAACTAGGACGTTTCGCCACTAGGACGTTTTGTAACAATGACGTTTCGCAACTCAAACGGTTTCGCGATTTTAGCGTTCTATAGTTATAGACAAAACGTTTCGCAACTATGACACTTCAGAACTACGACGTTATGCAACTACGCCCTTTTGCAACTATGACATTTCGCAATTATGACGTTTTGCAACTAGAACGTTTTGCAACTAGGCCATTTCGCAACTATGACGTTTCGCAACTAGGACGTTTCGCAACTATGACATCTTGCACCTCTAAAGTTTTGCAGCTATGACGTTTCGCAACTTTGAGGTTTCGCAACTATGCCGTTCCGCAACTAGAACGTTTCGCAACTCTACCTACTCTCCACTCACCGGTCCTACAAACAAATCAATGGCCGCATAAAAGATCTCAAAAATCGATGTGAAAACCATAATATGTTTATAAGAAAACATTGCTTTTGGTGACTTCATAACAATGAGCCAAATCAAAATAGAATTTGTGAAAAATGCACAAATAGCAGAAGTTTGTTGGAATAAACGGAGAAATTGTGGCCAAAGAATCATTTTTCTAGATTATGATAATAAGAAAAATGGGTAAAAAATCTAGAACGGGTAACATTTTTTATACTGTTTGGGGCGTAGGAAATGAGATTTTTTGTAGCCTTTTGTCAGATTTTCGGGGAAAACAAGAGTCTTTTTACGAATAGAGACATATTAGTCACGACTTAAAATATTGTATCCCAATATTTTGATCTTGGAATTGAGAATTGAAATTGACTCATGCTTCGTTTCCCAAAAATTTAACTTTGAAATTTTCAAATTGCTTCAGATCGGTCCCGAAGAACTTGAGCGCCGCTGTAAGTATTTTGGATTCCGGATCATCGGATTTTAATGTTACTTTTTGAAAATATAATATGTATTACAAACATTTTTATCTTTATTTTTTTTGGCTGACAAGTTAGAAAACAGTCAGCTAGAAAACAATAAATGTACCGGAAATTAATAGCGTTAATTTCCAAGAATTAGTTCATTGCCGCTCTACTGATAACATTTGAAAACTTGGTGATGTTTGGATCCACTGTGGTCTTTGGTCGCCAGAATAGTACGGTATCTGAATTTTCCCTTCAAAATAATCTTCGATTCCTCAACTCACTTTTCAGTGCCGATCTATACGGCTTGATAATAATCATGCTTGGCAACGGATCGATTAACGGAAATAATGAAATAGTGAATGTTATAGTATCTCCATAAATCTTCCTCCCAGCTCTTAAAAACGATGCCACAACAATTACAGTAGTCGGGATATGGATCAAGAACATTGGGATGAGAGTTTGAATAACCAGGGAATAAAATAATTGCTTCTGGAGAGTCTGAGCAATCGAAGATATTGATTCACAAGATTTTGCCAAATCTTGAATTGCTTTGTGTGCCTTGACAGCGAAATATATCATGGTGAATAGCGATAAACTCTGGAAATTCGAAATTTTTAGAATTATCTTTTTTGAAAAAAAAAACCTACCACTACAGAAGCCAATATGATAAGTCCACACATATTGGCCCAGTTGGTTTTTGGATTTTTGGAATCTGGATGGTTACTGTAGAAGCTGAATCCATAGTATTGGATATGGGAGGTGGGAAGGTTTTGGAAGGTGTCAAGTTGAGATCTGAAAATTACTGTAATCTAGTTTGAGCTAAAAATTTTGAATTTCCCAAAGAAAGTTTTAATGTTTATGCTCACTTTATGTTTATGCTCATTTTTGGGTTTGCTGCTCAAAAATTGACAAAGTTACAGTACAACGTTTTGGTTCAAAAAATCGAAAATTTTAAAGTCGGTCAAAACCCGTTATGTTTATACTTTTTTGAAAGCTCATGAAGCACATAATTAAAATTTGTAACTTATTTGAAAATTGGTTGAAAATTGAAAAAGTTACAGTGTTTTGAACATTTTGTTTCAAAAAATAGTAAATTCTAAAGTTGTTCAAAACCAGTCGTGTTTGTGCTCAAAATTCACCTCATTAACATTTCCAGATTCTCATTAAAACTCAGAAACCAGTGAATCGAGAATCCATATAACAACCCCGATATCACCGGAACACTAAACCAAATCGTCAACATCAAGGGTCCAGATACCCATTTTCGAACTCTGAAAATTCTCCTTTCGAATTTTAAAATGAGACCTGAAAATCCTACCCGATAACCATGAAGTACCGAAAAATGAAATGTATCCCGAAACAGGCCACTGCGATGCCATAGGCGGCTCCCCAGAATACTGAAAATTTTGAAATTTTAACGAATTTTTTTGGCGGGAAAATTAAACTTACAAATCAGTGGATAAGAAATATTCAGAGGGATCATTGACTTTTCCGAATTGGTCCCCACAATCCAAAAACTTCCATGGGAAATGACTTCTGGTTTGATTAAAAAATCAATAATCGAATAACCCAATTCAGAAACTGACATCAAAATCATCAGGTACTTATAGGCACCCAGAGATTTTGGAGATTTGCATAAAATCAATAAAATCATGAGAAGATTTATGAAAAATGATAGAATGGCTATTATCTGTTGAAGTTGGTCGAAATTTTGGAAAAAATACATTTTTCGGATTTTGAAGAGTTAGAAGACGTGACGATGGAGAAGAAGAAAGAATAAGGAAATTGAAAATTGTATCTACTGATTTTGTTTTTCTCACTTGACTGGGTTTCCTGTCTCATGTCTACATAGATTGTGATGCTTGAGAATTTGTATTAATGATGATGAACTTTGGGGACTTCTGCAATTGAACTTTCGGTTTTCAGAGAGCAAAAGAAAAGTATTAGTCATTCTTGGGAAATTCAGGGGAAAGGAAACAATTTGATTTTTTGAAATTTTGAAATTCTGGGATCTTGAAAATCTGAAAATCTGAGATTCTGAGATTCTGAGATTCTGAAATTTTGAGGTTCTGATATTTTAAAGTTCGAAAACTTTGAATGTTCTGAAATTCTGCAATTCTGAACTTTCGAAATTCTGTGTTTTGAAATCCTGAAATTTGAAGTTTTAAAATTCAGATGTTCCGAAATTCTAAGATTCTGAAATTTTTAAAAAGAAAATTTCACTCTGAAATTTTAAAACAGTTAGGATTAGGAATGTTTCAAATAAGCCTGAGATATTAATTTCTGAAATTTCGTTTTGAAAAGGTGTTTGTATTTCTCGTGAACAATTCAAGCTGAAATTTTTGTTCTGAGATTTTGGATCCATTTTTTCAATTTTTTGTATTTTTTCCAGGCTCTTTTTCTTGTGCTCAGCTACAATGAAGCCCTTTCTTATTATCTACTTTATATATTGCACTTTTTTTATAAATCTTATCTTTACTATTAACAAACGCAAATTTCTGTGTGTGTGTCTGTCTGTGCCGTGTCCGGATCCGGCTCTAGCTCAGTCCCCACTGGACCGATTTTTCTCAAATTTTGACAGGTTATCAGTAATTCCATCGAGATGATGCCCATCTATTTTGTTTTTCAAAATTTCAAAAAAAAATTTTAGACATGCCCGAAGGGCCCCAGAGGGGCGTAGCCCGTCTGGTATAAAATAATCTGTCCCTGAACCGACACACCACCCCTCCCCCCCCCCCCCCCCCCTCTCTTTCTCTCCTTGAAAAAAAAAACCAAAAACCAAAAAGACCAAATTTTTTGTTTTGCTCTTTTGCACCTGCCTTTTTCTCAAAGTGTACTTTTTTTTGTAGCTTATTCTACAGTTTCTGCTCAAAAATGAAGCTAGTACCTCAAAAATGTGCAATTTGTGAGAATCCGAAAAATTTGGGATACAACTACGGGGTAAATTATGAAGTTATTAAATTTTCTACACTGTTTTTTCAGGTCTTTTCCTGTGGAGCTTGTAAAATGTTTTTCCATCGTATAATATTCTCTGAAACGTTGAAGATAACTGTAGACGTCCGGGAACTTGCAAATCGAAATGTCGTCACTGTCGCTTCCAAAAGTGTCTTCAAACAGGGATGATCTATACTCCCACTGGAAATTTGGCGAGCCCCCAAAACCGGGATCAACTTTCTGCACTTTTGTGTAATCTGGCTTATATGGATTCTTTGAGAAAAACCAAGCTGGAAAGTTTTCATTTATTTGAGGACCCTTCCATCTATGAGTTGGCTCGAGTTGAAAGAATAACACTTCAAGAAAGACCCGACAATTTTCCCATGGATATTATGGAGTGGGGATACATTTCTGGAATTATTGCTATCGATTTTATGAATCAGTTTCCGGTTATCAAAAATTTGGAGGCCCAGGATAGAGAAATTGTTTTTAGGAATTGCTATTTCCACCTATCCCTGTTATCGGATTCCATGAGAGCTGCAAATTTGAAAAGAGACTTTATATGTTTCCCAGATGGCACTGAAGTTGTCCAGTTGAATTCTGATGGCATTACCAAATACTTTGAAACTTTGATCCGGTGTAGACTAGCTGGAAGGGCAAATGAGTTGAGGGTCACCAAGGAAGAAATTATGCTGCTTTCCCTGATCTTGATGTGTAATCCGGGTAAGTGAATTCAGCATTAGATGATTTGAAATCTTATTATGATTAAAATGCCGAAAAAATCACAGTTTTAGCCATATTTTGAAGTGAGTTATGAGCGTTTGACATTGTGTGTCAGAGAGTATGCGCGCCGCGGAGACGCAGACACACTCGCTTCTCTGCCGCCCTCCTTCTTCCTCTCGCTCTCTCGTCTCAGTTGTCGGAAGCTTGTAACTTCTTTCAAACCCGACCGATCTCTATGAAAATTTGTGGACAGATAGAATTTGTGGACAGATACATACTCCTCTTTCTGCGTTTCCGGCTTTAAAAAATCTTTGCAGTAACATATTTTTGAAGCAAGTTATGAGCGTTTGAAATTGGGCGTCAGAGAGCGTGGACACCGTGGAGACGAAAATACTCTCGCTTCTCTGTCACCTCCACTTTCTTCTCGTTCTCTCGTATCTATTTTTCGAAGCTTGTAACTTTTTTCATGAAGCCGATTTCCATGAAAATGTGCGGAGAGATAGAATTTCTTATTCTGAGTTTTCTAGTTCAAAAATCGTTGCAGTATCGCATTTTTGAAGCGAGTTATGCGCGTTCGAAGTTGAGCGTCAGAAAGTGCCACGGAGACGCAGACACACTCGCTTCTCTGCCACCCTCTTCTTTCCTCGTGCTCTCTCGTCTTTATTTTTGGAAGCTTGTAACTCCTTTCAAAGTTGACCAATTGTTATGAAATTTTGTGGACATATAGAACTCCTTTTTCTGCGTTTGCTGGTTAATGAATAATTTCTTTGGCATAATTTTTAAGCGAGTTATAAGCGTTTGGAGTTGTGTGTGAGACGCAGAAAACGATGCATCTCATCTAAAAATAACCCAATTTCCAGCCCTCAAAAACCTGTCACCACCGGCCAAGACACAGCTATCCGACTATCAGAAAATCTACACATCTGCTCTTATGCAATACTGTCTTCTGACTTATCAAGCTTCCGGACCATCCAGATTCACTGACTTATTGTCTCTATTTTCCGTGGTTCGAAAGACCCGCGAAAACATTTCACACCATTTTGTCATTTGTGGAATGAAAGGACCACCGGTGGTTCCACTAAAGCGGTTGTTTTGGCAGTAAATACTATCTGGTTGGATGTGATAAAAACTCATTAATGATGACGTCATTTTTACAGTATGATTATATTTATAGAATAAAAATCAAAATGAATGAAATTCCCTCGAAAAAGAGCCCAGACAAGAAGCAGAGAAGAGAACGAAGGGAGTTCATAAATAAATGCATTCAGAATTTGGAGAGAGAGAGAGAGAGAGAGAGAGAGAGAGAGAGAGAGAGAGAGAGAGATAGAGAGAAAAAGAAAAAGAGATTATGCAGGTCTCGTAAATGGATTTAGGATATGTCCTCTGGTTTTCATTTTGGAATTTCGATTCCTTTACTTTTGCACATGTTTCTAGCACTTTTCCTGGACTCAATTTGCACCTAAACAAAATTTTTGCTATGAAGAAGTTTTCTTGGTCAATTTTTCAGGTAAATTATGCTATTTTCATTTTCCAGCAATATTACTTTAAAACTTTTGACTATAAATTGATATATAAATTTTGAGTTAATTATGTTTTTCAGGTCGATTTTGAGCAAATTTGGGCAGTTTTTGAGCTAAAATTCTATTGACATTTGAAGTTTTGTTTTCAAATTTTTGAACTCTTTGATTTTATATTTAATTGTATTTTGGTCCCAAGCTCTTTTAGTTCGGCGCACATTCCAAATCCCGAGTATTTTCAATGTTTTTTGGAACTCAATTTGCAAGCCTATTCGAAATTTTTGACTTGAAGAAATTGTCTAGGTCAATTTTTGAGAAATTTTGTGCAGTTTTTGAGACTTAGTACTCTTAAAATTGTTTTCGAAGTTATTAAACTAATTTTTTTCTCTTATTCAAATTTTGGTCCCCAGCTATTTGAATTCCAAATTCTGACGTGAGCACTTTCATTGAATTTCGGAGCAGGAAATGAGAAATGAGCACATAATCTATATCTAGTTTAATCTGGCTAAGCTAAGGAAGTGTACATGAAGATGTGTCTCTATTTTTGACCAGGATTCATTATGGATAAAAGCAAACATGTGAAATATCCGGAAGGCTTATCACGGAAGATTTCTCAAACTTCAAAAGCCATACATCGAAGAGTTTTAGGACTTCCTGATGGAACAATTCTAATTTTTTTGAAAATTTGAGTTTGCAAAACGTCCCACTTTTGACATGTCACACTTTCGAAACGTCACACTTTCTTAATGTCCTGAGTGTTTTTTTGAGCTCAAAATCCATATTATTGAACTTTTAAACTCTATAATCCTTGAACTTATTTTTGGACTTTCGCCGACAGCTGAGAGCTCAAAAATAGCACCCCTAATTTTGCTAGAGATCAAAAATTCACAACCCAAACCACATGGAGTTTGCTCAATTTCTTCCAGATCTTTGTTCTTGGGCTCACTATTCAAAACAGGGGCAGGCACAAAGTATCATGAAGAGATTATAATGACCAAGAGTTCAATCCCTTCTGATTTGTGAGGGGCGGAGCCTAGAGCGATATGTGCTTTTTTTTTTGAGAGATGTGTTATTCTTGATTCAATAATGTCAATGGTTCCAGTCACAGGTCCAATGTGCTCAATATGCAATGTTCGCGAGAATAGTGGATACAGTTATGGGGTGAGTTTTTGGGGTTGTGGGAGATTCAGGAATGTTTTAGAAGGTTCTAGAATATTCTATAAGATTTTAGAATATTGTAGAAGATTTTAGAATTTTCTAGAAGATTGTAGAAAATTCTAAAAGATTCTAGAAGATTCTAAAAGCCCTAGAAGGTTCTGGTGGATTCTAGAAGATTCAGAAGGAGTTCAAGGCTTTTTGAAGGTTTTATAAGGTTCAAAAAAGTCCCAGAAGGTCCGGATAATTTTTAAACGATTCTAGAAGGATCTGAGGATTTGAAGAAGTTTCTGTGAAATTCTAAAAGGTTCTGAATGTTTCCAAAGGGTTCTAGAGGGTATTAGAAATATCAGAAGAGTTCTAGAATAATTTAAAAGGTTCTAGAAGGTTTTAGAAGATTCTAGAAGGTTTTAGAACATTCTAGAAGATTCTAGAAGATTCTAGAAGATTCTAGACGTTTCCTGAACATTCTAGAGCCTTCTAAAAGGTCCCCGGGACTCTAGAAAATTCCATAAAGTTAACCAAGTTTCTACAGTATCCTTAGTCTTCTCAAAAGATTCTACAGTATCCTTACCCTTCTCAAAAGATTCTACAGTATCCTTAGTCTTCTCAAAAGATTCTACAGTATCTGCCGCCCTCTCTCCCTAAATCGCGTTGGAATGGGGCTGCGCGTTTCTTGTGGGCGGAGCCTAAGTAAATGTCACACAAAAATGTGTCAAAAAAATTGTCCGAAAATTTCTGCCCAATTTTGACCCGTTCGTAACTTTTGTTTGACTGGACCATTTTTGATCATTCTTTTTTTGTCGAATAGAACGACTCTCTCCGCTTGTGAAGACCTAAAAAACAGTGTGATTCAATCATTTGGAGCCAATATATGCTCCGTTTTCCAAAAGTCGTTTTTTTGGTCGAAAAGTTTGGCTTGGAAAAAAGGGCAGTTTTTTGTTCAAATCGTTGCACAAGCTCGGGCAATTGAGCTATAGGTCTGAAATTTGGGCTATATATTGGTAATACAACTGGCTAGGGGAAGAAAAAAGAACGAAAACCATATCTTGAAAAATAAAAATTCCAGCCATAAAAGTATGAGGACCACTTTTTTGAGCCATTTTTTCACTTTTTTGCGTTTTTTGAGAGAACGGAAAAAGGTATCAAGCTGATTTTTGGTGAGCATAGAAATTGAAGCACTAGAATGTGATTGAAAAAATTAGATTTTCAAAATTCGCAAAATTGACCGAGATACGGTCGAAAAATGGCTCATTTTCCCTCCAAATTAGGCTCCGCCCACTTTTCGTTTTTCGCTTGTTTCTCGGCCAGTTTTGGGAGTTGGAAGGAAATTTTTTTTTGGAGAGATGCGCAATAAAAATGCGGAATGGAACATATACATTTTGTAAATTTTTTAGTGGAAAAATTTTTGGAAAATTAGGAAAAACATGGTTCAGGCAAACATCAAGAATATTTCAGAAAGTTTCACATTTTTCCAATATAGAATTTTGCAGAGATACAGAAAATGTGTGTTACTTTTTTAGAAAATTAGTAGAACTCGAGATTATTTGCGATTTTTCCAAAATTTTGTTCCAAGATTTGGTGAATGAGATTTTCATATTTCATCGGGGCCGCCCTTTGAACGACGTTCCCCCTTCTCCAACCCTCCTCTATGCCATGGGGAGGGCGTGTTCAGTGTGCGGTGAGTGGTCGTGTAGTTAGCGGGCGGCGTCAGTAAACTAGAGGTCAGGGTTCGATTCCGTCTTTTGTCATTTTTCTTTTTATTTCTTCGTACATTGTATTTATCTCCTCAAAAGTTAATTTGGGCCGAACTCCCATTCAGTGAGGGACGTTAGGCCACACAATCTTTAGTCAGCCCGTAACACCTCTAAAAGTTCACTTTGTCATAACTTGACTCAAAATGGTCGTACAAACACACAGTAACTTCGAGGGACACGCCCTGCTCGCCGCGAAGCGGCGTCTAGCGGAATCGGCCGAAGGCCGAAGACGCTATCCGCCGCTCTCTCTCCCTAAATCCAGAAAGTGCAGGCCTCTACGTTCGAGGGCGTAGCCAAACTATACTGGCCGACGCGGCTCTCGATTGATGTCGGCTGTTTATTATAGATTGGTAACATTTTATATTATTCTGTTCGTCTCAACGCGAGGAAACAAAATGAATATTTATATAAATTTCGTGAAAGTTGGAATTGAACGAATGTTATCGGGGTTTCCAAGGACGAATATATGCCTATTCGGTTTTCGAGAGACTATAACTGTGTCGCTCCTCCGAAATCGAAAAAAAATATAAACTTGGTGTGCGGAGCACACGGACGAATGCTCGCAAAAATTAGTCCTTACCAATCCGTAAAAATACTTTTCGCGAGTCACATCCTAACCGCGTCAACCCCCTAACTACAGGTGGATAGAAAACAATAAACTTTTGACAAATAAATTAGCTTCTCGATTCTTATGCCTAAATGGAAGTTACACTCAGGGCTTACAACCCCTTATTGGATGGGTCTTTAGCCCAAATTGAAATTGTATTCGGGGCCTACGGTCCCTCACTGTATGCCGCCTCATTTCTTGTTTCAGATTTCGAGTTTTGTAGAATTGTCATTCTTTAAAAACTCTGAACCGAAACTGCTCTTCGTTGAAAAACCTTCGTACTTTTTAGTAAACACTTCATTATAAGTAACACGGCGCAGCCGTGTCCAGCGACGCGAAGCGGCGCTAGTCTGCTACTCTTATAAAATCCCACTGGTATGGGCTGCGCAAAAAGGGGGCGTGGCCTGTCAAAAAATTTGAGGATTTTTTTTGAGGATTATTTTTTGCCATTTTCGAATGCTTATAACTTTGCTCAAACTCAATATTTTTGAAAAATTCTTTTTTCTTCCATTTTGAAATCTCTCTGCGCTTCTGTCGAATATTTGAACACGGTGATTGGTTGAGTTTGAGCTTAGCTATGAGCAGGAAAGCAAGAGCCATCCTTTTTTTGAGAAATCTACAGAAAAATTTGGTCTTCCCCTCTTTTTTCATCAATTTCGCCATGATTTTTTTGCTTATTTCTCGACGAATATCGAGAACTTTTAAGCAATTTATATATCAAAAAATGCGCAAAAAAATTACAAAGAGAAACATATAAGTTTTGTTATTTTTGTATCGAAAATTTCCATAAAAAATCGCAAAAAACTTTTTCTACAGGATTTTTTATTTTTTCACCAAAACCTAAATTTTCCAAAATTGTCAATTTTGAACTTTTTTCAAAATTCTTTTTTGCATCCATTAGATAATTTTACGCTGAATTCAAAAATCTATACAATTTTTCAGAACTCCGATTATGAGCCGAGCTATGACCAATTATAGCTGGCTTTATTTCAGAGGCATCGGGTTTTTTGTTTTATGTGATTTTTGTATCTATTTTTATATCAATCGATTCTAAATCATCTTTTCTATTGTTATCATTATAGAAAACTGAGCAAAACGCCTTTTCTGCGCATTTCTGAGCTCATTAGCAATGCACACGACATCGCAGTGCGCGCGCGTTCTTGTTGAAAGATTGTGGGGAAGAGGAGACATGAGAAGGAAAAAAGCGCCGACCGCAGTCATGTCACTACCGTTCCTTCCTCCCCTTCACGTCGACACCTGTGGTGTAGTGGTAGTGGTGCAGATACCGTGAGAGAAGAGTCACGGGTTCGATGCCGTGTCTGTCCATTTGTTTTTTTATTTTTTCATGAAGTCCGGGAATGCCTTACAGAAGCGCGTAAGTTGCGTGTGGGATGAAGTTTGAATGCGATTTCGATTTCGACCGGAGGCCCACCTATTGACGGGCCGTAAACCCACCCAGTGAGGGGCCGTAGGCTCCGAGTCCGATGAATTAATTGGCAATATTTTATTATTAGAAACGCAGCGTTTTTGTACATATGCGCGGTACGCGCATCAGATTGCGTTTGGATAAAATGGAATAGAAAATGAATGAAAAAGTCGTTGTAGGTGCGAAGCACCTGCAACGACTTTTTCATTCATTTTCTATTTCATTTTATCGAAGGCTACAACGGCGAACTGATTGTTTATTCATTTCAGCTTAAGATTTCCAGTGCAGTAGTAGAGGTTAAGCCACAGTTTTCGAAATATCTTGAACAATAACTGTTCTTTTTAAAACCTTCATACTTTTGAGTAATCACACTCCAATAAGTAACACGGCGCAGCCGTGTCTAGCGACGCAAAGCGTCGCTAGTCCTTAGTCTTTTCAAAAGTTTCTACAGTATCCTTAGCCTTCTCAAAAAATTCTACTGTACTTCAAAAACCCAAAATTCCAGGTCCTCTGCTGCGGCGCATGCAAAATGTTCTTCCGTCGAGTGCTCTTCATGAAAAACGTGGACCCCTGTCGTCGTGGAGGCAACTGTACCCGAAAATGTCGATTTTGCCGTTTCAAAAAATGCATCGAAGCCGGAATGACCTACACGCCATCTGAGAATCTAATGGATATGAAGAACACGGACTCTCTATCCGCTTTAATTTTCAATCTATCCCATCAAGAGTCTCATCGGGAGTTTCAGCTAACAAACTGTCTTTTCGATGGAGATCCTACTGTAGCGGAGTTGGCACTGACTCATGGACCCCTTAGATTCCGCCCAAGGCCTTTAAATTATCCAATGGATCTCGGAGAGTGGGTTTTCATAACAGGAATCACATCGTTGGATTATTTGAAGGTGAGAGCCAAAAAACAATCCCAGACGTTTTTTAAGCGTTGAAAAAAAAACCTATAGTCTTGAGAAAGAATCGAACTAGGGTCGTTAGATCGGCAACCATCCCTGTTACCCATTGCGCTTTGGCCTAGTGGCGCAACCGGTAAGAGGGCGGGGTGGGATGTGGAAGGTCCCAAGTTCGATTCTTTCTCATGACCATAGGTTTTCTTATGCGCTGAAAACGTTTTTGCTGATCGTTCCGAGGTTTCAAATCATATTTTAATCGATTTTCCAGAAATTCACTCATGTTGGAATGTTAAACGACGGCGACCGAGCGATTCTCTTGAAATTCACATTCTTCGACTTTTCAATTTTCACGGATTCGATTAGAGCACGGACTCGGAATCAAGAATATATATCGTTCCCAGATGGAACAGAAGTCATCAAAGTGGAAGTCGAGGGTGTCACCGAGCAGTTTTTGAATGGAATCCGGTGTCGACTCGCGGCGAGGGTCAATGAGTTGAGGGTCACCAGAGAGGAGTTTTTGTTACTCTCACAGGTGTTCTTTTGTAATCCGGGTGAGTTACAGTAGTCCATGGAAATCCTGAAGAGAGTTCAGTAGTCTTGTGATTCTTGCAAAATTTTCTAGTTGAGATATGTACTTCTAGGGGTTATTTTTGGGTTTCTAGAGCCTTGGTTTGAAACTTTCGCTTTCGAAACACTCGCGAAACGTCACACTTTCGAAACGTCACATCTTCGAAATGTCACGGAGCCTCTAATCCCGAAACTCTCCAAATCTGGCCGAAGATTAAAGAAGTTTTCAGAATCCTATAAACCTGTCTAGGGAAGTTAAGAAATTTCTAGGGTCTTCTGGAGGTTTCTAGAGCCTAAGAGGTATTTTTTACCAGAATGATTGGAAATTTTTGCTTTCGAAACGTCGCACTTTTAAAAAGTAACACTGTCGATATATCGCAGCGCCTTTTCTGAGCTCAAAATCCAATTTTTTGAACCTTTGAACCCTATGGTGTTTGCTATCAATTTTTCGAACTTATTTTTTGACACTTGCGAAACGTCACACTTGCGAAACGTCGCACTTTCGAAATGTAGCGGAGCTCCTAATCCTAACCCATCTTCCAGCCCTCCCAAACCTCTCCGAATCTGGCCGTGGAATCCTCAATTCCTATCAAAAAATCTACACATCCGCCCTAATGCAGTACTGTCTTTTGACCTACCCTAGGAATGGACCAACTCGATTCACAGATCTATTATCGATTTTTCAAATAATTTCGGCTACCAGAATGGATATTGCTCATCTTTTCATTCTGAATACTATGCAGAGACCGTGTCAAGGACTGAAGAAGATTTATATCTTTAGGTAGAGGCTAGAAACTACCGTAATCCATTTTATAATTGTTTTTCACTAACAATTTTGGCTAATATTTTTGATTTCCGGTTCGTCAGATTTTTTTTGTTCCTGATCTCTGATTTCGTTTTGTTGTTTCTATGGAGTCTGATATCAGAATGTGATCATTTTTCTGCTTGAAATTTTGAACTCAAAATATATTCATTTTCCTGAGATCTTGTCCACGAGGAGTACAAATAAAGTTAATTATCCATTACATCTTCAATAACCCGAATCGCATATTCTTTGGGCAATGTGGCTAATCTTGGAGCAACATAGAGCAGGTGGATATCTTTTTGTATTCTTTGTTGTCTTTCGAGTACGTCTATGATTTGAATCAGCTGAGCAAAATGGGCGGGGCCTGCAGGTCGATTTCGAAGGCAATGGTCGAATAAAGCGTCGGCGAATTTTTCACGAGCGATGGAGATGATTGATTGAGCATTGGGGGAGAGATCGGGAACGGCTGGAAAAAGGTATTTTAGAATTCTGAAGATCTAAGAATCCAAAGATCCAGGAATTCAACAGCCTAGGAATCCAAGGAGCCAGAAATTTCGGGATGCAAAAAATTCGAAACCACGAATTTCAAAACCTGAAAATTTAAGGAGCCAAAAATTTAGGGATCCAAAAGTTTCAGGATCTTTTTTTCAGGATTTAAAAATTGCAGAATTCAAAAATTTCAGGATCCCAAAATTTAAGGATATAAGAATATAAGGTCAAGTAATTGAAGGATCCGGGAATGCAGAGATCCAGAAATTCAAGAATCCAGGAATTAAAAATTCCAAAAATTTCAGGATCTAAAAATCCATGGACTCAAGAATCCAAAGACTCGAAAATTTGAGGGCTTGAAAATTCCAGGACCTAAAAATTCAAGGACCTCAAAATCCAAGGACTCAAAAATTTCAGGATCCGAAAATTTCAGGATCTAAAAATCCAAGAATCGAAAAATCCAAGGACACGAAAAATTCAAAGATTAAAAAAGTTAAGGATCGAACAATTCAAAAACTCAAAAATCCAAGGACCTAAAAATTCAAGGACCTCAAAATCAATTACTTAAAAATCCAAAGTCTCAAAAATCCCCGGACCTAAAATTCCAAGGACTCAAAAAATTCAGGATCTAAAAATCAAGGACTCAAAAATCGAAAGACTTCAAAATTCAAGGACTCAAAAATCCAAGGATTCCAAGAATCCAAAGACTCAAAAATGCAAAGTATCAAAAAGCCAAGGACTTCAAAATCCAAGGATCCAAGAATTCAAGGACCTAAAAACTCAAAACCTCAAAAGTCCAAGAACCGGAAAATCCAAGGACTTAAAAAATGACTTAAAAATCCAAGGACTCTAAATGATTCAGGTCCTGAAAATCTAATGACTTAAAAATTCAAGAACCTAAAAATTCAAGGACTCAAAAATTTAAGGATCGAACAATCCAAAAACTCAAAAATCCAAGAACTTATAAATTCAAGTCCCTAAAAATCCAGTAACTTAAAAATCCAAAGTCTCAAAAATCCACGGACCTAAAATTCCAAGGACTCAAAAAATTAGGACTTAAAAATCCGAGGAGTCGAAAATCCGAGGACTTTAAAAATCCGAGGATCCCAAGACTCCAGGAATCAAAGAACATAAAAATCCAAAGACTCAAAAACCCGAAAATCTAAGAATCCAAAATCCCAAATTTTCCCTACCTGGATTACACAAACATATCGCTTTCAGCAGTAAATATTCCACTTGTTGAATTTGACACCGTATCAATGGTGCCACGGACATCACCATAGCATCATAATGATTGCTGCTGAAAATTCGAAAATTGTCGTCAAATTCGATGCCAGGTCCGTAATTGACACTCACTCAAAATACGGTGTCGGTGATCCATCCGGTTGAATTGGTTCTTCGAATTTTTGAGCCACCGAAGAATACGATACATGAAGATTCATACAAGCCAATGTGACGTATTTGGTAAGAATTAGCTTATCTCTTGATGTCAAATTGTTGAAAAATGCAAAAGTTTTGGCGTATTCTACAGTAGTCAGCAAGTTGAAAAAGAACCATTGTTTTCTGAAAAGATGAAAGTGGGCGGAGCCTGATATCAAAAAAGCCGTACCTATCAGGACGGTGTTTGGGTGATGGCCGAGGTTCCTTTTTTGGAAGTCCAATTTTCGGAGGTCCCATTTTATGAGGTGGCAAAGGCCATCCGGACATTGGCTGTAATTTTGGGACCCTCAATTTTTTCGAAAATTTCATGACTTACCTCATACCTATCTGCATAGGCTATCCGACTCTCTGTCTGCAGCAAAAACTCGATTCCATCAATTTCCACCCAATTCGGATTATAGGAGCATTTTCGAAATTTCTCAATTTTCGACTCCAGGTACACCAAACCGTCAATGCATTTTTGTAGACGATTCTCCAAAGTTTCAACGACTTTTATTACGTTTTTGGCTTTTCGGGGATTTAGTACTTCGACTATTTGGCAATCATCATCTGGTTCTTCTTCCTTGATTACGGTACGTTTCAGTAGTTTTTTGAAGTTTGAAGATGACGCCTCTTTTTCGTCGATTTCCATTGCTAGGGGGTTCATTCCGACGGAAATGCATTTTCGGTGACGGCATGCGCGGCACTTTAGAGGGGTTTCTGGAAGGATGGTTGGTTAAGAAATGTCTGGTTATCAAACGTCTGAGACTATGGTTACAAAATGTCTAGTTATGAAACGTCAAAAGCTTTGTTTCTTGAATGTTTGGTTTCGGAACATCCAAAACTCTAGTTTAGAAATTTCTGGTTATAAAAAGGTATGGTTTTAAAACTTCTGGTTTTAGAATGTCTTCTTATGAAACGTTCAAAACTTTGGTTTCAAAATGTCTGGTTCTGTAACTTCCAAAACTCTGGTTTCTAAACGTTTTTAAAAAGTGGAGTGTCAAAACGTCCTAGTTGCCAAATGTCCGGTTATAAAACGTCTCAAACTTCGCTATCAAAATGTCTGGTCTCAAAACTTTATGGTTGCGAAACGTCCTAGTAGTTCTAAAAAGTGATAATATATTATAGGCGGAAGTAATAACTGACAAGAGTGATGGTTCGAAAATATATGGTTATGAAACGTACAAAACTCGAGTTCTAAAACGTCTGTTTTCGAAATGTCCTAGTTGCGAAACGTCTGGTTATGAAACGTACGGTTATAAAACTTCCAAAACTCTGGTCGTGAAATATGATGGTTTTGAAATGTCTGGTTTCGAAATGTCCAGAAAATTGGTTTCGAAACGTCATGGTTGCGAAACGTCCTAGTTGTGAACAGTAATTTATGCGAAACTGGCAATTGCAATTTCAATGGTTCCAAGATTTCTTGTTTGATTTTGAAGCGTCAGCTTACGTTTTTTTTTTAAGCTTCAAAATACATGGTTGCGAAAAGTCTGGTTCTACAGTGTCTAGTTATAGAAAGTAATAGTTACGAAACGACCTAGTTGTAAAAAGTAAGGAACTCATAATTGCAAGATCAGTCCGAATTTTCAAATTTGATTTTGAAGTGTCAGTTCATGTTACGTCTGGCTTCCAAATCACTGATTATGAAATGCTCAAACTGGTTTTAAATTGTCTGGTTATAAAACATCCGGTCCAAAACGTTCGGTTACAAAACGTCCCCCCTCCCACAACTCACCTCTTTTAGTCAAATCAAAACAATCCTTATCGGCCTTGCACACGAAATTCTTCTCCGACAAGCAAGTTCTTCGAAAAAATGTCTTACATCCATTACAAGAGGCCACATCATAGTGGTATCCATTCGCAGGGTGACCACAAACTAAACATTCTGTTGGACGGGCGGTTCGTTTGGATGTTGAAGGGTTACGGTATGCTGGTATTGGAGAGTCTGGAGGCTTCAAGGCTTCAGAAACTTCAAGAGCGGATATCGAGGATTCAGAATATGTAAAGGTTTGCAGGGGGGCTCCTGGAGCATGGAAGAGGGATTCTAAGGAATCAGGGAATTTGGATTCTAGAGCTTCAAATGAAAAAGACGTCGCAGTTTCAGAGTTTTTGGAATTCTGCTTCGTGACATAATCCGAAATTGCAGACTCTTTTGGATTCTCAACGTCAATTGGCCTTGTGGAAGTTCCAGGGAGCAAAATCTGAAATTTGGAAATGCAAATTAGCTCTACGGATAACTTTTACCTCTGGTAAATCTAAATCTAACAAATCATCATAACTGGTAGACGTGGAAGCGGAGGTGTGGTTCATGAGATTACTGAAAATATGCAATTTTAGGATTTGGAAGAACAAAAAATGAGCAATAAATGAGAGATTTAAAATGAGCAATTTAGAATGAGCAATAACTGGAAATCATGAGCAAACTACTGTATTTTTAGTAAGGATGGGAATAAGGAGAGAAAGAGAAAAATCCTAAATTTGAGCCTTGATTTTGTATACGACCACACCCTCCAAAACTTGATAAGTAATCCAACAAAAAACTCAATAAAAAATTTTTTGCCAAGAAAAAAATTCCCCTCAAATGAAATCTCCAGAATCTAATTATCAAGTTTTTGACCCGATTTTTTCCGATTTTTTACTCTGACGTCACAGTCACATAGAAGGTTGGTCAATTATCTCGAACAAAAAATCTTGATTTTTTTTGAAGTACCAAGAAAACGGAAAAGTTTTCTTGACTCGGTTTTTTCCGTGTAATATTATGATTGGCAGATTTACAAGAAAAAGAACTTGAGGTTTGGACATTTCGCAACTGGTTATTTGGCAACCAGTCGTTTCGTACCTTTATGAACTAACAAGTGAGATAGTATTGTAATATAGTATCAGGTTGATCTTACGTTAGATTATCAGTTTCCCAGACATATTTAGCTTTTTTGAACTAACTTTTAGCACAACAGTCGAATTTTTGGTTGCGGAATGTCATGGTTGCGAAATGGCGTAGTTGCGAAACGTCGAAGGAACCAAAAAGTGAGACAATGGATCCAAAATTCTGTCTAACCGAGTATGAAGATTTTATCTCAATGTCCTTCACACATAGTGTAACCAACTTTTCCAATGAGACACTCTAACTTTTCTGACTTCTCGGGAACACAGTCGGAGATCTTGTTCCTTGATAGACATGAACTATCAAGATTTCTGTGAACATACATTTGAATGAGAAAGACCTCTTTTTGAATAAAAAATTTGACAGAAAAAAGTTCACAAAAAAGTTCACCGCGTTCAAAGATACAACACAGTGATTTCCGGCCAAAATGGAAAGGAAACACCACCCACAATGTGTTCAAATATTGGTTCAAATAGTATATAGATGTTTGATTGTCTGTTAGAATTTTTTTAGAAATTTGAGGTCTATCTAGGAATCTGGAAGGGTCTTGGAACTCGAAAAAAAAAATAATATTACAATTTGAAAATTTGAACATTTAGAGTTTAAAAAATCTACAAAATGGTACAAAATCTCAAAATTTTCTGAAATTTCGAAGTCCTGAATCTGCAAACCTCGAAGACTTTTAGAATTTCCAAATCCCAGAATCTGAAAATCTGAGAATCTAAAAACAAACATTTTGAATCTGACATTCTCAAAATCTTAAAGTCTCAACCTCAGAATCTTTGGACCCTTCAGAATCCTCGAAACTCAGTTAACTCAAAAATCGAGATATTTCCATCTGTTTTTGACTCAAAAGTTTCCAATTCAAAATTACCCATTTTTTTGTAAGAAAAACCACAATGAATCAGAAGATGCACCAATAAAATTGCAACTCAAAATTATCAAAATTTTCCGGGTTTTTTCATGACTTGTCTGATATCAGAATCAGATGAAAACGGAACTAGACCTTCTGAATTACGTATTAAAAAAGCGTGGAAAAAAGAATCAAAGATAGTAAAAAAAGAAAAAACTGGACGTGAGGACGTGATAGGTCATAGAAAAGTTCGTGATGTTTGGAAAACGAGAAAATTTGAAAAAAAATCTTATATTCTGGTTCAAAAACGATTCGAAATTTCTAATAATTGTTTTGTATTTTTAAAAATTCAAATTGGAATTTCATATAGAATTTAGTATAGCTTTTTTTCAGAAATTTAGAACAGATAGAAATAGCAAAAAAACCATGGTTCATCGAAACAAAGACCACACCCTCCCGCTAGCCTATATAAGAACATATAAAAAACAGCGAAAAAACACCGAAAAAATGAAAGAAACTTTTTGCACCCACATTTCCATTTTCAATTCCGATTCCACGTGTGGTGGGTGTCTGCGGTCTCTATATTATCAAAGAAAATGGAGAGAGTGTGGGAAGATGAGAGAGTGTCAGAGAAAAAGAGAAATGGAGAGAAGAAGAAGGACAAACAGGTGTACCTACAAGGTAGATGGAAGAGAGGAAGATAGAGATCGAGAGGCGGTCTGTGTTATTTGCGGACGGAGGGGTAGAAGGTCGAGAAAGGGGGGGGGGGGGTATCATGATGGTGATGATGTTGGGATTCTAAAAAAAGCTGAAACTTTCAAAATCTGAAATCAAGTTATCGAAGTTTTAGATGAGATTCAAAGTGAAGCGCATTTTCAGTTACAGTAGGTTACTTTGAGGGTCTAAAAAAGTGGTTTCCAGATATCCGATTTTCCTGAAATTTTGTGGAGGTATAGAGCAACTCAAGAACTCCATTTCTGTAGTTTAAAACTTTTTCATAGGACCATGATCCAGTGAGTTAGGCCAAGTTTACTGACATTCTCTCGAATTTCTTCTCACATTTTCAAACTACCGTCGGATAGAGCTCGCTTCTACAAGTTCATAACAATCTTCAAAATTTCAAAATCTCAATTATGAGCCGAGTTATGAGTTTTTGAAAGTGATGGTCTAAAAAGAGTTTTCTAGGCCACCAACTTCAAATGCTCATAACTCCGCTCAAAATTGACATTTTGGAATTTCAAAAAATGTTTCAAAATTGTCGCTACTAGCTCTATCAGATGGTGATTTAGAAATTATAAGTTTGTTTGAGGTGAAGTCAAACAACTTGACCTAACTAACTGGATTGTGGTCCTATGAAAAAGTTGTCAACTCAAAAATAGAGTTCTAAAGTTGCTCTATACATCCACGCAATTTTTAAAAAATCGGATATCTGGAAATCACTTTTTTAGATAATCAAATTTGACCAAGTTCAACTGGAAAAATAACCTTTTTTTTCTCAATTGAATGATTTTTTCCCAATTTTTAGAACTTTTAATGATTTTTTGCTCATTAAAACTTTCAGAAGTCAGTCAGCTGGTCATGAATTTCTCCTGCAAAAACTGGTCTTTATCTTTCCATCTCCACCTGCTCGATTTTTCCGAGAATTTAATCTAGACTGTTTTCTGCACATTCATCTGTCCACAATTTCTGGTTTTTTACCCAAAAAATATAAAAAATTATGACTAATTGTCATCTGGAGGACCCTTTACCTATAACTGTCATTCATTATATAAGCTCACTGTTTTCTATTCCAATTTATGCAATATCATTTTTAGTATTGATTTTCAAGTGTCCTAAGTATTTTAATAATCAATATCGGAATTTTTTGATTGCTCATCTTATATCGTAAGTTGTTTTTTGGACCGCGACATTTCGAAAGTGCGACATTTCGAAAGTGCGACGTTTCGAAAGTGTGACATTTCGAAAGTACGATATTTCGAAAGTACGACATTTCGAAAGTGCGACATTTCGAAAGTGTGACGTTTCGAAAGTGTGACTTTTCGAAAGTACGATATTTCGAAAATACGACATTTCGAAAGTGCGACATTTCGAAAGTGCGACGTTTCGAAAGTGTGACATTTCGAAAGTACGATATTTCGAAAGTACGACATTTCGAAAGTGCGACATTTCGAAAGTGTGACGTTTCGAAAGTGTGACTTTTCGAAAGTGCAATATTTCGAAAGTGCGACATTTCGAAAGCAAAAAATTTCACAAAAATGATTTGGAAGTTGTGCTCTCGAAATTTCGCATTTTCGAAACGTCACACTTTCGAAAAAAAAAATTTCGGAAAATCGGAATTTTATATATATATTTTTTTTGAAAATTTTCCGAAATCGGAAAAAACGAGAACTCGTTTTTCCCATTCCGACTAAGCCTGGTCCAAAACCAAAATTTCTCTTTTCCAGAGGAGTCCTTCTAGAAATCCACGTCTCCGTATTCTGGAGAGCCAACGTCCCTCTACCGATCCCCATTTTATGCTCTAACGGTCTAGCCTCTGATTTTTCGGCTGAAAATTTCCAAATTTTCGCATATCTCATGATGTTCACAGGATATTCAGCCCTATCGCTACTGATTCATAGAATGAGAGCTGCAATTTTATATCTGGAAAATTCTATGAAATTTCACAAGCTGCCTATATTTTTTCGCTATATTTTCTATTTTTTCTGCATTATTACCATAATTTTCTCATTTTTAATTAACTCGGGACTCAAAAATCAAAATGAGTACAAGCTGAAAATGGAGCTGAAATTTGGAACTTTTCCAGAACATTTTTGGTGTCAAAATTGTTGGTTTATCGTTTTCGACAGTATTATTTTTATATTATTTTTTACTTTTGCCTATAGTGCCATAGTCACTGGATTCGTTTCTGCTGGATTTTCAGCATTCGTTACTTATAAAATTTTACAATCAAAAAGTTCGAAATTATCCAAGAAAACTGCAAGTATTCAGAAGAATGTGTTATTCAGTTTATTGGCCGCGGTAAGTTACAGTAATCCTTCCCTGGAAAATTTGGTTTTCAGTTCCTTGTTCATATCATTTTTCTATTCGTACCCTTGTTGATGTATTTATCAGCTAATCTAATCTACATGGATTATCCTTGTGAGTTTTTGAACCAATTCTGACTATATTGCTCATCTTAAAGGGGTTGCTCACGCTTCATTCCTAATGATTCAAGAGCACGGTGCTGGATCTGCATTAACTTTATTGCTCACCAGTAACTTGCTACGAAAAGCATCACAACAAAGGAACTTGCGATAAAACCCAAAGAAATTACTATTCAAAACGTCAAATGAAGTTTACTTATGAAAACAAGAAAGCAAAAATATTTCGCTCCCGGGTGGGCTCGAACCACCAACCTTTCGGTTAACAGCCGAACGCGCTGCCTATTGCGCCACGGAAGCAGGCGAGAGTGAGGGGAGGGCAAGGCGTATACGAGAGTGAGGAGAGAGGGGAAATTTGCGGTGACAGGGTTGGAGGGAAAAGGAAAGAGGGGAGAAATCGGTATGATTTTTTCAATGAACTTGAACTTTCTTTCAACGTGGAGTTTTTCAAACTGAAAAAAAAAGATTCAAACGGGTTTCTCTCGATAAATCTATTTCAAAATATCACAAAATGGATGATTATGAACGATGTAAGGGCATTTATATTAAAGCGAAAAAATGAAACATTTTCCAGATGCAATTAATGGAATTTGTGAATTCGAAGACTTTCCAGAGTGTTTGGAGAATCCGATAGAGATGGAGTTGGGATGGTGCGGAGGAGTGAAGTGGTGTATGAAGCTTAAGAAAGTTGAGAATATGACCACTCACTTCCGTCCAAAAATCTACTTCAAGCACAGTTACTCAGTTTCTCAAATCAGTTTTTGGGTTCATTGCGAAATTTTGAACAAAACGAGTGAACGAATCGCGAGGCGTGGAAAACACATACAGTCCGCCTCATCATCGGTCTTCGCGGGGCATAAGTTAAAATTGTCGGAAATTCAAGAAAACTTGGACGATTGGTTGACGGATGGGGCATTCTGTATCGAGTACGGAATCGACGTGGAATCGACAAAAGGGCGCGATGGAATATGGAAGTTCAATTTTGGTGAACAGGTTTTTTACCCAAATTCGATGTTTGGAGTGTTGAGGTGGAAGTTTGAGGGTTATGAGGGTCTGGATCTAGATTTTCATTGTTGTGAACAGGTTATTTGCATTCTAAAGTGAGATTTGTCATATAATTTTTTTAGCTACTCCGTTCCCACTCTCCACTTCTCGCGCAACACTTTTCCGTCAATTCGCTGTTTTCCAAAACGATCACTGTGCGTGCTGGTATCAGTCATGACCTATTTGAGCGATGCCTCCAGATAGCGCATGGAGTCAGACTGGAAATTAAAAGTATAAGAGTTTTTCTTGTATGAAATGAACACACATTTTCAGAATATGAATGGGGAGAAATTATTAGGATTGCCGAGAAACTGAATCTCCAAAACGTGATCCGTTATATAGAGCAACAATTGATTGAACAACTAGTTTGGCCCGTTGACCAATGTTGCACAAGCTACAATCGAAAACGCTTTATGGTTAGTTTCGAATCTATCGTTGTAGTCTTTTACGTTCGTTTTTAATTTTTCAGAAACATTCGCTGGACAGAGTTCGATCCGTGAAACAATTCAAAAAGATATACGCTTCATGGAATGTAGAAAAAATGTCATCTGCAATCATGAGAATGATTATGGACAAATTCATGGAGACCGAGTTTTGAATGTTTTCTTTTTGTGCTGGAATAAAACGTTGATTTTTGCCCTTTTTTGAACTGGGCCTATGAAATGTCGTTTTTCAACGTGGGATTTCTTTTTTTTTTTTGAAACGATTCAAACTTGTCTATCGATATATCTATTTCGAAAAAGTAGTCCAAAATATCCCAGAATAATGAGAGCGAATTTTCAGCAATGTAAGGACATTCATCATGATTCGAAAAATTTATACATTTTTCAGATAAATTGAATGGAACATGTCGATTTGAAAACTTTCCCGAATGCTTGGACAATCCGACGGAGAAGGAGCTGGGATGGTGCGGAGGAGTGAAGTGGTGAGTTTAAATGTTTTGATTTTCCGTTTATTCTAATTTTCAGGTTTATGAAGCTCAAAAAAGTGAAGAATAGTGATACTCACTTCCGTCCGGAAATATACTTCAAACACGAATACGAAGATTATGAAATCGGGTTTTGGGTTCATTTCAACATTTTGAATCAGGTCGGGAGGAGCATCGCAAGTAGCGGAAAACACATAAAGCCCGCCTCATCATCGGTCTTCGCGGCGCAAAAAATGAAAATATTGAAAATTCAAGGACACTTGGACGATTGGTTGAATAATGAGGACGAATTCTGTGTCGAGTACGGAATCCACGTGGAATCGACGAAAGGGAGAGATGGAATTTGGGAGTTCAATTTTTACGAAAAAATTTTTGATTCAAAGTTGATGTTTGGAGTGTTGACGTGGAATTTTAAGATATATGGAGATCTAGATGTAGATCTTCATTGTCTTGAACAGGTTATTTGGATTCTAAAGTGAGATTTTGAGATAATTTTTTAGCTACTCCATTTTCACTCTCCACTCATCGCACAACACTTTTCCAAAAATTCGCTGTTTTCCAAAAGTATGATCACTGTGCGTGCTGGTATCAGTGATGACCTATTTGAGCGATGTCTCCAGATAGCGCATGGAGTCCGACTGAAAATTGATAGTATCAGAATTTTTCCTCTATAAAATGAACACGATCAAACACATTTTCAGAATATAATTGCGGACAATTGATGAGGACTGCCGAGAAAATGAATCTCCAAAACGTGATCCGTTATATAGAGCAACAATTGATTGAACAACTAGTTTGGCCCGTTGACCAATGTTGGCCAAGCTACAATCGAAAACGCTTCATGGTTAGTTTCGAATCTATCGTTGTAGTCTTTTACGTTCGTTCTTAATTTTTCAGAAACATTCACTGGACAGAGTTCGATCCGTGAAACAATTCAAAAAGATATACGCTTCATGGGATGTAGAAAAAATGTCATCTGCAATCATGAGAATGATTATGGACAAATTCATGGAGACCGAGTTTTGAACTTTTTCTTTTTATCTTGTTCTGGAATAAAATGTAGATTTTTGTCCTTTTTCAAAGTGAACCGGTACTTGAAAGATCGTTTTTCCACGAGGAATTTTATTGATTTATTTCCCGTTTCTGCACACTAATTCATTTCAAAATATCGCAGAATGACTGGCACACAGTGTGAGTGGCTTTTCAACAATTCTATTCAAATAACACGAACATTTTTAGATGCATTATGTGGAACATGTCGATTTGAGAACTTTCCAGAGTGTTTGAACAATCCGACGGAGATGAGGTTAGGAGCGACTTATGCAGTTGAATGGTGACTTTTTGTAATTTTTCACGTTTGATAATCTTTCATTGACAGGTACATGA
The DNA here is from genome assembly GCA_963966625.1 of Caenorhabditis zanzibari. Lineage (NCBI taxonomy): Eukaryota > Metazoa > Nematoda > Chromadorea > Rhabditida > Rhabditidae > Caenorhabditis > Caenorhabditis zanzibari. The sequence continues at coordinate 16,617,291 of OZ016472.1, read as the reverse complement.
AACTTCAAACAAATGGAACTCATTTTTGGCCTGTGATATATTTCAAGTATTGGTATCGGAGCTTTGGAGTGCAAGTGTATTTCAGCATTTGGAATCGGGAAAATAGAAGATACGAATGTAATGGAAGATACGTTTTGGAGCCTTTAGAAACGGTTCTTTATGAAAACAAAATCGAAATTTCAAAAATTCTAGAAGACTTGAATAACTGGTTGGAAAATGGAGCCATCTGTGTTAAGTATGGAATTCACGTAGAGTCTGTAAAAAATCCAAATGGAATTTGGAAGTTCAATTTTGACAATTGTCTGTTTGGTGGTAAGCTGAACCGAGATGCACTGGCATGGAAGTCGGAAAGATGGTCAATATTTAATATGCACTGTCCCAAACATCTTCTCAAATTCCATTCCTCTGTTCTGGAAGAATACTTATCGATTGACGCAGGACTATCTTTTGAGACGATTCGTTTGGACAAAAGTTACGACGAATGTGGACCATTCAGGAAATGTCTTCAAATAGCGCATGGGGTTCGACTGAAACTTACTAGTTTGTGATTTTTTTCCTGATGAAGTAACGGAAACTTTTGTTTAGGTTTTCAATGCGGAAAAATAATTGAGTTTGCCGAGAAACTGAATCTCCAAAATGTGATCCGTTATTGTGAACAGCAACTGATTGAAAGCCAAATGTGGCCGAACAGCAAATTTGGATGTTCACGATGCTCCAATCGGAAACGCTACATGGTATGTTTCAACCTTTTTCGAAGTAGTCTTTTACGTTCGCTCCGGAAATTTCAGAAACATACACTGAAAAGAGTTCAATCCTTGAAACAATTTAAAAAGCTATACTCTGACTGGAATGTACAGTACCTGTCATCAGAAATCATGCAAATGATTATGGACAAATTCATGGAGACCGAGTTTTGAACCGTTTTCTCTTTTGTGTTGTTATGAAGCTTTGGTTTTGAAAGATGTTAATTCAGGTTTGAACTTGTATCTTCTTGAAATTTTGTGAAAGTTTTGCACAAACTACTGATTGATCCCAAAATAAGATTTTTTTGTTAATCGAAAAAAGAAGAGAACCTTCGATTTCTGAAATTAAAATATCAGAACCAGGGTTGCGGATTGACGGGCCGGCCCGTCAACAGTTCTTTTCAGAGAAAAAAAATTTTGAAAAAAAAATTTTTGAACGAAGATATCAAAATTTTGCCACCATCTAGGTGGGAAATTCTTTGATCGACCTGATTTCGATAGTTTTTCCATTCAATTTGCAAAATATAGGTTGGAAGAGCCTAAAAAGCCGAAAAAAGATTTCGTTTCACTTTGAAATACTTTTTTAACATCTATTGATAACAAATATAGAATAAAAAGTCTTCAAACTAGAAAAATTCGAACTGAAATTTTTTTCAGTATGCAGACGGGCCGGCCTGGGCCGAAGATTTCCGAAAATCGGCCCGGCCCGGCCCGTCGCAACCCTGATCAGAACAAACTCAAAAAAAAAATGTGAAGATGAAATTTTCAAAGATCGCGCGGAAACTTTTGTTTGCCTAGCAACTCATTTTCTCCTCTCTTTTTTTTGCACAGAGAGAGAGCTACTGCTCTTTAGAGCATTTTTTATTATATGTACGTCAGAAATCACAAAAAAATCATACATTTGGCAGAAAACTTTCAGGTATAAAAAGATTCTCAAAAATTTTCAAAAAACATTTTTTGAACGTGGAAACTATTTTTCGGATTGAAAAATTAGACATTTTAAAATGATTTCTAATTTATTGGGCATACCAGACTTGGTGTGGTCTCAAATTTTGAATGAGCTGGATTTTAAGACTATGTAAGTTTTTTTTGTGTGGAATTTAACTTCTGGAATTTCAACATTTTTAGTCAAAACCTTCGAAAAGTTTCCAAAAGCCTTCGTGGATTCATCGATGACGTCAAACCGGACTCTCGACTTTTGGAGATTACTGTAGAGCAAAAAAATCTGGAAATTCGCTACAAAAATTCTTATCAAGAATACATTGTGCGGTATCAAAATTTTGAAGATAGAGCTATCGAAGATTTGGAACTGATTTTGAGGAATCAAAAATCTACACTGGAATCGTTTTTTATCGGGAAATCCAGCATGGAATTTTTGGAGAATTTGAAAAAGAAGATTCTAGAATCCAGAAGATCAAGATTGAAAGTTCAATAACTCATAATGGAGATTCATAATCAAGAAGAAATTATGGAAATTTTGCCTTTTTTGGACATTCTGGAATTAAGAATTTTTGATACTGAAGAGAATCCAAGAACTCTAAAAATTGATGAAATTTTTAAACTGGAGCACTGGTCAAGAATAAATGAAATTTCAATCGAAGGATGTTATGTTTCGAATCCAGACTTGAAAGTTCTCGGCAATTTTTCAACAGTTTCAGTGGATTTGAAGACGATTGAAGTTAAAGATGTCATGGAACTTAAGAGGGTCAGGATCTGAAAATCTTTGAGCCTTAAATTTAATTTTTAAAATTTCAGGTCCTCCTCCAGTCTTCAAATTTCGAAAAGTTCACTTTATTCTACACAGAATTTCAAGATCTCCAAGATTTCTTCAAAATTCTTGGACCATCAGAATCAGATTTTTGTGGTCATGTGAAATCTTGGTTCTTCGAAACTTCAAATTCAACAGATTTCATGAAACTAGATCATCTAGATTTCAAACAATCAAAGTTGATCTTTTCTCGTGTTTCTAACAACTGTTTGTAAATAAATTTGAAGTTTCATATTTCTAAAGCTCAGATCCTCTTTTTATTCATATTTCTTCTCCTCCTTTCAATCGATTTTCGACTGTTTTTCAGCCCACAAAAAAAATCCAGTGTGTGCTCATTATTTGAGCTCTTTAAAGGGCGCGGACGCCAATTAAAAAATTTTTAACTGCATAAAAAGAATTGACGTATATATTCAGATTCACGTTTGACCAATTTGAGATTTTCTCTATAGGAATCTGCTCAGTTCGGGCGTTTATTTTTGACCTATAACTTTTTTGGAGCAATTTCTCAAACTTTTCGCAAGAGAGGTTTCAGCCGAACGCGCTGCTTATTGCGCCACGGAAGCAGGCGAGAGTGAGGGGAGGGCAAGGCGTATACGAGAGTGAGGAGAGAGGGGAAATTTGCGGTGACAGGGTTGGAGGGAAAAGGGAAGAGGGGAGAAATCGGTGTGATTTTTTTCAATGAACTTGAACTTTCTTTCAACGTGGAGTTTTTCAAACTGAAAAAAAAAGATTCAAACGGGTTTCTCTCGATAAATCTATTTCAAAATATCACAAAATGGATGATTATGAACGATGTAAGGGCATTTATATTAAAGCTAAAAAGTGAAACATTTTCCAGATGCAATTAATGGAATTTGTGAATTCGAAGACTTTCCAGAGTGTTTGGAGAATCCGATAGAGATGGAGTTGGGATGGCGCGGAGGAGTGAAGTGGTGTATGAAGCTTAAGAAAGTTGAGAATATGACCACTCACTTCCGTCCAAAAATCTACTTCAAGCACAGTTACTCTGTTTCTCAAATCAGTTTTTGGGTTCAATGCGAAATTTTGAACAAAACGAGTGAACGAATCACGAGGCGTGGAAAACACATACAGTCCGCCTCATCATCGGTCTTCGCGGGGCATAAGTTAAAATTGTCGGAAATTCAAGAAAACTTGGACGATTGGTTGACGGATGGGGCATTCTGTATCGAGTACGGAATCGACGTGGAATCGACAAAAGGGCGCGATGGAATATGGAAGTTCAATTTTGGTGAACAGGTTTTTTACCCAAATTCGATGTTTGGAGTGTTGAGGTGGAAGTTTGAGGGTTATGAGGGTCTGGATCTAGATTTTCATTGTTGTGAACAGGTTATTTGCATTCTAAAGTGAGATTTGTCATATAATTTTTTTAGCTACTCCGTTCCCACTCTCCACTTCTCGCGCAACACTTTTCCGTCAATTCGCTGTTTTCCAAAACGATCACTGTGCGTGCTGGTATCAGTCATGACCTATTTGAGCAATGTCTCCAGATAGCGCATGGAGTCAGACTGGAAATTAAAAGTATTAGAATTTTTCTTGTATGAAATGAACACACATTTTCAGAATATGAATGTGGAGAAATTATTAGGATTGCCGAGAAACTGAATCTCCAAAACGTGATCCGTTATATAGAGCAACAATTGATTGAACAACTAGTTTGGCCCGTTGACCAATGTTGCACAAGCTACAATCGAAAACGCTTCATGGTTAGTTTCGAATCTATCGTTGTAGTCTTTTACGTTCGTTCTTAATTTTTCAGAAACATTCACTAAAAAGAGTTCAATCTGTGAAACAATTCAAAAAGATATACGCTTCATGGAATGTAGAAAAAATGTCATCTGCAATCATGAGAATGATTATGGACAAATTCATGGAGACCGAGTTTTGAATTTTTTCTTTTTGTGCTGGAATAAAACGTTGATTTTTGCCCTTTTTTGAACTGGGCCTATGAAATGTCGTTTTTCAACGTGGGATTTCTTTTTTTTTTTGAAACGATTCAAACTTGTCAATCGTTATATCTATTTCGAAAAAATAGTTCAACATATCCCAGAATAATGAGAGCGAATTTTCAGCAATGTAAGGGCATTCATCATGATTCGAAAAACTCATACATTTTTCAGATAAATTGAATGGAACATGTCGATTTGAAAACTTTCCCGAATGCTTGGACAATCCGACGGAGAAGGAGCTGGGATGGTGCGGAAGAGTGAAGTGGTGAGTTTTAATGTTTTGATTTTCCGTTTATTCCATTTTTCCAGGTTTATGAAGCTTCAAAAAGTGGAGAATAGGCCTACTCAGTTCCGTCCGGAAATATACTTCAAACACGAATACGAAGATTATGAAATCGGGTTTTGGGTTCATTTCAACATTTTGAATCAGGTCGGGAGGAGCATCGCAAGTAGCGGAAAACACATAAAGCCCGCCTCATCATCGGTCTTCGCGGCGCAAAAAATGAAAATATTGAAAATTCAAGGACACTTGGACGATTGGTTGAATAATGAGGACGAATTCTGTGTCGAGTACGGAATCCACGTGGAATCGACGAAAGGGAGAGATGGAATTTGGGAGTTCAATTTTTACGAAAAAATTTTTGATTCAAAGTTGATGTTTGGAGTGTTGACGTGGAATTTTAAGATATATGGAGATCTAGATGTAGATCTTCATTGTCTTGAACAGGTTATTTGGATTCTAAAGTGAGATTTTGAGATAATTTTTTAGCTACTCCATTTTCACTCTCCACTCATCGCACAACACTTTTCCAAAAATTCGCTGTTTTCCAAAAGTATGATCACTGTGCGTGCCTGTATCAGTCATGATCTATTTGAGCAATGTCTCCAGATAGCGCATGGAGTCCGACTGAAAATTGACAGTATGAGAATTTTTCCGGTACAAAATGAACACGATCAAACACATTTTCAGACTATAATTGCGGACAATTGATGAGGACTGCCGAGAAAATGAATCTCCAAAATGTGATCCGTTATATAGAGCAACAATCGATAGAACAACTATTTTGGCCTGTTGACTTATGTTGGCCAAGCTATAATCGGAAACGCTTCATGGTAAGTTTCGACTCTATTGTTGTAGTTTTTTTTACGTTCGTTAAAATCAATCTTAATTTTTCAGAAACATTCACTAAAAAGAGTTCAATCTGTGGAACAATTCAAAAAGATATACCATCGATGGAATTTACAGTACCTATCATCAGAAATCATGCAAATGATTATGGACAAATTCATGGAGACCGAGTTTTGAACTTTTTTCTTTTCATTTTTTTTGGAATAAAATGTAGATTTTGGGTTTTTAAGTGAACCGTTACTTGAAAGATCGTTTTTCCAACGTGGAATAAATGTCGAAAAAAAGAATATTTCTACTTGCCTCTCGATAAATCTATTACACAATATCACAAAATGGGAAGAATTGGTTATAGAGATTGTAAGGGAATTTATTAAGAATCGAAACAATGATACATTTTTCAGATGCTATTAGTGGAATTTGTGAATTCGAAAACTTTCCCGAATGTTTGGAAAATCCTACAGAAATAGAGTTAGAAAGGAGGAGAGAAGTGAAGTGGTGAGATTGACATAAAATTTTGAGTTTTCGTCCAAGTGTATTTCATTGTCCCAGGTTTATGAAGCTTCAAAAAGTAGAGAATATGACTACTCACTTCCGTCCGGAAATATACTTCAAACACAGCTTCGATGAAGTACAAATCGGATTTTGGGTCCATTTCAACGTCGAAACGAATACCAAAAGAAGATTTCCAAGCTACGACAAGATAATTCATCGCAGTTCAGTGCCGGTCTATTCGGCGCACACATTCGAAATTTCAAAAGTTCTAGAAAATTTTGATGAGTGGTTGACTGATGGGGCATTCTGTGTCGAGTACGGAATCCATGTGGAATCAAAGAAAATGGCAAGTGCACGAAAAAATTAGAAAAGAGAATATTGAACTCAGAGAGCGCTATTCAATCCAAACTTTTCATAAACTTTTTTAAAACTGCGAAAAGTAGCGATTTTCAGTTTAATGTTTTATTTCTGGGTGAAATTGAGCATGCTTAGTCTAAAACGTGTTTTTTCTCTTTTTAACAATTGTTTCTTAGTTTGAAATCAAATAAATGGTGCACAACTGAGAAACTAGTATCATCCAGTTTTCAACTGTATCGAGAAACGCGTCAATAAAATGATTTTAAAAATCAAATTTTAAGAACCATTTGGGTCGAGTCTGGAATTTTCATTTCAACAACAGGGCATTCGTGGAAAACATAGGCAAGTTAAAATTGAAATATGATATCAACAAGAATAGAACACTTTACTGTTCTAAACAGGTAATCTGAATTCGAAGAAAAAAGTGCACATATACATTTTCAGCTTCTCCTCTTCCACTCTCCATTTCTATCGGACATTTTACCCGACTATTCGATTACCTCTAGATATGCAGTTTATCTCGATTCCGCGTTTCACAATACAGGAGATCTTGAGAGATGTCTTCAAATCGCACATGGGGCTCGATTGAGATATGAAGGTGACACTTTAGAAATTATCTGGAAAACAAACTTTCTTTTCAGACCACCGACCTAGCGCAACAATTGAGATTGCCGAAGCGTTGAACCTTCAAAATGTGATTCGTTATTGTGAACAGCAACTGATTGAAAAGCAAATTTGGCCCGCCATCCTAAACAAAATAGCTTCAATCGGAAACGCTACATGTTAAGTTTCAACTTCACCAATGGAGTTTTTTTTTCTGTTAATTGGGATTTTTTCAGAAACATTCACTGAAAAGAGTTCAATCTGTGGGACAATTCAAACAGATATATACTCGATGGAAGTTGCAGTTCATGCCATCTGAAATCATGCAAATGATTATGGACAAATTCATGGAGACCGAATTTTGAACTTTTTCTTTTTTATTTGTTTTGGAATAAAACGTCGATTTTTTTCGTTTTTTAAAGTAAACCGGTACTTTTTGGGAGGTCGTTTTCTCCACGTGTATTTTCTCAAACTGAAATAAAGATTCTCGCCTAAGTCTATTCCACAATATCACAAAATGGTGAGAATGCATTATGAACAATGTAAGAGTCTTCAGAATCAAGAGAAAATATTGAAACATTTTTCAGATGAATTGAATGGAACATGTCGATTTGAGAACTTTCCAGAATGTTTGGAAAATCCGATAGAGAAAGAGTTGGGATGGAGCGGAAGAGTGAAGTGGCGAGTTTTAAACGTTTGATTTTCCCTTTATTCCATTTTTCCAGGTTTATGAAGCTTCAGAAAGTGAAGAATAGTGATACTCACTTCCGTCCGGAAATATACTTCAAACACCATTTCACTGACTTTCAAATCGGATTTTGGGTTCATTTCAACATTTTAAATGGAGTCGGGAGGAGAATTGCAAGTAGCGGAAAACACATTAAGCCCGCCTCATCATCGGTCTTCGCGGCGCAAAAATTGGAAATATCGAAAATTCAAGAAAACTTGGACGATTGGTTGTATAGTGATGATTTCTGTATAGAGTACGGAATCCACGTGGAATCGACGAAAGGCAGAGATGGAATTTGGGAGTTCAATTTTTACGATAAATTTTTCAATTCAAGTTTGAAGTTTGGAGTGACGTGGAAATTTGATAATAGAGAACCAGATCTTTATTGTTCTAAACAGGTGATTCGGATTCTGAAATGAATTTTTTCATTTTAATTTTTTAGCTGCTCCATTTCCACTCTCCACTCCTCGCAAAACTCTTTTCCAACGATTCGCTGTTTTCCAAAAGTATGTTCACTTTGCGTGCTGAAACCAGTAGTTTCCTATTTGAGCAATGTCTCCAAATAGCGCATGGAGTCCGACTGAACCTTGATAGTATGAGCATTTTTCCTTGAAAAAGTGCTTTTTTTTACGAACGCATTTTCAGAATCTGAATTGGGAGGAATTATTAAGATTGCCGAAAAGTTGGACCTTCAAAATGTGATCCGTTATTGTGAACAGTATCTGATTGAAGAGCAAATTTGGCCCAGTGCCGTTTATTGGCGAGGCTACAATCGGGAACGCTACATAGTAAGTTTCATTTTTTGCCTTTTAGATTCTTTCGGGAATTTTCAGAAACATACACTGAAAAGAGTTCAATCCGCGGAACAATTCAAAAAGGTATACGCTTCATGGGATGTAGAAAAAATGTCATCTGAAATTATGAAAATGATTATGGACAAATTCATGGAGACCGAGTTTTGACCTTTTTTTATTTTGTTTTGGAATAAAACGTCGTTTTTACTACTTTTTTGCGGCGACAGGGGTAAGAAGAATTGGAAAAATAGACTTGAACGTGGGACTTTTTTTTTCAAATATGAAACGTTTTCATGAAGTTTCGTAATATTTAGAAGTTACATATTAATTTAGGCTTCGAAAAGATGGCAAGGAAGGAATATGAACAATGTAAGCTATGAGTTCTTGTTCATCCAAGTATCGAAACATTTTCAGATGCCATGAACGGAATTTGTCGATTCGAAAACTTTCCCGAATGTTTAGAATATCCGATAGAGATGGAGTTGGGACGGAGCGGAGATATAAGATGGTCAGTTTTGAGACTTTGAAGTTTTTCAGTTTCAAAATTTTCCAGTCTAAATTTTGACATAGTTTTTGGTTTCAGGTCCATGAAACTCTGTAAAAACGAAACGCACTTCCAACCCAAATTCAATTTCGAACACGAAAGTGAAAGCGTTCAAATCGGTCTTCAAGTCCATTTCAATATTCGGAATCGAAGAAAACGCGATTATTATTCTACCAAAAAGTTGGTTGCGTCATCCGCTTTCAAATTATCTCGGAAGGGTCTGGAGCTTTCGGAAGTGCTCGAAAACTTTAACAATTGGCTGTGGGATGGGCGGATGGTGGTGGAGTATGGAATTCATGTGGAATCAGTGAAATTTAACAACGAGAACATGTGGAAGTTCAACTTCGAAGCGAACCTGTTTACGAATAGGAATCATGAAGAGTTGATTTTTGAGTTTGACCAAGTTCACGAGTCTAGCTTTCATTGTTCAAAACAACTTGTCAAATTCCATTCAGCGATTTTGACAGAACAGTTGTCGAATAATGTGGAATTGCCCGTGAATAAAATAGGTTTGGATGGTAACTACAACAAACGCATTTTTGATAAATGCCTTCAAGTCGCGCATGGTGTTCGACTGAAATTATGTGGTAAGACAGTTGTTTTTTTCTTGAAATAGCTTCTGAATAACTGTCAGCTTATGAGTGTGAAGACGTCGTTGGGCTTGCCAAAAAATTGAATCTTCAAAATGTGATCCGTTATTGTGAACAGCAACTAATTGAACAGCTAATTTGGCCTGTCGATGCACCTGTTCAATGTCACGATTGGAAATGGTACATGGTGAGTTTTGAAAAAAAATTGATTTAACTATTTTAAAATTTCCAGAAACATTCACTGAAAAGAGTTCATTGTTTGAAGCAGTTCCACTATATATACATTGACTTGGAAATACCGCACATGTCATCTGAAATCATGAGAATGGTTATGGACAAATTCATGCAGATCGAGTTCTGAACTTTTTTAAAATTTTGTTTTGGAATAAAACGTCGCTAATTTTTTAAGATAATCAGTTTTTGAAAAGTCGGTTTTCCAACGTGGAGTTTCTTTTCAAATCAAAAAGATCCCAACTTCTTTCTCGGTAAATCTATTTCACAATTTTAGAGAACAGTGAGAATGCATTATAAACAATGTAAGGGCATTCACAACCATTCGAAAAATTGAAGCGATTTTCAGATGAATTGAATGGAGTATGTCGATTTGAGAACTTTCCCGAATTTTTGGACAATCCGATAGAGAAGGAGTTGGGATGGTGCGGAGGAGAGTATTGGTGAGTTTTTGAATTTTTCGCACAATTTTATTCCATTTTCCCAGGTTTATGGAGCTCAAAAAAGTGAAGAATAGTGATACTCTCTTCCGTCCGGAAATATACTTCGAGCACAGTTACGGAGATAATGAAATTGGATTTTGGGTTTATTTTAACATTTTGAATCAGGCCGGGAGGAGAATCGCAAGTAGCGGAAAACACATAAAGCCCGCGTCATCATCGGTCTTCGCGGCGCACAAATTGGAAATATCGAAAATTCAAGAAAACTTGGACAATTGGTGGACGGATGGGGCCTTCTGTGTCGAGTACGGAATTCATGTGGAATCGACGAAAGGCAGAAATGGTATTTGGGAGTTTGATTTTGATGACAAACTGTTTGATCCAAAGCCGAAGTCTGAAATGTTGACGTGGACGCTTAATAGTTATGTGGACACAGATCTTTATTGTTCTAAACAGGTGGTTCGGATTCTAGAGTGAAACGTTTCATATGTTTTTTTTAGCTAATCCGTTTTCATTCTCCACTCCTCGCAAAACAGTTTTTCAACGATTCGATGTTTTCTGCAAATTCAATCTCAATCAAAGTGAATGCATGTTTCGATAAGTTCCGTTTTGAGCGATGTCTTCAAATCGCGCATGGAGTTCGACTGAAACTGTCAGGTTTGTGAATGTTTACTGTGTAAAATGACGAACACATTTTCAGTATATGACTGTGGTGAAATTACTAAGATTGCCGAAAAGTTGGACCTTCAAAATGTGATCCGTTATTGCGAACAGCAACTGATTGAACAGCAAGTTTGGCCCCTTGACGTTCATTGGCCAAACTATCAAAAACGCTTAATGGTTAGTTTGACGATTAACCAATTTGTTACTTGTAGAAAGAAGCCTTGAGATTTTATAAGTATCTGTTTTTCAGCAGCATTCGCTGAAAAGGGTTCAATCTGTGGAAGAATTCAAAAAGATTTATAATAAATGGGACATTTAAAAAAAATAGTGATGGATACTTTTGTGAAATTCAAATTTTGATTTTAAAGAGGTTGAACAATAGAAGGACATGACCCTCTATTAGAGGTTAACGTTATTTATTTTTCAGCAACATTCGTTGAAAAGAGTTCAAACTTTGGAACAATTCAAAAAGATTTACCATCAAGGGATGTTACTTTACATGTCGTCTGAAATCATGAGAATGATTATGGACAAATTCATGGAGACCGAGTTTTGAACTCTTTTTTTGCTGGAATAAAGTTTTGGTTTTGATTAGGGACAACAACGATTTTTTCAAACTCAACCATTTTTTACACTTTTTATATCAAAATGTTCGCAAAAAAATTCTAAGTACTCTCCTAAAATTTCAAGAGAAACGCTTCGCTAGGAGCCGAGTAAAAAGCATTTGAAAATCGCAAAAATCAGCGATTTTCTCTTGGGGGGGAAAATTTATAGAGAGGCGGCCGCCGACCGGAGGCGAACAGCCACCGCGCGTGCGGCGTTCGAATGCGTAACCCACTCGGCTAAAGGGGGCAAGTCGTCGCGCGAATGACAATGCATTGATGAAAAAGCGCTGCCGACCGCAGTGATATTCCCTATTAATGCAACATTTTTTAATGAAAATCATGATATTTTTGAAACAAAAAGCGTTATTACAAAAAAGAGGGAACAGGTACAGGTTAACTCAAACATGTATCTAGTGGCAAATTTTCCGTAGAATCTGAATATGTAATAAAAAGGAGAGAAGCGAACCAGCATTGCAGTCAAAATTAGCAAAAAGTGCAAATTTTCAGAAACATGTCACCTTTGAATGCGTTTTTTTGTAGCTCAAACTTGTCCAAATGTCTTCAAATTGCATATCTGAGCAGTCATAGAGTTTATCAAAATATTTTGATTTTAAAAACATCGGGTCATCGCTGAAAAAAATTCACAATTTTTGCTCGAAGTTTGATAGATTACTGCAAAAAAGAGGGAACTGCTAGCCAAACTTGGCTTATTGCATCTTATTTACCATCTAAAAAAGTATTTAGAACAATCATAAAAAGGAGAGAAGCGAACTTTTATTACCCTCTTCCGACCAAATTTCTCATGTCGATTACAGTTTTTCACAAAAATTATGTAAATTATCGATATTTTAATACAAATGCTATACGATCAGACTCAACCTAGCGGAGAGATTATCTATAAGAGATCCAAAGAATATTTTCCTATTTCCACCCTCATTCTTTTGATGTATACTATTTTATACACTATTTCCCCATATACTTTCTTCGATATACTATTTTTTTTAAACTTATCCTCATTATCATTATCATTCACACTTATTTCCATTCACGTTCAATAAACGTATTACATAATAATACACCATTCGATCCTACGTGTTTTTTTATATAACGAGACCAAATTTCATAAAAATCGGTCCATCCAGTCTCGAGTTCTACGCCTTCAAACATGCCAGATACCCCCCAAGAGAAAAAAATTAGGCTCCGCCCCCTCGCGTTGCGGTGCCTAGTTTTGATGTTTTGTTTTCTGCAAAATGTCCATGATTCTTTTTTGATTGTGCGTTTCCATGATGAGTTCTTAAACATTTAGTAAGGATCTTCTGCATTCTAGAATCTTCTTTTTCAAAGCTTTCAAAAATTCCATTCTGGATTTTCCGATCAAAAAAATTTCAGTGTAGATTTCTGATTCCTCAAAATCAGTTCCATATATTCGATAGCTATAGAGAAAAACTCAGTTTTTTGGTACTTCACAATGTATTCTTGATGAGCATTTTTTAGCTAATTTCCAGATTTTTTGGCTTTACAGTAATCTCCGAAAGTCGATAATCTGGCTAGACGTCATCGATGAATCCACGAAGTGGTTTGGAGACTTTCGAATGTTTTGGGTGGAAATTAAAAACTCTCGGGACCCCATTTTTGTTAATCTCATTTTTTTCATTTAGTCGATACAAAAAATTCGGTACATCAATTAAACTTTTTTTTGAAATTAAAAAAATCTGAACAAACTCAAAAAAATATGAAGAAAAATTTTCAAAGATCGCGCGGAAACTTTTGTTTGCCTAGCAACTCGTTTTCTCCTCTTTTTTCTCTCTCACATGAGAGCTACTGCTCTTTAGAGCATTTTTTATTATATGTGCGTCAGAAATCACAAAAAAATCATACATTTGGCAGAAAACTTTCAGGTATAAAAAGATCCTCAAAAATTTTCAAAAAACATTTTTTGAACGTGGAAACTATTTTTCGGATTGAAAAATTAGACATTTTCAAATGATTTCTAATTTATTGAGCATGCCAGACTTGGTGTGGTCTCAAATTTTGAATGAGCTGGATTTCAAAACGATGTGAGTTTTTTTTTGTTGGGATTTTGAAATTTGAAATCTCAACATTTTTAGTCAAAATCTTCGAAAAGTTTCCAAAAGCCTTCGTGGATTCATCGATGACGTCAAACCGGACTCTCGACTTTTGGAGATTACTGTAGAACCAAAAAATCTGGAAATTCGCTACAAAAATTCTTATCAAGAATACATTGTGCAGTATCAAAATTTTGAAGATAGAGCTATCGAAGATTTGGAACTGATTTTGAGGAATCAAAAATCTACATTGGAATCGTTTTTTATCGGGAAATCCAGCATGGAATTTTTGGAGAATTTGAAAAAGAAGATTCTAGAATCCAGAAGATCAAGATTGAAAGTTCAAGAACTCATAATGGAGACTCATAATCAAGAAGAAATTATGGAAATTTTGCCTTTTTTGGACATTCTGGAATTGAGAATTTTTGATACTGAAGAGAATCCAAGAACACTAAAAATTGATGTGATTTCCAATTTGGAGCACTGGTCAAAAATAAAAGAAATTTCAATCGAAGGATGTTTTATTTCGAATTTAGATCTGAAAAGTTTTGAAAATTTTCAAAAAGTTTCAGTGGATTTGAAGACGATTGAAGTTAAAGATGTCATGGAACTTAAGAGGGTCAGAATCTGAAAATCTTTGAGCCTTAAATTTAGTTTTTAAAATTTCAGGTCCTCCTCCAGTCTCCTAATTTCGAAAAGTTCACTTTATTCTACACAGAATTTCAAGATCTCCAAGATTTCTTCAAAATTCTTGGACCATCAGAATCAGATTTTTGTGGTCATAAGGAAAGTTGGTTCTTCGAAATTCCAAATTCTAAAGATTTTTTGAAATTAGATCATCTAGATTTCAAGCAATCAAAGTTGATATTTTCTCGTGTTTCTAACAACTTTTTATGAATAAATTATTGAATTTTGAATAAAGTCTTTCTACTTCTACTTTTGATTAATTTTTGGCTGTTGTTCAGTCCATAACAAAAAATTCACTATGTGCTCATTATTTGAGCTCTTTAAACAAATAACGAGCAGTCGAACTATATCTTCTAACGTTCTTTCACAATACAAGTTAACTATATGTGAGCCAAATACAAATAAAAAAAATATTAAAATTTTATTGCAACTCAATAAATTCAAAGCTCGATCTCCATGAATTTGTCCATGATCATTTTCATGGCTTCAGATGGTATTTGTCCTAAATCCCATGAACCGTATATCTTTTTGAATTGTTCCACGGATTGAACTCTTTTCAGTGTATGTTTCTGAAAATTCCCGAACGAACGTAAAAGACAAAAAAATCGAAACTTACCATGTAGCGTTTTCGATCGAAACTTGGCCGATATGTGTCATAGGGCCAAATTTTCTTTTCAATCAGTTGCTGTTCACAATAACGGGTCACATTTTGAAGGTCCAACTTTTCGGCAATCTTAATAATTCCTCCCCAATCAGAATCTGAAAATGCGTTCGTGATTTTACACAGTAAACATTCCCAAACCTGGCAGTTTCAGTCGGACTCCATGCGCTATTTGAAGACATTTTTCGACATGATTATAGTTATACTCGGAATCGACCACAATCATTTTGCCGGAAAAAATTGAATGGCAGGGAACATTTTCTGATAGAACAGAAGAATGGAAACTGAGAAGCTGAAAAATTATATGAAAATATTTACCTATATGAAACCGAAAATACCTGCTTCGAACAATGAAGGTCGCCATGAATATCATCGTCAAATTTCAAGGTAAACATGTCAGCTTTAGAATTCGGATCGAACATTTTGTTTTTGAAGTTAAATGCCCAGATTCTATTATTTCTTATCGATTCCACGTGAATCCCGTATTCGACACGCAATCCCCCATCCGTCAACCAATCGTCCAAGTCTTCTAGAACTTTCGAAGTTTGCAACTTGATACTCGGTGTGGCCGAAAATGAACGAGTCGCGATGCGTTTTTGGTAGCTTGCAAACTTTATTCCGGCTGTATTCAAAACTTTGAAATGGGAGTAAAAACAGATAATAATTTCAGCAACGTTGTCTTTGAAGTACATTTTCGGACAGAAGTAATCATTCGTCACGTTTTCTAGACTCATGTACCTGAAAACATCTGTAAGGTCTTCAGAAATCGAATGCAAACACACCATCTCACTCCACCATTCCGTCCCAAAAACACCTCCGTTTCTTGGTTCAAACACTCTGGAAAGTTTTCGAATCGGCAAACCCCTTGTAATGCATCTGAACGTTTTTTCAAATGTATATAAATAAAAAGATAATCACTTACATTGTGTTTTACGCGGCATAGCCATTCTGCGATATTATGAAATAGTTTATTCAATAGAATAATCTTTTTTGATTTGAAAAAAAACACGTTGGAAGAACGACCTTTTGAAAAACTTAGTTCACTTGAAACAAGGTAAAAAAACAGTATTTTATTGCAGAACGATAAAGAAAAATGAAGAGTTCAAAACTCGGTCTCCATGAATTTGTCAATAATCATTTGCATGATTTCAGATGGTATTTTTCCTACATCCCATCTATCGTATATCTTTTTGAATTGTTCCACGGATTGAACTCTTTTCAGTGTATGTTTCTGAAAATTCCCGAACGAACGTAAAAGACTACGTTGAGTTGAAATTTACCATGTAGCGTTTCCGATTGTGCTCTCGCCAATAAACGGCAATGGGCCAAATTTGCTGTTCAATCAATTGTTGCTCACAATAACGGACCACATTTTGAAGGTCCAACTTTTCGGCAATCTTAATAATTTCTCCACATTCAGATTCTGAAAATGCGTTCGTGAAAAAAAAACACTTTTTCGAGGAAAAATGCTCATACTATCAAGGTTCAGTCGGACTCCATGCGCTATTTGAAGACATCGCTCAAAACCGATATTACCGATATTATCACTCAGAATAATTTTATTTTTAGAATACATCGAATCACTGATAAATTGTTTCGCGAGAAGTGGAGAGTGGAAATGAAGCAGCTAAACAATAATATGAAAAATTTCACTTCAGAATCCGAACCACCTGTTTAGAACAATAAAGCACTGCATCCCGATCATCAAACTTCCACGTCAACACTTCAAACTTCGACTTTGGAGTGAGAAATTTTTCATTAAAATTGAATTCCCAAATTTCATTTCTGCCTTTCGTCGATTCCACGTGAATTCCGTACTCGATACAGAATTCGTTACCAACAAACCAATCGTCAAAGTTTTCTTGAACTTCCGCTATTTCTAATTTTTGGGCGGCAAAGACCGATGATGACGCGGGCTTTATGTGTTTACCGCTGCTTCTAAATCTTGTTCCATTTTCTTTGAAAATGTTGAAATGAATCCAAAATCCGATTTGAAAGTCAGGGAAATGGTGTTTGAAATAGATTTCCGGACGGAAGTGAGTAGTCATGTTTTGAACTTTCTGGAGCTTCATAAACCACTTCACTCTTCCGCACCATCCCAACTCTATCTCAATGGGATTTTCCAAGCATTCAGGAAAGTTTTCAAATCGACATACTCCATTCAATTTATCTGAAAAATGTTGGAATTTTTATCTTGATTTTGAAGACTCTTACAGTGTTCATGATGCAGTCTCAGCATTTTGTGATATTGTGAAATGGATGTATCGAGAGATAAGTTGGAATGTTTTTTTTTCTTTGAGAAAGATATTCCACGTTGGAAAAACGACCTTTAAAAAAGAAAGAAAAGTTTATTCCAAAACAAAATAAAGTTCAAAACTCGGTCTCCATGAATTTGTCCATAATCATTTTCATGATTTCACAAGACATTCGTTCTATGTTCCATTTATCACCAATCTTTTTGAATTGTTCCACAGATTGGACTCTTTTCAGTGAGTGTTTCTGTAAAATTTAGAAAATACTACATTGATAGTGTTGAAATTTACCATGAAGCGTTTCAGATTGAAGCATGGCCAATAAACGGTAGTCGGTCAGCTTTGCCTTTCAATTAGTTGCTGTTCACAATAACGGATCACATTTTGAAGGTTCAACTTTTCGGCAAACTCAATTACTTTCCCACAGTCATAATCTAAACAAATGTTTTCATTAATTGATCAAGGAAGTATTCTCATACTATCAAGTTTCAGTCGAACCCCGTGCGCGATTTGAAGACATTCGGATACGCTGTACCTTCCGTCCAAACGAATAGTCTCCAAAGAGATTCCTGCGCCAATCGATAAGTGTGGTTCCAGTACAGAGGAATGGAATTTGAGAAGATGTTTGGGACAATGAAGCAACGATTGCCACTGTTCAAACTTCCATGCCAGTGCATCCCGGTTCCCCTGTGCATCAAACATCGCCTGATCGAAACAGAATTCCCAAATACCACTCGGGTGTTTCAACGATTCGATGTGGATTCCATACTCTACCACAAATGCTCCATCCGACAACCAATAATTTCGATTTTCTAGAACTTTCGAAATTTCAAGTTCTTTTTCAGAGAGCACTGGTTTCAAACGCTGCATAATGTGCTTCCCATCACATGCGTATTGGGTTAGTGAAATATTCCGAATGTTAAAATGTATTCGGACACTGAAGCAAGTGAAGTTATCCTTGAAATATATCTCAGGTCGGCAATGAGTTCCATTTTTTCGGAGCTTCATAAACCTGAAGTATTAATTTCAGAAAACCGAAGTTCGCAAAAATTACCATTCAGCTCCACCAGTCCGTCCTAACTCCATCTCCATCGGATTGTCCAAACATTCCGGAAAGTTTTCGAGTCGACATATTCCATTTAATGCATCTAAACTTTTTTTGGCTCTTTCCGGTTTAAGTGGTCCTATGAAAAATTCTCGGTCCCGAAAATAAGACTGGTCCCATGTTGGGACCGATGGTCCAATGATGGGTCCTAAGGTCCCATGACGGAAGAGTGGTCCCATCATGAAACCAATGGTCCCAAAATTATTAAGCTGGTCCCATCATCGGACCGTCGGTCCCAAAACAATAGGGAAGTACCCAACTGACTTTATAAGAAAAATAACAGTCTCTTTTGCAATATGGGCCCAGTCTCCAAGGGTACAATGAAAAAGGGTACAACGGGCTTTTAGGGTACATTGACTCAAGTGGTACAATGACTCTTGGGGTACAATCAGGTAGTCGGCTCATAGGGTACATCTGGTCGAGTCTCAAAGGGTACATTGAGGAAATGCTCAAAGGGTACAATAATTGGCTCGTAGGGTACAATAAAATGAACTGTTTCTCTGTAGATACAATCAGTTTTATTTCTTGTTTTTGGACTTTTTTCCTGTTTTTTCATGTTTATAGCTGAAGAACAGTCTTAAGAACAATTTTTCACTTCTGTATTGGCGACAAATGGTCCCAAACTTTCAGGCTTAGTAAAATCCTAGAAAGTCTCGAAACAGATGTTGTAACCTCAACCGGTGCGAAAGTTTGTAGTTAGTATTTAGCATTATTTTTGAGATCTTTGCTAAGCCTGAATGGGAATGGTTCACATCATTGAAGCCCTTTCTCTAACAATTGTGAGGCTACTCTTTGTTCTCAAGACTGTTCTTCAGCAATAAAGGCGATTTTTGCTCCAAAACTGCTGTTATTTGAATCAGTTTATATAGAGACATGAAAAAACAGGAAAAAAGTTCAAAAAAAAGAAATAAAACTGACTATACGTGCAGAGAAACAGATAATTTTATTGTACCCTATGAGCCAATTATTGTACCCTTTGAGCATTTCCTCAATGTACCCTTTGAGACTCGACCAGATGTACCCTATGAGCTGATTGTACCCCAAGAGTCATTGTACCACTTGAGTCAATGTACCCTAAAAGCCCGTTGTACCCTTTTTCATTGTACCCTTGGAGACTGGGCCTGCAATATGGCCTAAAAAATGATGGTGCTACGAAAATAGGTAGCAAGTTAAAGTTGTGATTGCATTTGCAGGTAAAGAAAAATGTATTCTACTCTCATTTTGAATAGAGGCTTAGGAAAATTAAGAAGGATTGTCGGATATTTTTGGCATTTTTTTTGAACTGTTACTTCCAGTAGTTTATAATGAAAAATTAAATAATTCTTAGTTTGTACTACTCTAGAAACACTGGGCATCGGTCTACACATTATATATAGGTTTTGGGACCATCGGTCCGGTGATGTTACCGATTTAATAAGTTTGGGACCATCGGTCCCATCATCGGACCGATGGACCCATTTGGGACCGATGTTTCCTCTGTGGGACCGTGGGTCCCATCATGGGACCACAGGTCCCAACGTGGAACCAGCGATTTTTGTATGGGACCGAGAATTTCTCATAGGACCATTAAAACCGGAAAGAGCCATTTTTTTTTATGTTTGGGATAAAGTTGATGCTGATACCACTTACACTGTTTATAATAAGTTAATCCCATTCTGTGGTAATGGGAAATAAACAAGTTTTGAGCGTTCTAGAGTTCCACGGAATGAGTGAAAAAACACTGTTTTTAAATACATGCCATGTTGGAATATTGACCTTTCAAAGAAAGCAAGAAAAACGACGTTTTATATTACTAAAAAAGAAAAAAAGTTCAAAACTCGGTCTCCATGAATTTGTCCATAATCATTCTCATGGTTTCAGATGACAAACACGGTACATCCCGCTCATCGTACAGTGCTGGCCATAATTCTATCAATTTTTGGTTTTTTGACCATAACATTTTTTTGAGAAAAGGTACGTCCGTAAAATTTTGGCACAACATTTTCAGCCTAATCAGCCACATGTTTGCCAATTTTCATGCGGATATCTGAAAAATGGATGATTTTGTGAGCGAAATGGTGATTTGGCCAAAAAGTTGATTTTCAGATATTTTCAGTAGAACAGTCATATCTTAACAGAAACAAGGTTTATTGTAGCAATTTATGGTGGAAATAATTCTCAAAGCCTAGTACTTGATTGCGAACCTTTTCCCATCAATAACCGCCTCCGTCTTCTGAAGATTGAGTCGATCAAAGTATCGGTTGTTGACATGGAAAGGTGATTCCATTCCAGTGGCTGTTGGGAGAATTTTTCATCCGTATTTTTAACTTTCCTGGCTTCCAAACGTCAGACGATGTGTTCCCATAGATATTTAAGCGGATTTTAGTTTGGGCATTATCTTGGAGACTCCATAGAGTTGACTCGGAGACTCCTGAACGAATCTTCCAGCAGAGAATAACTGTAGTTAACGGACTTTTTTCTTAAATTGAGAAAGAATAACTAATGTTTCGGGTTATTTTCTAGTTGAAAAAGACTTTCAAGACCCATAGCATTTAGATGCGTTACGATTTTCCATTCCAGAATGCCATTATAGACAGAGAGATCCATGATTTCAACCGTGGTCGGAAGAACGTCGATTTCTATTGTTGGGGAGTGATAGAATTCAATGGATTTGAAGATCTATGGTTACCAGATATGATGCTTATTACCAATCACCGATCGTGAAACAGTAGGTCTCTGATGCTATCAAATTCCATCGCTCCCCAACAATAGAAATCGACGTTCTTCCGACCACGGTTGAAATCATGGATCTCTCTGTCTATAATGGCATTCTGGAATGGAAAATCGTAACGCATCTAAATGCTATGGGTCTTGAAAGTCTTTTTCAACTAGAAAATAACCCGAAACATTAGTTATTCTTTCTCAATTTAAGAAAAAAGTCCGTTAACTACAGTTATTCTCTACTGGAAGATTCGTTCAGGAGTCTCCGAGTCAACTCTATGGAGTCTCCAAGATAATGCCCAAACTAAAATCCGCTTAAATATCTATGGGAACACATCGTCTGACGTTTGGAAGCCAGGAAAGTTAAAAATACGGATGAAAAATTCGCCCAACAGCCACTGGAATGGAATCACCTTTCCATGTCAACAACCGATACTTTGATCGACTCAATCTTCAGAAGACGGAGGCGGTTATTGATGGGAAAAGGTTCGCAATCAAGTACTAGGCTTTGAGAATTATTTCCACCATAAATTGCTACAATAAACCTTGTTTCTGTTAAGATATGACTGTTCTACTGAAAATATCTGAAAATCAACTTTTTGGCCAAATCACCATTTCGCTCACAAAATCATCCATTTTTCAGATATCCGCATGAAAATTGGCAAACATGTGGCTGATTAGGCTGAAAATGTTGTGCCAAAATTTTACGGACGTACCTTTTCTCAAAAAAATGTTATGGTCAAAAAACCAAAAATTGATAGAATTATGGCCAGCACTGTATACCTTTTTGAATTGTTCCAATGATTGAACTCTTTTCAGTGAGTGTTGCTAAAAAATAGATAATTGTAAAGTCTCAACGCTTAATTCTACAAGAAACAAATTGGTTAATCGTCAAACTAACCATGTAGCGTTTCCGATCGAAACTTGGCCGAAATACGTCAAGGGGCCAAACTTGCTGTTCAATCAGTTGCTGTTCACAATAACGGATCACATTTTGAAGGTCCAACTTTTCGGCAACCTCAATAACTTCTTCATAGTCATATACTGAAAATGTGTTCGTCATTTTACCCAGTAAACATTCACAAACCTGACAGTTTCAGTCGGACTCCGTGCGCGATTTGAAGGCATTGCTCGAAACGGAGCTTACAAGCATTCACATTGATTGAATTTCCAGAAAACATAGAATCGTTAAAAAACTGTTTTGCGAGGAGTGGAGAATGGAAACGGATTAGCTGAAAAATAATATGAAACGTTTCACTCTAGAATCCGAACCACCTGTTTAGAACAATAAAGATCTGTGTCCACATAACTATTAAGCGTCCACGTCAACATTTCAGACTTCGGCTTTGGATCAAACAGTTTGTCATAAAAATTGAACTCCCAAATTTCGTCTCTGTCTTTCGTCGATTCCACATGAATTCCGTACTCGACACAGAATGCCCCATCCGTCAACCAATTGTCCAAGTTTTCTTGAATTTTCGATATTTCCAATTTGTGCGCCGAGAAGACCGATGATGACGCGGGCTTCATGAATTTTCCACTACTTGCAATTCTCCTCCCGACTCCATTTAAAATGTTGAAACGAACCCAAAACCCGATTTGAAAGCCAGGGAAATGGTGTTTGAAGTATATTTCCGGACGGAAGTGAGTATCACTATTCTTCACTTTTTTGAGCTTCATAAACCTGGGAAAATGGAAGAAAATTGTGCGAAAAATTAAAAAAACTCACCAATCCCCTCCTCCGCACAATCCCAGCTCATTCTCTATCAGATTGTCCAAGCATTCGGGAAAGTTTTCAAAGCGACATACTCCATTCAATTTATCTGGAATATGTTTCAATTTTTTGAATGATGATGAATGCCCTTACATTGTTCATAATGCATTCTCACTGTTCTGTAATATTGTGAAATAAATTTATCGAGAGAGAAGTTGAAATTTTTTTTTGGAGAAAGAAGCTCCACGTTGAAAAACCGATCCTTCAAAAACTGATGCATTTCAAAAAAGAAAGAAAAGTTCATTCCAAAACAAAATAAAGTTCAAAACTCGGTCTCCATGAATTTGTTCATAATCATTCTCATGATTTCAGACGACATGTAAAGTAACATCCCTTGATGGTAAATCTTTTTGAATTGTTCCAAAGTTTGAACTCTTTTCAACGAATGTTGCTGAAAAATAAATAACGCTAACCTCTAATAGAGGGTCATGTACTTCTATTGTTCAACCTCTTTAAAATCAAAATTCAAAGTTCACAAAAGTATCCATCACTAATTTTTGAGAAGCAACTCGTGAAGTATTTCGTATTGATCCTAGTCTATTTTTGACTAGGAATCGATTGAAACTACTTTCAGATGCACAAGAATTTGAGAAAGTGCTCTTTTCGGGCTCACTTGGGTGTCCTTCTAATAGAGGTTTTACGGTACTTGTAAAATCTCAAAGTTACTTCCTATAAATAACAAATTCGTTAATCGTCAGACTCACCATGAAGCGTTTCCGATTGTAACACTTTGAAAATACTTCATAGGGCCAAATTTGATGTTCAATCAGTTGCTGCTCACAATAACGGATCACATTTTGAAGGTCCAACTTTTCGGCAATCTCAATAAATTCTCCATAGTCATATACTGAAAATGTGTTCGTGATTTTACACAGTAAACATTCACAAACCTGAAAGTTTCAGTCGGACTCCATGCGCGATTTGAAGACATTTCTCAAAACGGATACTACCGATATCATCCCTTAGAATGATCTGATTTCTGGAATACACCGAATCATTGAAAAAGTGTTGCGCGAGGAGTGGAGAATGGAAATGGAGCAGCTAAAAAATATTATGAAAAATTTCACTCCAGAATCCACATTACCTGTTTAGAAGAATAAAGTACTTCATTCCAATCATCAAACTTCCACGTCGACACTTTGGACTTCACCTTTAGATCAAACACGGTGATTTTCTCGCTAAATTTTTAGTGACAAAACTGAGAGAGAGCAGCTGACAAATGAGCGAACAGAACATAAATTTTTCTCTAAAAATTTGTGGTGTTAGGCGACGGCCCTCTAGTCCCCCGGCCGTAAAAATCGGTGGCCGACACTTTCTAGTCCCCGGTCTCACTAGGGAATGGTTAGTAGTCGATATGGAGTTATAGGTCGCGACCTATATCATTGGAAAGCTTAACTCTTGAAACTTCGTTTGGTGCTTTTTATTTTTGCGTCCTGAATCTGTGAGCCAAGTTATGCGTGTTTTAAGGTCAACCCTCAGTTCATTTTCAGTTGAATTTAGCACTGGATTTTCTCTATATTTCCCTATATTTCACGTCAACTGTTTTTGTTTTTGAAAGTTCAAAATCCAGTGCTAAATTCAACTAAAAAATGAACTAAGGATTGACCTTAAAACACGCATAACTTGGCTCACAGATTTAGGACGCAAAAATAAAAAGCACCAAACGAAGTTTCAAGAGTTAAGCTTTCCAATGATATAGGTCGCGACAAATAATTCCATATCGACTACTAACCATTCCCTAGTCAGTGTTATTTTCTCTCCCATCAATTTTTTGATCCGTTAAACAAGTTTGCTGGCCGCAGGAAGTTTTATTACGCCCTTGTAGCGAAAAAATCACCGTGTCAAATAGTGTGTCACCAAAATTGAACTTCCATATGCCATCGCGCCCTTTCGTCGATTCCACGTGGATTCCGTACTCGACACAGAATGCCCCACTCGTCAACCAATCGTCCAAGTTTTCTTGAATTTTCGAGATTTCCAATTTTTGCGCCGCGTAGACCGACGATGAGACGAACAGGATGTGCTTTCCACTACTTGCTATTCTATCTTCGGTTTTATTCAAAATGTTGAAATGAACCCAAAATCCGATTCGAAAGTCAGGGAAATGGTGTTTGAAGTATATTTCCGGACGGAAGTGAGTATCACTATTCTTCACTTTTTTTAGCTTCATAAACCTGAAAATTAGAATAAACTTGTGCGAAAATTTCAAAAACTCACCAATGCCCTCCTCCGCACCATCCCAACTCCATCTCAATTGGATTGTCCAAACATTCGGGAAAGTTTTCAAAGCGACATACTCCATTCAATTTATCTAAAAATTGCTTCTTTTTTTAAATTGATTCTGAAGATTCTTACATTGTTCATAATGCATTCTCAATGTTCTGTAATATTGTGAAATAGATTTATCGAGAAAGAGACAAGTTGGAATCTTTTTTATTTGAGAAAGAAATTCCACGTTGAAAAAACGACATTTCAAAGGCTCAGTTCGAAAAAAAGGAAAAAACGACGTCTTATTCCAAAACAAAATAAAGTTCAAAACTCGGTTTCCATGAATTTGTTCATAATCATTCTCATGATTTCAGACGACATGTAAAGTAACATCCCTTGATGGTAAATCTTTTTGAATTGTTCCAAAGTTTGAACTCTTTTCAGCGAATGTTGCTGAAAAATAAATACTTGTAAAATCTCAAAGTTACTTCCTACAAGTAACAAATTCGTTAATCGTCAAACTCATCATGAAGCGTTTCCGATTGTAGCAATGTGCAAATACTTCAGGGGGCCAAATTTGGTTTTCAATCAGATACTGTTCACAATAACGGATCACATTTTGGAGGTTCACTAGGGAATGGTCAGAACGGGAGGTGGGATTTTACTTTGAGTGATACACCATTCGAAAGAGAAAGAAATTTCATTCACAAATCAGTTTTCAATTTTTGCCACGGACATCAGAGAATCGAGAAATTCCAGTCCGAAGTTTGTGTGCTAAAACGGCATTTTTAGCATGTTTTTGAGTCTCTCCTCTCACAAAATCGCAACAAAATCGACACTCTTTTTCTTGGCAAAGTCAATCACTTTTCCACAGTCATGATCTGAACGAATGCTTTCATTAATTCATCAAGGATACATTCACAAACTAGTAAGATTCAGTCGAACACCATGCGTGATTTGAAGACATTGCCAAAGGAAATGAGATAGGCCTTCACTGTTTTCCAAACGAATCGTCTCCAAAGAGATATCGATAAGCGTTGCTCCAGAAGAGAGGAATGGAATTCGAGAAGATGTTTGGGACAATGAAACTTCGTCAATCTGTTAAACTCCCATTCCAGTCGATCTCGGTAAAGCTTACCACCAAGCATATCATTTTTAAAATTGAATCGCCAAATTCCATTCCCAAGTTTTACAGAATCTACATGGATTCCATACTCAACACAAATGGCTCCACGTTTCAACCAATCATCCAAGTTTTCTTCAATTCTCGAAATTTCGATTTTGTTTCTAAAGAGAACTGGCTCTAAAGGCTCCACAACGTGTCTTCCATTACATTCGTTTTTTCTGCTTCCTCGATTCCAAATGCGGAAATACACTTGCACTCCGAGCCAATTGGAACTCTTGAAATATATCGCAGGTCAAAAATGAGTTCCATTTGTTTGAAGTTTCATGAGCCTGTAAATGAAAAATTGGAAAACCTGAAAGATTACAAAAGTTACCATTCAACTCCACCAGTCCGTTTTAACTCCATCTCCATCGGATTGTTCAAACATTCGGGAAAGTTTTCGAATCGACATATTCCATGCAATGCATCTAAAAAATTTAAGTGTTTTGAGTAGAACTGATGAAAAATCACTCACACTTCGTTTTAACCATTCTGCGATGTTTTGAAATGAATTAGTGGAGAGAAAAATTCGGATTTTTCTTGTAAGACTGTTGTAAGAAGTTCCACGTTGGAAAAATGCCCTCTCAAAAACTAGTTCACTAAAAAAATTAGCGACGTTTTATTCCACAACAAAATAAAGCGAAAAAGTTCAAAATTCAATCTCCATGAATTTGTCCATAATCATATGCATGATTTCTGATGACATGTAATCCAACTTGTGAACGTTGTAAGTCTTTTTGAATTGTTCCACAGATTGAACTCTTTTCAGCGAATGTTGCTGAAAAAGAGGTACTTGCAAAGTCTCAACGCTTAATTCTACAAGTAACAAATTCGTTAATCGTCAAACTCACCATGAACCGGTTCCGATTGTAGCTTGGCCAATATACGTCACGGGGCCATATTTGCTGTTCAATTAGTTGCTGTTCACAATAACGAATCACATTTTGAAGGTCCAACTTTTCGGCAATCTTAATAATTTCTCCACATTCAAGTACTGAAAATGTGGTTGTGACTTTACACAATAAAAATTCACAAACGCGAAAATTTCAGTCGGACTCCATGCGCGATTTGAAGACATTGCTCAAAACACAATTTACTGAAACAAGCATTCACATTAATTGAATTTCCAGAAAACATCGAATCGTTGAAAAACTGTTTCGCGAGGAGTGGAGAATGGAAACGAATTAGCTAAAAAATAATATGAAAAGTGTCACTTCAGAATCCGAACCACCTGTTTAGAACAATGAAGATCTGTGTCCACACAACTATCAAGCGTCCACGTCAACAATTCAGACTTCGGCTTTGGATCAAACAGTTTGTCATAAAAATTGAACTTCCAAATTTCATTTTGGTCTTTATTCGATTCCACGTGGATTCCGTACTCGACACAGAATGCCCCATCCGTCAACCAATTGTCCAAGTTTTCTTGAATTTTCGATATTTCCAATTTGTGCGCCGCGAAGACCGATGATGACGCGGGCTTCATGAATTTTCCACTACTTGCAATTCTCCTCCCGACTCCATTTAAAATGTTGAAACGAACCCAAAATCCGATTTGAAAGTCAGTGAAATGGTGTTTGAAGTATATTTCCGGGCGGAAGCGAGTATCACTATTCTTCACTTTGTTGAGCTTCATAAACCTGGAAAAATGGAAAAAAATTGTGCGAAAAATTCAAAAACTCACCAATCCCCTCCTCCGCACCATCCCAGCTCCTTCTCCATCGGATTGTCCAAACATTCGGGAAAGTTTTCAAATCGACATATTCCACTCAATTTATCTGAAAATTGCGTCTATTTTTCGATTGGTTCTGAAGACTCTTACATTGTTTATAGTGCATTCTCCCTATTCGGTGAAATTGTGAAATAGATTCATCGAGAGAGATAAGTTCAAATCTTTTTTTTGTTTGAGAAAAACTTCCACGTTGGGAAAACAACCTTTCAAATACTGGTTCACTTAAAAAATATAAAAATGAATACATTTTTTCACCATCTTTTATTCTCCAACGATATTCCGTTAGGACACGAAAAATAGAATGTAAAAGAAGAATTCCATGATTACAGATTACATAAGACAGTTCCAATTGGACTTGAATTCAATATCAAAAAGTGAAAAGCAAAACGAAATTTCAGAACAAAATGCAATGCTGAATAGTATATTTATTCTCATTATCTACAGTATACAATTGAATTCCACATATTTAACAAGTCTTGCACGTCGTCGAACAATACTGCTTCTTTTGTGCATACGTGTAGAGCTCGCTCTCACAAAATCCATTCGCCGCCCATGTCGCACAAGCCGCTGTTGTATCCGGCTTTGTACAATCTCCAATTGGGTCCCCAATAAGAATAGGTATTTTGGTGGTCGGAGCCGTTAAGCAGAATCCGCAAACATTTGGACAATCTTGCTCAATAATTGATCTCCAGACCGGGGATTGGCATTGTGGCTGTTCGAGGGCGGCGCAGGGGAGACGGGGGACTGGAAGGTTTATATTATTTTAAAACTGAGATTTCGAGGATTATGAATATGTAACTTACTTCAGGGTAGGCAAGCTGTGACTCAAGTTATGGCCTTTCAAAGTTGCCGCGTGCAACCGACGGCAACATTTTTTCTTAGTGCGATTCTCCTTTTTTTCATGGAGGTTTTTTATATTGAAATTTATATCAAAATGTAGCTCTAGATAAATTCTACATCTTGATATAAATTTCCATATAAAATAGTTAATGTACAAGGTTTCTATAAAGCGTCAAAGTTTACTCGCTCAACTACCGTTATACAAAATTTCTCAGCTCCCAAGCTTTGCCAACAAATAACATTTACATATTTAAAATTCTCACATTTTAAACTTTAAAATAATATAAAAACCTACACAAAGAGTTTTCACAATTGAAAGCAGGTGTCAAGCAACAAAATCCGCAAGTTTTGGCGCAGTTTTCAATCGCTGACGACTTGAAAGCTTGAGCGTCTGGACTCCAGATATCAGGTGCATTATAGCACCGTAACGGTCTAGGGGCGGAGTTTCCAGTCTGAGGATGACCGGATCCAGGGGTTACTTCTGGATATAGTGCCTCACAAATTTCATCGAGTTGCTTGTTAGAGCAAGCGGTGGCGGAGTAGGTGTACTTGCCCTGAATTGAAGACATAGTAAAAATCCTCATAAAAATAGGGTGAAAGTACCGTAATCCAATTACCTGCGCCGAACACGACAAGTCACCCACAATAACAGCTAGAGAATTCGAAATGAAAAACAGAGCCAAAAATGAAAGTTGAGCCAACATATTGAAACGAAGTTAGCCTCACTGTAAGGGGTTTTTAAACGGCTCCGTTTTCGAGGTATGACCAAATTTGAACAGGTGCTTTGAGGGTGTCAATTCCTATTGGGGAATTGACTTTTGATACGCTAAAAAGTTGGGGTTGATTGTTTGATTAGCTGGGGGAAGGAGATTGTGGATTTAGTCTAGTTTTGGTTTTCGAAAAATTCCAAGAAAATAGGACCACGGTTGTAGTTGCGAAATCCTGCAGTTGCGAAACGTCGTAGTTGCGAAGTCGATGTAAATTGCGAATAATCATAATTGAGTAATGTCCGGTTATGAGTGGTATAGTTGCGAAATCTCCGGTTGCATAGCGTCGTAGTTGCGAAAAATCACTGTTGCCAAACGTCGTAGTTGCGATATCGACTTGAGTTGCGAAATATCTGACTAGGAAATTTCAATTGCGAAACTGCAAAATCAACTTTTTGCAAATAATCATAGTTACGTAACGTCCGGTTGCGAACTACCGTAGTTGGGAAATATAGAAGTTCCAAAACAGAACAAGACGTTTCTCAACTAGTCATTTCGCAATTTCATCTTCTTAAAATAAAACCATTTCATGATATGAAAGACAAATTTATTTCAAGTTGGTCAGTCTTGGAACAATTGCATGAATAATATATTTCAGAATAACAAATCTACCGTACTACTCCCAAAACAACAGAAAAAAATTAACAAATTTTGCAAGTGGTCGCACAGTACTGTCTCCACATATTCTTGTAGAAATCATTTGTACAGAATCCATTGGCAGCCCATGCGGCACAACTGGACGATGTATTTGGTGGATAAGTAGTACAAGCAGGTGAATTCGATGGATTCGATGGATTAGCTGTTCCAGTGCATCTTTGACATGTTCTCTTGCAGTTCTGATTCACGAACTCTTGAAGTCCTACTGTAGTACACATGTATGGTTGACACTCGGGCACTGCATCAACACATCCTCCGACATTACAGAATCCACATGCAGATGGACAGTCTTGGGCGATGATCTCACGATAAACTGGAGAGAGGCATTGAGATGGAAGAATGGTGGCACAGTTGAGACGAGGGACTGGAAATGAGGATTACTGTAGGGGTACTGTAGATGGGATGACTAACATGGAACATTGGAACAGTTGTAAGCCGAAGTGGCACAGCAGAGACCACAGGTTTTTGGGCAATTGTTGATAGCTGCTTTCTTGATTCCTTCATCAACAGATCCTCCATTTGGACTGGTACTGTAACAGGTGAATGGGCGGGGTGCAGAATTACCGGCTGCTGGAAGGCCAGCATTTGGAGCTGTTTCTTTGTAGAAAACTGCACATGAAGAGTCGGCGAGGTTGTTGACGCAAGCGGTAGCAGTCGAGGTGTACACTCCCTGGAATTATACATTCTGGATTACTGTAAGTGAACTCGAAGTCTCTAGATTACTATAGAACCGCTCTCTCGAGTTACTGTAGCTTAAAATCAGGTTACTGTAACCGAGAATTGAATCACTTACCCCAGAAGTACAGGAGAGGTCGTCAACGATGACAGCGATAGTGGTGGAAGTGGTGAGAGCAAGGATAGTCAGGATGGAGAAAATCATTGTTGATTGATGATGTTTTCAGAATGTTTGGGAGGCTTTTTATACCTAAAAAATTTTCATGTTTCTTCTCGAAAATAAAACTTTTTTGTTTGAACACCTTTAATGTTTCCTGTTCACTTGATCTAGGGAAGGATACTGTAATTATGACTTTTTGTGGATTTAGCTGGAAATGACAAAAAAAAGGTGGGTGTTGATCAGGAAGAGGTCATGGTAGGATGTATGTAGTTTGGAATGAAAATGGAAGGTAAAAAAGTAAAAATCAGAGAAATAATGTATACTAAATTGCTTTAAAAGTCTGAAAAAAAAGAAAAAAAAGTTTGACCCCTTCTGGAATCGAACCCGGGAGGGCAAGTTTTGTAGTCTGTCACCTTACCAACTGCGCCATCGGGGCCCCAATGACCGATGGGGAAGCTCCCGAATTGGACGGGTAACTCCCGTTTTCGTCGGGTAACTCCCGTTTGTGACCCGCGGGGGCGATATGGGCAGCTCCCATTCCCCTCCCGTTTAGCTCCCGTTGAGCCCCCGCTCAGCCCCCGCTCAACCCCCGTATAGCTCCCGTTTAGCTCCCGTTTACATCCCAAAACGAACACTCATTATAGCGTTAACATGTTTACTATCACTAAAAGGTACATGTGAAATACATACATAATACATACATACATAGAAAAACTTGAAACTACTAAAAAATTAAGAAAAGAAAAAGAAAATTGACATTTTAGTTTCGTCATGCTCACAGCGGTCGTATTGTTGTAATTTTCCTGTTCTTTCCGACTTTCGACCAGCCATAGATTTACCAAACTTTCTGAAAGATTACACTTTTGACAGCTTCCAATTAGATTAATTAACTTACATTTCATTTTTCATTATCCATTCAGTTTCTTTTCAACCTTATTCTGAGAGCAAATGGAAGAAAAAAATGGAAGAACGGAAAAATAATACATTAGAAATGAAAAAAAAACTGTTTTCTTGCCTTCCACAAACAAGTTGTGTCAGTGGCCCTCCTGGCCTTTCCCATGTAGCTCCCGAGTAGCCCCCATATAGGTCCCGTTAGCCTCCCAACATTTCCCACATACAGTGGCGAAAAATGGTGAGTACCCCTTTGTATCTTAGTGAATAACTTTGCTCAAACAAGTCCAATCTTCTTGAAAATTTGCATGTTTGTAGCCGAAGAGTCTGTGAGTAATACCTATAGTTTTTTGAAAATCAAAATTTGCTCAGGGCTCCAGAATTCCACATGTTGTAGACGTGACTTGAAAATCCAAAACAAAACTTTTTCTCTTGTGATTAAATTTTTTCCATTCGTATCAAAAAATGTTGCTAATTGATCAAATAGACACCACAAAAAATTTGGTCCGATTTGAATGATCGGCTCCGGAAATATTGACGTCCGAGCACAAAATGATATGTTTTGTTCATTGACCGTATCAACGCTAAAAATAGTTCTAGGAGTCTCAAATTTTGGGAAAACATGTATTTTGAGATGCTCTACAAAATGGAAAAAATAAATTTTAATTTTGAGCAAAAAATTTTTTCTCGATGTACTGACCCCATTCCGTCCAAATGAGCCCCATGCTTCGAGAAAAAATTTTTTGCTCAAAATTGAAATTTATTTTTTCCATTTTGTAGAGCAACTCAAAATACATGTTTTCCCAAAATATGAGACTCCTATGAAAATTTTCAGCGTTGATACGGTCAATGAACAAAACATATCATTTTGTGCTCGGACGTCAATATTTCCGGAGCCGATCATTCAAATCAAACCAAATTATTTGTGGTGTCTATTTGATCAATTAGCAACATTTTTTGATACGAATGGAAAAAATTAAATCACAAGAGAAAAAGTTTTGTTTTGGGTTTTCAAGTCACGTCTACAACATGTGGAATTCTGGAGCCCTGAGCAAATTTTGATTTTCAAAAAACTATAGGTATTACTCACAGACTCTTCGGCTACAAACATGCAAATATTCAAGAAGATTGGACTTGTTTGAGCAAAGTTATTCACTAAGATTCAAAGGGGTACTCACCATTTTTCGCCACTGTATCCCCCACAGAGGCCCCGCGTGTATGGGAGGGAACCGGGGATTACCCGATTCCCGAGTAGGCCCCACATAGCCCCCGAAACGGGTAACAAACGGGAAACTCCCATTATCAGCGGGTAACTCCCATAATCAACGGGTAACTCCCGTTTCCGACGGGTAACTCCCATTTTCTATGGGTAACTCCCGCTTGCTGCGGGTAACTCCCATATACAAGCCACATACCCCCCCCCCCCCCCAACCTGCTCCCCAGAATTCTCTGAGGCCTTTCCGTTGGTGTCGGATAGCTCAACAGGTAAGTAAGTCTGACTTTGGTTCTAACGCTCGCAAGTTCGATTCCTCGACATTGAAAATGTTTTTTGAATATTTTGTCTATGATTCTTACAGTATTCCAGTAGGTACTGTACCTTGTTGTTACCTCAATTTTGCCATTTTTCCTATGCCTGTTATGGTAGTCCAGAAACTACAGTATCTTCAAAATCCTAACTACACACATTTCCCCCAAATAAATTGACCTCATTTTTGATCAACACCCACTTTTTTGTCATTTCCAGCTAAATCCACAAAAGTTATCCTTCCCTAGATCAAGTTTGTACAGGAAATATTAAAGGTGTTCAAACAAAAAAGTTTATTTTCGAGAAGAAACATGAACATTTTCCCTGGGTATAAAAAGGCTCCCAATCATTCTGAAAACATCATCAATCAACAATGATTTTCTCCATTCTGACTATCCTCGCCTTCACCACATCCACCACCATCGCTGTCATCGTTGACGACCTCTCCTGTACTTCTGGGGTAAGTGGTTACAGTAACCCAATTCCTAGCTACAGTAACCCGAGAGAGCGGTTCTACAGTAATCTAGAAACTTCGAGTTTAAATCCAGTATAATAATTCCAGGGAGTCTACACCTCGACTGCCACCGCTTGCGCCAACAACCTCGCCGACTCTGCATGCGCAGTTTTCTACAAAGAAACAGCTCCAAATGCTGGCCTTCCAGCAGCCGGTAACTCTGCACCCCGCCCATTCACCTGTTACAGTACCAGCCCAAATGGCGGATCTGTCGATGAAGGAATTAAGAAAGCCGCTATCAACAATTGCCCAAAAACTTGTGGTCTCTGCTGTGCCACTTCTGCTTACAACTGTTCCAATGTTCCATGTTAGTCATCCCATCTACAGTACCCCTACAGTAATCCTCATTTCCAGTCCCTCGTCTCAACTGTGCCACCATTCTTCCATCTCAATGCCTCTCTCCAGTTTATCGTGAGATCATCGCCCAAGACTGTCCATCTGCATGTGGATTCTGTAATGTCGGAGGATTTGTTGATGCAGTGCCCGAGTGTCAACCATACATGTGTACTACAGTAGGACTTCAAGAGTTCGTGAATGAAAACTGCAAGAGAACATGTCAAAGATGCACTGGTACCACTAATCCATCGAATCCACCTGCATGCACTACCTATCCACCAAATACATCGTCCAGTTGTGCCGCATGGGCTGCCAATGGATTCTGTACAAATGATTTCTACAAGAATATGTGGAGACAGTATTGTGCGACCACTTGCAAAATTTGTTAATTTTGATGTTGTTTTGGGAGTAGTACGGTAGATTTGTTATTCTGAAATACAGTATAAATACAATTGTTCCAAGAGTGACCAACTTGAAATAAATTTGTCTTTCGTATCATGAAATGGTTTTATTTTAAGAAAATGAAGTTGCGAAATGGCTTTTTGCGAAACGTCGCGTTGTATTATGGCATTTCAATGCTAGGCGACCACAACGTTTTGCAACCGGACATTTCGTAACTGGACTTGTCGAAACTTTGACATTTTTTGAGAAGAACGAAAATTTGAAATTTGAGATAAAATAATCCCGAAATTTTGAATTTCCAAACTTTTCCATACATTTTTTTCACTTTCTCACTTATTACAACCATGACTAATTTTTGTATGTGACAAAACTCATGTCTTTTTTCCTATTCAATTTATTATTTTTAGGTTCGTGGGAATCTATTCTGACCAGAACCAAAGTTTACTTTTTTTCAGACAAGGAAATACGTACCTCTGTTTATCCAATGAACCGGAATCGTAATATCCGGTGAGAGATTTTTCTATTTTTTCTAGTCTACCCATGTCTTATGATGTACCCATTATGAGCCCGAGCATGAAACAAAATGACCTCGTTAAGATTTTTTCAGCTTTTTTGGAAGAACAGACTAGAAAATTTCATTTTTGACTTTTAAGACCAGTGTGTCGTCCCGGGACAAAGATCCCGGGAATCCCGGGATTTGAAATTTTTTTTTTGTCCCGGGTTATCCCGGGTCGGGATTTTCCCGGGATCACGTGACCCCGGGATCCCGGGATCCCGGGATTTGAGAAATGATATCCCGGGTCCCGGAATGACGCAATCCCGGGATTCCGCTTTTTTTTCTAAAAATATCCCGGGATATCCCGTGATTTTATGGCTTTTTTTGGAGTTTTTCCCCGATCTATGTGGATTCAGTCAGAACCCACGATTTTTTTGTGCTAAAAACACGCAATTTCGCTGAAAAACTCAACGTGGTATTTTTTTTTCAAATCCCGGGATTTCATCATCCTAGAGTCCCGGGATGAATCCCGGGATGAAAAATTCAAAACACGTAATCCCGGGTTATCCCGGGAAATTAAAATTTCAAATTTCAAAATATCCCGGGATATCCCCGGATTTTCGTCCCGGGGCGACACACTGTTTAAGACCTCGAAAATTGCTTTGTTTCGCTTATTTTTTGGTTCAAAACTAATTTTTTTCAACCGTTTTTTTGACAGTATAGGTTTTTTAAATTTTCTATCGTATTCCCTCTAAAACTCAAATTTCCAGACCCTAAAATGCCGTCCCTTGAGCTCTCCGGGGTCCTCGTCAAAATTGAATTTGCCTTCAGCTTCCTCGCCAACTTCTCCCTCATCTACCTTACCGTATTCCACGTCAAAAAAGTATACGGTACCTATAAAAAAATGGTCCTTATTTTTGCAACCATTGGTATCTTATTCTCTGCCCTCGAAATCTTATCAAGACCATTTGCTCACAACTACAACCATTTTATAATCTTTTTCAGTCTAAACGATTCAATTGAATCTCAAAAACTTCTTCAGATTTTAATGACCACTTGGGCGGGATTCTTTGTGATTATTGTAGTTTTTATAAGTGTCCAGTTTGTTTTTCGATACGTTTGTTTGTTTGAAATCGAGAAATTGAGATATTTTGATGGATGGAAAAGTGTATTTTGGATGGGGTATCCGTTGGTACCCGCTGTGGGATATGGAGTTGTTTTTTATTGGGTTTGCCAACCGGAAAAGGAAATGGATGAGGTTTTGAGGTGGGTTTGAGAGTGCGACGTTTCGAAAGTGCAACTTTTCGAAAGTGTGACCTTTTGAAAGCGCGACATTTCGAAACTTGTTCGTTTCGAAAGTGCCAAAATTAGGAAGTGTAATTTTTTGAAAATGCGAAATTTCGAAAGTATGCCGTTACGCAAGTGTGACATTTCGAAAGTACGACGTTTCGCAAATGCGACGTTTCGAAAGTGCTAAATTTCAGGAGTGCGACGTTTCGAAAGTGCTAAATTTCAGGAGTGCGACGTTTCGAAAGTGTGACGTTTCGAAAGAGCGACGTTTTGAACACAGACATTTTGAAAGTACGACATTTCGCAAGTGCGACGTTTCGAAAGCAGATGTTTAGGAGGTGTGACGTTTCGAAAACGAAATGTTTCAAACCATTCTGCTCAGTTTAGGGCAACATTTGAGCTCGTTTTCCAGTATGTTTAAGTAAACGCTGCGCTTTCGAAATGCCGCAGTTTCGAAAATGCGACGTTTCAAATATGCGACGTTTCGCAAGTGCGACATTTCGAGTGTACGTTTCGTGAAATATTTAATCAAATTCCGAAATGTGGTACTTTCAAAACGTCGCGCTTTCGAAACGTCACATTTTCGAAATGTCGCGGAGCCGTACCTTTGAGTTTTCGAATCTGCGACTCTGCTATTCTTAACTTTTTTTTTTCAATTTCAAAATTCTGTATTTCAGATTCTTGGAAATTTAAATAATCCTAAAAATCTAATAATCCTAATGATCCAAAAATTCTTATAAAAAATTTTTAATTTTCAGACCAATCCTCGCTCAATCCTACTCTCTCGAAATCACTGATCTCTCCCGTTTCATAATGTCTCCATATCATTTAGACGGTTCCTTCAATTTCAAAATTCTATTTTTCCTATTTTTCGCCATTGGAATTATCAATTTTCACTACCTCATCATCCTCTATTGTGGATTCAAGATGAACGCATTCATGAAGAAAGGAATGCCGAAATTCTCGAAAAATCAGCAAAAAATTCAACGTCAATTCTTTCGAGCATTGGTTGCTCAATGTCTCGGACCTACTATTTTCCTAGTAATTCCATCGATTCCCCTATTAACCACGCCTCTTTTGGCACCGTACCTGGGTACTGTAGTGAATTTACAGTTGGAATGGGTTTATTCGATTGTCTGCCTGTTTCCACCATTTGATAGTATTGCTTTTATGTTGATTGTAACGGAGTATAAGAGGGTTATCAAAAGTGGGTCTGGAATGAAAAACATTTTTTTGAAAAAATTACAAAATTTCAGATCGATTATACATTTGCCTTTTTGGAAAGCCTGGCCAATATCAAACTCCAAGCAAATCAAGTCAATGTCAGCTTCAAGTTATTGATAAATCGTGAACAATATTTTTGAATTAAATGAATTTTTTGGAATCTTAAAATTTCCGATTTTTAGGAGGTCTTCAAAATCCTTAAATCATCTGAATCCAAATAATTTGCAGTCCTTGACAATCTTATAATAAAGAATATTCCAATTTTCATAAAATTTATAAAATTACAAGAAAAAAGTTTCAAAATAAATTTTTTTGAAAAATTAAAAAAGAAAAAAAATTTTTGATCTACTGCTAAAAATTTGTTTTTTTCTGGACTCAAAAAACAAAAATTGATTTTTATTCGATTCATTTTATGTTTTTTTTTTTGCATTTTTTTCGTTTTTGCTTTGCTCTGGGCTCTTTCAAAATCCAGAAATTCAAAATTTTGAATTACGAGTCTTGTACTCCTCGTGAACAATTTCTCGGTTCCAAAATTTGGGACAATTTTTTATTTTGCAAGTGCGACGTTTCGAAAGTGTGTTGTTTCGCAAATGCGACGTTTCGCAAGTGCGAATTTTCGAAAGTGTGACATTTCGGTAAGAAATTTTGGTTTTACAACGTCGCACTTTCGAAATGTCGCACTTCCGAAACTTCGCAATTTCGAAATTTCCAAATTTCAAAAACGTCGAACTTTCAAAAGGTCTGCTTTCGAAATATCCGCACTTGCGAAATGTCGCACCTTCGAAACATCACACTTTCAACTGCTTTCGGAATATCGCGAAGCCAAATTTTGTCTATTCAAAAAAATCTCACAAAAAATTTCGAAAAATTTGATTTGCAAACTTTAGGCACTTTAGGTTCCGGCCCATTAGACGGAATCTAACATTTTTTTGAACTTTTCGATGAAACTAATTTTTTGTAAGTATGTTTTTTCAATAAATCGATAATTCTTTCAGCCCAAAAAATGCCCTGGAGATTCTACAGGGATCAACTCGAGAAATTGATCAATGCCCGGGGAGTCGGCATCAGCGAGGTTCACATCCACGTCATTCGCCCCATTGGAAATAGTGTTCCCAAGAAATTACTGTACATTCAAATTCGCTACACCGACGGTGACCGCGATTCGGTAAACTATAGTCCGATTGATCACGAAATGACAAGGACAATGATTCTTCGTCGTGGAAGGCGCAACCGTGTGCACACCAAGGAAGCCTTTTATCAACACGTCGCTTGTAATGATTTGATAAAATTTCTGAAGCATTGTGGAATCATGAAAAGGCCCATCCATACCGTAAAACTTACCGTGGACTCTAAGCCAACAGTCCCGTTCAAAAAACTCTCTTCTGCGACGAACGGCGGATTCGGAAACTTCATTATGGAGTTTCGAGAAATTTTCCGAATTCTTTGCACTCGAGAAATCGAAATTCGAAATGTGGAGATTGACAATCGATTTAGGCCACTTTTGGAAACGATGAATTGCCTGCAGTTTGTATGGAGTCCGACGGTGACAGTTCGAAGGCTGGAATTTCCCAGGGATAACACCCCGACGTTGCATGAGGTTAGTTGTCTGGCAGAATCGAGGCCGTATTGGGCCGCGGCCCGGGCCGTGGGCAGGTCTTCCGAAAATAAGTTCTTTGGATCGACAACGTCTAGGCCACCGTGGGTTCCCATAATCAGAAGAACCGTACCCATGATTCCGTTGCCTTGATTTTTGGCAGTGTCCGAGTTTTCGACAAATCGGGCGGAGCCTAAATAGCATTATTACCCTTGAAACTTTATCATTATAATTTTTGAGATATTTTCGATTGTTGGTGGCCTAGAAAACCGAAAGTTTGGATTTCTAGTCCACTATTGGTAGATAAGCTAAAATAGTACAAAATTAAGTTTCAAAACTAATGGTGGTTGTTTAAGCTCACTAGCTTCATTTTGAACGAAGTTATGAGTCTTTGAAGTTTGTGGCCTAGAAATCCATAATTATCCATTTCTAGGCCACCAACTTTAAAGTGTCATAACTTGGTTCAAAATGAAGCTATTAGGCTCAAACAACCACCATTAGACTTGAAACTTCATTTTGTACATTTTCGGGCAATTTCCAATTGATGGCCTGGAAATTCAAATTTTCGAGTTCCTAGGCCACCAACTTCAAAATTTCATAACTTGGTTCAAAATGGAGCTATTGAGCTCAAACAACCACCATTAGACCTAAAACTTCTTCGCGATTACTTCTGACCTACTTAACATTTGGTGGCCTAGAAATCCATTTCTAGGCCACCAACTTAAAATTGCCATAACTTTGTTCAAAATAGAGCTATCGAATTCAAAATTGATGGCCTAGAAATCCAATATCAATCTGCATTTGATTTTAGACCATTAGACTATTTGGAACAATTTTTCCCCCATTTACAGACCATAGGAGTTTGGGGACGAACGTCCGCCGTGACTCTATGGACGATCGATTGTAACACTCCAGTTGAGACATTGGTCACGCGCCGAGTGAACATTGAGGGATTCGATACTGTCCGCACCGAGCCCTATAATCACAGAAAGATCATTTTGATAAAACATCCAAGGAGGGAAGAGAATAAGTTTGTTTTTTTCTAGGCCATCTGGAGGTTTCTAGGCCACCAAAATTAATTTTTGGGTACCTA
Organism: Caenorhabditis zanzibari; assembly: GCA_963966625.1. Taxonomy (NCBI): domain Eukaryota; kingdom Metazoa; phylum Nematoda; class Chromadorea; order Rhabditida; family Rhabditidae; genus Caenorhabditis; species Caenorhabditis zanzibari. The sequence goes on along the minus strand of OZ016472.1, from coordinate 16,576,821 downwards.
GGCCGTCTGGAGTTTTCTAGGCCACCAAGATCTATTTCCTAACTTTTCGATTTTCAGTAGACTCGCCGAGCCACAACAGCAACAACAAGCCCAAAATCCTGTGGCATTGCATACTATTCCACTTGTGAGAACAGTTACAGCGTACGTGGTCACTGGAGGCTCATCGCCTGGATCCCGATGGAGACTAGAAGCGCCAAGAATCCGACCTCAAAACATTCGGTGGAGGAGTGAAAGCGAGTGAGTTTTTGGATTCATTGAATTAGCTGCGCGGCAATGTTAAGTTGATACAACACAATGCTCAAAATTTTCAGACAAGGAGGTCCTTCAAATGAGCAATCGGGTCGAGTGGAGACTGATAGAGAGCCGAAAGTTATTCAGTGAGTTTTAAAAACGTCACTTAAAATGTTTTCTACTCCAAAAACGGGTCAAAACGGACCACTTTGAAGCGAGTTATGAGCGTTTAAAGTTTTCGTGAGAGACGCAGACACTGTCTCGTTTCTCTGCGTCTCTTCGGCAGCGAGAGTGTCTGCTTTCTCTGCGTCTCTAACGAAAACTTCAAACGCTCATAACTCGCTTCGAAATGGCCCGTTTGGACTCGTTTTGCGGGAAATAAGCGACTTTGAGTTGAATAATCAGAAACTTTGAGTTGAATAATGAAAAAAAATTTCAGAATCCGAGTTGTCCGACAACAAAATCCTACGAGAGTACCGAATGTTCCGACACTTCACGTGTCGATCAAGAAAGATGAAGATGCAGAAGAAGAGGAATCAGATGAAGAGGAATCAGATGAAGAGGAATCCGATGAAGAGCTCGATCAGAATTCAAATGAGCCACCAGCGAAAACGCCTCCACAAAAATCTGAAAGTCCGAAAACGTCGAATCTAGATTCTCAGAAACGGGACAAGTAAAATGGACTTCTGAAGTTAAATCTGATTGTCAATCAATAATAATTATAATTATTTTTTGAAAAGTAATCTTAAAATTGAAATTTCATCCAAAATATCTGGTTTTTTTTCGTGTTAAACCGATGTCTAATCCTTATAATGTTAATTTTTACTTTTAAAACTTGGAAATTTGAAATTTCGCTATCTTTTTTTTGTAGCCTAATCTTTTTATGTATCATCTTTTGTCTTGTAGTTAATTATTTTCGGACTTCAATAAAGTTTTAGAATTTCCCAATTTTTGAATCCAATTTCGGAGCTGGTGGATGATGAAATTTAGGAATTTTTGAAAATCAAGATTCCGAAATTCAGAAGTTCTAATAAATTGAAAGATTCTGAGAACCTGAAAACCGAGATTTATTGAATTTTGAATCATAATTTTTTTCGATAGAAAAATTTTTTGATCTATTTTTTGACCTCAAATATTTTTGTGATTTTCTCTTGTTTTTCTCTTTTTTTTTGTATTTTTCTCCCATTTTCTTCTTTTTTTTCTTGGTTTTTTTCGATTTTCCGAATTTTCCAACCATTTTTTCATAAAATGTTTTACAGAATTTTTTTAATTTCATAATTTGTTTTAATTTTTTCAGCCAAAACCCGATCAAAAAGTACAAAACGTCTCGGGGGCCACCCAACAAGAATGGAACAGCCAAGAAGGTGAGAAAATTTTTTGATAGTGAAAAGTTCTGAAAATAAAAAATGCTCGAAAAATCAAAAAAATTCAAATCCAAAATCCAAAAATCATTTTGACTCCGCCCGTTTTCGGAAATATTTTTTAATGCAAGTTTGATATTTTTGAGCTTGTCTCCATCATTTTCATTGATTTTTTTGGGATCTAGGCACCTTTTTAGTCAGAAAACTTTTCAAAAAATAGCCTGAAAAAGCCCAAAAATTGAAAAAAAATTAGTCAAAAACTGATAGCTCCGCCCACTTTTATGAAAAATGCTCTCATTTTGAAGCCGGTTTTCGGGATTTTGAGTTTTTTCTAATACGACTACGATTACCGTAATCTGGGCTCATTTTTACATTAAAAAACCCATTTCAAATTTTCCCTATTTCCAGAGTCCCCGATGAGCTCAATCGTCACCCAGTTTGCTTCTGGCACAATCAGATGTACGCATTGAGACAAACGGACTCTCAAGTCATCCGTCTAATGAGCATTCACGTCCAGCGAACGGTGTATGAAGTGAATACAGTAATCCCGAGAATCTACGTTTTCATCGGAATCCACAAAGGCATCGACGACTTCATCAGCTATCGACCGTGCGGCGAGAATTGTATTGTGAAGAGACGTGGAAATCCGGAAGAATGGGTTGTGGAGAATCGAAACTATCAAGATGTGCTCGGCGAGCATCTTTTGCAATTCTTAACGCGTTGTGGAGATATATTCGCTACTATTCGAATCTTCAAATTCACCGTCGACTCGAATCCCCTGACGGCCACGGAACAGTTGAATGAGGAATCGAATGATGCTGACGACAGTTTTCTGGAGCAATTTAGGAATCTGTTCCGAGAACTCGATCACAAACATTTGTTGATTCAGCGAGTCGATATTGACAATCGATTCCGATCGCTCATGGAGACTTTGGATTTGGCCGAGTTTGCCAGATGTGATGATGTCGTCGTGAGACCTACCAAGTTCGAGGTAGAAAATGTTGATGAGGTGGTGGAGGTTAGTTGGGGAGGATTTTGATGGGTTGGCTTTGGAAGAGGTTTAAAAGGTTCTAGAAAATTTTAGAAGATTATAAAGGATTCCGGATACTTCTAGAGTGGTCTAAAAGTCTCTAGAATCTTTTGAAGGCTTCTGGAGGCTTCTATAGGATTAGAGCGGATTTTATAGGATTATTGATTTCTGAACAATTCTGGGAGATTCTTGAAGCCTTTTAGAGACTTTTAGAGGATTCTGAAGGTTTTAAAAGGGTTCTAGAAAATTCTGAAAGATTCTGAAAGTCTGGTGGATTTTGAAGGAATCTGGAGGACTCAAAATGTTTCTGATGGATTCTAGAGGATTCTAGGGGATTTTAGGGGGTTCTAAAAATTCTAGTTGTTTCTAGAGGTTCTTCTAAAGTTTTCTAGAAGCTTTTAGGAGTTTCTGGAGGATTTCAAGAAGTGCTGAATATTTATGGATGATTCTAAATATTTCTCAATAAGTCTAAAAGATTCTAGAGGATTCTAGAAAATTATGGGGTATTCTGAAATAATCTGGTAGATTCTAGAGGATTCTACAGAATCCTAGAAATTTTCAACGGCTGCTAAGAGACCTCTGAAAACTTGTGAAAAATTCTGGGGACTTTTTAAAAATTCTAGAGACACATTTAGGGTTTTAGATAGTTTCTGAAGGACTAAAATCTTCTAAACGTTTCTAGAGGTTTTTGAAGGCATCTCTAGAATTCTAAAGATCTCTGAAACGTTCTGGAAAATTTTAGAGGATTCTCAAAAATTCTGGAAGATTCTAGGAGATTCTAAAGAATTCTGAAGGTTTCTAGACAATTTTGAAGGTTTCTGAAGGTTTCTGAAATATCCAGAAGATTTTGCAGGCCTCTGAGAACTGGTAAAGGATTCTAGAAGATTCCAAAAAAAAACTAAAAGATTCTGAAGGACTCTGAAAGCCTTTGGAGGATTCTAGAAATTTCCAGAATTTTTGTATGGAATTTAAAAAATTCTAGAATACAGTAAAGGGTTCTAAAAACGTTTCACGTCTTCTGGAGGCGTCTCTAATACTGTAGAAGGTCCTGAGAAGTGTCTGAACTTTCTAGAAGTTTCTAGAGGATTCTAGAAGAGTCTCGAAGATTTTTGAAAATCCTAGAACATTTCTGAACATTCCAGAGGATCCCAAAGATTCTAGAGGATTCTGGAAGATTTTGGAGGATTTCAAAAGATTTTTAACAATTCTAAAAAATTACAGAAACGTGAAAAAAATTCTGAAATCCAAAACTTCAATTTTTTCCTTATTTTCAGACAATCGGCCTTCTGGAGGGCTCCCAGGTGAACCGATGGATCATTCGCACACGTGACGAGATTGATCGCGATCTTCGTCGCGGAGTTCAGATTCCCGGATACATCGCCTACGCTCCCATGACGACGATGATCATATTCAACAGGATTAATCCAATCGGGCGTGTCAATAATAATTGGATCGGTGTCTTGTACTCTATGTGAGTTTTCGTTTGGGTTTTTGGGATTCTAGAGGATTCTGGAGCGTTCTAGATCCTTTTGAAAAATCCTAAAAGCTTCTGGAGCTTTCTGGAAAATCCAGTCGTGTTCTAAGATGCTCTAGAGGACTATAGAAGGTTCCAGAGGATTTTAAAGGATTCTGGAGAGTTCTGGAGCCTTCTCAAAGGTTTTGGAGAATATCGGACAATTCTAGAAAAGTCTGGATGATTCTGGAGCATTCTAGAAGATTCTAAAAGATTCTACACACTAAAAAATCTCTAATTTTCCAGTTCCCAGCTGAATAATCAACAAAATCCACAGCAACAAGGTGCTCCGGAAAATCTGTGAGTTTTTCCATTCCAATTTTTAAATAATTTTTGGAAATTTCAGCGAAAATGTACCACCACCCGAGTGCCGACAACAATAGAATCATATTTTGTATCATTTTTTGTTCCATTGAAATTTTGAACATTTGGTTTTCATCTTGTCTATATTTTCTTGAAATTCTGAATTTTCTTTGTCTCGTTTTTCTCTCGTTTTGAATAAATTATTTGTACATTTTTTTGTTCCAAAAAACCGGATTTCCCAGGTCAAATTGATAAGAAAACAGTATGACTCATCGTCCGTTGCAGATTCAGAATTCCTCATATTCCTCATCAATGAAATTCTGACTTATATAGAGATGAAAATCAAAAAAAAACCGAAAAAATAATTATAATATGGCCTATTACTCAGAATTTCACCACGAAGAGAGAAGTGAGTTTTTTCAAAAAAAAAATTTTTTTTTGAAAATTTTCAAATTTTCAGGATCCCGGGGCCCCTTCGACCTATACTGGGACACTAATCACTATGGTCTTCTAGCACTCAGAAATCGAGAAACTTATTCAAGAATCGAAAATCGAAAAGAGAATCGGGCAAAGTTTTGTAAAGTGTTTTGTTACGGACCAGCTTATGGATTTTTGGCGTTTTTGGTTTTTATGACGCTTTTTTGGGGATGGAAACATTTTGAATCGATGATTGGTGAGTTTGTGTGAGAAAATTATGATTAAAAATTGAAAAATTCCAGATTCTCCAACTCCTGAAGCTTCCACACCAAGTATTGTGAAATTGGATATTTTTCAATTAAAAAATATTGAAAAAATCGCAGCGAAAAGTGAGTTTTTCAATTTTTGGATTCCGAGAAGTTTAGAGTATTGTAGCTCTGCCCATTTTTAATGTAGAAAATTGAAAAGTGTACCATTGGAATCGTCTTTAAAAACTCTACAAAATGAACATATAAAATTTTCAAACTTCACTAGCTCCGCCCACTTTTTATCTAGAAAAAAAAAGCCTGATTTCAAGGTTTTAAAATTTTTCGAATTTATGGGTCTCAATTGGAAAAGCACTGTAGCTCTGCCCATTTCTGCTCAAAAATGGTAAAAACTATACCATAAAAATCGCTTCTATAAGCTTTATAAGATGAGAAACAAAAATTTTATGAAAATTTCAAATTTCACAAGCTCCGCACACTTTAAGCCATGCGGACAAATTTTTTTCAAAATTTTAAAAAAATTTTCAAATAATTTTTTTTTCAGACCCCGAATTCAATCCCTCTATCTCAAACTCTAAATCCTGTCAAGCCCCCAGAATCGTTGCATACTACAAAGCATGGGATTCTCAAGTGATAACAGAAAATCAATTACAAAAATTGACACATGTGATTTTCAAATATGTGAAAATTGACAAAAATGGAACATTGGGATTCGGAAATAATTTGGAAGAGATGAAATTCGAGGATTTGAAGGAGAAAGTGAAGAAATTGAGGAATGGAAATTTCGAAGTGAAGATTATGGTTTCGTTGGAATTGGATGGAGACATTGTGAAAAAGTGAGTTTTTGAAATTTAAAAAATTGTGAAATAAAAAGTTCTATAACTAGCTTGTGATGCAATTTCAACAGATGTTGAAGTTTTAATGGATTCGGTAATTACAAAATTCAAAAATTATCATCTAGTTTTTGACCGAGTTTTTGATAATGGATTCAGAATCTCAAAGGCTAGAAGTTTCAGAATCCTTAAGTCTCAAAATCACAGAAATCTGAAAATCTCGCATTCAGATTCATAGAACCCCAAAAATTTAGAACCAAGATTTTAAATTTTTTAAAAATTAGAATCCGAAAATCCCTCTAACCTCAGAATCCAAATATCTCAAATTTTTTTCAGAATCTCCACATCTCTAAATCTCAAAATTCCAGAATCCATCCCAAATCCATTTCCTCCTTTCTGGACCTTCACAATCTCGATGGCATCGACATCGACTGGAGGCACCCAACTCCAGAAGACATCGAAAATCAAGTCAAATTCATCAACAATTTAAAAAAATCAATAACCCCGAAAAAATCAATAATCTCCATGACCGTATCGGGTCTCGAGTGGAATTTCAAATACCGTATGAATTTGAAATCACTCTCGGAAAGTATCGATTTTTTCAACATTTTTTCCATGGATTACTATACTGGAAATCTAACAGGACCACCTTCTCCATTATACTCTGGAATCGGAGATTTTCGAGGATTCAATGTAGACAAAGCGATGAAAGAATTCGCTTGTGAAATTCAAAATCCTGAAAAATTGAACATGGGCGTCCCATTCTATGGATTTCAATGGAATAATGTATCAAAAATCGAGGACCAAGACATTTGGAAATCCGGAAATCCAAATGGATATATTCCATGGAGAATTTTATCCAAGAATCCAAATTTCAAGCTTCAAAAATGGCAACGAAACTCAATGACGCCGTGGATTTTCGATTCTAAGGAAAGTAAATTTTTGGGATTCGAGAATCAAAAAAGTTTAGAGAAGAAAATGGGATATTTGCGGAAGAAAAATCTCGGAGGAGTGATGATCGAATCGATTGGAGATGATGATGAAATGGGCTCACTTTTGGATACTGTAGTTGGAAATTTGGGATGTCAAAATGTGGAAAATTATAAGTGTTTGAAAATTTGATAAATATTTTTTTGAATTATTTTTTTGGTTTTTTCTGTTATTGATCTCAAAATGAATATTTTTGGTTTTAAACTTTTTTGCCCATTCAAAAACCTTCATTCATTAAAAAACAACGGTGTTAGACACCAAAAATGCTGAAAAATTCTGATAATATATAACTAGGGGGCGGGGCTTAAATGGATTATTCTCTAGTGGTACATTCTGATATTGATACGGTACGGTTCGGTGCGGATAACAAATTTCTCAATTTTCGAAATCATTGAAATAGTTGGACCAATTTTTTGGTTTGTCGTAATGTTGCATTCCTTGAAACTCCAGTTGTAGTAGTTGATGGCCTGAAAATGAAGAAAATTGTGAAAGTTGATTTTAGAAGATTCAAGAATCCTGAAACCTGAGAATTCAAAAGTTCACTAATTTCTCAATTCCAGAATCCAACGACAAAAAAATGTGGTTGTCCAAAAACTCCAGTAATCTCCCGAAGCCTTTAGAACTTTCTAGAACTTTCTAGAACATTCTTGAAGCCTCCAGAAATCTTCAGAACTTTCTAGAATATTCTAAAATTCTTTGGGATTTTTGGAAGCTCTCAGAAGTCCAAAGTATTTTTCAAAAGCAATCAAAAACGTCAAAGCGCCTTTAGATGTCTCCCGACGTTCCCAGAATCCTCTAGAACCCTTTAAAATCCTTTAGAACCATCTAGAATCCTCCAGAAGCTCCAAAATCTCCAGGATCCTCTACAACTTTCTGAAGCGTTACAGAATCTTCCAGACTCTTCCGAAATTTTTTAGAATTTTCGATAATGTTCTAGAGCCTCTAATACACTCTAAAAATTTACAACGACCTCCAAAAGCCTTCAGACGTTTCCAGAAGTTTCCAGAAGCTTTCAAAAGTCTTCTGACGTTTCCAGAAGCGTCCAGAATCTTTCAAAAGTATTTCAGAGTTTTCCAGTCTTCCATAATTTTTCAAACTTTACCAGACCCTCCTAGACTCCTCAAGAATCTTTCAGAAGCTTTTCGATATTTCCAAAGTCTTCTAAAGTGTTCTAGAATCCTCTAGAATCTTCTAAATTCATCTAGAATCTTTTAGAAGCCTCTAGAACCCTCTATAAACCTCTATGATCATCCAGAGTCTTTCAGAAGACTCCAGAAGCCTTCAGAATTTTCCCAATTCATCCGGATTTTGGAAGGCTTTCTAGAATTTTCCAGAATTCTTCAAAACAATTTGAGATGCTCCAGAACCTCCACACCCCTAAGAATTCTTACCTCAACCAACTCCGCAATATCATCATCTCCAAACGAGTCTCTCGCAATGCCCAACTTCCAACAGTTTCGAACCGGACTCATCACTTTGATCGATTCGGTGAGTGTACCGTCGAAATGTTGGACTTGGAGCTCTTCAAGATGGTATTTGAATGAAGCGTATTTGAGTTCTTCGAAAAATTTGTTCCAGAATCGTTTGAGCTCGTCGCCCGGCTCGACCATCACTTTCAGGACCTTAAAATTAAAAAAATTTGCGGTCAAGCTTTCTCAAATCCACCTTAATCTTAAAATCCATAGCATGCTCGAAAAACGTTATAAACTCAAAGATCGCAAGTTTCTGATAATTGTCCTCCAGATTCTCCTCCTCATGATTTGCCCATTGGATCGTACATCCATCTTTCTGTTTTTGGTAAGTGACACAATTCGATTCGTTATTCATGCGAATTCTGAGAAAAATATTGTGTGTAAGGAATGCATTTGCGTGAATGAAAATCTCGTCGATTGTCGAGTCGGGGGACATTGTGTCCAGCTTGTCCAGTTGCTCTTGGAGGAAGCTTCGGCTGAAAAAAAAGAGGCGGAGTTTTGGATAATTTCTAGAGAAGATAAGGTTTCAAGATGCTCCAAAACTCAAATAGAGTATAAGGAGCCTTTTCACAAAGCGCTTAAAATTTTGTAATTTCTAGAAAATCCTAGAAGAGTTCATGGGATTCTAGAAGATTGTGAAGTTGTCTGGAAGTCTGTGGATGATTGAAGGCGATTCTAGAAGAATCAACTGTATTTTGGATTGTACCTAAAACCTCTAATATGTATGAGAATGCTTCCAAACGCTCCTAGATTCTCCAGAACACTTAAGAAGTCTCAGAAGCTTTCGGGATCCTTCAGTGTCCTTTTGGATTTGCAGAATCCTCTAGAATCCGCTAGAATCTTTGGAAATCTTCTAGAATCATCTAGGATCTTCTAGAATCTTCTAGAATTCTCTAAAATCCTCTATAATCCTCTACAACCATCGAAAATCATCAAGAATTCCCTTGAATCTTTTAGAACCCTCTAGAATCCTCTAAAATCATCCGGAATCCTCTAGAATTTTCTAGAATTTTCTAGAATCTTTGAGAAGTCCCAGAAACCCACAAATCTTCAAGAGGCCTCCAAAATTCTTTAGAATTTTCTAGATTCCTTTAGATTATTCCGAAGCCCCGAGAAATCTTTACAATCTTATTGAATTCTCTCAAATCTTCCATAACACTCCTGGCTATCCCCCCAGAAGCATTCAGAATCCTCTAGAGCCCTCTATAATTCTATACAATTTTCTAGACCCCTCCAGAACATTGCTGAATTCTCCAGTAGCATTACAAATCCTTTGGGATCCTTCCGGATTCTTCTGAGATCCTTCAGGATCCTCCAACTTTTTCGAAACTCTTCTAGAATCCTCCAAAATCTGCCCAAATCCTCCAACTCACTTCTCAACCGACTCCTGCTTCTCCTCCGTTGCCTCTGGCTCACTATCCTCTTCCGACGAGCTTCTCTCCGGCTCATAAATCGCTTGATCCGCAGCCTTTTGCGCGGCGAGCTCTCGCTCCTCTTCTTCTAGAAGGCCCCTGCAAAATATTGATTTTTCTTGGTATCTGAGCCATTTTTTGCTTCAAAAAAGTCCAAAAACTCACAACTCATCACCTAATCTCAAATCAAAGTTTCCGTTTCTGAATCGTCCGAACCAAAATTGAACTTCATCGAATTTCACCGGGAAATTTCCGTGCTCATCGTTGCCGATCTTTCGGAGATCCTTTATCGCCGCGTACTCGTTGAATCCACGTCGGAATGTGTATTGGATGCATACACGACGATTCGTTTGGTTTTCGAGGAAATGAGGCATGCTGGAGAAGAGTGTTGGTTGAAAATATGGGGAAAATCAAAGAAAACAGCCAAAAAATAAACCGAAAAACAAAAAATGGAAAAAAAATGATCCAGAAAACTTTAGAAAAGGGAAAAAACAATGAGAATCATTCTGTTTTGATTTGAAGTATCGCGAAAATTTCCAAAAATTTTCCGGGTAGATCAAAAATATTTTTCCACTACTTTTTTTGAAATTTGAAAATTTAGTAGTAGGTCTAGAAATTCTAACATGATATCATAAAATGTTCCAATATTTCCCCATTTTCCTCGATTTCAAAAGCCTTCATCTTTTGTTTACCCATGTCACTTGCTGTCTGGGAATGATACCAAAATAAGAGTGAGCAAGAACGTGAAAAAATGAGGAATTTTTTTGATAAAAGAGCCAAAACCCAATGTTTTTTCTTATTGTTGCCATTTTCAAGTCCTAAATGTTAAAATTTTCAGAAATCATGACTTCTCAATACCAACATTTCTTGGCCGATCCATACGGAACAAATATTGCAAAAATGGAATTCACGGTGCCAAATCGGTGAGTTCAAATTTTAAAGTGTCCCAATTCCAGTGGTTACGAAAATAATAATATTTTTTCAAAAAAAAATCGATAAAACTCGAAAAAATCGATTTTCAAATCGCAAACTTATATTTTTTCTAACCTATTTAAAAAAAATGTAGAATTTTTCGCTGATTTAAATGCTCCTAATTTCGCTGCTCAAAACGATATAGAAAAAGTTTTATGAACAATTTTTCACTTTGTCGCGCTCGCCGCTGCCGACTTACAATCTGTTGTCGCGCTCGCCGCTGCTCACGAAAAATGGACTAAAAATGTTTCTATAGCATTCTGAGCAGCGATATTAGGTGCATTCAAATCAGCAAAAAATTATATATATTTTGAATTAAAAAAAGTAACTTCGCCATTTGGAAATCGATTTTCTAGAGCTCTAACAATTTTTTTGAAAAAATATTGATATTTTCGTAAATAATGGAATTGTGGCTATCATTTAAAAAAATAGACTAAAATTCTACTTAAAATTGTTTCAAATTTCAGAACCAAAAAGTACAAGCAAAAAAGTAATATCGAGCTGATCAGACACTACACCATTGGTTTTCTGATCGGATTTCTGATTTGTGCCGCTGTTCTTCTTATTTTTGTAATTTTGTCCGGTTATTTTTGAAAATCTTTACTATTAACAAACGCAAATTTTTGTGTGTCTGTCTGTCTGTGCTGTGTCCGGATCCAGCTCTAGCTCAGTCCCCACTAGACCGATTTTTCTCAAATTTTGGCAGGCTATTAGTAATTCCTGCTTAATGATGTCCATCTATTTTGTTTTTCAAAATTAAAAAAAAAATTTTAGACATGCCCGAAGGGCCCCAGAGGGGCGTAGCCCGTCTGGTTTGTAACAACTGTTCTTCAATAAAATCTGAGCAATTCAACATTTTTTCATGTTCAACGATACTATCATCTTTAAATCACAATAAGTAAAGTACAACAACTTCGAATGCAATTGAAATTTTATTGCTAATACCAACAAAAATATTCAACAATTATACCTAACTTCATCTTTCTGAAATCTCCTCTCCTTGCACTTCTCCATCGCCTCCATCACCGCCTTCAAAAGTGTATCCATGTTGTCATCGAACTCCAGCCGTCTTACAGTAACCCCTCCCAGATTCTTCTCCAACATGTACTCCACTTTATCCTTCATACTTCTCTCGTTCTCAAAGTACAGTACTTTTCCGATATAAGCCGATTTCGCTTCATCGTCATATGGAGCATTGTTTACGTCAACTCCTGATTCTTGGATTTCCTTGAATTGCACAAAATTTCCATCGAATTTAGCGTCGATGGGGAAGAATGATGTTTTACTGGTTTTAAAATTGCTCCATATTGCTCCATCAAAGGGCATGACGAACTGAAATTTACTCGGGGACCCCATACTACATGCATATTTCCTCATGATCCAGTCAATAGAACCATTTCCATTTGAGGAATACAACGGAGCCAATGGTCCGATATTTCCGTGATGGTACATAGTAGTGTCCACATTGAAGACGTCCACGGAATCCAAGAGGTTCTTCAAGACTTCTTCCGTTTCTTGGGAGTACCCATTTGGGCTCAACACAACGTTTATAAGATAGGAAGATGTGGAATTGGAGACGAATTTCACATTAGTGAATTTGTATCGCAGCTCGCGGGTGAATGATGCCAAATCTTCCATGAACTTTTTATCAGCAGTTTGATTGCTTCTGCAGGAAAGTTCGACGCCGTCGATTTCGTGGGCAGTAAGAAATGAAGATATGGAGTCGATCCAGTTTCTGGAAAAATTGATCTTAGACTCATAAGCTTAGAGACTTAGAGGCTTAGGCTTAGAAGCTTAGGCTTAGAAGCTTAGGCTTAGAGACTTAGGCTTAGAGGCTTAGGCTTAGAGTATTAGGCTTAGAGGCTTAGGCTTAGAGGCTTAGGCTTAGAGGCTTAGGCTTAGAGGCTTAGGCTTAGAGGCTTAGGCTTAGAGGCTTAGGCTTAGAGGCTTAGGCTTAGAGACTTAGGCTTAGAGGCTTAGGCGTAGAGGCTTAGGCTTAGAGGCTTAGGCTTAGAGGCTTAGGCTTAGAGGCTTAGGCTTAGAGGCTTAGGCTTAGAGGCTTAGGCTTAGAGGCTTAGGCTTAGAGGATTAGGCTCAGAGGCTTAGGCTCAGAGGCTTAGTTTCTCAGGGCTTGAAAATGAAATAAAAACGACTCACTTTCGATTCTTGGTCGTTTCCAGCATCTTCGCCATCGTAATTCCATTGTCTACTGTTTCCAGCTCATCACCCGAAAACAAAATTTTCATTTCCGGTTTTTGATCCCTCACTTTTTTCTTCATATCCTCAAACATTTTCCGCGTACTGTCACTTTTAAACTCAATAGTTCCGTTTTCCGAAATCCTGACTCCATCAAAAACGATATGCGTTAAATGTTCAATTTGCTTTTCCGTTATCATTCGGTTTTCCATTCCCTGGTAATATCCAATGAATCGTTTATTGCAGTAGGGACGCTCCGATGATTCTTCTTTTCTCAATTCTGAAGCTTCAGGCGGTGTAGAATCCTCAGACTGGAGCCAAAACCACATGAAGACTCCAAGAAGGGCACACAAAAATAAAGGAATCAAAATTGTCAAAGTCAGTTTCACATAGCGACGGATAGCTCTGTTTCTAGCTTGTCGTTGGGCAATGATACCAATTTCTTGGCTGAAAATTACAATATTTTTAAATTTCCCGCCATGATACACTTACCGTATTGGTGGCATCACGAACCGTACATCGGACTCTGAGATTCTGATACACGAGGGTTTATAAGCTGGAGGAGCGTCAGGTGGAGTGGGTAGGTTTGCATAGCGATGGCTCGACATTTCGCTTGGCCGAAAAATAATACTAAAATTTCGTATGGAAATTTCTTATCAGTTCTCTTTTATTCAATTGTATTCCTCATTGCGAATTGTCAATGAGGAAAAGAAGGAAAGGTTATCAGTTTTTTCCTTGCAAACTTAAAATTAGAGTTAGCAATACCAAAAAAGTTCAATATTTCACAATTAAAGTATTCATCGGTGGATGTGCTTGTCTTCCATTGCACAATCTCAATGACTCCAACAACGTCATAAAATTCCTCCGATTACAACACAAATAAGACAACTGTATCACCAGCGAAGAGCCAAACGTGTCCATTGTGCTAGAATATGTAAAAATCAGATCGAAATTTGTAAGACCCGTGGAATAAACGGCCAAGAAACTGGAGGATTTAAGAATAAGGATAGCTGCTAACTGACAGATAACATAGATATGAGGTTTGTTGGCTTGACTCGACATAAGGTAGCGAAATTTGTAAAGGTTGACGGCGATTGGGATGTAGAGAAGTGCGGATATTATGAGCAATGTGTTTATGGTGATGTAGAGGAGCTGAAAATATGTACAATTGAGCCTAAGCCTCCAAGCCTAAGCCTCTAAGCCTAAGCTTCCAAGCCTAATCTTCTAAGCCTAAGCCTCTAATCCTAAGCGTCTAAGCCAAAGCCTCTAAGCCTAAGCCTCTAAGCCTAAGCCTCTAAGCCTAAGCCTCTAAGCCTAAGCCTCTAAGCCTAAGCTTCCAAGCCTCATCTTCTAAGCCTAGACCTCTAAGCCTAAGCCTCTAAGCCTAAGTCTCTAAGCCTAAGCTTCCAAGCCTAAGCCTTTAAGCCTAAGCCTCTAAGCCTAAGCCTCTAATCCTAAGCGTCTAAGCCAAAGCCTCTAAGCCTAAGCCTCTAAGCCTAAGCCTCTAAGCTTAGGCCTCTAAGCCTAGGCCTCTAAGCCTTACCCATATTTTCTCATGAAACAGACACATCACCGATTCAATACACACAAAAGTATAACTGAACCATAGCAATTTCCTCATTGATCGTTTTCCAATACTCATAGTTTTCTCAGTCCACGGATGAAAATATACGATGAATCATTGAATCACCATTATGGATAATAAAAAATGCACAACTTCAGTTGTGAAACTCAGAATTAGCACCGATATTAGAAATCCAAAAACGGAAATAATCGCGAGTATAGGGATTCTCGAAGCAAAAATAAAAGACCCTGATAGACAAATAATCAGAAAAAGAAAAATTATAAATTTGAAAATCACAATAAAACTAAAATGATTATTGATCCGGAACACCACTGATTCTTGATCTCTTTCACGATTTTTGTGAAGAATTTTGAAGTAAAATGGTGAAATTATAGCGGAAAATATGAAAAATGTAACGGCGGTGTTGGTGTAGAAAGAAACATCGAAATCAGTATCTTGGTTCATATTCGATTGGAAATTTTATTTTAAATTTTGAAAAACTGAGTGCTTAAGCTTGAAATAATTGCAGAAAAATTTCAGCTGTTCTTGGAATTTTTCTTTGGAAAATGTCAAAAATTGCAATTAGAAAATTAAATCGAAAGGAAAGCAGCTGAAATTTAAGTTGAACCTTGGGAAATTGAAATTGAACCCTTTCGAAAGACATTTGGAAAGTTCGATGTTTCGAAAGGGTGACGTTTGGAAAAAAAATATGTTTAAAAAATTTTTGAAATAATTTTGCTTCGAAAATTCGAGTTCAAAAACTTTCAATTCAGAACCAGATTTATTCAATCTGAAACCTTTTTTCAAATTAAGAATGAAATTAGTTTCGGGCTCCGTGACATTTCTAAAATGCGACGTTTCGCAAGTGCGACGTTTCGAAGTTACGACGCTTCGTAAGTGCGAAACTACGAAAATTAGACGTTTAGAAAGCAAAAATTTCAATTCACGCTGGGGAAAAATATCTGCTTTTGAAATGTATGCTTTCGAAACGTCGCGCTTTTGAAACGTCATACCTTCAAAATGTCGCGGTGCGGAAATTTGGATTTCCCACATTCCAAAACTACAGTATTCTTCGATTTCTTATATTTTCATTTCTGCAAAAAAAACATTTCTGATTCCATTCTTGAAAAAATTCCCATCAAAAATTTGCATAAACATTCCACATTTCCCCAGTTTCCCGCATACCAAGTAGGCCCTCAAAAACTATAAAATCATATCGAAATATCAAAAAACCATCACCATCCGAAGATGAATCGTCTTCCTTCTCTTCTGGTGCTCCTGCTCTCCTGCTCCTTGGCTCACGGCCAAATGCAAAGGCTCTCCACAAAATGGACCGGTGGAGTAGTGAACTATGGGTTTCAAGGTGGTTTTGGTACATCGGTTGAAGTGTTTCGAGCCGCGATGAAATACATTTCAAATAATACATGCATCAAGTTTGTCGAGAACCCATCGGCATCACAGAGGGTTATTATTGCTATGGATCCGTAAGTTCTTATTTCTTTCTGAGCCTAAGCCTCAAATCCCAAGCCTCTAAGCCTGAGCCTCTAAGCCTAAGTCTCTAAGCCTAAGCCTCTAAGCCTTAGCCTCTAAGCCTAAGCCTCTAAGCCTAAGCCTCTAAGCCTAAGCCTCTAACTAGGGAATGGTGCGAACTTGACAATGACACTTCGATATGAGACAGGTACCATTCGAAAGAAGAGGTTCTGAAATGAACACATCCGCTTTCAAAAAGTGCAGTCGACCTCCAGGAACCGAGATATGGGCTCCGAAAGTTTGCTCTCTTTTGCGGATAATAGTCTACCTCCTCAACACTGTAGGGAAAGTGTGGCTGGATGGCCGAGGGGGAAGAGGGTGGTCCATAAAAAGTGAGGTGTGGGTTCAATTCCTCTGTTGGCTAAATTTTTTTTGTTTTCTTTTTCGGGCCTTTTTTGACCATCTCTTTTCATTCCAAGTTTTTTTCAAACATTTTTTTTATTTTATTGGTGCCTTTTCGATCAATTGTAAGGAATTGTGAAGCCAATTCAAAAATCTGATGATTCTGCTTGCGTTTCATTGCACAATCGTCGTTTCTCAAACAGAGAGCACCAAGAAAATAAAAAAAAAATGTTTGAAAAAAACTTGGAACGAAAAGAGATGGTCAAAAAAAGGCTCGAAAAAGAAAACAAAAAAATTTAGCCAACAGAGGAATTGAACCCACACCTCACTTTTTATGGACCACCCTCTTCCCCCTCGGCCATCCAGCCACACTTTCCCTACAGTGTTGAGGAGGTAGACTATTATCCGCAAAATAGAGCAAACTTTCGGAGCCCATATCTCGGTTCCTGGAGGTCGACTGCACTTTTTGAAAGCGGATGTGTACATTTCAGAACCTCTTCTTTCGAATGGTACCTGTCTCATATCGAAGTGTCATTGTCAAGTTTGCACCATTCCCTAGTAAGCCCAAGCCTCTAAGCCGTGAGCTTCTAAGTCTAAGCCTCTAAGTCTAAGCCTCTAAGTCTAAGCCTCTAAGCCTAAGCCACTAAGCCTAAGCCTCTAAGCCTAAGCCTCTAAGCCTAAGCCTCTAAGCTTAAGCCTCTAAGCCTAAGCCTCTAAGCCTAAGCCTCTAAGCCTAAGCCTCTAAGCCTAAGCCTCTAAGCCTAAGCCTCTAAGCCTAAGCCTCTAAGCCTAAGCCTCTAAGCCTAAGCCTCTAAGCCTAAGCCTCTAAGCCTAAGCCTCTAAGCCTAAGCCTCTAAGCCTAAGCCTCTAAGCCTAAGCCTCTAAGCCTAAGCCTCTAAGCCTAAGCCTCTAAGCCTAAGCCTCTAAGCCTAAGCCTCTAAGCCTAAGCCTCTAAGCCTAAGCCTAGGCCTCTAAGCCTAAACCTATAAGCCTCTAAGCCTCTACGCATCTAATTCTCTCAGAGGAACTGCCTGTCGCTCCAAAGTCGGCGCCCCTGGCTCCCGCTCATCACCACATGGACTGCTCTTCCTTGAAGCCGGCATGTGTTCCAATGTCCTGGCCATTGCCGTCCACGAGCTCACTCATTCGCTAGGCTCAGTTCACGAGCATACCCGTCCGGACCGTGACGACTTCCTATGGCTCAACCAATCGGAAATCAATCGTCGTGGTCTTCAAAATGATTTCGTGCGCGCTCCGTACGGTATGGTGCCCCTCTATGTTCCATTCGAGCACGCGTCCAACATGGGCTACGAGGTGTCTCGTTGGCAGAACCTTGGCGACGCTCAACTCTTCGGCGCATATGATCCAGAGTTGGAGTTCTCGTTGGGAAATTCAAGAATCACCTTTTTCGATATGTACCGAATCAACAAGCACTACGACTGTTGGTGTTCCAATGACAACCTACCGTGTGCCAATCAAGGATTCGCTCACCCGGCGGACTGTTCCAGGTGCTGGTGTCCGATGGGATGGTTCGGAAATTTATGTGATCAGAGGCAACCGGGAGCCACTTCCCTCAAGGCTTCGACTCAATGGCAGACCGCTACGATCAACCACAAGTTCCAGTCAACCGACTTGAACTTTAGGGGATTCTACTCAACGTACACGTATATCGATGCGCCGGCGGATAAGAAGATTCAAGTGAAGGTTGAGAAAATGGTGGGCTATAATTGTCAACCGGGATGCAATATTCAAGGAATCGAAATCAAGACCAGAGTGTTGGCTAATGGAGATAACAGGATTACGAGTGCAATGTGAGTGAAAAGTAGCATGGGTCAGCATTGAGAATCTGAAAGTTAAATTGGACTTTTACGTTCAATTTGAGATTCTATGATCGAAAAAAATTGGATCTGAAAATGATTCAAATTCATTTTCAGCCTCTGCTGTGACAACGATCGACAAAAGCAGTTGCGTAACAAGCTGTTCGAGTCAACCCAACACCCGACCATCATTGATACGTTCTCGGGATGGGCCTCCAATCCGTCGAGTGTTACTATCAGTTATCGTTATGTTTGATTGTGAAGTGATAATGAAGTAATTATAGCATTCAAGAGAAATGTTTTTTTTTTTTTAAATTCAAATGCTTGATAAGCCTGTCTGGTGGCGTGATGGTGGCTTCGGCTCAGAGGCTTAGAGGCTTAGGCTTAGGCTTAGAGGCTTAGGCTTAGAGGCTTAGGCTTAGAGGCTTAGGCTCCGAGGCTTAGGCTCAGAGGCTTAGGCTCAGAGGCTTAGGCTCAGAGGCTTAGGCTCAGAGGCTTAGGCTCAGAGGCTTAGGCTCAGAGGCTTAGGCGCAGAGGCTTAGGCTTAGAGGCTTAGGCTTAGAGGTTTGGGCTTACATAGGCTTAGAGGCTCGTTTTTTACAGTACTTACATATTTCCTGCATTTTTGGTCCCCTTACAAACTACAGTTTTACACAGTCGAAAATGGTATTTTTCAACTTCTTAAAATGCCGTGAATTTTTAAATTTTCAAAAAGAAAACCCCACCAGAAAAATAAGAAACTTGATCCATAACAAAACCCCATGTTCTTGTTTTCCTGTCTGATCTTTCCATACCCATCAATATTTGTTCGTTTTCCCATTACATCATTCTTAGACACCACCGTGTGCGTCCCAGTTGCATCAGTCTTATTAACAACTTTTTGTTTTTGCTTTCTTCCTCTGCGTCTCTTATCTCTAGATATAGCCTGATCCCGAGAAGATGACAATAGATGATGATATTTTTGAGGTTAGTGATGTATAATTTTTGCAATCCTGACTATATTCACGTACCCCAACATTTTGTACTCGGTTTTTCGTACAGCTTATCACTTCCCTTATCTTATCAAAATGGTCTAGCCAGTTCGTTCGTTGGTCAACATCACTAAAACACAAGGCTTTCATGAGATTTTCATGGGAAGTCAGGGGAAAAGTCACTATCACTCAGTGGCAAGAAAGAGGAAGTGTGAATCAAAGAGAAAGTAGCAAAGAACGCTAGAAAGGAAGGAAGAGAGGAAGAGAGAAAAAGGGGGAGAGAGAGAGAGACGCAGACAACTAGAAAAATGGCTGCTGATAAGTGTTTTGTTCAATTGATACCACCCCCTGAAAGAGATAACGAGCAGACGTTACACACCAGTGGGCGGAGCTCGTGAGAGTGATTTTTTTTGACAGGGGTCTAATAGTGGAGACTCATATAGCGCTGGGGCCCCAAGGGAGGTATAAAAAGAGAGGGTGGGGATTGGGAAATTGGACTTTTTTGGGTTTTTTTTTGGATTTTTTAAACTTTTTTTTCATTTTATGGTGAACGCTATTCAATTATCCTTTTACATTGACGCCAACCGTATTCTTTTGTTATTTTTTAAATTATTTTTTTAGCTTTTTCAATAGATGCTGTATCAATTTTCCAGTAATTTATATCCTTTTTATAAAATTTGCAGCACCCACTTCTTAAGTTACAGTACCGTTTTATTTCCACTTTTCCGATTTTTTCACTTTTTCGCTAAATGATTCTTCAATTTTGATATCAACCGTTTTTAACTTTTTTTTCATTTTTAGAGATAATTTTATAGACTGTATCAATTTTCTAGTTTTTGATATCTGTTATTGAAATTGCAGTATCCTATTTTCATGTTCCAGTACCGTTTTACTTTTACTGCCCTTCCAAATTTTTTGAAAATTTCGACTGCTTTTCACCGTTTTTTCCCCTATCAACCTCCTTCGTTTTTTTCACGAAAAATGAATATTATTCCAGAAAAATCCATGACTACTCACTTCCTTCCCATCTCCTCTTCTCTCCAAGACAAAATCCACACCTACCGTACTCCAACAGAACTTCGCAAATTTGAAATTTCCACTCAATCTGATACAGTTTTTGTGAATTTGAACTATTTGGCCGAGCTTTCGGAGTATTTTCATGTGTGAGTTTTTTGCATTGAAATTTTGAATAAAGGACTCTAAAAATTAGCTGTTTCCAGAATTCGTACCGGTTCCTATACAGAAAACTCCACTCAAAAAGTGACTCTTGACGATGTTTACACCGAAGAGCTGGTCCTTTTTCTGAATTTTGTCTGTCCGGAAGGCTTTAAATTTGACAGGACCATAGATGGTAGGGTTCCAATTTGAAGCTTTAAAAAATGAAAAAAAAATTTCCAGAAAAAAATGTGGTATCGCTTGTCTATTTGTCGGATCGTTTGATGTTCCCGTGGGTGAAGGATGAAGTGAAAAATTATTTGAAAAGTGGTGAGGATTTCGAATTTCAATAGTTTTATTTAACATTTGGCATTAAAATATAGAAGTTTTTGTTTAAGAAATCTGAAAACTATAAACTCAAAAATCGATATTTCAAGAATTTTACCCTCGAAATTTTAGTTAAAATTCCCTAAATTCCAGAAATCTTCCAATCTACTCCATTCGATACTGAAATTCTCATCCAACTCTGCTATCTTCTTCATTCCCAATCTTATGAGTAAGTTTTTACGATGATTACTGTACCTAACGATTACTCACAATTACTTAACGCCTTAAGGATTACTGTACTTCACAACCAAATTTCAGCCAAGAAGACATCGATCCTGTATTCGAAAAGCTCGGCCAATCCAAGGATCATGATCTCATCAAGAATCTCGTCGACAGTATTCCAGAAGCAGACACAAGAAATTATGTTATGAAGAAAATTATGTACTTTAGACCTGTAAGTTGTATACCGAAATTTTCAATTCAAAAAATTAATAGTTACAGTACTCCTGCCTGCCGCGCCCACAAATCTTCTTCAACTGGGATGATACATTTTCTCATTTGTATGATTGAATAGTTAATATTAATTTAATTGTAAGATTTACATGTCAATAAAATTATTGCTCATAACAAAATAGTGTTTTCTTATCTCTGTAATATTCTTTACTAGGCTATCAACCTAGTTTGATACTCAGCCATTTAGTGGGCTCGAAAAAATGAAACATTACGTTATTACCTTCACAATCCAACAAATAAGATTGCGACCGTCAAAATCCAAAAATGACTTCGTTCCACAGTTAAAATTCGAAAATTACGTTTACGACCGTCAAATACAATTAAAGTTTCAAATGAAAAGAATACCACTTCATTATCTTTGAATCCAATCAATTACAACAATTTATAACGCAAAGTAACACTTGACGGATTGGTGGACCATCCCGAGTACGTATCAATCACAACCGGGAAATCAGGGCCAGCGAAAGTTTTGCTACGCAACTCTTGTTTCGTAGCGTCGTCACAGCAAAGGCTGAAAATATATCTGTAAAACTTTTTTTGTGAAAAAAGTGCTTACATAGGAGCAGTAAGTCTGCTATCCATTTGATCCAGAACCGTCGCCTTAATCTCAATCCCTTGAATATTACATCCAGGTACACACGCGAAATTTTCCATTTTGTCAATTTTCATCAGAACAAGAGCATGAGGACTAGGCGCATCGATGTAGGTGTACGTGGAGTAGTATCCTCTAGAATTGGTGTCAGTCGGCTGGAACTTGAAGTTAATCGTATGAGTTTTCCCCTTTTTTTCAGCTTTCAATGAGATTGATCCAGGTTGTCGCTCATCGCATAGTTTTCCAAACCATCCACTTGGACAGAGACAATTGTGACAGTTACTCGGATTGACACGTCCATTATTCGCACATGGCAATTCTGGACACCTACTCTAGCAATTATAGTACTCATTGATCCTGTACATGTCCATATAAGTAATTCTATCGTTACCCAACGTATACTCGAAATCCGGTTCCAAAGATCCAAACAATCGTGGGTCATCTTGGAATCTTTCATAATTGTTCACTTGATAGCCCATGACGGATCCATATTCAAAGAGGATAATATCGGGATACATTCCAGATTGGGCTTTCGCAAAATCCCTTTGTAGCCCGCGACTATTGATTGCGTCCTGGTTCACCCATAGGAACTCGTCTCGGTTGGCACGGGTATGCTCGTGAATTGAGCCAAGCGAGTGCATTAGTTCGTGAACGGCCGTGCCCAAGAGATTACTGCATCCACCGGCTTCAATATACGAAACTCCATGTGGTGACGAACGAGCTCCTGGAGCGCCGACGCGCGAATTACATTGAGTTCCGCTGAAAAAAAATGAGGGAATTTGAAGTCGCATCAAAAAAAAAAAGAGAACTTGATAAACCCTAAAAACATAGGAGGCAGAACAATCTACTAGAAAATTTTAAAAAAACTCAAAGTAAGATTATGGTCATGTTTTTTAACTTAAATGCTCGTTCAATTTCAGTATTTACAAAAACAAACAAATTTTTGCATAAAAATCGACAAAACCTTGAAATTGATTTTAAAATCGCGAACTTGTATTTTTTAAAACTGTTTCAAAAAATGTAGATTTTTTTTCCATATCTCTGCTCAAAATGCTATAAAAAATTTTTTGCACTTTTTTTTTCATTTTTTTTTTGCCTAAAAATTAAAGAAAATCGTTTTAAAATGTTTTCTACCGCAAAAACGAGTCCCAACGGACCATTTTGAAGCAAGTTATGAGCGTTTGAAGTTTCAGTGAGAGACGCAGAGAAAGCAGACACTCTCGCTGTCGAAGAGACGCAGAGAAACGAGACAGTGTCTGCGTCTCTCACGGTAACGTCGAACGCTTATAACTCGCTTCAAAATGTGTTTTGAGCAGCGATATTGGGTTCGTTTGAAGCAGCAAAAAATTTTACAGTTTTTGGAAAAAAAATTCAAGTTCGCTACTTCACAATCGATTTTCTCGAGTTTTAACGATTTTTATGCCAAATATTGGAATTGAGACGAACATTTGAGTAAAAAAAAAACGACTGTAATCCTTCTTTAAAACAGGGTCCACATTTTTAAGGTCTTCTAACTCACGCTTCCAAAGTTATGATAACTTTCTGACTTGCCGAAGGATTCTCATTAAACTCGATACATGTCCGATTGGAAATATAGTTCATCGCATCTAGGAACGTTTTACTAGTACCACCTTTAAACTCGTAGCTAACGACTCCATCGGTCCATTTTGTTGCGAGCCTGCCCATTTGGCCGAGAGCCAATGGTGAGATGAGCAACATCAATAGAAGAGAAGAAATCATCTTCGGATGTTGATGGTTTCCAAAATTCTTTGATTTCCTTATATAGTTTTTGGAAAACAATAAAACATGGAATTTTTATGCAAATTTTTATTGAAAACCCTTTTTATTATGAATGCAAGAACGGGATAGAGATCAAAGAATCAAATTATGATTCTCATTGTCTCTTAAAACAACGGTTGCAACATCCGATGAAGTACTATGATGAAGTAATACAACGACGTTTTGAATCAGAAAAAACTCAAATTGAAAACAATTTTGAAGTCTCAAATAATCACAACTGGAAAGTTTGCAGATTTCAAAATTTTCAAAAAAAAAAGAGTGTACTTTTCATGTGAAAAGTGGAAAATCCAGTGATAACGAAGTTTACTGATAACAGGGAAAGGGAAGTTTGCGCCGAGTATTGAGTGTTATCAAATGGAAACTTTGAGTTATGATCATTTGTTTTTTCTAATTTGTTTTTTTTTTTCGGGGTTTGAAAATTTAGAGCATTCTAACGGTTATGGAAACAGGAACTAATGAAGACAAGTTTGCTAGTTTTCGAAATTTTACAAGATTTAAAAAAAACGTTACTTTCTGACGTAAAATCTTATCAAAAATTAAATACACTCTTCTTCCACAATATAAATATTATAATTATTTTATTGATTTCTGTTTAAAAAAGGCTGAGAACGCCTGCATGCACTGAAGTTTATTTCAATAAGAGAACATTATTTTAAGAATATTATCATGAAAATTGTGACCGCAAAAACGAGAGTACAAAAGTTCATCGATGCAGCCTTGAGAATCTCATACTCCATGAGTAGTCCCTTGCTCTCTCCTTCATTAGATATCATCACTACTGTCATGTAATCCCCCAAATTAGTCAGTGTTGTATTGATTGGTGGCGGGTTAGAGGCAGTGTAACTGAAATACGGTACCGTAATCGGGCTTTTGAGAACCTATTAAGACTTACGTCTTGTTAAACACATATTTATTTCCACTGTGCACCTGGATACTTAGTGTTCCGTTTTTCGCAATATCCGCACACCGAAAACGGTAGGAAAAAGTAACCAGTGACGTGGTGTTTGCTGCTTTTAAAGCGGTCCATGCGTATTGATCAGTGTGCATTTGAGGATAGTAATTAGACATGATTAGTTTCTTCGAGCCGATTGGATCCGCATTGGACGATTTGTATTGTGTCAGATTCATCACCGCTTTTGTGTGAACACCTTCAAGCACATACGTTCGGATTGTTCCTCGGAAGACTTGAGGGAGAGTCAAGCCAACGTTCTGCACACTGAAAAATGAAACAATGACTATTGAACTTGGATTTTGTACAACTCACGGATAGCTGACAACCAGGTTACTCTTGCTCTGGGTTATTCCTCCGATATACACATCAATTGAACCATTTCCATTCAAGTATTTTATTGCCTCCCAATTCATACCAGTGGATGCCATAGATGATGTCATAACTGCGGAAGTGCCCAAAGAATTGTCCAGAGTGTATTGACAATCGTTTTGTGTCCTGTCGTCTCGATTATAAAAACAATAACCACATTGATAATTCACAATATGCTTCGTGTTCTCGTAATCTTGAAGAACAATTTGAGTTCTGTTCAAATTTGAATTTTTGTTAAGACACTGTACTGTCAATTGGTTTCCACTTGAAACCCATTGTTTGTTACTCATCCACAATTGCATAGCATTTCCCAGAAGTTTTGAATTCCAACTGGGACCATCGTAAACTAATATTCCACGCAGAATGAACTTATCGGTATCGTAAGTCGACGGAACTGCCAAAATCGAAACTCTTGTATCTGCGGTCACCAAGTAGGAGGGCTCAGGATTATTGATTGCAATAGTGCTCGGTTCGGTATCGGACACATTGACTCGTATTTGGACTGGTGTGAAAGCAGAAGGCACTGAACAAAAAATATATTAAAGTTCAATAGTAATGCATTCTCACAAGTTTTCCAACTCATATAAAGAGTGAGTGCAGCTTGAGAAATTCCAGTTGAAAGCATAATATTTCCACCGTTTGAAGTGAAGAAAAAACGTTCATAATTAGCCGCTGTCAAACTGTAACTATTGGTTTTTGATCACCGATTTTTATTTTGAAAAATTACGTTTCCGAGAAGTTTGTTTGATCTGTAACTACGATTTTTGAAGTTTCGTCTGTTTGATTTAGAGATCGATAATAAATATCAACAATTGCATACAATCCTTGTGGAACATTGATCTAAAGACTGTAAATTTTCGTTTTGAATAGGTAGTACAGTAGTCCCACCTGATAATCACACTGGTAGTTGGTTGGAAAATATGGATAACTGTCATTGGAATTAGGAGGGAATCGTATTTCTGTGGATAGATTTTGCGGAGGATCAAAATGTGTCCCTCCTGGTGGACATACTGGAAAAATCTTATTCATGTTAGAAAAAGGGATATTAAAAGTTACCCGGAACTTTGGCAGAGGCCAACAGACCGCAAGAAAAAACTAGAAACAGAATCAACATTTTCCGTTCCGAAACTGAAATCGATAGCACAATGTCACTTTTTATATGGTGAGTCTTAAATTAAAGATAAGAACTTTACGTCACGAAGAACGTTTTTTTTTTAATCTTGAATAGTTTCGAAAGCTAGTAATAAATTGACTCATCATCATAAATATTGTAATCGACTTAATGACGCTTTGTTTCAGAAAAGTTTGAAATTGGAACAAGTCTCAAATAATCAAAGTGGAAACATTTGCAAAATTCAAACATTTAAAAAAGAGTATAGTTTCCATGGAAAAGTCGAAAATCCAGTGACAACGAAATTCATAGATAACAGGGAAAGGGAAGTTTGCGCCGAGAATTGAGTGACATTCAAATGGAAACTTTGAGTTATGATCATTTGATTTTTCTAATTTGTTTTTTTCTGGTTTTGAAGATCTAGAGCATTTTAAAGGTTGTGAAAACTGTAAGAGGAACTAATGATGACAAGTCTTCTAGTTTTCAAAACTTTTCAAGCTCAAAAAAACGTTACTTTCTGACGTAAAATCTTATCACAAGTTAAATACACTCTTCTTCAACAGTATAAATATTATCATTGATTTCAGCTTTTAACGAAAATGGTTGCGAACATTTTCACTCTTTTCTTGGCTTTTTCTACTGCTCTTTTGGCCACTGCGGATGTTCCAGGTATATTTTGATTTTTTGAAACTCTACTAGTTTTTTTCAGTTTGCAATGGGATAGTAACCTTCAATGCACCGGAAAATTATACCGTCCCAGTTTGGTACCCGACGAATTTCACAAAAGAGCCTCCCCTTTTTCCGGAGAACTACACTTGTGAATATCAGGTACTGTAATGCGATTATATTATGAAGATTCTAAACTTTAGATAAATGTCTCACAAGGGTGGTATGCTCGTGTAACGCTGTCTGTAAAAACGTTAACCACACTCAATGGAACGGTTCCGGTTACAGTAATCGGTCAATTGGGGAGATCTGAAGAGTTAGTCAACTACAAAGTATATTAAATGAGAACTGCCTATAGGGTGGTGAATATGGATTCCGAGTATTTTTACTTTCTTTCGAGCGGCGGAAAAATCAAATTATCAACTGAATCTGCAAATGTAAGATTTGGATTCGATGTAACGTGGGATTACTGTAAGTTCGATTGTGAACTGTAAGTGCTACCAGACGAAAATACAGACACAAGAAGTACACCAATCACACTCGACGTCTTCAAATCAGATTCACAGCCAAGCCTTCTAAAGGTGGACACATTTCACCCGATTCAAGTGAAAGCAGAGACTCGAGTTTCAGCTACCATGATGGCTCCTGCTTATTACGATGAACGATTCCTTCGAGGCGTAGTGTTTTTCGATGGTCCTGATTGGAACTCAACGTGTCTCGGAAACGCCAAACAGTTGTTGGATGGAAATACGCAATACGTTTCTACGGGAAACACTATGTCGATTTTGTATATTGGGTGGACAAGGTGGAGAGACTTTTTACGCATTCTTCTACAAGATTATGAGCTCACTAAAGGAATTTCGCAGTTTCAGTCTATGTACCGATTCGGTTTCATAGATAGAGCAACGTTTACCATGGACGCAACGAAAGGGCCATCGGCTGTGCAGACTTATGCGGATAACGAGATGCAGACGGATGATGTGATTACGAAAATGGAGGGCACCGGGACATTGGATGTGTATATTGGTGCGATTACTGAAAACAAGACTAATTTGCTAACCAGTTATAGGTGAGTGGTTCCTATAAACATCTTCACGAGATCCCATTCCAGAGTTGCATCCAACAATACTATGAATCTTCCACAAATGTTCTTGGGGCAGTTCAAAACCTTTGTATTGACTGAAGGAGTCGCCGAAGTGACTATAACCCGAGACTATTTCGAATGCCAACAGACCAATAATTTCGGTAGAAAAGGATTGATCTCATCCGGCCAGTACGGCACCAACAGCACCTATCAAACACCGCACTCGGAGATAGACTCACCAAACAGAAGAGCCTCGGTTGCGAAATTTAGATATACTGTTCTTAAGGCTGACTTGGTTGGCACAGTGAAACTGCAGGTAATTGGAAGAAAGGATTCTTCAACGGTTTTCAATAAAACGTAAGTGGAATGTGAAACTATTTTCATTGAAAACAAATTACAGCTATACCCATAATCACATGCCTTCTTTTAATGGATTTTATGGATTCTATGGAGACGAAATGCATGTTGTCTATGATGGCACAGAGAAAAATACGGGTTTCTTGATGGATTTTGAAGTCGACAAGAGTTCCCGTGGGACAGGGATGGCTATTGGAATTATTGCGAGTTTATTAGTCTTCTTGTGGAAAAATTAATACTTTAAAGATTAATCATGAGAATAAATGTGTTGCTTTATCAATGTTGTAGTTCTCGGGTGTCGCCGGCAACTTTAGGTCGGAGGTTGGTCGGCTTTAGCACACTGCTTGGTCGGATTCCGGACAAGACCGCTACTAAAGCCGACCAAGCTCCGACAAACATCCGACTAACTTCCGACCCTTTCAGCGGTCGGCCAGGTTGCTTGCGCACTTTCGGTTTTTTCATTGAAAGAAAAAAAAACATGTTTTTTAAATAATATTTTATTATCTTAACTAACTATAAGTACAATTAAACAAGGAAAATATTTTTAAAAATACATGGTGAATTTATCTCAATTATTGTAGTTGTCCTGTTGTGCTTGTTCCCGAGGCCAAAATCCTCCAATTAATTTTTGCACGAGTCTCGGAAGTTTCGGATATTTCCTGAAATTTTCCATGATTATTACCGATATACATAGTTTAAGCAATCTCACCTTATATTGAGTCCGATTCGAAAAATCCTTTTTTGTTTTTGAAGTGTGCATCTGTGGAAAATCTGAAAACATAATCGGAATTCATGGAAATTGAATTGAATTAATACCTTTTCCATTTCGGGACCTTTTGATTGAGATGGCATCGACCGAAAGAGTTTTGATACCTGTAAATTGTTTTAACACATAAATTGAAGACGCAATACTATAAAAGGCGATGAAAAATAAAATAGTATTTCGAAAAAAGAAAAAAGCAAGCGTCGCTTGACACGCATCGCGCTTAAACGCCGACCAAGATCCGACCAAGATCTGACTAACTTCCGACCAGAAGCTGACCAGCTAAGAATTGCCTCAAAGTTTTAAACTTCCGACCAACTTCCGACCAAAAGCCGACCAAAGTGTGTGTTGACAGCTTGAAAGTGGTCAACTTCTGACCTAAAGCCGACTAACTTCCGACCTAAAGCCGAACCCCCCTCAACTTCCGACCAAAAGTTGCAAGTTTTCAACCGAGTTATTGTTACGGTTTTCAGTATGCAATTTTGCGGATTTTTCGTGTTTCGCCCTATTCAAAAGTTATGTGATAAATTTTTACAGAAGCTCTAAAAATTTGTTATGAAAAGTGCTTGAAATTTGGTAGAAAGTATAAAGTATGTGGATTAGAAATCAATATTCTCGTTGGAGACTATGGTAGGCAGCACACAGTAACGTAATAGTGTGGAAGGAAGCCTTGATGAAAAACAAATATGAATCATAATTTCCAGGACCACTCATCAAGTTTTGAGTCATTTCCGACCATAATCACGAATTTTTGTTCAACCGAAAGCCCATGTCAAAATGACTTGAAACTTCTTATCAGTCAGTGACCGCCAGTCACATATAAAAGAAGATGAAAACTCAAGGTAGGTTGGATATTAGAATTCTTACTTATTGGTTGAGCAAAAAAACTAGACACTGAAAGCTACACTTTCATAATTTCAGTTTACATTTAGAACAAAATAAATGTTAAAACTGCAATAATCATACACAGCAAAACGGAAGGCTTGCAAGTTGTGCTTTTCTTTACTTGGAAGTCCATTAAAAATCCAATGTTTGGTCGGTATGTGTCGTAACGGACTTCCAGACTTGTTCCTGTGAACTCTTGAAAAAGGTTCAAAGTAGGCAAGGCAGATTGATCGTACCTGAAAAATATAAGATCAACATCACAAGGCTGGCATCCTATTTCACCGCTTACACTTTAAAGTATACTGTAGACGAGCCATAACCGATGATTCGAAGTTCCGTACGCTCAACCATGTCGGCCTGCAGAATTACGAATCGAAACTTTGCCACTTGTCCGCACGGTGCCTCCACAATAGCGTGTGAACTTTGAGAGGAAGTGTTGGTAGCGTAATTGTAAGATGATATGAAACCCTTCCTTCCGAAATCGTTTGTTGGGTAAAAGGCGCTTGGATCTCTGGTTATCGTTAAATTAACAATTCCTCCAGTGGCCACATAAGACTTGAAAACCCCATCGAACTGTTGCGGTAGATTAAGAGTGTTGTTACTGGAAACGCTGTAAATTGGGAATTCGTGAGAAAAGATTCAGTAAATTTTAACAAGCTCACTTATAACTTGCGATCAAGTTTTTTTTGCTGACCGAGACTGTCCCAATATAAACATCCAAGTTTCCAGTTCCTTCCATATTCGTAATAACATCCGTCAATTCACCACCAGTTTCATATGACTGAAAAACTACTGGTCCATTAGATCCATCCAGCATAATGGTCCCGCACGCTGATTGATGAGAACATATCACCGATTGAAACCGCACAATGTCTTTCGTCAGCTCATAGTCTTGGAATACAAATGTGAAAAAATACACAGCGTAATCCCATTCGAGACACATTACTGTCATGGTGTTTCCTGTAGAAACAAATTGTGTGTTGCCATCAAACAACTGTTTCGCATTTCCTAGACACGTCGAGTTCCAATCGGGGCCGTCGAAGAATACAATACTACGAAGGATATTGTCCAAATAATCGAAATAACGCATCGTTGTGACGGAAACTTGAGTATCCGCTTTCACAATGTACGGGTGCAACTCGTCCATTTTTTCGAGAATGGGTAGTGTATCCGTTTGGGAGACATTCAGTCTGTGCGGTTCGGAATTGTTGTCTGAATTTTTTGAAAGTGGTTTTCAATTGAAGAAAAAAACTTACAGTGATTCCAAGTAACCGAAAACCCAAACCGCACTTCTTGAATGCTCGTCGATAGTCTGATGCTCCCACTTGGCGTCAAAAAGTAAAAGTTTGAAGTCTCATTTATCAACTCTTCCTTTCTCCCCAGTTGATCGATTACTGTAACTGGAATCGATCCACCCGTAGAATTCGCAATTACATTGAGCCATACACGAGCAAACATTCCAATAGGGACATTTATCTAGAATATGACTAAATTATATAAAAGTTTTGCTGAAATTCACAGAACCTGATATTCACAATTGTAGTTCTTCGGAAAAACAGATGCAGCTACAGTACTGAAATTGGTTGGATACCAAATGGAAGTGTTCAAATTCTGAGGAAGATTGAATTCCTGAATCCCATCGCAAACTGATCAAATATGTAGATGAATTTTGGAAAAAAACTAAAATCTTCACCTGGAACATCCGCGGTGGCCAGAAGTGCAGTAGAAAAAGCCAAGAAAAGAGTGAAAATGTTTTCAACCATTTTCAAAAATGACTGAAATCAATAAAGCGATGATAATGTTTATACTGTGGAGGAATAGTGTATTTAACTAACAAGGGGGTTACATGAGGATGCGAGTTGAACTTTTGCTGAAACTCTGGTCTTAGACTAAGTCGACCCTGAAAAGCCCAAATCTGCAATAAAAAATGGCCAAATGTTCACGTAACTCGAGATATGAGCCCTCAAAGTTGCAGCTAACAGCACTTTTGGGCTACTTTGAGGACCCATAACTTGGCTCAAAATCACTTTCAGAAGGTCTAGTTTTCTGTTTTGTACTCAGAATTTAATACCAAACAATGTCCCATACTTTTTTGTAAAAAACAATTTTGAGCCAAAACAACGAAAATTTCCCACCAAATGGATGCCGAATTCTTGTTTTGCAATTTGTTTTTGTCCAATTTGAAAATTGACGGTTGTAATCAAAACATCAGTGTTTGTATAACCATTTCCCATAATTTCATGTATTTTTTTGCCGGATAGGTACCTGTTTATAGGTCAAATGATGGCTGAAAATCCCAGAAGGTTTTTGGACCTAAACAGGTCAGCCAAGTAAAAAAATGTTCGGAAAATGTCATGAAACTTTTAAACACCTTGTTACAAACACATATTGATTGTTTCCTGCCATCATTTAGTAAATTAGAAAAATAAAGTTGGTGATCCCTAATCCATCGAAAAATTTCCTACCCAAATGGTGGCAAAATTTCAAAGTTTTGGCTCAAAAAAAATTTTGTCCGAAAAGTATAAGACATTGTTTGGTATAACATTCCGAGTTCAAAACAGGAAACTAGACCTTCTGAAAGTGATTTTGAGCTGAGATACGAGTCCTCAAAGTACCCCAATTTTAGTACTGACCTCAACTTTTAGGGCTCATATCTCGAGTTGCGTGAACATTTGGCTATTTTTTATTGCAGATTTGGGCTTTTCAGGGTCCATTTAGTCTAGGGACGAAGTTTCAGCAAAAGTTCAACTCGCATCCTCATGTAATCCCCTTGTAAAACACATAAGATTTTACGTCAGAAAGTAACGTTTTTTGATCTTGAAAAGTTTAGAAAACTAGAAGACTTGTCATCATTAGTTCCTGTTCTATTTCCATAACCTTTAAAATGCTATAGATCTTCAAAACCAAAAAAATTTTAAAAATTAGAAAAATCAAATAATCATAACTCAAAGTTTCCATTTGAATGTCACTCAATTCTCGACAAAAACTTCCCTTTCCGTGTTATCGATGAATTTCGTTATCACTGGATTTTCGACTTACACATGGAAACTATACTCTTTTTTGAAAGTTTTGAATTTTGCAAACGTTTCCACTTTGATCATTTGAGACTTTTTTCAATTTGAAACTTTTCTGAATCAAAGCGTCATTGAGTCGATAACAGTATTAAGGATAATGACTCAATTTATTACTAGTTTTCGAAACTTTTCAAGATTAAGAAAACGTTTTTTGTGACGTAAAGTTCTTATCTTTAATTTAAGACTCACCATATAAAAAGTGACATTGTGCTATCGATTTCAGTTTCGGAACGGAAAATGTTGATTCTGTTTCTAGTTTTCTCTTGCAGTCTGTTGGCCTCTGCCAAAGTTCCGGGTAACTTTTTAAATTGTTTTCTTTTTCTAACACAAGTAAAATGGTTTCAGTATGTCCACCAGGAGGAACACATTTCGATCCTCCGCAAAATCTATCCACTGAAATATATTTCCCGCCTGAATCCAATGACAGCTATACATATTTTCCAACCAACTACCAGTGTAATTATCAGGTGGGACTACTGTATTACCTACACAAAAGAAAAATTGATAGTATTCAGATCAATGTTCCACAAGGATTATATGCAACTGTATATATTTCTTACCGATCACTGAATCAAACAGACGAAACTTCAAAAATCGTAGTTACTGATCAAACAAACTTCTCGGAAACGTAATTTTTCAAAATAAAAATCGGTGATCAAAAACCAATAGTTACAGTTTGACAGCGGCAAACGATGAACGTTTTTTCTTCATTTCAAGCGGTGGAAATATTATGCTTTCAACTGGAATTTCTGAAGCTTCATTTAGTTTTCTTATGGTTTGGAAAAATTGTAAGTATTACTACTGAACGTCAATATCTTTGAACACTGTAATGAAATGGGGTGTGACCTGTCGATTTTATTCTTGGGGTGATTTCGCACTTTGAAGGCCTGTAACTTGGCTTGGAGAATGATCAACCAATCAATATGAAATTTGGTAACCGACTGCGTAGATTTCAGAAATCTTATTAGTTTTTTTAATGAAAATTTTACGGAAAAACTTTCGCGAAAATATTCAGCGTGCGCTCAAACTTCAAACAACTATTCTAAAAAGAATTTCATTGCTGAACCCCCTTTTTTCCAGGCATTTTTAGGAGAAGAAATCCCTAAAAAATAGAACATTTTGTTGAAAAAAGTAAAACAGATATGACTCTGTTACGGGCGAACATTTTTGTATGAAAATTTGGAATCTTACTATTTTCGAAGAGAGAAACACTTTGATATGAATTTTTTGGTGTGTGACAAGTTTGAAAATTTTTTGTTGTCTCTATATATATTAAACTTTTCAGTGCATACTGCTTTGACGCCAGTTCAAATTCCAATCAATGTATCCAATACCGAACCGAGCACTATTCAAATTGGCAAGCCTGAGCCCTCCTATTTGGTGACCGCAGAGACCAGGGTCTCGATTTTGGCGATTCCGTCGGAGTACGATTTCGTTAAGTTTATTCTACGTGGAATATTAGTTTACGATGGCCCCACTTATAACTCTAAACTCCTGGGAAACACTATGCAATTATGGATGAGTAACAAACAATGGGTTTCGACTGGAAATCAGTTGACAGTGCAATTTCTCGAAGGGGACTCGTACGGTGCACAAACAGTAATCGTTTTACAAGACTACGAGAACACGAAACACATTGTGAACTACCAATGTGGTTATTGTTCTTATAATCAGAACGATGAGACACAAAGCGATTGTCAATATAATCTGGACAACTCTTTGGGAACTTCCGCTCTAATTACTTCTATGATACCCAACAGTATACATTGGGAGACAATGAATTACTTGAATGGAAATGGTTCGATTGATGTGTATCTCGGAGGAATAACCCAAAGCAAAAGTAACCTAGTTGTCAGCTATCCGTGAGTGCTACAAAATCCAAGTCCAATGGTCATAGTATTAGGTTGTTCGGAAAGTTGTGGTCACTTTTTTTCGGAGCTTTTTTCTGCTGTCCGGCCAGAATTTCTTGAGGTCTGGTGTGCATATACTTGGTGGAGGTCCACCACGGAATAGCACCATATACTTTATTTGGCCAATCCTTGCTTCCCACAGGAAATACTTGACATGATGCATTTTTGGATACATTTCTTTAACGTCAGCTGACAGAAATCCCAACGTGGATATTTTTTCGGAAAGTTATGGAAACAATAGTTGAAGACCTTGACAAGGTCTTCAAACAATGTTTAAGCTTTTAACGCGAATATACTTTTTTATAGAGAACATAGAATTTTAGAGCCCTAGTTGAGTCTCACTCAAAATGATCAATCAATGATATACCAATCGAACAGTTACTGAGAAGGATGAAACTGATCATGATTAGAGATCATATACAGACAATTGTAATGCCAAAATATCAGCTTTTTATAAATCATCTGAATTCCGAAATGAAGCGCCAAATCGGCATACCTCAT
The DNA here is from genome assembly GCA_963966625.1 of Caenorhabditis zanzibari. Taxonomy (NCBI): domain Eukaryota; kingdom Metazoa; phylum Nematoda; class Chromadorea; order Rhabditida; family Rhabditidae; genus Caenorhabditis; species Caenorhabditis zanzibari. The sequence continues at coordinate 16,541,542 of OZ016472.1, read as the reverse complement.
TCTTAGACCATGTTTTCGCTTCGATAAGCTGCCATTTTTTTTTGAATTTCAATCAATCTCTCTAAAATTAATGCAAATACGACTTTTTAATATTGTTCTCATGTTTTTAATAGCTGTTACCGCAACGGATGAGCGATAATAATTTTTTACGATGTCAAAGTGAGTCGTCGAAAATTTCAAAATTTTCTAAAAAATATTTTTTTTTTGATTTTCTTCATAAAAGTTATCATTTTTGTAATAAGGGTAAGTATTGTTGGTATTGTAACTATCATTCATTAATTAACATGTTTCATTTTATTATATTCGCTCTCGCTTACAACTGTTTCTATGATCAAAAGTACCATAATGTCAAAAAATGGCCTAGATTAGTCAAAGAGATAGTTAGACCTGAATTATCTTAGTATTCATGAAATATCATTTATTGTGGTTCTTTTTTCCAGGCAGAGCGCGCTCCGCTGCACTAGGCGGCGGACTAGCGTTTGGGGAAAGTTCTTCCATCAAATAGGCCTGAATTTGGTGGAAGAGCTTTCCCCAAACGCTAGTCCGCCGCCTAGTGCAGCGGAGCGCGCTTTGCCTGAAAAAAAGAACAACAATACAGTCATCCATTTGGATATCATAATGATAGATTATTTCATTTCCTAGACACGGCATCCTCAAATGGAAATAGAAAATTAGAAAATCTGTAGAATTTCACCGTGAACTTTTCATTGGATAGAATTTGAGGAAGACAGGCATCTTTTTGACCTATCTATTCAAAATTGAGCAACATGTTCACAAAGATTCGATGACAGAAAGATTACCCTGTTTTTCCTGATCATTTTGAACCTAAATTGAGTACTGTGAGAGCCTCATGTCCTCTTTTATGTTGACTGGAAACATACAAATTGAAATCTGCTCAGGTTCAACCCAAATTTTTGCATTTGACCTCAAAAGATGAGAAAACGAGTTTTTTACGATTTGGCCAAGATACATTTTTTGGATTGATTCATATAAAGTAGAAAAACACAAAAACCTAGTTTTATGAGATTCTCAGGCCTGATTTGGAATTGAAATCACTTTCTTCAAACCTAACGTTTTTTTGACGTTATTGGTGTCAATAAGAACTTCAAGCTATGTAGAAAAATTTGACCAAGCCAGATTTTAAAAATTAGCTTTCTGAAATTTAATGCAATCCAAAAACTGGGTTTTCAGTACTAATTTGCAAAAGATTTGAAAAACATTTCTAAAAAAGTAGCGTGTGTTCTTTTTTCCATTTGAGGATGCCGTGCTAAATCAAAAAAAAATTTCCGAAAAAAGTTCATTTTTACCTTATGTCGACTTGTGCCAATTATTTTCTGTGGCAACCCAGGGTTGACCAAATAAAGTATATGGTGCTGTTCCGGGATGGACCTCCACCAAGTATGTGCACACCAGGTCTTAAGAAATTCTGACTGGAAAGCAGGAGGAAGCTCCGAAAAACAGTGACCACTACTTTCCGAACAACCTGATATAGTCTTACAGTGTGCAGAATGCTGGCTTGACTCTCCCTCAAGAATTCAAAGGAACAATCCGAACTTATGTGCTTGAAGGTGTTCACACGAAAGCGGTGATGAACTTAACACGATACACATGGCCTGTTGCAGATCCAATCGGCTCGAAAAAACTAATCATGTCTACTTATTATCCGCAGATGCACACGGATCAATACGCATGGACCGCTTTGAAAGCCCCAAACGACACGTCACTGGTCACTTTTTCCTACCGTTTCCAAAGCGCAGATATTGCAAAAAACGGATCACTACTCATCCAGGTGCGGAATGGAAATAAATATGTGTATAATAGAACGTAAGTCGTTATCGGCTGTAAAAGGTCATAATACAGTACCCTATTTCAGTTACACTGTCTCTAACCCGCCACCAATCAATACAACACTGACTAAGTTGGGGAATTACATGTCGGTGTATATGGTATCGAATAGAGGAGAGAGTAAGGGACTACTCATGGAGTATGAAATTCTCAAAGCTGCATCGATGAATTTCTGTATCCTCGTTTTTGTGGTCCCAATTCTCAAGACAATCTTTTGAAAATAATTTTTAATTATTGAAATAAACTTCAGAGCATGTATCCGTTCTCAACCATTTTTTAAAATGACTGAAATCAAATAATGATATTATTTATAGTGTGGAGGAAGGGTGTGTGTAACTTCTGACAAGAAATTACGTCAGAAATTAACGTTTTTGATCTTGAAAAGTTTCGAAAACCAGCAAAGTTGTCATCATTAGTTCCTCTTACAGTTTTCACAACCTTTAAAATGCTCTAGATCTTCAAAACCAGAAAAAAAATGAGTAAAATCAAATGATCATAACTCAAAGTTTCCATTTGAATGTCACTCAATTCTCGGCGCAAACTTCCTTTTCCCTGCTATCTATGAATTTCGTTATCACTGGATTTTCGACTTACACATGGAAACTACACTCTTTTTTTGAAACTTTTGAATTTTGCAAACGTTTCCACTTTGATTATTTGAGACTTTTTTCAATTTGAAAATTTTCTGAATCAAACTCTCATTGTGTCGATAATAGTATTTATGATGATGACTCAACTTATTACTTGTTTTCGAATTTTTTCAAGATTAAAAAAACGTTCTTCGTGACGTAAAATTCTTATCTCTAATTTGAGACTCATCATATAAAAAGTGACATTGTGCTATCGATTTCAGTTTCGGATCAGAAAATGTTGATTCTGTTTCTAGTTTTCTCTAGCGGTCTGTTGGTCTCTGCCAAAGTTCCGGGTAACTTTAAAATCTATGTCTTTTCCCAACACAAGTAAATTATTTCAGTATGCCCACCAGGAGGAACACATTTCGATCCTCCGCAAAATCTATCCATAACAATACAATTCCCTCCTAGAACCAATGACAGTTATCCATATTTTCCAACCAATTATCTATGTAATTATCAGGTGGGTTACTGTATTTCTCATTCAAAACAAAAATCGATAGTATTTAGATCAATGTTCCACAAGGATTGTATGCAACTGTAACTATTTTTTACCGGTCTCTAAATCAAACAGACGAAACTTCAAAAATCGTGGTTACAGATCGATCACATTTCTCGGAGACGTAATATCTCAAAGACAAGACTATAGACAAAAACAATAGTTACAGTTTCACAGCGGCTAATTATGAACGATTTTTCTTCACTTCAAACGGTGGGAATATCACGCTTTCAACTGGAATTTCTCAAGCTGCACTCACTCTTTACATGACTTGGAAAACTCGTGAGAATTCTGTACTACTGAACTTTAATATATTTTGCGTTCAGTGCCTTCTGCTTTCACACCAGTTCAAATTCAAATTAATGTATCCAATACCGAACCGAGCACTATTCCAATCAATAATCCTGATCCCTTCTACTTGGTGACCGCAGATACAAGGGTTTCGATTTTGGCGATTCCGTCGGTTTACGATTCCTATAAGTTTATTTTACGTGGAATATTAGTTTACGATGGTCCCACTTACAACTCTTATCTTCTCGGAAATGCTATGCAATTGTGGATGAGTAACAAACAATGGGTTTCAACGGGAAATCAATTGACAGTGCAGGTTCTCGAGGGGAATTCGTACGATACAGAAACAGTAATTGTTTTACAAGACTACGAGAACACGAAACACATTGTAAACTATCAATGTGGTTATTGTTTCTTAGATACAACCGTTTTGTCACAAAACGATTGTCAATACACGCTTGATAACGCATTAGGAACCTCTGCAGTAATCACATCTATGGATCCGGCTCTCCGCACTGAAACTATTACTGTTTTGAATGGAAACGGTTCAATTGACGTGTATATCGGAGGAGTTACCCAGAGCAAGAGTAACCTAGTTGTCAGCTATCCGTGAGTGCTACAAAATCCACGTGCAATGTTCATTGTAACATCTTACAGTGTGCAGAATGCAGGCTTGACTCTCCCTCAAGTCTTCAGAGGAACAATCCGGACTTATGTGCTTGAAGGTGTTCACACGAGAGCGGTGATGAATCTGACACGAGAAAGACGGGACGATGTGGATCCAATGGGCTCGAAGAAACTAATTATGTCTAATTACTATCCTCAAATACGTACGGATCAATATGCATCGGTCGGATTAAAAGCACCAGACAACACGTCACTGGTCACTTTCTCCTACCGTTTCCGATGCGCGGACATTGCAAAAAAGGGAACGTTACGTATCCAGGTGCAAAGTGAGAGAAAAACTGTGTATGATATCACGTAAGTCTTTGTAGGTTCTCAAATGCCCGACTGCCGTACCCCATTTCCAGTTACACTGCCTCTAACCCGCCACCAATCAATACAACACTGACTAATTTGGGGGATCACATGTCGTTATATATGTCTTCAAATGGAGGAGAGAGTAAGGGACTACTCATGGAGTATGAAATTCTCAAGGCTGCATCGATGAATTTCTGTATCCTCGTTTTTGTGGTCCCAATTCTTAAGACAATCTTTTGAAAATAATTTTTAATTATTGAAATAAACTTCAGAGCATGTATCCATTCTCAACAATTTTTAAAAATTACTGAAATCAATCAAATAATGATGTTATTTATACTGTGGAGGAAGAGTGTATATAACTTTTGATAAGATTTTACGTAAGAAAGTAACGTTTTTCTGATCTGGTGAAATTTGAAAAACTAACAGACTTGTCATCGTTAGTTTTTGTTACAATTCCGTAACCTTTTAAATGTTCTAAATCTTCTAAAACAGAAAAATCAAATTATCATAACTCAAAGTTTCCATTTGAATGTCACTCAATACTCGGCGCAAACTTCCCTTTCCCTGTTATCTATGAATTTCGTTATCACTGGATTTTCGACTTTTAAATGGAAACTGTACTCTTTTTTGAAAGTCTTGAATTTTGCAAACATTTCTACTGTCATTGTTTGAGACTGTTTTCCATTTCAAACTTTTCTGATTCAAAGCGTCATTGTGTCGATAACAATATTTATGATGATGACTCAATTAATTACTAGTTTTCGCAACTTCTCAAGATCAAAAAACGTTCTTCGCGACGTAAAATTCTTATCTTTAATTTAAGATTCATCATATAAAAAGTGACATTGTGCTGTTGATTTCAGTTTCGGCACTGAAAATGTTGATTCTGTTTCTAGTTTTCTCTTGCGGTCTGTTGGTCTTTGCTAAGGTTCCGGGTAACTTTTAAAATCGTTTTCTCTTCCTAACACAAGCAAATTATTTCAGTATGCCCACCAGGAGGAACACATTTCGATCCTCCGCAAGATCTATCCACAACAATACACTTTCCTCCTAGAATCAATGACAGTTATCCATCTTTTCCAACCAATTATCTCTGTAATTATCAGGTGGGTTACTGTATTTCTTATTCAAAACAAAAATCGATAGTATTTAGATCAATGTTCCACAAGGATTATATGCAACTGTATTTATTTATTACCGATCACTGAATCAAACAGACGGAACTTCAAAAATTGTAGTTACAGATCAATCAAACTTCTCGGAAACGTAATTTTTTAAAGACAAGTTGGTGAACAAAACCCAATAATTACAGTTTGACAGCGGCAAATGATGAACGATTTTTCTTCACTTCAAGCGGTGGAAGTATTATGCTTTCAACTGGAATTTCTGAAGCTGCTTTTACTCTCACTATGACCTGGGAAAATTGTAAGTTTGCAAAATCTTTTCTACTGGATGTCAATATATTTAACTTTCTAGTGCCTACCGTGTTCACACCAGTTCAAATTCAAGTCAATGTATCCAATACCGAACCAAGCACTATTCAAATTGGCAAGCCTGAGCCCTTGTATTTGGTGACCGCAGAGACCAGGGTGTCGATTTTGGCGATTCCGTCGGTGTACGATTCCTATAAGTTTATTCTACGTGGAATATTAGTTTACGATGGTCCCACTTATAACTCTAATCTTCTCGGAAATGCTATGCAATTATTGAAGAGTAACAAACAATGGGTTTCGACTGGAAATCAGTTGACAGTGCAATTTCTCGAGAGAAATTCGTACGATACAAAAACAATAATCGTTTTGCAAGACTACGAGAACACCAAACACATTGTAAACTATCAATGTGATTATTGTCCTTATTATCAGAACAATTGTCAATTCATTTTGGACAACTCATTGGGCACTTCTGCGGTTATGACATCTAAAGATCCAAGTTCTGAAACTATCACTTTCCTGAATGGAAACGGTTCAGTTGACGTGTATATCGGAGGAATAACCCAGAGCAAAAGTAATCTAATCGTCAGCTATCCGTAAGTGCTACAAAACCCACATTTAATGATCATTATATAGTCTTTCAGTGTGCAGAATGCTGGCATGACTCTCCCTCAAGAATTCAGAGGAACAATTCGAACTTATGTACTTGAAGGTGTTCACACGAAAACGGTGATGAATCTGACACGAAGCACATGGTCTGATGCGGATCCAATCGGCTCGAAAAAACTAATCATGTCTAATTACTATCCTCAAATGCACACGGATCAATATGCATATGAATTTTTGAAAGCGCCAACCGGCGCGTCACCGGTCACATTTTCCTACCGTTTCCGATGCGCGGATATTGCGAAAAACGGAACGTTACGTATCCAGGTGCAAATTGAGAGAAACGCTGTGCATGATATCACGTAAGCCTTAATGGATTCTCAAATGCCCGACTACCGTACCCCATTTCCAGTTACACTGCCGCTAACCCTCCACCAATCAATACAACACTGACTAACTTGGGGGATTACATGTCGTTATATATGTCTTCGAATGGGACGTGAGTCAGGGACTACTCATGGAATATGAAATACTCAAAGCTGGATCGATGAATTTTTGTATTATTGTTTTTGTGGTCACAATACTCATGAGAAGTTTTTGAAAATAATTTTTATTTACTGAAATAAACTTCAAAGCAAATAGCATTTATCGGTACTGCTTTCCTTATTTACTGAAAATTAGAAGTTTCAAAAGTTTCCTATTGTAAATTGATATAGCTGGTTCACATCGGAATCAATCTGAAATGAAATATTAATTGATAAGACGATTAATCGATGCTTGAACCGAGTTTATTGCATGAAATTTAACAACTCAAACAAAATAAAACATCAGCATGGAAGCGCACACAATAAAAAGTTGAATCCCCGAAACACTTTTTTCTACCGTATACTGCATCAAAAATCCCTTATTCTCGTTAGAATCATAGGCCACATAAAGTTCCTTTCCGTAAAACTGGTAGTAAGTGTTGAGTTTCGGTGCGTTCGTCGAGTTGTAGCTGAAAACGTATGGATTGACGGTGCATACAGTAATCCAAAATCCCTCACTTTGCGATATATATCTGTTGTCCATTACTGTCTCTTCCAATTACTTTCAAAGTCGAGAACTTGACCAAGTCCGCAAAGCTAACTGTGTATCGAAACTTTCCTGCATCCGGTGCGTACACATGTTGCTTCATATCTTGGCTAAAAACAGGACTACCGTATTGCGCTGACGATATGATTGCTTTTCGTCCAAACCCAACATTGACAGGGCAGCTATTCGACTGATATCCGGAAATGGCGGCGTTTCCGTTGTACATCACGAATGTTGTGAACGTGCCCAGGAACAGTTGGGGGAAAGAGTTTTGGTTGTTGATGGAGAGGCTGCAAAGTGAACAATGGGATCTAGTCACATATTCCAGTATACTCACTCATAACTCGCAATCAAGTTGCTTTTGTCCGCTGCCACCGTACCCACATAGACATCCACCTTTCCCGAGCCAGTCACGTTTTTGAGTAAAAAACCAAAGTCTTTATAGTTATAAATCTGGTAAGCGGTCATTCCTTTCGAAGCATCCATTGTAAAATCTCCACCGTACCGTGTTCCTTGAAAACTTTTGATGCCCTGCATGTCTGCATAGTCTTGGAAGAACAGGGTGGGGTACGATCCCGAATCGCTTAGAATCAAGACATTCATCGAGGGTCCACTAGATACAAACTGAGAGTTTGAGTTTAAAAGCTGATAACCGGTACCAAGGCATTTGGATGCGTCGGGATCCGAACCGTCGAAATAGACAACACCTCGGAGGTACTGTAGTTTGTAGTTCGATACTGGCGGAATGATAGTGGCGGACACTTTAGTGTTGGCGTTGATGAAAATATGTCTGTTTCCGTAAAATTGGAATGGGGTGGGTTGATGATAGGATTGGGGGACGTCGATTGAGATGGGGTCTCGGCCGGTGCCTAAAATTGAGAAATATAAGACTGGTCCATGAAAAGAGCAATTCGATAAACTCACTTGGTTTCCAAACAACTGAAAATCCGAAGTTCGGCTGCGTTGTTTGTGTTGAGAGCTTGATTTTTCCACCTTTCGCAATAAAGTAAAAGTATTCTTGAGAGCTGTTGTTGATTCTGAAATCCATATTACACAAACCATTAATCACTGTTCTTTTCGAAATACCCTTCAATGTTTCCCAGTTGATCAATCACCTGTACCACAGGCACTGACAATTGAGATCCCACTACTGTCAATTGGATTTGAGCAAACCATTGCTCTGGAACATTGATCTGAAAATTCTACTTATAAAGTCTTTGGTTTTTAGTTTTTGTACCTGATATACACAACTGTAGTTCGCCGGGAAGATCGGTGGATTGTTTGTGAAAATATTCGGGTACCAAGTAGGGGAACCTCTGTTTAGAGGGGGGTCGAAAGTTACAACTCCGTTGTGACATGCTGAAAAATTAAAAATAGTACTGTAATCCCAAGAAAAAAGTTACCAGGGACATCAGCAAAGCCTAATGAGAGCCAAGACAATAGAAAAAATACAATTTTCATTTTTCGAAAATGAAAAATGAGCTGACTAATTTGAAGTATTATATTATCACCAAGCACTCGATTTTTTGAATCCTCATTTGATAAGAAGTTTACGTCATTAAAAACGGTCTTTTATCGAAAATCAATGACTAAACTGACTCAATCTTTTATCAAGTTTCGCATCATCAATTTTTGCTCGAAAAATTTATTATAATTTTTATTCAATATTTGATCAAGAATATAGTATGTGTTTTTGCACCGAACTTCATTACAAAAGTACCGATAAGAGATTCAAAAAGCAAGTGAAATTCAAATCGAAAACATTGAGTTTTGATTCTTTGATTTCACCATAAATAATTTTCAGTTATACCCTACAATTCTCTGTTTTTTCTTCCCATACTCAATCATCCGCGACCATCACAAAAATTCACTATACACACTGTTTGCACAGCTAGAAAATCAAAAAATCAGAAGCCCACACACATTATTCTCTATAATAGACAAACTACAATTATGACCATAATATATTCAAATAAATATGAATGAGTTTCAGCATTCAAGTTTTTGGTATAAAATGGACTGGAAGATTCTAGGAAAGTATCGTCCTCTGGTCTTCTTGGAGATCTAGAAATACAATGTCTTGTGCTATCAAAGTTTTCTTGCTTCTTGCTGTATTCTGTGGAGCTGTGGAGATGTGTGCTCCAATTGTGCAACATTCACCATCATCGGGCACCGCGGCAGCCAAGCCAACTCTGAAAATCACAACGAACTTGGATGGTTTCTCATGCGAAAACGCAAAGACTCATACTGGAACTGCTTCAGCAACTTTAGAAAAACCAGGTGTATCCTGTAGCCCTTCGGGAGATACGACTAAAGTTGCTACTTATACTTTCCCCCCTGGTTTTGATTGTGATGAAATCGAAACGTGAGTTCTATTATTTTAAAATATTTTTAGCGAGCAACTCAAAATTTTGCGGATTGAAAAAATAACTGCATTATCGGAACTGAATAGGTGTTTCTTCAAACATCTCCATTAAACTGAAACGGTATCCAGTCGTGTAATTCTTCTAGTAGTAGAATTAATATAGCGACATAGATAGATAATATTTTTTTCAGATTGGGCAAAGAATTCCTGAAAAGTCTGAAGAACAACGATCCATCTGCCACCATGGTATGTGATGGTAAAACCGTCCCAATAAACGTCCAATGATTTTAAAACTTTTATCTGTTTTGATATGAATTGATCATTTTTTGGGATGTTAATTTATTGGGCAATAAATATTTTAATCGTATAGCGGTTTTTCGTATATTCTATAACTTACTCGAGGACACCGCCTTCGAATTTCCGTAAAATCAGAAGAACATGCCTCTCTGTTTTAAAGCATTTAAAATTGTATTTCTGAATTCTCAAAATGGATAATAACTTCTGGTGGAGAAGAGATTTAAAACATATCTTGTGACGTGTTGTCGACTTTTGATGGGGATTGATTGATTGATTGATTTATTACGTATTCAAAACACGTGAAAAAAAGGGGTTCAAACAGAAGAGTTCTAATTGGCCGTGCTACTTAAGTTACTTCGTGGATTCCTCGTGGCATTTGCATTTTTAGAAACTTTTTCCTCTTTCGACTTGCTCGAACTTTGGACGATTGGAGTGAGAGTAGAAGATGGATCGGATTGCAATGTGGCTTTCATAAAAAGATTCTGAAAATTGAATACAAAACTACAGTTCCGTAATCCAAATACTTTTCATGAGATTTGCCTGTTTTAGGAGAACTTGTGTGTGTTTAAAAAGACGAAATTAATAAAATTCAGAAAAACTTCATTCGACTGTCATATTTCCTTGCTCTTAAAAGATCCTTGATGTGCTCGACTTGATCCATAGGGATTTCCAGTCTTTCTAGAAGATCCTTGAAAATAACTATTATAATACCAAACTAAAAAACTCAAGAACTACCATATATCCTGGAGAATCTGGTCGAAATAAGTCTGAATAATCTAAATTGGTTCCAAGCACTGTAGTCAGAGATAGTAGAATCAGAAAAACTGTGATGAAATTTGGCATTATTTTGATGGGAAATCAGAAGAATATGTGTTTGCTTTTATATGTATTGGAATTAGCTATGCTGTTTGGTGTTTGTATTCATAAATTTTGCAGTTTCAATAGATGAAACAGTGGGCTTAGAAGACTATACAAACAAAGGGATCTCGGGGTACAGTAGTGAATTTTTGCATAAATTATCTTTTGATCATTCATTACTGTTTGTTTATACACCCACCATTTCAAATCAAAATACATTAAACATAAATGCTTTGAAAAATTATTTGTGATCATATCCAAAAACCCGAACCTTTATTATCAAGATTTTCAGTTCACCAAGCCACTTATTGAACTTATATGAGCATTTTGTGGTGCTTCTGGCTCTACTCGATACTTTGGAAAACAGATCCCTCTAATTTTCCTCATATTCATTTTCAACTTCTTCACATCCAACATGGTTTGAATATTCCTCCGATTACATCCCAAATATGACAACTGAATGACCGCGGGGATAAAAAATGCATCTCTAAATTTGCAGAGACTAACTATTACACCAATATCATAATTACTGGGAAGAAATTCATAGTATAGGAAGGGAATATGGACCTGAAACATGTCAGACTTGAAAAAAAAAAAGTATTTAGAAAAACTTACAAGTTTTGCCAATACAATTGCAATTAACTGCCAGAGGACATATCTTTGGGGTCGGTTCATTTGTGATGATGTTAGATGGGACCATTTACGAAGGCTTATGATTATAGGAAGATACAATAAAGCGGAAATGATCAGAATAAGGTTTATTGTGACATAAAATAACTGAAAGAATGATTTTAGTTAATTTTTATTTTTACTCAAATTTCACTCAAAATTTTAGTCAATTTTTTGTCAGCAGCGGCGAGCGCGACAAAGTGAAAACTTTTTTCATTTAGACATACCGTATAATAATATCTTGCAAGCTCTTTTCCACTGTTAGAAGAAATATATTTCAAAAATATCAATTCAAAAATGAATAATCCATAAGTAAACCATATAATCCTCTTCATAATCTTTGCTGTGGAATTCAGATATTTCTCTGTCCTCGGGACAAAATAAACAAAAAACTTTTTGACTCCCAAAATGGATAACAGAAGTTGATTCACTTCAGCAGTAAGAACGAGTACAAAAAATATAACACTGCTTATGATTAATACAATCATATGAACCCAGGTCCACGTACCTAGCTCGACAAAATACATGCTACAGTATATAGCGTACATCAAGAAATAGACTACTCTTATTATCTTATAAAAATGATCGAGCAGTTGGAACACTACTGTAGCTTTGTCTCGTTCGCGATTCTTTTGAAACACGTTAATATACATGAAAAATACAATGATAGAAAAGAAAATGTAAACGTTGAATAGATAGTTTACTGATGATCCATAATTTGAGGTATAATTGAATTTAGTACCATTTTCTTTATCAAAAATGAACAAATAACCGATATCCATTTTCAAGAAAGCGTTTATTCTAAAAGTTTGACAGAATGTTATGTACTAACCTTTGATTAATTATTATTTCACCTGTTTTTTTAAATGCAAATTGATTTCTGACTTTCTGCTTTGTTTTTATTTTATTTCTATTTATTTTATTTACGATAAAAATCGTGAGAGATGTTACATGTAAAAAAAAATCTGCATACATCGGGAGTATAATTGAGATGAAGGTATTTGGGAATAGATGAGTATGTATTGATGTTATAATGATTTACAATCAAGTTTAGGTGTTGTAGTATAAAAAAGAAGAAAATAATCAATATGAATACTGTCCAAGTAAATAAATGTGAACTAAAGTTCAAACAGAAGAAATGTAGGAGTAAGAAAGTACAATAAGAAAATACAATAGAATTACTGTGAAGAAGATGATGACTACTTGGGACACAGTAGGGAATATCATACATTTTACAGCACAATAGTGGAGAAAGACCATTGAAATCTAACTATTTGTGCGTGCTGTTATTGCGCTAAGGGTTCGATTTGTAAAGAATTTCAATCTTATTTTTGTTTTACATTTTGCCCAAATGAATTTAGTTTTCGTACGAGTTCGGTTATTCGTATCTACCGTAAAAAAATCATTTTTGTTCATGTCTACTTTGCCTGCCATCATTTTTCCTGCGAATTTTCGATCGGTAATCATTCTCGGAGATTCCAAAAATGTCAAGTCGTAAATTTCATTACGCTCCTGGGCTGTTTTGTACTCTGGGTCATCCACTCGAATATACCTTCCTACTTGCCGGCTTAAAGGGGGCGTCCGCTATTTTCAAAATGTTCGATTTTTATATGAATCCACGCAGAATTGGATTTCAGGAACAAAATCCTCTTGGAGAATAGTCTGAAAAACAAACCCTCATTTTAAAAATATAGGTTAAAAAAAGCTCAAAAATTAGTACTGTGAGGGTGCGAAAAGAATTCACGTTTTTATTAATTTTTTCACGTGCACCCTCAGAGATTCTAACTCTGGTAAAAAACCCCAAATCGCACCATCACAGTACTAATTTTTGAGCTGTTTTCGACCTATATTTTGAAAAGGAGTAATATTCAGATTACCCTCCAAGAGGATTTTGTTCCCGTATTCCAATTTTACGTCGATTCATATGAAAAATCAAAAATTTTGGAATTAGTGGACGCCCCCTTTAAGAGCCTTCTTGTAAATGAGTTTTGTACGGATTCTATGGATTTAATATCGGTTTTTTTGTAAGGACTTGTCACAACTGTCGCGTATTCTAGAATTGGCCTTATAAACGTTTTATAGAGTAAGACGTGTAGCCTCGTGTTGTTGCTAGTGTATAATTGGAAAATTCTTGATTGGACGAATTTTGCGTTGTTGGTAAACTTGCTCCAATGATCGGAGAAACTTAGTTTATGATCTATCAAGATTCCAAAATCCTTTACTAGAGTTTCTCTTCTGATCTGATTTCCGGATACGTTATAATCAAAAATTTTTGGGTTCGAGCCTAGAGATATGCAAACTGTTTTATCTGTATTCAGAGCTAATTTTGTTGCGGCTGACCACTTGGTTATTGCATCTATAGCATTTTGCATGTGATTAGATGTGGCGTCTTTCGAAAGAGTGGTATATAATTTTAGATCATCTGCAAATTGTTTGCATTTTACCGTGGGGGGAAGCATACTTGGTATAGAGTTTACAAAAATTCCGAATAGAACAGGACATTGCACCGAGCCTTGTGGTACACCACATTTCGATGTCTGCTCATTCGAATATGATTCACCTACTTTTACTCGAAAACTTCGACCGCTCAAGAATTCGCTAATCCAAGTAACTAGATTTTTGTTTAATTTCAATGAAATTAATTCATCTAAAAGCTGGCAATGAGGAAGCCTGTCAAAAGCTTTAGCGAAATCAAAATAAACTATGTCTACTTGCTTTCCTTGATCTAGTGCTGCGGTCCAATCATTAACGGATTCTAACATGCACGTTGTGGTGGATCGTTTTGGTCTAAATCCGTGCTTTTCAATTTCTGACATGTGATCAAGGTTTTATTGCACCGTACCACTAACTGAAGGAGAAATTATATTTTCAAATGTGCAGTTCAGTTCACTAAGCCGCTGATTGAACTTATTTTAACATTTTGTGCTCCTTCCGGCTCCACTCGATACTTTGGAAAACAAAGTCCCCTAATTTTCCTCAAAATAATTGTCAACTTCTTCACATCCAACATGGTTTGAATATTCCTCCGATTACAACCCAAATATGACAACTGGATAACCACTGGGATAAAAATGGCATCCTTAAACTTGCAAGCGCTTACTATTTCCGAAATGTCGTACTTTTCGTAAAAACTGTCTTGATAGATGTATGGAATATATATCTGAAACTTTTTGGCCTAGAAAATACCACTTTTACAACAAAAACTCACAAGTTTAGCTACAACAATGGCAACGACTTGCCAGAGAGCATATCTTTGTGGTTTGTTCAGCTGCGCCGATGCCAAATGTGACCATTTTTTGAGACTTATCATTATGGGAAGATATAAAAATGCGCAAGTTGATAGAATGAGGTTAAGGACAATGTACAATGACTGGAAGGATTTCAATCATTTTTTAAACTCGAATGATTGTCCTAATCCCAGTAATTACAAAACAATACAATATTTTTTTCATAAAAATCGATAAAACTTGAGAAATTTGATTTTCAAACTGTTTCGAATAATGTAGATTTTTTCGCTAAATAATTCGAATGCACTTATTTTTGCCACTCAAAACTAATTTTCGGACATTTTATAAGCATTTGAAGTTGCTGGCCTAGAAAACCAAATTTTGAATTTCCAGGCCACCAATGTTTTTTAAAAAATTAAGAACACTATAAGAAATCGATTCAAGGTCTTTTAAGCTCTCCATCTCTATTATGAAGCGAGTTATAACGGTTGGAAGTTGGTGGCCTAGAAATTCAAAATTTGGTTTTCTAGGCCACAAACTACAAATGCTTATAAGCAGGCCAAAAATTGGTTTCGAGCTGCAAAATTAGGCGCATTCGAATAAGCGAAAAATTCTACATTTTTTAAGTAGGTTAGAAAAAATGTTTTAAAAATCGATTCTCTTGACTTTTATCGATTTTTATGAAAAAATATTGGGATACTGAAATCCTACTCACCGTATAATAAAACTTCGCCTTCTCTTTTTCATTATTAAATGAAAAGATTATAAAGAGCACATTTTGGATAACAAACACCCCATAGGTGCACCAAATAATCCATTTCATAGTCTTGCACGAGAAACCCAAGTATTTCTCTGTGCTCGGAAGGAAATAGACAAAGAATCTTTGAACTGCCAAGAGTGACAATAAAACTTGATTCACTTCGGCTATCAATACCAGCAAAGCGATACCCACAAAAACTGTGCCAATCAAAAGAAAAGTAATCAAAATTTGGGAGCTCCCAAAATCTAGCATGAAGCAAGCAGCAAACAATGACGCGTAGAGAATCCAATAAATTCGTTTGACTATTTTATAAAAGTGGTCGAGAATGGGAAAAACAATTTGCGCCTTATCTCGTTCTCGATTTTTGGCAAACACGTGGACATAGAGTATAAGGACTACAATGGCAACTAGCAAATAAGTAAAAAACAGGAACTCCTCTAGTTCGGTCAAATACGGGCCGTTTTCCTGTGTACTTTTAGAAGGATTTATTAGGAAAGCATAAACAACGTCGAACATTTTGAAGAGAGAATGCGGGCTGATTTTCTCGAAAAACTTTGATGTCTTGAAAACTGATCTCTATTGCACCTGTTCGCGTGATTATTTACCTTTGATGAATTAACAAGAGAAACAAAAAACACTTTATGTTGAATTCATAATGGTTGGATTCCTTGGTTTTAAGTGCGTTTCGTTGATAAATTTGAATGGTAGATGGAGATTTCTCCTTTTGGGACCATAAATGATGTTTTCGCACGAAAGGTTTGTAAGCAAGAGACAAAAGTCGGTTGGACCAGGGTGGAATCGAACCACCGTCATCGGATTAAGCCTCCGCTGCACTACCACTGTGCTACCGGTGTCCCCGACCCTTGCCTCTCTCCTGCCTTACATAAACCTTATACAGCACAGTCGTCGCCCGGCAACTCTCGTTGATTCCTAGACGCGAAGCTCGAAGTTATTTGACAGTTTTTTGGAAATCCAGTTTGGTCCAGAAGATTACATTGAATTCATAATGGTTGGATTCCTTGGTTTTAAGTGCGTTTCGTTGATAAATTTGAATGGTAGATGGAGATTTCTCCTTTTGGGACCATAAATGATGTTTTCGCACGAAAGGTTTGTAAGCAAGAGATTGACAAAAGTCGGAAAGTCGGTGGTTCGATTCCACCCTGGTCCAACCGACTTTTGTCAATCTCTTGCTTACAAACCTTTCGTGCGAAAACATCATTTATGGTCCCAAAAGGAGAAATCTCCATCTACCATTCAAACACTTTATGATTACGGTGTTTCGTTAAACAGTTTCTTGACACGCTCATTCTCTCCAAAATAATTACTTTATTTACCCATCGGTTTAAAATAAAATCGATTCCTTGCACCGCCTATCTTTCCGTTTCCACACTTCGAACTGATAACGAAGTACGTTTTCGCATTCTCCCCCCTCCCCAACTCGACAGTTCCCGATTCCCATTTCCCCCAAAAAAGACACTATCAGAAACACCTAATCATAATACAGTTTCAGATTGATATTTCAGATTCAATTGGATTTTATAATTTCTATTTGTTTTTCATGTTATTTTTTCAGGAAATTGCACTTCAACTTCTCCACGTACTTTTTTCTTTGCTTACTCAACTGATCTTGATCCAAAAGATTTCGAGGAAAATTTTAATAATGTGAACGATGGATTGTCCTTTGCATTCTATGCAAACATTCGAATTGACATGGAAACGCCCGATAATATTTATTATCATTCGGATCGAAGGTAAGTTGTTTCTTGCAATCGACGGAAGCTAAAAACAAAATTTCAGCTCCTTCAACAACTCTGTCCATTCTCACTGGCCTGATCCATCTTTAGGATACTCTAACTCTAATACTGGAAGTGATGTGCTCAAAGAAATCGAAAGATTTTTGGAAAATACTCAAGTACCTGTATGTGGATCCGTTATTCACATTTCATTGAAGCGATATCCGAATGAATTGGACATTGACAATTTGGTTGCAAGAATCCGTCTGAGTCATTCTGTCGTAGCAGTTGTTATACCGACAACCCCATCGGGAGGTCTCTATCCTCAGACAATGTATAATTTGGCAACCAGAACGAATGGTCTCGGATTCTTTGCACAGGAACAAACGGGATACGAAATTGTATGGTTTTTTCATAAAAAAAAGAGTTTTGGTCGATTCTGTGATTAAAATAGGATTTCGGCCATTTTCTCACGGTATTTACGAAAGTAACAATATTTTTTCATCAAAATTGTTACAACTCGAAAAAATCGATATTCAAATCGCGAGCCTACATTTTTTCTAACCTACTTCAAAAAATGCTGGATTTTTCACTGATTCGAATGTGCTCAATATCGCTGCTCAAAACACTATAAAAACATTTTTATGAGCATTTGAAGTTTCCGTAAGAGAGACGCAGAGAAAGCAGACACTCTCGTTGTTGAAGAGACGCAGAGAAACGAGACAGTGTCTGCGTCTCTCAAGAAAACTTCAAACGCTCATAACTCGCTTCAAAATGGTCCGTTTTATTCGTTTTTGCGATAGAAAACATTAGTTTTTCGAGCGCGTTAGCAAATTGTAAGTCGGCAGCGACAAGCGCGACGAAGTGAAAAAATGACATAATTTTCAGGCTCAAAACGTCCTGAATAATTGGGAGCAAACACCGTACTTCACGTACTCTACAAATGTCAATGTATCTGGACATGGATCTATTAATCTACCATCTATGACAACATCTCCATCATGGAGTGACATCTTCGTCACTGTTCAAGAGTCAGGTAACCAAATTATCTCCATCTAATTTCGCTGACATATTTCAGGAATTGTGTCCACTTTCCAAAATTTGAATTTAACTTTCCATGGCTCCACTGACGTCTACACTTCGACATGGATCGGAGTGAGTTATGTAAGAAAACCAAATCACTGCTCATGTAAAAAACTATGTTTCAGTGGGACAGCAACTATATCTTCGATAGTTATGAATTCACGGATAGCAGCTACTCAGTTACACTCGATTATCAATATTCCGATGCAAAAGAACAGACACTTCAGATTCGAATTTGTAGTCAGAAGTAAGTAAAAAAGTGTTTTCTTTTTCTTGAAGAAGGATTTAGGGCAAAATTTTTTTTCTTTCTAAAATATCCAAAATTTCGCCCTGATTCCGAATATCATAATGAAAATGCTCGAAAATTTCTCTAAACATCTGAAAAATCGCTTCAAACGGACCAATTTTCTGGAGGTGTCTCCGGCGGTCGTGTGGCCTAACTCCTAGAGGTTTCTCTTCCACCAGACTCGGCCACCGTTTTTTGCACCGATTTTTTTCACTTTTCACTGCTTTTTCGGTGGAAATTATTGTTTTTTCAGAAATTTTTGTTGAAATACTCGCATTCCATTCGATTTTCACCAGAAAAACAGTGAAAAATGAAAAAAATCGGCGCAAAAAACGGTGACAGAGTCTGGTGAAAGAGAAATCTCCAGGAATTAGGCCACACGGTCGCCGGGGACACCTCCAGAAAAAGGGCCTGTTTGAAGCGATTATTCAGGTGTTTAGAGACATTTTTGAGCGTTTTCATTATGATATTCGGAATCAGGTCGAAATTTTGAATATTTTAGAAAAAAAAATTTTGCCCGGAATCCTTCTTTAGGGATCATTGAATTTCAGGCCGATTGACTATTGGATTCCATACGCCAACTGAATTATGACATAATTATTGATATTACTCGTTCTTGCTAAATTTTTTATACACTAATTTCCTCCAATGAAAGTTTCAGCTATCTTCCAACCATTATTTTCTTCAAAACTCTTGACATCCATAATCTCTCCCTTCGGCTCATCCCTGTTTTTCTATAAGATCCCCTACTCTTAAAATCTTCTTAAACGTCAGCCCTCTTCTCAATAACAACACCACCTCAACACCTGGCACACACATCCCATTTTCTAGACTTTTTTCTCTAGTTTCCCTCAAAATGGACACCGACTCATTCACCCTCACTATCAGCAAATCATTATCCCTATTCACTATTCTCATATTCTTCCTAATTGCTCTTCTTCTGATCCTGGCGTTTTTCTACACTTGTAAGCACTACAATCAGACTTTGGAGCTTCTCAGATGCTCGATTTCTATGAAGCCAGAATCAGTGAGCATTAGTGCTAGGAGACGGAGGATTCAGAATCAGAATCAGAAAGAACAGGAGAGAGATTGGGATATCGAGATGGAGCTTCCAGGTAAAAGGATTTTAGACTAATTAGAAATCATGGAAATTCAAAATTTCAGAGTTCCCAATTCTAGTGATGCCAGGAAGGATCATTACCACAGAAGAAGTGGATTCAGAATACTCGGATGCTCCTCCAAGTTACGAAGAATTGAGTGGAAGTCAGTCCTAAATTGATAGCAGTTTTTTTGTAGAATAAGAAATTTGTGAGCCTAATAAATCATTTGTATTCAAAAATTTAATATAACTTTTTCCAAACTTCAAACACTCGATTTTTTGATCCTTGTGGACAATTTAATGAAAGTGTTTTTTGCTGTATCAACTTACTATTGCTACTCAGTGAAATTCCACAAAATTAATCTTCATTTTCCTCATTCTCAATTTTCAAAAACCTCCGTAATTCTTCCTGACTTTCTCTAGCCTCTGCAAGTTTCCGATCTATTTGGACTCGGATCTGAAACTTTCTTTTTATTTTTAGATCAATGTTTTTCTGGAATTTACCTGTGGAGTGTACCTATCCATGTGATGCTCCAGAAAACTTACACATTGTGAAAATGTGGGTCGATCGGATGGATTGAGGCTCAAACAGGTTAGGATGAAGGCGAAACTGGAAATTTTTTGATTTCGAGATTTTGAGGAAATCTTAAAAATCTGAATTTTTAAGATCCCGGGATTCTAAAAAAACTCACATTTCTGTATGACAGTACTCCGACTGTTCCAGATTTTTCTTCAAAACTTCTTCTGGATCCAATTCTTTTCCCAAAGTGAAAATCTGGTACAAACAAACTCCAAAACACCATACATCAGATTTTTCCGAAAATTCAAAGTTTTCAGAGACTTCTGGAGCACAAAGAGCTTGAGAATCTGGTGAGAGAGCTTTGAAGACATTTCTGGAAAAACTTCAAAACTTGTATCACTTTTTTATGAAAAACTCACCTATTATAACCAGAATTTACACTGCTTTTAGCAAATCCCATTTCTCCAATTCTTATCGTCTGATTTTCGGTGATATACACATTTTTCAGAGATAGATTATAGTGAATATACTGAAAAATGTTATTTTTCAAAATAAAATTTTTGAATTTCTCACCGAAAGCCTAGCCAAATGTTCCATTCCGAGAGCAATTTGAAATGCAATAGAAATTAGATCAAAAGTGGAAAGGGACTCCAAATTTTCAGCCAATTTTGCAGTCTTACTGTAGACCAAAGGGTCCCCTTTTTCAACCATAAAAAATCCATCTTCCATGGTTTCCGAGGGGATCAAGAAATTTTGAAAATTTCTGAAATTTTTCAAAAACTCGAGAAGGTTTCCACCTTCAGTATATTCGGTGACAAATCGCATTCCTCTGAAACTTTTGGCAAACACTCTTTGACTACACTACTCTTTGACTACACCTACTCTTTGACTCCACTTTCTCTTTGACTACACTTGCTCTTTGACTCCACTTTTCTCTTTGACTACACATGTCTCTTTGACTACACATGCTCTTTGACTTCATTTTTCTCTTTGACTACACTTTTCTGAAAAAAATTGTGTCAGTTCTGAGGTCCATTCGAAAAATCAGGCTTAGAAAACACCTTGTCAGTAAACTTAGCACGTAATAGAACACTTTAAAACCTTTCTAAGCCTGAATTTCAGACGAACGAGCAGTTTGGTATCTTGATAAGTGTAGTCAAAGAGAAAAAGTGAAGTCAAAGAGAACATGTAGTCAAAGAGACAAGTGTAGTCAAAGAGAAAAGTGTAGTCAAAGAGCAAGTGTAGTCAAAGAGAAAGTGGAGTCAAAGAGTAGGTGTAGTCAAAGAGTAGTGTAGTCAAAGAGTGTTTGCCACTTTTTAGCTTTTCAGATGTCCATATTTTCAGAAAAACTTACGTTGAATTAACTATGAATCCACCAGAAGCTAGAATATTCGGATTCTGAATTTGTATCAAAGTACGGAATTCATCAGCAATTAGAACTCGATGAATACTGTCAGAGGGGATGAAGGCACCTGAAAACTCAAAATTTTAAACATAGAGGAATCTGAGGATTCCAGGATCTTAGAATCCGAGAATCCAAGAAGCCAACAATCTAAGAATCCAAGAATCCATCAGAAACTTCAAAAACAACTTACTTTTAACCAACACCTTCAATTTTCGTCTCCTTCTATCTTCAGATTTTTCAATTTTCAAATTTCTCAAATATCCAAAATAAACCACATTTCGTACTCGCTCTTCAAACAAGTCTAAAATTTCCAGATTCTTTTCATGAATATAGTATCTAGATAATAAGGAATTGTAATTAATTTTATTTGAGACGGTTTGGTTGAGAGAACTGAAGAGATATGTGTTCTTATCTAACAGTGAGCAATACCGTGGCCTAAAATCTGAGAAAAGCGGACAGAGGATTGCCTAACATACTACATATGAGGAAGAGAAGTTTGTCGAAACTGAGGAAAATTTTAGGATGAGCAATCATGTTATCACTTTAAAAAAACTCGAGAAGTAGGAATAGTTCAACTAACGATGAGCTAATAAAAAAATGTCAGATTGTTATCAGTTCTTATCAAATTTTTATCAAAGCTCCGACTAGGGGAATTGAATTTCGACAATAAACGACGATAAGAAAATGTTGAAATGTGTCAAGAAGAAATTCAAACAAAGGTACATATTGTTATCAGAAGACTCACGATTTTTTATCTTGCCTTTTCAGTATTTTTCAGAGGAAAAAACTCACAATCAAACTTTGGTTGAATATCCAGATTTCCAGTTGAAAATTTCGTATGTACAATCTGAAAAAGTGCAACTTTTAAATTTAAAAAAATACTTTTTCAATGAATTTTTCTCATTTTCCTGTCCTTTATGTGTTTATGAAATTGAAAACTTGAAAAATGGTCTTGTAACTTCAAAGTTTATTGCGTTTTTGAAAGCTCGAAATTGAGTTCATTATGAGAAAAATTAATAATGAGCACAAACATTAACAATGAAATATATATAAGTTTCGATGATATTATCATAAATCAATGAGCAGCCGCGAGAAGGAGTTGATCGATTCCCTGAGCAACTCGGTCCATGGTGATTTTCTGGAAAATACAATAATTTTTGAAGGAAAATGTATTTTTTTTCAAATTCAAAGACAGAATTTTTGAAAACTTTAAAATCTCCCAGAATCTTCCTAAAACTTCGAACCCAGAAAACATAAATGTCTATAGTTCTTCTATAGTTTTGAGTTTCTTAGATTTTTTAGATTTTCGTAGATCTTGTGATTCTGAGATTCCGTTTCTCTAGAATCCCAAACTTACCACATCTCCCAAATCCTCTCTCCTAAGCTCCCCCTTCAGCATCTCTCTTGACGACTCCAGTTGATCGGAATTCAAAAAAAGAATCGTGTGTTGGAGGGCCGATAAGTATCGGGATACGTGGATCGATTCATAATTTTCAGTCATACGGTAGATGCATCCACAAATGACGACGCTCTGGGCAATAGGAACGACGCGGTTCATGTTGATGGGCTGAAATTTTTTTTCTTTTTGAGAAACTTTCCAGATACTCAAATCTGTATCACAAGTCTCCAGTGCCCTCTGGATCCGGTTCTGAACCGTATTCAAATATGGAGAATCCAGAATTTCGACAGTTCTCAAAAGATGTATCAAGAAGTCGTAGGTAGTCGGTGGTTGACGTTCCCGCACTAGAAGATTCGTGGACGACTCCAAAAGTTGAGCAGGCACTGGTAGAACACTCAACAGATTTGGGTCGATTGGAGTTTCTCGTTCTTCGTAGAAGATTTGAGTTGGAAGATGGTCCGGAGGGAAATGAAGAATTTTGACGTCGATGCCGTCGTCTTCGGACGAAGGGTCTTCTTCTTTTGAAATGTTTGATCCTTGGTCGAGTGGGTTGGTGAGTCTAAATTTGGATAGTTAGGAAAATAAATAAGTGTATTCAGAAAGAAATACCTTATTTTATCGTCACTGGTCGTTGGGATGTTCTCCGGCTCTTTTTTCATTTCTCCGTCTCTTTTTTCATTTGGGGCGGGGTTTGTGGTGGTGGCCTTGGTAACGTCAGTCTTCTTGGTGTCCTCAAAGTAGGATTACACTAATTTTTTTATTTTCTCAAATGATCGTCCCATTATTTACGAAAATAACAATATTTCTGCACAAAAATCGTTAAAACTCAAGAAAATCGATTTTCAAAACGCCAACTCTTTTACATTTTTCTAACCTTTTTCAATGAATGTCGAATTTTTCGCTGATTCGAATGCACCTAATATCGCTGCTCAAAACGCAATATAAACATCTTTATGAACAAATTTTCAATTGTCCCGCCGACCGCTGCCGACGTATGAGCAGGCAGCGGTGAGCGCGACAAGGTGCAATTTTGTTCATAAAAATGTTTCTATTGCGTTTTGAGCAGCAAAATTAGGTGCATTCGAATCAGCGAAAAATTTTACATCCATTGAAATAGGTTAGAAAAATGTAAGTTGGCGTTTTGAAAATCAATTTTCTTGAGTTTTAACGATTTTTGTGCAAAAATATTGTTGTTTTCGTAAATAATGGAATTGGAATGATCATTTGACTGTTATCCTACTTTAACCGTTCCCTTTCTCTTTTGCTTCTTTGACTTTCTCTTTTCGGCGGTCATCTTGGCGACGGCGGCTTTCTTGGCAACTCTGGGCTTCCCAGTAGCGGCCATTTTCAAATATTGAAAAAATCGAAAAATTGGAGGTACTGAAAATAGAAAATGTAATGCATATTCGACAAAATTCGATAATAGGAAGAACCAACGAAATGTAAATTCCAAGGAACTACAAAAATCCGAAAGTGGAATTTTTCAGAAGCAGGGAGTTGGATACTGCGAAAAAATACAAACTATCGGTTGAAATCACAATCACTTAGTACTCAGACACCCTACCACGCCTAGTATGTGTGTGATACACACTCATGAGTAAAATCAATAACAACGCACGAAGAGAAGAAATAAATTGGAAAAGAAACAAGAAGGAGCAAGCGGGGGAACAAGGTCACCTTCTCTCAGACTGTCGAAGGACAGAATGAGGGATAGCGAGATGATAAGTGGGCGGGGCGACGTGACATGAGAAAGCACAGAAATGGAAGAGTTTTTGAGGTATGCTGAACAGCCTCTGAAGCTATTCGTCATACTTCAAAAGTATTCTTCAAGATAAGAATCAAGATTAAACGATAAGATAGTAGCTATAATAAGATAGTAGCTATTTCCAAGCTCCATTGCGAGCATGGCTGAAACTGGAACGCGGGAAGCTTTGAAAATATCGCTAATAATGCAAAATGAAAAAATGAAATTCTAAAGAAATGTTTCCTCAAATCGACTGAGCACCATGTATCCTTCAATAAACCTATCCAAATGAAAACTTGTTATCATAATATTATTATACTTTATTTATTATATAAAACTTTCGATATCCAAAATTAGTTGGCAGCAGCAAGAAGAAGTTGATCGATTCCCTGAGCAACTCGGTCCATGGTGATTTTCTGAAAAATACAGTAATTCTTGAAGGAAATGTGTTTTTTTTTTTCAATTTCAAAGACAGAATTTTTTAAAACTTCGGAATATCCCTGAACCTCAAAAATTTCAAATTCGGGAAACTTGAGATTCATATATTTTTGAATTTTTTTAATTCTGAGTTTCTTAGATTCTTGTAGATCTTGTGATTCTGATATTCTAAAATTCAGGTTTTTCTAGCATCCCAAACCTACCACATCTCCCAAATCCTCTCTCCTAAGCTCCCCCTTCAGCATCTCTCTTGACGACTCCAGCTGATCAGAATTCAAAAATAGAATCGTATGTTGGAGAGCCGATAAGTATCGGGACACTTGAATCGATTCATACTTTTCAGGCATACGGTAGATGCATCCACATATGACGACGCTCTGGGCAATAGCGACGACGTTGTCCATGTTGATGGGCTAAAAATTTTTAAAAAAATAAATTTTCCAGAAAGCAAAGATTTCTCACATCTGTATCACACGTCTCCAACGCCCTCTGAATCCGATTCTGTACCGTATTCAGATACGGGGAATCCAGAATCTCCACGGTTCTCAGAAGATGAATCAAGAATTCGTAGGTGGTCGGTGGTTGACGTTCCCGCAGAGTTGGAAGCGTCAATGAGACTTTTTTGGAATCTGGATGAATCGTTGGCGATTCCAGAAGCATCGGGATTGGGAGAACATTTAGGGGAATTGGTTCAATTGGAGAATCTTGTTCTTCATAGAAAATTCGAGTTGGTCGATGGTTTGGAGGGAAGTGAAGGATTTTGACGTCGACATCGCTGTCTTCGGGAAATGCGCCTTCTTCTCTGCAAAAAAAAATAGTTTTAGAATCGCAGAGTTCAAAAATTTGCACTTCATTCCGAATTTCAACTCGAAGTCTGAAAAATTCAGAATCCTCTAGGACTCTTCCAAAATGTTCAACTTCCAAAACTTAAAAATTGAGACCAAAAAGTATATTGTTTTCCCAAATCTTCAAAACTCACTGTTTCACAAATGCTGCGGCAGAAGTAGACGGCTGGTTGAAACTATCATTAGATCCTAAACGTGCCGACAAGAATCTGAAAAATAAAAATCTACAGTAATCCAAAATTACTGTATCCTCAAAACTAAAAACTAAAGTGCCCCCCCCCCCCCCCTCCCTAAGCTACTGTATTTTCGAAAAAAAAAATTTAGCTTCAGATGAGTGTTCCTTAATCCAACAGAAACTCGTTCAGAGATCGTTAAAAACTTTCCAGATATTATCCAACTTTCCCAAGTTTCATCACGCTCCATTGCAATCATGGTGAAATTAAAAATTTTGAGCTTTCCCGGGCACTTTTTTCTCATGTAGCTCACGTCAAATATAATAATTCTGTTTATCATGGGGTTTCGACGTGACCTACATGAGAAAAAAGTGAGCGGGAAAGCTCAAAATTTTGAATTTCCCCAAGTTCGCAATGGAGCACGATGAATCTTGGGAAAATTGAATAATATAACAATCTTTAAAAATTTATAATCTTCCAGAATCCTTCAAAATGTTTGAAATTTAAAAACTCACCTTTGCAATACCTCTTCAGGTGTGGACGGCTGGTTGAAACTAGAACTACTGCTACCTGGAACGTGCCTGGAAATTGAGAAATTTCTACAGTAATCCAAAACGACCGTATCCTTAAAAGTACAGTAGTCTATGAGCTACCGTGTGTTCAAAAACTTTCGAAACTTAAAATGTTCAATTTCAAACATTTAGATTTTCGTTGATTCCATAAAACTCACCTTTTCACAACCGGCGCAGGGGGACTTGACCTCACTCGTGACGACAACATCCTGAAAAATACAAAACTACAGTAATCTAAAATTGCCGTATTTTTAAAAGTACAGTAGCCCATGAGCTACTGTATATTCAAACTCTGTTGCGATTTATATCAATTCAATGAAACATACCGTTTCAAAGCCACTGTAGACGTAGAGGGTTGGTTAGCACTAGTGCTGACTGGTGAGGGCCTAAAAATTTGAAATTTCTACAGTAATTCGATATTCACAAAGGTACAGTAGTTACTGTGTGCTCGAGGTTACTGTATTTTCACAAAATTTTTTGTTGAAATCGTTTTTACAGTAATCCCAAGGTTTATTCTGCTCAAAGTATCGTAGTTCTTGGCTACAGTAATCTACGGTACCGTAATCCTATGATATTGTATTTTTCAAAACAGTAATCCCTAGGATACCGTAACCTCATCAAAAACTCACTTCGCTTTTGGAACGTCACTTTGCCTTTTCATTGGTTGCCCATTGAACCTTTTTTGCTTATTTCCATGGGCTCTACTACGAATTAATTGATTATCTGCGGAGCAGAAAAGATTGATCCGTTTGGTTTCATCTAATTCAATAGTGCAATTGGCTTCTCGAAGGCTGCAAAATAACTATTTTTGAAAATTGTAATATTTGTGAACCAACATCTCCAAAAAGTTGGTGCTAACTGGCTGTGAGAGCACGAAGAGTAGTTGAACTTTCTCGAGCATTGTGTAGTTTGGAAGCGTCTCGATTTTCTCCAGTCTTCTGCTGATGCTGAAATATCGGACTACGGTAGATTCAAAAAAGGCTCAACTCACCTGACTCTGAGATTCGCAATGGGTCTATCGTATCCGAATTCTTTCTGGAATTGCTGACACCATCCATGGAAGTTTTCCGGGACATCGAAGTTGGCCGTTTTTTCAGCAATGTACTTGATTGCCATGTCAGTCCAGTCGTGGGGGGACTTAAGGAACAATGTGTTGGGGGTACGTTGATTACCATGTCGTTCCAGTCTTGGGCGGATATTATCGGACATTTAGAAGAGGCTGAAACGTGTTATGTTTTGAGATGAGTTTGAAACGCCTATGAGGTCTTGATAGTCTAGAAAATTTTGAAAAGAGGAGAAAAGATTTTCAAAAAACGAAATGAAAATTGTAATGGTACAAGGACGGTGCCACAGATTAGGTAACTTGAAAAGATGAAAGACTGGAATTTTTAGCTTTTCAAACAAGATTTCTGACAGAAGAAAGAGAGTTACGCGCGTGCGTATTTAGGGAGATCAAAACTATTGCAGATATTGAAGTTATAAAACTTATGAAGGTTTGCATCATCTTGAAAGACAACAACTTTTAAAATATTTTTGGCTCTATTCGACTTTGATGGCCACAAGCAAAAGTTTCATGGCCCCGAAAGTTTCTGTGGTCCCAAAAAATGTATTATGGCCCCAAAAAATTAAATGTGGTCCCAAGTGTAGGTCATAATTATATAGCATATACCAATTTCAGAGTGAAAATTTTGAAAAAAAAACCGCCTCGAAAATCGGGAAAATTGACCAGAAAAAATTAAATTGACAATTTTTTTTCAAAAAGAAAATGAACATCGAAAATATAAAATTGATTAGAGAGCGAAATAAAAAGTTAAAAATCGGAAGAAAATTATGTTCTTTATAATAAAATTTCAAAAAAAAATTAGAATTCAAAATCCAACTAATAACAAATTTATAACGACTAAAAAAAAGCTTGAAATACTCCACAAAATAAAACCAAAAAAATCGAACAATTTTTTGAACAACAATGCAAATGAAGGCAAAAAGAAAATAGTGGAGAGGAAGAGGAGAGCGGAGGGGGTAATAAGAGAACATGCAAACGGAGTGAAAGATAGAGAAAGAGATAGAGAGACGCAGACATAAAAAGGAAGAACGAGAGAGAGGGAGAACGTGTAGTTGCCTTGTGGTGTTCTTTTGGGAAGGAGGAAGAGAATAGAAAAATTATAGGGAATTTTTTTCACAAAATTTATTGCTGAAGTAAAAAATTGCTGCAATTTATAAAAGGTTTACAAAAAATCTGTCCTCTGAAAAAATAGTCTGAAAAAAGATCCTGAAAAATAGTTCCTTAACTAAATCAGAATCATGATCTTACTCTTTTTGAGAATGGAATTCAATTTCTAGATAATTTGGGAATTCTTGGGCTTCCGGAACTTTGGAACGTTTCTTGGCCTCAAAAACTGCTATTTGGTTTTTAAATCACTTTCAGATTTCTTGACATTCAGAAGAATTTTTGAGTTCCTATGCCACCGTTTGGTATTCTAGGCCATGAGAAGTGAACACTTTAAAAAATCAATTTATTTTATTTGTTATCAAAAAAATGTTCACCCAACAACCATCTCCCCATTCACTACCGTAGTAGCGATATAAACACGACTATCAGTTTTCAACTGAGCTCTTCGTATCCTTTTACATAGCAATTTTGTACAGTAATCGCGATACGGTGCATGAAAATAGAGCATAATAAGTGTTGCAGATGCTCCGTGAGCCGACATCAACATGTAGGCAACGCTGTTTGCTTCCGGGCTGTTACGGTAGAGATATCCGAGAAGAGTCATTGTCATTTGAGGTATTATCATGATGGTGGCCGGGATGGCGATCTGAAATTTTGGGTTTCTAGGCCAGTTGGGGTTTCCTAGGCCACCAACGGTACCTGCATATAAACGGCTCTCAAAAACGTTCTCTGCAATCTCAAAGTGTTCTCCGACATTGTCATATTCTTCGTGGACTTCCATATATTATAATGCAATAATATCAAAAAAGTGGACCCCTCTATAATTACAGTACTCAACCCGATCAATTGTCGATATCCGATCCATTCTCGTATTTCCATATCATAGGCGACAACGTAAATTGGGCGGTCCGGGCGGTCGAAATGAATAATTTGGGGGTACATTTTGAAAATCGCTTTTCGCGCGATTTCTTGATCGGGAATTTGGAGTACGGTAGGTAGGAAATACAGTAGGGCGAGGGAGTAGTTGGATAGGTAGAAGAGGATACGGCCATGACGCCACCAGGTGTGCTCGGTGAAGAGGAGAAAGTAGCGATTTTCGAAAATCGCAATGGTGGCCACGGCGACCACTGAAAACGGGTTTTGTTTGGAATATATTTGAGATTATGAAAATTAAAGGTTTACATTTCTAGAGTTCTAAAATTCTCAGATTCTCAGACGATCCACTTTCCCACAAACTCACTCATAATCTGCGTAACCATCATATACACCTGCAACTTCATATTAATCCCCAACGGACTCAACATCCCCAAAAAAAATCCTCCAAAAACTGGCGGTATGATGAAAGGCTGGCTCAGCGAGCTCAGCGTCATATCCAGATAACAATTCCAAAAATGCAAATTAAACATGACCCATTTGACATGTTTCATAGTGGGCGGAGTCTTGAAAATGATACAGAAAGCACCAAAAATGTGAATCGGGAATGAAATGGTGCCAATTGTATAGAGGCATTGGGAAAATGTAGAAGGATCGCTGAGGAAGGAGAAATTCATTTCGAGAAACTTCTGAATCCAAAAAAGACCCAAAAACCTTTTTATATCTTCAGGTAGACTTGAAAATCAAATTTTCCAAAATCGATCAAAGACTCAAAAAAAAAAGTTTCCGCAATGTGTTTCCAGGTGTGAATCTAATTTTTTTGGTGTATTTTGATCGAAATAAACACGTGTCTTTTCACTACATTTTCTCAACTTGAATAATGATATGTGTGCGGTCACGAAACCTAATTTAGGGGTGTTTTTGGAATAGTGTCTAGTTTGGATAACGAAAATTTTGTGTTTCAGACATTTTTAAAATTTCGTGAAATTTTTGGCTGCATGGAATTTCGCAACATGAAGTATTCGAACTAGTTGCGAAGTGTCATAGTTGCAAAAAGTACGGTTGCAAAATGTCATACTCGCGAAATATTAGAGTTGCGAAATGTCACAGTTGCGGAACGTCATAGTTGCGAAACGTTAGAGACCCGAATCTTTGAGTTTTACTGTAAAAACGGTGCAATAAACGTGCTACTTCAATTTTTTCTGAAAATTTTGGTTTCCGGTTCAAGTTTTACAAGTTTCGGGAAGCAAACTACGTACACACTAAACTTGCAGGAGCATTTTTGTTCGAATTTTTCGAAAATTTTATGTTTGGGCTTCTCACTTTAACGTCGAGTAAATTTTCAATGGAGCAAATTTTCATAAATATAAATTTTACTTTCAAATTTTTTTTGAACAGAACGCTCTAAAACAGTATACTCCACACATAACATATTCTCCGCAAAAATGTATACTTCCTCCGCTTCCAAAAAAACTTCTAGAGACCCCAATTTTATTGCAACCTCCCTGCCTACAAATATAACCCCGTTTTCCAACTTCCGTTTCAGTTGTTGCAACATGAACAATCTTATTCTAGCACTTCTATTCCTGACTATGGTCACTGCCATCTACGTTGGCGAGGGCGACGGTGGCGCTCGAGGCGGAGGCGGTCGAGGTGGAGGCGGCGGTAGAAGATGGTCCTCTTCATCTTCTGAAGAACGGGGTGGTGGTCGACCGCGACCACCAGGCCGACCACGGCCACCAGGTCGGCCAAGACCACCAGGTAGACCACGGCCACCGCCAAGATCAGAGTGTGAACCCGGATGGCTCAGGTTCCAGAGGACCAATGGGGTTTGGTGCATTTTTGTAAGTGGAAAATGCGCCATGGGGGAGGATAGCCATACCCATAGTGAGGCTTCCATTCCGAAAAGTTCGGACCCCCCGCCGTCCGCAAGTCGTCCGTACGACTCTCGTCCGGCTCGGTCGTCCGTGCTACGCAATATCGCATCAGTGTGCGTTGCCTACCGCAGTAAATTGGGCAAAACCCAAATCATCCAACGAAAAATTAATTTGTCGTCAATTAAAATGCAGATTGTGCAACACACCGACGCGAAATTGCGTACTGAAAACCCGTAACTGGAAGAATTTCGGACGGACGGAAGACGGACCGGACGTCGGGCGGACCGGGCGGACGAAAATTCGTCCGAATGGAAGCCTTAACCCATAGCCATAGCCATAACCATTTTCCAGGTCGGCAATTCCCGCATCACCAACGGCTACATGTCCCAAGAAGCCGCACAAACCGAGTGCGCTCGCAAAGGCGCCGTTCTCACCGGATTCGAGAACTCCAACGAACGAATGACCGTGGCCAACGAGGCCCTAAAACAAGTCACCGCGATGGGAATGACCATTGGTGGTCTGTGGTTGGGAGCGACGAACAATCCAGGATGCAAAGTTAATAGCTGTGGACCGTATAATACGTACCGGTGGACAGACGGACATACTACTGGGAACGGGGGATTCCATTGGGGGCAAGGCGAGCCGGATAATTTGAACTGGGAGTGAGTACGAAATTATAGATCTTATATAGAGCTACATTTTGATATAATGTTTGTCTGTGAAATCTTTTTTCAGTGGCCCCACAATCTGCATCCAACAATTCATCATCTCGCCCAACTTCGTCGTAGGACCCAACGATTTCGCAGTTTGGAGGACTCATTTCCAACATGGAGACTTGGATAAGACCAAGTGTTTGGCGCCAGCTCGCCCTGTGACAAGGCTCTACGCGTGTGGAAAAGCTGGAGGCAGACGGAGAGGATAATTTTCTCTTGTTAATGAAACATTGTAACAGTACAAACTTTATGAACTTGCACAAAGACACATCTAAAGTTAAGGTTATCATTAAGTACCCAAGATTTCAAATCTTGAGCAACTTATGGTATGGATGCATTCCACGGATCTCGCATGATCCGCACAGGTCGAAGTCAGAGCAAGTGGTGCACTTGTAGCGGTTTCCGTAGATTTCACGGTAGCACCCGTCGCAACGGGCGGTCTCTCCGTACTTGATTTGACGGACGTGGAGATAGTAGAAATCGTAAAAGATGCCGCGTTGAATGGCGTCCCAGACTTGACGGGAGTTGGTGAACTCGGCGTCGACGTGGATTTCGTTGCCTGGAAAAATGGGAGGGATTGCAAGGGTTGCATGGGACAGGGGTCATAATCTATTAGGTTGTCTCATAAGTTTTCTACCATAAATTTTTTTGCATCTAATTTTTTTCTGGGGTGGTGCCAAGTAAAATTCCTTTGGTAGTGGATACCTGATATGTTCTACTATAAACTATGGTATTCATGTTACCTCGGACCACTTTTTTGGAAAAAAGAGATAACTTTATGAAGAGGTCCATATTGAGAATTCAATTCGCATATTTGGGCATACTTGTATCTTGCTTTGTAGGAAGTTTTATGAGATGATGTTTTAGTATGTTATTACCCTACTCTTCTTCTTTCATAAACTTAGCATTATGAAACTCGGACATTGGTTAACACAGTTTTTTGAACCAAAATATGAAAAAAACGGAAAATTAGTTTTCTTGAGCGTTATGTAAAATCTGGAGGCAAAACTCCTGTATTACACTTTTATTTATATTTACAACTTTGTGCCAAGAAATTAAGCCAAACAGTCTTTTTTTTAAGTTATAAGAAAAAATCAATTTTTTGGCAAATTTCAAAATCGAACAATTTTCACTTTAACTCTTCTAAAACTTTTCATCGTTGACCAAATTGCAAGTTTTTTTTTTGCAAATTTACAGAATATAATCTCACCTTGTTTGACAGAAATTAAAGAGACCTTCCATCAACTCTTGGAAAAATCTCGACACTTTTTTGGTCTCAAAACCGAAAAATCAGCCATTTCGGTTTTTGCGGCGTATCTCGGGAGTGAAAATCACTGATGGGTTGAAATTTTGCATACATAATGCTCATTGTATTGGCTACAAAAACCGTACAAAACTAACCCAGTACCCCATTATCCCTTGCCATTAGAACGAATTCATTTATAGTAGAAAACTTATGAGACAACCTAATATATCCAAACGTGGGACTGAATAATGTTTTTGTAAAAAAAAACTGAGAATTGAGTAATTTAGAAATTGTAGAGTAACATCAGGGGAGTGCGGAACGGAATTCTGAATTCCGAAATTTCTGACAATTTTGGCTATTTTCACGGAATATTCCGAGGGAAAAATTTCAGAATGGAATTCCGATCGGAATATTCAGAAAAAAATTTTTTGATTATGCATGTTCAAGCGATTTTCGCTTTTCGAAACAGTCAATTAAACAAGACTTTTTACTTTCAGAAGGCTTTTAGCGAAAAAGTCTTTTTTAACGCAAGATACGTTAAAAAATGACAATTTTTGATATTCCGAAAATTCCGAAATTCCGACTATTCGAAACTCGGAAAATTCCGATACTCCGAATCTCCGAAATTTTAAAAGTCGGAACATTCTGACATTCCGAAATTCCGAAAATTTCAAATTCGGAATATACCGACATTCCGAAATTCCGAAATTTTCTATTCCGCACACTTCTGGACAATATTTGAGCTCGAAATATCGCCTAGTACTAAAAATACGGCCTTCCGAATACTTTCCAAGAAATTTGGCACTCTGCGTGTATCTTTGGTTTTCAGGGAATAACTTTGCTCAAAAATGTCTGAACAACATGAAATTTGGTATCTTTACTAATAACATTTGAAAACTTCTAAATGTATGTCTGTCTGTATGTTGCAGGCTGTAACTCAGCTCAAACTGAACCGAATTCAATGAAACTTTTACAGAAATATCAGAAATTTTTATTAGTTGATGCCCGTATGTTTCAATTTTTTATATCTCAAAAATTGAGCAAGTTACGGCTCTTTTAGTGAACTTTCAGTACTAATTTTGGTATCGAAAATGTGTTGCAAGTCATAACTCGCTTCAAAGTTGACCGATTCTTTCGAGATTTTCACAGTTTGTTCCTCATTATCTGAGGATGATGCACGACTTTTTTGTTTGTCGAAATTCCAATTTTGAAACATTCTGGAGCACTTTTCCTGAGCAACTGGGTTCATTTTTGCACGCGCAACGACAGAGAGGCAGAGTCATTTTCACTCGGTCGGCGGCAGAGAGGCAGCGCACACACAAAGTATAGTGGCCGACGCGGACCTCGATTGATGTCGGCTGCTGACTTTCATCACCCCCGCCGCCACAAGGGTGGTAGCCGGTTCAATTACCCAAGTTAGGGGTAAGCCGCGCGATGGAGAAAGATAGACGGGTCTAATTTTATATCATTCTGTTCGTCTCGATGCGAGGAGACAGAATATGTAAGAAAATTTAAGAAAAATTGAATTTGAAGGACGTTTATTGGGGTTAGAAGTTTGAAGACGTGCCTATTCCGACTCCGATAGCAGAGACGCATGGAATTCCGTCTCCTTTTCCCGTATTCCGTATTTTTTTTTAATATTGGAAGAACAATAAAAGCCCCAAAACCTCTATTTTGAGATCAACGAGTAATTTCATCCTGGAAGAAGAGAGAGAGAGTGACGAGTTGACGGAATTACTCCAACTTTCTTCCAAAAAACAGTGAAATTTCGAAAATCCCCCGTTGGCCAAAAGTGAACGTGTTGTGAATTCAGTTTTCGAACTTCACTATGCGCGGAACGCGCATGAGATTGCGTTTTGATAAAATGGAATAGAGAATGAATAAAAAAATTATTGTAGGTGCGAAGCACCTACAACGATTTTTTTATTCATTTTATAGTTCATTTTATCGAAGGCTACAATAGTAAATAATAACTGTAATTTGGGCAATAAGCAATGGAGCCGTTTAGTCAAAAAGGCCGCATGCCCTAAGAAATGGAGCCACAGGCCCTGAGGAATGGAGCCGAGAGTTCCCTACTTTCGAGAAAAGAGGGCCGTAGGCCCTACGGAATTGAGACGAAGGCACCACATTTTTAAGTGAAAAGGGCCGCAGGCCCTGAGGAATGGTGCCGAAGGCTCCAAAACAAAGAAGCAAGCCAAGGCCAGGCGGTGGAGCCCCCGAAGGGGGCGGAGTCCACCTGGTGCTCATTAACGATATGACTGAGAGTAGAACGTGGGGTTTTAAAAAAAAGAAAACTGCTTCAAGGCTACAGAATTTTTTCTGATGTAGGCATGAATTAAAAGTCCAGAAAATGAAATCGTTTCTGTGAGAAAACCTCACAAAGTAAGCTAAAATCTTATAGAATTTCATATTGCTTCCACTACAGTGCGTTCCATAAGTATAAGGCCACCCCCAAATCAGCTTCTAGTTTGACAGGAAATTACTTTTTCAGAAAACTAACGTTAGGATCGTGTTCAGCATCTAAAATTACCCAAGTGTGCAAATTTTTATAGCCTAACTTCAAAAACTGACTGAATGACGTGGCAAAGTCTGAAAAAAGGCCACTTGCAACCGTAACACAAGTATAAGGCCATCCCACTAGGTCACCACTTGTCACGCAAATCACGTGAAATGATTGGTGAAAAAGTGTCAGAAAAGATTGTCAGGTACCATATCCGTCATTATCATCTAAAAACATCCAAATTCCAGGCTGTAGAACTTGAAAGAACCATCAAAACGAGTGAGGAAGCTGCTGATCCTCCGATTGTCAGCTGTCTGAGCTCAGGCCCGGATCTACATGATAGCAGTTTACCTTAACTTGTTTACCAGGACTTGAAAAGTGTCACTGATCTCATTCCTACACTTTCACCAGACAACTCGTGGATTTAGGGCAACTCTAGTGAGCTTCAAGTTTGATCCTCTACCTGAACTGATCGGATCCAGGTCCATCTCGGCCTGGAACAGATAGATTGTTGGCTGAATCTTAGGTGGCATGACTGTGCCATACTCTCTCAACCATTTTCATCGCGATACTCTCTCACGGGCTCACCAGAAGGCCTGTATCGGAGCACAGAACCGATGTTAAGGACACAGTTTGCTCAGTTGAGCTGACATGAGCAAAGAGCTGCCTCAAACTGTGCACATCGGATGCGAATTTGTCCTAAATTTGATAATTCTTGTCATAACTATGGCTGAGAAGGGTCTGGACTGATTCACCATCGAAATTCAGATTTTGAGGTAAGCTGAAGCATGATCGCATGCACTCGTCTCAATCAAGGCAGCTTTTACCCTAAATGAATCGTCTTTAGGCTCCGATACAGACCTTCTGGTGAGTCCGTGAGAGAGTATCGCATTGAAAATGGTTGAGAGAGTATGGCACAGTCATGCCACCTAAGATTCAGCCAACAATCTATCTGTTCCAGGCCGAGATGGACCTGGATCCGATCAGTTCAGGTAGAGGATCAAACTTGAAGTTCACTAGAGTTGCCCTAAATCCACGAGTTGTCTGGTGAAAGTGTAGGAATGAGATCAGTGACACTTTTCAAGTCCTGGTAAACAAGTTAAGGTCAACTGCTATCATGTAGACCCGGGCCTGAGCTCAGACAGCTGACAATCGGAGGATCAGCAGCTTCCTCACTCGTTTTGATGGTTCTTTCAAGTTCTACAGCCTGGAATTTGGATGTTTTTAGATGATAATGACGGATATGGTACCTGACAATCTTTTCTGACACTTTTTCACCAATCATTTCACGTGATTTGCGTGACAAGTGGTGACCTAGTGGGGTGGCCTTATACTTCTGTTACGGTTGCAAGTGGCCTTTTTTCAGACTTTGCCACGTCATTCAGTCAGTTTTTGAAGTTAGGCTATAAAAATTTGCACACTTGGGTAATTTTAGATGCTGAACACGATCCTAACGTTAGTTTTCTGAAAAAGTAATTTCCTGTCAAACTAGAAGCTGATTTGGGGGTGGCCTTATACTTATGGAACGCACTGTATCTCCATACAGATTCCCCCCTTACCCGAAAAAATTCTCCATCTGGATCCCGGGATGAGCGTATTGGCCATGCTCGACACCTTCTCATACGCATCGTGTGGGCTCAACTCCATTCGGACCAATTTTTGGTCAGCATAGGTGTGGAAAACAACATCAACCGTACGATGGGTATAGGGATTGCCGCTGCATTGTTGTACATTCTGATATTGTTCTAAATTAGCACAAAAAAGAACCTTTGCCAACACTTACAACTTTTTCTGGAGCTCCTGAAGCCACCGTCACCAATCTATCATGATGATCCGGATGGACTAGCTTAAGTTCGTCAGCAGAAGTGGACATTTTGGAGAAGTACTGTAGAATGATCTCAAAATCAAGACAGAACTGATGTTGCCATAACTTCAACCATTCTTTTTATACTATCATTTGAGCCATCTTCCCACGTTGACAAACAAAATTCCTTCCTCCGTCGGCATACTGTAGAACATGACATTTTCTTGACTTTTGCTCTGAAACTTCGTATCAGTTATTTGTAGTAGTACTCCATATTTCGTAGGCAAGATCCGTTTTTGAAAAATTGATAAGAAAAAAGGAACGGTAAGAAAGGGAAGGTGGTCTTATCAAATGTCGAGAGGAAGAAATTTACAAGCCAAACTAGAAACTATACAAATTTGAACCAGAATTTGAGTTTTAAGAAAGTAAACAGGATGGAATTCGGTTGAAAACTGAAAATTGAAGATGTTTTGGCTCCGCCCCATTTTTATTAGTTAGAGTGTAGTAACAAACGTTTTAATATAAAAAGACATCGGGTTTCTTCAGAAGTATCATTTTCAAGCTCATATCTACAGTAATCTTTGTATATTTTCTAAATGAACGGAGCCGAGGAACTCGAGCTAATCCATCCGGATCACCATGATACACTGAAGACAATGGTGTCGATGGCTTCTCGGGAACTTCACCTGCAAGAAAGTGTGAGTCTTGCAGAATTATAAGCTCAGGGGTCCTAATTCAGAGCAATTTCAGAATTTAAATCACAATGACACCTACACTACCCATCGTACGGTTGATGTCATTTTCCACGCCTTTACTGGGAAGGAGGCCATAAAGCGCAAGTTGGTCAGAATGGAGTTGAGCCCACACGATGCGTATGAGAAAGTGTCGAACATGGCTAAATCACTCTTCCCGGGATGCAAATCGAAGATTTTTTCGGGTAAGGGGGAATCTGTCTTAGTATGTTAGTGAATCCAATAAGACATTCTAAAAACAGAAAGAAAGTTTCGCAATCCCTTCCATATTTCCAGGCAACGAAAACCACGTCAATGCCGAGTTCACCAACTCCCGTCAAGTCTGGGACGCCATCCAACGCGGCATCTACTACCATTTCGACTATCTACACGTCCGTCACATCGAGTACGGAGAGCACGAAGCCGATGAACTCAAATTTGTCCCTCCAGAGTTTCACGATTTAGCAATGGGAAAGTTTGTAAGATTCTAATTAATACCAACATTTTGTATTTTTTCATAGTTGTCAAGGCCCGGCCCGGGCCTTGTTTGAGGAATCAAGGCCCGGCCCGGCCCGGGCTGGCCCGGGCTTCCGGGCCTTGCTTAAGGCCCGAAGGCCCGGCGCCAAATTTCAAAATTCAAATTTTTGCATATTTTTTCGGGGTTTTGTTGTTTTTTCGTACTAAAAACAATCAGCAAAACTTATTTTAACAACATTATAACAATTGAACTATAAATTAAGAACTATTAACCAAATTTCCCAAGTTTCGACGCGCTCCATTGCGAATTATGGAAAATTCAAAATTTTGCG
Organism: Caenorhabditis zanzibari; assembly: GCA_963966625.1. Classification (NCBI taxonomy): domain Eukaryota; kingdom Metazoa; phylum Nematoda; class Chromadorea; order Rhabditida; family Rhabditidae; genus Caenorhabditis; species Caenorhabditis zanzibari. The sequence goes on along the minus strand of OZ016472.1, from coordinate 16,501,985 downwards.
CTTTCCCGCGTTGATTTTCGCGTTGATTTTTTGGCTCCCCGACGTTTCGCCACCGGTCATTTCGCAACTGGTTAAATATTGCAGCAGTTTGGGCCATCAAAACAAGAAAAGCTTGCTCTTCACCCATTAAAAATGCGTGACACTTATTTCTGTTTTTTTTAATACTGTCGTCCAACAAATCCAACTCATCGTGTGCGTCGATAATCGTTTGCACTACTTCAGTGGCGAAATGACCGGTTGCGAAATGACCGGTTGCGAAATGTCGCAGTTGCGAAATGACTGGTTGCGAAATGTCGCGGTTGCGAAATGTCGTAGTTGCGAAATCGACGTCAGTTGCGAAATGTCGCGGTTGCGAAATGGCGAAATGTCGGGGAGCCGATTTTTTGTTGATTTCGTGGTTTCGACGTGACCTAAAAGAGAAAAAAGTGAGAGGGAAAGCTCAAAATTTCGAATTTCACCAATTTCGCAATGGAGCGCGGTGAAACTTGGAAAAATTGGATAATAGGACAAAAAAAAAACTAGAAACAGGACGAAATATGAGAAGTAGAAGAAGTAGTAAACTTCCGAAATTTTCTAGAAATAGACTGAAAATTGAAAAATTAGAATGCTTTTATCTTTTAGAAAAAAAAATTAAGCGAAAATTTTTTTGAAAAAAAAATTTTTTTCAGCCGGGCCGGGCCTTAAAAATTTTTCCAAAGCCCGGCCCGGGCCTTCGGGCCTTACCGGGCCTTGCCGGGCAGGCCCGGGCCTTGACAGCTATGTATTTTTGCTAAAAGATAACAACAAATTGTCTCTATTCCAGGACCCGACAGATCTACCGATTTTGGGTCATAGTCATGTCTACGCCACCTTTCACGTCTACGGAGATCGAAAACTGGAGAGAGTGAGCTACGTGCCTCCGCACGGGTTTGAGAGCATTTCGAGGAATGTTTGTCGGCTGTTTCCCGAATCGAAATGGAAAATGTTTTCAGGTAAGTTTTGTGATTAAGCAATGTATTTTTGAGAATATAATTGAATTTTAAAAATTCCCCAAATTCTATAAATGCTTCAAACTTTCAGGCAACGAATACCGCATCGACTTTGAGATTACCGACACCAAGCAATTTTATAAGGCCATGAAGACATCTCCTATTTACAAATTCGAATATCTTGAAGTTCGTCTGATCAAAGTTGGCGAAACCGCTCATTGTGATGGTTGCGATAAAACAATCTCTGGAAACCGCTATAAATGTACCTTTTGTATCGATTTCGATTTGTGCTTCGATTGTGTGGAGAAAGGATTCCATCACCAACATGAACTGCTCAAGATTGAGCCAGTCTAATCGAGATAAAGAACGATGATTTACACATGACCTACTAGATGATGTTTTCGTACGAGTCTTTTAATAAATGTTCTCAATTTTAACCCTATTCACACAAATATTCAAAACCCAAAACTCAAATACCGAATGAACTGTGACACGGAAACTAGATCAAAAAATGGGATGAATCGTCTGAAATATTGCATTTTGGGAAATTCGAAGTTTCATTTTGAGAAGGTCCAACAGCAAACAATTTGAGCAAATACAGCAGCTAAAACGCTGTTCAGTTTGTACGATTTCTGTAGAAATATGTCAACGTGTGTCAACTGAAAATGAAATTCACAATTTCCTCTTTTTAAGCTAAATGAATAAATTTATTTGATTGCTGATCAGGTTTGCAAGTTTTCAAGTCAAACGAAGAAGTTTTATCTAGTTATTGGATTCCGTACTGTTCCTCTTCAACTGAAAACGCCCAAGTTACGCTAACTGAGTATCAAACTAGGTAAGCAGCGAAAAAGAGGCTTTCCGTAAGGATAGTTAACAAAATGGAGCAAACAAGCCTATCGACAAAAAAGCCGCACAGGAAAATTTAAAATCGCAGATTCTGATGCTTTTAGACACTTGAACTCATCGTATCTTTGGATTTCGAGGCTCTCAGATGAAAACTTCCATTCTCTTTGTTTCTTGAAGGATTACTGTAGAACATGACAATTTCTTGATTTTTGCTCTAGAACTTCTTATCAGTTAATAGTAGTAGTACTCCATATTTCGTTGGCAAGATCCGTTTTTGAAAAAATGATAATAAAAAAGGAACGGTAAAAAAGGGAAGGGGGTCTTATCACATTTTCTAGAGGAAGGAATCCAACTAGAAATGTTTGCAAAATTTGAACCAAGCACTCCTGATCAAAAAGTAAACAGGATGGAAATTGAAGACGTTTTGGCTCCGCCCCTTTTTTATTAGTTCGAGTGTAGTAACAAACGCTTCAATATAAAAAGGCATCTGACTTCTCTAAAAATGTCATTTTCAGTCTCCTACAGTAATTCTCGAATATTTCCAGAATGAGCGGAGCCGAGGAACTCGAGCTAATCCATCCGGATCATCATGATACACTGAAGACAATGGTGTCGATGGCTTCTCGGGAACTTCACCTGCAAGAAAGTGTGAGTCTTGCAGAATTATAAGCTCAGGGGTCCTAATTCAGAGCAATTTCAGAATTTAAATCACAATGACACCTACACTACCCATCGTACGGTTGATGTCATTTTCCACGCCTTTACTGGGAAGGAGGCCATAAAGCGCAAGTTGGTCAGAATGGAGTTGAGCCCACACGATGCGTATGAGAAAGTGTCGAGCATGGCTAAATCACTCTTCCCGGGATGCAAATCGAGGATTTTTTCGGGTAAGGGGGAATCTGTCTTAGTATGTTAGTGAATCCAATAAGACATTCTAAAAACAGAAAGAAAGTTTCGCAATCCCTTCCATATTTCCAGGCAACGAAATCGAAGTCAACGGAGAGTTCACCAACTCCCGTCAAGTCTGGGACGCCATCCAACGCGGCATCTACTACCATTTCGACTATCTACACGTCCGTCACATCGAGTACGGAGAGCACGAAGCCGATGAACTCAAGTTCGTCCCTCCAGAGTTTCACGACAAAGTAATGGCAAAGTTGGTAAGTTTCTAATTAATGCCAACGTTTTGTACTTTGGAAAAAAACAACATTTTGTCTCGATTCCAGAACCCGATAGAGGGGTTCAGTGAAGCCTACGCCACCTTTCACGTCTACGGAGAACGAAAGCTGGCCGAAGTGAGCTACGTGCCTCCGCACGGGTTTGAGACCATTTCGAGGAATGTTTGTCGGATGTTTCCCGAATCAAAATGGAAAATGTTTTCCGGTAAGTTTTGTGATCAAGCGATGTATTTTTAAGAATATAATTGATTTGTGAAAGTTCCCCTAACTTCAATAAATGCTTCAAACTTTCAGGCAACGAATACCGCATCGACTTTGAGATTACCAACAATGAGCAGCTTTATAAAGCCATGAAGACATCTCCTGTCTACAAATTTTCCTATCTCGAAGTTCGTCTAATCAAAGACCAAAATCATTATGGGGAAATTCCAGTCGTGTATTAGAACGATGATTTACCCATAACCAACTAGATGATGTTTTTTTAATGATATCTTTTAATAAATTTTTTAACAGTTTGTCAAAGTCTCTTTATTTTTATGAGCATTTACAGTTTCAGCCATATTGATCGCCCGCCTCAAAGTTTCCAGTTGAAAAAGTCCATTTTGGCATTTCAGAACGTTGTTCAAACTTTTTCCTTTCACTTGAAATTCTATGAATATTTTCAGAAATCCTGAATTTGAATAGTTGAAGATATTCCAGAACAGCCTTATGTCAGTAGAGTTGAAGGTGATTGATGTCCCAGTTTTGGGGGGAAATTGCTGTCGAATTCTGTGAATTTTCGCGTGAGCGTGTCTGTTTGCGTATCATGCGTCAAACCTTACGACAGTTTATATTTCAGGCGTGTTTTTGGGCGAAAATCAATAAAATTAGAACAGTTGGCATATTAGAATCCGTTTACACTATCTATAGCTTCGGTCCACAGAAGTTTCAGAAAAATCACAGTTTTGGTGTCCCAAATATACCGATCGATGAAAAATGAAGCACAGGAAAATCTCGATAAAATATGAATTTCTGATGACTCTAGAATCTAAAAATATGTATAAGATTCTAGAATTCATGGGTCTTTGGATTTTTGAATCCTCAAATGAAACTTTCTGAAGGATTACTGTAGAAAATTCCATTTTCTTGACTTTTGCTCTGAAACTTCTTATCAGTTATTACAGAGTAGTAGTACTCAATAATTCGTTAGCAAAATTCCCATTAAGACGTGATAAGAGAGTATTACCAACACTTTTGGAATTGAAACAAGACCTTATCAACTCCAAAAAAAACAGCAAGAACTGCACAAGTTGTTAGCTACACTGTAAACAGGAAGGAATTTTGTTTGTCAACCAATTTTCCGATAACTTTTTGACTCCGCCCCTTTTTTTCACTTTCAAACTTCTGCCTTCCAGAGTCATCCAATTCAAAATGAAGCCATTTGGTAATCTTGATTATTCTTTTCCTTTTGAGGATGAAAAAAGCTTTTATGAAAAGTTTGGATCAACCAAATCCGGAAGAGTTCATGTGATTCCAGTGAGATCGGTAGGTACAGTAGTCTTCTTGAACTTTTTTTTCCCAGAGATTACTGTATTTTCAGACAATCAGTAACTACGAAAGATATCACAGCAGTCCTAGATCTCACCATGTAAGTTTGAAATTTTAAAAAAAGTTTCCAGTTTTTTTTCAGAATTTCGATCACTATGAACACCATCATCATAACCATCAACGTCTCGTTTATGTCACTTTTCACACTCATAAGGATAAGAAAATGGTGGAAATGTATTTGGATGAGAATCGAGCATTGGAGCAAGTTGCAGCGAAGGCAGAGAAATTGCTCCCAGATTTGAGATGGAAGATTTTTGAAGGTGAGAAATCGGGGGCCTTTTAAATATTGATGGATTTTGGAACATGAAAGCTTTTGAAAGGTCCTGAAGGTTAATTTTCAACGATTTTCATGAGGTTTTTGAACCAGACGTGCTCCGAGTAGGACCAGGACTGATAAAATGTCAAAAACTTCAAAAACATGAAAAAATTAGAAAAAAAAAATCTGAAGTAAATTTTGTGCTGATTCCGAATATCATCACGAAAACGGTGGAAAAATCCTCTGAACCACTAAGAAATCGGTTCAAACTGGCATATTTCGACGAAAAAGTGGGCGGGCTCAGACAATAGACCACCAATCATTTTTAGACGCATTCTAGGTCTCTATTTTATTTCGAATCTAAATCCCATTAAAGTTTTCAGGCACCTCCACCCAAATCGGTAACCAATTCACCACCTCCCACCAAGTTTGGAACGCTATCACCTTCAACCCGATTCTCGGATACCACTATCTCTCGGTCCGTCAAATCCGTGACGATTCTGAAGGCGTCAAGTGCAATCAATGCCGTCGAATTATCAATGGCCATCGATTCAAGTGTACACAATGTTCGGATTACGATATTTGCTCGAAATGCGAGGCCAAAGGGGTGCATTCTCAACATGCAATGTTGAGACTTGTGGGCGGAGCTTGTGAGATTCCGAGATATATAATTGATAATGCGCCGAAGTTTGTTTTTCATGGTTATTTGTTTTGATTGTGATATTGAAAATGGAATTGTGATAGTATGCTAATGAAGAGTAATTGTTTTTTGTATTATTGATTTTATGCCGTTCCCTATTGTCTCCTTACACAGTACCCCTCCCATAAAAAGGGCGGAGCCTCCTCTGGTATGCATTGCGGTCGCGTCGCGGTCACATACACAGTACCCACAGTACCATTCCGTGGTCCATGTTCCCATTATTATAGGTTATCGATTTCTTCCCTTTTTTTCGATATTCTAGGCCTATTTTGGGAGGGAAATTTTTGTCAAAAATTTGAAGAAAAGTGACTTTTTGATCTCCGGAAAACTGGGAACTTTTTCAACAATTTTTGCAATTTTGAATCGATTTTAGCCCATTTTTCAGATTTTGCCGTTTCATTTTGGGTCAAGTTTTCACATTTTCAACCTATTTTTCAGTTTTTCAACTATCTTTTCTTCCTCTTTTCAGCTCTATTTTTTTGCTCTTTTACCCCTTCCGTACCCCCAATTTTTTCAGCATGCCAAAAATGCTCTCAACTCCAAGAAGAGCCCGAAGATCTACCGGGACTCCCAAAGGACAAAATTTCACCGATGTTACCACTGGTGCCGTTCCCGCCGGATTTGAGTTGGAATCAACGAATCACGACGTATTCGATTTTGTACCCGGACGACTGACGATGGCTAATGAGCAAGTTAATTATCGGGTAAGACAATTTCAGTCGAAAATTGACTATTTTGAGTCTGAAAACGATTATTCCGGGCCGGAACAGTTTCCGTTTTAAGCCAAAAAACGTCATTATTGATCAAAAAATTGTCATTTTTGAGCCAAAGATCTTCATTTTCAACCCAAAAATTTGCCATTTTTGAGCCAAGAAATTGTAATTTTTGAGCCAAAAACCGTCAATTTTAATTCGAAAAGTCGCCATTTTTAAGCCAAGAAATTGTCATTTTTGAGCCAGAAAATCGTCGATTTTGAACCAGAAAGTGAACAATTTTGGGTCGGAAAATTATCCGTTGTAGCCAAAAAAAGTCATTTTTGAGCGAAAACCGTTAATTTTGACACACAAGAAGTCATTTTTAAGGCAAAAAATTAACGGTTTTGATCCAAAAACGATCAATTTTGTGTTAAAAACCCGTCAAGTTTGAGCCAAAACCGTTATTTTTGACCCCAAAAAATCGTCATTTTTAGGCAAAACCGTCAATTTTGATCGAAAAAAATAGTCAATTTTTATCGAAAAAATTGTAATTTTTGAGCAAAAATCCCTTCATTTTTGAGCCAAAAAAACCGTCATTTTGTAACCAAAAAATCGTCATTTCTGAGCAAAGAAAGCGTCATTTTTGAGCCTAAAAACCCACGATTTTGATTTTTAAAAATCGTCGTTTTTGAGTCAAAGACCGTCGATTTTCAGCCAAAATATCGTCATTTTTGAGACAAAAACCCGTCAATTATGCGCCAAGACCGTCTTTTTTAAAGCCATAAACAGTTGTCTTTGAGCCAAATAATTGTGATTTTAGAGCCACTAATCGCAATTTTCGAGCCAATAAATTGTCATTTTTGGCCCAAAAAAGTACTATTTTTCCTGCAAATTTCAAATATTTCCAGGTCACCACAGAAGAGATGAGAAGACGTCTCGACGGAGTCGAGCAGATGAATAGCTCAAGTTTGGCGTGCAATTTGAAACGGTAAGTTGGGAGGGGGCGGGGCTTATTTTGGACTAATGGCTTCTTGGATTGTGGAGTTCTGGGATTCTAGGACCTTGGGTTCTCCAATTTCTCTAATTCCAGAACCAAGGACAACGGTGGCGGTGAGCGTCTACGCGGAGAGCTCGAGCGAAAAGGAATCGACATCGTTCGGAATCGCCGTCAATGCACGTTCACCAACAACTCGATCATGGCGCTTACCGAAGCGGAAACGCTTCATTTGGCACGCGATTTGGAGGAAGTTTGCGAGGAAATCTATCCGGTCGCCGATATTGCAAATGAGGTTTTCGAGGAGGCCGATGGGTTCAGTAAGGAGGAGTTGGAGAATTTCGGGTGAGTGGGTTACGTTTGATAGTCAGCCAGGGGTGCTATTTGGCTGCATAGATAGTTTGATACTCAGCCAAGGATCCTAATTGATTTCCTACCTAGTTTGATACTCAACCAATAGTCCTATTTGGTTACGTACCTAGTTTGATAGTCAGCCAATTATTATTCGCTTTTTGTGTAGTTTGATACTCAGCCTTCTAATGGGCTCCTTACTTTCATATGTAAGTAGTTCGATACTCAGCCAAGTGTCCTTTTTGCCTGCTAACCTACATATTTTGACACTGACTCTTGTAATTGGCTGCGTACTTTTATAGTTTCTTACTCTGCCTGAAATTTGGCTTCTTGCCTAGTTTGATATTCTGCCAAGGATCCTATTTGGCTGTTAGCCTAGTTTGATACTCAGTCAGTGGTCCTATTTGGCTTCTTACCTAGTTTGATACTCAGTCTTCTAATGGAGTGATTACCTATTTTAACAGTGACTCATGTAATTGGCTGCGTACTTCAGTAGTTTGCTACTCAACCAATAATTTCGCTTCTTACCTAGTTTGATCCTCAGCGACGGTCCTATTTGGCTTCTTACCTAGTTTGTTACTCAGTGAAGTGTCCTATTTGGCTGCGTACCTAGTTCGATACTCAGTCTTCTGATGGAATGAATACCTGTTTTGACACTGACTCTTGCAATTGACTATTTTTGTAGTCTGCTACTCAGCCTAAAATTTCGCTTCTTACCTTGTTTGATACTCTGCGAAGGATCTTATTTGGCTTCTTACCTAGTTTGATACTCAGCCGAAGGTCCTATTTGGCTGCCTACCCTATTCACTGGACACCTTTTTTGACACTGACTCTTGTAATTGGCTGCCTACTTCAGTAGTTTGCTACTCAACCAATAATTTCGCTTCTTACCTTGTTTGATACTGAGTCAAGTGTCCTATTTGGCTTCTTAGCTGGTTTGATACTCAGTCAAGTGTCCTATTTGGCTGCCAAACTTTTTTGATACTCGGCCAAGTATTCGCTGCTTATCTAGTTCGATACTCAGTCTAATGAAATCTTTACCAAATTCTACCTTGAATGTTCTAGTTGGCTACTTTGATAGTTTGCTACTCAACCAAAAAATTTCGCTCTTTACCTAGTTTGATACTCAGCCTCCCCCCATTTCCAGATTCTGCATGAACACCATGTCATCTGTGTTCGCATCGGTCGTCCCGCCCATCTCCGGAATCTGCCCAAAAGCATCTGAATGTCTCGAGCTGAACCGCGGAATGGAGAGAGCATCGCACGCGTCTCACGGCTTCGCAATCGTCAGTCAACCCAATTGGCTTCGTCAAATCACACTCATCGGAAAACAAATGGAAAAGATTGCCAAGAAGGAAGAGGAAGCGGCTAGAAAGGATGGTTAATAAATCGAGAAATCTCTCATTTTTGAAATTTGAATTCTCCAAAAATCAGTTCTTCAACTACTGTTTTATCAACTTTGTGTCATTTTGGAATTTCGAAACATCTCTTGACTCTAGAAATCTGAAGAAATGTTATGTCCCCCGAAATTCAGTTCTCTTTTTTTATAATTATGTACAACTGTTTGAAATTACAAAATAAATTTATTTTTAAAAATTTATGTTTTTGATAAGTTCTAAATCAAATTAACATCCTTATCGAGATCTAGGCAGATTATGAATCTTACTTCTTGTCACCAAACTCCATACAGCAATCCGATAAGGTCTATGCACCAAAACTATAGTAATACTTACAGCGACTCCATGAAGTGACAAACCGATAACACCCAAGTTTATCATATCCTGGCCCACTTTTCTAGTGATTTGATCTAAAACTACAGCCACCAGTGGAATGAAGAGTGTAATCATAGGTACTATAGTCTGGAATACCGTACACATGAAGAACTTTTTCTGAATTCTTTGTGTCGCTTCTGATAGCGTATGAGATGGCGCTAAGAATAGATAATATACAGTACACATCACATGGAATAAAATATTGAAAGTCACATTGAGAATAATGCCAGGGATAAAAACCCTTGTTGTCAGCTTCAACACAAAAGGGTCCGTAATAACTATGAGAACTTCATGATCGAAAAATTCTACAGTAGGACATGGATCCATTTTCAATGCATCTAGTTTTGCTGCTTCTTGATCTTTTGGTAAACTGAATAGTATTGGAAAAATCGAGCAATTGATGATGAATACTAAACCAAGATATATAATTCTGCTACTTGGTTTTGAAATTTTAAATCGATTCATCTGTAGACTACTACTCCGACTTTCAAAAACATAGATATAAGAGACCCACACGCCTAAAAAAGGGGATTACTGTAGTTGTCTTTTCTAAAGCAAATCTTACAGAAAGCCGAGAAAACTCCTAGTGCGATTTGCGGTAGAACAGGCATACCCATCCATCCGAGAAGGCCAACACCGAAAAATCCAAAAAATCGAACATATAAGTATGGCGTCACAAAGGAGCAGAACAACAAATCAAGAACAGAGCACCTGAAAAAAAAACTGCAAAAATGCACCAATAGTACGCCAAGGCACTGAAATCGCGTTAATACTCACCAAAAATGGTTTACCAATAGTGGCCCTTTCATTGTCTTCATCGTGGTTGGTGTATGTTTCCAAATGACATAAAACGTCAAAATTTGTAATGGTAACGCAATGATTTGAATCAAATGACATGGATACGCCAAACCTTGCCATGAAGACAAAAAACTATTTGAAATGTTACATTTCGGATATTCAGTAGTGTAGTAATGATAGAGTTCTGGGGACATGGAAAAGAGAAAAAAAGTTAAAATGGGAAAAAAAAGTTAAAATCGGAAAAAAAAGTATTAATGGAAAACGAGATTGGTAAGTTCGGGTCTGCTGAATTTTTCAGATGAACAGGTGAAAATTTAAGTACAGCTCAATCAGAGACAAAACTTTGATGAAAAAACAGACACGCAGACAGACATTGAAATCTCACAATTGTTTTCGGTGTGTGTTGACGCACTTTTGGTGTCTTGGCGTATTTTTGGTGCATTGACACATTTTTGATGTTCTTACGCTTTTTCCGTTTTCTCCTTCTTCACATAGTTCTACTCTCCTAGAAAAAAATTAAAAAGCGATTCTTGAAAACCAATTCATCATCTACAAAAAACCGAAATCCAATTCTCATAAACAAGTTCCTTCTAAATCAAATTAATGTTCTCATCGAGTTGTTGATCTCGGGAAACTTTGGATCTCTGAATATTCAAATTTCTCAGCAAAATTGTTTTTTTCGAATCTTACTATTATCAATTTTTCTTCTTGTCACCAAACTCCATACAGCTCGCCGATAAGATCTATGCACCAAGATCACAGTAATACTCTCAGCGACGCCATGAAGCGACAAACCGATAATTGCCAAGTTGATCATATCTTGACTCAGTTTTCCAGTTACTTGATCCAAAACTACAGTAACTAATGGAATGGAAAATAATGCCATAGGTATTGTAGTTTGGAATACTGTACTCATGAAGAACTTTTTCTGAATTTTTCGCGTCGTTTCTGATAGCGTTTTTGAAGGTGCTAAGAATAGATAATATACAGTACACATGACATGGAATAAAATATGGAAAGTCATATGGAGAATAAGACCAGGTCCGATTAACCTGGTTAACAGTTTCATATTGAAAGGATCCGTACTGACTATGAGAATTTCATGGTCGAAAAATTCCACAGAAGGGCAGGGGTCGATTTTCAATGCGTCTAGTTTTGCTGCTTCTTGATCTTTTGGCACAATGAATAGCGTTAGAAAAATCGAGCAATGGATCATAAAAATTAAACCATGATAAAGAATTTTACTTCTTGTTTTTGAAATTTTAAATCTGTTCATCTGTAGACTACTACTCCGGCTCTCAAAAACATAGATATACGAGTCACACATGCCTGAAAGAAAACTGAAGATTACTATGGTTATCTATCATAAAAACTTTACACAGAGCCGCCGAAACCCCTAGTACCACTTGCGGTAGAATAGGCACACCCATCCAGTTGAAAATGCCAACACCGAAAAATCCAAAGAATCGAAAAAATAAGTATGGCGTCACAAGGGAGCAGAGCATCAAATCAAACACAGAGCACCTGAAAAAACTGCAAAAGTTGCGAAAAATAGAGTCAAAAGTCAAAACATTGCGCCAACTCACTCAGAATGCGTCAATACACCCAACATAAGGCACGAAAAGTGTGCCAGGACACCTGAAACGCGCCAACGCACCAAAAGTACGCCAAGACATTGGAATTGCGTCAATACTCACCAAAAATGATTGACCAACAGTGGCCCTTTCACTGCCTTCATCGTCGTTGGTGAATGTATCCAAATCACATAAAACGTCAAGATTTGTAGAGGTAGTGCAATTATTTGGATCAAATGACATGGATACGCCAAACCTTGCCATGAAGACAAAAAATTATTCGAAATTTCACATTTTGGATATTCAGTGGTGTAGTAGTGATAGAGTTCTGGGGACATGGAAAATGGAAAAAAAAAGTTTTTTATTTTCCAGAAAATGAGATTAGCGATTTTCGGTGTGTTGAGTTTTTCAGATAAACAGCTGAAAATTCAATGAAATGAGTTTGTCGGGAGACAGAATGATCAGAGACTAAAATTTGATGGACAAACAGAGACACATGCAGACACTGAAATCCTCAATGAATTTCGGGGGCGTGTTTACGTACTTTTGTGCCTTGACACATTACTGGTGTGTTGACGCGATTCTCGTCTCCTGGCGTGTTTTCAGTGTGCTGTCTCGGCTCGTTTTTTGTTATTTCGATGCATTTCTGGTGTTTTGATACATTTTCGCGCATTTGCGTCACGTTGACGTCATTTCCAAACCCTGGCGCGTTCTCAGTGTGTTGACGCGTTTCTGGTGTATTGACGTATGGTTGGTGTCATGACCAATTTTGAGTGCTTTGACGCATTTTTGGTGTCTTGACGCAGTTGTCGTGGTAATCACACACATAGAGAATTTATTCTCTGACTTGTGATTTCAGCTTGTTTGATACAAAAAAAGAATTTCATATTGAAACCTTACAGATAAAAGTTTATGACCTCATCAAAAGGTCAGGTTTACACTACGTAAACTACTTTTTGGCTCAGAATGGCTCTCGGAAACTCGGAAAGTGAGAAACTTGTACTCCTCGTGGAAAACGCGAGAAAAACTTTTAAAAATCCGTTTTCTGGGCCTGAGAAAAGTCATTGAGCATTCTCATTGTGCAATTCAGCGCAATATCTCAACAAAAAATCACCTACAAAACTACACTTTTCCAACAAACAAAGTGTGGTTTGTTCTCTACTCTGTGTTCATCACCACCCTTCTTATCAGTTTTTGACACAACGTTGTGCACCTCAAAACCTTAAAAACCGGCTGAAAATCGGAAAGACGACTGATAACTGTTTCATTTTTTCTATCGATTTTGATTTTACCCCCAACAAAAAATGTCCCTTTTTAAACCTGCTTCTGGTATTCTGGAGACTCATGTTACATGGGAAGATGTTGAAGAGGAAATGCAGAAGGCTTTGGGGACCCAAGCGGTTTTTGGAGCCAATAAGAAGGCTACGAATATTGGGGATATGAAGGTGAGTGACATAGAAATTCTAATGGAGATAGTTAAGCCACCAGGAACAACTTTTAACTGTGGCCTAGGGATCCTGATAAAAAATGTTAGGTCATCTAATGGTAAAAGGTTAACAGTTTGGCCCCGGTGGCCTAAGTTTCCTAATTGCAATAATTAGGTCAGTTCTAATTACGTCAAAAGCTATTCGCTGCTGGCTGATGACCTTACAAAAACTCTAAAATTACAGGGCTTCATGTCCAGAATCGCCCTAATCGAAGCCGACTGGCAAGACGCCAAAGATGATGAAAAACTTCCGGAGAAATTCGCTGTCAAGATTTCCTCTCAAATTGCTCATGCTAAATTGGCTGCAGTCCTTGGCACCGAAGAGTTTAGTGAAGAAAAATTGGAAATGTTGTCGACGTTCACACGGAAATTTCATAACCAAGAAGTCGAGGCTTACAAATTGTTGATGAGGTTTAACCATCCGGATATACCGTATACCAAAGTCTACGCCTTAAAGCCCTTCGCTAGCGAAACCGATCTGAAAGCCTACATTATCTTGGATTTCGTTCCTAACGTTCATTCAATGGGAATGCACGAATCCATTCCAGCCGAAGATCTAAAACAGCTCATTCGAGGAGTGGCCACATTTTCAGCCCTCGGTCAGACTCTGAGCCCAGAAGAACGATTGAAATTTAGTGGCCCTGAACTAATGGAGACCGCGTTTTCTGAGTTTTTCGATGATGAGCAATTGAACAAAATGTTCGGAGGACTATCCGCGGTTTTCGGCGAGGAGCATGCGGACCTTTTGAAGAAAGTTATACCAGTATTCCACCACTATAAGGGCCTTCTGAAAAACTTCACAAAAATCGAGGAGAATCCCGGATTCAAATTGGTGTTAAATCATAATGACTTATGGCAAGCCAATATGCTTCATAGTTTGAGGTTCGTCGTGTGCTTCTTGTGGACAAAATTGACCCACTTTTTTCAGAAACGATGGAAGCTTGAAACTGGAAGCTATTATTGATTGGCAGTGTGTTTCAAGAGGTGCTGCTGGAGGGGATATGGGTAGAGTGTTGGTGTGTTGTTTGACGGCAAAGGTGGGACATCTGGACTCACAGATTTGGGAAATTTTTAAATTTTAGGATCGCCGTGAGCAGGGACCGGCTCTTATGGAATTGTACTATAGAACTTTCACCGACGTCTATGGGGAGGAATATTTCACTTTGCAAGAGGTAGAGATTCTTGGATTTTTCATCCCATTCAAAATTCGAAATTCCAGCTCCACGACTCCTACAATATCTCTTTTCCACTTCTGGCCATGATCGTTGTCCCGATGATTATGCCATTTTTGGATAACTACGTTTCTGGAGAGGATAAGGAGAAATTCCGACAAGAAAACATTATCAAATTGGTTGCTCTTATGGAGGATGTCATCACAGTTCATGAGAATAATTTGAAAAAGTTCACCGATTTTATGACGATTTGAAATTTCTGAATGATGTAATTTAATGAAAAGAGAGCTTTAAAATTTTCATTGCACTTTGAAAAATGGATTTCTCTGCTTCCTTCTGGGTGAAAATGCTGGAAAATAAAAATGCAAATTTTCTTTTGATTTCGTAATCATCAAAATTGAGACTCACATAAATAGGGACCAACACTTGCTTTATAGAAACTAATACAGCCATAAATATGGACTGAAAATGTACTGAAAAGTAAGGAAAAACGTGTTTTTCCACCTAAAGTGAGAGCCAATCTGAATTTTAAAATTTCCAATAGAAAAAATGGCTGAAACTTTAGACTAGTTAGTTTTAAAAAATATTCATAAGCTCAGCAAGTTTGGCCAATTTTTTGGTAGCAATAAGGGCCAATCTGAAAATTATCGAAAGTAGTACATATCGCTTTTAATTATCACAAAATTTGGGTTACGGCTTACTCGCGGTCTTTCACATGTATCCTGAAAATTTGGGGGCGTTTTTTCTACTCCTAAAGAAATTGTGGGTCATCAAAGTAGCGAGAAAGAATGGGGGGCCCCTACTTATAGTTTAATAAGAGACATTTAAAGGGAGAAAATTGTACTTCTCGTGGAGAACAGTAGAAAAACTTTTTCTACGCCGTTTTCTGGGCCAGACAAGAATTTTTGAGCGTTCAACGTTTCGCTCTTCCCAAAATCTCCTATTAATTTTCCAACAGATAATTACTAAACTTCTCAGAGGTTTCTTTCTTTCTACATTTCTTAGAGAAACAAAGTGTGGTCTCTTCCCTATTCCCTTCCCCAAAATAGGGAAGAGACCACACTTTGTTTCTGATCACGCTTCTTATCAATTTCCGACGCTAAACATTGTGCTCATCCAAACTTTAAAAAGCGGCTGAAAATCGGAAAGGCAACTGATAACAGTCTCCTTTTTCAACGATTTGATTTTGCTCAAAAAATGTCTCTTTTCAAACCTGCTTCTGGTATTCTGGAGACGCATGTTACATGGGAGGATGTTGAAGAGGAAATGCAGAAGGCTTTGGGGACCCAAGCGGTTTTCGGATCCAATAAGAAGGCTACAAATATTGGAGATATGAAGGTAAGTGGAGGCCTAAAAATTCGAACAGGAAAAGTTAGGCCACCTAAAGCGAAAAAATAGACAGTCGGTTTCCCAATCGGAGAAGTTAGGTCATTTTTCATTGCTTATTTTATTACGTCAAGAGCAGTTAGCTTCTGGTGCCCTAGGAATCCTAAAATGGGAAACTAAGCCACTCCCCAAAACCTTCAAAATTTCAGGGCTTCATGTCCAGAATCGCTCTAATCGAAGCGGATTGGCAAGGCACCAAAGCTGATGAAAAACTTCCGGAGAAATTCGCTGTCAAGATTTCCTCTCAAATTGCTCATGCCAAATTGGCAACAGTACTTTGCACTCAGGAGTTTAGTGAAGAAAAATTGGAAGCGTTTTCCACTTTCACACGGAAATTTCATAATCAAGAAGTGGAGGCTTACAAATTGTTGATGAGGTTCAACCATCCTGATATACCGTATACCAAGGTCAGTTATTTGAATATGTCGAGAAACTGAATCTTGCATTTCCCAGGTCTACGCTCTGAAGCCCTTCGCTAGCGAGACCGATCTGAAAGCCTACATAATCTTGGATTTCGTTCCTAATGTTCATTCAATGGGAATGCACGAATCCATTCCAGCAGAAGACCTCAAACAACTCATTCGAGGAGTCGCCACATTTTCAGCCCTTGGTCAGACTTTGAGCCCTGAAGAACGATTGAAATTCAGTGGTCCCGAACTAATGGAGACCGCGTTTTCTGAGTTTTTCGATGATGAGCAATTGAACAAAATGTTCGGAGGTTTATCAGCAGTTTTCGGCGAGGAGCATGCGGACCTTTTGAAGAAAGTTATACCAGTATTCCACCACTATAAGGGCCTTCTGAAAAACTTCACAAAAATCGAGGAGAATCCCGGATTCAAATTAGTGTTAAATCATAACGACTTGTGGCAAGCCAACATGCTTCATAGTTTGAGGTTCGTTGTGTAGTCCTCGTGGACAAGTTAACCTACTTTTTTTCAGAGAAGACGGAAGCTTGAAACTGGAAGCCATTATTGATTGGCAGTGTGTTTCAAGAGGTGCTGCTGGAGGGGATATGGGTAGAGTGTTGGTGTGTTGTTTGACGGCAAAGGTGGGACATCTGGACACACAAATTTGGGAAATTTTGAAATTTTAGGATCGCCGTGAGCAGGGACCGGCTCTTATGGAATTGTACTATAGAACTTTCACAGACGTCTATGGAGTGGAATATTTCACTTTGCAAGAGGTAGAGATTCTTGGATTTTTCATCCCATTCAAAATTCGAAATTCCAGCTCCACGACTACTACAACATTGCTTTTCCAATTCTGGCCATGATCGTTGTCCCTATGATTATGCCATTTTTGGATAGCCATGTTTCTGGAGACGATAAGGAGAAATTCCGACAAGAAAACATTATCAAATTGGTTGCTCTTATGGAGGATGTCATCACAGTTCATGAGAATAATTTGAAAAAGTTCCCCGATTTTATGACGGTTTAAAAATTTTTTGAAGTGTCAAAAATGATGTAATTTAATGAAATTAGAGCTTCAAAATCGATGGATTAATTCGATGAATTTATTTATCAAAACACAAAATTTCCACATTTTTCTCCACTGTCTGGGTAAAACTGGTCCATCTCCTTGACAAATCTATCTTGGGCTCTGAAATGTAAAACTTGTATTACAGTACTCCAAAAAACAAAACGTCCTTACCTATCCCTCGCGTAGGTATACTGATGTTGCGAAATCGCATTCCCATAAACCGTATTATCCAATTTGATACCCTCCTGCACATTGAAAACATGCGAAAGTACCCGAAAATTGTATCCAGCTCTACATAGTTTATAAATCACAGAGCACATTGTTTTGACTCTCGATGGAACGTAATCCGGGCCAAGTGGCGAGTTTCGATGGAGAATTGGTTGCACTTCCCAATCGGGATTACTGTATTTATTCAATTTCTTACTGTAGATTTAAATAAACTTACGAGTAGGGCACTTCCCAGGAAGATATGGAACTTGAGTTTTGAGATTTATGGAACCACCATGGAAGGTTTGGAATCTTGTGCCCTTTGAAAAAGTATTTGTGGTGGAATTCGAAAGTTCTGGAACCAAATTTTGTAAAATTTTGAAGTTCGTACCCAAATAATTGTCCCAAATGGAATATTTACAAAAATTAAAATATTTTTACAGAAAAATCGATACTCTATTTTATTTTTTCAAACCTATTTCAAAAAATGTAGAAATTTCCGATGATTCCAACGCACCTAATATAGCCGCTCAATACACTATAGAAAAAATTTTAGTCAACTTTTTGTCAGCAGCGGCGAGCGCGACAGTTGAAAATTTGTTCATAAAATCTTTTCTACAGAGTTTTGAGCTGCGATATTCGGTGCATTCGAATCGGCGAAAAATCTATATTTTTTGAACTAGGATTGAAAAATATTCTGGAAAATCGATTTTCTCGATTTTTATCGATTTTTATGAACAAAAAAACTTTTTCATTTTTGTCAATACTAAAATTAGAACCACTTGAGTAAAAAACCACTGAACAAAATGTTTTCTACCGCAAAAACGAATAAAAACGCACCATTTCGAAGCGAGTTATGAGCGTTTGAAGTTTCCTTGAGAGACGCAGACACTGTCTCGTTTCTCTGCGTCTCTATGACAGTGAGAGTGTCTGCTTCTCTGCGTCTCTTACAGAAACTTCAAACACTCATAACTCGCTTCGAAATCGTTTTTGAGCAGCGATATTAGGTGCATTCAAATCAGCCAAAAAATCTGCATTTGTTGAAGGAGGTTCGAAAAAATTTTAAGGAAAATCAATTTTCAAGTTTTATCGATTTTTATGCAAAAATAGTGCAATAAAACTCACTTATTATTTTTCATCGACTCCCAAAGCCCCTCCACATTCCTTGGTATCTCCGTCCCCACAACATTCTCGAATCTTCTAACTATCAACACAGTTTTTGATTTTCCATCTCCCAGAATTCGATTCGCTATTGGTTTGATTTTTTCCGCCATTCCTTCACTAACAATCATATCGCTATCCATAACGAAATGTAGATCGGATTTTGCTCCTTTTCTAGCGATATTTCTCATGAGACCAAATGGGTAAAGGCCGAAAAAACTAGGGATATTTTGACGGTATTGTTTTCGTGAGGTTTCAAATTCTAGACAATTTTTTGGGATGGATTTTGGTAGTTTTGGGCACTTTTCTTGAAAAGAAGACTTCCGAAATGCCACGTGGAATGTCATCTTCCTCCTAACTTCCGGATCACATCTATGCAAATTTTCCAGATACTCCAGAGCTTTCTGAGATTTCAAATCCACAAAAATTGCCGCCGAAATAGGCCCCGCCCACATTTTCGGCATATTTTCAAGGGCTTCCAGCATATCCGAGGTGGCATGAGTGACCAGGGAAACCGGCTCAAGATTGTCGGATTCTCGGAAACTGAAAATTAGAGGACATCTGGAAATCTAGATTCACATACTACTTACGATTCTGTGGCTCCTAGAAAGTTGTACTGAACACAGTATTGATGTTCTAAAAGTTCGGAGAAAGAATGTGGATCCTTGAAAATTTGGATTTTGAAATAGTTCTGAAATGCAGTATCATTCTAACATGGCTACGCAGCGAATTGCAGTATCAATTTATAAAACTCACTTTTAACAATGCTAACATATAAAATCCCAAGACAAAATTCAGAATAATGAATAAAATTGCGTACGGATTTTTCATCATTTAGAATTAAAAGTCGACTCGAAATTCAATTTTTCGAAATTTTCGAAATCTTGAAAATTCATCGAAAATAGCGATCCGGAACATTTTATTTTTTGAGAATTTCTTTGTACCTTTTTGAGAAAGATTCAAGAATGAAGTCTTCATTGGATTTTTATCTCCGTGGGAGATGTAATTCAAGTTTTCGAAATGGATTTTGGATTTTTTTGAAAAAAACGGGATACAGAATATTAGGTTTCTGGAAAATAAACTTTTTTGAAGAATCTCAAAATATAAGAATTCAAGAAAAAATACAGTACCCCTGTGTCCACGACCGCGGTCGAAACTACAGTAGTGTGTCGGCTCATGAGAGCAGTCTCACTAGGCTCTATTAACTTCTCGTGAGACTGGTGAATCTCGGTCTCGGTCTCGGTCTCGTTTCATTTTTGTCTCGTCTGGTCGAGGCTTTGATTTTTTGAGACGAGACTGGAAAGGCTTGAGACTGAGATTGATGTCTCGAGATTTCTCGTGAGACGACACACGAAACTACAGTGTAGCCTTTTGCCTCAACCGATATTGACCACTCATAAACCATTCATCTACCTGAAAAATTTGAAATTTCTTCTAAAATTTCAGCTGCTTTCCATTAACCACTTTTTATTATCCTGAGCACCTGCCACTCCTCCCCTCCACTTTTTGAAAATTTTATTGTTAATTTATCGACTTTCAATCTCATAAAATGACTCTCCCAACTATTGAAGAATATTACACTTCAAACTACACAAAATGTGATATTTTTCAAAATTTTCTGACTTCATGGAAAGGTTTGGCATATCCTAGTCATCTGATTCAACTTGTTGCGTTTCCATTTCAATTTTTCACTTTTTGGATTATTTTGAGAAAAACTCCCAGCAAAATGAAAAGTGTAAAGGTTCCACTATTGGCTAATCATCTTTGGTGGGTTTTTTTTGTTTTGGGACGTTTCGCAACCAGTCATTTCGCAACCAGTTAAAGTATTCAGTTTTTTAAAAATGAATTTAGCTGTATATGTGGACTACTGACCCTAGAGCTCAATTTTATGGTTGCAAAATGATTGGTTGCGAAATGACCGATTGCAGAATTTTCTAATTTTTCAGTGGAATTCTTCTCGACTTTTCTATCTGCACCTTGTCAACTATGTACATATTTTTGCCAGTTTTCGGGTTTTCCGGGGTCGGAATTTTGAGTTGGATTGGAATTCCGTATAAAATTCAAGCGGTTGCTTTTTTGATTTCGGCTTTTGGTAAGTTATACAGTAATACAGAACTCAAAATCCGAACAGTTTAAACTACAATGCTCATCTCCAGGCGACGTTGCATCCTACACATACCTTTTCGAAAGCCGGAGCAGTTCTCTTCTCCAAAATCGATTTCGTATCTCTAAAAACTCTACTCGATTCTTCTATCACACTATTACCTACCTCATAAATTGCTCCGCCATTCTATTCTTCGATCCACCAGAAGACCAAGAAGCCGCGAAATTTGAATCCCTGAAAATCTACCCCTGTCCATCTCGAGAATATTTTGATCTACCTGTTTTCTTCGCGACAAGTGACCCAAAAACTATCGAATTATTAATCCACTTTATTGCTCCTTTTCTCGTGATTCATTCCATTGGTCATTTGATTTTTCATGCCGGGGTTACTGTATATTATTTGTTTATAGTGCCCCAAACAACACAAATCTCTTTGGAGACCCGAAAATTCCAGCGACAATTTTTCATTGGTATCTTATGTCAAACTTTTATTCCATTTCTACATTTTGGGATTCCTATTATGATAGTGACCGGTTTTTTTCTAATGGGACGGTATAGTCAGGAAATGATGAATTTGGTTGTGATTGCTTTTGGATTGCATGGAATTAGTGAAAGTTTGAGTGTGATTTTAGTTCATGGAAATTATAGGAAATGTGTGAAAATAATGATTTGTGGGAGTCAGGGTAAGTAGAAGAGAAAATTCAAAAAAAAAAAAGATTTTCAGTGTCAAAAACCGTAGACAAACGAATTCTTCATCATTGAGCCAAGATATTCTTTTTTTGGAAATTTTTCAATTAAAAAGTTATTTTTTATTTTTATAAAATTTATTTTGTATTTATTATTACTATATCTATAAATTATTTATAAAAAAATTAATTTTCAAAAAAGTTACATCATTCAAATCCAATAATGTCAGTGTTCGATCTATCAACGTTCATGAATCAAAAATCTCTTTGTAAACACCTCATGTCTATAATTTTCAAGATTGCTTTCTTGAAATTTTTTGTTCAAAAATAAAAAATTCCATGTCAAATCTCTCCATCGAGTACCCCGACTTTGATTTTTCCCTCACTGACGAAGATTTACAGTCTAATCAATTGGAGGTGATTTTTCGAACTATCGATACAATTTTAAAATGTATTTGTGTCGTTTCAAACATTGCTCATTTTGTAGTACTCCTCCAAAAACCTCTTCGTCCAAATTCCGCGTTCATTTTGATGGCAGAGATTTGTGTTTTTGATATGATTTATTTTTTCAACGAGCTTATCAAGTACACAGGTTAGTAAACGTTCTCAATGGAGCGCAATTGCATCCATTCAGGTATTCTCGAGAACGGCGAAGTTAGCGGAACATGTCTCCGACAAGATTTAGCTTCTATTTCTCCACGAACTCACATTTTTGCGCTAATTTCTAATACATGTCGTCGAATGGCTGTATGGTTATCTATACTAATGACAATGATAAGATCAGTGACAATTTGGTTCCCTTTGAGCACAAATGTTCAGAAATTTACAACTCCAAAGTTTTGTTTTTTGTGGTCAAGTTTGATA
The DNA here is from genome assembly GCA_963966625.1 of Caenorhabditis zanzibari. Lineage (NCBI taxonomy): Eukaryota > Metazoa > Nematoda > Chromadorea > Rhabditida > Rhabditidae > Caenorhabditis > Caenorhabditis zanzibari. The sequence goes on along the minus strand of OZ016472.1, from coordinate 16,479,722 downwards.
TTAGTATTTTGGATAGTATTGAATGGATATCCATTTTTGTTTGTCGGAAAATATTGGCTGCCGGATAATTTTAACGAGGAGTGAGTCTTGTAGGGAAAAAGTGGTTTCCAGACATCCAATTTTTTTGAAATTTTGCAGATGTATAAGCAATTTAGAACTCTATTTCTGTAGTTAACATCTTTTTTTATAGGATTACAATCTAGTTACTTAGGTCAAGTTGACTGACGTCACCTTAAACAAACTTATAATGTCTAAATTACCGCCTGATAAAGCTAGTGGCTCTGGTTTTGGAACAGTTTTCTGAATTTCAAAATGTCAAGTTTGAGTCGAGTTATGAGCATTTGAAGTTGGTGGCCTAGAAAACTCTTATTAGGCCATCAACTTCAAATGCTCATAACTCGGTTCAAAATTGAGATTTGGAAATTTTGAAAACTGTCATGAACTCGTAGAAACGAGCTCTATCCGATGGTAGTCTCAACAATTTGATATTAAAATTCGAGGGAATGCCAGTAAACTTGGCCTAACGAACTGGATCGTGGTCGTATGAAAAACTCGCCAACTACAGAAATAGAGTTCTTGAGTTGCTCTATACACTCGCAAAATTTAAAAAAAACGGATATCTAGACATCACTTTTTCAGACGCTCAAAGTTGTCCACAGAAAATTCCTATGCTAGTACTGTACCTCCAAATGGTCAAATATGAATGGTTTCTCATGAAATTTTCAGACTCTGCGGAGGCCTTCCTCCAGAATACGACATGAGGGACCCGGTCTATATATTTGCGGTCCCCACTGACTTCGCTTTCAACTTTGATGAATACCAAGGGCCATCTGAATGGATCATCAAACTTGTAACCGTATTCTTATACATTTTTCTGACTTTTGCAATGCTCCTGACACTTCGATCGATTACCGTAACCCGGAGTCAAATGAACTCCAACCAATCGAACCGCTCTGATAATAGCACTACTGTATTGATTATAGGGATTACTGTAACTTTTTTGATTTCCGAGGGATATACTGCGTTTGTTAGTGTCTTGCTGCATACGGTGGATAATGGATTCAATCAGCCGATTATTGGGAGTTTGTGAGTTTCTAGGATAAGTACAAAGCGGAATATTTTTAAATCTGATGCTTCAAAACCATCAAAAATCTTGAAAATCGGTTGGAAATTAACTCGAAATCTCAAAATTCCATTTTCAGACGGGAAGAATCCGTGATTTCTATAGCACAAAGTTTGAGAGTTTTGAACTCCCTATCCCATGCCGTTGTCTGTTATTTCATTTCTTCACAGTATCGAGATACAGTAAGAAAAATGGTATACTGTAATTGTAAGGGAAAGATGAATGTAAGTTTTGGAACTTTTTGAATTGCCGGGTTTTTTGAGTAGTGGTTGCTTTCAGGTCATTCTGGTGGAGTCTACAAACTCTACAAATTCAAGAAGAGTACAATGAAGCACAAATTTAATAACTTCCAATTTTTATTATCTCCTCAACTATAAAGCAAAGATTCCACACTTTTCCTTTGTATCCGGGTACAACCTTCTCATCTCTTCTGCATACCGAAGACGTGCCGTTCTTCTAGCGTAAATATTCTGATGATCTGCCACAGCTTTCGAATATTTTGTATCCTCCGTTTTAATACCCTCGTGAACATCAAAAACATGTGATAACAAGTGGAATGTGTAGTTGGCTCGGCAGAGTTTGTAGATCTAAAATTACAGTAATCCTGAGGCTCAGAAACGCGAATTCGAATTCTATTTACCAAAGACTGCACATTTTTAATCCTCGATGGAAAATAGGCCGCGTTGTATGGGTCGTTTTTGTGAAGAATTGGTTGCGGTTCCCAGTCGACGTTTCTGAAATTTGCCCGTTGTGTTTATACACATTCGAACCGTCTTGCTTTGCTGATTTCAAAAACAAAAGTTTTGTTTTTGTATATCTCATACTAGTCGAGTTACGGCTGTTTGAGCGCAGAACCAAGAGATCGATAGGGCGCAGACGACGAGAGTGTCTGCGTCCTCCTTTTTCTAGACACTCTTTCATAGAAATCTAGTAGTAATTATATTCATTCGAACCGTCTTCTTTTGCTGGTTTGAAAAATGTAATTATTATTTTTTTAGCTCAAAAACTAGCCGAGTTACAACTGTTTGAATGTTGGTGCGCACCGGCGAGAGCGCAGACGACGAGAGTGTCTGCGTCACCACTGAAAAACTCACGAGTACGGTATCTCCCAAGAAACAATATCATCGGTTCGAGCAGAAATATTAAGCCATAACGGTAGATTTTCGATTTGATGACCAAAGAAGAAGCATTTGTGGTGAAACTCGAAGGTTCTGAGAATCAAGGTTTCAAATTCTCGGAATAGCGAAATTTCGAAAGTGTGACGCTTCGAAAGCGAAAATTTCCAATTTCGTCTCCAGAACTCACTCATTCCTCCTTATAGACTCTTGTAACTTTTTAAAACTCCTTGGGATTACTGTACCATTTGCATTCTCGAATCTTCTAACCAACAAAACATTCTTGTCCACCCCATTGATCATTCTATTTGCTATTGGTTTAATTTTCTCGGCCATTCCTTCACTAATTATCATATCGCCATCCATAATGAAATGTAGGTCAGATTTTGCGCCCCATCGAGCAACATTTCTCATCAAACTGCATGGATACAGTAGGAATGGTCCGGTGATTTCAGATCGGAGAGTTTCTTCTGAAAATTTAGTGTCGGGAGGGACGATTTCGAAGTGTGACATTTCGCAAGTGCGACGTTTCGCAAGTGCGACATTTCGAAAGTGCGACATTTCGCAAGTACAACGTTTCGCATGTTTGACAATTTGAAAGCGACATTTCGAAAGTGTGATGTTTCGAAAGTGCGACAACTCGAGAATACAACGTATGGGCGACGTTTCGAAAATTAGACGTTTCTCAGGTGCCACAATTTGAAAGTGCGACGTTTCGCAAGTTCGATAGTTCAACAGTGCGACATTTTGAAAGAGTGACGTTTCGCAGGTACGACAGTTCGTAAATTTGACGTTTCGAAAGTTCGACAGTTCGAAAATGCAACGTTTTAAGCCGAAATTTTCGAAAAGCGAAATGTTTTTTTACTTTTGCTTTCGAAACGTCACACTTTCGAAACGTCACACTTTCGAAACGTCACACTTTCGAAACGTCACACTTTCGAAACGTCACACTTTCGAAACGTCAAATTTACGAATTGTCGCACTTCCGAAAACTGGGACTTACGATTCTGAAGAAAATAACGACATGAAGTTTTGGATTTCGGTATGGATACTGTAGGGCATGTTGTTTGAAAAGCGGAGATTCGAAAAGCGAAATGAATGGAGACCTAAAATTTGTTGTATCAATTCCCTATGGCTACGCAGTGAATTCCAGAACCCACTTTTTTCCCAAAATCCGGCGCACATCTATGCACCATTTCCAGATACTCTAAAGCATTCGATGTTTGAATATCCAAAAATAGGCCCACTGAAATAGGCCCCGCCCATAATCCGGGCATATTTTCGAGTGTTTTCAGCATGTCAGAAGTGGCATGTGTCGCGAGGGTAACCGGTTCCAGGCCGTCAGAATCTCGGAATCTGAATTTATAGTTTCAAAATATTGAAAAAAATATGCGAAAAATTTCACAAAAAAATTTTTTCGAAAATTTTCAAAAAATAATTTTTCAAAAATTTCAAAAAATAATTTTTTCGAAAATTTCGAAATTCAAATTCTTACGATTTTTTAGCTTCCAAAAAATCGTATCCAATGCAATACTGATCATCGTGAAGTTTCGTTGGTACTACAGTATACTCATGGGTAAAAAGTGAAATGGGATTTAGGGATTCTTGATCGCTCTGAATTTCAAATTCTTCTGGATTCGTTTGAGCTTCTAATCTTACAGTAATCAGAAGAAATAAAGTGATACAAAATATGATAACTAGAATGAAAATTTGATGGGATAATCTGAATGAGCGGGACATTTAGAGGAATCGAAAATTTTCGGATTCATTTTTATATGGCAAACTTTTTTGGGGAAATTCGATGCATTCTCGATTCAACTTTTTTTGGAAGTGAGACTTCAAAATTGACGAGAAATCGAGGCGAAGATAAAAATCTGTAGATATTGGGAACCAGAATTCGGACTTTTTGAAGAATCCAAAATCCATTGAATTTTGAAGTTTCTATTTGAAATTTAGGGATCTGAAAACCTGAAAAATTTCTTCAAAAAATTCAAAACAAAAAATATTCATTTTTATTCAAATTATTCTCTAACAAAATCTACTTTTCAAAAACCTGCGAAACGTCGCACTAAACCATCGAAAAATCCACACATTTCGCCAATGTCAACGGGTGCTTCTCGTCCATTTCTCGACGAAATTTTTCTCGAGCTCTGAAGTTTTTTTTCAAATTTTCAGATTCTAAACTCTCAAAATCTCACCTCATCAATTCTACCGCCTCATTTTGGGTTACTGTAGCTACTGTATTCGTGGGTTCAATTCCTTCATAAACACTGAAGACATGGGTGGGCACGTGGAAGGTGTAGCCTGCTTGGCAGAGCTCGTAGATCTGAAGAATATGAAGTTTCAAATGTGTGACATTTTGAAAGTGCGACATTTCGAAAGTGCGACATTTCGAAAGTGTGACGTTTCGCAAGTGTGACATTTCGAAAGTGGGACGTTTCGAAAATGCGACGTTTCGAAAGTGCCACATTTCGAAAGTGCGACGCTTCGAAAATGCGACGTTTCAAAAGTGTGACGTTTCGAAAGTGCGACGTTTCGCAAGTGCGACATTTCGAAAGTATGACGTTTCGAAAGTGCGACATTTCGAAAGTGCGACGTTTCGAAGGTGTAACGTTTCTCTGGTGTGAAATTTCGAAACTGTGAAAGTAATGGTTTCCCCATAATGGTTTGCTTTCAAAATTTCGCACTTTCGAAATGTCGCACTTGCGAAACGTCACACTTGCGAAACGTCTTGGTGCCCAAAAAGTGGGTGGTCCTATCTTACCAAAGAATGCATCGTTTTCATATTCGTTGGAAAATAGTCAGCATTATATGGATCACTTTTATGTAAAATCAGTTGAGTTTCCCAGATGTAACCTCTGAAATCAAAAATTGCTCATCATAAAAATTGCGCAAACTCACGGATACTGTACCCGACTCGTCGAGACCCAATTGGTCTCGTTTGCTTTTCGGAACCAATCTTCTAATCCATCGATATGATAACCAGGGGAATTGAAATTGTGCCGGTATTCGAAAGTTCTAGAGTTCAAAAAATTTGAGATTTCAAATTTCCTGAGCTTACTTTTTCTCCCTCTTCGACTTTAACAACTCTACAGTATCCCTTGGAATCTCGGCTCCAGTTTCTGTTTCAAATCTCCGAATCGCCATTACTCTTTTATGTTTTCCATCGATAATCTTATTGGCAGCCGACTTAATTTCATATGCAAAATTTTTCGAGGGCGTCATATTTTGATCCATCATAAAATGAATATCTGATAATGCTCCTTTTCTAGCAATATTTCTCATTAAATTTATGGGAAAGTCCTGAATAGGGCCAATGATAGAAGATCGAAGGGTGTTTTCTTGAAATTGTAGTTTGTAGTCTGGAAATTTCCCAAAAAATACTTACGTTCTCTAAAAAACTGTTGACAGGTTCGGTTAGAATCGAAGTTTTCAAAAACAGGGCACCCTTCTCGGTATTGAGATTGTTGAAAAGCAAAGTGGATTGTCATCTGAAAATTTTCAATTTAGAAAGCAGACATTTCGCAAGTGTGACGTTTCGAAAGTGCGACGTTTTGAAAGTGCGACGTTTCGAAAGTGTGACGTTTCGAAAGCGCGACATTTCGAAAGCGTGACATTTCGCAAGTGCGACATTTCGAAAGTGTGAAATTTCGAAAGTGCGACAATTCGAAAGTGCGAGATTTCGAAAGTACGACGTTTCGAAAGTACGAGATTTCAAAATTGCGACATTTCGCAAGTGCAAAACCCTTACCTTCCTTCTAAACCTAATATCACATCTGTAAATTTCAGCCAAATATTTCAACACATTTTTGTGTTCCGAATCCAAAAACAATCCCAATGAAATGGGACCATCCCAAATGTACGGTAAATTTTCGATTTTTTCTATCATATTTGAAGTTGCATGGGTTATCAAAGACACAGGCTCTAAGTTATCCGGATCTCGATATCTGAAAAAAAAATTTCGGAAAAAAAAAATTTTTTTGTAAAAAAATTTTTAACTCACGATTCCGTCGCTTCCAAAAATTTGTATCCAACACAATACTTTTCATTTTTCTGAACTGTTTGAATCGATAAATTCTTCAAATCCACCTCTTTTGGATACTCGACTACGGTATAATAATTGATAGTCGAATTTGAAATTTTTTCTAGACTTTCTTCAGTTTTTAGGGAGTTTTCTCGAAGCTGGAATTTCCTTTAACAATTTTTTCTTCGAAATTTCTCACCTTTTGCAAACCAAAAAGTAGTCCAAAAAATAGTACAAATGAAAACACAACTATCTTATTAATTTTAACCATTTCGTCTGTAAAAAAGTCTCAAAAAACAAAGAATCCAATCCAAAAAGTCCAAAACGAATGCCAATTTTCAACAATATCTGATCACCATCTCCGTAAAACACGTAGATCTCATTATAGATCTCATTTTCGGATGCATCCTGCTTTTTTATCGGATTTTCAAAGAAGATTCATCGGTTTTATGGCCAAAAAGGAGTGAAGAAAATTTATTAAAGTACAAGAAGTTCAACTTGTCAACTTATTCACAAAGCTCGGGTCTCAAGTTCTTCTCCTGCTCCACATACTCCTTCACAGATTTTTCATCGCAAATCTTTCCAATCTGTTCCTTGACGCATGGTTGAAGACTATCCCACTGCTCGCACTCATCTACTTCTGGCTGTAAGAAAAATACTGAAAAAAAAGTGGTCATGGGGCCCCAAAATCATTGGAAACTTGACAACAAAAAAAAGCAAAAAAGAAATCCGTCGAGCCGGATTCGAACCAGCGACCTAAGGATACCCACTGACTCTACAGTCCTCCGCTCTACCAACTGAGCTATCGACGGCCATGCGGGAGGCGAGAGGGAGTGCGTATAAGAAAGAGGGGAAAAGGGGGGAGGTGAGCGGCGACGGGAAGAGAAACCGGCTCTGGTCGGTTATTTTGGTCCTTTGAAGATTTCCTTGGTCCTTAGAATTTTCCTTGGTCCTTAGAATTTTCCTTGGTCCTTAGAATTTTCCTTGGTCCTTAGAATTTTCCTTGGTCCTTAAAATTTTTGTTGGTCCTTAGAATGTTTCCATGGTCCTTAGAATTTTTCTTGGTCCTTAAATTTAATGTCATGGAAATCTTTTCCCGAATGTTAATTTCAGTAGTACAATGCAGTTTGGAGTTTTTATATGAGACAGAAACAGCTGTAAACATTATCATCAGCACAAGACCACTATTCACATGTAAATGCCGCGATGTGTCCGACTCAGATTTTTTGGAAATAAACAGTACTTCGGTAGACTAAAACAACCCTTAAATATTAGCGGCCCGTTTTCAGGTTTACAGGTTTTACAATGCATTTTTTGAATTTTTCCAAAATCTCGGTATGGTCACTTCAATCGTCTCGTACTCAGTCAGTTTTTGAGTTACAAATTTTTATTATAACTTATATGAAAGATCATTCAATTCTGAACAAGAAATATTATTACGACTACTGTCTATCTTCCAAACGGAATCTGATAATTTGCAAAGTGCAAAATTTTTAGGTACGCACAAGTTCAAAAAATGCCAATTTTTGAAAATCGGGTCTCGGGAGACTATGATCATTCGATCGCATCATATGTATAATGCACATATCCGTTATCAAATGTAGGTCGAGCCTTTGAGTTACGATACATTTTTTTAATTTTTCTGTAAATTTTCAAAATTTCAACGTATACATGGAAATGAGGAAAATAAGTGAAAGTTTAAATAATCAAAGCGGGGTGAACTCATTAGATTAGGACATTTCTCGCTGAGAAAAGTATAAATAGGAAAAAATAAAATGTGTTCAGCTTGTCAGAGGATTTTTTGAAATTTTGGGTTTTCAAGGTGAAAATTCAATACGTTGAATTTTTGAAAATTTACGGAAAAATTGAAAAATGTCTCGTAACTCAAAGGCTCGACATATATTTGTCTTCTGGGTACTGTGGTTGCATTAACATACACTAAAATCCAGGTTGGGCACTCAATTTACAAGATGTTACATTGATAGCTAATGTTTCATGATTTTTTTTGCATTGATTGTTGATACTACATTTGAAGTGGACTGTGAGATAGAAAAAGACATTACAGAACTTATGAGTTTATATCAAGACTGTAATCATAGCACCATAAACTGAATAGTGGTATTGTGCTGATGATAATGTTTACAGCTGTTTCTGTCTCATATAAAAACTCCAAACTACATTCTTCTACTGAAATTAACATTCCGGAAAAGATTTCCATGACATTAAATTTAAGGACCAAGAAAAATTCTAAGGACCAAGGAAAATTCTAAGGACCAAGGAAAATTCTAAGGACCAAGGAAAGTTCTAAGGACCAAGGAAAATTCTAAGGACCAAGGAAACCTTCAAAGGACCAAAATAACCGACCAGAGCCGAGAAACCCACCTCATGGATGTCATTGAACAATGTGTTGAGGCATGCGACGCCAGAGTCTTTTTGAGCAATGAGCTGGAAATTAGGAAATCTTGGCGGGAAATTTAAAAAATTCAAAATACCTTATGTGCACACGAGGAGAAGTCCCGGTTGTAGTAGATGTAGAATAGACAGGGGCTCATTTTCTCCATCATTTTTGGGAATCCTGCGGGATCAGAGGCTTTTGCGCAGTTCTGAAAAAGGAGGTGAGAGAGTGTGCGGAAAGAGGAGGGCGCAGAGACTCTCTTCGTCTCGCTCTCTAGCGCCAACTTTCAAACAGCCATAACTCAGCTCGTATTTGAGATGCAAAAACAAAAATTATATTCTTGAAATCAGCAAAACAAAACAATTCTAACAATGCAACTCACAATAATCTCTTCACACTTATCCGCATATTCCCTCTGTTTGTCATTCCCTCTGTTTGTCTCCCTCCTAAGAGGTCGTCCCTTTTTGGCCCTCTCGTATTGATTTTTCTATATTCCTAGTACTATATTACTATGCCTCCACCTGTTGCCAAGCGGAGACGTGATGGGGTGCCAATAGCCCCTATCAACCCCCACCCTCCGGAATTTGTTGCCTATTCGGATTACCTCGAGCTCCATAAGCAAGTGGTCGTGCTCACCGATATTGTCAACCAACTACGCCAAGGCCTCATTGAGAGTGGACCAACTAAACTGGGTACGAAAATTGCAGATACGTGTCAGGAAGCTCCCGAGGCCACTTCGCCAGGTCTCCCTCTGTCCAATCCGCTTCAATCTGACGTCTACCGGGATACCCTCGCATCAACTCCTGCCCCTGTTCCCAAGACATCTTCCAGTGACATTCTCGCCTCAATCACAACTTCCGGTAACAATGGCTCCCCTCCTCTTGATCCTATCGAAATCGCCCGTCAAGCTGCTCTTCTCCTTGAAAAATCGACCAGGGCCGTTATCGAGCGTCTTCCGGACGATAAGACCCCGGAACAGAACAAAAAAGATGCCGATATGATAACCAATTTTGCCAAAACTCACTCGCTCCCGATTCCCACTCAGGTTTACCGTCATGATTGCTCGTCTCTTTCTCGCCCACTCAAGTTACAGTTTCCCACCAAAGCCGAACGTGACAACTTCATCAAAGGATTCGGAAAGGCTCGCCAGTCTGACAGCCTGCTCTCCAACTTCAACCCGAAACTTCGTGCCCGTCGTGATCTTACCCGCCCAGAACTTGAAACGCTCCGGACATCTCGAAAATTTGTATACGAAGAGAACTTGAAAGCGAAGGAAACGAAATTCATTATGGTAGATATATCTTATAAGGTAAACTCTAAGCCGCGCCCTTTTTCCTAGGCGCCTGTCCCCACCCACAACATATCGATCTCTTTTCATCCTCCAGCTGTGATCTATTCCCCCGCACTAAGTTTGATCTACCCTCCTCCTCTCTTCTTTCTTCCTCTCAGGCTCATCCTATTGTCTCTTCATCTCCCTTGTTTTCTAATTATTCCAACAATGCGTCTTTTTCCCTTCCTCCTTTACTGGCCCCTAGGACTAGTCTGAATGCTCACGTAGAAATCGATATCCTTCTAGCTAACATAAGAGGTGTCGCTACCTTGCCTAAAATTCTTCTTCTCCTTGATATATTTCTTGATTCACCTCACCACCTCTTAGCACTTACTGAAACTTTTCTAGACAACACTATCCCGTCTTCTATCTTTTCTTCCAAAAATATTTCCATTGCTCGTTTCGACCGTGATCCCTCTATTCATCCCAAATCTAGAGGAGGTGGCGTTGCCATCCTCTTCAAAAACTCTCTCAGCATCTCTACTACCGATAGTGATATCTCGTCTCAATACAATCTTCATCATTCCGAAGTCTTGACCTGTTTAGTATCCTCTTCCTCCTTTAACTCTACGCTTTCCTCATCGAGCCCACTTCCTCTATTTGAGCCATTTACTCTTTGCCTGGTTTACAGACCTCCCAATCTTTCCACTTCCAGATCTTTAGACCTCGTCTCCCATCTTGATAGTCTTCTCCCTCTTTCTTCCTGTGTACTCCTCGGAGACTTCAATTATCCGTCTATTGACTGGTCTGACTCCAACTCTTCTCACACATTCAGGGATTTTCTCGACTCCAAGGACCTTTCTCAGAATGTCACATTTCCTACTAGGATCACTTCTTCTGTCTCCAACATTCTTGATTTGGTTATCACCAGTGATGACGTCCTGATTCATGACCTCTCCCCGACAGCCCCTCTGCTCAATTCGGACCATTTATCGGTCAACATCATAATCTCCCGTTCTCCTCCTCCGTCTGCCAACTCCTCCTCTTCTTCTCCCTCTACTTCCCGCCTCAACTACAAGTTGTGCAATTTTCGTGAGCTCAACTCTGATCTGGCTTCCGTAGACTGGGCCTCGTATCTAAATCCTCTTCCCTCATCTTCTGCCATGTATGATGAGTTTATCACACTCCTTTCCCGCCTAATCACAAATCACACCCCCTCTCTTGACCATACTGGTCCACGAACCCTTTCCCACTCGAACCCACTCAGACAGCTTCGCAGAGTACGCAGAAAACTTTCAGCTGCACTGAAAAGGAATCCCTCTGTGCCCAGTCATACTTCTTTGCTTCGTAGCCGGATTAAATGTATTTCTCGCAATATAAGTATTTAGGTCTACTGCCAGGAAGGAGAAGTTACTACTCGCGGACCCTCATTCCAACAAAACTCGAGCGCTCATTTCGAAGCGTGTCAAGTCGGTAGCATCCATCCCATCCCTCAAATATAACAACAGTCTCCTCACCTCTGATTCCGATAAAGCCGCAGCATTCGCCCAAACTTTCAAAAACAACTTTCCATCCCATCTTGCTTCCAATCCTGGATATTCCTCCAATTCCAAGCATCTTGGCTCGACCCTCCCTGCCGATGATTATTTTCCACCTTGGACAATAGAACATACCCTCGAGAAACTCCCCTCCAAATGCGGATTTTTCACCCACCCGGCCAACTACTACCTCATCAAAAGGTGTGCCACAACGCTGGCGTTTCCATTGTCTTTAATATTCTCGCGCTCCCTCGAAACATCTTCTGTTCCTCTCTCCTGGAAGCATTCGTATGTAATCCCTGTCCACAAAAAGGGGAATCCTTGCTCCCCTGACAACTACAGACCAATCTCTATTACCGATCCTTTCGCCAGAATTTTCGAACGAATCATCTGCTCCAGAATCCGTAGTGACTTTAGTCACAAATTTTCCCCCTACCAGTTTGGGTTCCTCTCCCATCGTTCTTGCACCAATGCCCTAATCTATTCTACATCTATGTATAAGTCTATTCTCAAAGATCATAAAACTCTCGACATTGTTTTCTTCGACTTTAAAAAAGCTTTTGATATGGTTCCTCACGATCTCCTGCTTCAGAAACTCCACTCCTTTGGTATTGCACCCCCTCTAATCAGTTGGCTGGGGGACTACCTTTCTAATCGCTCCTTTTCAGTTAAAGTCAACAATCATATTGATCCTCTTTCCGTCTCGGTACCTTCGGGAGTCCCTCAAGGCTCAGTAGTCGGTCCTCTACTCTTCCTCATCTTCATCAACGACCTTCTCATGAGTATCCCTGGTAGTCTTCATTTCACTGCTTTCGCTGACGACATTAAACTATACTCCCATGACCCCATTCTTCTCCAAGCGGGTATCAACACTATTGACACCTGGGCCACTCAAAATAAACTCCCTCTAGCTCATGCAAAGACTTCACTCCTCCGTCTTGGCTCTCGGAACCCTCTTACTCCTTTACATATCGCCTCTACCAACATCGAATCCTCCGACAACATCCGTGACCTTGGCTTAATTACTGACATCAAGCTTAAGTTCTCTCATCACATCAATAAATCTGTCGCTGTTTCTCTCCTTCGCAGTAAGCAACTCTTGAAATCCTTTAAATCTACCAACCCCGAGTTTTATCTCCACCTCTTCAAAACCTATGTTATTCCATCGCTTGAATACTGTTCTCCCATCTACTCCCCTTCTCCAAACTCTAAACTCTCTCTCCTACTTGAATCTCCACTTCGTTACTATACAAGAAAAGTCTTCCAAAAATGCAATATACCTTACTCTTCTTATCATGATCGCCTCTCTCAACTAAATTTCTTCTCTATGAGACATCGTAGACTCAGATCTAAACTTCTTCTTCTTCATAATATTCTCAGCGGCACCTCTTATTGTCCTAACTTATCGACATTCCTAAAGTTTTCGGACTGTCCTAGAAGACCAATGTCCCTTATCCTCTCTTCCAATTGTTCTGATGATTTCTTTAGTACCACCGTCCCTATCTGGAATGCCATAGTTCATCCCGTTCCCGTTTTCTTATCCCCCAGTCAATTCTCTAGTTTAATCCTTGTTTCCATCACCCGGTTCTGATGTCCTCTTGCCTCCCTAATTCTTCGGTTATAGTCTTATATTTTCCCTTTTATCTAGGTTGATCTCGTGAGGGATCCTATCTAGAACTATTGTTCTCTTCTTCTGTTTATTTACTTGTCAATAAATACAATACAATACCCTTATACTCCTCCGGTGATCTGAAGAATCGATCCGTTACATTGATCGATTTCACAATATCTTTGAGTTCCACATCAATCTGAAAATCTCAATTTCAAGTTTTCGTCTTAATTTTCACCCAAAAACTCACTTTATTACAATCCTCCTTGGTCGGCGCGCCGAGAACAGAGACCAAAGGGAACAGGAAAATTATCAGAAACATTTTTCTGTTTTTTTGTGATTTTGGGTTCTCTTTTATACTCGATTGGAGAAGTAAACAACTTTTTTCTAATCGAAAGTTTTCAATCAAAGGCGTTCCTGACCTTGAGACCATCTAAAGAAGATAGAGGTCGAAAGTCAAAATTTCGGCGTAGAAGTGTCTAGGTCTGTTTTTTTCACGTAGTTGAACTTCACAACACAAATTTTAACACAACTTTTTTATTAACACAATTGATCAAAATTATTCAATCTTCTTCTCCGCCGCGGGCTTCTCCTGCGCCAACGCCTTCTGCCAAAGCTCATCCTTCCGCATTCGGTACTGTACCTGCACATCCTTGTCCACTTGGTCGGCTTGGTCAATATCCTTGATAAGAGGGATCGCAAACGCAGAAATCTTCCAAGTCTTGATGAGATTAACTAGCGAAAAGACGAAGAAGGCGGTCCCGGAGTGTAGAAGGAAGGAGATGGCTGTGAGGGTGTGCGCGTCGATGAGAGAGTTCTGTAATGAAAAATTGGAAATTGTTTGAAAAAATTGTGTATGATGATTCAAATCGCCTCGTTTTGCTGACTTCAAAAATATAATTTTCATTTTTGTAGCTCTACTGCGAGCCGAGTTACGATTATTTGAATGTTAGAGCGAGAGAGTGTGAGGGGCAGACGACGAGATTCTCTACGCCCTCCTCTTTCCACACACTCTCTTAACAAAAATATAGCAGTATTTACATTCATTAGAACCGCCATGTTTTGCGCGTTTCAAAAATGTATTTTTTGTTTTTCAAGCGTGAAAACTAGCCGAGTTATGACCGTTTGAATGTTGGCGCGAGAGAGCGAGAGGATGCAGACAACGAGAGTGTCTGCGCCCGTCTTTTTTTACACACTCTCTTATCAAAATCCAGTTATAACTATATCTGTTCAAACCGCCTTGTTCCGCTCATTTCAAAAATATAGCTTTTATCTCTGTATCGCTAATACGAGCCGAGTTATGGCTGTTTGAACGTTGGCGCGAGAGAGTGAGAGTGCGCAGACGACGAGAGTGTCTAGCGTCTTTGCGCCCTCCCCTTTTGGCACACTCTCTCACCGAGTTTAGCTCACCTGCTTGATATTCGGTGGCATCGTGGCTATCAAATTCAAAGTAATCCGAATCCCTTCTCCGTACGATACATCTTGCCAGCGAGCGCACGCCACAGTACCTGAAAAGTCGAGTTTCTACAGGCCGGGTTGCGACGGGCCGGCCCGAGCGAAGGTTTTCAAAAAATCGGTCCGACCCGTCGCAACCCTGGCCACAGTAACCCTTTGTAAACCTACCCAAAAAGAAGCAGAACACCAAATAAGCCGTCGCGACAACCATCGACGCCACCACATTGGCTCTCAACATTTTGTTTCTACCAACAGTCCACGCGTCGTGCTTCTTATGGCGAATACAGATTTGGAGAAGAATCGAGACGATTGAGTGAAGGGCAGATACGGAGGCACCGACGGCGAACGTAGTGAAGACAGGAAGGAGGGAACGGAAGATGATGTTGATGATTTTGGTAGAGGGTTTGTTGAACTTCAGATCCGGGTCGTCGTTGAGTTGCAACGCGTGCTCGTACATACGAATAAAAGTCCTCGGTTGAGTCCACTCGAAAGTGTAAGACGAAACAGTCAACAATGTCTTGTTCAGGAATCCGGAAAAGATGCCATAGACATCAGCCTGTCCCAAGGAGTACTTGGAACTGTAGGTCTGAGCAGAGGTGGCTGAAGTTTGAGTACGTTGCTTCTCGTAGTCCACGTCGGCGGCAAGCTTCTCGAACACTTCTTGTTCGGCTTTCCATTCGCTACTGTACTCGAATCTGGAAAATTGGCTTTGGCTTTGTCATTTTTGAGGTTACGGTGGCTGATTTGACATAGAGATTTCGATACTTATAGATAGGGACCACCACATGATTTTCGAAGTCGATTTTTTTCGGGTTTTTTGCATTTTGGGGCATTCTATAGGTCAACACAAGTACATCACTAAAATTTCATCTCCAAAAAACCATAATTTGTAGAGCTGTGTACATTTTTGTGTCATTTCGAAATCAACTGATCTTCGTCCTGTGGGCGGAGCTTAAGAAAAGGAAATTAGAAAAATAGAACACGTGAAGACGATGATTTTCTTTTTCTTTTGTTTAAAATGATTTTTTTGATTGAAAAAATCAGAGAGTAATCGGAAAGTAGAACACGTCTTTACACGTTTTCATCTTTTTTGCAATAGAAAATATGGTTTGCTCGAATCTTTAGGCTTAAAATGCATTGGAGTCGATATAAAATGGGTTTTTCCGCATGAGTGCCAATATGGATTTTAAAATGATCAACAGAAAAAATGTGGGAAATCAAAAGTAGATTCTGAAAATCGAAAAAATATATGTGTATCGGATTCCACTACCTAGAAAAAAGCTAAAAACAGTCTATGTGATGAGATATAGGTTGATAGACATGCTGTCATTTGGTTAGTTTTGGATGAAAGTTTGTCAAATTTTGGCCTGGAATATTGAAAAGGCGTATAAAAATATGTGTAAAACTATGAGCGATTTTTTTGCTTGCAAACAAAGATATTCACTGAGCAACTTTGACCTATTTTTTCGTTAAGTATGGCAATATGAATTTTTTTGAAAAACATATCAATCGATTCCAAATTACAAGTACAATTCGATTATTCAAAAACTTCGAGCGTATCGCACTTGGATTGAGGTTATTTTCTAATCGGTTCTCTAATTTTTCACTATAACTTTTCTACCAGTTGACCGTTTTCCACAAAAATCAGGTGACAGAGTCTTTATGGTAAATTACATACATCCCCAAAATTTCAAGTCATTTGATCATCTGCGAGCAAAGTTACATGTCATCAAAGATGTGAAATGAAAATCGGACGAAAATTTTGAACGCCCCGCCCCTCACGTGTGGTGGTCCCTACTTATAGAAAGTCAAAAAAAGTTGTGTTCTAATTTCGCCCCAGGCGGGCTTGAACCTGTGGGCGCTACACTATGAACGTCCGAAAATATTTTTCATTTTGTTCCATTCAGCATTAAAAATACCAAAATGTTGTCCAAAAACGACTTCTCTAGCACAACTGGGCGCCGAGATATGGTCGTTTGAAGTTGCAGAGAGACGCAGACAGTTAGAGTGTCTCGTCGTCTGCGTCTCTCCTCACCTAACTTTGAGCGCCTGTATCTCTAGAAGGGACGGAGCTATAAAAAAGTTGAAATGCAAAAATGTGTAAAATTTTATGCTGAGCAATTTTGTAGTTGACCACTTTTTGATAGTGTTATTGGTTCTCGAGGTAAAGAGTAATTTTAATATTACGAAAAAATTTATTTTTTCATTATTTTCTGTCCTAATCTTATAAGATAACAGTTTTTATGAAAAAAATGTGGCTAGGCTTAGGTTTTTTGTTAAAACAGCTAAGTTTCTAGATACGGGCTACGGTAGAGTCCGCTGTCTTTTTAGACTCTATCGTCCTTAAATTTTGGTTGATCTAATAGTGAGCTAGACTACTCCTGTGCTATTTCTATAAAATTTGACCTATTTTCCAAATAACCCGCCCGATTCCTAAGCCCCCAATAAAAATTTTACTTACGCTGTGTACCCCCAAATCACCGTTGCAAACGCCGCCGCCACACACAGGCACAGTACCAACGGGCCAAAGATACTCCGCGATGCCCGACGCCAATCGGACTTTTTCAACTTTTCCATAGGTCAGTGAAGTTTGGGAATCGAAGAATAGGAAAAAATATAAGAATGAAAGTGAAGTTTTGGGCGAAAAGCGGCTCGGCGTGGTTTTGTTGCTAGGAAGGTTGCCTGGAGCTTCCGTGGGGTGTTTCGTGGCATTGAAGAAGGCAAAAAACTGACATCGAAAAATATATTAAAGGAGAATGTAAAATCGGAAATTCTAGGAAAATTAATGTCATCTTTGCATAAAAAATAATGAAAAACCAAAAAAAAATCGCTCCAAATTTTAAATTTATCTCAAGAACCAATAACGCTATCAAAAAGTGGTCAACTACAAAATTGCTCAGCATAACATTTTACATATTTTCGTAGTTATCAAAAAATTTATAACTCCACTCCTTCTAGAGATACCAGCGCTCAAAGTTAGGTGAGGAGAGACGCAGACGACGAGACACTCTAACTGTCTGCGTCTCTGCAACTTCAAGCTTCCATATCTCGGCTCCCAGTTGTGCTAGAGAGGTCGCTTTTGGACAGAATTGTGATATTTTTAATGCTAAATGGATTGAAATACAAAATTACAAAAACCCAGTAGCGCGATACCCATAGCAGAGCGTCCTGAGGTTCGAGTTCGCCTAGGGCGAATTCAGACCAAAACTTTCTTGCTCTGTCCCAGAAAAAAACGATCCTTTGCCTTTTCAGAGGTCCGTCGAGCAAAATAGGGGTCCTTTGAGAAATAAAACTGTCTTATGAAAAATAAAATACGATTCTGAATCATTGAATGTGACGTCACATTTTCGTAGTTTTATCAATCGTTGTTTTGGAGGGACAATGGGTACTGATAATAGCGTCATTTTTAGCCTTGAATGGGGGAGAATATGTATATTTAATAAAAAAGATTCTGGTCATGATGAACAGCCTAAAAATTCACTATGATTTTCAATAGACTCCTACTGTATCCATTTATCATTTTTGTTGGTGCCTTGGCGGAAAATTTTGAAGTAAGTTTTCAAAAGTTGCCTAAAAATTTTGAGGTGTTTTTTTTCAGAATACTATCCTTGTGATCTATAGCAAAAATAATGGATCATTATGCCTAAATGATACGGCAAATTTTACTGCGATTTTGAAAAATTTGACATCTACAGTATCCTCGGATTGTATTCTGACCAAGCATCAATGTACTGAAACTGATGCTCGAAATCTAGACGGAATCGAGTTTTTCATTGGCAATCTGGAAGTAAATTATCGAATTCTAAGACCAGCTCGGAAGGATTACTGTAGTTTTATGCTGGTTCCCAGTGATTTTTCCACACCAATTTGTGATGGCTCAACTACAGTACATTTCAAGAATAAAAATGGTATGTTTTTAGATATTCCCTTTTTAATTCATGGTTACTTTTCAGACCAGTCTATTCCATTTACGGTATGCGGTTCCATATCTGAATCTGACCCACCTACAGTACCTACAATATTATGGAAGTTCTCAATAGTGATGTTTATTATGTTTGTGATAGCAGTTGTGGCTTGTTTATTGCATTCTCTTTTGAAGTCGGTCATTTTTAAAAGTGGAATTTCAGTTGTTTTGAATTTATACTGAAATGAATATCCCAACTCCAGGATTTACAAAAAAAAAACAATATTTTTGCATGAAAATCGTGAAAACTCTAGAAAATCGATTTTCAAATTTTGACCTAAATTTTTTCAAACTTATTTCAAAAAATGTAAAATTTTTCGCTGATTCGAGTGATCCTAATATCGCTGCTCAAAACCCAATAGAAACATTTTTATTAGCGTTTGAAGATTTATTGAGAGACGCAGACACTAGAGTTCCGAGTCGATTATCGTCATTTTTGATAAAGTGATAAAATGACGAAAATGATATTCAAAATTATCATTTCTTCAAGGAATGACGAAACGTGACAATCAGATATAGTCATTTTAGTCAAAACGTGACCAAAAAAATGAAATGCTTAGTGGCTTTTGACGAAAATGACTAATAGATCCTTCATTTGCCACGTTTCCTTGCCACGAAAAATTCCATGTATAGGCTTTTTGATTTATTTTGACCACGTTTGATGACGAAAATGACAAAAAATGACGAAAATGACGAGAACGACGAAAATTATAGTCAGTTTTATCTCACATGATATCTTTTGACGAAAAATGATAGTCGACGAAATCGATTTAGTCATTTTTCGATAATTCCAACTATCGAAAAATTTGACCAACCGACTAAGTCGAACATAGTCATTTCTCGACGTGTGTTGATTTAGTTGTTCGACCACGTCAATTCGGAACTCTAGCAGACACTGACTCGTTTCTCTGCGTCTCTATGACAACGAGAGTGTCTGCTTTCTCTGCGTCTCTATTACAGAAACTTCAAACTCTTATAAAAATGTTTCTACGGCGTTTTCAGTAATGATATTAGGTGCGTTTGAATCAGCGAAAGATTCTTCATTTTTTGAAATAGGTCACAAAAAATTTGGATTCAAAATTTGAAAATCCGATTTTCTCGAGTTTTACCAATTTTTTATGAAAAAAAAGTTGTTATTTTCGTAAATTGTGACTTTTATTTGAATAAAAAAACAACTACTAAATTCCAAATTTTTGTTCAAAAATTGTCTATAACTCATTTTGTAATTATTTTTTTGACATTCATTTGTTACTCTTATTGTTGAATTTTTTCGAAATTTGAAAAAAAGTAAAATTTTTCTTCGGCATCTCTATTTTCTCCCTTCACTACTTCAGAACAGGTCCAAAAGTTTATGAAAATAGAATTTTTTAAAAGGTATTGTGGTTGCTTGTAATGCTCAAAAACTCACAGAGGATACCATGAGAAATCGTCTCGAAAACTTTTTGAAAATCTGAAAATCCCTTCTTTGAATAGAAAACTTTGTTCAAAAAGTTTGAACTCTGTCCAAAAAAATCCTCCATTCATTCATAAATAATCTTCTTCCCCTGAAATCATCTATTCTTATCAGTTTGAAGTTTGTGCCAAAAACCCGCTGATAACAAATCTGATCAATGAGTTTTTGATTTACACACCATGGTCAAAATATGAAACTCACCCACTCAATTTTTAATTGCCCCATTAAAAATGTGGGTCAATTTTTGCTACTCTCGGAAATATGACTCAGTTTGGAAGACCGTTTTGAGCTGAATAGACTCTTGTAATTTTGAAAAAAAATATCGTCATCTGATAGTGAGTTCAATTGAAAGTTCGGAAAAAAGCTGATAATGAAAATTGCGTCATTCTTCAAAGACTGGAAGATTATATAAATAGAGAACTTAGTGGTGATAAAAATTGAACTCGAACTTTTTTAGAATGAATTTATTCAGATTTTTACTGTTATTAAATGTTGGATTAGGATGTATTTTGGCTGAAAATTGGAGGGTAAGTTTTTTCTTCGATTCTTAGATTCTAGGATTCTCAGGATTCTAGGGTTCTCAGGATTCTTGGATCTTCAGGATTCTGGGATCCTCAGGATTCTGGGATGCTCTGGATTTTAGGGTTCTCGGAATTCTAGGATTCTCAGGATTCTAGGATCCTCAGGATTCTAGGATCCTCAAGATTCTAATATCCTCTGGATTTTAGGATTCTCAGGATTCTAGGATCCTCTGGATGTTGGGATCCTCGGGATTCAAAAATCTTCAGGATTCTAGGTCCCTCAGGATTTCAAAATCTTCAAGATGTTACAATCTTTAGGATTTCAGAATACCTAGGGATTTTGGATCCTCAGGATTTTAAAATTCTTAAATTCTGAGTTATTGGGATTCTGGGGTTCCAAAGTTCTAGAATTCGAAGTTTTTAAGATCCTACATTTCCAGGAATCCCTCTTCCTCCATCACCACCTCAAAAACATCACCGGTGTCAATCCCACCTGTGCCAACGACACCGAAACTTGGCTTCGTTCCCTCGACATTCTCACAGAAGTCTCTCTAGAATGTCTCCTAACCAAAAAATGCTCCAAAAAGGAGGAGCAACTTTTGGCTCAAAACTTTTATGCTCTGGAGCAACTCGATGCCTTCGGAAAGTTTCCAACGTCAGGACTGTTTGAGATCCCATTGATTTTCGATGGTTCTTATCAAGAATGTGAAAGGATTAGTGGAAAGAAATATGAGACCAATTACTGTTATGTGATTCTGATTCCTGGAAAGAATTCAACACATTGTCATTTATCGAAAACTGAAGGTCTCACCCCGACTACCGTATTCTTCCGGAGTGCAGTTTGTATGCCTGATTCCTGTAGCGAACGTGAAATTTCTGACGTCATAAACCAAATCGCAAATATCCCATTCACTGCATGCGGATCTCATTGCTCACGGTTCCCCGTCAAAAAAGATTCAGCATTTTGGGGATTCTCAATTTTCATGGGTGTTATGATTTTGATAGCGATTTTGGCAACATCCGTGGATTTCTTAATAGACTCCCAGAGACCTGAAGACGAGAAGAAAGTGGAAACAAAAAATTTGGCTCTCAAGATTTTCTTGGCATTTTCTTTATGGACCAACGCGGAGATAATATTGTCGGTGAAGGAGCAGAAGCCGGGATTCATCAAGTGCTTGGATTGTATTCGATTTTTGTCAATGTTATGGGTGGTCTCGGGACATACAGTTAGTACGATTATGTTTCCAGGTGAGGAGTTGGAAGTGGAAATTTTTATGGTTTCAAAATTTTCTATTTATGGCGATATTCTAAAACCAAACATTTGGCAATCATATTTTAAACAGAACATTCTAGAACCATGCCGTTTTAGAACTATATATTTCAAACCCCAAATTTTTAGAAACTAGATATTTTGAAACCAGACATTTCGGAACCTGTTTTTTAAAACCGTACATTTCGTAACCAAGTTTTTTTTTTGAAACCGAACAATTCAGAACCTCTCCGTTTTAGAACTGTCTATTTCGAAACTTCGAATTTTTGAAACCGGACATCTGGCAACCAAGCTCTTTGAACCGGACATTTTTCAACCAAGTTTTTTGAAAACAGACATTTCGAAAGTGTGGCATTTTGTAAGTTCGACGTTTCGAAAGTGGCACGTTTCGAAAGCAAACATTTCAAATCATTCTGAAACGTCGCACTTTCGAAATGTCACACTTTCGAAACATCGTGCATGCGAAATGTCACACTTTCGAAATGTCACACTTTTGAAAAGACATTGCATTAAAACCCGGACATTTCGTAACCAGACGTTTTGTAACCATCTTCAAAGGGCCCGGATATTTCCGAATTGCAAATTTTCATTTCAAAATTACCGCAATCTAATTTTCCAGCTTCGAAAAGGTCCTCCTTTCGAAATGTCCGGTTTCAAAATGTCCTAGTTTCAAGATGTCTTAGTTTTGAAATTTTTTGTTTTCGAAATTTCAAAAAAAAATTCTGAATTTTCGAGGTTTCCAAACATCGATTTTTCAGAATTTTGTAGTTTTAAACATCCCGCTACAAAATTTAGCAGTTTCGATTTTTTATGGTACCAAAACGACAAATTTTTCTATTTCCAGACGTCCTCCTCCCCATCACCACATTCATGAAACACTTCTGGAATCATCTTCTTCTCAACGCGTTCGTCTCCGTGGACACCTTCTTCCTCCTATCCGGAATCGTCGTATCCTATCTTTTTTTCAAACAAAGACCCAAAAAATCTCAAATAATGAGCCCCCTAACCTGGATTTTGTTCTACGTTCATCGATATCTTCGGCTCACTCCGCCCTATATGATTTTCCTTGGTTTTTATATAGTCTACAGTGAATATATTCAAGGACCAACAGCTGCGGCGGGGCTCAGTGAGTTTTGAAAAAAATGTCAAAAAAAATTTTTGAAAAAAATTTTTTTTCGAATTTTTTTTTCAATTTTTCCAGACGCCGGAATCTTCGCCGTCGACTCTTGTAAGAAAACCTGGTGGCGAAATCTCCTTTACATTAACAATTTCGGTGACAGTACCCAAGCCTGCTACGGTATCACATGGTACCTGGCAGTGGACACCCAACTCTACCTAGTCGCTCCAATTTTCCTCATCGCTCTTTGGTTCTCATGGATCGCCGGTGCGGTTACTGTAGCCTTGGGATGCGCGGGTAGTATAATTACAGTATACATACTGTACGCCGAGTATCACCTGCCTGCAGATCAGTTTGGGAAGGGGTACTGTAGTTGGAGTAAAATTAAAGTTGGATTTTTTTGTTTTAGAAGCCTGGTACATTTCGGAAAAATGTTGTATCAAAAGCCATGGGTTCGGTGTACCCCGTATTTAGTAGGATTGTTGGTGGGGTATGGTTTGGCGGTATTTGGAAAACGAAAAATTCGAATTCCATGGATTCTGTCGATCGTTGGATGGGTGATTGCTTTGGGGATAGCAGCGGCATGTCTATTTTCAACGAATGAGTACGATAAGGGCGCAGTTTGGACGTGAGTTGGGCTACAAACTACAAAGACTACAAACTACAAAAACTACAAACTACAAACTACAAACAACAAACTACAAAGACTACAAACTACAATGATCTATTCCAGAGACTTTGAAAAAGCCACCTACTACAACTTCTCCCGATTCCTCTGGGCTATCGCTGTATCCTGGGTCATCGTTGCCAACCACATGGGATGGGGAGGTACAGTAACCCATTCCATCACTACAGTAACCCAAATTTTAGCTTCAGGACCCATTAACAATTTCATGTCACATCCGATATGGCAACCACTGGGACGACTTTCATACTGCGCTTATATCGTTCACTTTTTCCTAATCGCATTCTATACGAATATCAACGATTCGCCACTGCACTACTATTCGACGTTTCAAGTGGTTGGTTTTTTTGAATTTGGCGCCAAATTCAAATTTAAGTTCAAATTTTCAGTGGATCTACTACGCCGTCCCAATCACTATCATAGCCTATGTTTTCGCGTTTTTCTGGAGTTGTTTGTTTGAGATTCCAACTTTGAAGTAGGCTCTGGAAATTTTTTGAAAAACTCAAACTGAAAATTTTCAGATTGGAAAAAATGTTAATCGAAGCGATTCTGGGGGCTGGAAATTCGAGGGCGTCTGGAAAAGTTGGAGATGTTGAAAAACGAGATGAGGCAAAATTTGAAATCAAGCTTTAATTCATTTGAATGTATGTACAAATTTATGGCGTTTCGAAAGTGTGACGTTTCGAAAGTGCGACATTTCGAAAGTGCGACGTTTCGAAAGTGCGACGTTTCGAAAGTGCGACTTTTTCGGCTCAGAAGTGCCTCACTGTATGGAGAGGCATTTTCCCCAAAATGGTTTGAAAGTGTTGCTTTCGAAATGTCTTACATGCGAAACGTCACATCTTCGAAATGTCGCGGATGCCAATTTTTTTTTATAAAAATGAATGTAAATTTTCCTTTTTTTCATGTTACTTCGCCACACTACAAACCACAGTGAAAGTGAACCTCCGACTTGTTACAGTATCCCCTGGGATTACGATCACTTTTTTCGTTTGTGATCAAAAATTCAACAAATTCGTGTTCTTGACCATAGTCACACTCTTTTTTATACCTGCCAGACCGTCGAAATCCGCTTAGGATTAATTTTTTATGTGAGTAATATTAGTAGAAAAAGTTTGGCTTTTTTCACATTTCAAATCGAAATTTTATATAAAAATGTACAACTGTAAAGGGGTTGAGTTTCAAATGAGGAAGTTATTCACAACTTTTTTTGTTCGCGGGAGATTTGAATTCTTTGTTTTTAGTGTGGTATGTGTATTGGTAGGATGACCTTTTTTCTAATCTAGATTGAGAATCTCCGAGAAAGAAACGTTCTCTGAATCTTCGAAGGTTTCGGGAGTACATAGATCCGCGTCCTTTTTCTACCTAGTCTGGATTTTTAATATTTTCAAGTTTTACTACTGTATTCTCAATATTTAGTGTTATAGACAGTCCTGGTCTAGGATCCGATAATTAGGTTATTACGATATCTTACCACGAAAAAGTTGACTACTGTAATTTCAAACTGGAATTCAATAATTTTTTTCAATTTTACTCAAATGGACGTCCTAATTCCAGCATATTCAAAAATTACAATAACTTCACTTAAAAATTGATAGAACTCGAGAAAATCGATTTTCAAATCATAAACTCACATTTTTGTAACCTATTTCAATGAATGTAGGATTTTTCGCTAATTCGAATGAATCTAATATCGCTGCTCAAAACGCAGTAGAAAAATTTATGGCAATTTTCGAATTTTCGCACTGATATTTAAAAAAGTCGGTTAAAATATGTTTCTTACCGCAAAAACGAGTCTAAACTGACCATATTGAAGCAAGTTATGAGCGTTTGAAGCTTCGGTGAGAGACGCAGACACGCTCTCGTTTCTCTGCGTCTCTTCAACAACGAGAGTGTTTGCCTTGTCTGCGTTTCTTTCTCTCGAAAACTATAAACGCTCATAACTCGCTTCAAAATTGTCCGTTTTGACTAGTTTTTTCGGTAAAAAAACATTTCGAAACGACTTTTCAAAATTTCAGTGCGAAAAAAGGCAAACAAAATTTTTCTACAACGTTTTGAGCGGCAAAATTAGGCGCCTTAGTAAAAAATTCTACATTTTTGAAATAGGTTAGAAAAATATAAGTTTGTTATTTGAAAATTGATTTTTACGAGTTTTATCGATTTCTATGAGTACAAAAGGGAAATGACTGAAAACATACTTTAAAAAATGTTGAACTACAAAAAAAGTTAAAAAAAAAGAAAAATATAAAAAAAAAGAAAGCTACCGTAACCAGTACCGTACGTGAATGTGTAGTATGTACCTTGATCTCCCCTTACCTACCAACTTTCTTTCATCCTTTCCTCTTCTGTTTTGCCCTTTTCCTAACCTTATTCATATCTCATTTTGCCTCCATCGAATCAACCAAAGACAAAGTCCGTAGAAGACACATACACACAAATACTCGAGAAAATCGGAGATTTCGGACTAGAGATAAGCGGGCAGAGATACCAGTGTGTCCTGTGTGTATGTGTACTCTCTCTTCGACTTTTTTGTATTGATTTTCTCGTTTCTAATTAATGAGATTCTTTTTGTGCTCCATTGATAATATGACTGCATTTCAAAATTTGAATTTCCCCCTTTTTGTGTGCTCCTCGTGGACAACTATAAATTTTCAGTTAAAAAGTCGGGTCCAAAGTAATGATATCAACGAAATCCATGGCGCAAGAATACGTTATGCCTGTGAGTTTTTAAATATTTGAATTCCCGCCAAACTTTAAAAAAAGTCTATTACAGTACCTCTCGCCACCTGCAGTCATTCCGTGTGAAATTTGCACATATCCAGCACACGGCTATCATTTTAAGGTGATGTCATGCAGAGCGTGTGCCGCCTTTTTTAGGTGAGATTTTTTCGGAAATTTTGGATTACTGTAGTTAAAGGAATTTGGATTACTGTAGTTTTATTACTGTAAAAATTTGAATTATTGTAACTTGATTACTGTAAAAATATGGATTACTGCAGTTTATTACTGTTTATTACTGTAGATTACTGTAAAAATTTCGATTATTGTAGTTTTATTACTGTAAACATTCGGATTACTGTAGTTTTATTACTGTAGTTTGATTACTGTAAATATTTGTATTACTGTCAAATTTGGATTACTGTAGTTTTCAGGCGGTCCTTAGTTTCCGGAATACGGTACACTTGTAAGGAGATCAAAATGTGCCCCATCGACAGTACAGTAAGATGTTTTTGTAAATTTTGTCGATTTCAAAAATGCTTGAATGCCGGGATGAGTGCGGAGAGTGAGTTTTTTTAACATTCGAAACTGCGAGATTTCGAAAATGTGACATTTCGAAAGTGCGACGTTTCGAAAGTGTGACTTTAAATTTTTGCCTACGAAACGTCACACCTGCGAAACGTCGCACTTTCGAACTGTCACACTTTCGAAACGCCGCACTTTGGAAACGTCGCACTTTCGAAATATACATTTTCAGAAATCCAACAAAATCGGGACCCCTTATCCTCGACACTACCAGGCCCCTCAACTTCATCAGATTTTCGACCTCCAGAAATCGATGAATCTGTCAAAAAATCCATGTTTAATGGACCCCTTTATGATTTTCAAAAATTGATCAGCGAAATTCGACGGATCTTTTCAGATACAGTAAGCCCCTAGAAAATTGAAACAAAATTCGAAATTTTTGAACAAATTCAGGAAAATTTCATCGAAAAAATGCCACCACTTCGAGAATTGGAAAATGGGCTGAAATTTATAAGAAGGAATCAAAAACGAAGGTTTTTGGAGGTACAGTAACCCATCATAAAAAAATTACTCCAAAAATTTTCAGATTTTGGAAGAAATCGAATTCGAAAAAATCACAGAAACCCGTCTGAATTTGATCAAGACTGCGGCGACATGGCTAATGTATTCAGATTTTTTTCGAAGTTTGGTGGAACGAGAAAAAATGTTGATTCTGAAGACGACGTGGCACGTTTGGGCAAGATTGGAACTTCTGGAAGTTTCTGTGGAAATTTTGGGGGAACAAGTTAGCAGGGATAAGGTGAGAATTTTGAAAATTGGACACCTAGAAAGCTAGAAAGCAAGAAAGCTAGAAAGCTAGAAAGCTAGAAAGCTAGAAAGCTAGTAAGCTAGAAAACTAGAAATCTAGAAAGCTAGAAAGCTAGAAAACTAGAAAGCTAGTGAGCTAGAAAACTAGAAATCGAGAAAGCTAGAAAGCTAGAAAGCTAGAAATCTAGAAATCTAGAAAGCTAGAAAGCCAGAAAGCCAGAAAGCTAGAAAGCTAGAAAGCTAGAAAGCTAGAAAGCTAGAAAGCTAGAAAACTAGAAAGCTAGAAGCTAGAAAGCTAGAAAGCTAGAAAGCTAGAAAGCTAGAAAGCTAGAAAGCTCGAAAGCTAGAAAGCTAGACAGCTAGAAAACTAGAAAGCTAGAAAGCGAGAAAACTAGAAAGCTAGAAATCTAGAAAGCTAGAAAGCTAGAAAGCTAGAAAGTTAGAAAGCTAGAAAACTAGAAAGCTAGAAGTTAGAAAGCTAGAAAGCTAGAAAGCTAGGAAGCTAGAAAGCCAGAAAGCTAGGAAGCTAGAAAGCTAGAAAGCTCGAAAGCTAGAAAGCTAGACAGCTAGAAAGCTAGAAAGCTAGAAATCTAGAAATCTAGAAAGCTAGAAAGCCAGAAAGCCAGAAAGCTAGAAAGCTAGAAAGCTAGAAAGCTAGAAAGCTAGAAAGCTAGAAAACTAGAAAGCTAGAAGCTAGAAAGCTAGAAAGCTAGAAAGCTAGAAAGCTAGAAAGCTAGAAAGCTCGAAAGCTAGAAAGCTAGACAGCTAGAAAACTAGAAAGCTAGAAAGCGAGAAAACTAGAAAGCTAGAAATCTAGAAAGCTAGAAAGCTAGAAAGCTAGAAAGCTAGAAAGTTAGAAAGCTAGAAAACTAGAAAGCTAGAAGCTAGAAAGCTAGAAAGCTAGAAAACTCGAAAGCTAGAAAGCTAGACAGCTAGAAAACTAGAAAGCTAGAAAGCTAGAAAGCTAGAAAGCTAGGAAGCTAGAAAGCCAGAAAGCTAGGAAGCTAGAAAGCTAGAAAGCTAGGAATCTAAGAATCCAAAACCTTCCAGATCGTCTTCATTTCGGAATCCGAAGCTGTCTATCTGGTCGAAATTTTTCGAAATAATCTTGCGGATTTGGATCCCAAAGAGGCCGAAGATGTCGATCGGGAGCTTCAGCCACTTTTTTCAGCAGTTTTTGATGACGTGGCCAAAAAATTGAATGCTCTAAAGCCGAGTCAAATAGAGCAAGCTTTCATACTATGGCAAATGGTATGGTGTGTAGCGGGTGAGTGACTACAAACTACAAAGACTACAAAGACTACAAAGACTACAAACTACAAAGACTACAAACTACAAAAACCTCCCATTTTTCAGGTAAACTCTGCACCGGTGCGTCCCTTGAATCCGGTGAAAAATTCATGAACGAAATATGTTCGGATCTCCACGAGTACTACAAAAATGATCTTCAAATTGAACAATATTCACTACGGGTTATTCAGATGATGTCAATTATTCGAAGCATGCAAAAAACTTATATTGATATTCATCGAGTCATCGATCATGCAAACGCGTTTAAACGAGCTTTCAAGGATAAATAAAGTTTTGTAATTGTAGTTTGTAGTCTTTGTAGTTTTCAGTCTTTGTAATTTGTAGTTTGTACCGTATGCCTCTTATTCCCGGAACTAGGCGTAGATCGGGCCATAGACATCAGAACAAATTTTTTTAAATTTTTTCTGTTTTCTGTCTTTGGCCTAATTTCCCTTGAGCTTTCCAAATTACATACCCAAGGATCTCAAATTCTCTATAATTTCCGATTCGAAAAACACGACTATAGTCAACTTGGGAATAACAAGACTGAGTATAAAAGAGCCCTTTCGAATCTGAAAATCTCATTTTCATCCCCAAATTTTTCCCCGAAAATGTCCACCGCTTGGCTGGGAATTCAGAATCGAATTCAGCACTTTTCCACCGGCACATCGTTCTTTTTGAACTCTGTCATGATCTATTTGATTGTGATTTTTTCGCCGAAAAAAATCGGGACCTACAAGTACTTGATGATCTATATTTCGTTCTTTCAAATGTTCTACTCAATTATGGATAATATATCACTGCCGGTAAGGAGGAGAGTGGTACTGTAGGTTGAATAGGATTACTGTAGGATGAATTGGATTACTGTAGGAACCCTTATATTGGATCGGATTACTGTAGGTTGTTTAGGGTTACTGTTGGGTGGAATATAGATTACTATAAGACACCTTAAAACGGATAAGATTACTGTAAGTTGTGGATGGTTACTGTAGTTTACCTTAGGTTACTGTACGTTTAAATGGATTACTGTAGGAGACCTGAAATTGTATAAGATTACTATAGGTTGTTGAGGGTTACGGCACTGTTCTAGAACGCCGGAACGAACGAAAAAAATCCCGGAACGAAAAAAAATCCCGGAACGAAAAATAAAATCCCGGAACGAAAAAAAAAGAATCCCGGAACGAAAAAAAATCCCGGAACGAAAATTAAAATGCCGGAACGAAAAATAAAATCCCTTTCTCAAAAAAAAAATTGGGGTCCTTTCAAATTTTTTTCTTTAATAGATTTACAATCTTACGAAATAGGCTTAGTAAACGCCCCAGATCTTTCAGAATCACCCCTCCTGACAGATACCATTTTCACCCCCACTTACTCCAAAATGACCACATTGCACTTTTCAGGATGACCCCCTTCGATTGAAATTTTAGCTCGCTCTGGGGCGTTTCTAAACCTGTTTAGTAGGGGTGGAGTTTGTTCACCTAGGAAAAAGGCTAAATAGTAGTTTTCCTCTCAAAACTCACAATGGTAGAGAAGCGTCATCATGCAATACGTTTTTAAAAAACTCAAAAATTAATTTTAAAATAGTTAAGGAAATGGAAATCTAGAAAAAATTTGAAGGAACCCCTACTTCTCCTGAGGAACTTGAGTGACTCCTATTTTTTTGAGGCAGGTGAAGGGACTCCTATTATTCGAAGGCCCCTAATCTGCAATAGGTCCCTTTTTTTGAACCATTTCCTGAGCTCAAGTTATGAAGTATTTTGTTTTCAAAAAAGTGGGGTTCAATGAATAAAAACACATACTGTTTTAAACTAAAAGAGAAAAAAAATTGGTTCCGGGATTTTAAATTTGGTTCCGGGATTTTATTTTTCGTTCCGGCATTTTAATTTTCGTCCCGGGATTTTTTTTCGTTCCGGGATTCTTTTTTTTCGTTCCGGGATTTTATTTTTCGTTCCGGGATTTTTTTTCGTTCCGGGATTTTTTTCGTTCGTTCCGGCGTTCTAGAACAGTGCCAGGGTTACTGTAGCTTACTGTCGGTTGGAATGGATCACTGTGGGACACTTCAGAATGTTTTGAATTACTTTAGGGCTTTGAGGGTTACTGTAGATTACTGTGGATTACTGTAGGTTGGAATGGATTACTGTGAGACACCTTAGAATGCATTAGATTACTGTAGGTTGTTGAGGGTTATTGTAGTTCAACTTTAGTTACTGTAGATAGGAATAGTTCACTGTAGGTTAAATGGGATTACTGTAGGTCATCTTTTGATACTTTTTCTTACTGTAGGTCCTGTAGTTCCTGAAACGGGGTATTGTAGGTCACTTTAGATCACTGTGGATTGTAATTGCTTTGATGCATTAGACAACAATTGATACATTAGATTACTGGAGCTTGTTGAGGCTTACTGAATTTTACCTTTGGTTACTGTAGATTGGATTATATTACTGTAGGTCATTTTCTGATACTTTTTGTCACTGTAGGTCCTGTAGGTCCTGAAACGGGGTATTGTAGGTTACCGTGGATTACTGTAGTTTCGAATGGCTTACTGTAGAAACCTTCCTATTAGAATGCATTAGATTACTGCTGTTGAAGGTAACTGTAGTTCACTGTGGTTCACTGTTACTTTGATTGGATTACTGTAGGGTACTTTAGAACGTTTTAGATTACTCAAAGTTACTGTAGGTTACTATGAGCACCTTTTGAAGTTACTGTAGGTTACTGTAAATTACTGGTTGCTAGTGCGGCATGAAGTGGGTTACTGTGGGTTACTGTAAAGTGTACTAATACGGATATGATTGCTTTTTTTGGTACTGTAAAGGTTACTGTAGTTGACTATGAAGTAACTGTTTTTGTGGATCACTCTGTGGTCTACTATACTTTTGGGTTACTGTAGGTTCGCTATGTACACTGTTAACTACTGTAGATTACTGTACCATCCAGGTCTACCATACCGTATCATCTGTCTTCGTTGTCTTCAAAGACATTCACGAAGAGGACTGGCTCCCAGTCAGCGTTCACTACTGGCTCCTCGTCGTCTACACAGGATGCTACGGTTTTTGTATGGGCATTTTTGGTATCCACTTCTTCTACAGATTCCTTGCCATCTATGGGTAACAAATCAGAAATTTTCAATAGAGCGCATTTTCCATTTTCAGTCACTCGAAAATCCTGGCAACATTCGAAGGCTTCCAACTCTTCTTCTGGTTTTTGATTCCCCCGGTTTTCGCGTTCCTCTGGGCGATTACTGTAGGAATTTGTTTCGCACCAACCCCGGAGACCACTCAAGAAATTCAATCGAGTATTTTGGAATCCTATGATCTGAAAATGGACGAGATTGTGTATATAGCAGCGTTCATTTGGCCGAGGAACGAAACCACTGGGCTGAAATATTTGAATCAACGGCCAGCGGTTGGAATCGCGATTGAGGAGTTGATTGTGGTAAGGGAGAGAAATGACTACAAACTACAAAATATTTCCAGATTACCTCGCTGACCGCAATTTTCTATTTTGGGTCTCGGTGCTACTATAGAATTCAGGAGCACATGAAAGTTGCAATCTCGGTTAGCAAGATTACCAAGAATCTGCATCGTCAGCTATTTTATGCACTTGTTATGCAGGTGAGGGTTACTGTAGAGCAGGGATTACTAAACATCGAGGGTTACTGTAGGCCATAAATTACAGAAGTGCAAGGTTCTACACTGTTGATTACTGTAGGGCAGGGATTACTGTAGGGTTGGGATTACTGATGATAGAGGGTTACTATAGATTAGAAACTCCTGTAATCCAGGGATTACTGTACCTCTAGAAACACCAGGGATTACTGTACTACTAGCAACAACAGAGATTACTGTACCTTCAAAACCTTCAGGAGCTACTGTACCTCTAGAACCACCAGAGATTACTGTACCTCTAGAAACATCAGGGATTACTGTACCTCTGGAAGAACCAGGGATTACTGTACCTTTAGAAACACCAGTGGTTACTATACCTTTAGAAAGACCAGGGATTACTGTACCTTTAGAAAGACCAGGGATTACTATACCTTTAGAAGGACCAGGGATTACTGTACCTTTTGAAAGACCAGGGATTACTGTACCTCTAGAAACACCAGGGATTACTGTACCTCTATAAACAGCAGAGATTACTGTACCTCTAGAAACAGAAAGGATTAATGTACCCTTAGAACCTTCAGGGAATACTGTACTTCTAGAACCACCAGAGGTTACTGTATTTCCACAAACACCAAGGACTACTGTAGTTCTAGAAACATTGTAAAATAACTGTTGCTGTAGACCAATTACACATACAGTAATCCTCCAACTTCAAAATTTCGGGTCGCGGTAGTTACAGAATTACTGTAGATGAAGGATTACTGTAACGTAACCTACAGTAACCCAAATTTGCAGACCGCCATCCCCATCATGCTGCTCCACGTCCCCGTCTCCGGTCTCTTCATGTTCCCAATCCTAGACTCGGATTTGGGATTTTTCACTGGCTTCGTCACCATTACCATAGCCATCTACCCAGCCATCGACCCCCTTCCCACAATGTTCGTCATTGAGAACTATCGGAAAGCAGTTTTTGGTAAGACTACAGTAATCCAGTGAGAAATAAACAAATTGGAGTTTTAGGATTCTTCGCCGCGGTTTTCTGCTGCAAAAAGACGCAACATGGGCGGGCTGAAGCGAGCAGTTTTGCAGAAGGTCACATGTCGATGAATACCATGACTATTTAATTTTTTTTTGGTTTTGGCTCAATCCTTGGTTTCTAATTTGCAAAATGTAGAAGGAGAATCTGTTTTTTCAGCGTAACACCGACACCTCTGCTGGGATCTTATCGATGATTTGACAACAATAAATGTACATAACTTGCTTAGACCGCAAAAACAGGAGAAAAATGCAAAATCTGAAACTTGAAAAATGATTTGAAAAATCAAGTTCCCCTGTCTACAGCTCCCCTTTCCCTGCATTTCGCGCTTTTCCCCTTCCTTTTATACGCCCTTGCCGTCGCCCCCTCTCGCCTGCTTCCGTGGCGCAATAGGCAGCGCGTTCGGCTGTTAACCGAAAGGTTGGTGGTTCGAGCCCACCCGGGAGCGAAACATTTTTTATTCTTTTTTATTGTTTGTCTGATGGACTAGATGGTTTTTAAAGCAATCGTATCGATTTCGAAATACATTTCCTGTCGAAACTATGATCTTTGTTCATGAATCTCTTCATTCAGAGATCCCCAATTCTCTAGGGTCCTTTATCTTGTTTTGGAGCCACAATAGTTCTACTACTATAATATGTCTAGACTGGTCCCAATGCGACTACTATGAACTTCTGGGAAACAAAACTTTATTAGAATCAAAAAGTTCAGTTCAAGTCATAGCCATAGATCCCTTGCCAAAACTGCTATTCTGATCAACGCCCACTTGACTTCCCTTTCGACAGAATATGGGATCTGAAAACATTTTTAATCAAATAAAGATTAATGTACTTCCAAATACTCAAAATAGGTTTTCGAAAGTTTTCAAAATGGTCGAAGTCACTTCAACTTTTTTTGAATACATGCAGGTCAACCACTTTCTCCCCTTTGCCGTCTCCTTTTCCTTCTCCGACGCACTTTCCCCTTCTTTTATGTACGCCCTCGCCACCTCCTCTCCGTCGTGCTTCCGTGGCGCAATAGGCAGCGCGTTCGGCTGTTAACCGAAAGGTTGGTGGTTCGAGCCCACCCGGGAGCGAAATCTTTTTGCTTTGTTTTTATTGTTTTTCTGATGGATTTGTGGAGTTTGAATGGTATTTCATGGGTGGGACCTTTTCTGGTTTCTTTGCAGAAACACCAAACTAAAAACACAAGAAGAAATCCAATCAACTTTGCTCTCTCTCCTTACTCAAATTTTATTAATCTTTTCTCCTTTCCCACCAAATTTCATCACCCCCTGACTCCCCTTGACCACTTATTATTATTGAAAATTTCCCTCCAAAACATGTATCACATGTGTGTACGGCATGTGTAGTCTGCGATAAGAGTGTGTTGTGGCAAAAAAAAAATTGTAATCTAGGTAATTTTTCTGGAGTTTTTTGAACAAATATTCGAATTCCCGCCATGCAACCCTTATCCCTGGCTATAATATTCACCCTTGGCCTCATTATTTTCTACTACAAAACCATCTACGATGCCATCCGTGATCGCCTTCGTATCTATTACTACATTTTCAAATTCGAGGGTCCCTTAGCGTTCCCTTTTGTGGGAAATCTCTATCTTGTCAACATTTTTGACATTTCAAATTTGGCGAATCGAGTAATGGAGCTGGCCTGGTATTACTGTAATAAGGGGTCCGGGATTATTCGCCTATGGGTTGGTCCCGTTCCAATGTTGGCTGTGATTGATCCAGTGTACGCTAAAGAGATTCTGGAGTCCAATGAGGTTATCACAAAGGCTGATGAATATGATATTTTGTTTCCCTGGTTGGGCACCGGCTTGTTGACTTCAACAGGTTGGCGGATACTGTAACAATTTTTTTCCAAAATTTAAAGGGTCTGTTGACCTAAAAACAAGAAGGCCTAAAACTCAAATTTTGACAAATGGGTCATTTTTCAAGCGACAGTGTAGTCCTCGTGGAGTACACGAAGGTTGGGGGAAAACTCATGAAAATGTATTGGAAGTTTGGTGTCTTGTTATCAATTCATATTTTGTTTGGAACGTAGTATAGCAGTTCTTGATTACATTTTGTTGATAAGCAACAAATTTATGACCCTAAAAGTACGATAGACTGAGATTCTGAAATACTGAAATTTTTTTCGAAACTTATAAAATTTCAATTTTCCCACAAGAATCATAACACTCACTGTCTCAAGTACCCCCCTTCAAAAAAAGTGGATCTTGAAAAACTCATTCAAAAATTTATAAAGAACAAATGAAAAGAACAATAAATGGATCAAAATAACACTTTAAACTCTGAAAAATCTTTTGGAAATTTCAAAACAATTTTTTTTTCGAAATTTTCAATTTTTCCAGGTGACAAATGGCGTCAACGTCGAAAAATGCTCACTCCGGCGTTTCATTTCAAAGTTTTGAATGATTTTCTTAGCGTTCATGGCTATCAAGCAAAGGTTTGTTTGTTTTGGGTTACTGTAGTTGGCTTAAAAACCTCCAAATGGCCTAGAAACTCAAACATCCGTTTGGAGGCCTAAAAAACTCTATTTGGCCTAGAAACAAAAATTTGTTTTTGGTGGCCCAGAAATCTCCAAATAGTCCTGAAACCCAAACCAATTTTTGGTGGCCTAAAAACCCAACATTCCATTTGGTGCCCTAGAAATCTTCAAATGGCCTAAAAAAATCCAACCTTCCCGTTTCAGGTCTTCCTCGACCAAATAAAACCATTCGCTGATATTGAAAAAGAAGTCGACATTTTTCCCTACATCAAGCGAATGGCACTAGACATAATTTGTGAAACATCAATGGGTGCTACTGTAGATGCTCAAAACAATCACGACCATCAATACGTGGAATCAGTGAGACGGCTCAGCGAAATCGGATTTCTTTGGATAATCTATCCATGGTTGAAATTCAAACCATTGTGGTACTTGACTGGCTATGGATTCGAGTATGATCGACATTTGAAAATTGTGTTGGATTTCACGAAAAATGTCATTGAGGAGAAATGGACGGAATACCAACAGTATCAACTGGGAGCCGACAAAAAAGACAAGAGAAGTATGGCTTTTTTGGATTTGCTATTGCAGCTGAGAAGTGAAGGATTAATGAACGAGGAGGACATTCGAGAAGAGGTCGACACATTTATGTTTGAAGGTGAGGAAATTCGAGTTTTATATTCGAATTCCCCGCCATTTGTTACCTATAATCACCAAGTTTCAGCCCTTTAACTCAAATTGTCGTAAAATGTGCTATTTGGTACGCAAACACAAAACCTTTAAAAATGGCTCGAAACAAGCAAATTAATGGTTGAAAAGACGAAATTTGAATTTCCCGCCATTTTTTTACCTATTTTTCCCAATTTTCAGCATTCTTGTTCGAAGTGTCGTAAGATATGGTGTTTTGTACGCAAACACCAAAAACTGGGTCAACAAATCAAATTTCTCAAATGAAACTTATAAATTCGAATTCCCCGTCTTTCATTACCCTTTTCCACTAATTTTCAGCACTCTAACTTCAAAACGCCGCATTCTGTGTTTGCGGACCAAACACCACATCTTACGACACTTTTTGCAATCGCGCTGAAAATATGGCTCCTGGCGTAAAAAATGACGCTGAACTCAAATTTTGCACTTTCGCTTTTCTATCTCCACGTCTTCACCTTCAAAAAGTGAATTTTTAGGCCACGACACCACGGCCGCTTCAATGGGTTGGACACTTTGGTGTATGGCTCACAATCCTGATATCCAGGAGAAGGTTATCGAGGAAGTGGATCGAATATTTGGTGGATCGGATCGAGACTGTACAAATGACGATTTGAAGCAGATGAAGTATCTGGAGAAGTGTTTGAAGGAGTCGTTGCGGATGTTCCCATCTGTACCGTTTTTTGGGAGAAAAGTGGAGAAGGATGTGGTCATAAGTTAGTGTAATTTGTTGTTTGTAGTCTACAGTACCACTTTCCAGAAGGCCTGTTCCTCCCCAAAGGTGTCCGGATAGTTCTGGTCCCCCTTGTGCTCCAGCGTAACCCTCTTCTCTTTGAGAATCCAAACGTCTACAATCCTGAAAACTTTTCTGAAGAAAAAATTAGTTCCCGCCACGCCTATTGTGACGTTCCGTTCTCAGCGGGACCCCGAAACTGTATTGGCCAAAAGTTCGCAATGATGGAAGAGAAAGCTGTAATTTCCTGGTTTTTCCGAAAATATCGAGTCACTGCCAAGCCCAATTTCGAGGAGAACAAAATTTTGCCAGAGCTCATTTTGAAGAGCTCACTTGGATTTCCGGTTACTGTACATCATCGATTGAATAATAAGTGAAGGAACCCGTTTATTGGATTGAATAAAGCGTTTTGAAAATAAAAATATACACAAACTTTCGGAAAATTCAAATCAAGGACTGATGAATAGTAAGATAGAATTTTCGATTCCAGGGATCAATGTTGAACAAGTTTTTCAAAAAGTATACGGTTTTTGAGAACCAATTTTCTTTGAGCGACCCGTCTTTTCGAATGGCGTCTGGGAAACCGTATTTGACGTATTCTCTGGAAAAATAGAGGGTTTTTTGTGATGAGAAATCTTGTCCGGAAGGATGAATAAGATTTCGGATAGTTAATTTTAAGATGAGCAATCTAAGATTTCGCTTAATTTTCCAGCAAATAGAATATTTTTAAGTTAGAATGAGCAATTTTAAGATGAGCAATTTAACAGTAATATGAAAGTCTGGAAGGATAGGGTGTGTTTTCGGCTGAGCAATTTCAAGATGAGCAATCTAAGATTTCGCTTAATTTTCCAGCAAATAGAATATTTTAAGTTAGAATGAGCAATTTTAAGATGAGCAATAAAACGAGATTGCATAAAGTTAGAAAAAATGAGCAGTTTTATGATGAGCAATTCTATGACATGCAATCTGTGACAACTGCAAATAATGTTGCTCAATTTGGGTTTGTTTTCCCACTGAGCAATTTTATGATGAGTAATCGAACAAAATCCAGCAGAAGAAAAGTTTTCGGATGAACAGTTCAGCAAAATCCATTAAAAAGAGACTATTGGGTTTGGAAAATTTTAGCATGAGCAATATAAAAAACGAATTTTTGGAATTTTTTAAAATCACGGAAACGATGAAACCTGAAAGCTCAGAATCACATAATTTCTAAAGTTAAGAATCCGAAATTTCAAAAACAACTTCAAAACTTTGAAATCTCCAAATTTGAGATCTTTGGATTCCAAAAAATTTCGACAACAAATTATTCATGAGCTTGTTTTTTTTTTTGAATTTCGGGGTCCCCAATCTCCAGAATGTCAAAATCTCCAAACCCCCGAATTCTCACCTCAATTTATGAAAAGTCCTCTCATTACACGTCCCATTTTCATGTCTAAACTCAAAATGTCCCCTCCTTAACACATCCATTTTCGATTCTCCCGGTCTCTTCCCTCCATCTAACTGTATCAAAACTGGAACATTATCTCGGGGTCCTTCGAAATAATTGAACGAGGAAACCATCCATTGCGGAAGGAATTCACATTTATAGTGCCGATGGCCACAAAGATATGTCATTATTGAGGAATCTGGACTTTGATAGGAGAGCATGAAAGACTCGACCTGAAAAATAATTTGGAGCTCAAAAAATCCAAAAGTTCAAAAAATTTACCTGCTTGAAAAACTGAAACGTCGTCGGGCTTCCTCTCACAAAAAATGTGGCTCCACACACCCAATCTCTCATTCTATGGTAGAGAGGGTCCTGAAATTTTGAAAGTGGGATTACTGTAGTTTTGGGGTACTGTAGTGTGGTACCTCATTTCCAATGGTATCAAATAGCATGTTGGCATCTGGATATCGATCTTCAACATTCATCATGTCAAAGTTTTGGGTCCATAGGGTGTCCTGGAAATGTGGAGGTTTCTTTCAGGCCCATTTTTGAGAATTTCTAGACCATGAAAATAAATTTTTGGGTTTCTAGGCCATCCGGAGATTTCTAGGAAATGAGAATGAGTTTTCCGTTTTTTTTTTGACCGTCGGGAACTTTCTAGGCTACCAAAATCAATTTTTCGTTTTCTAGGCCATCTATCGGTTTCTAGGTCATGAAAATGAATTTTTGTGTTCCTAGGCTATTTAAGGTTTTCTAGGCCGTCAAAACTTATATTTGGGTTTCTAGGATACCAAAATCCATTGTTGAGTTTCTATGTCATTGAAGGTTTCTAGATCATCTGTAGGTTTCTAGGCCATCAAAATGTTTTTGGATTTCTAGGCCACCAAAATGACATTTGAGGATTGTAGGTCATTAGTAGATTTCTAGCCCATCGGAATTATTTTTCTTGTTCCTAGGCCACCATCATGATTTCGAGGTCTTCGAAATTATTTTATGCCGCTGAAACGAATTTCCAAGTTTCTAGATCATTCCGAGGGTTCTAGGCCACCAAAGTGAATTATTGGACTTCTGTGCCATGTTTGTGGTTTCTAGGCCATTTGGAGATTTCTATGCCATCAAGCCGGATTTTCAGGGTTTTAGGGCGTTCAGAGGTTTCTAGGTCACCAAAATTAATTTTCGGTTGCCTAGGCCATCTGTAAGTTTATAGGCAACCAAAACGTATTTGTGGGTTTCTAGGCCATGCTCGACGTTCCTACGCCGTTTGGAAGTTTCCAGGCCATGAAAATGAGTTATCTTGGATTTCTAGGCCACGGAAACGATTTTTTGTGTTTCTGGGCCATCAGGAGGTTTCTAGGCCACCAAACTGATTTTTTGTGTTCCTAGGACATCTGGAGGTTTCTAGGCCACTATAATGAATATTGGCGGCTAAAAACTATGCAAAAATTACCTAAACATCTCAAAACTCATTTTGGTGGCCTAGAAAACCTCAAGTAACCTAAAAACCCGAAAATATTTTCTGATGGCCTAGAAATCCAGAGTATAATTTTTGTAACCTGAAATTCCAAAAAACCGATTTTTACCTCGCAGAAACTTCAACTATGGCCTAGGAATTCAAAAATTAATTTTATGGTCGAGAAATTCAAAAACTCATTTTCATGGACTAGAATCCTCCAGATGGCCTAGAAAAGCTAGTGAACATCTAAATATTTTTTGGCTTTCTAGGCTGTTTGGGGCAGTTCTATGCCATTATAAATAATATTGAGGTGTTTAGGTTTCACTAGCTTATCTAGGCCATGAAAATGAGCCGCAAAATTTCATTTTCAAACAATTCCTCCCACCTGATGCATGGACCAAAAATCGATCCCCCTCAGTGCCAAACTCGCACAAATTTTCGCATGCGTCACCAACGCCAACGTGTACACTAAATATCCTCGATTCTGTTTCGATGTTTCCATTTGATCCACCAATGGTTTCAAATCGATTAGAACATTCGGAATATGGGGATGTTTTTGTCGGAGAATGAGTTCCGATTGCTCATCAAAAGCCACGGCCACTAATCTGGATAGAGTGTTGGGAAGGAATCCGAGATTACAAATGTGGTTGAGAACGACATCGATGTTGGAGGAATCGTACTGAAAATAAAGAAATAAAATGAAATTTCTAGATTTAAAGATTCTGTAGTGATTTCGATGGTTTTTACCATTCGTTTTTTAGGAAGTTTTTCGCATTTTTTCGTTCTTATCCATCTCCAGAAAACCAGATTTTCGCCGATTGTGTCATTATTATCTCAACAATCTTGCTAATAAGATTTTTCTCTTCAAAAAAAAAGATACGTAATAAGAAATCAACCTTGATTTTAAGACTCCAAAAAACCAACCAAAATCAAATATGGAGCCTTTGGCATTGCTTTGAGTACACTGGCAAATTCATTGAATTCATAGTCGTTGTGGATTTTTTCGAATGGAATCTGCAGAGAAAATGGCGGGAAATTCAAAAATAAGAAAAAAATACTAACCTGAGCCGATAAATTATTCAAAGTTTTTAGAAATTCCTTTTGTCGAAAAACGCGATGATCAACGAAGACTTCCTGAAAATTGGAAGAATGGGATTTAGGAATTTTTGGATTTTAAAATTTTTGAGATTTTGAAATTTACAAGGTTTGAAACTTCGAGATTTGGAATTTTTGAAATTTTGAAATTCTGAGTTTTTGAGATTTTGAAATTTTTGAATTTTTGAGTTTTTGAATTTTTGAATTTTCGAGATTTTTGAGATTTTGGAATTTGAACATTTTAAATTTTTGAGACTTAGGCATTTTGAGATTTTCAAATTCTTCGAATTTTTGGTTCGGCGACATTTCGAAAGCAGAAATTTCAAAACTCGGACGTTTCGTAAGTGCGACGTTCCGAAAGCTCGACAATTCGAAAGTTGCGACGTTTCGAAAGCAGACATTTTGAAAGTGTCACGTTTCGAAAGTGTGACATTTCGAAAGTATGACGTTTCGAGAGTGCGACGTTTCGCAAGTACTACGTTTTGCAAGTGCAACATTTTGAAAGCAAATATTTCGAAAGTGTGACATTACGAAAGTGCGACGTTTTGAAAGTGTGACATTTCGAAGGCTAAATTATTTGTTTTTTTTTTTCAGATTTTTAAAAACACCGATCTACTAGCATCTACGACTTAAAAAAAATTTAGTTTTGGAAAATTTGGAAAAAAAAGTTTGTCAATTTTTTTCTGAGTCCCTGAATTTTTCAGAATGTGTTAATTGTGAAAATCGATAATTTTGAAGGTTCTAACATCATTATTTCAAATTTTGAGCCCCAAATTCCCCGAAAAAACTCCAACTCACCGAAAATCTAATCAACAAAACTGCGATTCCAAAAATCAATAAAATAATCAATACCGGAGCCGAATGTTTCGCATGAGTGACCATATTTCAATGCGATATCCAAAAATCTGGCGAAAAATTTTTAATTTCGCTCCACCCGCCTGCTTCCTTTGATTCAATCTCAATTGCTACGGGTGGCGATGTCTGAAGGAAGGAAAGATAGAAACTTGAGATAAGAAATTTGGATTTTCAAGGAAAATGATGAATATGAATGCAGAATTCTAACGGAGGAGTTATTAAGAATAAAAATTTGAATATCTAATCAGAATCTGAGAATCTAAAATAGCATTCTGTTTTATCCTTCTGCTTTGTAGCTGAAAAAAAACGGAGATTTTGAAACAGAGATGAATCTAGACATTTTTAGATTTTGGAATAAGAGATGAATCTAGATATTTTTGGTTTTGAAAATTTCTGAGTCTTACTGTAGAATTTGAGATTTTTTGAAAGTTCTGAAATCAATTAGACCCTCAGAGTCTCTAGAATTTAAAATTATTAGAATTCGAAAATTTCAGAATCCTTGAAGATTCCACAATTTCAGACTTTCTCATCTCCAAAAATTTTCAAATTTCATTTTTTCTCCATCCCGATTTTTCAATCTCTCTCGAATTAGGAACGCATGCTTCATCATCCGTATCAAAATTTTTTTGGAATTTTTTTTTGAAAAATTTGTAAATGTTCCGGTTTTTGATGCCTAGAAGTTCGAAAAAGTGAGACGGAGATTAGAGATGGTGAATTATTAGAAATATTAGGAAAGATTTGAAAATTAGATAGTGAAATTATTATTCAATGGTTTTTCTGGAAATTGGGGAAAAAATGAAAAAAAAAACAGTTTTGGTGGCCTAGAAACTCCAAAAAAAAAAACCTTATTCGAAAAACCGGAGATCCAGAATTCTGTTGAACTTTTTTTTTTGGAAATTTCAATTTTCTGGAGCACTGAAACTCTCAAATTAAAAAAAATTTAAAACTTTAAAATCCTGACCATCTCACTATACTTTTCTCACCTCTCACCTGACCCAGAAAACAATTTCAATGACCAATTTTCAACAGACTTCTATCGAAAAACGGATCTCGTTCCGGTCACATTCTGACATGCCCCTTCACTGTTTCACTTTCATTTCGGAGATACTGGATAGATTTTTGTTATTTGAAGTTTTGCAAAACAAGATTTTAGGAGGTATGTTGATCGACGAAAATGGATCCGCTTGTGCTCAGAAATTGCTGGCAAAAAAATTAGGGCGTTAGCTTCAACGGGAAGCTCAAAAATTGAATCAGTCGGAAAATAGCTCAAAAAATGACATTTTTTGACACTTTGACGAGCCGTCCTGAGCTCCGCGAGCAAGATTTTCAAAATGTTTCGCGGCAAAACATTTCTAAATTTTGTCTCGTTTATGTTCATCGGAAAATGTAGACGCTAGCTTCAACCGCTAGCTCGGACGAATCCAAAATGTGAGTCTCAAACACATAAATTTCTGACAGTCCCCTATTCTAGTTCTGCTCTTTTGGAGCACATTCGTACCAAGTGTTATAGATGATATGCTCATGAGCTCAACAATCGCTAACAAAAAATTAAGGGGTTAGCTTCAACGAGAAGCTCAAAAATTGGATCAGTCGAAAAATCGCTTTAAAAATTACCTTTTTTGACACTTTGTTTCTAGCCTACAAATTTGAAACTTGAATTTGTTCAATGATTCCTATTTTCCAGACAAATCTGACTCATAATGACATCATGATTCGTCATTTTCAGTTCAAATTTTGACTCACCCAAATTTTCATTCATTTTCATTTTCAGAAAAGTTCATTGATCAGGAACCTCCAAAAAACTGAAGGTAAACAATGATAAAAGCTCAGAAAAAAGCGTAGGTTTTAGCAAACTGTACTCAAAAAAGTGGGGGCTTATTATCAGTTTGAGGTTTGTGCATTTTTTG
Organism: Caenorhabditis zanzibari; assembly: GCA_963966625.1. NCBI lineage: Eukaryota > Metazoa > Nematoda > Chromadorea > Rhabditida > Rhabditidae > Caenorhabditis > Caenorhabditis zanzibari. Next base: position 16,435,536 of record OZ016472.1, on the reverse strand, counting down.
AGACAGAAAAAGATAAGACAAATGGAAAATTTTGAATTTTGGTCAGAAAATGGGGGATTTCTAGTCAGAAAACAAGGGATTGTGAATGCGGACAGAAATCAAAAAGTGTTGGAATTTTAGGTATGGGGGCCGAAAAACCCAAAAATGTATTTTGGTGGCGTAGAATCCCGAAAAGGATTTTGGTAGGCCAGAATACCGAAAATGGCCTAGAAACCTATTATGGCCTAAAAATTCAGAAAAGTATTTTGATGTCCCAGAATCTCAAAAATGGCCTAGAAATTTAAAAATGCATTTTGGTGGCCTAGAAACCTATTGATGGCCTAGAAATTCAAAAATGAATTTTGGCGGCCTAGAATCCCAAAAATGTATTTTTGTGGCCTAGAAAATCCATAATGACCTCGAAATTCAAAATACTGTTTGTAGGCCACTCTCACGGCCTAAAAATCTGAAACTTGAAGGGTCTGAAACCCTCGGAAACTCAAAAATCTGGAAAATCACGTTTCGAAAGTGCGACGTTTCGCAAGTGCGACGTTTCGCAAGTGTGACATTTGGAAAGCAAACGTTTCAAACCCTCTTGAAACTTTCGAAACGTCGCACTTGCGAAACGTCACACTTTCGAAACGTCGCACTTGCGAAACGTCACACTTTCGAAATGTCGCGGAGCCAAAAATTTGACAGTCTAAAATTCCGAAGAATCTGAAGTTGAACATCCTATAATCGGTGAAATTTGAAAATCTGAAATTCAAAAAATCCAAAATCTCCAAAACCCGAAAACAGACATTCCGTAACCTCCACCCAATTTTTTCGTATTTCGACCTGGAAAAAAGGATTTCATTCATAAAATCCTTATCAGTTAGACAAATGATTCACAATGGGTCTCTCTCTCTCCCTTTTTTTGAATGAAAAAGTCGTCATTTCGTGTCGATGATAAGCTTCCTACAACTTATATAAGCTTCATGACAAAAAGAGTGATAGTACTCTATTTTTTTTTGCAAAAAAAATGAAACTCTTATTATTTTTATTATTTTTACTAGCCCTGGGAGTCAATGGACAGTCTTGGAAGGTTCGAATCTCATTAGAATTCGAAATTGATGACTAAAATTCAGGAAATTTTCACCCCTTCAAAAATCACCGGTGTTGGTGCTCAATGTGCAAGCGATACGGAGGCATGGCAAAAATCACTGAAATTAGTGGCCGAGGTGTCTGCGGAGTGTTTGATTGAGAGAAAATGCACGAAAGAGGAGGAGAAAGTGATCGAAAAGAATTTTTATGCGGTGGAACGTAAGTTTTAGAGAGCCTAGGTCCTTTGGATTCACAAATCGTATCCAAAAAAAAAAGCAAAAAAAGTTTGGAGCTAATGGGAATCGAACCCGGGTATTGAGATTGCTAGGCATGGTTCTTACCACCTGAGCCAAGTGGGCAGCGCGCACTTTTGGCGTTTCGGCAGCCGCAGGCGTGCTGGTGCTGGCTGCTGCCACAGCAGCGTTCGCATGCCCAAATGGCTCAATCGGTAAGAGGCATGACTACGAATTTGAAGACCCGGGTTCGATTCTTTCAAGTGTCAAATCTTTTTTGCTTTCTTTTTAGAGCATTATCATTCAGTTTGAGGGTTCCAAATGCAATTTTAAAAGCTCTAGTGGCTCTTTAATGCTCAAAAAATACATAGATTAATGTTTAAAGACACTTTTTATTTTAGAATACGATGCTTGGGGAAAAATTCCACTTACCGGTCTATTCCAAGTCCCCATTCTCATGGATGGATCCTACCAGGAGTGTGAAAGAATTAGTGGCCAAAAATATGAGACCAACTATTGCTACATGATACTCATGCCGGGAAAGGTTGGTTACTTTTTCAATATTTGACTCCGCGACGTTTCAAAAGTGTGACGTTTCGAAAGTGCGACGTTTCAAAAGCAAAAATTTCAAATCATTTTGGGGAAAATTATCTCTCACGTCAGTACAGTGCATCTTGAGCTTGTTTCGTGAGATCTTTGCTTTTGAAACGTCGCACTGTCGAAATGTCACCTTTTCGAAACGTCCTACTTTCGAAATTTCTCACTTTCGAAACGTCGCACTTTCGAAATGCCACACTTTCGAAACGTCACACTTTCGAAATATCGTATTTTCGAAACGTCATACTTTCGAAATGTCGCACTTTCAAAATGATTTTTTCAGAACGCCACGTGTCACATGTCCAACGGCCAACCCACCTCCATCTTCCTTCGCGGAGCCGTCTGTATGCCTTACTCTTGCTCACAAGATGACCTTCCCACTGTCTACAATCAAATTTCCAGCCAACCCTTCACAGCGTGCGGAGCATTTTGCTCCAAGTACCCTGTCAAAAAAACTCCGGCTTTTTGGGGCTTCACTGCTTTCATGGGAGTTATGACAGTGATTGTGGTATCGGCCACGTTGGCTGATTTTTTGATGGATAGTCTTCGAAAAGAGGAAGATGGGAAGAGAAAAGATGGGAAAATGCTCCAAATGGCTATGGCATTTTCAATGTGGACCAATGCGGAAGCGTTGTTGTCGGTGAAGGAGCAGAAGCCGGGATTTATCAAGTGTCTGGATTGTATTCGATTTTTGTCAATGTTGTGGGTGGTAACGGGACACACTTTTACGTATTTGATGGTGCCAGGTAAGTAAAAACGTTGAAAAAATTTGAAAATTTTTTGAAAATTAAAAAAAAAAATTTTTCGAACAATTTTTTTGAAATTTTTTATCGAAAAAAATTTGACAATTTTTTCGGAAAAAACAATTTCGATAATTTTTTGACAATTTTTTTGAAAAAAAAAATTTCGATTATTTTTTGACAACTTTTTTCGAAAAAAAAAGCTTTCGATAATTTTTACAATTTTTTCGAAAAAAAATTCGATACGTTTTTGAAAATTTTTTCAAAAAAAATCGAAAATGTTTTGACAATTTTTTCAAAAAAAATTTTGAAAATTTTTTCGAAAATAATGTTGGATAATTTCTAGTTACAAAATTTTTTGAACATTTTTTTTCTAAAAAAAAATTTTTTTGAAAATTTTTTGACAATATTTTCGAAAAAATTATATTTTTTTGACAATTTTTTCGAAAAAAAAAACATTTGGTAATTTTGACAATTTTTTCGAGAAAGAATTTTCGGTTTTTGACAATTTTTTCAAAAAAAAGATTTCGATAATTTCTTGAAATGTTTTCAAAAAAAATTTTTTTCGAAATAAACTCATTTTTAGACCAAGTCCTCGCGGTTCTCCCATTCACCGGGAAATTTTGGAACCACTTCATCATGAACGCCTTCTTCTCCGTTGACACCTTCTTCTTACTCTCCGGAATCGTCGTGGCCTACTTATTTTTCAAAACCCGTCTGAAGCCGGCTCAAATCAAAAGTCCAATCACATGGATTCTCTTCTACGTTCACAGATATCTCCGCTTGACTCCGCCCCTAATGATTTTCATCGGATTTCTTGTGGTATACGGTTACTATATCCAGGGCCCAGGAGTCGCTTCTCAGTTGAGTGAGTCCTCATCTTTCGGATTTTTCAAAGATTACTGTACTTTTAGACCAGCTAAACCCCCAAGTCGATGTTTGTGTGCAAAACTGGTGGAAGAACTTGCTGTACATCAATAATTTGATGCCCGACGTCAACCAATGCTACGGTATCACTTGGTACCTTGGAGTGGATACACAGCTATACTTAATCGCACCGATTTTCCTTGTCTCTTTGTATTTCTCATTTGCCGCTGGGACGGCATTGCTGACAGCTGCTATCATGGGAAGTGTGATAACTGTGTACATATTGTACGCGGTGTACAACTTGCCGGCGGACTTTTTCGGTGTTGGGTAAGGGAGGGGACCCCCGGGAAATGCCCCACAAACAAAGAAAAAAGAAGCAAAAATAGTTTGGAGGAGCAGGGGTTTGAACCCTGGACTTCTCCCATGCGAAGGGAGCACTCTACCACTGAGCTACACCCCCGCCGACCAGCCTTCCCCCTCGAGAGCGTATAGAAATGCGGGGCTGCGCGCCGACTGCTTCCTCCTCCGCCCCTCCCTTTCCAAAAAAGTTAGCTATGCTAATTTTTTTCAGTGACAACACCTACTACTACGACATCATCTACGACAAGCCATGGATCCGTGGGACCCCATATTTAATCGGATTATTTGTTGGATACCTATTGGCGACCTATGGGAAACGAAAAATTCGGCTGAACTGGGCGCTATGTGTTACTGGATGGATCATTGCGTTCGGGATAGCAGTGATGTGCCTATTTTCTACTTACGACTATGATAAAAGAGTTTATTGGAGGTAACTACAGTAAGATTCTTCTTTTAAAACCCCAAAAACCTTCCAGTGTCTTCATCCGCGCCTCCTATTACAACTTCTCCCGAATCGCCTGGTCCATTGCGGTATCCTGGGTCATCATTGCTAACCACATGGGTTGGGGAGGTACAGTAATCTATATCAAACTACAGTAACCCGATAATTCGTTGCAGGACCCATCGACGCTTTTATGTCCCACCCAATATGGCAACCGTTTGGAAGGTTGTCCTACTGTGCGTATATTGTGCATTTCGTGGTACTCTACCTTTATTTGAGCATTGGAGATGCTAGTATACATTTTTACTCGAGTTTTCAGATTGTGAGTTTTTTTTTCCAAAAATTTGAAAAAAAATTTTTTTTTTCAAAATTTTCAAAATTTTCAGTTCATGTACTACGCTGTTCCTACAACACTTCTATCTTACATTTTCGCATTCTTCTGGAGTTGTTTCTTCGAAATTCCATTTTTAAAACTGGAAAAAATGCTCATTGAGCTCCTACTTGGCTCAGGAGGCGCCAGAAGAGTAGAAGATTCTGGAGCTCAGAAGACGTTACCGATGAAAACTGAGGAGAAGGAAGGAGAGCTGTGGGATATGGAGGAATCGAAGAAGAATGAAACATTACGAGTATAGCCAAACCTATTTTTTGAAAATAATCTTCAAAGCTAGATTTTGTTGTGAATGATGTATATATTGATAGCTTTTACTTAAATAAACCTTTTTTCAAAAAATTATATCGGTTTCCAGGTATTTTTAAAAATTTCACTATTCCTCAAGATCCTCGAAAAAGTTTCTCACATTCTCACTAATGTGCCGCATCCTCCTCCCACCTTCCTCCCCGGTGCGACTTTTCCCCTCTCTTGTATACGCCCTCGAGGAGATAGGTTGCCGCCGGGGGTGTAGCTCAGTGGTAGAGTGCTCCCTTCGCATGGGAGAAGTCCAGGGTTCAAACCCCTGCTCCTCCAAACTTTTTTTGCTTTTTTTCGGAGTTCGTAATGAGGTTAGAGGTGATTGGGAGGTAAAAGAAGCGGTTTTTGATAATTTTCGAGGGGTATAGGGTTTATTTCTGATAATTTCTCAACTTTCAGTGATCTTTGCGCTGATTGAATTTGAATTTTTCCAATTTTAGAACATTCCAACCTGTGTTTTGTAGTTGTTCATAATCTATCTGTAATTAGATTTTTGAGCTTTTCTATTTCAAAAATCAAAATTTTCACATCATTTTGTGTTCTCTAACAGTGATAAAAGTGAAAATTAGTTAAAAGATTTTTTATTTTCGAACCCCTTCTGGATTCCATGATTTTTTTTCCAGAATCTAAACTAAACTATTTTCCCACGACCTTCGACCACAAATTTCCAATTTACATCTCCCCGTAAAAACACTTTTGTTGTTGTTTCCTTTTTGTCACCATTTCCCTACTCAATTTTCTTCGATTTTCCCCAAAATCACGATCACGGAAACCAATTTTTGCCCGAAAGGTGTGAGTATGAGTGCCAAAAAATTTAATCAAATCAACAACAAAAAAAGTTTTTCGCGCGTAATTTGCACATTACTTCCCGTCAAAAGCGCCCGTTGTTGTTGTTGGTATCAGAGTCCGCGAAATCGAGTTTAGCCCCGAAGTTTTTTGAGAACCAAAAGCTCAAAAAAAGTGTTGGGCTCTCTTTGAGCCAATGTTCGAACACATTCCAATGTTTCATGTCGTGTTTCAAATGATTTTTTGCATTTTGGCTTTTCTATTTATGCTCTATGATATTGCTCTTCTAATGGCCACATATTCCTACCGTAATGATCAGAATATTCCGTTTGCCTATCTAATTGTGATGAATGTGTGTGGAGTATTGTGTAAAATTGCATTTATTACCGATTTTGTGACATATTTGGTGCTACCGTACTATGAGTACTTGTGTGAGTTTGAAAAGGAAAAATTCAAAACTACAGTAATCTATATTTTTCAGCCTACCGCGAGCTGCTCGGCCGTGAATTCACTATGCTCGGCACACTGACTTATTTTATTCCAATGTGTGTCAGTGTGCTCATGACAATGAATCGATTTTTCATTGTTCTTCGACCAACGGATCAGAGGGTGTTCGGGCAGAGGAGAATCTTCTTTTATAGTTTTTTGATACTGGTAAGTTGAAGATTTCTAGGCTTAGGCTTAGAGGCTTAGGCTTAGAGGCTTAGGCTTAGAGGCTTAGGCTTAGAGGCTTAGGCTTAGAGGCTTAGGCTTAGAGGCTTAGGCTTAGAGGCTTAGGCTTAGAGGCTTAGGCTTAGAGGCTGAGGCTTAGAGGCTTAGGCTTAGAGGCTTAGGCTTAGAGGCTTAGGCTTAGAGGCTTAGGCTTAGAGGCTTAGGCTTAGAGGCTTAGGCTTAGAGGCTTAGGCTTAGATGCTTAGGCTTAGAGGCTTAGGCTTAGAGGCTTAGGCTTAGAGGCTTAGGCTTAGAGGCTTAGAGGCTTAGGCTTAGAGGCTTAGGCTTAGAGGCTTAGGCTTAGAGGCTTAGGCTTAGAGGCTTAGGCTTAGAGGCTTAGGCTTAGAGGCTTAGGCTTAGAGGCTTAGGCTTAGAGGCTTAGGCTTAGAGGCTTAGGCTTAGAGGCTTAGGCTTAGAGGCTTAGGCTTAGAGGCTTAGGCTTAGAGGCTTAGGCTTAGAGGCTTAGGCTTAGAGGCTTAGGCTTAGAGGCTTAGGCTTAGAGGCTTAGTCTTAGAGGCTTAGGCTTAGAGGCTTAGGCTTAGAGGCTTAGGCTTAGAGGCTTAGGCTTAGAGGCTTAGGCTTAGAGGCTTAGGCTTAGAGGCTTAAGCTTAGAGACTTAGGCTTAGAGCCTTAGGATTAGAGCCTGAGGCTTAGAGCCTTAGGCTTAGAGGCTTAGGCGAAGAGGCTTTTTTACGGTAGCAATTACGGTAGCAATCATTTCCGGACCCCTGTTCCTCCTGATGTCCTCAGTTCCCCATTTCAGATCTTGTGCTTCACACTCCTCCTAATCCCTCGCCTTTCCTACTGCCCCGTCAACTTCCTTGCCTCCACCCTGGTCTTCCTCACCGCCTGTGCTCCCGAACGTCATCCTGTCACAAAATTCACCAACATCAACGCCATTTGGGTTCCCACCACCCTTTTATTCATCAACCTCCTGATGATGCTTCACCTCAAAGCCAATAGATACGATATCTATTCGCGGATACGTCAAAAGTCATCAGTTATATCGATGACGTCATCAACCACACTGGCGCAGAGCCAAATTCGCCGGGAGCACATGTTGATGCGGCAGACGGTGGCGATTACAGTGGGATTGAGTTTCTATGAGGTCGGTAGTCTCCTCATGCGGACGTTCCCGGTGGGTCTCTTTTATACGCCCTGGGGGAGAGGTGTGGTCGGCGGGGGTGTAGCTCAGTGGTAGAGTGCTCCCTTCGCATGGGAGAAGTCCAGGGTTCAAACCCCTGCTCCTCCAAACCTTTTTTGCTTTTTTTTTGGGACTTTATTTTTGAAAATCATCACTTCCAGGACCAATACAACGCGCTTCCCCAGGAAGTTCGAGACCTTACATTCTATTTCCGCTTGGAAACGATTTGTGCCATAAACTTCATCGTTTACTATATGGGAAGCCCTTCGACAAGGAAAATGCTCAAGAAATATTTTCGCTCCGGAGAGTTGAGAAAGGACTTGAGTGCCAGGAAGATTTCGAGTACATTTCAAATGTCGAGGGTTGAGAGTTAAATTTTTGAAATTTTTGTGATTTTTTTTTTCAATGAATATTTAGATTGGATTCTTAAAAATTACAGATAGTCAGAATCTCCAAAGTTTCAAAAATACGCTTCCACAAGAGACACCGACAGTCAAAATTTCAAAAAGTGAAGAGAAATTTCGTAATTCTACACAAGAAACTTATCTCTGATTTTTGTGTATTGACCTTCTAAACAAAAATTTTTTTCAATTTTTTCAGAAAAATTTGTCATCGACCAAAAGATTAAAATGAATCAACACTTTTTGTCTTATCAGTGAAAACTTCAGCCTAGACACAAAAAATTTTCGATTTTTTCATTCAGAAAAATGAAATTTTTACTATTACTGTTTTCATTTTTATTCAATTTTCCTACTGTAGATGGACAGGATTGGAAGGTAATTTTCTCAGAGCTCAATTTTGATACTAAAATTTGATTTTTAGGATTATTTTTTGCAATCTGAACTTCAAAATTCAATGATCAATTCTCAATGCAAAAATGATACAACGCAATGGCTGAATTCTTTGAAATTAGTTGCCGAGGTTACTGTAGAATGTTTGGTGACGAAAAAATGTACGAAAAAGGAGAGAAAGTTGGTCGAGGAGAATTTCTATGCCTTGGAACGTAAGTGGAGGGGAAAATGGAAAAAATTAGAGGGAAAATGGAAAAAAAAATATGTGGAAATCGATTCTGAGGGCTCAGAATCTAGTGACAAACTATTTTGAATTGAAAAAAATTTTCAGGAACAAAAATTTTTTTCAGTAAAATTTTTTTCAATTTTCGAAAAAAAATGTTTTCTCAAATTTTTCGTTTTTCGGTCAACTTCAGTTTCAATTTTCACTTTTCAAGTTCTCCCTATTTTCAAACTTCTTTTGCAGAACTAGACGCCTTCGGTAAACTCCCCTCTTCTGGAATTTTCGAAATTCCTTTAGTTTTTGATGGTTCTTATAAAGAATGCCAAAGAATCAGTGGTCAAAAATATGAGACCAATTATTGCTATTTGGTTTTGGTACCAGGAAGGGTGAGTTGGAAACTTGCACTTTTTTAAATAATTTTTGCTTTCGAAACGTCGCACTTTCGAAATGCCGTACTTGCGAAACGTCACACTTTCGAAACGTCGCACTTTCTAAATGTCGCACTTTCGAAACGTCGCACTTTCGAAACGTCGTACTTTCGAAACGTCACACTTTCGAAACGTCGCACTTTTGAAATGTCGCACTTTCGAAATGTCGCACTTTCGAAACGTCGCACTTTCGAAATGTCGCATTTTCAAAATGTCGCATTTTCAAAATGTCGCATTTTTGGATTGTCGTACTTGCGAAACATTGAACTTTCGAAACATCGAACTTTCGAAACGTCGCATTTTCGAAACTTCGTACTTTTGAATTTTTCGAAATGTCACACCTTCGAAACGTCGTACTTTCGGAATGACCGACCGACCCCTAAGCTTCCGCAAAAAAAAACAACGACACTCCGCTATAATCCAATGCGCGGTGTTTAGCGTAAATCGACACAAGCATTCAAAAAAAAGGGGAGAAGGTCTCCTCCTTTTTTCCCAGAAGGGGAACTATTGATTATTTTTGGAACCATTTATTGTCTTCGTTTCCCAGGAGCAAGGCAACCTCTCATTCATCTTTCATTTGGTCATTTTCTCTTTTATTAGTTTTTTTCATTATTCCAGTTTCCCTTACAGTTCCTCTCTAATACTTTCAGTTAATCAAATCTCCAATCCCACCATGTCCGCCGACTTACCAAAATACATCGACACCGCCGCCTTGGCCGTCAGAGTTTTGAACGAAATAGCGCGTATCCGAATCTCACAAGCCGAATTTGCTCAGCGAGTGATGTCCCAATCCCCGTGTACCGTCAGTGGTCGTTTGAATAATCCAAAGAAATGGGAAACGTTGTCGGAATCCGGGAAAAGGGCTTATGCACGGCTACAGGAGTGGATTGACATGCCGGAGGAAGATCGATTGTTGGTGTTGAAGGGCAATGATGAGAGGATTCCGACGTTGGAGAAGAGGACGAGAAGGTTGGTATAGTTTTGTTGCAAAATCTGGAAAATTAACGAATTTTGGGTAATATACCGGTTCCGCGACATTTCGAAAGTTGACATTTTGAAAGTGCGACGTTTCGAAAGTGAGACGTTTCAAAAATGCGACTTTTTGAACGCAATCTTGAGCTGCTCCCGTAATATTATTGATCAAACCACTCAGGTATTCGAATTTTCGAAACGTCGCACTTTCGGAACGTCGCAATTTCGTAATTTCGCGGAGCCAATGTTTCTGTTTTTTGAGCTTAAAATAAGTCAATTTTTAGCCAAACCTCCTATAATACATATATGATTTTGATAGTTTTGGATTCGAAAAATTTCATTTTTGGCCTATATCACGGTCGAGGCTCTAATAGATCATTTATGACCAATTTTCATTATATCTGGCTCAAAAATAGCCAATTTCGACCCAATTTTCAGTTTTTTGAGCCCAAAATGACCAATTTTAGCCAAATTTCTTAGGAACTGATTTTGATAGTTTTACAGTCAAAAATGTCGTTTTCAGCTCATTTTCATGATAATAACGCTTAAAATCGCTAATTTTTGACCAATTCTAATGGTTTTTAGCTTAAAATAAGTGAATTTCTATGAATTTTATATCGTTTTTTAGCTCAAAATCGGTCAAATTCTATGATTTTTTACCCAAATTTCAGTTTTTTGAGCTCAAAATAAACCAATTTTGGTCGGCTACAGAATAATCTTTACTATTAACAAACGCAAAGTTCTGTGTGTGTGTGTGTGTGTGTCTGTGCTGTGTCTGTCGCCGGCCCTAGCTCAGTCCCCAGTGGACCGATTTTTCTCAAATTTTGGTAGACTATCAGTAATTCCTGCTTAATGATGCCCATCTATTTTGTTTTTCGATTCATGGAGAATTGAGGTCACTGGAAAGCAAAAAACTCCATTTTGAGATCATTCAGTAGTTTTTCTCATGGAAGGGGAGAGAGTGACGAGTTCACGGAATTATTTTTTCAAAATTTCAAAATTTTCATTTCTAAAATTTCACGTTGCCCGAAGGGCCCCAGAGGGGCGTAGCCCGTCTGATATTATACAAATTTCGATACCCCAAATTACACCGAAACTTCTCGCCTCGCCTAGAACCAATTTTTACCACAGAAAACCATCCTACAACAACGCCGCCGACTTTGACTATCTCACCGGCAAACGCCTGATGCTCTCCAACCTACAGAAGAGAACCATGGATGCCGTATTCGATGAGAATCCATATCCAAGTCACGAGCATCAAGAAATAATGGCGAAGCATTTGAAATTGGATGTTGCTACAGTAAGCAACTATTTCATGAATGGACGAATCAAGGCAACAGAAGAGGAGGAGAAAGAGGATTCAAGGGTTTCAGAAGAAGATGAGGAGGAAGAAGAAGACGACGAGGATGAAGTTTGTGAAATGGAAAATGTGGAAGAGGCTTATGAAGATTGGAAGATATTAAATTAGAAACTACTTGTCCCGTAACAATGTTTTTGTAAATAAATTTGCTCCTCTTGTCAGTAATAATAATCTCTCAAAAGGTTCATTCAAAAGTAAGGCAGTCAGATTCCAAGGCCCATTTCGGCCTTTACAGTAGAGCCGCGGCCTCAGGGCCGGCCATGGACCGGCCGTCTGACAGTCTTATATAAAAGTGCTGTACCGTAAGAATGCTTTAGAATTTTTTTCGGAAAAATTGTGTAAATAAAAATCGTATTGTAAAATACTTTTTCCAGAACTCCTCCGCCTGCGCCTCCTCCTCCGCCGGCGGCCTCTCCCCTAGCGCCACATTCTTCAGAAGTGCCACATGCCTCTCAGAATATTGTACCCCTGAAGATCTTCCACAACTATTCAATCAACTTCCACTAATTCCCTTCACAGCTTGTGCGGCCTTCTGCTCCAAGTTCCCGGTTGAAAAGAATTCCGCATTCTGGGGATTTTCTGCATTCCTAGCGCTAATGATAGGGATCTTGGTGACTGCGAGTTTTGTGGATTTTGTGATGGAAAAATTCAACAAATCTGGAGAGAAAGTTTGGTTGAAAATATTGCTCACATTTTCTATATGGACAAATGCAGAGGCTTTGTTGTCGGTGAAAGAGCAGAAGGTTGGATTTATCAAGTGCTTGGATTGTATTCGATTCTTGTCCATGTTGTGGGTGGTCACAGGACACACGTTTACGTTTTTGGTACCGCCAGGTGAGTGGCTACAGTTTCAGATGTAGAACGTTTTGGAACCGGACATTTTGGAATTTTGGAATGTCAAAACTATGACATTTCAAAAATCGGACGTTCTGGAACTGGTCACTTTAAACTTTGAAATTCGGAAATTCAAATCTGAAATCTCTCGAAATCTTCAAGCCACCACATTTCGCAACAGGACTTTCTGTAATTTCGACATTTTGTAACCGGACTTTTCTCAACCGCGACATTCCGAAACCGGACGCTTTGAATCTACAAGAACCGGGTTTCGAAATGTCAGGTTTCAAAATTTTATGGTTGCGAAATGTCCCGGTTGGAAAATGTCCGGTTGCAAAATGTCCTACTGTTGTGGTTCAAAAAACCTCGGTTTCAAAATGGCCTGGTTTCGAAATGTCCTTATTTCAAAATTTTGCGGTTCTAAAATGTTTCGGTTGCGAAACGTCCCGGTCCCAAAACGTCTCCGTTCCAAAATGTCTCGGTTTCAAAGTTTCGCGGTTCTAAATTGTCCGGATGCGGAATGTCCCAGTTTGGATACCAAGTTGGAAAACACAACAAACGTGATTCCAAAAAGCCTCAATTTCCATATTCATGGTTTCTGAATGTCCCGGTTACAAAAATGTCCCGATTTCAAAGTGTCTCAGTTTTGAAATTACCGGTTGCGAAATGTCCCTGTTAGGAAAAAATAGGTAAAACGACAAGCGCGGTTATAAAAACTCTTGATTTCTATTCTCCTGGTTCCAAAATGTCCCGGTTCCAAAACGCTTCCCAAATCCTCCTATTCCAGACACCCTCCGATCCCTATCCGGATTCACCGACCACTTCTGGAATCATCTTCTTCTCAACGCTTTCGTCTCCGTGGACACTTTCTTCCTCTTATCCGGAATCGTCGTATCCTATCTCTTCTTCAAACAAAGACCAAAAAAATCTCAAATCATGAGCCCCCTAACCTGGATTCTATTCTATGTCCATCGATTTTTAAGGCTCACTCCTCCCTACATGATTTTCATTGGTTTCTACATAGTCTATGGAGACTATGTGCAAGGCCCTTTTTCAGCCAGTCAGTTTAGTAAGTTTGGGTCTAAATTTGGGTCCAAAAACTCAGGTTTTTTAGACACCCTTGTCCCGGGCATCGAGACCTGCAGATCTTACTGGTGGAAGAATTTACTGTATATTAATAACATGGGCGGTTCTGAAACGGCGTGCTACGCGCCTTCATGGTACCTGGCTGTGGATACCCAGTTGTACCTGATTGCTCCAGTGGTCCTTGTTGGGTTATGGTGGGGTACGGTAGTTGGAAGTGGTCTGGTGGCCGTGGGATGTTTGGCGAGTGTGGTTACGGTATATGTGTTGTATGGGATCTATGATCTACCAGCGGATTTCTTTGGGAATGGGTGAGTCTTGGACAGCACTTTTCGGGTGCATTTTTGCGTGAGCGCGTCAGTTGTAGTGTTTGCGTACCATGCGTTAAACCTTACGACATTTTATACTTTAGGCATATTTTTGGACTCAGTCTCCGCTTACGCGATCTGTAACGCCTTCAGATCAGTTTTGAATCATTTTTTTGTAGTTGCGAAACGTCCCACAGTTACAAAACGGCCTGTTACAGTAACACCGCCCTTCTCTACGACATGATCTACCATAAGCCATGGATCCGATGTCCGCCATATCTCATGGGCCTTCTTGTTGGCTACGGCTTAGCTGTCCACGGCCGAAAATCAATCAAAATTCACTGGTTTTTTTCACTGATTGGATGGATTTTGGCGTTTGCTCTCGGAGCAGCATGCATGTTTTCTACGTATGATTATGATAAGGGGGCTGAGTGGAGGTTTGTTATTCTTGTTATTCAAATTTTCGGCGGATTGTTTCGTTGAATTTTCCGAATATTTCCGGGTTGCAAAATAGTAATGGAAGCTTTCCTAGGGACCAAATATTTTATTTAACGTAGAATTTTAGATTTTTTTGAATTTTCACACAAATGATTGTGCCAATTTCAGTAATTACAAAAATAACAAGATTTTTGCACAAAAATCGTTAAAAATCGATTTTCATGCCTTAATTTTTTCTTACCTATTTCAAAAAATTCGAATTTTTTTGTTCATTTAAATGCACATAATATCGCAGCTGAAAACCAATTTTCGGCCATGTTATGAGCATTTGAAGTGGATGCCCTAGAAAACCAAATTTTTGAATTTCTAGGCAACTAATCTTTCTACAATATTAAGAAAACTATAAGAAATCGATTTAATGTCTTTTGAGCTTCTCATCTCTATTATGAACCGAGTTATGACGGTTTGAAGGTAGTGGCCTAGAAACAGATTTCTAGGCCATCAACTTCAAACCGTCATAACTCTTCTTAAAATTCAAATAGAGAGCTCAAAACACCATAAACCGGTTTGCGATAGTCTTCTTCATATTTTTGAAAACATCAGTGGACTAGAAAATCAATTTTTGGGTTTCTAGGCCACCAACTTCAAATGCTCACAACATGGCCGAAAATTAGTTTTGAGCAGCGATATTAGGCGCATAAGAATCAGCAAAAAAATCGACCTTTTAAATTAGCTATTTCAAAAAATGCAGAATTTTTTCTTGATTCGAATGCACATAATATCGCTGCTCAAAACACTAGAAAAATTTTTATGGCCGAAATTTCACATTGTCGCGCTCGCCGCTGCTGACAAAAATTTGATCGAAAAATTACTAAAAAATCGTTTACAGCATTTTCGCCCGCGCCACATACTACAACTTTTCCCGAATCGCATGGACCATTTTTGTCTCCTGGGCCATCGTAGCCAACCATATGGGTTGGGGAGGTACAGTAATCCAAATCAAACTACAGTAACCTAAGAATTCCCTTCAGGACCCGTCGATAAATTTATGTCGCACCCGATTTGGCAACCATTGGGAAGATTGTCTTACTGCGCTTATATCGTGCATTTTTTCACACTTTTTTGGTTTTTGAATCTGAACGATAAGAGCATGCATTTTTATTCGACTTTTCAGGTGGTGAGTTTTCTAGGACGTTTCGAAAGTGCGATTATTCGAAGGCAAACATCTCAAACCATTTGAAGTTCTGCCTTCGAAACGTCACACTTTCGAAACGTCGCATTTTCGAAACGTCGCATTTTCAAAACGTTGCTCTTTCGAAACGTCGCACTTTCGAAACGTCGCGCTTTCGAAATGGCTCGCTTTCGAAATGTCACAATTCGGAAAAGTCGCACTTTCGAAATGACGCACTTTCGAAACGTCGTACTTTCGAAACGGCGCACTTTCGAAATGTCTGCTTTCAAAAAATAAAAAATTTCAGTTCATTTACTACGCGGTACCTTCTTGTATACTGTCTTATATTTTTGCATTTTTCTGGAGCTCTCTGTTTGAAATTCCGATTCTAAAGTAGGTTATAAAAAAAAAGATAAATTATAATTTTTATTGATTTTTTCAGATTGGAGAAAATGTTGATTGAATGGATAATGAATAGGCCAACAAGAATGGAAAATGAAAATGAAATTTTGGCAAGAGAAATCGAGGACACAGAGGAAAATGGCAGTTCGGAGAGATTGATAAGGCTTTGATAAGATTTTTAATAAAAATTTAATTTATACAGTTCTATTCATTGCTAGTATACTGCTAGTTCGGTTATTGTCCATCTGAAATTTTAGTTGAAAAAAATGTTTCTTTTGAGAAAAAATTTTCCAAAAATTGTTCTAAGACTCCCCCCTACTCACACTTTTCCCACTGCAAAAGTTCACAAAACACTTTTGAATGTCTCGATTCAACAACAACAACATTAACGGATTGACGAAGCTCATATTGCCAGAAACCAGCGGATACCAGAGTCGAAGAGCACGTAGGCCCTCTTGCTGCAGATTTTTTTGATCTACTATGGTTGGATCGGAGAGCATAAGGTCGCCTACACCGAGTTCATTGGAGTAGATTGCTTGGAAGACGTAATAGGAGAATGTGGCAGCTGACATTATGGCCAGAAAGAAGACGTGAATGCAGAGGCGAGCCTCTTGGTAACGATTTTGACGGGATTGCCTGGAAATTTTAAAAAATTGAGCTAAAGTTTGCGGAAAGCAACTGTGAAAATCGATTCAAACTGTTCGTTAGAGACGCAGACTGTCTCATTTCTCTGCGTCTCTTCGGCAGCGAGAGTGTCTGCTTTCTCTGCGTCTCTCACAAAAACTTCAAACGCTCATGACTCGCTTCGAAATTGTTTTTAGCGGTGATATTAGGTGCATTCGAATCATCAAAAAATTCCGCGTTTCTTGAAACTAGGTTAGAAAAAAGAAAGTTCGTGATTTGAAAATCGATTTTCTCAATTTTTAAGGATTTTCATTAAAAAGTATTGTTTTTTAAACTGGAATTGGGACAATTATTTCAGTAAAAATAAAAAGTGACTGAAATCCTTAATACTTTAAAATTCTTCTTGGAAAATTAAAAATCTATATTTTTGAAAGTTTTGTTATTGAAATTTTTTTTTTGAAATTTTTTTTTCAGTGAATAAAAAATTAAAAAATTTAATGAAATCCTACTGCAAGTTCCATTTATACAGATTTCGGCTAAACTTTATGAAGATCTGTATAACTTTTGTAAAATTCAACCTTTACAAAAATTGATCTCGACTTTCTAAAATTCGGAGATTTTGTTCTTGAAATTGTATTTTTTTAGAGTGTTTCAATAATTAAAGTTTTCATTCTTTGACATTTTTGGCCAATTTTTCCAATATGAACATTCTCAAAATGTGTTTTTTCCAGTTCTGACTCACTACCCTCAAAAAATCCCGAAAAAAAACCGACTAGACCCTAGGAATCGCAGAGCAAGAACAAAACCTATACTCGTGAGAGAAAATTCTAGAATTTTCTCACATTTCAAGCACTCCAGAGAGTTCTAGAATGCTCTAGAATGAGTTATGACTCAACTT
The DNA here is from genome assembly GCA_963966625.1 of Caenorhabditis zanzibari. Taxonomy (NCBI): domain Eukaryota; kingdom Metazoa; phylum Nematoda; class Chromadorea; order Rhabditida; family Rhabditidae; genus Caenorhabditis; species Caenorhabditis zanzibari. Next base: position 16,418,374 of record OZ016472.1, on the reverse strand, counting down.
TCAGAAGTTTGAAAAAAGAGTGAAATTTGAATTTTTCGAAGAAAAAAACATTTTCAAGGCTCAGATGCTTGGTTTATAGATTTCAGTTCCAGGTCAAAAATTCTAATTCATTTTCAAACTAATCGTGATTTCCAGGCTCATAAGATCAAAACTTTCTCCCAACACGTCCTAAACTTTATTCTGATTTTCTGATCTCCAAATTTCCACAGAAAAACCAAAAACCCACCAACTGTTACTACTGCTCGCCAAAACCGCCGTTCGCTTGACGGAGCACAAAATTCGAATGATGCTCGAGTACATGAATAATGTGGATAGTCCACAGAACACAAATGTGCAAATGACGATGGTGGCGCTTGTCTGAAAACACTTTTTTTTTCTGAAAAATTCGAAAGATCAAATAGACCAAACGAAGGTCTCGATGATCTTTGTCTACCGTACCCTTTTATGATCCTCTGAAGTGATGACGAAAAACGAGACGGGATTCTCAAAGTGCGCACGGCATATGATGACAGCTGGCAAGTGAAGAGCAAACGATATGAGCCAATGACATAGGATAAGAGTATAGGATGGGGTAACAGAGAGGATCTGAAAATAGAAGAGCCTTCAGAATCCCAGAATCCAAACTCACATGACTCAATCTCCCGTGCGGTCGACAAATCGTAGCGTATCTCTGCATAGTAATCAAAAACAGTCCAATGGAGCGCAAAATGAACATTTGGGGACCAGAGTTGACATAAAAATTGGAAGCTCCGTATTGGTCTAACCACCATATAAAAGAGTTTCCAACATTGAAATATCGGGGAAGCATTTGGGTTATGAAGATGGTGACGGTTAGGAAGTCCGCGGCGCCCTGAAGAGAATTAAGATGGGTTACGGTAGTTATGGTAGTTTTTAGAGCATTACGGTTTTAGGGGGTTACGGTAGTTTTTGATGGGGTTACGGTAGTATTTTGAAGTATTTTTCCCCAGAATGTTTGAAATTTTTGCTTCCAAAATGTCCTACTTTCGAAACGTCACAATTGCGAAACGTCACACTTTCGAAATGCCACGGAGCCATTTTTTGTTATCAGAGTAGTAGCCTTAATCCATCATGGCCCTTGTTATGTTACTTTAGAAATATTTTGCTTTCGAAACGTCACACTTTCCAAATGTCTGCTTTTTGGAGAGTTTAAGTACGATTATGGTCCCTACAGTAACCATGGTCCACCATAACCCCATCTTTCCTTACCTGTGATAAGACCAGTGTATAATAGTGAGTACGAAACGCGGATTTTCTTGGCCTCATAAAAAATATCGCCCATAACACTACGCTATATACAGGCATGAATAACATAATTTCGTAGATAACAACATCGGCTTGCCAGTTAGTGGTGAGCATTCTGAAAATTTCTATTGGAAAAATATGACTGAAAATAGTAGCAAAAACAAGAGAACAGAAAGTATTTATTTTCCCAGAAAGCCTAAACCCCGCCCATCATTATAAATGTCACAAGACTTTGACTTTTTTCAGAATCTTATTTTCGCCTAATTTTTTTTAGAATATTTCAAAATTTTCAGAACCTTATAGACAAAGAGCAAGCTCATCGTCATTAGGCCTCCCCGCGACACATTACTTTTTTCAAAGATTCTGAAAATTTGAGACGTTGGAGACGCAGACACACAGATTCATACACAGACAAAAGAATACAAAGTCAGAATTCCGAAGAACAAAAGTTTGAAGACGTGACCTAGTTTTCTGTCTGTTTTGACGTGGGAAAAGTAACGAAAAATAGGCGGGAAGTTTGATCTTTGAATTTTCAGATGTTGCAATGTTATTAGGAAGGTATTCAAAACATGCTCATGCAAATATGCAAACTTTAAAATAGCAGAATAGGGTCTAAATTTGGATTTTTAAGATTTTGGGCTCAAATGAAGGCTCAGAGGGTCAAAAGATTTGGGTTCAAAATAAAGAAATCCGAAGAAAAAAGAGGTAACTTCTAATAATCGGAATCTCGCGAAAATTTGTATATTCATAGAATTTTTGATCTCGTGAGTCTAGAAATGTATTTGGTACTTCCTGTTGTTCGTGACGTATAATTTATTCGAATTTAAAAAATCTGATAGTGAAAACAAAGAGGAAAAACAATTTTTACAAAAAAAAGTTTAAAAAAATTTTTAAGTCGAAGACAAATTCAATCTGAAAAAATCCAAGAAAAAAAAGTTTTTCAAAAAAATTTTCGAAAAAAAAAATTTTTTTAATGATCAAAAAAGTTTCAAAATGTTTTTTTTTGAATTTTTGAAATAATTCAAGTAACCACTGTCTCCTCCACCCTCATATGATACAAAACACTTGGCGATACTTGTGGATTCCGATGACATGGTCCACATAAAATTTTTTTGAAACTCCTCCATGTTAATACTTTTCTCAAAGTATCCATATTCCTCTTGTTACACAGAAGATAAGAAATTTGTGTCATCACTGGGGTGAAAACTGCTGTGGCGAGTTCCAAGTTCTTTTCCATAGCTAACTGAAAAAATAATGTATTAAGGAAACTTTGGAAAAAATACTGTATCATCGTCGCTATTGGAATCCATCAAATAGAAGCGAATTGTGGACTGAAAAGTTTTTGGTAAAAAAAAAGGTTAAAAAATTGAGCCTACTAATTTGAAAAGCACATTGAGCATGGTCTGATAGAAGATGAAACGGTCCGGTCGATTTTGTATTGCGGATTTTAAATGGGCACTTTTTCGAATACTGATAAGCATAGGAATGTATAAAAGAGAGAATAATAGTAGGAGGCCAATGATGAGGAATTGCTCCCACTGAAAAGTTTTGATTTTCTTGCTTAACAGACATTTTGAAACTAATGGTCGCGGAATGGCGCAGTTGCGAAACGACGATCCTTAGTGTTTTCAAAGCAAAATCATTTTGCAATTGGACGCTATGCAACTAGGCCGTTTCGCAACTGTGACTTTTCGCAACCGTGACATTTCGCAACCGTGACATTTTGAAACTGAACGTTTTGCAACTGTGTCATTTCGAAACCGGTTATTTGGCGACCGACTGTTTTGCAAAAAAAGTGAAATGACGCGAAACAAATTTCTTGTTTTTTAAGCGACAATATTATGCAACTGTGACATTTCGCAACTATTAAATTTGACAACTATTATATTTCGCAACTGTAACATTTTGCAACCGACTGTTTTGCGAAAATTGTCGCAAGTTACGAAATGCCACAGTTGCGAAATGACCAGTCGCAAAAAAAAACGCGAAACCAATTTCTCCGCTTTTGCAAAGCGACGCAATTTCGCAACTATGCCATTCAGCAACTGTGACATTTCGCAACCGGTCATTTCGAAAGCGTTAATTTCGCCACCATTAACTTACCAAAACCGCCTCCAAATACTTCTCAAAGTTCCAAATTTGCATAATTCTTACTGTAATTAAAGAAAAACAATATTTCGCATAAAAAATCAGGTATAAACAAAGCGCTGCACGATTACAATGTTTCGCTTTGAACTCGAAATTTTTGGCGGGAAAAAAATACAGTAAGAATCTCTGCACAACGAGAAAAGTGACAATAAGATGCTGAACATTATAAAATACGGAAATCATATCGGATATAATCATCATTAGATAATACAAAATGGATATGTCTAAACTTGGATAAAATTCTGGGAACACAATTTGTAAAATTGGAAACGGTGCGTATACAAAAGTAAATATATAAGTAACCCAGATTGATCCATAGAAATGGTTCGTGATGGGGTATATGGTAGTCTGTAAACGCGCTCCATTGAGAACATGGACTTTTGTACTCCTCGTGGACAACTCATTTTCCATCGTAAACTGACCTCTTTGTCCTTCTCCCGATTACATCGGAACACATAGACATAAAATGGGAAAATTGGGAAATAAAGAGCCAAGGAAACGTAAAACGACAGGAATACATTAATGTAAGTGAAGAATGTGAGACACCATTGTATGGATAATACTTCCATTTTAAGGGATTTTTTTTTCAGTTTCGATTTTAAAATTGTGTTCTGATTTTAAATAGTTCCTTGAGAATGCAGGTGGATTTTGAGAATTTTTATTTCAAAAATTTTTATGGTAATTTCAGCTGCCACTTGCAATAGTTTCAATTGGAAATCAGAACATGTTTTGTTCCTGGTTTTTTTTGTTTTTTGAACACTGAATCTAAAATTAGGTTCTGATGTTGCCCTGTTTTTGGAGTTTTCGGCCACGGCACCCAATGGAACCTCTCCGTACGTATGCCGGCTCCGCGATATTTCGAAAGACGACTAAGGGTTCCATTCGGTCGGGAAGTTCAGCCGACCGACCGACCACCGACAAAGCCGACCGATTTTGTGCATTTGCGCGTCGGCGTGTATGAAACTTTTCGCGGCTAACGTAAGCCTATTTTGCAACTTGACGCGCAAATGCACAGAATCGGTCGAGTCGCCGACCGGTCGGTCGGCGGTCGCCGATTTTCGACCGACCGAAATGGAAGCCTAAAAGACGACACCTTGAATGTGTGACGTTTCGCAAGTGTGACATTGCGAAAGAGTGACACTTTGAAATCGTGACGTTTCGCAAGTATCTTCAACAATTTTTTGTTGTGATTTACAAAATTTTTGCATATATTTTTGAACATGTTTTCATTAAAAACGTAATCCGAAATAGAACAGTAGGCAATAGAGCACTATTTATAGCTTCAGTTCACAGGAGTTTCAGATATTTTAGTATATTTGTTGACCCACCAGCGTTAAATTCTTGAATATGCTTTGCTGTACCTTCCAATGATGATAAGCCTCCGAAAAAACGCTCACCTGAGATCAGCAATAAAAAACAAGCCAGACCAATATATTCTCTCTCAGACACTACTGTTGCTGGTTCATATTATAAAACGTTATTATTTCAGTGCAGAGTAATTTTTTTCAATCTAATACATACTCAGGCAAGTCTTCGTTTATACTTTATTCAAACCGAGTCGCAAACGCTGGATGATCGTCTCCAATACGTAAATAAATACGCATAAAGCCTCAGCTACAATGAGTTTCAGATAAAAGCAGTGAACATCCATTCCGTCAACTTTTTTACAACACCTCTGGTCATCGAGCTGTCTTATTTGTTTTGTAATCAACGAAGTGTTTTTACGAAGAAAATGTTTATTCATCTCATATGTTGCACTAAAATGCTACAGGTGCGACCAATGGCATACGGAGAGACTATTCAGGAGAACACTGTATGATCAGCCTATTTATTGCATTTTTGTCTATATGTCTATTCAAATCACTGATTCTCTAAAAATAAACTATAAATGATTGATTTTTTACATTTCTTCCAATTCGGTCGGGAGCTACTTTAGCTTCTATACAAGGCAAGATGAGACCCTAGTTTTAAAAGTGTATATTTTTGAGGAAAAGAGTACGGTCATCGGTTCAGACTATATTCCAGTCGGTTCATATTGCTTTTGATCTAATTTGTCTACTACCTGTCGAGTAGAATTCCATTCGGTCGGGAAATGCAGCCAAGCGACCGACCGCTGATCCAGGCTGACCGAACTCCGTTGGCCAAATCCAAAGAAGTAAAATTAAAATGACCCAATGCACTGCAGGAAGTATAACAATTATAAACAATAAAAACTCGAAAATTTAGGTGTCAACATAAAAAGTCAGAACAGCAAGATGCTCGCCGCCGGGTGGCTAAAGGGCGCCCGTTTACCACCCGCCTGAAATGGAATCGAAATGCTATTCTCACGAATATCAAGTATCTTTGCCAACAACTTGAAGCAATGACGCAAACAAGCTGAAATCGCTAAATAATCACCTGCTTCTGGTCTCCTAGGAACTTTCTTCTTCATTTCTACACAATTGTTTGAAAATAATGCATCTAACCTCGTTTGATTTTGAAAATGAAACAGCTTTCGAAAGAACATGTACAACACGAACAAACCCTGAAATAGAACATTCCCTGAAATGTCTCTGGTTGTTATGTCAAAGGTTATACGTTATTAACACAATGATTTCCATGTGCATAATGGTCGTTTTGTATTATCCGATTTTCCCGATTTTTGTACATGTCTCTCGAAAGAATCGGGAGAAAGATAAAGAGACTACAGTATTCCCAATAATCAATCATTTCCATAGCACCGTCTGGTTTTGTTATATATTTCAAACCACTCTTTTTGCGTATCAGTCCTCTATATACATTTATTTGAATCAACACACGTTGGTGATATTGGTGTATGCTACTGCGAAAAATATTTATGACGTGTTTTTTGGTGTGCATCATTTGATCCTTGTATTATTGGCTCTTCAAAGATTCGTTCTTTTTTTCCTGCCACAATTCAAAGTTGACTTTTCACCAAAAACAACATACCGTATTTTATTTTTTCTATATTTCTTTGGTTATCTCAAGTTTGCAGTTTTGTTAGGATTTGCTGTGATTTTTAACAATTCTCAAGTTTGGAATATTTATAAGAATCAAGTTTTGGTAAGTAAGGTCTAACTTTTCACGTGGACAGCGAGAAAAATTGAGCACAAATAAATGAAATTTGATTCAAATTTTAAGTTCGTGGATGTTTTAATGCACGTACTCGTCTTTGCGTCAGCGTTGCTGTATCTTCCAATGATGATAAGCCTTCGAAAAAACGCTCACCTGAGATCAGTGATAAAAAACAGGCCGGACCGTTATATTCTCTGTCAAACACTGTTGTTGATGACTCTCGAAATAGTATGTTTTCTGTGCACAGTGATTCATTTTGCCAACAAATCTAATACGTTTTCAGGGAAGTCTTCTCATATATTCCCTTCCACTGATAGCTCAACCCCTGGATCACCGTCTGGAATACGTAAGTAAACACGCATGGAAAATTAACTACAATGACAATGAGTTTCAGATAAAAGTAGACAATGTCAATCCTGTCAATTTTTTTTCAACTCCTCTGATAATCGAACTTTCTTATTTGTTTTGTAATCAACGAAACTATGATACGATGAGAAGTGTTTTCACGAAGAAACATTTTATTCGTTTTATTTGTTGCTCTAAAACGCCTCAAGTGCGACCAATGGCATACAGAGAGACTAATCAGGAGAACACAGTGTGATCGACCTATTAATTGCATTTTTTCTATGTGGCTATTTGAACGGCTGACTTTTTGAATAAAATTATAAATGCTTGATTATTTTTGATTTTTTCCAATTCAGTCGAGATTATTCTACATATATTCTGTACAAGGCAAACTTAGCCACCCGCGGTGGGGATACGTAAGGTAAAATTTCGAAATTTTCAAAATTGATTTAAAAAAAAGGTACGGGTGAAGCAATACAATTTTGGAAATACATCGAAACAAATTTTCAGTGAGGAGTACACGAGGAATTTCTTCTTATCCCATCCCTTCTTCATATTCCATTCCATTTCCGCTCTACTCGTTCTGTCTTCTCACCAGCGGAGAAGAACACATCAAGGAAGGAAATGACGAGGACCCAGAAAGCGACCCGCGGAGCGGAAACGAGGAAATGGAATCGAGAAACGCAGTCGGTTAGAGAAGAAGGCGAGAAAAAATAAGAAAAGAAGAGACACAGAGAAAAAGGGAAACACTGCCAGCCGTATGTGTTTGTGTGGACGGAACATTTTACTGTTGGGAAGTGGAATTCCGTATCGATTTTCCTTTGTTTTCCTGTAGGTTTTCTTCTTTACCTTTTTTGGTAATTTTTGTTCTTTGTTTTTTCTTGAAACAAAAATCCTTTTTCAGATGAAACTAATGGCTGAAAAAACGAAAATATCGAAAATGAAAAAGTCGAAATACGTGCTGTATTTCGAGAGGGATGGCGAAACTGGACGTTGCAGGATGTGTCCGTCCCAATTGCCATGGACAAAAACGGGCGGTACGAACTGTTTGAGACTGCATTTGGCGACGAAGCATCCTGAGGCAATGAGACAGGTATGGACTTAGGAAATCCGGATAGACAGACATATAGACAGATACAATCGCTCTGATTCTACTGTAGAATTTCTATATAAAAAGTGTTATAAAATTTTGGTGATTCTCGGAATTTTTATGGGGTTTTTCTTGTCTTTTCAAAGATACTGTAGATGTATTCTGAAATTGTCTATGAAGCCAAAAGCCTTCAGAAATTCGAAGGCCGAAACTTTTTTTCAGTTCACTCTGGATCAAGAAAAACCCAAAACTCTCCAAGAATCCCTCAACGAATCTCATGGCTTCTTATCGATGACCAACATCACAGTGAAGACGGAAAGTCCATCGGAATGGGAGCTCCAAAACTCTGTAGACTTCGGAATTCCAAATTCCGCAATTCCCCAGACTGCTCAAGTATATTTAATTTCTGAAGAAGATCGAATGATTATGGAGACAATCTGTGGAGACCGATGGCCGCTTCAGAATGTGGAAGGAGAGTGGTTTAGGAGGATGTTGAGACAGTTGAAGCCGGGATTTGAGTGAGTTTTTTTTTGAAAGGAAATGTGGACATCTGGATATACAGATTGTTAGAAAAATCAGCTTCATGGCATTTCGAAGGATGACATTTTGCAAGTGTGACATTTCGAAAGGGCGATATTTCACAAGTCCAACGTTTTGTTTTTGAAACGTCGCACTGTCGAAATGTCATACTTGCCTTTCGAAATGTCGCGTGGAGCCGAAAAAGCGGAAAATAAAGCCAAAAACCGAAAAACCAAAAAATGAATCGAATGCTCGCTGCTATTTTTTGAGTTTTGAAAAAACTAACTTTTTAACAAAAACTCTCAAAGTTTGAATCTGAAAATCTGAATTTTAAACCTGAAAATCTGAGCTTCTGAAATTAATATTCTGAACCTCCAAGATTCCAGGTACCTGACATTCTAAGATTCTAAAATTCTAAGAATTTAAAGATTCTTAGATTTTGAGATTCTGAGAATCTGAGATTCTGAGAATCTGAGATTCTGAGAATATGAGATTCTGAGAATCTGAGATTCTGAGAATCTGAGATTCTGAGAATATGAGATTCTGAGAATCTGAGATTCTGAGAATCTGAGATTCTGAGAATATGAGATTCTGAGAATCTGAGATTCTGAGAATCTGAGATTCTGAGAATATGAGATTCTGAGAATCTGAGATTCTGAGAATCTGAGATTCTGAGAATATGAGATTCTGAGAATCTGAGATTCTGAGAATCTGAGATTCTGAGAATCTGAGATTCTGAGAGTTTGAAGATTTGAGATCCTGAGTATCCGAAGTTCTAATATTATTAGATTTTTAGATTTTGAAATTCAAAAATTCCCAATTTCCATTTCCAGACTAAAATCCAGTCAACACTACATCGACTACATCCTTCCTACTTTCAAACAAGATTTTGAATCCAAAATTCGATTGAATTTGAAATTCGCGCCCAAACTTTCTCTAGTCTTCGACTACGGTAGCGCTGGAATGGGCGGTCCGGATTGTGTCTCCGTGATGGGACACTGGATGAATTCTGAATCCATGGAGTCTCAAAAAGCTCTACTCGATTTCAAGATCATCAAAAATCCTGGAGAAATCGGCCCGAATTATTTGAATTCTTTAATTTCAAAATATGAAATTTCTGCGAATTCCCAAATTATTGGAATGATCAATGAAGGTGGAGCGATATCTGAGGAAATTCCAAACTTGCCAAATTTCGAAGGAATTTTGGATAAGGTATGAAAAAAGTGGTCGGAGCCTAATAAATTCTTATTTTCAGATTGCCCGGATACTGTACTCCAATCACTACCATCTTCTGGAGAAACAAAAATCGATTCTTCTAGAGTTCCGGCACCTTCTGAATCTTCACGGCGTCAGATTCTCAAACATCGAATTCCCAGAATCCGAACTGTCTTCTGAATCCCTCCAACGTCAAGGATTTCTATCATGGGGAGACCACTGGGGAGTACTGTACTTTTTGTTGGAAACGCAGATTCCAGAAGTGCTCACTTCGTTTTATAGATCGCAAGGGAACATGAAGTAGGTCCTCAAAAATGTCAAATTTTCATGATTTTTGTTTGCAGATTCCCGGAAATGACTCCTGATGAGAAGGCCATTTCAGAATACATCTACAGTATTCTCAAGGAAATAAAATCCGCGCGAAATTCAATTCGACAGAGAGAATATCCAACGGCTTCAGTGGTGATACCAACGTTGAGAGTGTTGCTTCATAAATTGGAAGGAATGGTGTATCCGCAAAATGTGTAAGTTGAAATTTTACGAAAAAAAGGGTCACTGGAGGATAAAATTTCAAAAAAATTTTTCGAATATTTTTTGAAAAATCTCAAAACCCGAAGGTCAGATTTTTTGCTCTAGAATTTCAGAATTCAAAGAAAATTTAAAATCTCAGAATCCAAGGTCTCAAATTCTTTTAGTTCTAGAGTAAATGCATCTGAAAATCTGTTAAAATCGGAATCTCAAAATCCGAAAACCATAAGAATTTTAGAATTGAAAAAAGTTCAGAATCTTCATTTTCAGCCTCCAAACCACCTCCACCATCAAAATTCAAGTAATCGCCGATCTCCAAAACGCTTCAAATCTCTGCCAAAACAACATGACCCTAAAAACTGCCACATTTTTGGACCCCCGATTCCGGAATCGCTATTTCTTTGAGTCTCACAAGGTTTCACTTTCAATTTTTTTTGATAATTTCAAAGTTTTTCATTTTCCAGGACTATTTCCTGAACACATTCCGCGAATTTGCTGAAACTATGATGCCGTCTGAAAATAAAAATTTCGATGAAAAACTGGATGTCAAGCCTGGAAATTTATCATCGTTCGACTTGTTTTTGCAAGATCAGGGATCTTCAGAACAAGTAAAACCAAGCGGTGGAAACTTGGAAAAGGTAAGATTATGATTGACCCAGTTTTGACCTACTTTTTTGAAGGTTGACCTACTTTATTGAGAATTGACTCACTTTTTCGAAGTTTGACCTACTTTAATGAACTTTGACCTACTTTTCCCTAGTTTAACCTACTTTACCCTAGTTTGACCTACTTTTTCCTAGTTTGACCTACTTTTTCAGTTACGTGACCTACTTCCTTTAATTTGACCGAATTTTTTCCAGGAAATCGACGAGTATCTTCGTGACGACCCCAACTCTCAGGCGGACCCCTCTGATTTTTGGATTTTCAATCAAGAAAAATTCCCGATCCTGAAATCTCTGGCAACTCAATACTTGGCTATCCCAGCTTCCGCTAGCTCAGGAACCCGGAAAATTTACGAGGACGGGAAGAAGATTTATCCAAATTCGGAGCAAGAAGGAATAATGGAGAGCTTTGCATTTTGTTGTACGAATTTGGATATCTACGGGTGTTATTAGTGATTTTTTTGTGCTAAAATGAAAGAAACTCTGCTCAATCCGAACAGTATTTGAAACAGGTGCTAATTTGAAATTCGTATGAGGAAAACTTGTCATTTCCCGTTAATGGTTGGTCGTTGGTAGGTGGTCGTTAACCTTTGCCGGTGGGCAATTAGCATTTACCGATTGCCCTTTGCCAGTTTTGAAAAAATTGCCTTTCTTTGAATGACTAGTTTCTGACCACAAATGAGATACTGCGAAAAAAGGATTCATTTAAGAAAAAAGTTATCATAAATCAAAATAACAAAATTCATTGAGGGCAGTTGCGGCCAATTGAAAAGTCGTCTTCGCGACATTCCATGACACGTTGACGCATGGACCATTCGCCTGGACCCAATGGTAGGTTCCCACGCCAACGTAGACCAAGTCGCCAGTCTTTTGAAAGATCTTTTGGTATGAGATACCATTATTGATCAAGTCCTTCTCACTTGGCCAGTACGGTGTTGCGTAGGGCCACACTTTCTTCTTGCACATAAGTTCTTCCATTTTCGATGCATAGGCCATTGGAACCATGATCCATACGCAATCGCCGGGACCCATATTCCAGTTGATGGATGCGACAACTTGATTTTCCTGATCCGTGTTCTTCGACGTAGACTTGAACGCCGTTCATTCCACCAATGACTTTCTCGCAATGGGCAAACAGTCGGTGTCGGGGTTTTAGCATGTCCTAGATCTTGCCAATCATCTGCAAAAAAATTGACATTTCGATTTTATTTGACTCTGATTATTTTTGATCGAAAATAAATTCTGAATTTCGTCCAACCTAGATGGCCTAGAAAATTTTGAAATCACCGCGCGCTGGCCTAGAAAAATCCGAGTTCGGCAATCTCATTTCCCCCCTATTTTCGTTGTTTTTCTTGTTTCTCGTCAAATTTGTTAGAATAAAATACTTTCAATATGAAAATATGTTTGAAATTTTGCAGAAAAACAAGAAAATTCAAAGAAATTTGACAAAAATCAAGAAAAAAACAGCAAAAATGGGGGAAAAATGTGAAAGCCGAACTCGGATTTTCTAGGCCATATATTTTTAAAAGAATCTAAGAATCTACCGTACCCCCCCCCCCCCCCTACCGTTATCCTATTCACAAACCTCTCTAACATCTCCTTCTCGAATATTATCCCTGAACTTGTCACTGGCGTCGTTCAGATATTTCAGATACGGTGACAAGACCGCCATATAATATTTTGTCCGTATTTTTTGTGGAAGCAAGAAATTATTCGCCATGGTCTTTATGAACCACTCCATTTTCCACGTGATGCTTCCAGATTTCGATTTCTTGAGCTAAAAATAAGAAATTTGAATATTTGAAACAGCAACACTTGAGGTAGTGGGGAGACTAAAAAATGTATAAAATTACATAAATTTATCTACTTCATATTTTATATAAATTGCAAAATTTTATATCTAAATTTTGTATCAAACTAATGTTCCCCCACCTCTCTAAACGGCCCCAAAACTCACATTCTTTTTTGAATCCAAAAAAAATAGAAAATATAACATTTATAGAAAATCAATAAGAGAAAAACGGCTGCATTCACATTGCTGCCTAAAAGACGAATGAATAAACAGAACGGCTGTGGGTGCCCTGACCAAAAAAGTGGGCGGAGCTACGGGGTCATGTCATACATTGCGTGAGTGTTTTATGAGGTGTTAGACAAGCAGAGGAATAAATTTGTCTGCAGTCTTCCCAGGAACAGAGAACACAAAGGACAATAATGCAACAGGAGTAGTGATACACGGTCTTTATTAGTTGTTAAAAGTTGGTTCCAGGGAAAAAGAGGTAAAAAATGAATGAGTACAGCTGACTTGAAAACCGAAAAAATGAATGGAAATGAGAGATGTTTATTGAAAAAACTTCATTCTGTAACAAAAAATTTATGAAGTACTGCTTGTATTCCTTAACGAGTCAATAACATCAATCTGTGGCCTTGGAGCTTCATAGACTTTTTTCGTGTTCCCAAAACACCAACAACATATATACCGTAATCCAACTTTGTGGTGCAACAAATAAGAAAATTGTACACCGAAGGGTGTCACTACAGCTGTAGTAGTTGCAAACGCTAACTCAATTTTGGAAGTTTTGATTTCCGGAAAATCTGACAAATACACAATAAGGACATTTCCAATTAGAAGGAAGGAGTTGGTGAAGAATGTAATGAAAATTTGATACGTAATGATACGATTTAACTTTTCTTCTGGCTGTTTTCTGAACAATCTGGAAATTTCCATAAGCATTGAAACAATTAGAATGGAATAGAAAACGAAGTGTCCTGTCTGAAATTTTTTTAAAATTTAAATGAACAATCGATATTCGACTCACCACAAGTTGTTGTACCACTGAATATTTCAATTTTTCTGCTATTTTTGGAACAGACAAACCAATAATTGACCGAATAATAAAAAGTGAAACGCACACTTTTTTAATCGATATACTTTCAGGCGATATAAATTTTTGCGCTGCCAGAAATAGCAAAGACAAATAGGTAAACTCGACCATGGCATTTCGCACAACCACCACTATTAAAACCAATTTGACCCCCCAGTCAGGATTTATGATTGTTGGATCAAGAGCATAGATCAACTCAAAAATAAAATGAATTTGAGCAAGCCATGAGAGAACGTAGAAGAATTGAAAGAATCGATAATATTTCCATTGTTTTTCGATTTCCCGATTTTTCCTGTATTGTAGTAAATAACCGGGAAATGTTAAGAGATTGATGTAGAATAACGAAGACCCCAGTCGAAAGAAAAGATCGGCAATAGTGAATAGAGCACTTTTGAGCTCCGGATTCATATTTTTCAGTAATATTTGAGACTGGCACACTGAGGGGAAGTGGTTTGGGAGGTTGAAGAGGAATAGCGGGACAGGTGATAATTGTTTGATTTCCGAGTATTCTAAAAAGCAATTAACGGCTGAAAAAAACATTATATGGGGAAGTCACGAATTGTGGCCTAAAATCGCACAGAACCCTAGGCATAACAGCTCTGACACCGCCCACTTTTTGGGCCATCAGATAAGTTTTCAAGATACGGCACTGAGCTCAGTCTCCCAGGAGCTCATCATGAGCCGATTACATGTCAGAGCTCATTTTGGGTTCAGCCAGAGCCCAAAAACGCTACACGGCCTCTTGAGGCACTAACGAATTTTCAGGATTTCAGAGGACCTTTCGAGCGTTTTCACTATAATATACGAAATCAGCGCAAAATTTTGCATCAAAAACTTTAAACCAAAAGTTTTTGTCCCGGAGGCATTACTTAAACTTTTTGTGAGCCCACTTTTCATAAGGTGCCTAGTGAGAAACTATAAATAATTTTGAAAACCCGGGTTTCTGAAAAATGTTACCATACATTCCAGATAGCCGAATAGTACCACTGACAACGTAAAGTTTCAGAACTTTCAGCAAAATCTGAAATTTCCTCTGAGAAAATTTCGGCTCCGCGACGTTTCGCCAGTGTGACGGTTCGAAAGTGTGACGTTTCGCAAGTGTGACGTTTCGAAAGTGTGACGTTTGGCAAGTGTGACATTTCGAAAGTGCGATATTTCACAATTGCAACGTTTTTCTTCTGAAAAGTCACACTTGCGAAACGTCACACTTTCGAAACGTCATACTTGCGAAACGTCGCGGAGCCAAAATTTCTGATCAGTTTACCTTTCCATTAAGACAAAAAAAATACACTTTTCCCATACAAACTTCTAGATTTGTGTGTACTTTATTCATTCGTAAGTTCACCTGTCCCACCCTCCAGCCAAACCTTTCTTCGGAATGTCCTCTTGTTTACTCAATAATGAATCGCTCCTCCTCCTATAAACCTCTGAATTTCAGCGATTATTTCTATCTCCAAACAGTTCTATATTCATATATTGTCTTCGTATTCATGACATGCTATATACTTTTAATTGCAATGTTCCCTTATTATGTAATTATTCACAGGCTCTGTCGAAAAGTTAGCAGTGAGCATCAATACATTCTAGACTATTATTTTTATCGATTGATTTTAATCGTCGACGCTTTGATCGTTGTCAATTTAATTATTGATAATATAACCGCTGCTTTACTCAAATATGGAATATTTCCAAAATTTCATAGTGTATTGAATATGATTTTAGATGTCTACAGACACATTTTCTATACTTATTCTCATGTTAATAGTTTGATTATTTTCCTATTATCCGTTCAAAAAATCTTGCCCTTTAAAATGTTATTATCAAGAAATCAAATTCGTTGGATTTTGTTGTTCTTGTATTTTTTATTCTATTTGAAAATTGTAGTTTGGTTTTTAGTGGATTTTGAATTGAGATACAAAATTTTAGCGGTAAGTTTTTGAAATTTCAAGTTTCGCGAGCTAAATAAGATCAGCAGGTTACTACGTTTCAAACTCAAGAAATGTGTAGTATCGACTTTTTTGAAAGCTTTTTTTTCAGATAGAATTCATTTGCTTTACCATTAACTGTGCCATTTCTGCTATTTTATGTTCTATTAATTTTTTATGTACTGAAAAATCAAAATTCCAACTATTCTTAACTTTACAAACACTTTTAACTCTCCTATTTGAAACTGTAAGTTTTTTGGTTATTCTGCCAGAAATTAAAAAAAGCAATTTCAGTGGAACAATGTGCAAATCTACTTTCTTTATAAGAAAATCGACGGGTTGCCTTCTTATGTGAGTTTTGGATTCGAAACTTTTCTCAAAAATTTAAAATGTTAGGGCTCATACCGTATGATCTATTTTGATACTTCGGATATGTTATTCACGCCAGTTATTATTAAAATGTCATTTTTATTGTGTAATTTTCAAAAATTGGAAAACATAACAAGGAAAAAGTATTGGGTTACTGTACTCAAGTTAGCCGTGGTTGGATTTTTTCATAAAAACTCGCAAGTTCAGAATGGAAGAGATAATGAAGTACAAGTTTGAGTATTAATTTATTCTCTTTTTTCTCTGCGCCTCCACATCTCTCATTCCCAGATAGGTTTTGTTTTGTTTTGTCTGCTTCTCTTTGACCTTGAATCTCTCTCCTTTCCCTCTAAAAATATTTTATTCCACATGTTTTTAACCATTCAAATTTGACGGCGTATGAAGCTGTCTCTATCTTTTGATTTTCTTCAAATTATACAATGGTCCCCGTCGGATTGGAGGCCTCTTAATATTATTTTTCTGAAGTTACTTGTGTTATAAACGTCTTTTTGACCTTTATTTAGTGTTAGCTCGTAAGCCTGAATTCCCGAAGTTATTTAACTTTGGGAAGACCTTAGTTCTTATGGTGTAGCGGCACCATTCTTGGGATTCATAACACTTGTTTAAGTTACCAACATTTATTTACTTGAAAAGAGCTGGTCAAGCGAGTGACCGAAAAAGAGCCAAAAAAGAGCCCCCGAATGCTCTGATAAGCATGTATTTATAGGCATGCTTATCAGTTCACCCCTGGCTACGTAGTACTACCATGACATCCCCCACCCTTTGAGACGCACGTCCCGGGCGTAAGATGAGCAATAATAAAAAGAAAATCACAAAATTAGGGTTTGAAGAACTTCGTGTTGCGTGTTGGTTCTGCGTTCTTCGGTGTGGTGTGCTGACGTAATGCTCTGAGTTGCTGGTACTGTCTTTGCTCGATCCCGTTCCGTTTTATCTCCATTTCCATCCATTTGGACTTCTTTGTCAGGATCTTACTCACACCTTTCTTGTTGCTTTCGAAGTTGTCGTTGTTGTCACAGGTGTCGAAGGTGTCACAGTTGTTGTTGTCGTTGATGCTGCTTGTTTTCCTTCGCAATTTCTGTCGGTTGCCATTGCGATTGTCAATTCCACTGCGATTGGTCGTTGTCATTGCCATTGTCATTGTCATTTCCATTGCCATTGCCATTGCCATTGCCATTTGTCATTGCGATTGCGATTGACATTGCCATTGCCATTAGCATTCCATTCAGTTACGGTTCTTGACCGTTTTCATGCAATTTTGGTTCAAATCATTCACATATTCTACTCCCGATTTCTCTCTTTTTTTCTTGAGTTCTTATCGCGGTTGCTTTTGTCGTTTGTCTGACTATCTTTTGTGTAGTCTGTTTTATTGTTGCAGCTGACTGAAGAATCAGTTTGGATTTTTTTTTTCAAACTCTTCTTCTCAAATATCCAAAAAATGATTTGATGGGTTTTGCAATTGGCTAATGAACCGAGTTTCTGAGATTTTCATCTCCTTCTCGTAGTTCTCTGATTGATTGTTTCATGTGTTCACCTTCTCTAATAGCTCTCAGTACTTCGAGATGCCTGTTAGACAGTTCATAATTTTCCCACTGGAATTTTTCATATCCCTCATCATGATATCGTAATTCCTCATTTCGTGAATGATGCGCAGGTGAATTATAGGATCATGTTGAAACACCGTTTTGTCGTTGCGCCTCTTGATGTTCCATTTTCTTAATGGGGGTTTGAGGGCTGGAAATTATCATTTCTGTTTTTTTTTGTGATAAATGCCTTCACACG
This sequence comes from Caenorhabditis zanzibari, assembly GCA_963966625.1. NCBI lineage: Eukaryota > Metazoa > Nematoda > Chromadorea > Rhabditida > Rhabditidae > Caenorhabditis > Caenorhabditis zanzibari. The sequence continues at coordinate 16,400,556 of OZ016472.1, read as the reverse complement.
TTGTTATCAGTGTGAGTTTTCGACTTCTATTTTTTTCGAAATGCCTGATAAGGCGAGATCCGTGTTTCTCGTGCTGGTCAGTGCCTGTCCATTTCTTATCTCTATTTGCTGAATTTGTTTGTATCAGCAAACTGAAATGATCACGTGAACTTTGTAGTTCTGAATTGATGAATTTCCTAGAAAAGTTTTGCAGATTTGTCCACAAACTATGTTGCTATTCATCTGGAGTTTGGTCTTTTTATGGCTTCTTACGGTACCGTAACTTTCAATTGACTGATTGTCAGTTTGCAAATCATGTTCCTTCTGCTACCGAGTGGAAAATGAACACCGTCTTTCAACCGTGGTGTCTCTATTTCTAAACTTCAAAGCCTAAACATAGTTTCAGTCGTTTCACGTCTTCTTTGAAAAATACACAATTACTGGAATTACTAACTCTTGGAGACATTTTGAAATTGTTTGGCGCCCCAATTTCAAAATTCTCTTCTCTCATGACGTCAATGCCAAAAATCTCGGCATGACTATCACCCGATGACTTTCTTATCACGGGCTCCGTGGAGGCGCCGTGTTGTCCTCGACTGCTTGCGTCATCGGTTAACTCTTACCCCCTATAGTTCCGTGTTTCTCTCCTCTGCTCCTCGCAGGATCTCTCAGATCAGGTTAGAACATATAGGTTGACCTAGAACATATCCGTTTACTTTGGTCAGTGGGCTGCTCTAGAAAAGAAAGCTGATGGCTATGAACCACCTTGAGTCTTAATCCCTTTCCATGGAACGGATTCTCTAATTGCTCGTAAAGAAGCTTTCTCCCCCTTTGCACAGTTATCGGCCATTAATCTTCACTGCTACATTTCTGGGATTGTCATCGCAATCTTCCTTTAATTTACTGAGGACGTTTTTACAATAATACGCAATGGCGGATTTCAAGCAGTCTTACATTTCTCATTTAAAGATCAACAAGGATCAAAAAGATAAAATAAAGAAGTACGGTGGCCACCTCGTGAGTGACTGAAAAAGTTTTAAATGCAGATTTCGATTTGCCTTCTGGCTCTTTTCTGTTTGTTTTGTACTGAATCTTTAAATTAAAATACTGCTTTTTTCTGTGTTTTGACCCTGAACCACTCTCTTGACATCCTGTGTCTCGAGTTCCGTGAAAGAAATCTACTTTCACGAGGAGTGGAACCTCCATGTTATAAACGTCTTTTTGACCTTTATTTAGTGTTAGCTCGTAAGCCTGAATTCCCGAAGTTATTTAACTTTGGGAAGACCTTAGTTCTTATGGTGTAGCGGCACCATTCTTGGGATTCATAACACTTGTTTAAGTTACCAACATTTATTTACTTGAAAAGAGCTGGTCAAGCGAGTGACCGAAAAAGAGCCAAAAAAGAACCCCCGAATGCTCTGATAAGCATGTATTTATAGGCATGCTTATCAGTTCACCCCTGGCTACGTAGTACTACCATGACACTTGACCAACCAAGAATACTGGACTCAATACGGAGAAGCGAGATGTCAATGGAGCAAGATGCGTATGGAAAATGTTATATACAAAGTCCGGCATTCCAGTCAGAAAATTTGGATAATTGATGGATGAGGTGAGCAGCAAAACGACGAGGGTCAAAATTGTTTGGAAAAGGAAGAACCTAGGTACCACATATTTCAATTTTCTAGATTCCAACGTAAATTTGTGTATTTTTTAGAAATTTATGGACTTCAAACTCTACCACACTGAATGAAGGATTAATGTTGGTGTACTTGTCCGAAATGTGGTATACAAAGATGCTTTGAGAGATGATCCCAATAAAATCAAGACCTGAACAAATTGGACCATCAAAAAGGCTACGTGTTAGCGATAATAACGAAGTTCTTCAATCTTCAGGATTTCCACTGAATAATGTGATTACGCCCATTCTTGCTTTTGGGGTTAATGATGAGTATTGTTTGATAGTTTCATTTCACTTTTTTAAATAAAAAATATGTTTATTGTTTTTCTGCACCATTCAATTACTCTTGCGCCGTACTCTTGCAGCGAACCGGCCGGAGGCCGGTGACGCTAGTTGGACCATCAAAAAATGATGTTATAATGGACAAGCCTTCTAACAGTTTCGACTCCAATAGCTCCGATGGAAGCAACAAGAAGCCTAAAGCATGAAAAACAATTTCTCCCATCTTGAACGTGATTTGTTTTTCTTCTTTTCTCGCGTTTCTTTCATCTTCTAAATCATTAAAATTGGAATAAAACCTTCATTCACAAAAGTTACAAATTATAAAGTATTTTCACTAGTGCTCTTCGGAGCTTCAATAACAGCAACCGGCTGCACCGAAGCCGTATAAACAGCATTTTCCGTGTTCACACAACAACAAAGAAACAGATACCGTAATCCAACTTTAAGATCACCGACTTTAAAATTGCCGCACAACAAATAAGACACTTGAATACCAAATGTTATAGCCGCTGTGTTAGTGTTGACAAACGAGGTATATATCAATTCAGGTGTCACTTCCGAAAAATCCGACAAGTAGACGAGGAGCACGTTTAGAATGAGGAAGAAGGATTTGATAAAGAATGTGGCGAAAACTTGATAGCAAATGATTTTTTCCATTTTATCCTCGAAGGATTTTTTGAAAAATGTGTAAGTTTGAAGTAACACGGAAAGGATTAGAATGACGTAATTGATGAGATTCGATGTCTGAAAACATAATGATGCCAGTGAAGGGGGATCTGTGGCGTTTTGCAACTGTGACATCAGAATGATTAGATTTTTCAAAAGCGAAACGACACAGTTCCAAACGACCTGTTGGATAGCGTCACGTTGCACAGAAAGTATACCTACCAAAATAATTCGGTTCCAAACGAGAAGAGATTCCTTGTAATTTACAGTTGAACAGGAGTCGCAAATCGTGTTTAACTGCATTACGATTAAAAATGTAACACAGTATATGGCCAATTGTAAGATTACCAAGAAATAATACACTCTTTTGACGTTAAAACTAAAAGTTGCGTAATTTTTCGCTGACAGAAATAACAGCATAAGATATACAAAATCCATCGGGCCGTACTGTACAATATCAATAAGTGTAACCAACGCAAGCCCTTCTTCGTCACTTTTGATATAGTTATAAATTATAAAAATTACCGAATTAATTTGAGCAAGCCAAGAAAGAACATAAAAATAAGTGAAAACTTTGTGAAATTTGAATTTTCGTCTGGTTTCACGACTCGTTTTGTAACAAGATAAATAGGGAAGGTACAAAACAAAGTTGACGATGAAAATAGCTGAATAAAGAGAGTTCACAAGGTTTGGGATAGATGAAGGGATTTCCTTTAGATTCATTTTTGAGGGGATTGGGAAAGTGAATGTCTTGGAGTACCAAAGGAAAAAGCTGAAAATTGACAGGTGATTTTTGAGATTTCTTAGCTTGCTGAAAAGTCTATGTACTCGATTTCTGATATTGGGAAATCGGGGGTTTCAAAAGCAGGGGAAAAATGGACAGAAAACCAATTATCAGGAATATTATAAGTTTCAGGCGTCGTTTCAGGCATCCTATAGTTTCAGGTGTCGCTCGGGCGAAATTAAAGGTGCACAGTGCCGAGGTTTCTCCATGTGCTACCGTCTCAAATGTGACAAAAATTCAGGACATGGGCAAGTTTAAAGGCGCATGGGGAAATTCGATCTGTGCATCTTTAAAGAAAATGGGTAAAAATTTTTATAGCTATAAAGTATGTTAAAAAAATGACGCTGGTTCCGGATACCAAAGCAAAAGTTTCGAAAAAATAGTAAAACTTCAAAATTGCGCTACAAAAGTAGCAAAGGTGTCTGCAGTGACCGTCTGGTTTTTTCTCGTGTTTTAAGCGGTTTTTCGAAATTTCGGAGCTGTTTGCAAACGTTTTTTGTCGTAATATAAGAAGGACCGAATTTGAAAATTATTTTCATTTAAGGAAAAATCTCTAAAAAGACATAGAAAATAATTTTCAAATTCGTTTCTTCTTATATTTAGTATTAGCGTTCATTTTTACATATATTAAAGCATTAAAAATGTTTTTCTCGGGCATCTGAAATCTCGAATGTTCGAAAGTTCAAACTAAAAATCTAGAAATTTCAACTCTCAAAGTTTACACACAGATTGACGTACTTCATTTCACCTGTTGATCAACACAAGGTTTTTCTGATTTTCTTAACATTTTTGCAAACTTCAGACCTTCCAATCTCCCTATGACCACCTCTAATATTACAATTGATCAAATAAATCTCGATGACATTTGGTCTCTCCTCGGATGGCGGGACTACCTTCTTATTCTTATACTTTTTAATGCTCTCATCATAATGCAAATTGTTTCATTTTTTAAAGTCGCTTTAATCCCATTCTACATCCATATTTATCGACTTAATCGGGAGCAGGAAAAAAATTCACAAGTTTACCCGATAATCAATTTTTTCTACAAACTTGTGTGCTTCACTTTAGCGATCTGGATCCTTCAGTTCTTCGTTGAGATTTTCTGCTTATCTATATACCCCACTATCATATCCTTCGTCGTTCAAATTTACACTTTACTTGTATTGGTAGCCGAGATTATTGCATTTGTTCTGGATTCAGCTCATGTGTTATTGTTGGTATTGGCGATGCAAAGATTCGCGATTTACTTTTCAATTGGGCCAAGAAAGCTGGTAGAGCTGAAAGGGAGAAAGATAGCAATTTTGATGTATGGGTTGCTTACGATAGTGGTTATTCCAAGGGTAGCTGTGGGAGCGATTTTGATAGTTTATGTAAAAGTGGAGCCGTTTACGGTACTTGTGAGTATCAAGTTTCGGGGGCTAAAAGCGCCTGGAACGTTTTTCAGTACGAATACATAATTTTCTACATTATCATCACCATCGCCACTATTTTATACATTCCTATCATCAATAGTATCCGAAAACAATCTCATCTTACTTCGATTTCTAGTCGCCAACCACACAAATATATTTTGTACCAAACTTTGCTCACCTTCGGGCTCAAAAGTGTAAGTGAACTGCTCCAGAAAACTGCAGGCAAAAAGTTTCAGGCTTGCTTTCTCTATGCTTACTTGATTTTCTCACTGAAAAATATCCAATTTTTCAGCTGGACAAAGGTACGTTTTACCCATTTTTTCAGATATTTTTTTCGTTTTTTAGGGTCAAGAAATTCAATATTTCCGTCGATTCGCTCTCGCTTCTACTATCCTAGTTATCCCGGTTTCTTATATAATGTGTCGGAAGCAGAATTTGGATGCTTTCAAAAAGTGTTTGAAGTTCAAAAATTTGAAGAAAATCGTGTTGTTTTGTGGGATGAAAACAGCTACAGTATCCCCGGAACCGACAATAATGATGACGAATTTGAATCGCTCGAGGACCACCAAGTTGTCATGATGAAACTTTTTGAATAAAAATTTTCAAACTTTAATAATTGTTGTTTACGATTTCAAGTGTAATCAAAATTTTTTATGAACTGTTTTTGAGGTGTCCCAAAAGAAGACTATGCATTTCCCCAGGAACCTTTTTTTCACTGAAAATGCGCCAACTGCACCAAAAATACGTCAACTGCTCCAAAAATGCTACAATGCACCGAAGATGCGTCAACTGCGCTAAGAAGACTTAAACCATCCAAAAATGTGTCAAGTCCACCATACTCTTCCATTTTACCGAAACCACGTAATGACACCAAAAACACGCCGACTGCTTCAAAAATGTGCCAAGGCACCAGAAATGCGTCAACTCTCCAAAAATGCGCTAATGCACCAGAAATGCGTTTACTCTCCATAAATGCGCTAAGGCACCAGAAACGCGCCAACTGCGTCAAATTTGCGCCAACTCACCGGAAAAACGTCAAAGAACAAACAAAACTTCAAAAATGCTTTCAAACAACAAACAAGGTCACTTATCAAAAAGATCACTTCCTTGTCATTTCCCCGAATTTCCAAAAACTTCCGTGTTTCCTCAATTCACTTATCACTGTTATCTCTACCTATAAAAAGGCCTCCATCACCTTCAGAATCTTCTGATTTTATCTCAAAATGAAGACCCTTCTCCTTTTATTCGCATTGCTATCTGTCACCTTTGCCCAATTAGGTCTTTTAGTTCCGGCTGGAGAAAAAGATTTTACTCTGCCGATTCATGCTTCCGACCCGAAAGCGTTCACAAGAAAGTTGTCCAACGGAGAGACGCAGACATGGAATTTGAGCGGACCAAATAAGGGGACCTGGGTCGATGCGGTGAGTTGAAATTGTGCAGGAAGTGGGAAAATAGGTCAATTTTAGGCCGGTCTATCTTAAACTAGGTCAAACTAGAAAAAAGTAGGTCAAACTAGGAAAAAGTAGGTCAAACAAGAAAAAAAAAATAGGTCAATCTAACTGAAAGTAGGTCAACCTAGCTAAAAGTAGATCAAGCTAAGAAAAAGTAGGTCAAACTAAGAAAATTAGGTCAAGCTAGCTTCAACTGGGTCACTCTAGCTTTAAAGTTGTTGTTGACGGCTTTTAGCTATAAATTTAAATTCAGAAGAGCGAGAGCTTTGAAATGAGTATGATCATGACCTAGTTTAGACAAATTTTAAAATTCATGCCTTGTGCGCCTTTGAACTTGGGCTACTGTAGGCATATTGGATGTCATTTTGCAGTTTTTTTAACACCAATTCGTATCATAATATTTTCAACCTTCCAAATCTCATTTCCCGTGTTTCAGAAAGGCAAAAAGATTTCATCGTCCCACTTTGAATTCATCGCCCCAGACACGCTGAAAATCAAGAAGGTCACCAAGGGAGACGCTGGATTCTACGACTACATCTCCAAACACGAGCCAGTGAAGTTTGATCTTCCACCAGGAGTCCATGTTGATCCAGGAATGCCATCTGGTTTTGAGCTTACTGTTAATTGATTTTGAAAAATTTTGGATTTTTGGATTTTGATTAATAATAATAATAAAGAATTGAATCCTAAACTCAAGTTATATCAGGAATTACTTTAGTTTTATTATAAGAACAATTATGTAAAATAAAGGCAGACGTTTCGCAGGTGTGACGTTTCGAAAGTGTTACATTTCGAAAGCAGAACCTTCAAACCATTCTGCGGAAAAACCTTTTTGAAATGCTAGCTTTCGAAACGTCACACTTTCGAAACGTCTGCTTTTCAAAAGTTCCAAAAAAATCACATATTAGAACTATGGCCGGATCTTGGATTCTGAATGACACTGACCACCGACATGGTCTGATTTTTCATGGAGATCCCTCTGGAAAACAGTGATTGGACTGTTTTTCGATACTGAGAAGACATCGAAAAACAGATGGAAAAATGAGTGAGCGCCATAACAACATAGATCATATTGAGGAGTTGGATGATGCTTGTGGCGACGCTCCTGGAAAAAAAACTTGAAATATTTTTAGGGTACCGTATCTCACTGAATTTTGGTCCACATTCAATGAGAAGTATACTGTTATAATCAGCTTGTCAAGAGCTTCAAAATGAGTATAATCATGGCTACGTTTCAAAAAACTTTTTTCTCTCAAAAATTTGGGTCCCGCAACGAAAACCAACTCACTTTTCATCATAAGCACTTGCCGCTGCTTCCACCCAAAAACATATACCAATCGGAAACTCGATAGCGAAAAATGACACGGTCATGTAGATTACCAGACGAGTGGTGAGTTCTTTTCTGAAATTTTGAAATTTTATAAAAATTTTGAGTTTTTTTGTGTTTAGATCTTTAAAATGAATATGAACCTCAATTGTTCTGATTTTGGGTCTCACCTCGAAAACTTTTTATCTAAGCTCAGTAATACTTATATTTTTGAAACCAGCAAACTAAGAGCTTCAAAATGAGTATAATCATGACTAGGTTTCAAAAAAATTCAATTTCCAGTTTTTTATTCGCCAGTGTGACATTTCGAAAATATGACGTTTCGCAGGTGCGACGTTTCGAGAACAAAACGTTGCAGTTGTGAAATATCGCATTTTCGAAATGTCACGGAACCCTTTTTGTGGCCTAGAATTCCAACTAACCTTTTTCCAACACTCCCCTCCTTTTTCGCCTTCTCCCTTGCAATCCTCGCCTTCCTCAATTCTCGAATCAACATTATGGTCAATGTCGGAAAAAGTATACATGGCAAAAACTTTGCCAAGGCCCCCACAACCAATAAGTTGATTTTCCTGAACAATCCGTTTGCAGCTTTATAAAAATCGCGTTCCTGATACGATACATTTGGCACAAAAAAGCCCGGAGGAGAGCAACTGAAATTTCCAGAATTTTTGTACTGAAAACTTTTCGTTTTTACCTGGTCGGCGGAGTCCAGAATGTTCCATTTTCATGGATTTCGAATCGAAGGTAATAAAAAATGGATAAAAATGAACTGACTCCCACAACAGCTAGATTGACTTTCCAGCCGAAGCTGGGACGGGAAATGTAGGTGAAACTGAAAATATTTTTTTGGAATCTTCAAGTTGGTCCAAAACTCCAAAAAGTATTACCTCTGATTCATAGAATTCCTAACGGCTACTGTACGTACACCCGCCAACATCAGGCCAAGCCACGTGGAACATCTTCTGAAGTCGTCACGAAGGGTGTAAAGGAGCCAGTTGATATTGGTTTCGAATAGGGATTCTGGTGGGGTACTGTAAGAAACTTGATAATTTTTGAAGGAGTTTTTGCGAAGTATTGAAATTCGAAAAATTAAAAGTTACTGCGAATTTTTGATTCAAAAAATTTTGAACTTTCAAGGTTCTAAAGATTTGAAATTTTGAGATTGCATACTGTATCATAAAATTCAGATTTTCTGAAAGTCTGGAACTCCGAGATTCTGAAATTCTGAAATTCTAAACTCCTGATGACTACTGTCTTTGAAAATTTTCAGTTTCTGAGCGTCTAGGATTCTAAGATTTCGAATTTTTGAGATTCTGCGGTACCCAGATTCTGAAATTTTGAAGTGAAGAAATTTTGAAGGTTAGATTCTTAGATTCTTGAATTCTGAGATTTTGAGATTCTGGGAAACTCTGATTTTCTAAGATTCTGAGATTCTCAGATTCTGAGATACTGAGAGTCTGATATTCTGAGTTTCTGAAGTTCCAAGAAATTAGGATTCTGGTATTCTAAGGTTCTAAGATTTTCAGTTTCTGAGATTCTTAGATTTTGATATTTTGAAATTCTAATGAATACTGTATCCTAAAGTTTGGAGTTCCTGAAAATTTGGTATCTGAGATTTTGAGCTACTCAGGTTGTTAGATTCCTAGATTCTTAGATTCTGATTTCCCGAGATTCTCAGATTTTTCAACATCCAGATCCTACTTTCCTTATACTACTACTTCCCCAATACTCACCACTCTCCACTCCCCACCACCCAAATCCTTATCCTCTTTTTTATCGCTATTATCGGAAAAACCATATCCGCCAGAGCAATCCCCAAAAGAATCGAATTCATAGAAGACGTTCTCATCTGACGACGCGAGAGTATGAAGACGTGAAACATGTTCACCAGAAGATCAATCGTAGCAAAAACGTATTCATATGCACCGACTACCGTAACCAGGTTACTGTAATTTTTGAAAGTATGGAAAAAATGGAAGGCTGATTTATGTACATACCTGAAAAATAGTTGTAGATCGGAAGGACTGGACATTTTTCGAATGAGTAATAAATCAGAAAAACTGATCAACCCTGGGACTGACTTTGAAGAATGAGAAAAACAGAAAATTTTCTTGCGAATTTTGCTTTCGAAAACAAGAAAAAAGCAAAAGCAAATTTTGACATCAAAAAACATCGGGTTCAATTCTTTCGTTTGATGGGTATCAACGTCATCATGATTTTTGCGGATGAGCGGGATTCAGAAGTCAGAAGACGTTGAAATTCAGAAGACAGACATCAGAGTCAGAGATGACAGCGAAAAAATATATATAAAATACAATTTTTTTGCAAAAAATTTTCAAAATTTCAGAATCCGGCTACATTGTTGTACTTCAGAAGTATATATTCCTTCAGACTCTTCAAATCTAGTTTATTTGGAATTTCGATTTTTGCTGTCCATTTTTTCGAAAAAAAATTTTTAATAAAAATTTTTTTATTAAAAAAAATTAAGTTTACATGGAATGCTCGCGAAGTGTTACCCTTGGATTTGGATGAAAGTGGTATCATTCGAAAGAGCACAAAAAGTTATGACAAACGTGAAGAACATTTTTTTTTTGTTCTGCACCCCCTCTCCAGAAATATGAGAAAAACAAAAAATCGCGCCAAACCCGAGTGCGGCATCTTTGAGCGTTTGCCATTCCGTGGAAACTGAACCAATTTTTACAAACTAAAACGCGTTTTGAAGAGAATTTAATGGAGTTTCAACAATATGTAAGATTTTATTTGTAAATAATGGGAACATTATTTTTTATTGAAAAGAATGAAAAAGTTGACCCCCAACAAACTATCTAAAAAAATTTTGAACCGTGGAAACTTGATGAGAGTACTTTTTTATGAAAATTCATGCTAGAATTACTATAGAAAACTTACTTTCATTCTGGTCCGCCCCCGGGTGGTAGTTTCCTAGCGACTCAAAAAACGGTTTTTTGGAGGCAAGTGCAGAAAAAGGCGTAAAACTCATTTTTTTATTATTGATTAGTTATTTTATTGTTTTATAAAAATGTTAACAATTATATTTCCTATCGATTGACTATAAAAACTTATGTTTTGAACAACTTTGACAAAAGTTATAAACGCTAGAAGAATATAGTACGAATTCCAGTAGTGACCCAAAAATCGAAAAAATGAAAATGACGCTAGAAAATCAATCTTTTTTGTATTTTGTAGGAAATTTGAAAACAAATTAAATTGTCAACTGCAACTTTTCTCTTACTCTTCAGCCAGGCCCGGAAAAAACGAAATTTATTACAAAATGAGCCATAAACACAAAACTCAATTTTTCAAAAAGCTTTTTGTCATTAATTCTTTGCATTCTTTGCTCCAAAAATTACCGTGATTTGTGACGTTTTTTTTTTATATTTTGAATCATATGTTTTGGTGTCACATTTCTGAATTTTGCTCTTCTGATTTCTGAAAACTTTTTTTTTCTCACATGAGTCAGTTTTTTTCGCAGAATCTCATTTTCGCTGAAAATTAGTCATCAAGATTTTTAAACCAATGGATTCGAGGGATCTTTTATTCAAATCATCAAGAATCACAGCTAATCTGAAAGAATCCCAGCAATTTGAATTCTTGGGAAATTGATATGCTCTAAATAAAATCTTATCACAAGCACTTGATTATGATCCTCGAATCGAAAAAACCACATTTTTGCGCACGGTCGGATTCGGGCGTCCTGTAGAAAAGTTCAGTTTCAGCATCGGAATCTTCGAAATTAATTCCAAGAAATTTCATATTGAAGGAATTTCTGAAAGAAATGATTTCAGTTTTTCCATTGTGAGGACCCTCGATTTGGGTCTTATTGGTTTATGAACACGCAATGCACACCTTAACCGCGTCGCAAGTGTACAGTGCTCTGGGAAGATTGGGGTTCCCACGGTCCTCCCCTTCTCAACATTCTATAATCTATTTAGACAGTCCAGGGGTCCCTAATGACCGTGGGAATCCGAATCTTCCCAGAGTACTGTCGCTCCGACACGCCCACTCCGTTTTCCCGCCAAAACCCATAATAAGGGCCAGCTATCTTCTAGTCATTCATTCTGGTCTCGAGTGTAGCATTCCGCTGGTGAGAGGCCTCGGCAAAACGATTGGTTTTCCTGGGTCACCACTATATTCGCGTTTCTAAGGCACCTTCTGAATGGAGCCTCTATTGCTTTGATTTTCTTTGAAATTCGTGTTTCTATTTCAACTTCGCCATCAACGTCTGCTGGGCAAGAGGATCGCGTAGAAGAATTTTCTACTCTCACATTAAAAAAGTAAATATTATTCTCATTTTTCAAACATTTTCTGTGATTCCATATTGCAGATCCCACTCGTCGAGAAGAAAGCTGCCGCTAGCTCCACGAAAACTGACATCCAATCCAACGTGCCACTGGAAGAGGTGGTAGAAGGATTTTTGATGAAGCAGAGTGGAGATATTTTTCTGAAAAAAAAAGAGAAAAAATTTATCAAAGTTTCCGTCATCCTTCAGGACTTTTACTTCCAGGTACACTTTTCACGTGTTTCCTTTTTTAAAGGAGGATTCCGGGCAAAAAATTTTATTGCTTTAAAAAAAAATGCCTCCACCCGCTTCAAATAGGCCCCTAAAACCCGTAGGTGTCTCCGGTAGCCGTGGCCGAACTTCGCCGAAGTGGCGCGCGCGTTTTAGAGCGCTCATTGGCTGACTCCGCCCACTTCAACGCGTTTTCTGCATTGCGCGCGCCACTTCAGCCAAGTTCGGCCACGGCCACTGGAGACACCTCCGGGTTTTGGGGGCTTATTTGAAGCGGGTGGAGGCATTTTTGAGCGTTTTCGTTTTGATATTCGGAATCAGCGCAAAAATCTGCATCTTTCAAAGCAATAAAAATTTTTGCCCGGAAACCTCTTTTAATTTTGCTCCTAGTGGCCTAGAATAAGAATCCTAGGCCACCAAATTTCCCCAAATCAAATGATAAACTTTCCAGCTTGTCTACGAGCTGTTCCTTCGCTTCCTCGATTCGCCAGATTTCCAAGCGTCCATCGGAAAGAAGTACATCGATCAGCGGTTCGTTCATACGACTACAGGATGTCTATACAAAAGATCAAAATATTGACAGTTTTTGGAGACATCAAAGTCGATCGGGCCGAGTCTTCCAGAAGACGCAACAGTCGTCCCGGGAGATGATTGACAGATATTTGATTGACATATAGAATAGGAATGTTTGCACAAGGATTTCGAGGATGACGGCTCAATCATATTTCAAAGGGACGCCTTCTGAGATTGAGATTATGACGCGATTGGATTGGAATACCTGTCACTTGACGAACAGATAGTCTCCAGCTGCGCTCGTAAAACCGTCGCAAAGATGAAAGGACAGTTGACACGAGACAGTGGGCGTGGCCACTGTACCCAGCAGCGCATCGTTGGATTCACAAGAACTCCAGAAGACACATTGCTAGTCGGCATTTGCATTGTGCATCGGTCTGAGCCTGTTAAGAGCGGACTCTGCATTTCACTTTTGGTTGCATGTTCTATTCTCATAGTCTGAGTGTCATGTTGTAAAACGTTCTGTATATTCATGTTCTTTCCCGCCACACCAGTTCAATTAGACTGCCCGGCTCCACGAAAACTGACATCCAATCAGAGTTTCCATCATCCTTCAGGACTTTTACTTCCAGGTACACTTTTCACGTGTTTCCTTTTTCAAATCATATTTTACAGTATACCATCAATGACGTCTCGACCAAGCCATACGACTACAGGATGTCTATACAGAAGATCAAAAGATTGACAGTCGTTTTTTAAATAAACTTACTCGCGTAAATACCGTCTTGTTGTTTTTGTCTGGATATTTAGGAAAACGGAAATTTTGGAGGTTGGCGGTTGACGGTTAGCGGTTGGCAGTTAGCGGTCGGCGTTCGGCGTTCGGCGGTTGACGGTTTGCGGTTGACGGTTCATGGTTGACGGTTAACGGTTGACGGTTGACGGTTGACGGTTAACGGTTGACGGTTAACGGTTGACGGTTGACGGTTAGCGGTTGACGGTTGGCGGTTAACGGTTGGCGGTTAACGGTTGAAGGTTGGCGGTTAACGGTTGGCGGTTGACGGTTGACGGTTGGCGGTTGGCGGTTAACGGTTGACGGTAGGCGGTTGACGGTTAACGGTTGGCGGTTAACGGTTGACGGTTGGCGGTTAACGGTTGAAGGTTGGCGGTTGGCGGTTGACGGTTAGCTGTTGACGGTTGGCGGCTAGCGGTTAGCGGTTGGCGGTTGACGGTTGGCGGTTAACGGTTGACGGTTGACGGTTGGCGGTTGGCGGTTGGCGGTTGGCGGTTGGCGGTTAACGGTTAGCGGTCGGCGGTTGACGGTTGGCGGTTAACGGTTAGCGGTCGGCGGTTAGCGGTCGGCGGTTGACGGTTGGCGGCTAGCGGTGGACGGTTGACGGCTAGCGGTTAGCGGTTGACGGTTGGCGGCTAGCGGTAAACGGTTGAAGGTTGGCGGTTAACGGTTGGCGGTTGACGGTTGACGGTTGGCGGTTGGCGGTTAACGGTTGACGGTAGGCGGTTGACGGTTAACGGTTGGCGGTTAACGGTTGACGGTTGGCGGTTAACGGTTGAAGGTTGGCGGTTGGCGGTTGACGGTTAGCTGTTGACGGTTGGCGGCTAGCGGTTAGCGGTTGGCGGTTGACGGTTGGCGGCTAGCGGTTAGCGGTTGGCGGTTGACGGTTGACAGTTAACGGTTGACGGTTGACGGTTGACAGTTAACGGTTGACGGTTGACCGTTAGCGGTCGGCGGTTGACGGTTGGCGGCTAGCGGTTGACGGTTAACGGTTGACGGTTGACGGTTTGTTAACGGTTGACGGTTGACGGTTAACGGTTGACGGTTGACGGTTGACGATTGACGGTTGACGGTTGACAGTTAACGGTTGACGGTTGACGGTTGACGGTTGACGGTGACAGTTGGCGGTTGACGGTTGACGGTTGGCGGTTGGCGGTTGGCGGTTGGCGGTTGGCGGTTGGCGGTTGGCGGTTGGCGGTTGGCGGTTGGCGGTTGGCGGTTGGCGGTTGGCGGTTGGCGGTTGGCGGTTAGCAGATGGCGGTTGGCGGTTAGCGGTTGACGGTTGACGGTTGACGGTTGGCGGTTCGCGGTTGGCGGTTGGCGGTTGGCGGTTGGCGGTTGGCGGTTGACGGTTGACGGTTGGCGGATGACGGTTAGCGGTTGACGGTCAGCGGTTGACTGTGAGCGGTTGACGGTTCACGGTTGACGGTTGACAGTTGGCGGTTAGCGGTTAGCGGTTGGCGGTTGGCGGTTAGCAGATGGCGGTTGGCGGTTAGCGGTTGACGGTTGACGGTTGGCGGTTGGCGGTTGACGGTTAGCGGTTGACGGTTGACGGTTGGCGGTTGACGGTTAGCGGTTGACGGTCAGCGGTTGACTGTGAGCGGTTGACGGTTGACGGTTGACGGTTGACGGTTGACAGTTGGCGGTTAGCGGTTAGCGGTTGGCGGTGGGCGGTTTGCGGTTAGCGGTTGACGGTTGACCGTCAACCGCCAACCGCTAACCGAATCCACGAACAAGTCCAGTTTCGGCATCGGAATCTTCGAAATTAATTCCGAGAAATTTCTTATTAGAATCCAGAAAGAATTTCTGGAAAAAAAATTTCAGAATTTCAGAATCTCAGAGTTCTCACCTTTCTTAGAAACTCAACATCGCTGAACAAAAGTGTTTGAAAATGAACAATACATATCGGTAAATGAATCAACTTCTTCATAGGTACAGTAATCACGAATTTAAAAATTCTGAAGCTTTTTGCATTCTTCCATTGCTTCAAATCCATAATTTTATCCATATTCAAATTTTCCATGGATCCAATTTTTCTTGTAATCGTGATTTCTTCGGGATTGATGAATGGTAAAATACCGAGAATCTCCTCAGAATTGAATGCGTGGATATCGAATTCTTCAATTTGAAGCTCTTCTCTTCGATTCTTCTTCTCTTCGATTCTTCATTGACAACTACCGTAATTCCGATTCAAAACTGCACGGTATCCAGGTTACTGTAGGATTCGGAGCCATCAATTCGGTTTTTGTATTTTCGAATAATTCGGAATTATCGATTACCAGCCTGCTTACCGCAGGCTGGATTCGCGGCTTTGCCGCTCAATTCTGCTCAGAAATCTCGCGTTTTTATACGCAACCGATGCCCTCCACTTTGTTACACGTGTGGCGTAGTTGGTTGTGGGCTGCACTGCCACGCGATAGTCGCGGGTTCGATTTTGTGGGGCGTTCAAATTCTTTATCTTTCGGAAAACTAAAGCGGACATCGTGACCAAGAAACGGACAAACCTTCTAGCGGATTATATATACCGTATTTACTCCAATAGACCGGCATGCCGGTTTATTTTTCGTGGTCCTCATTTTGATGCCGGTTTATTAGAGAGTGCCGGTCATTTAGAGGGTGCCGGTCTATTTTTCAAAGAGTCAATTTATAAAAAATTTAACAAAAAAATGTTGCTTTTTCACTGAAAATGAGCATGATAAAGCCTTTTTTGAATAGTTTAAAAAGCAAACACTATTCGAAATGCTGATAAATATTGAAATTGTGTGAAAAACACTGGAAAAAATTCGAATTTCTCAAAAAATAGTACTTTCCAATTTCATTAATTTTTGGGGTGCCGGATTATTGGAGGCTGCCGGTTTATTTTTCAAAATGATCATTTGACTGCCGGTCTATTAGAGGGTGCCGGACATATAGAGGTGCCGGTCTATTAGAGTAAATACGGTAAGTAAGATTTATGGACAACCTGCGAATGGAAAATGTTCAGCGGAAGGGGGAGAAAAACGGGCTTGTAAAAGTTCAATTTCTGGAAAACTCAAATTTTTTGGATAACGTTATGGCGGATTTTAGAGTGTTCTGGAAAAAATCAAAAAGGGAAACTTGTGCGTTTCCAAGTGGAATTTTTCGATTCCAATAACTCTGAATTTCTAAAAAACGTCAAAAATTGTCTCGATCGTTTCAAATGAAAAATTGCCCATTTTTTGTTTAACTGATAAGGATTTCATAATAGTTCCAATAATCTGAAAATTCCATTCCAATCGCGCTCCACTGAGCAAACAAAGCGAGTGAGAAAAAATCGATAAGACGCAGAGAAATTGGAAAAAAATTTGTCATAGTAAATAATCGAATCGTACTTTTTTTCTTATCATTTTTTGCTCAATTTTTAGCGCAAAAATGAATTCTCAAACTACTTCTTTACCCAATATGCCAGAAATTATTTTGGAAAAAATATTGGAAAATTTCGAATTTTTTGAATTGTGAGTATTTAATTGAAAAAATATTTCGTAATCCAAAAATTTGCAGACTCTCCATTCGAAAAGTTTGTCGTTCCCTTCGACAATTTATCAACAACTACAGTAACCTGAATTCAAACTTGAACCGTATCCGGATTACTGTAGATTCGAAATCCATCAAATCAAATTACGAATTTTTGGATGGCACTCCAGAATTGTCCCTAATTTATGTTAGAAATCCAAAGAAATCGTCATCGGTAAAATTTACAAAAAATGGAGACGAAAAAGTGAAAATTTTGGAGAACTCAAATCATGTGGATGTATTTCTAGAAGATTTTAGAATATTCTGGAAGAATCAAAAATCGAAAAAAGTCGAAAAGTTCGCATTGGATTTGAGTGGAAATCCGGCTAAACTTTTGAAAGAGCTCCAAAAAATTTTGAGATTTAATCAAAATTTTGATGTGGAAAATTTCGAAATCGACGGATCAAACTCCACTCAAATTTTCTCCATTTTATCAGTGATAAACACCAAAAATATCACGATTTGGAATAAAAACGATGACAAAGAATATTTGGATTTGGAAGAAATTTCGAATTTGGACCAATGGAAAAATGGAGAAAAATTGGGTATCAATGGATTTTATGTGGATTTGGAAGTCGAAAAATTTTCTCATTTTTCAAGAGTTGATCTCCTTTTTGAAGTTGTGAAATTGGAGCAAGTTTTGGAAATTAAGGAGGTGAGAATTTCAAGATTCTGAAATTCGAAATTTTAAATTTTTAGATGCTCCTGTCCCATCCAAATTTGGAGCACTTTAGAATCGAATTCGAGAGCTTTAAAGACGAACGAAATTTGATTAAAAATTTTGGTCAACCGTTTTTCCCACCCGGGCAAGTCGAAAAATTTGGGAAGAAATGGTTTTTCCGGATTCTGGACAATTCGAAGGTTCTCGAGATTCGATTGCATATTGGAAATAAGAGCCTTGGATTTCAAAAAATCAATAGAGAATATGTACCGAATGGAGGAGTGATCCAGGATTGAATTTTCGATTTTTTAAAACTTTTTTTTTGAATTTTTGAATAAATTTCTTGTTCCAAGACTAATGACCAACTTCAAAAAGTAGATCGGGAATATTCCATTATACCCCCCCCCCCCACCAAGTTAGTCCCCACCACGTTGAAATATGGGATATTCAGAAAGCGGGGGTCTATAATGAAATGGCGTTTGTGGGGGTACATGTTGGAATACAAAAAAGCCCCCCACAGCGGAAATGGGGGGTTATATTGAAGTGCCCTGGGAATCTTTGAGTTTACACCCCCAACTTAATTCATTAGAACCCCCCAACCGCAATGACTGTTATAACCCCCCTCCCCATAGCAAGGGGGGCCTAAAATGAAATGATGGGGGGTCTATATTGAAATGATGGGGGTCTAAAATGAAATGATGGGGGCCTAAAATGAAATGATGGGGGGTCTATATTGAAATGATGGGGTTCTATAATGAAATGACGGGTTCCTATGCTGATAATTAAATGGCGGGGGCCTATGCTGAAATGATGGGGCCTTTATTGAAATAATGGGGTTTTCTGCTAAAATTTCAGACATCTGAAGTAATTAGTGGCTTTTAACCTTTAAAAATATTTTTAACCTTTGGTAAAGAATTGGTGACCTTTTAAATTGGCAAAAAAGTAAAAAAAATACTTAAATAAACGAATAAAAACTCAAAAAATTTAGGATTTAACGAAAAATCAATTTTGAGATTTCGAAAACAAAAAACAAGATAAACAATTTTATAGCCCCCCGCCCATGATAAACAATTTTATGTCCCCCCATCTATGTCTGTTGGTGGGGGTGTCTACACACGTTTATGTTTGGGGGTGCTTATTGAAATTTATAGGGGGGCTTTACTGGAATGTTCCCAGTAGATCAACTCTTGAAAAATGGGAAAATTATTTAACCGCCAAATCCACATAAAATCCATTGATACCCAATTTTTCTCCGCTTGCCATTGCTCCAAATTCGAAATTTCTTCCAAATCCAAATACTCTTTGTCGTCGTTTTTATTCCAAATTGTGATATTTTTGGGGTTCATTACTGATAAAATTCAAAAAATTTGAGTAGAAGTTGATCCATCGATTTCAAAATTTTCCACATGAAAATTTTGATTTCCACCCAAATTTTTTTGGAGTTCTTTCAAAAGTTTAGTCTGATTTCCACTCAAATTCAATTCAAAATTTTCTACTTTTTTTGATTTTTTTTGTTCCGGAATACTTGAAATTTTTTTAGAAATACATCCACATGATTTGAGTTCTCCAAAATTTTCACTTTTTCGTCTCCATTTTTTGTAAATTTTACTAATGACGATTTCTTTGGATTTCGTGTATAAATAATGGATACTTCTGGGGTGCCATCCAAAAATTCGTAGCTTGATTTGATGTACTTCGAATCTACAGTAATCCGAATACCGTTGAAATTTGAATTCAGGTTACTGTAGTTGTTGATAAATCGTCGAAGGGAACGGCAAACGTTTCGAATGGAGAGTCTGCAAATTTTTGGATAGCGGAATGATAAGGGAAAAACGACTCATTTTTTCATCAATTTCTTTGCGTTTCTTCAATTTTCACACTCTATTTTATCAGTTCAATAGAGAGTAATTGCGTTTTCCTATTATGTTAGTTTTTCATTTTCGTCACTATTTCGAATTTCAGTTTTGAAGAAAAACCATGTCCTGTGAAATGGATTATTTGCTGAAAATGCCGGATATTGTGATGAATCAAATTCTGGGGAATTTGGATTTTTTCAACATGTGAGTTTTTTTCAACTGTCAAAACTTAATAGGGGTTGCAGATCTCAAAACCTGTTACGTGACATCTCGAAAGTGTGACGATTGGAAACTGAGACGTTTCGAAAGAAACGATTTCAAACAATTCTGGGGCAAAATACTTTTTAGTACAGTGCAGCACGTGAACTCGTTTCTTTCGACACATCGCAATTGCGAAACGTCACACTTTCAAAATGCCGCGGAGCCACGGTAAAAAAAAACCAAAACCCACGGTAAATTTATTCAAACTACTTCAATTTCCAGTCTCCGCCTCCGAAAAGTTTGTCATGCTCTTCGATTCTTCATTGACAACTACAGTAATCTCGATTCAAAACTGCACGGTATCCAGATCACTGTAGATTTCGAAAGCGTAAACTCCATTTTTCGATTTTCGGATAATTCTGAGTTATATCTTAACTATGGACTAACTAAGTATGGAAAAACTTCAGTGAAATGGAAAAGAAATGGGCGCGACCATCTTCGAATTGGGGAAAACTCGAACTTCTTCGATCGTTTTCTGAAAGATTTTGGAACATTCTGGAAACATCAAAAAGGGACACTTCAGAGGTTAAATGTTCAACTAAACGATCACTATAGTTCTGTCTATTTGGAAGAATTTCAAACGATTCTTGATCAGAAATTCAAGATTCAAGAACTTGAAATCAAGATAATCAATCCTGAGGACATTCTAAAAATTCTACCATTTGTTGATCCAGAAGAAATCATAATTGTGAATAGATTGTACAATCTGGTACCTTTTGAGACGAATGGAATCGAAGATTTGGAGCAATGGAGGAATGCGAAAAGTTTGAAAATTTCGGGATTCGTGATTACTGTACCTATCGAAAAAATCCTTCATTTTCAAGAATGTTTCGTTCGTTTTGATACACTTTCTTTCAGAGATGTTGAGGATTTGAAGAAGGTGAGATTCTTGAATTTCTGAAATTCTAGAAAAAATTTTCCAGGCATTTCTTCTTGATTCAAACCTCGAGTATTTCAAAATCGAATTCGAAAACTCCGATGTTATAACTGAACTTCTTCGTGAATTCGGACAACCTCTTCTTCTTACGGCCAGATTTCGGGCAAATCGAAAAATGTGGTTTTTCAAAACCGACGATACCAATCAAGTATTTGTAATCAGATTGTATTCGAGACATATTGATTTTCAAAGAATGCAAATTTCAATGATTCCGCCGGGAGCTGTTATTTTGGAATGAATTTGAAGCTTTGAATAAATTTTTATAATGTATATCAAAATGGGCGGGGCTTATTTCAAGCAAAAAATGGAGTATCATCTCTGTCCACACGATTGAAAACAATGAAAGCGTCGAATTTCCATAAAATATGAAGATATTCCGAAGAATTTGGAATTCCAAAATACCAAACTTTTCTTCGCAAAGGAACTTGATGAAACGGATCACCGAATTCTTCATCCAGTTGCTCGTCGATGGTCGAATTTTGGAAATTGATTTTGAATTTTTGGAATTTTGAAGAAGGTGTGAGGAGATTCTGAAATAAAGTTTGTTAAAGGAGGATTCCGGGCAAAAATTTGTATTGCTTTAAAAGATGCAGAATTTTGCGCTGATTCCGAATATCACAACGAAAATGCTCAAAAACGCCTCCAACCGCTTCAAACAGGCCCCCAAAACCCGGAAGTGTCTCCGGCCGTGGCCGAACTCAGCCGAAGTGACGCGCGCAATGCAGAAAATGCGTTTGAAGTGGGCGGAGTCAGCCAATAAGCGCTCTCTAACGCGCGCGCACAACGCGTTTGCTGCATTGTGCGCGCGACTTCGGCGGAGTTCGGCCACGGCCACCGGAGACACCTCCGGGTTTTGGGGGCCTGTTTGAAGCGGTTGGAGGCGTTTTTGAGCATTTTCGTTGTGATATTCGGAATCAGCGCAAAATTCTGCATCTTTTAAAGCAATACAAATTTTTGCCCGGAATCCTCCTTTAAATTATTTTTGAAAAATAAAAAAAAAACGAACATTCTTCAAGAATACCACATCCTCCGTCGATATTTTTTTCACAAGAATTTCCAAATTCATCAAATCGAAAAATTCCATTTTCTGAATTTCTGTTGAAATTGGAATCGTTGTACATTTAAATTCCTCCAAACTTCTCCATTGTTCCGTTATCATGATTACTTCAATTCCGAATTCAGATGCTTCTGGATTCTTCAAAATCGCACGATTCGTAGACCGAATTCTGGATCCTGAATACGGATTTCGGATTTCCAAAGTTTTCAGTGATTCAGAATCGAGGTACTTGAGAATTTGCAAGACTTCAGATTCATTCAAAGCTCCACAATTGAATTTCTCCACTTTCAATGGTGTATTCCGAGATTCCAAATATTCCTCCAACGTCTTCAGGAATTCAGAAGTGAAACAATTCAATCCAGTTGTATTTTGAATTGGACCCGGAATCTCGGTTGCCGATTTCTTCAACTGACTCAAAGGAAGAAGTTTGAATTCAAAATCATAACAAAGATTCAATTTGAATTCTTCAATCGACGTCTTCTGATGCATCAAATTGATTTTCAAATCCTTCAAAACTGATGAAATTGGATTTTCAGTTTTCACTGTCTTCATCGTCACGTTTCCCAACCAGGCATCTGAATCCTTTTTGTACATAATTATCTTGTACTCTCCTGAATCTTGATAAATTTCTGCAATGACTCTCAACTTATTTTCCAGATCAATGGCGCATTTCGTGATATTCGGATGAGGCTTGATTCGATCGATGCAGTTTCGTATTCCGGTTGACGTTTTTCGGAGACATTGGCTGGAAGGAATATTAATTTTTGTTGGCGCATTTTTGGTAACTTGACGCAATTTGTGTGTCTTTGGAAGCTCGTCATGCTTGCTTTGGTACCTTGACGTAATTCTGGTGCCTCGGTTCTCGTTAAGCTTTTCCAGAACCTTTACGTATTTTCAGCATACGGACGCGGTTAATTGTCTCAGCGCGCTGTTAGTGCTTTGACGCGGTTCTGGTTCCTTGACGCACTTTTGGATCTTTGGCGCGTTTTCCGTTACACGATAAACTCACATGTCGAAACACTGTAAATTCTCCAGAACCGTTTCCATCAGCACTAGATTTTCGAGAACATCTTCCCAGTTGAGTAATTCGTTTGGCACATTTTCATTGATTTCTGATTCCTCATCTTCAGAAAATTCTTCATCGGAATCGACCATGTCTGATAGCATAATGGTCTCGAATTTGACTTCGAAATCTTCAAAGTTAGGAATTTCAACACTCAATTTCTCCAATTCAGATTTGATTATTGCTTGGTAATTAGAAGAATCCAAAGTCATCTGAAAAAAAAATCGGAAAAAATTACTGTCATTAGTTTTCTCACATTCTTAAGCTCCAAATGTTTGCAATTTTCTCCAATTCGGAAGTATACAGTGCTGGCCATAATTCTATCAAATTTTGGTTTTTTGACCATAACGTTTTTTTGAGAATAGGTAAGTCCGTAAAATTTTGGCGCAACATTTTCAGCCTAATCAGCCACATGTTTGCCAATTTTCATGCGGATATCTGAAAAATGGATAATTTTGTGATCGAAATGGTGATTTGGCCAAAAAGTTGATTTTCAGACATTTTCAGTAGAACATTCATATCTTAACAGAAACAAGGTTTATTGTAGCAATTTATGGTGTAAATAATTCTCAGAGCCTAGTACTTGATTGCGATCCTTTTCCTATCAATAACGGCCTCCGTCTTCTGAAGATTGAGTCGATCAAAGTATCGGTTGCAGACATGGAAAGGTGATTCCATTCCAGTGGCTGTTGGGCGAATTTTTCATCCGTATTTTTAACTTTCCTGGCTTCCAAACGTCAGACGATGTGTTCCCATAGATATTCAAGCGGATTTTAGTTTGGGCATTATCTTGGAGACTCCATAGAGTTGACTCGGAGACTCCTGAACGAACCCTCCAGTAAAGAATAGCTGTAGCTAACTGACTTTTTTCTTAAATTGAGAAAGAATAACAAATGTTTCGGGTCATTTTCTAGTTGAAAATGACTTCCACGACCCATAGCCTTCAGACACGGTATTGCTTGACATTCCAGAATGTCCTTATAGGCAGAGAGATCCATGATTTGAACCGTGGTCGGAAGAACGTCGATTTCTATTGTTGGGGAGCGATGGAATTCGATAGCATCAGAGACCTACTGTTTCACGATCGGTGATTGGTAATAAGCATCATATCTGGTAACCATAGATCTTCGAATCCATTGAATTCCATCGCTCTCCAACAATAGAAATCGACGTTCTTCCGACCACTGTTCAAATCATTGATCTCTCTGTCTATAATGGCATTCTGGAATGGAAAATCGTTGCGCATCTGAAATCTATGGATCGTGAAAGTCTTTTTCGACTAGAAAATAATCCGAAACATTAGTTATTCTTTCTCAATTTAAGAAAAAAGTTCATTAACTACAGTTATTCTCTACTGGAGGATTCGTTCAGGAGTCTCCGAGTCAACTCTATGAAGTCTCCAAGACAATGCCCAAACTAAAATCCGCTTAAATATCTATGGGAACACATCGTCTGACGTTTGGAAGCCAGGAAAGTTAAAAATACGGATGAAAAATTCGCCCAACAGCCACTGGAATGGAATCACTTTTCCATGTCTGCAACCGATACTTTGATCGACTCAATCTTTAGAAGACGGAGGCCGTTATTGATAGGAAAAGGTTCGCAATCAAGTACTAAGCTCTGAGAATTATGTCCACCATAAATTGCTACAATAAACCTTGTTTCTGTTAAGATATGAATGTTCTACTGAAAATATCTGAAAATCAACTTTTTGGCCAAATCACCATTTCGATCACAAAATTATCCATTTTTCAGATATCCGCATGAAAATTGGCAAACATGTGGCTGATTAGGCTGAAAATGTTGCGCCAAAATTTTACGGACGTACCTTTTCTCAAAAAAACGTTATGGTCAAAAAACCAAAATTTGATAGAATTATGGCCAGCACTGTAAATCAAATGCAAATTGATTGTTGGGATTCCAATCGATCAATGGTAAAACAACATTATTGATTTTTCGCGATTCCTCTTGAGAATCTAACTTGACAGTAATGATTGGAGTCTTGAAAAGATCCAAATTTCGAAGAATTCTTATGACTTGTTCGACTTCCGAAACTTGAAATTTCAATGCAAGAACTTCTAGTTTGACTTTCCGAAGTGCCAAGGATTCTTCAATGCACTGGATAATTTGATTTCTTATCATGAATATTTGATCCTTTCTGTATTGGTCTATTGAGTTTTTCAGAACAAAACTGAGAACGGTTATTCTAGTTTTTTGATTGAGCAAAATTAACTTCAAGTCTTCACAAAAGACATTGGCAAAGGAATCTCTTATGTTCCGATCTTGATTTCCGTATTCGATCAGAGCGAATCTTCCAGAAGCTCGGTATTCTATCTGAAAATTCATAAGATTCTTCAGGAAATCAAAATTTAAAAATCCAAATTTCAGATTTTTTGAAATTTTCAAAATTTCTTATAGCGTTTGAAATGGGACGTCCGTCCGTCCGGCGTCCCGCGTATTGTTGCAACTGGACGGTTCTCCAACAACGGACCAACAGTTTTCTAGAAAATTTTAATTTTTTGGTAGATAATCAAATATCTTACTTATATATAATCCGCTAGGATTTCTGTCCGGTCTTGGTCAGGGTGTCCGCTTTAGTTTTGCGAAAGTTAAAGAATTTGGTCGCCCCACAAAATCGAACCCGCGACTACTGCGCGGCAGTGCAGCGCGCTACATACTGCGCCACACGTGAAACAGAAACCGAGTGGCCAGTGGCGTATAAAAACTAAGCAAAATTGAGCGGCGAAGCCGCGAGTCCAGCCTGCGGTAAGCAGGCTGGTCTTACTTATAATCCGCTAGAAAGTCTGTCCGTTTCTTGGTCACGATGTCCGCTTTAGTTTTCCGAAATTTAAAGAATTTTGTCGCGCCACAAAACCGAACCCGCGACTACAGCGTAGCAGTGCAGCCCACAACCAACTGCGCCACACGTGTAACAAAGTCGAAGGTGTCGGTGGCGTATCAAAACGCGAGACTCCTAAGCAAAATTGAGCGGCGAAGCCGCGAATCCAGCCTGCGGTAAGCAGGCTGGTTAGAATATAAAAAATTTGAAAAATTGAAATTTCGTTGAGGCGGGACTCGTCTCCGTCGCTTCAAAGTTGGACGCGGGACATCCCGGGACGTCCCATTTCAAACGCTAATTTCTTATATATCAAAAAAAAAGATTACCGCCTTGAAATCTTCCGGTTCATGTCCAAGAATAAGAGAAATCGAACGATCATCAATCTTCACCAGAATCAAGTTCAAATTGTCCTTTTCTTGTTTTGTCAACCATTGGAGGGCCATTTATGGATCTGGAAAATTGCAAAACTCTTGTGAAAATGAGTGGAAAAATACCAAAAAAAGTGTTTCTATCAATTCTACTTTTTCTATTCTCTCAAACCAACAACCTCCCATATCACCATTAAAAAAACAGTGATGGAAAAAGAGAATTAAAGAAAAATATAAGTTGTTTACAATGTCAATGTTCCGAAACTCAAAATTTTTGGGAGAGCGATTTGAAATAGTTGTCAGAATTTTTAGAAAGAAACAATTTCACGATTCTGAGATTCTGAACTTTTCTTTCCAACATTTTTTCCAAACATTTTAAAATTTCCCTCCCAACATTTTGAATTTCGAAACATTGGCACGGAGAAAGTGTAAACAACTTACACTGTTTCTCTAATTCTCTTTTTCCATCTCACTTTTTTTATGGCGTGATGGATGATATAGGAGGTTGTTTCCTTGTTTTCCACTTTTTTATCAACTAGAAAAAATTTAATTGAATTTACATTCATTCCCGATGTTTCAGAAATGGCCCTCCAATGGTTGACAAAACAAGAAAAAGACAATTTGAACTTGATTTTGGTGAAGATTGATGATCTTCGAAATTTGGATCTTTCCAAGACTCCAATCATTACTGTCAAATTTAATTCTCAAGAGGAATCGCGAAAAATCAATAATGTTGTTTTACCATTGATCAATTGGAATCCCAACAATCAATTTACATTTGATTTATATTTTCGAATTGGAGAAAATCGCAAACACTTGGAGCTTAAGAATGTGAGAAAACTAATGACAGTAATTTTTTCCGATTTTTTTTTAGATGACTTTGGATTCTTCTGATTACCAAGCAATAATGAAAACTGAATTGGAGAAATTGAGTGTTGAAATTCCTAACTTTGAAGATTTCGAAGTCAAATTCGAGACCATTATGCTATCAGACATGGTCGATTCCGATGAAGAATTTTCTGAAGAAGAAGAGGATGAGGAATCAGAAATCAATGAAAATGTGCCAAACGAATTACTCAACTGGGAAGATGTTCTCGAAAATCTAGTGCTGATGGAAACGGTTCTGGAGAATTTACAGTGTTTCGACATGTGAGTTTATCGTGTAACGGAAAACGCGCCAAAGATCCAAAAGTGCGTCAAGGAACCAGAACCGCGTCAAAGCACTAACAGCGCGCTGAGACAATTAACCGCGTCCGTATGCTGAAAATACGTAAAGGTTCTGGAAAAGCTTAACGAGAACCGAGGCACCAGAATTACGTCAAGGTACCAAAGCAAGCATGACGAGCTTCCAAAGACACACAAATTGCGTCAAGTTACCAAAAATGCGCCAACAAAAATTAATATTCCTTCCAGCCAATGTCTCCGAAAAACGTCAACCGGAATACGAAACTGCATCGATCGAATCAAGCCTCATCCGAATATCACGAAATGCGCCATTGATCTGGAAAATAAGTTGAGAGTCATTGCAGAAATTTATCAAGATTCAGGAGAGTACAAGATAATTATGTACAAAAAGGATTCAGATGCCTGGTTGGGAAACGTGACGATGAAGACAGTGAAAACTGAAAATCCAATTTCATCAGTTTTGAAGGATTTGAAAATCAATTTGATGCATCAGAAGACGTCGATTGAAGAATTCAAATTGAATCTTTGTTATGATTTTGAATTCAAACTTCTTCCTTTGAGTCAGTTGAAGAAATCGGCAACCGAGATTCCGGGTCCAATTCAAAATACAACTGGATTGAATTGTTTCACTTCTGAATTCCTGAAGACGTTGGAGGAATATTTGGAATCTCGGAATACACCATTGAAAGTGGCAATAAAAATTAAAGCAATATATTAAAGCAATAAAAAAATTTTGTCGGAATTCTCCTTTGAAAAATTTTTGAAATTTTTTTGACCTACCCAAAAATTTTCAAAAATTTTTGACCTACTGTATTTTTGTCATCATTTCTTTCTCTAATTTTTTATCCATTTTTTGTCATTTCTCTTCCATTTTCTACTTCTACTAATCACTTCCCACAAGATGTCGATTCGACTACTCGGTTTTCCTGATTTATGCCTCGAGAAGATTATACAGAATCTTGAACCCCTTAGTCTGTAAGTTGTTGTTTTCTCCGAATTTTAGATCCTCAGAATAAGAGGCGTAAATTTTCGAAAATTAGAATCTCAGAATATCAAAAACGTCAGATTTTCAATCGTTGAACCCGTCTCTTGGTATTTTAGATTTTTGGTTTTTTGGATTCTTTGCTTCATGAAGATTTTCAGATTTCTGGAAAATTTCAGATCTCAAAACCTGGGATTTTCAAAATCTTACTAGTAAAGTTGAAAGATTTTCCAAGTTTTTTTGAGATGTCAAAATTTACGAAGCCCCAAAACCTTGATAACCCAAAATATCTTCTTTTTTCAGACTCGGCTTGTACACTTTCAACGTAATGAAGCCCATAATCCATTATCACCTTGACAATCTACCGAAAACTCGAAATGTTCGTGGCGTCCCTAAACCAAAGCAAATCTATTGGTTCGAAGTGACGATCATCTACGACGACGATGGATTCAAACTTTTATTGAATTCCGAATTCAGGCAAAAGACAGCCGTCACCTTGACTTTTCACAAGAAAGAAGAATTCGACAATATGGACCCAAACGAGCGACAGTATGTCACAGTATGGAATTTCTTCAGAGATTTCAATGTACCAGTGCATTTCAATCCGTCGGTCAAGCCTCCGCATCTGAAATTTTACAACCGCAAACCGCTGGAGACGCTCACAGTAATGTTTGACTTTTTTGCGATCTTTCCAATGTTTCGCTCCATGGTCAGTTTGTATTTCAATGTGAACAAGGATTTGGAAAGTTACATGTATGTGCTGGATTATCTCGTAGGATTTCGACGACAGCTCAAGAATAGGGTTAGTTTTTTTTTGCACTGAAAATGCGTCAAGGCACCGAAAATGTGTCAATGTACTAAATATGTGTCAAGGGCACGGAAAACGCGCCAAGACACTGAAACCGCGCCATGCCGTCAAAATCCTGCCTTGAAACCCAAATTCCATCGAAACACGAAAAACGCGTCAAGGCACCGAAAATGCGTCAAGACGCCTCATTGGGGCAAAATACGTCACAGCACCAAAAATGCGTCATGACACCAAAGACTGCGCAAAGACACCAAAAATGCGCCATGCCGTCAAAATACCGTCTCGAAACCCAAAATCCATCGAAACACGAAAAATCAGTCAAGGGCACGGAAAACGCGCCTAGGCACCGAAAATGCATCAAGTTATCAAAAATGCGCCATGACACCAGGTTTTCGTCAAAGACACAGAAAATGCGCCATGCCGTCAAAATCACGTCTCGGAGCCCAAAATCCATAGAAACACGGAAAACGCGCCTAGGCACCAAAAATTGCGTCAAGGAACCAAAAATGCGTCATAACCAAAAATGCGCCATGTCACACAAATTGCGTCAAATCGCCAAAAATGCGCCATGACACCAGGTTTGCCTCAAGGGCACGGAAAACGCGTCAAGGAACCGAAAATGCGTCAGCAACTCTTCATGATTACAATCTTTATTTTTTTTTTTCAGTGGCACGTGGTGCGCGTCAAAGGGAAACTTCTGGAGAATAACCCCGGCGCCTACAGTAAGATTCTGAGAGCCGTTCGCCAACCCCATTGGCTGCAACTTCTCTCGGGACCCGGTCCTGGTTTTCAATTCAATGATCCGAGCCGCCTGCTCGCCTCTTGCTACATTGAGATTAGCGACGCTTACTGGCTTCAACGCGAGACGATTAAACAACTTTACAATGTTGAAGTGGTTCGTCTTCGTCGATTGAGATTGGACGAAGTGTATCAGTGTGTATTGCGGTGGAAAGAATCGTGGAATGCTCGCATATTAGAAATTCAAGACATAACGGATCACCCTTTTCGGGGAGGCATCTTCGAAAACATTCAACACGCGTGTAATGTCTGGCCAGTTCCACGCGAGTTGCAATATCAGTTCCGCGATATTCTTGAGTGAGTCAAAAATTTTACGGGCAAAATTTTCTTATTTTAAAATATGCAAAATTTCGCCCAGATTTTGAATATCGTAATGAAAATTCTCAAAAAATTCTCCAGACACCTGAAAAATCGCTTCAAACTGTCCCGTTTTCTGGAGGTGTCTCCGGCGGCCGCGTGGCTTAACTCCTGGAAGTTTCTCTTCCACCAGACTCGGCCACCGTTTTTTTGCGCCGATGTTTTCACTTTTCACAGCTTTTTCGGTTAAATTATTGTTTTTTTTCCCATGAATTTTTGTTGAAATACTCGCATCCCATGTGATTTTCACCGAAAAAGCACAGAAAAGTGAAAAAATCGGCGCAAAAAACTGTTGCCGAGTCTTGTGGAAGAGAAACCTCCAGGAGTTAGGCCACATGGTCGCCGGAGACACCTCCAGAACATGAGCCTGTTTGAAGCGATTTTTTGGTGTTTAGAGAAATTTTTGAGCAGTTTCATTATATTTGGAAGGGCGAAATTTTGCATATTTTAAAAGGAAAAAATTTTGCCCGGAATCCTTTAATTACCGTACTTTGCTCATTCTAAACGCCTATCAATGGATCACGGATTCATTTTGTAAACCTTTTGAACTTAGGCATACTGTACCTCAATGCTCCGCGGCCGCCGCCCTGCACATCAAGGGTGAGCGGCAACAAATTTTCGGCAACGCATTCAACTGTGAATAACTTTTTACAGAAGGATCGGGTAAAAATACAGTCAACAAGAAAAATGTTCCTTATTGAAAAAGCTATCGATCGGTTGAAAAATCGCCAAATTTTATCAAGAATTAACAAAGTAACACCCTGTGTTGCCGAAAAATTGCCGAAAACGTTGCCGAAATTGCCGAAATCGGGAACTTTTCGTCAACACAGGGTGTAACTCTGTTAATTCTTGATGAAATTTGGCGATTTTTTAACCGATCGATATCTTTTTTAATAAGGAACATTCTTTCTGTTGGCTGTATTTTTACCCGATCCTCCTGAAAAAAGTTATTCACACTTGAATGCGTCGCCGAAAATGCGTTGCCGCTCACCCTTGATGTGAAAACAAGCTCATGGAAGCCCAGCGTAGGTTTCAAAAGTACCGGCCGCGCGGCAGCCCTGACTGTAGATTACAGTTTGAATTTTATATCGAGAAGACACACTTTCTCTATTTTCAGCCACTACGAGCACGTACACGACGAGCAGATCGGAACAATTCGATTGTATCATACTGGTGGAGCTGGATTACTGTTTGTCAGTAGACGCACCGTCTACATTCATACCTTTTGGCCATTGGGACCGTTTCCTGTCGCTGATTTGGTGGATCCTGTCTTCCATATAAATTACCCTCCGAAGCTCCTCCCTAATCCATAAATTGAAATTTCGATTGTATTTATTCCTTGTTTATTTTCATTTGTGTACACCTATTTGTTTGTTGAATATGAAATTTCTGTACTTTTATTTTTCATTTACTCTTTAATTTTGAATTTTTTCTTGACGAATTTTCGGTGTCTTGATGCATTTTTGGGCTCCCGACGCACTATTCGTCACTTGGCTTATTATTAATGTTTCGGCACATTTTCGGTGTCCTGGTGCTCAAGCGTGAATGTATCAAAATCAAAATCACTTTATTCATTTTCACCAATACCAATCACATTCCATTGAGAAGAAAAGTTTCGTATTTTGGAATTAAATTTCAAATTTTTCTGTATCTTCATATTTTATGGAAATTCGACGCTTTAATTGTTTTCAATCGTGTTGCTAGAGCTACTACTCCATTTTTTGTTTGAAATAAACCCCGCCCAGCTTTAAGTACAGTTATTATGAAAATTTATTCAAAGCTTCAAATTCATTCCAAAATAACAGCTCCCGGCGGAATCATTGAAATTTGCATTCTTTGAAAATCAATATAGCTCGAATACAATCTGATTACAAATACTTGATTGGTATCGTTGGTTTTGAAAAACCACATCTTTCGATTCGCCCGAAATCTGGCCGTAAGAAGAAGAGGTTGTCCGAATTCACGAACAAGTTCAGTTATAACATCGGAGTTTTCGAATTCGATTTTGAAATACTCGAGGTTTGAATCAAGAAGGAATGCCTGAAAAATTTTCAAATTTTTCTAGAATTTCAGAAATTCAAGAATCTCACCTTCTTCAAATCCTCAACATCTCTGAACGAAAGTGAATCGAAATCAACGAAACATTTTTGAAAATGAAGGAATTTTTCGATAGGTACAGTGATCGCGAATCCCGAAATTTTTAAACTTTTCGCATTCCTCCATTGCTCCAAATCTTCGATTCCGTTCGTCTCAAAAGGTACCAGTTTGTATAATTTATTCTCAATTGAGATTTCTTCTGGATCAACAAATGGTAGAATTTTTAGAATGTCCTCAGGATTGATTATCTTGATTTCAAGTTCTTGAATCTTGAATTTCTGATCAAGAATCGTTTGAAATTGTTCCAAATAGACAGAACTATAGTGATCGTTTAATTGAACATTTAACTTCTGAAGTGTCCCTTTTTGATGTTTCCAGAATGTTCCAAAATCTTTCAGAAAACGATCGAAAAAGTTCATGTTTTTCCAAAGTCGAAGATGGTCGCGCCCGTTTCTTCTCCATTTCATTGAGGTTTTTCCATACACAATTCGTTTATAAGTAAGGGATAACTCCGAATTATTCGAAAATCGAAAAATGGAGTCTACGCTTTCGAAGCCTACAGTAACCTGGATACTGTGCAAATTTGAATCGAGATTACTGTAGTTGTCAATGAAGAATCGAAGAGAATGACAAACTTTTCGGAGGCGGATACTGAAAATTGAACTAGTTTGAATAACGTGATGGTGGACATTTCGAAAGTGTGACGTTTCGAAAGAAAATATTTCAAACCATTTTAAATATCTTACAAAACGACTGCAGTGTATTAAGATCCATTTTTCCCCAGAATGATTTGAAATCGTTTCTTTCGAAACATCGCACTTGCGAAACGTCACTCTTTCCAAATATTTGCTTTCAAAGTGTCACGAAACGGGTTTTGAGATTGACAACCCCTTTTTAAGTTCTGAAAGTTTTAAAAAAACTCACACATTGAAAAAATCCAAATTTCCCAAAATTTGATGCATCACAATATCCGGCATTTTCAGCAAATAATCCATTTCACAGGACATGGTTTTTCTTCAAAGCTGAAATTCGAAATAGCGGTGAAAATCAAAAACTAACGATAATCATAATAGAAAAACGAAATTACTCTCTATTGAACTGATAAAAAAGAGAGTGAAAGTTGAAAAGACGCAAAGAAATTGAAAAAAATTAGTCGTTTTCCCTTATCATTCTGTGTTCGATTTTCTAATGTTTTTTTTTGATGCAAAAATCAAATTCCCAGATTATAATACATTTTAAAATTAATCGTACCCTGAAATATTGATTTTTGTATCAAAAAAATTTGAGTTGTGAGTTTTTTAGTTGAAAAAATTTCGCTATCCAAAAATTTTGGCTCCGCGACGTTTCGAAAACCATTTTCCTGTCGCTGAGTTGGTGGATCCTGTCTTTCTTATAAATTAGCCTCCAAATCTCCTTCCAAATCCATAAATTGAAGTTTCGATTGTATATATTCCTTGTCTATTTTCATTTGTGTACACCTATTTTTTGTTGTTGAATATGAAATTTCTGTATTTTTTTCATGTACTCAATAACTGTGAAACCATTAAAGATTTCAACACTGATAAGAAACCCCCCGAAAGCGGAAGAGTGTTGGGTGAACTGATAACAAAAAAAATTCAATTTGAAAATTTTTAAGTCAAAAAAATTCCAACCCGCAAAAATTTTCCCCATCGCCACAATGATCATTTTCATTCTCTGCTGTCCCATTTTCATATTCATCCTTTTTTGGAAATGGAGAAAAATTGTGAACTTCGAATATTCTCGAGTCCGATTGAATTGGAAATTGGCAATTCTAACAGTCTTTGTTTTCCTGGGAAGCTTATTTGAATGTGCCTCTAATAGGGTTTCCATGACGGGCGGGCGGCAAGCGGGAGCCCGCTACCCGCCCAGGGGGCAAGCCCCCCGCTACACACCCGCTTGCCCCCCGTTGCAGATTTGTGTTTGCACACAATGCGCGCAATTTGACGCCGAATCTGTTTTTCACTGTATTTTCTACAGAAAATCGCATTTTTTCAAAAAACAATACGGTAATCGTCGTAAAATAGTGTACATTATGTGCAAACACAAAATGTGCAACGGGGGGCAAGCGGGTGTTTAGCGGGGGGCGGGCGGGTGCGGGGCCCCCGCATGGAAACCCTAGCCTCTAACTTGGTACCCGGATGGATGTATTGGGGTAATAATAACATGATTATGTCGGTATGTTTTTTTGGGGACTACAAACTACAAAAACTACAAATTCGCAGAACTCAAATGCCCCTTTTTGGGTCAACAATGCTGCTATGATATTGGTAATTCCGTTGCAGTGCCTACCAATTATCTTGGTGTACGTTTTTTTACTAAAAAATATAATACAAACTACAAAATGTTCAGCTACAAAACAATTCGACTCAACTTCGGGTTGGCTGCTCGAAAATACTTTTTCATTGTTTCGATTCCATTTTTGATTCAAACACTCGCAATATCTGCTGCCCTTTTCTTATGGGTGTCTTCGATTCATGAACAGTATCCGCGTTATGGTATTTTTGTGAGTTTTTTTACCAGGTTGAATTTCAATTTTTAAAGTGAAGTATCCATTTTACGTAACTAACCTCAATGGAGCGCAAATGCAACTTTTAAATTTTCAAAAATTCGAAAATTATTTCAGAGCGACGACGATTCGATACTCGGTCTGTTTGCTGCATTCAGCTATTTTGTTGTCTTTTTGATGAGTTGGATTTTTGGATTTGTTTTTTGTAAAGATTGAAATGGAATAAAAACTTTGTCTAGAATTTGATGTCTTGACGCTTTTTCGGCGCCTTGACGAATTTTCCTTGCATTGACGCATTTTCGGAGTCTTGGCGTATTTTTTGTGTCTTGACGCATTTCTGGTGCCTTGACGCATTTCTGGTGCCTTGACGCATTTTTGGTGACATGACTCATTTTCGGCGCCTTGACGCATTTTGGGTCTCGAGACGGGATTTCGACGTCTCGGTTTTTTTCGTGCTTTGACGCATTTCTGGTGCCTTGACGCATTTTTGGTGACTTGACTCATTTTCGGCGCCTTCACGCATTTTGGGTCTCGAGACGGGACTACTCTTGATTTTCAGTGCCTTGGCGCATTTTTTGTGTCTTGACGCACTTTTGGTGCCTTGACGCATGTCCCGTCACTTGACGCATTTTTGGCGTCTGGACGCATTTTCAGCTGTTTAGCGTATCTTCCTAACGCGCTTACCGTGCGTTCACGCATTTCCGGTTTCATGGTCCGTTTTTGGTGCCTTTACGCATTTTTGGTGCTTTGACGCATTTTCAGTGTGTTCTGTCAATTTATCAAACCATTTTATTCATTTTCACCATCACGATTCACTCCTCGTTTTCCTCATAATTACCATCACCACTTTCACTATTTCCATAAGTTGGAGTCCACTCCGGATCACGACATCCGATACTCGGATGCAGTTTCAAACGAAGTAACCAACTTCTTCCACCGTACCACTGTCCCGCATTCGGCCCAGTTTCTTCACACCAAGCCACCGGATTTCGACCGAACATTTCGAGAGAAGGCCAAATATGAGAGCCTCCGGGGCATTTTAGGTTCATTCTGGAATAGGGTACTTGAGGTTACTGTAGTTTTATAGTTGGTAGCTCTACTACCTAACGTTAGTAAAGAATACTGTAGTTTTACCGTTTTCTAGAAAGCTGCAGTAATCCAAACTACCAAAAACTTACGTGCAAGATCCTGGCGGAATAAAAAGTCGATCCGAGGTCGGATGTAATCCCAGACGATACGTAACCTTGGCTTCTTTGAATGTGGCACACGAATTTATATCATTTGGGTCTAATCCTTGACAAGAAGTGTTATAGACGGGTTTACACACTTCGCAGGCTGAAAATGGGACAAAATTTGAGGTCCTGGGCTTATTTTACTTACGAAATTCCACCTTTGGCCTGACTTGAACACATGCATACAGTACTCCTACTAAGGGAATTACAAAGAGTATAAACCGAAAAAGCATTTTTGGCATGAACCCAGAATGCCAGGTCTATTTATACTGGAAAATTGTGCTTCAAACTTTGTACTTTTGGCCAGTTTCCCAGGTAAACATTGATCAAGGGGCCATTTCAAAAAATGTAATTGGGTCGCAAAAGACATACAGAAAATGGTATATCGTCTGGAAAAAGAAGGGTATAAAATTCTGTGAGAAATCCAAGAACTTTACTGAAAAATGATACAAAAAGTCTTGATATTTTTGCTACCCGGATTACTGTACGCATGTGTTACCGTCAAGCCCAAAGTTCAATTTCGTAAGTAAAAGTTTCTTGCCCCGGGCCCGCTTCGGAAAATCATCGAAGTTGGCCGGGCTGCCCACGGACCGAGATTTTTTGCATTCAGCCCGGCTCGGTCCCTTGTAACCCTGGTTTTGATCTCAAATTCGACCATATTTTCAGCCTGCAAAGTATGTCTACCCCTCTATAACACTTCCTGTCAGGGATTAGATCCCAGCGATATAGAATCGTGTGCCACAGCCAAAGAAGCCAAGGTTACCTATCGTCTGGGATTACATCCAACATCTGAACGATTTTTCATTCCACCAGAATCTTGCACGTGAGTTTGGATTACTGTAGCTTTATAGTAAAGTCAAACTACAGTATTCTCTACTATAGTAGAGTTGTAACTATAGAACTACAGTAACCTCGAGTATTACAGAATTGACCTCAAATGTCCTGGAGGCTCTCAACTGTACAACGGATACGACAAACTTGGACGAAATCCAGTTGCTTGGTGTCAGGAAACCGGGCCAAATGCTGGAAAATGGTACACAGCACCGACTCCTTTTCTTCCTATACAATTAGGACCTTGGGTAGATCGATGTCGACACCCTAACTGGAAACCTGATTTTATGAAAGAATGGCCCTCCGGGGATACTGTGGAAAATGAGGGAGATGAATGATTATGAGAAATAAAGTGTTTTTTTTAATGTTTTTTGTTGTTGAAACCCCTTCATAATCAATTTTAAGCCCAAGTTACGAACATCTGAAATTTCGACCAAATTTTCATATGCGTTTCGAAAACTTTCCCGCTCCCCGCTCCTCTAAAAATGAGAAGAAGTACCCCTTTTCATATACGCCCTCGCTGCCTCCCCTCCGGCATGCTTCCGTGGCGCAATAGGCAGCGCGTTCGGCTGTTAACCGAAAGGTTGGTGGTTCGAGCCCACCCGGGAGCGAAATCTTTTTTTTAATGCCTTTTAGGGTAGTTTTCGATGGGAAAATCGAATTTTTATAGCTTTTTGTGTTAAAACGAGATCTTTGGGTTATTTTTTGATATTTTCTTCTTGTTTCTTCTCTCTCCTTTCCCTCTTTTCTCACAACGTTGTGCAATACTTCGCCAGTGTGTCAGGTGTACACATCATGGTCTTTTCCCGTCTATTTCTCTCTTTCCATTTAGGCTCCGCCCACTTGTGGTTTCTGTTCTGGAAAATAGGGAAGGAGTATAAAAGAGTGACCTTAAATTTCAGAGAGGTTGAAATTTTTTCTTTTTTTTTCTAGTTTATTTTTGAATTTAATTTTTTTCAAGGCTCCTTTTTCCCTATTTTCAAGACCCCTATTTTCAGTCAAAATGTCGGATAAAACTACTGAAACTACTACAAACACAAATGAGATGAAATTAGCTCATCAGCCAGCTAATATCGTTGGTGGACGACGTATTGGTGTGAATCAAAAGGACCATAAAAATAATTCTGGAAATTTTAACAATCAAGATGCATTGAGAGAGGTTCTGGATAGTGGTCTGCCGGCTAAGGTGAGACTCAATTTTCTGTATTTTGGTAGGAGAAAAAATATTTTTTTGAAAAACGGTGAAATTTTTGAGTTTTGAACGTTTTTGGAGCCACTAAACGAAGTTTCCCTATTTCAAACTTTCTAAAATTCAAACTCCCGCCATTCCAGATGGACCGCGCCTACCCTACAGAAGCCGTGAAAAAGATACACGAGAAGCCATCACCTGCAGTCCAGCCACCACATGTGAGCCGTGGCACAAGTGGAGGTGCTCAACGTTTCATTCCAAGGAAACAGAATAATTGAAATTATTTTGGTAATTATTTATGTGTAATATATTTTGAATATGATCTTCCAAAATGAAGCGGTAAACATTTTCCAATTTCGGAACTATGAACACATGCAAATTCATTCAATCAATAGTCCAAATCAATAGAATCCCAATCAACGTAATCGTCCACAAGTGGTTTCCGACAAGCAAGTGAGTCCTCGAATTTGAAAGTCGCAGCGTATCTTTGAAGCCACTGATCACCGGCAAACCATTTTCCAGCATCATCTCCGGCTGTTCGAACATCCTCCGGACACCAGATCCCTTTTCGAGAATATGGATTCTCATACTCGAAGATGAGACCCTTGTCGCATCGGAATTTCATGCTGAAATCTGACATTGACGGATCAATGGTCACGATTAAGGCTGCCCGCAGCCGGCCGGGGAATTCTCGTCAGGGTACTTTTGACCATGGAAACCTACGGCGACCTACGGCAATCTACCCACGGCCCGGGACGCGGCCTGGTAAAGGTACATCTGAAACCTACGGTGGCCATTGGGCCCTGAGCTTTTTTGATACAAAGAGCTAGTTAACGGCCATATTTAACCACGGCCCGAGCCGCGGCAGTCCGTGGCCTGCCACGGCAGCTTTGTTCACTACTTACGTGCACACTGGTCTCTCAATAAACGGAAGGGTTGTCAAGTTGTACACTACTTGAGAGTACTGTGCCTGAACACATGAAGAAGGATCGTCTGGGTTGAGCCCAGTGCAGGATTGATTGTACGCCGGGCGACAGAATTTGCAGGGAAACTGTGGCAATCCCTCGTCCTCCTTAGCCGGCTCCACTTTCGGATAATAAGCCTCCGCGCGACATGCAAGGCTCTCTCCGGTATCCTTATTGACTTCTATAGAAGATATCGGCTGGAAGAATAAATTCCAAACTCCTCCATAATAGTACGGATCAGTTTCCATGCACCAGAGTTCGTCCATTGTTGAGAATGGAGCGTACCACACGCCGGCTTTCGATCCGCCCGGGCAACGGATGCGGGCCCTGGAATAGGGATACTATAGTTCTAAACTTGGTATACTGTACTTACGCGCAAATTGGAGACGGCATAAAATCCAACGTCTTCACCTCATACTCCACGTTAGCCTCGATTTCCGTGGCACAAGAGTTCAAATCGTTTCCCTTCAAACCTTGACACGTTTGGTTGTAAATTGGTTTGCAAAATTTACATGCTGGAAAATTGGATTACTGTAGCTTTTTGGTATTAATCCTTACGAAAGGGTTTGGGCCTATCTGTACCGCATCCTTCTAGAGGGACGGCGAATAGGAAAAGTGTGAAGATTTTTAGAATCATGGTAAATTGAGAATTTCAGTCTAGACAGATTGGTTTATATAAGAAGTATTAGGGGTCAAAGAACCAAGAAAATGTTGACTTTTCTCATGGACAGGACAATGGATAAGAATTTAATGTTGAAGATGTGAAATTTCAACAGAGTTCAAAACACGGAGAAAAATCTAAAAGGAAACTGAAACCTTCTGAAACTTTGGTTATAGATTAAATCGACTCCAAAAAATCGAATCTGCAATAAAAATCGGCTTAATGTTCACGTAACTTGAAATATGAGCCTTCAAAGATACAGCCATCAGAGCTATAGTGTAACAAAAAGTTTTTTTTTTTCAGAAAAAAATCGGAAAATCGAAAAAAAGTTTGCTCGAAAATGCCGATTTTTGTCAAAATCTCTTATTTTTCTACAATTTTTGTCCATTTTTTTTTCGATTTTTCAACTATTCTTTTCCGATTGTCCAAAAAAAATTTTGGAAAATTTTCCGTCGAGAAATTTTTCCGAAAAAAATCCGCGATATTTTTCGTCGGACAAATTTTCCGAGCAAAATCGGAACAATGAAAAAAAACGATAACTCGTTTTTCCACTTCCGACCAAGCCTGCTTAATATCTTTTGAAATTTTGAGATCTCGGCTGTTCTCGGCAACTTTTGGGCGAGATTTGGTCGTCTTCTGAGCGGACCTTGGGCGGATGTCGCCTTATTTTTTTACTAAAGCCGCCTAAGATCAGCTCAAAAGACGCCCAACCTTCGCCAAACTTTCGCCTAACCTTCGCCGTTTGTATCATCGGCAGTAGGGGTTCCCTTCATATTCTCGCTTAGTTTCTCTAAAAAAACAACAAAAAACTTACATATTATTACAATTTATTAATACTACACTTAAAATACATTGAAAGAAAGAAAATGAAAATAGAAAAAAACAAAAATTCGAAATTTATCAAAGTTTTATCGCTGTTGTTGCTGATTCCCCTTGTTGTTGATAACTCTCCGGTGACTTGATCCATTTAGCAGTGTCTCCATTGTCTCTTCATTCCACGAATTTCTGAAAAAAAACTTATAGAAATTTTTTTTTCAGTCAAAATTACCTTGGAGAATGGCCATTTAATGGCTGTCATTTTTTGTGTAGCATTTGGAATTGAGTCGAACTTTTGGTCGAATTCTGAAACATATGAGTTGAACAACCAAATATCATAATTTTCACTTACATAGATATTTTCCTTCTCATTCGAATCGAACATTTTTCGAAATCCTCAAAATTTTCGTATTGTAGACGAGATGAGAAGTTGTCCATACTTGAAAACTGAGAGTTCGATCTATAATTAAAGGGTTATTCGTTATAGTGTAAGCAAAAGACAATATAAACAATGAAAAAACTTAGCGAAAAAAATTGTTTTGATGTTTTGGAGGACGCGACGCAACCGCTCGCCTTCAAATATCGCCCAATGTTCGCCCAAGCTTCGCTGAAAAATCGCTCAACAGGAGAAGTGTGCGACACCATTGCCACAACGCTTTGTTCGCCTAACGTTCGCCAAAGTTCCGCCCAATGTGCGACCAAAACCCGGTAAACTTCCGCCCAGAAGTTGCACCATACCACTTCGTGTACTTGGTACTAAACTCTCGCCCAGAAGCCGCTCAACGTTCGCTCTAAAGCCGCCGTAGCATCGCCACACCTTCGCCTAGTTTACGACGATGACAAAACACGTCAACCTTCGCCCAAAAGTTGCTGAACATCCGCTTAAAAGCCGAACTTTGAACAAAGTCCGCCCAAAAGTTTCCTAAGTTTCGCTCAAAAGCCGAAAACGGCTCAACCTTCGCCCTAAAGTTGCGGGCATATAGCCGAGTATCTACCATAAAAATCTACAGTAAGGCTAACCTAAAAAATTGTATCATATTTATACTCAAAACAGACAAGTAATAAACCAAAAAAAAGTTCTAATGGAACAAGTAGGAGACCGTGAACACGAAGAGCGTCAGAATCGGAATGCCAGCGACCATTGGGGATCCACTGGGAACACACAATCCATCATCGTCCACTCCATCTTCATCCTCGCAACTTGCACCTTTTTTCACTTCTAAATCTCTGGCATCAATTTTTCCGCTGCAAAATAATAATAGACTTATTGAAAATGCGCATCTGCCAGCTTACCGTGGGCCTAGCAAACAGATGGCTTCAAAACTATGAACAGGGCCATTTGGGATGACCGATTTATAGTTCTTGCACACGTATGGGCCACATCCCATTTCCTTCTGATCAGGAATCAAAAGTTCCAACCCGTGTACGGTTTTTCCTTGATAGTTGTTGATATTGTGTTTTCGCATGTAGTCGGACTCATTTCCAATCCATGAAAGATCTTTTTCGGTAGTACCAATAAAGATAAAACGATAATCCGGACCTGGACTGAGACTGTTGCAATCTTTGTTAAATTCTTTGATTTTCTCCGCCAAGTCGTCGCTCCATTTCTGTATTGATGGTTGATTTATAAGGATATAATTATCAAAAAACCAACTCACTATTTCCCACATATTCCCATAGCCTTTGTCCTTTGCGTATTTTCTGCGGTCTCCATTAAAACTATCCACTTCGTGTTCCCCTTGCTCTTTACTATAGATAAGTCTTTTTTCTCGTTTCAGCGAACTTTGTCCGTCTTGAGCTGGAAAATGTTTATGTTTCAGAGAAGTTTTCAGAAAAAGCTTACTCGGAAAACAGTGAACACCGACGACGAAGAAGACAATTGACATCAGAAGAAGCGACGTCTTCATTTTTAAATCCAGAAGTCGGATTTTGTTGTAGAAGCAACGATGGTGATCTCTTGTAGTGAAGAGAAAACTGATTGATTTCTCCACGAAGTCTTCCCTCTTTTATAGCGAAATATGACCCCTGACATTTGGCATAGCATCGTTCCCTGGTTTATGACATGTCATGTAAAATGTCAGAGATAAAATTTTCGATTTGGTATAAATTTTACATGGCATTTCTTAAACCGGGGAACGATGTTGTGTCAAATGTCAGGGGTCAAATTTTCGCTATAAAAAATGGAAGACTTCGTGGAAAAATCAATCAATTTTCTCTTCACTACAAGAGACTGTCGCTGACCAAATCTACATCGTCGTCGGAAGAGTTTCAAGATGAAGACTCTGCTTTTAGCTGTCATCTTCATCGTTGGCGTTCACTGCTTTCCAAGTAAGCTATTTCTATAAAAGTCCTCAACAAGATTCCCAAGTTTTCCAGCTCAAAACGAACAACGTCCATCGGTACGCTCGAAAAGGACAAGTCATGACGAATATATGATACATCTTGAACACTTCAACAAGGAAAGGAGAAAAACTGCTGAGAGAAAGCAAATAGCAAACATGTGGAAACTTGTAAGTTCCACTTGTAAATACATAGTTAGGGACCACAACATAATTTTTAAACACAAATTTTCTTGGACATGTGTATATGGTAATGTTCCTCGCCTCAATACAAGTATTTTGCCAAACTATCAGTAAGAACTATTGATTAGTTCTCAAGATATAGGTCACCTTTTGTTCGATTATTTCTACTGACTTTCTCCCCAATAGTCCATTTCTGGAGCAGGGTCAAAAAACTGGAATATCGCCGCATACATTATTTCAGTACTGAATTCACGTGAAATCAAAATTTTTAAAAAACGCGTCTTCAAAAGGAACCGAACTCGCGTCTAGCTATTGGAAATCATGAATGCTAACCAGTGAGCCGTAGGTCACGCTTATGCAAAAGCAATAAAAGTTTATTTGAGTTTGAGAAATTTCGAATTTTCTCGTGATCTTATTTTACAAGGAAATTCTTGAAACTTGATAATCAAGGTCAAATAAAACTACTTTGGAGACCTCGACGTGGCTGAAATGAAACTTCATCTAGTGTCAAATTCTCTGTAGATTTCAATTGTATTAAAAAAACAGAGGTACCTCGTTCGTAAAGTTCTCAAATGACCCAAAAACTGAATTTATTAGAAATCATGGTTTGTTTAGGTCAGGATAAAAGTATTCAAAATGCATTAAATTGGCTGAAACTTTGCAGTCTAGTTCATAAATGTTTTCTTTACCCATTTTAATGTTATTTCAAAGTTTTTACTCATGGATAAAAACACATATCGTATGCGATGTTTGACCTAGTCCCACATTCTTTGGAGACCTCGCTGAGATGTTTTGAGATTACCTACCATTTCTGCATATCTCCTTCTATAAGGATATCAAAAAATCTTGGAGGTACCTCGGCATTATCGCATTTTTTTGACCCATGAACTAACTTTTTCTTCGATTATCTCAAGAACTAAGTCAAATGAAAATGAATAAATTACAGAATCGGATTCTCCGTAGTTTATTTAGTACTCTGGCAAAAGTTCAAAACAATTCATCATTCGCAGTTCAAGTTATAGTCATTCAAAGTTGGCATAACCCACTGAGGAGAAAATAAAATAGGCTCCGCCCCCTCACGTTGTGGTCCCTATACATAGTATCATTTCCTAGCCTTTTTTGAGTTTTTTGAATTATCATAATATTATTCAAAATCTACAGTACTTTTTACATAGTTACTTTTGACCGAAACAATCCATAAATGCTACAAATTGCGCAAACTTGCAAGAAAATCTCTGAAAACAGTTCTTCAACTTACCGTAGTCAAAATTTCCCATTTGCACGGCCCTCGGGCACGAATAAAAGATGAATGAAATTCTATTTTGAAATAGTGGTATATTTTGCATTTCAAACAGGAATGGAGCAACGATTTGGTGGAGAAAATCAAAACATTGCCCAAAGATTGCACCGTACTAACTCCCGGATCTGATTATCGATTTTTCTTCCCGAATACTGGAAACGATGCAATTAAACCAGACTGGATTGAAAGGGAAACCGCTGCTGTCAATCCAGCACAAGACGAAAGGAAAACTCTCCACATTATGGAGACAATTCAGCCAGGACAAAAACAAATTGGATGTGGGGATTATAAGTGTCGGTATCCAAGAAAGGCGAAAGGAAATGACGTCTATGGAGATTTTCCTTTCGAACAGATTTGCTTGTTGGGACCATTGTAAGTTGACTAGGCGTTGAAGCAGAGCGAAAATTTTTCTCCAAATTACAGAGGGGAACTAAAAGGTGCATATGCAGGAGAGCCTGGATCGGCAT
Source organism: Caenorhabditis zanzibari (assembly GCA_963966625.1). NCBI lineage: Eukaryota > Metazoa > Nematoda > Chromadorea > Rhabditida > Rhabditidae > Caenorhabditis > Caenorhabditis zanzibari. Next base: position 16,355,833 of record OZ016472.1, on the reverse strand, counting down.
GTGAGGATGACGATGGACACAATGAGGATGGATTGTGTGTTCCCGGAGCTCCCGATGGTTCCCCAATGGTCACTGGCTTGTCGGCTTTGGCAGGCATCGTGTTTTCGGTTTACTACTTGTTCAATTAGTTGGGAACTCTTCATACTTGTCTTAATACTTGGATTGGTTTTTTAAACTTCCATTAATAAAGTTTTTTTTTTGAATTATTGTTCTTAATATTAATTTTTCCACTTCCACTTGTCGACTTATAGCTCAGCTCAAAGGTTTCCTATTTCAATGCAAAATAGTGCTTCAGAATCCCAGAGAAATTTTCAATCAATTCAGAAAAATGTAGTTTGTTCGCTCCAAAGCTCGAGCCACTCCATGAGCTCAAAGTTCAGAAACGAAAGATATGAAAAGTACTTGTAATAAAATTTTCTTTTTTTACAGAGAAAAGATCGAAAATTGACATTTGACATGGCATGTCTTAAACCAGGAAACGATGCTATGCCAAATGTCAGAGGTCAGATTTTCGCTATAAAAGAGGGAAGACTTCGTGGAAAAATCAATCAGTTTTCTCATCACCACAAGACACTTTCACTGACCAAATCTACATCGTCGTCGGAAGAATTCCAATATGAAGACGTCGCACCTGCTGTTAGCTGTCATCTTCATCGTTGGCGTTCACTGCTTCCCAAGTAAGCTATTACTACTGCAATTCCTAGAAATGTCCATTATATAATTTTGGTTTTTTTTTAGCTCGAAACGAACAAAGTCCATCGGTACGCTCGAAACGTACAACTCATGAAGATTGGATGAAATATCTTGAATTCATTAACAATAAAAGGAGTGAAATAGCTAAGAAAAAGCAAATAGCAAACATGTGGAAACTTGTGAGTTCCATTTGTCAATCTTATTGTGCCAAGGGTTGAGACGGTTTAGAATCGAACTCTTAATCGTCCGCTTGTTCCTAAAGTCAATATCATGGGGTTTTAAAGGAGTAATTTTTGTTATGATATTCGAAGACTGAGCTATCTTTACTATTAACAAACGCGAAATTCTATGTGTCTGTGTGTCTGTGTCGTGTCCGGATCCCACTCTAGCTCAGTCTCCACTAGACCGATCATTATCAAATTTTGGCAGGCTATCAGTAATTCCTGCTTAAGGGTGGTGGGACATCAAAAATGAAATTTTTTGGAAACTCTTGTAAATCGAAGCTACAGATAGTTTATGCGGATTCTGAAATGCCAACTGTTCTATTTTAGTTGATTTCCGTCGAAAAACAGACAAAAATAAGAATTTTCGTTTGGTTTGATGAATGGTACGCATACACCACAACTGACACGCTCACGCAAAAATGAACGATTTTCCCCCGCAATTTCCCCCGGAAACTGCTGTCATCTTTAATGATGCCCGTCTATTTCGTTTTTCAAAAATTCAAAAAACATTTTCTAAAAATTTCACGCTGCCCAAAGGGCCCGAGAGGGGGTGTAGCCCGTCTTGTTCTTTACATAGTCAATTTTGCCCGAAGCCCTCCTTTGACAAATTAAAATGCGCGAAATTACAGGAATGGAGCAACGATTTGGTGGAGAAAATAAAAAGTTTGCCCAAAGATTGCACCTACCTAACTCCCGGATCTGATTATCGATTTTACTTCCCGAATACTGATAACGAATTAGTGAAAATCAGCTGGCTTAACGCTGAACAGGAAGCTGTCAACAGAGCCCAAGACGAAAGGAAAACGTTGCACTTTGCTGAGCCAATGCTTCCAGGGCAAAAACAATTGGGATGTGGAGATTATCAATGCAAGTATCCAGCAAAGGCAGAAAAAAGTTTTCAGGTTTATGAAAAATTTCCTTTCGAACAGATTTGCTTGTTGGGACCACTGTAAGTTGATTAGGAATGAAAGCAGAGAAAAACATTGTTTCTTTAAATTACAGTGGGGAATACAAAGGAGGATCTGAAGGAGAACCTGGCTCGGCATGTGAGGATGACGATGGGCAGAATGAAAATGGATTGTGTGTTCCCGGAGCTCCCGATGGTTCCCCGATGGTCACTGGCTTGTCGACTCTGGCATTTTTCGTGTTTTCGGTTTACTTCTTGTTCAATTAGTTTGAAACACTTCATACTTGTTTTAGTACTTGGATTGGCTTCAGAAAGTTTGAGTTAATAAATGTTTTGAAAAATTATTGTTCTTAATAGTAATTTTTCACTTCCACTTGTCGACTTATAGCTCAGCTCAAAGTTTTCCGATTTTAATGCAAAATAATGCTTTAGAATTCCAGAGAAATTTTCAATCAGTCCAGAAAAATTCAGCCTATGAGCTTCAAAGCCCGAGCCACTCCAAGAGCCCAAAGTTTTGAAATGAAAAATAAGTACATACCTAATGTTTCTTTTTTGAGACGGTTTCCTCTTTCAATCTTAAATCCCCGTTTTTTATTGGAAAAAAAGAAAATAGCCAAGAAGTTGAAGAATCCAAATGTTTTATCTAGAAATCTAGGTGTTTCCCTTCATTTTTTAAACTCTGCTATTACCGTTTCTAGTTTGGGCGTTCTGATCCATCCAAATCCTTCCTAAATATTCCATAAAAATTGCCTGTACTCAATACATCATCATTTCCATCTGAAAACGATTCTAATCTCTCAAAAACGTAGATTCATTGATACCATCTCAAATTTCCACCTTCTCCTCAAAAAGATTCGGAAGATAGATATAAAAATTCGATGTGTGGAAATTTTTGGATAGTCATTTTTCCATGGATTCTAATTTTGGATGGGTTATGAGCATCCCAATATTTGTTGCTTCTGAGACATTTTTGATTTTGAGATTCTTCAAATTCCAACTTTTGAATTTCCCGCCAATTTTAAGCCTCCAAATTTCAGATGATTCGAATGGGAAATAGTGCTAGACTAACACCACTTTGTGTCAGATGGATACCACTAATTGCAGTTTTGATACTATTGGCTTTTTCATTTTCAGTGTGAGTTTCAGTTTTTGGATTTCTAGGCCACCCACTTTTCTCTTCCAGATTCAAATCGTCTGGAATCGAAAAATACCAGGATCGCACAAATTCACCATTAACCTATCGCAACTATCGCGTCGGATTTTCGGATCCAGATTTGAACGAATACAGTGTGAAAACTCACAAAGGATATGTGTCGCTAAGTGAGCTCAATGAGAAGGTACAGTAACCCAGATCTACAGTAATCTGGATCTACAGTAACCCATCAAACTTCAGGTCTACAAGCCATTTGGTTACGAAATTTCGAAACCAACTTTACCAGTTCCAACTCTCCGAATGCTCAATGAGCCAAGTTGTGAGCTCGTGTTCTCAGAATGGCTCAGGATTTCTCAGGAGCCTCAGACGGAGATACCACAACGGGATATACCGATAAGGCAAACGGAGCAATTTTTGTTGAATGGATACGCAGCGTTGGATACTGTAAGTTTTGGTGGCCTAGAAATCCAATTATTGAGTTTAGTGGCCTAGAAACAGCCAGAAGGCCTAGGAACTTAAAAAATTCTTTTGATGGTCTAGAAACTCAAAAATCATTTCCAGTGGTATTTCAACGACAAAAACGCCGTCGGCGGTGACAAACCAAGGAATTGGGATCGTATTTCCGAACTTATGAAATATTCGAAAACTCAACTAGCCGATCTAGCCTATCCTGTAGAGTCAGGTACAGTAATTCTCAAAGTACAGTAATCCTCAAAATTTTTTGCAGTATCCATGTACCATGCAATGGCTGAAAATCGGCTGGATAATATGACAGGATTTGTGGTCGGGAGTATGCAGCCATGGGTCGAGGTGATGGCTTTGAAGAATGGTAAGCAGGTGGCCTAGAATTCCAAAATTCTCTTCCATTTTTTTTCAGGCGCTCAAAAAATCCTTACCGTGGAGTACAATCCACTAACAATTCAGGAGGAATTCCAAGATAGATTATCCTCAATTTTACCAGTGGAATTTGTTAGGAATTGGCAAGAGTGAGTTTTTGCTGCGACATTTCGAAAGTGCGACGTTTCGCAAGCAAAAATTTCAAACCATCCTATGAAACGGGCTCAAATTATGCCAGAATAGTTTGAAATCTTCGCTTTCGAAATGTCACACTTTCGAAACGTCGCACTTGCGAAACGTTGTACTTTTGAAATATCGCGGAACCATGATTTTTACTGAAAATGAATCATTTTAAGTGATTTTTTTAAATTCCTCTCCAAAAAACTCTGAAAATTTTTTCAGCTACGCCGGATCCTTTGACTTTGCCGCCTCGTTTTCTTCCATTGAACATTCTGGATTGGGACGATATGGGGACCCCATGGACCCCATAGGGGACTTGAGAGAGATGCTGAAAATCAAATGTATGCTGAAAACTGGAGGTAAGGATTCTAAAAATCCCAAGTGTTTCTGATTTCCCGAGATTTTCAAGATTCCTCTATCAAATTTCCTCATCTCGAAATCTCAATTCCTTAAAAATTTCCGAAAACTTTTTATTCGTTGTTTTTTTTTGTTGTTCTGTCTCATTTTTCCACATCGAGGAAGACCCCTTGAAGCCGGTTTTGACGAGAATGAAAAAAAAACAAAAAAGTGTAGAAAACGTTGGTGGCCTAGAAATTCAAATTTTTGAGAAAGTTAGGCCACCAAATGCAACTTTGATTCTCCCGATGATGAGAGTATCTGCATTTTTCAGAATCAAAACAACCTTATTTTGAGCCAAGTTATGATCATTTGAAGTTGGTGGCCTAGAAATCCTGAATTTGGTTTCCTAGGCCACCAATTGTAAGTATGTCAAAAATGGTCTTCTGAGTTAGATAATTTGATTTGTAGTAGTTAGAGCCCACGAAAATTATTTTGATCCAAGTTAGGATCATTTGAAGTTGGTGGCCTAGAAATCCGAACTCGGTTTTTAGGCCACTTATAGCAAGTAAGTCAACAATTATCCACTGAGTTAGAAAATTTGATTGGAAATGATTAGATCTCACCAAAATTATTTTGTGCCGAGTTATGATAATTCGAATTTGGTGGCCTAAAAATCTAACTTTTGAAAAAGTCAGGCCACCAAAGGCAAATATGATTCTCCCGAAGATGTGGGTGCTCTTGAATGGAAAAAGCACCATTTTGAGCCAAGTTATGACACATTGAAGTTGGTGGCCTAGAAATCCAAATTATTGGTTTTCTAGGCCATCAATGGTAAGTAGGTGAAAAATGATCCACTGAGTCAGACAATTTCATTGATAGTACTCAGAGCTCACCAAAATCATTTCGAGTCGAGTTATGAGCATTTGAAGTTGGTGGCCTAAAAATCGAATTTTTGGTTTTCTAGGCCATCAACTGTTGGAATGATTCCCGGACCGTGCAGATCATAATAGAAGCACAATGATACTTTCATGAACCTAATTATTCAAAATTACCACCCCAAATTTTCCAGGCCTCCTATTCCTTGGCCTCCCCTACGGAACAGATGCCATTCAATTCAATGCTCATCGAATTTATGGCTCCGTGAGATTAGCCATGATGTTTTATGGATTCGAATGGTTAGGAACGTATTCTGGAGAAGATTCCGAATCATTCGACTTCAATTCTTCACGTCTTCATTTTAAGGGAGTCTTTGGGTTAACACAGTACACTATGGTTTTGAGGAAGATTTGAAATTTCCTACTGTAAATTTGATTTTTTTCGGGTTTCGAGGTACTTTGGATAGCTTTATTCTTTTTTGTATATATAATGAAGACTTTATTTTATTTTAAGATTTGCTATCTACAGAAGTACAAAAAAATCGGAAAAAAAATCGAAAAAATGAAACAAAAATATTTCAAGAAATCTTATCAATTATTATTAAATGTGCTAACAACTGCAAACGAAGCTCCGGTAGTGTTTTTCGGCGTGGTTTTTGGGCTCCGTGCTCCATTTGATGCACTGATTGTGGCCACGAATACAGTAGCTCGGGCGGTGAAGAGCCATGTACGGAATTCACGGTTGAAAATGAGAACGACGGCTCTGAAAAAGCAGGATTTTTAGCTCAAAATTGGGATTACGGTATCAAAAAATGTATAACAATGTAGAGCTTCATAAGCCTTATATATTCGTGTAAAATATTTAAACGTTTGAAAAACTAAAGAGTGTAATGAAAGCCTTCAAAAAATTGTGCCAAGTGAATCGTGAATGAAATTTTCAAGCGCAATTATCTTTTTTTCAAAATTAAGTTTTTATAAGTAAAAATTATACCAAAATGTAGAGCTCAAGGAGCTCTACATTTTGGTATGCAAATAGTAAAAACTTTTGACAATTCAAAGTTCTGAAGGAAGCTTTCAAAAAATCATGCCAACTGAAGTGTGAGTTAAATGTTTGAGCACAAATATCTTTGCTCAAAATTTGTATTTTGAACAAATAAAGTATACTAAAATGTAGAGCTTATTGAGCCCTACACAATGGTATAAAACTCAAAAATTTTCGTAATTAAACATTTTTAAGGGAAGCCTTCAAAAAATCACGTCTTAATGAATCGTGAAGAAAAATTTCGAGCGCAAATATCATTCTTCAAAATCAAGCTTTTTAAATAAACATCATACTAAAATGTAGAGCTCAGTGAATTCTGCAAAATAATATAAATCTTGGAACCTTTTGCTCTACCGTAGGCCGCACCGACCGACATACTTCTGCCGCCCTAGCAGCCCATCGTCACACCCTTTCCAACTGATTCTATTACAGCTTCCAAGCATCTTATTACAATAAATTTTACACCATTTTATAGGGCTCAATGCGCTCTACATTTCCCTATAACTTACGGATCAAAAATCATCAACAAGTTCGACGAAAAAGTCGACGTAAAAAACAGTTTCCACTCCGTCGAATCCCCTGGCAACCAAGTGAACGCATTTGACAGCCATATACTATGCGCATTGAATACTACTCCTTGGAGTAACACCTGGACCGCAAAATTCCTCTCCGTACGCCTGGCATCTTTGCTCATTGAGCCAAGGACGTTACGCTTGAGAAGCAGAAGAACGATGGTGGCCACGTCAGCTGCCAAGATCAGGAACGAAAGGGAAGATTGGGAGGAGAGGAGGAAGGTACGGTATCGGGGCCCGCAGGATTCGATGGTGAGGTCGGAGGTGAAGAGCCAACCGAAATGGGTATAGGCGAGACGGCAGTTTACTGGAAAAACGTTTCTTAGATTTTATGCTTCCAATTTCAAACTCCTCAATAGCTCAACTTACACCCAAAAATATAATATGCCGAAATACATCCAGGAATAATCCAACACGCCGCCACAAAAAATATCACCATTTTGTGACTGAAAACCTCAGATTTTTTTAAGGACAACTCATTAAAAAACTTACCTGAAAAATAGCTTATAATAAATCGGAAAGCATATTGCACATGTTCTATTGACAGAAATCAGCAGAAAGTTTGTAGTGATTACTGTCAAAATTAGTGCTGAGCAATTTCCGAAATAGTGAGAATTTTGGACAATGGCTTTGACGTCGCTGTAAAATATGAAATTGGAAAGGTTTTTGGTGGTCTAGAATTCGACAAGATGGCCTAGAATCTGGAGAACTAAACTATGAAATGGTTTGGGTTTCAAGGCCACACGGAATATGAAAGAAAATTTCCAATTTTTAGAACATTCTGGGGTTTTTAGGCCACCAATAGTCGATTATGTTTTCACAGACCCTTTGAGGATTTCTAGGCCACAAAAAACCCGTTTTGGGTTTCTAGGCCACGGCTTAAAAAACTCTTCCCCCACTCACAAAGCCAATCCAAATGTGTAGAAAATGAGCGTTGAAATACAAGCGATTAGTTGTGAGAAATTCTGATTTGCAGTCAGAACTCCAAAGGATCCTCTCATTGCTGGGATACGGTGACAACCAATAAGTACGGTGACAATAAGAATGAAACCAATGAAAACGATCTGAAAGGAAATTTGAAAAAAATTGAGATTAGATGGCCTAGAAACCCAAAAGTTGAATCTCTAGGCCACCAACTTCAAATCCTCATAACTCGGCTCACATTAAAGTGTTTTCGATTCTGTAAAGTGCAGTGACACTCTCAGTTTATGGAAAATTGTATTCGCATAGAATGGCCTAATTTTTACAAAAATCGGATTTCTAGGCCACAAACTTCAAATTTTCATAACTCGTCTCAAGATATGTTTTGATTCTGAAAAGTGCAGAGATACTCTCAGCTTATGAAAAACTAAATTTGCATCTGGTGGCCTAACTTTTCGAAAATTGGATTTCTAGGCCACCAACTTCAAATGCTCATAACTCGGCTCAAAATAAATTTGGTGAGCTTTAGCTACTACCAATCAAATTTACGAGCTCAGGGGAACATTTTTGACCTACTTAATATTGGTGGCCTAACTTTTACGAAAATTGGATTTCTAGGCCACCAACTTCAAACTCTCATTACTCGGCTCAAAGGGAAGTATTTTCGATTCTGAAAAGTGCAGAGTTATTCTCGTTTTACGGAGAATTTTATTTGCATTTGGCGGCCTAACTTTTTCGAAAATTGGATTTCTCAGCCACCAACTTACCACGGCTACTGTGGCTCCAGCCAGCACATCATCAGCACTATGATCCATCGTTAAATTTGTAGCCGATGACATGAGAATTCTGAAAACTTGAAATTTTCGAAGATTCCACCAAAACTCATCTCATTTTCAGCTTCACTGATTTTTTTTCGACGCCTCCAAACTACGCTTATCAGGAAATCAAGTGGAGTGGAAAAGTGTGTCATGAAAAAAAGAGGAACAAAATTTTGGAACAGAAATTTCAGAAAAAAATGGCGGAAAAATTGGGGAAAAATCAGAAAGTAGCACGAGATATTGCAAAATTTGTAACGAAAATAAAAAGTGCAGTGGAGCGAATTTGGAAACTTTGGAAGTTTTGAAATTTTCGGTTTTTCAAAAGTTTAGAATTTTGAAATTCTACGATTCAGAATCCTAAAATTCCATGATTCATAACCCAAACTTCAAAATCTCTAGTTTCCTCCAACCCCGAAAACTACAAAACCAGGAACCCTGAAAAAATCATGAACCATATTCTTCAAGATCTCAGAAAAAAAGTAGGCGTAACTTTTTTTCTGTTTACATTAAAAAAGAAGACGTGAAAATTTAGAATCCTCCTCCATAATGACGTCTTCATAGACATAAAAACTCTTCTGATATGGAAATAATTTCATAAAAAGTACAAATTTTAGGTGCCCCGGAAGATGGTGGGGTATTCTGATTCATAAGAAGTCAAGAATTCAGAATTCAAATTTTTGACTTTACCAAAAAGTCAAGGAATTCCAAAATAGCTCTCGTTTCTGACCCCATTTTATACGGAAAATTTGTAAAAGGGGGCGGAGCCTATTCTTGCTGGATTTTCAGTTCCAGTTAGTTAGGCGGGGATTGTGGATGATGTAAGGAGAAATTATGAATAAAATGACGAAATAGGAAACCTACCCAAAATATTCAGAATGTTTGAATGGAATCTCCAATTTTCGACAGCAAAAAGACAAAAAAAGGAAACTTTTTTTCGAAGAAAAGTTTTTGCAAGAATACAAACAATTTTGAGCTCATCAGTGTATATGATGTTTCATGGCTTAAATTTCATGCTCATTTTCGAACTAGAAAAATGGCTGACAGCAAAACACAGATACTAGGAACAGGAAGTTCAAATTTCTTAAATTTTTCAAAAATAAAATTTTTTGGCTAGGAAAGTGCAAATGTGCTCATCGTACTGCTTCAAATTTTCCAGTTTTTAGAAAAATGATATTTCCACATTTTCAGATTTTCATATTTGCAGCTTTCAGAGATTACGAATTTTTGAGATTTTCAGATTTTCAGAAGTCAGATTTCCAGTTTTAGAGATATCTAGATTCGAATTTTCAGACATCTCTCACTCTCTAAATAATACAAATTAAGTAATGGAAAATGAGGTTTCTAAATTTCAGATGTCATCAAAATTTTGGTTCTCCAGACGTCTAGGTTTGTAGAAAATTTTATGATGAGCAATCCTTCTGTATCCTTCAAATCTGTCTCATTGTTTGTCCGAATGTTTTCAGACTTTCCGATTTTTAAACTTTCAAAAATTCTAGATTCCCATGTATTCTAAACGTTCGATGTTTCAGACATCCCTTACTTTCTAAAACCTTGAATTTTATGATGAGCAATTATTTTCTCCTCTGAAACCCAATATTTCCCCCATATTTGTTCTTTGACCACATCCGGTTTCCTTCCTCCAAAAAAAATCTAGTAGTTTTTTTTTTGGAAAAAAGGACAATCTTCTCAAGTTTCATTGGGTGTTGCAACATTTTTTTGGAGTACTTCCGGAACAATTTTTTTGCGTGATTTTAGAGATTTTCAGGTTACTTAGAATAATTATGATAGTCAACACAAATTTTATAAGTTTCCGTGTACTCCTCGTGGACAATTGGGACATCTGGAAACTCAAGGATCTAGAGATCATCCAGACTCAAAATTTCATGGGCTTTCCATCTGGTTACATAAATTTTATGACGATAGGAGTCTAGAAGAATCCAGAAGATCAGGAAGAGAAAAAAATGAATGTTTCTGATTTTCCGTTTTCGAAGGAACTTCTGTCTTGTTCTGTAAAATCTGTGTTGAAAAAGTGCATGAGAATAATGTATCGGATTGTCTGGAAATTTGTACATGTCCTTGTCTGGATGGAAGACAAGGGATTATGTGATCAGGAAGAGAATTATTGTTCGAGAAGAAATTCTGTGTTGAAAAAAATTGAGGTATTCTGAAAAGTAGGGACGGAAAAATATTCGAAAAAAAAGTTTTAAAATGTTCCCGAACTTTTATATTATTATTTCCAGAGCAAAATAAAGTTGATCAAAATCATCAGAATCCTATGGTTCCTTCCCAGCCAACCGAGACTTCAAGGGCTCTCTGAATCTCTCTAGAATCTCTCTAGGATCCTAGGCTACCGTAATCCCATACTCCAAAAACACACAAAAAACGAAAATCACCCCCGGGGAATCGAACTTGCGACCTCTCGCACCATAGTCGAAGCTGTTAGCCACTACGCCACCCAAGCAAAGCGGTCTCCGCGCTGCCGAGGCGCCAACAGCGCCGCGGCAGCGCATGCAGCGCGCTGCTTGGATGGCCTAGTGGCTAACAGCTTCGACTATGGTGCGAGAGGTCACAGGTTCCATTCCCCGGAGGTGATTTTGATTTTTTGCGTGTTTTGGGAGTATAGGATTACGGTGATCTAGGATTCTAGAGCTTGAGAAACAAATTTTACGATTTTCAGGACCCAATTTCTCCACTTTCCCTCGGTCTACAACATCTTGAAACTCCCACAATCCCCTCTTTCCAAAAAAGGTGAAATATGATGGCGGAATTCGTGTGCTCCTCCATTTCCTCTTCCTTTTCACGTTTTTTTTTTCCAGAAGAGTTTTCCCTCCAATACCAAAAGCAGCAAGAGCTTCTTCTTTTCCAATCCCCTCTGACGAGAGAGTACATGCTCTTGAAAGACGCAGAGAAACAACACTCGGAGAGAGAAGAGACGCAGACACTCTCACCGCTCTTTGGTCAACCATGAGCATGTTTGTGGTGTTGGTTGGCTGCTGGCGGGAGGGAGAGGAAAATAGAGAGAGAGAGAGGGAAAAGTTGAGGGAAATTTTTCACTCTTTTTCTATTTTCTCCTCTCTCTAGTTTTTCATCACACACAGATTATCAGGCCCCCATCCATTTGGCTTCCAAAATTTTTGGAGCTTTTTCCAGTTTTTCACGTAGTTTTTTTTGGGGGATTAGGGAATGTTTATCGTCAAGAAGGGAATGGCTTCAAATGATTCATATGTTTTTGGCGGCAACGGAAACAAAAACTTTTTCACATGGAACACATATTGCTTCTTGCTTTTTTTGTTTCTTTTCGGCATGTTTTTGATGATGGGAACTTCTTTTAACTTGTGGGAAAATGAAACTTGTTCTCTGCTATTAAGTTCAATTTTTGAGTTAAAAATCGAAAAAAAACATCCTGGTTGTCTAGCTTCATCATAAATGAGTTTCCCATGTCCAAAAACCTACAAAAAACAAAAATCACCCCAAAGGAATCGAACCTGGGACCCTTCGCACCATAGTCAAGCCTCTAACCCACTAGGCCACGGCGGGCGCGCGTTGATGGGTCCCGGGTTCGATTCCTTTGGGGTGATTTTTATTTTTGCTAAATTTTAAAGCTTAGTAAACCATAATTCAACTATTCCTGACCTCTCTAATGTCGTTTTACTGATCTTTCGATTCCTTACTTTCCAATTTTCCCCTTGTAATATCGAAAATACGTCTTCTAGTAAATAAATACCCCTCCTAATTTGTCTCCTCCCTCTCTTCAGTTATCTCAAATTTCAATCTCTTCTTTTTTTGTTTTCTTTTTTTGAATCCGTTCAAATTCTCGTCACAAACACACTGTCACGTGATACGTTGAGACCTGTTTTCAGTTTTTTAGTTCCAGTCTGCAAATTTATTTTTCGTTCTCTTTTTTTAAGTATGTCACAAGATTCATCAAATTTTGGAAAACGTGATATTTAGAGGAAAAAAGTACTAAAAATAAGTGCACTCTGTAACAGGTGTTGTTTTTTTGGACATCCGGACAAACCGAAATAGTTTGCAATATCTTCTTCTATTTTCTTCTTGTTGTGCTATTTTTCATTTCTATTTTTTGTCTTCTCTGTGTTGACTGGCATCATCCTCCCCGTCGGCAATAAGAAGAGTGTAATAATTGGCGTGGAATTCTGAGCATGAGTGCTCAATGAGCAAGATTAAAGATAAGTAGATTAGAGAGACGCAGAGAGAAACGTTAAGTAAAACATGACATTTATGTTGTGCATGAAAATTGGCACGCTTACTTAATTTATTTTGCAGTTGCATGAAGTTCTAGAGAGTGCAAAGACTAGATTTTTTGAAAATGCCATCTACTAAAAACTGCAAAAAAAGGCAGCTAGGTTGTCCGGAACCATGAAAATCAAGTTTCCAATATCCAAAAACTTTGGAGAAACCAAAACCACCCCAAAGGAATCGAACCCGAGACCATTCGATCCATAGTCAAGCCTCTAACCCATTGCGCCACCCACACATTGCGAGCCCACGGCGCCCGGGGGCGCCGGAAGGGCGCCGCAGCGCGCGCGCTCCCAATGGCGCCGTGGGTAAGAGGGATGGCTATGGTGCGGATGGCCGCGGGTTCGAATCCTTCTGGGTGATTTTGGTTTTTGTGGGTTTTTTATGACCTAGAAAACCATTTTTGACCTGGGTTTGGTTTTTATTCAGTCATTTTTTTGATTGGGAACCCCCAAGTGAAAAAATGAAAACAAACACTTTCCCATTTTCTTATTGTCCAAAAAATTTTCTATTATTACCTGGTTTCCATTTTCTGTCTATTTTCTTTCGGAGTTTTTCTGTATTTGCTCAGAAATCCTGAATTATAAGGTTAGGGAAGGTAGAATAGCCCAAGGACTTTTGAACCCAAAAAAGTGGAAATTTTTAAAGTTTTAAACTATTATTTTGTTAACTACAGTACCTTTGTTCTAATATTTCAAAATATAATGTTCTAGGAGCCTTTTTTTCAACTTTACTCCCTACTATTTTATTCTCTTACCTTTCATTTCCATCCCTTCCTATACCACTACCTTATTCTCAAAAAAACTTTCAAACTTTCGTCCAAATCCTCTATCAAACCCTGTAATTTATTCATCTCCCCAGTCCCCTTCAATCCCCGGGCTCAAAACATTTTGCTCCTTGTCTCACGATTTGAGCCTCAAGGCCCTCAACCAGCGGATACGAGCATGAGGGCTAGAATTAACAAGAGAGTAACCATGGTGTTAACGGAGAGAGAAAAAGAGACAGAGAAAGAGAGATGAAGATGGATGTGAGATTGGCACTTCAAAAGATTTTATATACATTTTTATAAAGGTGTGCACGTGCGCATTGAAGCAGTGAGCCGAAAAGTAGAGAAGTTTTAGTCTAGACCATTTTTTGAATTTTCAAACTTTGCGGGCTTTAAAGGTAGTAGGACGGCTCAAGAAAAGTTTTGCCATAATTTCGCCATCTCAGGATCAGGTCTTGAAACTATGCTCCGCTATGTGTACCAAAAATTGTGTTGTATCAACTCACTGTAGTTAAGTAGCGAATTTCTAGAATTACCTTTTTGGGCTGGCCTAGTTTTTCAAAAGTTTGGGATACTAGGCCATCAACTAAAAGATGATTATCTTCCCCTAGAAACGTTTTTTGAGCTCAAGCGTATCTCCAACATCAATCCCAGCACTTAAGCCATTTGTTCTGACGCACGTATTTCCAGTATTAAGTCCGGGGTCTCAAAAATGTATAAATCCTCATATCCTCTCTGAAATCCAGTCGATTTCCTTTTGCTCACAGAGTGAGCATCCCCTCGTCGCCCCTAATCTAATCCACTCTTTTTCCATTTTCCATCCGTTTTTCCTCCAGAAGGCACCCCCCACCGAATGCGTCCACGTCCATATTCGCTTTATTGTTGTGGAATTGGAATTTTTCTGATGTAAAAGTTTATAGAAATTATATCTAATATGTATATCGAAATTAGAATGTTAGAGTGCTCTTTAAATTTGGAAGAAGTCTTATAAGTTTAGTTTTCCGTTTTCGGCATATTGGAGTAATTTGCTCGAAGTTTTCTGGGGTCCGGAATATCAACATTTCAGTAGAAAAAGAGTCTAAGAATCTAAGAATCTAAGAATCTAAGAATCTAAGAATCTCAGAATCTAAGAATCTAAGAATCTAAGAATCTAAGAATCTCAGAATCTAAGAATCTAAGAATCTAAGAATCTAAGAATCTAAGAATCTAAGAATCTAAGAATCTAAGAATCTAAGAATCTAAGAATCTAAGAATCTAAGAATCTAAGAATCTAAGAATCTAAGAATCTAAGAATCTCAGAATCTAAGAATCTAAGAATCTAAGAATCTAAGAATCTAAGAATCTAAGAATCTAAGAATCTAAGAATCTAAGAATCTAAGAATCTAAGAATCTAAGAATCTAAGAATCTAAGAATCTAAGAATCTAAGAATCTAAGAATCTAAGAATCTAAGAATCTAAGAATCTAAGAATCTAAGAATCTAAGAATCTAAGAATCTAAGAATCTAAGAATCTAAGAATCTAAGAATCTAAGAATCTAAGAATCTAAGAATCTAAGAATCTAAGAATCTAAGAATCTAAGAATCTAAGAATCTAAGAATCTAAGAATCTAAGAATCTAAGAATCTAAGAATCTAAGAATCTAAGAATCTAAGAATCTAAGAATCTAAGAATCTAAGAATCCCATTTTGTAGTTTGTAGTCTTGAAAATGGCTCAAATTTTTACTGAAAATAAGAAAAAACACCTAAAAACCAAAAAAAATTTGAGGCAAAACCATCAAAAATTTGAAAACTCAAAAAAAATCCTACAGTCTAATTTCGATTTCTCTCTCGTTACCTGTATCCCTCTCTGCGTCTCTCCAACCTCCTCACTCTCTCATTCTCTTTTCTAAACCATTTTTTCATTCTTCACGTGTCTTTCATCTCGAAACCAAGAAGATTGACCATCTCGATTGGGGGGTCTTCCCCCCAAAAGAGACCATATCATCATCTTCTTCTTTTTTTTGAATTTGTCGTCGAAATCATCGCCCAACCTACCTACCTGCGAGAGAGATTGAGAGACGAAAAGAAACAAAGTTTCAAATCGAAAAATTGATTCAATATGTTGTTTATGACTGTGTCCATGTGTTCTTACTACAAATTTTGTGACTTGTTAATCTTATAAGTCCCACTATAGGTGGGACACAAAGATCACCTACAAATGGGTCATTTTGGGTTTTTGGAATAGCAAAATTGCAATCTTTCTGAAACTCCTGTAAACTGAAGCTATAGACTAATAGCCTATAGATAGTGTACGCAGATTCTGATATACCAACTATTCTATTTTGGTTGATTCCCGTCCAAAAACAGACCTAAAATACAAACTGTCGTAAGGTTCGGCGTATGGTACGCAGACGCTACAACTGACGCGCGCATGCAAAAGTGCACGCAATTTTCCCGCGATTTGCCCCCGAAAACTGCTGTTCCTCCACCTTCAAGCTTATCTAATCACAACTTTTCTCATTGAAATTTCAAATTTTCGCGGTTTTTTTGCTCCTCCCCTCTCCCCATATCTAACATCACTATGTCACACTTTCCCTTTTTTTTCTAAACATAATTTTTATCAGTTTATCAGTCCATGACCTGAAAACTCTTTTCCAACACACGTTTTGCCAACAGTGCCGATGACCGTCTATTTTCTCCTGTTATCACTTGGGGAGCACCATGTGACCACATGAACCCATGGTTGGGTGCAAAATTAATTGGTGGCCTAGGATTAGAGGATAGTAGAAAAGCTAGGCCAGCGAAAGTTGGGATATTATTTTTATTTTTATGGCCGTGATAGTTTTCAATATAACTTTTTTTAAAAATTTATTTTTCGCGGGAAAAGTGAAATCTGCAGGGCCTCGGTACTGTAAAGCGACTTTTAAGGACTATGCGGTATCAATTTAACATGGCTACGCAGCGAAAACGAAATTTCAAGTTTTCAAGCATTCATTGAAGCCTATTTTCAAAACTCTAGTCATATCAAAGCTACCAAATAAAAATTATATTGTTTCTCGATGGCCTAGAATATTAATTTTTGAGAAAACTAGGCCGTCAAAAAATTATTTCTTCAAATTTCAAAATTTCACTAAAGTTTTTTTTCGAAAATTTGAAAATTCGGGCTTCTAAGGGGCCTTTGAAATCTCAAAATTACAAGATTTTGAGACTTTTCAAGCATTCAAACTCCGTTTTTTAAAATTTTATTAAATTTCGACTCTATGGCCTAGAATGTATATTTTAAGCAAACTAGTCCGTCAAAAAATATTGAAATTTTTTTGAAATTTTGAGTTTTGAGGATCTTTTAGATCGCAATATTACAAGACTCTAAAATTTCCAATGTTTCCCAATTTCTTCAAAGTCTAAGCCTAAGCCTAAGGCCTAACCAATTCAATTAATTGATATCCTCCATATTCCTACATGCCCCCCCCCCTCTTTAGTAGCCTGTGATGGCGTCCTTCTCGCGCTACTCCTATTTTCTCTTCTTCAACTTCTCTACCCCTCTCTCTCTCTCTATGCACAAGACACTCTCTCGCTTTCTCTGCCACTCTCTTCGATGCCCATACTATTTCTCGTCTGATGGCGGCCGGACCGAAGCCGCCCAAAGTCTCGCGGTCTTTCACTCACCACCCCCAGCACACAAGGAAGAGAGTATGGAATAACCAGAGACGCAGAGAGACAGAGAAACCGAGAGAAAAAGGGACAACAAAACGTTGACGTTTATACCTCGTGTGAGTGTGTGTGTGAGTGAGTGTTGTGTGTGTGTGTGTTGGGATGATGGGAAAAAAAAGGAGAGAATTTTTTTCAACTATTTATCTTCACCTAGTTGAGTTATTGTTCTCTAGTTTTTTTTTCAATTTTTTTGAACTTTGTTCTTTTCATGTTTTTTGGTATTGTTTAGTTGAAGTTTGGTATGAAAATTTGGATTTTTGAAACTCAAAAATGTTGTTTTTGGCGCGAAAAGTTGCAGATTTTCATGTGATTGCTTTCTGTAAAATTATGTTCCCATTCAATTTTTGATGCCCTATTATTGATTTTTCGATAATTTTGGGAGTTTTTAGCCAAAGTTGGAAAAAATTTGTCCAGCCTGGTTTCACTTAGAAATTAAATTTTTTTTGATTTTTAGAAAAATTTTTTGCAGATTTTTAGCATAAAATAGATTAAAATTGATAGAAAAAACTATTTTTTTCAGAGAAAAAATGAAATTTTTCAGCCAAAAATCGACTATTACCCTTATACGGATTTCGGTCATTTTTTGTCGTGTTTTTCAGTTTTAAATGATAATTTCGGCTGTGAATCCAGATTCTAACAACGATTAGATTGTTTTTCATGTAATTTTGAAGCAAAAATCTTGAAAACTTAATCAAAATCCTGATTTTCAATTTTCGATTTTTTTGTTTTTTTTCAGCGAAAATATTAGGTTTTTTGGTCAGTTTTAGATTTAGATTTATTTTTATTTCAATTTTTGACCTCTGAATTTCTGAAAAACTCCGAAAAAGTCATGCATTTCGTCAAAAATCGACCTGAAAACCTGAAAATTTTGAAAAAAAATATTCTCGAGAAAATAATGCAATCGTGCTCAACTGATAGACAGTTTCAGCGCGGGAGTTTGAATTCTAGCAGCTCGATTTTTCTGTTTTTCATCATTTTTTAGGTTTTCTGCTGTTTTCAGTACATTTTCTGTAAAATTTATGCTGAAAATATACTTTTCAGAGTTTGAGAAGAACAGGAAAGCTAAAAAATACCTCAAAATATATAAAAACTCGCTTCAAATCACTGATTTTGAATTTCCACATTTTCCCGTAGTTTTTTTTCCTAATTTTTGTGACAAATAGGTTTTTAAGGGTGTTTTCCACTCAAAATTTCATCAAAATCATCTAAAAATCACTCTAATACCCTGAAAATCACAAAAATTCTCGAAAAAGCCTGAAATTCGTAATCGCGCTCCATCTCACCTCGGCGCGTCGCCTCATTTTTTTGAACTTGCAAACTTTGATTTTTCCAATTTTTCATCATTTTTTGGCTATTTTTTAGCAAAAAGTTTATTCAAAATCTAAAAATACACCAAACTTTCACTCTTTGATCATCATTTTCCTTCAAATTTGACCCATTTTCGCCGCATTCTCCTTTCCCTTTCTTCTTATCATAATTCCTCAATTTTCGATAACTTTTTCGTTTCTCTTTTTCCGCCGATATAATCAATAATCATCTTCATTACAGAAGCGCGTCTGTCTCTCCACCGCACTTTCTCGCTCTCTCTCTCTCTCACTTCTCGATCCGTTCTTCTCGATTTTTCGAGAAAACAGAGTATCTTCTAGAACATTCTGAAGCGACGTCTCCTAAGAATTCAGAATGCACGGAGCCGGTCACAGTCTGACTGGGGCCCCTCATCAGATTCCACCGCCGCGTACGCAAGGCGCCGCCACCGGCGGTCAACAGCTCTCCGCCACCGCCAATCAATTCGTCGACAAGATCGATCCGTTTCACAATAAGCGGGGAACTTCGCGGCGATTGTAAGGGATTTTGGGATGACATTTGGAAAATTTTAAGCCTAAAATCACGAAAATCGGTCAATTTTGACCCAGGAAACTGAAATTTTTAAAAATTCAATTTTCACCTGAAAACATTTTTTTGCGGATTTTTATGCGAATTTTTGCTTTTTTCAGCTTATTCTCACCCTAAAAATCAATTTGTGCACTGAAAATCATGAAAATCGGCCAATTTTGGCCCTAAAAACTGAAATTTTTCTAAAAATTCGAAAAATGATTTTTCGTCGAATTTTGTCTTAAAAAACTCAATTCTAACAATTTTTTTTGAAA
The DNA here is from genome assembly GCA_963966625.1 of Caenorhabditis zanzibari. Taxonomy (NCBI): domain Eukaryota; kingdom Metazoa; phylum Nematoda; class Chromadorea; order Rhabditida; family Rhabditidae; genus Caenorhabditis; species Caenorhabditis zanzibari. Next base: position 16,336,413 of record OZ016472.1, on the reverse strand, counting down.
ATTTCTGCATTTTTGGCTCATTTTGCCCCCCTGAAAAGTCAGTTTTCCATGAAAAATCATGAAAATTGGTCAATTTTGACCTGGAAACTAGAATTTCTCTTGAAAATTAAAAATGTCTATTTTTATCAATTTTCACCCGAAACACTCAATCCTAGCATATTTTAATACAAATTTTCGTATTTTTCAGCTTATTTTGACCATAAAAAGTCATGTTTCTCCTAAAAATTTGAAATTTTTCTTTAAAAATCCAAAAAAATTTTAAATTTCATTCGATTCTGACCTTGAAATTACAATTCTTATCATTTTTTCACCCCAAAAATTCAAATTTCCCTCCATTTTCTCCTAAAAAACTCAATTTTTCAGGCGCATCAACAACAGCAGTCGCTACAATGTCGACTCGGCTCAGGAGCTCGTTCAGCTCCCTTTGATTAAGGGTGAGTGAGAATCGTTGAAAATTGGAAAAATAGTGGATTTTGAGTCAAAAATCATGTGAAAAATTGGAATTTTTAGGTCAGAAAACCTTTGGAGCAGTGAAAATCTAACGAAAAATTATAAATTTTTTGGAAAAATCAAAATTTAAAAAATTTAAATTCTTTGGTTTATAGACATATTTTACTCATTTTTAAGGTTTCTGAGTCAATTTTCCGCGATTTTTTACATTTTGTAGTTCAATTTAAGCAAAAATCATGTGAAAAAACCGAAATTTGGGGTCCGAAAACCTTTGAAGGATGAAAATTCATTTAAAAAGTTCAGAAACAAATTTTTTAAAACAGTTTCCGTTTTTTTGTTTTAGACCGATTTCAGCCATTTTTTAAGGTTTCCGAGCCACTTTTCCGCGTTTTTTTACATGTTATGGTTCAATTTGAGCAAAAAATAATGTCAAAAAAACTGAAATTTGGGGTCCGAAAACCTTTGGAGCAGTGAAAATCCGTTAAAAAAATATAAATATTTGAAAAAATCAAAATTTAAAAAATTTCAATTTTTTGGTTTCTAGACCGATTTTTAGCAGTTTTTTGATGTTTTTGACTTAATTTTCGGCGATTTTTCACATGATATGGTGTAATTTAAGCAAAAATCATGTGAAAAATCGCAAAATTCGGGTCGAAAAACCCCCAGGAAAAAATAGACCGAAAAATAATGAAATTTTTTAAAAATTAAAACTTTAAAAATTTTGATTTTTTGCGATTTCTAGACCATTTTCAGCCATTTTTAATGTTTTCGAGTCAATTTTTTGCGATTTTTCTCAATTTTTTGCTCAATTTTAACCCTCAAAACCCCGAAATCCTTCCAGACACAGCAGCCAACGAGCAGCCAGCGTTGGTCATCGAGAAGCTCGTCCAGTGCCAACACGTTTTCGATTTCTACGACCCGGTGGCTCAGCTGAAATGCAAAGAAATCAAACGAGCTGCGCTCAACGAGCTCATTGATCATATCACATCGACGAAAGGTGCCATCGTTGAGACCATCTATCCGGCTGTCATAAAAATGGTCGCCAAGAACATATTCCGCGTGTTGCCACCGTCGGAAAATTGTGAATTCGATCCGGAAGAGGATGAGCCAACTTTGGAAGTCTCGTGGCCACATTTGCAGGTTTGTGAGCGGAAAAAAATGTGTGAAAAATAGTCTAGAAAAGTCTGGGGGCTTAAAGGAAGATTCCGGGCAATTTTTTTTCTTTTAATAAGCAAAATTTCGCCCTGATTCCGTATATAATAATGAAAATGCTGAAAAATTTCTCTAAAAACCTGAAAATTCGCTTCAAACATTCCCATTTTCTGGAGGTGTCTCCGGCGGCCGTGTGGCCTAACTCCTGGAGGTTTCTTTTCCACCAGACTCGGCCACCGTTTTTTGCGCCGATTTTTTCACTTTCCACTGTTTTTTTCGGTGAAAATCAAATGGAATGCGAGAATTACAACGAAAATTCATGAAAAAGCAGTGAAAAGTGAATAAATCGGCGCAAAAAATCGTGGCCGAGTCTGGTGGAAGAGAAACCTCCAGGAGTTAGGCCACACGGCCGCCGGAAACACTTCCAGAAAATGGGAATGTTTGAAGCGATTTTTTAGGTGTTTAGAGAAATTTTTGAGCATTTTCATTATTATATTCGGAATTAGGGCGAAATTTCGAACATTTTGAAAGAAAAAAATTTTTGCCCGGGAACCTCCTCTTTAATTTTACTCCCAATGGCCTAGAATAAGCATCCTAGGCCACCAAAAACCCCTTATCTGTTTCCAGCTCGTCTACGAGCTGTTCCTTCGCTTCCTCGAATCGCCAGATTTCCAAGCGTCCATCGGAAAGAAGTACATCGATCAGCGGTTCGTTTTGAAGCTCTTGGATTTGTTCGATTCGGAGGATCCACGTGAACGCGATTTCCTGAAAACCGTTCTTCATCGCATCTACGGAAAATTCTTGGGACTGAGAGCATTCATTCGCAAACATATCAATAATATGTTTTTGAGGTGAGAAAAAACGCTTGAAATCGGCTCAAGTTGAGCCGAAATCCCTGGCGGCCTAGGTTTCTCTTTCTAGGCCACATGGCTGAAAAATTAAGAGGTAAAGCCTTTCTGGAGCAATTTTGAGCTCAAAATAAGTCCAACATCATGAAAAATGACCCAAAATGAAAAAAAAAAACCTCCTAATGGCCTAGTTTTCTCTTTCTAGGCCAACTAAATCAAAAATTAAAGCGGAATAGCGTTTTTTTTTACAAAACTATGTTATGAATAAGCCGAAAATCATGAAAAACGACTCAAAAGATCCATTAAAAGTCAAAAATGATTAAAATGGCCACAGGATGAGCCAAAACCTCTGGTGGCCTAGTTTTCTCTTTCTAGGCCATTTTAATGAATTGAGGCCTAAAATGAGCCGAAAATCATTAAAAATGGCCCAGAAATAGCTAGAATTAACGATGGCCTATCTTTCCAATTTTTGGAATTTCTAGGCCATTTTCGCGAGTTTTGAGGGACTTTTCATTCAGTTTCAACCACAAATTAAAACAAAACAGCGTTTTCAGAGTGAGTTTAGGCTTAAAATGAGCTAAAAACCATCAAAAAAGACCCATAAATAGCCTGAATCACGGATGGTCTAATTTCTCAACTTTTGACAATTCTAGGCCATTTTCTCAGATTTTGAAGCAATTTTTCACTTCAAAACCGCCTATTTTCCCCTAAAAAGTCTCAAAATCTCAATTTCCAGATTCGTCTACGAAACCGATTCATTCAACGGCGTCGGAGAACTTTTGGAGATTCTCGGCTCCATCATCAACGGATTCGCGCTTCCTTTGAAGCAAGAGCACAAAGTATTCCTTGTCAAAGTGCTCCTTCCACTGCACAAACCGAAATGCCTATCGTTGTATCATGCTCAGGTGAATATTATCGGAAAAAATTGAAGTTTTTGAGCTAAACATGAGCAATTTTGAGACAAATTTCACTCCGAAACGCTCAAATTTGGCCCAGAAATTCAAATTCCCGCCCAAACCCTTCAAATTTTCAAAAATTTCAGCTCGCCTACTGTGTCGTCCAATTCATCGAGAAGGACTCATCGCTGACGCCACAAGTCTTCGAGGCGTTGCTCAAATTCTGGCCACGTACATGCAGTAGCAAGGTAGCTATTTTTTGATGAAAAAAAACATGGATTACTGTAGTTTTTGAAATTTTTGCTGAAAAATGAGATCAAGAAGTGAAAGAATCGAGAAAAATGGGTCAATTTTGAATAATTTTTGTCCGAATGAGGATTACTGTAGTTTTGAAGTTTTGGTTAAAAAATTAGATCAAGAAGTGAAAAAATCGAGAAAAACTGGTCCATTTCAAGTCAGCTTTGTCCGAATGTGGATTACTGTAGTTTTTGAAATTTTGGCAAAAAATGAGATCGGATAGTCGAAAATCGAAAAAATTGGTCAATTTTAAAACACCTTTTTCCGAATGTGGATTACTGTATTTTTTGAAAATTTTAGCTAAAAATGCGATAAAAATGTGAAAAACCGGCTCCGCGACGTTTCGAAAGCGAGACATTTCGAAAATAAGACGTTTCGAAAGTGTGACGTTTCGCAAGTGTGTCGTTTCGCAAGTGTGACGTTTCGAAAGCAAAAAAAAATACACCTCTCAGTAAAGTTTGAAATTTTTGCTTTCGAAATGTCGCACTTGCGAAACGTCACACCTTCGAAATGTCACAATTTCGAAAAGTCACACTTTAGAAACGTTGCGGAGCCGATTAATGTAGTTTTGGGAATTTTAGCTGAAAATGTCATAAAAACTGAGAAAAATGGCCAATTTTGAATCATTTTTGTCCGACTGTGGATTACTGTAGTTTCTGAAATTTTGGCTAAAAATGAGATAAAAAAGTGAAAAACCGAGCAAATGGCTCATTTTTACCCATTTTGACTCAAAAATCCCCCTCGAACCGCCACCAATTCCCGTTTTCTAATCGTGCTCCGTTTTCTGAAGGAGGTGATGTTCCTGGGCGAAGTGGAGGAGATTCTCGACATCATCGAGCCGGAGCAATTCAAGAAGATCATCGATCCGCTGTTCCGTCAGCTGGCCAAGTGTGTCAGCAGTCCGCACTTCCAAGTCGCCGAGCGTGCACTGTATTTCTGGAATAACGAGTACATTCTGTCGTTGATCGAGGATACGAGTAGTTTGGTGAGTTTTTTTTTTGGAGAAAAAACGATCAAATTAAGGTTCAAATGGAACTTTTACCTTCAAAACAGTGCTTTTAAGCTCAAAAAATTTCAATTTTCCTGCTGAAAAATGCTCCAAAAATTATCGGAAGCAATTTTGAGGTTTCTGAGCGATTTTTTGAAGGCCAGACATGGGGCCCGTCCTTGAGCTCGAAATTGGCAAAAAGTTCGTCTAAAACCTTGAAAATCGCCGAAAAATGATCTCAAGTTCCACAATTTCATTCAAAATTGACTGAAAAGCATCTGGAGAGCTCCAGCTTTCTCTACCAAAAAATGTAGGCTTTCAGAGCAATTTCAGACATTTTTGAGCTCAATTTCAACCTCAGAAAAGTTACGATTTTCATTCCAGGTAATGCCAATAATGTTCCCCGCCCTCTACCGTATCTCAAAAGAGCACTGGAATCAGACGATCGTCGCACTCGTCTATAATGTCCTGAAGACGTTCATGGAGATGAACGGAAAGTTGTTTGATGAGCTAACATCCACATACAAAGGGGAGAGGATTCGAGAAAAGCAACGAGAGAAGGATCGGGATTTGTTCTGGAAGAAGATGGAGGCGTTGGAGCTGAATCCACCGGCTGATGGGAAGGAGATTATGCCATCGTTGTTCCCCGAGAAGTTGACGGATTATTTGAAGAAGGTAGGGGGGAGAAATTTTGAATTTTTTGGATTGAAAATGGACGAAAAGAGCCAAAATTGAGCTAAATCTGTTGAAAATGGCAGTGACCAGCTTATGACCGAGTTTCGGCTTACTAGGCCATCCGTGAGCGATTTCGAAGAGTTAGAACTGAAAAAACGGTCGAAAACTACTTAAGAAGGCATAAATTGACTTCTGGCCGAGTTTTGAGTTTCTAGGCCATTTATGTGCGGTCATAAAGAGTTTGGACTGAAAAAAACGGCCAAAAACCACCAAAATCGCTGAAATTGACCCATGACCGAATTTTGGATCCCTAGGACATCTGGGAGCGATTTTGAAGTATTTTGATACGAAAAAAAAAACAAAAAAAGACCCAAAAGGCCTAAAATTGACCCATGACCGAGTTTTGGGTTTCTAGGCCTTTTTTAAGCAATTTTGATGTGCTTGAATGGAAAAAAATGGTAAAAAACCACCAAAATCGCTAAGATTGACCCATGACCGAGTTTGGGGTTTCTAGGCCATTTTGAACTAATTTTACACAGTTTTAATTGAAAAAAATGGTCGAAAACGACCAGAAATAGTCAAAATCAACTCCTGGCCGAGGTTTGGGTTTCTAGTCCATTTTTGAGCATTTTTGAAGCTTTCCGATTTTAAAAATCGGCCAAAAACGACCCAAAAGGCGGAAACAGTCCCATGGCCGAGTTTTGGCTTTCTAGGCCATCATATAACTATATTTTTCCAGGACGGCTCAAATGTGGTCCCCCAACCGGTGGCCACTGCCGGCGGAGACAAATCGCCGTCAGCGCAGAAGAAGACGTCGACAGGGTCGGATACGACGGCGGCGACACCGAAAAAGTGAGGATTTTGTGATTTGGGATTTGATCATCAAATTTTGATGGCCTAGAAATTCGGATTTTTGGGTTTCTAGGCCATCAGGAAAAATATGAAGGTTCTGCACTATTCAAAAGGCTAAAATTGGAAAAAAGCGGAGAAAATGAGCTGATTAAGCTTAAAAAATTGAAAAATATATGGTGGCCTTGAAAATTGGATTCTTAGATTTCTAGGCCACCAAGAGACTTTTAAAATTTTTTCTGGCAAAAAACTGAAAAAATTGACGTTTCGAAAGTGTGACGTTTCGAAAGTGCGACATTTTGGAAGCAAAAATTTCAAATAATTTGAAAATTTTGCATTCGAAACGTCGTACTTTCGAAATCTCGCACTTCCGAAATGTCGCATTTTCGAAATGTCGCACTTGCGAAATGTCGCAGATCCCAAAAACACCCAAAATCGACTCAAAACGCAATGAAATTAATTGTGGCTGAGTTTTTCCCATTTTCGGATTTCTAGGCCATCAAAAACAAAATTTTGAGTTTTGACAGTTTTTTTTGACCGTCGAAAAAGAAAAAAAACTGAGCAAAAGTTTTAAAAATCTGGCGACCTAGATCAGATTTTTGGATTTCTAGGCCACCGAAAAACTCTTCCATTTCAATCTTCTTTTTCAGGTAATCTAAGCTCCGCCCACTCTCATCTCTCCCGATATCTCCTCTTCTTTCCACTTCGATGATGATATGATAAAAAATCCGTTTATTTTGTTTTTTGAATTCCCGCCCAATTTTTTTTTCCCCTCTCATTTTTTCTCTCTAAAAATCAAAAACCCCCGATATAATTGTACATGATAAATAGCAAATCTGAAAAAACCAACACATTAATATTATTTTTTGTCCTTTCTCTACTTTCCCTGCGTCTCCACTCTTTCTACATCTCTCTAATTTTTTTCCAGAAAAAAAATTTTTTTTGGAAAAATGTTCATTATTTTTTTCTGAAAATTCGTGTTTTGCTCACCATGTCTTCGTGTTCTTTTCCCTCTTCTATTTTTTCACTATTTTTTTTTCTTTGGATTGTCCATAATACGTCTCTCTCTCATCACACGAATTTTCGTTTAGTCTCGATGTCCCTTTAAATCTCTTCCGAAAAAAATTAGCTCCGCCCACTTCTCGATTAAGCTCCGCCCCCCACTCTATTGAATTGCACTGAAAAAATTCAAATATATGAATTTATATATCGATTGTATTCAATTTTTAGTGAAAAATTTCAGATTTCAGAAAACCTATTTCAGTGAAAATTTACTGACAGAAATGTATCCGAATCCAAAATTCTAAAAAAAAGTTGCTTTTTTCAAATCGAAAATTTTCAGCCTTCAGCGTTATAACGGGTATTATGGATCGAAGCCGATCGAATTCGAGAGAGAGGGATAAAAGTAGTAGACGCAGACATAAGAAGGTTTGAAATTTGAGGAATTTGAAAAATTTGAAGGCGGGAAATTTGAATTTCAGCACAAGCATAAACATCGACGATCGAGATCCAGGAGTAGAAGTTATGAAAGAGGAGGAGGTGGAGCAGGACCATCTGGGATTCATATTAATCCTGCTTTTGGGTACGGGAATATAGAAATTTTGAAGAAAAATTATAGATTTCAAAAATCCCTGAAAAAATCCTCGGTTCACTGAAAATCGAATTTTGGTTATTTAGATTTTCGAAAAGACGAAAAAAATGCGAAAATTTGAAAAATCAAACCAAGAATTACTACGAAATGAGATAGAATCGAGAATTCCGAAAAAAAAATTTTTTTTTTTTTGAAAATTTTTTTAAAAATTTTGAATTTTTTGTAAAATTTTTAAAAAAATATTTTAGTTGGAAAACCTTTTTCAGTTATTTTTTTCGTTTTTAAAAATTCAAAAGTGGAAATTGACTCATTTTTTTTTCAAATAATTGTCCCAATTCTAATATTCACGAAAATAACATTTATTTTTCATAAAACATCGGTAAAAATCGAGAAAATCGATTTTCGAATCGCGAACTCACATTTTTTTTCGAATCTATTTCAAAAAATGTAGAATTTTTCGCTGATTCGAATGCACCTAATATCGCTGCTCAAAACGCTATAGAAAAAAATTTAGACGACTTTTTGATCACTAAATTTTCAGTTTTAAAAAATCGCCGTAAAAATTTTTCTACATTGTTTTGAGCAGCGATATTAGATGCATTCGAATCAGCAAAAAATTCTGCATTCTTTGGAATCAGGCTTGCTCGGAAAAAAATTTTCGGAAAATCGGAAAACGATATTTTTTTCCGAATTTTTTTTTCGGAAATTTTTTTCCGATCGGAAATTTCCTTTACTTTTTTTTCAATTACTTTTTTCAATTTTTCGGATTTTTCTTTCCGATTTTCCGAAAAGTTGGGTCGGAAATTTTTCCGTCGGGAAAAAATTTCCGAAAAAAAAATCGGAAATTTTCCCGTCGGAAAAATTTTCCGAAAAAATAAAGTCGGAAAATTTCCCGTCGGAAAAATTTCCCGAAAAAAGTCGGAAAATCGGAAATTCCGATTTTCTGATTCCGAGCAAGCCTGTTTGGAATAGATTAGAGAAAAAGTGAGTTCGCAATTTGAAAATCGATTCTTTTCGAGTTTTAACGACTTTTATGCAAAAATATTGTTATTTTCGTAAATAATGGAATTGGGACGATTATTTGAGTGAAAATTAGAAATGACTGAAATCTTTTGATTCTCTGAAAATTACAGTATTCAGTAGAAACCGCATTGCGGTGGTTTTGAGTTTCTAGATTTTCATTCAAATTTCAAAAAAATCAGCAAAACTAAGCACCGTTATGAAATGAGCTAAATTTTCGAGATTTCAACAAAAAATTTTTTTCAAAATTCCAAAAAAATTTTCCAGTCACCAACAACCAGTGGGAGCCCCTAACTACGCGTCACAAGCGTCTCAGCTACTTCAACAAAATAATATGATGGAAGCAGAAATATGCCGTCTAAAGAATGCACTTTTATCCGAACAAGGACATCATCAAATCGAAATTCAGAGAAATGCAATGCTCCAACAAGAAATGAGAAATGCACAAATTCAGAGGGAACAGGCGACGAAACGGTGCAATGAAATTATGAGTGAACGGAGGACGATGATCGATATGAAAACGGAAATGGCTAATGTTAGTGAAAAATAGAGAAAAAATGGTTGAAAATGAGCTGAAATAGAGATGTTAGAAAGTTGGAGTTTTTGAAAAAAATTTTCAAAAAAAAATTTTTTTTTCGAAATTTCAAATTTTATAGTCTGTTGGCCAAGCTTCGGGTTTTTTTTTCAGCAAATTCAGCAAAAAAGTGAAAAAAAAATATTAAATCGAAAAAAATTGAATAAATTGGTTGAAAATGAGCTGAAATGAAGATGATTGAAAATTGGAAAAAAAAAACTTTTTTCTATTAGTTTTAGGTTTTTTCAGTAAAAATTATGCAAAATACCGAAAAAATTGAAGAAAATGGTTGAAAATGAGCTGAAATACGGATGATTCAAAATTGGAAAAAAATTCAAAAAAAAATTTTTTTTTGAAAAATTTCAAAAATTATAGTCTGTTGGCCTATAGTCTGTTTTTGTTTGTATATAGAAATAACTAAAAATAGATTTAAAAAAAAATAGAAGAAATCGGTTGAAAATGAGCTGAAAGAAAATGGTTGAAATTTTCCAAAAAAAATACAATTGTTTTCGTTTTTTTTTGATGGCCTAGTTTCAGGTTCCTAGGCCACCAATATCACATTTTTAAAATAAAAATCCCCACATTTTTTTTCAGAGAATAAACCAACTAGAAATCGGGCATCGTCATCTTCGCGACGACGTCATCGCAGCGAGACAAGCGACGGAGGCGAAGGATGAGGTAAAATTTGAGAATTGGACATTCTGAAAATTCAAAAAAGTTGAGGGCAAAAATTTCGACCAAAAAATAAGTTTTCACCCTGAAATTCATTCGTTCTTTGTCGGCTTTTTTGGGTTTTTTGCAGTTTTTTTTTTTCAGTTTTAACCTTCTAAATACCCCCAAATCTTCAGGAAATCCGCGCAATAACCTACCAATCTGAAATCGTCGGTCAACAAATCGCGCAACTAAACGAGCGCAACGCGGCGCTTAAAACGAAATGCGAGACGATGGTCGGCGCGCAGAGGAAGCAATATGAAGAGTAAGTGGAGGGGGAAGAGGGTGATGCACGCGTGGTGTCGGCGGGAAGCGCGCCGACCGCCGATCCGGAGGGGGCAGGTGGTGACGGGTTCGATTCCCCTCGGCAATCATGAGGCACCTTCACTCTTCTTTCTTTCCTTTCGTGGAGAGTTGGATTTATTAAGGATGCAATAGAGAAGTATGGGAAGTTCGAAGACTTGCGGTTATTAGCTTTCACGGCTCCGCGAGTTCAAAACTATCACCACATTTTTGAGTTTTTTCTTTAGTGGACTTTGTTGAGATTATTTTCTTGAGTTTCGTAATGGTTTTTGAAGTGAAAACCTGCAAAGTATCACTGAAAAAGTGGTTCTGAAATTTTGGAATTTTTTTCAAATTTTTCTTTTTTCAGAATCGAAGCCAAACAAAAACTCCTCGACGCCGCAAACTTGAACGTTCGGAAAATCGAACAAGACCTTCAGTTGGCGAATATTGAGATAGAGTGAGTTTTGAAGATTTTGAAACTTTAGAGTTCCCAAAATTTCTAATTCGAATTTTAAACTTCTCAGTCCATTTTCGATCAATTTTCCTCAGATTTTCACCAAAAAAATTCAATTTTTTTCCGCGCCAAATTCAAATCAAATTTTTTCAAATACAAAGTTTTCCAGACGCCTCACTCGCGAGCTCAACAGTGTCCAACAGATGGAATCGTCGAATTTTTTCGAAAAACAAAAATTCAACGAAATTTTGTCGCGAAAAGAGGACGAACTTCGAGTGTCCGCCTACAAATCGGCGGCCGAGCTCAAAATGGCCAATGAGAAAATCGAAAAACTCGAAAATCGTCTGAAACAGGAGAAACCGGAGATTTATGATGATTTGACAGTGGTGGGTGGGATTTGGAAAGTTTTAAAAATTTTCAAAAAAAAATTTTTTTTTGAAAAATTTTCCAAAAAAAGGTTTTTAGACATAAAATCACGATTTCTTACCACTTTTCCATGAAAAAAGTTCAAATTTTCACCCCGAAACCCAATTTTTAGCCCTTTTCAAAAGTTCCAGGAAACCATATACGTCGCCATTGAGACCATCAAATCGACGTACGAAAAACAGTTGTCTCGGCTGGAAGAGGAGATTCTGGAGTTGAAAAATGGCGGGAAAATAGACGAAAAAATGGAGGAGAATTCAGATGACGTCATTTTGACGGAGAAGGATTCTGCAGAATTGGAGGAAGTGATCGAGGAACTGCCGCCGTGGTTGCAGACTCCAATGAAGCCGGATCCGGCGAAAATGGGAGATTTAAAGGTACATGGAGGGAAAATTTCAAGTTTTTTCTAAATTTTTTCAAAAAAAAATTTTTTCCCGGAAAAAATTTTTTTTTGAAAAACATTTGTCCAAAAAAACATTTTTTTTTTTTTGAAATTTTTTTAAACCAATATTTTTTCTTTTTCAGAAAACAATTCAATGCAAAATCAACCTGGAACCACCCTCACCAGACCACCCGATGGATGAAGAAGCTCCGCCCACTTCCAGCTCAAGCTCCGCCCCTTTTCTCTCCACACCACCACGACCACCCCAGTTCCAACGTCTTCCACCCATGGAGGTCCCCCTATTTGGAACCACGAATTCGGTCACTGTTGAGAATTCAGAAGACATGGTCATCAAGGATTCTGAAGCTCCAGAAGTTTCTGTAGAATCAGAATTCGTCGTCGTGGATTCAGAAGACGTCAAGGATTTGGAATCTCAAAACTTCGAAGCTACTTCTGAAGTTCACGAGGCCCCTCAGATTTTGGATATTCTGAATCCCGACCCCTCGACGTCTTCAGAAGACTCCGCCCACAACTACACTGAGGAGGATTTGTTGCGGCTCGCCGAGCCACATGAAGGAGGAATAGGAGGAGTCGAGCCAATTCATGATGAATTGGAAAAACAGCTACTGGATTCTGAAGAATAATTGATTTTGTGCTCCCTGTCTCATTATTTTTATCAATAGAGCGCACTTTGTCCCAGAAAAATCTCATTATGACTACTGATCACTACTGCATTCATTCATTCCATAAATGGCTTTATCGTCTTTTTTGAATAAATATAATGATAATACATGCAGTCTATTTTGAGCACAAGCAAGAAATTTAGATTCAGAAGACTAAGAGCTCCAAAATGAGCCTAAAAATGATAGAATTTGACCAATATTGAAATTGGGGCTGAAATTTTCAGAAAAAAACCGTATTTACATTCATTTGAAAGCTTTTCTCTTGCTGATACGAAAAATCAAAGTTTCAAGGGTCTCGAAACGAAAATGGAGGAGATACGGTAGTTTAAAATTCCTGCGGACCTAACTTGAAATTTTTCAAAAAATTTCAACATTCTGCAAACATAGTCGTGATTATACTCATTGTGAAGCTCTTGTCTTGCTGATTCTAAAAATCAAGGTTTCGAGGGTCTCGAAACGAAAATGGGTGAGATACGGTAGTTTGAAATTACATGAAATTTTCAAAAATTCCAAATTCCTCCAAACATAGTCGTGTTTATATTCATTTTGAAGCTCTTGTCTTGCTGATTACAAATATAAACATATCAAAACTTTATGAGCAAAAATAACAAAGATACAACCCTTTCAAATATTCAAAAATCATCCCGTCGTCGACTTCCCCCCATTCCTTGCTATCAACGATAGAGTGGTTGGTTTTCTCTGAAAACTTCAAATTTCAAAATTTATGTATTTCAAATTTCCTCACTTTAAATCTACAACAAAGAGCGCTTTGTACATCCTTATTGAGTGCTATGAGCATTATAGGATTGATAAACGACAAATTTCCGGATACGGTAGGATAGTAGAGACGGAACGCGCGCACTCGGGTAACCTGAAAAAGGAGATTATTGTTGTTATTTGTGACCGGAAACTTCTGAAGTTGTGATTTTCGGAATCAGCGGGCGACGAGCTTTAAAATGAGCCTAAACATGACCAGGTTTGAGAAAATTTGAAATTTTCGAAAACTCGAAAATGTTCTAAACCGAATCATGTTTCGCCTCGTTTTGAAGCTCTTCCCTTACTAAGTTTGATTTTTGATATTTCACAAATGTTATATTAAAAATAAGAAACTTACGTCCGCATCAAAAGCCAAGACATATTCGCCAATATAGAAGAAAAATGCAATAAAACAGAACACCACTAGAACAAAGACATGAAGAGTTAGCCGAGCGTCTTTCAGTTTTTTGGAAGAGTTTTTGCTGAAAATATTTAAATTAAACAATAGAAAATGCCTTGACAGTTAGAAAATTTTGAAATCAGTGAATCTTTAACTTCAAAACAGGGCCTAAGGTCGATGCCCTTCGACGAAGAAATTGAGCAAAATTTCAAACTACCGTATCTCAATATTTTTTAGTGAAAAACGGACAAAAATTAGATATTCAAAACCAGCAGAGCTAGAGCTTCAAAATGAGTATAAACATGACCATAATTGAGCTATTTTTCAAAATCCTGAATTCCAAATTCCCCTACTCACACAGTAATCGACAATCCATGATCCACTTTCCTCGCCTGAATCATCACCTTTGCGATATAATAATACATAATAACCACAGCCACACAAGCCAATAGATAAGTTATCATTACAGTAATCGAGGTATACTGTAGATGGGTCCGACTAGCGATAGTAAGTAAGGTAATCTCGTTTTCAAATCGTGCATCTGTATTGAGAAGTGCCGGTAGATAAATGAGGAAGGCGAGGAGCCAATGACCGAGACCGAGGAGCAGTGGGGGGCAGTGGTTGAGGCGCTGAAAATGAACTGTTTTTAGTGGAAACTTTGTGAAATCACAATTTTCGAATTCGGGAGATTGAGAGCTTCAAAACGAGCCGAAATATGGACAAGGTTTATGGAATTGTGCTGTTCTAAAATTTTTAGTTTTCGAAGAAATCCGAAATTTGAAAAAAAGGTCAAATCAATTCATATTTATGGTAATTTTGAACCTATTGATATACTGATCCGGAGATACTTCTTTTTTCAGGCCTTACTATCATTCAAACTACAGTAATCCTCCAACTCACATAGTTCAAAATTCCCTGTGACTTGCAAACGGTCAAATATCTTTGTGTAGTTATCAAGAAGACTCCAACCCCTCTCAAAGTAAACATGAAAGGTCCAGAATTAGTGTATGCATATGCAGAATACGGTGATAGAGCATAGATTGTGATATTGCCAAAAGAAAAGTAACGAGCTGCGATGAGAAATGAGAAAATGACAATGGTACAAATGTCGGCGAGGCCCTGGAAGTAATTTTGAATTTATGAGTTTCCCGCTGAAATCTAGTGTACGCTCAGGTGTCGAGCTTAAACTTTTGGTCGGAAGTTGAGGGGGGTTCGGCTTTAGGTCGGACCTAGGTCAGCTTTTGGCCAGACGTTGATTCTTTTTCTTGAAGTTTGTCGGACCTTGGTCGGCTTCAGTAGCCGTCTTGTCCGGAATCCGACCAACTTCCGACCTAAAGTTGCCGGCGACATTCGAGTACTCCTCGTGGATAATTTGAATTGGGATAGTACACGAAAAAAAAACTTCATTGGTATTTTAAGTTTTCAGTATTGAATGATTCATACTAGAATCAAAATACACATTTTATTTCATGCATAACCACATCTAGTACAAAAAATTTCGATGACTCCGAACTTTTTTTGGCTTCCGGCTCTCACGGTTTGATGAGTTTGTCTGTGAGTACGGGGTTCGTGCTCAATAATGAGAAACTTGTACTTTCAAAAATTTTGCGGTATCAATTTCTTATGGCGAATGGAAGACTCTAATTTTCAAGATTTTTGAAAGCAAAATGCGAAAATATAGATTTATTTTTGATGTGTCTCCCTTGTCAGATGAATGAAATGTACTCATTTTTGATTTTGTATTTATCTGACGACATCGAAATTATAGATAGACAACTAGACTTTGGTCTAGACTAAAAAACAAAAAATGGAATTTTTGAACTCTGAGTTCGAAAAAAACTGGGAATTCTGAAGAAAAGATACATTACAAGATTCTGAGATTCCTAAATTTTCAGATTCAGATTTTTTTTCGAAAATATGAGGAAACTTTAGCTCAAATGTTCAATTTAGTATAGTTATGAGGCTTTCAACTTTTCTAAAAATTTTTTTGTTGAATTTTTCAAAAATATCTTCAAAATTCAATAAAGCCCATTTTAAGTTTATGAAAAATCTGAAATCTTCAGATTGCTAGATTTCAAATCTTCCCAATTTCAACAAACCTGCGAAATCATCAAAGAATAAACAGGACTCTGAAAAGTCTTATGTCGATTTCGGCACAACAAAATACCCAATAAAATGAATATATAAATCGGAATTAAAATCAATGTTTCAATGATGAAAAAATCCATTTGCCAAGTGGGAGTCAACATTCCAGTTTTCTTATCTGGAATTTCAGAAGACATTTCAGAAGAAAGCATGTGATACTTCTGATTCAGAATCTGAGAGGACTGGAAAAGAAAAAAGTCTTGAGAAAAAGTACAAAGTCAGAAATGGTAGTCTATACTGGTAGTACAAAAATACGTAACAAATTTTTTTTTCAAAAATAATTTCTAAAATTTTTCGAGAAAGTCAGAAAGTCATTAGTAATATATTTTACGCTTGATCGAATTTCTTCTTTTTGGAATTTAAAAATTTCTTGGAATCAAACTAACTATCATTTTCTGATTCCACGCTTGTTTTTTTTCAGAATGTTCCCGAATTTTCCCAAATTTACTCATACTTCCCATTCGGTCTGTGAGGTGTACTTCTGATGTGAGAACAAACGATTTTGAAGTCCTCGAGGATAACACAACAAGTCTTCGATAAAAAAATTTATTAAATTATGGTGGCCTAGAAAAATCCTAGGCCAACAAAACATCTGAAAATTAGACAAGTCCAGTAGTCGATTTTCTCGGGACAATGACGCTGAGACCACCTGTCGGTTTGGGACGCTGAAAATGTGGATATTGAAGAGTGTGAGGGTTTCTAGGCCATCTTGGGATTCTAGGCCATCTAAACGAATTGTTCGGTTCTTAAACCACTTTTGGAATTCTAGGCCGCCATTTAGAGGTTTCTAGGCCATTAAGGTGATTTTTTTTGGATTCCTAGACCACTAAAACCAATTTTTTGAAATATAGGCCTTCTTGCTTTTAGGTTAATTTTTTGAATTCTAGGTCAAATTTTTGGTGTTTTGGATTATTTATTTGATATCTAGGCAGAATCAGGATTTCCTAGGCCATTCAGAATTTCAAAATCTTCACTTACCCAATAGCAAATTTTACAAAAAATCTTCCTCATTCTCCTCTGAACATCCCTATTCAGAGTCAACAACATTATTGGATTGATAAACGAAAAATTTCCAGATACAGTAGGATAGTACAGTCGAAAAGCTTTCAGGCGGGTTCTCTGAAATATTAAAATATGTTTTTCCATCTGTGTTTTCAGATGTCCTTACATCGTCATCAAAGGATAAGAAAAATTCTCCGAGATAATAGATGAAGCAAATAATACAAAAAAGTACCAAAATGAAGACGTGGAAAGTTAGACGAGCTTCTTGGCCACGATAAGAGGCTTTCAGGCTTAAAAATTCTTTGAATTCCAGAAAACGTCAAAATCCAGAATCCTACCTTCTCTTTCCCCTCCTTGCCAATTTCCTCGCCCGAATCATAACCATCCCAATCCTCCAATACATTACAACTATAGCAAATCCAATTGTAAAAAATGAAGTTGCTACAGTAACCGAGAATACTTGAGCATGCATTTTACTAGTCATTATAAAAAGGGATATTTCGTTTTCAAAGGTGGCATCTGAATGAAGAAGTGCTGGAAAATAGATGATGGTGCCGAGGAGCCAGTGAAATAGGATGAGAAGGATCGGAGGGCAGTGGTTTAGATGCTGAAAATGGGTTCAAATGTGGAGAAACACATTTGAAAGCTAAATTTTCGGATTGGGAAGTATGAGAGCTTCAAAATGAGCACAAACACAATATAATTCGGTAAAACTTGATTTTGGGTCCAAAAACGAAAACCGTCATAAATTCAAAAGTAATGCACTAAAATCTTTACTAATAACAACCAGTGATTTCCGTATGTCTGTCTGTATGTTGGCGGCTGTAACTCAGCCCAAACTGAACCGATTTGGATGAAAGTTTTACAGAAAGATCAGAAATTTTTATTAGTTGATGCCCATATGTTTGGATTTTTAATAGCTCAAAAATTGAGCAAGTTACGGCTCTTTTTTTCAATTTTCAGTACTGATTTTGGTACCGAAAATGTGTTGCAAGTCATAACTCGATCCAGAATTGACCGATTCTCTTGAAATTTTCACAGTTTGTTCCTCATTATCTGAGGATGATTCACGTATTTTTATTTTTTTTAAATTCTATTTTTGAAGGCTTCTGGAGCACTTTTAATGAGCAACTAGGTTCATTTTCGCACGCGTGACGACAGAGAAGCAGAGTCGCGGCGGCAGAGAGGCAGCGCACACACAAAGTATAGTGGCCGACGCGAACCCGGTTAATGTCGGCCGCTTCTCTGAACTACCCCCGCCGACGAGAGAGAATGAAGCCGGTTCAATAACTCAAATTAAGGGTGAGATTCGCGATGGAGAAAGATATACGGGTCGAATTTAATGCCATTCTGTTCGTCTCGCCGCGAGGAGGCAGAATGTTTAGGAAAATTTTGGAAAAGTTGAGGTTGAAAAGGTGCTATCGTGGTTTGAAGTTCCAAAAATGTGTCTAATCTGATTCCAAGAAGTACTAAATGTGTCGCTTTGTTGTTCCGAAGGTTCACAGTTTTAAGAAAAAGAGCCGACGGCTCTAAAAACGGAACCGAAGGTTCCCTGTATTAGGAAAAAGAGCCGAAGGCTCTCAAAATGGAACAATAAGTTTAAAACCTAGAGTAAGCGAAGGCCAGGTGGATGAGCCCCGAAGGGGCGACATCCACCTGGTTTAAGATTATTACAGATTCGTTTTTAGCTGTTTGGGAGCTTTAAAACGAGCCTAATCACGGTCTAGTTTGGCCTACTTTAGTTTTTTGGTCAGAGACGCAGAGAAACGAGACACTCTGCGTCTCTCGCTTGAAATTTCAAATGTGGGAGAGAACATGTGGTGTTTGTGCTTATTTTGAAGCTAGTGAGTTGCTGGTAACAAACACAAAAGTTTTGAAAGTTTACCATCAACATTGAGTGAGTCACGAACAACTGGCGGCGGGGTTAGAGACGCAAACGATCTCGTTTCTCTGCGTCTCTCACCTCAAATTTCAAACTGGGCGTAACCATGTCGTGTTTGGGCTCATTTTGAAGCTCTTGGCAAGCTAATGATGAAAATATTATTGATTTTCAGTTTAAGGTCAAAATGTCTAGGTTACGGTAGTTTCAAGTTACAGACTCAAACAGTGGAAGTTTGAAGGATTTACAGTTTCTATATCCAAAAATTTTGTATTTTCAATTTCTTCTTTTCAAACTACAACACTACAGTAACTCACATTATTCACTATTCCATGTGGTCGGCATACGGTAAGATATCTTTGCACAGTAATCAAAAAAACTCCAACTATTCTCATTGTGAATAACATGGGCCCGGAATTGGCATAGAAAATTGGCATGAATGGACGAAGGGAGAATAGAATTAAGTTTCCAAAGGAAAAATATCTGGCAAGGACCAAGGAGGAGAATATGGAGATGGTGGAGATATCGGCGAGACCCTGAAAAAAACATTGGAAATTTTTTCTGCAATAAAAAAATAATGGACCACATTTGGTGGCCTAGGAACTATATTTTTAAACGCATTTCGAAATCAGACGTTTCGAAAGTGCGGCATTTTGCAAAACTTTTGCTTCAAACTTTCGAAACGTCGCACTTTCGAAACGGCACAGTTTCGAAAGACTTTTTTACCAACCTGAGAAATCATGAAAGTGTAATAAGGATTCTTGAAAGTTTTATGTTTTCTCCTTGCAATTACAATATTCAAAAGGATAAAAATATAAATAGGAATCAAGATAACAGTCTGATGAATAAATAAATCCATTTGCCATGTAGTCGTTAACATTTTTTTGGTTCTGAAAAAAATTGATTCTTAGAAAAAAATGAAGCAGAAAAAAGTAAGTCGGAAATCATAGACCATGACGAGATTCAAAAAATTAGAGCGCGATTCAAAAAAATTCAAAGAAATACTTTTTCCACCCGGAAGTCTGGAAATTCAAGGATCATAAAGTGTCGCCAGAAAAAAATCAAATAATCAGATAAAACTTGTTCCTAAGCCACGCCCACTTTTTCTAGTTTGCAAGTTCTCATGGGTGGGAAAATGACGGAATTGTTGGATTTTTTGTATCTGATTTAGTCAGCAAGAGATTAGAAAGTTTGGATGGCCTAGAAATCCAAAACAGAGAGAAAATCGCAAAAAAAAATTCTGGAAAAATTTTTTTTCTAATAAAAAAATAACAACGATAAAGACCAGAATGCTCTATGACTTCTAAAGCAAACCAAATTTTCCAGGAAAATTGGACAGAAAAATATTTCCTTATATTTATTGGTCATGGAAAAATAAGCCAATAAAAATAGAAAAAAAAAGAAAAATAGTTAGAAAAAATTTTGAAGAGAAAAAACCAAGATTTTCTATTCAAAAGTTAACAAAAAAATATTGAAAATTCCGAAATTCTTGATGAAAAAGAGATTTGAAAATTGCGTAGTTTCAAAGACTTTGACGCATTTCTGGTGCGTTGGCGCATTTTCCGTGCATTGACGCACTTTTGGCGCATTGATACATTTTCAGTGCCTTGACGCATTTCCAGTGATCTAACGGAAGTTTTTGGGTCTTGGCGCACTTCTGGTGTCTCGACGCTGTTTTGTGCCTTGACACATTTATGGAGACTTGACGTATTTTCAGTGTCTTGACACACATTTGGATACTTGGCGCATTTCTCGTGACCTCAACATAACAACAGGAAAATCAAAACACAAAATTACAATGATCTTTATTTTGAGTTTATAGAAACGTCCATAATACAATCCTGGTTTTGGTATTGTTCTCGGCTCTCCGAGTTCACCTACTGTGGAGGGAACGGAGCACCTTGAGCCTGAGCAACTGGCACAAAGTCCGGAGCACCCATAGGTGGTGGAGTCTCGGCACATTTCATCGTGATCATGTAGACGTTCGGCTTCAGTCCCGGTCTTTTGAACACTTCGGCCGCGTCGTTGTCGGTGAACTCGCACTGGAAAAAGAAATTAGATTGCGTATTTTTGGTGCCTCGGCGCATTTCCGGTGCTTTTACACAAAGATACGCTGTCTGACACCAGAAATGCGTCTAGACACCAGAATCGCATCAAGACACCTGGAATACGCCAAGACATCAAGAATGGTTTTTCAGTTTCTTGACACATTTTTCGTGATTTGACGCATTTTTCGTGACTTGACGCATCTTTCGTGACTTGACGCATTTCTGGTGAATTGACGCATTTTCCGTGTCTTGGCCCGTTCTTCTGCACTTGACACATTTCTGGACCCCTGGCCCACTTTTAGTGCCTTGACGCAACTTCAGTGCCTTGACGCATTTCTGGATACCTCGACATAGTTGATGGCCAACTTGTCCTCCTTCATCGGCGTCTTGTTACGAACGACGACCAAGTTGAGAGTGAATCCCGGATTGACAAAGTCGATGTTTGGAGTGGTCCTGAAAATAAATTTCAAAAAAATTTCCAAAAATTTGAAATTTCTCACTTGTAGGCATCCACATTGGTGGTCTTGATCTTGATGGCGAAGCGAACTTGCGTGGCGTTGCTGATCTTGACGATCGCCTGTCCCTCTGGGCACGCCCATTTCAACGCGGAGGTACTGTAGATTGCGTTACTGTACATTGGGTACGGTAGAAAAACTTACTTGAAAGTGAGAGACATATTTTTTGTATATCTTCACACCAAATAGCGCTCAATTGGTCGATTCAAAAAGAGACAGAAATCGAGAACTGATTTTTGGATTCGCGGATTTGTGAGGGGAAAGTTTTGAGCATACGTGGATGGCCCAGTGGCAAAAAAATTGGAAAGTAACGGGAAAATTCAAAATTTTTAGAAAGTTACAATTTTTGAAAGATTTGACGCGGATTTTTTTTTGAAAAAAAATAATTGAATTTTTGGATCGAAATTGGATACTGGCACATTTTTTTGACCTGGCGCACTTTAACTTTTTCGTTTTTTAGGACGAGACGGGACGGGATGGGACGAGATGGGACGGGACGGGACGAGAAGACGAGACGAGACGAGATGAGTCAAGACAAGACGAGTCAAGACAAGACGAGACGAGACGTGACGTGACGAGATGGAAACGGGACGGGACGAGACGAGACGAGACGAGACCAGACGAGACGAGACGAGACGAGACGAGACGAGACGAGACGAGACGAGACGAGACGAGACGAGACGAGACGAGACGAGACGAGACGGAAGCATCGAAATTTCCCCTGATGATTGGCCTGATTTAGGAATTTAGCACATTTTTTTGTAAAATCCTTGACGCATTTTCGGTTCACTGGCCCATTTCTAGTTTTGCACACCAAAAATTACATTCATTTCCTGTTCCTAATGAGTAGTTCTTTCCAGTTCTCTGTCCTTATTGTTGACTTTTTG
This sequence comes from Caenorhabditis zanzibari, assembly GCA_963966625.1. Lineage (NCBI taxonomy): Eukaryota > Metazoa > Nematoda > Chromadorea > Rhabditida > Rhabditidae > Caenorhabditis > Caenorhabditis zanzibari. The sequence goes on along the minus strand of OZ016472.1, from coordinate 16,314,503 downwards.
GACTTTTTATTTTTCCAAAAATGTTCCAAAACTTTTCATGATCTTACGATTTTTGATGAGCCCCCGCCCCATATTTGTTTTCTATTTTTTGTTGCTCATTAGACTTCAAAAAGTCAAAAAATCAGCATTAGATATGTCGTGAGAAACTACGCTTTTTTTGTAGATGTACCCGATTTTTTTGTAGTTTTGACTTTTTGATTGGAGGTTCATTGAGGGTGGGAAAAATCTGGAACATGTTATTGTTTTGGTATACCAAATTTTTATTTTTTCTGACAATTTTTTTTCTAATTTTCCGCCTTCTGATCAGTCTAGATTCACAAACACGATGTGTCCTCAGGACTTCTCACATGAGAAAAATTTCTCGAAAAATTTGAAAATGCTTCACTGATTCTGATTCACTCAGAATTTCTTCCTCTTGTTTTTCGTTCTAATTTTTTGATTTTTCGTATATTTTTGATATCCAATTTTTCAGATTTCTCCAAAAAATGGTTCTTACAATTTACTGGCAAATGGATATAGTTTTTCTGGAAGCTTTTACATTGTTTCCAATTTATATTGCTATTCTAGCGGATATTTTTATGAATCGAAAGAAACAGAAGTTGTTTCAAAGTCCATATTATACGCTGATTTTGAGTCAGGTGGGTGGAAAGTAGACATTTCGAAAGTGCGACGGTTCGCAAGTGCGACGTTACATATCCCAAATGTCGCACTTTCGAAACGTCACTTTTTCGAAATGTCACATTTTCGAAATGCCGCACTTTCGAAACTTCGCCCTTTCGAAACGTCACACATTTGAAATATTACTCCATTCCCTTCCAGGGTTTCGCCGATAGTCTCATAATCCTCACCATCTTCAATCTCCTTGTCGCCCGATATTTCCACATTGGAAATCTCCTTCTCTACAGCATCCAAGAGTACGGTATTGCCTCTTATCACTCCAATACCGGTCCTCTCATGTTCATTGTTCGAATGTTTGGTATTTTCCTGATTACTACCCAGAGATACATGGCAGTCTGTTGGCAAGGGAGTTGGTTGAACACGGTAGGAAAGCTTTTAGCGTACAGTAATCCTACAGTAATCCAAAAAAATTTCAGTTCATTGATAACTTGCATCCTATGGTCCTCGTGGCTATTCATTATGTGTTCCCTTGCCTAATTTATATTCCAGCATTTATAGTTAGTGATGCCAAATTTCAAGACACCGAGAGATTATTCATCATAAATACACCAACGCATCTTCAGGTTTGTAGTTTATAGTGTTGGCGCTTTTTAGGAGCATTGGCGCATAACTGGCGCGTTACCGTATTGCTCGTATCTTGACGCATTTCTTGTGTCTTGGCGCATTTCCAGAGCATTGACGTGTTTTCGGTGCGTTGACGCGTTTCTTGTGTCTTGGCATATTTCTGGAGCATTGACGCGTTTGTTGTGTATTGACACAGTTCTCGTTTCTTGACGCATTTTTTGTGTCTTGACACATTTCCAGTGCCTTACCATTTTTTGGGCGCCTTGGCGCATTTCCAGAGCATTGCCGTGCTTTTTGTGCCTTGACGCATTTCTAGTGCAACACTTTCAGACTTTCTCCCTCATCGTCATATCATCCTTCCTAGTAGCCTCCGTTATGGTTATTTTCATGTATCTCTCCATTTTAAGAGTCCTATTTATCACTCGAAAAAATGGCAAAAATTCAATGGGACAAACTGTTTTGTAAGTTTTCTTTCTTTCTTTTGTATGTAGAGTACTGTACCGGAGTTTTTCAAAAATATTGCTCAGCGTTACGATTACTCATCATAGAACTTGTCAAGAAGTTACAGCCGTCAACGAGCCTTACGTAATCGAGAGATTCGCTTGGCTGCTCATGTGTTCTTGTTATCGGTGATGTCTGCAACGATTTTTACGTATTATTGGATTGAATTCTCAATGGCTGAGAATCCGGATGTAAGTTTTTGAATTATTGAAGCGTTTTTAGTGCCTTGGTGAGTTTCTGGAGCCTTGGCGTGGTTTTGATGAGTTGACGCATTTTCGGTTCGTTGACGCGTTTTTGGTGCCTTGACACATTTTCGATGCCTTGACCTCAGACAGGATTTTCGTCAGGACGGCGGATGATTTGCGGAGTGAAGGGGATTTCGGAGCAACGTTGCGCATTTTGCCGTCAAGTCAAATCAGTCGAATGCAATTTTTTCTGGAATTCCGCGATGAAAATAGGAAAATGTTTTATAAAAATAAACAATTTGATTGTCAGAATCGTTCTAGGTGGTTTTTATTTCGTAAAAGCGCATTTGAACGGAAATACGCACGGTCAAAGTTTTTTGACGATTTTTCGATGTTTTTGTGTCTGAACTGTTTCGAAAAATAACAATAATAGTTGTAATACAACGTCGTGTATTTGTTTCTACAGGTCCGCACCAAAAACATCAAAAAATCGTCAAAAAATTTTGACCGTGCGTATTTCCGTTCAAATGCAATTTTACGAAATAAAAACCACCGAGAACGATTCTGACAATCAAATTGTTTATTTTTATAAAAAATTTTGCTATTTGCATCGCGGAATTCCAGAAAAAATTGCATTCGACTGATTTGACTTGTCGGCAAAATGCGCAACGATGCTCCGAAATCCCCTTCACTCCGCAAATCATCCGCCGTCCTGACGAAAATCCTGTCTGAGACACATTTTCGGTACTTTGCCGCATTTTCGGTGTCTTGACGTATTTCAGGTGCCGTGGCGCGTTTTTCGGCTCCTTGGCGCATTTTTGGTACATTGGTGCGTTTTCTGTGCCTTGACGGGTTTTTGGTGCCTTGGCGCTTATTTTGTTCCATGGCGTTTGTTCGGTGACATGACGTGATTCTGACTGCGGCCTTGTTAGCGTCAATATTTTTTTGAAAAAGTCAGAAACCCAAAAATACCTTATTTATGTCATAAATGTGTGGGAAGAATCTTTGAGTTCAAATTTTTTGCGCTTGAAAATTTCTTCAAAATTTCCAGGACTCTGGCCGTAAAGCTCTTCGTGTCTTCTATCCGATTCTTTCTTCTAATTTCTCATATATCAATCCACTGACCCTAATGGCTCTGAACAAGGATGTTCAGAAGATGGTAAAGGCTCAAATTCGTTGCTTTTCTAGTGTAAGTTGAATGGATTGATATATCAATATTTGAAGAAAAGAAAATTTTAGATTCACACTCCGAAAATTCAAATATCCCATGTCCGACATCCCGGGAGCAGAAGTGATATGACTGTTTGATAATATTTTGTCTAAACAGATTAGTATTTTTTAATGTTATTTTTCAAAAAACATAATGGATAAAAAAGTAATACTTTATATACTTTTCCAGAATAAATCAATTAAAAATTACGAAGCTTGAAAAATTGAAATAACAAAAATTATCGCTATAAAACTTTTCTCGAAAACTGTTCCGCTATTATTAATACTTCTACAGTTAGAACCATTATAAGAAACATTAGTTCTCGTATTATACTGAAAAATCATACAATTTTGAGTTGAATTGAAAATAAAATTGTTCTGGATGAGAGTTGTTGCAACAGGTTTAGAAATGGAACCCTGAAATTGTTCAGGTTTAACAAAAAAGTTAAAATTGAATACTTACGTTCATTTTGGGGAGCTCCACATTTTTCATATTTGTGTTGTTGGTTATCCGGATTGTTGGGAGGGATTCTAAAATGAAAACAAGTAGTTATATTATATTTTTAATTCCTACCATTTAAATTTGCAATTTTTCGAAGCTGGGAAAGAAAATTCAAATCATTCAGGTTTGTATTCAAAACTGATAGAGTTCCATAAACATGAGTAACATTTTTCAACTTTTCAACGTATTTTTCATCCCCATTTTCGATCAACAAATCTCCAAAAATTTGAACACAATTGGAATCTAGATTTTCTAAACTTTCGAATCTGCAAGTTTTCGATTGGAGGTCTGCTGGATCAAAATCACAAAATTTCGCATGAAGATTCAAGAATTTTGCTTCGGATTCCAGGAAAACTGCCATTTCTTGAATTGTAATGCAAAAATCTGGGTGAAGATTTTCCAGATTAATTGTGTTGGTTTTCAAATAGTTCAGGGCCTGGAAAAAAAGTTAGAATCGTAAAAAATGAAAAAAAGTAAATTCGCAACAAACTTTTAAAGATTTCCATCCCAAACTTCTTAATTCCGGATTATGATAAATGTTGATTTTCAGTCCACTCTCTATAGATAAAGTTTTGAAAATTTCCACACTTTCCAGAAACGATAAATCTTGTAAATTTGTGTTAAAAATTTCAATTTTTCCAATCACTGTTTTAATGTTCAATAATTTATGTAACTCTGGAGGAATATCGACATTATTGAGATTCAGACCGTTTATAAGAGTGTTACAAGATAGTAGAACTTCAGTTTCGAAAAGTCGGAGCTTATCGCTAGGGCAACCTTTAAAATTTTTATTAAAATTTTATGTATTAGCTCACCAACCAAAATCTCCTCCATAAAAATCCATCGGGGGAATGTACTGTATGTCGTATAATTTGAATTTCTTGGTCAAATTTGGATGATTACTGTAGATCAGTGAATAGAGCTCTCCTTTGCTTATAATGTGCTGAAATTTGAAATTTAATAATTTCAGAGAAAACTATGGCTAACCTTCATGTTTTTTAGCATTGCATTGGTCATGTTTTTGTTAGAATTTAGCTCAATGACTGGAGAGGATTCTGAATTAGAATTATTGAAAATTCAATCCTGATGATCTTACCATTCAATGAAGCAATGTATGTTAACTTTGGAACAGCGTCTCTCAAACTCCGAAAAGTTGTTTTTTTCACTATCAATCTTCCAAATAAATAGGTAACCTTTTTCAACTTATACACAAAGTTCTCATCACCGGGACCGATTCTCAAATCTCCCAAAATTACATCACAATCTTCTTTCAAACTTCTCATATCCACAAATCGACATAATCGATCACTGTCCACTACGTCTACATCTTCACAAAGTTTCGCATGAAAGTTCATGAAGCAAACTTCCATACGCAAGAACAACTTCATCTCTGTAAGAGTGACACAAAAGTCGGGATGCAAATTCTCAAAGTTTGCGATCAAATAGCCGGGATAAGAATTGAAAATCCACTGAAATCAACATTATTTTTATATTTCATTCTAAACTCTACCGTACCCCTAACAAATCAATCCCAAATCTGGTCATGTCCGGGTTATTGTGTATGTTGATCCCAATTTCTTCATCGCGGTCAAAATTCGAAACGTCTATTTTTTGCAGACTTGAAAGAAATGAGAGGTTTTGTGCATTGATGTATTGAATATCGATGTTTCCTTTAATATTGTTGAGATTTGATAAATAAAGAAAATCTTTAGGATCAGATATGTTGGATACTGAAAGACCCCCGTATAAGATTTCACAGTTGGAAAATTGATTGATAGGAAGAGCGGGATCACTCATGCATCCTGGAAATGTTTGATGAAATCTGAAATTTTCTGAAACAAAGAACCGCAGTCTTTCGAATTTCCCGCCACTTGCAGATCCAAATAATAGGAGGGGAACGCCTCCTCGCAAGTTTCTCGTACGTCCAATTTCGGATTGTTTTCTATCACAATATCACATTGTGGACTATTAAAACCATCTTCATAGTAGACATTCGTTAACCATTGGACATTGGTTAGTTTTAGATTGTTTCGAATCACAAGACCATCTGAACAGAAGAATTGTCTTAAAGTTGAGCTTCAGCCATTTTTGATTTTTACTCAAATGATCGTCCTAGTTTTAGTGTTTACAAAAATGAGAAAATCGATGTTTCAAGTGCGAATTTAAACTTTTTCTAACCTATTTCAATGAATGCAGAATTTTGCGCTGATTCGAACGTGTCTAATTTCGCTGTTCAAAACGCATTTTGATGCGAGTTATGAGCTTTTGAAGGTTTTGTGAGAGACGCAGACAGCGTCTACTTTCTCTGCGCCTCTTCGACAACGAGAGTGTTAGCTTTCTCTGCGTCTCTTTCACAAAAAGTTCAAACGCTCATAACTCGCTTCAAAAGGCGTTTTGAGCAATGATATTAGGGGCATTCAAATCAGTGAAAAATTCTGCATTTTTTGAAATAGTTCAGAAAAAATGTCAATACGCGATTTGAATGTCGACTTTCTCGAGTTTGAACGATCTTTATGAAAACTTTTTTTTCTTTTGTAAATGTTGGAATTGGGACAATTATTTGAGTACACATGCTAACTCACGAGTTCGACATCGAAATAAAAACTCGTCGCCTGGAAATTTTGTTCTTCATTTTTGAAAGCAGAAAATATCTCACCTTCCGGACTTTTCTTATTAAAAAACGAGACACTTGTGAGACTCGTGTTAATTATTCGTATTCCTCCAATAAGCTCTCGCAAATTTCGAAAACCCAATTTCAGCTCATTTTCAGATAAATCAGTGTTTGAATTCAACTCCAAAAGTCCACAAACAGATTCACATTGCGGGAAGAATTGTATGGTTCTGGAGTTGATTTCAGATTGGAAAAAGGTACATTCAGGTTCTGGAAAAAAAAACGGGAGTTTTGAATTATTTTTACAGTATTTTTCACCACATTCATAAAAATCAATAATCCGTCTGATATCCGCGGAAAAGTATGAGAATACATATAGTTTGAATAATCCAAAGATTAGTAATTGGAAGAATATTTGTTTCATGGAAACTCAAAATAATGAAATTGTGCGGAATTCATAGATTAAAACGAGTTTTGATGTAAACTATAATTATATGTTGAAAAATGAAAGTGCTCAGTGAGCAATAAAATAAAAATTTGTCATAATTCAGTGTGATGTTTGAAAAAAATTCTATACTCTTACTATTTCTTCTTGTACATCTTTCAAACTCTGATTTTTCCGCAGACCTTGAAAAAATTATAAATCACTATTCCTGTGGTAAATTCTATTCGAAATATTCAAAATTTTCCTTCAAATTTCAGATCCTTTGTGTGTTTTCAATCAATCTGAAATTACTTCCTGGACAATAAAATTTTTCCCAAAGTGTGGGGAAATATGCGGAATTCTGAATATTAACGAGAACACTGATTTATCCGAATATCAATTAATAGAAGGTTTCGGAAGCATGCACACACTTTTCGGTGGTATCAACATTCAAAACTCCAAGCTATCGTCTCTGGCGATTTTCAGCACTAAGAATCGATATGAGAGGACTCATATTTTCTGTGAGACATGTAAGAGAAGTAATAGTATTAGGCACCTTCAATAATTGAAAAAAAAATTCAGATGGATTTTTCATTCGAAACAACACGGAGCTCACTAATATAACCGCTCTGAGCAAGATGAGAATTTGGGGTAACGATGAATTTTCCGAATGCGATTTTCGAGTGGAGGATAATGTGAATTTGGATGCTTCTCGACTGAAAAGTATTGGCTTAGATTATCCATACAAGGCGACATATTTCGATGTGAGGACTTCTGGGAATCTGAAAGATTCTGGTAAGAATAACTCCTATACTATGCGGTCGACGCGTTTTTCAGGTTGTCGAGGCGACGACATCACTACAGTAGTCCCTGAAAGCTTTGCTATTTGTCAGTACATGTTTGGCGGTTTTAGAATATCATCTGAAGGAGTTTCTAATCTTCCCCGGCTTTCAAACATTCAAAAAGTGATGGGTCACTTTATCATTGAAAACACTCAACTGGAAGATTTATCGTTTTTACCAAGTTTGGAGACTATTCAGATGAAAAACATTGGGATAAGAGAAGAGGTCTTTATTAATATTCGTAACAATACACAAATGAGAAGACTTGAACTATCGAAACTTCGAGAAATATTCTACGATTGGAGTGGGAATCGATTTGCGAATTTGGAAAATTTGCATCCCGACTTTTGTATGACTGTACAAGAAATGGTGGTATTCTTGAATTCAAGAGTGTCTTTTGTCAATATTCATGCAAAATATTGCGATGAAACTGGAAATATGCGTGGTCGAAGAGTTTGTATATTTCACACGATGAGCAGTTTGTATTCAGATTGTGTGTATATTTTTGGAGATCTCAAAATTGAAGCTGGTGATGAGCAATACGTACAGAAGCTGAAAACCGTAACACATTTGTTTGGATCTTTGAAAATCGAGACTACAGAACTTCAAAATTTAAAGTTTCTCTCTTCTTTGAAGTACATTGCATCATTGAATGGTACAGAAGCAACATTAACGAATTCACAGTTTTGATTTCAGAAAACACGCCTGCTATTCAAATTTTGTCCAACAAAAATTTGAAGAACGCGATTATTCCAGGAATGAAGGTGAGTTATTGAGATCTAAACTCAAGCTGGTCTCTTTAAGGAGCATTCTTGGCGAAATGACTTCATTTTTAGTTCATTCAATGAAAAATAAGAAGCTCATTCTTATTATCACAATGAAAACGCTAAAAAGAATGATTTCTGACCAAAAAAACGCCGTCAAAGTTTCAAAAATATTCCCATTTGTGGCCGAACTTTTGTCGTATTTTTCACATGGAGTACAATTTTTTCAATGTGAAAGTTAGGTCACTAGGGATTACTTTTCCTCAACTTTGCCGGCGTTTTCTGTTTCAGGAAAGAGTTTCTTACCGTTTTTTATTGTGAAAAATTTTCAGCACATAATCTCCAAAGAGCAACACCTGGTCTCTATCAAGAATAATCATCCAAGCTTGGTCGACTCCTCGGATTTTTCTCAATTATTCAAGTCTGGATTTTATCGCAAACTGAAATATTTAACAGAGGCGCGACGTTCTCTTTTGTCAAGATTGCCCCAGTAGTAAATTCTGTAAAAACAATTACTGTAATTTTATTTTTTAAACTGTAACTTTTCTGAAACTCTTGTAAACGGAAGCTGTAAATAGTGAAATCGGATTCTGATATGCCAACTGTTCTATTTTAGTTGATTTCCGTCCAAAAACAGACCTAAAATATGAACTGTCGTAAGGTTTGACGCATGGTACGCAGACAATCACGCAAAAATGCACATAATTTCTCCGCAATTTCCCCCGAAAACTGCTGTCCCGCCCCCTTTAAACCTATTTCCGTTTTTTTCATGAAAAAAAATATCTCTGTTTTTTTCAATTTCCGAAGTCTAATACCCCTGAAATTTCAATTTGTCATGATATCACTTCTGTTGTTTGGTATTCAAAGGCCAAAGCACACATGATTATACTCCCTCAAACTCTTTTAATCATTCAATGTTCAAACATACAACATCAACGCTTCCAAGTCCAACCACTGAAAGCTGGTACGAACTCGACCCAGGCGACTATTACTTCTTCGATGGGGGCCCTTACAAAAATTGGCAAAAACCGAATGACTATTATTACGAGACTGAAGATCACAAGGAAATTGTATCGGTCACGGACACTATAGACTATTATGTTTCGTTTGTTGTGCTGTTTTTTAATATTTTTCATTTAGTAGTTCTACTTCAAAAAGAGCTTCGAAACAGTGTGGTGTTCATTATTATGATTGGTATTTGTCTATCGGATCTTCTAGTTCTCACCGGAACAATTCTTGAGAAACACTACAAAAACAGTTATCAAGAAGCGTGGAAGCAAGGGAATTGTGGAACTTTCTCTCAACGATTTTCATTATTTCTTGAAGTCTGTTCTGAGGTTTTTCAAAAAATTGGAAGACTTATATCCCCATCATTAGCGTTGACCATGACTGCGATTCGAACGATTACTGTTATTTTTCCGATAAATCGTGTCTCGGATAAGCTTATGAATCTCAAATCCGGTATCATAATTGTGATTATTGAGACTATTCTAGGCATCGCGTTTTATTCCGTGCTTTATTTGAACGAATTTTCCTTTTACAAATTATCCGGAAAATATGCGTAATTTTTTCTCGCGATTGTTGGTTTTATAAAGTATATATTTTCAGATGTTGGGAGATCTCGGGAGATATCAGAATTTTCGGAACCATCGATGGAAGTATTGTTTTAATTTTGACCGTATTATATCTAACAACTACTGGAGCCCTTTTGGTTGCTTTGCAAATGGCTAAGAAAAGACGGAAGAATTTGAACAACGAGAAGTTAGAAAATTTTTGAACTTTTGAACAAAAACCTTTCTACAAGTCTTCAGATCCAACAACACTTCATTATTCATCTTTCTTATGGCTATAACTTTTTTCGTATCTGAAATGATTTATAGTTTGGTTTTTATTTTCGGACAATATGATGTTTCAAATCCCAATTGGAACATTATGTACATATATTTTCTGTGGTTAGCAGCTAATAATATATAATTTTTCAGAGGATTCACGGAAAGATTCAAAAATGTGTCCTTGATTATTCTAAGTTTCAACTCGTTGTTTCATTGCTTTTTAAGCTTTCTGTTATCTTCTCAATATAGACATGTGGTGAAGAAAATTTTATGTATCGAAAAGTTGGCTTTTGTTTGTTTTAGGAAAAAGAAAACGGTAGATAATGAACTTGGAAAATATTTAGAAAGAACAATGGTCCTATTTCAGAATTCCAACATTCAGTCTGGAGGAATGATTTCAGCTCTGACCGTTTCCAATGCTTAAAATTTGCTTCTTCGTTTTCAAAGTTTTGGGAAGTATCAAAAATGGCTTGGTTGTCAATGGAGTAATTTTTTCCATTCATATTTTGATCCATAAAATTTTAAAATCCCTCTTTATTCTTCAATTATTCATTTCTCTACATTTCCTCAAATGACGAATTTCAATTTCCAATTTCAAAGCTACATATAATTACACCTCAAAATTCCATTAAATTTTCTTGAAAATTCTCAATTTCCCTTTCATATTTCATATAGCAAACAACATCTTGTGATTCATTTTCTATGATTTCATATTGCATTTTCTTATTGATTTTCGTAACTACCGTAATCTCAGCATCAGTTTGTGGTGAGTAGAAAAAGTAACGAAAAATTGAGCTTTACTTAATTTCAGAGGATAAATGTATTGTATACGATAACTATATCACTTTCGATAATTACAAAAACTGGCCGTCTTCATGTACTACTGTATGTGGAAACCTGATAATCAATAATGCAAGAACTAATTTAACTGAAAAACAATTGACTTTTGCTCTCAAAAACCTGGAAGTTTTATATGGGGCTCTTCGAATCGAGTTCACAAATTTCACTTCTTTCAACAAGATTTTACCAAATCTCAGAGACATTTACTGTACGTTTTTGGCTCCGAAATTTCAGAATTAATAGCTAACCTTCAGATGGAATAATAATAGGTCAAAATTCGGAGCTTTCTGATTTGTCGATTTTGAAAAATTGGAACGCAAAGACTCCATTTGTCTGGCATATTGCACTGAATCCAAAACTGGATTTTGAACCATATTGTGGGAAGCAAAATACGGAGGAAAATGTGGATTTTAATGCATATGGGAACTTGAAAAGTTGTGGTTGCATGAACGTCAGAATCGGAGCAAAAGCTTTAGCCTATTTTCCAAATTGCTCCACAATCACGGGCGGCCTCAAAATTCAACTTGTCAATTCTAGTATGAACTGGAATTCGTTATACAAATTGACAAAAATTTCTGGAAATCTGGAAATCTATGAAACCGATTTGGAAGATTTATCATTTTTGGGAAATTTGGAATCGATTGATTTGGATGATTTTAACAAAACTTTCGCTATGAAAATTTTCAATAATACAAGTCTCAAAAGACTCGGATTAGATTCGATTACGGTAACGTTTTCAGGATTACTGTATTTTGGATTTTAATTTTCAGTCAATATTGCCCAAAATAAGTACAGTACTCCTGACAAATAATCATCCGGACTTTTGTCTCAGCACGAACGAATTTCAAGCTCTCGCGGAAAATAACAATAAATTCGAAAAAATTCAAGCAAAATTTTGCTCGAATTTCACAAGGAAAGATGGCCAAAAAGTTTGTGAATTTGGGAATATAGATGCGGAATGTCAGCATGTTATTGGTGATGTGGAACTTAATCCTGGGAACGAAGATTTAGTGGAAAAACTAAAAAATGTTACAAATATTTATGGATCGTTGACAGTGGAGAACACATTGAAACTTGAGGATTTGAGATTTTTGGAGAATTTGAACCAAGTGGCGAGTTTGAGAATGGGTGGGTTTTTAATTAGAATGGTAAAAAAATTTTTTAAATGTCGAAAAAAAAGTACCAGAAACCGTAATCTCTGAAAGTTCTGGACTCGAAAAATCTACAGTAATCCGGATCAACTATAACCAAAAATTGAAGAATATTTCATTGCCAAACATGGATGCAAGTCCTATTTCTCATGGTAAAATTGCTCATCTTAAAATTCCAGAATCCACCGTATCCCAACCCGAAAATCGAAGTTAATGAAAATTCAATGGAGATTTTTAAAACTAAGGAGGAATGTTTTGGGTTCCAAAATGTAACTGGAGCAGTTGTGGAATTCAATGGAAAAGATTGTGGTAAAGTTTTTTGCAAGTGTGACATTTCGCCACTATTAGGTTTCGAAAGCAAAAGTGATTTTTTCTTAATTTTTCACAATGGAAGCGGTTGCGAAATGTCACATTTGCACGACGTCACACTTGCAAAGTTTCACATCTGCGAAACGTCACACTTGCGAATTGTCTCCTTTCGAAATGTCGCGGAACCGTATTTTCAGAGAACTTCCAGCCAACCGAAATTCGTAAAAATGGTGGCGCGAAATTTGAAATTTCGGAGATTCTATTGATTTTTATTATCATAATATTTTATTGAAATTTGAACAAAGAATAAATAAATAATGGAATAGAGTATGTATAGAGCTTTTCAGCAAGAAAACAATTTCACAATTTACAGTTTGAGACAGCACGGCGAGTTGTACTTTTTAGAACAAAGAATAATAGCAAAAACACAAAAACTGAAGAAATTATGAGACCAAGCCCTTTCTCAGAGGAGATTCTTCGCTCTTTCGTACCAGTTTGCCAGCACCTTTGGATCACTCTCATTCTCTTTTTCCCCTCTCAGTTCTCTCAATGTGACGTCCTTGCACTGGCAATTTCTCTTTCTTATTGTGTGACCTTTCTTTCTTTTCCTCTCTGTGACCGAGCACAACAACATCACCCCAGTTGAACTAGGCGCACGCAACGCGACATGCGAACGCGTTGGTCTAGAGTGGAAAGCAGAGATGCGTCTGTAGGGAGAGACGCAGAGGAGGGTGAGAAAACGCCAACATAGTCGACTGATGTAGTGATGTAGTGGATTGTTCTGTTATTAACTTTTGTGAATTGAAAAGAGGCTTTCTATGCTGTTGTAGTTCGCATTTATTTCGTGATTTCTCACCCATGATAGTAATTGTAATTTATGTTATTTTTAGTTCCACAAAAATGAGTATAATTGTGATTTTCACTCTTCATGACAATAACGGAGAATCCCATCGTAAGCTTCCACAAAAATTCAGTACCGAGGTTTTTTAAACAGTTCTCTTCTAAATAATTTGAATGTTCTGTTTTAGGCAACGTTTGATGAGCTGTTAAAGACAATCAGTTCGTCTTGGGAAATTGAAGAACATAACCAAGAACTGTATCATAAAGGTAAACAAATTTATTTGCTGGATTCTACACTTCGACAGAATGGCGTGGAGCAAAACGATGAAATTGTCATCGTAAGTTTTTTAATGAATACGTTTGTTTACTTTGCCCGATTAACAAGAGAACTACAACACCTTACAAATTCAGAAATTCCGGAAACTTTTGCTATTTTTTTAATCTCGTAGTAGTTAGAAATTTCTCAAATTATATTTTTTTCCGTCCGACATCCGGAGTCGAGATATTCGTGCACAAAGTGTCCTCTTTCAGTACTATCTGGCATACTTGAAATACATTATTCACCAGAAGCAGGTTCTGCGGGAAGGTATTTCATAGAGAAAGGTTTAAGACGCATTACCTGAGAGACTCGACCACTGACCAACTACCCGGCGACACATTGAAAAGGGACAAAATTTTTAAATTGGCTGAAATTGAACATAGTGATAGTACGAAGTGTCCGAAATACATTAATCGTGTTTTGAGCCCAAACGGTCCCCTAGGTGCTGAAATACGGTCAAAAGTCTGAAAAAATGAAAAATCTTTCCTGATTGAGATATCGATGTAATCTCTTTTGCAATCGATTTCTGGCATGTTTTTGAGCATTTTTTGTGTTCAAGTCAATCAGATCGCTTTACTCCTTCATTTAGGAAAAAAATGAAAAAATGTCAAATTTTTGCCTTTTTTTTATAAAAATGAAGTTTTTGGCTCGGGGAGCCGAAAAGACCGGTATTTTTATTTCATATTCAAAATCTACGCAAAATTTGCTACAAAACCCATATTATGCTCTTGTATATCTCGGGAGAGCAGAAAAGTGACGTTGCGATAAACATTGGGCACCCGAAAAATTTTTCCAGGTTTTTTTCGGAAAACGTTATTTTTCTAGTAGAGTTTGAACTGAACAATAAAAAACTGTAAATGTCATTCAATTTAGCTTGTTTCAAGGTTTCTAAAAAGTATTGAAACACAACTGTATCTTCAATACGAATCATTTTGTGTGTGATCAAAGTTGCTGCAGTGGATTTCAGCCAAGCAATAGTATACCACAATTGATTGGAGTTTACCGTTTTCAATTTTTCTCAGTTTTCGATGGGTTTTCAGTTGTATTCGATTGTTTTTGACGTAATCTTCATTGTTTGTCTCGATTTTATGCTCTAGTTGGATTTTCAGGAACGATTCTGATACTCATTTCCTATTCTATTTTTTTACAACCTCCAGAGGACCTACTGGGTGGTGAAAAGTGTGCCTAGAGCATAAAATCGAGGCAGACAATGAAGATTACGTCAAAAACAATCGAATACAACTGAAAACCCATCGAAAACTGAGAAAAATCGAAAACGGTAAACTCCAATCAATTGTGGTGTACTATTGCTTGGCTGAAATCCACTGCAGCAACTTTGATCACACACAAAATGATTCGTATGGAAGATACAGTTGTGTTTCGATACTTTCTAGAAACCTTGAAACAAGTAAAATCAAATAACATTAACAGTTTTTTATTGTTCAGTTCAAACTCTACTTGAAAAATAACGTTTTCCGAAAAAAACCTGGAAAAATTTTTCGGGTGCCCAATGTTTATCGCAACGTCACTTTTCTGCTCTCCCGAGATATACAAGAGCATAGTATGGGTTTTGTAGCAAATTTTGCGTAGATTCTGAATATGAAATAAAAATACCGGTCTTTTCGGCTCCCCGAGCCAAAAAATTCATTTTTATGAAAAAAAGGCAAAAATTGGACATTTTTTCATTTTTTTCTAAATGAAGGAGTAAAGCGATCTGATTGACTTGAACACAAAAAATGCTCAAAAACATGCCAGAAATTGATTGCAAAAGAGATTACATCGATATCTCAATCAGGAAAGATTTTTCATTTTTTCAGACTTTTGACCGTATTTCAGCACCTAGGGGACCGTTTGGGCTCAAAACACGATTAATGTATTTCGGACACTTCGTACTATCACTATGTTCAATTTCAGCCAATTTAAAAATTTTGACCCTTTTCAATGTGTCGCCGGGTAGTCGAGTCTCTCCCGCAACGCGTCTTAAACGCTCGCCCAAGGTTCGCCCAAGACGTTGTACTATACCATTTCCAGTGTTGAATCCGAAAGTTTCGCCCAGAAGTTGCTCAACTTTCGCTCTAAAGACGCCGTAGCATCGCCAAACTTTCGCCTAGTATACGAAGATGACTGAGCACGTCACCCTTCGCGCAAAAGTTGCTGAAAGTTCGCCTTTTAAAGCTATAAAAACTTTTTGCCCGGGATCCTCCTTTAATGAATGACCTCGCTCAAACATGTCCAATCATCTTGATTTTGTGTGGGTAGTATCCATGGTTTTTTGAAAATCAAAATTTGCTGAGTGTTCTAGAATTGTACATAATGTAGGCGTTATTTGAAAATCCAAAAATTTATTCTTACTATTAGGTGATTCAATTTGTTTCCTTCCTATCGAAAAAATTGCCGAGTCATCAAAAATATACCACAGAAAATTTGATTTCCGACTATATGGACGTCCGAGCACAAAATGTATGTTTATCTAGTACCAACACTGAAAAAGTCGTAGAAACCTCAAAATTCAAAAAAAAACATGTACCTTGAGATACTCTACAAACTGGCAAAAAGTAGGTCCAATGCTTTGCAAAAAGGATTTTTGATCAATTTTAACTTTTGCCAGTTTATAAAATGGGAAAGCGCCGGCGGCGCGCAGCGATGCTGGTAAAATATTCACCAACATACACGTATCGTGGTGGCAAAAAATATTAGAGAACTGTGGCCAAGAATACTCAGAGCTTGTTTTTGATATGCTTTGTTCAACACCTCAGACGAAATCTTTCTGTGAACGGATAAGGAACAGGTTGGTTGGGTACTGAGGTTCAAAATGGGGTCCACCATTTTGAACCTCAGTTTTTCTAGGAATTGCGCCCAACTATTCGGGCCACCACTTTTCTCTCGGGTCTCGGATCATAACATTGGAACACGAGACCCAATCTTAAATCCTCCTAAATTTGGAAGACGCTGATGTCAGCAGAGCCATTAAAAACAGATGGCCTAACTTAAAAGGGGTAAAACTTAACATTCCACTCGATTAATAAGTTTGACCGATGTGGAACACGGCACCCTGCGCTTCCAAAAGTCACCGGAAATGCGCCAAGTTAGGCACGTCAAATGCGTCAGGGTGGGTTACTGTAGATAAAAAATTTTTAGTACTGAAAAGTATGTTTTTTCGTGTTATAAAATCGGAGAAAATTTTTTTTGATAATTTTCTCTCTGATATTTATTAAAGGGCACATCAGGGATTTTTTGAATGCAAAAGCATGAAAATTGGCCTTCAACTAAAGGAGATACAAAATTTCCCACTTTTCAATGCATTTTCAGCACTTTACGGAAAAGTGGGAAATTTTGTATCTCCTTTAGTTGAAGGCCAATTTTCATGCTTTTGCATTCAAAAAATCCCTGATGTGCCCTTTATAAATATTAGAGAGAAAATTATCAAAAAAAATTTTCTCCGATTTTATAACACGAAAAAACATACTTTTCAGTACTAAAAATTTTTTATCTACAGTAACCCACCCTGACGCATTTGACGCGCCTAACTTGGCGCATTTCCGGTGACTTTTGGAAGCGCAGGGTGCCGTGCCGCGCCCTTTAAGATTTGAACTCACTAGGGAATGCATTTTGTGCTTATTTTTCATGTGTTTTCAAAAATTTCAAGGTTATTCGAAATCCGCCGCAAAAACTGATTTCACGTTTGGTATCAGAATTTTGTCAGCTTTCAGATGATATACAGTGACGAAAAATGGTGAGTGTACCTCCAAACTCTTGATTATAACTTTGCTGAAACATATCCAAAAGACAAGAAATTTTGTGGAGACATTACTGATTAGATTAGGAAAAGCTCTACAAGTTTTTTGAATTTCAAAAATGTTTCGTTCCTTCAGAATATCATCAGAAGTGCCGGTGACGTCAGAATCAAAAAAATTATCTTTATTCAAAATTTTTTCTGTAAAGAGTTTTAAAGCGCAAAATGTTTGTTATAGATCAGATAGACACCACAGAAAATTTGGAGCGGTTTGTATAATTGGCTCCGAAGATATGGACGTCCGAACACAAAACTGTACGTTTTGCTCATTGGCTGTATTAACGCTGAAAATAGTCTTAGAAGTCTCAAAATTCGGGATAATATGTAGCTTAAGATACTCTACAAAATGTCAAAAAGAAATTTTAATTTTGAGCAAAAAAATTTTTTCTTGATGTACTGACCCCATTCGGCCCAAACGAGCCCCATGCTTCGAAAAAAGTTTTTTGCTCAAAATTAAAATTTCTTTTTGTCATTTTGTAGAGTATCTTAAGCTACATGTTATCCCGAATTTTGAGTCTTCTAAGACTATTTTCAGCGTTGATACAGCCAATGAGCAAAACGTACAGTTTTGTGTTCGGACGTCCATATAAGAGAGACCAATTTTCAAAATTTATTTTTTTCGAGTTCATAATCTTCAGATCTGCAAAAATCTGTGATATCACAGAAACCCAATCTGAATTTTAAACATACAAAATTCAGAGAAAACTGTGGGAAAATCGTAAAATATCCCAGGACGTTATAACTCCTGGAAAAATTATAATTTTGCGAGAATTATTCAAATTATCCAGTTTTCAAAAAATTATTAAAATTTGAATCACAAATGGGGTAGACTTGAGTAGGGAATGTCACGGAAATAAATGAGAAAAAGGAGAACTCAATGAAAAGTTAGAAATTCACATTTTTGTTCCGCGGAACAATTCTGTGAAAATAAATCTACGTGGCAACAAACATTTTTCACATTTTGGTTCCGCTGAACAATTCTGTGAAAAAGTTTACGTGGCAACAAGATTTTTTTCACATTTTTGTTCCGTGGAACACAAATGTGAAAATAAAGAAAAGGAAAATCAAGTATGGAAACATTGATGGGCCTGGAAAACTATGGTTTGTAACCATTCCTATTGATATCAGACATCTAAGAAAAGTATTTAAAGCTACACCAAAAAAGAACAACCAAACGAGTTGATGAAAGGAAGAAGGTCAGGATGATTAATCGGCCGCTTCCTCATGTCCTTGTGTGACGAACCGATCCGATCTCTTTTTTTCTTTCGCTGCTCTTACTGATTGCGGTGCCTTCATTGCAAAACACGAGTCGTAAATAGAAAAATTCTTAAACATAAAAGCCACGTATCCACGTTCTGCAATAAAATAAGAAAAGTTTTTCTATTTACGACTCTTCTTTTGCAATGAAGGCACCGCAATCAGTATGAGCAGTGAAAGGAAAAAAGAGATTGGATCGGTTCGTCACACAAGGACATGAGGAAGCGGCCGATTCATCATCCTGACCTTCTTCCTTTCATCAACTCGTTTGGTTGTTCTTTTTTGGTGTAGCTTTAAATACCTTTCTTAGATGTCTGATATCAATAGGAATGTTTACAAACCATAGTTTTCCAGCCCCATCAATGCTTCCATACTTGATCTTCGTCCTTTTCTGTATTTTCACATTTGTGTTCCACGAAACCAAAATGTGAAAGAAAATTTTTGTTACCACGTAGATTTTTTCACACAATTGTTCCGCGGAACAAAAATGTGAATTTCTAACTTTTCATTGAGTTCTCCTTTTTCTCATTTATTTCCGTGACATTCCCTACTCAAGTCTACCCCATTTGTATGATTATCAGCGTTTAAAAAACTATAAAATCTGTTGAAACTCAAATAAATGAAAATCTGTGAATGTTGTTCATTTTCCCATAATCCGAGCAAATTCAAGGGATCCTCAATACAACTGATGGAATCAGAGTTATTCACAAAAACATCTTAACACCAATGAAAGTTAGGAGTTATTTGCAAAAAATCACACTATATTTAAATTTCGACGTTTCTGAAATTCAAAAAGAAAATTTTGAAAATGGTCTCTCTTATATCTCCGGAGCCGATCATACAAATCGCTCCAAATTTTTTGTGGTGTCTATCTGATCTCCAACAAACATTTTGCACTTTAGAACTCCTTACAGAAAAGATTTTGAAGAAAGATAATATTTTTGATTCTGACGTCACCGGCACTTCTGATGATATTCTGAAGGAACGAAACATTTTTGAAATTCAAAAAACTTATCGAGCTTTTCCTAATCTAATCAGTAATGTTTCCACAAAATTTCTTGTCTTTTGGACATGTTTCAGCAAAGTTATGATCAAGAGTTTGGAGGTACACTCACCATTTTTCGCCACTGTAGGTCACGATTCGAAACTCCACATCGAGTTTAGACCATTCCCTGGTCAGCATAGTTGAAAATACCTTGAGGCAAATTTTCAAGAATTTCCAATACTGCATCGTCAAGTGCTCCCTTGTGAGGTCAACCAAATAGCAATTCTAATTACTACCCGCCCGGAATAAGGTTTTGAATCGTCCCTTCGAATTTCAGCCTATTCTGAATTTGAAAGGTCTTGAAGTTCCCTTGCTAGGCAGAATTATAAAAAACAATCATTATTCAGCTAGTTAATTCTGTAAAATGGTCTCAAATATTTAATTCAGATGCACACACATCTTCCACTCTGGACTCAATACAAAACATATGTTGAGAAAGTATTGAAGCAAAAAGCAGATAAAATGGAAAAAGCAAAAAAAGCAATTGAATATTACAAAAAGTTGACTAGTAGTGACTTCTTCAAGACCTACACCAAGTTCGACAGTTATCGAAATCAGAATCATGCAAAGGTCGCTTCTTGGGCTGATGGGGAAGTATCATTTATTCGCAAAGCTACGGAGAATTACTTCCGAAATCTTCATGATCAGAGAAGAGGAAAAGAAGATTCCAAATTCATTTGTTATTTTGATGAACGAAGCGCGGAGTTGGGAGGAAGTTCTGCGAACACATTGGCGTATGTGCAAATCCATGGCGAAGAGTCCGTTTCAAAATACTACGTAAAGTATGACCCAGAAGACACGAGTTCAGGCCAGGTTCCGGACGTCACCAAACTATATTGCTTTATTTTATTATCAATAATCGGTGTGGCCCCGAAGGTTCATATCATTCCACCTATCTCATCAACAGGAACAAGAACAAGCACGTAAGTATTTTACAGATTTGCGTATTGTGGAACTTTATTCCAGACAAAGCGCGCTTCGGTGCACTAGGTGGCGGACTAGCGTTGAGGAAAAGCTCTTCCACCAAATGCAGGCCTTGTTGGTGGGAGAGCTTTCCCCAAATGCTAGTACGCCGCCTAGTGCAGCGGAGCGCGTTTTGCCTGCAAAAAAGAAGCATTATATACGCATGCATTTTTTGTACTTTTCAGGTA
Source organism: Caenorhabditis zanzibari (assembly GCA_963966625.1). Classification (NCBI taxonomy): domain Eukaryota; kingdom Metazoa; phylum Nematoda; class Chromadorea; order Rhabditida; family Rhabditidae; genus Caenorhabditis; species Caenorhabditis zanzibari. The sequence continues at coordinate 16,293,686 of OZ016472.1, read as the reverse complement.
CATCGCCACCCAGTGGGACGACAGTTTCGAGCTTATGACAAGCGTTCTCGACGAGAAAACCTTGTCCGCCGATGTCGCTGTCCAACTGGTCATTCTTCGAGTTCTCTTTTTTATTTCGGATTTGAATGAGGAGAATTGTGGTTTGTTTTAGGGTCTGAAAAATATTATCATATAATTGAATTTAGGAAGATGGAAAGGGACAGAACGCGCAGCCATTTTCGACTTCGTCCCGACAAACGATGTCCGGGTTCACGCTGATATCAAAAATGAACTGGCCGTAACATTTCCCCACTCCGATTGGAAGAATGAATACAGTGGGGTGAAAAATCGACTTACCGAGTGCTCTTGGCTGAAGATCGCAAGAAAATATTTGAATCAATGGGACCTTGGGAACAAGATCGATTTGGCGCGGGAACAGTTCGATACAACCAAAGGCATCCTTAAAAGCCTTGAAATAGGTTTCAAGAAACGAAACTCCCGGATTAGTCCAACCGACCAACTCGCCGAATTCATCGACATCCTGTGTGAAAATTTAGAGAATCTCGAAACTCTTTTGAGTTCGGTTTAGTAGTGTATCGTTTGTTACTTAATGTGTTGTTTCGAAGGTTTTCAGTCTCGCATTGTCTCGATCATTTCAGTCTTGTACCATCTCCTCCCAATGGGTCTCCAAAAAGCGGCTCTTTCCGGTTTTAATGGTCCTATGAGAAATTCTCGGTCCCAAATAGGTTCATCGGTCCGATGATGGGTCCGATGGTCCCAAACTTATTAAATCGGTTCCATCATCGGACCGATGGTCCCAAAACCTACATATAGTGTGTAGACCGATGCCTAGTGTTTCTAGAGTAGTACAAACTAAGAGTTATTTCATATTTTACTATAAACTACTAGAATACGCAGTTCAAAAAAGATGCCAAAAGTCATCGACAATCTTTTTTGGTTTTCCTAAGCCTTTATTCAAATTGGGATTGAATGCATTTTTCTTTACCGGCAAATGCAATCTCAACTTCAAGTTGCTACCTATTCTCGTAGAACAATCATTTTAGGCCACATTGCAAAAGAGACTTTTATTTTTCTTATAAAGTCAGTTGGGTACTTCCCTATTGTTTTGGGACCGACGGTCCGATGATGGGGTCAGCTTAAGAGGCATTCCGTGTAAGAGTCGAGCATCTCATAGTTACTGCAGGTACAGTTTTTTCAAACTTATCCGATTCGGTCGATATTTTGTGTGAATGGTCCCTCGCGTGACATAAGTATTACCACAAATTTTCATTAGGCTCCGCCCACTTTTAAGCAAGCCCCGCCCATTTTCAGTCAAAAAATCGAATTTTTTCCTGAGAGAGATATTGATTAAATCTCAACGGAAATTAACTTTAGACACATATTTGAATGTTTTGAGCCTTGCTAGCAAAAATTTGAAAACTTTCGTTCCAGAAAAATTTCCGACTTTTTTCCGACCTTTTTCAGTTTTACTGAAATTTTGGATATTTTTGGTCCTCCTGTAAAATTTTAACATTACGTGCAGAGTTTTTATTGTTTTAAAAGTAAGCCCTAGTCTTTGTGCGTCAAATTAAAAAAAAGTTAGCCCGATCTGCCTGTGTATTTCATGAGATCCATGTCAATGTTTGTCAGCAATACCTCCGATTTCATCGTATCCCTATACATGGTCAGAGGGCTCAATTTCACAAAATCGGAAATTATTTTGGCTATGATGGATACTCACTAAACGTAGCATTTTCACAAAATTTCAGATGATCTAGGGTTCGTTTGTTCAGTTTATACAACTTTGAAAATCTCCTCTATAATTTTTGAGGAGGTGTTTTGAATATGCTCTAGCTAAGCCAGTTTTTGTCTATTCTGGCTGAAACTTTTAGAAGCTGTTTTTCTAGGGTTTATTTGCATAATATAACTAATAGATATAACGTTAGATTACAAAGAGAGCTTTGTGACCTTATAAAGTTTTTGCCAAAATTCTGACTATATGGAAAAAAGATTTCTGAAGATTTTCTGAAGTGGTAGTTGGCAAACAGCGAATTAACTTTAGAAAAACAGCTTCTAAAAGTTTCAGCCAGAATAGACAAAAACTGGCTTAGCTAGAGCATTTTCAAAACACCTCCTCAAAAATTATAGAGGAGATTTTCAAAGTTGTATAAACTGAACAAACGAACCCTAGATCATCTGAAATTTTGTGAAAATGCTACGTTTAGTGAGTATCCATCATAGCCAAAATAATTTCCGATTTTGTGAAATTGAGCCCTCTGACCATGTATAGGGATACGATGAAATCGGAGGTATTGGTGACAAACATTGACATGGATCTCAGGAAATACACAGGCAAATCGGGCTAACTTTTTTTTTATTTGACGCACAAAGACTAGGGCTTACTTTTAAAACAATAAAAACTCTGCACGTAATGTTAAAATTTTACAGGAGGACCAAAAATATCCAAAATTTCAGTAAAACTGAAAAAGGTCGGAAAAAAGTCGGAAATTTTTCTGGAACGAAAGTTTTCAAATTTTTGCTAGCAAGGCTCAAAACATTCAAATATGTGTCTAAAGTTAATTTCCGTTGAGATTTAATCAATATCTCTCTCAGGAAAAAATTCGATTTTTTGACTGAAAATGGGCGGGGCTTGCTTAAAAGTGGGCGGAGCCTAATGAAAATTTGTGGTAATACTTATGTCACGCGAGGGACCATTCACACGAAATATCGGCCGAATCGGATAAGTTTGAAAAAACTGTACATGTGGATGCTCGAGTCTTACATGGAATGCCTCTTAATAATTTTCGTAAGAGTGGTCCCGCGATGGGACCACTCTTACGTCATGGGACCAGTCTTATTTTTGGGACCGAGAATTTTTCATAGGACGACTAAAACCGGAAAGAGCCCAAAAGGCTTACTAGGGAGAGGCCAGAACTCGAAGCGGCTTTTCTATCGAAACTTATACCATTCGAAAGCTTTTATTGAACCATTCACAAAAATATAAACAGCTTTTCCCCTCGATGCCTGTGAGCCGAGTTATATATGAATACGTGTCACAAAATATCATTTTTCATATTTTTTAAAGTTGATATCTTTCTCGTCTTGAGACACATGCTAAGTCATGTCCGGCTTTCTCTTCTTCTCGTCGCTCTCCGTTTGTTTCATTTACCTTACTGTGATTCTATTCATTAGATAACCGAAACTGTGGAATCTGATTACGAATGTAAAGTCAACTCGAATCCAGAAGCTGACCCTAAATCGTCCTGTTTCGCTAAACATGAAAACTGCCACTAGTGTTCTTCATTTGTAATTAATTGTTTTTTGAATTTGTTTTGAAATGTCGTTTGATAACATATAAATATTCATCCAAGTTTTTAAAAGTGCAAAACAACAATTGTGCTACTCCAATTAAAATCAATTGGTTCGTCAAATTCTGACATTAGCTCTACACGAATACTGTCTACTGTAGAATTCATGAGCGGTAAATAACGGGGTTAGGGGACGGTTTGGTGAACCAGTTCACAGTTGTCTACGACAGAGAAGAGGAAAAGAAGATGAAAAAAAAATTGAAAATTTGCATGTTCATAGCCAGAAAGTCTGTGAGTAATACCCATAGTTTTTTGAAAATCAAAATTTGCTCAGGGCTCCAGAATTCTGCATGATGTAGGAGTGACTTGAAAATGAAAAAAAACTTTTTCTCATGTGATTCAATTTTTTCCATTCTTATCAAAAAATGTTGCCAATTTAACAAATAGACACCACAAAACATTTGGTTCGATTTGGTTGATCGGAGATATGGACGTCCGAGCACGAAATGGTATGTTTTGCTCATTGACCGTATCAACGCTGAAAATAATTGTAGGAGTCTCAAATTTTGGGAAAACATGTACCTTGAAATGCTCTACAAGACGGAAAAAAAGAAATTTCAATTTTGAGCAAAACAATTTTTTTATTAAAATTTCTTTTTTTCCATCTTGTATAACATCTCAAGGTACATGTTTTCCCAAAACTTGAGACTCCTACAATTATTTCCAGCGTTGATACGGTCGAGGAAAAAAAATTTTAATAAAAAAATTTTTTTGCTCAAAACCAAAATTTCTTTTTTTCCATCTTGTAGAACATCTCAAGGTACATTTTTTCCCATTTGAGACTCCTACGATTATTTTCAGCATTGATACGGTCAATGAGCAAAACATACCATTTCGTGCTCAGACGTTAATATCTCCGGAGCCGATCACTCAAATCGAACCAAATTTTCTGTAGTGACTATTTGATAAATTAGCAACATTTTTTGATAAGAATGGAAAAAATTAAATCACGTGAGAAAAAGACATTTTTTCATTTTCAAGTCACGCCCACATCATGTAGAATTCTGAAGCCCAGAAATTCTGAAGCAATCAAAATTTGCCCTGAGCAAATTTTGATTTTCAAAAAACTATGGGTATTACTCACAGACTCTCTGGATACAAACATGCAAACTTTCAAGATGATTGGACATGATTGAACGAAGTTATTCTCTAAGATACAAAGGGGTACTCACCATTTTTCGCCACTGTACATCGTGTTCACATTTCCGAAAAAGTCCCCCTTGTTTCTCGCCGTTGTGCCCTCGAAAAGAAAATTTCGGCTCTGTTCGCGTTTAGTGGTCCTATAATATTTTAGTGGTCCCATTATATTTCAGTGGTCCCTTAATATTTTAGTGGTCCCATGAGGCTGATACAGTTTTGTCGCAATATATTAAAAATTTGTCACGGTTTTTATTAGTGCGCGTATCAATTGTCTGGATTTTTGTGTTTGACCATCAACAAATGTAAGGAGACCATCAACACCTCACAGACTCGTATAAATCCATCCTGTCGTGTGAATAGGAGAACACTCCACTGGCTCCATTATATTCACCGCGGCAGATAATGCAGTTTTGTGTATCTATTCTGGAAAAAAATGTTGCGGCGGTATTTGTAAACCCGTCATTTCGACGACCTCTTGGTGATCTTGGTTGAGGTCGAAAAATATGAATTGACTTGTCATCGGACTTTTATTCCATAGGTGATACTCCCCACACCAAAGGCCTGGCCGGGATTTTGGAAGACGTTAAAAATCACAAATGAACCATACCCATAAATTTCTTTTCTTAAATTTCTTTCCGTAGATCGATTTAACTTTAGATGACATTGTAGCATGCCAAAAATCAGGGAAATCGTATGTTGCAGACTCCAGATATTGACGTCAACATTCTTGTTAAGATCGAAATTGACGACTTTTTCGGCGCGTTTTTTGACGTCTTCCAAAATCCCGGCCAGGCCTTTGGTGTGGGGAGTACCACCGATGTCATTTCGATATGCCTTGCATGAAATCAACCAATTCTAAACGGTTCATTCTAATTTAGGACCCTAATTTAGTCATTCTATGGAATAAAAATCAGATGACAAGTCAATTCATATTAACCAAAATTACCAAGAGGTCGTCAAAATGACGGGTTCACAAATACCGCCGCAATATTTTTTCCAGAACATATACACAAAACTGTATTATCTGCCGCGGTGAATATAATGGAGCCAGTGGAGTGTTCTTCTATTCAAGATATGAGCCCCCAAAGTTGGAGCTAACATTAACATTTGGGTACTTTGAGGACCCATATCTCAGCTTAAAATCACTTCCAGAAGGTCTTGTTTTTCGTCTCATACCATTTAACAACATCTTATGCTTTTTGGAGAAAAATTTTTTGAGCCAAAACTTTGAATTTTCCCATCATTTGGGTGAGAATTTTTTCGGTCGATTTGGGTTCATTAACTTGTTTCTTCCAAATCGGAATTTTTTTGATTGGAAACGAATGATACATGTGTAAAACAATGTTTCTGACAAAATTCAGTTATTTTCATCAGAATTTGGTGCCTGACGGCTCAATTTAGTATCAAAGAACCCCCAATAATTTCAGTCATTATTTCTTCTCTGAAACTGACCCACACCGGTCATAAATGACTGAGTTTTGTCAGAAACTTTGTTTTACACATATATATTTTATTTCCAATCGAAAAATTCCAATTTGGAAGAAAAAATGTTGATGAACCCAAATCGACCGAAAAAATCCGCACCCCAGATGATGGGAACAAATTCGAAAATTGGGCTCAAAAATTTTTTCTTTAAAAAGCATACACTGTTGTTAAATGGTGAATTCTGAGTACGAAACGAAAGACTAGACCTTCTGAAAGTGATTTTGAGCTGAGATATGGGTCCTCAAAGTACCCCAATCTGGGTAATTTTGGGCAAGCAAATAGCAAGTTGCTGGACGTTGGGCAGCTTTCTGGATATAACAGCAACTTGCCCGGATTATTAGCAATTTGCTGGCTGAATCGGCAACTTTCTGCCCAGCTTACTACTGTTATAGCAAGTTGCCGATTCGTAGTAGCAAGCAATCGGCGACTTGCCGTGTCAAATAATCTTCTTGCCGATGGTCAGCGCCAAGGGCACCGGCAATAGTGTACTTGAATAATTGGAATTAGAGGAGCCCAGTTGTACGAGGGCAGTTTTGAAAGTTGCGAGAGGGAGATGATCATTGATTGACCAGGCGGGAATATTGTCTATTGATCGCTGGATAGTGGCGATAATATCTATGCGAGGTATGAAGCATGAGTCCGTCCCAATTTAAATTTCTTCATTCTTCCCTCTTCTAAAGGGGCACAAAAGTGTTCCAAAAATATACTTTTTTTACATAGATCGATTCAACTCGGTGTAGAAAGAAAATAAAACGAATTGGAGGCACTGCCGAAAATCGATCTAAAAAGAGTTGTTCGAGGTCAAAATGCCAAAAATCGGGTTTTGGAGGCCTGTTTTCTCTTCTTATTTCATTGGGAAAATTTGTGGGGTCCTTGTGAAAAGATGATTTGAACGTGAAAAATTTTAATTTTTTTCATAAGGTCCCCACAAATTTCCTTAATGAAAAAAGAAGAGAGACCAGGCCTCCAAAACCCGATTTTTGGCATTTTCAAGACAAGAAACAGCCGGATTAGTCCAACGGACCAGCTCACCGAATACATCGACATCCTGTGTAAAAATTTAGAGAGTCTCGAAACTCTTTTGAATTCGGTTTAGTAGTATTGAATTCTATATATGATTGTTGAACTTGCTGGTTACATGTGTAATGAGAATAAAAAATGATAAGTAAAATACAAGTATATGGGGACAGTATATGGGGACACATTAAAGGGACACAAAAGTGTTCAAAAATATACTTTTTTTTACATAGATAGATTCAACTCGGTGTAGAAAGAAAAAATTGAATTGGAGGTAGTGCCGAAAATCGATCTAAAAAGAGTTATTCGAGGTCAAAATGCCAAAAATCGGGTTTTGGAGGCCTGGTCTCTCTTCTTTTTTCATTAAGGAAATTTGTGGGGACCTCGTGAAAAAAATTAAAATTTTTCACGTTCAAATCATCTTTTCACGAGGTCCCCACAAATTTCCTTAATGAAAAAAGAAGAGAGACCAGGCCTCCAAAACCCGATTTTTGGCATTTTGACCTCGAATAACTCTTTTTAGATTGATTTTCGGCACTACCTCCAATTCAATTTTTTCTTTCTACACCGAGTTGAATCTATCTATGTAAAAAAAGTATATTTTTGAACACTTTTGCGTCCCTTTAATGTGTCCCCATATACTGTCCCCATATACTTGTATTTTACTTATCATTTTTTATTCTCATTACACATGTAACCAGCAAGTTCAACAATCATATATAGAATTCAATACTACTAAACCGAATTCAAAAGAGTTTCGAGACTCTCTAAATTTTTACACAGGATGTCGATGTATTCGATGAGCTGGTCCGTTGGACTAATCCGGCTGTTTCTTGTCTTGAATCCAATTTCAAGGCTTTTTAGGATGCCTTTTGTTGGATCTAGCTGCTCCCTGGCCACCTCGATTTTCTTCCGAAGATTCCATTGTTTTATGTACTTTTTGGCAATTTTCAGCCAATCGTTCTCGGTAAGTCGACTTTTTACGCGTTTGTATTCATTTTTCCAATCGGAGTAGGGAAATGTTATGGCCAGTTCTTTTTTGATATCATCGTGAACCCGGACATCGTTTGTCGGGGCGAAGTCGACAATGGCTACACGTTTTGTTCCTTTCCATATTCCTGAATGCAATTATATTATAACAGTTTTCAGACCGTAAAACAAACCACAATTCTCCTCATGCAAATCCGAAATGAATAAGAGTGTGCGAAGAACGACTAGCTGGACACCTACATCGACCGACAAAGTTTTCTCATCGAGAACTTTTTTCATCATCTCGAACCTGTCGTCCCACTGGGTGGCGATGTACCTGAAAAGTGCAAAATATGCATATGTACACGCAACTCTGTAAAATACTTACGTGCTTGTTTTTGTTCCAGTTGTTGATAGAGGTGGAATTATATAGACCTTTGGGCAAACACCAATAGTTGACAGTAGAAGATAGCAATAAAGCTCTATTACGTCCGGAAATCGCCCTGAGCTTTGACTTTTCGGCCCATTGTGATGGCACCTAAACAGATATGGATATTGAACGAATGAGTAGAAAACATACTTTACGTAGTATTTTGAAACGGAGTCTTCACCATAAATTTGCACATACGCCAATGTGTTCGTGGGCCTCCCTCCCAACTCCGCGCTTCGTTTATCAAAATAACAAATGAATTTGGAATCTTCTTTTCCTCTTTTATCATCATGAAGATTTCGGAAGTAATTCTCCGTTGCTTCTCTGATGATTGAAACTACTCCATCCGTCCATGCGGCGATTTTTGCATGATTCAGCTCTCGATAATCGTTGAACTTAGTGTAGGCCTCGAAGAAGTCACTACTGCTCAACTTTTCGTGATATTCGATTGCCTTTTTTGCATTTTCCACTTTTTCATGTTTTTGCTTCAGCACTTTCTCAACTGTATTCTTGTATGGGTTCCAGAATTGTAGATGTGTGTGCTTCTGAATAAAAGATTTGAGACAATTTTACAGTATTAATTAGTTTTTTTTCAATATATACAATTAGCCCTTGCAAGGGAACTACAAGACCCTGCATTAAAAAAACTTACAATGATAATTTCATCTTTTTGCTTCACGTCAATTTCCTGAAGAGTTGAATCCAGGTTACTGATTTGTTCACCTTTACGGTACAGCAGTATGTTTTCTGTTTTGATTGCCCAAGACGAACTGATAGTCTCCAGCAGCTTTTCAAATGTTGCCTGAAACAAAATATTCAAATTTGTTAGAAGACAATTGTTAAAAAAACCTTTAGATTGAATTTAAGAGGAATCATACGATGAGTTTCTCCGTCTTCGTCGTGAAGTTTGAAAATTAAAATGATTTTCGTGGAGCTGAAACATAAAATAAATTACAAGGATTATCATGGATGTGAAATTACGAAATCAACTGTGGAGGAAACGGAGCACGTTGAGCTTGAGCAACTGGCACAAAGTCCGGGCCACCCGGGAGTGGTGGAGTTCCGGCACATTTCATCGTGATCATGTAGACGTTCGGCTTCAGCCCCGGTCTTTTGAACACTTCGACCGCGTCGTTGTCGGTGAATTCGCACTGGAAAATATGTGGGATATTTGGAAGTTTTTGGAAAACTTTGATTTTTTGGCGCAATTTCAGTGGCTTGACGCATTTCTAGATACCTCGACATAGTTGATTTCCAACTTGTCCTCTTTCATCGGCGCCTTTTTACGAACGACGACCAAGTTGAGAGTGAATCCCGGATTGACAAAGTCTGTGTTTGGAGTGGTCCTGATAATAAATTTCCGAAAAAATTCCAAAAAATTTGAAATTTCTCACTTGTAGGCATCCACATTGGTGATCTTGATCTTGATGGCGAAGCGAACTTGCGTGGCATTGTTGATCTTAATGGTCTTTTGTCCTTCTGGGAATACCCATTTCAACGCGGAAGTACTGTAGATTTGAGATTGCGTTACTGTATTATGGGTACCGTACTAAAACTTACTTGAAAGCGAGAGACATTTTTTGTATATCTTCACACCAAATAGCGCTCAACTGGTCGATTCGAAAAGAGACAGAAATCGAGAACTGATTTTTGGATTTTCGGATTTGGGTGGACCAGTGACGAAAAAAAAAGTAAAGTCGCGAAAAAATTCAAAATTATGAGGAAAAGTTACACTGCTGGACAAGTATAAAGTACCGGACAAAAAGAAACCAACTTTTTGTTGGGGTAACTTTTAAAAAATGTCGGTTTTTAGAGATTTTCAGTAAAAGAAAGAAACAAGGTTTATTCTATTCAATTATGACTGAAATAATTTTCAGAGCGTAGCACTTGACTGCGAACCCTTTCCCATCAATGATGACCTTCATCTTCTAAAGATCGAGTAGATCAAAGCATGGGTTTTCGATATGGAAATATGATTCCATTCTATCCGCATTTTGTGCACTCTTGCCTTCCAAACGTCTCGCGAAGTGTTTGGGAATTGGAGAATTTAGACTTTCTTTTTGGACTTTACTGGGTTGTCAATTTGAATGGTAATGCTTTAATTTATTTTTCCAGTTTAATAATGAATAATAATTTCAGAATCTTTACCAGTAATTCAAATTAAAAGCAATAAGAATATGAGAAAGGTGGGACTTCCAATGAAAAGCTCAATATCCAAAGGGGCCCCTATAACACTTGTTAAATATAACTGGATTTTCAAAACAACACAATCCTGTATTCCTGTATAACAGTATAACAATTCCAGTATAACAATTCCAGTATAACATTGGAACAAATGTCAGTTATAATGGAGGGAATTGTAGTGAGTTTGGCTGAAATTCTTTTGAAAAAATTTAACATTTTTGAATTTCAGGAAGTATCACAAATGGCTCGCAGGATAAAACAGCAAAGAATCAGTATCAGACGGTACATCGGCCATAGCTTTATAGAATTGGCGATAGTTGTGACCAAGTTCTGGAAAAAATGCTCTTTGGACGTGAAACGCAGCCGCGTAACTTTATTAGTTTAAGGAGGGTTGTGATTCAGCAGTGTAAGAAGGGTTGAATCAAAACGATACAATTGTTAAAAGCATTTGAAAAACCGGAACAGGTCCGGCAGACAAAAAACGAAACATGTTCATCTGTGATCAAGACGCCTCAACGTCTTGACTTACATGATTTCAATGAGTCGCCGCAACAATGGAACGCGAAAGTACGCGCTTGCCACTGTTGCGAGTATCATGCGAGGAATACAGAGCTGTCGATGCCAACCGACAATCTTGCAAATGCATACCTAGCAGCCTCAGCCACCACATACACACTACCGACCAACCGAAGCGACTACCGAGTAATACGCAATCAGCTCGACTCTTCCTCTCCTGACATATACTACTCTTCCAATTTGCGTACTGCGCCCCCTTACACATCGCTCTATGAACACGCACTTTTTAGCGTCGTCAGCGGCTAGCTGGACAACAGGCTCACAACTGCTGTCGCGGTAAGGGGGTTTGGGAGAGAAAAATCGCTGTCGCGGTGGAGCACTTTGTGAAGCACTTTGCGGGCAAGCCCGCTTCCGTCGCGTTAACGACAGTAAACCAAAAAAGCAGATAACTGTTGTGGCAGGGAAGAAGTGTTGCAGGGAAGAAGTCCGTTTTCGGTACCGAAATTAGTACTGAAATTTCACTAAAAGAGCTAACTTGCTCAATTTTCGAGATCTCAAAAATCAAAACATATGAGCATCAGAGTAGACAAATTTCTGATCTTTCTGTAAAACTTTCATTCGAATCGGTTCACTTTGAATTGAGTTACAACCTGCAACATACAAGCAGACATGCGGAAATCACTGGTTGTTTTTAGTAAAGAAAAGATTTCAGAATCCTTACCAGTTATTCAAATCCAAAAAACCAGAATATGAGAAATGTGGAACTTTCTATGAAGGGCTCAATATCCAAAGGGGCCCCTATAACACTGATCAAGGATAACTGGATTTTCAAAACAGCACAATCCTGTATGATATTCCAGTACAACACTGGAACGAATGTCAGTTATATGGAAGGAATTGTAGTAAATTTGGCTGAAATTTTTTGAAAAAAAAGAGTTAACATTTTTGATTTTTAGGAGCATCAAAATGGTTCGGTTGTCAATGGAGCGCGTTTTGAAGGTTTAACATTTGTGATTTTTTTCCATTGATTTTTTGATCCGCAAATTTGTATAGTCCCTCTTGATTCTTCAATTATCTATTTTTCTCAATTTTGTTGAATGACGAATTCCAATTTAAAATGTTAAAGCTATAATTACACCTCAAAATTTCATGAAATTTTCTTCAAAGTTCTCTCTTTCCCTTTCATATTTCGTATAGCAAACAACATCTTGTGATTCATTTACTATGATTTCATATTGGATTTTCTTATTGATTTTTGGAATAACAACAACTACAGTAATCTCAGCATCAGTTTGTGGTAAGTAGCAAAAAAGAAAATTTGAATTCGAGTAAATTTCAGAGGACAAATGTATTGCATACGATAACTATATCACTGTCGAAAATTACAAAAACTGGCCGTCTCCATGTACTACTGTATGTGGAAACCTGATAATCAATAATGCAAGAACTAATTTAACTGAAAAACAATTGACTTTTGCTCTCAAAAACCTGGAAGTTTTATATGGAACTCTTCGAATCGAGTTCACAAATTTCACTTCTTTCAACAAGATTTTACCAAATCTCAGAGACATTTACTGTACGTTTTTGGCTACAAAATTTCAGAATTAATAGCTAACTTTCAGATGGAATAATAATAGGTCAAAATTCGGAACTTTCTGATTTGTCGATTTTGAAAAATTGGAACGCAAAGACTCCGTTTGTCTGGCATATTGCACTGAATCCAAAACTGGATTTTGGGCCATATTGTGAGAAACAAAATGTGGAGGAAAATGTGGATTTTAATGCATATGGGAACTTGAAAAGTTGCGGTTGCATGAACGTCAGAATCGGAGCAAAAGCTCTAGCCTACTATCCAAATTGCTCCACAATCACGGGCGGCCTCAAAATTCAACTTGTCAATTCTAGTATGAACTGGAATTCTTTATACAAATTGACAAGTATATCTGGAAATCTCGAATTCTATGAAACCGATTTGGAGGATTTATCATTTTTGGGAAATTTGAAATCGATTGATTTGGATGATTTCAACAAAACTTTCGCTGTGAAAATTTTCAATAATACAAGGCTCCAAAGACTCGGATTAGATTCTCTTACGGTAAAGTTCACAGGATTACTGTATTTTAGAATTTTAATTTTCAGTCAATATTGCCCAAAATAAGTACAGTAATCCTGGCAAATAATCATCCGGACTTTTGCCTGAGCACGAACGAATTTCAAGTTCTCGCTGAAAATAACATTAAATTCGAAAAAATTCAAGCAAAATTTTGCTCGAATTTCACAAGGAAAGATGGCCAAAAAGTTTGCGAATTTGGGAATATAGATGCGGAATGTCAGCATGTTATTGGTGATGTGGAAATTGATTCTGTGAATCTGAAAGTTCTGGACTCGAAAAATCTACCGTAATCCGGATCAACTATAACCAAAAATTGAAGAACATTTCATTGCCAAACATGAATGCAAGTGTCATTGCTCATGGTAAAATTGCTCATCTTAAAATTCCAGAATCCACCGTATCCCAACCCGAAAATCGAAGTTAAGGAAAATTCAATGGAGATTTTTAAAACTAAGGAGGACTGTTTTGGGTTCCAAAATTCAACTGGAGCAGTTGTGGAATTCAATGGAAAAGATTGTGGTAAAATTTTTCGCAAGTGTGACATCTCGCAAGTGAGACATTTTGCCACTATTACGTTCGAAAGCAAAAGTGATTTTTTCTTAATTTTTCACAATGGAAGCAGTTGCGGAATGTCACATTTGCGAAATGTCACACTTGCGAACTGTCTTCTTTCGAAATGTCGTGGAACCGTATTTTCAGAGAACTTCAAGCCAACGGAAACTCGTAAAAATGGTGGCCCGAAATTTGAAATTTCGGAGATTCTATTGATTTTTATTATCACAATATTTCATTGAAATTTGAACAAAGAATAAATAAATAATGGAATAGAGATAATAATTTTATACTTATTCCCATTGGAGCTGTTTGTGTAGCCTCCTGAAACTTTTTTTAAAATCAAATTTTTTTCAATTTTTTTTCCCAAAAACTCACTACAATTAGCTTTATTGTAAGAAACATTAGTTCTGGTGTTATATTGGAATTTCATGCAATATTTTGAGGATTGAAAAATCTCATTTTCCTCGATAATCGATACGGGGAACCCTTTGGATATTGAGCCCTGGAAAAGGTACAAGAATTTTTTGAAAAAAGTTTTCAAAATTTTACATTCATTTTTGGGAGCTCCACATTTTTCAAACTTTTATTATTGATGATTCGGATTAGTGGAAGGGATTCTGAAATATTGAGAAGAATCTGAAAAATAACTTTCAAAAAAAAAGTTCACCATTCAAATTGGCCATTCTTCTCAACTTTCCCAAAAACTCCAAATTATTTAAATCAGTGTTAGAAATGGATAGAGTCCCAAAAATATGGGTGACTTTTTTCAACTTTTCCACATATTTTTCATCACCAGATTCGATTAATAAATCTCCAAAAATATGGATACAATTGGATTCCAGACTTGACATATTTGGGAATTTACAGGTTTTTGGAAGCATTTCAGATGGATTGAAATTGCAAAATTTTGCATGAAGATTGAGGAAATTTGCATTGGAATCCAATAATACGGTCATTTCTTGGATGGAGATACAAAACTCGGGGTGCAAGTTTTCCAGATTTATACTGTTGGTAGAGGGGTAGTTGAGGGTCTGAAAACTAGAAATTTTCTCTGAAAACTAGAAATTTACGTACTTTCAAAGACTTCCAACCTAATTTTCTCAACTCTGGATTATCATGAATATTGATATTTATCCCTCCCAAAATTGAGTGATTTTCAGATTTCAGAGTTTCCAAGTTTTCCAAAAACGATAAACTTTCCAGGTTTGTATTGGAAATTTCAATTCCTCCAATCAAAGTTTTAATATTTTTCAAGTTATTGATATATTGGGGAATTGATGGACTAGAAATTTCTAGGCCATTTGTTAGGATATAACAGGTTTTGTAAAAATCCGGATCGATGATAAAGGATTTGTCCGAGGGGCAGCCTGAAATTTTTGAAAAGTGAAATAACGAAAAATTGGGTCCGCGATATTTCAAAAGTGTGACGTTTCGCAAGTGTGACGTTTCGAAAGCAACAATTTCAAAAAGATTGAAATGTCACACTTTCGAAATGTCGCAGAGCCGAAAAATTTAGGTCAGATACAGTAATCCAATAAAAAAAAATGTTTTAAAACTCACCCCAATCTCCTCCATAAAAAGTAATTGGTGGTACATATTTGATGTCAAAAATTTTGAAATTTTTTGAATTCACCAATTTTGGATGATTATGATGAATCAAGGCGTAGAACTCTCCTCGAGTTATTACACTCTGAATTTATGAATTTTATAGTTTTTTGTAACAAACTTTACCTTCAAATTCGGAAAATATACACTTTTCAGTCTTTTATTTAATACAATTTGAATCACTGGAGAAAGTTCTGAAAATTCTTGATTTTTTAAAATTTTCAGACTTCCTTACCATCTAATGATCCTATATACTCCAAGCTTGCTAAAAATCCTAAATCTTCAAAATCTGTATTTTTAATCGTTAAAGTTCCAAATAAATGCGTGATTTTTTCTAATTTTTTCACATATTTTTGATCACCAAACTCGATTTTCAAATCTCCAAAAATTTGGGCGCAATTCGAATCCAACTTTTCCAAACTTTCAAATTTGCAGATTTTGAAATCTTCAAGATCGCAAAATTTCGCATCCAAATTCATAAAAACCATTCCAGATTCTAGAAAAAGTTGCATCTCCTCAATTTTCAGACAAAAATCTGGATGTAAATTTTTGAAATTCCCAATCAGATATCCTTCATAAATATTCGAGATCTCCTGAAAATTCGATGATTTTGGGTTACTGCAGATTACTGTACCTTTAGATTTGGAATTCCCAATCTTGTCATATTTGGATTGTCTTGAATATTGAAAACTATTTTCTCAGAGAATCCCATGTTTTCAACTTTCACGGATTCTAAGGATCTCAAGAAAGATAAATTTTGAAAATTGGAATTCTGAATTCTGATGTCTCCATTAAAATAAGTGATATTGGAAAGTGAATCCAAATTTATAAAATCCGTGAAATTTCCAATATCCATTCCACCCAATAAAATTCTACAATTGCTGTACTGGCTTACAGTACTTGGCAGGATTTGACCTCCTTCGCATCCTAAAAACATGAAAAATTTGCTCTGACATTTTTGATGAACGAAAAACTACCACAATCTTTGAAATTTCCTTTGGTTTTCATATCCAGGAAACTGGAAAGTTTTGGGTGTCCACAAAGCTCTCCTGCATTCAGATGAGGGTTTTCTAGAATTTGAATGTCGCATTTTTTGAAATTACGACCATCCATGTAGTTCAATTTTGTGAGAATCGAAGCATCGAGTAGTTGGGAGTTGTTTTGGATTAGAAGACCGTCTGAAAAAAGTAGGGGTTCCACTAGGGCGAGGGCGATACAGGGCGGCCCTCCCCCGCCCGGGCCCTCACCCGCCCTCACCCGCCCTCGCCGCCCTCCCGTGATTTTACGTAGTGGTGAACATGCACATTTGACACCAGAGTTCACGACAATTTCCAAAAAAACTGCGATTTTTCATTTTCAAAAATGTGTTTTTATCACATTTTTCAATTTTCAAGACAAATTTAATAATGAAAAAAGTTCACGTTCAAAATAGAGGGCAAGGAGGGCGCCCTAGGGCGGGCGTACTGCCACCCAGGGCGGGTAGGGCGGGCAAAAATAGCGCCCTCGTGGAACCCCTAGAAAAAAGGCGCCGAAATTGCGTCATAGAATGAGAAATGCGTCAAGGCGGAAGAGAGACGAGACGAGACGAGACGAGACGAGACGAGACGTTAGAAGGCCTTAAAGCCCAAAACTCACGCGTTTGACATCCGAATTCCAAATTCTCATCGAAAATCGACAAATTTTCCAATTTCGAATTCTCAATTCGGATTCCTCCATTCAACACTTTCATATTACCAAACAAAATTTTCAATTCATTCTCATCCAAATTCATGTTTCCCTCGAGTCTCAAAAGTCCACAAACTTTTTCGCAAACTGGGAAAAACTTTATAGTATTTGAGTTGATTTCAGGATAGGGGAAGATGCATCCGGGGTCTGAAAAAGTCTATTTTGGCAGGAAATTCAATTTTTCAAGATTACCACAATTATGATATCTGATGATCCGCTTTATATCAGATGGAAAATGAGCCAAAATTGAGATAAAGTTCATTGCAAAAAATGTAAATTTCCAGGAGTTCATTTGGAATTTTATTTACTAAAAATGAGTGTTTCAAAAATTTCGATAAAAAAACATGTGACTTCAAAAAGTGTGATTATTTGGAAATTTCGCGAAAACATGCAATTTTCTCTCTCAGAAAACTTAGAAAGAATTTTTGGGCAAAAATATTCAATTATGAAATTTTTCATAACTTTCTTCCTATTTTTGATAAACTTTTGTTCCACGGAATTCCAGGATGATCTTCAGCAGGTCAAGGACTATTATTCATGTGGTAATAATAGCTACAGTACCCTCGACGATTTCCTCAATTTCCAGACCCTCGATGCATCTTCAATCAATCTGAAATCACTTCTCAAACCATCAAATTCTTCCCAAAATGTGGAGAAATTTGTGGTATCTTGACGATCAACAAGAACACGGATTTGACTGAAAATCAATTGAAAAAAGTTTTCGAAAATATGCATACACTTTTTGGAGGAATAAAAATCGAGGATTCTGGAGTTACAAGTCTATCATTTTTCAATACGGAAAACGAGTATGGGGAGTTCAATTTGTTTTGTGATACTTGTAAGTTTGATTCTAATTCTCAGATTAATGATTGATTATTTCAGATGGATTTTTCATTCTTAACAATAGAAATTTGACAGATGTTTCCGCTCTGAACTATTTCTATGTTTGGAATGACGATAATTACAAGGAATGTGAAGTTAGAATCAAGGGAAACCGACAGTTGTATGCATACAATTTGAAAAGTAATCCTGTCAAAGATACGTACTTGGATGTGAGGACTTCTGGAAATTTGAGGGATTGTGGTGAGTCAAACTTCAAATTTTGGGGTCAAATAATCCATGCGTCAAGTCACCAAAAAAAATGCGCCAAGGCACTGCAATCGCGTCAAGGCACAAACGCGCCAAGGCACTGCAATCGCGTCAAGGCACAAACGCGCCAAGGCACCAAAAATGCGTCAAGACACCAAAAATGCGCCAAGGCACCAAAAATGCGTCGAACATCCGTAAATATGCCAGGGTACTCAAACTTCGTTTTTAAACGAAACTTGCGTCAAGGAACCAAAAATGCGCAAAGGTACTAAAATGCGCCAAAGCATCAAAAATGCGTCAAGAGACTCAGAATGTGAAATAGCACAAGAAATTCGTCAACTCACAGAAAATTCAGCGAAATGTTCCAGTATAGCATGAAAAACGCACAATGCACCAAAAACGCGCAAATGCACCGAAAATGTGTCAAAGATCCGTGAACGCGCCAGTAAAGCGCAAAGAATGTTAGCGCACTGGAATCGAGTCAAGGGACTCAAAATGTGACATAGCACAAGAAATGCGTCAACTCACAGAAAACACATTAAATTGCGTCAGTAAGGCACTATTGACAACGCATGCGAATCGCGTCAAGTCACCGACAATGCGTCAAGGCACTCAAAATACGCCAAGGCACCAGAACTGCGTCCACTCACAGAAAGTACAATAAAGTGCGCCAGTAAAGAACAATTGACGCCAACGCACTGGAATCGCGTCAAGGCACCACAAATGCGCCAACTCTTCATCATTTCAGGCTGCCGAGGAGACGATCTCATAGACTCTGTCCCAGTTTCCTATTCCACTTGTGAGTATTTATTTGGTGGCCTAAAAATCAACTCTAACCAACTTTCGGATATCAAAAATTTGGGCAGGATCCGATTCGTCAAGGGTCATTTTTGGATTCAAAATACAGATTGGAAGGATTTATCGAACTTTGGATTACTGTGGGAAATCCAAGTGAAAAACATTGGATTGAAGGATGAAATTTTTGTAAATATTCAAAATAACACAAAAATGACAAGATTGAATTTACAATGGTTCCATGGAATACGGTACACATGGGATGGAAATCGATTTGTGAATTTAGAAAATTTACACCCTGACTTTTGTTTGGATATTATAGAAACTATGGCATTTTTGAAATCCAATGTATTTTTTATTAATATTCATGCGAAATTTTGCGAGGAATTCGGTGTTATTTTTCCCGCGAAATTATGCATTTTTGAGAGTTTGAAAAAGTTGGATTCGGGATGTGAGCACATTTTTGGCAATTTGAAAATCGGATTTGAGGATGCGAAATATCTGAAAAAGTTGGTAAATGTGACAACTATATTTGGAAGTTTGAAAATTGAAAACTCAACTTTGACAAGTTTGGATTCACTGGCCGGGCTAAAATATATAGCAAATTTGAATGGTGAGATTTTTTAAAATTTTGAATTTTCTAGTCTCAAAGTTAAAATTTTCAGAAACCCACCCAGCGATTCAAATTTCGAACAACAAGCTTTTGGAAAATGCATTTTTACCTGGAATTGAGGTTTTTTTTTCAATTTTTTTCCAATTTTCAAAAAACAGTCTTTTTCCAGAACATCATCACCAAGGGGAACAAATTTGCTAAAATCGAAAATAACAACTCTAAACTTTTTGGTTCTTCGGAATTTTTCAAGCTTTTCAACGCAAAATTTGGAGCGAAATCGAAATATTTGGATGAGAAATATTTGAAGAATCAATGAAAATTTTTGCATCCGCGACATTTCGAAAGTGTGACATTTCGAAAGTGTGACATTTCGAAAGTATGGCATTTCAAAAGTGTGACATTTCGAAAGTGTGACATTTCGAAAGTGTGACATTTCGCAAGTGTGACATTTCGCAAGTGTGACATTTCGCAAGTGTGACATTTCGAAAGTGTGACGTTTCAAAAGCAAAACGTTGCCCTTGTGAAATATCGCATTTTCGAAACGTCGCGGAGTTAAATTGTTGATCCTTTTTAGTTTACGTATTTAGTTTAATCCCATTTTTCGTTTTCTTTTTTTCTCTTTGAGCATGACATCAAATGTTTTTCGTATTTCCAAGTTTTACCCCATCATTAGTCACTAAACTTTGAAAAGATTTCGAGGTTTCAGAAAACAAATTTTTATTTTCTTTTTTCTCGAGTTTTCAACATTTCAAATTTCCCGCCATGTTCAAAATCTCCACAACTACCACTCCCAACCCCCAAACCACTAGAAGATGGTACGGTAGAGAGCCCTGGGACTATTACTACTACCAAGGGGGC
Source organism: Caenorhabditis zanzibari (assembly GCA_963966625.1). Lineage (NCBI taxonomy): Eukaryota > Metazoa > Nematoda > Chromadorea > Rhabditida > Rhabditidae > Caenorhabditis > Caenorhabditis zanzibari. Next base: position 16,273,245 of record OZ016472.1, on the reverse strand, counting down.
CCCGAACCAGGATGGGATACTCAACCCGAGGATTTCTTCACCGTAAGAGTCGAAGAGAAAATTGTGGAGAATTCAGAAGTCGTGGATCATATTTTTACATACATTGGGCTGGTCCTTAATATTTTTCACTTTTTCATACTAACCCGAAAAGAATTACGAACAAATGTAGTGTTCCTTATTATGATGGGTATTTGTCTATGTGATATTTTGGTATTTTCATCGAGTATTTCTGAAAAAAAGATGCATTTTGAAATAGGAAGATATGAGGATTGTGATACTCGAATTTTTTGGTGGATGTTGGTGACTGAAACTTTTCTAAAAGGATTACAAAAATTGGGAAGGCTAAACTCGGCGCTTTTGGCTCTGAGTATGGCTTGGATTCGAGCGATTACTGTAATGTTTCCAATGAGTACGGTATCGGAGAAAATTATGAAGGCAAGATTTGGAGTGATTTTGGTGGTTATAGAGTTTGCGGTTTGTGGGATTTGGTATACGGTATTCTACAGTAACTTTTCAATGGATTTTTTTAGTCCTTTGATGTATGAGAATGGGTGAGTTTTAGAGGTTTTGTAACAGGACATTTCGCAGCTTTTTGATTTGAAAAGATGGCTCCGCGACGTTTCGAAAGTGTGACATTTCGTAAGTGTGACGTTTTGAAAGTGTGACGTTTCGCAAGTGTGCCATTTCGATAGCAAAAATCTCGAACCATTATGGAAGAACGTTTCACTTTCGAAACGTCACACTTTCGAAATGTCAGCTTTCGAAATGTCGCGGAGACCAGGTTTTGTAATGGGTCATTTCGCAACTTTTTGAAACTATTTTTCGAAAAATATCTCGTTTTGCTTGTTATAACTCAAAATATTTCTCGGTTGCGAAATGACCAGTTGCGAAATGTCACTCTGCCAAAAATTTAAATTTTTCGATGGAAAATTATGTCAACATTTAGAGCACATTGAAATCTGAAAAAAATACTAGAAAATACAGTAGTAATGCTCTTTTCAATTTTTTTCGAAAGTACGGTAAGTATCCGTTTTTCTTCTGGTTTTGAGAAGGTTAAAAAAAAATTAAATTTTGGAAAATAATCAATTTCAATGTCATTTTGCATACCTTATTAAGATCTACATTTTGATATAACAATCGACCAGAAATCTTGGTTTCAAATGGAGAAAATTACCTTCAAAAAATTTTTCAATTAAAAAAAATTTCTTTGAAAATTTTCCGTAATATTTTCAGAGGTTGCTATTGGATCAGAGATTCGAGTGGAGGTCTCTATGAATACCTGGAAGGATTCATAGTTTGTATTCTAACATTTTTATATGTCATCGCTACATCCACACTTATTATAACTTTGAGACATGCGCGGAAAAGACGGAAGAATTTGAGAGGGAATGATGATAAGTGGGTTAAAGGCTCCGTGACGTTTCGCAAGTGCGACGTTTCAAAAGCGAAAATTTCAAACCATTTTTGGGAAAATATCTCTCAGGTTTGACATTTTTCTTTCGAAACGTCGCACTTTTGAAATGTCCCGGATCCGAATTAAAATTAAAAGAATTAAAAGAAATGGTTTCCAAAATTTGAATTCCCGCCTAAAAAAAATTTCAGAGGCTCGAATACATCCCTTCTCGTCACCTTCATGGCTATCTCATTCTTCATCGCTGAACTTATTTACAGCCTTATTTTTCTATTCAGCTCTCAAGATATTCAAAGGACCACTAACTCTATTAGGTATCTCTTGACTTTTCGCAAGTGTTACATTTCGAAAGTGCGACGTTTCGAAAGCAAAAATTTCAAAATTCTTCCAGCCAACTTACTACAGTATTCGCCTACATTTCTCGAACCATTCTCACTGTGAATTCGATTTTTCATTGTTTGTTAAGTTTTTTATTATCTTCCCAATATCGGAGTGTGGTGAGGAAACTATTGAGAATGGATAGAAGATCAAAGGTGAGAAATTGATTTATTGATTTTTTTGAATTATCGATTTTCAGGAAAATTTAAAGAGAGACGCTTCAAGTTCTGGAAGAGTGGCTACTATTCAGACATTGCCGGATTCTGAAAGCTGAAAAAAAACGGACATTACGAAAGTGTGACGTTTTGCAAGTGCGACGTTTAGAAAGTGTGACGTTTCGAAAGTGCGACATTTTGAAAGTGTGACATTTCGAAAGTGTGACGTTTATTTGAAATGAAGCTTGAAAGTTCTGCTTTCAAAACGTCACACTTTCGAAATGTCACACCTGCGAAACGTCACACTTGCGAAACGTCACACTTTCGAACCATCTCACTGTAGCCATGTAAAAATCTGCAAATTTCGAGACTTTGAAAATGCGATGAGCTCATTTATTATAATGAAGTTTGTTTCTTTTTTTGTTTTTCAAAGTTTTTCAAAAAAAAAAAACACCCAGTCACCTCAAAATTTTATATTTTTTCATGTCGCTTTCTTTTCTCACTTCCCCCTTCAACTACTCCACTATCCTCTATTTCATTGGATTCGCCTCCCTTCCAATTCATATTTTCGGTGGTTACTGTATTCTCTTCGAGACCCCAAAATCAATGAAATCCATGAAGTTTCCATTGCTCAGATTACATTTGTGTAGTTCTTTTTTGGATATTTCATTTAGTATTCTTGTTCAACCGTATTCTTGTGTTCCAGTTTTTGCGGGATTTCCAATGGGAATTTTGAAAAGGAATTTTGGATTGAGGACGGATTACTGTATTTTTATGATAGTGGGACAGTTGATTTGTGAGTTTTTTTGTAAAATCATAAATCTCAAGTTTTGGCTCTGCGACATTTCGAAAGCTGACATTTCGAAACCAACATTTAAAATCATTTTGGGGACATATACCTCTCAGTACAGTGCAGAAGGGCTTCGCACTTTCGAAACGACGTACTTGCGAAATGTCGCACTTTCGAAACGTCATACTTTCGAAATGTCTAGTTTCAAATTTCCAGGTGTTAGCATTGCTACAGTATCAATTTTCGAGAATCGCTTTTGCCAACTATTAGTCGGAAAATCTCTCTGGAAATTTTTTAGACACCTATTTTTGATTGGAAATTTCATTTTGGCATTTTTAGTTACCGTACCTCTCCTGGCCAGTTTTCCAGAACAAAATGAATCCCGAAGGATTATTTTTGAGGTATTTATTTTTCAGAATTTAGGGACTCTGATTTTCAATTTTTCAGACTCACCCTGAAATCCGAAAACTCGAAATTTTCGAATCTCCAATCTTTGTTGCCTCTTTGGATAACTCGAAATTAGAAAAACGAGCAATATTTATAGTAACATTTTTTATTTTCGAAGTTTTGACGTTTGTGATTTTGATCCGGAGAACGATGGAAAAATCTTTGAGAACATCGAGGATTTCAATGGGCACCCTCAAGATTCAGAAGACTCTGAATAGAGGGATTAGTTTGCAGGTGGGTCGAACGACGTTTCGCAACCGGTCATTTCGCAATAGGGACTTTTCGCAACCGAAAAACAACTCAAGAATCGGTTCCAAAGTATCCCGCTCAAATTCCATTACAAAACTAACTATAGGGAGTGCCTCAGACAAAAGGTGGAGTTATGGGACGAGACCTATATCATTTGAAAGAGGATGAAATTTCATTCACAAATATATGTTCAGATTTTGCTGCGGCCTCCGCTAACTCGAGAAATCTGGGTCAGAAGTTTTCAGTTGATTTTGCACTGAAATTCACACGTGAGCGCCCCCGCGCCCTCCTTGCTTTTATACGCTTTGAAAAACCATTGAAAACAGCAGTGGGATGGTTCAGTGGTAAAGTGGCGGGGTGGGGAAATGGTACTCCATGGTTCGACTCCTTCATAGTCGAAACTCTTTTTTATTTTTTGTCTGTTTTATTTATGACCTGTTTTTGAGTTCATAAGTAGTTTACAACATTTTTTCATACTGTACACATCTTTGCCATCTTGTCAAATACCAATTAATCAACTTTTTTCGAAAAAATTTTTTTTGAAAAAATTCACAAGTTTCCATGATCCATACACCACTTTTCAAAAATTTTCGAAAAAAAAATTTTTCCAAAATACATTTTTATTGTCATAAACAGATTTACATTGATGCTTATTTTTGATGATAAAGTAATCGAAACATTTTAACTCCTTGTACCTGGAGTACTTGAGGAAGGCAAGATTCGGACGATTCGGAGAGAAACAGTCTTCGTGGTTTTAACCATGACTCCTATGCTCCTTTTTTTACACCTTCGGAATTCTGCTTCGAACATGTCAACCACGAAGACTGTTTCTCTCCGAATCGTCCGAATCTTGCCTTCCTCAAGTACTCCAGGTACAAGGAGTTAAAATGTTTCGATTACTTTATCATCAAAAATAAGCATCAATGTAAATCTGTTTATGACAATAAAAATGTATTTTGGAAAAATTTTTTTTTCGAAAATTTTTGAAAAGTGGTGTATGGATCATGGAAACTTGTGAATTTTTTCAAAAAAAATTTTTTCGAAAAAAGTTGATTAATTGGTATTTGACAAGATGGCAAAGATGTGTACAGTATGAAAAAATGTTGTAAACTACTTATGAACTCAAAAACAGGTCATAAATAAAACAGACAAAAAATAAAAAAGAGTTTCGACTATGAAGGAGTCGAACCATGGAGTACCATTTCCCCACCCCGCCACTTTACCACTGAACCATCCCACTGCTGTTTTCAATGGTTTTTCAAAGCGTATAAAAGCAAGGAGGGCGCGGGGGCGCTCACGTGTGAATTTCAGTGCAAAATCAACTGAAAACTTCTGACCCAGATTTCTCGAGTTAGCGGAGGCCGCAGCAAAATCTGAACATATATTTGTGAATGAAATTTCATCCTCTTTCAAATGATATAGGTCTCGTCCCATAACTCCACCTTTTGTCTGAGGCACTCCCTAGTAAAGCATTTTTCAAGCCAAATTTGTTCCAAAAGTTGCGAAACGTCACAGTTACAAAGCGACCGGTTGCGAAACGTCTCAAACTCCCAAAAATTTTAGGTCGCCATCCCTCTTCTCCTAATGATGATTCCGAAACTATTCACTTTTCTAAATCGACTATTCACCAGTTTTCAGTATCAACAAGAATTGAATAATTTGGCATTTTTTGTAATTTCAGCACATGGTGCATGTGCCTCATGTTGTATGGTCTATTTACAGAAACCGTATCGAAAATGTTTCGCGAAAATTTTCGGGGTTCAGAGTAATAAGATTGGGGTGATTGTGACGGATTAGAAATTTTAGATTTTTTCAAAATTTGAAGTTTTAAGATTCTGACTTTCTCGTTTTTCTAAATTCAAAACGTGTACATTCTCACACAAAATGACTCATTTAAGATGATTCATAAAATGTTTTGAAAATACAAACAAATTTTTCTTGTTATTCGTTTTCTCTGTTTCTTGCTTATTCTTGGACAACAATAATCTAATACAACAATAATCTTTATTACACTCTTAAAACCATCAAAACCGCAACAAAAATCAAGAAAACTCCTTCAATCTTCTGACGACTTCTTCTCATCGGACCATCCGTCGGAAAATCTTCATCATACTCGTCTCCATCTTTTTCCTCGTAATCTCTCAATTCCACGGGTAAAGTTGGAATTCGTAGAGTGAATTGAGGCAAATGGTACTCTGGTTTTTGAGTTGGAGAAGGCGTTGGGACTTCAGAAGACACCACTTTGACAGAAGATGTTGTTGGTGGAGGTTGGGGTGGTGTAGTCGTCGTTGTGGTTGTTGGAGATACCGTAGTCGTTGTTGTTGTAGTAGTGGTGGTTGTGGTAGTTGTTGTTGTAGTGGTGGTACTGTAACTCACAAATAATCTTATGAAAGTATTAGATTCACTCACGTCGGTTCCGGAGTAGTTGTAGTGGTAGTTGGAGGTACTGTAGTTCTCGAGCACAATCCATGCTGATTGTACTTATGCGACGGCAAGCAATATGTACCAGGTATACCAGAAGTAGCTCTCGTATCCATCTGCCTGACAATCAAGACAATACAAAGACTACAAACTAGAACTCACCTCTCACCAAACAGGCATATTCCTTGTACCTTTCCAAATTCATTCAACTGTCGACAGGCTACTGTAGTTTGGAAAGGATAAAGATGGACCACTTTACCAAGGTGTTTCTTTCCATTTTGAAATTCTTGTGTTTTCCATTCGAGTTCTTGGAGTTTGTTCTGATAGGAAGAGATGTACATATAAAAATACCATTTTTCTTTCCATATAGTTTCCAGTTGTCCTCGGATACTTTGAACAGTGAAATCATTTATGAAGGACTGAATTTTGGCGTCCCAGGTCTGAAAATATCTTAATATTTATCCGGAAGTCTTACAAGTTGTGCCAAGGCACGAAAAATGCGTCAAGGCACAAAAATGCTTGACAAGCATCGAGAAATGCGTCATAGCACAAAGAATGCGTCAAGGACCGAGAAATGCGCCAAGGCACAGTGAATGTGTCAAGGCTCGAAAAATGCGTCAAGGCACGAAAAATGCACCAAGGCTCGAAAAATGCGTCAATGATCGAAAAATGCGTCAAAGTGCAAAAAGTATCTCTGGCGCATTTCAAGTCAATAACTGCCTTCAGTTTCTTGACGCATTTTCGGTGCCTTGACGCATTTTCAGTGCCTTGACGCATTATCCGTGCATTGACGCATTTTCAGTGCCTTGACGCATTATCCGTGCATTGACGCATTTGCGGTGCCTTGGCGCATTTTCGGTGCCTTGACGCATTTTGCTTACCAATTCATGCATATTGGAAAATTGGTACATATTGGCGACACGCCGTCTCTCCTCATTCATCTTTTGAATGTACTCGGCTTGCTCAGAATCAGGTCCAGGATCCTGGGCTACTGTAGTTGTGGTGGTGATGGATAGCAGAAACAAAATTCCAATGAGCATCGTGTTGTTTATTTTATTTGCGGTTGATTTTGGGGGAACTGAAAATTTCTCGTTGGAATCGTTGAACAATGGCCCAATAACCTTTAGTTTGAATAGAAGGAAAATGTGAAGGTTTTTGGATCACTATTAATCGAAATGTTGGAAATAAAGGTTCACGTTTAGAGTCTTACAAGCTTCGCCCACTTTTTAGTTGATTTTTTTTTCAATTTTTTTTGAATTTCTATTTCAAATACATATCATTTTTACAGAGTGAGATACTATTTGATATCAATTTATTTATTGTAAGAAAAAAATTTTAGTTAAAAACAGTGTGTGTCCTCGAGGCGATCTCGTGAAAATTCTCGAGAAAATCTCGAGAAAAAATCTCGAGAAAAATCTCGAGAAATCTCGAGAAAAAATCTCGAGAAAAATCTCGAGAAATCTCGAGAAAAAATCTCGAGAAAAATCTCGAGAATTCTCGAGAAAAATCTCGAGATTTTTTTCTCGAGAATTCATTCTCGAGAATTCTCGAGAATGTATCTCGAGACGACCATTCTCGAGATTTATCTCGAGAATGGCATAAATTTACGGCGGCGCAGAGGGTGAGCGGAGTGTCGTTGTTTTTACGCGCAGTCGTTTTCGAGCATTTCAAAAAATGGTTTTCATGTCGCCGCCATAATCCTTTCGGATTGGTCATCGGTCCAGAAACCTCCATTTATAGCAGACAACATGCGTATTTCCTATTCCCTGCTTTTAGGGTGGTTCAGAGGCATGCGGGGATGAGCGGTGTGGTATTCAACACAGTATTTCGCGGCCAATCATTTATTGGAAAAGCATGTCCACGAGGGACTGCATTAAAAACCAATAACCATTGGCTAGAGTTAACGAGGGGGATGAAATAGCGCAATACACGCAGGAACGCGCTAGAGGGGAAAACGGGGCGAAACGTGTCAACACACGCTTGCCCATAAAACCACAACACTGAATAAATTAGACCTAAAAAAATGTGGGAGAAAACTGTCGTGGCGAGACCCGTCAGCAGCCAAATGCGCAGTGCGCGGCGAGACCCGTCGGCCGAGGGTGCGCAGTGCGGTGAGAGACGCAGAGTGCGGGAGGTCGGCAGGTGAGAGAGACGACGGCAGTGGAGACGCAGACGACAGTGGGCGGAGTCCGACAGCGCACATTGAATTGGGCGTAACTTCGTCCGGAATGGACCAAATTGGACCAAACAAAAAAGGGTAAAACAAGGAAAGAATGGGGAATCTCACAGAAGGGAATGTGCACAGCGATCTTCCACCCGAAGGGGGCATAATCACTGTGGGAGTGTGCCAGTGGAAGGTACGTGAACCTGGTAACTGGCGACACTCCGGGGGGTTTGAGGTGCGGAAGCCATAGCTACGCTAACGTAGCTTATGGACTTCTCATTCGCAGATCGTGGATAGGGTCGGACGCGATCAGAGGGCATAACATTAGTCGACCCGACGTGATCCGGTACTACCGGTTGATAGTCCGGATCCGCCTGATTGACTTGTTTCTTTCCGCGTTTGGTCGATACCAATTTTGGATAGTCACTAGTTAACCGTGATCTAGATCCCATTCCTGGATCCCTGGAAACTACACCGTCACCCTCCTCATCATTCACAGACTGATGAGAGTCCATTCGATCGATGTTCGACTTCTTTGTGGCAGATTGGCGTTGAGAGTAGAGCGGGAACGAGGCGACTGCAAGTGGATCCGGCTTGACGAGGGCTGCTTCAATACGGTTCCGTCTTCTAGACTCAACTGGTTTCGATTCCTCAGACTCGTGAACAGGTCCATCAATGGTTGATGGGCCAGCTAGAATGTCCGGCTTACCACCATCGAGGGAAGCCTGCACGGGTGCTGGCAATCTTGACGCAGTTGGCCTTGGAGAGTCGCATGACGCAACTGGAATCGATCTTGGAGACTCGAGAACAGTGCCATCAACGATAGATGGACAAGATTGTACATCCGGACCACTATCCACGAGGGAAGACTGTACGGGTGCAGTCAGCTTTGACGCAGTAGATCGCGTAGTGTCGAACGACGAGACTGGTTTCGAAGTGTCAGACCCGTGAACTGGGCCATCAAAGTTGGATGGACCCAATGCAATATTAGATCCATCACCAGCGATGGTTATCAGCACGGGTGCTGCCATCCTTGACGCAGTAGATCGCGTAGTGTCGCGGGACGCAACTGGTTTTGATTCCTCAGACTCGTGAACAGGTCCATCAATGGTTGATGGGCCAGCTAGAATGTCCGGCTTACCACCATCGAGGGAAGCCTGCACGGGTGCTGGCAATCTTGACGCAGTTGGCCTTGGAGAGTCGCATGACGCAACTGGAATCGATCTTGGAGACCCGAGAACAGTGCCATCAACGATAGATGGACAAGATGGTACATCCGGACCACTATCCACGAGGGAAGACTGTACGGGTGCAGTCAGCTTTGACGCAGTAGATCGCGTAGTGTCGAACGACGAGACTGGTTTCGGAGTGTCAGACCCGTGAACTGGGCCATCAAGGTTGGATGGACCCAATGCAATATTAGATCCATCACCAGCGATGGTTATCAGCACGGGTGCTGCCATCCTTGACGCAGTAGATCGCTTAGCGTCAAACGACGAGACTGGTTTTGATTCCACAGACTCGTGAACAGGTCCATCAATGGTAGATGGGCCAGCTAGAATGTCCGGCTCACCACCATCAAAGGAAGCCTGCACGGGTGCTGGCAATCTTGACGCAGTAGATCGCGTAGTATTGTTGAGCGACTCAACTCCATCCTCGTAGAACTCGAGGGGCACCAGTTGATTGACAGCACGGTCATAGACTGCACCTCCGCATCTGACTTTTGCCGATCGGACGAGTCCGTCAGCTCCAGTCATCAGCGATTCGATCACTCCAAGTGGCCAATTGAGATGAGCAAATTTTTCAGTGCGATTTGAAGTACAAATATCTTTGAGGTAGTCGCCACGAGGGTACAGAACCATTATTCTACGTTTCAACTTCAGTTTTACTCGAACTACGATCGAGTATAAACCTCCGAAGATTATAGCAATGATGTTTCGATTGTCGAATGATATCCAGAGTCTTTTCCGACAACTAGTAACAATAATATCTATATTATAGTTGACCGGTTCAGCAGAGCAAACATAAGGATCCAGGATCGACCGAAACTCCACACCTCGACTCCAAAAAGATACGTACATCTTATCACACCGATTGGCCTTGCACAAACCATGAAGAGAGGGGTCCGGAGGACCGCGAGGGAACGCTGTTGACGAGGCAGCATAAGGTACAAGGGGTCCGGAGAGCCCTGTACCGTACGAAAACGTCTTAATCAGAGCCCCCGTAGGGGCCACGAAAAAACGTCTCACAGCTCGTCGGGATCTGCGAGGGCTCCGCAGCCATTACTGACTCGGAGGGATCGTCTCCGAACTTTTCATAGTCCGTGTTCTTCAAAAGCCGTGACGCGAAAGATCGATCCTTCAGATAGTCCGAAAACTTCTGAAAAACCAGATCACATGTCGCGGAACCATCTTCGTAGATGGGACGGATGGTTTTTACGAACTTAACTGGCAACTTTGAGACGAATAACCGGACGAACGAGGGTTCATCAATATCCTCTCCGAGCTCGCGCAGTCTCCAGATCAATGTTTTGCATTGAACTAGTTGTGCCTCCGCTCGTACAGAGTCGGTTTCGTGGAAAGTAAAGGCACGGAATCTGGTGAGCGTATAGTTCGCGATCACAAATCTCTCATCGAACTTTTTCTTCAATTCCTTCAAGGAACATCGGAGAGAGTCACTCGGATCTGATAGCGCGACCAGGAACGCTTTGGCCCTTCCCGTGACTTTCTTCACCAACATACTCCATCTCAAAGAGTCAGAAAATCGTTCGTTCATCATCACGTGATCGTTGAACAAACGGATAAAGTCATGATACCGGATTGGGTCTCCGCTGAACTCAGGGATGACCGCCGCAGTATCAGATAATGATAAACTGCGAAGCCCTCCCTTTGCCTGATACTCACATTCGTCTTCATCAGAAGATTCGGTAAGTGCACGAGCATTGGATGACCGAATCCGAGTATCGAAGACCGTATTCTTGACGAAATCCTCGGATCCTCTTTCCTCCTCCCAGTTGAGATTCGAGAGTTCGCACTCTCTGGTCCGGTGAGCATTGCTTGCGCAAATGCCACACCAACCTTTGTATGCCAGAAACGCTCTACGTCTCGGATCGTCGCAGAGTACGATCAGATGATCACCTTTGCAACACGGACACGGATTAAGTTCGCGGTCGCGAACCGCTTCCTGAGCCTCCGATTCGTAGAAACGAGTTAGCGTTCGAGGGTGGCCATCCTTCAACGAGTGAAGAGAGCCGGTCGGTTGACGAGCCGAGGGTAGTGCCGAAGCACGTGCGTTAACTGCACCTCCAGGTGTGGCCGTAGTCATCGAGCGCACGGGGTCATAGGTGGCAGTTGGCACAAGTTCTTGAAACGGGATTGGCGTCTCGGCCTCGTGACCCTTATCCTCATCCACCTCATTTTCATAATCGATTCTGAGGGAAGATGAGAATAGGCGATCACGTTCCTGGACATCGTCTTTGTCGACTTCCAGATCCAATCGGGATAGAGATTCAGAGACCTCCTCCAAGTCGGATGGAGATAAAGCCTCCTCATCGTTGTATCCGTGATCAGACAGGAAGGACTGGAGTCGCTCGGCAGCGACTTTCAAATCCGCAACAAGGTCTCCACGATCGGGGCGCTCGGAAAATTTATCCGAGACGACGGTGCGAAGCAGAGCATGTTCCGCAGGAGTCAGCGGCAAGCCGGTTTTACGGACTTGGTTCCAGAAGTGAACGTCGTTCTTAAGCATAGAACGCACTCCCACGAGTTGTTGGCAAATTCCGTCAACGGTGGCGAGTTCCTTGGCAGAACGTTGAACGAGGGGGTCGACGAGGAAGACGTCAGCCTTCGCAATGCAGGTGGTCGCTTTGGTGAAGGTCTTGGTGATCGCGGTCCGAATCGCAGCAGCAGCACGACGGAAGTTGGCTGAAGGGTACGGTCCGGCCACGTTGGGTGATCCCGAGGGAACACCGGTTGGTTGTTCGGTAACAGAAGACATTGAAGTCGTTGGTAGTTCACACGATGAGCTGAAATTCTTTTCTATATTAAAAAAGTACAATGCACCTATGGAGAAAAGAGAAAAAAGAGTAAACTAAATCCAAAAAGAGCAAGGGCGAGAAAAGATCCTGATGTCCGTCCGCAAACCGTCGTCACAATTTGAAGTAGAATCCAGGCGACAGAGGCCTCTAAAGACAGTTCACGTGTGATCGGTTGGCCGATAGGCACCAGGTTGAGCTTCGATACGTTGAACTTGAAAAATGTAAAAGAAAAAGAAAAAAAGTAGAGAGAACGTCGAAAGTTCGCGACTCCTTCGGGATCCTCACTTGGAACTTTTACAACGTTAGCATCGTTATCGCTCAACCAAAGTACCTAGTCGACCAAGATTACGATGCGAAAAGGGCGGGATGCCAAGTACTGCTCCGTATGATCCAATACGAGGGCCCACCAATTCCGATCATAATAGATCTTGAGTCGAATAGAACTGATCCAGAGGTGTGTCTGGGGCGGAGAGAGGGGTTCCGAATCCGTCATCCGCGGAGAGTCTCGTGGCTCTCTTCGGGTTTTTGTTCCCCGGGATGTGAGTTATCCCAGAGAGGCCATCAATCTGTAGCCAAGATTGATCCCTTAGAAACACTGTCACCAGCAGTGAGTCCGTGATTGGTCTCGTCGCTCATTCAAGATCTGACTTTGTCAGCCGCAGCGGGTTGGTTACCGGCACGGAAATCTCGTCCGAGTCTGAGGGGCGGATTTAGGCCTTCCGGTCAGGCACTGTACTTGGTAGGAGCTTCGGAAGTAACACGCAATGTGCTCACTACTTCCTAACTCGTTCGGGCTCGTGACAGATTCCAAACTGCACTCTAATTGAGCCTGTTTGCTACTACTTAGAGATACAGTCACCCGAACAGACGATCTACACGAATTGGTGTTCTGAACGCCCATTTTAGGAGCATAACCAATCTTCCCGATACTTACGGATTCGTATCGTTCAGATTCTAAGAGGGGTGTGATCTAGACGGCAGCATAAAAATCTACTTGTACCGAGGGTAGATATAACGGTCCGTTAACACTCTGTGGACCGCGCTCCTAGAACTCGGACGGTGTCTCTGTCGCACACAGAGAGGGACCGATACAATTTAACCGTGGTTGTTTTCGCCCTGGCTAAGGACGAAGCCACCGGACTGCTCAACCGAGTGCTTTTCGGTGTTTCCACCTAAAGCCTGTTAACGTATGTGAACTGGGGTTCCGGATTTCGCACACCGGAACCCGACCGTTGTCAATGCTGATACAACAGTACGATCGCTCTGTATGATTCGAGCGACCGCGTCGAGCTTGTTGTATTACATGTCGAGCATGTACCGTGACCACACATTACTTTCTCTGGAGCTCGTACCCCATTTGAGAAAGCTTCGTCTGTACGTGTTTCATCTACACGAGGGTAAAAACAGCTAATCAATCTCGGCCCACTACCACCAGTGGTTTATTATCATTACTGCCTTCATACGGGGCGGTGCTCAAAGTATGAATCCGACCAGCGAATTCAAAACTCTGAGCGTAACGGATAAATACCTCGACCGATCGCTGATCAAACCAGCGATCCGATACATCGTATCGAATCTCTCTGGCTACATAAGTAGGCGATGTTATTAGCACACGTACAAACTAGAGGCTGTTGCGCATTTCCGCTAATACTCGGAAACACGCAACCTTCACGTACTAACCTGGGGTTACGATCTCGTGATGTTTCCATCGGTGAGATCACCAGGGCTTCCGTGGTATAATGGAGACTTCCCAAGTCCCAATACATCTGCAGTCTGATACAGTCGTGCATCGTATGTTTTACGAAGAAGGAACATACTGGCGTATCGTTGATCCCAGAGATTCATCCTCGAGGGGTGTTCAGAATCTTCTCGGGGAACCACGACACGTGATGCGACGAATAAACTGATAATGCGCCAAATACCACAGGGGGTAGTTAGCGGACTATCGTAATTCGCTGAGCTGATCAGGCTGAGATCGGTAATCACGGGTATTAGCGCGATTCCGTATTGAGAGCCATGGAGGCGTTGGTCGCAGAGCCGTGTCTACCGAACGTCACAGTACCGTAGTCCTGCAGTAAACGGCGTGACACAACACTTTGACCGCACCTTTGTCAGTCCGAGGGTTAGATAGCTGTGTACTAGTATAGACCGAGTTCTCCTAGTACACTGCCGAAGCACTACCTTCCCACGAAGCAGACCGTAAGTGAACGAATCCGAAGACACGTTGACAAACGTAAAAAGGGAATGAACCCTAGTTATACCGGCTTCTTCCGAATGGAACCCGTTTCCTTGGCAAGGGGGTTACACCAACTTGTCCTGCTTCCGCAAGAGTCGTCAGCCTCCTTCCCTACATAAGGCACCGGACGGGGCGACATCTATACGCCATTTCGCACAGGCTACTAGAGAGGTCTTTTACTATTCAAGATAGAAGGATCGGCCGAAGCCAACCCCTATAACCCTACGTTTCATGTGACCGGAGCCACCGAGTCATCACTTATTAAGCAGGTTTATGGTTTTACATATTCTCTCGAAAGAGAATATGAAGGGTGGATAGTACCGAAGCACTGAGTCAACCACCCTACAGCATCGTTCTATAATCAACGATCAGATCCCGACATGAAATGACCGTAACATAAGGAACTAGCTGTCTAGAGGCTTTACCCAACTCCGAGGAGTATTAGGGACGGTCGTGGCCGATTCTAATGATCGGAGACAACCTGTTGGCCTCGTAATGCAGAAAAATCTACACTACGAGTATGACGTTTTGTTCTACTTTCGTGTTCGTAAAACCAGAAAGATTCTCTCTCTGAGAATCCACCTAATACTCTTGCTTGTGGATGGATTTCCGAAATTGCAAGTGACGGAACTTGGCCTTGCAAAGAACGAAAATTCGTTCTTCGACGAGCCATAGGATTCGGTTCGAGATATCGAAAATACCTTCCCGGATCAGTAATCAATATCATCTGGAAATCGATATTCGGCCATGGCCGAACTCGATCCCAAGCGATACTGATTCCGATCGAGACTCGACTTTCTTCTCCCGAACTCGTCCCATTCCGTGACAGGCAATAACGGAACACAAGGCAAGTGTGAATATAGGAAGATTAGAAGAGTGGCGATCACCGACTCTTCATCGTCAACCTTCACAACGTGGGGCTAGAACTCATCCGTATTCAGCAGGGAGCGTTGATCAACTTGCGTCGATCGCCTTCCCAAAAGATTCGTATCCTCAATTCTTGGTATACGATTTCTCGTACCCTCGAATCGAGTGATACATGGCCGAGTACGTGCCCAAACATCAGCGGATATTCTCGGCTGATAAAGGCCCTTCTTACCCATGTCCTTCTTCGAAGCCTCGCCTCGTGTGTACCTTCTAGCTATGAGGACGCCAAAAAGCACTCAAGCGTTAAAGAACCTCCACGAGGGACAGCGAAGCGAGGGGGTTCGAAGTCACGAAAAGCCTTTTGAGCAACCGAGCGCAATGCGATTGCACACGGTGACGAAGTTCCAACAACAACCTTCAGCATTATGCTTCGGGTATAGCAGGCAGCGTCTGAACACGGATGTCCGATGACGTGAAGTTGAGAGTTAATCGATGTCGAACGACCAAAGCCATTCGACCGTCTGAGATACGTACAAATTGCATACGGACGCTTCATACTATCCAAACGTGATTACTCTGTCCACTTCCGCCTCGTTCAGAACGCCACTGCTAACGAGAGACAGTAATCTTCCATTGATCGAGGGATCAATCTGCGCAGTGACGAGTTGCTAATGCAGCGAACTATTCTGAGAACATTACGTAATCAGCTGTTCGGGAAAATTACTCCGTCGCCTGTCCGTTCCAGCTTCCACACAGTTTCTGTTGTCCAACACAAAAGGCTTATGCTTCCAACAAAAAACGGACAGTTCTTCGGGACGGTTGGGATTCGACCCCGGTTGAAGGCCGTAGACGAATATCTCAACAGCGAGGGCATCTCAGTGAGATCAACGCTAATTGGATATCCTCGTTAGCAGAAAACCGGCAATCTCTTCCAGCTATGCGAACTTCGCATAAAATACGTCCTTCCGAAATACAATTTCTAGAGCGTGAATGACGACAGAAAACGTAATTATCCTTGCGGACTTACGAGGCAAGGATCGAGGACGATCAACGACACATTAAAAATTCAGCTCGTTGTCCCGAGGGATCGAAGACTGGATCAATGTATAAAAGTCGCCACGAGATCCGAATATGTATACACTAATTCGAAAACGCGGCTGAGCACCGAAAGATCCTCGCTCCGTCTCATCCACGTCGCTCATATTGTATGCAACGTGCTAACCCTGAGTCCTCTCCTCTTCAATTATAATTATCGTCACAAGCCAAGGCGATCAAGCCGATCGATACGGGAAAATTCTCGTATATCGGCTAGAAGGCCAAAGACAATGCCTAGATAAAATAACTATATCCGAGGAAACTATCGAGGGCAGCCAATTTCAAGTCCGAGGACTCTAGAGACGAGAACGAAATAAAGGTAAAAGAACCAATATTAAGTCCTGATGGGATATGAGAGGGCCCTGGTTGCGCAGGTCCGCTCCCGCCTGCACCGACGTCATCATTCTTAGAACTAGTCGGGTCTGGTCTGAATCGCAAGTCAGAAATCACCGGGAAGCTAATCAATAGAATTCACTAACAAATAGAGCCGGATATTTTCACCGGGTATTTCCGAATAAAGTAACACATTCCCCACCGAACTCGATCTATAATTAAGATCTATTCGAGAGGGCTGACATTAACGATAAACGGGCGAATGTATCGATTACCATCCAAGCGACCACGACGAGCTACCAGGGCAGGTGTCGAAAACGACAGTCTGAGAGACGTATAAATCGAGGGTGAGATTCCGAATAGACATCTGATAAGAACGAGGGTAGAAGCCGACCTTCTAATCCGAAGATTAACGAAAGGCTCTTCAACCTCATTCCTATCGATGGTACCGATAATCAAGTGCTCAATCAACGACTCGTGTTATTTCAAAGCGGTTGAAACAACAAGGTGAAATGGGATATTTAGGAATAAGTCCGTATCAAAAGTACGTTTGAGTGGGTAGCGCAATGCTGAACCTCATTATACAAATGATAACCGCTTCCACGATCCTCAGATGAATTACGATCAACGATCAAAATCTTCATCTCGTTAAGAATCTTCCACACGCGATAGCGATGCAGAAACGGCGCCCCAAGCCATCCTTAACGAGTGAGCGGATTTTAAACGAGAAAGAATCCACATAGGGCCATGGCTCCTAAATCACCATAACGTGGGCTCGGTATTCATTTTTCTGATTCTAGGTATTACCTTCGTTGAAACGCAACGAGGGAGTCTCCAACGCTCTTCGAATCGTGGCCGCTTCAACCTCATCGAGGGGAGAAGAACGACTTGGAATATTAGAAATATTCGGATTCGGCACCGATGAGCTTTCGCCTAATGGTTCCTCCGCATTGAGGTCCGCCATCGTCGACTTATTCGCTGATTACCTGCAATAACCGAAGTTAATTGCGCTAAACCACGAAGGGAAGACAATGTAGAACCGCAAAAACGAAGAATACCCGAACCAAAAAACGAAGCGAAAGAGCCCATGGTCTCAGACGTTCAACGGCTACCGATGTAGTCGAAAAATCTGGTTACCAGATTGGGTCTTCTCGGACTCCGAATCGCCGTAATGTCTATACAGAGCAATGCGGTTCATCTCTCGCAAGCGAAACCCTTTCTACCTTCTTCACATGTGCGATTTAGATAAAAAGAGCGAGCCCGAAAAGAACTGCTTCCGAATAACAGATTAAGCGACCCATCGTTAATGCAACCGTCCGAACAACCGAAGCGTAAATGCCAGAACGAAACAGAAAGCGGAAAAACGAGACTTTGAGCCCAAAACAAACCTCAGCTGTCCGAGGTCTACCGATGTAATCGAAGAACCGTGTTACCAGATTAGGTCTACCCCGATTCAGAATCATCGTGATGTCTATACAGAGCATTACGGTTCATCTCTCGCAAGCGAGACCCTTTCTACCTTCTTCACAAACGTGATTTCGATAAAAAAGAGCGAGCCAGAACAGACTGCTTCGAAATAACAGACTCAACGAACAATCGTTAATGTAGCCGATCGAACAGCTGAAGCGGTAATACCAGAACCGAAAAACGAGCACCGAGCACTTTACAACAGAAATGTTGCGAAGAGAGACCGAGGGGCGACTATAATCTTTCGCTTCGTCATTACGTCCGATTATAATCGTGATCCCTACTAGACTTCGCGGCGCAACCCGTATCCATCTAAAAATATCTTCTCGTAACGAGGGTTGGATTTTGAAACCGAAAGCGGTTTTGTGGGGATCGGAGTTACGTTAGTTTGTCAAAGGTACGGTTTCGGAGTCCTCTAAACGCATGTCAGTTAGTGTAGCCGTTGGATTTTCGCAAGTGAACGAGGGATTGTTTCGAGATCTTCTGACACCTAACCGATTACCCCTTCCCAGACGGACATAATAAGGCTAGTTTGCCAGACCAGCCCGTTAGCTCCGCAAGGTACTAAACTAACCAGTGTCGGCTCTCCAATCTGTACGCGCCTCCTCGAGCACCCTACACACCCAACAATCGAAGCTACACTAACAACGAGAACTACCGATCCGCTAAACGCACACCGATGACAATGAAGGTTTCGAGCCGAGGCCCTATTCCACCTAACGCAAAAGGACAATCACCACTAGTTTATACTCTTTCGCCCTCTTGTGCTTGCATATATCTGAGTAGGATTCCTGACCCGTTGAGACCAAACGAGAATGATTCACTCCAAATGCCCGAGGGCACCGGAGAATCAACGAGAATTCGACCACGACTGTCCACTATTATTCCGAAATCGGATATAAAAGCCACGCGACGTGAACAGTACTAGATTTAATCTCGTCTCGTCGACATAACGGGTACGAGAGTGCCCGAGGGCTCTCTATGGGAATCCAGCGGCTAGTGACGCATCGCATTGCCCCCCGAATCCATGACAATCAACCGGAGCAATATCTCCGCAATTACATTTTCGGTGCCGAAGCACGCTAATGCAATTGAATCATAATGCGAGGGGATCATTACGTCTTGCTTCTATTATTGCTGCCGATGCCCGATTAATTCTTACGAACGCTTCGGGTGGATCAGCCGGTTCGATACCACAATAATATACACGAGACGTATCATCCGATACAAGGGTCGTCATTCGTATCGTCAATACCGAAGTATTTAAATACGAATGATTTCCAAGTATCCTTCGGAGTTGCCACTTCATCGAGAAAACATGCTGACCGCCAGTTCGCCTCTCAAATAACGCAAGACAAGAGGTTAATCAGAGTTCTGTGGGTCATCGAGGGAGTTGCTGAGGAGTCCGAGTAGGGGTCCACGTACGGAGAGACCGCAGCCCGCATCGTACGGTTCTCCCCTAAACGGCCCGACCCACCGGTAGAAGAACTCTACCGGACTGGAGCTAGGCTCCGGGGGGCCGGAGGAGTCGAGCTCCCGTCCCCACTTCCCCCGTTCTTCGTGGTTGGAACAGACGGATGTGGTCGGTATCAGAAATGAAATTAAACTGGCATCCTGGAGCGTGTGTCTCATTATGAGAGAACGCTCCGGGGGGTCAGAGGGTTACGAGTAACCTAGGTTCAATTCAAACAAATAATGGCACCCTTGGAGCGTATATCTCCTGAGAGATAACGCTCCGGGGGGCCAGAGGTTACGAATAAACCTATAATCTCATTCCTATACCTTCCGTTTCCTGGCTCCTCCGAGAACCGGAGTCCAAACCGAGTGTTCGCCCTCGATTTGACAAGCCATAGTGTCTCATCCGATGTCGAGACATCGGAATCCTCACTAACCTGTTCGCCACTCCAAACGAGAGTAGGTGCAACTATGCATATAACCTCACAGACGACCGTACCGCAGAGTTCGTACCCCCAAAAAAAGAAAGAAAAGAAAAAACCTGAAACAAAACAAAAAACAACAGGGGGTACAGTTTCCTTGTGTACGACCGTTCGGACTCCATGTCGCCATGAAGCCCTTCCCATTAAACTGGGTTGGTTATCTGCCGATGGTGATAAACGAGGGAGTCGTTTACATAGATCGTAGTCAATGAGTCATCCGAATCATTTCAGCAGCTATCATCCGATACGCAAGCGCTCGAGACAGATAACCCGAAACGACCCGAATGAATCACAAATACGACCCAACGGATTCGTTGACCAGGCCTATTAGGAATCACCCGTTAGAAGAATCGATCACGTAAAACAAGACGAATTCTCGGTGAACGAGACGAGTTACTTTACGTGGCGTTCCTCCGATAATTCTACGCTGATCAATTTCCAACGTTAGATCCCTAACCCCAATCGAACTTATCCGACACCAATAGACAGACAACGGTTGTGAACCTACTCGTCTTTCGGGTAATTATGAGTGTTAAAAGAAAACTAGCGAGGGCGTTGGGAATACTGAGCGATACGCGTATACCAGATTCAGAATTTCCGATCATGACGACGGATGTCCCATCTCGGTCTGACTCTCCATGAACTGCTTGCTGCACAAGGCAGACCTAGTCCACTTCGAGCCGAATGGGGTCCGTTCGATCACGATACAAAATTCCTCTTCAAAATATGCGACAATATCACTCAACTAATCCCAAAACCCAAGGTCTCTAAGAGAGTGCTAGGTGGCTGTACTAGATTCGAGGGAATTCCACCGACTCCAAGTCGGGTTCGAGGGATCGACACGAGAAATGAACGTAGCCCGATTATTCGAAACCAAATCCATATCGAACTCGAGGGACCACACGACACCAGCACGTAGCACGATCACTCGAGCCGTGGTATCGTAATGTATTCGTGGTAACCGCTCAATCCCCGCGAGTTCGCAGTCTCGACGTCATCCCGAGGGATTCTGACGAGAAGGAATCCCCGGAAGATTGGATCAGATACGACTCCTACATTAGATGATACCAACGACTGTCGTGATCGAGACCAAATCCACAGCAGCTCGAGGGACCACACGAAGCACGAACGTAGCACGAGCACTCAAGCGATGGTATCACAGCGTATTCATGGTTACCGATCAGTCCTCCAACAGTCTCGACTTTATCCCGAGGGATTCGTATGAGAACCGTGAAGAGAATCCGATCCGAACCAATCCTACACCGGATAGAATCCATGACCGAGTGACCATATCCAAATCCAACATCACGTAGACTCCAGCACAACCAGGCGACCCGTAGCCTTCGATAGAGAACTAGCACAGCCACTATCACTACATAACCCCTACTTTAATGACGAGCTGCTCTTTGAGTACGAGGGATAGTGACTTTCATCCAGGTGGTACCGAATTCATTCTAGTACTCGGGGTTCTGTTTCGACAGATCGCAAGCAAAGGAGCTCGCGCTTATCTCCTCTATCCCGAGGGCAAATGTGCCGCCCATTGTCTATCCCATAGGTAGGCGATCAAGCGACTATCTAACCCTTTTAGGCTAGCTCCATAAGAGACGTTTCAAGACCCAATACGTATGAACTAAGATAGACAATGGAGCTGATGACACACCGCCTCAACTGTAGGGGATCGGTTCGCTATAAGTTGGAGGAAGCTTTCAGGCCCACCGCCATCACAGATATGCGGTTTCGATCCACCCCTGCAACTTGACGTCGCCGACCCTTACTACAGCGACACTAGAATTCCTTCAGTACCAGCCTATCCGACTACTACCCAAAGAGCGTTCACGCAAGCGAGGGAATACTCATCAAACAAAACGATCGTCCACCAATCGATGGGCTGTGAGCCCACCACCAACTGGCTTCGTAATCGCCGATGGCATCCCAGCTATCGCCCTGTACCCATTGCCTAGCCCGAGGGAACGGTGGAGTATTCGTGTCGTGGTTGGCCGGGTGATCGAATAGATCATCGGCGACTCTTCATTAGTATCGAGCTCATCTACTGACGGTAAATTCCGTGCTCGATGCCGCTCTTAAATGAAGTATCACGACCGTAATACAACCACCGCCTTTATCATTCCATCCGTGTCACTCCGATTACGCTTTCGCTCCTCAGAGTTCCACTCAACACCGGCTGCCTAGCACTCCGATGTCTCC
Organism: Caenorhabditis zanzibari; assembly: GCA_963966625.1. Taxonomy (NCBI): domain Eukaryota; kingdom Metazoa; phylum Nematoda; class Chromadorea; order Rhabditida; family Rhabditidae; genus Caenorhabditis; species Caenorhabditis zanzibari. Next base: position 16,251,054 of record OZ016472.1, on the reverse strand, counting down.
GGAAAGCGGACTGGACGAGAGTATTGTTGCCCCATTTTTTGAGATCTTTCGTGGGTCCGCTCCGCCCGATAACCTTTGCATATTCAAGTAATATCCGAAAGGTATATCAGTTGGAGACATCCCGAGGGAAAGGTCAGAATAGTTAGATGACGTCTGGAATAAAAACTTCCATCGGTCGATACCCGAGGGTATCCCAAAAAATAAAATTCAGGGTCCCCGTGAGAAACTAACTTGACGAGCGCATCTAACCAATCCCTACCCCTTTCCAAATCAGCAACCCGACCAAATCAGCCACACGACTATCAACAGCTCACAGACGCACGATTCGCTCCCTAGGGGGACTGCAATGGCAGATTTACGATGTGTACGAAGTCGCTTTGATCCAGACGAGGGAGATCCAATCTCGGAAGGACGTCATCGGAACGAGGGCCAGTCAACGACAGCATTACATCGATATCGATTTTCCACGAGGGTCCATCTCACTCTCCACAACACTATCGACGACGAGGGATGCCTCTTGGGAAGAAAGGACGACGAAAGTCTCAGTGCCTCCCGGGAATAAGTGGGCGTGGCCTACGCAAGAAAAAAATGCGATGAGTACGCAAAATTTGCTTTCAAACGCGGTTTTCAAGCTTAAAACACGACCCAAAAATTCCGAAAAGGTGGGAAAAAGCACTGAAAGGGACCATCCATATCGATTCCAGCCAGATTTAGCGGTGGTTCACGAGGGATTTCACGCAACGATCGATATTCAGCGTGATTTGAGCCAAAATAGCTATTTTCAGCCGATTCCGATCGAATTTGTTACTACTCCGACGTGAATTCAACTCTAAAGCTTTCGGCGCATCCTTTCCACGATTTTCCGAAGAAATTTCCCAGAAATTCCGCCATCCGATCGCAAAATCCGCCAAAAACCGATATTTTCGAGGGAAAATCCATTAATTTCCGTGCCGCTTGCTCGTACTTGCTCATTTCTGGCTCGTCCTTTCGGAATCTCCAGAAAACGAGTGAATATAATTTTTTACAATCAATGCGTAATCATTGACTCGGTTTTAGCCGAAGCTTTCCCTCATCGGTACACAATAATTGCTCAAAAACACATTCCGCACGAACAAAACGGACGAAATCAATGAAGTGGTAGAATTTGAACCGATTATCGATTTTTCCCCATTTCCTCGCCCTATTTCCGCAGAAATTCAGCTAAAAAATGCGAAAAATCACGACGAATCAGCAAATTTCTACCGAATCCCGCTCGAAATGCTCTTATCGCTCCGTCGGTACGAATTCGTCGATTTTTCCTAGGAAATAATCAATAAATACGTACCTTAGGAGGATTCGAGGGTCCATCCACTAGAAAATCCGAAAGTCCGTCAGCAAAATCCACTCATCGCCGCTCCGGAACCAAATTATCGATTTTTCCGAAGAAATATCCACACAATCGATCCGTCACAGCAAAAACGAGGGTCCAGCCATCCGAAAATCCGTAAAATCCAGTGAAAACGTCGTCGGCGAACATCCTTTCGACCCAAAATCGGAGCGGCACCAACTTTTTTCTCATTTCCGATCGCCGAAGCGTCAAAAAAATGAGTAAAAAAGTCTCTTTTCCCTCGTCGCAATGAATTTTCAGACAGACGAATTTTTCGCAAATTTCCCGATTTTCTTTTCGAAAATCATCGAAAATTTACGAAAAACTGTCTAAATATCCATTACTTCGAGAGAAAAGAGGCGCGCAAAGCACTAAAACCCGCTCGCTAACACGAAATCTGCGCAGAATACCCGCTCACAAAAAAATACGACTTAGACCGACTGGTTCGCCCCGATAGTTTCCACTCGCACGCCTTTCGGACTCGAGGGGAAAAAATCAAGGGAAAAAACAGGTCGATGCACCAAATGTCGCCGCCATAATCCTTTCGGATTGGTCATCGGTCCAGAAACCTCCATTTATAGCAGACAACATGCGTATTTCCTATTCCCTGCTTTTAGGGTGGTTCAGAGGCATGCGGGGATGAGCGGTGTGGTATTCAACACAGTATTTCGCGGCCAATCATTTATTGGAAAAGCATGTCCACGAGGGACTGCATTAAAAACCAATAACCATTGGCTAGAGTTAACGAGGGGGATGAAATAGCGCAATACACGCAGGAACGCGCTAGAGGGGAAAACGGGGCGAAACGTGTCAACACACGCTTGCCCATAAAACCACAACACTGAATAAATTAGACCTAAAAAAATGTGGGAGAAAACTGTCGTGGCGAGACCCGTCAGCAGCCAAATGCGCAGTGCGCGGCGAGACCCGTCGGCCGAGGGTGCGCAGTGCGGTGAGAGACGCAGAGTGCGGGAGGTCGGCAGGTGAGAGAGACGACGGCAGTGGAGACGCAGACGACAGTGGGCGGAGTCCGACAGCGCACATTGAATTGGGCGTAACTTCGTCCGGAATGGACCAAATTGGACCAAACAAAAAAGGGTAAAACAAGGAAAGAATGGGGAATCTCACAGAAGGGAATGTGCACAGCGATCTTCCACCCGAAGGGGGCATAATCACTGTGGGAGTGTGCCAGTGGAAGGTACGTGAACCTGGTAACTGGCGACATTTCAGTTTTCCTGACAAAAACTGGCCGGATTAGTCGGAATCCAAAAAAAATGTGGCGCGAAATTCAAATTTTGAAAAAAATTGGCGCGAAATTCAAATTTTGAAAAAAAAATTTTGGAGCGAAATTCAAATTTTCAAAAAATGTTTGGGGCAAAATTCAAATTTTCACAAAACTGTTTTGGCGCGAAATTCAAATTTTCAAAAAAAAAATCTCGAGAATTCTCGAGAATTCTCGAGACAATTCTCGAGATAATTCTCGAGAATGGTTTTCTCGAGAATTTTTTCTCGAGAATATCTCGAGAATTTTTCTCGAGATTTTTCTCGAGACAATCTCGAGATTTTTTCCGAGATTTTTTTCGAGACTTTTCTCGAGATTTTTCTCTAAAAAAATCTCGAGATTGTCTCGAGATTGGGGTTTCTCGAGAAAATTCTTCTCGAGGGCACACACTGGTTAAAAATATGATTAAAAAAACAAAAATTAGAGAACCATACAAGTTATGACAAATTAGAGATCAAATTAAGCCAAAATAACACAAATTAATATTGAAATTAATCCAAGTCTAAAGATCCAACAACATCAATCTCCTCGTCATCTTCAATATTCTCCTTGTTCTCACCGTCACGATTACAGTAATCCTCCTTCGGAATCCAAGAATTCAGAATCTTCACGAGTTGCTTGACATTTGATGAATTCATTTTTGATTCTGGAGAAAACTCCAAAGTGGATGGAACTTTTGGAGCCATAAAAATTTGCGCAATTTCGTTTGAAGACAACATCTGCGGAGTTGGAGTAGTCTCTGGCTCCTTCAACAATCTCCAGATTCCAAATTTCAGTGGCTTCTCATATTTGAAGTGGTCGAGGATTGCTTGAAGAACGGAGTTGTGCTCCATTTTTCTATTGTGTCTGAAAAAATACATATGAATTTTGGAAAATTGATATGAAGACACATAGTTTGTGTAACTGATTTGGGTTTTCCTACAATAAAAATCTGCTAAAATTCAAATTACAGACATTTTTTTTTATAATTGAACACATTTTTTTTCCAAAAATGCTCCAAAACTAGTTTTAGGTCAAAAAGATACCCGGTACATTCGAATACCGTATTCAAACTTGATTTTTCTTAACAAAAACTCACCTAATTGCTCCAATACTGCTCCCCTTGTTGTCCTTAATCCACTTCTCCAGAATCTCAAGCGCCGCCTTTCTTTTTGCAATTTTGTACGATTCTCTTGCATTTCTCACAACTCTATTATCCCTATTATAACTTCTGTCGAATTTCTGATTGAAAATATCCCAAAGGTTGACGTTGAGAAGATGTTGGACGCATTGGAATAGGACGTCTTCTTGGCTGAAAAGTTTAGAGGGTTTTTGAAGTGAACATAAAAATTTGAGTTTAGAAACCAGGTTATTGCATCAATTTCGAAAAAGACTAGGTTTCCAAAGCTTAACTTTTATTTCTGAATTCTGGAATTTTTCAATTAAAAACTCACGAGCTCATCTTTTTTCTCCAATCTTCATTCATTTTGGTCAATTCCTGCTTGATCTCCTCGATAATTCTCTTTGCCAATTGATTTCTTGTGTGCTCGATTTTTGCCTTCTTGGCCTTCTGGGCAAGCATTGCTTCGATAGCGGCGGACATTTCGATTTTTAGATTGATTTCCTGAAAAATAAGAAGTTTGTAAAGAAAATGGAAATATTCCTGGAATACAGTATCAAAGAAAGATAGAAGTTTGAACGAGTTTCCAAAGAACGACTCTAAAAACCAATCATTGGAAAAACAGGGCACCAAAAAGGTATGAAGAACCAATAAATGCCTAATAAACCAAAAACTGGATAATGAATGACTCCCCAAGTGGATCCCCCACATGTTCCAGTCTTCCCGCCAAAAATCGGTACACCTGGACATGTGGGGACCATTCTCCTTTGTTGCGGTATCCCACGGTCACCTGTACTGGAAAAAAAGGGGCGGAGTCAAGGAAGGGGTGGGATTAGTGTCTATTGTATTACCTCATTGAGGGATTAATGATAAAGAGTTTACGATCTGGGACGTATGGTTGAGAGGTGAAGGGTAATTGGGATGGGGATCGTGGGAAAATAAGGCATAAAGTTAAGGACCGCAACATTTTTTTTCGAAGTCCTTTTTTGTATTTCTCAGAGCGGAATCTTATGCACTGTCCAATTTAAGCCTCCTCTCGAAATTTCAGTCAAAAATATTAAAAAGTTCTCAAGATACAGCCTTTTTTAGTTTGGTGAAGGGTAATCAAAACTGGGATCGTAGGAAAATAAGGCATAAAATCGATTGGACTCAGTTTCAGAATCTCAAAAATGGCTCATAGCCAATGAAAACACGAGGAAACATTTTGAATCGATAGTTGAACTTCGTTATCAGATTCGTCGGCGCCAAGGGATCAGAAATAAGCCAAAAAAGGCAAAATGCGTCGAAAACAATAGTCATCTTTATTAAACTTTCAAAACCATCAAAACCGCAACAAAAACCAAGAAAACTCCTGCCATCTTCTGACGACTTCTTCTCATCGGACCATCCGTCGGAAAATCTTCATCATACTCGTCTCCATCTTTTTCATCGTAATCTCTCAATTCCACGGGTAAAGTTGGAATTCGAAGAGTGAATTGAGGCAACTGGTACTCTGGTGGTTGAGTTGGAGACGGCGTTGAAGATGTCGTTGGGACTTCAGACGGCACCACTTTGATAGTAGATGTCGTTGGCGGAGGAGGAGGTGGTGTAGTAGTGGGGACTACTGTAGTTGCCATTGTGGTTGGTTCTGGAGTCGTCGTCGGCTCAGGTGTCGTTGTTGTAGTAGTGGTAGTTGTGGTTGTGGTAGTTGTAGTTGTGGTTGTAGTGGTGGTACTGTAATTCTAAACTAATCTATTGAAAGTTCCCGATCTACTCACGTCGGCGCGGGAGTGGTTGTTGTAGTGGTAGTCGTGGCCACTTCTTTCGTTTTCGCGCACAATCCATCATTATTAAAACTAATGCCAGGCCATGGACAGGCGGAAGCTGGCGGGCCAGGTTGGAGAAGAGTGTAAATTTTTCTGAAACGTTTTGGTGATAGCTACAAACTACAAACTACGAAAACTTACTGTGTTCCAAACAAGCATAACAATCGTCGGACTTGAATGTTGCCAAAAATTCTACAGGCTAATGTAGTCTGCCAAGGAAAGAGATAGGTGGGAAGCTTGTCTTCCGTATTTGGTGATCCTTGTTGGATCCACACGTCCGTTTGACGCCTGATTTCCTCGATTGTCATCTTGATATTGAAATATAGACCGGCATTCCAATATCGTCCAGTTTCTTTTCCGTCGAGCTGTCTTACTTCTTGCTCCACATTCGGTCCCTGTTGGATCTTATTTAATTCGTCTTGAAGGCGTGCATCGAACGACTGAAAATATAAAAAAGTCTCTGAATTCCACAAATTTCCATCGATGAAAACTCACCAATTCGTGCATGTGAGCATAACTTTGTCTATTACTATTAGCGACTAAGCGTCTCTCCTCGTTGAGTCTTGCAATAAACTCAAGGAGGTCTCTAGAACCGACATGGGGACCATTGGCTACTGTAGTCGTGATGGTGATGGATAGAAGGAACAAGATGTCAATGATGATAAGTGTTGAAGACTTTATCATGAGCATCTTGTTATTGATTTTTATATTTGAAATCAACATACGAACTGAAGATTTTCTGCTTGGAAGCACTTCTTTTATAGTGGTTCTTATCAAGATGGCCCACTGACTTTTGGAGACGTGGAAAAAAGGTTAGGGAAAAAATAATTACTTGGAAAAAACCGTCACGTTGATAAGTCTTTTTGATCGTTGTCATTTGTAATATTCAAAATCAGCATGTTTTTTTGCATCGATTGAACAATGAACTAATTTTGCCCTGAATACACCTTTGAACTTTCAAAAAACAATTCACAAACAAAATTTCTGCCATCGTTTTATTACGAAATATATTCCTCTACTTACTGTAAATGTTCAAGCAAAAGTTGCTCAAAAACCAGGTGTCCGACAATACAATCAACATTTCTTGAAACAAAAAGAATGTAAAATTTGCTGAATATCAGAAGAAATTTTAAAGGCTTGAATTTTTGAAGGCTTGAAACTTTCCTCCTACATTAACACAGAGATAGCTTTTTAGAGTTCCCAAATGACAGTGGATTACAATATAAAATGAGACAATCTCCAAATACATTTTCCTTATCCTTTTCTTTTTCAATTCGAATGTATTCTATCACTTATTTTATCAATTGTCTTTATCGCTTGTTTTTATTTCTCCACGACTCCCGAAGTCGTATGAATAAATTAAATTAAATTATGTAAAGTATTGATACTTCTTTTGTTACACATTCAAAACCATGAAAACCAAAACAAAAATCAAGAAAACTCCTTCCATCTTCTGACGACTTCTTCTCATCGGACCATCCGTCGGAAAATCTTCATCATACTCGTCTCCATCTTTTTCATCGTAATCTCTCAATTCTGCTGGTAAAGTTGGAATTCGTAGAGTGAATTGAGGCAACTGGTACTCTGTTTGTTGAGTTGGAGAAGATGTTGAAGATGTCGTTGAGACTTCAGAAGGGACCGGAGCAATCCGCGAGCACAAGTTATTCCGATTTTCGAATCCTTTGCTGCAATTGGTGCCGGGGGTGCCTTCGACAAGTTCTTGCCACTCTTTGCTGAAAGTTATTTCGTGGAATGAAAAGAAAAACGTAGAACTTACAATGGTCCAAAAATACATAGAAGCCGCTGATTATTCAAATAGTTTCCACAAGCGATGTCCGTTTGGAGAGGGTTCAAAACATTTAGCACTCTCTTGATCATCATTTGATCGTTTCCATTGATTGCCGTTTTTGTATAGTTTATCATCCCATCGTATGTCCTAAACTCGAACATCAGACTCCGATTTTCAACGATACTTCCATCAATTGCAGCCAATTTCTTGCTCCAAGTCTTCAAATTTTCAAAAATTATAATCTACAATAGAACCAAAACTTTACCAATTCATGCATGTTTGCCGAATTATTTTTGATTGCAAACATTCGTCTCTGCTCATTCAGTTCTTTAATGAATTTCGCTTGCTCGTGATCTAGATCCAAGGTGGCTTCTGATTTAGATGACCTTGTTGTGCTGGTTTCTGGATTAGTAGAAGATTCTAGGAGTGGCTGAGTTGTCTGAGTAGAATCGATAACTACAGTAGTCTTAACGGAACACAATCCATCATTGTTTTCATATCGATTAGAACAATTAGATCCAGGTGTACCAAAAGTGAGTTTCCTACTGTATATACTGAAAAAAGTATAATGAAAATGAAAATGAAAATGATTTTGACTCACACTGGGCCCAGAAAACAAACAATTTTTACTCCATCCGAAAATTGTTTTGTGAATGCACATGCAATTGTAGTTTGCAGTGGATACAGGAGTGTATCTTTTGGTACGGAAAAGCTTGTAATTGTGAAACCGATTTTGATGTTATAATCAGTCAGATAACTATTGTAGAAATCTTGTCGGCTCCAGTTTTGTTTGAAGTCCCATTGATCAAGTTTTTCTTGAAGCCCTTGGTCCCATTTCTGAAATTTTTAAAGAATTGTTGATATTTTCAGCATAGGCACCCACCAACTCGTACATATTCGACACGTTGTTATGTTTCGCAAACTTCCGTCTCTCCGTGTTCACCCTGGCAATGAACGTCGCCTGAAAGTAGGATTACAGTCATTTTTTAAAATTTTCACTCAAATGATCTACAGTATTTACGAAAATACCAACATTTTTGCACAAAAATTGATAAAACTCGAAAAATTCGCATTTCAAAACGCCAACTTACATATTTTTCTATCCTACACGGCATCCTGGAATGGAAATAGGTTTCACGGCGATCTTTTTTTTCTGACAATTTGGGGCAAATTTTATCTTTTTAAAAACAGCAAAAATTAGTACTGAAAATTCGGGATTTCGGTCATAACTTGAGATAAAAAATTAAATTGAAAATTTGGCCGAGATAGAAATGTTAAAAACAGTGACAGCTATCTGATGGTGTAAAAATTATTTCTGGACGTCTGCTGCGAACCGAGTCATGTTGACTTAAAGTTTGGCCTAAAAATGTACTGAAATTTTGGTTTTTTGGACCTAAAAAAATTTTGAGGACCTAATTCAAAAATCCGCCGAGATAGAATTGTAGATTAATGTCAGACCTACAGTTTGGTATATTCATCTTGATATATGGGTCATCCCGAGCCGAGTCATGTTGACTTTTACATTTTGAGTTAACAGGTTTTTTAGTTGAAAAATAACGATCATAGGAAAATTTAGGTTCAAAATGATCAGGGAAAGATGAGTTACATTTTGAGCAACCTTAAAAGCTTCTAGAATCGACTAGATTTTATAAATCCAGGTCAAAACGGAACAAAATGTAAAAGATTAACTCTATTCAAGAGTTCACGCGAAAAAATTTGATAAAATTTCATTTTTTCCAATTTCCAATCGAGGATGCCGTGTCCTATTTCAAAAAATGCAAATTTTTTCGCTGATTCGAACGCACCTAATATCGCTTCTCAAAACGCATTTTGGAGCGAGTTATGAGCGTTTGAAGTTTTCGTGAGAGACGCAGACACTGTCTCGTTTCTCTGCGTCTCTTCGACAACGAGAGTGTCTGCTTTCTCTGCGTCTCTCTCACCAAACTTCAAACGCTCATAACTCGCTTCAAAATGTGTTTTGAGCAGCGATATTAGGTGCATTCGAATCAGCGAAAAATTCTGCTTTTTTTTGAGCTAGGCTAGAAAAAATATTTTTGAAAATCGATTTTTTTCAAGTTTTGATTTTTGTGCAAAATTATTGTATTTTTCGTAAACACCCATTCAGAGAACATGGAAAAAGACTGTAAACCTACTTGAAGCTTATCCGGTTTTCCATCAGATGACGTGGAGGAATCAGAAGACGTCGGTTGCGTCTGCATCGATGCTTTTTCTGGAGGTGGAGTGGGTTTTGTTGTTGATGGCTCATTTTTTGGAATTATTATTTCCGGCGCTTCTGAAGTCGTCGGAACTTCTGGAGTTTTTGGCAGTTCGGCTTGTGCCTTAGCTGTTGTCGGTGCTTGGATCCTTGAGCACAATCCCCTATTATTATGATATCCTTTGGCACAATTTGATCCAGGTGGACCCGCTGTACCAAGGGTCCACAGGGCTTTTCGGTTACTGTAAATTATACGTTTCCCGTCAAATTTGAGCTCAAAAAACTCACATTGGCATCAACCAGCAGAGCACTTTGAAGTTCTTCACCAGTTTGTCCCTCTTAACACATGCAATGCGTGTCGGCAGTGCTATCAAATGCTCTCTTGGTCTATCGATCATGGCAACATCAGATGTCCAATTCCTTCTTCGTTCTTCGAGTTCGGCGGCTCCATCCTGGTAGTTGGTGGTCATTGTGAATCGATATTTGGGTTTCTCTGCAGCTAAGACCTCTGTGTAGTTTTGGGAGTTGGCAAAATTTTGTAATTTAGAGGCCCATTCCTGAAAAATTGAAATAATATGGTGTTCAGTGAACTGTTATTTAAAAATGCGTCAAATAGCTTACAATGCGTCAAGGCTTACAAAGTGCGTCGAGACACCGAAAATGCGCCAAGGCACAAAAAAAAGCGTCAAGGCACACAAAGTGCGTCAAGACACCGAAAATGCGCCAAGGCTAAAAAAATGCTCCAAAGCACCAAAAACGTGTCAAGGCTCTAAAACGTGCCTAGGCACGAGAAGTGCGTCAACTCACGAGAAACACATCCAAACGCTGGAAGTGAGCCAAGCTTTGGCGTTTTTTGGTGCCTTGACGCATTTTTGGTGTTTTGACGCACTTCTCGTGCCTTGAGGGCCATTTTCTGTTATTTGGTGCATTTTTGGATGCCTTGGTGCATTTTTGGTGTCTTGGCACACTTTAGGTGCTTTGGCGCATTTTTTGTGCTCTGGCGCACTTTCGGTGGTTTGGCGCATTTTCGGTGATTTGGTGCTTTCCTGGTGGCTTGGCGCATTTTCGGAGCTTTGACGCATTTTTGCTCTCTTGGCGCATTTTATGTGTCTTGACGTATTGTAAGCGATTGTACTCATTTTTTGTGCCTTGACGCATTTTTGGTTTTTTGACTCATTTTCAGTGTCTTGGCGTGTTTCTACTCACCAACTCATGCATATCGCTCTTCGTCTGCTCTATCGCAAATTTCCTTCTCTCCTCATTCAATCCCTCGATAAACAGCTTTTGCTCCGAATCCAAAACAATTTCAGACGATGCGGTGATGGGTGTCAACAGTGTGCACACGATAAGGAGAATATGTTTCATCATCACCAGAATTTCAAGAACTGAAGTTTCGGGGAGCTTTGGATTCCAAATTTGACGACGTGGCAACAAATCCAAAAAATATAAACGTGACGTTTTTTTTTAATTAATTATTTTTCCCTAACCTTTTTCCACGTCTCAAAAGTCAGTGGGCCATCTTGATAAGAACCGCTATAAAAGAAGCGCTTCCAAATAGAAAATCTTCAGTTCGTATGTTGATTTCAAATATAAAAATCAATATCAAGATGCTCATGACGAAGTCTTCAACACTTATCATCATTGACATCTTGTTCCTTCTATCCATCACGACTACAGTAGCCGATGGCCCAGGTCCTAAACTGAGAAAGCTGATTGAAAAACTCAACGATGAGAGACGCTTTGTCGCTAAGAATCAAAGTTATGCTAACATGCACGAATTGGTGAGTTTTCATATGAACATTCGTGGATTCAACAACTTGTTTATATTAGGCGCCTAAAATACAGCTGAACTTTGCACCACTGCACTCCTGTGGTAAAAGGTCCCGAAACGGTGATTTTTCCACTGGAGTGCGGTGGCGCAAAGCCCAGCTGTATTTTAGGCGCATAATATTTTCAGACGTTCGATGAAGGCCTCCAAGGCATACTGAATAAGCTCCAAACAGATGTGGAACAAGAAGTAATAAAGCTCGACCATAATAAAACTGGACGATATTGGAATATGGGTACAGATAAGAAAGTCGAAGAGACAATGAAGGAAATCAGGATACAAACGAGCGAGTGGATCAAACAAGGAGCACAAAACTCTCCAGACAAGATTCCCAGCTACCTCTTTCCAATGATGTGCTTGTATTTCTACACGAGGGGGCATTTGACTTCCCGTGTTACCCTCACAAATTTACAGAATTTAAACTTGAATCTGGTTTTCCAAATGACACGTTGAATTTAATTTAAATAAATTTGTTGAACTTTCTTATTTTAATTCATCGTGAATCTCTCATCTTAAATTCTCACGTAGTAAACAATATTTTTTCCAACTTTGAAAAATAGAATATATATAATTCCGTTTTAAACTTATGTATAACGTGTACCCCATAGCTCAGTGGTTAAGGCTTTCCAATTTCGATCGGATAGTCGCTGGTTCGATTCCTCTCAGTGCCTATGGTTTTGTATGGGATGGGATTGGCCGAAATGCCCCCACCGAAGCCCCCTAAATGCCCCCTCGTGTAGATATACGGGCGCGTCATTTGGAGGCTGGTGGACCAGATTGGAAAAGATAATCAAGTTTTCTGAAAATTTCGGTGAGTTTCGGTGAGTTTCGGTGGAAAAACTCACTGTCACTGTCACGTCCACCAGCCTCCAAATGTCCATGGTCTGACTTCAAATCCAATAGTACTGGACTGTGCGCCTTAACGAAAAAAGATACCACTACTACCACGACAACAACCACTCCCGAGCCGACGTGATTAGATCGGGAACTTTCGGTAGAGTATTTTCGAATTACAGTACCCCCACAACTACTACAACGACCACTGAAGCTTCAGCAACCACAACGTTAACTACAGTAGCCCCCACTACTGCCACGACTACACCACCTCGACCTCCGCCAACGATATCTTCTGTCAAGGTGGTGCCTTCTGAAGTCCCAACGCCTTCTCCAACTCAACCACCAGAGCGTCCGTTGCCCCAATTCACTCTACGAGTTCCAACTTTACCTATGGAATTGAGAGATTACGAGGAAAAAGATGGAGACGAGTATGATGAAGATTTTCCGACGGATGGTCCGATGAGAAGAAGTCGTCAAAAAATTGCAGGAGTTTTCTTGGTTTTTGTTGCGGTTTTGATGGTTTTGAAAGTGTAATAAAGATTATTGTCGACGTACTTTTCTTGTCTTGTCTGGTTCTTACAAAAATTTGATTACGGATTTCGCTGTAGAAGAGTTTTCAGACGACTTTTTAAAATTTCAGTACAAAAATTAATAATTCGTCTGAAATTTTTCTAGAAAAGTGGAAATTTGCCATTCAAACATCCTATTTTATGCAGAAAAAAACACATCGAATTTTATGTAAAGTAACATATTTTTTTGTAAATGCTGACATTTTTAGACAATCATTTAATAAAATGAAAAAATTGACTGGTTTCCTACTTTCTTCTTTTCCACATTAAAATCTCCACGTCATTTGCTAGTCTTGCCAACAATCGAGATTTTTCAAATCCCGAAAATTCAGTTCTTCTTCCCATTAATCTGGAATGAAAATCAATAACAATATGCTCATGATGAAAATTTCAATTTTTGGCATATTTCTTCTACCATCCATCATCACAGCTCAGAAACCCGATTTCGACGACCTGAAATTCGTGGAGTTTGTCAATGAGGAGAGACGACATATCGCAATACGTACTAATTTTTCCAATATGCATGAATTGGTGAGTCAGAAAGCAAATACGCTCTATTGAACTGGTTATTTATAGACATAAGATCCGGATCTCTACAAGATCGCTATGGAATTCAATGAGAGTATCCAGGAGCAGATAAAATTCTATACGGAGGAAAAGAAAAGATTCCACTTCATGTTTATTAGAGACTATGAGCAAGAAATGGAGCGACTTACAGATAGAACGAACGCATGGCAAAAAAAAGGATCAGATATAGAGTATCTCAAAAAACAAATGGTTTATCTGTATCCCCCGCTGACTACTGTAGCATGTCGATCTTTAAATGAACAGGTCGGAATATGCTTGTTTGGAACACAGTGAGTTTTTTTGTAGTTTGTAGTCACCAATAATTTTCCAGAAGATTCTACGATGTAACACCTTCAATTGGTTATCCAGGCTCAAACTGTCCATGGCCTTCGCATCCTTATAACAATGCGGGATTGTGCTCAAAAACGGAGCCAATAAGGTTAGTGGATGGGAAAAGTTGACACATTTTGAATATCAAGGATTACAGTACCACTGCCGAGCCTACAACGACGACTCCAGAAGCCACTACAACAGGGACACCTGAGCCGACGACCACTACAGTAGTTTCTACAACCACTGCTACAACTACAGTAGTCCCCACTACTACACCTCCTCTTCCGCCGACAACATCTACTGTCAACGTAGCGCCTGCTGAAGTCCCAACGACATCTTCAGAGACTTCTCCAACTCAAAAACCAGAGTACCAGTTGCCTCAATTCACTCTACGAATTCCAACTCGACCCGTGGAATTAAGAGATTACGAGGAAAAAGATGGAGACGAGTATGATGAAGCTTTTCCGACGGATGGTCCGATGAGAAGAAGTCGTCAAAAGATTCAAAGAGTTTTCTTGATTTTTGTTGCGGTTTTGATGGTTTTGAAAGTTTAATAAAGATGTTTTGTTTTTATTAAATTTGTGGCTCCTTGGCGCATTTCTGGTGCCTTGACGCCGACGAATCTGATAATGAAGTTCAACTTTTGCTTCCAGATGTTTCCTCATGTTTTCATTAGTTATCGGGGCCTTATTTTCAGATTATAAAGGGTTTATTCTTATTTTTCCAAGATTCCAGTTTTAACTTCCCTTCAGCAAACTAAAAAAGACTGTATCTCGAGAACTATTCAATATTTTTGAATGAAATTTTGAGAAGAGGTTTAAATTGAACAGTGATTTTGATTCCGCTTTGAAAAATGTAAAAAAGGACTTTCTTAAAAAATGTTGCGGTCCCTAACTTTATACTTTATTTTCCCACGATCCCCCTCCCCTTTCCAATTACCCTTCACCTCTCAACCATACGTCCCAGATCGTAAACTTATTATCATTAATCCCTCTGTGAGGTTATACAATAGACACTAATCCCTCCCCTTCCTTGACTCCGCCCCTTTTTTCCATTACAGATGGCCGTGGGATACCGCAACAAAGGAGGATGGTCCCCACATGTCCAGGTGTACCGATGTTTGGCTGGAAGAATAGAACATGTGGGGAATGTAGTTGGGGATTCATTCAGTATCCAGATTTTTGGTTTATTAGGCATTTATTGGGATCTTTATACATTGGCTTTTGTAGTCCTTCTTTGGAGATTGTTTCAGCCTTATATATTTCTATGACACACTTCGGTTTTTTTAGCGCTCATGAATCTGATAACGAAGTTCAACTACTGTTTCCAGATTAAGGTTCCGAATATAAAGTATCAGTGGTGATACTTTCACTTTTTTGATAGTGAGAAAAGGATATTAAAACATATTTTTTTAATACTTTCGGATACTTTCGAATCCAGCTCGTGTTTTCATTCCTCATTAGTTTGATTCCTTTATTTTAGATCCTGTATGAGATTTCCCACGATCCCCCCTTTCCGATAACCCTTCACCTCTCAACCATACGTCCCAGATCGTAAACACATTATCATTAATCCCTCAATGAGGTTATACAATAGACACTAATCCCACCCCTTCCTTAACTCCGCCCCTTTTTCCAGTACAGATGGCCGTGGGATACCGCAACAAAAGGGAATGGTCCCCACATGTCCAGGTGTACCAAGTTTTGGCGGGAAAACTGGAACATGAGGGGGATCCATTTGGGGATTCGTTCATTATCCAATTTTTTGTACATTAGGCATTTATTGGTTCTTCTTACATTTTTTAACGCATGTTTTTCCAATGATTGGTTTTTGAAGTCGTCTTTTGTAGACTCGTTCTTACTCCTATCTTTTTCTGATGATCTTTGATACTGTATTCCAGGGATCTTTCTTCACTAATTTCTCATTTTTCAGAAAATCAATCTAAAAATCGTAATGTCCGCCGCTGTCGAAGCAATTCTTACCCAGAAGGCCAAGAAGGCAAAAATTGAGCACACAAGAAACCAATTGGCCAAGAGAATAATCGAGGAGATCAAACAGGAATTGATCAAAATGAATGAATATTGGAGAAAGAAGATGAGCTCGTGAGTTTTTTATCAGAAAAATATAATTTGAGCTTTGAGAAACTAGTACATATTTTTAATGCCATAGTTTGGTAGGGGTATTACCAGTTTTCTGTTTTAACCAGTTTTAGATACCAGTTTTAGAGTACTACCAGTTTTAAAGTTTTGAACAAACCTCGAGCTCTCAAATTTTCAAATTCCCTTTAAAACCCTCTAATATTTCTCAGACAAGAAGACGTCCTATTCCAATGCGTCCAACATCTTCTAAACGTCAACCTTTGGAATTATTTCAATCAAAAATTCGATAGAAGTTATAATAGAGATAATAGGATTGTGAGAAACGCAAGAGAATCGTACAAAATTGCAAAAAGAAAGGCGGCTCTTGAGATTCTGGAGAAGTGGATCAAGGACAACAAGGGGAGAAGTATTGGAGCGATTCGGTAAGTGGATTTTTTATTGGAACCTTAAATTCCGAATTTTTGATACTTTTGGAGCATTTGAATGAGCCTATTTTTCTTTCAGACATACTGGAAAAATGGAGCACAACACCGTTCTCCAAGCCGTTTTGGACCATCTCAAAACAGAGAAACCATTAAAGTTTGGAGTCTGGAAAATGTTGGAGCAGTCAGAAGTACCAAAATTGACTCCAACTCCATTGATGATGATGTCTTCAATCCTCAGTACTCGAAACTTCAAAACTCCAGATTCCACTCCTGAATTCCAAAACGTCAAGGCTCCAGAAGTTCTAACGTTATCATTTTCAAAAATGATTCCTGAATTCTCTCCGGAATCAAAATTGAACCCATCGATTGTCGACCGACTCGTAGAGATTCTGTATTTTCAGCCTCTGAAGCAGTATTACTGTAATATTGCCGATGAAAACAAGGAGAATAATGAGGATGAGGAGGAAATTGATGTCGTTGGATATTTCGACAAGGAGTAATTTCAAAATGTGCGGAAAAAAATCGGTTATCTTGACTAAATTTCAATCTTAAATCGTTTATAATTGTCTGTAATTTTATAATAATCTAAAATTTTCCGAATTGCTGTCTTCACACTTTTACTAATTTCACTTTCAATTGGTCACTAGATCTCACAATTTTCATCCCATTTGAAATTTTTTACCTGTGATTTCCCCTCTAAACCCGACTGATTTTTTTGTTTTTTTCAAATAACTTTTTTCCCTCAAAATAAATAATCGAAAAAGCGATACGCGAAATAGAAAAACAAAACAAAAATCGAGTCCTGATTTCCCATGCTCCTGTCAAAACACGAAAAACGCGTCAAGACACCAATGATGCGCCAAAACACCGAAAATGCGTCAAGTCGCAAGAAATGCGTCAAGACACCAAAAACGCGCCAAGAAACCATTAAGGCGTAAAGACACCAGAAATGCGTCAAGAAAAGAACAACGCACCAAGACACCAAAAACAAGCACTTCTTGTGACGCTTTTTCTGGTGTCTTGACGCACTTCTAGTATCTTGACGCATACTTGGCGTCTTGACGCATTTCTGGTGCCTTCAACCCTATTCCTGCTCTCTGATTTTTGATCTCTAATTTCAAAATTTCAGACATAAACAAATCAAAATTTTTCAATTCCACAAAATTTATTCCCGTACTTTTTTCTTCTCATAATGAAATCCATAAAACTCTAAAACAATCAGTCTAGTGTTCTTGGTGAACACAAAATAAACGAAAAAGTTCAAAGATCCAATTGTCAAAATTCTGAAGAAATAGAAGACGTCCTGAGCGTCAGGTGGCGATAAGAAATTCTGAAAGTAAACTACCTGAAATTGTTTGAAAATTTGAACTCAAAACCAACCGGAAAAACTCGAATCAAAAAATTTCCAATTTCGAAAACTGAAATATAAGTTGCAATAAATGCTGTCTGTCTAATATGAGGTCGATTTTTCTTGTCTTGAGATTTTGAAAAACTCGAATTTTTAGATTTCAGTCTCATATAAAGAATCAATCCGATATTTACTACCATAGCAGTGATCGGTAGAAGAATCGTGTATTTATTCTGGATTACTGTAATCTGAAAAAAACTTTTCAAAATTTTGAACAAATAATTTCGAAAAATCTCACCCAATGTCTCTCAGGAGCACAAGCTGAAATAAAACTGGCTGGATGAGCATGAAAATTAATGGAACATTTTGAAAAATAAGGAATGATAAGGACCACAAACGAAAGCATCTAAAAATGTTTAATTCTCTCTAGGATTACTGTAATTCTCACCATTACTAAACTACAGTAACCCGATAATCGACGCTCGTTGAAAAGTCGATATTTCATTGGGAAAATCACTACGAAAAATCGATTTATAGTCATGAGCCAGTTGAGATCCAAAGGGGTTAAATAACTGAATGTGTAGGCAAGGGTGATTTGTTTTCCGATGAGGGAACGGTATTCTGAAAAACCCTTGATGCATTTTCGATGTTTCGACGCATTTTCGGTGCCTTGGCGCATTTTTAGTACCTTGACCCTTTTTTGGTCCCTTGGCACATTATTGGTGTTTTGGTGCGTTCTTGGCGCCATGGCGCATTTTCGGTCTCTTGACATATTTTCAGTCTTTTGGCGCATTTTCGGTGCTTTGACGCACTATTGGTGCCTGGACGTGTGTTTAGTGCCTTTACGCATTTTAGTTCTTTGGCACATTTTCGGTGCTTCGGCGCATTTTTAGTGCCTTGGCGCATTTTTGGTCCCTTGGCACACTATTGGTGTTTGAGTTTTGCTGCTTTTCCGAGACCTTGGCGCATTTCTGATGCCTTGGCACATTTTCGGTGCTTTGGCGCATTACTGGTGCTCAAGCGCCTTTTCGGTACCTTGGCGCGTTTCTGGTGCATTGACGCAATTATTGTGTCTTTGCGCATTTTTAGTGCTTTGGCGAATTTTTAGTGCATTGACGCATATTCGGTGTCTTGGCGCGCTTCTGGATCCCTCACCTTCATAAGACTTCTCTCCTCCAATTCCAGTCGCAATGACATAACCATCAAATAACAAAAAATGACAAATCTTATTTATAATCCCACAAAAAGTCATTGCAATTATATATACTACCGGTGGCCTATCTTTTTTCAACGACTGGAACCTCTTTTTTAGTACTGAAATTAGGAGGGATACATCGTAGACTAATGTGAAGAAGAATAGAATAGAAAATAAGCTCTGGAAAATTTGAAGGTACATTTTGAGCTTGACGGGGAAAAGGAGAGTGCTCAGTTAATTTTTATGGGAGTCGTAAATTTTCAGATTTTGAGAAAGAAAATTGGGAAAATTTATTACCAAAAAAAGAAGTTGTTTTGCGCGGTCTTTTTTTCGATTTTAGTGTCTTGGCGCGTTTTCAGAGACTTGGCGCATTTTAGGTGCCTTGGCGCCTCATTGAAGTGATTGACGCATTCCCAGTCACTTTGCGCAATTCGGGCGCTTTTGCACATTTTTGGTGCCTCGGCGCATTATTGGCTTTCAGTCTCTTTACGCATAGAAAATTCTAGAAAATGAGTTTATGGGAATTTTTGAGGTAATTTTAAAGAAAAATATCATAATTTGACAGCTTTTATACAATATTTATTTAATATTTATTATTTATACAATATTTATTATCCAGGGTTTAGACTCTTGTTGGGCGAGAACGGCGACTTCCACTTCCATTTCCGCGACGACATCGCTCCATGTCCCTGAAAATAAATATTGTAATTTTGATCTTGAATATCTTGTAGATTGAAAAGAAAAAAACTCACTGAATTCGCCAAAAGAGACCATGCGAGACCAGATGTATCCGACAGCAATGACGATGGTCTTCTTGTCTTCAACCCTTCCACATCTTGATATTGTTGCGCGCAGATGGGTGCGATAATCATCAGGACAAAGTCTAGTAGAGAGCCGAAGATTCCGAAATGCGATGCGTTTTTCGTTTGCATGCTCACGAACGCAATGCTCAGACAGTAACGGAAGAGGAAGGTGTAGTTGATAGCATGGGAAAGGAAGGCAAAAAGGCTAGCCACAAGACAAAGGATTCCTGATCAAAAAGTGAGCCATTTGTCGACGTGCTTGTTGAGTGACTGATAGGAACATTTGAGACGGATGATCGAGAGGACTGCCACGTATACAGTTGCCACAGTAGTTTTCGGTGAAGCAGCACTGAAAAAATTGTATTTTTTTCAAAAGCTTGTGCTGGAAACACAATTACTTTATGAGAGATTCGATACTGGTGAGACTGAAGGTGCTGAAACTCTCGTCGCCCTCGATGGAGTCCAGACAAAGTGCGGTGGCGAGAACGAACTGGCTTGAAATTTGTCTTAAATTGAGATCGCAATAGAAAAATACTGTGAGAAAAGCAAGAAGAAAAGCAACTGATAAGAAACTGTAGAAATTTATCTTATTTTTTGAGTTTCATCAACAGAAAAACAAACAATATTGCAGAAGAAAAGTCACAAATTTTCGAAACAAAAAAATACATGTGAGAGAAACAAGAAAAATAGTAATTTTGAAATTCATACCGAAGATCGAAAATATTGGAGATCAAAATGGAAAAAAATTGATTATGATCTCTTCTGCAAATAAAGTGATGAGAAAATGGTCAGACTGTTAATAGAATGTTGGAAAAGTATGACAAGAGAGCACATAGTATCATCAAATGTCATTTTTTCAATTCTGAAAATTTTTGGAATGCGCTCGTGAACACCAATTGCTTATTATTTTTTCAACTGATTTTGGTCAGGGACCAACTTTTCGTGATGGTTATCCATTTTTAACGATTATTGTCAATATAATTCCAAAAAGTTTTTTTAGGAAAATCTTATTCATCCATTTGAAAAATTTTTTTGTAAATTTTGGCCGAGTCAATTCTGGGAGAGACTAGTTGCCGGAGGCAAGTATTACGCCGCCGTGACCCGAGGACTGCCACGTGGCGCCACGATGCCCCGCCATATATCGTCGCCCTTGTGATCGTGGAAGAATCAGTTTAGAGTTTTCTTTATATTCTTGTCTCTATTCTCCCGGTTATTACTTTCGGTTTGTAATAAATCGGTTTAATTCGTTGGATTTGGTGTTCGTTTCGTGCTTCAAAGGACCTTATACCCAGTACCACAGGCAACTTGGGGGCCGAACCGGACCATCCGAACTTTCGCAAGAGTTGGATAACTTTGTGGGAATTCGCGATCTTGATTGGAAACGGAGCCGAAGCAACGACAAATCAACGATGACGGATCAAGAAGACTGGAGGAGTGTGTTGCTGGAGTCAGGAGAGGAATGGGTCGCAACCAGTCTCAGTTCGAGGAACGTGAGTGGGAAGTTGACGGACTTGATTTCGAACTGGCGTGACGAGCCTTTGCTGATTGAGGAAAATCAGATGATTGGTGTCGTGAATCGGGAGTGGAAGTTGGTGTCGGAGAAGCAGCAGATGGTGAACATGATGGACTCGGATAAGAAGGAGCCATTGAAGGGAGATGTTCGAACCAAAGAAGTGCTGAGGATGCGGAGAGGGAAGGTGAACACTGCGGATGTGGAGGAGCCGAGTGAAAAGGAAACGGGACATCCGGTCAGGAGTCCGGATTGTGAAAGGAGGGGGAAGTTGCCGGAGGCAAGTATTACGCCGCCGTGACCCGAGGACTGCCACGTGGCGCCACGATGCCCCGCCATATATCGTCGCCCTTGTGATCGTGGAAGAATCAGTTTAGAGTTTTCTTTATATTCTTGTCTCTATTCTCCCGGTTATTACTTTCGGTTTGTAATAAATCGGTTTAATTCGTTGGATTTGGTGTTCGTTTCGTGCTTCAAAGGACCTTATACCCAGTACCACAGGCAACTGACTAAACTTTTAACTACCACTAAAAATTTCTGATTTTACACTGACAAATTATCAGTTTTTCTCAGAATTTAAGAGACCAAAAATGATGTTCTCAGAATAAAAAATGAAAAGCTGAGCGAAGGTTCTCCCCAAAAAATTATGGAAGTAGATTTTGAAAAAAAATCGCTGCTTCAGTAAATATCTCTGACTATTTCTGAAAGTTTGTCCCTTGCCAAAATCATCTCGAAAGTTGTGAGAAATTTAAGTTCACGCCGTGGCCTTCATGGGAATATTTCACAATATTTCAAAATTGAAGGATGTCATTTGAGGATACTAGGAGCAGAGGAGCAGGAAAACACAGTGAATTTTACGGTGTTTCGGAATTTTGGAGGTGTTAAGAGTCGGATGCAAATTAGAAGCTTGATGATGATTTTGCATCGTAAATGTCCTCAACCGAAAACCAGCTCATCGCTAGACACCAATCAGAAATACAGAGCAAAAAGCATCCCGTCCAAATCACTCGAATTTTATTCAATTCCTGAAAATATTAGAAAACTTTAATACTTTAAAGTAGAATTACAGTCATTTTTTTTATTTTCTCAAATGATCGTCCCAATTCCAGTATTTACGAAAATAACAATATTTTTGCACAAAAATCGTTAAAACTCGAGAAAATCGATTTTCAAAACGCCAACTTACATTTTTTCTAACCTATTTCAATGAATGTAAATTTTTTTGCTGATTCGAATGCACCTAATATCGCTGCTCAAAACGCAATAGAAAAATTTTTATGAAAAAAATTGCACTTTGTCGCGCCGCCCGCTGCCGTCTTAAATCTGCTGTCGCGCTCGCC
Organism: Caenorhabditis zanzibari; assembly: GCA_963966625.1. Lineage (NCBI taxonomy): Eukaryota > Metazoa > Nematoda > Chromadorea > Rhabditida > Rhabditidae > Caenorhabditis > Caenorhabditis zanzibari. The sequence continues at coordinate 16,228,644 of OZ016472.1, read as the reverse complement.
GCTGAATGCTCATACGTATTCAGCGGGCGGCGCGACAATTGAAAATTTTTCAATAAAAATGTTTCTACTGCGTTTTGAGCAGCGATATTAGGTGCGTTCGAATCAGCGAAAAATTCTACATTCATTGAAATAGGTTCGAAAAAATGTAAGTTGGCGTTTTGAAAATCGATTTTCTCGAGTTTTACCGATTTTTATGCAAAAATATTGTTATTTTCGTTAATACTGGAATTGGGACGATCATTTGAGAAAAAAAAAAAAGGCTGTAATCCTACTTTAATTGTCAATATTTCTTTAAGAAATACTCACCATTACTTCCCCGAAATACCATCCTCCTACTAACGTCAAGCCGAAAAGCACAATGTATAGAAAGCGATAATTTCCGATATTTACACGAGATACATCCAAAACATCCCAAGTGTTATAAATATTGTGAATAGTGAATAACGTATTGAAGATGCATACGACAGAATGAAAGAACTGAAAAAAAAAACTTTCGGTTAAATAGTGAACCTTCAAATTAATAACTTACCCAGTGATGAAAGTCAATGAAGTACGACGATAGAAATAGAATAGGCAAATAAATTAAACTTGCATGTAGCGCATTCATTACATGCTTTTTATAATAATAAACATCCATATTTATTTTTTTAGGCCAAAGTGTGTAAAAAATATTGAGAGCTCTAAAAATTAAAATAGGCGAAAGAATAAAGTTATGTTTAAAATCAGTATAACTTTTTGGCGTAAATTCCATCGAAAAAATCCAACAGAGAAACGGCGTCACACTTAGGGAAGGTATAATGGGATCCCGCCATTTGCGCATTGTGAAGAATAAGTCGACGGAAAATCGTTTTGGTGCAATGAGGAAGGAGACAATGTGTGCATGAGAGGATTAGAAAGCGAGAAAAGAGATGAGTGAGCATGCGGATGAGAGAGAACACAGACATTAGGAGAGGGGTCCCTTCTTCTAATTATTCCGTTGGTCTAAGGTTCAATCCTCTCGAATGACACTGACAGATGTTCGCAGGTGTCTTCAGGCATTCATTGCCATTTATATTTCAGTTTGGAAATTTTTCGATTCGAGTTTTCCGGTTTTTTAAATTCAGAATTTCAAACAATTTCAGAATTTCCTATCGTCACCTGACGCTCAGGACGTCTTCTATTTCTTCAGAATGTTGACAATTGGATCATTGAACTTTTTTGTTTATTTTGTGTTCACCAAGAACACCAGACTTATTCTTTTGGAGTTTTATGGAATTCATCATGAGAACAAAAAAGTACGGGGATAAATTTTGTGGAATTGAAAAAAAGTTTGATTTGTTTATGTCTGAAAGTTTGAAGTTAGATTTTTAAAAACTTAGAGCTCGAAAATCAAAAAGCAGGCGGAATCGAGAGGAAGGCATAAGAATCGCGCCAAGGCACGAAAAAAAGCGTCAAGACGCCAGAAATGCGCCAATAAATTGAAAACGCGCCAAGATACGGAAAATTCAGAAAAAAAACCACACTCGAGGATCATGCAAAACAACTCATTTTTTCGTATATAAATTTTCCCATTTTTATTTCTCAAAATCTGAAAATTTACGACTCCCATAAAAATTAACGGAGCACTCTCTTTTTCCCCTTCAAGCTCAAAATGTACCTTCAAATTTTCCAGAGCTTATTTTCTATTCTATTCTTCTTCACATTAGTCTACGATGTATCCCTCCTAATTTCAGTACTAAAAAAGAGGTGCCAGTCGTTGAAAAAAGATAGACTACCAGTAGTTTCTATAATTGCGATGACTTTTTGTGGGATTATGAATAAGATTTGTCATTTTTTGTTATTTGATGGTTATGTCATTGCGACTGGAATTGGAGAAGAGAAGTCTTATGAAGGTGAGGGATCCAGAAGCGCGCCAAGGCACCAAAAACGCGCCAAGGTAACAAAAAAGCGCCAAAGCATAAGAAATGCGCCAAGATATTAAAAAAGCGTCAATCAACCTAAAATGCGCCAAGGCACCAGAAACGCACTAAGACACTGAAAATGCGTCAAGTCACCAGAAACGCGCCAAGGTAGCAAAAATGCGCCAAAGCATCAGAAATGCGCCAAGGCACCAGAAACGCACCAAGACATTGAAAATGGGCCAAGGTAACGAAAATGCGCCAAGGCACAAGAAGTGCGCCAAAACATTAAAAAAGCGTCAATCAACCTAAAATGCGCCAAGTTACCAGAAACGCGCCTAGGTAACGAAAATGCGCCAAAGCTCCGAAAATGTGCCAGGTCTGAGGCTCAAAATTTCAAAGAAATTCTTTAATTTTCGAAGTTTTCAGAGTACCGTGCCCTCGTCGGAAAACAAGTCACCCTTGCCTACACATTCAGTTATTTAACCCCTTTGGATCTCAACTGGCTTATGACTATAAATCAATTTTTCGTAGTGATTTTCCCAATGAAATATCGATTTTTCAATGAGCGTCGATTATCAGGTTACTGTATTTTAGTAATGGTGAGAATTACAGAAATCCCAGAACCAGTTTCAAAATTTTTCAGATCTTTTCGTTTTTGCTTCTTATCATTCCTTATTTTTCAAAGTGCTCCATTAATTTTCATGCTCATCCAGCAAGTTTTATTTCAGCATGTGCTCCTGAGAGACATTGGGTGAGCTTTTTGGTAAACTATTTTTTCTTGAAAACTTTTTTTTCAGATTACAGTAATCCAGAATAAATACACCATTCTAATACCAATCACTGCTATGGCAGTAAATATCGAATTGATTATTCATATGAGATTGAAATCCAAAAATTCGAATTTTTCCAAATTTCAAGACAAGAAAAATCGACCTCATATTAGGCAGACAGCATTCATTGCCACTTATATTTCAATTTTTGAAATTGGAAATTTTTTGATTCGAGTTTTTCCGGTCTGTTTTGAATTCAAAATGTCATACAATTTCAGATGGTTTATTTTCAGAATTTCCTATCGTCGACTGACACACAGGACGTCTTCTATTTCTTCAGAATTTTGACAATTGGATCTTTGAACTTTTTCGTTTATTTTGTGTTCACCAAGAACACTAGACGGATTGTTTTAGAGTTTTATGGATTTCATTATGAGAACAAAAAAGTACGGGAATAAATTTTGTGGAATTGAAAAATTTTTGATTTGTTTATGTCTGAAATTTTGAAATTAGAGCTCGAAAATCAGAGAGCAGGAGTTGGGTTGAAGGCACCAGAAACGCGTCAAGACGCCAAGAATGCGTCAAGATACCAGAAATGCAGTGTTTTTGGTGCCTTGACGCATTTTTGGTTTATTGGCGCGTTCTTCTGTTCTTGACGCGTTTCTGGTGTCTTGGCGCCTTTTTTTGTGACTTGACTAGTAGGGGAAAACACTCTTCCAGGGGTCGTCGCAGGCCCGCCGTGTTGATGCCGCATGGCGCACTTGGTAGAGGTTAAGGAGTTGGATAAAAGTGTAGGGAGCAAGGTGGCGTTCAAGTTGAAGACAAACAGACACACTGATGTTTTAGCATAAATTTCAAAGCTTCTAGATCAACGCCACTGATTCAAACCAATGCCCACTTCCTACTGCTCAAAGTTTTGTTGGTCTATTTTTTGTGTCTATATGTGAACCTGTTTGTCCCCTCAGCTTGGTGGCCAAGAGGAAAGCAACTATTGAGTAACCCTCACCGACGGAAACTGAAAGTTCACCCCATATCCAACATGTCCGGATACATTTACAATGTTCACAAGGCCGAAGGACAAAGCGGGCCGGGCAGGAAATATTTTTCCGGGATTTGCCAAGTCTGGAGTTTGGGCTTGTGGGCATATCGACTCAAAACGGTAGACACTTGATTTCTGATTTAATGAAAATAAAATTTCTTGAATTATCAGCCACCGTGTGAACCGATCTCACAAATAATGCATTCGATTGTCAAACCGCACATTTTTAGCGGGAGTCCGATTCTTCAAAAACCGCTCAAATTAACTGATGGATAAATCTGTCGACAACACCACGATTCTCGTTTCCATTCCACATTTTTTGGTGTCTTCCTAACTAGGGAATGGTCAGAAGTCTCCGAGGGGTTTCGATATGGGCAGTAAGATCTTTCAAAATGATGTCTTTCTCCCCAAATTCAAAATTCAATTGCAGTTTTCAAATTCCCAAAACATCAACAAATAAACGTTTCATTTACAAAATTACACCCTTTCACGTCTTTAGTACACTCTCCGTACTTTCGAAATCTCTTTTTAGAGTTTTGAGTAAAAAAATAGATCACAAATGTACGAGTTATCAGAATTGAGCTTCAGTGGTCCCTGTTGGAATAACATTAACTTTCTTGATCTTCTCACAAAATAACTTCCAACAAAACTCTCTATAAGGAGCATGAAAATAGAGCATTATAAGAGTAGCAGAAGCTCCATGAATAGACATTAGAATATATGCCAAACAGCTTAACTCGAGTTGATTGATGTATCCAAAAAATACCATGATGGCTTGAGGTGTTCCCATGACGAGAAGCGGAATGGCGATCTGGGATTTTTTGTAGAAAAATTTCAAATTTTAGATCAACATAAATGGGTTCATCGTTCGTAACATCAAAAATTTTCAAGCGGAACGCACTATTTTGAAGCGAGTTACAGGCTCTCCAAGTCTATCTGAGAGACGCCGACACTCTCGTTTCTCTGCGTCTTCCCCTCTTCCACACTCTCTCATGACGGTGGTGAGACACGCAGAGAAACGAGAATGTCGGCGTTCTTTATCCCATCTTTGATAGGTGATAACTATTTTCCAAGTGGTTCGTTTCGAATGAAGCTAATTGAAGTTGCTTTTAGATGTTACTATATTCAAATTTTAAAAAAATGGAATAACCTGCATATAAATAGCTCTCAAAAACGTCTTCTGCATGGCCAATGTATTCTTCGATATTGTCATATTCTTAGTGGACCTCCATATCTTCCAATGCAGCAATAAAACAAAGCCAGGTCCCTCAACAAGTACAACAGCCAGACTTATCAATTGTCGATGCCAAATCCCAACCATTATTTTTGAATCAGTCACGACGACATATATCAAATGTTCCGGGGTATTAAAATGTGCAATATCGGTGTAGTAATCGAGTGTTTCTTTTCTAGCTAGGTCCTGATCGGGGATTAGGAGAATTGTTGGAATAAAGTACAGTAGCGCAAGGGAGTAGTTGAGAACGTACAATATTCTCCTGCCATAACGCCACCAGGAGAATTCGGCGAATAGGAGAAAAAAGCGGTTTTCGAAAATGGAAATGGTAGACACAGCGACCACTTAAGAATTAGGCTTAATTAAGAGTTCAAAATAGTTTTAAGATTCTCAAAAATCTGAATTTCCCACTATCAAAAACCTATAATCAATTACGGGGAACCGAACTTACCTCTCTTCCGCACCAAAGTCCCGTCTCTTACCGCCTGAGCCACTTGTTTTCGCTCCACCGCCCCTTCTTGATGCCGCATGGCGCAACCGGTAGGACGCGCGACTTTGGTGCAGAAGAGGGAAAGTTCGATTCCTCGAGAGTGGATATAGGTTTTTGATAGTGAGGATTTCAATTTTTCAACTTGCAAAACTCACACATAATCAAAGTCACTATCATATACACTTGGAACTTCATATCAATTCCAAATTTCACAAAAATTCCCATGAAAAATCCGCCGAAAATCGGAGGAATGATGAAAGGTTGACAAAAAATACTCAAAGTCAGATCCAACCAAGAATTGAAAAAGTGCAAAATGAACAAGACCCATTTGACATGTTTCATAGTATCCGGGGTTTGGAATAGGATACAGTAGGCACCAAAAATGTGAACTGGAAGAGTAATGAATCCAATTATATAGAGACAATAGGAATAGGAATCTGGGTCGGTTAGAATGGAAAAATTCATTTTTCGAATGAGAAATCGGCCTATTTCCGGGGTGTTGATAAGGAAATGAAAATGAGAAATGAAAGATTGGAAATAGAAAATTGTAGGTGTGGGTTAGAAGCTCAAACAACTGAAAAATGAAAAAGGTCGTAATTTTCTTGAGTAATTTGAGTACATAAACATATTGAAATTTTTTGAAAAAAAAGTTATCAGACAAATCTCATTAGTCTACGGTTGTCATACCAGTATGTTGTACTTCTACCCTCTGAGTCTTTTTACATATAATTCCTCTACAAAACTTGTTATATGGAGAATGAGAATAAAGCATTATAAGAGTTGCGAATGCACCGTGTATGGATAACAAGACATACGTAGTATTGTTAAGTTCGGGACTGTTTGAAACGATATGAGCAATGAGGATCAATTGAGGGAATGCAATCATGAGAGCTGGGAGACCAATCTGTAAAAAAACACATTTTTCATAGGCAATTGATAATGATCGTTTTTGAAGTTCACATAGCCTTTCTTAACCTCTAAAATTAACAGTCAAAACGGACTATTTTGAAGCGAGTTACAGGCTTTCAACGTTTATCTGGAGAGACGCAGACACTCTCGCTTCTTTCCAACTCCCCTTCTCGGCATATCGCCATAACTTTCTGCATCATTTTTGGAAACTTTCTGCATCAGGTCTGCGTACTGTTATTTGAACATTTACAGAAAGTCGCTAAAACTGCTCTAGAAAGTCGGTAAACTTGCTGCAGAACGTCAATACGTGATGCCTCTTTTCCTTTTTCGTTTTTTTTTCTATATGATTTCGTCGAAAAAAACAACATTGTAAGGGTACAAACTGTTTATTTAAACAAAGATTAAAATACAATTGAAAGCAAAAATATACATAATTAAAATTATCGAAGATTATTGATCTCCTGATGCTCTCGATTTCCTCGGACGTCCTTGGATTTCCTTGGGTTTCCTTGGGTTATTCCTTGATTGATGAATCTGCAATTAATGCAAAATATTTTCCCGTCAATTGAAACTGTGAAACTTACTTTTTTCATGACGAAGATTTTGGCTCAACTGAACTCCCAGGTCACGATTAAACCATCAACCTAAAAGTTAAATTTTCTTCTAAGTTTGAATCCAAACATATTTGCTTACCTAAAAATCGCAGTTGGTACTTGTTTCTGCCTTTGGCGATGAATTTTTAAACAGAATAACGGTTTTAGACGGAAAACTTTGTATAAAGTCGTAGAAATTGGTGAGAAAACAAAAATAAAACATACGCATCGCAAGCACGCAGCGCTTCCAGAAGCATGAAAAATGCTGCAGAAAGTCGGGCAGATCCTAAACACAACAGAAATGCTGCGCAACTCAAACTGCTGCAGAAAGTTTGAGAGTTGATGTGCTGCAGAAAGTCGACGCTCCCCATTTTCACAGAAAAAAACGTCTGACACCACGAAAGTGCTGCAGAAAGTTTTGGGAAGCCTCAAAACGATCCAGAAAGTCTAGAAACCACTATAATGCTGCAGAAAGTTGTGGGGAAATCCCGAGTTTTCCCTCACTCTCTCGTCGTGAGAGTCGCAGGCAACGAGATTGTCGACGTTTTTTGTCAGACCGTAACTCGCTTCAAAACAGTCCGTTTCCCTTTAAATTTTCTACGATTTCAAAATGAAAAGTTTCCTATCGAATGCTGTAATTTGGATCTCTGGCCTAACCTGCAAATAAATAGCTCTCAAGAATTTCCGTTGCAACATCAGCGTGTTTTTCGAAAGTGTCATCTTTTTCGTCGACCTCCAAATATTCCAATGCAGCAAAAACACCAATGTGATTCCTATCATAGAAGAAATACTCAAATTGATCGTTTGTCGTTGCCAAATCCCTTCGATATCGGTGTCATCGTTCACTAACACATAAATCGGATGCTCGGGAGTATGAAAATGCATGAGCTCGGGGTGAGTATCAAAAACCTCTTTTCTACAGTGGCGAAAATAGGTGAGTATACCTTTCTATTTTAGTGAATAACTTTGCTCAAACAAGTCCAATCAACTTGAAAATTTTCATGCTTGTAGCCAAAGAGTCTGTGAGTAATACCTATAGTTTTTTGAAAATCAAAATTTGCTCAGGGCTCCAGAATTCTACATGATGTAGGGGTGATACAAAGTCCAAAACCTAACTTTTTTCCCTGGTGATTCAATCTTTTCCATTCTTTCCAAAAAATGTTGCAAATTGATCAAATAGACACCACAGAAAATTTGGTTTGATTTGGATGATTGGCTCCGGAGATACGGACGTCGGAGCACAAAATGACATGTTTGGAACAGTGAGCATATCTCGGCTGAAACTGATCGTAAGTCCTTCAAATTTTCAGATGATATGTATCTTTAAATGTACCACAAGAAGGCAAAAAGAATCTTTGATTTCGAGCAAAAATTATTTTTTCGATACACTGCCTCAATTTGGTCAGAAATGTCCTTGTACTTCGCGAAAAATTTTTTTTCTCAAAATCAAAAATTCTTTTTGCCATTTTGTGGTACATTTGAAAATACATATTCTTTGAAAATTTGAAGGACTTACGATCAGTTTCAGCCGAGATATGCTCATTGTGGCGAACATGTCATTTTGTGCTCCGACGTCCGTATCTCCGGAGCCAATCGTCCAAATCAAACAAAATTTTCTGTGGTGTCTATTTGATCAATTTGCAACATTTTTTGGAACGGATGGAAAAGATTGAATCACCTGAGAAAAAAGTTAGATTTTGGACTTTGTATCACGCCTACATCATGTAGAATTCTGGAGCCCTGAGCAAATTTTGATTTTCAAAAAACTATAGGTATTACTCACAGACTCTTTGGCTACAAGCATGCAAATTTTCAAGTAGATTGGACTTGTTTGAGCAAAGTTATTCACTAAAACAGAAAGGTATACTCACCTATTTTCGCCACTGTAACTGCTTCCTGGTCAGGAATCACCATAATAGTTGGTATGAAATAGAGTAAGGCAAATGTGTAGTTGAAAATGTAGAAAAGTTTTCGACCATGACGCCACCAAGTGTTTTCGGCAAAGAGGATGTAAAATCGGCTTTCGAATATGGCAGCGGTAGTTACAGTGACCACTGAGAACAAACAGATATGGGTGGGGATTAAAAATTGTAAAGTTTTCTTGAAATAACTCATTTTTAGCGGTGATGTTATCTTTTTAGACCTGAAATTTTGAAATTCTCAATCTCAATACCCTATTGGTAGTTTCTGTAATCGAACTTACCCTCATCTGCACCATAGCCGTCTCTCTTACCGCCTACACCATTAGTCCCACCAAGGAGTATTGCGCGCCGAAACGCCTCTTTTTCTTAGTGCCCGCGTGGTGTAGTCGGTAAGAGGGACGGCTATGGTGCGAAGGTGGGCAAGTTCGATTCTTCGGAAGTGGCTTTCGAGGTCCCTGTCTGAGTCTAAAATCGAGTTTTAAATTGTCAAACTCACTTGACAACAGTGTTACTAGAATATAAACTTGCAACTTCAAATCCACCCCGATTTTCACTAGACACCCTAGCATACATCCACCGAAAATCGGTGGAATCATGAAAGGCTGAGTCAAAATGCTCATCGTCAAATCCAACCACGCATTGAAAAAGTGCAAGTTGAACATGACCCATTTGGTGTGTTTCATAGTATCCGGGGTTTGGAATAGGATACAGTAGGCACCGAAAATGTGAATTGGAAGAGTAATGAATCCAATTATATAGAGACAATAGGAATAGGAATCTGGATTGCTGAGAAAAGAAAGAATCATATTTCGTGATGGAAATTTCGACTAAAAATTGGAAGAAAACGCAAAGTTTGTGTTCTTGAAAGCATAATTGCACAACAAAGTAAGGTGTAATTTTCTCGGTCAGAATATTTTGTTTTCAAATTTGGCTGTCGAAATTTAATCAACTTTCTGAAGGTGTTATAAACATGTAATCAAATCATTGAAACAAAATCAAGTCTGCTTTTCGCTTACTGAATAAAAATCGCGATTCGGACAGCAAAATTTTATCAAAAATTCGAATTCAAAGTGAAAAGAGACGTCAGATTAATTATCTTGGATCTTTCCGGAATCGATTCTTACCATACTTGGAAATCGACGGCTTAACTGTTTCTTCAATAACGAGTCGTGTGTAAACTCCCTTCACCGTGAGCCCCTTCGACGGGACCAATTGCAACCCTTCTTGTGAAACATCTCGGTTTTAACCATGCCAACATCGCTTTCACGTTTCTTCTATTACAACCAAGATATGTGATTTGAATGATTATCGGAACAAAAAACATATCAATCATTTTGCAGACTATAAAAACATAATCTTGAACCTCACTTAAAAACCACACCGTCAAAACACCGATAACCTAAAATATAATAAATGTTTCGATGCAAAAAATTAGTTTGTTTTACTATTTTCTCAGCTGCTATTACTATCAGCTGCCATGCAACATATCTTTGAGGCCGATTCATTTTTACTGATGGCAAGTAAGTTTGCTTTCTAAGGCTAAACAGAATTGGAATGTATAAAAGCGAAGAGGCGATCAAAAACAAGTTCAATGAGGAATGATATATCTGAAAAGTGAAAAGACTTTGAATAAAAGCGGAAGGATGAGAATGTTTATAACACACTTGTGAAATCGTAGAGCCTTCGATGTTCAGTGTCGGACCCATGAGCATACCGACGTATTCTAAAACTGTCAAAACATATAAAAATACAATAATTCGAGTCATTGCAGTTTTTGAAAAATTCAAATATCTCTCTGTACTCGGAAAGAAATAGAGAAAGAATCTTTGGACTGCCAATAAGCCTAACAAAAATTGATTGACTTCAGTAACACACATCCATGGGAGGGATAGAACAATACAGAATACAAATAAGAAATATTTTGCGCTTATCATGAACGACACAAATGCTAAAATAGTAAAGCACCAGAGAACGATTATCAACTTTGTGTTTATTCTATGAAAGTGATCAATAATTTGGAACACTGCAGTTTTCTCATCGTTAGGTTTGTTTAGTTGATAAACTTTTGTGTACACTACTAACAATATAGTATGAAATATAATGTAAAATATGAACATTGCGGCAAAATATTTCCGAAATACACCGTAATTTTCACTATAAAAAATATCGAAAAATGACAAATCGGACATATAATTCATGTCAGAGTTTTAAGGGAAACGTGCTCGGAGGGAAAAAGTAAAATATACGTGATGTGTTTTCACCTGTAAGTTTCATGTTGTATAAAACAGGTGAAGACTGTTCCGAGTGTTTGAAAATTCAAACTTTGTTACAAGATTTTTTAAACAAAAAAAAACCATTCGATTTTTAGGGTTCAGAAAATTGAAACTCAGCATTAGGGCTAACATTTGGGACACGAAAAATTTTTAGTTCCTGGTTCAAAGGATCTTTCCTCAAGATCATACATCACTTTTTCTCCCGACAGCTTCATCATTTTCCGATTTCCCACATGATACAAATATTATGTACGCTCTATTCTTTTTAATGATGATCGTTCCCAGTCTCCATGGATTCTCCGAGCTCCGCGGAGCCCCCGTTGTGCTCATGGTTTTCTCATTTTTCGCCCACACTTTTTGAAAATCGAAATATGAAATACTATTCTCTTCTTATTCTTCTAACCTCATGCACTTTTTTCACAGTAAGTTTACACTAAAAGCCAAATAATTAATTCAAATTTCCAGTCGTCAGACTCCTCAAAAATGGTCATAATCTATGGGGAACCCCTCAATTCTCCAGTTTTTACGATTCAAAATATGGATTTCGCAACATGTGTGGACTACTGTTACGAGACGGATGAGTGTATGGTACGTTCGGCAAACTACAGTAATCCAAAGAGTTAGATCTTAAGGGTGTCTATAATTTGAATGTGGACACTGGAGATTGTCATGTTTTTGAGAATGGAAATTTGATAGAGATTCAGGAGTTGGATAAAAGTGTAGGGAGCAAGGTGGCGTTCAAGGTAAGATTTCTCAACTTCAGAAAATTAATGAAATTTTCAGATCAATGCCACTGACCCCACACAATGCCCATTGCCTTCTGCTCAGAGTTTTGTAAGTTCCTAATTTCTATATATCTGTGTATCTTTTTGTCCTTCTTAGCTTGGTGGCCAGGGTGACAGTAGTTATCGAGCAACCCTAACCGACGGAATCTGGAAGTTCACCCCGTATCCAGCATGTCCGGATACATTTACAATGTTCACGAGGCCCAAGGGAAAGTGGTGTATTGGAGTGAGTAATGTTTTAAAATTTAGTATCACTTGACAGCAAATTTTCCAACCTGTAACCTCACAAAATTTCAGCTGGATTGCATTAGTTTGAAGCGAGTTACAGGCTTTCAAAGTTTTTTGAGACTGAAACTCAAATTTCTCTGCGTCTCTCTTTTTGTGAGAGACGCAGACACTCTCGTTGTCTGCGTCTCTAACCTCAAAACTTTGAATTCCTATAACAGTCTTGAAAATGGCTAGTTTTGCTAGAAATTTTCCGGAGTTATGAAACAAAACATGTCAGATGATAGGAAAAAGATCTAGAAAATTTTCAGGAAAAAACTTTGTCATAAGTTTTCAAATGTAATATCAACTGATAGATGATCTCATCGTTCGTAACCTAAAAAAATTTCATTCAAAACTGCGTATTTTGAAGTGAGTTACAAACTTTCAAAGTTTTGTGAGAGACGCAGACACTCGCTTCTCTGCGTCTCTCTTTTTGTGAGAAACGCAGACACTCTCGTTGTCTGCGTCTCTAACCTCAAAACTTTGAAACCCTGTAACTCGCTTCAAAATAGTCAGTTTTGAATGAAATTTTCAAAATATATGTAATAAAACATCCGCTATCCAATAAAATAAAATTCCACTTAATTTTCAAGGTCTTCGTCCCTCCTCAGTTTATCAACCAACCAGATGCATCTACTCAATGTTCAAATACTTATGGTGGATGGCTCAGTGGACTAGAAAATGTCAATGAGTATCAGTTTGTCATAGGTAGGTTTTAAAACGAATTAGCGACACATAATGCAACAAATTCCAGATACCGTAACCCCGAAGTTATCTCAAATCTCTTCTGGCTACCTTTCAGTAGGATTCTGGGTCAATGGGTACCGCAAGCCCACTTGCCAGAAAAATACATATTTGCAGAATGACTGTAATGGTACCAACGTGAGTTTTCCTGTTTTTCTGGGTACTCAAACGTTTTTTTTTCAGGAATTCGATTTCTCTGACCCACTGCTATCCGAAAATCCAACCGGATACATTTGGGGTGTTGACCAACCCAGTGGGAAGAAAGCTGATGACTCGCCATGTATTCAATTTGCATTCAACTCAACTACTAGCCAAAGTATGGATCTCGACGATTATATGTACATGAGTTTTATTGAGATAGTTAGATATATAATTTGTTTCAGATGTACTGGTACGACATCGAAAACTGGAACGACGGCATTTGTGGGATACGTTTGTGGTGTGAAGCCGGAGTAATTTTTGGAGTGAATAATTTATTACAGAACGATAAATATAATTGTTTCTTGATTTCTTATTTTTCTTTCTGCCAATTCTATTAAACTTGTTGAGCGTATCCATGAACGTTGTTCGTCCTGAGCTGAAAAATCGGCATCTTATCAATGATTTTTCTATAAATAGCTTACTCGGGAAACAGTGAACGCCAACGATGAAGAAGACAGCTAACATCGAAATAGTTGTTTTCATCTTGGAATTCTTTTGAAGACGATGCGGTTGTTGCCAGTGACGGTCTTTTGTAGTGAAGAAAAAACTGATTGATTTTTCCAAGAAGTCTCCCTTTTTTATAGCGAAAATATGACCCCTGACATTTGGCATAACATCGTTCCCTGGTTTAAGACATGCCATGCCAAATGTCAGGGGTCAAATTATTGCTATAAAAGGGGGAAGGCTTCGTGGAAAATCAATCAGTTTTCTCTTCACCACAAGAGACCACCATCGTTGCTTCTACAACATCATCCGACTTCTGGATTCAAAAATGAAGACGTCACTTCTTCTGATGTCAATTTTCTTCTTCATCGTCGGCGTTCACTGTTTTCCGAGTAAGTTTTTCCTGAAAACTTCTCTGAAAAAATACACGTTTTTCAGCTCAAGATGGACAAAGTTCGCCAAAACGAGCAAAACGATGGGACTTCAATGAAGAGGCAAAGGAAAAAATCGTGGATGGATGCAATGAAGATCGAAGAAAATATGCTGAAGAAAACAAAGTTGAGAATATGTGGAAAGTAGTGAGTTGATTTTTTTCGTATCCCTATTATTCACCCGTCAAAACAGGAATGGAGCGACGACTTGGAGGAAAAAATCAAGGATTTGAATAAGGATTGCCACAGTCTTACTCCAGGTCCGGATTATCGGTTTTTCTTGATGACTTCTAATGAAGAACATATGTCATGGAGTGAACAGGAGGTTGTGTACATGACAAAAAATAGTAACAATCTCGGCACTTACCCAACAGTCCATGATCTGGAAGGTGTGATTCCTGGACAGAAAGAAATCGGGTGTGGTCCATACGTGTGCAACAACTATAAATCGGTCATCCCAAACGTCCAGCCTCAAAGTTTTCAAGTAATCTGTTTGCTGGGTCCATTGTAAGCTGACATCTTCACATTTTCAATCAATCTATTATGAAAATCTATTTTGCAGAGGACCACTTGATGCTAGCTATTTTAATGATAATAGCAAACCAACTTGTGAGGATGAAGGTGGAGAGGACGATGATGGATTGTGTGTTCCCAGTGGATCTCCAATGGTCGCTGGCATTCCGATTCTGACGCTCTTCGTGTTTTCGGTTCACTACTTGTTCCATTAGAACTCTTACTTGTTTCATTACTTGTATGCTTTGAGTCATAAATAAGATACAGTTGTTAGTTCAGTCTGTTTTGGCACTTGAGATTTGACATGGCATGTCTTAGAGCACGGAACGATGCTATGCCAAATGTCAATGGTCTCTCAACTCTTTCAACTCTCAAGGCGTTTTGAGACATCCAAGCCGAACAAGTAAATCAATACGACCGACAAGGACAAGATTGGATAAAACTTCAACAAACAGAAAAAACAAATAAGAAATCAAGAACAAAATGTATTTATCGTTTTTTAATAAATAATTCATTCCAAAAATTACTCCGGCTTCACACCACAAACATATCCCACCAACGCAGTCGTTCCAGTCTTCGACGTCGTAATGGTTCGTCATTGTGCATATTAGTCGAAGAATCCTTCTTGTTGATATGAAGACGTCCTCGAATGAAACTGACTTGAAAACATTCCAATGAATTTGGAATCGAGAATTGGCCTTTTACAGAATTGTACAATGGATCATGCCTCCAAATTATTTTCACTTTGGCCATGGTGTGTTCGGAGTGATAATGCTCTGGGTCAGTTTTCAGAGAGCAACTTTCGAAGTCGGTGGATTTGAGGAGGATCTGGAAGAATCTTGTTTCCATTTCAATTTCGGGGTTTTGTTCAAAAATTGTAAGCTTCGAAGTCCGGGGACATTTTGGACATTTTTTTTCTCCGTGACATTTTTCAAACAAAAATATTCAACTTTTCCTCCGAAAATGTTCATAAGGTGAGCTTTTGAGGTAATTTTCAATTATGAAATGAGTGGGATCTTCAAAATTCCTATTTCAACCTTTTCACTTACATCTTTAATTTTGAGAAGTCTCTCCTCGGTAAGCCGAATTTCTCCAGTATCGAATTGCTTGAAATGGAACAGTTTTTCAATCGAACACTCATCGGAAACCCGTCCACACCGAAGAATCTCCGCCTTCTTCCACTGTTCCAATTCAAAAATTTGCTCAATTTTCGGTGTCAAATTTTCTATCTGTATTTCCTTCAATACCACTGGTTTGATTTTTTTGAGAATGTCATAAACGAATTCTTCTTGTTCAACTTCAATGATCACTTGTTCGGCAGAAATTAAGAAATTGAGAGAATTCCAAAATTCGAAAAACCCCTTGCTATTCATTGTTGACACTAATTCCACAGCAAAACAATTGATTTCCAGTTTTGAATTATTCAAAATCGACGAGACGTCTGCCATCATCAAATCACAAATTTCGCCATCGACATTTTTCAGTTTCTGAATTTTGTATTTCGGCGAATCCGAATAACTTCTCTTGCTGAATTCCACATAATCGTAATTTGAATTATTTTGCTTCTCACACAATTGTTTGTATGCATCGTACACCGGTATCTTGTTGACTGCAGCGTTGAAAATGAATTCGTTCATTTTCTGAGAAAAGATGATTTCAATATTTTCAGACAGGCTGGAAAAAATAGGGAATTAGGGCCGCCGTCACCGTGAAAATTTCCGGTCACGGCGACCGTCACCTTTTTCTTTCCAAGAAATCAATGAAAAGATCCGTTTCTAACAAGTAAAATCTAAAAATCACAAGAATAAAGTTACTTGAAACATAGTTATAGACGTGACCATAATCCCAACTTGTTCAACTCTTCTCCCGTGTTCCACATTTTTCTATTCATCGCTGTTTTCAATTAATCCAAAAACAATAATTGGCAGAAACACAATAAAAGGTAAGCGCTTGACTCCAAAACAAACAATTTTTACTTCCTCTGTTCTAGAAAATGTCTGAAAAAGACAAATCTCATCATCACTCGATGAAACTAATTTTCATCTTCATCGTTTGGAGTCTCGCTCTTTATGCAGCTGTGCGGATTGTGAAGATTTCTGAAAAGTCATCAGAATCCTCTGAGCCTCTCTTGGCTTCAAGGCCTCCAGTGTTGCCTGTGAAGCATAGAGGAGTCTGCAAGTCTCCGGAATGTATCACTTTGGCACATCAATTGGTATTATCCACGAGGAGTACACGAGATCATCATCACTAATACAAATTTTTCAGCACAACTGGCGGGATGTCTCCGTGGATCCATGTGAAGATTTCTACCAAGCAGTGTGCGGAAAATACAATGAGCATACGGTGACCAAAGCTAGCAAGTTTGGCAAAAACACACAACTCCTTATACAATTGATAGGCGGTAACAATATCCACAATTTTTTTGATAATAAATTCTCCGTTAAATTTTCAGAGTTCCTTCGCAAAAAGCAAGTTTCCGATTCGAAATCCGAAAAAGCGATGCATTTGGTTTTTGATAAATGTGTAGAGTACAAGACGCAGGGTGTAAGTTTTGTTCAAGAGTTGTCCACGAGGAGTACACAATTTTCAGCCAACCGGAGAAGCGAATACCCAAAAAGCTCAAGAATTGCTCACTATGATAAATCGAATTGGAAAATGGCCTATGGCTCACAAGCATTGGAGAGATTCAGAGTTCCACTTGAATGGTATCTTTTTTCTAATTATAACTTTTTTTCAGCAGCGGCGAGCGCGACAAAGTGAAAATTTTTTCATAAATATTTTTTAGAGCGTTTTGAGCAGCGATGTTGTAATACATTGATTCTTCTTTAAAATAGTCCAAAAACGAGTCAAAACGGACCATTTTAAAGCGAGTTATTAGCGTTTGAAGTTTCAGTGAGAGACGCAGACACAGTCTCGTTTCCCTGCGTCTCTTCGACAACGAGAGTGTTTGTTTTCTCTGCGTCTCTCTTACTGAAACTTTAAACGCTCATAACTCGCTTTAAAATGAGTTGTGAGCAGCGATATTAGGTGCGTTCGAATCAGCGAAAAATTCTGCTTTTTTTTTTGAGATAGGCTAGAAAAAATATTTTTGAAAATCGATTTTTTCGAGTTTTTACGATTTTTTTTGCAAAAGTATTGTTATTTTCGTAAACACTGGAATTGGGATGATCATTTGAGACTGTAATCCTACTTGATTCTTATCCGGTTTCCCATCAGACAACGTTTTGTTCGCATTCGAATCAGCGAAAAATTCTGCATTTTTGAAATAGGTTAGAAAAAATTTGTAAAAAATCGATTTCTCGAGTTTTAGCGATTTTTATTGGAAATATAGTTATTTTCTAAAAAATTCTTCAGACATGTTGAAAAAGATGGCCAGTGTTGGTGTCAGTGACTTTGGATTTTTCCAAATCGAAGCCGATTCTCGACTTTCAATCGAAGGTCCATCGGCGATCCAAGAAATTGATCCGAATTCCATCGAAATGGAATTCACAGAGATTCTGAAGTTAAATGGATTAGAGGTGGATTCTAATATGATTAAACACGATGTCAAGGATATGATAATTTTGTTCAAGAGGCTTCAAAGAACTGCAAATGTGAAAATATTTTTTAAAATTTGAACAAAATTGAAATTTCAGCACCCGGGAGACACATCGTTTGGAACCTTCGATCAGTTGGAAAATAACTTATCAGTCTTAAAATTCGAAAAAATCATAAAAGCAATGATGAATCCAACACGAAGAGAAACTAATTGGCCTGCTCTCAAAGACAAAATTGTCACCTACGCCGCCCATCCGTACTTTTCAAATGAAATGGAAAGTGTGAGTTCCCTTGAATAATTTTTGAGCCGAATATTTCCAATTTCCAGTTACAATCCATCATAGCAACTACTCACAAAAGAACACTGGCCAACTTTTTGATCTACCATGTGAAGTTGTATTTTGATAGTTTTTCACAGGTTCTCGAGAGAGAAACTTGTACGAAGGTATGATTTTTCTTTGAGCCTAAAAGTTAGGACACCTCCAAAAAAGTTTTGGTCAAATTTGTCTCATGTGGACTCGAACCTGTGGGCACTCTACTGTGGATACCGCGCCACTACCGGCTGCGCCGCGCGGGTCCAAACAGAAGCGCCCAGTCGGGCTCCGCCCATTGAGGGCTCATAGGAGGACGCCGTTTTTCTAGATGTTTTTTCTCCTTTGAAATAGCGAGTTTTGAAATTTTGTCTGAAAAAACTTCTTTGGAGTTTAATGAGGACTTTATCGAGGCATAGAACTTTAGAAACGGTAATGTTTGAAGCAAGTTATTACAATTTGAAAATGTAATAAATTTTTGAAATTTTTTTTTTCAAATAATTTTCAATTTGTAATAACTTTCTTCAAACTCAACCGTTTTGAACTTTCTATGTTTCAAGACTTCCCATCAGATCGTTAAAAAGTTTATCTAAACAGGTGTTTCGTATTCGCAATTTTAAAGAAAGAGAGCAGCTCGAAAGGTGCCGCCTCCTATGCCCTGGGTCGGGCCGACTGAAGGCATAGGAAACGGCCGTTTTCCTAGCTGTATTTTCTCCTTTGAAATAGCAAATTCAACAATTTTGTCTGACAAATGTTTTAGTGATTTTATTAGAATTCTATAGAGCCATAATACTTTGGAAACGGTAAATTTTGAAGAAAGTTATTACAATTTTTGAAGAAAGTTATTACAGGGTGGGGCATAATTATTGATACACATGTTTGCGTAGGTGCCGTACCGCGGAAACGTGAAAATGAAACCTAATTTTTTGCACATACATCAGCAAACTCTCTTTTAATCTACATGCAAAATTTCAGCTTCTAGGTGTACTTCCCGACAAAGATATAGGTTGTTTTCATAGCCATTCCATCATTTGTTTCTAAACTAGGCCATAATCGCTAACTTTCGGAGCCGTTCCTGTTACTGAAACATGCTCTAAAAGGCCGAAACTTGGTGAACATTTGAAATGAACCTTCTTGTTCATTTTCAAACTAAAATTAGGACATCTACAATGTCTAAATGTTTTCTGTGATCCTCGCAAGAAGCTCAGTTTGCACTGACACGGTGCTGTTGAAGGCTAAATACTGTTGGTCAGAAACTGATGCCTAAAAACAGTTGGAATGGTTCAAATCATTCAAAACAAGTTTTAATGAACAGAGTATATTATTTAGCATCTATCAACGAACATTTGCAGTCAAATCATTGTTATCGAAGATTTTTACAGGGAAGTTTATCCAACAATCTCTGTTTCCACTGCTAGAGTGGATTTTCGTAGTAGGACTTCACTAGGTATGATGACAATGTAAGGTTATTGCGTTTTCTGAGCTTCTACTGTCTTATTTCACTGTTTTTGATTTGAAAACCCAAATTGTAACCCGTAGACTAGGTGACTGGAGCATTCCTCTAAAATGCAGCATTTTGACTGCTTCGAGAGCACTTTAGAATATCGAGGCTCCCGGCCATGCTATGTTTTCAATAATTCCAAAAATCACAACACATAAAATAGAAGGTTCTGACAACATGCTGACGAAGTTTTTCGAAAATTCCATCACCGCAGCCCATGTTATGGTTAGTTGAGTATGACAGATACCTGCGTGCCGGTCTAGACGCTTGCTTGCGAGGTTTCACGTCCGAAACTAGGTCGAGAGATGAGGTATCGTTATGAAATTTTGGCAGCTTATACTTCTGTGTATGAAATATTTGATTACTGATTCATTTTAAAATTGAGTAAAAATTGACCGACTTAGGCGCCTTCAACGGTGTATCAATAATTATGCCCCACCCTGTACTTTGAAGAAAGTTATTTAATAGAAAAAAAAAATTTTTGAAAAATTTTTTCCGAAAATTTTAAAAACCAAACTCATATTTGGGCCTCCCAACTTATAAATATTGACAATTTTCAGATGGTCATTCTCCTGTACCCATTGGCCTCTATCCGAGTCTTCACACGAAACCATTCGGACAAGGAGAACTTGAAAATCGTTTCCGATATGGTTGAAGATCTCAAAGAGAGTATCACCGATAGTTTTCTGGAATCCACATGGCTCCATGAGAGCACAAAAAGAAGAGCAATCCGAAAAGTGGAACTAATGAAGAAAATGATTGGTTATCCAAAAGAATTGGAAGTTCCCGGATCGTTGGACACATTTTTTGATAATGTTGGTGGTCGTTTTGTTATCGAAATTATGACCTTCTTTTCAGCTAAATCTATCGGACACTGATTCCTATCACACTGTAATGAGTAAAACCGTAAAGTTCCAATGGGAACTGAAACTGGACTATGTCACGGGACATCTCCCAATTCAACCGCACTTCAGTTTTGTTACTTCCGGCGCGTTCTATAAACCGGAATTGAACATGCTCAGTGAGCTAGTTTTCTTTCTCGGCCTAGCAAAAAATTACTTTCAGTGGTTACTGTAGCCTTCCTGCACCCCTCAGTTTTCGATTCGACTTTTCCAAAATACGCCAAAGTTGCGAGTGTTGGAGCGGTGATTGGTCATGAAATAGGACATGGATTTGATGTGGGTGGAAGGAGAAGAGATGAAAATGGGAATTTGAATGATTGGTGGACCACTGGGGATTCAGAGGAATACGATAAGCGATCACAGTGTCTTGTTGATCATTTTAACAATTATGATGATCCGGATTTTGGGAAGCAGGTAAAGTTTTAGGGTCTGAAAAAGTGGTTTCCAAAAATCCAATTTTTCTAAAATTTTGTGAATGTATAGAGCAACTAAATAACTCTATTTTTGTAGTTGACAACTACTTCATAAAACCATGATCCAGCTAGTTAGGCCAAGTTTTTTGACGTCGCCTCGAAAAACTTCAAATTTCTAAACCACCATCTGATAGAACTAGTTGCCACGGTTTTGGAACACTTTTCAAAATTCCAATACGTCAAGTTTCAGCCGAGTTATAGGCATTTGAAGTTGATGGCCTAGAAAACTCTTTTTAGGCCATCAACTTCAAATGCTCATAACTCGGTTCAAAATTAAGATTTGAAATTTTGAAAACTGTCATGAACTCGTCGAAACGAGCTCTATACGACGGTAGTTGAAATTTTTTTTTAAAATGTCATCTCGAACTTCGTCTTGTTTTTTGAAGCCTTTTGGCTTCCACGCGAGCTAACTAACTGGGCCCTGTCCCTACAAAGAAGGTTTCAACTACAAAAATAGTGCTCTTAAGTTGCTCTATACATTCACAAAATCTCAGAAAAATCGCACATCTGGAAAGCACTTTTTCAGGTCCTCAAAGCTGACCCCTTATTTTTCCAGCACTGTAACATTCTCAATTTCAGCTAAACGGCTCTAGAACTATCAGGGAACACGCAGCTGATCTGATTGGCGTTTCAACCTCACTAAAAACATATAATAAAGTGGACTTTGCCAATGAGCCAAGTATTTTTGGATTCGAAGATGAGAAACCGGATAAGCTGTTCTTCCATATCACGGCTCTGGTAACCAACCTGCTAATTTCAAAAATTAGAGTATTTTTCCAGAACTGGTGTCGCCCAAGAGAGCAAACCCCATTGGCGGCTCAATTGCGAAGAGTACATCCAACTAGCAGTTTTCGAGTAAACGGCATTTTTTCGAATATGAAACAGTTTGCGGAGGCATTCAATTGTCCGGTTGGATCGCCGATGAATCCGGAAAAAAAGTGTGAACTGTTTTGAAATTTTATAAAGGTGTGGGAGAGCTATAAAGTGTATTAATAATTAATGGGTCGAAATTTGGGAAAATACGTAGCCGACGAAATAAGTCCGAAAGAAGGGAAAAATAAGCGGAAAACTGAAACATTTGGAGTAATTCAAGTGAGAAAATTGGATTCTCGAGTGAAAATTAGTATGTCATCGTTAAAAAAATCGGAAAAACTCTGAAAAAATTACTCAAAATCGTTAAAGATAAGTTGAAAATGATAAAATTAGAAAATGCCAATTTTTTCGATCTTCCGACTGTCTAGAGTTAAAATAATGAAAAAATTGAATTTTTCGGCTTAAAGTCAGTTAGATTGAAGTCTTCTAGGTCAAAATCGACAAATGTAGAAACAGTCAAACTTTCTTCAAATTTCAAATTCCCCTAGCAAACCCCGTTCCTTCTAGTGTTTTTGAACCGAATTTTCAGCTTTTCCGTTTGCGGACCGGACACCATATTTAACGTTAAAGAAACTGTTTTCATTCAAAAAACGTTGCGAAAATGTTCTCCTCGCCCTTGCCCCTAAACCCGTCCCACAAAAAACCAATATTGAAAGTAAAATTCATTCAATCAATCACAAGATCCAGACATAGTCAATCTAATCAAACCAGCCTTCAATAGTTGCGCCCACTTGTCCCCAGAGTCCACGTTTCCGTTCATATTTATCTTTTTTGAGAGTGCACAAATTCCGCCAATTAGACTGTCGACCAGGTGGGCATTGAGATCCAGGCTTGCCAAGATAAATTGGCGATCCGCTGAAAATGGAATAATCAAATTTAGTTTTTTTATATAACAAACTTACGACAAGTCAATAGCTAGAGAACCATATCCAGTACCCTCATTACCGGTATGAGTACAAGCGAACTGAGTACTTCCAGCTTCCGACAGGAATCTCATATGGAGAGCGGTGAAGTTTCGGAGAGGATTCATCAAGAAGAGCATAGAGTCCTTGGTGAAAATTGTTGGCGTTGAGCTCCCATTCAACTTTTCCAATTCTTCGTAAAGTATCTTTTCAAGGGATGTACTGTACTCCACCTCATTCATATTGGAGATTCCATAATTCTTGGCGAACTCACTCCGACGGTGATTCCATAGGCTGTGGCATTCCATTCTGATGATATGATCCGGAAGGCGCCGACCTTCGGCGGCTTGGGCCAGGAGCAGCATCCCGAGCAATGCGAGCTTCATCGTTCAGAGTGTTTGGAGAACTTCAAACTGATATTGTTTTTCAAAAAACGACGGCTTATATACCCCCAAAATCTTGATAACAGTTCCTTATCAAGATTCTGATAAGAATCTCTTATCAAGATTTTCCCGCTATATAAGCCGCTTCAATTTGAATCCGGCCAAACTCTCCGAATGAAGACGTTTCTACTACTACTCCTCGTCCAACTGGGTTATGGTCAACTCGACGTGGTTAATCTCAGTCGAGAATCCTGCCTCGACAATATCAATGAAGTGCGTGCACTCCTGGCCGACGCACAACAAGTTTCGGACATGAATGCGTTGGAGTATTCTGAAGAATTGGAGAAAAAGATTCAGAAGCGATTTGCGCTTTATGATGGATGTCCACGGAACGATACGTATTCGAAGGATGGAGGTGCATACATGGTGTTGAATCATGATGCGATAAATACGGTTGGAGACCCGGCAAGTTCACACGCGGCGTGTGCCGTGGTGAGATGTATGAAGACTGGAAAGAATGTCCTCGGAACCGCTTTCAATATTCAGTGAGTTCGTCTTAGGCCTCTAAGCCTCTCGCGGCAGCAGAGAGGCTCTACTGCACGACCTCTTAAGAAATCACCCTAGAACCACCTCTAGTTCATGTCAATAATATATAACAACAATTATCGTGTTCCACCAAGAGAATCTCCGTAATTGCCCATTTCTTCTTCCACCTTTCAAGCTCCTGAACTTTCCCCGTGAACTACACTCTAATCTATCGATTCGATCTATGAGAGATCGGGAACACTGATAAGGACGATGCTATATAAACCGATGGAATCGCCAGGAATTCAGTACACTTCGAGACTCCGAAGAAATCACCGACCAACTCATCGCCCGATGCCTGCTCCATCAAAGTTGACCACCGACTCTCCAACTCCCAATCCGGACGCGATGGACGTGGAAGACAACACCAGTGATGGGATCCCAATCAAGGAGAAGAAGGAACCGAAGGAGAGGGATTCCAAGAAGAAAGGTAAACGCGAACTCTTTGTGTCACTCAATAAACTGTTGTTGTCATTTAATCTTTGCATTCATTTCCCATACCGGGCTCACCACCTGAGGTGTGGGAACATGGTGCATCGACCAAGGTCCACGGTGCACAAAGCCGTGCTGGAACCCTTGGTGGCAAAGATTGAATGACAGCTAATTCATAATCAGGCGCACCAGGCCTTCTACAACTTTACCTCACAATCTCTACAAATTGCTACAAAAGTGCTACAAAAGGGCATTTATAGGGAAACCCACTCTCTTGGCATTCTCATATCCTGGTCGTCCAATGACCCCATCAGTTAACTGAACTTTCCTTTCCACTATTTTTGAATAAAAAGGAAAAAATGGAAACCAAAAATCCTCAACAGAAAAATACACACATTTCTATTCAGACATTCTTGAAACCACAATATATCAGCAGGGAATAACATATTGGTTCGTTTCAAGAATCTTCAAAACAATTAGAACACGGAGACTACTTATTTGGTCTTGGTGGGTTACGGTGGCCAACGATAATCAACAAATAGACTACATAGGTCATCTTTGTGTTGGATTTCAGAGTTTGAATCAAAACTTCAATTCCCACCGAGCAATCTGCAAAATTGCCATTTCATATTTGATTCACTGCACTGATGCATAAGCGCAGTTCTGAAATACCTGTCTCCCCTTCATTGAGCCAGTGCTGCTATCTATGGAGATTCTAATAAGACTTACTCAGAAGAGTTATATCACTGGGATTAAACATACTCCGAAATGTTATATCGCCGGGATAGTTCATATCATACTTCAACCCGAGGGTTGACCAGTCGTTCATTCCAATGTTCAGTTCACCAACATATCAATTAACCAACAATTCGACTAACAAACAATTGTTCAATTACCCAGCAATTGTTCAATTAAGAACAACAATTTCATATCATACTTCAACCCGAGGGTTGACCAGTCGTTCATTTTAATATTCAATTAACCAACATAACTCTTTTTCAAGAGACGACATTTTTCACAAGTAATGTGATCCAACATAACTCTTGTTTCAAGAGTCGACATTTTTTCCCAAGTGATGTGATTTCAGATCTGCCAGGGCAGCACAGAGACTCCGTTGTCCCATCCATGAAAAGAAAATGATAACCTTCAAAGGGTTCATATCGGCAACAGGCCCAAAACAAATAAACTTCTACAAGCTCGAAGTCCGTGACAAAAACGGAAACATTTGGAGCACAATCATTCCTGAATATGCAGAATTACCCACACGGATCAAACCACCAGTGTTTTCTGAAGAAGACAAAGCATTTCTACAGGAACAGAAAATCGATCCCCATCAGCTAATAAACCTAAAAAAGTTCAGTGGCAAACCGATTGATATTATTATTGGCAATAATGTACTTACCAATCTGTTAGCCACAAGCACCAGACATATTCTTCCCAGCGGGAGAATCGTAGAAGACACTTGCCTAGGATACATCACCCATCTTACACCTGTTCCACGAGAACTCAGCCTTGGGAGTTCAATCAGCACCAATGAGAACAAACTCTTGCCGACCGAATCACATAACATCCTCACCATAGAGACATCCACTTACACGAATCCTATGCCAGAATCGGGATTATGGGTAGAGACTATTTCACAAGGAAACTCAATCCCAGAAACCAAACTAGACCAACTACTCGAGCAACAGTCAGAGCTTGAGATGTTGGGCATTGAACCACCACCAGCAGTACAAGGAAAGAAAGCTCTCAACGACGAGCTAATTCAACAATTCAAGCCCACAAGCAGAACTATCAATTCCAAATCATAACTACCGCTTTCTCAATCAGAATAACAAAATTGGAATAACCGAGAAACAAACTCGCGAATACTTGGAACACTTAGACACAGTACGACTACATCTCTGGGACGAATTCTACAAGGAAATGTACACAAGCATTAAAAAAACCGAAATACAGAGACAAAGTTCACAGCACCTCAAACCTGAAGCCAAATCAGATGGTATTAGTAGAAACCGCCAACGTTCCAAGATATAGATGGCCACTGGGAAGAATTCTTGAACTATTACCTTCCAAAGACGGCAAAATCCGTTCAGTCCGGCTCAAATGCAAAAACCACATTGTTGAAAGAGCTCGAATTCATAGCTTCGCTAACCAATACGGATAGTGAAGCTCTTGCGTTGATCCACTGTCATCCGGCATTATCCTCCACAAATGAGATACGTACAGCTAGTTTCGTAGCTCTTACTGCTCACATTTCAAATCAAGGTTACTCTCACTTGATCACTGAGATGGAAGCGTTGCTCACTACAATATCTACTATCCTGAAGGATGGGACCCAACCGCTCAAAACCACTCGTAACCAAGATCATCACCTCGTGACCCATCACACGGTCAAATTACCATCAGTTACTAGTCACACTGATTCAATCGATCCTGACCAGCAATCACATTTGTCCAATCATTCAAACCAAGAAGAATCGCCCATATTGCGAAATGATCAATATCAGTTTTCCCCGAATGTCAAATCGGGACAACCATTACAGCACCGCGAAGATTCTCAAACAGAAATCGTTCAAAACTTGCTTTCACGATTCATGACAGAGCTAAATAACAAAATTCAAACAATATCGGATCACTCCAACCTCCAGTTCCATCAACTGCATCAAGTGCAAAAGCACATCATCCAGAATATGGGAGCACTTCAAGCAAATTTGGCTGCCATGCAAGATCAACTGGAAAGTCCACCGTCAGTTATGGAGCACTCGTATGTGGAAAAGCCGACTCACAATGACAGTGAATTCAAAGACGAGTCCCCACCAGTTTCTCAGCACAGCCCTGAGCAAGCCTCAAAAAGCCAGAAACTTTTCTCCCCAAAACAGATCAGTGAGACCAGTCCACCACGGTGCTCCCCCACCAAGAGCCCTTCTCCAACATCACAATTCTTATATCAATCTCAAGACATCACTAATATTCTACAGACCATCAAACCATTTAATCGCAACCCTGACGAATATTCTCTGTTCATCACTCGTTTCACCTCATTGGTTCATAACAGCCCAAACATCGATATCATCATGAAACATAACATCTTGATCAGTCTGCTAGAAGACGATGTCAAAGAACTCATCACCTCGGACGACTTGTCCGAAGAATCCTACAACAACTTGCGCTCCAACTTGGAGCAAGTATACAATCGTAGCATTGATCGTCGCAACCAACTCATTCCGTTGGAATTACCGGAAGAAACAAGCGAAGATATGTGAGAAATCTCATTCAAACTTCCGTTCGAAAACACTTTTTCCCCCCGCCCCCAGTGTCGCGGCAGCAGAGAGGCTCTACTGCACGACCTCTTAAGAAATCACCCTAGAACCACCTCTAGTTCATGTCAATAATATATAACAACAATTATCGTGTTCCACCAAGAGAATCTCCGTAATTGCCCATTTCTTCTTCCACCTTTCAAGCTCCTGAACTTTCCCCGTGAACTACACTCTAATCTATCGATTCGATCTATGAGAGATCGGGAACACTGATAAGGACGATGCTATATAAACCGATGGAATCGCCAGGAATTCAGTACACTTCGAGACTCCGAAGAAATCACCGACCAACTCATCGCCCGATGCCTGCTCCATCAAAGTTGACCACCGACTCTCCAACTCCCAATCCGGACGCGATGGACGTGGAAGACAACACCAGTGATGGGATCCCAATCAAGGAGAAGAAGGAACCGAAGGAGAGGGATTCCAAGAAGAAAGGTAAACGCGAACTCTTTGTGTCACTCAATAAACTGTTGTTGTCATTTAATCTTTGCATTCATTTCCCATACCGGGCTCACCACCTGAGGTGTGGGAACACTCTAAGCCTCTAAGCCTCTAAGCCTCTAAGCTTAAGTCTCTAAGCTTAAGTCTCTAAGCCTAAGCCTCTAAGCCTAAGCCTCTAAGCCTAAGCCTCTAAGCATCTAAGCCTCTAAGCATCTAAGCCTCTAAGCCTCTAAGCCTCTAAGCCTCTAAGCCTCTAACTAGGGAATGGTTTGAAGTGGGGGATGGAAATTCGCTAAGAGAGTGATACCATTGGATAGCTGACGTTCTGAAACGTAGATTTCAAGAAAAAATTTTTGCGGAATATCCCCAGAAGGCGTGAAAAAATGCTTCTGAAATTTCCGAATTTAGCACCGTTTTTTTCACCAAATTTCTCCATTTTTCCCCAATTTTTCCCTCAGAAAGCGCACATTTGTATACGCCCGCCGACACCACGGAAAAACGTGGCGCGATGGTGCAGTGGCGAAGGGGGCGGTCCGGTGAGGGAGGGGTCTCTGGTTCGACTCGCACCGACGCTAAATTCTTTTTTCTTTTTTTTTTTGGAAGATGTCGAAGTCCAGAAAAAAGGTATCTTCTATTGAAAATAATTGCACGGCAAAATCAACTCGATTTGAATTTCCCTTTTCGCTTCTTTTTCCAGTTAAACATCGACCGATCAAAATATTTGCTATTTTACGGGCTCTTTGATGAGCCTTGTTGAAAATTTCACTCGTCCGTGCATTGGAATGTATTTCTGAAGAATTCTATTTTGAAAAGTATTTGAAAATTCATCAAAGAACCGAGAAAAGGGCATAATATTAGTCGGCCGATGTTTGACTGGAAAAGGACGCGAAAAGTAAAATTCAAAGCGAGTCGATTTTGCCGTGCGATTATTTTCAATAGAAGATACCTTTTTTCTGGACTTCGACATCTTCCAAAAAAAAAAGAAAAAAGAATTTGGCGTCGGTGGGAGTCGAACCAGAGACCCCTCCCTCACCGGACCGCCCCCTTCGCCACTGCACCATCGCGCCACGTTTTTCCGTGGTGTCGGCGGGCGTATACAAATGTGCGCTTTCTGAGGGAAAAATTGGGGAAAAATTAAGGCTTCCGTTCGGACGAAAACAAATCGGACCCCCGCCGTCCGTCCGTCGTCCGTCCGACTGTCGTCCGACTCGCTCGTCCGTGCTACGCAATATCGCGTCAGTGTGCGTTGCCTACCGTAGTAAATAGGGCAAAACTTGACAAAATCCAACGAAAAATACATTTGTCGTCAATTAAAATGCAAATTGTGCACTGCGCTGACGCGAATTTGCGTACTAAAAAACCGTAACCGGACGAATTTCGGACGGACGGAAGACGGACCGGACGGCGGACGGAACGGACGGACGAAAATTCGTCCGAATGGAAGCCTTAGGAAAAATGGAGAAATTTGGTGAAAAAAACAGTGCTAAATTCGGAAATTTCAGAAGCATTTTTTCACATCTTCTGGGGGTATTCCGCACAAATTTTTTCTTGAAATCTACGTTTCAGAACGTCAGCTATCCAATGGTACCACTCTCTTAGCAAAGTTCCATCCCCCACTTCAAACCATTCCCTAGTAAGCATCTAAGCCTCTAAGCATCTAAGCCTCTAAGCCTCTAAGCCTCTAAGCCTAACATTTCTTTAAGCAAAACCCCTAAACGCCACGGACCACCTGGATCGCAATGTTCTCCGCCAAGAATCAAGAACGCTCGAGGATTGTGTGACAAAAAGAATTATTCGAAGTACCAGCGAAAAGGAGTTCTCATAGATATTGGAAACGCACTTGATCGTTTGGGTTAAATATGATTTTCTTACGGTTCTTGAATGAAAGATGATTTTTTTTTTCTTTGGTATATTGTATTGGTGTCAAAACTTATTTCAATCTTAAACTTTATTATAATTCAAAATCAAATCGTCTCGGCGAGAAAAACGATACATCTACCGTAGTCTTCTCCTTCCCGGCTGCCATTTCCGCGAGAGCCCGTCCGATTCCTGGAGCAACTTTGAACCCAGATCCCGATCCACAACCACCGACAAGAATGTTTGGGTGGCTAGCGGAGATGGGCCCGATGACGTAGTGATGGTCGGGGGAGCTCTGGAGTTTTTGAGGGATTATAATATAGAGATGAGCGTAAGGCGTAAGGCGCAAGGCGGAAAGCATAAGGAGGGCATAAGGAAGGCATAAGGAAGGCATAAGGAAGGCATGAGGAAGGCATAAGGACAGCATAAGGAACGCATAAGGAACGCATAAGAGCCTCCCAAGGCCCAAGGCCCAAACCCCAAGGCCCAAGGCCCAAGGCGGAAGGCCCAAGGCGGAAGGCTCAAGGCGGAAGGCATGAGGAAGGCTTGAAGAAGGCATAAAATGTTTTCGACCTACCGTATACTTGCACTTTTCCACTCTGTACGGTTTTTCTCCATCTATCACTGGAATGTGTTCCTTAATAAATCTCGACGGCATATCTACCAATTCTTGACTCTGCTTTTCCGGATGTTCGAGGTCTGATTTCAAAGCGTCGCCATCATCAGTGAGGAACTGAACATATAATTTTTATTCAAAAATTTCAGCCAAAAAAGTCCCAACCTTCAATTTCCCCGGATAATCCACATCGGGAAGTCCCAAGAACTCCTCATGCTTCTCCAAATCCTTCACAATGATAACTGGGAAATTTTTTTCATCCACCAAATGTTTTTCCTCCTCGTTTTTCGGATTCCAATAGCATACCGCAAGGCTTGTGGGCTGAAATTTTCTAAACTCGGATTCTCCAAAAATCAAAAACTTCAAACCTTGATCTCAAAATTGACATTTGGGAACAACTTTGTGATCCAGCATCCAACGGTATAGATGATTTTTCTGCATGTGTAGGTTTGGGTTACTGTAGATACTGTAATGGTGCCGTCGGGGTTTTCAGAGTGGGATTTGAGGGGCTCGTTTTCATGGATGACACCTCCAAGGGATCGGAATTCGTCCTGAAAAAATCGAAATATAAACAAAACTACAAACTACAAAAACTACAAACTACAAAAACTACAAAGACTACAAACTACAATGACTACAAACTACAAAGACTACAATCTTCCAATTTAGTGGGCCTCTAAAAGTCCAAAGTTGATACTGCATTTTTTTCAATTTTCTCATTTCACCTATTCTTTGAGCACTTTTTGGAAAAATTGTAATACTACAAACTACAAACTACAAAACTAAAAAGACTACAAACTACAAAAACTACAAAAACTACAAACTACAAATTTCCAATTTTGTGGGCCTCCAATCAAGTCCAAAGTTGATACTGCATTTTTGAGCACTTTATTTAAAATGTAAAACTACAAACTACGAACTATAAAAACTACAAAAACTACAAAGACTACAAACTACAACTACAAAGACTACAACTACAAACTACAAACTACAACTACAAAGGCTACAAACTACAAACTACAAACTAAAAACTTCCAATTTAGTGGGCCTCTAATCAAGTCCAAAGTTGATACTGCATTTTTGAGCACTTTTTTTAAAATGTAAAACTACAAACTACAAACTACAAAGACTACAAACTACAAACTACAGTATACCTGAAAAGCACTCAACCACTTGTTGGCATAAATCACCCCGCCCATAGGATCAATGAGCCCGGTCCATTTTTCATCAAATTTCAGTTGAGGATAGTGACTTGAAATCTGAAATTTTGAATTGCCGCCAAAACCCCGAAGTTCAAAATTCAAATACCTCGGTCCCCGGGATTACTGTATGCTCAATATTTAGCTTTTTCAAGTGTCCTGAAATTGACCGCACTTGGTCCCCAGTAGCAGTCCATAGGAGGCCCAGTTTGCTGGAAATTGGAAAAAAAATTGGGGGGAAATTCAAAAATTCAAAATTTTTCTCTCTTACTTCCACAACTTTTCTCCTCGCTTCTTTTCGAGTTCCTCGATTTGAGAATAGGCATCTCCAACCAGTGGCACGTATTCTGGAGCAGCGTGAGCATATCTTATGATTCTACTTTTTCCATGTGAACTTCCATTAGAGTGTCCTAGATTGAACTGAAAATCAATTTTTCTAGATTGTAGTTTGTAGCTTGTAGTCTTACCTGCTCCAGGAGCAAAGTTCGAAGGCCCAATTTTTGACAATGGTAGGCGGTACAGGAGCCGAAAATTCCGGCTCCAATAACAACGACGTCGAATTGTGGAGGCATGAAATTTGAAATTCTGGAAATACAAGAAAATGTGTAGATTCGGGTTACAAAAAAGTCAAGAATAAGAATACAAAAATCCAAAAATTTATAGAATACAAAAAATTTAAAAATCCAAGAATCAAAGTTTCAAAAATCCACAAAAACTTCAGTATCTTTGTGGCTATTTATTGCACTCGAAAGTTTTTTGTTTCACTGATAAAAAAGAGAGAAAAAAGAGAAAACACATGTCCAGGATTCAGCTACAACATTCATTTTCTTTCGAAAGAGAAAAAAAGAGAGACGTAGACATAATAAGAAAAAAGAATCAAAAAGGCAAGTATTGGTAGAGCATTGGTCGAAAATTTGTAGGTAGTTTGAGGTTGAAAACGGAGAAAAAATGACATTTTTTCATTGAAATTCTGAATGTTTGCAGTCTGAAAATGAAGAGTGACTTATTAATTTTCAGGGTGTGGTCGCGTCAAGAAGTTTAGTTAGAGGTAAGGATTTCAAACGCTACTAAATACAGAAAATTGTATTTCGAAGATTTAAAAGTTCTGAAAAATGAACTTTGCAGCTTTTGATATTCCGAAATTTCCAGATTTTGACGGATACGGCAATTCTTAAATTTTGTCTAGTATTTTAATCCGTCTTATCTCCATCCCTGATGGTCCCTTTGATATTGCCGCCTACCGTATACCAGTAGTGATAGGGTCTACGAGTCTGCCACCAAATCACCAGATCTTACGCGCAATTGCGTACGTCCGCAAACACCACGCGCTCAGGTCCGCAAACACGGCACCATATCTGACGCGCAAAACTACCGTAACCCCCCTTTTTTGCCTGTCTCTCTGCGTCTCCCCCTTTCTCTATCTGCGTCTCCCTCTCTTAGCATGTCGGCGCCCTCCCTCTCTGTGTGGGCTCCCATTTTTACCTGGCGCACCTGTTCCCTTTGATCTTGCCGCCTACCTACCGCAACCCAAAAAATAAAATTTTTCCAAACCTAGTCAAGATTATATTCATTTTAATCAGAATTTCACGCTGATCATGAATATCTAGTTTTTTTTTTTCGATCAAAGTAAAGCTAAATTTTTCGTTTCGGGAATACTGTACTTTTTTCTCAACGGTGTGTAAAAATATCATTATTTATTGAAAAGAAAAAAATATTTGAAAAATATGAAGTTAAAAGAAAAATAAAATTATATTTTCAGGATTCATTGATCGAAATAATGATGAAGCTGAAGATGGAGTTGGATAGAGATGGGGAGAATCGATGAATTGGAGAATCTGGAAAATAAATTTTTATTATAGAGAATTTTTTAAAAATTGTTTACCTTATGAAGCTGATGGAGACGTTGAAGCTGAAGATGGAGTTGGATAGAGATGGGAAAAATGAATTGGAGAATCTGGAAAATTAATTTTTATTATAGAGAATTTTTGTGAGAAAACAAAACATCTAAAATTACCTTTAATGTTGTTGATCATTCATTTTGTGTGTGTGTAGATCCTCGGAAGCACAATTGCATCCATTGATGCATAAGCCAATTGATCATATCTTAGCTGCTCCACGCACCAATTACATCGTTTCGGCCTTGTCGATACGGATGCCCGCCTCATCTGCCATTTTCAAAAGCGACAATCCGGTTAAAATCGCTTCTCGATCACAGGTTGCCAGGGTTCTGGCACGTCCAAAACGTTCCAGTAATTGTAGCAATTGTTGAAATTGAGTGTTGGACATTTTGTGGGTCCGGATCAACAGAACCCTCATCTCATCCTCGTCAGATATTTGCATCAGGGCAATATTGTCCCTTCTTCCTTCTCCATCCACCTTCCCGCATTCGGTATCAAAGCCCATAGGCTTTTCATCTCCATTTGCACCCGAAATAGTCAGCTCTCGCTCTATTTCCGCCAAATTTGATGTCACCGTGATATTGTATGCTTGGATAATATCATCATGGACTTTTCTAACTTCCTTGGATTGGATTCCACGGAAGTCGACTTCCTTTCGCTAATCTGAATCCTTCCACAAACTGTCCAACATCAATTCGAGCAACTTTCTGTCCACCGGTGCCACTTTGTATTGAAAGCTCTCAAGTAATTTGGTGAGTCTTCTACAATTTCTCCAGTTGTATGGAGAGTTTTCTGCAATGATGTCCACAATTGTGCCAAATGATGAGTCCTTCTTTGCTTTGCATTTTCCAATTACGCATCCGACGTTGTTATCCGTCATATTGAAGAACGATTAAGAACGGCGGGGTGACGTTAGTTCTCTGAAAAAAAGTAGTACGAATTGTAAACAAAATGTTAAGTACAAAAAGTTTTAGAGAAATAGGCGAAACTAGTAAGAATATGCAGAAAAAAAGTTTGGGAACTCTGAACATGAGAACTTAAGAATCTCCAAAAATCGAAATTTGAGGATTTCAGAAATTCAGGATTTCAAGTTCTTCAAACTCCTATTTTAAGATTTCAAAATTTTAGAATGCCCAAATCTTGAAACTCTCGGAATCTAAAATCCCTAGAATTCCAAAAAACCGAATTTCGGGAAAATCGAAAATGTCGAAAATTCAAACTTCTAAAATCTCAAAAATTGAAACTACTTGAATCTCAAAAATTTAAACTTCTAAAATCTCAAAGAATCCAATAAGAAACTAACCTCTCCATCAAAAAATCGAATCGAATTTTAGAAAAAATCAAAAAGAGACCACATTCAGTAAGTAGTCTAATAGTAAGAATAATTTTTATAGAAAATCAATTATGAAGAGACCTCCATTCAGTAGGTGATCTTGGAAGACAGAATGAATGGGAAGAATGGAGGAGAGAGGGGGTCTTGGTTGGGGAGGTGAGTCATGGCAGAGAGAAAAGGTCAGAAAGGGTGAGGGAAAATGTGAGGGAAAAAGGGCACTGGAAAGGTCAGATAGATTATGTATATACAGATTAGGATTAGAAGACAAAGAGAGTAGAGAATAATTGTAGGTTTGAAGACTGATAGATTATGGGATTATGAATCTTATGGATTATTGACGTCTCGATATTACGAGAAATCGAAAATCCGTCCAAAATTATGAGACATCGAGAAGAAATCCTATTCAGAATTTATTGAGTTCCCTGAATCTGAAAAAAAGAAAGGCAATAACGTTTTTGAGTTAGACTTCAAAAATCTGAAATTAGCGAGAACATCTCACATGTAATGTACCCCAATTGTCCCCCGGGGTTTTTTGCTGAAAGTAGGCTCATTAAAACAAGCACAAAAAGTTATGCAAGAACAAAAAGCCTTTTTTGCTACCGTTTGGTACTTTTTGAGAAAATCGACTTTTTAATAAAATTTTCGAAATTTCAAAAATTCAACTTCAAATGATCACAGTTTTGTTCAAACTTGATCAAATTTACCAAACTAAAGTGTGTTTTGTAGCTAATATAATGAAATTTAAGAAATCACTTAACAATGTTTTTTACACTTTGTGGTCTCCCACTTATGACCCAAAATGCAATGTTGCTCCATTGCCAAAAAGTGCCTAGCAAAAGTTTGACGGTCGAAATTTTGTTTAAACTGATTTTAAACGATTCAGCATGTGAAAATTATTAAATACGCAAAAATTAAAAAAAATTCAACCATGGAAATTTTTTTTATAAAAGTTTGAAAAAATGAAATTTTGAAAAATTTTAAGAAAAGTCAAATTTTCAATTAAAAGTTTTACAGCAAGTTATAAATTTGTTAATGTTTTCAAATGCACCGTTTTATGCCCTTTTAAATGAGTTATAAATTAATAAAATTACGCACTTTTCAAGCAGCTTACAAAGGTTTCAAAGTTACAGCAGTGTTTTTAGTGGTGAGCCACAAATCGAAAAAAAATGAAAATGGAGCTAAAGACTCAAATTTTGTTGTATTTTGTAGGAAATTTTGATACAAACCAAATTGTCAACTGCAACTTTTTTCCAACTTTTCACCCAAATCTGATAAAACTGAAAATAGTGTTTGATACAGGGCCTTATCGAAAAACTGTTTTCTACGACCTGGATGAAGAGTTAGAACAAAGTTGTAGTTGACAATTTGGCTTGTATCAAAATTTCCTACAGATCACAACAAAGTTTGAGTCTCTAGCTCCATTTTCATTTTTTCGATTTTTGGCTCGTCACTGAAAATACTACTGTAACTTTGAAACCTTCATAAGCTGCTTCAAAAGTGCGCAATTTTATTAATTTATAGCTCATTTGAAAGGGCATGAAACGGTGCATTTGAAAACATTAACAAATTTATAACTTGCTGTACAACTTTTAATTGAAATTTTGACTTTTCTTAAAATTTTTCAAAATTTCATTTTTTCAAACTTTTATAAAAAAAATTTCCATTGTTGAATTTTTTTTAATTTTTGCGTATTTAATAATTTTTACATGCTGAATCGT
Organism: Caenorhabditis zanzibari; assembly: GCA_963966625.1. Taxonomy (NCBI): domain Eukaryota; kingdom Metazoa; phylum Nematoda; class Chromadorea; order Rhabditida; family Rhabditidae; genus Caenorhabditis; species Caenorhabditis zanzibari. The sequence goes on along the minus strand of OZ016472.1, from coordinate 16,191,862 downwards.
TTAAAATCAGTTTAAACAAAATTTCGACCGTCAAACTTTTGCTAGGCACTTTTTGGCAATGGAGCAACATTGCATTTTGGGTCATAAGTGGGGGACCACAAAGTGTAAAAAACATTGTTAAGTGATTTCTTAAATTTCATTATATTAGCTACAAAACACACTTTAGTTTGATAAATTTGATCAAGTTTGAACAAAACTGTGATCATTTGAAGTTGAATTTTTGAAATTTCGAAAATTTTATTAAAAAGTCGATTTTCTCAAAAAGTACCAAACGGTAGCAAAAAAGGCTTTTTGTTCTTGCATAACTTTTTGTGCTTGTTTTAATGAGCCTACTTTCAGCCAAAACCCCGGGGGACAATTGGGGTACATTACATGTCAGATTTCCTCGGTCTTATTTTTCTCTCTTCTCATTAATTGTATATCTTACTCCATAATCTTCGTGTTGGTGGTATCTACCCTTCGATAAAAAAAATAAATCGGAATAAAAATCCATCAATAAAAATCCAATTTTTTAAAAATTTTTTTCTTGAAAGTTTTTGAAAGAAATTTCAATTTTTCTGTAAAGTACATAGTTGTTCCTGGGATAACTTTGTACAAAAGAGCCGCCTACCGTACACCTACCGTAACCCGAAAAATAAAATTGTTCAAAACCTAGACAATCTTATATTGCACAGAATTTCACACTCATTCTGAATATGTTACTAATTTTTCGATCAGAGCAAAAATAAAATTTTTCGAATTTTTCTTTGAACAAAATGTACACGAATTAAATATATCTTTTATTCACTACGATGTATTCTTCTCATCAATACCCCTCTGTCCAAAACTGACTGGCTTTTTGCCAGAGCTCCTGTTCAATGCTAGTGAGGGGATGGATCGGTACTTTCAAGAACTGTTTTGTGTAAATAACTACTAGTTTCCTGAACATTTTATTTACAAAAAAAAACTAAAAATATGTAACAAATTTTTAATTAAAAAAAAGAAAATAAAATGTTCAGACTAACAGTGGGAGTCTCAACCCAGTTGACGCTATATGGATAGATCAATCCGGACACAGGCTCCCCCTGTTGGTCTGAACAAAAACGACAGGGTACTGTGGGTGTTGGACGATCACCCCTCTATTCGCCATGTGGTCACGAAGTGATATTCTTCTGGTCCTAGGCCCGAATTGATAAAAGGAACTGAAAAAACTCTATTATTTTTGTTGGGGTTCTGAAAAACTCACTTGTGCCAGCTCAATTGTATTCTCCCACTGACAGTACGCTCCAGGTGGTCCATGGTGATGCTCCACAATGGCCCGTTCGCCAACTGGCGATTGATGCGCTCAATTTCCCGTCCACTGGTCCAAACGTCGCGTCCGAACATAAGATCCAAAATGTGCTCAAGTGCTGGCATTATTCTGAAAAAAAGTGATGTAATGTTTAATAGGATAGGGGGAGACTGCCACGACCTATCACTACTGATTTGTACAGAAAAATTGAAATTTCACGTTGTTTTTCTCTTTTGTACAAAGTTATCCCAGGAACAACTATGTACTTTACAGAGAAATTTAAATTTCTTTCAAAAACTTTCGGCTCTGTATGATTTAACGGGTTCATAGTGAATTAACGGGTTCATAAGGAATTAACGGGTTCGTAGTGAATTAACGGGTTCATGGTGAATTAACAGGTTCATAATGAATTAACAGGTTCATAGTGAATTAACGGGTTCATAACCTACTCCGTGCTGAATAGTCATCAGTTGATTAGGTTGTGGTAGTTTTTAATGATTTTAATGATTCCAACTAATTTCTTTCAATTATTTGGCTCTTTATGGTTTAGAACAGGGTTTCAGAATTGATAAGCCTCATTGAAGAGTCAGAAATTAAAACGATTCATTTTGCCTCAGATGGTTCATTTCAATTGGTTCTTTTTTTCATTTTCATGACCAGCATTAACAATCCATTCATTTCATTAGTACTAGTATAGTACTGTACTCATTTTGATGAGTCCCTACGTTGTTATTTGGAAAGTGTCAGAGCAAGATTTCTTAGGTACGAGTACTAATAATATTTGAAAACTTCGCTGTAACTCAGCCTAAACTGAACTTCTGCTGTAATATTCCGGCATGGAGAATCCCTTACAATTAGTCTACCACATTGGTTCAGGCTACAAATAATCAAGGAGAAAGTTTATCAGATGGACCCATTCAAGTTTATCACCTCAATTTATTATCAGAGTGGAAAAATAATAGAAGAAATTTGATTACGTATTATAATATCAGTCCAACTACTTATCCGAAGAAGAATCGTACCGTCCCATGGCGTTTAGATATCTATAGTCGTAGTCGAATTAAGACTTCGAGTTTTTTAGATCCGCAAACTATTTGAGATTGTGATTCTTCTTCGGATAAGTATTTGGACTGATATTAAAATAAGTAGTCGAATTTCTTCTTTGATCCCTCTTCATTTTTGCAATCTGCTTGAATTCACAATTCTTTTAATCCAAAAATAACCCAACTTAACTGTGGAGCTTTCATATTTTTCCAGCAGAAGATTCAATGTGGTTAAAACAGGTACACACTGGTATGAACTACGTCAAAGTTGCAAGTTGGTTCGAGACGAAAGCTCTACCACAATTTTTTAATTAACAACTAGACATACAGTACTTCCGGGCGTTTACTAACTCTGATAATAAATGGGGGTGCTTGAATGGGTCAATCTGATAAACTTTCTCCTTGATTATTTGTAGCCTAAACCAATGTGGTAAGGGATTCTCCATGCCGGAATATTACAGCAAAAGTTCAGTTTAGGCTGAGTTACAGCGAAGTTTTCAAATGTTATTAGTACCCTACCTAAGAAATCTTGCTCTGACACTTTCCAAATAACAACGTAGGGACTCATCAAAATGAGTACAGTACTATACTAGTACTAATGAAATGAATGGATTGTTAATGCTGGTCATGAAAATGAAAAAAAGAACCAATTGAAATGAACCATCTGAATCAAAATGAATCGTTTTAATTTCTGACTCTTCAATGAGGCTTATCAATTCTGAAACCCTGTTCTAAACCATAAAGAGCCAAATAATTGAAAGAAATTAGTTGGAATCATTAAAATCATTAAAAACTACCACAACCTAATCAACTGATGACTATTCAGCACGGAGTAGGTTATGAACCCGTTAATTCACTATGAACCTGTTAATTCATTATGAACCTGTTAATTCACCATGAACCCGTTAATTCACTACGAACCCGTTAATTCCTTATAAACCCGTTAATTCACTATGAACCCGTTAAATCATACAGAGCCAAACTTTCAAGAAAAAAATTTTGAAATCACACGTCTCTTATATCAAAATCTCAGGGTTTCAAACTTTTAGAATGCCAGAACCACGAAACTCTTGGAATCTCAGAATCTGAGAACTTAAGAATCCCCAAAAATCGAAATTTCTGAATTTCAGAAATTCAGGATTTCAAATTATTGAAACTCTTATTTTAAGATTTCAAAAATTTGGAATCTCAAAATCTAAAATCCCTAGAATTCCAAAAAACCGAATTCTGAGAAAATCGAAACCTTAAAATCACAAAATAAATAAAAAAACTAACCTCTCCATCAAAAAATCAAATCGAATTTTAGAAAAAAATCAAAAAGAGACCACATTCAGTAAGTAGTCTAATAGTAAGAATAATTTTATAGAAAATAAATAAGAAGAGACCTCCATTCAGTAGGCGATCTTGGAAGGCAGAATGAATGGGGAGAATGGAGGAAAAGGGAAGGAGAAAGGGTGAGGGAAAATGTGAGGGAAAAAGGGGACTGGAAAGGTCAGATCGATTATCTATATACAGATTAGGATTAGAAGACAAAGAGAGTAGAGAATAATTGAAGGTTTGAGAACTGATAAAATCGGTTATATATCTTATGGATTATTGACGTCTTGATATTACGAGATTGCGAAATTCCGTTCAAAATTGTGAGAAATCGAGCAGAACTCCACGATTCTATTCAGAATTTATTGAGTTCCCAGAATCTGGAAAAAAGAAAGAAAATTGGTATTGGGATCTCTGAAATTAGCTCTGAAATTGGGAATTATTTTTCTGAAATCTGATATTAGCGAGAACATCTCAGAATCTGAAAACTTCTTCACTTTGAAATTCAGGAAATCTAAAGATTAGAATCTGAAATTTCCGAAATTCCAGGATTCAATGATCTCAAAATCTCATTTATCTTATTTTGCTTGAAGGATCGTAAAAATGTTGAAAAAAACAACAACCTCAGGATCATAATTCATTCCGTCTACAAAAAAAGTTCACTATTCTCCCTCCTCATTGACAGTGCTCTTGCTCTCGCTTTCTTCCTTTTCCTCCTCATAATTGTCTTCCAATTCCTTTCCATAACTATTTCTTCTATTATTACAACAGCAATAACAAATGCAAATGGTGATGAGACAGATGAGAATAAGCGCACCAACAGCTATGCAGGTCCATTGAAACCAGGCCTGAAGACATAGACTACAAACTGTAATGTCTCTAGAATGCAAACCTGATTGTACCACGCGCAATAGTTCAAAAGTTCACAGCAAAACTTGTATACTGCAGTATCCTCGCCAATATCGTTGTCGTGAGTTTTGGAATCTGGAAATTGTGCAACTAGACTACAAACTACAACTTATCACAAACTGACAATACATGCACCCATTCTCATATTCGTAATCCAATCCGGCTCTTTCGGTTCCTTTTGATTTGTGATAATGATCCATTTTTGCTTTGATTTCTTTGGCCGAAAGTTTTACCCATCCATTGTAAATTTCTTCGCCAGTTTTCTTGTCTTCGTCCACTTGCCTAAACCGCATTTTCGGACGCAAGAGATGTTTTTTTGGAATGTCAGTGAAACGATTGGGTTTCGGAGATTTCGGAGAAAATTTTTTTGGATTACTCGTGGATTGAAAAAGAGATAAGAGGTGGAGATCACGTCATAAACACTTCTGAATACTTTTTTTCCGATCCACTAGTAATCCAAAAAAAAAACTTGTCCCCCTTTCGAAATCGCTGAAATCTCCCTAATCAAATCATTTCGTTTTAAATGAAAAACATCATTCACTTCCAGAAATGAGACAAACGAGACCACATACAAACGAAGAAACTAACGAAGAAATTTTATAAGGGACGGAGAAAACTTTCAAGATTTATAATGCTCTGACATTGAGGATATTTTTTGTGTGAAAAATTGCAAAAACAAGTTTAAAAAAACAACAGCCAGAGTTTTACTTCATTCCATCTACAAAATAAAGTTCACTATTTTCCCTCCTCATCGACAGTGATCTTGTTCTCACTTTCTGCCTTTTCCTTATGATTGTCCTCCAAATCCTTTCCATAACTATTTCTTTTATTATTACAACAGCAATAACAGATACAAATGAAGATGAGACAGTTGATAATGATTGCAGCAACAACTAGGACGGTCCAAATGAACCAGGGCTGAAGATATAGACTACAAACTAAAAAGTCTCCAAGCGACAAACCTAATTGTACCAAATGCAATAGTCCAACATCTCACAGCAAAACTTGTGTCCCGGAGTATCCTTCTTGCCTTCGCTATATTCGTGAGTTTTGAGAAGAAGGTCCGAAATGGGCAGCAGTGGGATGCTCCAGTATCGCAATGCATCTACGATGGTAATTCACTTTTTATAGACGATTGTTAATCTCGAATTTTAAGCAATTCCCTCCCGATACTCTGCACTTCACTCGGCAGTTACGCCCAACTTGAAGCATTACCTTCGCCTATTTTTCCTTTTCGAGTTGGATGAGTTGACGGAGAATGTCCGCAACAAATCAAAATTGGAGGAGAAATTCTGGAGGAGATCCGACAGGGTGTGAAGTCGGAGAGAATCGAGGACTACCTCTACTCGAAATGTCGAATGGACGGAAGCGACCCGAGTGATGTTTACCGGGAGGTGCGCCGACTTCGTGCTGACGACCAAGCCGGGGATTACATGATCCTCGCCGGGAACCAACGAAAAGGTTGATTCCATAAATGATTGGGTTGGTTTTTTAAAAAATATTCACTCTTCAAAAAAACATTTCCAGATTTCGGAGCACTCAAGCAGGGTAGTGGTGATCGAGCCGAAGACGGAGTGTCCAGGCGGTTGTGCGACTTATGTCCGGTACGGGAAGAAGAAGCGCACGCTGCGCTTGGTAGTCGGTGGTCGCATAATGGTTACCGACAATCATTCCATTGATCGGACCCTCGTAAATGGCATCACTGGGCGTTTGTTGGAGATCAGGGAGGACCATTTGGTGATGAAGAGGTTTGTTTGCCTTTTGTTGAGCCGGCTCTAAAATTTATAATTTCAGGATTGACAACAATAAAAAAGTGTATATTGGACGTTTCCCTCAACAAATGTGCAAAAGAGGTCTGGTACCAGTTCCCAGTAGTTATGGCGGAGGCAATCACAGTGCACAAATCACAAGGGATGACGTTCGACGGAGTGGTGATCGACGGTCAATACACGGCGTTGTCAAGAGCGCGGTCATTGTCCAAAGTTCGAATCACGAACGTCAGGAGGATCAAGTACTGGACGTCGAGGGATAGCCAGCTGGCACTGGATCGGATGAGGGAGCGGACAAGAAGAAGAAGAAGAAGAAGACCTGTATAAACTTAATGTTTTTTGTTGTTTGTAAACTCTGAATAAACTAACTAGGATTAGATTCGATGTGAATAAATTGGGGTAAAACAATAGGGATACGGATGTGTTTGTAAGTGTATGCGAGTTAGTGGCTCAGTGTCTATGGGTAGGGGGTCTGGAGCAGAGATGAGCGGAATTCCGCCTTCCGCCTTCCGCTTTCCGCCTTCCACCCATTTTTTCTATTCCGTCTTCCGAGTTTCGCCTTCCGCGTTCCGCCAAAAATCGGAAAAATTAGGCGGAAGGCGGAATTTCAAATTTTTTTCAAACTTGCTATAAACAGGGATTTTTTCGGTCAGTTTATGGTGGAAACCCTAATATTAAGAAAAGCAGCAGCAAAAATGTGTTTTTGGGCAAGAAAATTCGAGTAGGAGACGGCTAAATTCTGCCTTCCGCCTTCCGCCATTTCAAAAATGCTCTTCCGCTCATCTCTGGTCTCGAGGTTCAATACAAGAGAGTGTAGGCGTGCGAGAGAGGCTAGGGGAGGCGGCGGGGTCAAGACGAGACACTGTAGGTGTGAGAGAGAGAAATAGTCGTCAGCCCAAGTTTCCCGTTTTGAAGAATGACGAAGGAATCTGAAAAAGATAGAAATAGAAATAAATGTAGAGAATGATCCTATTCTCAAAAAACACAAGGAACACATGTTTTAATTTTAATAATTTTTATTATAAAATAAAATTTCTTTCTCCTCGTAGAGATTAATGAAAATCATTAGAAATAATGAGATTCTTATACAGTTGAATCTCAGAATACAGAAAGACAGCATTCACAAGCCGTCTTTAGAAAAAATTAGAATGAGATATTCTGGTGTCTTTTGTCCTCCAAGCTTCGTTCGCGTGCGAGGACAAAAAAAGTCAAGGGTAGACATTGACGTCCCCACTTATATATTGCTTCTGTTGTGGTGATAGATGACGACGTAGATGGCACTGAGATCAATGTAACCGGCAGAACTCTCTATGCCATTTTGCGCAGAGTTGGAATCGAGACATGAAACCGACCGAATGTTCAACTACCATGCAAACTACCATGCAAATTTTCAGGACTTGGTTTTTGTTTGACTGAATTATTATCGAAAAAATGAAACTGAGACTCGGTGTTTGCACTATGTCGATTTACGAGGCCCCGCCCACAAATCAAAACGCGCGGCGCGCAGTTGTTTGTGTTTTGTGGGCGGGGCCTCGTAAATCAACATAGTGCAAACACCGAGTCTCACAAAGGAACCTTTTTCAAAAACCGTCATAGAATTTTTTCTAAATTTGTTCATTTATAGTTTCGAATACGGGCTTTCGAATGTGCTATGTGGCTAACTGCTAAGATTCCTGGAAGTCGCTGAAATTTTGCTCTGAAAAATGGTGCATTTTTCACCATATCCGCACTTCGAACGACTGTCTCTTCCTCCCCATTTTTCAACGCCTCGAGAGGCCTTGAAGAAATGTGTCTCCTTTTGTTGACTCCGTTATCTTCTTTGAAATGTTTCTAGTCATTTGAAAAATCATGTATTTGGGACTTCAAACACTATATCGTCTGCCACAAAACCCTTTTCTATCAAAACGGTTGGTTTTCCCCAAGTTTTACTCGAAAAATTTTTCTCGAACTTTTCAGCCACCATTGGCATTGAGAAACGTTAAATTTTCAAAAAAATAAAATTTTGTCAAATTGTAAGAAAATCCTTTATGTGGTCCTAAAAAGCTACAACGGCTGATGAAATTTTATTAGGTTGGCAAGTATGAAACCGGACTCGTCTTTCTTTGACTGTTACTCGAAGAAAAGAAAATGGATTATTTTGTGATCTACCTCATTCGAAAGAGGGTTTTATTGCGCATCGTTTCATATATTATTTGCTAGTTTTTATCTGTTCAACTTCCTTAAAAAATCCTCCAGATATGTGCGACCGAAAATTCCTCCTGCGCGCTTGCTTATGGTACGACTTCAAGCAACACAAGTCGGCTTCTGAATCTTTTCGTACATTGTCAAAAGTATTTGGCGATGAAGCCACGTCTAGGACTCAAGTTTATAAATGGTGTAAACGATTCGAAAATGGCGGCGAGAACCTTGAGGATCGCGGACGTGGCCAGCCACCACAAAACAATGATAGCGATGTTTTAAAGCAAGCCATTGAATCGGATCCAAGTCAAACCACACGCCAACTTGCTGAGCAGTTCGGATGCACTCATACCATTATTGAAAATTATTTGCACACGATTGGCAAAACGAATAGGTGTGGAAAATACGCCACATGAACTCATTGATACCAACAAGCAACCAGAGTATCAACTGCTGGAATTCTTCTTCGTCGCGCCAAGAATTCTGGATTTTTCGACTCGATTGTGACTGGAGATGAAAAATGGATTTGTTACGACAACACTACAAGAAAAGGGCAGTGGCTAGACGTTGGCGAACACCCGAAACCTACCCCAAAACCGGAATTTCATGGAAAAAGGTTATGCTTTGCGTTTGGTGGAATAGTAAAGGTGTCGTTTGTTTTGAGCTACTAAAATCGGGTCAGACGGTTACTGCGAATGTCTACAGACGCCAACTTGAACAAGTCGATGAAGCTCTTCACCGGAAAGGAGTGGATACAACATCCACCAAGCTTCTCCATGATAACGCACGTCCGCATGTGGCAAAGGTCACAGCTCAGAAAATCGAAGACTTGGGCTGGGAAGTTCTCCCTAATGCGCCATATAGTCCAGATCTAGCTCCATCGGATTTCCATTTGTTCGGGTCGATGCAGCACTTTTTGGCCGAGAAACATTTCAAGAACCACGACGGAATCGAAAAATGGGTAGACTCGTATTTCACATCGCAGCCACCGGAGTTTTTCCATAGAGGCATCCATTCTTTGCGTGCTCGTTGGCAACAAGTCATTGATAATGATGGTGAATATATTTTAGATTGAAGTTATAAAGTTCCGATTTTACAATACATTTTTTTCCATACCAAAAATCCGGTTTCATACTTGCCAACCTAATATAAAAACATGTACAGTGGCGGCAAATGGTGAGGGTCACTTTACGTTTTTGTTTATAACTTTGCTCAAATAAGTTCAATTGACACGAAATTTGGCATGTTACTGAACGATATGACTGAGAGTAAATCACATAGTTTTTTGAAAATCGAAATTTATTCTGGGCTCCAGAATCCTTCCGGATGTAGGCGTGATCCAAAAATCAAAAACATAACTTTTTCCAAGGTTGATGATTTTTTGTAATTTGTTTGTGAAAATGTTGGTACTAGATGAAATAAATATCATACAAAGTTTGGTTTGATTTGGATGATTGGCTCCGAAGATATGGACGTCGGAGCACAAAATGACACGTTCGGCACATTGAGCATATCTCGGCTGAAACTGACCTTAGGACTCTTAAATTTTCAGAGAATATGAACCTTTTTATGTACTACAACATGGCAAAAAGAATTTTTGATTTTGACCAAAAAAATATTTTTTTCGATACACTGCCTCCATTTGGTCAGAAGTGGCCCTGTAGTTCACCAAATTTTTTTTTGCTCAAAATCAAAAATGCTTTTTACCATCGTGTGGTACATTTAAAAATACATGTTCTCTGAAAATTTGAGAGTCCTAGGGTCAGTTTCAGCCGAGATATGCTCAATGTGCCGAACGTGTCATTTTGTGCTCCGACGTCCATATCTTCGGAGCCAATCATCCAAAGCTAACCAAACTTTGTATGATACTTATTTCATCTAGTACCAACATTTTCACAAACAAATTACAAAGAATCATCAACCTCAGAAAAAGTTATGTTTTTGATTTTTGGATCACGCCTACATCCGGAAGGATTCTGGAGCCCAGAATAAATTTCGATTTTCAAAAAACTATGTGATTTACTCTCAGTCATATCGTTCAGTAACATGTCAAATTTCGTGTCGATTGAACATATTTGAGCAAAGTTATAAACAAAAACGTAAAGTGACCCTCACCATTTGCCGCCACTGTATAAAACCAATACAAAGTCATAAAAAGAAAAATGACAAAAAGTGGAATCGAACTCTGCATGTCCAGATTACCATCACCCCGCTTTACCCACTCGGCCATTCACCACATTCACAGGTAAAGCGGCAAGTCCCAAAAGCGACCCGTCGGCGAACAAACGGCGGACGAGCAGCGCCAACGGCTAAAAGGCGGCTCATTGTCAGACGAGCGACCGCAGACGGGTGAACAGCGGCTCAAAAGCTGCCCTACTACATACATTTTCTGTATCAGTTCATCCCAGGAAAGAAAAATACGTTCGTCCGCCGTTTGTTCGCCGACGGGCCGCTTTTGAGACTCGCCGCTTTACCTGTGTTTTTTTCAGGTGCATGAGAAGGTTTGTTGGTAAGTTTCTCGTTTGTTATGAAGTGAAATTTGTGTTATTTTCAAAGACTCAGCCATATTTTTTTTCCGAACAAAAACTTAGAGTTAAAATTCGAAATCTTGAAAAAATAGTTCAAAAAGAAGTATAGTGAGAACGAAATTGGAAGAACTGAGTTTCTTCTTAAAAACACAATACTGTGAGTCCTAACTTTGAAATTCAGGCGTTCTCCAAATCACCAAATTTCAAAATTTTATTTTTTTGAAAATTTAACGTTTCTCAATGCCAATGGTGGCTGAAAAGTTCGAGAAAAATTTTTCGAGTAAAACTTGGGGAAAACCAACCGTTTTGATAGAAAAGGGTTTTGTGGCAGACGATATAGTGTTTGAAGTCCCAAATACATGATTTTTCAAATGACTAGAAACATTTCAAAGAAGATAACGGAGTCAACAAAAGGAGACACATTTCTTCAAGGCCTCTCGAGGCGTTGAAAAATGGGGAGGAAGAGACAGTCGTTCGAAGTGCGGATATGGTGAAAAATGCACCATTTTTCAGAGCAAAATTTCAGCGACTTCCAGGAATCTTAGCAGTTAGCCACATAGCACATTCGAAAGCCCGTATTCGAAACTATAAATGATCAAATTTAGAAAAAATTCTATGACGGTTTTTGAAAAAGGTTCCTTTGTGAGACTCGGTGTTTGCACTATGTTGATTTACGAGGCCCCGCCCACAAAACACAAACAACTGCGCGCCGCGCGTTTTGATTTGTGGGCGGGGCCTCGTAAATCGACATAGTGCAAACACCGAGTCTCAGTTTCATTTTTTCGATAATAATTCAGTCAAACAAAAACCAAGTCCTGAAAATTTGCATGGTAGTTACACTAATCTAGAGGAACATTCGGTCGGTTTCATGTCTCGATTCCAACTCTGCGCAAAATGGCATAGAGAGTTCTGCCGGTTACATTTCAGACAAATAGAGAAAAGGGTCTCAACTTTCTTGTAACCTCCAGAAAGTTTCCAATGACATCTTTCTTCTATGGTTTTTGTGTTGGTTTTGTTGATAATTGTCTAATCTACCTACTGCGTATCCAAAGAATTTGTAACGACACAGTTTTTGCGTTTTGGGAGCTGTTTTTATCTATGTGCCAAAATCCCTATTTTTTCACATTGCTCAAAACGAAAATTATAATCTTGAGCTTCTAAATTTTTGTATTAATTATAGGGTTCGAAATGGGACGAAATGGGACGTCCCGCGTCCCGCCTCGATGGGACGGGGACGAGCCCCGTCCCACTTCGACGGGACGGGGACGATCCCCGTCCCGGTTCGATCGGACGGGGATGAGCCCCGTCCCAAAAATTTTCAAAAAAAATTTATTTTTTATATTGAATTTTAAATTCTCTATCGAAAAATTATAATTTTCTTAAAACTTTTTTGGGACGGGGCTTGTCCCCGTCCCATCTGAACCCGATTCCGGGTTTCTTTATGATAAATGATCGTTTGATCTCTATTGTATTTTCCCCTGACTCTTTCAATATTGTATTATTATTATCTCCCACATTCGTCGCACACGGCATTTCTTCCCCTCACTTACTTTATTAAATGCCAATGTGTAATGCTCCTCCCCCTACTGATACAAAAGGGCGCCCTCAGCCCCTCTGCCTCATTTTCTTATGTTTTCTCCCCAGATTTTTTCCCCAAGATTTTTCTCCAGAAATTTTCCCCCAACATTTTCCCCTAGATTTTTCCCCCACAATTTCCCCCAGAATTTCCCCGAGAATTTCCCCAGTTTTACCCTGTTGTTAATTTCCGTTTGTTTATTGCTTCGTTATATTTTGAGATAAAGGTTTAATTACCCAAGTTTGAGCTCTTCGCACGCCCATCTACGAGACCGACCAATCGAACCGATCTACGAACGACCGATCGTTTTATGGTGCATCGACCGGGAAACGAACCCGGGCCGCCGGCGTGGCAGGCGAGCATTCTACCACTGAACCACCGTCACTTACTTTATTAAATTATTATGTACCAGCCTGCTTACCGCAGGCTGGATTCGCGGCTGCGCCGCTCAATTTTGCTTGAGAATCTCGTGTTTTTATACGCAAAATGTCCACTTCTTCACTGTTGCCCGCGTGGCTCAGTTGGTTGTGGGCTGCACTGCCACGCGATAGTCGTGAGTTCGAATTTGTGGCGCGACAAAATCCTTTAAATTTCGGAAAACTAAAGCGGACATCGTGACCAAGGGACAGACAAACTTTCTAGCGGATTATATATAAGTAAGATTAAGCTCCGCCCCTTTTGACCAGTATAAAAGCTCTCGGAGCTATACGATTATTGTATATCCATTATGTATTGATAAATCTATAAACATGTACCATCCAAATTATGGTGCATCGACATACTGATCGAAATCGAGCTGTTACCGCGTGGCCTGACAAGAAATGGATCACCTTGTTCCAGTATGGCGAGCAACGAACGAAGATCTACATATGGATATCACCACCATGAACCGAAGAAACTTGATCTATCGAACGAATTACTAGCCGAGACCCGATGAGTAGCGGAACTGGTGAACCTGAAGCAGAAGTCAACGTTACGATGCAAAGAGCAGCGGCGGACTGTTCACTACTAGGGAAGTAGTGGCAGTGCCAGTATCAAGAATGAGCATGCTGGCTGACGATGAAACAATCAGTTCTGTGTTCGATAGTAGATGTGAACTATCGGACAGACACATGAGATTTGGAGCATATATTTAGAACAACTAAAAGTAATGAAAACATCAGATCACAAAATGCGAGACAGTTCTTTGAAGAAAAAGTGGCGTGCCAAACATGCAAGGAGCGTCAAAAATCCTGTTTAACTCACGAAATTTCAAAGGACTGTTCTTTTTTACCGAAATACCGCTTTTTTTACCAAAATACAGTTATATTAAAGGACCGTTTTATTATTCAAAGGACCGCTTTTTTGATATATAAAGTGGCGAAAATGGGTGAGCATACTTCTCTATTTTAGTGAATAACTTTGCTCAAACAAGTGTAATATTTGGTTGAAAAATAACGATCGTAGGCAAATTTAGGTCAAAAATGATCAGGGAAAGATGAATTACACATCGAGAAACCTTTAAAGTTTATAAAATCGACTAGATTTTTTAAAACCAGGTCAAAACGGAACAAAGTCTGAACGACTCACTCCATTCAAGAGTTCGCGCCAAAAAGTTACGAAATTTCATATTTTCTAATTTCCAATCGAGGATGCCAATCGAGGATGCAGTGTTACCCCAGAATTTTTAAAAACCACCCATCATTTGAGTGCCCCCATAAAGATAAGACATTTTTCATTGAAACTTTTATTGGAACTTAAAATCAAGACACGGTTTAGCCGAGTTCAATTGAGAAGGGGCCAATATTGATTGATTTAAACTTGACGTTATCCTCAAAAAATCCAAGCAATTCCGCCCAAATCTTGCGAGAATATTTCTTGCGAGCACACAATCCCTCGGAGTTGGCCATTCCATCGGTTGGGCACTGTGTTCCAGGTGCTCCCTCGAGAGCAGGAGTGTCCCTGTAAAAAGAGAAGGTCGCATCAAAATGTCGCATAAAATGTAAACTTACGAATAATCGACGACGAGGCGGACAAATTCCTCTCCAGTTTCCATACATCTTGTTTTGACACATGCCATCATTTTACTGCCTGACCCAGACAAAACTGCCAGTAGTGATTCCGAATCGGAGTTGGTGACATTCAAATTTATGTGTAAGTCTTCTTGAGCAACAACCATGGGATCCGGACATCCATTGGTAAGGGCCAACTGCTCATAGATCCTCTTCTCCAAATACTTGTTGTAGACCAATTCGTTCATTTTGGCGATATGAGCAGTCTCGGCGAGAGTTGCTCTTGCACGGTTGATGGCAGAGCTGCATGCATTACGGGTGAGAGCTTGTTGGGCACTGTAGACGGTGTGAACCAAGAGCAGGACCACCAAGGCGGTCTTCATCATTCGGAATTTTCAAACTGATAGATTATCGTGTGAAACCTTCAGCTTTTATAGCAGATAAATCAAGATAAGAGATCTTTATCAGAAGTATTTTTGGATGAAAAAAAAACTTTTAGAATTTTCTTTTTTAGCGTGATTCTCACTTTTTATTTTTTCCTCAAAAACAAATACGAGAAATTGAAAGATTATCTTGGAAAAATCAATTCAGATGGCAATAATTTGAGCATCTTAATTTTTCAACGAAGAGTTTGTGTTCAGCTATTATTTTTCAAATATAAAACAGGAGAGATCCAGACATATAAACTGGTAATAAGACAAAAGAATCAAAAAGACTGATTGTAGTTCGCAACCGGAGAAATAGAGAAAACATATTGGTGAAATTTTGTAGGAAATGAAGTGTGTCTTATCAGTTTGAAGGTATTTCAACACAATGTATGCGAGTTTCAGAAAAAGTTCCAGTTTTTCAAAAAAAAAACAACTATTGTCTGCATTGAGGTTTTGCGAAATGTGAGATCCTAACAAGGGAATTGTTTTTAGACACCGCTTGAGAATTTTCTGAAAGTTTGCTAAGTACTATCGAGTATGCTGATAAAAGTGGTGCAATTTTTATCTGCCCAAATTCAGTTTCAGTGCCAAAAAATGACCCAGAAAGCGTTTTCAGTACTAATTTTCACATACAAACTTAGTTTTTTTCGACGACTGGATTACTTTTTTGAGAAAATTTTTGTACCAGTCTGCCTAAAAAATGTTTCTCCATCGATTGACATGTATTTCAAGCAAATTCTGAAAAAAAAGATTTTCGGTAAAATTGAGCATGGGTACCCCCAGGTTCTTCAAGCGATTTTTTGAAGTTTTTCTAGAAATCCGAAAAAACAGTATTAAACTGTTTCTGCAGTCAAAAAACATACACACAACAACTTTTATACAAAAATCTTGCTTTTGGACACCAAAACAGTCAAATTCCAAAAAATGCTGACATGTAATGTACCCCAATTGTCCCCCGGAGATTTGGCTGAAAGTAGGCTCATTAAAACAAGCACAAAAAGTTATTTAAGAACATGAAGCCTTTTTTGCTACAATTTGATACTTTTTTCTGAAAATCGACTTTTTAATAAAATTTACGAAATTTCGAAAATTCAACTTTAAATAATCACAGTTTTGTTCAAACTTGTTCAAATTGAATAAACTAAAATGTGTTTCGTAGCTGCTAAAATGAAATTTATGAAATCATTACAAATAATTTTTTGTACTACGTGGTACCCCACTTATGACCAAAAATGCAATGTTGCTCCATTGCAACAAAATGCATAGCGAGACTTTGACGGTCGAAATTCGTTTAAAACTATGTTTAAACGATTAAGCATGTAAAAATTACTATATAAACAAAATTTTAAAAAATTTCAACCATGGAAAAATTTTTTATAAAAGTTTGAAAAAATGAAATTTCGAAAAATTTTGAGAAAAGTCAAATTTTCAAACAATACTTGTTCAGAAAGTTTTAAATTTGATAATGTTTTCTGATTAACCGTTTTATGCCCTTTCAAATGAGCTATCAATCATTAAAATTGCACAATTTTCAAGCAATTTCTGAAGGTTTGAAAGTTACAGTAGTGTTTTCAGTGGCGAGCCACAAATCGAAAAAATGAAAATTGAGCTAGAAACTCAAACTTTGTTGTGTTTTGTAGGAAATTGCAATACAAACCAAATTGTCAACTGCAACTTTTCTCTAACTCTTCATCCAGGTCGTAGAAACACAGTTTTTCGATCAGGGCCTGTACCAAACACTATTTTCAGTTTTATCAGATTTGTGTGAAGAGTTAGAGAAAAGTTGCAGTTGACAATGTGGTTTGTATTGCAATTTCCTACAAAACACAACAAAGTTTGAGTTTCTAGCTCAATTTTCATTTTTTCGATTTGTGGCTCGCCACTGAAAACACTACTGTAACTTTCAAACCTTCAGAAATTGCTTGAAAATTGTGCAATTTTAATGATTGATAGCTCATTTGAAAGGGCATAAAACGGTTAATCAGAAAACATTATCAAATTTAAAACTTTCTGAACAAGTATTGTTTGAAAATTTGACTTTTCTCAAAATTTTTCGAAATTTCATTTTTTCAAACTTTTATAAAAAATTTTTCCATGGTTGAAATTTAGTACGCGAAATTCACAAAAAGTAGCGGCTTCTTGTGACACGTGTAACAATAAACGAGAAAATACGAGCGAAATACGAAGAATACGAACGAGAAATTACTAAATTCCCAACTGAACGAGAATTTAACCTGAAATGCTGAAATGCTAACAAAAACCAAAACAACACAGAATTATTGCTCAATTTCAATTTATTGAGTTCAAAAACAAACCCAAAAAGGGTACAGACACGCCCAAAAGGGGCAAAATATACCAAAATCACTGAACTTAGACTAAAGAAAAAAATAGGTCACACGCGGTGCCTTCTCTACCCCCAAAACTGACCAAAAGATGACAAGAAACACAGCTGCGATTTTGAATTCGCGCGCTTGAGTTTGTGTGCGACAGGGCGCACTTACCTCGCCGTTCACAGAGGCAAGTCTAGGACTTGAAAGATTTATGATACCTTTTTACATGAAAACGGCAACGCCGTACATCTCGGTATATTTTAAATCCCTCCTACGGCTCGGCTACTCAATAAAAAGCTGTGAATACGAGTCAGAAAATGGGGATTCGATGGGCACGTACTAGATAATAGGACAGAGGATACAGGGGGACCTATTGACCTAACTCGTGACAATATAAAACAATCTTGTCTAAATATATTATGGGGTCTAGAGAAAATAGAACTAAAACGATGAATAACTACGCTCATGTGTGTTAACATCGTATTGTGGGAGCAACAAAAATAACGGGGGAGGGAATTTGGATATTGAGAACTACAAAAGGGTGATGGTTACATAAAAACTTTACAATAATAATAACAAAAAGTGAATGAACAAACACGGTATAATTGAAGATATTATTAACTCCACATGGATTATTATTGTCTCTGATAGCCTCCCGGCTTTTTGCTGGGGTGTCGGTAGGGGCCATTGTTGTCACGTCTGGTTCCCTTACGTGCCTTGGATGGATATATGGCTCGGCGTTCTTCTGTGTCTTGAAACTTTCCCGATAAACCACCAACAAATGTGACCGCATGCACACGACTTCTAGATGTAGATGCACGATTCGAATTGGATGACCCGTCATATTCCTCATCTTCCTTGTTCGGTGTAGGTACCAACACCTTAAGGTCCGAAATTGGAACATTTATTGCGTCCAACAATTGTACGATGATTGTCCAGTATTGTAGTGCAGACGATCGGTCTGAAACCGCGTATAATGGGCGATTCAAATCTCCTACACGTTCGTCCGGATACACGACATGCAACTTTCCAGCCGTCCGTGTAATCTCCTTCATTAGTGCAAAGTATTTGTCCACCCAATCGTAGTCATATTCGCTCATATGATCAGGGACAACGATAACCTCTACAGACGCAGGCACCACTTCCAATACTTCACACCAATGGTTCTTTTCTTCATCATCACTGCTGAACGGCACGACCATCATGATAATATTTGGCTTCCGGAACTTCATCAGTGTATCCATCTCGGTAACATGATTAGTCGAGGAGAGATAATGCACAACCGGGGCGCTCAATACCTCCGTTCGTTGTACTCCTCCAGCCATTACTAGCATCAAACTGAGTGGTTTCAGCAAGTCTGTTCCGAAGTGTTCTTGGATGAGTGAATCTATCGCAGCGGCATACGCTCTGTCCCATCCCTCTATTTGTTGGACTACAAGCGGCAAGCTTGGGCACTGGGCGAGCACTCTGAACGTTTCCTTGGTAGGCGTTGACGAGACTAACGGACTCTCGTTCTGCGTTAAGAGTAGCACATCCTTAGCATATGCTGTACTCTTCCACTTGTCATCTTGGTTCATCAGGTTCACCATCCTAGCGAGTTGAGACGGGGACGTCGTCTTTAGAGCCGTACAGTGATGTGGCCAGAAGAGACACGGGGATGCGCATTTACACGTCCACATCTGCCTGAAAGAAGATACCTCATTAATATTAAATTTCTTTAGGCTTTCATTTTCCTGACTTCCCACATGAGTCCCTCGCGCCTTGGCTCTCCCTTTTACAGTTTCTATTGGAACGTTTGCCATTACCGATGGCAAAACCCGTAGATTATCAAAAGGAATCACCAAGATCTCCTTTCCCTTACCCAAAACTGGCGTAACTGTAGCCGAATTCTCAGAACAAGAGATGACTCTATAGGGTCCTTTCCATTTGTTCACCAACTTGGGGCATCTCACACCCAACTTTTCAGCTGGCACTTCCACCAATACCCGACTACCGGGTTGCGGATATTTCCGGGATTCGGTTTTATGTTTCTGATCGAACAAAAACTTATTCCTCTCCCATTCTTGTTCCGCACTTTCCTTGGCTAGTTTGTGAGCTTTCCCTAACTCTTGTACCATCAGATGTTTATACTCATCAACATCTGCATAACAAATGCCAACGGCATCATCCCCCGGCATTTTAAGTGGGCCTTTCGCATCTCTTGCATTCATAAGAAACATCGGAGCTTCACCAGTGGTACAATGAGCAATGTTATTATAGGCAAAAATTGCAAATGGTACCACATCGTCCCACTCCATCGGCGCTGTTGCTTTCTTAGCTATTATGTGCATTATTGTTTTATTGAACCGTTCGATAGCCCCATTTGCTCGACTGTTATACCCTTTGGTCATAACATGCTGAATTCCCAATAGCTCAGTGAACTTTTTAAAGTGTTCATTAGCGAACTCTTTTCCCTGATCCGACAACAAGATTTCTGGAACTCGGCCTTCACCCATCGCCCATCTTTCCACGAATGCTCTCAAGACAGTCTCCGCTGTTTTGTCAGGAATCGGCACCGCTTGTCCAAATTTTGTGAACAGATCGATTATGGTCAAAAGATACTTATTGCCCTGTGTAGACAACCCGACTTCAATCAGATCGCATGATACCATCTCGAGTGGACGTGATGTTTCGTACGGTTTCAATGGGGCTACCAACTTTGGGTGATCGTTCATGCATAAGCACTTCGGACAACTTTTCACAATCTTTTCAATAACCGCTCTCATTTTTGGAAAGAAAAACCTCTGGCTCAATTGTCTCATTAGTTTGTCAGTCCCAAAGTGTCCGGAAAACTGGCCTCCATGGGCTTCTTGCACCAGTTCAGCACATACTTTTCCTGGCACTACTATTCTACTGCATTCTTCTCTCTCTACATTTCTGAGAGAGTTTCCAATGAGCATATAGTTTTCCAGTTGTATTCCTTTCGCCATTCCTGGAATCTTGACAACTCCAGTATTCACCCCTTCTTCCAGCAGTCGAATCACTTCTCCCCATCCTTCCTCTTTCCTTAATAAGTCAGTCCACTTGTCCGTCTCCAGACTTGTTTCCGTATCTGACTTTTCCTTAATTTCTCCTATGATATTCAGTGGTTCTATGTCTTCTTCTCCTTGTGTCTCTTCTGCACTTAGCGGTGGGGACCCTCCGCGACTGAGAGCGTCAGCAACCGCGTTGGCCTTTCCTGCTACATATATGATTTTGACATTATATTCTAACAATTCAATTGACCATCTCAACAACCTGTCCGCTAGATGTGAACCCTTCAAGAGATATATCAGAGGCTTATGGTCAGTGAAAATAATAACCGGAGTCCCATACACTATCACCTTGAATCTTCTCAACGCATGCATCATTGCCAATGCCTCAAGATCCGTTATGTGATAGCGTGTTTCTGCCGGACTCAGAGCTTTGGATGTAAATGCTATCGGATGTTGTAATCCGTCTTCACCTTCTTGAGCGAGAACTGCTCCCACGCCTTTTCGCGACGCGTCGGTGAAGATATGAAACGGTCTTTTTCCGCTTATTGCAGCCTCAGTGTCCGGTTGCATCAGCACTGGTGTTTCACATACTGCACTCAGCAGCTTCTGAAACGCAGCCTCTTGTTCCACACCCCAACACCAAGCTTTTTTCGCACTGGTTAGTGGAGTTATCGGAGCGGCTATTTGCGCAAAATTTAGGATGAACTTGCGATAGTAGCTGACAAGTCCCAGAAAGGATTGTAATTCCTTGGGATTTGTGGGCCTCGCAAACTTCTTCATTTTTTCCACTTTCAATTCTTCAGTCTTCACTCCTTCCGGAGTTATTTTATGGCCCAAGTATTCAACCTCTTTCTGAGCAATGCGACATTTTTTCGCTCTAAGACGCAACCCACTTTCCTGAATCTTTTGAAGTACTGCTTTCACGTCTTCTGCATGTTTCTCCAAAGACTCACTAGCCACCAACAGATCGTCTACATAAACATATGCACACTTTCCCAATAACTCCCCCATGATAGCTTCCATTGTGCCCTGGAACACTGCTGGCGAAGTGACCAGTCCAAAAGGAAGCACATTCCATTCATACAGTTCACTACCAATAGCAAAAGCTGTGATCTCTTTGCTTTTTTCAACAAGTGGCACTTGCCAATAACCCGCTAGACAATCGAAAGTCGAGAAGACTTTCTTTCCTGCTAACGATTGGAGTGTAGCCTCTATATGTGGCAGTGGATGTGCATTATTCTTTACTACTTTATTAACCCTTCTATAATCGATGCACATCCGGATACTCCCATCCTTCTTTTTCACCAACACCACTGGGCTTGACCACGGTGACCTGCTTGCACGGATGACCTTTTGTGAAAGCATCTTATCCAGCATCCTCTTTATTTCTGATCTCACTGCTAATGGAATTGGACGTGGCCTTTGCCTTATCGGCTCTGTTCCCTCGTTCAATTCTATTTCACATTGAGTGACATTTGTTCTTCCCAGTTCGTTATCGTCAATGGCGAACACATTTTGAAAGTCTTGGATCACTTTCCAAACTTCTCTTTCATTCCCATTGATTTCGACTGACATACTAAGATGTTCACAGATAGTTTCCCATCTTTTCTCATCCACTCCAACATTCATGTTATTGATCTCTAGAGACTCCACTTCTGTCGGTGGTTCTAAAGAGTTTATGTACTCTTTTATCACCTTCCGAGTGGCCTCCTCTCCCTGTATGATCTCGAATCCATTCAACTCCCCTGTGGCAATTACTTCTCCTTTCTTCAGAATGATGGCTTCACTTCCGAAGTTGGAACATTCCACTACAGCCTTTCCATCTTTCCCCACCTTGCAGACTGCAGCGGACAGACACTTGTTAATAGGTGAAATGAGGCAATAGCTCTCTTCTTCCCTAACAACGCCCTCAATCTGAATATCTATCATTCTCGCAGCGCTGGGAGTGATTCTGAGATCTTTGCAGACCCGGATCTCTCTAGGTTTCACCTCGAAGCCCATTTTTATACCCATTTTGCCGAAATGATCTATTCCAAGAATGATATTTTCTCGTTCCATTTCTGCGATATAGTATCTGATGTCTCTGGTACGAGCTTGCATTGCAGTTTCCAGGATCACACACGATAACAACTTAATGGGTTCATTGTTGGCAGTATATGCTTGCGATAGCTTAGACGACTCCCTTTTCACATTTTTCACCCATTCTGCACCATTCTCTTTTTTGATAGTCTCCCAAATTTTCATCGGTATCAAAGAGATGCCTGCTCCAGAATCCAACATTAACTCCACCTCAGTACACCCTATGCGACCTTTCTCTATGATGATGGAAGTTTTTTCCTCCGTTCCCTCATTCTTTCCTTTAATAGGTGCTGACAGACTCTTGTATTCTGCAACAGTTCCTACACCGGAGTTTTCTGAGGTGGTAGGACTGTTGTCCTTTTGTTTCTCCATCACCGCTGTGCATTGCGATGAGTAATGTCCCTTTTCATTGCATCGAAAGCATGTTACATTCTGCTGCCACTCTTTCCTTCTGGCTTCCGGAGCTTTTGAGCACGTAGGCTCATGGCATCCTTGTGCCTTGCATTCGGAGCACCGCGGGAAATTTATGGGCTTCTGAGTAGTGGGTTCATTTGGGTTTCTTGTTCTCCAGTTTGGATTCATTGCACCTTGAAACCCGGCATTGTCTCCTTGACTCTGATTGCCTGACGGACCACCCATCCTATTCTGTGAGAATCGCGTACCTTGTGGTGCATTTGAATGATTATTCATAGTCACCATTTGGCTACTGGGAAACCCCGACGCGTTTCCAGAATTGTGACTTTGCGACAACTTTTTCTTGTCGCCGATGTTTCCACTTCCAGTCCCCTTCATTCTTTCCCTTTTTTCCCTTTGTCCAATTTCAAACCGAGTCACCCACGACCTACATACTTCGTAATGGAACCGCTCATCAACTTCTCCCAATTTGGTGTCAACCAATGTATACAATGTATCATCGGTGATTGCACCCATGAGCTTAGTTGTTTTGAAAGATGAAATTTCATCTGCACTGGCTCGACCACAAGCATTTTTCGCGACTTCATCAATTTCCAGACAGAAATCCTCATACGACTGCTCTGGCTTTTTTCTCAAGGATTCCCATTTGATTTTAGCTCTTCTGAATTCATCTTCAGGTGCTATTCTCAGCCGACTTGCAATCTCTGTCAGGATTCCTCTAACAGATAATTTCATCCTGTCTGGCAGAGCTCGGAATATTTTTTGCGCTTTTCCTGCCAGAAATTTGGTTTCAAGGATCACAATCTGATCTTTTTCCTTATAACCCCCATATTTCAGTGTGAAAGCTTTTGAAAATCCTTCCACCGAGACTTTGTTTTGTCCGTTAAATTCTGGCGGTTCTGGCAGATTCTGTTGCGCAATCATATCCCGAAATGCTTGCATTTCCGAGTACACAGGTTTACCCTTTTCCCCCATGTCCCAATCACCCTCTTCGTGATAATAGCCCATGGTTCGATTTCGATTGTCGGAAAACCCATATTCTTCTTCTTTCTTCCTTTCAATTGGCCCAAACGACTCATCCCTAGCTCTCGCGGCTTCTCTCCCAAATTCCCAGCTCTCGAAATTCTTACCGGACTTTTCGATCTTCTGGTCTCTTGAAGTGTGCGTCGGTGAGCTTCCATAACGGCAGTGATTTTCCGACGTCTGCAAAGGAAATTGTTTCATTGCATCGTTTCTCTCAACCCTACCGATCCTCGAGAATGAGTTACTGTGCATATTTCCATCGAGAAATTGCAGTTTGGACATGAGGTCATCCTTCTGCTCCCGCAGATCGGCAACGGTGAGCTTGGCGGTGTGCAGATCTCCCTTGAGTGAATAGACTTGCTTGCGAAGCACTTGGAGTTCCTTGTCGGTGGTGACATTTGCTTGCTGCAATAACATGGTCTGTCTTTGCATTTTTGATCTGAGTTCTTCTATTTCTCCTAAAGAATTCTGCAGCTCGTCAACTGAGTCAATTCCTTTTTCTTCTAACAAACTAACCATCGCTTGCTGTCTGCTGATCGTTTCGTATTGATCATCATTTTGGTCTCTCTGGTGGGGTTGAGCCAGTGGTAACGACACTCCGCTTTGGACCTGCAAATATGCAATTTCTTTTTTCAGAATATCATTTTCTTTGTTTGTTTCCATCAGCAGCAGTTCTCTACTGTGGATCGTGATCTCTTTTGCCTCCAATTGATCAACAATGGGTTTTAGCAACATTGCCACATGGCTTTGCGAACATCGAACATATTTGTTCACATTTTCACCAGTTTTCCGCATTGCATGATCATCTTCTTTTTTTCTGAGATCACTTTCATAAAGAAATCTTACATTTTCCGCCTCCATATCGACGTCGATCCCATCTTGTAGTGAGCCTTGTGGCTCGTCGATGAAGTTGTGCGGCTCAATGGCGCCGGGGTTCTGTGGACTCATCGTGCTCGTCAGAATCTTCGGTGGTCCCAAAAGTACGTCTTCTGGAAATTTTCCCGTCGTCGCGTCCTCCTCTTCCATTCTGGAATTTGATTTGAATTATTTAAGCAATTCACAACTCGCAGATATTAACAATGAAAGAGAATATTGCCGATTTGGTAATTTCCGATAAAGAAAACCTGTTTTTCAGCGCAAAAATGCGATTTTTCGAAGAAAACTCAGCGAAAATTGTTCCAACAGAATTCAAACTTTCTCAAAAGCTTTTTCAGTTGTTTCTATTCGAATGGATCACAAAAACTGAATCCAAATCGATAAATAACGAAAAAATCGCCAGAAATATTGATTTCCGATGCGAAAATTGGCAAAATTCGAACGAAAAATTCGCTCTCAATTTGCACTTTTTGAGACGATAAATTGAGATTTTTAGACTCAAAACTATCGGAAAATGACCAAAATCTTGTGATTAAACACAAAACTGTTATTTCGAAGTAAAATTTCGGATTCTCCGCAGTAAAATACTAGCCGACGAGAATGGAAATTTTTTATGCGAAAATTCAAAATTTTCCGAGGAAAATTGCAATTTTTCGCACAAAAATCAGATTTTCTTCTTCAAAACACAATTTCTCCAGTAAAACTGAAAGAAAGTTGAAGAGCAATCAGAAAATTACTTCGAAATATCAGTCGCCTAGCGAAACTGACTCGTCGCAATTTTTTATCACTGGATCCTCGTATAACCGTCACCTAGTGAAGCGGTTCGAGTTTCTAGCGAAATTTTTTCCGTTTCTCAAAGCTCAACCTAGTTGAAAACTTCGGAAAGAGGGAAAAATCGGAAACGAGAGGTGTGGCACACGGTTCGGCCCCCAAGTACGCGAAATTCACAAAAAGTAGCGGCTTCTTGTGACACGTGTAACAATAAACGAGAAAATACGAGCGAAATACGAAGAATACGAACGAGAAATTACTAAATTCCCAACTGAACGAGAATTTAACCTGAAATGCTGAAATGCTAACAAAAACCAAAACAACACAGAATTATTGCTCAATTTCAATTTATTGAGTTCAAAAACAAACCCAAAAAGGGTACAGACACGCCCAAAAGGGGCAAAATATACCAAAATCACTGAACTTAGACTAAAGAAAAAAATAGGTCACACGCGGTGCCTTCTCTACCCCCAAAACTGACCAAAAGATGACAAGAAACACAGCTGCGATTTTGAATTCGCGCGCTTGAGTTTGTGTGCGACAGGGCGCACTTACCTCGCCGTTCACAGAGGCAAGTCTAGGACTTGAAAGATTTATGATACCTTTTTACATGAAAACGGCAACGCCGTACAATTTTTTAAAATTTTGATTATATAGTAATTTTTTACATGCTTAATCGTTTAAACATAGTTTTAAACAAATTTCGACCGTCAAAGTCTCGCTATGCATTTTGTTGCAATGGAGCAACATTGCATTTTTGGTCATAAGTGGGGTACCACGTAGTACAAAAAATTATTCGTAATGATTTCATAAATTTCATTTTACCAGCTACAAAACACATTTTAGTTTATTCAATTTGAACAAGTTTGAACAAAACTGTGATTATTTAAAGTTGAATTTTCGAAATTTCGAAAATTTTATTAAAAAGTCGATTTTCAGAAAAAGTATCAAATTGTAGCAAAAAAGGCTTCGTGTTCTTAAATGACTTTTTGTGCTTGTTTTAATGAGCCTACTTTCAGCCAAATCCCCGGGGACAATTGGGGTACATTACATGTGAAATCCTCAAATTGGCCATGTTTCTTCAAAATGACCGAAAATGGTGAAAATATTGCAAGTTTGCCGGCTAATATTATGGTCCTGATTGTTTTATCAAGATTCCAGCCAGGAAACTGAAAAAGGAGCCATGAATTTTTTCGAAATCGTACGATCTCTGCTTGACGACATAGCTTTTCGAGTCGTCATAAAATTTTTCTGGGTCAATATGGGCAGAAAAAAACTACGTCATTTTTTTCAGCGTGTTCGATAGTACAGTGCTCCACAAAAAGTTCGTTCCACTCGGCTTTTTCACGTGTACAGCTATTTAGGTCAACATTCAGACTAAAGTTGCTTGGTGAGAGATGTTCAGCTCCAAAAATAAATTCGGGTCATGTACAAACTTTTTTGCCACGTGACCTAGTTTTCGAGTTCTAGGGGAAATTCCACTTTTCGGGTTTTTGCCGTTCCACAAAAAGTTCGTTCCACCCTCCAAAAATGACTGAATTAGGTCAATGAGTCAAAATTTTCTGTCGAAATGTGGTTAGAAAGAATAGGCATCCCTGAAAACCTAGGAATATGAGTTGAAAAAAATTGCCAGCTTTGACCTGTCGGCTGGATGAAGGTCAGGTATCACTCAAACCTGATTTTGGCTTTTTTTGGGTCAAAAATGGTCCTAATCGATCGGATTGAGGTCAGAATCACTTTTTTAGTCATTTGAGAGATCAACAGCACAATTGCAGACCCCAGAAAACCTAAAATTTGACAAAAATCAGAAAATTGGGTTTACTGGTGTTGGCTGATCTGGAGGAAAATGAGGTGTCACAGGATATTCCACGCGTCCAAAACTTGAAATCTTTTGAGGTCAGATGTGTCTTGACTGGTATAATCATTCCAAAAGCATTCCAAGATGTCAGCACCTCTGTCGAGCTTGACAAGGATCTAAACTGCTTCCAAAAGATTTCCAGTGACACTGAATTTAGACTGTTCGGATCTTCTTGATGGGCAGCAACATTATTCTTTGCCAAATGTGTCTTCCAACGCTTTGGTAGATCCTAATCTCTTAACTGTACATTGGAAGATCGAAGTGCATGTGCTTGAATCCTTAAAATCACAACCACTGCTCATTCTGACCTAGGATTCGGTAGGAGCATGAGACTAAAGATCCCTGTCAAGCTCGACAGAGGTGCTGACATCTTGGAATGCTTTTGGAATGATTATACCAGTCAAGACACATCTGACCTCAAAAGATTTCAAGTTTTGGACGCGTGGAATATCCTGTGACACCTCATTTTCTTCCAGATCAGCCAACACCAGTAAACCCAATTTTCTGATTTTTGTCAAATTTTAGGTTTTCTGGGGTCTGCAATTGTGCTGTTGATCTCAAATGACTAAAAAAGTGATTCTGACCTCAATCCGATCGATTAGGACCATTTTTGACCCAAAAAAAGCCAAAATCAGGTTTGAGTGATACCTGACCTTCATCCAGCCGACAGGTCAAAGCTGGCAATTTTTTTCAACTCATATTCCTAGGTTTTCAGGGATGCCTATTCTTTCTAACCACATTTCGACAGAAAATTTTGACTCATTGACCTAATTCAGTCATTTTTGGAGGGTGGAACGAACTTTTTGTGGAACGGCAAAAACCCGAAAAGTGGAATTTCCCCTAGAACTCGAAAACTAGGTCACGTGGCAAAAAAGTTTGTACATGACCCGAATTTATTTTTGGAGCTGAACATTTTTCACTAAGCAACTTTAGTCGGAATGTTGACCTAAATAGCTGTACACGTGAAAAAGCCAAGTGGAACGAACTTTTTGTGGAGCACTGTACATATGAACCAACTTTCAGAAAATTCCCAAGCGGTGTCTAAAAATCCTTCCCTTGGAAAGGCCTCGAGATTATTTTCTTTTGTTTGAAGAATTGCAATTCAATTAAAGGGGGCGTTCGATAATTCAAAAATGTTCAATTTATTTTATGAATCAATGCAGAATTGGATTTCGCGAACAAAATCCTCTTGGAGGGCGGTCTCAAAATTGCTCATTTTCTAAATATAGGTCAAAAAGAGCTCAAAAATTAGTACTGCGAGGGTGCGAAAAGAGTTGACTTTTTTTTTTCATTTTTTCACGTGCACCCTCTGAAATTCTAACTCTGACAATTCACCTCAAATCGCACCCTCACTGTATTAATTTTTGAGTCTTTTTTGACCTATATTTTGAAAATGAGCAATTTTGAGACCACCCTCCAAGAGGATTTTGTTCCCGAAATTTAATTCTGCGTCGATTCATATCAAAACATCGGAAATTTTGGAATTAGCGGACGCCCCCTTTAATTGGAGAAAAATGGTGTGAAAACTGAAAGTCAAACTTCATTCCGTCTACAAACGTCTCTACTAACTCTAAATTCTATCAAAATAAAGTTCAATCTTCTCCCTCCTCATTGACAGTGCTCTTGCGCTCACTCTCTTCCTTTTCCTCATGATTTTTCTCCAAATGCGCGACCACAAGTTTCACCTCTCCACTATGGCCTCTTCCCCTATTACAACAGCAATACCAGATACAAATGAAGATGAGACAGTTGATAATGATTGCACCAACAATTAGGACGGTCAAAATGAACCATTTCTGAAAATATAGACAACAAACTATAAAATCTCTGATCCACAAACCTCATTGTACCATATGCAATAGTCCAACATCTCACAGCAAAACTTGTATCCTGCATTATCCTTCTTGCCTTCACTATAGTCGTGAGTTTGCAAATCTGAAAGTTCGACTACAAACTATTAGGTTGTCTCATAAGTTTTCTACCATAAATGTTTTTGCGTCTATTTTTTTACAGGGGTGTTATCAGGTAAAGTCCTTTTGGTAGTAGGTACCTGATAAGTTCCTACTATCACTTATAGTATTTAGGTTACCTTGGTCCTCTTTGTTGGGAAAAACAAGATAACTTTTTGAACAGGTCAAATTTGAGATTTCAAATCGCATATTTGAGGATACTTGTATCTTGCTTTGGAAGAAGTTTTATGAAATGGGTTTTTAGCATGTTATTACCCCACTCTTCTTCTTTCATAAACTTGGCATCATGAAAGTCGGATATTGTTTAACACAGTTTTTTGAACGAAAATATGAGAAAAACGGAAAAACTCGTTTTTTTGAGCGTTAGGTGAAACCTGAAATCCAGGCTCCGGAAGTAGACTTTTACTAATATTTACAACGTTGTGCCAAAAAATTAAACTAAACAGACTCTTTTTTAAAAAGTTATAAGAAAAAAACGATTTTTTGGCAAATTTCAAAATCGGACGATTTTTACTTCAGCTCTTCTAAAACTTTTCATCGTTGACCGAACTGTAAGCCTTATTGCAAAATTACAGAATATTATCTCACCTGGCTTGACAGAAAAGAAAGAGACATTCCATCAACTCTTGGAAAAATTTCGACACTTTTTTGGTCTCAAAACCGAAAAATGAGACATTTCGGTTTTTGCGGCGTATCTCGCGAGTGAAAAGCATTGATGGGTTGAAAAATTGCCCACATAATGCTCATTATACTGACTACAAAAGTCATACAAAACTAACCTAGTACTCCCTCATCCCTTGCCAGGAGGGCGAATTCATTTATGGTAGAAAACTTATGAGACAACCTAATACAATAAATCACAAACTTACAATGCTCGCATCCATTCTCATATTCGAAATCCAATTTGGCTCTGTCGGCATTTTTCGAGTTGCGATATTGATCAACTTTCGCTTCGATTTGCTTGGCCGAAAGTTTCATCCATCCATTAAAAATTTCTTCCCCTCTTTTTTTGTCTCCGTGTCTTGCCAATACTCCCATTCTCGGAGGTGAGAGATGTTTTTGATGCGGAAACTTTGAATTGAAAAGAACTGGATTTCGTAGACAAAACAATAGTTTTTTTTAATAACTCGTGGATCGGAAAAACGAAAAAAAGAGATAAGGATCACGTAATGGATTTCATTAATTTAAATAATTTTTAATGAATAAATAATTTTCCGTTCTGAACTTTCCCATTTTTTTCCCCTTTTTTTGAAAAAAAAAACCTGATAAAGATCTCTTATCTTGATTTTACCACTATATAATCTGGGAAACTCTAGAGAGTCCCCACAGTTCGAAGTTTCACCCTTCAAACCATGAAGATCGTCCTCGGGGCCCTCTTCCTTGTGCACACCGCCTACAGTGTCCAACCACTCTCCCGTGAATCCTGCTTCTCGTTCTTCAACGATGTTCGAGACGCCTCCGCCAACGAATCTCAAATCGCCAACATGAACGGTCTATTGTACAACAAGGACCTGGAGAATAAAATCTACGAGCAGTTGGCTTTCACCAACGGATGCCCGGATCCGACTGTCGTTTCTCGAGAACATCTTCTTGTGCATCTGAATGTCGCTGCAAGTGATCCGGATTTGATTTCGGGAATTGTGTCGGGAGTCGGAAGTTCAATGATAGCTTGTACTCAGACTACGTGCATGGAGACCGGAGAAGACATCGTCAGTGTTATCATCGATTTTTCGTAAGTTTCTTGAACTACTGAAGGAGACCGAAAAACACTGTTTTCAGGAACACACCGGCTATAGACGGAGAACCTGGAACCCAGTGCTCAAACGGAAAAATGGCAAACTTCAATGGGTTGTGTGCTCCTAAGGTCGGAAAATACGTCCGCAAAGGGTGGCTCAGAGACTTTGGTGCGATTATCGACAAATACCAAAAGAAGACCGCGAATATCTTTGAAAACGCTCTACACTCAGTTGTAAGATCTGTGGGTGGTCACAAGTTAGGCGGAAAAAAATAAAAAAAAAGGATGAATAAAGTGTTATGCTAGTTCGTTTTTCGTTTGTTATTCTTCAGATCCTGAACCTCATGCTTTTGATTTTCACTTTTAACTTTTCATCGAGTAGCCTCTGTCAAAAAGATATTTTCTCCCAAGAAGCTGTCTCTCGCGCTCTCGTCCCTCTCGATGATTTTTGTACAAAGAGATAGGAACTCTCTTGACTTAACTGGTCCACGATCCCCTTCCCACTCGAACCCACTCAGACAGCTTCGCAGACTTCGCAGAAAACTTTCAGCTGCACTGAAAAGTAATCGCTCTGTGCCCAGTTATACTTCTTTGCTTCGTAGCCGGATTAAATGTATTTCTCGCAATATAAGTAGGTCTACTGCCAGGAAGGAGAAGTTACTACTCGCCGGCCCTCATTCCAACAAAACCCGAGCGCTCATTTCGAAGCGTGTCAAGTCGGTAGCATCCATCCCATCCCTCAAATATAACAACAGTCTTCTCACCTCTGATTCCGACAAAGCCGCAGCATTTGCCCAAACTTTCAAGAACAACTTTCCATCCCATCTGGCTTCCAATTCTGGATATTCCTCCACTTCCAATCATCTTGGCTCGACCCCCCTTGCCGATGAGTATTTTCCACCTTGGATCATAGAACATACCCTCGAGAAACTCCCCTCCAAATGCGGATTTTTCACCCACCCGGCCAACTACTACCTCATCAAAAGGTGTGCCACAACGCTGGCATTTCCGTTGTCTTTAATATTCTCGCGCTCCCTCGAATCATCTTCTGTTCCTCTCTCCTGGAAACATTCGTATGTAATCCCTGTCCACAAAAAGGGGAATCCTTGCTCCCCTGACAACTACAGACCAATCTCGATTACCGATCCATTCGCCAGAATCTTCGAACGAATCATCTGCTCCAGAATCCGTAGTGACTTTAGTCACAAATTTTCCCCCTACCAGTTTGGGTTCCTCTTCCATCGTTCTTGCACCAATGCCCTAATCTATTCTACTTCTAAGTATAAGTCCATTCTCAAAGATCATAAAACTCTCGACATTGTTTTCTTCGACTTTAAGAAAGCTTTTGATATGGTTCCTCACGATCTCCTGCTTCAGAAACTTCACTCCTTCGGTATTGCACCCCCTCTAATCAGTTGGCTGGGGGACTACCTTTCTAATCGCTCCTTTTCAGTTAAAGTCATCAATCATATTGATCCTCTCTCCATCTCGGTACCTTCGGGAGTCCCTCAAGGCTCAGTAGTCGGTCCATTACTCTTCCTCATCTTCATAAACGACCTTCTCTTGAGTATTCCTGGTAGTCTTCATTTTACTGCATTCGCCGACGACATTAAACTATACTCCCATGACCCCATTCTTCTCCAAGCGGGTATCAACACTATTGACACCTGGGCCACTCAAAATAAACTTTCTCTAGCTCATGCAAAGACTTCACTCCTCCGTCTTGGCACTCGTAACCCTCTTACTCCTTTACATATCGCCTCTACCAACATTGAATCCTCCGACAACATCCGTGACCTTGGCTTAATTACCACGGGGTTCGACGATGTGCGGTTTTGCGAAGTCGCGCTCCACTGCACTTTGGCGGTAATTCAAATTATTTCGCTGCGTAGCGACTCGATTGCAATGCTAATAGCAAAAAAGTCGATACGTAGTTTTGGCAACGCTCGAAACCCGAATTTTCGGATATTTCGGCGATTTTTTCGAGTTTTTCGGTTGTTTTATAGCGATTGCAATTGAAAAAACTGTTTTTCATTTGAAAATATCATTGAAAAACATTAATCACCGTTTGTCAAGTTTATGGAGTTTTTTCGATCTGTATGAATGTTTTTTGTGATTATAAGTGGTTTTTTAGTTGCGTTGCGCAGAAAATCAGCATTTTTTCGGCAAAAAATCTCAAAATCAGCAACTGCAATTTTACTTTTTTTGAATTCCCGCGCAGAAATCAGCAGAGCGCGTTTGCTCGCGTTTCGAAAAAACCGCACACCGTAGAACCCCGTGAATTACCGACTCCAAGCTTAAGTTCTCTCATCACATAAAGAAATCTGTCGCTGTTTCTCTTCTTCGTAGTAAGCAACTCTTAAAATCCTTCAAATCGACCAACCCCGTGTTTTATCTCCACCTCTTCAAAACCTATGTTATTCCATCGCTTGAATACTGTTCTTCCATCTACTCCCCTTCTCCTAACTCTAAACTCTCTCTACAACTTGAATCCCCACTTCGTTACTATACAAGAAAAGTCTTCCAAAAATGCAATATACCTTACTCCTCTTATTATGATCGCCTCTCTCAACTAAATTTCTTCTCTATTAGACATCGTAGACTCAGATCTAAACTTCTTCTTCTTTATAATATGCTCAGCGGCACCTCTTATTGTCCTAACTTATCGACATTCCTAAAGTTTTCGGACTGTCCTAGAAGACCAATGTCCCTTATCCTCTCTTCCAATTGTTCTGATGATTTCTTTAGTACCACCGTCCCTATCTGGAATGCCATAGTTCATCCCGTTCCCGTTTTCTTACCCCCCCAGTCAATTTTCTAGTTTAATCCTTGTTTCCATCACCCGGTTCTGATGTGCTCTTGCCTCCCTAATTCTTCGGTTATAGTCTTTATATTTTCCCTTTTATCTAGGTTGATCTCGTGAGGGATCCTATCTAGAACTATTGTTCTTATCTTCTGTTTATTCTACTTGTCAGTAAATAAATACAAATAAATACAAATACATAGCAGCCAGTCATCAAGGCGAGGGTGCGAAAAGAGTTGACTCTCCAAGAGGACTCCAAGAGGATTTTGTTCCCGAAATTTAATTCTGCGTTGATTCATATCAAAACATCGGAAATTTTGGAATTAGCGGACTCCCCCTTTAATTGGAGAAAAATGGTGTGAAAACTGAAAGTCAAACTTCATTCCGTCTACAAACGTCTCTACTAACTCTAAATTCTATCAAAATAAAGTTCAATCTTCTCCCTCCTCATTGACAGTGCTCTTGCGCTCACTCTCTTCCTTTTCCTCATGATTTTTCTCCAAATGCGCGACCACAAGTTTCACCTCTCCACTATGGCCTCTTCCCCTATTACAACAGCAATACCAGATACAAATGAAGATGAGACAGTTGATAATGATTGCACCAACAATTAGGACGGTCAAAATGAACCATTTCTGAAAATATAGACAACAAACTATAAAATCTCTGATCCACAAACCTCATTGTACCATATGCAATAGTCCAACATCTCACAGCAAAACTTGTATCCTGCATTATCCTTCTTGCCTGCACTATAGTCGTGAGTTTGCAAATCTGAAAGTTCGACTACAAACTACAATAAATCACAAACTTACAATGCTCGCATCCATTCTCATATTCGAAATCCAATTTGGCTCTGTCGGCATTTTTCGAGTTGCGATATTGATCAACTTTCGCTTCGATTTGCTTGGCCGAAAGTTTCATCCATCCATTAAAAATTTCTTCCCCTCTTTTTTTGTCTCCGTGTCTTGCCAATACTCCCATTCTCGGAGGTGAGAGATGTTTTTGATGCGGAAACTTTAAATTGAAAAGAACTGGATTTCGTAGACAAAACAATAGTTTTTTTTAATAACTCGTGGATCGGAAAAAACGAAAAAAAGAGATAAGGATCACGTAATGGATTTCATTAATTTAAATGCTTGTAGTGAAGTATTAGACGAAATCCGAGGAATTATCCGCGGCGGAGCTGCGCGTTCTCTCAACAACGTTCGTCCCGCTAACACAGAGACCGTTAACAAAAATTCAACACCCCGACAACCAACACCCCAACCTACACTTCGGCAACCCTTGAAGCACAATAAATCCATGGCACCCGTCAATTGGAAACCTTCTACTAATACAAAGACTCTGTTGTTTAAAAATTTTTTATCTCTCGATGAAATTAAAACTATTATTCAATATGCTAAACGGTTTGCTACTAATGATGCTCTAAGTAGAAAACTGCTTCCCAATGTTCTTACCATTATTGACAGGTGTCTTGAAGTTGTGGAGGATTATGGCTTTATAGTTATTAATGAAGAGGATCTTGAATTTTTGAATTCTGTTGATCGTATGTATCGTAACTCTGATGAAGTTATGAGACATACTTCACGGAGAATTGGTGGTAAAGAATTCATTTATTGGGCGGGTAGTTGGTTTTTGATTGTTTCCGCTGGATCAAGTGACAGATATCAAATATACACTCCAATTTATGAACACCTTACTACTGGATTATAATCATATTAAAATTGACTGAAATATAATTTTATTAAATTTATAATCTCTTTGGGCGCTGACGAAGATAATCTAGAACAATAGAAAATACTTTAACAACTTTCTAAATTTACCACTATCCATTTCACTACTTTTATCAATGGTCAAGAAGGAATATTTATTTTTCCATATCTCTAGAGTCATGTCTATAAATTTCGGTTTATCTATTTCACTACAATGGTCTCTATAAATATAGTCCAAGTTCAATTTGTCCTGAGGAAAAACAATAAACAAATTAGCATTCTCTCTAATCGTATTCTTTGGAAGTTTGATATAGTTTTGAGAAATGTAAAAGCAATCAATGTTATTATGCCTACCACGAGTGTAGTACTGTTCTATTTTATTTTGTTTCTCTAACATCAAGTCATCAAATATCATCAAAGTCTTTTTATTAGGATCTATAGAAGAGGGATCGGGAATATCATGCAAACTATCTGAAGTGTGGATACTATTAGGTTGAACGGAAAGTTTTTGACTTTTTCGAAGGGTCATTTTGAATCTTCTGCTGGAACAGCATGAAAACTCCTCAATAAAGTAGGTGTAGTGTATAATGTTCACCAACTCTTGTAATTGTTGTATGTCACTTGCGATCTCATTCACTTCATTCCTGCTCTTGCAACCGCTTCCCAAAATGCTGCCGCCCAGCAAGAAAAATAATGACCTTTTTTCATTTCAAGTTTTCTTGCTGATGGAGCTTGGAGACCAAATAATCTGCGTTCATTTATAACAAGGGAGCTCTCGAAATTATATTACAAAAAACTAATTGTCTTTTTTCCTATCCGTTCAGACAGTACGGGTCTTTGAGTGTCAAAGATAGTGATCAAGATTTAGCCTTTATCTAGTGCTACGGTTTCAGAAGGAAAGATGCAACACTATTGAAATTTATCCTATTATGAAGCACAATTACTGAAGTATGTAAAAACAAAAAAATGTTTGAGATCGGCTCACTTTTCAGGATAGAAAAACCTCATGGTTTCCAGTTGAAGTTTTAAAGAAAATGGCTTATATGAAAATTTCGAAAAAAATTTCAAAAACTCTAACTTTTTCGGTGACTTCGATCGCTTTTTAATAACTCAATGTTTCATATTGGACGTATTGTGTAACTAAACAAGTTCACATAACATGATAATCATTGAACCGTTCGTCGTTGAGAAAAGTTTGAAAAACTGGACTTTTTTAGTATTATGGGTATTTCTTGCGAGAATTCACTCATACGTAATCGTATTTTTCTGGGATGTTTGCAACATTTATTTGATGTTTAAGGGATATTCACGCTGAAATCTCTATGTCTCATTCCTACTGGTTCGGGAGAAATTTACATTCAAAAATTTATCTTCAGAATTAAAAAAGAACCTGATTTTTGGAGAAGTTTTACTGAGCTGATAAAGGAGACGTGGAATTATTATGCATTTTTAAAGAACCATCTTTAGTTGTATTAGGAATATGCAAAATATTTTCTTACTAGAACGCGAGATCGCTGTGAACCAACTCATACAAAACTAAGGTCAAAAAAGAGGCCCCAAGATGTTTATGAACGTAGTTCTAACTGTATGAAGCGAGAAGGGGTGTCAACTCGCGTGCTTTACAACAGAGGTTGATCAATGTTTAAAACATCAACAAAAATAATCCTAGGCTTTGGAGAGCTGAAAAAAATTCAACTGAATTTTTAGTCAAAAAAGTCAAAAACTTTCCGTTCAACCTAATAATACTTTGCTTTGCGTTTTTAGAATTCTCATCAACCAT
This sequence comes from Caenorhabditis zanzibari, assembly GCA_963966625.1. NCBI lineage: Eukaryota > Metazoa > Nematoda > Chromadorea > Rhabditida > Rhabditidae > Caenorhabditis > Caenorhabditis zanzibari. Next base: position 16,154,485 of record OZ016472.1, on the reverse strand, counting down.
AAAATTCTGTGTTCTAAAACATTCCCTAATATCTTTTTTGGTCAACCCATTCTCAAACCCATTAATAAGCGCTTGGTAACAAGGTTGGAACAGTGTAGTAGAAAATATGTACAAGTTGTCATAGTCTAAATAATCATATCCTTGAAACTTGTCTAACAATAAGTTCATTAGCAAGTTAGTTTTACCACATCCAGACTTTCCAATTATGCAAGCTCTTATTGAACTAGGTAAAAGGAGGTTATTATTTCTAACAGAATAATAGTTTTTTATGGAATAGTCATTAAAATCATTTGACATAATTTAATTTATTAATAAATGGTCCATCTCTTTCTTGATTTAAACTCGAGTGAGAAATCATATCAGTTTGATATGCCTCAGAGTTTTAAAGCAAACTCAATTGCCGTTCTAAAAGTGGAAGGAACATTGAATTTTGATAAAAACAATTTTGTATATTTATCTTGTAGTCTAATATGCGATTCCTTTATAAACGAGAAACAGAGTAATATCATTTGCAAGTTTTCTAATGCTGACAAAGGCAAATGAATAAAGTATGAGCCAATAAACTTGATCTATCACAAGACTTATAATGCTTGTAACACACTAACTTTAAAACTTGTAGATCACAAAAATATGCCTATAGAAACAAATGATTGTGATATTCATATCGAGTTACATATTGTTTAGTTGTGTCGAAGGAAAAATTTCCTTAAATTCTTTTAAATCCCGATCCGCTTTTGAGAATTTTCAAAAAGTTACTATTATCTTTTGATATCTTTTGCATATTTTTAAACTTGTTTCCGGATCCTTTTGTTGTTGCCGTTCCTCCAGTTGTTTTCGTAGATGGTTCAACTGGCAAAGCTTTTGTGGGAGAATCATTATGACCATCTATTAATTCTATTTTCTTATTCTCTTTAGGAGTTGTTATTACGTAGCTAGAAGTTTTAGACTGTTCATCAGTATTGAAGAATCTCATTTATTTCTATGGAAATTAGATTTGTCACCTTTAATCAACAGTAAGAGAAGTAACGGATGGACGTTGTACCATTTCTCTTAGTTCTACAGATTCGTACTCTCTCTTTGTTCTCCTGTTATTATTTTTTCTATCAATAAAAGTTTTCGGTGATAGAATCATCCAAATAGATCTACCTACAAATATGTATACTAAAATAGCAGCCCCAGTTACACCAACTCTCCAAAGTCGAAGCCACCATTTTCCAAAGAATCCTTCTACTTCATCTAATATCTCATGAGGCATTGTAGAATCTTGATTCTTAACATGAACTTCAATTGAAACATCAGACTTTTCTCTCATTTCTTCTATGAGTTCTTCCTCAATATTTGTTTTCGTATCCAACAGAATATGCTCATTGAATACTACTTTGTCATCTAAGAATTTCAGATCAAATTCCTTGAAATCTTTCATGTTAGTAATATTAGTTCTAAAATCAATCATAGGATGAAGCTGAGGTTTATTGGAAATAATTCCTCCAGAGTAGTCATTTTTAAAGTACCAAATTTTGTTTCCAAGACTTTTAATCTTGATTGGAATTTGTCCTAGTGTTAGCGCCAAGCTCAACTTGTATCCATCGAAATGAGTAAGATCAATGAAATCAATTTCTTCTTCATCAATTTCTTTACAGAATGTAACTTGAACAATTCCATTTGACTCTTGAGAATCTATAAACCTTACTTTGATGGCTGTATGATTCAACTGTTTCTGAATATATCTTCTGGGGCTTTCTCTGATAAGACTCTCAAGAACTTCATTTTGCTCATTGAAAATATCGCACATTACTTCGGTTGTATGGCGTACTAAATTGTTCGATTGATTTTCCAGATATTGAAATTCTCCTGCTGCTTGGAAGTCTGTGTATAGTTCTCTTCTGCTGCGTCTTTTCGATTCGCTAGTTTAACTTGCTTTGCGTGCTTCGCTTGCTTCACGTGCTTCATACAGTTCATAGTTTGCTAGCCTTTCTATAAATTCTGTATAACTAGGAAGAGCATCACAGCTTTCTCAGGTTGTTATATATTCTTTATAACTTGGAAGACCATTACAATTTTCTCTTGTGTTCAAATAGTCCTCGTAACTAGGTAATGGTAGCGGTTGCCATACTTTGTCAGCTTTGTCAACTAGACGATTTGCCAACTGATGTAAACGTTGTTCTTTCTCATAGTTGGCAATGTTGTTTATAAAATCTGTATAGCTTGTAAGTGAATCACAGGCTTGACGATGCATTTGGAACGTTTCATAATTTGGTAGATTGTTACAGTTTTGTTTAATCTTCAAATATTCATTGAATGTCGCTGCAAGTGATCCGGATTTGATTTCGGGAATTGTGTCGGGAGTCGGAAGTTCAATGATAGCTTGTACTCAGACTACGTGCATGGAGACCGGAGGAGATATCGTCAGTGTTATCATCGATTTTTCGTAAGTTTCTTGAACTACTAAAGGAGACCGAAAAACACTGTTTTCAGGAACACACCGGCTATAGACGGAGAACCTGGAACCCAGTGCTCAAACGGAAAAATGGCAAACTTCAATGGGTTGTGTGCTCCTAAGGTCGGAAAATACGTCCGCAAAGGGCGGCTCAGAGACTTTGGTGCGACACTGGATAAATACCAAAAAGAGACCACAAAAAACGTTAACAACATCGCGAAACGTTGTCGTGATGGTCGAGAAAAATCAAAAAAAAGGATAAATGATTTTCAGCTTGTTCGTTTTTTGTTTGTTATTAGTTAGATCCTGAATATCAGGCTTTTGATTTACATTTTCAACTTTTCATTGAGTAAAAAAGATATTTTCTCCCAAGAAGCTGTCTCTCGCGCTCTCGTCCCTCTCGATGATTTTTGTAAGCTTCCATAGAAGTGGAGTGCTCCTCAGCAGTGTATTTGGGAGGATCCGGCAAGCGGCTCTCTGTTTGCATCTGTTGCATCAAAGCAAGCATTTGCATTTCTGGCGATAATCCTGTATCCCGGAGTGTGTGATAATGGGGCTTTCTTTCCTGCCTCACTTTCTCCCACTGACCATCATTATCCCAGTACTTTGTTTTAGAACTACTAGAGTCAGACTGTCTGTACTGTGGTTGAACACCGTTTTGAAAGAAATCTCCTGCAGCTATATCTCCATTTTCATTGACCAAATTCTCCTTCATTGTATCATTGTGTCTCGCATCACGCACGGGTTCTCGTGGTTCTGAAACCTCACTATGAACGCTAAACTGTTCCGACTCTTTTTGGTTCTTTTCATTATCAGCGAGACACTGTGAACTCAAAGATTTATCATTATTGAAAGCTTTCAGTTTCTGATTTTCAGATTCAAGCTTTGTAATGCGAAGTTGGAGACTTGCAATCTGATCCGATTGATTCACATTCCTTGTCTGACGGTTTTGCCTAGTCTGAAAGAAATCCCGATGCATTTTGCTTTCTCTCTGCAATTTGTCCAGTTCAATAAGCTTGTTTTGCAACTCATCAACAGAATCAATGTCATTTTCCTGGAGAAATTTGCTCATGTCATTTTGCTCCGAATTATTATCAACAATTGACCCATTTTCCTGTGTCTCAATAACATTATTTTCTGAAAATGTTTGAGCCTGCATAATCTTAGCTTCCCAGTAATCAAACAACTCTTTGTGTCTTGAAGTGACATCTTCTCTGGCATCAATGATACTTTCTTTCTCAACAACTAGACCAAAGACTTTCTCAACTAATTTTTTGAAATTTGATTCAGACAAAGTCGTTTTTTGCTTGATTTCGGCTCGAAATTCTATTTCAGCTTTTTCATTTTCAGCCATTCTCAGTTGACGTTGATCCAAGAATATTTGTTCATCATTCTCCAACCTCAGCGCTTCTTCTTCCTTCTGATAATATTCCTCTTCTTCTTTTTGAGCTTCGTTCAGAGCTTCAAGATCTGTTTCCGCCATTTTCCTTGATTCAATTGAATTTCTTTTGCAGAAAATTCGAAATCAGTAGAAAACTCTGAAAACACCTGAACAGTTCAGTGAAAATCCAATTTTCAGAATTCCGATAAATCCAAATCGATTGAATCCTTTGTCAAACACAAACAAATGTGTAACTTATTGCTTTCCAGAAAGATTTCCTGACCTTTAAGCCAATTTGACGATTTCCGATCAAGAAAACCTGTTTTTCAGCGCAAACTATCGATTTTCCGAACAAAACTCAGCGAATATTATTCCAACTGAATTCAAACTTTTTCAGAAGCTTTTTCAGTTGCTTTTAATCGAATGGATCACAGAAAACTGAATCCAAATCGATAAATAACGAAAAAATCGCCAGAAATTTCGATTTCCGATGCGAAAATTGGCGAAATTCGAACGAAAAATTCGCTCACAATTTGCACTTTTTCAAGCGATAATTTGAGATTTTCTGGCTCAAAACTGTCGGAAAATAACCAAAATCTTGTGAAACAACAAAACTGGTATATTAACACAAAACTGGTATTTCGAAGCAAAATTTCAGATTCTCCGCAGAGGGACAAGTTTTTAAAAAATAAATGGTGAAGATCAGAAGTGTTTATGACGTGATCTTTACTTTTTATCTCTTTTCCGATCCATCAGTAATCCAAAAAAACTTTTCCCCCTTTTGAAATCTCCAAAATCCAATCATTACTTTTAAATTCTAAAAAAATATCGCTCACCTCCGAAAATGGGAAAAATGAAAGTTCATTCAGACGAAGAAACTGGCGAAGAAATTTTTAATGGATGGATAAAACTTTCGGCCAAGGAAATCGAAGCGAAAATTGATCAATATCGCAACTCAAAAGGGGCCGACAGAGCCAAATTGGATTTCGAATATGAGAATGGATGCGAGCATTGTGAGTTTGTGATTTATTGTAGTTTGTAGTCTAGTTGCAAATTTCCAGATTTCAAAACAAAAGACTATAGTGAAGGCAAGAAGGATAATGCAGGATACAAGTTTTGCTGTGAGATGTTGAACTATTGCCACTGGTACAATCAGGTTTGTGGGTTAGAGACTTTATAGTTCGTAGTCTATATTTTCAGTCCTGGTTTCATTGGACCTGCGTAGGTGTTGGTGCGTTCATTCTCATCTGTCTTATCTCCATCTGTATCTGTTATTGCTGTTTTAATAATAGAAGAAACAGTTATGGAAAGGATTTGGAGGACAATCATGAGGAGGAAAAGGAAGAAAGTGAGAGCAAGGAACAGTGAACTGATTTTGGATTAGTGTGTTATGATGAATGAACTTATTTATTAGCAATGAAGACTACAAACTACAATGTAAACTGTCGAAAGTATTCATAATCCAAGAATCCAGGAAAGTCAGAATCCAAAGAAATCAGAACCTCGAAATTTCAAAATATCGAAAATTTCCACACTTGGCAAATTCCAGGCTGACCAAGTAGGAGTACGAAAGTTGATGCTTTTTCCGCCCCACAGAACAGGCTGTGACCTTGGAAATTGCACAAATTCGTAACTGTTAAAACGAGAAAACACGCGAACAAAACGAACTAGAATTCACGGCGAAAACAAGAACCAAAGAAAGACGAACACAATCTCTACGAGACGAGAAAGTGTGAAGAAATCCAGAGAAACGAAAACAAAACACAGATTTCCGAGCCAACAACTTTTTATTGCTCAAAATCAATAAGAAAAATGGGCAAAATCACCCAAAAGAAACCCAAACGAGCAAGATGAAACTCTAGGTCACCGGCGGTGCCTATTTCACTCTAAACTGACTAGATGATGACAAGAAAACAGCTTGCGAGTGTGAATTCGCGCTGAAGAGTGGTGTTTTGGTGGAAGTGCGGCAGAGCGCACTTGCCAACTCTTACTGTATGCAGAGGCAAGTCTAGAAACTTGAATGATTTTGGTCCATTTTTGGAGAATAAAACCGGAGCCAGCCGGACATCTCCGGACTTTTCAAATCCCCCTTACAGAAAGATCACTCAGATAGCCGTATGATGAGAAGTCAGAGAGTGCGAGAGATGAGAATAGGAATGATAAAAAGAAAGATTTCGGGAACCTAACTTAAGAAATCGTAGACTTAGACTCAGGGGTGGGATAAAAGATAAAAGATAATTATTACGGGGGCGAAATAATTGGGGTGGGGAAACATAAATAATATAAATATCCTCAAATGGATATAGATGACAAAATTTTAGAATATGCATAATTAAATAATAAGAATTAACAAAGGTAATTAAACATTATTGGTGATTTTGAAATCATTGGGTGGGCTTGAATCCTGTAGCTGTGGACTCATGAGACATGCACCGATTGACATTGGGAAATTCCTGATGACCTTGAACTGGTGGGTCTTTCCTCGGACGGGGTTCCTCCATGACTCTTCTCGAACTGACATTGTTCCCATAGAGTGAATTTGGTGGATCCTTGATATTGGCGGCATCGGCACGAGAATGACAAGTTGACACCGTGTGAAGATAACCAGAATGAGGATTACTCATGATCTTTGTAGGATGATGTGACGACTCCTTCTTGAGATGGAATTTCTCTTTGGGTCGGCATCGGGTTTTTACTCGAAAAGCACCGCGACCAGCGACATCCTCCTGTTTTTGTAGTCCGGTCTTCTGGAGATACTTTTGATGGACTTCCTTCAATCCTTCGAAACTTGTTGTTACTTTATTAACCATGTTCTTCTTTTGAAGACTTTGCTGTTCATCAATCAGTTGTGTTTTCAGTGAGCAAACTATCTGATCTCTTTCAGAAGTTCCAGTCTCACAACACAACACTTTAACAGAATCCTCGGCATCAGTATGCTTCACACATACACCGATATTCTCATTCTTGACATGTGCGCATTCAGTGTAGGATCTCTGCTCTCTGTCAGATGTATGATCCTCACAACACAACATGCATCTTGAATCCTCTGCAGCTCCTTTGGCAGACTCTTCAATATAATCAAGAGCTTCCACCGTAGATCCTTTAACGGCTTCTTCTTTTGATCCTTTACTGACAGCATTATTATCTTCTTCATACAGAACACTAGTACCACTACGGTAATTTTCTAGTTTCTTCTTTGAATTCCATTCCTTGGAACGTTTAGAACCATCTTTTGTTTCAGGACACTTTGAATCAGAACTCCAAGAATCTGAATCATCAGAATCTTTTTGAACGATAAGTTGGATTCCCATGATATCAAAGTTGTTCACTCCAAGAATAACAGTTTCTCTGTGAATGTCTGCGACACAGATAGGAATCTTTCTAGTTCTAGAGCCCATTGCTGTCTCCAATTCAACTTGGAATAGAATATCCATAATCTGGTTATTAGCAGTTATTGCATGAGATATTTTCGTAGTCTCCTTCAGGATTCCTCTTTCCCATTGTTTTCCTTTGAATCTCACAATAGTATTCCACATTGTTCGAGACATGAGTGAAATACTGGAACCACTATCAATCAATAATGTGACATCGACACCAGCAATTCTTCCATCTTCATATTGAAGTGATTCTGAAGTTGTGACTTGATTCACCTCATTCATTTGATAGTCTATTGTTGATACACTTGGCACATTTTTCTGTGGCAATGTTGGCGGTTGGTTACTTGAATTGTATCCATTAGGGCAAGTATTGGCATAATGCCCTGGTGCCTGACATTTCCAACAAGTTACAGACTTTGAAGTTTTTGGAGCTTTTGAACAGTTTGTCTCGTGACATCCTGTTTGATGACACTCTTCACAGCTTGGAAATCCCATGGATTTTTTCGGTTGTTGATCTTGTATCGGCACCTGATTTTCCGATAAGGACTGTTTGTGCTGAGACACTTGATTTTGATTGGGAATCTCTTTTGTCATTGGAAGGTTCTGTGAACTATCATGCGATGAACTAAACTGGTAATTATTGTTTCCAGGATTAGCCTGATAGTTTTGAGTTGGAGAGGCTGCTGATAATTTCGGCTTTGGTTCTGCTTTTGATGGAAAAGCTTTTTAGCTTGTGACTGATTCTGCTGGTGTCCTCCAGACTCTCCGTGCACAAACTTTCCCTCCTTTTTCTCATTCTCAGTATCCTTCTTCTTACTTCGCTCCCTGTCCTTCAAGCATCTTTCATATCTTATTGCCATCTCTCTGCCAAATTCATAGTGATCTTCCTCAGGAATATCATGAAGTTTCACACCAATTAGTGAAGACATTGTGGCATCATCCACAATTGCATCCAACAATTTTTGACTCTTCAAAGATGACAGTTCCCTGGGATCCATACGAGCGAAAGCACGGCGAGCCTTTTCATCGATAACCAGACAATAGTACTAGGGAAGTAGTGGCAGTGCCAGTATCATGCTGGCTGACGATGAAACAATCAGTTCTGTGTTCGATAGTAGACCAGGTGGCTGTCGCCCCTCCGGGGCTCATCCACCTGGCCTTCGCTTACTTTAGGTGCTGAACATTCGGTTCCATTTTCAGAGCCTTCGGCTCTTTGTCTTAAAGCTGGGGACCTTTTGTTCCATTTTCTGAGCCTTCGGCTCTTCACCCTCAAGCTTGGAATATTTGGTTCTATTTTCAGAGCTTTCGGCTCTTTTCCTTAAAGCTGGGATTCCATTATCAGAGCCTTCGGATCTATTTTTGAAAAATTGAAACCACTCCCTGAACCTGATCCATAAGATACCTTATAGATAGGCACCGCAACGCGAGGGGGCGGAGCCTAATTTTTTTTCTCCGCGGGGGTACCTGGCATGTTTGAAGGCGTAGAACTCGAGACTGGATGGACCGATTTTTATGAAATTTGGTCTACTTGTGTAAAAAACCACGTAGAATCTGATGGTGTAAAGCATTTCCATTGAAAAAGCAATAATTTACAACATTTTTGTGAAAAACTGGAACCGGCATCAGTATTTTAACCAAAAAATGGTAATAAAAGTCGATTTCGCTTCTTTTTATGATTGTTCCAGATACTTTTTTAGATGGTGAATAAGATGCATAAAGCCATATTTAGCCAGCAGTTCCCCCATTTTTGCAGTAATCCATCAAACTTCAAGCAAAAACTGTGATATTTTTTCAGCGATGACCCCATGTTTTTAAAATTAAAATATTTAGATGAACTCTATGACTGCTCAGATATGCAATTTCATGACATTTGAAAAAGTTTGAGCTAGCAAAAAACGCATCCAAAGAAGACATAGTTCCAAAATTTAGTGGTTTTTGCGAATTTTGACTGCAACGCAGGTCGATTTCGCTTCTTTTGATTACATATTCAGATTCTACGCAAAATTTGCTGCAATATACATATTCGAGTTAACCTGTACCTGTTCCCCCTTTTTTGTAACCAGACGGGCTACGCCCCTCTGGGGCCCTTCGGGCATCGTGAAATTTTTAGAAAAATTTTTTTTTGAAATTTTGAAAAACAAAATAGACGGGCATTATCTCGATGGAATTTCTGATAGTCTGCCAAAATTTGAAAAAAATCGGTCCAGTGGGGACTGAGTTAGAGCCGGCTACAGACACGGCACAGACAGACAGACAGACACACAGAACTTTGCGTTTGTTAATAGTAAAGATAACGCTTTTCGTTTCAAAAATATCGCGATTTTCACCAAAAAATATTGCATCATTAGGGAATATCACGGCGGTCGGCAGCGCACTTTCATCAATGCATTGTCATTGACGCGACGAATTGCCGCCTGTGGTCGAGTAGGTTACGCATCGGAACGCCGCACGCGCGGTGGCTGTTCGCCTCCGGTCGGCGACCGCCCCTCTTTTTATTTTCCTCGCGCGGAGAAAATCGCTGATTTTTCTGATTTTTGGATGCTTTTTACTCGGCTCCTAGCGGACCGTTTCTCTTGAAATTTTAGGAGATAACTTAGAATTTTTTTGCGAACATTTTAATATAAAGAATGTTAAAAATGATGGAGTTTGAAAAAATCGTTGCGGTGCCTACTTATAGATGGAATTTCGCACTTCGAGAGATTAAAAAGCAACGCGACACAGTATGAAACTTTTGAAATCAGAATCTTTCGAACCCCGATAATATTCTCTCAAATTCCAGTTTTCCAAAATTTACTTACATATTCTGTCTCCTCGCGTTGAGAGCAACAGAATGATATAAAATTCGACCAATCTATCTTTTTTCCCTCGCGAATCTCCTCCCAAACTTGGGTAATTGAACCGACTTCCTCCTCGCGGGGGTGATGAAAGTAAGCAGCCGACATCAGCCGGGTTCGCGTCGGCCACTATACTTTGTGTGTGTGCGCTGCCTCTCTGCCGCCGCCGCATGCGAAAAAGACTCTGCTTCTCTGTCGCCGCGCGTGCGGAAATGAACACAGTTGATCAGAAAAAGTGTTCCAGAAGACTTCAAAATTGGAATTTCGAAAAACCAAAAAGTCGTGCATCATCCTCAGATAATCAGGAACAAACTGTAAAATTTTCAAGAGAATCGGTAAACTCTAAAGCGAGTTATGACTTGCAACACATTTTCGGTACCGAAATTAGTACTGAATTTACGAAAAGAGCCGTAACTTGCTCAATTTTTGAAATATAAAAAATCTAAACATATGGGCATCAACGTAGACAAATTTCTGATCTTTCCGTAAAAGTTTCATCTAAATCGGTCCAGTTTGAGCAGAGTTACAGCGTGACACATACAAACAGACATACGGAAATCACTGATTGTTATTAGTAAAGATGTGAACTATCGGACAGACACATGAGATTTGGAGCATATATTTAGAACAACTAAAAGTAATGAAAACATCAGATCACAAAATGCGAGACAGTTCTTTGAAGAAAAAGTGGCGTGCCAAACATGCAAGGAGCGTCAAAAATCCTGTTTAACTCACGAAATTTCAAAGGACTGTTCTTTTTTACCAAAATACCGCTTTTTTTACCAAAATACAGTTATATTTCTTAAAGGACCGTTTAATAATTCAAAGGACCGCTTTTTTGATATATAAAGTGGCGAAAATGGGTGAGCATACTTCTCTATTTTAGTGAATAACTTTGCTCAAACAAGTGTAATATTTGGTTGAAAAATAACGATCGTAGGCAAATTTAGGTCAAAAATGATCAGGGAAAGATGAATTACACATCGAGAAACCTTTAAAGTTTATAAAATCGACTAGATTTTTTAAAACCAGGTCAAAACGGAACAAAGTCTGAACGACTCACTCCATTCAAGAGTTCGCGCCAAAAAGTTACGAAATTTCATATTTTCTAATTTCCAATCGAGGATGCCAATCGAGGATGCAGTGTTACCCCAGAATTTTTAAAAACCACCCATCATTTGAGTGCCCCCATAAAGATAAGACATTTTTCATTGAAACTTTTATTGGAACTTAAAATCAAGACACGGTTTAGCCGAGTTCAATTGAGAAGGGGCCAATATTGATTGATTTAAACTTGACGTTATCCTCAAAAAATCCAAGCAATTCCGCCCAAATCTTGCGAGAATATTTCTTGCGAGCACACAATCCCTTGGAGTTGGCCATTCCATCGGTTGGGCACTGTGTTCCAGGTGCTCCCTCGAGAGCAGGAGTGTCCCTGTAAAAAGAGGTCGCATCAAAATGTCGCATAAAATGTAAACTTACGAATAATCGACGACGAGGCTGACAAATTCCTCTCCAGTTTCCATACATCTTGTTTTGACACATGCCATCATTTTACTGCCTGACCCAGACAAAACTGCCAGTAGTGATTCCGAATCGGAGTTGGTGACATTCAAATTAATGTGTAAGTCATCTTGAGCAACAACCATGGGATCCGGACATCCATTGGTAAGGGCCAACTGCTCATAGATCCTCTTCTCCAAATACTTGTTGTAGACCAATTCGTTCATGTTGGCGATATGAGCAGTCTCGGCGAGAGTTGCTCTTGCACGGTTGATGGCAGAGCTGCATGCATTACGGGTGAGAGCTTGTTGGGTACTGTAGGCGGTGTGAACCAAGAGCAGGACCACCAAGGCGGTCTTCATCATTCGGAATTTTCAAACTGATAGATTATCGTGTGAAACCTTCAGCTTTTATAGCAGATAAATCAAGATAAGAGATCTTTATCAAAAGTTTTTTTGGATGAAAAAAAAAACTTTTAGAATTTTCTTTTTTAGCGTGATTCTCACTTTTTATTTTTTCCTCAAAAACAAATACGAGAAATTGAAAGATTATCTTGGAAAAATCAATTCAGATGGCAATAATTTGAGCATCTTAATTTTTCAGCGAAGAGTTTGTGTTCAGCTATTATTTTTCAAATATAAAACAGGAGAGATCCAGACATATAAACTGGTAATAAGACAAAAGAATCAAAAAGACTGATTGTAGTTCGCAACCGGAGAAATAGAGAAAACATATTGGTGAAATTTTGTAGGAAATGAAGTGTGTCTTATCAGTTTGAAGGTATTTCAACACAATGTATGCGAGTTTCAGAAAAAGTTCCAGTTTTTCAAAAAAAACAACTATTGTCTGCATTGAGGTTTTGCGAAATGTGAGATCCTAACAAGGGAATTGTTTTTAGACACCGCTTGAGAATTTTCTGAAAGTTTGCTAAGTACTATCGAGTATGCTGATAAAAGTGGTGCAATTTTTATCTGCCCAAATTCAGTTTCAGTGCCAAAAAATGACCCAGAAAGAGTTTTCAGTACTAATTTTCACATACAAACTTAGTTTTTTTCGACGACTGGATTACTTTTTTGAGAAAATTTTTGTACCAGTCTGCCTAAAAAATGTTTCTCCATCGATTGACATGTATTTCAAGCAAATTCTGAATAAAAAGATTTTCGGTAAAATTGAGCATGGGTACCCCCAGGTTCTTCAAGCGATTTTTTGAAGTTTTTCTAGAAATCCGAAAAAACAGTATTAAACTGATTCTGCAGTCAAAAAACATACACACAACAATTTTTATACAAAAATCTTGCTTTTGGACACCAAAACAGTCAAATTCCAAAAAATGCTGAAATCCTCAAATTGGTCATGTTTCTTCAAAATGACCGAAAATGGTGAAAGTATTGCAAGTTTGCCGGCTAATATTATGGTCCTGATTGTTTTATCAAGATTCCAGCCAGAAAAACTGAAAAAGGAGCCATGAATTTTTTCGAAATCGTACGATCTCTGCTTGACGACATAGCTTTTCGAGTCGTCATAAAATTTTTCTGGGTCAATATGGGCAGAAAAAAACTACGTCATTTTTTTCAGCGTGTTCGATAGTACATATGAACCAACTTTCAGAAAATTCCCAAGCGGTGTCTAAAAATCCTTCCCTTGGAAAGGCCTCGAGATTATTTTCTTTTGTTTGAAGAATTGCAATTCAATTAAAGGGGGCGTTCGAATTCAAAAATGTTCAATTTATTTTATGAATCAATGCAGAATTGGATTTCGCGAACAAAATCCTCTTGGAGGGCGGTCTCAAAACTGTTCATTTTCTAAATATAGGTAGAGACCGCAACAAAATTTTCAAACTGGTCGTACTTCACTTTTTTGTATATGAATGTGTTCCTCTTGTCGAAAATAGTAATTTCCCAAAATTTCATTCAAAAATATTCGCACGTTTTGGAATTATAGCCATTTTAGTGCGCAATTTTTAGTACAGGGTTTCTCTTGGGGGGTAGGCGGCGGGCTTGGAAAAAGTTCAGAACCACACAAAACCGGCTACTAATGGTGTTCAACAAGTGTTTTTCTAGGTAAACAAAACATAAAAAATCTATCGCGACAATTTTGGAATTGAACCTAACCTGTGTTTTTTCATAGTCACAGCTACTATCCACTAGGCCATGGAGGCAAAGTCGGCGCGCGACGCGGAACTTGTATACGAATGTGAGACTGTCGGCGGTCGGCAGCCTCCATTTTCTCAACGAATTTTCGCATTTTTCAGTCAAATTTTCATAGAAAAACGAGTCTAACTTTTTTCCGACAACTCGCCCCAATAAGTGAGATATATCAATTTGTGGGAAATTTTTTGTATTTTTTGATTATGAAATGAAAATAAGCGTAACTATACCCTTCAGTAGGTGAAATCTTCAAAAAACCACCTAAATTTAAAAACATCGCTACTTCAATTGAAAATAAAAACAACTCATATATTAAGAAATGCTCTGAAATTTGGTGTACAAGTAGTTTAAGAGTTTTTCTATCAAACAGAAACAAAAAAAATTAGGTGCCATCGCTGAAAATTTTTTGTTATTTTTACTGCAAGTTTGACTAAATATTTCCGTTTTCCGACAACTCTCCATGAAAATTCAAATACACCATATGATCCGTAAACTAATGGGCTTTCAGAATCATATATAAAATTGACCGTAACTGGGTACTCCCGAGCCGGGAAACGAGTTTTTCTGCAAGCGATCCGTGTTTTTTCACATTTTCACGAAAACTACATGTTTTCATGAAAAACTATTATGATTTTCGAAATCTACGCATCCGATTACATATCGAAACCAAATTTTATAAAAATTAGCTGGTCTTCCGCCGAGTTACAGGCCTTCAAAGTGTGCAATCACCCCCCAAGAGAAAAAATGAGAGGCCACGCCCCCTTTCATTGCGGTGCCTAAATATAGGTCAAAAAGAGCTCAAAAATTAGTACTGCGAGGGTGCGAAAAGAGTTGACTTTTTTTTTTCATTTTTTCACGTGCACCCTCTGAAATTATAACTCTGACAATTCACCTCAAATCGCACCCTCACTGTATTAATTTTTGAGTCTTTTTTTACCTATATTTTGAAAATGAGCAATTTTGAGACCACCCTCCAAGAGGATTTTGTTCCCGAAATTTAATTCTGCGTCGATTCATATCAAAACATCGGAAATTTTGGAATTAGCGGACGCCCCCTTTAATTGGAGAAAAATGGTGTGAAAACTGAAAGTCAAACTTCATTCCGTCTACAAACGTCTCTACTAACTCTAAATTCTATCAAAATAAAGTTCAATCTTCTCCCTCCTCATTGACAGTGCTCTTGCGCTCACTCTCTTCCTTTTCCTCATGATTTTTCTCCAAATGCGCGACCACAAGTTTCACCTCTCCACTATGGCCTCTTCCCCTATTACAACAGCAATACCAGATACAAATGAAGATGAGACAGTTGATAATGATTGCACCAACAATTAGGACGGTCAAAATGAACCATTTCTGAAAATATAGACAACAAACTATAAAATCTCTGATCCACAAACCTCATTGTACCATATGCAATAGTCCAACATCTCACAGCAAAACTTGTATCCTGCATTATCCTTCTTGCCTTCACTATAGTCGTGAGTTTGCAAATCTGAAAGTTCGACTACAAACTACAATAAATCACAAACTTACAATGCTCGCATCCATTCTCATATTCGAAATCCAATTTGGCTCTGTCGGCATTTTTCGAGTTGCGATATTGATCAACTTTCGCTTCGATTTGCTTGGCCGAAAGTTTCATCCATCCATTAAAAATTTCTTCCCCTCTTTTTTTGTCTCCGTGTCTTGCCAATACTCCCATTCTCGAGGTGAGAGATGTTTTTGATGCGGAAACTTTGAATTGAAAAGAACTGGATTTCGTAGACAAAACAATAGTTTTTTTTTAATAACTCGTGGATCGGAAAAACGAAAAAAAGAGATAAGGATCACGTAATGGATTTCATTAATTTAAATAATTTTTAATGAATAAATAATTTTCCGTTCTGAACTTTCCCATTTTTTTCCCCTTTTTTTGAAAAAAAAACCTGATAAAGATCTCTTATCTTGATTTTACCACTATATAATCTGGGAAACTCTAGAGAGTCCCCACAGTTCGAAGTTTCACCCTTCAAACCATGAAGATCGTCCTCGGGGCCCTCTTCCTTGTGCACACCGCCTACAGTGTCCAACCACTCTCCCGTGAATCCTGCTTCTCGTTCTTCAACGATGTTCGAGACGCCTCCGCCAACGAATCTCAAATCGCCAACATGAACGGTCTATTGTACAACAAGGACCTGGAGAATAAAATCTACGAGCAGTTGGCTTTCACCAACGGATGCCCGGATCCGACTGTCGTTTCTCGAGAACATCTTCTTGTGCATCTGAATGTCGCTGCAAGTGATCCGGATTTGATTTCGGGAATTGTGTCGGGAGTCGGAAGTTCAATGATAGCTTGTACTCAGACTACGTGCATGGAGACCGGAGAAGACATCGTCAGTGTTATCATCGATTTTTCGAAAGTTTCTTGAACTACTGAAGGAGACCGAAAAACACTGTTTTCAGGAACACACCGGCTATAGACGGAGAACCTGGAACCCAGTGCTCAAACGGAAAAATGGCAAACTTCAATGGGTTGTGTGCTCCTAAGGTCGGAAAATACGTCCGCAAAGGGTGGCTCAGAGACTTTGGTGCGATTATCGACAAATACCAAAAGAAGACCGCGAATATCTTTGAAAACGCTCTACACTCAGTTGTAAGATCTGTGGGTGGTCACAAGTTAGGCGGAAAAAAATAAAAAAAAAGGATGAATAAAGTGTTATGCTAGTTCGTTTTTCGTTTGCTATTCTTCAGATCCTGAACCTCATGCTTTTGATTTTCACTTTTAACTTTTCATCGAGTAGCCTCTGTCAAAAAGATATTTTCTCCCAAGAAGCTGTCTCTCGCGCTCTCGTCCCTCTCGATGATTTTTGTACAAAGAGATAGGAACTCTCTTGACTTAACTGGTCCACGATCCCCTTCCCACTCGAACCCACTCAGACAGCTTCGCAGACTTCGCAGAAAACTTTCAGCTGCACTGAAAAGTAATCGCTCTGTGCCCAGTTATACTTCTTTGCTTCGTAGCCGGATTAAATGTATTTCTCGCAATATAAGTAGGTCTACTGCCAGGAAGGAGAAGTTACTACTCGCCGGCCCTCATTCCAACAAATTTATAGACATGACTCTAGAGATATGGAAAAATAAATATTCCTTCTTGACCATTGATAAAAGTAGTGAAATGGATAGTGGTAAATTTAGAAAGTTGTTAAAGTATTTTCTATTGTTCTAGATTATCTTCGTCAGCGCCCAAAGAGATTATAAATTTAATAAAATTATATTTCAGTCAATTTTAATATGATTATAATCCAGTAGTAAGGTGTTCATAAATTGGAGTGTATATTTGATATCTGTCACTTGATCCAGCGGAAACAATCAAAAACCAACTACCCGCCCAATAAATGAATTCTTTACCACCAATTCTCCGTGAAGTATGTCTCATAACTTCATCAGAGTTACGATACATACGATCAACAGAATTCAAAAATTCAAGATCCTCTTCATTAATAACTATAAAGCCATAATCCTCCACAACTTCAAGACACCTGTCAATAATGGTAAGAACATTGGGAAGCAGTTTTCTACTTAGAGCATCATTAGTAGCAAACCGTTTAGCATATTGAATAATAGTTTTAATTTCATCGAGAGATAAAAAATTTTTAAACAACAGAGTCTTTGTATTAGTAGAAGGTTTCCAATTGACGGGTGCCATGGATTTATTGTGCTTCAAGGGTTGCCGAAGTGTAGGTTGGGGTGTTGGTTGTCGGGGTGTTGAATTTTTGTTAACGGTCTCTGTGTTAGCGGGACGAACGTTGTTGAGAGAACGCGCAGCTCCGCCGCGGATAATTCCTCGGATTTCGTCTAATACTTCACTACAAGCATTTAAATTAATGAAATCCATTACGTGATCCTTATCTCTTTTTTTCGTTTTTTCCGATCCACGAGTTATTAAAAAAAACTATTGTTTTGTCTACGAAATCCAGTTCTTTTCAATTCAAAGTTTCCGCATCAAAAACATCTCTCACCTCCGAGAATGGGAGTATTGGCAAGACACGGAGACAAAAAAAGAGGGGAAGAAATTTTTAATGGATGGATGAAACTTTCGGCCAAGCAAATCGAAGCGAAAGTTGATCAATATCGCAACTCGAAAAATGCCGACAGAGCCAAATTGGATTTCGAATATGAGAATGGATGCGAGCATTGTAAGTTTGTGATTTATTGTAGTTTGTAGTCGAACTTTCAGATTTGCAAACTCACGACTATAGTGCAGGCAAGAAGGATAATGCAGGATACAAGTTTTGCTGTGAGATGTTGGACTATTGCATATGGTACAATGAGGTTTGTGGATCAGAGATTTTATAGTTTGTTGTCTATATTTTCAGAAATGGTTCATTTTGACCGTCCTAATTGTTGGTGCAATCATTATCAACTGTCTCATCTTCATTTGTATCTGGTATTGCTGTTGTAATAGGGGAAGAGGCCATAGTGGAGAGGTGAAACTTGTGGTCGCGCATTTGGAGAAAAATCATGAGGAAAAGGAAGAGAGTGAGCGCAAGAGCACTGTCAATGAGGAGGGAGAAGATTGAACTTTATTTTGATAGAATTTAGAGTTAGTAGAGACGTTTGTAGACGGAATGAAGTTTGACTTTCAGTTTTCACACCATTTTTCTCCAATTAAAGGGGGAGTCCGCTAATTCCAAAATTTCCGATGTTTTGATATGAATCAACGCAGAATTAAATTTCGGGAACAAAATCCTCTTGGAGTCCTCTTGGAGAGTCAACTCTTTTCGCACCCTCGCCTTGATGACTGGCTGCTATGTATTTGTTTTTTTTGTATTTATTTACTGACAAGTAGAATAAACAGAAGATAAGAACAATAGTTCTAGATAGGATCCCTCACGAGATCAACCTAGATAAAAGGGAAAATATAAAGACTATAACCGAAGAATTAGGGAGGCAAGAGCACATCAGAACCGGGTGATGGAAACAAGGATTAAACTAGAAAATTGACTGGGGGGTAAGAAAACGGGAACGGGATGAACTATGGCATTCCAGATAGGGACGGTGGTACTAAAGAAATCATCAGAACAATTGGAAGAGAGGATAAGGGACATTGGTCTTCTAGGACAGTCCGAAAACTTTAGGAATGTCGATAAGTTAGGACAATAAGAGGTGCCGCTGAGCATATTATAAAGAAGAAGAAGTTTAGATCTGAGTCTACGATGTCTAATAGAGAAGAAATTTAGTTGAGAGAGGCGATCATAATAAGAGGAGTAAGGTATATTGCATTTTTGGAAGACTTTTCTTGTATAGTAACGAAGTGGGGATTCAAGTTGTAGAGAGAGATTAGAGTTAGGAGAAGGGGAGTAGATGGAAGAACAGTATTCAAGCGATGGAATAACATAGTTTTTGAAGAGGTGGAGATAAAACACGGGGTTGGTCGATTTGAAGGATTTTAAGAGTTGCTTACTACGAAGAAGAGAAACAGCGACAGATTTCTTTATGTGATGAGAGAACTTAAGCTTGGAGTCGGTAATTCACGGGGTTCTACGGTGTGCGGTTTTTTCGAAACGCGAGCAAACGCGCTCTGCTGATTTCTGCGCGGGAATTCAAAAAAAGTAAAATTGCAGTTGCTGATTTTGAGATTTTTTGCCGAAAAAATGCTGATTTTCTGCGCAACGCAACTAAAAAACCACTTATAATCACAAAAAACATTCATACAGATCGAAAAAACTCCATAAACTTGACAAACGGTGATTAATGTTTTTCAATGATATTTTCAAATGAAAAACAGTTTTTTCAATTGCAATCGCTATAAAACAACCGAAAAACTCGAAAAAATCGCCGAAATATCCGAAAATTCGGGTTTCGAGCGTTGCCAAAACTACGTATCGACTTTTTTGCTATTAGCATTGCAATCGAGTCGCTACGCAGCGAAATAATTTGAATTACCGCCAAAGTGCAGTGGAGCGCGACTTCGCAAAACCGCACATCGTCGAACCCCGTGGTAATTAAGCCAAGGTCACGGATGTTGTCGGAGGATTCAATGTTGGTAGAGGCGATATGTAAAGGAGTAAGAGGGTTACGAGTGCCAAGACGGAGGAGTGAAGTCTTTGCATGAGCTAGAGAAAGTTTATTTTGAGTGGCCCAGGTGTCAATAGTGTTGATACCCGCTTGGAGAAGAATGGGGTCATGGGAGTATAGTTTAATGTCGTCGGCGAATGCAGTAAAATGAAGACTACCAGGAATACTCAAGAGAAGGTCGTTTATGAAGATGAGGAAGAGTAATGGACCGACTACTGAGCCTTGAGGGACTCCCGAAGGTACCGAGATGGAGAGAGGATCAATATGATTGATGACTTTAACTGAAAAGGAGCGATTAGAAAGGTAGTCCCCCAGCCAACTGATTAGAGGGGGTGCAATACCGAAGGAGTGAAGTTTCTGAAGCAGGAGATCGTGAGGAACCATATCAAAAGCTTTCTTAAAGGAGGATTCCGGGCAAAATGAGTTTAGGGTTCAATCGATGCAAAATTGCATGCTGATTCCGAATATCACAATAAAAACGCTCAAAAATGCTTATGAGTCTCAAAAAACGTCATCAAAGTTGCAAAAAAGTTATCCCTCGTGGCCTAACTTTTCACGTAAACAGTGCAAAAATTGAAATCCACGTGGAAAATCGACAAAAGTTCGGCCACGAGGGATAACTTTTTTGTAACTTTGACGGCGTTTTTTGAGCTTTAGCGGCATTTTTGAGCATTTTCATTGTGATATTCGGAATCAGCATGAAATTTTGCATCGATTGAACCATAAACTCATTTTGCCCGGAATCCTCCTTTAAAGTCGAAGAAAACAATGTCGAGAGTTTTATGATCTTTGAGAATGGACTTATACTTAGAAGTAGAATAGATTAGGGCATTGGTGCAAGAACGATGGAAGAGGAACCCAAACTGGTAGGGGGAAAATTTGTGACTAAAGTCACTACGGATTCTGGAGCAGATGATTCGTTCGAAGATTCTGGCGAATGGATCGGTAATCGAGATTGGTCTGTAGTTGTCAGGGGAGCAAGGATTCCCCTTTTTGTGGACAGGGATTACATACGAATGTTTCCAGGAGAGAGGAACAGAAGATGATTCGAGGGAGCGCGAGAATATTAAAGACAACGGAAATGCCAGCGTTGTGGCACACCTTTTGATGAGGTAGTAGTTGGCCGGGTGGGTGAAAAATCCGCATTTGGAGGGGAGTTTCTCGAGGGTATGTTCTATGATCCAAGGTGGAAAATACTCATCGGCAAGGGGGGTCGAGCCAAGATGATTGGAAGTGGAGGAATATCCAGAATTGGAAGCCAGATGGGATGGAAAGTTGTTCTTGAAAGTTTGGGCAAATGCTGCGGCTTTGTCGGAATCAGAGGTGAGAAGACTGTTGTTATATTTGAGGGATGGGATGGATGCTACCGACTTGACACGCTTCGAAATGAGCGCTCGGGTTTTGTTGGAATGAGGGCCGGCGAGTAGTAACTTCTCCTTCCTGGCAGTAGACCTACTTATATTGCGAGAAATACATTTAATCCGGCTACGAAGCAAAGAAGTATAACTGGGCACAGAGCGATTACTTTTCAGTGCAGCTGAAAGTTTTCTGCGAAGTCTGCGAAGCTGTCTGAGTGGGTTCGAGTGGGAAGGGGATCGTGGACCAGTTAAGTCAAGAGAGTTCCTATCTCTTTGTACAAAAATCATCGAGAGGGACGAGAGCGCGAGAGACAGCTTCTTGGGAGAAAATATCTTTTTGACAGAGGCTACTCGATGAAAAGTTAAAAGTGAAAATCAAAAGCATGAGGTTCAGGATCTGAAGAATAGCAAACGAAAAACGAACTAGCATAACACTTTATTCATCCTTTTTTTTTATTTTTTTCCGCCTAACTTGTGACCACCCACAGATCTTACAACTGAGTGTAGAGCGTTTTCAAAGATATTCGCGGTCTTCTTTTGGTATTTGTCGATAATCGCACCAAAGTCTCTGAGCCACCCTTTGCGGACGTATTTTCCGACCTTAGGAGCACACAACCCATTGAAGTTTGCCATTTTTCCGTTTGAGCACTGGGTTCCAGGTTCTCCGTCTATAGCCGGTGTGTTCCTGAAAACAGTGTTTTTCGGTCTCCTTCAGTAGTTCAAGAAACTTACGAAAAATCGATGATAACACTGACGATGTCTTCTCCGGTCTCCATGCACGTAGTCTGAGTACAAGCTATCATTGAACTTCCGACTCCCGACACAATTCCCGAAATCAAATCCGGATCACTTGCAGCGACATTCAGATGCACAAGAAGATGTTCTCGAGAAACGACAGTCGGATCCGGGCATCCGTTGGTGAAAGCCAACTGCTCGTAGATTTTATTCTCCAGGTCCTTGTTGTACAATAGACCGTTCATGTTGGCGATTTGAGATTCGTTGGCGGAGGCGTCTCGAACATCGTTGAAGAACGAGAAGCAGGATTCACGGGAGAGTGGTTGGACACTGTAGGCGGTGTGCACAAGGAAGAGGGCCCCGAGGACGATCTTCATGGTTTGAAGGGTGAAACTTCGAACTGTGGGGACTCTCTAGAGTTTCCCAGATTATATAGTGGTAAAATCAAGATAAGAGATCTTTATCAGGTTTTTTTTTTCAAAAAAAGGGGAAAAAAATGGGAAAGTTCAGAACGGAAAATTATTTATTCATTTAAAATTATTTAAATTAATGAAATCCATTACGTGATCCTTATCTCTTTTTTTCGTTTTTCCGATCCACGAGTTATTAAAAAAAAACTATTGTTTTGTCTACGAAATCCAGTTCTTTTCAATTCAAAGTTTCCGCATCAAAAACATCTCTCACCTCGAGAATGGGAGTATTGGCAAGACACGGAGACAAAAAAAGAGGGGAAGAAATTTTTAATGGATGGATGAAACTTTCGGCCAAGCAAATCGAAGCGAAAGTTGATCAATATCGCAACTCGAAAAATGCCGACAGAGCCAAATTGGATTTCGAATATGAGAATGGATGCGAGCATTGTAAGTTTGTGATTTATTGTAGTTTGTAGTCGAACTTTCAGATTTGCAAACTCACGACTATAGTGAAGGCAAGAAGGATAATGCAGGATACAAGTTTTGCTGTGAGATGTTGGACTATTGCATATGGTACAATGAGGTTTGTGGATCAGAGATTTTATAGTTTGTTGTCTATATTTTCAGAAATGGTTCATTTTGACCGTCCTAATTGTTGGTGCAATCATTATCAACTGTCTCATCTTCATTTGTATCTGGTATTGCTGTTGTAATAGGGGAAGAGGCCATAGTGGAGAGGTGAAACTTGTGGTCGCGCATTTGGAGAAAAATCATGAGGAAAAGAAAGAGAGTGAGCGCAAGAGCACTGTCAATGAGGAGGGAGAAGATTGAACTTTATTTTGATAGAATTTAGAGTTAGTAGAGACGTTTGTAGACGGAATGAAGTTTGACTTTCAGTTTTCACACCATTTTTCTCCAATTAAAGGGGGCGTCCGCTAATTCCAAAATTTCCGATGTTTTGATATGAATCGACGCAGAATTAAATTTCGGGAACAAAATCCTCTTGGAGGGTGGTCTCAAAATTGCTCATTTTCAAAATATAGGTAAAAAAAGACTCAAAAATTAATACAGTGAGGGTGCGATTTGAGGTGAATTGTCAGAGTTATAATTTCAGAGGGTGCACGTGAAAAAATGAAAAAAAAAAGTCAACTCTTTTCGCACCCTCGCAGTACTAATTTTTGAGCTCTTTTTGACCTATATTTAGGCACCGCAATGAAAGGGGGCGTGGCCTCTCATTTTTTCTCTTGGGGGGTGATTGCACACTTTGAAGGCCTGTAACTCGGCGGAAGACCAGCTAATTTTTATAAAATTTGGTTTCGATATGTAATCGGATGCGTAGATTTCGAAAATCATAATAGTTTTTCATGAAAACATGTAGTTTTCGTGAAAATGTGAAAAAACACGGATCGCTTGCAGAAAAACTCGTTTCCCGGCTCGGGAGTACCCAGTTACGGTCAATTTTATATATGATTCTGAAAGCCCATTAGTTTACGGATCATATGGTGTATTTGAATTTTCATGGAGAGTTGTCGGAAAACGGAAATATTTAGTCAAACTTGCAGTAAAAATAACAAAAAATTTTCAGCGATGGCACCTAATTTTTTTGTTTCTGTTTGATAGAAAAACTCTTAAACTACTTGTACACCAAATTTCAGAGCATTTCTTAATATATGAGTTGTTTTTATTTTCAATTGAAGTAGCGATGTTTTTAAATTTAGGTGGTTTTTTGAAGATTTCACCTACTGAAGGGTATAGTTACGCTTATTTTCATTTCATAATCAAAAAATACAAAAAATTTCCCACAAATTGATATATCTCACTTATTGGGGCGAGTTGTCGGAAAAAAGTTAGACTCGTTTTTCTATGAAAATTTGACTGAAAAATGCGAAAATTCGTTGAGAAAATGGAGGCTGCCGACCGCCGACAGTCTCACATTCGTATACAAGTTCCGCGTCGCGCGCCGACTTTGCCTCCATGGCCTAGTGGATAGTAGCTGTGACTATGAAAAAACACAGGTTAGGTTCAATTCCAAAATTGTCGCGATAGATTTTTTATGTTTTGTTTACCTAGAAAAACACTTGTTGAACACCATTAGTAGCCGGTTTTGTGTGGTTCTGAACTTTTTCCAAGCCCGCCGCCTACCCCCCAAGAGAAACCCTGTACTAAAAATTGCGCACTAAAATGGCTATAATTCCAAAACGTGCGAATATTTTTGAATGAAATTTTGGGAAATTACTATTTTCGACAAGAGGAACACATTCATATACAAAAAAGTGAAGTACGACCAGTTTGAAAATTTTGTTGCGGTCTCTACCTATATTTAGAAAATGAGCAATTTTGAGACCGCCCTCCAAGAGGATTTTGTTCGCGAAATCCAATTCTGCATTGATTCATAAAATAAATTGAACATTTTTGAATTCGAACGCCCCCTTTAATTGAATTGCAATTCTTCAAACAAAAGAAAATAATCTCGAGGCCTTTCCAAGGGAAGGATTTTTAGACACCGCTTGGGAATTTTCTGAAAGTTGGTTCATATGTACTATCGAACACGCTGAAAAAAATGACGTAGTTTTTTTCTGCCCATATTGACCCAGAAAAATTTTATGACGACTCGAAAAGCTATGTCGTCAAGCAGAGATCGTACGATTTCGAAAAAATTCATGGCTCCTTTTTCAGTTTTTCTGGCTGGAATCTTGATAAAACAATCAGGACCATAATATTAGCCGGCAAACTTGCAATACTTTCACCATTTTCGGTCATTTTGAAGAAACATGACCAATTTGAGGATTTCAGCATTTTTTGGAATTTGACTGTTTTGGTGTCCAAAAGCAAGATTTTTGTATAAAAATTGTTGTGTGTATGTTTTTTGACTGCAGAATCAGTTTAATACTGTTTTTTCGGATTTCTAGAAAAACTTCAAAAAATCGCTTGAAGAACCTGGGGGTACCCATGCTCAATTTTACCGAAAATCTTTTTATTCAGAATTTGCTTGAAATACATGTCAATCGATGGAGAAACATTTTTTAGGCAGACTGGTACAAAAATTTTCTCAAAAAAGTAATCCAGTCGTCGAAAAAAACTAAGTTTGTATGTGAAAATTAGTACTGAAAACTCTTTCTGGGTCATTTTTTGGCACTGAAACTGAATTTGGGCAGATAAAAATTGCACCACTTTTATCAGCATACTCGATAGTACTTAGCAAACTTTCAGAAAATTCTCAAGCGGTGTCTAAAAACAATTCCCTTGTTAGGATCTCACATTTCGCAAAACCTCAATGCAGACAATAGTTGTTTTTTTTGAAAAACTGGAACTTTTTCTGAAACTCGCATACATTGTGTTGAAATACCTTCAAACTGATAAGACACACTTCATTTCCTACAAAATTTCACCAATATGTTTTCTCTATTTCTCCGGTTGCGAACTACAATCAGTCTTTTTGATTCTTTTGTCTTATTACCAGTTTATATGTCTGGATCTCTCCTGTTTTATATTTGAAAAATAATAGCTGAACACAAACTCTTCGCTGAAAAATTAAGATGCTCAAATTATTGCCATCTGAATTGATTTTTCCAAGATAATCTTTCAATTTCTCGTATTTGTTTTTGAGGAAAAAATAAAAAGTGAGAATCACGCTAAAAAAGAAAATTCTAAAAGTTTTTTTTTTCATCCAAAAAAACTTTTGATAAAGATCTCTTATCTTGATTTATCTGCTATAAAAGCTGAAGGTTTCACACGATAATCTATCAGTTTGAAAATTCCGAATGATGAAGACCGCCTTGGTGGTCCTGCTCTTGGTTCACACCGCCTACAGTACCCAACAAGCTCTCACCCGTAATGCATGCAGCTCTGCCATCAACCGTGCAAGAGCAACTCTCGCCGAGACTGCTCATATCGCCAACATGAACGAATTGGTCTACAACAAGTATTTGGAGAAGAGGATCTATGAGCAGTTGGCCCTTACCAATGGATGTCCGGATCCCATGGTTGTTGCTCAAGATGACTTACACATTAATTTGAATGTCACCAACTCCGATTCGGAATCACTACTGGCAGTTTTGTCTGGGTCAGGCAGTAAAATGATGGCATGTGTCAAAACAAGATGTATGGAAACTGGAGAGGAATTTGTCAGCCTCGTCGTCGATTATTCGTAAGTTTACATTTTATGCGACATTTTGATGCGACCTCTTTTTACAGGGACACTCCTGCTCTCGAGGGAGCACCTGGAACACAGTGCCCAACCGATGGAATGGCCAACTCCAAGGGATTGTGTGCTCGCAAGAAATATTCTCGCAAGATTTGGGCGGAATTGCTTGGATTTTTTGAGGATAACGTCAAGTTTAAATCAATCAATATTGGCCCCTTCTCAATTGAACTCGGCTAAACCGTGTCTTGATTTTAAGTTCCAATAAAAGTTTCAATGAAAAATGTCTTTTCTCTATGAGGGCACTCAAATGATGGGTGGTTTTAAAAAATTCTGGGGTAACACTGCATCCTCGATTGACATCCTCGATTGGAAATTAGAAAATATGAAATTTCGTAACTTTTTGGCGCGAACTCTTGAATGGAGTGAGTCGTTCAGACTTTGTTCCGTTTTGACCTGGTTTTAAAAAATCTAGTCGATTTTATAAACTTTAAAGGTTTCTCGATGTGTAATTCATCTTTCCCTGATCATTTTTGACCTAAATTTGCCTACGATCGTTATTTTTCAACCAAATATTACACTTGTTTGAGCAAAGTTATTCACTAAAATAGAGAAGTATGCTCACCCATTTTCGCCACTTTATATATCAAAAAAGCGGTCCTTTGAATTATTAAACGGTCCTTTAAGAAATATAACTGTATTTTGGTAAAAAAAGCGGTATTTTGGTAAAAAAGAACAGTCCTTTGAAATTTCGTGAGTTAAACAGGATTTTTGACGCTCCTTGCATGTTTGGCACGCCACTTTTTCTTCAAAGAACTGTCTCGCATTTTGTGATCTGATGTTTTCATTACTTTTAGTTGTTCTAAATATATGCTCCAAATCTCATGTGTCTGTCCGATAGTTCACATCTTTACTAATAACAATCAGTGATTTCCGTATGTCTGTTTGTATGTGTCACGCTGTAACTCTGCTCAAACTGGACCGATTTAGATGAAACTTTTACGGAAAGATCAGAAATTTGTCTACGTTGATGCCCATATGTTTAGATTTTTTATATTTCAAAAATTGAGCAAGTTACGGCTCTTTTCGTAAATTCAGTACTAATTTCGGTACCGAAAATGTGTTGCAAGTCATAACTCGCTTTAGAGTTTACCGATTCTCTTGAAAATTTTACAGTTTGTTCCTGATTATCTGAGGATGATGCACGACTTTTTGGTTTTTCGAAATTCCAATTTTGAAGTCTTCTGGAACACTTTTTCTGATCAACTGTGTTCATTTCCGCACGCGCGGCGACAGAGAAGCAGAGTCTTTTTCGCATGCGGCGGCGGCAGAGAGGCAGCGCACACACACAAAGTATAGTGCTGATAATTTCGGCTTTGGTTCTGCTTTTGATGGAAAAGCTTTTTAGCTTGTGACTGATTCTGCTGGTGTCCTCCAGACTCTCCGTGCACAAACTTTCCCTCCTTTTTCTCATTCTCAGTATCCTTCTTCTTACTTCGCTCCCTGTCCTTCAAGCATCTTTCATATCTTATTGCCATCTCTCTGCCAAATTCATAGTGATCTTCCTCAGGAATATCATGAAGTTTCACACCAATTAGTGAAGACATTGTGGCATCATCCACAATTGCATCCAACAATTTTTGACTCTTCAAAGATGACAGTTCCCTGGGATCCATACGAGCGAAAGCACGGCGAGCCTTTTCATCGATAACCAGACAATAGTCTTCAACAGACTGACTTGGCTTTCTCTGCAGTTGCTCCCAATTAGACTTTGCTCTCCTGGAGTCATCCTCTCTCGATACACGCAATCTATCAGCCATTATATTCATCAATGAATGAAATGACTTTTTTTCAGCATCAGGTATTCCCTTGAAAGTTTTCAAAGCTTTCCCTCCAAGGAAATTTGCTTCCAACAGAGTTACCTGTTGATCTTGAGTGAGACGTCCATACTTCATTAAGAAAGTTTTCTTAAAAGCTTCCATAGAAGTGGAGTGCTCCTCAGCAGTGTACTTCGGTGGGTCCGGCAAGCGGCTCTCGGTTTGCATTTGTTGCATCAAAGCAAGCATTTGCATTTCCGGTGATACTCCTGTATCAAAAAGTGTATGATAATGGGGCTTCGTTTCCTGTCTCACTTTCTCCCACTGACCATCATTATCCCAGTATTTTGTTTTAGAACTATCAGAATCAGACTGTCTGTACTGTGGTTGAACACCATTTGGAAGAAAATCTCCATTTTCATTGACAGAATTCTCATTCATTGTATTATTGAGTCTTGCATCACGCACGATTTCTCGTTGTTCTGGAACCTCACTATAAACGCTGAACTTTTCTGACTCTTTTTCCCTCTTTTCAGTATCGACAAGACACTGTGGAATCAAAGATTTTTCATTACTGAAAGCTTTCAGTTTCTGGTTTTCAGATTCAAGCTCCTTAATGCGAAGTTGAAGATTAGTGATTTGATTGGAGTCGGCTTGTTGCACATTCCTTCCCATCTGACGGTTTTGTCTAGCCTGAAAGAAATCCCGATGCATTTTGCTTTCTCTCTGCAACTTGTCCAGTTCAATCAGCTTGTTTTGCAATTCATCGACAGAGGCAATATCATTTTCTACAAGAAACTTGCTCATGTCATTTTGCTCCGAATTGTTATCAACAATTGCACCATTTTCCAGTGTCTCAATACCAGCATTCTCTGAAAATGTTTGCGCCTGCACAATCTTGGCTTTCTGATACTCAGTCAATTCTTTGTATCTTGCAATGACATCTTCTCTGGCATCAATGATACTTTCTTTCTCAATCACTAGCCCAAAGACTTTCTCAACTAATTTTTTGACATTTGACTCAGCTAGAGTGGTTTTCTGTTTAATTTCATCACGAAATTCTCTCTCTACTTTATCATTTTTAGTCATTCTCAGTTGACGTTCGTCAAGGAAGTTTTCACCATCGTTCTCCATCAGAAGCGCTTCTTCTTCCTTTTGAAAATATTCTTCATCCTCTTGGGCTTGATGTAGAGCTCCAGGCTCTATTTCTTCATCCATTTTCCTTGAGTCCGATTGATTTCCTTTGGCGGCGAATTCAAATCAGCAGAAAAATCTGAAATAACCTGAAAAATTCAGAGAAATTCCAATTTCCGATGTTCCGACAATTCCAAATTGATCGATTCCTTAGTCAAACACAAGAAAATGTGTAACTAATTGATTTTCAGAAAGATCTCCTGACCTTTAAGCCGATTTGACAATTTCCGATAAAGAAAACTTGTTTTTCAGCGCAAAAATGCGATTTTTCGAACAATTCTCAGCGAATATTGTTCCAACAGAATTCAAACTTTTTCAAAAGCTTTTTCAGTTGCTTTTGTTCGAATGGATCACAAAAAAACTGGATCCAAATCGATCAATAACGAAAAAATCGCCAGAAATATCGATTTCTAATGCGAAAATTGGCGAAATTCGAACGAAAAATTCGCTCACAATTTGCACTTTTTCAGACGATAATTTGAGATTTTCTGGCTCAAAACTATCGGAAAATAACCAAAATTTTGTGATTCAACACAAAACTGGTATTTCGAAGCAAAATTTCAGATTCTCCGCAGTAAAAATACTAGCCGACGAGAATGGAAAATTTTTTAATGCGAAAATTCACAATTTTCCGAGAAAATTGCAATTTTTCACACAAAAATCAGAATTTCTTCTTCAAAACACAATTTCTCCAGTAAAAACTGAAAGAAAGTTGAAGAGAAATCGGAAAAATTACTTCGAAATATCAGTCGCCTAGCGAAACTGACTCGTCGCAACTTTTTTATCACTGGATTCTCGTATAACCGTCACCTAGTGAAGCGGTTCGAGTTTCTAGCGAATCGAATTGACTAAAAATTTAGAATAACTGTCGCAGAGCGAACAGAAACTAAATTTCAGACAAAATCACACGGAAAACAAGAGGTTCACAAGGAACAAAAACCTTCGGCCCCCAAGTACGAAAGTTGATGCTTTTTCCGCCCCACAGAACAGGCTGTGATCTTGGAAATTGCACAAATTCGTAACTGTTAAAACGAGAAAACACGCGAACAAAACGAACTAGAATTCACGGCGAAAACAAGAACCAAAGAAAGACGAACACAATCTCTACGAGACGAGAAAGTGTGAAGAAATCCAGAGAAACGAAAACAAAACACAGATTTCCGAGCCAACAACTTTTTATTGCTCAAAATCAATAAGAAAAATGGGCAAAATCACCCAAAAGAAACCCAAACGAGCAAGATGAAACTCTAGGTCACCGGCGGTGCCTATTTCACTCTAAACTGACTAGATGATGACAAGAAAACAGCTTGCGAGTGTGAATTCGCGCTGAAGAGTGGTGTTTTGGTGGAAGTGCGGCAGAGCGCACTTGCCAACTCTTACTGTATGCAGAGGCAAGTCTAGAAACTTGAATGATTTTGGTCCATTTTTGGAGAATAAAACCGGAGCCAGCCGGACATAGGAAAAAATAAGAAATTTTTTCACAATTTTTTTAAATTTTTAGGATTTGCTGTAAAAATGACACAAAATAATCAATCATCAAAAAAATATGACCGATTCAGGAAAAACCACCGATAAAATAGATTTTATGATTTTCAAATTCAAACCAAAATTTTTGACTCCAAAAACCCGGTAAAAATGTCTGATTTAGAAACTCGGAATTTTACTCATTTTCCCTATTGTGGATAATTCGAAGTTGTATAACTCAAATTTTATTATTCAAATTTCAGAAACTCGAAAATTCCTGACTATTTCAGTTCTTCAAACTAAACAATCCACCTAAAATTTTGCTTACATTTCCATATATTCCAACTGATAAAAACTTCGTTTAGTTTGACTTTTGTTCTCCCAATCTTCCTTTTTCTTACCTTGTTTCTTATCAAATTCAGAACGTAAAACATTCCAGTATACAACGAACTGCGATATGGCATTTCTTCATTTTTTTCCGTTTTCATTGCTTCAAGATTTTGTCGAATCATCGTTTTATAAAGATTTTTTAATTCCAAAGAGCAGTTTTTTTTGAGAATGACGGAGTCTCCACCAATGGAGTTCTCAGATGAGCTGGAACTGGTTCCAGAAGAATTCCGGCATGAATTTCAAGATAGCAAATCTCAACCACACATAGAGCATAGCGTTAGATCATCATTTGTACATCCAGAAGAAGAAGTGAAAATCAAAATATTAATTCTAGAATCATTTTTGATTTGCAGATAAAAGAGAAGCTTCGTAGACAGGGATATCCGCATGTTGATAATCTTCAGGTTTGCGTAAATTCCAAAGTGAGTCTCAGATAAAATATAAAACAAGTCTAATGAATGTTCAGATGCTTCAAACTGAAAAGCGCTTTGTCTATGTAACTTTCTACACGCATTTGGATAAGAAAGTAGTGGCAATGTACTTGGATGAGAGACACGCCAAGGAGCAAGTTGCCCAGAAGGCAGCGGAGCTTTTGCCAACGATCCAATGGAAGATTTTCTCCGGTTAGGCTTACACGGGGGTTACGCGAAGTCATGAGTTGAACTTTGTTCTGAAACTTCGGCTTGAGACTGAACTGACCATGAAAAGCTCAAATCCGCAATAAAAAGTGGCCAAATGTTGACGTAACTCGATATATGAGCCCTCAAAGTTGCAGCTAACAGTACTTCGAGGACCCATTTCTCAGCTCAAAATCACTTATAGAATGTCTAGTTTTTTGTTTTGAGCTAAATTTTCCTTTTAACCTTATCTGCCACTTTGAGGGCTCATATCTCGAGTTAGGTAAACATTTGACCTTTTTTTTTGCAGATTTTGGATTTTTCAATTTAGTATAGGACCGAAGTTTCAGAAAAAAGTTCAACTCAAGACTTCGAGTAACCCCCTTGTTAGCCTTATGAATACCACTAAGCCTGTTTTCCAGGTAACCAACATCGCGCAGACTTTGAATTCCTATACTCCCATCAAATCTGGAATTCCATCAAAAGATTCCCGATCTGCCGATTCTACTATCTTCTCGTCCGCCTCGAACGTCTTCATCCTTATCATGCAGCCACCTGTGATGAGTGCCGTCAGAGTATCATTGGTCATCGTTACAAATGCACAGTGTGCTGACTTTGATATATGTCAAAAGTGTGAGGCTAGATCGGTTCATCCGGAACATGCAATGTTGAGAATCGTTAAACAAGGGACCACTCGGATTCCGGATTATATTACCAAGAATGCTCCAAGATTTGTGTTCCAAAATGTTTATTGAGTCTTTAAATGAAGTTTGAACTTGTATTCAAAGTACCCAAACGTTCTTGAAATCAAAAGAAATACGTAGACATGTTCTTATTACTACCATGCTCCTTTGGGACCACATATCCCCCTTATAACCCAAATAACACCTCAAAACTATTTTCCTTGTGCTCCTAATGTGCTCCACCATCTGGCTCGACGTCACGTATTACGCTGAAACCATTGGATTCATTTTATCCTTGACTCTCAATCTTCTCCTTCTATTTTTGATCTCCGAAATGCCAAAGAAATCATTCGGAAGTTATAAGTACCTCATGTTCTCATTTTCAGTACTTGGAATGTTTTATTCCTGTTGTGATTTTTGGTCAAAACCGGTAAAAGTTCAATAGAGCGCATTTGAAAATCTGGGAATTTTCAGAATGTCCATATCACTGAAGTGTCGTTTGCAGTATTTAATGACTTGAGGGTCACTGGATTTTCAAAGTTTTGGGGGACTATTGCGATATGTAAGGTCTTTCAAAAATTAAGATAAGATTACAGTAATTTTCTATTTGTACTCAAATGATCTTCAATATTTGCGAAAATAACATAATTTTTGCATAAAAATCGATTTGCAAAACGCCAACTTACATTTTTTCTAACCTATTTCAAAAAATGTAAAATTTTTCGCTGATTCGAATGCACCTAAAATCGCTGCTCAAAACGCGGTAGAAAATTTATCACAGCGATTTTCAAAAAGCTGAAATTTCGGTGATCAAAAATCGCCGTAAAAAGTTTTCTACAGCATTTTGAACAGTGATTTTCTCGAGTTTTAACGATTTTCATTAAAACATTTTTATTCCTTTTGTAAAGACTGGAATCCAAGTTTTTTAAAATCTGGAATACAATTTAAGAAAATAAAAAAATGCCTGTAATCCTGAAATCTTTTTTTTTCGCTCACAAAACTGCAAGTGCTGCCATGAGAACTCCGAAGTTGGCTAATTTTTTCAAAAAAAAATTAATTTTCAGAACGCAATTTTTTAAAATAAGTCGCTTCAAAATGTTTTTTTTAACGCAAAAACGAATAAAAACGGACCATTTTGAAGCGAGTTATGAGCGTTTGAAGTTTTGTTGAGAGACGCAGACACTGTCTCGTTTCTCTGCGTCTCTGTGACAACGAGAGTGTCTGCTTTCTCTGCGTCTCTACAGAAACTTCGAATGCTCATAACTCGCTTCAAAATTTGTTTTGAGCATCGATATTAGTT
Organism: Caenorhabditis zanzibari; assembly: GCA_963966625.1. NCBI lineage: Eukaryota > Metazoa > Nematoda > Chromadorea > Rhabditida > Rhabditidae > Caenorhabditis > Caenorhabditis zanzibari. The sequence continues at coordinate 16,120,637 of OZ016472.1, read as the reverse complement.
GCATTCGAACCAGCAAAAAATTCTGCATTTTTTGTAATAGGTTAGAAAAATTGAGGTGAAAACCGATTTTTAACGATTTTTATGAAAAAATATCGTTATTTTTGTAAATATGGGAATTAGTTCGATCCTTTGAAAAAATTACTGTAACACTATCTACTTTTGAGGATAAAAGCTTCCAGTATCATAGACCCATTTCCAGCCATCTATTGCTCCTGCTACGGTATGATGCTTTCTCTTCTCACTATTCATTTCTACTACCGCTATCTATCAGTAACCTGTCCCCCAAAACTCTCCAGATTCTCCATGAAATATCTCCCCTTTTGGATTATCCTTATTCTCACTAATGTTATCTTCTGGTTTTCTACAGTACACTTTCTTAACGGCCCCTCCAAAATGAAGGAAGAGTTACTGTATCCGGAATTCAAAGTAGGATTACAGTTTTTTTTTTTTAATTTTCTCAAATGATCGTTCCAATTCCATTATTTACGAAAATAACAATATTTTTGCACAAAAATCGTTTTCACCTGAAATTTTTTCTAACCTATTTCAAAAATTGTAGAATTTTTCGCTGATTCGAATGCACCTAATATCGCTGCTCAAAACGCATTTTGAAGCGAGTTATGAGCGTTTGAAGTTACGGTGGAAGAGACACAGACAGTGTCTCGTCTCTCTGCGTCTCTTCGACAACGAGAGTGTCTGCTTTCTCTGCGTCTCTTTCACAAAACTTCAAACGCTCATAACTCGCTTCAAAATGCATTTTGAGCAGCGATATTAGGTGCATTCGAATCAGCAACAAATTCTACATTCAATGAAATAGATTAGAAAGAATTTCCGGTGAAAATCAATTTTTCAACGATTTTTGTGCAATAATATTGTTATTTTCGTAAATAATGGAATTGAGACAATCATTTGATTAAAAAAAAAGACTGTAATCCTACTTGAAGGAAGCTTACTGTATGCAACCCGAGGACTTTGCTTACTGTGGACCTCAATATTTTTATAAAGAAAATAATGAATATAGAATCCATCTACCTTCCTGGATAGCATGTGGAGCTATGAGTTGTGACTGGTTTCGATTCAAAGGAACTTCAAAATCAACTTTTCCGAACGCTAGTCATCCAAACTATAATCCCAACTATTTTCATGTATATCCCAGTGTCTTGTATGTTCTTATTCCCACTATTTGGATGGAAAATCGAAGGAAACTTCGTGTCAATATCAGTTGCAATATATCCATGCTTTGAGCCAATTGTAGCTATTTGTTGTATTCGAAATTTCCGGAGAAGATTGATAGGTAAAGTTGAAAATTTTAGTCGCGAAAACGAATTCAAAATTACAGGAATTATTTCATGTCGAAAGATCAAGAAAAACGAAACTGTGCAGATTACAATATGATGTTCAATTATCAAGAATAACAGCTCCATTAATAATTTCATCCATTGTGATACATTCCATTGATAAAAAGTCGATTTTTTGATCTTCGAGTTTGATTGATACACACAACACATGGTCCTCATCGAATCCTTTGAAATACCAACGTTGAAAGTATGGACTGTCGAAAAATTGGGGTCCCCATAGTGTTACTAACTCAGCTTGTGGATTCATAGAAACATTGGATCCATAGAAATGTCCAAAGAAATATTCAAAATTTGGTGATTTGGAGAACGGCTAAACTTTGAAGTTGAAACACACAGTATTGTACTTTGAAAAGTCGTTAAAAATCGAGAAAATCTATTTTCAAATCGCGAACTCCCATTTTTTCGAACCAATTTCAAAAAATGTAGAATTTTTCGCTGATTCGAATGCACCTAATTTCGCTGTTCGAATCTCTGTAGAAAAATTTTAAGGCAATTTTTTTCACTTCGTCGCGCTCGCCGCTGCCAACTTACAATCTACTGGCGCGCTCGAAAAAAAAATGTTTCCTACTGCAAAAACGAATAAAAACGGACCATTTTGAAGCGAGTTATGAACGTTTGAAGTTTTCTGCCTCGTTTCTCTGCGACAACGAGAGTGTCTGTATTCTCTGCGTCTCTCTTACTGAAATTTCGAACGCTCATAACTCGCTTCAAAATGCGTTTTGAGCAGCGATATTAGGTGCATTCGAATCAGCGAAAAATTCTACATTCAATGAAATGTTAGAAAAAAATATAAGTTCGCGATTTGAAAATCGATTTTCTCGAGTTTTAACGATGTTAATGCAAAATTATTGTTATTTTCTTAAATACTGGATCATTTGAGAAAATAAGCAAAACGACTGTAATCCTACTTTAAGCCCGCATTTACACTTACATTTTTCAAGTTGTCAATTTCCTTGGTGGTACAAAGGATGAGAACTGGCAGAATAAGAACTGCTACAAATGAGAACTTTCACGTTTAATAACTGTAACAAATGAGAATTGCTACAAATAAGAACTGGCGAAATGAAAACAGATAAAAAGAGAACAGGAGTTTTGAGAACGTGACAAATAAGAACTGTTGCAAATGAGAACGATCACAATTAAGAACTTATTCTCATTATCAAAAAATTCAATTTCGAAGAAAAATCACGCTAGATTTTCGTGTTTTCTTGAAACTTTAAAAAATTCTACCTGTCCTCATTCGTAGCGGTTTTCCACGAGAAGTTCTTATTTGTAGCAGTTCTCATTTCACGTGTTTTCATTTTAGCTGTTACAATTTGTGCAAATTATCATTTGCGTGAATTCTTATTTATATCAGTTTTCACTCTTAGAGTTCTCATTTGTAGCAGTTCTTATACTGTCAGTTCTCATCCTTTGTACCACCATTTCCTTTGCTGAGTACGAATACACGCGCATATTAATATTAACCCGTTTGCAATGAGCCACACTCTCCAATGGTATACTACGATGAGCAAGGAACTCAACATGTTCTGCACATTTCCATTGTTCCGTTTTCACTATTTCACTCAGATCCAAATCAAGTTTATCATCAGCAGTCATCAGAAAGTCAATATGCTCGAGATATTTTGAATCCATTAATTGTAGAATGTTCATAAAATGGCTTGGCTCAAAAGCAGTCATTCCAAGTTTCTTTGCTTTTAGTTTTTTCTCTTTAATCATATTCGACAAAATGGTCGGAAAAATGTTCATGATTTGAGTTTCTTGAGCTCTTTTCGTATCTTTGTACTTCACTATTAAATTGCTCAAAACGGATTTTTGGAATCTCATCATTTGTTTCAGATGCTTTGCAGACATTTCCACTAAATCTTCCTTGTTGAACTCGACGAACTTTCCTCCGATATATCTTCGGAATATTCCACTTTCATTGATACAGTATCTATTTAAGCTCATTGTTTTTTGTGCGTATACTTTAGTATAACACATTCAGACATAATGCGAATCTTGATATCAGAAATATTGGCGTCGGGTAAAATGGCATCTGGAGCATGATCCACTTGATAGCGAAGACGTTGAGATACTTGACGAAGGGTTAGACTGGAAATAATTGAAAAAGTTGAACACTGAAATTGAAAATTTAAACATCACTACAAAACAAAAAAATTTAGTTAATCGTTACGCTACACATTTCGATTTGAAAGTTATTGCTCATCTCTAAATTTTTAGTTTCTAATTTGGCAGATTGCGAAATAACTCAAAACTAAGAAAAAAACTCAAACTTACACAGATTTCTGATCAAATTTTTCAATAAGGTTTTCGATTACAACATTTGGCAAAGTATGCAGGTTAGGTTTAGAATCAGGACAAATTTTTTGAAAAGTGAATTTGGATCAAATTATGAGTGAAATAATGAAGTTTCTTATCACCTCTATTTCAACACTATTTGTCGTGTCACTTGGTTCCAAAAGGAAGTTGATGTAAACGGTGATAAGAAATTTCATTTTTCAAAAAAATGTCGTCGATTTCTTCACCTAACATGCATACTATGCCAAATGTTATAATCCGGGAACTTGTTCAAAAATTAGATTGGAGATCTGTGTAAGTTTTTCAAATGTTTTTCTGAATTCAAAATTTTGAGTTGAGCAATCAAATCGAAAAACGCAAAGATTAACTGTCTTTACGCTTTGGTTTTGTAGCGATGACTCAACTGACCTGCTCAGATTCGCAATTTCACTTTAGATTGCTCAACCAAAAATTTTTGATTCCAGTTTTCAATTTTTTATATAATTTATGCCTTTCTAAGCCTGAATTTCAAACGAACAATTGATTTGGCATCATTAAGGACCGTTCAATTTCTCAAAGGACTTTTATTTTGACAAAGGACCGCTGAGAATGTAAAGGACCGTTATTCTAGGACAGAGCCAAAAAATTTTCAGTTTCAGTATTCAACATTTTCAATAATTTCCAGCCTAACCCTTCGACAAGTGTCTCAACGTCTTCGCTATCAAGTAGATGATGCTCCAGATGCCATTTTACCAGATCCCAATTTTATCAACATTCTAGTTTCCGTCAATTCTCATTGCATCGAACTGGAATTTGTTGCACCGAAAAAAATTTACTTTAATAGGTATCACATCAATGAAATATTCCGGAGATATATTGAAGGAAAATTCATCGAATTCAAGAAGGTAGATATAGTGGAAATGGCTGCAATGGATCTGGAACAAATGATGAGATTCCAGAAATCCGTTTTGAGCAATTTAGTAATTAAGTACAAAGATACGAAAAGAGCTCTAGAAACTCAAATCATGAACATTTTTCCAACCATTTTGTCGAATATGATTGAAGCGAAAAAACTGAGAACCAAGAAACTTGTAATGATTGCTTATGAGCGAAGCCATTTTATGAACATTCTACAGTTAATGGATTCAAAATATCTCAAACATATTGACTTTCGCGGCGAAGATGATAAACTTGATTTGGATCTGAGTGAAATAGTGGAAACGGAACAATGGAAATGTGCAGAACATGTTGAGTTCCTTGCTCATCGTAGTATACCATTGGAGAGTGTCACTCATTGCAAACGGGTTAATATTAATATGCGTTTGTATTCGTACTCAGCAAAGGAAATTGACAACTTGAAAAATGTAAGTTTTGTGGATAGGTAATTCTGTCAGCAGGTGAAACCATTGAGTTTCAGGCCTACACCAAGTCATCGAAGTTTGATCATTTCATTGCCTATCAATTTTCTATTCCGTATACTGATCTATCAGCGCTATGGGGAGAACCATTTGTCGTCGATTTGAGCTATGCTCGAAAATCATTTAGTTGGTACTTTCGAGGATTCAATGGGGATAATGTAATACGTGTGGAGTTTACGTGTGGAGTTCTTCAGGAATGGAAGCAATTGAAAATGGAATGTATTAAAGCTGATGACGTTCCCGATGTAGCTGTTGTTCATGGAAATTGAACGAACATCGGTATTCAATTAGCAGCAAACTATTCAGTGAATTTCGAAATATTTTTTGTTTCTTTTTCAAAATTTGTGTAAACTTTTTCTGTGTTATTACAATTTCACGCGAAGCTATAATAAAAATTTCAATCTCACTCACTGATGATTGGCATCATAGGAAAATGACAATTTTGTCAACACCTTCATACAGGTAGTTAGCGAGTCGACGCGTTCAGGATGCGACTCGTGAGAAGTATCGTTAAGGATCCGTGAAGACTAGTTTTTGCGAGCACTCGTCCGCGAAAGGACCGCATGAGTGTAGCTAGCACACTAGTGTAACACGACTAATGTGACTGTAACTCGTCCGTGCACGAATGTGATACAACAATATTACAAGGTAGTCTACCCGCGCACGGACCGTATACAGATGGTCGAGACGGCGCCTGATGCAAAAGTTCTTCCATATTCTGTTTCGAATTGTTTTTTCGTATTTCGATTTTTGTTTTATTCTCTCTATTCTTTCTGTCAACCTCATCTCAACAACGAAGTCAAATGACTTCTCAAACTTGCAAGTTCCTCTTCAATGAAATAACATGAAATAAAGGTAAAAATGCAGTTTCCCGGATTGGGATTTTAATCGCTGTTTCAGAGCCTTCGAAATGTGAATATCGGGCGGTCGCCGATGGCAAGGATTTCACAAGGGGGTTACATGAGGATGCGAGTTGAACTTTTGCTGAAACTTTGGTCTTAGACTAAATTGACTCTAAAAAGCCCAAATCTGCAATAAAAAATAGCCAAATGTTCACGTAACTCCAGATAAGAGCCCTCAAAGTTGCAGCTAACAGTACTTTATGGCTACTTTGAGGACCCATATCTTGGCTCAAAATCACTTTCAGAAGGTCTAGTTTTTTGTTTTGGACTTGGAATTTTATGCCAAACAATGTCCTATACTTTTTTGTAGAAAAAAATTTTGAGCCAAAACAACGAAATTTTCCGACCGAATGGGTGCCGAATTCTTGTTTTGCAATTTGTTTTTGTCCAATTTGAAAATTGACGGTTGTAACCAAAATATCAGTGTTTGTATAACCATTTTTAATTATTTCATGTACTTTTTTGCCGGATAGGTACCTGTTTATAGGTCAATTGATGGCTGGAAATTCCAGATGGTTTTTGGCCCTAAACAGGTCAGCCAAGTAAAAAAAATGCTTGGAAAATGTCATGAAACTTTCGAACACCTTACAAACACATATTGATTGTTTCCTGCTATCATTTAGTGAATTGGAAAAATAAAGTTGGTGATCCCTAATCCATCGAAAAATTTCCCACCCAAATGGTGGCAAAATTTCTAAGTTTTGGCTCAAAAAATTTTTTATACAAAAAGTGTTGGACATTGTTAATCATAAAATTCTGAGTCTAATACAAAAAACTAGACCATCTGAAAGTGATTTTGAGCTGAGATAAGGGTTCTCAAAGTATCCCACTTTTAGTACTGACCTCAACTTTGAGGGCTCATATCTCGAGTTACGTGAACATTTGGCCACTTTTTATTGCAGATTTGGGTTTTTCAGGGTCAATTTAGTCTAGGACCAAAGTTTCAGCAAAAGTTCAACTCGCATCCTCATGTAACCCCCTTGTCAGAGAACTACATCTAAATTTGATAATTGGTGCAAATAACTTGTACTAATTCCGTTTTTTTCAGGATAGGAAGAGAAGCCACAAAAAGCGCCAATGATGTTGTTCGGTGTGGCCAGTCAGTACAAGCAATACAAAAAGATCAGTTATTTCGCCAACAGACCATCAACATTTTCGAACTCTTCAACTCTAACCCAATCACTTTAAGTTGCTTCCTTCGATTAATATTTTTTTCTGATCTGATAGATGCTATTTTCAGTTATTTTTAAAGTTTCCTACCTATTTTTAGAATGATGATATAGGTATTTGTTTTAAAAGTCGCACACGGACCGTATGCTAACCAAAAGCCACCCGCCAGAAATTCGCAGTAAATGTCGTGCGCGGATAAAATACAGATCCGTAACGAGACTCGTTTTCCATACCAATACGGTCCGTGTGCTAGCGACGGTGCATCCGTAACGGATCGTCTGCGGACGACCTGTGTTAACTGTCTTCCTTTTAGAACCAAGTGATATAGCAAACAGTGTTGAAATGTGGAAAAAACAATTTTATTTTAAAATTTAACAATTCTACAAAAAACAAAAAATATTTTACAAATGACTGGATAATTTGCTGCTAATTGAATACCAATTTTCATTCAATTTTCATGAACAACAGCTCCATAGGGAACCTTATTAGCTTTAATACATTCCATTTTTAGTTGTTTCGATGTTTGTTGAAACTCCACTCGTATTACATCATCTCCATTGAATCCTCGAAAGTACCAAAAACAATTAATTTGTCGTCTATCCTTCACGATCAATGGTTCTCCCCATAGTTCTGATAGGTCAGTACATGGAATAGAAAATTGGTAGGCAATGAAATGATCAAACTTCGATGATTTGGTGTAGGCCTGAAACTCGATGGTTTCACCTGGTGACAGAATTGCCTGTCAGACTCATTTCACAAAACTTACATTTTTCAAGTTGTCGATTTCCTTTGCTGAGTACGAATACAAACGCATATTAATATTAACCCGTTTGCAATGAGCCACACTTTCCAATGGTATACTACGATGAGCGAGGAAATCAACATTGTCTGCACATTTCCATTGTTCCGTTTCCACTATTTCACTCATATCCAAATCAAGCTTATCATAAGCAACGTGAAAGTCAATATGCTCGAGATAATTTGAATCCATTAACTGTAGAATGTTCATATAATGGCTTCGCTCATAAGCCATCATTACAAGTTTCTTAGTATTCAATTTTTTCGCTTTAATCATATTCAACAAAATGGTTGGAAAAATGTTCATGATTTGAGTTTCTTGAGCTCTTTTCGTATCTTTGTACTTAATTACTAAATTGCTCAAATCTGATTTCTGGAATCTCATCATTTGTTCCAGATCCATTGCAGCCATTTCCACCAAATGTTCCTTGTTGAACTCGACGAACTTTCCTCCAATATATCTCCGGAATAGTCCATTTTCATTGATGTGATACCTATTAAAGTAAATTTTTTTCGGTGCAGCAAGTTCCAGTTCGATGCAATGAGAATAGACGGAAAATAGAATGGTTGTGAAATTGGGATCTGGTAAAATGGCATCTGGTGCATGGTCCACTTGATAACGAAGACGTTGAGACACTTGACGAAGGGTTAGACTGGAAATTGTAATAAAAGTTGAATGCTGAAATCGGAAATCTTCAGCTGACCAGTTTAGACGAGTCATCACTACAAAACCAAAACGTAGCGACAGTTAAAGGGGGTGTACACTAATTAAAACATTTTTGATTTTTTTTTAATATCAATCGATGCAGAATTTCTGAGAGATCAAAAAATTATCTTGGAGCATATTCTGAAACTCACTCCTAAAAAAGATATAGGTAGAGACCACAGAATAATTTTTAAACTTGTTGTATTACAATGTTTTGTATATGATTGTGTTCCTCTTGTCGAAAATAGTAATTTCCCAAAATTTCATTCAAAAATATTCACCCATTCTCGAGTTATGGTCATTCTTCTGAGCTCATTTTTGCACTGCGTTTCTCTTGGGAGGTTGCATAGGGCATGGTCGTTGGGGGCGTGGCGAAAGTGGGCGGGGCGATGGCAAGCGTGCGGCGCACTTTTTTCTACGAATTATTTTGGTGGAGGGTAGGTGGCGGGCTTGGAAAAAGTTCAGAACCACACAAAATCGGCTACTAATGGTGTTCAAAAAGTGTTTTTCTGGGTAAACAAAACATAAAAAATCGATTGGGACAATTTTGGAATTGAACCTAACATGTGTTTTTTCATGGTCATGGCCACTATCCACTAGGCCATGGAGGCAAAGTCGGCGCGCGTCGCCGAACCTGTATACGAATGTCCGACTGCCGGCGGTCGGCAGCCGCCTTTTTTTGCATCAATTCTTCGATTTTCGCGATTTTTCAAACAGAAAAAAAGCAATTAAAAATTTTGGCCAATACGAAAATAGGCGTTTCTGCATTCATCTGATAGGAAAAATTATGAGGATTCCGAATCTGAAATCAAAACATGCGTGTTCGAGCTGCATCAATTCGAAAATTGGGAAAAACTAACAAAAAAAGGAGAACATGTTAACTTCGACTCGTAAATTTTTGTAGTCATACTTCATCAAACGTTCTGAAAATTTTAACACAACCTCTCTTGGTTTAGTTAAAGCTTATGAAATCAAAAAAACTATAGGTCATCACTAAAATATTTTTTCTGTATCAACTTGAAGTTAAACAGGAGTCAAAAAATTTTGGCCAATGTGAATTTGGATTTTTTTGTTTTGGACATTTAGAGAATATCTTGAACTACTAGAAACATCAAAAAAATTATGCGTGTTCGACCTAGAAGAAAGTTAAAATCGCGGGATTCTGCTGCCGACCTGACATTTTGGCGTTTTTCTTTTAAACCTTTCATTTTTATGAAAAACTGCTATCACCAATAAATTCTACGGTGTTAATTACCCCCAGTTTCACTAAAATCTGATTTGAAACAAAGTCCGGAGCCCCGTAATAAGCCCTCAAAGATGACCCGATGCACCCAAGAGAAAAAATGAGAGGCCACGCCCCCTTTCATTGCGGTGCCTAGATACAGGGTGACAAGAAATTATGGGAACACATTGTTTCTGCTATAAAATTGTTCATTAACAAGCGTTTTTGCTCATTTTTTGCCAGAATGTTTTGAAAGTAATGATAATCAAATTTCCAAAGTTTCATAAAAATCGGACGCTTACATCTTGCACAATGTTGCTTTAAATGCGCTGAAAACGTTAGTCCCGGGCCGCAGCCAATTCTGTGTTTACTGGACTGTCACGCGTCCCTCCCATAGCGGTTCTTTATGGTTTGTATGTCAAAATGTTCTCTGTTCCTTGAGCTTTCAAAGTCATATAAACTTAATGGTTCCAGTGTCTTCTTCATAGAATTACAAGGCCTAAAACCAAACGTCCTTTTTTGATCCAAAAATGTAAATATTGGTTTTTGATCAGTAACTTTTGAATGGATAATGCTGCATCTTTAAAATTTTGTCAAAATATGAGAATACATCGTATAAACCAAATTCATGAAAAAAACCAAGTTTTGCCCTTGTTTTTGGGTCGGGATCTCACACTTTGTGAAGAAACAAGCAATGAAGGCGACTTGTTTTTTGATGATCTGTTTTGCAATAAAAGTGAAACTAAAATCCAGGTCAAATATTGAAAATGTTGACTCAAATACTCAATAATCATTTCACAAAGTTTGACAGCGATATCTCCATTATGCTCTGGGAAACATGCTATAGACCGATTGCTGTTACTAATTTTTGGGTTGCGCGGCCCACCTCTGTATGACCAAATTGCCACCTATTTTCTGAAGCCCGGGAAAGTTGGAACTTGTCAAAATTTTGAACACAGCTTGCTCAAAGCTTGCTCTATTTGATGGTTTTTGAATTTTGAAATTTTGTTGACATTGAACCACGGGGCATGCTTCAGAAAAATCAGATTTTTAGGCCAAATAGTGGTGCCAAAAGTATTGAGCCGTCGTGGTACCCGATGGAACGTCTGTTACTCAAAATATTTTGCTACGTAAGAGAGAAAAGGTTGAAAAATAATCCTCATCAAAAATATACCAAAAACTAATGTTGGGTCATGAAGAAATGAAAGCTCAAACTATGTTCCCATAATTAATTGTCACCCTGTATAGGCCAAAAATTAGTACTGAGAGGGTGCAGAATTGCCACGTGGAAAAATCTGCACCCTCGCAGTACTAATTTTTGGCCTGTTTTTGGCGTATATCTTTTTTAGGTGGGATTTTCAGACTGTGCTTCAAGAGAATTTTTTGATCTCCCAGAAATTTTGGATCGATTGATATAAAAAAATCAAAAATTTGTTTAATGAGTGTTCACCCCCTTTAATCTTCGCGTTTTTCGATTTGCAGTTTATTGCATAAACATCCTTTTGGAACCAAGTGACACGACAAATAGTGTTGAAATAGAGATGATAAGAAACTTCATTGTTTCATTCATATTTTGATCCAAATTCACTTTTCAAAAAATGTGCCCGAATTCTGCACCTAATCTGCATATTTTGCCAAATGTTGTAATCGAAAACGTTATTCAAAAATCGGATTGGAAATCTGTGTAAGTTTTTCTGAGATCAAAATTTCGAAATGTGCAATTACATGTGAATCGAAGAACGCAAAAATTAACTGCCTTTACGCCTAGGTTTTGTAGTGATGACTCGACTGACCTGCTCAGAATATGATTCACAATTTCAGTGTTCAACTTTTCTCACAATTTCCAGTCTAACCCTTCGTCAAGTGTCTCAACGTCTTCGCTATCAAGTGGATGATGCTCCAGATGCCATTTTACCCGATCCCAATTTCATCAACATTTTAATTTCCGTCAATTCTCATTGCATCGAACTGGAATTTGTTGCACCGAAAAAAATTTACTTTAATAGGTATCACATCAATGAAAATGGATTATTTCGGAGATATATTGGAGGAAAGTTTGTCGAGTTCAACAAGGAAGATTTGGTGGAAATGGCTACAATGGATCTGGAACAAATGATGAGATTCCAGAAATCAGATTTGAGCAATTTAGTAATTAAGTACAAAGATACGAAAAGAGCTCAAGAAACTCAAATCATGAACATTTTTCCAACCATTCTGTCGAATATGATTAAAGCGAAAAAATTGAAACGAAGAAACTTGGAATGACTGCTTATGAGCCAAGCCATTTCATGAACATTCTACAATTAATGGATTCAAAATATCTCGAACATATTGACTTTCGCGTCGAAGATGATAAACTTGATTTGGATATGAGTGAAATAGTGGAAACGGAACAATGGAAATGTGCAGACAATCTCGATTTCCTCGCTCATCGTAGTATACCATTGGAAAGTGTGGCTCACTGCAAACGGGTTAATATTAATATGCGTTTGTATTCGTACTCAGCAAAGGAAATTGACAACTTGAAAACTGTAAGTTTTGTGGATAGGCAATTCTGTCACCAGGTGAAACCATTGAGTTTCAGGCCTACACCAAATCATCGAAGTTTACTCATTTTATTGCCTATCAATTTTCTATTCCGTATACTGATCTATCAGCGCTATGGGGAAAACCATTTGTCGCCGATTCGAGCTATTTTCGTAAATCATATTATTGGTACTTTCGAGGATTCAATGGGGATAATGTAATACGTGTGGAGTTTACGTGTGAAGTTATTCATGAATTGAAACATTTGAAAATGGAACGTATTGAAGCAGATAATGTTCCCGATGGAGCTGTTGTTCATGGATCGCACGAACATCGGTATTCAATTAGTAGCGAACTATCCAGTGAATTTCGAAATATTTTTTGTTTTTTTCAAACTTTGTGTAAACTTTTTCTGCGTTATTGACGACAGTTATTGCTAATTTCTAGAATTGTTAAATTTCAAAATAAAATTAGGGACCGAAAAATAATTTTAAAAGACTGTTTGAAGTTTTCTCTGTTTGATGCCTTTTTAGCAAAAAAAATCCGAGAAACAAACATTAGGCACCGCAATGAAAGGGGGCGTGGCCTCTCATTTTTTCTCTTGGGGGGTGATTGCGCACTTTGAAGGCCTGTAACTCGGCGGAGGACCAACCAATTTTTATAAAACTTGATGTCGTTATGTAATCGATAGCGTAGATTCTAAAAATGATGTCAGTTTTTTTAGAAAATGCTTATTTTTGGAGAAAATTTGAAAAAATACAAATTTTTGTCAAAAAACGCAACGTAGCGGCTCGGGTATACCGGGTCGCGGTTATTTTTATGTTTGTTTTCGATAGCTCTTTAGATTCCTTATAAGATCATAACAATGTTTTTTCATGGTCAATTGGCGGAAAAATGCAGGAGCTCGTGAAACTTGAAGGTACAATAAAAACATTTTTTCAGCGATGACCCCCATTTTTTATTGTTTCATCGGAAAAACCAACTCTCAAACTCTACAAATGCCAAATTTCAGGCTTCTGGAATACCCAGAAGTGTTTTAAATTTTCATCTGAAAGAAGCATCCTACCCGCGATTTTCAGTTTTTTGATGATTTCGGCTACCGAAAGGTATGGTCGCGGTTGTTTTTATTAGCTGATGAGATACAGCAAAAAATTTCCTATAAATTGATATATCTCACTTATTGGGGCGAATTGGCGGAAAAATGTTACACTCGTTTTTCTACGAAACTGTGACTGAAAAATGCGAAAATTCGTTGAGAACATGGCTGCTGCCGACCGCCGACAGGACCGCATTCGTATACAAGTTCGGCGTCGCGCGCCGACTTTGCCTCTGTGGCCTAGTGGATAGTGACTGTGACCATGAAAAAACACATGTTAGGTTCAATTCCAACATTGTCCCAATCGATTTTTTATGTTTTGTTTTCCTAGAAAAACACTTTTTGAACACCATCAGTAGCCGGTTTTGTGTGGTTCTGAACTTTTTCCAAGCCCGTCGCCTACCCTCCACCAAAATAATTCGTAGAAAAAAGTGCGCCGCACGCTTGCCATCGCCCCGCCCACTTTCGCCACGCCCCCAACGACCATGCCCTCTGCAACCTCCCAAGAGAAACGCAGTGCAAAAATGGGGTCAGAAGAATGACTATAACTCGAGAATGGGCGAATATTTTTGAATGAAATTCTGGGAAAATACTATTTTCGACAAGGGGAACACACTCATATACAAAAAATTGTAATACGACAAGTTTAAAAATTATGCTGTGGTCTCTAAACAAACATGCATAACTTTTCTCCGCTTCATTGAATTTTTGACCTTCAACTATCATCTTGACCCAAATTTTAAGTAGAATCCGAAACTGTTTGAAAAAGATGTGTCAAGCCGGTTGGGAATATCTTAAAACTGCGGAAAACCGACTCGCTCGCTGACTACTGCTTCTTCCGAGTGAGTAAAACTAAGCTTAAAGTTGCTTAAAACTCGGAAATTTTGGGAGGAAACTACGGAGAAGTTGTTCAATCATTTCTGAGTGGAAAAGTTGCATCATGTTATTTTGGTCAACAACAAATAATGCTTGCCAAAACGAAGAGAAATTTAAATTTTTTGTACATATCGATAAAACCGAAAAAGTTAGGATCAAACACGTTACATATTCGGAATCTACACAGCCGATTACATGAGGACTCCAACTTTCATTAAATTTGGTTCATCTGAGGCTGAGTTTCAGCCAACCAAAGTAGTCAAAGGGGACCCAAGAGAAAGAAATTATGTTTGCTGTATCACTTGATGGCAAATTTGTCAATTTTCTATGATGTGAATCATCAGTGAGTGAAATTGAAATTTTTATTACAATTTCACTCTAAAAATCTTTGTTTACATTAAAGATAGAGGCACCTTTGTATTTGGTAGAGATAGCAAAGGAAATCTGTGCATTTTTACGTACGATGCGTCAAACATTACGACAGTTCATGTTTTAGACCTTTTTTTCATATCAGGATTCGATTTCACTATATTTAGCTTCAGAAAAATTATTTGGAACCAAGTGATACAGCAAATAGTGTTGAAATATGAAAACTATTTTATTAAATTTTTAACAGTTCCAGAAATTAGCAAAAACTGTCGTCAATAACACAGAAAAGGTTTACACAAATTTTGAAAAAAAAAAACAAAAATTTTTCGGAATTCACTGGTTAGTTTGCTGCTAATTGAATACCTATTTTCGTTCAATTTCCATGAACAGCAGTTCCATCGGGAACCTTGTCAGCTTTCATTTGTGCATTTTTACGTACGATGCGTCAAACATTACGACAGTTCATATTTTAGACCTTTTTTTTCTTTATCAGGATTTGATTTCACTATATTTAGCTTCAGAAAAATCATTTGGAACCAAGTGATACAGCAAATAGTGTTGAAATATGTAAACTATTTTATTAAATTTTTAACAGTTCCAGAAATGAGCAATAACAATAACGCAGAAAAAGTTTACACAAAGTTTGAAAAAAAAAACAAAAAAAAATCGAAATTCACTGAATAGTTTGCTATTAATTGAATACCGATGTTCGTTTAATTTCCATGAACAAAAGCTCCATCGGGAACCTTATCAGCTTTAATACATTCCATTTTCAGTTGGTTCCAATTCTGAATAAACTCCACACGTATTACATCATCCCCATTGAATCTTCGAAAGTACCAATAATATGATTTTCGAACATAGCTCAAAATGTTGAATGTTGGGTAAAAAGGGTGTTCTTCTACGACAAATGGTTCTCCCCATAGTTCTGATAGATCAGTACATGGAATAGAAAATTCATAGGCAATGAAATGATCAAACTTTGATGACTTGGTGTAGGCCTGAAACTCAATGGTTTCACCTGGTGACAGAATTGCCTATCCACAAAACTTACAGTTTTCAAGTTGTCGATTTCCTTTGCTGAGTACGAATACAAACGCATATTAATATTAACCCGTTTGCAATGAGTCACACTCTCCAATGGTATACTACGATGAGCGAGGAACTCAACATGTTCTGCACATTTCCATTGTTCCGTTTCCACTATTTCACTCATATTCAAATCAAGTTTATCATCATCGACGCGAAATTCAATATGCTCAAGATATTTTGAATCCATAGACTGTAGAATGTTCCTATAATGGCTTGGCTCACAAGCAGTCATTCCAAGTTTCTTCGTTTTCAGTTTTTTCGCTTTAAGCATATTCGACAAAATGGTTGGAAAAATGTTCATGATTTGGGTTTCTTGAGATCTTTTTGTATCTTTGTACTTTACTACAAAAATATCCAAATCTGAGTTTTGAAATCTCATCATTTGTTCCAGATCCATTGCAGCCATTTCCACCAAATCTTCCTTGTTGAACTCTACGAACTTTCCTCCAATATATCTCCGGAATAGTCCATTTTCATTGATGTGATACCTATTGTAGTAAATTTTTTTCGGTGCAACAAATTCCAGTTCGATGCAATGAGAATTGACGGAAACTAGAATGTTGATAAAATTGGGATCGGGTAAAATGGCATCTGGAGCATCATCCACTTGATAGCGAAGACGTTGAGATACTTGACGGAGGGTTAGACTGGAAATTATTGAAAAAAGTTGAAAACTGAAATCTGAAATCTTAAAGGTGTACTAACGTTTCGTTCAGTACTTTCACAATCGAACCTTCATTTCCCTCTGATTATTATTTTATCAAAAAGAAATTCTGAATTTCGTCCAAAAAGCCACAATTTGCACGACAAAATGCCGTTTGGGCAACTGGATGGCCTAGAAAGTTTTGAAGTTCGGCCATCTCATATTTTTCCCCTATTTTTGCTGTTTTTTCTTGTTTTTCGCCATATTTCTTTCAATAAAATACAGTCAAAATGAAAATATGTTTGAAATTTTGCAGACAAACAAGAAAAGTCGAAGAAATTGACGAAAAGCAGGAAAAAACAGCAAAAATAGGGGGAAAAATAAGATGGCCGAACTCGGATTTTTTTAGGCCAGCGCGCGAAAAAATTTCAAATTTTCTAGGCCATCTAGTTGCCCAGGTATTTTGTCGTCCAAATTGTGGCTTTTTGGACGAAATTCAGAATTTCTTTTTGACAAAATAATAATCAGAGGGAAATGAAGGCTCGATTGTGAAAATATTGAATGAAACCTTAGTACACCTTTAAGTTGAGCAATTTAGACAGGTCATCACTACAAAACCAAAGCGAAAAGACAGTTAATCTTTGCGTTTTTCGATTTGATTCATCAACTAAAAATTTTGAATTCAGAAAAGCATTTGAAAAACTTACACAGATCTCCAATCTAATTTTGGAATAAGTTCCCGGATTATAACATTTGGCATAGTATGCATGTTAGGTGAAGAAATCGACGACATTTTTTTGAAAAATGAAATTTCTTATCACCGTTTACATCAACTTCCTTTTGGAACCAAGTGACACGACAAATAGTGTTGAAATAGAGGTGATAAGAAACTTCATTATTTCACTCATATTTTGATGATTCATCCCTAAATACTAACTAATTTTTGCGTTGCGAAATGACCGGTTGCGGCACGTTCTCAAGTCTGATTCAATATTGTTTTCAGATGCTTCCACTAACTAAAGAATGCATGGAATACTTTATTATTTTTTTGCCAGAATAAAATTTACATGTAATTTAAAACAGTTAAAACAAAACACATAAAGTCATTGCAAGCCAAAAATGTTTCCTCTCTTGTTCCTGATTTCCTCCCTATTATCCATTTCAAAATCAACCAAAATTGAAGAAGGCACCGAATGGAATCTCTCCGAAAATTCGCACCTCTACCAAGGCGATATTCGATTGTCGGTGTTAGTTTGAATTTGGAATTCCAATTTCTCATTCAGAAATTGTTCCAGAAAAGAATATTCCGAATTATTTGGATCCCGGGACGCCAAGCCCCGCGCACGTCGTCAAATTATGAAAAACCGTGAATGGACGGATGCAATAGTTCCATTTGAATATGATAGTTCTCTGAGTCCTCAGGTCAAATATCTATTCAAAAAGTCCATGAAGCATATTTCAGAAAGAACTTGCTTAACATTTAAAGAAGATAGAAGCGCAGAGGATCGAATTTTGTTTGTTTTGTAAGTTTGGGTTACTGTAGTTTTCCCAAGATTACTGTAGTTTGACATAGATTTCAGTACCATGACCTAGATTTCTGTAGCATGACCTAGATTAAGGTAGCATGGCCTAGTTTACTGTAAGATGACCTAGATTACGGTAGCACGACCTAAATTACTGTAGCATGGCCTAGATTACTGTAACTTGACCTAGATTACTGTAGAGTGACCTAGATTACTGTAGTTTGACCTAGATTACTGTAGCTTGACCTAGATTAATGTAGTTTGTCCTAGATTACTTTAGATTGACCTAGATTACTGTAGCACGACCTAGATTACTGTAACTTGACCTAGATTAGTTTAACTTGACCTAGATTAGTGTAACTTGACCTAGATTACTGAAGCATAGCCCAGATTACTGTAATTTTCCCTAGATTACTGTAGCTTGACCTAAATAACAGTAGTTCGCCCTAGATTGTTGTAGTTTGACCTAGATTACTGTAGCAAGACCTAGATCACCGTAGTTTTTCCCTAGATTACTGTAGTTTTTCCTAGATAACTGTAGAATGACCTAGATTACTAAAGCATGACCTAGGTTACTATAGCATGACCTAGATTACTGTAGTTTGTTCTAAATTACTGTAGTTTGTTCTAGATTGCTGTAGGATGACCTAGATTACGGTAGCATGACGTAGATTACTGTATCATGGACTAGATTACTATAGCTTGACCTAGATTACTGTAGTTTGACCTAGATTGCTGTAGGATGACCTAGATTACGGTAGCATGACGTAGATTACTGTATCATGGACTAGATTACTATAGTTTGACCTAGATTACTGTAGTTTTCCCTAGATTAAGGTAGCGCGACCTAGATTACTATAGCTTGACCTAGATTACTGTAGCTTGACCCAGATTACTGTAGTTTGACCCAGATTACTGCAATTTGGGCCAGATTACTGTCATTTGGCCTAGATTACTGTAACTTGACCTAGTTTGCTGTAGCATGACCTAGATTACTGTAGCATGACCTAGATTACGGTAGCATGACCTAGATTACTGTACTTTGATAGTGGAATCAGAAATTAACATTTTTCAGAACCACTTTTTGCTCCTCGTACATTGGAAAACATGGAGGGGTTCAAGAGGTATTCCTTGGCAATAATTGTTTCCAGGTACGTTTTTTTCGAATTTCTACCAAAATTTGTTTTTTTTTCAGTTGGGAAATGCCCTACACGAACTGCTCCACGCGCTAGGAATAACGCATTCGATGAGTAGATACGATAGAGATGATTATTTGATAATAAATTCTGCATTGATAACGGTGGGCTCATTTTTAGGGATTTCGGCTCAAAAAATTTCAATTTCCAGAGCAGTAACCGAGTCAACTATTAGGTTGGCAAGTATGAAATGCGCGCCGCGTTCATCAGCCAGTATTTCCGCCAAAATAATTCTTTTCTCATCCAACTTTTTTTTGTTCGAAAGAGCGTTTTATTGCGCACATTTTGATATATTCTTTATTCAGTTTTGTTTCTGTTTTCATTAAGAAATTTTGTTCAGAAGATGACGGACTGTAAACTTCGTTTGCGGATTTGTATTAGGATGGTAAATATGAAATGAGCGTTTTCTGTGTTTTCGTTTTTGTCCAACATTATCGTACTGAATCCTCTTTTCATCTGATGTAAGAATCTAATCGAGAAAACCACTAGTTTCGATGCTGTTAAAGAGAATATATGAAAAATTGTGACCCTGAAGCCAGGTTCGCACCAGAAAGTTTATGCGGTGTCAATTTTCCACTCCTGTGTTTTTTTCCAAAACTCTCAGATATGTTTCAATGATTGTATGTGAGCACCGAAATATTCCAGCAAGGTTTCGAGTAGTTTGACAAGGATCAAATCCCAGTCCAACCGTCGTTCAGTGCAAAAAGAGGTTTTTTCCTCTTTCTTCGTTTTCCAATAACCGGAAGCGTTGAAACCATCTTCTACATGGTTTCTCGGATAAAACAGTATTCTCCAAACACAATGAAAAACGTATGATGAGCATCAGAAACTGATTTCCCTTGTTTATATTCGTTCCAAATTCAATCCCGCAAACGAATTTATAGTCGGTCATCTTCAGAACAAAATTTTTTAATGAAAACAAAAACAAAACTAAATGAACAATATATCAAAATGTGCGCAATAAAACGCTCTTTCGAACAAAAAAAAGTTGGATAAGAAATGAATTAGTTTGGCGGAAATACTGGCTGATGAACGGGCGCGCATTTCATACTTGCCAACCTAATACAAACTATACAATTCCAATGACACGTATAATGCAGTTCCCTATGAATACGGTAGTGTAATGACCTACGCAGCGAATACGATAAGTGAGCCACGCGATAAAACCTACCGAGAAACTATGGGAAACCGACTTATTACTTTCTACGATATTATGACTCTCAATTCATATTACAAATGTTCTTGTCCAGAAAAACTGGACTGCAAGAATGGAGGGGTCCCAAATCCGTCAAAATGCTCCGAGTGTTTCTGTCCAGATGGCTACGGCGGAAAGTTGTGTGACGATGCTCCAATGTTCTCGAAAAAGTTGATGGCCGAGGAAACTTGGAAGAACTTTACGATTAGTTTTGGATTTCCGGGATTGGTGGAGATAGAATTCAAGAGGGCTACGGTTTTTATAGAGGTAATTTTTTAAAAATTAAAGTAGGATTACACTCTTTTTTTTATTTTCTCAAATGATCGTCCCGATTCCGCGAAAACAACATTATTTTTGCACAAAAATCGTTAAAAAATCGATTTTCAGCTGAAATTTTTTCAACCTATTCCAATGAATGTAGAATTTTTCGCTGATTTGAACGCACATAATTTCGTTGAAAACGGACTTCTTTGAAGCGAGTTATGAGCGTTTGAAGTTTCTGTGAAAGAGACGCAGAGAAAGCAGACACTTCACTCTTGTTGTCGAAGAGACGCAGAGAAACGAGGCAAAAACTTCAAACGCTCATAACTCGCTTCAAAGTGGTCCGTTTTCAACAAAAAATTATGTGCGTTCGAATCAGCGAAAAATTCTACATTCATTGAAATAGGTTGGAAAAAATTTTAGGTGAAAATAGATTTTTAACGATTTTTGTGCAAAAATATTGACCAACTATGTATTGATCCTTGTAATTTACTTTAAATTGATCAATAAAATACAAATACAAATATTGTTGTTTTCGTGAATAATGGAATTGGGACGATCATTTGAGACAAAAAAGCTGTAATCCTACTTTAAAAATCGTTCAGGCCCCCAAAAACGCGACCATCCAAGTTCAAGTGACCGAAATCCAGGGATTCGAGTGTTGGCCAGGTCGTTGCATATTTAATGGCTACGAGGTCAAATATATGGGAGATCCACGGATAATGAATCCGTTGTGAGTTTATTTTTGTAGTTTGAAGTCTGTAGTTTAAAAAAATTTGTAGTAAAAAAAGAAATCTTCTAGATTCTGCTGTAAGGATCAACCCCTTTGGAACACTATACACACATCAAAGTTGAATCCGACTCCTGTGATTTTGTATACAAAATACGCTCGTCAAAAACAAATTTTGACACTGCGATATCGATTTTTGGATCAGAATTTGGCGGATTTGCCGAGGAGAAATAACACTTATGATTCGTTTGAGTATCCGATCTGAACAATGAAGGAATGAAGATTTTGGTCAATTGCAAGCTACAAAGGCTACAAACTACAAACTACAAAGACTACAAACTACAAACTACAAAAACTACAAAGACTACAAACTATAAAAACTACAAACTACAAACTACAAAGACTACAAATTACAAAAACTACAAACTACAAACTACAAACTAAACAAACTACAACCCAAATTTTTTTGTCTTTGATCAGTTCCAAAGTTGATACTGCATTTTTTTTCCAATTTCGCCGTTTTACCCTCTTTTTGAGCACTTTTTTAGAGCAATTGTAATATTACAAACTACAGACTACAAACTACAAACTACAAACTACAAACTACAAACTACTTTTTTTTGGACTTCAAAGCTCCGCCAAAACTTTTGAAGGTCCAAAAATGATACTGCATTTTTTCCACTTCAATTTCATTTTTCCATTTTTCCAATTCCAAATTTTTCAATTTTTTTCCAGTTATTTTTTTTTCCAATTCATTTCCATTCCAATTTTCTAATTTTCCAATTTCCCAATACTCGTTCCACCAACTTATTGACAACCTTTTTTTGTGAACCTTTTTTTGGAGCACCTGTGATACTACAAACTACAGAAACTACAAACTACAATCCTCTCAAACTACACAGTAAACATAGACACATCCGTGACAAAAATGACCCCTCACCCGGAAACTGAAAATTTGAATTTCCCTCCAAGCGAAAATAATTCGGTCTCCTGATGAGGAAGAAGAACAAAGATGAGAGTACATTTTTTGTCATTTTTTTTCCGTTTCGTCATCTTTATTACTATAAACACACCCCTTTATTCTCATTATAAAAAAATTTTTAGTCTGAGTTTCAGAATTTTTTGGCGGCAAAAAAATGCCCATCATTGTGAATACTACAGTTTCCATTACTTTTCTATTCGGTCAATTGAATTGTTGGGTCAATTTTTATCTGCTTTTTTCGATTTTTTACAAGAAAAGAATCCAGATTAAACCGGATTTGTCACTGATATACTGTAGATTTGGGACTGATATGGTGTATACTTTTTTCGGTAAGATTTAGGATCAAAGACGTTTCGCAACTGGGACATTTCGCAACCGGGACACTTTGCAACCGGCCATTTCGCAACCATACCATTTCGCAACCTGTTATTTTACAACTTGGACATTTCGCAACCAGTCATTTCGCAACCAAACGATACCAATAATTCCAAATTCAATGAGTTGCGAAATGACTGGTTGCGAAACGTCTTAGTTGCGAAACGTCGTTTTACAGTTTTTCCGAAAATTTTTCGTTAAAATTAAGCATTTTTCCAGTGTCCCTCAGTATGCTCTATTATCTGTTACATCAAATTTTCCCAAATTTCCCCATCAAAAATCTAATTTTCTTCATTATTTGGCCAGCTCTAATCATGGGAACAATCAGAGCAAACTTGGTATTTTTGATAACTTTCGATAGATTTCTGGCCGCCTACGTTCCAGTTTTCCATCACAATTATAGATCAAGAATTCCGATTTTATTGATTTTCCTAATCCTCTTGATCTACGCCATTGCCGAGCATTTTGTACTATTTGATTACTGTAATTTCACATTGGATGTTCCTTTAAATTGTGATACCTTAATTTGTGCTATCAATCCGTGCTACTATTCATATTGGTTATGGTATGAGCAAGTTATGTACATTTTGATTGGGATTTTTACGATTTCGCTGTGTTTTCGACTTTTTATTTGGAATAATTATATGGATTCGTCGAGTAATCATACGATAACTAGGGTAAGTAAGAGATGGAAGTTGAATTTTTGAAAATTCGAAATGCGATCTGAAAAATCAAGCGAAAAATTGAAAAATTGAGCCGGAATTTCGAAAATTCAAATTTGAGAATTTTAATTAGTATCTTCAGAATTCAGTCATTTCGCAACCAGTCATTTGGCAACTACGACGTTTCGCAACCAGTCATTTCGCAACTGAGTCATTTCGCAGCTGAGACATTTCGCAACCAGCCACTTCGCAACTGAAGAAAAGCAACCAAAGAACCAGTGAAATGACTGGTTGCGAAATGTCCGGTTGCAAAATTGATGTGAATTACGAAATTTCGCAGTTGCGAAATGACCGGTTGCGAAATGACCGGTTGCGAAATCACTTAGTTGCAAAATTAATGTGTGTTCCGAAATGTTGTAGTTGCGAAACGACTTGGTTGCAAAATAACTGGTTGCGAAATCGCTGCGTTGCGAAATTTACGTTCGTTCCTAAATAACTGGTTGCGAAATGACCGGTTGCGAAATGACCGGTTGCGAAATGACCAATTGCAATGTATCTCAGTTGCGAAATGACCGGTTTCAAAATGATTGGTTGCGAAATGAGTAGTTGCGAAACGACTGGTTGCGAAATGTTATAGTTGCGAAATTACCGGTTTCGAAACGACCTCATGCAAAACCTCCTCTGCGAGCCTACACCCCTTATCAGCAAAACTACAGTAACCTCAATCTCAATTCAAATTTTGGCGCGAAAATCCTAATTTCCAGGCCACCAGAATCGCTCTTCTTGACTCCATCATTATTTGCACATTCGACGTGATCCCATCTTTATTATTGGCTCATTTTCCAGCTCTCAGTTTTCCGAATGTTGGGCCTTTAAGTGCTGTATCAAAAAATACAGGATTTCTAATCGAGGGAATTATAATTTGTATAATTTTACTTGGAAAAAAGAAAACTGGAATCGTTCAAGCATGGTCGACGAGCAGGATTTCTAGGAGCAATTGAGGGATTTTTCATGGGAATTTTCTATTTTTGATACAACTACAGTACCCCGTTTGCACCCAAATCTGAAAATGAAGTTCTTTCATTAATCATATTTTTGCTAATTAGACCATATACTTTTTCCATTTTTCATGATCTGTCAGTGCAAATATTTACAGACAAGAAACTTGTCTAGTACAATCTACAGATAATGAGGTCAAAATTTCACTCAAAATTTAAAATTTTAGAAAAAATAAGATTTCAAAATTTTACTCAAAATTCAAAATTCTGAGTAAAATTTTGAACTCAAAAGCCAAAGTTTCAAAAAGATTTTCGGGGGGTGGAAATCAAAGAACAATTGAAATTCCTTACCAAAACTCAAAATTTTGTTGATCATTCAGAAATTTCAAGAATTTCATGGTTACGTGATTTTCATTAGAATCCCAAAGTTTTCTTCAAACATCGGAAATCTAACTCCACTTTTTCCTTTATTTTTCAAAACTTTCGTCTATACATAAAAATGTGCTCCAAAAACTGGCTCAAAATCACAGAAATAACCGAAACTATTGGTTTCTCGTTATCCGTTATTTTCCAGTCTACACTATTATTTTTGATTTTAAAATCTCCAAAATCGAAATTTGGCACTTATAAATATTTGATGATCTGTTTCTCAGTTATGGGAATTTTTTATTCCAGCTGTAATTTTTGGTGTAAACCGGTGAGATTTTAAAAAAATTTGCGACGTTTCGAAAGTGTGACGTTTTGCAAGTCAGAAGTTTCGCAAGTATAACACTTCGCAATAATGACATTTCGCAAGTGCGACGTTTCGAAAAAGAAGAATCGTACTTTCGAAACGTAGAAACTTTAGAAACATCACGTCTCCAAAATGTCGCACTTTCGAAATGTCGGACTTGCGAAACGTCACACTTTCGAAACGTCGCACTTTCGAAACGTCGTACTTTCGAAATATCGCACTTTCGAAACGTCACACTTTTGGAACGTCACATTTTCGAAACGTCGTACTTTCGAAATGTCACACTTTCGAAACGTCGCACCTGCGAAACGTCACACTTTCGAAACGTGTCACTTTCGAAATGTTGCGGAGTCCGAAAAAAAACCAGAATTTTGAAAAAATATCTGAAATTTTCCAGAACGTCCACATAACCAACACTACCTTTGTGATTTTCATGATTCTCGAAAATTTCCAAATTTCGAAATTCTTCGGAGTTTTATCCATCGGTAACGTTTTCATTTTTGCTTTCGAAATGTTACACTTTCGAAATGTCGCAAAAAATTTTTTCCAAATTTTCCAGCAATCTACTCCTCCTGTTTCGCCATGATGCTCTCCCTTCTAACTCTTCAATTTTACTATCGTTTCGTTTCCGTGACATCTCCCCTTTTATTATCCAAAAAATTCTCCTGGATTACTGTACCTCGATATTCGCTTCTGGTATTTGGATTTTCCGCAATTTGGGGTGGCTTGACATTTTTTGTCAATGGCCCAAATGAGCTCAAGGATATGGAGCTGGAGCCCGAGTTTTTGAAAATTTATTGCTTGCGCCTTGAAGATTACAGCTACATTGCTGCCAAATATTTCTACAGTAATCCTGAGGATACTGTAGATCCCAAATTACTTCCCCATTGGCCATCTTTAATAGTGACAAGTGTAATGACCCCCATGATGGGGACCACGTTTTCATTCCTACTGTATTTTGGCCTTAAAACTTACAGTAATCTGAACAAATCCAGATTTGGAAATAGTATTGGGAAGAAGGATATTCAGGTGGGTTTTTAATTCAAAAAATTGAATTTTCAGCTTTGAAAAACTTCAGCACCAATTATTTCGAACCCTAGTAATCCAGACATGTATCCCCACAATTTTCATGTATCTCCCTGTCACTTGTTTATTTTATTTTCCGATTTTCGGGATTACTGTACCGAATTTCGAAAACTTTATACCAATTTCTGTGGCTATTTATCCATGTCTGGAGCCTATGGTAGCCATGTTTTGTATCAAACATTTCAGAGGGCAGATCTATAGTAAGTGGTGTGACGTTTCGAAAGTGAGACGTTTCGAAAGTGTGACAATTCGAAAGTGTGGCGTTTCAAAAGCAAAGCGCTGCAGTTGTGAAATATCGAACTTTCGAAATGTCACACTTTCGAAACGTCACTTTTTCGAAACGTCGCACTTTCGAAACGTCGCTGAGCCAAATTTCGTGTTTCGATTGTTCATAATTTGTGCGACGTTTCGAATGTTCTACGTTCCGAAAGAGTGACATTTCGAAATTGCGTTATTTTGAAAGTGTGACGTTTCGAAAGTGCCATATTTCACAACCGCGGCATTTTTTCTTTGAAACGTCGCACTTTCAAAATGTCCCACTTACGAAACGTCACACTTTCGAAACGTCGCGGAGCCAAAAAATTGAAATTTTTCAGATTTTCTAAAATGCTCAATGGTCAAATCGGAGCAAGTTTCTTCGTTGCACATCAATTCATATACTTGTATTGTATTGTATTTATTGACAAGTAAATAAACAGAAGAAGAGAACAATAGTTCTAGATAGGATCCCTCACGAGATCAACCTAGATAAAATACTTGAATTTTTAAGAAATTTATTCACACAATTTCAAATAAACCATTCGAAAATCTTACATCCCATGTTTCTTGGCCAGTTTTCTATAAAATTGACCCAAATCGTTTCCAAAATCGTTCTTATCAAATGCGACAATCGTTTCGAGCAACATTTCACGGAGCAATTTGGCGGATTCTGGACGTTCTTGGACGATACGATTACATTGAGCTTTGCAGTATTCGATTTCAGTGTTAAGGTTGAATGATGGCGGGGATTGGGTGGTCTGAAAAGGGAAATTTTTTATTTGGTTTTTTAATTGACGCATTTTTGGAGCCTTGACGCATTTTTTTGGCACACCTACCTCACTAGAAGCTGGCGCTTTCTCTTGTTCCCTAATCGGAGCGTTTTGAATTTCCGGATCTTCAGAATCCTCTGCTTCCACTTTCACATCTCTGGTGATTTCAGAACCCTTGAAATTTTTTCTTGCTTCGGCTTCTTTGACTTCTCTTTTCTGTTTTCTTTCCAGAAAACGTTGGGTTGCGATCAACCTATTTTGAGAATCCTTCACCGCCTGCGGTTTGGCATATGGAGTTCCCACATGTTTGAGTTTCCATTTTTT
Source organism: Caenorhabditis zanzibari (assembly GCA_963966625.1). NCBI lineage: Eukaryota > Metazoa > Nematoda > Chromadorea > Rhabditida > Rhabditidae > Caenorhabditis > Caenorhabditis zanzibari. The sequence goes on along the minus strand of OZ016472.1, from coordinate 16,093,088 downwards.
AGAATCCATCTGGTTTTTACTGACTTGTGGTTGTGACATTCTGCAAGAAAATTAATTTTAAAAAGAGAATTTTGAGGGAAAAAAAACGAGAACTACAAGTCGCAACCGTGGCTTAAAAATGCCAAATTTTAGTGCTCACTTTTGAGAGGTCAAAAATCCACATATTTTTCCCAAATTTCATATCTCTGTAAAATCTCTCTAAAATTAATTATTTATTGATTTCTTCAACTTCGCTCCGAAAAAATGGGTAAATACGCCAAACTATATTTTGCAACCAGTCGTTTTAAACTTTTTGCTTGACGTTTTACATCGAAGAGTTGCGAGATGGCTGGTTGCGAATCGTCCAGCTAATGAGTGTCTTGGATTTTTTGTATCTCCAAAAATCTCGATTTTCAGTCAATTCAATAATAACTTTCGAGTATGAGAATGTGGTAGAGATGGTGCAAAATGACGAGTTTCCGGATATGAGGATCGGAAAAGTAGGAGGTTCGGTTATGTGGTAAGCGGACATCTGGACACAAGAAAATCCATTCGTTTTTTTTCAGGGTTCTACAGATGGAACGGCAATTTGAAGGCAACACGGTCGAACTTCATCCACACATTGGAATCCTGGATAACCCTGAAAACCTGAATCACAGAGTCAACATATTTTTCACCGTCATCAATCAGAATAATCCGGAAAACGATAGATTCGCGAGGACACTTGGTGATTTGTATTTGGAGAATGGGTATACAGCTGTCTTAGGAGAAATACCTTTTGATGAAGTTTCGGATGAAAGGAATGGATGGATGAGAAATGGAGTGATGAAAGTGAAGTGTGCAGTTCAGATAGATGCGATTCAGAAGGGCCAAATTTGGAGATTCAATTTGGCTGATGGTCTTTACAGTTTTACCATTCGAAATCATGCTATCTACTTTCAAATGGCAAGACGTCAAGCCAATGAGGATAATATGGCCGATGTTATTGCGGAGGAAGAGGTTTGTAGTTTTCGAATATTGTTCATAAAAGCTCAAAACCAGCAGTTTTGAAACGTGCAATTTCGTAACTACGACATATTGAAACTACTCCGTCCTGCAGCCCCTGGTTTTGAAAACCGTTGACATTAATTGACATCGTTGAGCAAGGTAGCAAAGATGAGCGGAAGAGCTTGTTGAAATGGCGGGAGGCGGAAGGCGGAATGAAAAAATGGGCGTAATTCGGAGTTGCTTATTTCTACTCGGATTTTCCTGCCTAAAGACACATTCTTGCTGCTGCTTCCCTTTTTTTATGGTTTCAAGCATTTATTGACCATAAAATCACTATTTTTATCAAGTTTAAAGCAATTTTGAAATTCCACCTTCCGCCTAATTTTTCCAATTTTCGGCGGAAGGCGGAAAGCGAAAAGCGGAATTCCGCTCATCACTGCAAAGTAGCATCAAAACTATGACCAGCATTTTTGCTTTTTCAGGTTATACTTCACTATCCAAATTTTCAGATTATCACGTTTCACTCGCCATCTTTCGACAGTTACGTTGGACGACTTAAAGTAGGATTTCAGTCTTTTTTTAAATTTTCAATTCACGAATACACATTTTTTCTGACCTATTTCAAAAAATGAAGCATTATTTCGATGATTTGATCGTACCTAATATCGCAGTTCGAAACGCTATTGAATGAAAATTTTTGAACAAATTTTCACTTTGTCACACTCGCCGCTGTCTACACATAAGCTGCTATCGCTTTCACCGCTGCTGGGAAATAATTGACTAAACATTTTTCACAATGTTTTCAGCAGCGATATTATGTGTTTTCTAATCAGCAAATCTGCATTTTTTGAAATAGTTTAGAAATGTAAATTCGCAATTTGAAGAGTAAAAATTAAAAAAAAAACTGAAATCGTACTTTAAGGAATTGGATCATATTCACATGCCAGACGAAATATTATCAATCCTTGAAGAATGCATGCAAGTGGCACACGGAGTTCGACTGAATAATTGTGAGTTAAATGGAATTGGGACGTTTTCAAGTAGCTTTTTTGAAACGCACCAAAACTGACCATTTTTATCGATTTTCAGTCAAACACTTCATGGAAGTCGTTAAGATTGCGCAAATGCTCGGATTTCGTAATGTGATGTGTTACTGTGAGCAGAGAATGATTCAACAAGTGCCCACCAATTTCGAAATTGTAAAAAAGTTCGTATCATCGGCGGCTTTCTGGGGACTGAGACGGTTTCTGGCGTACTCGTTGAGTCATGTAAAATCGAAGGAAGAATCGAAGGAAATTTTGAAAAGTTTGGATGTGGATTCTATTGCAAATGGGGAGACGATGAAGTACTTGGTCGCAAAGTTTTTGTATGATAAATTTTGATTCCTTTTCTGATTTAGGAGAATTATTCATTTTATCAATGATATATTATACTGGTGTTTCCACACATAGTGTAGATACATTTTTTGACCAGGTGACCTTTTTTTTCGGTCTTTTCCATAAAGCCTGGAAATTTAATGGCATTTGGTCTCTTCATAAAGAAGTTATGGGTCAACAAAGTAGCGAGAAATAAATTGCACGAAAAATCAGAACGCCTCCATTTTTTTCTCTAAAATCCACCATTTTTTCCACATTTCAAATTCCTCAAATATCTTTTCAAAATTAATTATCTACGTAAATTTACGGATTTATTCAGCTCCATTTCAAAAAATGGGTAAATACGCCGACATTAAGCAATTATTTCGCAATCAACTTTTTGCTTGAAATTTCGTGATGTGGAGAGCCGGTTTTGGCCGACTGTGATCAATAGATGACGAAAAAAAATTTGCTCAAATTTGAACATTCTTTTTGCCATTCGGTAGAGTCGCCTGAAAAACATATTACCCCAAAATTTGAGAGCCCAGAAACTATTTTCAGCCGAGATATGACCATTGATCCAAACGTGATTTTTTAAGCTCTAGCTTCCATATCTCAGGAGCCGATGATCGAAAGTGAACCAGACTTTATGTGGTTGTTATTTGTTCTATTATCAATGTTTTCCATACAAAACGAGAACAATTCATCAACCACAGAAAAAGTTATTTTTTTGATTTTTCGACCTACATCCGGAAGGATTCTGGAGCCCAGAAGCAAATTGATTTTCAAAAAAAAACTATGAATCTTGATTTTCAAAAAAACTATGTGTTCTACTCTCAGTCATATAGTTAATCAACTTGCCAAATTTCGTGGTGATTGGACATGTTTGAGCAAAGTAACTCACTGAAATTCAAAGATACACTCACCATTCTTAAAAATAGATTCTTGGACAACGACACATTTCATATCGATACGAAATTTACCGAAAAAAAATTGTCGATTCAATGACACGATTTTTGATAAGAGTGTAAACAAGGGATCGATGAACCACATAATTGGAGTACGGTACTTTTCAATACATCGAGAAAAGACGAAATTGAAAAAGATTAAAAATCCCACTTATTTATCGAAACGCTAACAAAATCTAGTCTTGACTATAAAGAAAGTTCCAAATCAACACCTTCACCATATCGGTTGACAATTCCTGAATCCTCACAACTTCTAGAATCCTCCCAATCTTCCATTCTTTTTTCTCCTTCAACAAACTACTCAAATATTTTCTGAAACCGTAAAAGATTGCAAATCGAATTTTATCTTCGAAATTTGGAAGTATCGACGAACATTCGATCACTTGATTTTCACAATAAGTGAGCACATTTCGAGCATTAAAATACTTGGCGGTGTTGATTACTCCAATTAGTTCGATTTCTGGAAAATTATTGATTTTTTTTGGAATTTTTAAAATTTTTTACTTGAAAGTTTCAATTGAACACCATGAAGAATTTGAAGACAATTTCTAGTTGCTTTCATTCTTATGTGATTTGTGAATTGAAAATCACTACATAGAACTGGAGCATGAAGCTTTAGGAGCTGAAATTAGAAAATTAAAAAATTATCAAAACAAAAAAACCACCTGCAAATAACACGACAAATTCCTACTTCCCATCAACTGCATTCCATTATTCACACTTTTATCAAAAATCGTGTCCTCAAAATTGAATCGCCAAATCTTTTCGTTAAATTTCGAATCGACATGTAATCCATATTCGATATGAAATGTGCCGTTCTCCAAGAGCCCATTTTTCAGATTCATCAAATCCAAAAGATCAATATGAACATCGATCGGTAATTCGATGGAATCCATTATATAAATTTTCTCACTTTTGAAGGCGTTCTTCAAATTTTCATTTGAAGTGTAGATGTTGAAAAAAATACGAATTCCAAATTTCTCAACGTTTTCTAGTAGAAATTGGTTTTGGAGGTATGGGCGAATGATGGTACCGTAATCCGTCTCCTCGGTTCGAAGTACCAAAAACCTGAAAAATGGCGGGAATTCAAATATTATCAGAATCATTTAAAATCCAGAAAAATCAAGAGTTTTCAAAAAAAAATTTTAAATTCAAGATTTCAGAACTTTTAAATTGAACTCCTTCAGAAATCCAAAAAATTTAAGGAAGATGATATCTGAAATTTCGAATCTCATCAGAACCTTCAAATTTCAAAAAAAAACACTGACTGAATAAATCCAAAGTCACAGAATTTCAGATTCTTGAAATTTCAAAATTTAACTTTTTTTTTTAATTTCGAAATTTGAAAACTTCAGAGCTTTAGATTAATTACGATCACCATGATGAATTTCAGAAATAATTCTGAAATTTTCAAAAAAAAAGTTATCAGTTAAAAAAGTTTTTACAAATGGATTCTTGAAGATCGTCATTTCATGTCGATTCGAAATTTACAGAAAAAAATTGACGATTTTGAGGACACGATTTTTGATAAAAGTCTGAATAAGGGATTGATTGATGAATAAAAAAAATATAGTATTGGGGTACGGTATTTTTCACAGAATTTAAGATTCTCAAAATTTCAAGATTTGAGAATTTTTTTTTGTAAATTTCGAAATTCGAAAGCTTCAGAACTTCAGATCAATTACGATCAACATGAAGAATTTCAGAAATAATTCCCGAAATTTCTAAAATATTTAAAAAAATCAAAATCTTACCAACTCTCATCCCCACCCAATCTACCAATCTCCCTCATAATCGAATCGTTCCAACCGATTCGTTCCAAAAAATTCGGAATTTTCCAGATGCCATTCTGAGCGTCTGTAAGACGGAATTTTGAATTCTAGAATCTCTATGAACTCACATTTGAAGCGATCGCTCATTGAGAAAATCAATATTAAAACTGATGTAGAAAAAAAAGTTGAAGTGTTGGAATTTTCGAGGGAGAAAATAAACCAAGCCACGTAGATACAAATTTCGAAATCTTGACTCATTTTAAGATACTTTTCAATCTTCTTTTTTCTTATCATTCGGAATGTTAGTTACCACTCCCTGATAACATCACTTTCAAAGCAAAAACGCGCCAAAGACACCCCAGCCTCAACAATTTCATTGTTTCTTATCACTGGGAACACCCATTTCAGTGATTTATTTGATGATTCATGTACCATGTCCGTGCCTTTTCCTTCCTCTTCCTCAACTCAGCAAGTTTTCGAAATTTCGGAGCGTGCCTGGAACTCGTTGAGGAAGGGAAAATAACAATTTTCGAAATTTGAAACTATGCGGAAGAAGCGACATTTTTTATGATGGTATAAAAAGATGGGAGGTGTTGGGAGAAAATAAGTTAAATTTTGGGCATTTTCGAATATTTGAGTCGTTTTTTTTTGTTGGAAATTCTCAAGTCAAAAATGACGTATTGGTTTTGGGTGAGTTAATTGACCAGATTTTGTGGATTTTTGAAATTATTAGATTCTGAAATTTTCCGATTTAGGAGTGTTCAGAATTTGGGGCTTGGAGTTTTTGATTCTCTGATTCTGAGTTAATAAGAATCTGAGCTTCTGAGATTTCGTGACACTGGGATTTTGTGATTCTGAAGTTTTGAGATTCCGAGGCCGATTCCGAATCTGAAATTTTTAGATTCTGAGATTTTGAAATACTGAAATTTTTGAAAATCGGAGAACCTGAGATTTTGAGATTCTGAGATTCTGAGACTCTGGGATTTCTGTGAATCTCAGTTTCTGGGATTCTGAGGTTTTTTTCTGAGATTCTGAAAGGTTCTGTGGTTCCAAGATTCTGCGATTCAGAGATTTTAAGATTCTGCCACCCAGAGAACTTGAAATTCTTCACTATGCTGTGATTCTTAAATTCTGAAAGGTTTTTTGATTCCGAGTTACTGATGTTCCAGATTCTGAAGTTCCGAGAATTCAATATCCAACTTTTCACTTTTTTTTCAGAATCTGGTTCCAAAACTTCATGCAATTTCAATGTTAATATTTTCAGATCTTCCCCTTCCTCCTCTTCATAAGCACCAATTCTCAAACTCTCCACCCTAGTGGTCCCCATCTAACTGGCCAAGCTCTAGTAAACTATGTGAACAATGCCAAAAGTTCATGGACCGCAAAATACACCCCGATTTCTGACGAAGATATGAAATGGAAAGTGATGGATGCGAAATTTGGAAATCAAGAATCTTCAGAATCTGCCAACCGACTGAGCTCAAGATTTCAAAGAATTCTTGATTCTTACGACTCCAACTCCCCTGTATCCTATTCAAAACTCCCTTCTTCCTTTGACGCTCGGGTTCACTGGGATTACTGTAGATCCATAAAACTCATCCGAGACCAGGCATACTGTGGATCTTGTTGGGCCTTCGGAGCAGCTGAGGTCATCTCCGATCGTATCTGTATTCACTCTAATGGTACTCAACAGCCTATAATCTCTCCAGAAGACATTCTCTCATGTTGCGGATCCTCTTGCGGTTACGGTTGCCAGGGAGGATTCACTCTTGAGGCGATGAAGTTTTGGAGGGATTCTGGAGTGGTAACGGGAGGTGATTTCCAAGGAGAGGGATGCAGTCCGTATAGTTTTGGATCTTGTTGGGATTGTCAGAAATCGAAAACAACGCCGATTTGTGAGACCACTTGTCAAGCAAAGTACAAGGAGAAAGAGTACAAGGAGGATAAGTATTATGGTGGGTTTTCTTTTTTTGAGATTTTTTCTCTGCGTCTCTAACCGCTTTTAATGTTCATACCGTAAAATCTCTATAAGAAGGGCATGTCCTTTCATTTTTCCATCACCTAAAAATAATATTTCTGAATTTTCAAAATGGATTATGAAATCTGTTGAAGAAGAGATTTAAAACATATTTTGCGACTCTTCCAGGCGGATTTTGACGAGGGTTCTAATAAAATTGATTTCAATCCGATTCTATTTCAAGAATGTGTTCATTTAGAGCTCATCGGGGTGCCCTTCTATTAAAGGTGCCCTTCTAATACAGATTTTGCGGTAACTATCTTCAAAGTGACCCAATATTCATGAAACTTTCAATGTTTTTCCAGGTTCGTCGGCCTACCGACTCTCCAGCTCTTCTCCCTCAAAAATCCAAGCCGAAATTGTGACCAACGGACCAGTGGAAGCTTCCTACCAAGTCTACGAAGATTTCTACTACTACAAATCCGGCGTTTATCAATATGTATCCGGAAGAAATACAGGAGCACACGCAGTTAAAATTATTGGATGGGGAACTGAAAATGGAGTCGATTATTGGCTTGTCGCGAATTCATGGGGAACTGGTTTTGGGGAGAATGGATTTTTCAAAATTCGAAGGGGACATAATGAGTGTGGAATTGAGCATTATGTGGTGGCTGGGATGGTGAAGGGTAGTAATATTGTACAAAGTTTTTGGACGTTATTTTTGATTGTAATATGTTTTTGTTTTGTGTGAGAACACATTTTTTCTGTCTGTATATAAATGAAACGTTGAGACCAAAATTATAATTCTGTTGGCATGAAGACAGTTACAAAATCTGGCTGCGGCCAAAATCGCATATACGCACTGCCCTTTGAGCCACACCTGTAATACTATTCGTATAACTCTAAAACTTCTCGTTCAAATTGAAACAGTCCATTCCATCCGATTCTACGCGTTTGTTTTCATAAGGAACCCAACTTTCATAAAAATTGGTCCATACAGTCTCGAGTTATACGCCTTCGAAGATGCCAGACACCTCCCGAGAAGGAAAAGTTAGGCTGCGCTCCTCGATTTGCCTAGCTATATCCCTGGAACCAAAATAGATACAAAAATTTGAAAACCTACGAATTGTGTAAAATTTTATGATGAGCAATTTTGTAGTTGACCATTTTTTGATAGCTTGAGAGGTTCTTGAGATATAGAAAACAAAGAAAAATATTTATTCATCAAAATCTTTCATCTTTTTTCAATTCCCAATCAAATAATAAATCGACAACAAAACCACAAAAATACTGAATCCAGTTTTCACTCCACTTTTCTCCATTCCAGCAACAATATTCATCTCAAAATTACACTCATTCGTTCCTCGTCTTATCTTGAAAAATCCACCATCTCCAAAGTTGGTCCCCCATGAATTCGCTACCAGCCAATAGTCCACTTTATTTTCAGTTCCCCATCCGATAATTTTGACTGCGTGTCCTCCAACAAGCTGCCCGGAAACATAATGATAAACTCCGGATTTGTAGTGATAAAAATCTTCGAAGACTTGGAAGGAAGCCACAACGGGTCCGTTGACTTGGATTTCGGATTGGATTTTTGACACGGCATCTTCAGTCATTTTTGCGTACTTGGTGGTGGTGGAGAGACGGTACGATGTGGCGCCTGTAATTTGACAGAAATAAACATTAATTCAATTTCTACATTTTCACAAAATTTCATGAAAATCGGGGCATTTCGAATAGGGTTACGAATGCTATTAGTTAAGTAGAAGCCTCTCTTCAAGATGATCAATATTTTAGAGCCCGTAACTTTTTTAAAGATAGTGCAAAGTTTCTGAAATTTGGCAAAAATAAAAACTACTTTCCAATTTATAAATCTCCAAAATTTCATAAATATTGGTCAAATTTGAAGCGAGTTACAATCATTCAAAGTTTGTGCGCAGACAGCGAGAGCACCTGACTTCTCTGCGTCTCTCACTTGCCTCCAACTCCATGAGGTCATAACTGTTTTCTGAATCGCTCAAATATCACGAATCTTTGTGAATATATAAAACAAGAGTAACTTATTATTGTCTGAAATTTTCAGACAAATTTTTTGGTTTTCAATAGAGTTACAATTCATCCAAGTTATTAGCGAGAGAGTAGAGGGACTCTTATCGATGTTCCAAAGCGCACGGCATCCTCGATTGGAAATTGGAAAAAATGAAATTTTATCACATTTTTGGCGTGAACTCTTGAATAGAGTTAATCTTCTAGATTTTGTTCTGTTTTGACCTGAATTTACAAAATCTAGTCGTTTCTAGAACCTTTTAAGGTTGCTCAAGACACAATTCAACTTTTCCTGTTCATTTTGAACCTAAATTTGCCTATGATCGTTACGATTCGACCAAATAACCTGTTAACTCAAAATATAAAAGTCAACATGACTCGGCTCGGGATGACCCATATATCAAGATGAATACACCAAACTGTAGGTCTGACATTAATCTGCAATTCTATCTCGGCGGATTTTTGAATTAGGTCCTCAAAAATTTTTTAGGTCCAAAAAACCAAAATTTCAGTACATTTTTAGGCCAAGTCAACATGACTCAGTTCGCAGTAGACGTCCAGAAATAATTTTTACACCATCAGATAGCTGGCATTGTTTTTAACATTTCTATCTCGGCCGAATTTTCAATTTAATTTTTTTTCTTAAGTTATGACCGAAATCACGGATTTTTAGTACTAATTTTTGCTGTTTTTAAAAAGATAAAATTTGCCCCAAATTGTCAGAAAAAAAAAGGTCGCCGTGAAACCTATTTCCATTCCAGGATGCCGTGAAGCGCGTAACTTTCTTGAAAATAGCTAAATCTTTTTGAAATTTTGTGAACATATTGATTACTATAAAAAAAATTTTTTGTCTAAAAATTTCAACCAGTTTCAGCTATTTACAAATGAGTTACAAGTGTTACAAATTTTGTCTCGAAAAAGTGGTTTTTATGGTACAAATCTTCAAAAGCCCGTAACTCACCCGAAAATGGTTCAATCTTTTTGAACATTTGTGATCCTGTTTTAAACTGAATATTCTTTTTTGTCTGAAAATTTCGGTCAGTTTCAGCTATTTAAAAATGAGTTACAAGTGTGATTGCAAAAAAGTCGGTATGATGGAAGTTTTCGCTTCAAAAACATGTAACTCTCTCGAAAATGACTCTACCTTTTTGAAATTTTGTAAACATCTTTAGTATTAAATAAGCTTCTTTGTTTAAAAACTTAAGTCAGTTTCAGCGGTTCACAAAAAAGTAGCTGCGGTTGCAAAAAACCTGCTCTTGTTGTTCAGGTATTCAAAAACGCATAACTCTCTCAAAAATGCTTCAATCTTTTTGAAATTTGGTGGCCATGTTTAAAATTGGATAGTCGTTTTTTTCTGAAAATTTCGAAAAGATTAAAATATTTAGAAGTGAGTTTCTAGCTTTTGAAGCTTGACTTCTTTGCGTCTCTTGCTAACTTTCCATCAAACTATACCCAAATTTGTCTCCAACTGCTTACTCACCATAATGCTTATCATTGGTATACGTCGCCGCCGTATACGCAGATTGACACACTTTCTCACACTTCGGCGCCCCTTTCGCTGTATTACATGTTGCACACGGAGCATACGAGTATGGTAAACAACCGGTTCCATTATAATCTCCACCCGTCACCGCTCCATACTTGTTCCAGAATCTCATGGCCTCAATCGGGTAACCACCTTGGCATCCATTACCACAAGAGCTTCCACAACATGAAAGAATATCCTCCACCGAAATTACAGGCTGGCGCGCTCCATTGGACTGAATACAAATACGATCCGAGATGACTTCGGCTGCTCCGAAGGCCCAGCAAGCTCCACAATATGCCTGGTCCCGGATGAGATTTATGGATTTGCATTTCGGCCATTGTTCTCGAGCATCGAAGGTTAATGGTAGAAGATAACCGGTTACACCATCTTGAGTTCCTTCTTCTTGTGGCTCCGCGAATTTCGAGTCCATTACTTTGAACTTCATTTCGCTCTCAGAAATCGGAGAGAATTCTGCGACCCAAGACGATTGAGCAGCGTTGATATGATCCACAAGGGCCTGACCAGTGAGCACAGTTTTCGAAACTGAATGATCCTGTAGCACAATACAATGAGCAACAGATAATAAGGAAATCTGAAAATTTTTTTACATCAAAATTTATTATTGCAGCAGAAAACTCACAATTGCAAAAAGATTCGTCATTGGAAATTTCAAAAGTGGAGAGATTTTCCGTCAACTCCACTTCTTATGTAATTTTTGTGTTATCAGTTGATCATTTTTGCTCGTCTTCCGTTGAAATAGAAATTGATAAGAGGAAAAAGAAGAGTCAGGGAGAATTCTGAGGGTTGTGGAGTCACCTGTTTATTTCATAAAATAAAATTTCAAGTTCAAAAGATCGCGAATAATATGGGTCACCTAGTGAAAAAGTTATCTACAACATTTGTGGAGTCCTCTGTTTCTTTAAAAGAGGATCCCGAAATGAGTTTATCGCTCAACTGATGCAGAATTTCGTGCTGATTCCGAATATCGCAAAGAAAATACTCAAAAATGATTCGTTGACCCAAAAATTGCCTTCAAAGTTGCGAAAAACCTAACTCGTGGCCGAACTTTGTCCAGAATCCTCCTTTAATAAAATTTCGAGACCCAAAAACCTTCATTGATAAAACCAATAAAATCCAAAAATTAGAAAAGGAATCAAAATTTATCATACAACCATGCGACCAAGTACTTCATTGTCTCCCCATTTGCAATAGAATCCACATCCAAACTTTTCAAAAGTTCCTTCGATTCTTCCTTCGATTTCACATGACTCAACGAGTACGCCAGAAACCGTCTCATTCCCCAGAACGCCGCCGATGATACGAACTTTCTCACAACTTCGAAATTGGCGGGCACTTGTTGAATCATTCTCTGCTCACAGTAACACAACACATTTCGAAATCCGAGTATTTGCGCAATTTTAACGACTTCCATGAAGTGTTTGACTGAAAATCGATTTATATGGGCAGTTTTCGTGTGCTTCAAAAAAGCTACTTGAAAACGTCCCAATTCCATTTAACTCACAATTATTCAATCGAACTCCGTGTGCCACTTGCATACATTCTTCAAGGATTGATAATAATTCGTGTGGCATGTGAATATCATCCAATTCCTGAAAGTACTATTTCAGACTTTTTTTTTGAATTTTTACTCTTCAAATCGGGAGTTTACACTTGTTCTAAACTCTTTCAAATAATGTAGATTTTTTCTCAAAACAATGTAAAAAATGTTTAGTCAATTTTTCCTAGCAGCGGTTCGTGATTTGAAAATTTAAGAAAAACTGAAATCCTACTTTAAGTCGTCCACTGTCGAAAGATGGCGAGTGAAACGTGATAATCTGAAAAAGTGGATAGTGAAGTACAGTGGCGAGCTTTGGCGAGAAAATACAGTGGCGAGCATTAGGACACTTTCTTATTATGTCATTTTCATATGATTCAAATCAACCGATTGCTCTGAAATTTGGCAGTGTTACTACTGGTTATCCGGGAAACATACTTACATTTTTTTGTATGGCTACTGCCACATGTCACCTCAGGAGGCTTTCAGGTATCACATAATTTTTGAAGTGCAAAAATAATTTTTTTTTCAAAATTTTTATGATAAAAATGTTGCTAACGACCCAAATATGCAATAGAAAAAAATTGGTGCGCGTGGCATGACGGGTTCTCGCGAAATTTTGGTCAAAGCTGAAATGGTGCATTTAGTCTTTCCACCACCACGGGCCTCAAAATGGTCCAATCGTATTCAAAATTTCAGAGATTGTGTATTTTGGGTTCCTTGACAATACCGAATCAAAAAAATCCCGATCTGGGCAAAATTAATTTTTCCCATTCAAAAGGGACTTGGAGGGTCGCTGAATCAACCTGAAAGTGCGAAAATTAATTTTTCCCAAATCGGGATTTTTTGATTCGGTATTGTCATGCCACGCGCACCAATTTTTTTCTAGTGCATATTTGGGTCATTAGCAACATTTTTATCATAAAAAATTTTGAAAAAAATTCAGACAAAAATTATGTATTTTTGCACTTCCAAAATTATCCGGATAACCAATAGTAACATTGTCAAATTTCAGAACAATCGGTTGATTTGAATCATATGAATTTTCCAAAAACAATCCATATAGTGTCTTCGAGAGTCTAATGTTTGTCGGGTTTTTTCGATTCTCGACGTTGAAATAAATGTTAACTCGGTGATTCAGGTTTTCAGGGTTCTCCCAGATTGACATGCTTGGTTTAAGTTCGATTCCGGAGTCGCCCATGTGAACTCTCATCCTTAGAACCCTGAAAAAATCAGTATTTGGAACTCCAAGTGTCCGAATGTCCTCTTACCACGTAACTGATCCTCCAAATTCACCTAAAATTACAGCCGGAAACGATCGGTTTTCAATCATCCCAAACACATTTTTATACTCGAAACTTTTACATTTGCTGACTGAAAATAGGGCGGTTTTGAAGATGCACACAATCCAAGAAACTCCGAAACAACCAGCCATTTCGTAACTTTTTGATGCAAAATGTCAAGCTAATATTTCGAAACGACTGGTTGCAAAATAATTACTCACAGTCGGCGTATAGACGCATCTTGAAGGAAAGCTGAAGAAATCCGTATATAAGTAATTTTGAAAAGATATTAGAGAAATTTGAAATGTGGAAAAATATGTGGATTTTATAGGAAAAAAATGGGGGCGTTCTGATTTTTCGTCCAATTTCTCGCTACTTTGTTCACCTATAATTCTTTACAAAAATACCAAATGTCATTAAATTTTTAGGATTTATGTAAAAGACCGGAAAAAACGGTCACCAGGTCAAAAATTTATCTACAACATTTGTGGAGTCATTTATTTAATAACTAGAATTTCAAAGGCCAAACAACTTCATTGATAAAATCAATAAAATCCATAAATTAGAAAAGGAATCAAAATTTATCATACAAAAACTTTGCGACCAAGTACTTCATCGTCTCCCCATTTGCAATAGAATCCACATTCAAACTTTTCAGAATTTCCTTCGATTCTTCCTTCGATTTCACATGACTCAACGAGTACGCCAGAAACCGTCTCAGTCCCCAGAAAGCTGCCGATGATACAAACTTTTTCACAATTTCGAAATTGGTGAGCACTTGTTGAATCATTCTCTGCTCACAGAAACACAACACATTTCGAAATCCGAGTATTTGCGCAATAGAAACGACTTCCATAGGGTTTTTGACTGAAAAAACAGTTTCAGAACGTCCCGATTCCATCTGACTCACACTTATTCAGTCTAACTCCGTGTGCCACTTGCATGCATTCTTCAAAATTTGCTGATACTTTGTATGACATCTGCTCTAATTCCATAAATCGACTAGGGTTACTGTCGAAAGATGGCGAGTGAAAGGCGACAATCTGAAAATTTGGATAGCTCAAACTGAGAAGTGCAAAAAGAATCCCATAGAGTAAACGTATTCCAAAACCAATGGTTGCAGAACGTAGGAGGATTCGAAATTACTGGTTGCGAAATGTCGAACAGCCATTCCGATGCTTTTAGAAACGAAATTCCAAAACTACAAACCTCTTTCTCCACAATGACATCGTCCATACTATTCTCATCGGATTGACGTCTTCTCATCCGAAAGTGGATAGTATCTTCTCGAATTTCACAATTGTAATAATCACAAGCAAAATTGAATCTCCAAATTTGGTCCTTCTGAATCGCATCTATCTGAACTTTACACTTCACTTTCATCGTTCCATTTCTCATCCATCCATTCCTTTCATCCGAAATTTCGTCAAAGTATAAAGTCCCTAGGAGAGCTTGATAGCCATTTTCCAAAAACAAATCATAATATGTCTTCGAGAATCTACAATTTCTCAGGTTATTTTGATTCTCGACGTTGAAATAAATGTTGACTCGGTGATTCAGGTTTTCAGGGTTCTCCAAGATTGAAATGCTTGGTTTAAGTTCGATTCCGGAGTCGCCCATGTGAACTCTCATCCTTATAACCCTGAAAAATCAATATTTGGAATTCCAAGTGTCCGGATGTCCGCTTACCACGTGACTGATCCACCAAATTCACTTAAAACCACAGGTGGAAACAATCGGTCTTCAATCATTCCCAACACATTTTCATACTCGAAAATTAGATAATCGCTGACTGAAAATAGCGTGTTCTATTTTCATTTATTGATTTTCGGAACGACTGGTTGTAAAATAATTGCACACCTGAGTCCATTGTTTGAACGGAAGCTGAAGAAAGCAATCAATTGTAGAAAGCTATTAAATAATACGATATGAAATGTGGGAAAAAACATACACATTCAGGAAAATAAATAAAGTAGAAAGTTTCACGTGAAAACTTGTTTTCTTGATTTTTGGATTCTCACAAGAGACGATTCGATCCCTCAAAATTGAACACTGAAATCGGGATTCTTTGGGGATCATTATTTCAGATCAAAATTATCAATAAAGTTTAAAAATCAGAGAAGGAATCAGAATTTATCATACAATAACTTTGCGACCAAGTACTTCATCGTCTCCCCATTTGCAATAGAATCCACTTCCAAACTTTTCAAAATTTCCTTCGATTCTTCCTTCGATTTCACATGACTCATTGAGTACGCTAAAAACCGTCTGAGTCCCCACACAGTCGCCGATGATACGAACTTTTTCACAATTTCGAAATTGGTGAGCACTTGTTGAATCATTCTCTGCTCACAGTAACACAACACATTTCGAAATCCGAGCATTTGCGCAATCTTAATTACTTCCATGAAGTATTTGACTGAAAATCGATAAAGTTTTCTAATTTCGGGGACGTTTCAAGTAATAATATAAAAAACCTTTGTCCTACTTTCGCTTGAATACTGTTCTCCCATCTAAACAATATATCATACTCCTCCTATCAAGATCGCCTCTCTCAACTTAATTTCTTCTCTATCAGGCATCGTAGACTCAGATCTAAACTTCTTCTTCTGTATAAAATGCTTAGCGACACCTCTTACTATCCTAACTTATCGACTTTTCTAAAGCTTTTTGACTGCCCTAGAAGACCAGTGTCCCTTATTCTCTCCTCCAATTGTACAGACGATTTCTTTAGTACCACTGTCCCTATCTGGAATGCCATAACACACCCCGTTCCCGTATCCTTAACCCCCAGTCAATTTTCTCGTTTCCATCACCCGGTACTGATGTTCTCCTGCCTCCCTAATTCTACCCTCCTCCTCTCAACTTCATTTAAATATGTCATCTGCCTCTTACGGTTATTTCCTTTATTATTTCCCGTTACCTAGGTTGATCTCGTGAGGGATCTTATCTAGAACTATTGTTTTATCTGTTTGTATACACTTTGTTCAATAAATACAAATACAAGTGGCCCTACTTTTTCAGAATTCATGTAAAATACCATAAATAATCTGTAACCCAAATCACGCAAAAAAAATGGCCACCAGGATAAAAAGTTATCTTCGTCATTTGTGGCGTTATCTGTTTCTTTTATACAATTTCAAGGCCCAAACAAGTTTATTGATAAAATCCATGAAATCCATAAGTCAGAAAAGGAATCAAAATTTATCATACAAAAACTTTGCGACCAAGTACTTCATCGTCTCCCCATCAGCAACAGTATTCACTTCCAAACTTTTCAAAAGTTTCCTCGATTCTTCCTTTGATTTCACAAGACTCAACGAGTAAGCCAAAACCCGTCTCAGTCCCAAGAAAGCCGCCGATGCTGCGGCTTTTTTCACAGTTTTGAAATCAACGAGATCGGAACATGCTAAGCTAATTTGGTAAATCATTTGCTGTTCACAGTAAAACAACACATTTGGAAATCCGAGCATTTGTCCAACAAAAAGGACTTCAACAAGGTGTTTGGCTGAAAATCGATAAATATGGTCAGTTTTTGTATGTTGAAAAAAAGCAGTTTCTAAACGTCCCGATTCCATTTGACTTACGATTATTCAATCGAACTCCGTGTGCGACTTGCATGCATTCTTCGACGATTGATAAGAAATCGTCTCGCAATTGACCCATTTCCATAAGCCGGTCACAGTTGCTCTTGAAAGATGGTGAGTGAAAGGTGACAATCTGAAAATCAATGGTTGTAGAACGACGTAGTTATTAAACGTCCTTGTCACGAGTTGAAGGAGGTGAGACAGCTCGTAAAAATGGGGATAAGACTGGGGTAAGGCTTCCATTCGGACGAATTTTCGTCTGTCCGGTCCGTCCGCCGTCCGGTTACGGTTTTTCCGTACGCAAATTCGCGTCAACGCAGTGCACAATTTGCATTTTAATTGACTACAAATTAATTTTTCGTTGGATTTTTTCGGGTTTTGCCCTATTTACTACGGTAGGCAACGCACAACGACGCGATATTGCGTAGCACGGACGAGCGAGTCGGACCGCGGGGATCCGAATTTTTTTCGTCCGAATGGAAGCCCTTGAATGGGGGCGGATTTTCTTGTCACTCGGTCGGCGCGTCCATTTACAGTACCGGTCAAAAGGTTGTAAACGCAGGGTTTTTCTGGGGTAACTTTTTTTTGAGAAAAGTTATGAACGCCAAATTTTGAAACAACATTTTTGGCATAATCAGACACATGTCTGCCAATTCTCATGCACCTATCTAATAAATTGATGATTTTATGATGGAAAAGGTGATTAGGCCAAAAAGCGGGTTTTCTGTGATTTTCAGTAAGACATTGATATCTTGACAGAAACAAGTTTTATTTCATCTAATTTTGATTAAAATGATTTTCAGACCGTAGTACTTGATTGCAAACCCTTTCTCAACAGTGACGGCATTGCAGCTTTTGAGATCGAGTCGATCAAAGCATCGGTGTTCGACATGAGAATCTGATTCCATTCCAGCTCCTGTTGGGCCGATTTTTCATCCGCATTTTTTGCATTCTTGTCTTCCAAACGTTCAGCAATGTGTTTCCATTGATATTCAATCGGATTCAAGTCCGGGGATTGGCTTGGCGGCTCCTGCCGATGCCTCGGAGGCTCTTGAACCAATACTGAGGCAGAGAATTAATGTAGTTAACTAACTTTTTTCTTAGTTTCGCAAACCATAACGATTGTTTCGATCGTTGTCTTGTTAAGAAAGACTGTCACCACCCTTAGCCGTCAGAATTGATAGCATTTTCGATTCTAAAATGTCCTTATAGACAGAGACATCCATGATTCCAACCATGGTCAACTGGTAGTACACTTCAACTGTTTGGCAGTGCTGGAATTCAATGGATTCGAGGTCCTATTAACGCCATATACTTGTCTCGTTATCAGTTACCAATCGTGAAGCAATAGGACTTCGAATTTATTGAATTCCAGCACTGCCGAACAGTATGAATTTACCTTCATCCGACCACTGTTGGAATCATGGGTTGTTTCATCTATAAGAACATTCTGGAATCAAAATGCCACCGTATATGAAGGCTGTGGGTAATGGAAGTCTTTCTCAACATGACAACGATTCGAAACAATCGTTATTGTTTGCAAAACTAAGAAAAAAGTTAGTTAACTACATTAATTCTCTGCCTCAGTATTGGTTCAAGAGCCTCCGAGGCATCGGCAGGAGCCGCCAAGCCAATCCCCGGACTTGAATCCGATTGAATATCAATGGAAACACATTGCTGAACGTTTGAAAGACAAGAATGCAAAAAATGCGGATGAAAAATCGACCCAACAGGAGCTGGAATGGAATCAGATTCTCATGTCGAACACCGATGTTTTGATCGACTCGATCTCAAAAGCTGCAATGCCGTCATTGTTCAGAAAGGGTTTGCAATCAAGTACTACGGTCTGAAAATCATTTTAATCAAAATTAGATGAAATAAAACGTGTTTCTGTCAAGATATCAATGTTTTACTGAAAATCACTGAAAACCCGCTTTTTGGCCTAATCACCTTTTCCATCATAAAATCATCAATTTTTTAGATAGGTGCATGAGAATTGGCAGACATGTGTCTGATTATGCCAAAAATGTTGTGTCAAAATTTGGCGTTCATACCTTTTCTCAAAAAAAAGTTACCCCAGAAAAACCCTGCGTTTACAACCTTTTGACCGGTACTGTACGCCTGAGTGGCGCAGCCGGTAGCGGCGCTGTGGCTCGAACCCACCATAATTCATTTTGGCAAAATTAGAGCAGAACTTTTTCTTTGGGGTGTCCTACCACCTTTAACTAATCAGATAAGGGAAAATCGGCGACCGGTCGGTCAACGCGAGGACCGAAACTTGCCTTTTTACGTCAAACTCTAAAATGAGAGTGCGGTAATTACAAAAGTTGACTAACTGAAGGCAAAATGTCGAAACGTCATCCCGATGCTTCTAGAAACAAAATTCCAAAACTAAAAACCTCTTTCTCCACAATAACAGCGTCCATACTATCCTCATCGACTCGACATCTTCCCATTCGAAAGTTGAAAGTATTATTTCGAACTTCGCGATTGTAATAATCACTAGCGAAATTGAATCTCCAAATTTGGTCCTTCTGAATCGCATCTATCTGAACCGCACACTTCACTTTCATCGCCCCATTTCTCATTCATCCTCTTGCGAAAGTTTGGTCAAATGGTATATTCTTTAAGACAATCAAATAGCCATCTTCCAAAAACAAATCAGAATATGTTGATAAGAATCTAGGATCTTCTTGAGTATCTCGATGGACGACGTTGAAATAAACGTTGACTCTGTGATTCAGTTTTTCTGGGTTCTCCCGGATTCCGATTCTTGGATGAAGTGCGATGATTTCAGGGCCGCCCCGTCTAACTCTGATCCTCAGAAACCTGAAAAAATTAAACCATTGGATTTCCAAGTGTCCAGATGTCCGCTTACCACGAAACTGATCCTCCCAGTTCTCCGAGCTCCACATCCGGAAACTCGTTATTTTGCACCATCTCTTCCACATTTTCATACTCGAAAGTTGTAACATCACCGACTGAAATAAGGGTTTTTGAGATACATTTTCATGACTCTCAACAATTGGACAATTCGCAACCAGCCATTCCGCAACTTTTCTGTGCAAAATGTCAACCAGAAAGTTCGAAACGAGTGGTTGCGAAATAATTTCTCACAGTGTACGGCCATTTTTTGAAGGGAAACTGAAGGAACTAATAAATTGCCAATTTTAGAGAGATAGTAGAGAGATTGAAATGTGGGAAAATATGTGGATTTTAGAGAAAAAAGTAGGCAAAAAGTCACGTGAAAATTCGGATTCTCAGCCTTAGAATTCACGGATTTTTGAATTTTTACAATGAACGAAATGACCCTTCAAAATTTAACAATAACAAAAAATTGTAAAATTAGGCATTTTTGAGGAACTACATTTAGGGACCACCACACGTGAGGGGCGGGGCATTCTGATTTTTAGTCCGATTTCTTTCTCACTACTTTGATGACCCATAACTTCTTTAGGAATATACCAAATGGCCCCAAATTTTGAGGATATAGGTTTATTAAATAAAGTAAAATTTACAGACCCAAAAAACCTTCATTGATAATATCCATAAAATCCATAAATCAGAAAAGTAATCAAAATTTATCATACAAAAACTTTGCGACCAAGTACTTCATCGTCTCCCCATTTGCAATAGAATCCACATCCAAACTTTTCAAAACTTCCTTCGATTCTTCCTTCGATTTTACATGACTCATTGAGTACGCCAAAAACCGTCTCAGTCCCCATACAGTCGCCGATGATACGAACTTTTTCACAATTTCGAAATTGGTGGGCACTTGTTGAATCATTCTCTGTTCACAGTAACACGACACATTATGAAATCCGAGCATTTGCGCAATCTTAACGACTCCCATGAACTTTTTGACTGAAAATCGATTTATATGGCCAGTTTTAGTGCGTTTCAAAGAATCTGTTGGAAAATGTCCGGATTCGAAACGTCCCAATTCCATCAGACTCACAATTATTCAGTCGAACTCCGTGTGCCACTTGCATGCATTCTTCAACGATCGCTAATAATTCGTGGGGCATGTGAATATGATCCGATTCCTTAAAGTACGATTTCAGTTTTTTTTTTGAATTTTTACTCTTCAAATCGCGAGTTTACATTTGTTCTAAACTATTTCAAAAAATGTAGATTTGCAAATTAGAAAACATCTAATATCGCTGCTCAAAACACGGTAAAAATTTTAGTCAATTATTTCCCAGCAGCGGTGATAGCGAAAACAGCTTTTGTGTCGACAGTGGCGAGCACGACAAAGTGAAAATTTGTTCATAACAATTTTTCAATAGCGTTTCGAACTGCGATATTAGGTACATTCAAAAAAATAATGCTTCTTTTTTTTTTTGAATAAATGTATATTCGTGATTTGAAAATTAAAAAAAGTTAACTCCTACTCTAAGGCGTCCAGCGTAACTGTTGAAAGATGGCGAGTGAAACTTGATAATCTGAAAATTTGGATAGTGAAGTATAAACTGAAAAATACGAAAAAGTTGGTAATATTGTTGATGCTACCTTGCTCAAAGATGTCAATTAATTCCAAAACCAGTGGTTGCAAAACGGAGCAGTTTCAATATTACAGAATGGAACGTTTCGAAAATAATGGTTGCGAAATGTCAAATATTCCGATGCTTTCAGGAAAAAAGTTCAAAACCTACAAACCTCTCTCTCCACAATGACATCGTCCATACTATCCTCATCGGATTGACGTCTCGCCATCCGAAAGTGGATAGTGTCGTTTCGACATTCACAATTGTATAAACTACTAGCAAAATTGAATCTCCAAATTTGGTCCTTCTGAATCGCATCTATCTGAACTGTACACATCACTTTCATCGCTCCATTTATCATCCATCCACTCGCTTCATCCGAAATTTCGTCAAAGTATATAGTCCCTAGGAGAGCTTCATAGCCATTTTCCAAAAACAAATCATATAGTTTCTTCGAGAATCTACAGTCTCTCGGGTTTTTTCGATTCTCGACGTTGAAATGAATGTTGACTCGGTGATTCAGGTTTTCAGGGTTCTCCCAGATTGCCATGCTTGGTTTAAGTTCGATTCCGGAGTCGCCCATGTGAACTCTCATCATTAGAACCCTGAAAAAATCAATATTTGGAATTCCAAGTGTCCGGATGTCTTTTTACCACGTAACTGATCCTCCAAATTCACCTAAACTTACAGCCGGAAACGATCGGTTTTCAATCATCCCAACCACATTTTCATACTCGAAAGTTTTAAATTCGCTGACTGAAAATAGGGGGTTTTGAAGATACACACAATCCAAGAAACTCGAAAACTGGACAATTCGCAACCAGCCATTTCGTAACTTTTTGATGCAAAATTTCAAGCTAAAATTTCAAAACGGCTGGTTGCAAAATAATTGCTCACATTCGGCGTATTCACTCATATTTTGAAGAGAAGCTGAAGAAAACAGTAAATAAGTAATTTAAAGACATGTTGAAAAGATATGAAGTGTGGAAAAATATGTGGATTTTAGAGAAAAAATGAGGGCGTTCTGATTTTCCGTCCAATTTATCTCTCGCACTTTGATGACCCACGAATTCTTTAGGAAGAGACCAAATTTCCCAAATTTTCAAGATACATGTAATAGACCGCAAAAAAAACGGTAGACTGGTTAAAATGTTATATGAAAATTTGTTAAAGGAGTACTAACGTGTTCTAAAAAAGTATGACATTTTTATATGGATCGATTCCGATTGTTGCAGACAAGAAAACATCTTCTTGGAGACATGTCCAAAAATTGACCTAAATCCAGTTACAAGCAGTGTGTGTTCTCGAGAAAAAATTTCTCGAGAAATGCCTTAACGAGAAATTCCTCGAGAAATTCCTCGAGAAATTTCTCGGAAAATTCTCGAGAAATTTCTCGAGAAAATTCTCGAGAAATTCGAAAATTTTAAAAGTTGGTTTTTTATACTTTTTAATATATCATTCGACGCAGAATTCGCTGACAAACAAGATGGTAATATTTTTTAACGCGAAAAAAGCTAATTCTCGAAATATGGTTCGAAAAATGCCAATAATGCATTTTTCTGAATATATACTTTGGAAAAAGAGAAAATGGATTTTAATGAACAAATATTAGCTTGATAAGAGATTTTAAAAATGTTTTTCACTAAAATTGTTTATAAATCATGTTTCTCTCGCATCGGCACAAGACAAAACACACTAATTTTTCTTCAGCTCTTTCATATTACACGTTTTCCATACAACTATTGAAATTATACCCATAGTAATCACCTATTTCACTCTTTTAAGCTAGAAAATAAGTGAAAAATTGAAAAACAACAACACTGCGCCATTACGGTAGCGCATTGTTTAGCAGCATTTCTCGAGAAATTTCTCGAGAAATTTCTCGAGATCGTCTCGAGAACACACACTGGTTACAAGCTTGCAAAGTGTCAAAAAAGCGCTTCCGTGGTCCTATTTTTAAAGAAGAAATTAACAGAAAAAGTCCGTGGGAAGCGTTTTTTTTTGGCACTTTGAGAGCTTGTAACTTGATTTAGGTCAATTTTTGGATATGTCTACAAGACGATGTATTCTTGTCTGCAACAATCTGAATCGATCCATATAAAAATATCATACTTTTTTGGAACCTTTAGTACCCCTTTAAGGTATCTTATTATTTATTGAAATGAAATTTCAAGACCAAAAAAACTTCATTGATAAAATCAATAAAATCCAAAAATCAAAAAAGGAATCAAAATTTATCATACAAAAACTTTGCGACCAAGTACTTCATCGTCTCCCCATTTGCAATAGAATCCACATCCAAACTTTTCAAAATTTCCTTCGATTCTTCCTTCGATTTCACATGACTCAACGAGTACGCCAAAAACCGTCTCAGTCCCCAGAAAGCAGCCGATGATACGAACTTTTTCACAATTTCGAAATTGGCGGGCACTTGTTGAATCATTCTCTGCTCACAGTAACACAACACATTTCGAAATCCGAGTATTTGCGCAATAGAAACGACTTCCATAATGTGTTTGACTGAAAATCGATAAAAATTTAACGTTTCAAAAAAACAGCTTCAAAACGTCCGGATTCCATCTGACTCACACTTATTCATTCGAACTCCGTGTGCCACTTGCATGCATTCTTCAAAATTCGCGAATACCTTGTATGTCATCTGCTCTAATTCCATAAATCGTCCAGGGTTACTGTCGAAAGATGGCGAGTGAAAGGCGACAATCTGAAAATTGGATGATGCAAACTGAAAAGTGCAAAAAGAGTCACATAGAGTAAACGTATTCCAAAACCAATGGTTGCAGAACGTAGGAGGTTTCGAAATTACTGGTTGCGAAATGTCGAACAGTCATTCCGATGCATTAGAAACGAAATTCCAAAACTACAAACCTCTTTCTCCACAATGACATCGTCCATACTATCCTCATCGGATTGACGTCTTCTCATCCGAAAGTGGATAGTATCTTTTCGAATTTCAGAATCGTAATAATCACAAGAAAAATTGAATCTCCAAATTTGGTCCTTCTGAATCGCATCTATCTGAACTTTACACTTCACTTGCATCGTTCCATTTCTCATCCATCCATTCCTTTCATCCGAAATTTCGTCAAAGTATATAGTCCCTAGGAGAGCTTCATAGCCATGTTCCAAAAACAAATCGCAATATGTCTTCGAGAATCTACGATTTCTCAGGTTATTTTGATTCTCGACGTTGAAATAAATGTTGACTCGGTGATTCAGGCTTTCAGGGTTCTCCCAGATTGAAATGGTTGGTTGAAGTTCGATTCCGGAGTCGCCCATGTGAACACTCATCTTTATAACCCTGAAAAAATCAATATTTAGAATTCCAAGTGTCCGAATGTCCTCCTACCACGTAACTGATCCTCCAAATTCACCTAAACGCACAGTTGGAAACGATCGGTTTTCAATCATTCCCAACAC
This sequence comes from Caenorhabditis zanzibari, assembly GCA_963966625.1. Lineage (NCBI taxonomy): Eukaryota > Metazoa > Nematoda > Chromadorea > Rhabditida > Rhabditidae > Caenorhabditis > Caenorhabditis zanzibari. The sequence goes on along the minus strand of OZ016472.1, from coordinate 16,068,143 downwards.
ATTTTCATACTCGAACATTAAATAATCGCTGACTGAAAATACTGTGTTCTCACAAGGAAGCTCCTTGACCCCTACCGTTGAACTTTTTCTCCGACTTTGGTCGTAGACTAAATCGGCCCTGAAAAGACCGAATCTGCAATAAAATTCCGTTAAATGTTCACGTAACTCGAGATATGAGCTCAAAAGGTGCAGCCAACACTAAAATTGGGATACTTTGAGGATCCATATCTTGGCTCAAAATTGCTTTTAGAACGTCCAGTTTTTTCTCTTGGACTTATAATTTGATGTTTAACAATGTCCCATACTTTTTGGACAAAAAATTTTTTGAGCCAAAATTTTGAAATTTTGCCATCATTTGGGGTGGGAAATTTTTCGATTGATTAAGGATCAAGAACTTTATTTTCCCAATTCACTGAATGCTGGTAGCAAACATATGGTATGTATTGGTAAAAGGGTTCTAAACATTTTCACAACAACTTCGGAAAATTTTATCACTTGGCAGGCCTGTTGACTGCCAAAAACCTTTGTGGATTTCCAGCCATCATTTGACTTAAAAAAGAGCACCCTAACCATTAGAAAAATATATGAAATTGTCCAAATCCATTTTATAGACATCTATCTTTTGTTTCCTAACTTTATTTCACAAATTGGATGGAAAGAACTGTCGAAATCAGATCAATCCGAAAATTTCGCCACAAAATTTCGATATTTTGGCTCAAAAATTTTATGCTGAAAAAAGTACGGGAACTTGTTCCGCATCAAATTTTGAGTCTAAAACAAGAAATTATACCTTCTAAAAGTGGATTTGAGCTGAGTTATGGACCCCCAAAGTTACACTATAGCCCTGATGGCTGCAACTTCTAGAGCTCATATCTTGCGTTACGTGAACATTTAGCCGAATTTCATTGCAGATTCGGTATTTTCAGGGCTGATATTGTCTAGAACCGAAGTTTCAGAAAAAGTTCAACGGTAGAGGTCAAGGAGCTTCCTTGTCAGATCTATTTTCATTTTTTAATTTTCGGAACGACTGAAATAATTGCACACCTGAGTCCATTGTTTGAACGGAAGCTGAAGAAAGCAATCAGTTGTAGAAAGATATTAGAAAGATATGAAATGTGGAAAAAACATGCACATTCAGGAAAATAAATAAAGTAGAAAGTTCACGGGAAAATTTGCTTTCTTGGTGTTTGGATTCCCACAAGAGACGATTCGACCCCTCAAAATTGAACACTGAAATCGGGATCCTTTGGGGATCATTATTTCAGATCAAAATTACTTTTAGGGCTGGAGTCACCAGTTCATTTTAAACAATGACATTTTAGACTCAAATATTTAATTTCTGGATAAAATCAATAAAATCCATAAATCAGAAAAGGAATCAAAATTTGTCATACAAAAACTTTGCGACCAAGTACTTCATCGTCTCCCCATTTGCAATAGAATCCACATCCAAACTTTTCAAAATTTCCTTCGAATCTTCCTTCGATTTCACACGACTCAACGAGTACGCCAGAAACCGTCTCAGTCCCCAGAAAGCAGCCGATTCTACGGAATCCTTCACCATTTCGAAATTCGCGGGATATTGGAGAATCATTTTCCGCTCACAGTAACACATCACATTTCGAAATCCAAGTATTTGCGCAAGCTGAACGACTCCCATCAAGTTTTTGACTGAAAATCGATAAAATGAATTAGTTTTAGCTCGAGAACGTTTTAGAATCAAGCGTTTAAAATCCAGTTTCAAATCGTCCCGATTCCATATAACTCACAATTATCTAGCCGAACTCCGTGTGCCACCTGCATGCATTCTCCAAGTATTGATAAAGTATCATCTGACATGTTATCCAATTCCTAAAATTTGGAGGATTTCAGTTTTTTACATTTTTACTTAAATGATCGTACCAATTCCAGTATCATAAGCCGTTCAAAGTTGGTCTTGAAAGATTTCGAGTGAAAGGTGACTACCTGAAAATTGAATGGTAAGAAACGGATTTCCCCAAAACTTTCCAAACAAACCTCTTTCTCTACAATAACATCGTCCTCATCCGCTTGACGTCTTTTCGACCGAAGATTCAAAGTATTTTTTCGAATTTTGCGATTGTAATATTTATTAGCAAAATTGAATCTCCAAATTTGGTCCTTCTGAATTGCATCTATATGAACTGAACATTTCACTTTCATCCCTAAGTTTCTTATCCATCCTCTTGCGAAATTTTGATCAAACGGTATTTTCTTCAAGACAATCAAATACCCATCTTTCAATAATAGATCATAATACAACGTTAAGAATTCACGGGTTTGCGTATTATTTCTGTTGAAAACGGTGAAATAAACGCTGACTCTGTGATTCAGGTTTTCAGGGTTCTCTCGGATTCCAATTTTTGGCTGAAGTGCGATGATTTCAGGGCCGCCCCGTTGAACTCTCATGCGCAGAAACCTGAAAAAAATTAAACCATTGGATTTCCAAGTGTCCAGATGTCCGCTTACCACATAACTGATCCTCCTAGTTTTCCGAGTTCCATATCCGGAAACGTTTCATTTTGCACCATCTCTAACACATTTTCATACTCGAAAATTGTATCTTCTTCGACTGAAAATAGGGTTGAAGATACAAACAATCCAAGAAACTCGAAAACTGGACAATTCGCAACCAGCCATTTCGCAGCTCTTTGATTCAAAATTTCAAGCAAAAAGTTCGAAACGACTGGTTGCAAAAGAATTGCTCACAGTGGGCTTATTTACCCATTTTTTGAAGCGGAGCTGAAGAAATAAATAATTTTAGAAAGGTACTAGAGAGATATGAGATGTGGAAAAACATGTGGACTTTTGAGAAAAATAAACAAAAAGTTCACGTAATAATTTGGATTTAAAAAATAGCATCGTTATGAATCTAGAGATGAAAATTTTAAAAGTCCTCTTGATACCTAACCTTTTTGTTACAAGTCGAAATACTTTATATTCTGGTTTGTTCAAAACATAATATTTTTAATATTCTAAAACTAGATCAAAACAGCTTCATTTTGCTTTTTAGTTTATAAAGATTGGTCCAGTTTCCATTGAATGACAAACGTTTGAATGTGCTGCAGGAGATTTTCCCGCTATTTTTAAAAATGCCATATTTCTGCAGAAGGGGGACCCACAAAGAAAATGTTTTTTTATATTTCAACACAAATTTTTGTGATCTCTCAACTGCTACTTCTTTCAGCCGAATCAACACTTTGCGACTTTCCAAAAATCTCATTTGAAACTAGAGTGAACTCTTTTTCTTTGTTATTCTCCCGCTGTACACTTGATGAATAATCTTTTCTCTTTTCTTCCAATCAGACATCTCTTTTTTTTCTTGTTGAAACTTCTATCATGTTTGTGTCTAAACGTAAACAACTCTATTGGATGGTCCCATTGCGAAGGATCTTTTCTATTCTCACAGATGGTAACAAAGTCTCAATGACCATCGACCACACAGCTGTTCGCATGCAAAACGAAAAAGAAGGACAAATGGGTTAGGTTCAGAGATCGATGTTTGGAATCTTTTTATTAGGAATATTCAAATTCTAGAAAAGTCTATAGACATGTTTTGGACAGAATAGTGAGCAGAAATCAGAGATGAATATTTGTGAACGGTTTTTTTTGGAGTAAAACTTTTTGGAGTAAAACTTTTTGGAGTAAAACTTTGAAGCATCGAAATCCAAAAACTGATTTCTGGAATGGAACTGGATAATAAAATGCGAAGCTAAACAGGCAAGACTTGAATCATTTAGTACTTACAGTCGTATCGAAGAATCATAGAAGAACCTCGAAGAGCCTTTGGCTTCCACGCGACCTAACTAACTGGATCGTGATTCTATGAAAAAGTTGTCAACTAGAGAAATAAAGTTTTTGAGATGTTCTATATATCCACAAAATTTCAAAAAAATCGGATACCTGGAAATCACTTTTTGGGGTTACTCAAAGTTGACCAATTTCCACTAAAAACGCCAGGCCGTGGAATTTTATAGCACTGTATCTTGGCTCTAAATTGAGATACAGTAATCATTCTTATATTATTCCGTAGTAAATTCAATAAGGATCATTTTTGAAATCTGAAATTATTATAAATATCGTAGCAGACTTTGTTATGCGTGTCCAAAGAACATCTCTAGTTTCACAGTTCTAAACCAGAAAAAATTTTTTAAACTTGTAAGTTTTAAATTTCTGAACACAATTTTCCTAAAAACCAAAAACTTCTCGTAAAATCCAAATGAATCGACTTTAAATCGTGTCAATGTTCTCCGTTTTTAAATATATAATTTGAATATAAATATAAGAATCAGATCCAGATTTTCGAAAACTTGTTCACAGTACTCCAAATTTCTAATTTTCCTAATTTCTATACCTTCGATTTTCAGGAAATTTCAAGTATTTCATTCAAGTTTACACACCAAATTTTCCCATTTTTTTCAACACCAAAACAGTCTACCTTCTCACCCATTTTCCAGTTCAAAATCTTCCCAAACTCTCCCAAACACCAAAGATCCAAGGCCATTGAGCTTCTTCTCCTTCTTCTCTGATGCATCAATCGTGATAGCATCTTGTTTATAGTTCGAAAAATATGTAATCAAAACATATTTTGGGGTCCCCAACGGGAGGGGCGTGGCCAATAGACCTTCTGAAATCAGCGATGGTGGCTCACCAAAGGGGTAAAACAACGTCTCAAAGACCAATCATCACAATCTTCTGTTCGCGTATAAAATGGGAGAGAAATATGCCCTCAGTCAACAACACCCCAACAGTTTTCTCCTCTAGTCTCCAGGGCTGGAGGGGGCGGAGCCTGGGGAATCCCTCCGTTTTCTTTTTCTTCTTCTTTATATTCTAGACTCTAAAACTTCTAGATTCTAGAAGTTTTAGATTCTAAAACCTCTAGACTCTAAAAAATCTCGGTTCTAGAAATTTCTATTCTTGCTTGTTTTCGCCATATAATGCATCAAATTCGTCTATTGTTTTTCTCCGTATATAAACCGTTTTTTCAGCACTCAAATCGAAAAAGCAACTATGACTTCGTTCAAAACGATTATCGTTCCAATGCTTCTCGCATGCCTCATGGCCACTGCGTTCGCCATCGACTCGGCTGATGTGAGTTTTTGGGGAAAAAAGGGAAAAAATTTGGAGTTTTTTGGGTGAAAATTAGGTCTCTAGGGAGTTTAAAATACTTTTGTCTGGAAATTTGAGATGGGTTTTTGTCTGGGAAATTGTCTAAAGTACTTCCAAATTTTTAGATTTTTAGAATCAGAATAACCTATAATTCTAGATTCTTGTGGCCTAACTTTTCCCAGTTTTGAAATTCTAGGCTTCTAAACTTTCTACACTCTTTCTAGATCTTCTAGGCACTCTATGCTTCTAGGCTCTTTCTAGGCTTCTAGGTACTCTAGGCATCTAGGAATTTCTAGGCCACCATATTCTTCATGGCTCAAAATATCTGACCCTCGGCCTAGGCTTCCCCTCTATTGAACTTCTGGCCTAACTTTCCACACTTCCAAATTCCTAGGCCACCCCTCTGATCTACTATCTATTATTTATCAACAACTTTCTCTATCTCTCTCCCCTATCTCCTTCATTCCTATTGTTGTTGTTCTCTCTCGCCATCTCCAGAAAGTTCTCTGGTAATCTCTGGTGCAGGAATATTATTTCACAACAAAGCGAGCAGCAACAGCAATAAGAAAGAAGGGATCAGAGACCAAAACAACAACAACTGGTCAGAGAGAAAGTGTCAACACCTCTGCGTCTCTCATGTGGGGAATACCCCCTCATTGTTGACAATGGGGTCTAGGCCCTAGACTCTAGGGATAGAAGAGAATAAGACTTTGAGTTTAGAATTTAGAATCCAAGGGATGCTAGGCTTAGGCTCTTAGTACCAACACAAAAGCAACAAATCCCTATTTCCAGGTAAAAGCCAAGGCCAAGGCTGACTATGAAGGTGTCAAGGACAAGGTTGGAGATGCATGGGAAGGCACAAAGGATAGAGCACAGGCCGCTTCAGATGAAGGAAAATCGCTCGCTGAAAAGGCTGGAGACAAGATTTCCGGAGCATGGGAGGCCACAAAGGAAAAGGCATCTGACATCGCCCACTCTGTAAAATCCCGCTCTGTGGCTTCCGCTGAAACTGTCGGAGACAAGGCTAGCAATGCCTATGAAACCGCAAAGGATAAGACTGCCGAGGCTGTCGACGCTGCTAAGAACAAGGCCGGAGAGGCCAAGGATGCCGCTTCAGATGCCGCCGACTCTGCCAAGGACAAATCCAAATCGTACGCCGAACAGATTGGTGATACTGTGTCTGGAGCCTGGGAGGCTACTAAGGAAAAGGCCTCGGGACTCTTCGGAGATGTCAAGCAAGAGGCTGTTGAGACTAAGGAGAAGGTTCAGGTGAGAGGCGATTTTTGAAAGGTTCTTTTAAACTAATTTTGATCCTTTCAGATCAAGGCTGGAGATGCTAAGGACGCTGCCAAGGACAAGGCTGCTGAGACCATGGACAAGGCCAACGATGCCTACGAAAACGCCAAGGCCAACGTTCAAAAGAGATCTTCCGAGGGATACCATGAGACCAAGAGCAAGACTTCCGATGCCATCGACGCCGCTAAGGACAAGGCCGGACAAGCCAAGGACGCCGCATCGGATGCCGCTGGAGGAGCTAAGGACAAGGCCTCTGGAGCTTTTGATGCCACAAAAGACAAGGCCGCCGGTGCCTGGGACGCTGCCAAGCAGAAAGCATCCGATGCTAAAGATGCCGTCAAGGACGCCGTCAATGAATTGTAAATCTGCCGATAATTGCCATGAGTATACTTCCAATTTTTTCCTCCAAACTTTAAAAAAGTGATGGGTATCATTTTAATTTCTCACAATACTCAAGTTTCACACCATTTTTTTCTGTACAATTTGATGATTTTTTTGGATTTGTAAATAAACTAGATAGGCAAAAAAATGTATTTTTTCTTCTGAATTTCAGTGGGGATTAGTTTCAAAACATCTCACATTAGATATGGACCAAAACTTGAAAATATGAAAAATCACAATTCAAATTTTATGAAAAGTTAGGCAAACTCCAGGGTTCAAACTTTGAAAAACTTGAAAATTTGAGAAGAAATTTTGAAATTCCTAAATTTTTGAGCCTTTGAGACGGATTTCGAGTCCAAAACTTTTTGAATCAGAAATTTTCGAGTTCTCTGAAAAATAAGAGTTTTTGTCAGGAATTCTAAAAAAACTTGAAAAATTTTTTTGGAACCTGGAATAAAAAATTCGGCCTTGCAACATTTCGCAAGTGCGACATTTCGAAAGTGTGACGTTTCGAAAGCGAAAATTTCGAAAGTGTGACATTTCGAAAGTGCGACGTTTCGCAGGAAATAAATGGTTACTTTCGGAACATCGCATCTTCCAAATGTCGCACTTGCGAAACGTCACACTTTCGAGTTTCTCAGAATCCCCAGAACCGCAGAATCTCAGATTTTTTTAAAAGTTTGAATTCCAGAATTTAAGATTTTTAAAAATTCAAAACTCCGCGTCATCAAGAATCCCAAATTTCAGAATCTCTGGATCTCGAAATTTCGAAATATCGGAATCTCGAAATCCTCAGGATCTCAAAAATCTTGAAATCTTCCCTCCAGAATTTCAAAATTCAGAATCTTGAAAATTTTCCGAACCCAGATTTTCCTATTTCAAAAAAAATAGTCTCTCCAAAACTCTTCGAAATTCCATTTCAGTTCCAAAGTTCACCTGGAGTTGGAAAACGAATCATGACACTGATTTCATCGTAAACGATCTCCCCCTATTTTTGCTTTAAGTCACAATACCCCAATCTGGAACACCTCCTCGTCATTTTATTTACTCAAAAAAAAAATCACACTTTCTCTCTATCTCTGCGTCTCTTCAAGAGGGAACACCCCTCTCAATTCATGTGAAAATCAACAAGGTATCGAAGAACATTCTCGAAAAAGACTCACTTTTGTTTGTGTTGTGTTAGTTTGTGATACTTCTCCAGTGAGCTGTGGTGATTGGATATCGGTCGCTGTATAAAAATTCGAAGAAAAAGGTAATTGTCTAAATTAGTCTTCATTTTTAAGTTTTCCCAATTTTCAGAAGACATGTTCTTTGCAAAAGTGTGCAATTGTATCCAAAGTTTGCAGTTTCAGAATCCCAAATCCAAAATGAATCATTTGAACAATATGGAGGAGAACTTCAACGATTCTCATGAGAAAACGCACATGGACCCCATGGAAGATGCAAATAAGACGGAGAGATTGGATGAACAGTCTGGAAAGATTTCGAATGCATTCAATGATATGAAAGGGGATATTTCTGGAAGAGAGGAGAAGAAGAAATGTGGAAGAGAGAAAGATGAAGAGCAGATGGATGAGAGAAGAGAATCGGATGCGAGGAATAAGGAGATGTGAAGATTTTTGAATATTGTAATTTTTGTGTAAATTATTTGATAATGGATATTGTAAATAAATTTTTTGTACATAAAGATGTTCTGAAATCCAAAAAAAACGTTCTTATTGATGAGCAAAATTCTGAAAATCCAAAGTTCAAAAAATGAAATTAATTGCAGATTTGTAAATTTGGAGTCCAAATTCAAATGGTACATTCCAAACTGTCTCTAACTGATCTGGGCATCCCAAAACTTCAGCATTTTTGAACAAACTTACAAGTTCTAGAGTTCCAGAGTCTTAGAAGCACATAATTGTTAACTCCAGAATTCCGAAACCCCGGAATCTCAAATTGCTATAAAATCTTTGAACTCTTCAAAATACCAGAAAATTTTAGGATTCGAGAATGTCAGAATCGCAGAAAACAGAATTCCAGAATTCCAGAGTTATAAAAACTCAGAATCCCAGAGTTAATCCAAAGTTACAAATTATTCGAAGACTTGAAAATCTCACAACTTCAGAATCTCAAAATTTTCCGGGAATTGTAAATCTGAAATTCGTGATTCCTCTGAATATTGAAAAAATAAAAATCCATGTTGTCGGATGTCAGGATCTTGGGAATACAAACTTCTCTGAAATTTGGAGTCCATTTTATCAGATTCCCTCAAAATTACAGAATTTCTGAACTTTGATGTGGTTCAAAAAAAATTCAAATCTTTTGAAGTTGCTCAAAATCCAAAACATCTATATTTTTAGAATACTTGTGTCAATTTTCGAAAATTTCATTTCAGACTTTCGCACCTTCAGATTCCCGAAATCCAACTTCAAAAATTTTAATTCCAAAGTTTCTGAACTTTCGATCTACCCTAATTTCAAAAAATAAACCTGTTATTTTACTCGTCATTTTGTTATTTTTCGTCACTATTTCTGACCTCCATTCCATAAAAACAACAACACTCTGACCTTGTTCTGGATCTTTTAGATAAGAGGATTACTGTTTTCCTTGTCAGGCCAATTGTCATTAAAAATTTTGACGTCATTTGTGTTATTGTTTGGTGTTTTTTTCCGAGCTCTGATCACAGATTTGAAGTGAGTATAAAAATTGGAGAAGAAGCGCTGAAGAATCATTCCAAAGTTTTCATTCTTTTTTAAAATATTCATCTTCTCTAATATTTTTTCTTTCAGAAACTCAAAATCTACCGAACCAAAATGGAGCGCATGAACAAGATGGACAACAAGAACTTTGATATGGAGCACGATCCAAAAATGGACAAATTCAAGATTGATCGTAAACCAGAGGAGCTGAAACCAGAGCAATTGGAGCAACGATTTGATAATATGCATGATTTGAAGAGGGATAATATGAAGATGCCAGGAATGCAAGATGGTGGAAAGTGTTGTGAGAAGAAAAGAGAATGTTGTCATGATGAGGAACCGATGGATAAGAGAAGAGAGTCGGATGCCAGAAACAAGGAAATGTGAATATATTCCATGAGGCCTGAGGATATTGCTCAGCAGTTTTTGATGTAAATTGATTTTGTGTATTTTTGTATTTAAATAAACCATATTTAATTAGCAATTTCAAGTTGTAGAGTCAAAAAATAACAGGTTTAACAATAGCGTCTCGAAAACTGCGGAATTTTTGAAAATGGGCAAAAAAATGACATTCATCAAGAAGATCTTTCGATTTCGCAATAGCGGGACTCTTTCTAAATTTTAGTTTCCGAAGGTTTATCAGATTTTGAATTGATGGGATTCTGAGTTTTCAAAATGAAATTTTTTAAAAAATTGAGACTCTGAGAACTGAGGTCCAGAGTTTTCGAGATTTGCGATTTTTTGAAATTATTATCGTAGCTGAGTTCGTTCACAAACAACTCGGCTAGATCAATTCGACTACGAGGAATCCCAAAATGTGCTTTGTTTTGCTGTTTTTAGTCTATGAACAATTTTACGGCGATGTTTGTAAACCCGATATTTCTGACGGCCTCTTGGTAATGTTGACAAAAACCAGGGTGATATCGAAAATCATATTTTGAGTCTTCATCGGGTTTTTATTCCATAGAAACACCCCAAATACACTGCTCCACATAATGATACGGCCACCCTCAAAATTGGAAAATTCGGGAATACCTGGAGGAGCTCAAATCTCATTTTGGCTCTGTAAAAACCTAATCAAAAACTACATTAATGGGTCCCACAACGAAAACAAAATTAAGATGAGCAAGAAAGATTTTTCATTTTTTTCATTTTTTTGCGTTTTATTTTTCCACATAATGATACGGCCACCCTAAGTTTTGGGTTGTTTATGGTTTTTTTTCAAGTCAATTCACATTGTTAATCGATTGGATTTTATTCTTCAGGTGTTTCTATCAATGGGACGCGGAAAACCATTAACTGATTACGACAGAGGACTGATTGATGCCAAAATAGCTCAAGGATTGTTCTACCGGAAGATCGCGACCAATCTGAAACGTTCACGTGATGTGATCGCTCGGTATGCCAACAATCCGACAGCATACGATACCAAGAAGTCCCCTGGACGCCCACCACTTCTTTCGAACCGAGCCAAGTCAAGAATCATCCGTGAAGCTTCTAACTCAACAACCACATGCTCCAAAATTCGTAGCGAATTGAATCTGAGCGTGTCATCTGAGACCATCAGACGTGTTCTGTCGAAATCGCAGTTCATCAAACGTCGGAAAATGCGAAAGGCTCCAATGGTGACACAGATTCATAGGCAAAATCGATTGAAGTTTGCCAAAAAGAACCAGAGAATCGATTGGAAAACAGTAAGGATTACGGTAGACAATTCCAACTGAAATTTCCGTTTCAGATCATCTTCAGCGACGAAAAGAAATTCAACTGTGATGGTCCAGATGGTTATCGTGATTATTGGCATGATCTCAGGAAGGAGAAGTTGCGATATTCACGTCGCAACTTTAAAGGAGGAGGAGTCATGTGTTGGGGAGCCGTCAGTGCGCATGGTCGTGTGAAACTTTGCTTCGTTTCCAAGAAAATGGATGGCTCTGAATACAGATACGTGATGAGACGTGGTTTGATGCCATTCATCCGTCGGAATCGATCCAAAAATTACATCTACCAGCAAGATGGAGCTCCATGCCACCGAGCACGCCGTACAATCAAGTGGATACGCGATCGCACTGTGCCTGTCCTTTAGTGGCCAGCATGTTCCCCTGACATAAACATTATGGAAAACATCTGGGGATTCATGCTGAGAAAGATTTATGAAGGAAACAGAAGTTATGCCAATGTCCAAAGCCTCAAAGCTGCTATCATTGACGCATGGCATCAAGTGGACCAACAACTTCTGGATAATCTTTATTTGTCTATGGATTCTCGTGTTTTTGGCTTAATTCAACGGAACGGACGTCCGTTGGATTATTGAGCATGATTTGTTACTGTCCTAACCATTTTTTTAAACATTTCTTCACCCGGCCGTATCATTATGTGGAATTTTTTCTTCTCATTTTTCAATAAAATCAATTTTTCTTTTTTGGTAGATGTTTCGGTACATTTTTCATCTTTTGGGAAGTAACTTGTTATAAATGCGCACAGTTTCTCAAAAGACTCCAAGTTCCTAGCATTTCTCATTTTCGAGTTCTGTCGAACTTTCAAGGTGGCCGTATCATTATGTGGAGCAGTGTAGTGCCTTAGACGAAAATTTAACGTTTGGAATCAATTCAATTCATGTAAGGCATATTCACTAGACCCTCAAATCCGAGCGCAAAATATTTCAGAATCCTTGAAAGTCTTTTAGAGCGCTTCAGACCCCGTTTAGAACCTAAACAACGGGAATTTCTGAAAATCAAAAACCCAAGTTCCATTTTCAGAAGATTCTCGAAATCCAACTTCACAAAAATTCAATTTCCAAGATTCTGAACCTTTGATTTCCCCAGTTTCAAAACAAATACCTGTTATTTTACTCGTCATTTGTTTCTATTTTCGTCATTATTTCTGACCTCCAATCCAGGAAAACAACAACAATCTGACCTTGTTCTGGATCTTTTAGATAAGAGGATTACTGTTTTCCTTGTCAGGCCAATTGTCATTAAAAATTTTGACGTCATTTGTGTTATTGTTTGGTGTTTTTTCTGAGCTCTGATCGTACTTGAAAGGAGTATAAAAATTGGAGGAGAAGCGCAGAACAATCATTCCAAAGTTTCCTTTCCGTCTTTTTTTCAAACTTCAGTTTTTCTAATATATTTTTTCTTTCAGAAACTAAAAATCTACCTTACCAAAATGGACCGCATGAACAAGATGGACAACAAGAACTTTGACATGGAGCACGATCCAAAAATGGACAAATTCAAGATTGATCGTAAACCAGAAGAGCTGAAACCAGCAACCTTGGAAGAACGCTTTGAACATTTGCATGACATGAAGAGGGATAATATGAAGATGCCAGGAATGCAGGATGGTACACAATGTTGTGAGAAGAAACGAGAGTGTTGTCATGATGAGGAACCGATGGATAAGAGAAGAGAGTCGGATGCCAGAAATAAGGAAATGTGAATATATTCAATGAGACCTGAGGATATTGCTCAGCAGTTTTTGATGTAAATTGATTTTCTTGTATTTTTTGTATTTAAATAAACCCAATTTACTCCGCAAGTTCGAGTTGTATAGTCGAAAAAAAAACCAGAAACGTTAAGCTTAACAATAGAGTTCTGAAAAGTTTTGGTGAAATGGGTCCAAAAATGATGCTCATCTGACAGATCTTGCCATTTTGAAATAGCTGTTCTCTTTCAGACTTTTATAAAGATTTCCGATTTTGAGCTTTTTTGATTCTGAGTGATTTTGAAAGTACTGAACTTTTCTGAAAATTTCAAAACACTACTTTAGGATTCTAAAACTTTTTGAAACATTTGAAACCTGGAGCATTTTTAATTGTTTCAAAAAATTTCACAAATGTCCAAATTCGAGTACCATCAAATCTGTATGAGAAGGACATGACCCTCAATTTTTTCAGAACCTGAAAAGACATTTTTGAATTCTCAATGTCAGAATGGATCACAACATCTGATTGAAAAATAAAACATTTTTTGTGAGTGAACTTTTGACGAGGATTCTAATAACACTAATTTCAATCCGTTTGAATTCCAAGAATGTGCTCATTTGAGCTCATCGGGGGGCCCTTCTTAGAGGTGTCTTTCTTATAAATATTTTACGGCATATTGTCCTTCTTGCTCCTTCCCATGCTTCAATGTTGTTTTCCTGCTTAACCCATCCTTCCATTCTTCTTTTCCATCCAGACGTAGTGATCTCTTAAACTTGTATTGTTTGTTGTTTTAATCTCTGATACCTCTCCACTCTCTCACCCCCACGAGACAAATTTGTTTATAAGGGGAACCAAGGTTCAGAATTTCTTCATGTTGTCTTCTTATCATTCAGGTCGTTATTCATTTTTTTTTCAGTTTTATCTCCCTTCCTAATCACCAATTCAATTACTCCTGTTTCCAGAACTAAACTTCTGAACCCCAAAAATGGACCGCATGAGCAAGATGGAGGAGATTCGTGATACCCAAATGATGTCTGATATGGAGAAAATGGAGGGAATGAAAACGAAGAAATCGGAGAAGGAGCAATGTGAAGCAGCATGTGATAAGATGATGGAGGAAGGTGGAAGATGTTTCAGTGAATTTGATTTTGATGAAGAACCGAAGGATAAGAGAAGAGAATCGGATGTAAGACATAAGGAGATGTGAAAAAGAAAAAAACTTCTATTTATGTGGAGATAATTTGTGTAACGATTAATTGAACATTTTGTAAATAAATATGTGTACATATCAATGGTTTTTTTAAATTTGGTAAAGTGATCCTTGATAAATCCAAAAATTCAGATTTTTAAAATTGCAAAAATAACCGGAGTGTCAAAATCCTATGCACCTCAGAATCCCTCCAAATCGAAAAAAACTCAAAATCTCTAAAAAAAGACTACTAGGTTCACAAATGTCAAAAAAAGTTTGGAAAGTATAGCTATCGAGAATCATAAACTCTGAAAAATTAAGGTTTTGAGGTTCTGGAAGAATCAGAAAATTTAAAACTAAAAAATTTGAGATTCTGAGGGAATCTGGAATTCACTATTCAATTTCAGTATATCGGAATCTTTCAGAAGATCAAAATCTTTAATATTTAAAGTTGCAAAGGGAAGAAATCGAATAAGAATTCGACTCTGAATCTCAAATCTTGAAATCTCCAGAGTCCTCCAAAATCGTTCAAAATCTTGTAAGCTAATAATCTTGAATTTTAGGATTATCAAAATCCTAAATTTTTGATTTTTAGAAATTGTGAATCTATGTAGGAATCTCCAGGATCCTTCAGGATCTCATACTTACGCAATCTCTGAATCCAAAAATTTAGAAATTTCAGATTTTCAAAAGGTAATCTTTTTTAATTTTTTGAGTCGTGAACCTGGTAACTCAAGATTAGAATATCTCAAAATCCTTGTATTTTCAAAGTTTGGAAAACTCGATTTTCGATCCAAATTTCTGAACAATTACAGATTCATAATACGAAGTTTTAACAACCTAGCTACAATTTTCTGAAGTCCGAAATTTTCAAGTTTTCACAATTCTCCTTTTTTGGAGTTTTCAGAAAAACCTGTATATTTTTCTCAAAATTATGAAATCTGCTCTCTTGGATCATGTGAACTTTTTAATGATTCATTCATTCCAGATCCCCCCCCCCCCCCCCTCTCAAAATTCCTTCTTGTTTACCGTGATCACACTGTTTGGGTCAAATGACTATTTTTAGAACATTTTATTTATTTTTAGACAAATCATTTGTTTTTTGTTTTCATTCCACTCCTCGTGTGACACTTAATGAGCTTGAAACCAGATTTGATAAGAAACAGAGAAACATTTTGATTCTTTGTATAAAAATGGAGTCATCTTCTGATTTTTTACATTTCTGGTTTTGTAATTTTGGTTTTATTTTTTGATTGTGTTATTTTCAGAATTAATTGCTAGAAAATGGGCACTCCCGAAGTCCTTCGTTACTTTCAATCTCGATCCGAGATCGATCAATTGAGGAAAAGAAATATGGATTCAAATCGTGAAAATACTCGTCGTGAATCTGAAAATTCCAATCATCAAATGAATGAAAACAGGAGAAAACCAACAAAAGAAGAATTAGACAAAAGGATGAAAGAATCATCCAGAAGAGGACGACGAAATTCGGATCTTGAAAATAAGGAAATGTTGAGAAAATTGTTTAGTGATGAATTCCTGAATGAGACTTTCTTGTTTTAATTTTATGTGAATGATTTATGTGAAATTGTGTTATGTACATATGAATAAATCTTGTAATAATGAATATGAATTCGGACTGAATTACGCATTGAGGTAATTGAAGTTTTAGAAATTTTTTCAAAAATTAAAAAAATAAATTTACACAGACAAAGAATATGAAACAATATTGAGATCCTGAGAATCCAACATTTAGAATTTCAGAAAATCTAAGATTACAACAAGTTGTGAATTGTTCAATTTTAAAGAATCTCAACGAGTTTCTTCTAGATTTCGAAGAGTTTTGATATTCGAAGTATGGCAATTCAAAAAAAAATGTTTTAAAATTTTCGAACTTTGAATTCACGACAACCTGTTTTTTTTTGAATTTTCGAAGAATATTGAATGAATCTTTTGTAAAATTAGAAACTCTGATTTTTAAAAGTTCAGAAGATTCAGTTTCCCAAAAAATTTCCGATTTTTGAGTCGTCAAAGACATTTTTTTTTTAAATTTTGGTATTCTGGAAATCTGACACAATACTCTATTTCAAAAATTTAAAATTTTGTGGTTTTCAGAAACTTAAATTCTGTAAAATCTCGACTCAGAAGTTCTGAAGAAATGTGAAACTTCAAAATTCCATGCTCCACAAAGACTTTGAATTGCTGAGTTTCTAGAGACTCCAAAATTACTAATTTTTGACACTGTAAACCTGGGAATGAAGAGCTCCAAGATTTTGAACTTTGGACAGTTTGTAGTCTTATATGGAACCAACAGTAATTTCACTGATTACAGGCTTTTTAGGTCGGTTTGCTATCTACAGGTTTTACAAAAATAAAACTTACAAAATCCATCGAATTCCCAGAATTTTTCAACTTTTAAATCCACGTCACTTTTCCTATTCCTTTCCAGATTCTTCCATCTCCTCCAAACCCCATAAATCATTTTCTGATGCTCCAAATTTTTCCAAAAAATGGCATCCTTCGTCATTTTGTTGTTCTTCCCTTTCTCACATTGGCGTTTGAACTCCTAACTGTGTATCTACTCCCAGATGTTTTTCTGTTGGAAGATGATTTTTCGGATGTATTGTTGTCCTGGTGTCTTAAATTCAAGTGCTGATTGAGCTATGATCAGACAGTGATAAGAAAATAGATACTGTATAAAAGTGGAGTCTCTTTCCACAATTCCATCAGATTTACAGTTTCAATTTGATTTTCTTTTCGCTTTGACTTTTTCCAATTTCAATTTTCTTCAAATTTCAGAACTCAATCAATCAACCCAAAGCCTAAATCATGGACCGCATGGACCGCAAATTGGACGACAAGAATCTCGATTTCCACAAGGAACAAGGAATGGAACATCACAAGAAAACCGATGATATGCACTTCCAAAAACAGGATCAGCATTGTGGAGGAATCGATTCTCAGTGTGGAAAGAAGAATGAGATGAAGATTGGAGGAGGAAGTTGTGGACAGAAAGGAGATTGTGGACAAAAGAGGTGTGATAATGACGAGGAGCAGATGGATAAGAGAAGAGAGTCGGATGCCAGAAATAAGGAAATGTGAATATATTCAATGAGGCCCGAGGATATTGCTCAACAGTTTTTATTGTAAATTGCTTTTGTGTAATTTTTGTATCTAAATAAACCATATTTACTCCGCATTTTTAAATTAAGGACCAAAAATTTTTAAATTGAGGACCAAAAAAAAGATAAGGACCAAAATCGCTAAGCTTTGAGATAGAGGTTCCGAAAACTGTGAAACTTCAGAAAATAGTTCAAAAATTGATGTTCGTCAGGCAGATCTCCTTTGGATTTCAAAAAATACCGATTTTGAGTTCATAAGATTCTGAGTAATTATAATAGCAGATTCATTTCCTAAAATATTCAGATATTTTGGAGCATAAATTTTCGTACGTATCATCGTGTATCCTTTAACAGTTTCAGCCTAAATTTGTATTTTTCTACAATTTCAAAGAATCCGAAAAGTGGCTGTATATTTATGGAGAATACTGTAGATATCCAGTTAAACTTTGAAAATCCTTTGGATCCGTCCAATTTTTAATTCAATTTCCAATTAGTGGAATCTGTATTAAAACGGCACCCCGATGAACTCAAAATGAGCACATTCTTGAAGCTCCAATGGATTGAAATTAGTCATATTAGAATCCTCGTAAAAAGTTGACTGGAAACGTCCCAAAATATGGTTCAAATCCCTTCTTTAACGGATGTTGTGATCCATTTTGAGAATTCAGAGAAATCTTTTTAGTTGCTCGAAAAATAGAGGGGCATACACTTCTAATACAGATTATACGGGAATTCCTAATGTGATCCTAGGTTCATTTCATTTATAGATTCACAACCTGAAATTATTTTTTTCTTTCTGTATTCCACAACCCCCTCTCCTTTTTTTCATTTTGTTTTTACCCACGTATTTTTTCTTTGTTGACAGTTTTCAAAAAACCAGATAAACACATGAAAGTTGTTTGGTTTTCGAGGCTGGAACGCTCTTTGATCAGTGAAAAAAATGGATTGTTGTCGACTGACATGCACATAAAAGCACACGACTTGGAGCATCTCGCTTTCAGTTTTTCGATTTTATTATTCTAGGTGTCAGTTTCTTTATTGTCTCCAGAAGTTTCTTTCTTTCTTTTACCTTGTTAGTTTCTGTTTGTTTCCACCTTAAAAACTTGTATTTTTCAGAATCATAATGAACAAACTCCGCAAAAACGAAGAGATCAACACTGTCCATCACGATGACCTTCATATGGGACAAGAGGCCGCGACTTCGAACAAGGAAAAGTTTCATAAAGAGGATGGAGAGTTCACCGACATCCGAAAAGTCGTTCCGGATCATGGAGATCGTAGTTTTGAAAAGGTGATGGAGAAGAAGCAGTGTTGCGGGAGGAATCAGGAGGAGATGGAGTCGAGAAGCACTGGAAAAATGTTCCCGAAAGAGTGTATTCATTGAATGAATGTTTGATTTGAGGACCATTATTTTGTATTTTTGAAACTGAATAATAAACCATGTATCCTGAAATGAACTTTGGTATGAATATTTTCTGAAAAATGAGATCAAGACCCTCAAAAAATGAAACGAATATAGAGAGCCCTCTTGGGTGTCGTTGGCAGACTTAATTCAGACTTATCGTCACTAGGAGAAGATGAATTTTGAACTGAAGATAATCGTAATTTCAACTTCAAAAAATCCAGATTTTTCTGTTTAAATTTGATATAATTTAGCCCACTATGAGTCGTTATTTGATTCAATGAAATTTTCAATAGTGATGTCAATTTCGAGTATGTTGAAAATGGATTTAATATTTTCCATTTGATCTAAAATTTTTTTGAGCCAAATACCTGTCTTAGTCGTATATATGAGACCTAGTTTCAGACATCCAAAGTAGAGATGACAGACTCAAAAGGTGAAAAATTAAGCTCCGCCTTTTAACGCTGGGGCTCAAAAATGTTCGGTACCCTGGAATAATATTTCTGGAATGTTTTCATTCAAGCTACATAAAAAACTGGTCATTTACAGAAATGGATTACTAGAAAAACTGGTTGTTTTCACCCAAGAAAGAACACCAGACACCCAAAATAATATTTGTTGATCTCCTATTTTTTTTTCGACCACAGATTGATTTCTGAACCAACTATATAAGTGACGTGGCCAGCATTATAGAGGTACTGTTGACTTGGATTTTACTCATTTTTTTCAACTTTTTTTTTCGTCAAGTTTTAATAATCTTTTAATCAACTTGATTTTCCTTCAGATGCTTTCCAAATTGAACGAGAAATTGAATGAGCCCCAAGGAAAAGAGGAGAACGTTGCTGAGGCCAACTTGGATCCTCTTCGTGCCGATGAAAGAAAGCGAAATCAGTGTGAAAAGTGTAACAAAATCAAGGATGCTATTCCGGATCATGACAAGAGCCAGAAAGGCCAGAAAGGAAGATGTGGATGTGACAAGAATGAAGAAGTTCCGCTTGATAAGAGAAGAATGTCAGATGTGAATCCGACTCAGGAGATGTAAAGAAATGGAAATCGTCATAATTTATAGAGATTTTTTGAAAGATTTGAGGCTACTGCAAATAAAATTATTTGATGCTACAAACTGTTTGTTTTTGGTCCGTTTTCACTCAAAAATCGTCAATTTCTGGTATCTGGGAAAGCCTGAATTATTTCGATCCGTTTGAATTTCTGAGAAATATCAATCATTCAAAAAAAGTTATAATAGAAACAAAAGATCCATGAAATCCAAAATTTTCAAATTCTATAAGGTTTTTTGGTCCGTTTTTCAGTTTTGTTGGAATTACAACGGATTCATTCAAAAAAAAGTTGAATACCGAAAAATACACATTTTAAATCCAAAATTTTCTAATTTTCCGAGGCTTTTTGGTTCATGAATCTCATTTTTGGGAGAATATGCACACTAATATATTTCATAACAAAAATGAAGTCTTTCAGATTTCTCAATATATTTCAGAATTTTATAACCAAATGAACTATTATAGTTTGATCCACTTTTCCAAGTATCCAAAGTTGTAATTTTTCGAGTAAAATTTCATAAATCCTAATGAAATTTTTATGACGCGATCCAAAGTGCTCAAAAACATATGGAATCTATACATGAAAAATAGGAATTTTCTACAGTTTTAAAACCATTACAGTAAAGATTACATTAGAAGGACACCTCTAACAAAAGGCCACTCAGATGAGCTCAAAATGAGCACATTCTTGAAATTCAAACGGATTGAAATCAGTCTTATTAGATTCCTCGTCAAAAGTTGACTCACAAAATATACTTCAAATCAGATTTTTGATATTTTGAGAATTCAGAAATTTGTTTTTATTCAGGAAAAAAAGGCGCACGCTCTTCTAATACAGATTTTAGGGTATATATAGGAAAAGGAATTCAAAAATTTCAAATAATTTATTGTTTCAAGCTGCGTATCATTTTTGGGAGAATACACCACAAGTTGGAATTTTTTTGACTGAAATTTCATAAATCATACTGAAAGTTTTATGGCTCAATGCACTGTCCGTAGTGCTCGAAATCCTATGAAATTTATAGTAAAAAATGAGAAATTTTCTATATTTTTAAGCCAATTACCTTCATTTCCTAGCTCCGATCAGTATAAATAAAAATGCGCCAACGACACCCCTGGTCAGCTCTCTTCAACTCTTTTGCTCCTCGCTTCTTCTCAATTTGCTCACTGACCGCTTCCTGTCTGCGTCTCCCCCTACATGTTTTTGTTGACAAGAGAGAACACATCTCCAGAAGAAGCATCTGGAATTCGTTGACATATAGATTTATGATGCATAAACTGTGGATCAAGATTAACGAAGGGGGTATATAAAGCTTCTGAAAATGAGATATACGAGTTTTCGGTTTTTTGGATTCTTTTCAGTTTTATAATACCCTAATGATTTGTGTTCCAGCTAGCAATTGTGTAAAAGCAACCCAAAAAAAATGAGCAAACTACAAGCGGACTTTTCCGATTCGTCAATGGTCCCTCAAATGGATCCGATGGAGAATGCAAATGTGACTGAACGATTGGAAGGACAAAGTGGAAAGATTTCGAATGCATTCAACGATATGAAATCGGATCTTTCTGGAGAAAAAGAGCTTCATCGGAAGGAGGGAATGTGTGTGAAGACTGGAATCTGTGGAAAGTGTTGTCAGAAGGATAAATGTTGTTGTGGACCATCGTGTGGAAAAGATGGTGAGGATGGATCGATGGAGAAGCGGCGGGATTCGGATGTCAGAAATAAGGAAATGTGATTGGGATGTCTGATAAATTGACTCTATAAACAATTTGTATATAATTTGGTTTTCAAAACCTTGTAAATATCTTCAACCTAATAAATGTCTACGTCATGATCTCATAATCTGAAAATTGAAAGCAAATTTTTAAAAATTTGAACCGGAATCTCAAAAGTTGATCGAAAATTTTTACAAGTTGAAATTACAAAAAATTCCTTTGGAATCTCAAAAATTCGAACTCAAATCTCGAAATATCTAACTAAAAATCTGGAAAATAAGAAAACAAACTTTAAAAAACTGGAAATTTCTGAAAATTCTGAAAATTGAAATTTCTAAAATCTCTGAAAAAATGAATTTCTGAAAATTGAAGTTTCTGAAAATTGAAATTTCTGAGAATTGAAATTTCTGAAAATTCTGAAAGTTGAAACTTCTGAAATTTTTGGAAGTTGAAACTTCTGAAATTTTTGGAAGTTGAAATTTCGGAAAATTGAAATTTCTGAAAATTGAAATTTCTGAAAATTGAAATTTCTGAAAATTGAAATTTCTGAAAATTGAAATTTCCGAAAATTGAACATTCTGATAATTGAAATTTCTGAAAATTCTTAAAATTGAAAATTCTGAATATTTAAATTCTGACATTTTTGAAAATTGAAATTTCTAAAATTTCTGAAAAAATAAATTTCTGAAATTTTTGAAAGTTGAAATTTCTGAAATTTCTTAAACTTTCGAAATGTCTGCTTTCGAAACGTCGCACTTTCAAAACTTCTCACTTGCGAAACGTCGCACTTTCGAAATGTCTGCTTCTGAAACTTCGCACTTTCGAAACGTCGTGCTTTCGAAACGTCGCATTTTCGAAACGTCGCATTTCTGAAATTTCGCATTTTCGAAACGTCACACTTGCGAAACGTCGCTCTTTCGAAACGTCACAGAGCCAAAATCTCAACTTTCCAATTTTTATCAATTCCATTTTCTAGAAATCTAAAACCACCAAAACCGCAACAACCAATTCCCAAAAATATTATATTTTTTTTTCCCCAGGAACACATGGAACACCAGACAGACATATAAAAATAATTAGATCTTCATATTTTTTCTGTTTTCCATCCGAAAAAATGCTCGATGACCTGCTCTTTTTCTCTGCGTCTATTTCCAATTTCTGTTTGCCATAAAAAGAAAATCTTCCGAAAACAAGAAAAAGAGTATCCCTTCTTCTAGAGACACGTTTTTTGATGTGCTACTTTTGTAACGGATTAGGATGTTAGCCCCCCCCCCCCCTCTTTTTTTTTGAGCTCTGGTCTTTTCCAGTATAAAACGATGCCTTGTTTCTCTTCTAGTTTCCTTTCTTATACTCATTTTCTCCCAACTTTTTTTTGCTCACGGACCCCTCAATCTCTCATAAATCAATTAAATATCTTCCAGATTCCAATTCCCTCCCGTAAAAAAATTCAAAATTCTTTTCATGATGAGCAAGATTTACGAAGACCTGATCCACATGGGCCCTAAGATCGATCCGATCGCCAACGCCAACACCACGGAACGTCTCGAAAACCAAAGTAGACAAGTCGCTCACGCCTTCAATGACAAATTTGCGCATTCTGGAGAGCCAGGTCTTCATCGAACCGAAGGATTCTATTGTAAGAAAGGGCAGTGTGGTGTTGTGAAGAATAATGAGAATGGTGGTGGAGAGAAGGAGAAGGAGCAGAGAAGAGATTCGGATGTCAAGGATAAGGAGATGTAACCTGAATTCGATATTAAATGTATATTATGCTTGATTTTTATATTATTTTGTGACATGGCAATCTAACTTTGAATTTATGAATGCATTTACATTTTTCATAACGAATTCCATAAATATTGCTTTATATTGTTCAATAAACGCGAAAAAAATGAAGATCTTGGAAGACCAAAAATTTCAAATGAATTTCTAGATAAATTCAAATTTTCAGAGATACTACTACAGTTTTTGGGTTGAGAATGTAAGCTTTAGCACAATTTCAGTTAAGGTTCTATTGCATAACTAGGGTCCTTGAGAAAAGTAGGGGTCCCTTCAAATCCTATGAATAAAATAGTGGTCCCTTAATCTTATTAGAAACTCAAATTTTACCATAGTTAGGCTCAGGGATCCGAATTCGTCTAGAAATCCTACTTCTGGAATTTATTGGATGAAAAATGAGTTACGACGGAATTAAGAACAATTAGCGACTTTGTAAACATTTTTTACAGTATGCAAATAGATTCTAGACTCTATAAGGGACCCCTAATTTTTCCGGCTCTTGAAGGTCTCATTTTTTAACTACCGTAACATCTACATTTAAAAATGCTCGAAATTCTATGAAAATTTCACTACTGTTTTAAAACCAACTACCGTAAAATCTATCCTCTAATACAAGGGCCCCTATGAGCCCAAAATGAGCACATTTTTGAAATTCAAACGGGTTGAAATTAGTGTTATTAGAATCCTCGTCAAAAGTTGACCTACGAAATATGTTTCAAATCAGATGATATTATCCATTTTGAGAATTCAGAATCATTTTTTAGGTGCTGAAAAATAGATACGGTATCTCAAAAACAGTCCCTCTCTTTTTCAAATATTGATATTTTTACTTTTCACAAATCATATCCATACTTATCACTTTTAACAGCTCAAAAACCAGAAATCTCAAATCCCCTTTTCAAAACCGAACAAAGTATCCCCTCTTCTCTGCGTCTCTCATTTGGGGCACACCCCTCTATTTTTGTTGACAACATTTCCTCCGCATGTGGTCTCCCCATGGTCACTGCCAGAGAATTCTCTGGAACCTTCGGATGTGTTTACTGTTATTTTGAGGACAAAGAAAGAAGAGAAGTGAGCTATGGTGTGTGTCAGGGGATCGTTAGGCAAACTTTAAAATTGTGTGTATAAAAGAGGAGATGGGGAAGAGAGAAAGTTGGTAATACATAAGCTGGGATTGTTGAGTTTCGGGCTCCAATAGTTTTCAACTTTTTTTGAATTATCTCTATTTTTACATAATCTGTAATCGCGCTCCATTGAGACTTTTTTTGGCATAATCGGATCCTTTAGTTTTTCAATTTCTGATTCTTGCTTACTATGGAAAAATTAAAAATTGAAAATCCTAGTTTGAAAAAAAGAAGAAATTCTGTATTTTTCTGAAAAAAAATTCTTTAAGAACTTATTTTCCCTCGTTGAAAAGGCTTTACGAATTTTTTTGTTGGCTTTTTTTTTGGAATTTTTGAAGACTTTTTAAACAAAAATTTTTAGAAAAAAAATTTTTCAGAAAAAATGCAATTGTAACTATGTGTATTTTTTCAATTGTTCAATTTTTTCTGACATTTTTAAAGAACTTTTACTGACACGATCTTTCGAACATCCCTCATTCTTCATTGGACCTTTTTTTCAATCTTGATTTTCTCAATAATTTCCAAGTCTCGACTCAAAAAAACCTCAAAATCTTTCAGAAATCTACAAAAACCCTTCAAAATGAATATGATGGATAAAATCGAGAGCAACATCAGCTCGAACGTCGTCGACAACAAACTCGACCCACTCGACGACATCGACCCAAACAAGAAATTGGATCGTCAGACAGGCAGCCGTGTCGCCAATGCTCTTCATGCAATGCAGGAATCCATTTCTGGTGACAATTCTCATAAGACTGGAATGGCTTTCAATAATTCTGAAGAAGAAGAAGAAGAGCCGAAAGATAAACGAAGAGAATCTGATGTCAAGGATAAGGAAATGTGAATGATTTGGAATTCTGCGGTACCTCAGTTGTTCCTGCTTTAGTTTTGATTCCTGTATATAAATTGTAACATGCTTGTAATAATAAATCTTAATTTAAAAGCTTCCAAGGCAGATTCTTGAACTTCCAATCCTCCTCTGTCCACTCAAATGAGAAAAAACACGCACGTTCTAAAAATAACAAGTATGATAGAAACTGCTAGAACGCCTCTAGTTGTTTACAGTTATTTCTGCAGCTGGAAAGAAAAGACGAAGAAAAAATCATGTGAGTGTTAGTACAAAAGTCAGACTTTTGGTATAAAAGAGGCACGAGGTGAGATATAAAAACGAAAAGTTCTGGAAAAGTTTCGATTCTTTAATTTTTGCTTGGTTTTAAATGTCTCAAGTCCCACACATTTTTATAGACTTGAGTACTCTTGCGAGTTTAAAGTTTTTGAGATTGAACCTGGAGTTGCTTTTGGCGCATTTTCGTGATTTCTTTTTTTACAATTGGGAACAACAAAAAACTCTTGTTAGGGTCCTCGGTTTTTTTACAGTTTCTCATTTTTCATAGCCCGCTCCCTTGCAATTATTTCAGAATCTCAAAATTAGTAGAAAACTCTCTTCCGATTTTGATAATCTTTTTTCGAAAATCTGACTGCTAGAAGCCAACTTTTGATTTTTTTTGAAAATGACCGATCACTCTACAATTTGCAAAAGAACGCAGTTTTTTACCATGATCCCCTAATTACTTAGACAGTTTCTTTTAATTTTTTTGAAACTGAATAAAAATTGCTCTCGATTGGTATAATTTTCATTAAATTTGGTCCAGTAGAAACAAAGTTGCGCGCCAGTTTGAAAAAAATATATAGTTGTAAACTTGAATATTCATTATTTCATAATTAATTGAATCTCCTTTGAATTTCCTTTCGAAACGTACAATTTTTATCAAATTTGATGGAGTTAAGTTATGACCCATTCCGCTAAACGCGCCAACTTTGCGCCTTCCCTTGCTCCGATAAGCCGTAGGGTTTTTGTTACAAAGTTCTTAGCATCCAAAATTAATCATCCAAAATTAATTTCTCAGAAAATTCCCTTTCGATTCATGCAATTTTCACTACAATATGATAACTAATAGTCAAGCTTTAGCCCTTTTTACTTTTTTTTTAATGCTCCTACCGTACGCCAGATTTCTCTTCAACTTCTATATTCGTTCTGACATTGTTCCGTTTTAAAAACTCTTCTTCATTTTAGAATCTGAATTTCCCGCTGAAAATGAGCTTCATCAACAAACTCGAAGACAACCTCTCGAGCGCCTACGTTGAGCGCAAGTTGGATCCTCTTGAAAGACCCCATGCAGTCGCTCATGAACATCATTCTCCTGAAGAGCACGCCAGTGGAGAGCACTATCATGGAAAAAGTCGTCTTTCGGATGCATTCGAATCTTTAAACAATGCAATTCATGTAGATACAACACATAAGACCGGCGAAGCATTCGATGAGCATGATATGGATGGTATGGCAATTCATCTTGCGGATCCATTCGTCTCGTTGAATAATGCAATCCACGGAGACACGACTCATAAGACTGGAGAAGCATTCAATGATGGTGAGGATGTGATCGCGATGCATCCGATGAATGCGTTTGCAACTCGTGGAGACGCTACTCGTAAATCTGGAGAATCATTCAATGATGTGATGATGACATAACACGGCTGGGATTCAAAATTTTGAATTTCAGCTTTCAAAACAGTAGTTTTACTGATTATTTTGTCCTGTGCTCTTTTTTTTGTAAATGTTCGAGACTTGAAGTGTATTCTAAATAAAGTGGATTGGAAATATGTTTTGAGGAAAGTTCTGGAAAGTTTTGGAAGTTCAGAATCTTTAATTATTATTTTTTGTCTCACACATCTTTGTATTATATACAAGTTTTTCAAGTTGAATCTGGGGCGCTCTTGGTGCTCTTTAGAACTCTGTATTTTCTATTTCAACATTAGAAAGTCGTTCGTTCTTAAATTCAAATAATTTTCACTTGACCTACTGGAAACAGAAAAACCCCGGTTAGTGCCCTCATTTTAAGAGCATTGCTCATTTCATTATTGCAAATCGTTCACATATTTTAAGTTTATCGGAAACTCCTCTCAATTTGCATAAATTGTAAGAAACTAGACCCCACGTTTTGACATTCAAATTCCCTTTCGATACCTACGATTTTCATCAAAATTGGACCACTGTTAGCGGAGTTACAACTATTCTCAAAAATTCGTTTTTTTAAGTGGAATGGATTGGTTGTCAACGGTTTTGCTTCTGTGTTAAGATGTAGTCGCTAAACTGATTCTGATTATCAATTGTGAGCCCGCAAAATGTTCCAGAAAACATTAGAATTGAGCTTGAAATGACGCGACAAAAATTTCCTTTCGATACGTACAATTTTCAACAAATTTGATCCACTAGGAGTCGAGTTATGGTCCATTTGCTGAACGCGTTAGCGGTGAGCCAGACTCTTCAAAAAGCCTTTGAGAAGTTTTTCTCTAGGGCATGTGTTACAAAATTATTTTTTTCCAAATCATTTTCTGAAAAAATTCCTTCTATTTGTCCATGTTGAAAACTCGTTTTTTTCCAGAATCTGAATTTCCAAATGAGTTCCATTAACAAACTCGAAGACAACCTCTCAAGTGCCGAGCCCAAGTTGTATCCCCTCGACAAACCCCATGGAGCCAGTCATGAACATCATTCTCCAGAAGAGCACGCCAGTGGAGAGCACTATCATGGTGGAAGTCGTCTATCAGATGCATTCGTCTCATTAAATAACGCAATCCACGGAGATACAACACATAAGACTGGAGAAGCATTCAATGATGGTGAGGATGTTATCGCGATGCATCCTTCGAATGCATTCGTCTCGTTGAGCAATGCAATTAATGGCGACACTACTCTTAAAACTGGAGAAGCATTCAATCTTGATGACTTTGAGAATGATGATGATATAAGGCGAATGGTGTTTAGAAATTTTTAATTTCAGCTTTCGAGACCGTAATTTTGTTGACTTTTAAAAGAAATAAAGAAAAAGAGTGGAAAAAAATGTCATTTATTAAAATATTTTTTCGATGAATTGTACATAATTTGGTTTTTTTGTAAATGTTCGAGACTTGTACATATTGTGGTGTATTCTAAATAAAGTGGATTGGGAACTTGTTTTCTAATATGGAGTTTCTCCTAGTATTTCTGAATTGGTTAGAAAACTTGCCATCTGTTGTTAGCTAGAAATGGAGTAGTGATGTCTGAAGTACATTTTTTTGGATTTTAGAATGTGATACTTCAAAAATCGAACCCTCCTTTTTTTCACCGGTATTCTGATATTAAAACTGCTGCTATGGAAATTCACTGAATTCTTGAATTGAGTTAGTAAATCTAAATACCGTAACGTCTTCATTAAAATTAAACTTTTCGGTGAACATACAAGTCATACAGAGCAAAATTATATACAGACAAAAGTACATCCAAAAATTTCAAATTCTCCGAGTTTTTTTTGGTTCTAGCAAAATTGGTAGCATCCGACTGAAATTTCAGAAATCCTATTTAAAATTTCATATCTCAAAACGCTATTCACTGTGCTCTCTAAATCCTATAAAATTTATACAGAAAAATTAGGAATCTTTCAGTTTTAAAACCTTTTACCGTAGCATTTGTATTAAAAGGTAACCTTTAATAGAAGGGCACCCCGATGAGCTCAGAATGAGCACATTCCTGAAATTAGTCTTATTGGAATCCTTGTCAAAAGTTGGCACACAAAATTTGCTTCAAATCAGAAGTTATGATCCATTTTAAGAATTCTGTAATATTTTTCAGTTGCTGGAAAAATGAAGGGACATGAACTTCTAATACAGGTTCCTCACTTTCAAAATCCCTCTTTGACTCCAACTCCCAATCCAAACCGTTTCCCTTGTTCTCCGACCCCTCAAAATTTCCCATTTCCAGAAACCTCTATTCTTTTCTCTTCTCTCAGTTCAAAGACGAACAACAACAACTCGAAGGCACCATCGACCATGTTTTTGTTTACTCCGTCTCGTCGTCTAAATCTCTCGTTCGGTCACACGGGGGACCCCCCTTACTCACCATGTCATACAAAAGGGGACCGAATTGGACACGTGAACGCTCAATCTTGAAATTTGCTATGTTTTGCGGTATCATTTTTTTTTGTTTTAACTTTTGACTTGACATCATTTTTTTCGTTCAAGGTGGTCAGCAGACAGTGTTGGTTTTGTATATAAAGTCATGTTTACTTTCTCTTTTTGTTCTATTTTTACCTGTACTTTTTATCAGTTAAGATCAAAAGATGAACTTTTAGCTCAAGTTACTAGTAGCTCTTTCTGGAATTCAAGCTCTTTTTTTTTTTTAGAAAATTCTCGAATTTTGACTTTAAGAACCTAGAAAACTAGGTTCCAAACATCCAATCTTTCTGAAACTTTGTGTACATAATAATCCATTCTAGATCTTCATTTTTGTAGTTGACCACTTTTTCCTACCTTCACTTTTAAGATAGATATACAGTCTGAAAGTCCGTAACCCCAAAATTTAAAAATTTCAGAAAAATTTCAAACAGTTTCAAAAGATTATAACATTCTTGCTATTCAAAAAAGTTGTCAACTACAAAAATGGAGTTTTAGAGTTGATTTATCTGTTCACAAATTTTTCAGCCAATTGAACAACTTTAAGCTTAGTTTTAAGGTCCTCAAAGTTGCTGTCATATTATTCTATTCCTCCTTTTTATCTCCCGGCTTTCCAATCAATTTCAACTTTCTTAAATTCCAGAAACATGAACATTCTTGATAAAATCGAGGACAACCTCAGCTCCAATGTAATCGACGCCAAATTGGACCCTCTGGATGAGGATTCTGGGAACGAAAACG
The DNA here is from genome assembly GCA_963966625.1 of Caenorhabditis zanzibari. Taxonomy (NCBI): domain Eukaryota; kingdom Metazoa; phylum Nematoda; class Chromadorea; order Rhabditida; family Rhabditidae; genus Caenorhabditis; species Caenorhabditis zanzibari. The sequence continues at coordinate 16,038,114 of OZ016472.1, read as the reverse complement.
AGTCTCGTGGTCTGATTTCCAGTACATTCACTTCGCTGAAAGAATCAGTGTTTGGGCAGAAAAAAGAGGAAGAGCCGAGTACGGCGCCAACGGAGCCAAAAGTTGCAGACTTCACTACAAAGCCAGATGACGTCGGGGCAACTACAGATGCCCAGAAGCCTCCAGAAACTCCCGCTGAACTTGAAGAATTCGAAAAATCGGGTGGTCTCTTATCCAGTGCATTTTCGAACCTCAAAGAATCTGTCCTTGGAAACCAATCCCAGAAAACTGGTCAGGCTTTGATGGAGGAAGATGAGGGGTCCAAGGCTCCGGAATCCATGGAATCACATGACGTTCCAAGCGCGGCTAATCTACAGTACTCCACTCCAGATGACGAACCATATACTTCAGTAGCCATGGAGGCTCCAGAGTCGACCCCAGGGCCCCAAGAATCCGATGAACAAAAATTAAGTGGACTGTTGTCTAGTGCTATCTCTTCCCTAAAAGAGTCTGTCCTCGGAAGCTCGGCCAATAAAACTGGACAAGCGTTGATGGAAGATCCGATGAATAGTAAGGCTTATCCGAAGGCTCCAGAGGCCATGGAGTCAGAAGATCCTCAGAAACCTTTTGAATCAAATTCACGGGACGCCAAAGAGCCAGAAGACACTTCAATGGCCATGGAAGCTCCAGAGGATGCTCCAGAGGCTCCAGAATCCCGAAAACCTCAAGAAAATGAATCCAGAGGACTACTATCAAGTGCCTTCGTCTCTCTGAAAGAGACCGTCCTTGGAAGTTCTTCAGAAAAAGCTCCAGAACCCTCTGAAGAAGACAAGACATCTGAAATGCCGCTGGAACGGCCTGGAGTGGATGACAGTATTGCTTATGATGAGGCTGCGAGGGACAAAGCGCATTCAGAAGCAGCCGAGAGAAAATTGGAGGAGCAAAAGAAGGAAAAAGAGGTGAGCAATTCTAGTTGTAAAAACTATTATAGAAATTCAAATTTTCAGAAAGAAGAGCAGTCCAAAGAGAAGGGAGGTAGTAACAAGGATCATGCTGAAATAACCGGTGAGAATTCTGAAAAGAATGCATCTGAAGATTCAACGGATCAAGAGAAAAATCGAGCTCCGCAAAGTGAGAAGAGCTCGAAGGGGATGGATCAGGAAGAGATGGCTGGGAAATCGGGAGGCAAGGATTCGGAAAAATCTCTAGAAGGCGATAAGAAAGAATCCGAAGCTTCTGGTGACCAGGACTCTGAAAAAGCCGAAAAAAATGAGTCTGGAGAAAAAGCTTCAGGGGATAAGGAAAACCAGGTAAACTTGAGAGTACGGTAACTCGAAAAATTTTGGACTTTTTTTCAGAAAAAAGACGGAGAAGACGACGACAAACCCGGAGAGCACAAAGAACCTGAGGTTAGATTTCAGAATACGGTACCTAGAATAATCAGTAAAGTTTCAGAAAAAGAAAGAAGAGTCCTCAGATTCCGCCAAAGATCAAGCCGCTCAGGCAGCCAACGAAGCGAAGGATACAGCCAAAAATCAGTTTGAAAGTGTGAAAAAGGACGAGGGGAAACCGTCAGGTAGGTTTTTTAAAAGGACATCTTTGAATTCTAAAATAATATTTCAGAAGACACGAAAGCGGGTTCCAAGGATTCAGAAGATGCTAAGAAAGATTCTGAAGCCAGCAAGTCTTCAGAGGAATCCAAGAAGGAAAGCTCGGAAGGTCAGAAGCCTTCTGAAAGTACAAAAGATGAATCCAATAAGAAAGAAGACCAGAAGAAGGATTCTGAAGAATCTAAGAAAACAGAAGACGTCAAAGAAGATTCCAAAAAGGATGAGAGTGCTTCAGAAGATAAAAAAGAAGAACCGAAGACTTCTGATGATTCCAAGGAGGAGAAGAATCAAAATAAGGATCAGGATTCTGGGGGAAAGAAAGATGACTCAAAGAGTACAGAACAAACCAAGGATTCTGAGGATAAGGATGAAAAGAAGAGCCAAGATTCTGAGACTAAAAAAGACGACGATAGAAGTGCCGACGACAAGAATCAGGATTCTGGAGCCAAAGATGAAAATAAGAAGGATGAAAGTTCGGAAAATAAGGATCAAGATTCTGGAGGCAAAGAAGGCAAAACCGAAGATTCCGGCGACAAGGATCAAGATTCTGGAGCCAAAAATGAAGACGATTCGAAAAAATCTGAGGAAAACAGTGCCAAGGAAAAGGATTCTGAAGCCAAAGCTGAAAAATCCACGGAGGATTCAAAGGGCCAAGATTCGGAAGACAAGAAGGACGACTCTGGCGATTCTAACAAATCCAAAGATTCTGAAGACAAGAAAGACGATTCTAGCGATTCAAAGAAATCCCAAGGTTCTGAAACTAAGGATGACGAATCCAGCAAGGATCAGGATTCTGGAGACAAAGAAGGTTCTGGAAGCAAAGATCAGAAGGACGATTCCAAAGAATCCGGTGAAGATCAGAATTCTGAAGGCAAGAACGAAGATTCTGGAGACAAGAATGAAGATTCTGAGAAAAAGGAAGGAGACTCCGAAGGCCAAAATCAAGGTTCTGAAGAACCAGAATCCTCGGATCCCCCACAAAACATTGCCGACGAGGTCAGCTACGTTTCAGCCATGCATAAAGAGGATGCACTCGATTCTAAACCATTATAGACACCCCATGTGCCATTATGTAATAAACTTTTCAGAAATTTTTTGAAACTTTTTTGAATCCCACGATCCTGAGTTTCTAATCTCAGACGAATACCTTTTTCTTTTTTGTTTCTTGTTCCCTTGCCTGTTCCAAAGTCTGAAACTTGCATCATCCCACTTGTTTTCAGTTCCACCTGCCCTATTTCCGATCATCACAATTTGATCACAAGGGGGAACCCCAGATTGTTTGTTGACTCCCTATTGCCTCTCGGGTGCAAGGCAATGAGCCCACGTGAGGGTTTTTGGGAGAAGAAATAACCTTGATTCTCTGGAAAACACACACACAGAAGCATATTATCTCTCTTCACTTTTTTTCGATTTGAAATCTTCCCCCTCATGTGATTTCGAAAAGGGGGCGGTGTGTGGGGTGGGACCACATGTTTTTGATATATAAAAAGCCCCGCGGGGATCTCTGAACATGAAAAGGGAGATGCATCATCACCTCTTTGCAAACTTTGACATCTGTGTGACATTTCGAACTTCTCTCGGAACTCGCTACTTTTTTATTATATCCTCTTCAAATCGTTTACTTTTCTCACTTTTTGTTTCTTCTCAACCACCCGTTTATAAAGTGATTTTTGCAGAACCCAAATCACAAAAAATGAATCTTTTGGAAAAAGTCAAAGACAGCGTCAACAACGCCTACGATGCGGTCACCGGCGCCGCCGTCGGAGCCAAGGATGAAGTTGTTGGAACTGTGAGTTTTTGTTATTTTTTTGGCTAGACTTCTCAGCTACCATAATCCCAGAAAAACTAAAAAAATTGTCCGAAAAATTCAGAAAGATTCTGAGATCTTTTGAGACTGTAGAGGCTTCTAAATAATTTAACTTTGACCTCGCAGACTTGTTTGAAAAATTCAAAGAATTCTAAAGAATTTCGGGACCCCAAGAGAATAAAATTTGTTTCTGGAGGCTCCTTACCAACCGTAATCCCAATAACTCAACGAAAATTATTTGGAAAATTCCATAAGCATTTGAAAACTTTTTAGGCTTTCATTGGTTTCTGAGGAAATTCTGAGGATTTTGAAGTTACCAAACATACAGTAATCCGACAAGAAACTTCGAAAAATAGTCTGAAAAGTTCTGTGAGATTCTCTCTGTACTTAAGACTATTGAAGCATTCTAAAGAATCCCAATTGAGAATTGGAGGGTTTCCTTTATCTTTATCAACTTTTTTTGGGCCTTCAGAATCTTTTAAAACTTTCCAAATCTTCCTAAAAATTACTAAGGCCATCTGGAACTCGTTAAAAATTTCAAGAGTCCCTCAGAATCCTTCAAACTTCCTTGTTACACTTCAGAAGTCTTCAACTCAAACTTTGATCTTTCCATCTTTTCCCAAAAACTTTGAAACTCATAAAATATAGTTAGGCACATCTGGAAATCGTTAGAAACTTTTAGAACCTCGTAAAAGTTCCAAAATCTCTCAGGCTCTTTCAAAATTTCTCCTTACACTTTTAGAGTAGTCCTGAGACTCCCAAACTTACAGTAACCCACTATTTTCCAGGTCAGCAATGCCTACGATACCGCCACAGACAAAGCCGTCGCCGCCAAGGATGGAGTTGTTGGAGCTGTGAGTTTTTGGATTTTCTTATTTTGAATTTTGAGGGTCTCAAACTTTATATGGTCTCTAAATGAGCTCCCTCACTGAAACATTGTTTATTACAGATAGTGTTTAATACAGTAACCCTTTTTTTCCAGGTCAGCAACGCCTATGACACTGTGACAGACACCGCCGTCAGAGCCAAGGACGGAGTTGTTGGAGCGGTGCGCCCTATTTCCCTCCGAGCCTATCCTATCCTATCTAATTTCAGGTCAATACTGCAGGCGATAAAGTCGTCGGAGCCTACGAGGGCACCAAGCAATACGTATCCGATACCGTTGTAGCCGCCGGAGACTACGCCGCGGACGCCGGAAAGAAGGTCGGAGAGATCGAGGATCATATGATGGAGAGAACTCAAAATGCATTCCATGCTGTTGAGGATACGGCTTCAAGTGCTGGACACAAAGTGGCGGATACCTTAACTTCTATCAAGGACTCTGTCATCGGAGATAATGCTCACAAGACTGGAGAGGCACTCAATGAGGATGCCAAAGAGAATGTGGAAGCAGCCAAAGAGAAAGTAGCTGATAAGGCAGAGGAAGTTAAAGAAGGTGCCAAGGAGACATACGAACATGCATTCCCCTCTCTTGCCGAATCCATCGCCGATGATTCTGCTCATAAGACTGGAGCCGCGTTCAGCGAAGAGGCCAAACAAGAGGCTCAAGGCCATGTGGAGCAGGCAAAGGATATCGTTGGGAATACTGCAGTTGAGGTGAAGGAAGATGTCAAGGATACTGCATCTGCAATCGACAAAGCCTTCGAGTCCATGAATGTAAATAAAGATGATCCAGAACAAAAGGAAGAGGCCAAGGGGTACTTGGAATCTGCTAAAGAGAGTGCTGGAGATGCAGTGGATACTGTAAAGGAGCAAGCTTCGACTGTGGGAAGCGCTATCTCCAATGCCATCGGATCTCTCGCAGAATCGATCACTGGTGATACTACTCACAAGACTGGAGAAGCTTTCAATGATGCTAAAAAGGAAGCCCTAGAATTCTCGGAATCCGTTCAGGGACATGCTCAGAATGCCGCCGACGCTGCCAAGGAGCACGCTTCCAATGCCGGTGGTACTATTGCCAGCGTCTTCAATTCATTGAAAGAATCCATCGTCGGGGACAGTACTCATAAGACAGGAGAGGCTCTTCAGGATGAGACAGAAGCTCTTCATAATAACGTCGAGGAGAAGTATCAAGCTGTCAAGGTGTCAGCGTTGGAATCCGCAGATGCTGCAAAGGAGAAGGTTGAAGAGACTGCCGAAGAGCACGTACCAACCTACGCTGAAGCCGTCAAGGAGAATCTCGACGAGACAGCTGACTCGGCAAAAGAGCAAGCCGCTGAGACCGGAAGTAAGATCTCTGATGCGTTGAGCTCGGTGGCCGAATCAATCTCCGATGACTCCACTCACAAGACAGGTGGAGCATTGAATGATGCATCGGAATCTGTCAAGGAGGCCGCTGGAGATGTTAAGGAGAAGGTTGAGGAGAAGGCCAGTGAGGGAACCAACAGCGTTGAGGAGCAGTTTGTGTTTGGAAAGGAAGCAGCGAAGGAGTCGGTAGATACTGTAAAGGAGAAGGCGGAGAATGCAGCGGAAAGTGTTCAGGAGAGCGCTTCAGAAGCCGGAGGAAAAATCTCCAACGCCTTCAACTCCATCACCGACTCTATCGCTGGAGACAATGCTCACAAGACTGGAGAGGCACTCAATGCGGATGCCGATGTGGAGGAGAAGAAAATCAGTGAGAATCTCCAGAAGAACATCGACGTGGCCAAGGAGACCGCTGAAACTTTTGCCGAGGCTGCAGCTGAGAAGGCTAAGGAGACTGAAGAGACTGTCAAGGAAGATACCGGAAGCAAAGTTTCCAATGCCCTTAACTCCATCAATGATTCAATCGCCGGAGATACAGCTCACAAGACTGGAGAAGCTTTGAATGAGGATACATCAACTCTTGAGGACAAGATTGCTTCTTACGCCGAGGTGGTCAAGGAGAATGCTGAGAGTGCAGCTGATACTGCAAAGGAAGGAGCCTCAGAAGCCAGCAACAAGATTTCCGAGGCATTCGATGCCATGAAGAATTCATCAGTTGGAGATGCAGTGGAAACTGTGAAAGAGAAGGCTGAAGACGTTGTGGATTCTGCCAAGGACGCTGTAACCCCAGACACCCCAACCAACGCATTCAGTGATGATAATGCTCATAAGACTGGAGAAGCATTGAATGAAGACTCCAAGGAGAATGTCAAGGAGAAGGTCGACGATTATGTGGATGTTGCCAAGGAGATGGCACAGGATGCATCTGAGAAGGCGTCGGAGAAGAAGGATGAGGTCGCCGAGATGGCTGCGCAGGTCATCGATTCTTTGAGTGCTCACGCCAAGGCTGATTAATTTTTCTGATGAATTATACTGTATTTTCTCTGTAAATATTGAAGTAGCTTTACTACTTGATTTTTGGATTTACTTTCATGACGATCATTGTGTAAATAAATCGGACAGCGAAAAATGAGGGAGTATTTTTTGAGGGAATCAAGAAGAAAAATCGGAAGTGTAGGGGAATATGAGTTTGTAAGATTGGAACTCAATTTCCAGAGGTTTGAGTCTAAACTTTTGGAACTTTGACATTTTGACATTTCTAGTTTGATGATCTGAAAAAAAAGTTTCTCAAAAAGTGGCGTTTTCAGTTTAAATAGGCCAAATTTGAGGGCCTGAAAAAGTGGTTTCCAGATGTTAAATTTTCCTGAAATTTTGTGGATGTATCAAGCGACTTTAGAACTTCTTTTTTGTAGTTGACAACTTTTTCGTAGTACCCCAATCCAGTCAATTAGGCTAAGTTGACTGGTGTCACCTCGAATTTCGCCTCATTTTGGAGTCTTTTGGCTTCCACGCAACCTAACTAACAGGATTGTGGTCCTATGAAAAAGTTGTAAACTACAAAAATAGAGTTCTTGAGTTGCTCTATAAAACCACAAAATTTCAGAAAAATCGGATATCTGGAAACCACTTTTTCAGACACTCAAAGTTGACCTATTTTCACTGAAACCCTTTGGCTTTTGGCTAGTACTGTACATGTCTTATTTTGAAAACTTCTCGTTCAAGAAATTCTAAAATTTTCTAAAAATCGTCTACTTATTCTTTGTACTAATCATGACATCAACAAAAGGAAGTAGAATAGAAGAAACGGTGCTATTCAGAATCGTTTTTTGAAACCAGTGCAAAATTGTACTGAAAACCTATTTCGGATTATACTAACTTTCAGATGGCTAATTTTGAAAATCTGATTTGCTCAATTTTTTAAAAATAGTTTGAAGTTTATGTTAACACAAAAACTTGGAGTTCGAAAAAAGGTTTGAAAAGTTATTTCAATTCAAAATTATAATAGTTTTGAACATTTAGTAAAAATAGATTATTGTTAAATTTCTCTGCCAATTTTTAGAGTCCTAGTACAAAAAACTCCAGGTTTTTCAATTTCCATGTCATGAATTGCAACAAACACTTTTTTTGGATGATTAAAATATTATTATTATTACTTCTTTTTTTTCAACTTATGCATCAACAATAACACATTTTAATCGGGGTTTGGGGGAGAGAGATGGAATCGAAAAAAGCAAAACTTGAACAAGAAAAACAAACTTTCCAGAGCTGTGTGTAAATTAAAAGTGACGAATTTTGGAGATGAATGGAAAAGGAGGGGAGTAAATTGTACTGTAAAATTAGAAAAGAGGGCAGGAGCATCTAGAGAAGCTGGAAGGGATTATAGAAAAAAATGGACACGATTTGGAGGTATTGCCGAGGGTTAAAATGATTGGGGGTACTGTAGAGATACATGGTATTGGGAAAAATTAGAGAAAAGTGATAAATACTAGACAAAAAATGCACAACTTTTTTGGGGGGAATATTTTTGTAGTGGAAATGCTAAACAATACTATTTTCCAGAAAATTTCACACCCTATCGATAACGAATTGACGAAATCTCGACATTGGGAAATAGGGGGAGGGTGGTCCGAGCAAGCAAATAAGAAAATATGATAAGGATATAGACAAAAAACTACACAAGATGACTAAGAACTACACAATGGGTTAACAGTGCTGCCGGACCATTTTTTTTGAGCAATCCCAGTCTTCGGGATTTCGAAAAGTCGAGATTTCGACTGGGGAAGTAGGGAATTCTGGATTGAGAAGGGGTTAGTAGGAGTTGGAGGAGAAGAAGAGGGGTTAGGAAAATTGAGAGGAAAACAAAATGAGATTATTGATTGATTTGAGAACGGGTGACTGGTCCCGATGGTGGTGAGGCGGTGGTGGAGATGGTGGATGGTGGAGTCGTCAGATCGCGGTCTTCTCCGATGCGGGTCTGGAAATTTGGCAATTTTTATAGTACGACATTGTAGAGCTTAATAAGAGCTTCAAAATGATACCAAATACCAAGATATATCACTTTTTCATAGTCAGTTAGGCAGAGTTTACTGATGTTACCTCAAATTTTGAGCCTTTTGGTTTCCACGCGACTCAACTAACTGGATCGTGGTCCTATTAAAAAGTTGTCAATTACAGAAACTGAGTTCTTGAGTTGCTCTATACATCCATAAAATTTCAGAAAAGTCGGAGTTCTGGAAATCACTTTTTCGGGCTCTCAAAGTTGACCTAAAAATGCCTGTGTGCGCATACATTTTGGCTAGTACTGTGAGTCTAATCCTCGAGAGACGATCTGACGACTCAACGAATTTCTCCAAAACATTTTACAATATTTTGCAGCTCTTCTAAAGTTCTACATTTTTTGAGTTTCAAAATGACACTAAATATGAAAATATAGCATTTTGCTCACGATTCCAATTCAGTCAGTTAGGCCAAGCTCGAATTTTGACTTATTTTGAAGCCTTATCTTCCTCAAGACCTAGCTAACTGGATCATGGTCCTATGAAAAAGTGGTCAACTACAAAAATAGAGGCCTTGAGTTGATCTATACATCCACGAAATTTCAAAAAAATCGGATATCTAGAAACCACTTTTTCAGATCCTCAAAGTTGACCTAAAAATGCCTGTGCGCACATTCATTTTAGCTAGTACTGTATTACAAGTTGGGAAGGTTGGATTTGATACTTCAAGAATTCTATTAAGTTAAAGTTGAAGTTTGAGAAATTGAGTCGAGATATAGAAGTTTTCAAAGTTTTGGAGTCGAATCTCATTTTCAAACACAAACTTTGAAAACTCGCCCTCAAATCTCCACAATTACAAGAAAACTCAAAGTCCTATGAAAAAGTTGTCAACTACAAAAATATAGTTTTTAAATTGCTCTATACATCCACAAAATTTCAGAAAAATCGGATATCTGAAAACCACTTTTTCAGACCCTCAAAATTGACCTACATTTTCCACAATTTTCTCATGAAAACCAAGAATCTTTACACTATTTTATAGACCTTCGCAAGTTCTTTGATCATATGCAAGTTTTGACTGAATAATCATACTTTCAAACCGAAAAAATTGTTTTTAAGCCATCATCAAGAGATTCTTACCTGAACCATCTTCTCAAAATCCAACGATGGCCGATGACTATCCATTCTTCCTCGCTTCGCGGCCATCCAAGTCCCCCCGCCATTCTGCTCTTCCTCCACAGCTTCATCGAAACGATGTCCCATTGGAATTGGTGGATGACTGATGAGAATGTGAACCGGGCAACGACGCGCGGCCACTTTGACGGCACGATCGTTGTTGAACGAGCGAAGACGCCAAGCGATTGGATGATCGGCCATTGGGTTCGGCTCGTCGTGTCCTCGTTTTCCTGGCGATGAGCTATCGTCGTCACGAAGACGACGACGGACTGGAGTTGGTGTTGCCATGCCATCGGTATCGGAGTCGTTGTCGCCAGTCATGATGCCGGACTCGCGGCCGAAACTGTCCCAGCTGAAAAATTAAGATTTCATTTTTCATTGTGCTGAGCCATGGCACATCTATCTTAAAAATTGAGATTTTTCAGACAAAAATTATATCAAAATGAAGCTCTTTGTAAGATCTATAAAATGGTATACAGAACAAAGGCTTTTTCAGTTTTTAAGTTTTCAACTAAAAGCCTTCAATTTAGACTATTCGTGTCAACGCCACTGATATTAGTATTCGATGGCTTAGGCTTCTAGCTGAACGTTTCAGTTGCAAATCCTATTGGTATGAATACCATTCTGTAGATCTTATTAGGTTCTACATTTTGGTACAAGGTATACTCAATAACTCTGTCAGCTTAATATGATCCACTGCCTTCAGAATTACTGTAGCTCAATTCCTAGAAAAGCCTTACTGTTGCCTACAAAAAAATTTCCTAGAATTTCCCAAAAAATCATAACTCTTATATTTCTAGAGTACTTCCTACTTCACTTATAACGTTTTCATTTGAATCTGTTTTGTCTACGAATCACGCAAGTTTGTGTCTTCTGCAAGACTGTACTGTAGAATGAATGTAGACTGTAGTTTGAAAAATTGTTAGCAAAAAAACTTATCCGCCAATTTTCTCCCATTCAAATCGAGAGTTTTCTGTTGAAAATTATACCAAAATGTAGGGCTCCGCAAGCACTACAAAAGTATGTAGAAAATTATGAAAATTTGAAGCATTGGGATTCCAAAAACAAGCCTCAAGAGTGGGTTCATAAATTTTGCTATTCGAATTTTCTGACAAGTCTCATAAAAAATTGGAAACTTCAAAAAATTATACTTTCAACTGATCTTATAGAGCTCCTTGAGCTCTACATTTTGGTATAATTCTCGATAGGAAAGCTCAAATTTTATGGTGACTTTTTTTCAGTTTCAAAAACCTCGAATTCAATTGAAAAATTTGAAAAAAAAACATTGATTTGAAAAACCTTGAACAACCTCGAATTCCAATCTCAAGCTACAGTACTCTCCAACTATTAAAGGAAGCCTTTAACCTTTGACTACAGTATCCCTTCCCTCCATTAAACCCCTCTCCTTGCAAATCGAATTTCAAATTCACACAAAATCTTCTATTTCCCCGTATGTTTACTACTAAAACATCCATTTCCATTTCTATTTCTGTTCTCCTTTTTCTCTTTTCGGAATAAGGAAAGAAATCGTGGTGGGGGTGTGAAATGTGCGAAAAACATTATAATTGATGTGTCCTCCTTGCCATTCTCCTCCTCTATTCGTTCCTCCTCCTTCCCCAACCCTTCCACGTATAAATAATACGATTGTGGTAATTTTAGGAGGAAGATACTTCTGACAAAATGTACACAAACACAAAGAGAATCAAATTGTGTGTATGTATATGGATGGATGCGTAGTTGTGGTGGTAGTGGTCAATTATCGAAAAAAAAAGGGGAAAAGAGTGGTCTAGATCAAGGGCATACATACTTCATCAGGAGGATACTGTAGTTTTGAATCCTGAAATCGGAATTTTAAAAAATTGAAACATGACGTTCTGAGCCAACGAAACTGCGGTCAATTTTCAGGTTTCAAAAATCCCAAAAAAAGGCCAACTGGCGTCAAATCGAGTGTCAGGTCTGCAGACTCCAAAAACTGACACAAAAATTCAGAAAAGTCCCTCGATGATTCACTTCATCTAAACCTGTCTAAAAGCAATTTCATTGTCTTCAACTTAGAATGCGTCAAAGCTAGTTTTCTCAAAGAATCTGAGTCTTGTTATGTCTTCTAACCCTAACGTCATCTGATGTCAAACACTATAGTACTTTATGACGGACTGTCACGTCATCTGAAGTTTCAGTAGCCCAAAAATGATTTGGTCCCAGATTTTCTCCTGTGGTCCAAATGTCCTTCGAACTGAAGTTAACTATGAGCTCGTAAAATGCCCGAAAGGTCTATGATTTCAATTCTAAATCCAAAACCTAGCGAAGGAACATCTTGAAATTTCCTTTCGATCCGTATAATTTTCATAAAACAGGGACCACTGGTAGCCGAGTTATAGCGAATTCCGAAAAAAAGGGGAAATTTTCTCATGGAACGTTTTTGTGGTCCTAGGTTTTTTTTCTGTGGTAAAATATGGTCGCTGAACTGACTCTTGTTACCGATAGTGAGCCCAATAAATGCTCCAAAAGTCTTCAAATTCAGAGTTTAATCAAAAATCTAAAACATAGCAAATATGCAGTCAAAATTTTCCTTTCGATCCGTATAATTTTCATGGAAATTGATTCACTGATAGTCTAGTTATAGCGAATTCGAAAAAAGAAAAAAATCTCTTAAAATTTTTTTTGGTCAAAAGTGTTGCTCCTATAGTCCAAATGGTCTTTAGACTAAATTTGACTATGAGCCCAAAAAATGATCCAGAATTTTCTCAATTCAAAGCCCAATCAAAAATCTAAGCTCTAGAAAAAAAGAAGTTCAAAATTTCCTTTCGATCCGTATAACTTTCATAAAATTTGGGCCACTGGTAGCCGAGTTGTGAAAACGAACAATTTTCAAGAAACTTCTTTGTTGTCCCAGGTGGTCTGCTCCTATAGTCCGATATCGTCGCTGAATTACTACCCTTGGAAATAAAATTTGAGCTCGAGAAATGCTCCAGAAGACTTTAAAATCTAACTTCAAATGTCAAAGAGAAAATTTCCTTTCCCTCCATATAACTTTTGTCAAATTTGCTCCACTTTGAGCCAAGTTATGGCTAATTTTGGCTTGAAAATCCCCCATTTTCCCAATTTCACAAAGTCCCCTCTGTTGCCTTTTTCAACCCCATCTTACTCCCAATCCACCTTTCCATCTTCTTCTTTGTCCCAAAAATGTCCACATTTTCCCTCTATAAGATTCATCAAGATTCAGAGCCACGATAAATCTGCATTTTGTCCCCTCTTCTTCTCCCCTCTTTTTTTTTTTTGTTTTTAGAGCTCTCGCAAAATGCAACAAGTCCACGGAAAAACAAAACTTCTTGGCCAGAAGAGTGATAATAACATAAATCTTCTGGCAAAGAGGCAGAAAAAGAAGAGTTGTTGTGGTTTAGAAAAGATTGAGTGCATTGGGAGGAAAGCTAGAAATAACACAAACCTTTCGGTTTCATCCAAATCTCGCTTCCACGCTGGGCTCGCTGTGACACGTGGCGGATTCGAGTGAAGATAGTCGTCGTAGTTGCGAAGGTACTCCAGGGGATCTGAAATTCGGAAACTCAAAAAATTTTTGAAAACCTAGGCTCTAGGGGCCTTGGAATCCGCTCAAAGTTCCAAAATCCCATAAAAATTGAAGGCTCAAGGTTTCAGAGGCAATAGTTTCCCAATGTTCCTAGAATCCCCACTACGTTGCCTACAATCCCTGCTCATTGAGCCTAATCTTCCAATACGAGTACACATCACATCAACAAGAAGAAAAAGTGAAATAAGGATTTGATGTTTGATGACTTTTAGGATGAATGTTGTCCACAAATAGGGGAGGAGAAACGTGACAGATCAACAAGATACTTTGTTGCAGGAATATTGAGATTGAAAAACATTTTTTTTTTGAGGAGGAAGAATACAGAATACTGTAATTTCTCCAGTAGCGAAGTATGCCGCAAAATAAAAATTGAAATTTCACAAGAATGCACTAACTTTTTTCGAGAAGCGATTTATATGATTTTTGGCTCCGTGACATATCGAAAGTGCGACGTTTCGCAGGTCAGGTTTCGAAAGTGTGGCGTTTCGAAAGCAAACATTCTAGGAGAAAATAGCTCTTAGTACAATGCAGTTTTTGAGACATCGCACTTGCGAAACGTCACACTTTCGAACCGTCACACTTTCGAAACGTCACACTTTCGAAATGTCTACTTTCGAGATGACGCGGAACAGATTTGTCATATTATTTCAAATCTATTATTTACGAGCCATCGATTGAGACCATTTTCAGAACAGCAGTTTTAAAATTTTTCTTTTTGAGCTTACTTTGGCGCTCTTCTATCAGAGTTTTGATTCCTAAACTTTCTTGGAAAAATTATAAAATTAATGTCAGTACTTTTTAGTGCCCGTGTCTAGCGTGTGTTCTCGTGTCTAGCGGAAAATGCTGCAGGTTTGAAGACAAACCTATCAAAGGAGCAGCTAAAAATTTCCTTTCAAATCGTATAATTTTCATCAAAATTGGACCACTGGTAACCAAGTTATGATGAATTTCAAAAAACGGGAAAATTTTTCATGGAACCTTTTTTCGGTCAACGGTCTATTCCTCCGGTCCAACACGGCCGCCGAACTGACTCTGGTTTTCGAAAATCAGCCCAAAAATGCTCCAAAAGACGTCCAAATCAAACTTCATATTTCAAGCTAAAAATTCCCTATCGATCTGTATAATTGTTATCAAAATCGGACCACTGGTAGCCGAGTTATAGCGATTTCCGAAAAACCGTCACATTTTTCATGGATTTTTTTGTGCTCAAAGGTTTGCTCCTGGAATCTGATTACTGTAGCTCAGCCCATTCAAGATTGCTTCAAGCATACTGTACCCAATCCTTTGGTTTCCTTTCTTCCTTCCAACTCCAACTCTCCCTCTTTTTCCTCCCGAACCGAAATGTCACTTCAAATATTTGTATATATTTCTACACACTCTCTTTCCTTTTCGTGTTGCTCAGTGAGCCCCCTCCCCGGCGGGTCGCGCCATCTACGTTGATTCCCTCAGAAATTCGATATGTTTTTAGGTGGGGGGCTCTTTTTGAGCAACAGAGAGAGAAAAAAGAGACTTTGTGAGAAATAAAATGAGTGAAATGAATCGGAAGGAGGCGAGGTTTTGGATGACTTTTGTTCTCTGTGTCCCAGAAATATTGGAAATGGTTCCTTATTTTCGAAATTGATAATAAAGTGACTTTTGATCTACTACCAAAAAAATATATAAGATCTCGTGGTTTCTTTTGGGGGGAAGATGGATTGCAAAAATCTCGCCCCCGATTTTATCTTTTTGAAATGTGAAGAAGAAGAAAAGGAATCGGGAGGAGATAAATGACCGCGAGGGAGATCAAGGAACCAGAAATGTACTTTGGACATTTCGAAGGATACTGTAGACAAAGATCTTTGAATAAGGGATTCAGATTGCAATTAAGAAGTGTCAACTTTGGGGACCAGGAAAATAGTTTTGCTCATTTTAGCTTCAGAACCAGTGTACTTACAGACGATCCAAAATTGAACCGATTTTTCCAGATCCCAAAAAGTACAGTAACCGAAAATCCGGGAATCTAGAAATCCAAAATTTTGGAATACTGTAATTGTAATCACCCTGGCTTCTATTTAAGCCTAACAAATTTCATTCCATATTCTATTTTCGGTCTAGCTGATAAAACTATGATCCCACCCAAATCCCATATCTGCAGATTATCCCCACATCCTTCTGCACTACTTCTAAGAATATCGGGGCCGTTTTAACTTCATCTACGCTCAGCTAAGAATACTGTAGCATTCAGCTTTCCTATGACAAGTTCAGAACGAATTAAGATACTACAGTACCCCAAAAGCCTCCCCAAAACCCTACCACTGAATCTGGAGTTGGAATTGATCGACGCGATCTCCTCCTCATCCGACTCGGTTCCCGAGTCGTGTGGCTCTTTGTTGATGGCGGCTATTTCGTCGTCGAAATCCCTTTGATCTGGTCGCTTATTGAGACGTGCACTCTTACGACGTTCCTGGTGGTGTTGAGGAGTCGCTCCTGATGTTGGTGGAACGATCGATGGAGATTTGTGATCGTCTGGAAAGCTCATAACTCTCTTAGATTTCAAGGTTTTTATATAAAAAATATACCAAAATGTAGATCTTGAGAAGGTCTACAAAATCATATAAATATCAATAAGTTTTCATTCAGAAATGTTTCTGTGGACGCCTTCGAACACCCGAGTCAAGTTTGTCTAAATTTCCTAAGTCATGGTCAAGTTTCAATTACTTTTTTCTCAAAATTGAAAAGCTCAATTTTGAATTTTTTTTATAGATTTTCGAAGATCTTATCAAGTTCTACATTTTGGTATAAAAATTGTCTACAACGTCTAAGTTTAAATAGAAGAACAGTATCCACCAAAGAAAATTATTTTTTGAAACTTCAGATCAAAATGATTTTTTTTGAGAGTATGGGAAATAGGCTCAAAATTGCACAAATCTTCTGAAAATTTGAGAGTTTACTATTCGTCTATAACTTTATTTTTTTAAGAAAAAAAAAGATTTTAACTATAAAAATGAAACACTAGAGTTCATTGATGTGCTCAAAAATTTTTAGACAAGTTGGACAATTTTGAACCTATTTTTCAGTACCTGGAAGTACCTGGACCACTGGTCAACTGGAATTCTCTAAAAGAACGTCATTTTTTGGGTGGTACTGTATTCAAAATTTGAAGATCCCAAAGGCCAATTTGGGACCCTTGGGCCGCGGCTCAAATGTAAGGCCCAAATTTGGCCGCGGCCTTCGTGGACTTTCGTGGGCCAAATCTGTCCGCCTTTGGTAACTCCAAAGCTCATTTTCTCCATTCCACTCCCCATGGCCTAACTTTCTCTCCTAGGCCACCATCTCTCCTTCTCCCTACCTTCATCATGTTGTGAGAGTGCTCCCATTGCTTTGGTCAGTTTGCTGACCATCGTGTTGTAACCCGGTTATGTTTCCTTTCGTTCTTCACAACTTGCAAATAATTTTTCGAATTTTTTGTCCCAAAAAATTCGAAAACCGATTTGTTTTCTTTCTGAGGTAGTGTTCGTGGTGTTTTTCCTTTCGTTTTTTTGCGGTGTGAGTTGCTCGTCACAACGTGGTTAGTTGTGCAGCATTCTGAAACATTTTTTTTTTGGATTTTCTTGGATTTTGAAGGTATTCCAAATACTAAAATGTTGAAAAAGTGTGTGAAAGAAGAAGAAATGGGGACAATGAGAAGAATGAAAAGAATAGGAAAAAAAGACGAAAAGAAGAAGAGGAAGAAGAAGAAGAAGGAGCGGTTTGTTTGTTGGCAACGCGCCAAGAAATGGATCATCACGAGGAGAGAAGGAAAAAGAAGAGGCGTAAGGGTGTGTGTTAAGAGTGAAGAGAGGGAGAGAGGCAGAAGATTGGCAGACATTATGACAGAAACAACAGAAACGAGAGAGAAAAAAGGTTCACTGATCAATGGAAAGACTATTTGGGAACTGGTTTAGTCTCGGACGTAGTCTGAATTTCAAAAGGAACAAGGGACATGTAGGTGGAACTGGTACTTTGGGAATTTGCAATGGAGCGCGTTTGAGTCCCCTCGGCTCAAGCCCGGCTCAGCGCGGCCCAAAAATCCCGATATTTTCAAAAACCTTTGAAAGTCAATTTTAGTGTCACAGGAATCCAGAGAGTTTTGGAACGGGCCAGGCCGAGCGGGCCGTTTGCCGGCTCGGCCCGGCCCATTCCAAAAAACGGCCGGGTTGGCCCGTAACGTCTGCTTCTCCCGCATTCTTGCTGATTGGTGGTCAATGTTGAGCAAAAATTGATAACCAACCGGGCGCCAAAAAGGTTGACTAGACCAGAAGACGGTGGGGGTTTCTAGGCTATGGAAACCTGTGCCACGGAATTTTAGGCCATGGAATTTTAGACCACGGAATTCTAGGCCACAGAATTTTAGACCACGGAATTCTAAGCCGCGGAATTTTAGGTCATGGAATTCTAGGCCACGGAATTCTAGGCCACGGAATTTTAGACCGTGGAATTTTAGGCCACAGAGGATTTGGAAAAGTTGGACCGTCAAAAGCTAAGCCCCTAGAGGGCCACGGAAAGCTTTGTATATCGAATGGTAAATCTTCTGAAACTGGCCAAAAGTTAGGCCATCCAAGCCTTGTCTAGCAAATGTTAGGCCAGAGATTTCCAGGCCACATATTTCCCCAGAAATTTCTAGGACATGAAAGCGGAAACTTGGGCCATAGAAACTTCCACAGAAAATTACATTGTAATGTCACTCCAACACTCGGAATGATTACATAGACATAAAGTCAACACATATACCTGGTGACTTGGCACCGTGCCAATTTTCTTCCTCAAAGACAACAACTGGTTTTGATTTACAAAGAATGGGAAATTCATTGGATTTTTTAACTTCAGAGGTCGTTATTGAACTTACAAAGTTTCCAGGCCCCACTGGCAAGGATTGAACAAAATTTAAAAGTCAAAATTTGAGAGTTTTTCTGCTACTATCCTATTCTCCATATAATTAACTATTGGTGCTCAAATACCTAGCAATTTTTCTCTCGATTCCCCGCACTTCCAGCCATTCAAGTTTGAAAGTTTCAACTTTCTCAATTTTCAACTTATTCCCTCCAAACCTACACTATTCAAACCCTCTACACTTCAATATTCTACTCTCTAATTTTCATCCAAATCAAACAATTTTAAATAGTAGAACCATATCTCAAACATTTTCCCCAAAAACTACCGTAACCCCTTCGCTATGTATTAGCGCGCAAGCGTTTCTCCTGCTGCGTCTCCGCGTCTCTAAATGTGTGAGGAAGCGAGAGTGTGTGGGGAGACATGATGAGAGGGGTGGAGACGCAGCAACATCGAAAAAAAGGGTTCTTCGTGTGGGGTGGAGGAAGAATCTATTGGAAGATTTGGGCTTGAATTATAGCCAAATTTGGTACGGTAGGAAAAAATAGAAAATAGGGAAACATTTTCGAAAAAAAAGAGAAAAAAATGAAGAAAAAGGTGTGAAGAAGAAAGGGAGAAGTTATTCCGCTTCAATGAAACAAACTTTCTCAAAAATGTTTGAACTTTGAAATTTTGAAAGAAAAACTTTTTTGAAAATTTTGAAAAATAAGTTTTTGACAATTTTGAAAAAAAATTTTTGGGAAATTTTGGAAAAATTTTTTTTGAAAATTTTGAAAAAAATTTTTTTTTTGAAAATTTTGAAAAAATTTTTTTTGGAAAATTTTGAAAAAAGATTTTTTTTGGAAAAAATTTTTTTTCTGAAAAATTTCGAATTTCACGCAGCATTTCTTGCACCAAAATCACTTGAAATAAGAATACGATTCATATTTTCGAAAATCCTATGGATAGGATTAGTTTATTTCGATTTTTCAAATGTTGGTGTCAAATCTGTTGCCGTGTCCGCAATTCACACACTCCCACTCAAAAATGCAGACTACAGTACCACTACCGTATATTTTAGACCCGCAAAAAACCACCAAACAGCCGAAACTACGGTCGAAATTTTTGAGCCGCTTTGAACCACAAAAACTTTCCTAAAAACTGGATCCCGGTTCCCCAGAAGCCTATGAATACATATCTACATCTATCCAAGTCGAAAAAAAAGTAGTGAGTGCTCTTGTGAGTTTGAGTGTGTGTGTTTTATTCACTCACATACACGCTTTTTGCGGTCGAAAAGGGGCAACAGCAATAGCAAAAAAACGGAGTAGGAGGCAAAAAAAAGAGAAGGAAAATTTCTCGTCTCGCATTTTTTCCCATTCGTGTTTCTTTTTTTCGGGCCGCGGGGGCACCGCCGCTGTGTCGAAAAAGGTATGGATGGGACATGGACAAAGTTTTGAACCATAGGCGGGGACCCAGTAGTCACAAAACAACAACGGACCCCCCACCAAAAAATATAGATGTGTGTACACTTTTTTTATGAATGGTCTCTAGAAGAGCCATTTTGACTAGTGGTGGTGTTTGTCTCTCACTCGGAGTCACTTCAACACTAACTAAAAAATCGGAGAAAGGAAGAAAAAACGCATTGTTGGGTATAGAGGGAGGGAGAGAGATGTTTTTCAAGAAAAATGAGATCTTCTTTCCCTCTTGGCCGATTGCCAGAACGTTTTTTTTTTGAGTCTATCGGAGGGGAGGGGGTGCTCCGAGGACGAGGATCGAGCTCAATGTAAACTTGTGTGAGAGGAAGAGAAATATGTTTATCTTCTGGTAACTTTGGGATGGAGGGGTTACGGTAGATCATAAAAAAGTGGCCTCGTTAAAAGTCCCGTCTTAGAATCTGCTTCTTTTTCTTAGAAAAATAGATTCTCCGCAAAATTTTCTATCAATCCATATAATTTTCACCCGGATCGGTCTCCAAAAGTTACATTTTATCGTCTATTACAGGGTTTAGGATCGAAGTCACTCGTGGCCTAGGATCCGACAACTCGGTCATCAAAAGTCTAATAATACAGCACACGCCTTGAAAAATAGATTTTCCGCAAAATTTCCTATCGATCCATAAAATTTCCATCTGATTTGGTTCACAGGCTTTAGAGACGTGTGTGTTTATTACGAAGTTCTAAATGAAAGCCACTCGTGGCCTAGGATCCGACAACTCGGTCATCAAAAGTCTAATAATACAGCACACGCCTTGAAAAATAGATTTTCCGCAAAATTTCCTATCGATCCATAAAATTTCCATCTGATTTGGTTCACAGGCTTTAGAGACGTGTGTGTTTATTACGAAGTTCTAAATGAAAGCCACTCGTGGCCTAGGATCCGACAACTCGACCATCACGAAACTAAACTGATAACACACGAGACAACAGCTGCTACCGTAATTTAAAGGAACATAGGGGACATGTTCCTTCGAAATTACGGTAGCAGTCGTTTTCGCGTGTGCGATCTTTTTAAATTTGTAGTTGTCGAGTTGTCGGATCCTAGGCCACCACTGACTTTCTTTTCAGAAACCGATAATAGACCATTAGATAAAAACCGTATAGCCAGTTGTTCAAATCGGATGAAAGTTATATTGATCGATAGGAAATTAAGAGGAGAATCTATTTTTTTAGGTGTGTGCCGTCTTTTTTCGTAATGGCCGAGCTGTCGGATCCTAGGCCATGAGTGACTTTTGTCGGATACTAGGCCAGCATTGACTTTTTTTCAGATTCTAATAATAGACGATAGCATGTAACTCTACAGCCAATAGACCAAATCGCATGAAATTTTTATGGATTGAAAGCGATTTTTAGGGTTTCGAGAGGGTTCGAAAAAAAATAAATTCAGGGCCCAAACTAGATTTTTAGAATCCTCGTTCCTTGAATTCTAGAATCTAGACTATACTGGACCTACTCATTTCGCTTGTTATCAAAAATTGCTATAAACAACTCCCCTATTTGAAGCTACCCTTTGATAACAACCCATCAACAAGAACCATGATTATCAAAGAGCACGATTCCAATCGGACCGGGCGAAAATGTTTACATTCGAAATTTCTCCTTCTCTGTTTGGTTTATAAATGAAACTAGACACTCTGCATCGCAAAAACTCTTCACAATATATAAATGTTTTTAGGACGAAGAAGAATTGATACGAAATTCAGAGAGTTTCTTTCCTTTCTTTTCGTGACGAGACCCAACACCAACCAACATACATACATAAATCATAATAACCCTCCTCCTTCTCGTCGTCTTCTTTCCTTTTCCTATTCTATATATTTCAAAAATAACACATTGGTGGTCAATAGAGTAGACATGGACGGTGCGCATTCTCTCCCTCACGGCCACCTCCTTCTACTCGCTCTACCCCGCACCAGCACGCCTTATTATATCGATTTTTCCACTAGGACGCGCACAAATGTTCGACAAAGTTTTTATGGATTCTGATAGATCTTGAGACGAGGAATCGAATGGTACCAGAATTTTTGAAATTGGACCAGTTTGAAGTAGAGAAAAACAGGTTTTCCCGTTGAAACTACCCTGGAAAGGCCTAAAAGTGGACCTAAAACAGCTAGAAACTTGGCCTAAAAACTAGAATCGGTTAACGGATACCTGCTGGATGGATGGGTCGACTGGCTAGAAGTAATAATTTGGCATTTTGCCAGCAGCAGATAGCAAAATCGAAACACACTTTCACACTCACTGACACTCACACAGACAGAAACGACGGGCCAACCGAGGGGGACGAGACACAGAGGGAGTGGAGGGAGCGAGAGAAAGAGAGAAACGAAGAGAGACGAGTGGCGGAGAGATTTAGAGAAACAGAAAGACACACAGGCACATATAACACTTGTGAGAGAATGGGCAAGCGTGGGAGAGCGGCAGAGAGCATGGGGAGCAGAAAGTGGAGAAGCTGTGGAGAGTGTGAGAGAAGCAGAGAGAATCGGGAGGGAAAAGGCCGATAGAAAGGCCCGGTTGAGGCCCTCTTTTAGTACCCAGACGACGGAGTGTTGTAGAAAAGATGTTGAAGGAGAGGATGTGAGGGGTAGGAGGAGGAAAATGAGGATAAGATGGGTAGAAGGAAAATGAAGAGGAATATTGTAATTGGGAGGATAAACAGATGCTTAGGGCTCAGGGCTCACGTAGAGTTTTCAGAATCCAAGGAATACGGTAGCAGTATATTCCAGGCTTTGAGATCTTTGAGCCCTCCAAGGCTCCGCCCATTTTCCATACTCCTAAATTTTCAAAACTAAACCAGAGATCGGTGTCATCTTTCTCGAAGAAAAAAGTTCCGAAACTTTTGCTCTTTATTGACTAACGTTAGGTTTAAAATGTAGGAGAGCTTTTCACAGCCTTTGAATCAAAATCGTGAAACCCAAAAATGTTAAAACTATTTATATAAGAAAGCTCAACATTTTCAAAAAAAATCGAGTATTTAGGACTACGTTAACTAGAGTTACATGAGTTCAAAGTTTGAAGGTGAGAGACGTGTTGATTCTTAAGAAGATTTCAGATGAGTGTAGGATTAAAGCGATGAGATTTTAAGGGCTTAAATTAGCTGATATCACATGGTCTCCATAAACTGAGTTTGAAATATTTGAATTCCCGCCAAAAAAGAATTTCTGGGGTCCTATTACTTTTGACTGTTTGCAGCTTGCTTTAACAGTTAGGATGGCAAAGTAAAATTGTTTTTGGACTTTCCAGGATATGCTCCAAGAGAACCAAATTTTCTCTGGTTCAAACTGTTCCAATTTTCAAATTCTGGTACCATTCGATTCCTCGTTTTAAGATCTATCAGAATCCATAAAAACTTTGTCAAAATTTTGTGTCCTTCCTATTAGAAAAATCGATATAATAAGGAGTGCTGTGCGGGGTAGGGAGTAAAAGAGGGCCGATGTGATGATGCCACGGAAAACCTAATTTTCCCTACTTCAAACTGGTACAATCTTTAAAATTTTGGTACCATTCGATTTCTCGTCTCAAGATCTATCAGAATCCATAAAAACTTTGTCAAAAAATTGTGTCGGTCCCAGCGGGAAAATCGATTTAATAAAGTGAGGTGATCGAGCTGTTCGGAGACCGGCCTCATGATTTGAGGATTTGGTACTTCTACAGTACTCTTTCAGTATCAACCATCTGCTATTTCGAAAAAATCCCCTCAATGACCGGTCAACCCGAATCTCTTGACTCTCCTCTCTCTTCTCTCGTTTCCCGATCCTTCCGTACCATCTTCTTCGGCATTCCGTGAACTAATGCACCAGCTGCCTTCTCCCTTCTCTCCTTGACACCTGTGATTCTGTTTGAGTAGGCATGGGGGGCCTCCCCTCGGGTCATTGTCTCTATATGACTTAATTAGGATTTCTGTTCAAAAGAGAGACGAAAAAAGAGGAACGAAAAGGGTTCAAAAGACTATTATGGATTTTTGGTCGGAGGAGACTCGGCGGGTCCCCACGAAGATTAGCAAAACGGGCGGTGGCCTATGGCTTAGAATGGGACAGAAGGAGGAGGAAATGATCAGGGTGGAGTTTGGAGTGTTAGGCCCCAACCTGGGCCTCAAGGAATGGCTCATTATATCAAATTTTCGACTGGGAAGGACATGAATTTTTAAAAAAGTTTTTATGGATTCTGATAGATCTTGAAACGAGGATTCGAATAGTACCAAAATTTTTGAAACTCGACTAGTTTGAAGTAGAGAAAATTAAGTTTTCCTTGGCACCATCACACCGGCCACATCCTACTTCCTACCCCGCACAGCACGACTTATTACATCGATTTTTCCTCTAGAAAGGACACAATTTTTTGAAAAAGTTCTTATGGATTCTGATAGATCTTGAAACGAGGAATCGAATTCTACTGACATTTTGAGTATTTGATTAGTTTGAAGTAGGGAAAATTAGGTTTTTCCTTGCATCATCACATCGGCCCTCTTTTACTCCCTACCCCGCACCGCACGCCTTATTGTATCAACTTTTCGACTGGGAAGGACACAAATTTTTAACAAAGTTTTTATGTATTCTGATAAATCTTGAGACGAGGAATCGAATGGTACCAGAACTTTTGAAATTGGACTAGTTTGAAGTAGGAAGAATTTGGTTTTCCCGATGAAACTACCCTGGGAAGGCCTAAAATTGGACTGAAAACTGCTAGAAACTTGGCATTAAAACTAAAATTTCTCAGTGGATAACTGCTGGAAGTAATCGCTAGAACTAATCATAAAACACAAAATATTTTCAAGTCTATATTAGTTTTCCATGAATTTTATCAAATCCTGGGCCCCATTGGGACCCTTGAGCCTACAACTTTCTATCCCAATTTTCGGCTAAATAAAATTTGAAATTTCATTCGAATCAAAAAATGTTGTGGGGAAGTAAAAAATCCTTTTTGGAAGACGACGACGAAGGGAAAGAATTATTGTGTGCGTGTTTTGTGCAATTTCTTGCTCAATTGCTCTGTTGGAAAAAGGAAAAAGGACGACGAAAAAGAAGAAGAATCTGAGAGTTTATTCAGAGAAGAAGCATTTTTTTTAGAAAACTTTTGGAATTTCTGGAAAAGTAGTATTGTAGTTGTGCTCTTTCCATTCAAAACTAGACCCTTGGGTCCGATTTATCAATCTATTAGTTTTGATTTGTTTCTTTTTGGAATACTCACAAAGAAGAGAGAAATTTGAGAAAAAATGGGATGACATGGGCCCAGAAAAAGACTCAACTCACTGTGTCAGAATCTTTGATTTGTCTTGTTGAAATGAATCCGGTGGTGCCCTGAAGTGACCTGAAAACTATAAAAAGTAATTTGGAAATTTGGCGCCAGAAGAAAATATAATTAAAAAGAAGACAGAGATGAATGGCGCCTAATCAATCAGATTGATGAAAATACGAGAATCGAGATTTCGATTTTGACTTCCGTTCGAGACCTGTTTTTTTTTCATTAAACTTTAGTCTATCTCACGGATTCGAAGATGTAAAGTAAGCAATTTTCGGAAGATGCTCCATCGAATTTCTCTGCATTTTTTCGTGAGCGTGTCAATTATTTTGACTCGTGGGGAAATCGCGGGGTAATTCTGTGCATTTTTGCGTGAGCGTGTCAGTTGTGGTGCCTGCGTACCATGCGTCAAACCTTACGACAGTTCATATTTTAGGCCTGTTTTCGGACGGGAATGAATCAAAATTGAACACTTGGCATATCAAAATCCGCAAAAATACACTTGGCATATCAAAATCCGCTTACACTGTCTATAGCTTCAGTTCACAGGAGTTTCAGAAAAATCAAAATTTTGATGGTTCACTTCCTAAAAAGTGGTGTTTGAAAATGTAAAAGTGGTCGCATTCAGAAAAAACTCCATCGAATTTCTCTGCATTTTTTCGCGAGCGTTTCAGTTTTTTGATTGCGGACTCAGCATCAAATTTGACGCCAAGCCCCGATTTTTGGCGGAAAATGCAGAATTTGAAACATTAAAACTACAACTTATGGATTATTTCCTGAATTTGACTAACTTTTGATTTATGTAATAAAAATTTGCAATATCAATTAGAACGCTGAAATTTTCAGAAATCTCCTTCCAAAAAAAAAACTGATACCGCATTTTTTTCAAAATTTCTCTAACTACAATTTTAACCAAAAATCAACTGGTCTTTATATTCCAACTGTCCAATTTTTTGCATATTTCCAATAAAAAAATTTTGTATTTTGGCGTCAAATCTGATGCCGAGTCCGCAAACACAGAAAAAGACACTATCACGAAAAAAATGCAGAAAAATCTCAAATTCCTCATAAAACGAGCAATTCTTCCATATTTCAAGCCAAAACCTGAAATTGGGCTCAACTTTTTTGATACTCGATTTCGAAATTATATAATTTTAAGAATCTAGAACCCACCCACAGTCTTATTTTTACACATTCCCTTAAAAACTTTGCATTCTGGCGTCAAATCTGCTGCCGAGTCAAGAAATTATTGTAAACTGATTTCGAAATTATATAATTTTAGTTATCTAGGGCCCTCTGATTTTTCCGGATTCAATAGGAAACCATACCTCACCAACTTTAATTTTCAAAAAAATTCACTCTTTCAAAAAACCAAAAACTCCCCAAAACTAAGACACCAACGTCACCACATACACAAAATGGCTTGGTTTCTGACTGTTACCCCCTTCTTCCTCCTTCTTTTCAGGAGGCTCCGCCCACTTTTTTCATTTTTGGCCCCGTGCCAAACATACGCATGATCTGGATTGTTTTTTGGTGTGAGGAGGGATTGCTAATTTGAATTCAGAAGTTTAGGAGGGTGGAAAATGGGAAATTTTTTGGGAACCATTTGATAGCAGAATTCTGGAGATAATCGAGAAGAAAATACCAATCGAATGGTATAGTTTTCAAGAAAATTGGATTACTTTAACTTTGAAGGAATTGAGAACCAATTTTCCAGGAAAAAAATCCTTTGGAAGTTACTGTATAAACTAGTTTCCCATACATTCACTCGTTTTCACATGTGTCTCCGATTTCCGATTTGTACCGTCCATGTTTGTTTCTGGTTGTGTTGTTGAACGAGATACATGTTGGCATGATGCCAAGAGGTGATGATGGTGATGAACGAGAGAACATAGAGACGCAGAGAAAGGATGGACAACGGAGGGGAGAAAGAGGAAAAATGAGTGAGTGATAGAGAGGGAAAAGAGAGAGAGAGTTCATTTTGGAAAGGAAGAAAAGGGCAGACAGAAAAGACACTTGGACCGGTGCCAACTCTCGGGAAAGACAAGAGATGAAACTTTGGATTTTGGATTAGGGGGGGATAGAAGAGTTTTTGAAAATTGGGAAGAATCTAGAAGATCAAGGAATTCAAAATGTATAAGACACTGAAAATTAGAATTGTCCAATACCAGAAGAGCTGGGACGGCAAAATTTGAATATTTCTAAAACTCGTATAATCTTCATAGATATAGGACTACTGTAGCTAAAGTTATAGATTTTGGAAACGGAACTTTTTCAAAACTTTAAACGTGGTGGGACAGCAAAATTAATCTGAAACTTCAGTTAACTGAAACTATAGATAATGTAAGCGGATTCTGATATTTCCACTATTCTATTTTGGTTGATTTCTGCCCGAAAACAGGCTTAAAATATGAACTGTCGTAAGGTTTGACGCATGGTACGCAAACAGACACGCTCACGCAAAAATGCACAGAATTTTTCCTCAATTTCTCTTGAAAAAGTCAATTTCAGTCGAAAATTGTGCTTTTTCCTAATTTTTGCATCGCAGTGTTGGTTTTCTTGGCTACGGATTCAGCATTAGATTTGACGCCAAATTTTAAATTTTTAGACAGAAATTTGAAAAGATTTAGAGAGAAAAGAGTTCCAGAATTAGGTTATCCTATCTACTAATGTTTCTAAGAACACATTTTTGATTTATTTTTCATTCTCCTAAAATTTTTTGTGCTCCGAACATCTAGACATTCAAAGAACTCTCTGGTGCACTTTTTCCTCCTTATTACCACTTTAGGGACGAGTTCAGACTGATCCAACTGACCAAAAAATGAAAATTTCAAGGAGTAATGCATTTTCAAAAAAAAATCTTGAAATCTCGAAAAAAAAGCATCTTGAAAATTCCAGCTATAGCTTCAAAGTTATCAATTATCGAAATTTTGAATCAATTTTTTTATCTAGTGAGAGGAGCAAAATATAGCAAATTTGTCGGCTTAGTGACCATTTCCAGATTTAAAGAATTTTTAAAAAACTTTTCTAACTAAAAATTTTCGAACCGATTGAAATACTTCGCCCTCTATTTTCAGCACTAAAAATTGGTCATTTTTCATGAAACTGCTACAGTAATCCTTCTCTAAACATTATCTTCATCATAATTCCCAGTTTATTTTCTAAACGCTGTCTCCCATCTCACAACAATTAGTAAGCGTAGAATTTTCAAATTCCTTTTTTCCTTTTCCCCCAAACGACTATAATTGGATGAGTTGGGTTATGATCTTTTGAATTCTTCCTCTTTTTTTCGGAGGCGAAAAATTGGAAAATAAAAATGCAAGATTTGTTGTTGGCTGAAGAAGGTTCTAGAGGGAGTAGTGCTAATTGGATGTGAAAAAAATAGTTGGGGAAAAACAAAAATATGATGGATGGAAAGTTCTCGAATATGTACAGTATGCCCGTGATGTCATGGATCTCAAAAATCAGTCATTTTCGATTAGTTCATACTAGGAATTGATTAAAAAAGTGGAAGGGGATTTTGATGTTTATCCAGGGGAAGCTGACTTGGTCTTTGAATTTGAAAGGTTTTTTGAAAATATTGTTCCAAAATTTTCGAAACTTTTTTCCATGTGCTTTGTGTATTGTGCATTTTGGTGAAATGTTGAGGGGAAAGTAGGAAAATGAAAGAAAATAGAAAAAGAGAGAGACATAAACGGAACAATTACACATTCATATTCGGTGTTGGGAAATTGGAAAAGAGTGAAGGGGGACGAAATTTTGCAATATATGTGAGTTCATTTCAACATTTCCGGAAGGCCGGAAACATTAAAAGGGAGCATAAATTTTGGGTTCATATTCATAGGTACAGTAATCCTAGAGCGATGGAAATTACATGGATCGATAGGGAATTTTCTGTAGATTAAAAGAAGATTCGAATTTTCAAAAAAAATGGATTTTGAAAGCAAGTCTTCCCAGGTGGAAGGCGCAAAACATTACAGATGCTCACACTAACAATTCTAAAGTTTTGAAGCCAATTTTTGGAAAAGTAGAGAAATGTTAGGATAAAGTTTTTAATAATGTTTTGTAAGATCTACATTTTGACATAAAATTTGAGCAAAAAATTGAAATTTCAAATAGAAAAAAATTGCTACAAACATTTTCCAGTATCATGTTCAGTTACCTTATAAAAAATTAGAAAAAACGATTTTCAACAAAAAAATAAGTATTTTTCTATTTATGTTATTATCACCACTTGCTAGATCTCTTTGAATTCAACGTTATTGTTATAAAAATTGATAAATAATCCTAATTTTAAACTGAAAAAATCCGTTCCCAAGAGTTTAGAAGTGTAAGGATTCAATGACTCCCAAAAACCTCTCAAAAAAGTCAAACTTAAAATTTTCAAAGAATTTTTTATTTTCATTCGATTCTCCAAAAAATTTCCTATCAATCCGTATAATTTTCATAGCGATAGGACTACTTTAGCTAGAGTTATATCGGCTGGAAGAATAACTGATATTTTTTAAACTTTTGAACTGAATACCCATCCTGAACAAAGTAAGTCTAACTTGAAACTTTTTAAAAATTTGAGATTACATTAGGATCTCTAGAAAAATTCCTATCGATTCGTATAATTTTCAATGTGATAGGATTACTGTAGCTAGAGTTATAAACTTTGAAACATTATGCGTTTTGAAAAAATTCATTTTTTAAAACTTTTAAAAGTTAGAAAACTAAAAACGCTATCTTCAAAAATTTCAGAATCTCAAAACTTGTGTTTTTCAGAACTATACACGCTTGAATTTTCAGAAGATTAGAACTTCCGAAAATCAGAAATTCGAGAATCCCAAAATGAAATGGAATCCCAGAATCATAACCCCAAAAATATCACATTCAAAACTAAAATTTTCTGGAAATCAAATCCTCTTTTTCTTCTTCATTCCACCCTCCTCAAGCTCTTGTTTTTTTTTGACTGCCATGTTTTATTTCAAATTTCAAGAGACCTTCTCTTCTCCTCCGTTTTTTCCTCCCGGTTGCAAATGTGCACAACATATCCTCTTCCTCCCCCAATCCATCGCTCATATTCATAAACATGTGTGTGACAAATGTGAAAAAAGAGAAGAGAAGAGCAAAAGAAAATAGCGGAAGAGCAGTTATAAACGAACGGATGGGGAGGGAAAAACAAAGAGCTGTAACTTTTGCTTTGAGGGGAATTTAAGGAAGAAAAACAAAGTTGAAAATGATGGATCCTCCTAGATTTTAAAAAGCTTCAAAGGATACGGTAAGCATGGCACTCAAACTCAAATTCCTACATTTCAAAAATCTGAAAAAACCACAGTAATCCTGTCCAGATAATGCTCTTAAAAAAGACCGACGTCTGTTTGTCCAGATGTCCCTTACCAATGTGTACCCCGAAAACGTGACGAATCGGAGAGTCTTCGCAAAAGTACAACTATTAAAAAGTCAAAAAAGTCGAAAGAAGGAGAAGAAAATGATGATGATGATGCATGGGTAGAAAACGAACAAACTACTTTGTATTACAGAAAAAAAGTTTCTTCGGTTCGCAAAAAAAAAGATAATGATGATGGAGACATAGCCATTTTTTCCACTTTTCTACAGTCAAAAATGTGATTTTTGGACAGTTTTTTATTGCAAAATGTAGATCTTGAGGAGATCTACAAAACGAAATTGATTTGAAAACGATAAAACTTGTCGATTTTTCCGTAGCTTCGTTGAAAATCTGGTTCATGTTCACACGGTTTGGTGTCGCCCGTCGGGGTGTTCAAGGGAAGCTAGAAATCGATCTAGTAGTGGGATATTGTTGCTTTATATACCATTCTGCAGATCGCTTTAAGGACTACATTTTGGTATGACTTTCAACCTAAAAATCGGAAATTTCAACGGATAGCATATCTGTGAAACATTAGGACAGGCTGCCACTCTTAGTGTAAGTTTGACTTGGTAGTTTTGTACTCAAGAAAAAACTTTAGTTGAATGTTTTTACACCGATTTATAGATTTTTTCAAGGGCTACATTTTCATATAAATTTTTTCAAACAATCTGTATTTTCAAGCAGGAAATCATTGCTTAAACAGCCGGATTTAAAGAGACATACAAGCTTAATTTGGCCAGTTTTGTAGACGACTTTGAGCAACCTAAGATTACGGTACTTTTTTGTTGTTAATACCATTTCAAAGATCTTATCAAGTTCTACATTTCGGTATTAAATTGGACCTAAAAATCTCAATTTTGAGCAGAGAAATCGTCCGTTAAACAACAGAGCCCAGCTCACCAATTTCGAAGTGCATCGTCAGGAGTTTTAGGGGAAGTTAGCAATCAATTTAATGGTGGAATATAATTTTTGTTATAACTACTTTGTAGATCTCATCAAGATCTAAATTTTGATATAATTTCAACTAGAAAATCGCAATTTTCCATGGAGAAAAGCATTTGAAAAGTATGGTCGCGGCTGGATCAAAGGACTCCCAGTCAACTACGATCTAAAATTTTCAATACTCAAAAAATGACATTCTCAATCATACATCAGGGTTCATGACACCACCCATACAATATTAAATAGCTCACAGCTGGAAATTTGCACTTTTCAAAAGGCTCCGTATATTGAAGCCACCCATATTAAAAGGATTACTGTAGCATCAAAATAACACTCAAAAATCTACAGCACCCCATCTAGGCTAGAATTGGTGAAGCACAAACATTTGAAAAGAGAAGCCACAACAAGGCTCCGTAATAATCTCTCTTCTCACTTTTCTTCGTTTTCTCTCCCCTGACCACCCCCGACGGAAAACCAGACAGGGCGGGAAAGGGATACAAAACAAATATGATCTCAAACTTAAGACTACTTTTCTTTCCTTATCTATGTTTTGGGGGGAAATCAATAAGAAGGGAATGAAAAAATGGGGAAAAAATTGAGCAAAGGGAGCGTTCGTCTCGAATTTCATTTTTTTGTCGCATCGCTCTTTTTTCAGGAAGTGACTTTTCGTCGTTGGAGGTCTGCATTGTCAATAGAGCGAAGTTGGAGAAATTTCATAAATTAAATTAGGGATCCCTTATTTTTTTCCAGGTACTTTATAGCCTCGTCAAAGTGTATTCTGCTCGATTGCACTCGATTGCGATAAAAATGACACATGGTCTCCACTTGCCGATTGCCCTTTCTCCACACCACTTTATCATTCAATTCTTCTTCTTATTTCAACGGAATTCGCCCTCATGAGGCCTCAATTTTCATTTCACTCAAAAATCCCATTTCAAATTCCCTCCTTTTTCCCAATGGTACGGTGCGCAGGGTGTGCAAACACTGTGTGCACTTTTATGCACACAATGCATTTAAATCCACGACGCGCTGTTTTTTTCCAGTCATTTTTGATCATAAAAATCGGGAATTTCTTCTAAAAAAACAAAAAAATTAACACTATTTTCAGATCATCGGTGGCCAAGTAAAAAGGTCGCGTGATTGATCAAGTTGTGGGCGCTCGTCGCGAACTTTACAAAAAAAAATAGGAAGCGAGACAGAGATTGCAGAGAAAAACAGACAGAACAATGTACATTGTAGCCCGACCAATTTCTTTCAACTTTTTCTGTCGACACATTTTTTTTATCAATTTTAACCTAATGACACTTCGGCATCTCGCACGCGTATACTTGCTATCAGTGTCTTCTCTGAACTTGATTTTTTCTTGTGTACTTTCGCCTTTTTAAACGCAAAAAAATCCCCAAAAAACCACAATTTCAGCTCTCGAAAAAATGGTGGATTTCTGGACGGGAATCACGCTCTCGCTTCTCGCCGTTTTTCTAATTCTCTACAATTTATCGACAGTTTTTCACTATTACATTCGCATTTCCTTCTTCTACATCACAATTCTATTGCACGGAATGGAAGTTTGCGTGACAATGATTCCGTCGTGGTTGGGTGGAAAGGTAAGGGTTTGAATGAAGCAAAAAGTAAAAAAGGCTGGAAAAAAATGGAACAAAAAGAAGAAAGTTGGAGGAGAAAATGGACTTTTCGATGACTCTCATGCATGTCGGAACAGCAAGAAAAAGATTAGAAAAAAAAGGGGAAGAAAATGAGTGTCGGAAGAAAGAATTGTTTGGAATTTATGTTGCAACGAAAAAAAATTTTTTTCTCCTTGAAAATTGTAATTTTCTAACCAAAAAAAACTGCAAGATAAAAGAAAATTTACAGTCATTTTGTTACTCAAATAATCGTCCCAATTCCAGTAGCTAGCGAAAATAACAATAAAAATTTCATAAAAATCGCAAAAACTCGAAAAAAAAAAAACGATTTTCAAATCGCAAAATTTTTTCCATTTTATTCAGAAATAAATAAAATCTACGATTTTAAAGTAGGATTACAGTAATTTTC
The DNA here is from genome assembly GCA_963966625.1 of Caenorhabditis zanzibari. Taxonomy (NCBI): domain Eukaryota; kingdom Metazoa; phylum Nematoda; class Chromadorea; order Rhabditida; family Rhabditidae; genus Caenorhabditis; species Caenorhabditis zanzibari. Next base: position 16,004,790 of record OZ016472.1, on the reverse strand, counting down.
AGTTTATGCGCAAGAGAATATCCCAATTTCTGTATTTACAAAAATAACAATTTTTTTCATAAAAATCGTAAAAACTCGAAAAAATCGATTTTCAAATCGCGAACTCACATTTTTTCTAACCTATTTCAAAAAATGCAGAATTTTTCGCTGATTCGAATGCACCTAATTTCGCCGATCAAAACGCTGTAGGAAAATTTTTACGGCGATTTTCAAGTTTTTGTACTAAAATTCCGTCTAAAAATTTTTCTACTGCGTTTTGAGCGGCGATATTAGGTGCATTCGAATCAGCAAAAAATTCTACATTTTTCGAAATATATTAGAAAAAAATGAAAGTTCGCGATTTGAAAATCGATTTTCTCGAGTTTTTACGATTTTTATAGGAAAATTGTCATTTTTGTAAATTCAGGAATTGCGATGATCATTTGAATACGAATAAAAATGACTGAAATCCAAAGAAAATATAATCAAAAAAATTGAAAAAAATCAGACTTTTGCTCCGAGAGCCAAAATTAGCCAACTTTCAGGGAGCCGACTATGTGTTTCACTCGTTTTACTACTGGAGCAAGTGGACCGGAATTCATACGACAGTTTATAACTATGAGATAACACAAGTTGATGGACCGGCGATCGTTATTTGCAATCATCAGGTTGGAGTTTGAGAAAGTACAAAAAAATAGATTTTTTTATATTAAAATTGAAAATTTTCGATCGAAATTTATACCAAAATGTAGAGCTCGATGAGATCTACATTTTGGTATAACTTTTGACCGAAAAATCTTGATTTGAAGTGAAAAAACTTGGAGCGAAAAAATCGAAAAAAAATTCTAGAAAATTCTAGCTCAATGGGACCACCACCACAGACTAACTAATGTTGAAAAACTGGACAATTTTTTCCAAAAATAGCAAAAAAAAAGTTCATGTGCACTTTGTCCCCCTCCCCATTTCGTGTTGCATCCAAATTGCCTCTCGTTTTTTTTTCTCAAAAAAAGAGAAGCGCAATTCCGTTCGCTCTAATTTGCGAGTCCGTCGACAGAATTTTAATCATGTTGGCCCAAAATTTTGGGCTAAAATATGTACTTTCTAGAAAAAACTCAAAAATGAGTCAGAAATAGCTCACGTAGAAGAAGAAGAAGAAGAAGAAGAAGAAGAAGAAGAAGAAGAAGAAGAAGAAGAAGAAGAAGAAGAAGGCGTCGAATATGCAACATGAGAAGTCGTTGCTCTCTTTCTCTCTCGAGGGAAATCAGAGAATTGGCTCCGATGACTTTGTGCTCATCCAACTGTATGGCGTGGAGCAACAGCAGCAGCTCATTAGGCTTGGCTCAATCTTGGAAAGAGGGAGATTTGATTATTTTGAGGGAAAGAGAATAGAGAAAAGTGTATTTCAAGTAGGATTACAGTCATTTTTTTTTAATTTTCTCAAAAGATCGTCCCAATTCCAGTAATTACGAAAATAACAAAACTTTTGTAGAAAAATCGTTAAAACTCGAGATAATCGATTTTCAAAACAACAACTTAGATTTTTCTAACCTATTTCAAGAAATGCAGAATTTTTCGCTGATTCGAACGTGCCTAATATCGATGCTCAAAACACAGTTTGAAGCGAGTTATGAGTGTTTCAAGTTTTCGTGAGAGACGCAGACACTGTCTCGTTTCTCTGCGTCTCTTCATCAACGAGAGTGTCTGCTTTCTCTGCGTCTCGTTCACCGAAACTGCAAGCGCTCATAACTCGCTTCGAACTGTGTTTTGAGCAGCGATATTAGGCTCGTTCGAATCAGCGAAAAATTCGGCATTTTTTAAATAGATTAGAGAAAATGTAAGTTGGCGTTTTGAAAATCGATTTTCTCGAGTTTTAACGATTTTTGTGCAAAAATTTTGTTATTTTAGTAATTAGAAAATTTTAAAAAATGACTGTAATCCTACTTGAAGATCACTTTTCTCGTTTCTCCTTCTCTCGAAATAATCAAATCTCCCCACTTCCAAGATTGAGGCGAGCCTAATGAGCTGTTGCTCCGCCATAAAGTTGGAAGAGCACAACGTCATTGGAGCCAATTTCGACATTTCGAAAGTGTGACGTTTCGCAAGTTCGATAGAAAATGTAAATTTCAGAGCTCACTCGACATCATATCGATGTCGTCGATTTGGCCGAAACAGTGTGCGGTGATGATGAAGAGGATTCTGGCGTACGTTCCGTTCTTCAATCTCGGCGCCTACTTTGTGAGTTTTTTTTTACATACGCAAACAGAGTGTCTGCATCTCTCGGATCCACGCACTATCTCTTCCAGACAAATATAGCTATTATTTGCCGAAAAAATGGCTCGGGGAACGCATAGAATTAACATTTTTTAGATGGGTGGTCTAGCCCAAAAATGGGATTTTCTCCACTTCAAATCGTGAATTTTTGGCTCCGCGACATTTCGAAAGTTTGACGTTTGGCAAGTGTGCCGTTTCGAAAGTGCGACGTTTCGAAAGTAAGACATTTTGAAAGCGGACATCTCGAAAGCATTTGGGAGGCGACATTTCTAAAGTGTGAAATCGCGGTTTTTCTCAATTTTTCAACTTTTCGTATACATTTGCGCAAAAAAATATATGAAAAGTTTAAAAAATTGGGCAAAAACGCGATTTCTCACTTTCGAAATGTCTGCTTTCGAAACGTCGCACTTTCGAAATGTCCCACTTCCGAAATGACTCACTTTCGAAATGTCGCAGTTTCAAAACATCGCACGACCTTTACTCATAAAAACGCAAAATATTTATGAAAAGTTCAAAAAATTTGGAAAAAGCGCGATTTCATACTTTCGAAATGTCTGCTTTCGAAACGTCGCACTTTCCAAATGTCGCACTTTCCAAATGTCAAACTTTCCAAATGTCACACTTTCGAAACGTCACACTTTAAAAATGATAAAAATCGATATTCCAGTCCGGCACAATCTTCATCGACCGATTCAACCGCGAGCGAGCGATGGCTTCCGTCGACTACTGCGCCACCGAGATGAAGAATCGAAATCTGAAACTTTGGGTGTTCCCAGAAGGCACACGGAATCGTGACGGCGGTTTCATCCCCTTCAAAAAAGGCGCCTTCAACATCGCGGTCCGTGCCCAGATTCCCATCATCCCCGTGGTCTTTTCCGATTATCGTCCATTCTATTCAAAGCCGGGCAGATATTTCAAAAACGACGGAGAAGTGGTGATCCGCGCGTTGGAACCGATTTCGACGAAAGGGGTAAGGAAAGGGGCACGTTTATCATCGCCCTCCGCTTTCCCTTCGAAGCGTGGCCGAATGGTCTAGTGGTATGATTCTCGCTTTGGGTGCGAGAGGTCCCGGGTTCAATCCCCGGTTCGGCCCATTCCTTTTTTCTTTTTTTCTGTTGTCTCAATGAATTTTTTTGAATTTCCAGCTCACCCTCGACGATGTCAATGAACTCTCCGACAAGTGTCGTGACATTATGCTCGCCGCTTATCGAGAAGTCACCGCAGAAGCATGGAAACGGACGGAAGATCGACGCGGCGAGACTACAGAAGGAAAGAAGCTTGAATAAGAAAAAGCTCAAAAAAATCTTGTACATATCCATTTCTCATGTGCCTTTTTTGTTTGATTTTCGGGTTCCAAAGTTATCCTAAAAATTAATAAAGCATGATTCTCTTCTTCTTGCTTTATAATCGATATCTTATGATGACATTAATAATACAATAAAACGTACATTATAAAGAGATGGGACTACTTGACAAAGCGATTTTGGGGGACCTATAAAAAGGCACAGAGAAGGGAATGGGGAGGGAAGAGAAGGCGATTTCTTTCTACGACAAAGAAATAAAAATGGGGTGGGGACGATAAAATTACTGTTTTATATACCAGATCAGAATTGGGTTTTTTTGGGAAAGAGAAAAATAAGCAATATAGTTTTTTTGTTTGAGAGAAGAAAAACAATACGGGATAAAACAATGTCAGAACGATTAGAAGAAAGGGATTTAGAGAATCGTGCACCGTCTCTTTTGAGCGGTTCCCTCGGAACGAGTCGAGCGAAGCGTGTCCGTCTTGGCGTTGTCGTTCTTGCTCTTTGGCGATGGGAGGGTTCCCGTTTTGAGGTTCTGAAAGAATGGAAGGGACTATTGGGCTCCGTGACATTTCGAAAGTGTGACGTTTCGCAAGTCCGACATTTCGAAAGTAAACAATTTAAAAACATTCTGTGAAAAAATCTTTTAGATATTTTTTGAAACGTTTATTTCCAAAACTTCGCACTTTCGAAACGTCACACTTTCGAAAGGTCGCGGAACCGTTTTGGCAGCGAAAATTGTGCGCTTGGTCAAAATGCCTTTTTTCGATTCAATATTTTGACGATATTTATGCAATATCGAACAATTTGGCTCTGTTTTCGAAATAGTGACATTTCGCAAGTGCGACGTTTCGAAAGCGAACATTTCAAACCATTCTGGGGAAAAACTCCTCTCTCAGTAAAGTACAGTACTTTTGAGCCGTTTGAGAGGTATTTTTCTCAGAATGATTTAAAATGTTTGCTTTCGAAACGTCGCACTTGCGAAACGTCACACTTTCGAAACGTCTTCTTCCGAAATATCATGGAGTCGAAAATGAGAGTGGGAAATTATGAGAACTCTGGGATTCTGAATATTTTGAGATATTTTTTGTGGAAAATTGTGCGATTTCATTCTCCGCGACATTTCGAAAGATTGACGTTTCGGAAGTGCGACGTTTCGAAAGCAAAAATTTCAAACCGTTCTGGGGAAAGTACAGTACAATAGTACAATACTGCACGTTTGAGCCGTTTGAGAGATGTTTTTCGACAGAATGGTTTGAAATTTTCGCTTTCGAAATGTCACACTTGCGAAATGTCGCGCTTTCGAAACGTCGCTCTTTCGAAATTTTTGTTTTCGAAATGTCGCGGAACCGATTTTGCAGGCGGTCTTTTTTTTACAGTAATTTTACAGTAATTTTCGTTGTTTCTTACAGTAGTTTGCGCTGTTTTACAGTAATCCTTTTACAGTAATTTTTCGATGTTTTGAACGAAAAAATATGCATTTTCATCTGCGAAGTGTCTCGAAGAATCCATGCTTCTTCAGTCGCCTTTTTTAATTCGAATTTTTTCAGTCACAAATAAAATTTTCTTTTTCATTAAAAATTCCGATTTCAAAATTTTTTGAAGCGAAAGTGGAAGCGTTTTCAGAAGTTTACAACGCTTAGCAATTTATTTTCTTTTTTCACAACACCATCAATCCGTAAGCCAAAAGCCAAAAGCCAAAAGAGCCGCCGAAAACCCTCTCGTGAGCTTCGACGGTTTAAAAATGTACAGTAAGCGTTTTTTCTCCATTTGCATATAGCGAGCGAGCTCATAAGCTTAGCGAATATTAGTGTAGATTTATACCTCATCGACCTTCTTCTCAACGTGCTCGGCAGCCTTCTTCGCCTCCTCGGAGACGTCTTTGGCAGTGTCGGCGGCAGACTTCTGAAAGGGAAAAAAGTTTGGATTTCGGTGGATTTTGATTGATCCTAGCTTAGCTAGGCTAGCTTGGCTAGCTTACTAGCTATTAGAATTAGCTATTATTAGCTAGGCTAGCTATTAGAACAGTTTTCCCTAATTTTTTTGGCTGGTTACTGTATTTTTTAGTTTTTGAAAGCGAAAAAAATTCCGGTTAGTTGGGGTACCAAGACAAGACAAAAGGGACATTTTGGGAATGGAACCTGTGAGAACCTTTGCTGTCGAAGGAGACGGAAAAGTGTAGAAGTCGTCGGTGGTGTTGGTGGTGGTCTCCGATGGATTCGCAGATGCCGGTGACTTTTGCTGTACAAGAAGTCGCCCGCAGACTTCGGTGACCGCTTCGGCCGTTAGGCGGTTGGCCAGATTCGTGGCGTACTAGACTAGTAGTTTCTTATTAGGGGAAATTATTTCTAAAGTTACGACATTCACTATAGAATCCCAGAGGGTGTGCTAGTGAGTAAACCGAGAAGATCTACAGAGAGAACCCAAGGATTTCACGTCAGTATCATCCATCATGCCAACCCGAACCGAGAAGAGTGCTATATATCTAGGGCTCCGCGACATTTCGAAAGTGTGACATTTCGCAAGTGGACATCAGACTTGGTCGGAATCGGAAAAAACGAGGTCTCGTTTATTTTCCGAATTTTCGATTTTTTTCGGGAAATTTTTCCGGTCAAAAATTTCTCGACAAATATTATCGATAGATTTGTAGGGTTTTTTTTGGGAAATTTTTCGAATTTTTTTTTCGGAAAATCGGAAAAGTATTTTTGGAAATTTGGAAAGAAATAGATGAAAATTGTCGAAAATTGAAGATTTTGACGAAAAATCATCATTTTTGAGAAAAAAATTTTTTCCGAAAAAATTCGAAAACTCGATTTTCCGAAAAATTTTCCTGAAAAAAAAACTCGAAAACTCGTTTTTTCGAAAAAGCCTGGTGGACATCTCGAAAGCGGAGATTTCGAAAGTACGAAATCGCGCTTTTTTCCAGAATTTTTGGAACTTTTAAAAATTCTGCGTTTTGCATGTGATAGAGCTCAAAAAATTCGAAAAAAACCCGATTTCAAATTTTCGAAATGTCGCACCTTCGAAACGTCGCACTTTTTGAAGATTTTAACGAAATCATTTTTGTGAAAAATTGTTTTTCGATCTTCGAAAAATTTTCTTGGAAAAAATTTTAAGAAATCGTTCTTCCGAAACCTGGTGCACATCTCGAAAATGGGCATTTCGAAAGTACGAAATCGCGTTTTTCGAACTTTTAATAAAAGTTTTTACGTAGATCGTAAACGCAAAAATATATACCGAAAATTTGTAAAAATTAGGCAAAAGCGCGATTTCACACATTCGAAATGTCCGCTTTGAGATGTCGCACTTTCGAAACGTCGCGGAGCCATATATGTGTTAGTTTGTCAGAAGAGTAAAATGGAAAATGAGAGTATGATCCAAAGATAGAAACCAAGAGTTCCCTAACCCCTACCTCAACCTGTTCGATAACCTCTTCAACCGAACCAAAAGACATTGGCTCTGCTGAAGTCTCCTCCTCGACAAAAACCGGAACCGCAGGTGGTGGTGACGTCTTCTCGGGTGTCGAGTAGAAGAACTCGCGCTTCTTCTCGTGCAACGCCGCCGCTCGCTCGCTCAAGAACTTGGTGTTGGAGACGTCGGCGCCGGCAGCATTCTGTGTGGATGAGAGAAACGTGGATAGATGATGATGTTGTTGTTGGTGGGTGGTAGAAGCAAGAACAGAAGAAGAAGAAGAAGTAGAAGAGGTGGATAGATTAGATATAGAAGAAGACGTGACCAAAGAAGCGAGAACGAAGAAGAAGAAGTTGCTGACGACGACTACTACAGGGGCACAAAAGGGGGGATAGGAAAGGATGGAAGACACGGCAAAAAAATGACAAAAAATTAGGGTGCAAAAAGTGGAGTTAGAATGGACAATGGACAATCGAAAAAGACATGGACAAAAACGGGAGGGGGAGACACAGAAAAAAGAGAAGAAAAAATTTTGGTAAGCCACACTAAAATCAGTTTTAAAAACTCTAAAAAAAGGAAGAACACCGAGCCACACAAGAGAATTCTTTTAGCTGATCGAACAGCACGCATGGCAGCAATTCTTGAGACGTACCTCGACTTCGGCGGCCTTCGAGCTGACGGCTTCTTTCGTATCGTGAGCGTGTTCGGTGGCGGATTTCTGGAAAGAAGTTGTGTTGTTTGAAGTAGCATTACTGTCATTTTTACGAAAATAACAATATTTTTACATAAAAATCGTTATAAGTCAAAAAAAATCGCATTTCAAATCGCAAACTTATATTTTTCTAACCTATTTCAAAAAATGGAGTATTTTTTTCTGATTCGAATGCGCCTAATTTCGCCGCTCAAAACGCTGTAGGAAAATTTTTAAGAACAAATTTTCACTTTGTCGCGCTCACCGCTGCCGACTCAAAATCTACTGTTCCGCTCGCCGCTGCTGACAAAAATTGATTTTGAACAACTTTTAGTCAATTTTTTGTCAGCAGCGGCGACCGCGACAGCAGATTGTGAGTCGGCAGTGGCGAGCGCGACAAAGTGAACATTTGTTTATAAAAATTTTTCTATAGCGTTTTGAGCGGCGAAATTAGGCGCATTCGAATCAGAAAAAATCCACCATTTTTTGAAATAGGATTAAAAAAATGTAAGCTCGCGATTCGAAAATCGATTTTTTTTCGAATTTTAACGATTTTTATGAAAAAATGTTATTTTTGTAAATGCTGGAATTGGGGCGATCATTTGGGGACATTTTAAAAAAAGACTGTATTTCAACCAGGCTTCGACGCAATCGGAAAAAACTTTTCCGATTTTTTTCGGAAAAATTTCTCGACGGAAAATTTTTCGAAATTTTTTTTGGAAATTCGGATAAAATAGACAAAAGTAGGCGAAAAACTAGAGATTTTGACGAAAAATCATCATTTTTGAGCTTCCGAAAAAAAAATTCTGTGATAATTTCGAGAACTCGATTTTCCGGGAAAAAAATCAGAAAAAATTCGAGAACTTGTTTTCCCGAAAAAATTTTCGGACAAGCCTGATTTCAACTTTAAATATTTTTCAAGGTTTTTTTAGGAGGAAAAAAACCCAAGCCTTCGAAACGTCGCACTTTCGAAACGTCCGCTTTCGAAGCCATTTTTTCGCTACACAAAAAGCCAAGACCCACCTTGGCTCCATGAAGATACTCGGAAGCGGCCTCCTCAGCATCATGAAGCTTCTCCTCTACAGTATGAACAGCCGATGAGAGTGTGTCGGCGACAGTGCTCACTGCGGACGTGGCCGAATCGTTGACGTATTGGACGGCGTCGCTGGCCGTGGAAGCGGCGCGCTCCAACTTTTGCTCGGCGGCGTGAGCGTATTCCTTGGCAGTCTCGACGAATGTGTGCTTGTGCTCCTCGGCGTGCTCCTCGGCGTCAGCTTTGACATCTTCAGCCTTCTCCAAAACGTCCTCAACCTTTCCAGAAGCCTTCTCTTGAACCTCCTCGGCGTCCTTCTTGGCATCGTCGACGGCGGTGGTGGCGGAGTGATGAAGCTTTTCGAAGGTCTCTCCGGCGGTGTCCTTGACGTCTTCAACTTTTTCCTCGGCTGCTTCTTTAACCTCCTCGGCGTCCTTCTTGGCCTCACCAAATGCAGTATTGGCAGAATGCTTCACTTCCTCTGCCTTCTCCTCCGCTTCAGCCTTAGCGTGCTCCGCATTCTCGAGAGCCGACTCCGAAGCATCGTCTCCAAGCTTCTTAGCAGACTCCCAAGTCTCCGACGCCTTCTCGGCAGCCTGATCAAAGTATCCCTTGGCGATTTCCGAGGCAGATTCACCTTGTTGTTTTGCGGAATCCCAGGCCTCCGCAGCCTTCTCCTTGGCCTGCTCAAAGTATCCCTTGGCCTCTTCCGAAGCGGCCTCGGTCTCCTTTTCGGCGGATTCCAAAAGTTCTGAAGTCTTCTTCTTGGTCTCCTCCCAAGCGTCGGAAGCTTGTTCCTTGGCCTTGTCGACGAAATCCTTGGCGGCCTCCGAGACTTCTTCTCCTTGTTTCTTGGCGGACTCCAAAAACTCGGATGCCTGTTCCTTGGCACTCTCGAAAGCATCCTTGGTCTCAACTTTAGCCTCTTCAACCTTGGCATCAGCCGCATCCCAAGCATCGGATCCTTTAACCTTGGCTTCATCGATCAAGTCCTCAGCGGAATCAGCAGCTTGCTGTTCTTGCTGTTGAGCCCCCTCGCAGAGCTCGGAAGCCTTCTCCTTAACCTCCTCCGACGCCTTCTCGGCCTTGGCCTCAGCAGCCTCCAACGCATCGGCGGCGTCCTTCTTGACCTCTTCCGCGTGCTCCGCGATGACGTCGGCTCCATCGTCGGCGTGCTTCTCGGCCTCCTCGTAAGCCTCGTTGACCATTTCCTTAGTAGTCTCCCAAGCATTTGCGGCGGTGTCCTTGGCCGAGTCGAAGGCACTGGCGGCGGTCTCTTTAGCCGAATCGAATGCATTCGAAATGGCCTCTCCGGCGTCACTGGCCAATGACTTGGTGCTATCGGCGTGCTCCTCGACGGCGGTGGTTCCCGAGTGATGAAGCTTCTCGAAGGTCTCTTCGGCGGAATCCTTGACGTCTTCGGCTTTCTCGGCAGCGGCATCTTTTACCTCCTCGGCCTTATCCTTGGCGGCTTCGATGACATCTTCGACTTGTCCCTTGGTGTGCTCAGCGTGCTCATGAGCGGCGTCGGCGGCATCAGAAGCGTGCTCCTCGGCGGCGGCGAAGCGGGTCTGAAAAATTGTATTTTTTTCACCAGAATTATCAAAATAAATTTTGTTCTTGTGGTTCTTTTTTTCCAGGCGTAGCGCGCTCCCCTGCACTAGGCGGTGGACGAGCGTTGGGGGAAAGATCTTCCACCCAATACAGGCTTTTTTTGGTGGAAGAGCTTTCCCAAAACGCTAGTCCGACGACTAGTGCAGGGGAGCGCGCTTCGCTTGGAAAACGAACCATAATACCGGATTTTTTTCGAAATTTTTTTCCCAAATTCCAAAATTTCCCCCACCTCAACACCACGCTTCGCATGCTCGGCGTGCTCCTCAGCCTTCTCCTTGGCCGAATCGAGAGCTTCTTGAGCGGATTCTCCGGCTTCCAAAGCCTTCTCCTGTGCAGTCTCGAGCGCGTCTTGAGCCGCGGCCAAAGCCTCGGCGGCCTTCTCCTTGGCGTCGTTGATCGCGGTCTGGGCGTAATCACCGGCGGCGTTCACTTTGTCCATGGTTGAGTTCTGAAAATAGGAAACTTTGGGAATTGGCGATGAAGTTTTTGAGAGCGAAAATAAGGAGAAAATCGAAAAAATCGAAGCGAGGAAAGGAAAATGGGGAGGGGGCCGGAAAGAATGTGATTTTATTCATGACTCATGACATAATAAAATGTTTGTGTTTTTTTCATTGTTTTTGCCATCAAAAATGATGATTTGTTTTTTCGGCGAAAAAACGAAACATCAAATGCAAATTTTTGCCGGCGCCAAAAATTAAGCCATTTGAAAATGGCGCGCAATAGATCAAAAAATTAGTTTCAAAAAGGAGGTGTAAAATTTTTCGCTCATGGACATTTCGAAAGTGTGAAATCTTTTTTTTTCGGAACTTTTCATATGTACATTTGCGTTTTTATATAAAAAGGCAATTTTTAAAATCTATAATAAATTATAAACGCAACATAATATATGAAAAGTTCCAAAAATTAGACTACGACGCGATTTCAGACTTTCGAAATGTCTTATTTTCGAGATGTCCCGGAGCCAAATTTTTAAAATTGGAATTATCAACGACAATGGAAAAAAGACAAGGAATTCGAAAAGAAACTGGTGCTCAGAAGGAGCACCAGTTGCTGAAAAACTAATATTTATTACCAATTCTTTAGTATTTTTCAAAATACATTTATGTAGAAAAACAATTTTCGAAGCATTTTTTATTTATTTATCTATGTACATCAGAGAGCGGGGTGGCAGATCATTAGAGAACAAGAGACATGACGATCGATTCGAACGTATGTACAAAGCTTTATTTACATTTAATTTAATGAATAATTAAATTACTCAAAATTATTGAAGGCGTTGTAGTACTGGTGGAAGCTCGGCTCCTCGAAGTCCGTCTCGTCCGTGGCGTGTCCCTTGAACGCGTCGGCGACTCCTTGAGCACGTTCCTTGGTGGCTTCCCAGGCATCGGAGACCTTTTCACTGACCGACTCGGTGAACGACTTGGTGCTGTCCTTGGCGTCCTCGGCCTTGTCCTTGGTAGCCTCCCAGGCATCAGAGACACCATCCTTGGTCGAGTCCCAGGCGCTTCCGGCCTTGTCCTTGGCAGTCTCCCATGGGCCGTGTGGCTGTCCGGTAGCTCTGTCCTTGGCCAATTCAGCCCGGTCTTTGGCAGAGTCCCACTTGTCAGCAGCCTTGTCCTTGAGTTCTTCGGCCTTGTCCTTGGTCGCGTCCCAAGCCTCGGCAGCCTTTTCTTTGGTTGCGTCAATGGCTCCCTCGGTCTTTCCCTTGGAACAGTTGTACTCGTGGCAGTGGCGGTTCTAAAAATAACAAAAAATAGGATTAGAGATAATGAGAATACTGTACTCACCTCGACATTGTCTTTGCAGTCAGTAGAATGTCCCTTGAAGGAGTCAACTACGTCCTGAGCCTTGTCCTTGGTAGCTTCCCAAGCGTTGGATGTAGCATCCTTGGTCGCCTCCCAGGCACCACTGACTTTGTCCTTGGCAGTCTCAATTGGTCCGTGTGGTTGACCCAAGGCACGGTCCTTGGCCTCGCTACAACGCTCCTTGTAGTCGTCGGCCTTGTCTTGAGCCTTGTCCTTGACCTCTTCGGCCTTATCCTTGGTGGCATCCCAGGCGTCTCCGGCAGCGTCCTTAGCCGAGTTGTAAGCGTCGGCGGCCTTGTTCTGGGCGCTGTCCTTGGAGTCGGTCGAGTGTCCCTTGAAGGAATCGGCAATGTCTTGAGCCTTGTCCTTGGTAGCTTCCCAAGCTCCAGAGATCTTGTCTCCAGCCTTCTCGGTGAGCGACTTGGCCTTGTCGGAAGCTTCGTCAGCCTTGTCTCCAGCTGCCTCCTTAGCGTTAGCAGCCTTGTCCTTAGTGGCGTCCCAAGCGTTTCCAGCCTTGTCCTTGGCACTGTTGTACATGTCCGAGGCCTTGTTCTAGAAATTGATACCAATTAGGTACAAATTTTTCAGAGCAATCTTTTTACCTCTACGTTGTCCTTGGTGTTGGTAGAGTGACCCTTGAAAGAGTCGGCAATGTCTTGAGCCTTGTCCTTGGTGGCCTCCCAAGCTCCAGAGATCTTGTCTCCGGCCTTCTCGGTGAGCGACTTGGCCTTGTCGGAAGCTTCGTCCGCCTTGTCTCCAGCTGCCTCCTTGGCGTTAGCAGCCTTGTCCTTGGTGGCATCCCAAGCATTTCCAGCCTTGTCCTTGGCAGAGTTGTACATGTCGGCTGCCTTGTTCTAGAAAGGAAAGGCAATTAGTTACAAGATCTTCATAGTGATAATTGTTACCTCGACATTATCCTTGGTGTCCGTGGAGTGACCCTTGAAGGAGTCGACGACGTCCTGAGCCTTTTCCTTGGTAGCCTCCCAAGCACCAGAGATCTTGTCTCCAGCCTTCTCGGTCATGGACTTGGCCTTGTCGGAAGCCTCCTCAGCCTTGTCACCAGCCGCTTCCTTGGCATTGGCAGCCTTGTCCTTGGTGGAGTCCCAGGCGTCAGCAGCCTTGTACTTGGCAGTGTTGTAGGCATCGGCGGCCTTGTTCTGAAAAGAGAAGCCCAATTAGGTTTCAGTCTCCAAGCAAGCCGCTTACCTCCATATTGTCCTTGGCGTCGGTGTTGTGACCCTTGAAAGCGTCGGCGACACCTTGAGCTCTTTCCTTGGTGGCTTCCCAAGCTCCAGAGATCTTGTCTCCGACGGTCTCGGTGAGAGACTTTCCTTCGTCCTTGGCATCGTCAGCCTTGTCGGCGGCCTTTTCCTTCAACTCTCCAGCCTTATCCTTGGTGGCGTCCCAAGCATCTCCAGCTGCTCCTTTAGCCGAGTTGTAGGCGTCGGATGCTTTGTTCTGGAAATTTCAATTTCAAAAATGCTATTTTTCCACATTGCTATTGAAAAATTGCAAAATTTTCACATTGTTTTTTTTCAGTTTCCAGAATTTCAAGCTCTTACCTGGGCACTGTCCTTGGTGTTGGTGGAGTGTCCCTTGAAAGAGTCGGCAACGTCCTGAGCCTTTTCCTTGGTAGCCTCCCAAGCTCCAGAGATCTTGTCTCCGGCCTTCTCGGTAAGCGACTTGGCCTTGTCGGATGCGTCTCCAGCCTTATCAGAGACAGCCTCCTTGGCATCGTGAGCCTTGTCCTTGGTGGCATCCCAAGCATTTCCGGCCTTGTCCTTGGCACTGTTGTAGGCGTCGGAAGCCTTGTTCTCCATGGATTCCTTGGTGTCCGAGGCGTGAGCCTTGAAGTTTTCGAACATGGAGGAAGCCTTGTCTCCAGCCTTGTCCTTGTAGTACTGGGCATTGTCGGCTGCACGTCCAGCGTTCTCCTTAACGTTCTCGGCAGCGTCACCGGCAAGTTGTTTGGCAGATTCGTAGGAATCCGAGATCTCTTCGCCAGTCTGTCTGGCTACATCGTTGGCTTTGTCGGCAGCTTTTTCGGCGTTCGCCTTGGCAGCGTCCGCGTACTCCTGAGCCTTTGCCTTGGTCGAATCACTGGTCTCATTGAGAGCCTGTCCGGTCTTGTGGGCGTTGTCTCCAGTGATCGATTCCTTCATCGAAGTGAAGGCGTTCGAAACTTTGCTTCCAGCGTTGGAGGCGTGTTCCTTTGCGGACTGAGCAGTGTCCGATGCGTAGTCACCAGCTGCTTCAGCAGACTCTGAAGCGGCTTGTTTGGTGCTATCGTAAGCTCCGCCAATCTTTTCGCCGGCGCTACTGAACTGAAATTGGAGTGAAGTTAGATATAGAGTTCCAAAATCAGGGGAATAAACTTACAGCTCCGACGACTCCGTCCTTGGCGTTGACGGCAGTTTCCTTGACTTTCTCGATGAAACTCATGTTGTTTTGCGGTGAATTCTGGAATGGGATAGATAGATAGATGTGGGAATACCAATTTGAAGATAAAAATGGGAGGTAGGAGAAGAAACGAGATGGAGAAAGAGAGCGCCTAAAACTACGATTCAAGCTAGGAGAAGACTTCAGAATAGAAGTAGAAGTACTGTAGAAGTACTAGGAATAATAGGGAGAAGAATGTCCTCACTGAACCACATAGAAGCCCTTATATATCAATTACTATTCGAACCAGAGCTCTGGAACCTTCTCTGGGCCCCCCTCTCCAAGCCACGCCCCCTTTAACCAACGAGAAGGGGGTTTCCCCTTATGACAAATGGGCGAGACGCAGAGAAAAACAACGAGAGCGCGACTTGGAGAGAGAGAGAGAGAGGGAACAGTGCGGCGGCCCCGTAAACAAAAACATGATCGTTGGTGCCTTAGTCGTCTTTGAGCTTCTACCATGTTGTTTTCTACTTATTTCCATTTTTTTCTCTTTGTGTTGTTTATATGGATGAGGGGCACTCACACAACAATAAGAGAACGCTAAGAGATCAGGCCGAGTTTCAGTTCTATGGTTATCAGAAGAATGGTATTATTGTTGTTTTTTTCGAAATAGGACTGGAAACCGCCTGGAAGAAACAAAAATAGAGTGACGCGAGGATGATCTAGTGGCCGACTGATTTTTCGAACTTAAACTGGAATTGGCCTTTTTTTTGTTGGAATTTTGAAGTTAAACCTAGACTCGAGCTAAATTGTCCAAAATTATAAAAAAAATCTCGAAAATTTTGGAATTATTATGCCAGCCTCAGTCAATGTCAGTCCTGACTTAATTTTCCCGATTTTTCGGTTGCGACATTTCGGCTCGAAAATGCTACCGTAATATATTAAAATTTAAAGGAACATACCACTATTTTCAGGTCAATTTTTCCTGTTTTTCAAACAATTTTTAACAAATTTCAGAGCAAAAAAATAATATTTCACTTCGAAATTTGTTGAAAATCGTAAAAAACACGAAAAATTAAAAAATTGACCCGAAGATCAGGGTATGTTCCTTCAAATTTTAACAGATTACTGTAGATTACTGATATTCGCGCCGAGCTGTCGCAGCCAAAAACTCAAGAAAATTCAGTCAGGACTGACATTGACTCAGACTGGCATAATAAACCTAGAATCTCGAGCTAAAATTCGAATTAAAGGGAGAGAACACTAATTCCAAAATTTGGAGTCTAGTATCTAAAGCGAATTTTTAAATTTAGAGAAAAAATTGAATTAATTTTGAAGAAATAGTGCAAAATTCAACTTTTTACGCTCATATTTCTCAATCTGAAAGAAACAAAAATTAGTCGGTTAGGAAGGAGCACGCTCTCTATCTAAACATCTCAACTACCTCTCTCATCTCTCAAGTCTACAGTAATTCAAACTCGCCAACCTCGACAAATCGCACCGACGTTCCAGCTTGCTCAACTATCAAAATCTGAGCTGGCTTCCACTGGCTCATAACAAAACGTTTGAGGTTCGGATTCGAAAGCATTATTGAATGGTTGTAGTGCGTGAGGGGTGGGGTCTCTGAGAAAATTTGAATTTTTCGCAGAGCGGGTAAAAATTTTAGTGTTGACTGAGGGTGCAGTATGTGGCCCCTCTCCTTTTATACGCGAACAGCTAGTGGTGATGATTGGTCTTTGAGATCTTAGCCCCATCTGCGAGCCATACCATGTGGAAGGTTCCAGAAGGCTCCGCCCCTCGGTTGTTTACAGTTACGCCCCTATTTTGGGACCTCAAAAACCGAAACAACAACATACTTTTTCTCTCTGCGCTTCTCTCTGGGATTGCCCCCCTGGATTCGTTTTGTCGTCCACTCTAGTTGGCTAGCAACACTGTTTTCTGGTTTCTGATGCTTCTTCTTCTATTTTTCTTCTCTCTGATAGATATAAAAGCTAACCAAAGAATAAAATTCACTTTTTCTCTTCAGAAAAAAACAACAACCATCACAACAAGTAAGAGAGCAGTTCGAGGAACAAAGCTCTCCACAGGCTCCACCCATCAGAGAGGAGAACTCGCCACATCTCACTATTGGTGTCTTACCCAATTCTACGACTACAAAACTTCTATTTCTGAAACTTTGCTCTCTGAGCTCTTATAAGGAATCAAGCCGAAGTAAGTCATGAGCCCATAGGAATACTAACTAGGCCTTCTGAAGCATTAGAAGAGTATTCTAAAGTTTCCAAAGTTACTTATACTCATATTAAGCCAGTCTCAATGAATGAGAGTCCTGGTCGAATTTTTCTGATTTTTCGGCTACGATATCTCGGCACGAAAACGCTACCGTAATAAAGTAAAATTTAAAGGAACATACTCTGATTTTCAGGTCAATTTTTTATTCGTCATGTTTTTCGAACGATTTTCAGCAAATTTCGGAGCAAAAAATAACGTTTCGCTTCGAAATTTGTTGAAAATCATTCGAAAAACTGGAAAAATAAAAAATTGTCCTGAAAATTAGAGTATGTTCCTTTAAATTTTCATTTATTACGGTAGTCCCGAGATATCGCAGCGGAAAAATCAGAAAAATTCAGCCAGGTCTAACACGCCTTCGCTGACCGCCGACTTCGAAGTCTCCACTTCAAACTTAACATTTTTTGTCAATTTTTACTGTAAAAAATTTTACACCAAAATGTAGAACTCGACGAGATCTACAAAATGGAACTAGAATCACCAAGATCGCCGATTTCAGGTTTTGTCTAGAACTTCTTTTCGGCACGTTCTAGACAAGAACTGAGACAGGCAATCTTGGTCATTTTAGTACCATTTTATAGATCTCATCGAGTTCTACATTTTGGTGTAAAATTTGACCAAAAAATCAATATTTGAAGGAGAAAATCGGCTAACTAGGCCTTCTAAAAAGAGTTAGAAGAGAATTCTAAACCTAAAGCCCCACCTAAAACTCCTCAATTTTCCAGAATGGACCCAACCTACAGCAAAGAATCAAAAGCCGAGCAAACGCTCGAGCAACTCGCCAAGGAGTTCGAAAAGCGCAACCCCGAGGAACTTCTCGCCGCTCGCGGAGCGCCAACTGCCGTCGAGAAGACGTTCCCGCCGACTTCGAAACTTCCAGAAGCCGTCGCCGAGGCTCGCCAACTGCCAGAAGGCGTCAAAGAGGAGGTAGAGTTCTGTCTTTTCTCGTCGAAAAAACAAGAGTAAACTGTGCACTCTGACCTCCTCGATATAGATAACGTCATTGTAAATATCGATGATTTCACAATCATTTTTCGACTGTTATTATCTCTACATTGAATCAATGTTCTATTTGTTTCTATTTTCTCTCTGTAGTACGGATTTTCATCTAAAATTGTGACTTAAATAAAGATTTTCTCGAAGGCGAAGCATCAGAATCTAGAAAAGCCTAGGGATTGATACAACTAGAAACTATAAGCGCAACTCTTTCTCTCTCTCTTTTTCTTTAACTTTTCCCCAAATTTTACCCCGAAACTTACCGCAATACAAGTTGCAGGAGGTAGATCGCAGTTCACAATTTCGGATGAAATCAAAGTGAATTAATGACTGACTGATTGGATTTCCGAGAATCCTTGAGACTTGTTTACTTGTTTACATCTTTTTTTCCTGTAAACAATGTCAATTTGTCAACAAAAACATCGAAAAACTGTCAACAACAAGCTTCAACGGAGCGCGTTTGCTGAGATTTCAAATGGCGGGAAGCGAAAATTTTCAAATTTTTGGCCTAAAATTCGAAAAAAAAGTTGATTTCTAGGTTTTCAGAGGCGATTAGAACGAAAAACGCGATGCCGAATTTTGATTCATACGCTGGATTTCCAGAAAATCGCGATTTTCCTCAAAAATATGTGGCAAAATTGTTGTTGTTTACAGTTTCGAAAACTGGGCTAATCGGTAAACACTTGTCCGAGAGGTGTCCGAGAGGAGAAGCCAATGCGCGGGAGTTTGAAATCAGATTTTTTGCGTGAAAAATTCTAAAATTTCTCGAAAATTCTCTTTTTGTTTCAATTTTTCGATGATTGTTCGCTTTTTGCAAAAAGAAAATTGAGATGACCTTTATCGAGGCCATTTGCAACACTTTTGTGTAAAAAAATTTAAATTGGAACGAAAAAAAGAGTTTTTGCCGGAAGGAAGTACTAGCGAAGCATAAAATCGGAAATAATCGAAGAATTTAAAAATAAAAGTACCTGGAAACCTGAAAAATCATCTGAAAATCAAAAAAAAAACTTAAAAAACAAAAAAACCGTCAAAAATTCAAATATCTCAAAAACTAAAAAAAAATGTAATTGCTGGCCTAACTTTTCAAAACTAGGCCATACGCACAATTACTGACATCATTTTGTAAACAAGCATGACCTTGGCATAATGCCAATCTTTTTTCGAATCAAAAGCATCTGGGTCATTGTGGTTTTGGTCGATGAACCCTTATTCAAAGAAAGGGCATGTTTACGCGAACGGACAATTTCAAATGGTCACCCCCATTAGAATAGGGGGTCATTGGCACGGTGCCAGAGAAAAAAGAAGGGGAGCGGGAACGTTCGAGAAGGGGACGGAGAGACAGATGTTGGAGTGATGGGAGGGAGAGACAGAGAGAGAGGAGAATTAGAGAAAATGAAAGAAGAAGAAGAAGCTTCTAGAAGACGATTTTTGGAGAGAGGGATTCTGAATTCTGTAAGGGATACTGTAAGCGGTACTGTAAGATTTTAATGATACGGTGAGTTTTTCTGTAGTTCAAGGATTTTGAGAAACTCAAAGTTTCCATTTTTGAGTTTCGATTTTAGATTTTTCTGCAAGTGCAACAAAAAAAACTTGACAACAGTTTCAGATTCGACAGTTTTTGCAGGATTATAGTCATTTTTACCATAACTAGTTTTCAGAGAGAAATTCAAAGTTGCAAAAAGAGAGAAAGTACTGGAAATATTTGGAAAATTTGCGAATACATAGAGTTTGAAAGAGAATTTGGAGTCATGAAGAAGGAATCTAGAAGAGTGGAAATACATTTTGAAAGACGAGAAATAAAAACGTTTTTTTTTGGAATAATGAAAAAAGTCGAGTTGTTAAAATTGAACTCGAGATTTCTATAATTCTGAAGATTCTGAGTTTCCAAAATTTTGAAATTCACTGAGATATTCATACTTTTAGATTTTGAAATTCTAATGAATTTATGAATTGGAGATTTCGGGATTTTATGATTTCCAGATTCTGAGACGATTTTCTTTTAAATTTAGATTATTTTTCTAAATTGGAAATAATCAGTAATTCTAAGGTTATTATGCTCCGAGATTCTCGAAAATTGGACTGTCAAATAAAGCTTTTATGGGATTCTGAAATTTCCAAAAATTGAAAAATCTATTTTTTATAACTCAGCTCAACCTGAACCGATTTGAATAAAAATTATACAGAAAAATCAATAATTTGTCTACGTTATTGCACATATGTTTAGATTTCTGATATCTCAAAAATTGAGCAAGTTACGGCTCTTTTTGTAAATTTTCAGTACTAATTTCGGGACCGAAAATGTGTTGCAAGTCATAACTCGCCTCAGAGTTGTCCGATTCTTTTGAGATTTTCACAGTTTGTTTCTAATTATCTGAAAATGATGTACTTTTTTTCAAAATATCTAATTTTAAGGCCTTCTGGTGTGAAACAATCAACGAAGTTTTTATATTCAAAGAGCATATTAGACTTTCAAATTGAAATTATGTAGCTAACATTCTCCAGAATTTTCAAATCTCACTTACAATTTCATATAGTTCAAATCCGAATCTAAAATTTTCGAGTCTCCAAACATTTTCAAAGCTTTACTAAAACCGATTCTAGTAATCTTAAACGTCTGCAAGTATGTCTAATCTATGCAGTTTTAATTTTCCTGAAAATGTTAAGCAGAGATAATACTCTAATCAAGGTAAGTAAAAAAGGCTATTCGTCATCTTCCCAGAGTCAAGAACTAATTCGAAATATTCCAAATCCAGTATTCTGGGTTTCAGATTATCGTACCATCCTTTGTCACCAATTTCAAGAATATAAGATGATTTACTGTTTTAAGAATCCACAGAACCGTAGAAGAATTTCCCTGGACTGTTTCCCTAGATCCCCAAAATTGAGATTTTTGAACTACTGTACAACCTGTATTAGAAAAGCATGTCCCTGTATATTTCCAGCACCTAAAGCTAAAAAATATTTTCTGAAAGATTGGATACTGTTCTATGATTCAGAACCTTTGACATCCCAGAATATCCCAAAAAAACCTCAAAAAACAAAAAAAGAGTATGAATGTGTTTCTATTTGACAGAGTCGTCTCGATATCTCATTCAAAACGCAACATTCGGGAGAGAAAGCGAAAAAAAAGTTGACGAGTTGTTCGAATGTGTATGTGTTTCGGGGTGTAAAGGCGACATCCGTTTGGCCCCCGTTTCACTCTCGCCTGTTTTCTCTCTCATTTTTTCATCGTCTTCTTCTTCTATTTCTTCTGATCAGTGTTTTGGGGTTGACACCAAATGGAAGACTGAGCGAGGGCACCCAGGAACACACACACATAACAAACAACTCCAATTTTTTTGGAGGAAAATTTCAGAGGAAAGTGGACTAATTGTAAAGAGAGTGAAATTTTTCGAAAAAGAAGTTTTTCATGTGATACGCGTAATTTGAGGAGAGGAGGAGAAAGAGTAGGAGGAGTAGGTTGGGCGGGAAGAAAAAATATTTGAGAAGTTGATGGGTTCAAAAATCTCAGTTTTCAAGAGAAATGAAATGGAGAGAAAAAAGAAGGAAAAGCTAGTAGAGGAAAGATACATCTGCTCATACATTTATGATAGCCTAGGTTTTCAAGTTTAGAAAAACTAGGCCAGTTTCTTAGATTCTTAGATTCTTAGATTCTTAGATTCTTAGATTCTTAGATTCTTAGATTCTTAGATTCTTAGATTCTTAGATTCTTAGATTCTTAGATTCTTAGATTCTTAGATTCTTAGATTCTTAGATTCTTAGATTCTTAGATTCTTAGATTCTTAGATTCTTAGATTCTTAGATTCTTAGATTCTTAGATTCTTAGATTCTTAGATTCTTAGATTCTTAGATTCTTAGATTCTTAGATTCTTAGATTCTTAGATTCTTAGATTCTTAGATTCTTAGATTCTTAGATTCTTAGATTCTTAGATTCTTAGATTCTTAGATTCTTAGATTCTTAGATTCTTAGATTCTTAGATTCTTAGATTCTTAGATTCTTAGATTCTTAGATTCTTAGATTCTTAGATTCTTAGATTCTTAGATTCTTAGATTCTTAGATTCTTAGATTCTTAGATTCTTAGATTCTTAGATTCTTAGATTCTTAGATTCTTAGATTCTTAGATTCTTAGATTCTTAGATTCTTAGATTCTTAGATTCTTAGATTCTTAGATTCTTAGATTCTTAGATTCTTAGATTCTTAGATTCTTAGATTCTTAGATTCTTAGATTCTTAGATTCTTAGATTCTTAGATTCTTAGATTCTTAGATTCTTAGATTCTTAGATTCTTAGA
Source organism: Caenorhabditis zanzibari (assembly GCA_963966625.1). NCBI lineage: Eukaryota > Metazoa > Nematoda > Chromadorea > Rhabditida > Rhabditidae > Caenorhabditis > Caenorhabditis zanzibari. The sequence continues at coordinate 15,982,733 of OZ016472.1, read as the reverse complement.
TTCTTAGATTCTTAGATTCTTAGATTCTTAGATTCTTAGATTCTTAGATTCTTAGATTCTTAGATTCTTAGATTCTTAGATTCTTAGATTCTTAGATTCTTAGATTCTTAGATTCTTAGATTCTTAGATTCTTAGATTCTTAGATTCTTAGATTCTTAGATTCTTAGATTCTTAGATTCTTAGATTCTTAGATTCTTAGATTCTTAGATTCTTAGATTCTTAGATTCTTAGATTCTTAGATTCTTAGATTCTTAGATTCTTAGATTCTTAGATTCTTAGATTCTTAGATTCTTAGATTCTTAGATTCTTAGATTCTTAGATTCTTAGATTCTTAGATTCTTAGATTCTTAGTTTCTTAGATTCTTAGTTTCTTAGTTTCTTAGATTCTTAGATTCTTAGTTTCTTAGATTCTTAGTTTCTTAGATTCTTAGATTCTTAGTTTCTTAGATTCTTAGTTTCTTAGATTCTTAGATTCTTAGTTTCTTAGATTCTTAGTTTCTTAGATTCTTAGATTCTTAGTTTCTTAGATTCTTAGTTTCTTAGATTCTTAGTTTCTTAGATTCTTAGATTCTTAGATTCTTAGTTTCTTAGATTCTTAGTTTCTTAGATTCTTAGATTCTTAGATTCTTAGATTCTTAGATTCTTAGATTCTTAGATTCTTAGATTCTTAGATTCTTAGTTTCTTAGATTCTTAGATTCTTAGATTCTTAGATTCTTAGTTTCTTAGATTCTTAGATTCTTAGATTCTTAGATTCTTAGTTTCTTAGATTCTTAGATTCTTAGATTCTTTTTTCCCTACCATCTCAAAGTGAAGAAAAAAGAAAATCAGAGGAAAAAAATCAAACATGAAAAGTCAAATAAAAATAGACAGGAGAGCAAAAGTGACACTGTTCCTACCACTCTCCCTCTCTCTTTTTTCATGTTTTCATCTGGTCAATATTTTATTTTTGAGGATGGACTGAAACAAGACAGAGGTTAGTCACCCCTTTCCACTGTACATTTTGAAGGGAGGGAGGGAGAGGAAAACATTGAAACAAAAATGTTTGAAAAGTGAGGAAAGACGATTTCGAAATATAGTATTGCTAGCCTCAACTAGAAGGGGATAAAAAAGAGTTTTTGGAAAAATTATTTTTTTTGTGATTGGGAGAAATGGTGAGTCATGATTTGGGACAGGATGGGATTAGTGTATCGACCCGCAAGACATTTCTCGCAAATTTCCCGCGGGATCCGCAAATTTCTCGCAGCGTCTCGCCCCGCTTGTCCCGCGGGAAATTTGAGTTCGTCTCGGTTCGCATTGTCCCGCATTGTCCCGCATTTATTTCGTCTCGCGTTTGCGAGTGTCTCGCAATTTTCATTTCTTGCAAATTTCCTGCGGGAAAAATGCGAGACAGGCGGGACGACCCGCGAGCAACACGCTTTCATTTTCTTCTATGGATTTTTAAAACTTTTTGAAAAATTATTATAATCGTGACCTCTGTAAAGTTTTTCCATGGCCAAAAATTACCATGCATGGTAATTTTTTTTGAACTTTCATGTTTTGGAAAACTGGAAAGGTCACGATTATAATAATTTTTCAAAAAGTTTTAAAAATCCATAGAAGAAAATGAAAGCGTGTTGCTCGCGGGTCGTCCCGCCTGTCTCGCATTTTTCCCGCAGGAAATTTGCAAGAAATGAAAATTGCGAGACACTCGCAAACGCGAGACAAAATAAATGCGGGACAATGCGGGACAATGCGAACCGAGACGAACTCAAGTTTCCCGCGGGACAAGCGGGGCGAGACGCTGCGAGAAATTTGCGGATCCCGCGGGAAAGTTCGCAGTTCGCTGGAAATACCAACTCGCGGGTCGATACACTAGATGGGATGATGCTGGTGTTTGAAAGATGAGGAAAAATCGGGAAAATTAAGGTTTTGGAATTCGAAGACTCTAAAAATTTGAAACTAGAGAGATTCAAAGCCATCGAGAAATCTAAAAAAGTTGGAAATAGAAAATTTGAGATTCTAAGATTTTCTGGTTCTCAGATTCTGAAACTTCGAAAGATTATAGAAACCCGAAAAATTGAGATTTTTGAAATTGGAAAAAATGACTTTTCAGACGATGAAGTTCGGAAATTTTCTAATTTTGGGTCTCTGACGGTTTTTGAGATTCAGAATTTTACGATTCTGTGGTTTTTTCCAAATTTCCAAACTTTGAAGGATTTTGAATTTCCTTGAAATTTGGATTTTCATAAGATTTTGACTTGTCAAGGTTTTTTGGATTATAAGATTCTGTAAGAAGAATGTAGAAGTTTGTGACTTTGGGGTTACAGAGTATTAGAAAATTCAGGAATTCAAAAAGTTTCTAAATTTCTAACAAATAATTCGGAAGGTTCTTGATGATTCTATAAGAATCGAAGATTCTGAAGAATTTTGTACTTTTATCAGATTCAAAATACATATAAAATTTGTAACTTTTGAGATTCTGAGTTTCTGAGATTCTAGAGGATTCAAAAAACTGGAGAATCAAACATTTCCAACTTTTCCCTTTTTACTAAAACGATGCTTTAAAATCTACAATTTTTTTGGATACTGTACTTTAATTGATTACGGTACAAGGATCTGAAAACTGAATACAAAATTTCTAATATAATTTCAATTGTTTTCTATGCTAAAAATTGAATTGACTGCAGGAATTTGCAAAAATACAGCGGAAATTTCCAGCTAATAAAAAGAAGGCAATAACTTCCCCAACTGTACAGTATTACTGTTATTTTTGTAAATAACAATTGAATATCAAAATATTCCCCTGGCTATAGTCTAGACACCCCTCGTCATAACAATTAAAAGAACCCCCGTCTCAGCTGATATCCTCCAAGACCCTTGAGAGAATTCCGAAGAAGAGGTCATTTGAACAAAAACAGATGTCGAAATGAAATATAAACCATTCTACACTGGCAACCACCGGATGATTTCGAATGGGACACCAGAAGGAAAAGAAAAAGAAGAAGAAAGAGAAAATAAATGGAGGGTGACCAAGAGGAAATTGTCCGGGGGTAAAAAAAGAAAGAGAAATGATGGGGGAAAAAGGACTTACGCTGGAGTCATCAGTGTTGATGAGTTTTTCCTCTCCTCCTCGGAGCACTTCTTCAGCGTACGAATCATTTAGAGACGATGGTGGAGTCTTTTGGTGATGACTCTTTGGCTCCTCTTTTTCCTCATCCAAATGGTGTTGAGCGGCTGGAATGACCTCGTCGACGAGCTTCTTGCTTAACTCGTCGAGGAGGTGATCGGCACTCTCGGACATTTCGTCTTGCTGGAAAAAGAAGAATAGCTTGGGGTATGGTAGAGGGTCGAAAAGGATAATGAGAGACATAGGTGATAGTTGAAGAGATATTTGAATTGACAGATCCCCTAAATTCTGAAGTTTTCTTTACTATTGAAGGTACAGTCTAAAGATGGCGAGACGGCCGTTTTCTTTCTAAAATTGTGGGGGAACTCTGTGCATTTTTGCGTGAGCGTGTCTCTTTGCGTACCATGCGTCAAATCTTACGACAGTTCAAATTTTAGGCATGTTTCCGGACGGAAATCAACCAAAATAGAACGATTGGCATATCAGAATCTGCTTACACCATTTACATCTTCAGTTTACAGGAGTTTCAGACAAATTACAGTATTACTGTCCCGAGACCTTCCAGGTTTTACAATTTGAACTCATAAAATCTGTAGCTATTTCAGTATGTCATAACTCGACTGGTAGTGGTTCAATTTCTTTCAAAAATATACGGTTTGTAAGGAAATTTTTTGTAGATTATAATTTGATATTACAAATGGTTATTGGTCGTGTACTCCTCGTGAAAAACTTCAAAAACAAACTTGAAATTGTCGACGAGGAGTACACGAGAAAAAAAAAATCATGCCATAACTCAACAGCCAGTAGATGAAATCTTGTGAAAATTATGAGGTTCGAAAGAGAATTCCTTGGAAATTTTGGTAGTTTTAAAAATGTTGGAAAAATGTGGGTCCACTAATTAATTTACTGATAAATTGTATCTATAGGTAGAAAAAACGATGTCCAGTAAACAATCGGGAGTTTTCTTGAATTCACAGAAACTTCGATTCTCAATAAAAATTTTGGATTGCTCAAATGTTTTTTAGAATTTCAAAATATATTTTAATAGGTTTAAAAAAATAAACAAATACTTTAGAAACTATTTGAAAACCATCCCCATAAAATTCCCTTTCAATCTGTTATGTCCTTACGGTGGCCTCGAGAAGGAGAGTAAATCTCATTTATTTACATAAGAGAGAACCAATTTACACTGAGTTCAATAGGCTTTTATAGGCAGTTCTTATCGCCACGTAGATCTTCCACGTAGAGGGTTAGTACATTTCACGCCACAACACCTCCCTTTCTTAAAGAAGCCCTTTGTCTGCTGTCGCATCCTTCCACGAAGTACCACGACAGCCGCTGCTTAGACTCCACAGCATTCCTTTTTAACGTTACATTCCTTCCACGATTTTGACATGATCTCCATCGCAACTCAACGCAACGAGCGCATCGGGTGGCCATCCAGCAGGATACCATACTTGCGAATCCATCCATACGAGTTCAACTGTTGCTCGGGAAGCGTAGACCAGTTCTACCTTCCCTTAAGTCTCTTCAAAAGTCTCTCGATCCAGGGCCCCAACAGCCTCTCCGAACATGCGATTCCAAGATCTCTTCTACGACGGCTTACTTACGGTGCCACTGGTCCCCACCGGGGTCCCTCCTCCTTCCTCGCCAAGCACACCAGACATTGCTCGTTGGATCCAGCATCTCGGCATTCCGGCATCCACTATCTCATCCTGATCGCCACTGTTATGTCCTTACGGTGGCCTCGAGAAGGAGAGTAAATCTCATTTATTTACATAAGAGAGAACCAATTTACACTGAGTTCAATAGGCTTTTATAGGCAGTTCTTATCGCCACGTAGATCTTCCACGTAGAGGGTTAGTACATTTCACGCCACAACACAATCCATATAAAATTCACGAAATTTGGTAAACTAGAACCTGAGATATCCTCAAAAATACACCTATCGGAAAATCGAAATTCAATGCTACAGTACTCCTACAAATCTTCTTCTACAACATATGATAAGACCCCCCCCCCCCCTTCTATTTTTTGTTTTCACAACATTTCTAGGCCATAAATCTAAAAATATACTCAATTCTATTTTCCTCCATAAAAACTTCAGCAGAGTTCACAAAATTCGAAAAAATTAAAAACATCACGAAACAATTTGGAAGACAAAACAGAATTCAAGGAATCTGAGGTATCTTATTCTCTTTTTCTCTTCTCGGTTAACCTCAGAAATGCGAAAAAGGGACACTGATCGGTATCAGTACTACTACTATCACCGTTATCAGTCTTCGGAAACCGAGAAAGGCTAATTGGTAGTGACAGACTGTTGAAAATAATGATGAAATAATTAAAAGAAGATTTTGCCAATTAGGAAGACGAAAAGAACGCGGTCGATACGATTTTCGATCGTTTCCGGTGCTACTGGCATGGTGCCGAGATGGTCAAAAAATAGAGGGAAATGTTCTGAGTCAGCATACAGAAAACGGCGGCACAGTGTCGGTAAGTGAGTGATAAGAAAAAATTGGAGAGTTTCGAAAACTTTCATCGACTAATTTGCACAAAGTTCAAACATGCAGTAGTGAGCTACAGTACTGGTTCAAATAGGTAAACTTAAAGGGTCCGAAAAAGTGGTTTCCAGAAATCCGACTTTTCTGAAATTTTGAGGGTACATAGAGCAACTCAAGAACTCTATTTCTCTAGTTTACAACTTTTTGATATGATTGCAATTCAGTTAGTTAGGTCAATATGACTGAAATGAGATTTCTACTCGGGTGTCGCCGGCAACTTTAGGTTGGTTGGTCGGCTTTAGCACGCTACTTGGTCGGATTCCGGACAAGACCGCTACTAAAGCCGACCAAGCTCCGACAAACATCCGACTAACTTCCGACCCTTTCAGCGGCCGGCCAGGTTGCTTGCGCACTTTCGGTGTTTTAACCAATCAAAACAAAAAAACATGTTTTTTAAATAATATTTTATTATCTTAACTAACTATAAGTACAATTAAACAAGGAAAATATTTTTAAAAATACATGGTGAATTGATCTCAATTCTTATAGTTGTCCTGTTGTGCTTGTTCCCGAGGCCAAAATCCTCCAATTGATTTTTGCACGAGTCTCGGAAGTTTCGGATATTTCCTGAAATTTTCCATGATTATTACCGATATACATAGTTTAAGCAATCTCACCTTATATTGAGTCCAATTGGAAAAATCCTTTTCTGTTTTCGAAGAGTGCATCTGTGGAAAATCTGAAAACATAATCTGAATTCATGGAAATTAAATTGAATTAATACCTTATCCATTTCGGGACCTTTTGATTGAGATGGCATCGACCGAAAGAGTTTTGGTACCTGTAAATTGTTTTAACACATAAATTGAAGACTCAATACTATAAAAGGCGATGAAAAATAAAATAAAGTATTTCGAAAAAAGAAAAAAGCAGGCGTCGCTTGACACGCAACGCGCTTAAACGCCGACCAAGATCCGACCAAGGTCTGACTAACTTCCGACCAGAAGCTGACCAGCTAAGAATTGCCTCAAAGTTTTAAACTTCCGACCAACTTCCGACCAAAAGCCGATCAAAGTGTGTGTTGACAGCTTGAAAGTGGTCAACTTCTGACCTAAAGCCGACTAACTTCCGACCTAAAGCCGAACCCCCCTCAACTTCCGACTAAAAGTTGCAAGTTTTCAACCGAGTAGATCACCACCTGATAAAGCGAGTTGATACGGTTTCGGAACAGTTTTCAGAATTCCAAAATGTCAAGTTTGAGCCGAGTTACATTGATTTGAAGTTGATGGCCTAGAAAGAGTTTCCTAGGCCACCAACTTCAAATGCTCATAACTCGGCTCAAAATTGAGATTTTGAAATTTCGAAAACTGTTATGAACTTGTAGAAACAACCTCTATTAGACAGAAGTTTAAAAATTTGAGAACATATTCGAGGTTACGTCCGTAAACATGGCGTAACTAACTGGATTGTGATGCTATAAAAAAGTTGTCAACTTGTCAACAAAAATAGAGTTGCAAAGTTGCTCTATACATCCACAAAATTTCAGAAAAATCGGAAAACTGGTAGTCACTTTTTCAGACCCTCAAAGTTGACCTATTTTGACTGAAAATGCCCATTCATTTCTGCCAGTACTGTAAGCATTGTATTCCTGCTATTTCCAAAATAAACTCCATTTTGTAACATTCTTTAACACCCGGACTGTATTGACATTCCTCTACTCAAGAGCTCTTTCACCGCGCTGCTCAGCTGGTGAGTTCAAAACCGAAAGCACTTTAGAAAGAGAGATTCTTCTCTTGTTTTTCTCCAATTTTTTGAGACATTTTTGCATAAAAAGACATACCTGAAGAGTGATTCTTGGCGGCGATGGTGATCTCGACATGTTGGTTTGATGGTAGTACGGTAGCTAGATGGGGTGGTTCTGAAAATTTTATTATGAAAATTAGTTAAAGTAGGATTACAGTCATTTTTTTTATTTTCTCAAATGATCGTCCCAATTCCATTATTTACGAAAATAACAATATTTTTGCACAAAAATCGTTAAAACTCGAGAAATTCGATTTTCAAAACGCCAACTTACATTTTTTCTAACATAATTCAAAGAATGTAGAATTTTTCGCTGATTCGAATGCACCTAATATCGCTGCTCAAAACGCAATAGAAACATTTTTATGAACAAATTTTCAATTGTCGCGCCGCCCGCTGCCGATTTAAATCTGCTGTCGCGCCGCCCGCTGAATGCTCATGCGTATTCAGCAGGCGGCGCGACAATTGAAAATTTGTTCATAAAAATGTTTCTATTGCGTTTTGAGCAGCGATATTAGGTGCATTCGAATCAGCGAAAAATTCCACATTCAGTGAAATAGGTTAGAAAAAATGTAAGTTGGTGTTTTGAAAATCGATTTTCTCGAGTTTTAACGATTTTTGTGCAAAAATATTGTTATTTTCGTAAATAATGGAATTGGGACGATCATTTGAGAAAATAAAAAAAATGACTGTAATCCTACTTTAAGGAAAGATGTAAGGAAACAAAAGATAGATTTAAAAATTGGATTAGAATTCTAAATACAGTAATATTCAAAGGTAAATTTAATGATTTTCGAATAAAACCTGCAAATCTTAAAAACATAATAAATAGAGTAAAGCAAATTGCTTAGTTCTCAAGCTTCAGAAAGTCCACTCTCCAAAAACTAACAGCAAATTTTTACGAGCTTTCCCAGCATCACTAAACCAACTGACATCGGTTTTCACTTTTTCACACTTTAGTCTTCTTTAAAATAAGTTAGGGTATTACAACAAATGTTGTACTAGGGAGAATAGAAATAGGTGATTAAGGTCTAAACTTTTGTGGCTCGAAAAATTGCCCCCATAGAGCCTAATCCTCACCAAGAACTCACTGAAATTGATTGTGAGTTAGTAGACCTGATAGTAATTTCAAAAATTTGAGCCATCAGCCCTAGAAATTCTACAAAGCTTTGCCATCTAGATATTTTGGAACAAAAGCAAATCAAAATTTTCTGACCTATTCCAAAACGTGAACAGGTATGAGATGAATTAAAACTTCTCACAATCTACGATGAGTTAAAACAACCGAAAAAGTATCCAAATTTTGAGCCTGGAGACATAAAAAGCTATCAGACCTACGAGCCAACACATTTGAAGCTAAAGAGCACCTAGAAAATACCAAACGGTCTCAAATACATTCTGAAACACAACACTCAATATCTCTTCAAAAGATGAAAGTGCAATATCTGAGGCAAAAGCGACGAGACACAAGAAAAAACAGACGAGAGGCTTTGGGAGGGCACAAACTCTTTATCTCGGCCTCCGCCGTCTTTTTCCTCCGCAAAAATCAGAGACGAGCGCCGATTTTTGATTGCGAGAGCACGAGACGATTATGAGACAGTGAGAGAGTGTGGGATTTGATAAGAGCTTGACAGAGAAAAAGAGAAATTTCGGATGGATCTCCCCGAGCATTGCGAAAGAGGGATGAGAAGAACACATACATGTGGAAATGGTTTGACCGATTGTGAGAGGGGGGGGGGGGGGTGCAAGAGACAAATGGACATGGAGGCTCCGCCCACTTTTCCAGGGAGAGAACATTCTGGAAACAAGTGGTACGGTAGGGGAGTGAGTCAATGTGGGAGAGAGAAAGAGAGAGAAGAGGAAAAATGATTCAGAAGTGAACAAAAATGATGAGATTGGGGGGGGGGGGGTGTTGGGGGGCTAAGGTGACGTGTCAAATTGAGAAAGTTGAATGGCAAAAAGAGGGGAGGAGCTAAAAATAGAGTATAATGAAGAATTTGAAAATGCAAAAAAAAAACTAGCCAGCGCACATCTGGCACAGTGTTCCCTTTGATGACAGATATTCTAAAATTGACTGGAAAATTTTAAATTTTAGATTATTAGGCTCTGCCCAGTTTCAGACAGACTATGTCTGGTCTCAGTAGTGGTGCAGGTACATCTGGTTACTGTAGTGGTAATTGGTGGTCCAAGAGATGTTTATTAAACTTTGAATGATGGAAGTCTACCTTATTTGAGAGACAGACGATTTCAAGGAAAATTTGAGTTCAAAATTTCAAGATTCGAATACAAAACTCTGAGATATCATCTTAAAATATCAAAAATTGAGTTCAAAATTTTGGATTTCGAGATCAAAACATTTTCCAGTTTATTACTTCCGGCAATCCTCAATTAAAAAAAACCATTTTTTCTTGTCATTCAAAAATCTAAAACTAAAAGCGCCTGAAAAACTGTCCAGTCAGTTTTTTCGCTCACTTTTGTGTTACAAAAATTGTCGAAAAAGAGAAAAGCGAGCGCAAAAAATTGAAGGCATTTAGCGCATGTAGATATATCTCTGTATTACAGTGAAAGAGACTCAGTTTTTGAAGGAAAATTTTTGCAAAAATTGAGAGAGGCTAACTGAAAAAGGAAAGTACGTACGGTACCGTATGTGTTTGCAGAGTTCCAGGGCTCGAAAGCTCAACATTTCTGGAAAAAAACGAAAAGTAAAACTCAAATTCTAGATTTCTAGAAGAGGGATGAAGATCGTAGCAAGATAAGAAAAAATCTGGATACTCTGTTCCAAAAAATAGTAAAATTCCAATCTTTCTATGTTCAAATTAAGATTTCATTAGATCATCACATAGATTGTCTGAAATCGTGTAATACAATTTCTCATAATTGGCGAGCTAAAAATGTGAATAAATCCTTGAAATGCGATCTAAAAGTGATTTAAAAAAAGGAAAAAATGCGAGCTAGCAAGACCCAAAATTAAAATTTGCGAGCTAGCCTGTGTCCCCTTATATGTGAGCCAAAGTTCCTATGCTCCATATTCCCCCAGAACTCCGATTTCCCGGAAGCCCGCCGCCAATTTTCTTTCCCCATCATAACGATGATGATTTGCCACCGAATATTCTCATTTCATCCGTATTTATATACATAAAATGTCAGAACTCAACGATCCAATTGACGGATGGAAAATGGGATTGGAAAAAGAAGAATCGGAATGATTCATAGGAAGAAATTTTTTTGGAAGGGAAAGAGCACAGAGATTGAAATCTCTAGACGAACATTTCTGGCATTTCGATTCTCAAATTATTCAATGAATTTAGAAAACGAGTGGAGAGGGGGGTCAGAATGATGAATGAATTGGAGGAAGAAGGAAAAAGGGGAACAAGATATTACACACCTTTTGCAAGAAGAAGAAGAGCACTCAATGATGATTCAGAGGGGTGGTCAGAGGGGACCCCCTATTACACACGGTGTGGTGTATTCGTTTTTTGATTGTAATAAGAAAATTTGGGTGGAGTGACACTACTACATAGTAACGATGATTAATCGGAAATTGTAATTCAGTGTGTGAGCAAACATTTTAGACTAGAAAATGTATAAAGCAAAAAGAAGCGAACAAAGAAGAATAGAAAGACGAAAAAACAACAAAGGCCTTGGAGAATAATATAATATTAGATGACGTTGGAAACAAGAAAAAGAGAAGATTCAGAATATAATTTTATGATGTTTTTTTTCTTTAAAATTGGTTATTGTTTGCAAAAAGGGCAGGAGACAACAACTATGCTAAAAATTGAAGGGTTTTGAGAGTCTGGGAACTTTTTAAAGGTAGCGGGAGACCCCTTTTAATCATATTTTTAAAGGGCCATAAACTCCAAAAAATTTCCTTTCAGACCGTATACGTTTTATAAAATTTGGTCGACTGGTTGTTGAGTTATAACATGTCTCATATTCTCGTGTACTCCTCGTGGACAATCCAACTTCTGTTCGACTTGTTCACGAGGAGTACACGACTAAGAACAATTTTAACATTGAATTATAGTCTCCTAGAAATTTTCTTTCGAACCGTATATTTTTCATAAAAATTGGACCACTACCAGTCGAGTTATGACATGGAACATACTGACTACAGTTTTTGGGAAAAATTGCGGGAGAATTCTGTGAGTTTTTGCGTGAGCGTGTCTGTTTGCGTACCATGCGTCAAACCTTACGACAGTTCATATTTTAGGCCCGTTTTCTTGCCAAAATCGACCAAAATAGTACAGTTGGCATATCAGAATCCGCTTACATTATCTAATTAAAAATTTTGCTGCCTCACTGCCTTTAAATCTCAAAAATTTAATTTAGAAAAGTCGAGAAAACATTTTGTCTTAAAAATCTTTAAATATCGGTCTCAAATTACACGAGCCCTGCACCACTACTGTAACCAGAATTAGTATCTCTGAAAATGGGCGGAGCCTAATAGGCCCCCGAAAATTGTATAGCACGATGACATTTTGTCGACGACAGTAATCCAAGAAAACGTTTAGAAAAATGATGAGAGCCAAAGTGGCTCGAATAATTTCTCTCTCTTTCTTTTCGTCCCATTTCGGCCATGGCTCATTCTCATTTTGTGTGTGTGTGTGTGTGGGAGTGATGAAGAAGATGACAGTGTGTACTCTTTTTTTTTGCAGAAGAAAAAATTGGGGAGAAAATTGAAAAGATTGAACGGAGATATAAGAGAGGGGGAATTTCAAAAGTTTCGATTTTGAACAGGTATCCACAAAATTTTAAAAAGATCTGTTGCTTCGCAGAAATTCTACAGGCAACCCGATTTCATTACAGAAATGTGTTTCTGTCCTGTCGAATACCTTTTTTTCTCTGAAAACCAATGGGGGTGCAGTTTCGTGTATCTTTATTGAAACAAAAAACAAAAATAATAATAATGCCGTGAACTTTTTGATTTTTTACGCCACAGACAGAAATGGTATTCGTTCCAAATCTGTTGGTGGCGCAAAGAAAGCAAAAAAATAGAAAGAAAATTAAAGCCGTGAACTTTTTGAAATCATGGGAAAAGGGAAAACAACAGAGTTGGTATCCAAACCAAAACTATGGTTGACGGAATATTAGAAATTCGTGAACTTTTTTGTAAAAGACATGTGGAGAATTTCGAATTAACAGAATTGGTTTGGTGATCAACGGTGTTGAAGTCTACTGAAACGATTTGCATCTGAAGAGTTATCAAGAAATCTGAGTTGTAAGTCACAATGAAATTTATAAAAGAAAATATCTCTTTCTTTTTTGGTTAAACTTGAAATATAAAATCAGAATGAGGTGGAAGAAAAGTTTGGGTTGAGTTTTAGAGTTAAAGATAACTTGGAATATGTGACTCGCGAAAATAAGGGAGGTAATTATTTTCAACCTCATTCTGATTTTATATTTCAAGTTTAACCAAAAAAGAAAGAGATATTTTCTTTTATAAATTTCATTGTGACTTACAACTCAGATTTCTTGATAACTCTTCAGATGCAAATCGTTTCAGTAGACTTCAACACCGTTGATCACCAAACCAATTCTGTTAATTCGAAATTCTCCACATGGCTTTTACAAAAAAGTTCACGAATTTCGAATATTCCGTCAACCACAGTTTTGGTTTGGATACCAATTCTGTTGTTTTCCCTTTTCCCATGATTTCAAAAAGTTCACGGCTTTAATTTTCTTTCTATTTTTTTGCTTTCTTTGCGCCACCAACAGATTTGGTACGAATACCATTTCTGTCTGTGGCGTAAAAAATCAAAAAGTTCACGGCATTATTAATATTTTTGTTTTTCGTTCCAATAAAGAAACATCAACATAACTGACACAACACTCTAAAAATTTTGGTAATTATGTGGAGATTTCTAGGAATCAACACTTGAATTCATAAATACTGCTATCTCGTCATTTTCTGTTGCAATCATACAGATTTTCAAAGATTTTTTCCTGGAAAATAATAAAATCGAAACTTTTGAAATTACACCTCTCTTATATGGAAGAGAAAAGGGGACCAGGAGGAAATGGGGGGAGACAGAAAAAATGATTGGTGGTTTTCGTTTAGGAGACAAGGTGTTGGGAGCAAAAGAAACGGAACAGAAAATTGGGAAAAGGAAATTGATGTGGACGGAAGGAAATGAAGGAGAGAGGAAAAGAACAGGTGGATATTATTTTAGATTGGAAAAGTTGAGTGTTTCTTTTTCAGCTAAAAATGTTGTTCTTTGAAGTCTGTGATTCCATAAAAACTGAAAGCTTGTTCTGAAAAAATCTGAAAAATTCCATTTGCACGATGTTCCAAGTACTCTTCCAATCCTCTCCATTTTCCCACCCCTCTTTCCATTTATAAATAACGTTCGTCCATCCTCATTTGTATTCCTGTTCGCTTGCATTTTGAACTCGCCCCCATACATAAAATAATCTGTCATGGATTGAATTTGAATTTTTTATTGCTCAATTCTTCTTATCTGTTTTTGTTTATATGTCGAATATTTATCGATTTTTTCTCTGTGTTTTTATTGATTTCAGTGATAAAAATTACAAGCCATTGCTCTTTGCACGGGTAGACCAGGAATCTACTCCGTTATTCTTAAGGCCTTCAATTTCAAAGTTTAGATGAATAAACAATAATATGTTTTATTCTCCAATGACCATTCATAATACAACAATCTGAGATACCAGTACTATTGCGTCGGGTTTTATATAAGTCTCCTGTTTCCTTCTAAACCGCAGAATCCTGATGACTCCCGGGCGGTTTAATATCCGTCGAATTAATTGTCATCTGATGATCGCTTCCCATCAAATCGCCTCTTCTCAGCTGAACTCTTCCAAAACCGCCGCCATAAATATCCGTATTCGATTTCATGAAAGTGGCAATCGAGCGGACGGTGAAGTTGTTCAACACCTCATTCGTGTTTTCTCTCTGAAAATGGGAAGTTTTGTCTTGATTTTGGGGATGGGGCTCACTTGAGCAGCAACGTAGTCTTCCACACTCATTGCTCTTTGTACCATTGGTGGATGATGAGGAGAGGGTTTTGAAGGTTTTTGCTCTTTTTCTTCGGGCAGAACTTTTCCGCGACGGACGATTCCGTCGAGTTTGTTTTCGACAAGTGTGAGGACACCTGGAAGAAAATTGGAATCGTACTAACTACAGTACTGCTTACTATCGTTTTTTAGGAAGTAGACTTTACAATTTAAGACTTGATTCAGGTTTTACCAAAAATCAGCTAAATTTTTCAGGGTTTGTTTCAAAATTTACCATCTCCAGTACCGGCCAAAATTTTTTTTTCATTTAAAATAGGTCAACTTCGAGGCTCTGAAAAAGTGGTTTCCACATATCCGATATCTCTGAAATTTTACGGATGTATAGAACAACTCAAGAACTCTATTTTTTTAATTGAGAACTTTTTCATAAGATTGCAATCCAGTTAGTTAGACCAAGTTTACTGACGTCACCTCGAACTTCGTCTAATTTTTGAGCCTTTCGGCTTCAACGCGACCAAACTAACTGGATTTTGGTCTTATGAAAAAGTTGTCAATTACAGAAATAGAGTTCTTGAGTTGCTCTCCACGTCTAGCAAGTTCCAGAAAAATCTGATATTCTTGGCAAATATTCTTGGCGGTGTTTAGGATACCATTGAAAACTCAAAATTTATAATTCTCTACACCATCTTGTAGATCTCATCAAGACCTACATTTTGGTATAATTATCGATAGTAAAATGTTAGTTTTAAATAATGATAATTGCTGAATAGCATTCTCGGGTGTCGAGTTGCAACTTTTGGTCGGAAGTTGGGTGGGGTTCGGCTTTAGGTCGGATCTTGGTCAGCTTTAGGTCAGAAGTTGACCACTTTTAAGCTGTCGACGCACGCTTTGGTCGGCTTTTGGTCGGAAGTTAAGAGTTTTGAGACTCTCCCGGGTGCTGCCAGCAACTTTAGGTCGGAAGTTGGGTGGGGTTCGGCTTTAGGTCGGACCTTAGTCAGCTTTAGATCGGATCTAAGTCGGCTTTAGGTCAGAAGCTGGTAATTTTGGTGGTGTCGACGCACGCTTTGGTCGGATCTTGGTCAGAAGTTGGTCGGAAGTTTAAGGTTTTGAGGCAATTCTTGGTTGGTCAGCTTCTGGTCGGAAGTTGGTCAGATCTTGGTCGGATCTTGGTCGGCGTTTAAGCGCGATGCGTGTCAAGCGACGCGTGCTTTTTTCTTTTTTCGAAATACTTTATTTTGTTTTTCATCGCCTTTTATAGTATTGCGTCCTCAATTTATGTATTAGAACAATTTACAGGTATCAAAACTCATTCGATAGATGTCATCTCAATCAAAAGGCTCGGAAATGGATAAGGTATTAATTCAATTTAATTTCCATGAACTCAGATTATGTTTTCAGATTTTCCACGGATGCCCACTTCGAAAACAAAAAAGGATTTTTCCAATTGGACTCAATATAAGGTGAGATTGCTTAAACTATTTAATCGGTAATAATCATGGAAAGTTTCAGGAAAGTCCGAAGTTTCCATAACTCGCTCAAAAATCAATAGGAGGATTTCGGCGTCGGAAACAAGCAGGGCAGGCCAACTACAAAAATTTAGACAAATTTAACGTAATTTTTTGATTTTCCTTGTTTAGTTGTACCCTTTAGATAATAAAATGTTATTTAAAAAAAACATGTTTTGTTTTGTTTTGATTGGTTAAAACACCAAAAGTGCGCAAGCAACCTGGCCGGTCGCTGAAAGGGTCGGAAGTTAGTCGGATGTTTGTCGGACCTTGGTCGGCTTTAGTAGCGGACTTGTTCTGACTCCGACCAAGCAGCGTGCTAAAGCCGACCAACCTCCGACCTAAAGTTGCCGGCGACACCCGAGTTGACAAGCTCGCTCAGTATACTCCAGTGAATCCGTGGTTTTTTTTGCTACACTTGAACTCGGCTACAATTTTTAAATTTGAAAATTTTTCCTAATGCCTGATAGGCCAAAGTGGGCTGTTCTTCAAAGTTTTCCTGTTTTCAGAATTCCCTATTTTCTTTTTTTTCCCTCTTCCCCAATTCTCACCAAAAATTCCATTCTCGACAGCAATAAAAGTGTTCCTATTGACGACCTTGGTGAGTGCCATACCGAAGAAGAACATAATCGAGATTATAGGAGAGAACTGACATCATTTCTTCATTTTTCATTATCTCTTTTCAATTTTTGATCTTACCGTAGCATTATTTGGCATGATATCACCCAAACCGATCGTACTCAGTGAGATGAATGAGAAATAGAAGCAGAGAAAAAGGGACATTCCGGTTCCCGATTCTTGACCACTGAACTCGTCGAAGAAATGAATGAAGATTGTGCAGAAGGCGAGATAGAGAGCCAGGAGGAGAAGACAGGCTTTGATTGGGATTTTGATGATCTCGTTGACGTCGAGGGTACGGTCACCGTTTAGTTCTCTGGAATTTGGAAAGTGGTGTGATTTGTAGAAGGAGAGTTGTTTTCGAATGGGATTTTTGTGGTCATGAGACCAATAAATATCTACAGTAACCAACCAAAAAATATCTACAGTGACCAGAATTCCGTTTTTCTCTAATAGTGGACCTTCTCAAAACGAATTTCCAAATTTTCCAAGTGTTATTGAGAAAAATTTTTGAAAAAATTTTGAATTTTGTTTAAAAATTTCCTAATTTTTGAGGAACAATTCTTTTTTTTTCATTGAGTCTAGTCTACTTTTAATTACGAATCGATTGAGAATACTTTCAATTGCTCAGAAATTTGAGAAAATGCTCTTTTTGGGCTCACTTACAGTACTTGTCAAAATGAATGCATTGGCTTTTTTCGTTTTTTTTTCTGGAAGTGGGTCAACTTTGATTGTCTGAAAAAGTTCCAAAAATCAAAAATAAGGCAAAATTTAAGGGCACTTCAGTCAACTTGCCCTAACTCACTGAATTTTGGTCGTATGAAAAAGTTGTCAACTACAAAAAATGGAGTTCTTCATTTGCTCTATGCATCCACAAAATTTCAGAAAAATTGGATATCTCGAAACCAATTTTTTTGACCCTTAATGCTGATCTACTTCAACTGAATTTTGTCTCATTTTGGAGCCTTTTGGCTTCCAAGCGACCTAACTAACTGGATCGTGCTCCTATGAAAAAATTGTCAACTACAAAAATAGAGTTTTTGAGTTGTTCTATACATCCACAAAATTTCATAAATATCGGCTTTCTGGAAACCACTTTTCCAAACCCTCAAAGTTGACCTATTTTCACTGAGGACGTCAGTGGGCGCATTCATTTTGGGCAGTACGGTCATTCTATTAGAGTAACTACGGTATCAGTACTGTACTCATAGATACGGTACTTCATACAGTAGATCATACGGTAGATCATACGGTAGATTCATACGGTACCCCTAGATAATCCTACAAAAACCCACCTCATCCTTTGTATCAATTGTGCATACAACTTTGTCAAATGCACCAAGAAGAACTGTCCCAAGTCACGAAGAGCCACCAAGGTAACCGGCACGAAAATGAATCCATAAATACAAACCAAAATCTGTCCGAGCATAGATTCCGGGGCAATCGATCCATATCCAGTGGTCGTGTAGACATTCATACTGAAGAAGAATGCACTCTCGAATGTCCATTTCCAGTGCCTTCCGTGGTCTTCGAGTTTGTAGTATGTGGACCCTTTGTACTGTCCCTCGAGCTTCATTAGGGTAACGTAGGCTTCCTGGAAAATAAAGATTTGGGTTAGGTTATATTATGGGGACCTGTGGGGACTCACTCGAATATACATCTTCATTTCAGATTCCGTTGTGTTGGTGTTCGGATCGTTCACGATTTCAGTAATGTTTTCCGCGATTCTTCCGAGGAGCTCTTCCAAATTGGTCACTCTTTCCAAGGTGATCTGAAATAGGGACGAAAAAGTGACGTTTCGAAAGCGCGGCATTTCGGAGGTGCGATATTTCCGTGGTGTGACGTTTCGAAATTGGAATTTTTTGGAATTGCGGCGTTTCGAAAGAGTGAAAATTCGCAAGTGCGACGTTTCGAAAGCCGACATATCGAAAGTGTGATGTTTCGCAAATGCGACGTTTCGAAGGCAAAAATTTCAACCATCCTGGGGAAAATGCCTCTCACTTGTCAGTACAGTACTTGAGACCGCTTCGCACGTTTTACTTTTCCCCAGAATGATTGGAAATTTTTGCTTTCGAAACGTCGCACTTTCGGAACGTCGCACTATCGAGACGTCGCACTTGCGAAATGTCACTCTTTCGAAACTTCTTTTTTCTTACTCACCGCTCTCTCATATCTGCTCTCCACACTCCAAAACATGAATGCTCCAAAAATCGTATACGACAGGACCATCAGCGCCACAATAATATGCCGAAGACCAATTTGTTTCCGATGAAACGCGAACCAATACATTGATCTATCGAAATGTCTCGGAGTCGGCACTACCGTATCCCCCAGGGCTCCAGGACTACTGAGCACACTGACTCCATCTTGTTTCGGTTTGTACCGTCGCTGAAGTTGTCCGAATGTGTCCTGATTCTTGTGAATTCCGGATACGGTATGCGCATTCCTCTCGTAGTATTTCTCGACGGCTTCGGCTTTTGAGAGACTTGTGGAAGAGTTGCTCCGAGCGAGTGGGAGATTTTGCATTGTTGGGTGGACTCGATGCTTCTTTTTCTCTTCGGGAGCAGGGGGTTTGATGGGGTCCTTGCTGGAATTGGGCATTTTTGGAGGGAAGATAGAAGGAAAGTGTCGACTTTTTTCTGGTTTTTTGAGGGTAATAATCCTTGAGAAAGTTTTCATTTTTGTTGGTGTCGGTCTTGTTCAAAAGAGTAACAAGAACTGGAGTACAAAGAGATTTTTTTTTGCTTAAAATTGAGATTTCTAGCTCAAAAATTATGTCAATATGTAGAAATGGACAAGATCTATGACATGGTATCAAGCACCGTATACTTGAACTTTTCATTTTTTTTCCCTAAACTTTGAAACACCTTGAGCCCACTTTTTACAACCATTATCCTCAAATATCCAAGAACAAACTTTAGAAATTTGAAAAGAATCGGTTAACTTTGAAGCGAGTTATGAATCGCAGTACATTTCGATTCCAAAATTCTTACTAAATTTTTACGAAAAAAACCGTAACTTGCTTCATTTTTGAGCAATACATAATCTAAACTTATGTATATCACCTACAGAAAATTTCCAATCTTTCTGTAACATTTTCATCCAAATCGGTTTAATGTGAGCCGAGTTACAGACGGACGAACAAACAGAACACGCGCTTTCTGTGGGCACTATCTTTGCACCTCGAACCGTTAAAGATACAAAAAAGTTGTAAACTACAAAAATATTTGAAATTTTAAGACAAATATTTTTGTAGTTAAAAACTATTTGATTCCTCTTTTGGTTCTTGAGTTAAAGAGTTTGAAGCAAAGTGGTTACTTTGAAGTTACCGTTCTCAAGGCTCAAGGCTCAAAACTTCCCGGATTAGCTATTAAAATCATCAAATTTTGAAGATCTTTTTGGACTTACATTTCATTATGAGCTGCAGAAACTCCCGGTTCCTCATTCGGCGGTTTCACCCCTCCATCCTCTTCCTCGTCAATTTCTGAAAATTGAAAATTTTTGTTAGAAGCAAATATATCTGTACTAGAAGGGCACCCAGATGAGCTCAAAACGAGCACATTCTTGAAATTCAAACGGATTGAAATTACTCTTATTAGAATCGTCGTCAAAAGTTGACTCACAAAAATGTGTTTCAAATCAAATGGTATGATACACTGGAAGAATCTCAGAAAAAAATTTTTTTAATAAAAAATTTTTTTGAAAAAAAAAACAAGTTTGACTGTCATCTGTTGGGTTTAAAAAGTTCTGTCTCTCTCGATTCATAATTCCTTTCGATTTCTGTATCCGAAAAAAAGCGCACGTCATAGTTCAATTGAACCGAATCGGGTTGGAATTTTTCAAATAAAATGATGTCAGTAGTACTTTTAAAGACTCAAGTCAGGTTTCAAAATGTTTGATAAGGCGCCGGCGGCGCCCCAGCTTGTACTAAAAAGACATTTCGAAAGTGTGACGTTTCGCAAGTGCGACATTTCGAAAGAAAAAATTTCAAAGCAGAATTGCTGCGCTGTAATGAGAGGTGTTTTTCTGCATTTTAATTTGGAAATTTTGCTTTCGAAACGTCGCACTTGCGAAATGTCACGCTTTCGAAATGTCTGCCTTCGAAATGTCGCAGATCCCTAATTCATTACTCTTACCTTCCAAAAACTTCGGATGACTATTCACAGGGCCATTTCGATTCGGAAGATTTCCCTGGAAAATTTCTATTTTCAAATCTACAGTAACCTTCACATAAATTTTCAAGTCTACAGTACTCTTCATATAAATTTTCAAATCTACAGTACTCCCTTACCTTGTTGGTCATTTTTCAAATATCTTATTATTTTATCTTCTTTTCTGCTAATGACGACGTCAAAGTGACCACGAAAACTGATAGTCTTGGCGCCGCTGCAGCTGTGAAAACTGACAAGACTGTGTTGATAGGCGTTGAAGAAGAAAAGAGGAGACAAAAAATAACGAACCGCGCGAAAAAGTGACAAAATGATTGTGGTGGGGAGGGGGATGATATCATCATTTAGAAGATAATCTTAGACACTTTTCATCTTTGTTCTCGTTGCCTCATTTTTTGGGAGTGAAAAAAGGACTAGTGGAGTGACAGTAGGGATATTAAAGTTTTATTAGTTTTTTAGAATCACAAGGAGAAGAAAAATACAAAATACTGAAAATGTGAGGAGGCGATGTTTTGATAACAAATGGACTACTGTAAGATAGTTTTTTTGGCAAGGGAACTTTCTGGTGAAGCTGGTTTGGAAGTAAAAACGATACATCAAAAAGTAAAACCACACCTAAAATTGAAATTGTACAGATTGAAATTTCAGCTAGAAAGAAATCTGAAAATTTTGAAATTTTGGAACTAAGTTTTCGGAACTAAATTTTTTGAAACTTGAGCTCGATTTTTTTTTGAAACTACAGTACTTTTAGGTGAAAATTGAGTTTAAAAATTTGAAATTTTAATTCGATTTTCTCATATTTGAGTTTTAAGTAGTCAAGTTTAAGTTCAAATTTTTTTTTTTTTTGGTTCAATTTTACTTCAATACTTTGAAATTCGAATTCAAGTTTTTTTTTACTTTTTACTTTGATTTTTCATGATTTATGTTCAGTTTTTGAAGAATATGATATTTGAATCAGATTTTACAAAAATTCAGTTGAATTTTTCTAAAAATCTGGTCATTTTTCCTATCTACAGTACCGGCCAAAATGAATGCGCGTAATGGTGGTCTCAGTGGAAATAGGTCAACTTTGAGGGACTCAAAAAGTGGTTTCCAGAATTCCGATTTTTCTGAAATTTTGTGGATGTATTAAGAAACTCTAGAACTCTATTTTTGTAGTTGACAACTTCTGCATAGGACCATGAGCCAGTTAGTTAGGCTGCATGGAAGCCAAAAGGCTCCAAAAAAAGACGAAATTTGAGATGACTTCAGTCAACTTGGCTTAACTAACTGGATTGTGGCCCTATAAAAAAGTTGTCAACTACAAAATTATAGTTTATTTGTTGCTCTGTTCATCTACAAAATTTCTGAAAAATCGGATTTCTGGAAACCACTTTTTCAGACACTCAAAGTTGACCTATTTCAACTGAAAACGTCATTGTGCTCATTTGCTTTTTGGTCGGTGCTGTAGATGGGAAAAATTGAGCCGAAAATCAGCAAATTTGAGCTGAATTTTGAAAAAATATCAAGTTTTAGATAGTAAACTCTCTAAAAACTGAGCTCAAGGCACGAAAATTTTTCCAGTACTGTAGATCCATACTTTCCTGATCTCTACTTCATCCTCGATCCGAATAGTTTTCAATCCAATGACATCGACGAATCGAAAAACGTGTTAAACCTATCAATATTTCCTTATCAAAAAGACACTATGATCCTTCTCTGATACCTTGAATTTATGGGTTTTGATCTTCATTTTTGCTTCGGAGAGAGAGAGAGAGAGAGAGAGAGAGAGAGAGAGAGAGAGAGAGGGTGTAACTTTTTATCGGTCTTTACGAAGTAGAAAAAGAAAAAGAAGAAACAGCTGATGTTTCATGGGTAGACTATCGGTCACAAACACTAGACTATCTTTCGGTCAAAATGTGTAGTTTTAGAAATAAAATTCATTGAACATTTCAGGTCAAATCTTCAAGAAATATTTGAAAAGTTTTAATAGCAGCATTCGCCTGAAAGTTATGAAGAATCTAATCACTGAATGTTGGGAGCTTCAGAATTTTTACTCTGACTTCAGATACTGTAGTTTTCAGGAAACCTGAGAGTCTCTAAATTTCTGACTTTTTCAAATAATATCTCTTAAACGGATCACAATGCGAGTGCTCCGTATCCTTCGACGACCCAATAGAAGCCAACAAATCCTCCGAAGAGGTCCTCGTCAACGACGACTTTTCCGATGTACTAGAATCTGAAGACGTCGTTGTTGAAGACGTATACATGTGATTCTCAATCCAAACTCTCATCAGATACCGTCCATCGTACTCTTTCGTTTTTTTCCGATTCTCGCCGATTCAAACATTTCCCACGTGGGTTGGGGCTCCGCCAGAATTCGCTTCATAAAATTCAGAATCGCGGTCCTACTGTACTTTTGAGTCGCCGGATTTTTTCAGGCGAGCCAAATCCACAAGTCCTCCGATTACACGATATCCACATGAGAAATTGTCGCGCTGGAAAATGCTGAAATTTTCAGATCCCTGAATTACTTTATTACCTGTAGCTTATACTCTCTATCAATAATACACGGAATATGTTCTCTGAAGAGATTTCCGAAACATCTTCCAGCACATCCGGTAGAATCTAACGAAGCTACAGTAATCCTACAGTAACCCCTATTTTTTCCGGCTCACTTCAACACGCTCCTCCTTATCAAACATCTTCAAACTATCGTACATTTCGACCATTGAGCGTTGTAGCTGGAAAAAAGAATATGGGGTTACTGTAGGATTACTGTAGGATTACTGTAACTACTGTAGGAACTGTAACTACTGTAGGAACTGTAACTACTGTATGATTACTGTAAGGTTACTGTAGAATTACTGTAACTACTGTGGGATTACTGTAAGTATTATGGGATTACTGCAACTATTGTGGGATTACTGTAACTATTGTAGGATTACTTTAGGATTACTGTAACTACTGTAAGATTAGAATGTGCGCTCTACCGTACTTTATCAATAGAGCGAACTTACAATCCTCAAAAACGAATGGCCATCAATGCTTCCAATTTTCGAGGGCACACCAATTGTTGCTTATCACAAAATGTGTTGATCAGATCGTCCCAAATTTGATCTACAATTTTTAGAAATTTTGATTATCAACAGAGGGTACTTGACTTTTCCTCATTGTCAGAGTACTGTAGATAAAATCGGATTATGTTTCCTTTGTGAACAAGTTTTTGTTGTTTTTTTGATTCCTAAGGACCCCCTTAAGCCCAAATTTTTAAAAATTTAACGTGCCCTCCCATTTCCTATCCACAATTTCCAATGCCACGTGGACCACCTCCCCTCTTCACAAAATTCGAAAACATTCAGTTTCTTATAATAAAAATAATATCTCGAAACGTACAATGGGACGTTTTGAATATAAAGAATCCTCATCAGAAGAAAAAGATCATTCGACAACTCGAAAATTGGAAAAAGATGACGAAGAAAAAGAAGGTGGAGAAGGTCCAGATGACGAGGTAAGTGCGCTCTATTGATAATCAAAATTTACATTAAAAATTGTAGATCAAATTCGGTGAACGACTTCAGGACGATCTGATCAATACGTTTTGTGATAAACTGCAAGCGGTGTGCCCGCGAAAATTGGAAGCCTTGCTGGCCATTCAGTTTTTGATGATTGTAAGTGCGCTCTATTGATAAAGTACGGTAGAGCGCACTTTCTTTCAGACCGGTGGCTCTGAAATCAACAAACACGTGACTGGAAGGAACTCGGCAATGCAGGTGTTGTATGATCGGAAACGAGCTCATTACATTCTGGTTCAGTGAGTTACAGTAATCCTACAGTAGTTACAGTAACCCTACAGTAATCCTACAGTAATTACAGTAATCATACAGTAGTTACAGTAATCTCACAGTAGTTACAGTAATCCTATGGTAGTTACAGTAATCCTATAATACTTCCAGTAATCCTACAACAGTTACAGTAAGCCTACAGTAATCCCACAGTAGTTACAGTAAGCCTACAGTAATCCTACAGTAGTTCTACAATAGTTACAGTAGTCCTACAGTAGTTACAGTAGTCCTACATTAGTTACAGTAGTCCTACAGTAGTTATAGTAATCCCACAGTAGTCACAGTAATCCCACAATAGTTACAGTGATCCCATAGTAGTTACAGTAGTCCATTTATGATTACAGTCGTCATACAGTAATCATACAGTAACCCCATACTTTCTTCCAGCTACAACGCTCACCGAGGAATGGTCGAAATGTACGATAGTTTGCAGATGTTTGATAAGGAGGGGCGTATTGAAGTGAGAAGAAAAATTAAGGGTTACTGTAGGATTACTGTAGTTTCAGATTCTACCGGGTGTTTTGGAAGATATCGTTCGTCTTTTCGGGCATCTTTTCAGAGAGCATATTCCGTGTCTGATTGATAGAGAGTATGAGCTACAGGTACAAAACAAATTAGATTTTTTGAAAACTAAACATTTTCTGAATTTTCCAGCAAGATAATTTTTCCTGTGGCTACCGTGTAATTGGAGCACTCGTCGATTTGGCTCGCCAACGAAATCCGGCGACTCAACAGTACAGTAGGACTGCGATTTTGAAGTTCATGAAGCGAATTCTGGCGGAGCCCCGACCGACATGGGAAATGTTTGAATCGGCGAGAATCGGAAAAACGAAAGAGTACGATGGGCGGTATCTGATGAGAGTTTGGATTGAGAATCACTTGTATACGTCTTCAACGACGACGTCTTCGAATTCTAGTATATCTGAAACATCGTCGTTGACGAGAACGTCTTCGGAGGATTCGTTGGCTTCGATTGGATCGGAGAGCTCGGAACACTCGCATGATGATCCGTTTAGGGGATATGATTTGAGAAAGGTAGAAATTTTGAGATTGTGATTCTCAGGATCCTTAGGATTTGAAACTATGAGATTTTGACATTTTTAGAACCAAAAATTCTGAAAGTCTGAAAATTACAGTATCAAAATCTACAGCATCAAAGTCTTGAAGTTCCTAATTCTCGAGGCTTAGGTTTCCAAGATTCTAGATAATTGAACTCTGAACATCTGACTATCCTAGATTCTGATATTCCTCAAATTTCGAAATCCCAAATTCTCGATTCCAGGCTCCCACTGGCTTCTCGCTCCGCCCACTCGATCCTACTCCACCCCAACCACGCCCCTCCTCTTTGAATAGATTCATCAGACCATCAGAATCTCCACCATCACCAGCCACAGCCCTCGAATCTCCATCAATTGCACCATGTCAATCTGAAAGTACAATTATGGGTTACATTCGGAATCAATTTCATCATTTGATGAATGGAATTACACGTCGGAGAGATAATGGATTGGAAGTGGAAGGAGTTGGAAAAGGGAAAGTCAAAGAGCATGAAGATTAATGAACTATTTTTTAAATGATTTTTTGAATTGTTTAATAAATTAATGGGTGTTTTTTACATTGCGAAAACTAAGATAATAATTCTATCATTTTCAATAGAAAACTTTTTTTTCCAACTTTTTTTTGTACTAACTTTTTTCAACTTTTAAAAAAATCTCAAGATCAGCTTTGAGGACCTGAAAAAGTGATTTCCAGAAATCAGATTTTGCTGAAATTTTGTAAATGTATAGAGCAACTCAAGATCTACATTTTTATAGTTGACAACTTTTTTGGAGGACCATGATCCGGTTAGTTAGGCTAAGTTTACTACCGTTCCTTCGAGTTTCAGCTCATTTATTAGCCTTTTGGCTTCCACACGACCTAACTAACTGGATTGTGGTCCTATGCAAAAGTGATCCACTACAGAAATCTAGCTCTTTAGTTGCTCTATACATTCGCAAAATTTCAGAAGAATCGGATCTCTGGAAACCACTTTTTCAGGCCCTCAAAGTTGGCCTAACTGAAAACGCGCATTCATTTTGGACACTACTATATCAAAGGAGCGCACACAAGTAAGCTAAAAAGAGCATTTCTGAGCTATGTTATTTGAAAAATTAGTTATGGGCACTTTTTTAAACTTTCATTTTGAGGAGGTTGAACAATATTAGAAAAAATACTTAACACACTGTTCTATAATTCAAGTCTACATACTCGGTCCTCTTGGATTCTATAATATGAAACAAAAGAAAATATCTCAAATCCCAGAGCACTTCTTCTATAATTTTGTGTTAATGAAGACACTATTTTACTGTCTATACAATCTCAATAATATAGTTTGTTACAAACATCGCATATCATAAATACCAGTCGTTCTTAGAAAACTGTGTTATGATCTATTCAGTTTTTGAGTCCCAACGGGCCCAGTATATATTTCTTCACAATCGTATCAGTTCCCCAAAACCATGCCATCAACCCTGTCCAACATCACAAATGTCTTCGGCCTATTCTCATTCTTCACCGCTCTCTGGTCTACCGTGTCCCTGTTCATTCTCATCGAGAAAAAGTCACCGAAAGAGTTTGGCGGGTACAAGAACTTTCTGAGAATCTATTGCTTCTATGCATTCATATTTGCATTAATTGATTGGATTACACAGCCGGTTATTCTGGTAGACATTCGTGGTTTTGGATATGTTTTCTATGCGGAGAATAGAATGTTTGATATTGGTTACAGCATGGGATTACTCGTGCAGAGTGAGTTGCATTAGATGGGGCCAAGGCTGTCGCAAAGACGCCCGCGGCCCGGTCTTGTATAGGCTGTTATGGTTGAATCCGGCGGCCCTGACCTGTTTTGATCCACAGAGCTCATTTTCAAATGTACAGCCGGATTCAACCATGGCAACCTACTCTAGGACTCTTTCCGAAAACTAGCTCTTTTGATTGAAAAAGCTCGGGTCGCCGTAGGTTTCCACGACCATAATACTCTAGCCTGAATGCCGCTGGCGGTGGGCACCTTTAACGCATTCTTACATTTCAGTCCTCTACTGTGGATGCTTCCTCGCCAGTTCCTCATTCTTATCCCTCAACTTTATCTATCGATACGTCTCAACTTCCAAGTAAGGGTTCCACTTTGGTCGGTCGAAAATCGGCAACCGCTGACCGACCGCCGACTCAGCCGGTTGAATGAAACTGTCTTCAGTTCGTACGAAATTCGACCGATTACGGTTGTTCGGTACTCGATTTCGCGTCGGTGCGTTGTACAATTTGCATTTTAATTGACAGACAAATTAGTTTTCCGTTGGATTTCTACGGGTTTCGAAATACAGGCGTAATTTGGTTTAAAAAGGTACAATTTCGATGATTAGGAAGCAATAATATTGCTGGAGACTACGGTAGGCAATGCACACTAGTAGTATTAACGGGACATTTCTTCCCAGTAGTGTTAGAAGGACACTTTCACCCAGTACTGGGGCGGAGTCTGAAATATGATACCATAGCTGTAATTGTGCTGTAATTGTGCTGGAATTGTTCCAGATTGTTATCAGATTGCTCATAATCATTATCACTAATTGCTCCGACTGATAATTGCTGCTCCGCGAGATAATTGCTGCTCCGCGAGATAATTGCTCTTTGCGGTAGATGCTCCGCGAGATAATTACTGCTCCGCGCGTTAATTACCCCAGTGCGGTAACTTCATGAATAGGAACCATATTTCTTTATCATTATTGTCTTTTTCATGTTTTGTCTTTCTCAACATCAGATTTGGTAAGTTTTCTTCAGACTCTAACTTTTATCGTGTGATTTTGCTTCCAGTTTCGAAAATTATTTCGTTTTTTTACCATGTTTTCAGTACCGAAACACAGTTTTTCTTGTAAACCCTACATGGATCTCTCCAGTGCCACGATAGGGCACCCAAATGTTTCCCATCAAAAACAGTAAAACTTGATACAAACGTTCATGTAAAAATAGTGAATACACAATCTTTCTCAATGCAAAGACAGGGAAATTGTTAAAGTCTTGCCATCATGAAGAATTTTTTCCTGGCATTTTCTGCAAATCCTAGCAAAGGAATCAATTGGTTCTTCTTTCTTGGATTGTGTACACTCTTCTTCCTTTCTCATTTTCTTCACAGGCAACTCTGTCTCTGATTCTTTCAATTGTTTTCCAGATCGCTTACGTGGTTGTTTCTTGACTGAAAAAAGACACAATTATATTACTGTATACATGTAATCACAAACCATCTTGTTTGATAGGAGTGTCCAAAACTGTAGGAAAATGTTCCAAAACTTGACTTGGGCTATCAGAAAACGGCGGCGGAGTTGGGGGTAAGACCAAATCTTGGAAAAAGTGTTGCGTCTCTGGCCACATTGCCGGAGCAGGATCAGTAAAATCCATAGGATGCATTTTTCTTGCTAAATAAGAATAGCGGTTCATCTCAGAGAGGTCAAGGTCTACAAATGAACAAAAAGTGAAAAAGATCCCCATTGTATCACGAGTGGGCGGAGCCAAAACTTCACCCGATGTCAACAAGTTCACATTAGTTCATTCACATATTTCTGACTACTACAGGATGGACGCCTTCTTCTTTGATAGCTCTGATGGTAAGACTTTTTTTTTGCAAATGCTAGAAAATCTCTCTTTCTAGACGAAGACTATTACTATGAATCGGCTGGAAAAGCGTTTCCGACCCCAGAAGAAAAGGCATTTTTGTATCGGTTTGCTGAAATCGAAGGTGGAACAGATCTTGAACGAACAACTGCTATCACTCTAGTCATGAAACCTCGTCAAATTCTACTCAAAAATTTCCAATTTTTGCCTCAAACAACTACTTTGGACAGGAATGTCGGCCGAATTTTTGACATTTTCATTCGGTATATGCTCGAAAAGGCCGGAGGAGACTTGGAAACTACAAAGTATTGGTTCAATCTAAAACACCCAAAAAGTCCAGTAGCTGATGGTTTTTCGATCATTCACAAAACGTATGCAGAAGCTGATGGATATGCTATAATGCGAAGAATTGACAAATATTGTTCGAACCGCAACGCTATTGCTGTAGATGAACCCATGACAATTTCAATGAGAATTTTCAAATCGGTAAATCATTCACTCTTTTTAATAACGTAATCTCGTTTTTTCAGATCTAACACCTTTCAGCATCCTTCTTCTTCACGTCTACAGTACTTGTCAACTTTTTTCTGTGCACCTCTTCCTTTTCAACTCATATTCGAAAATTTTGTTTACGCCATTGCCACCTGTAATATGACCTCATCTATTGTTTAAACTTGCAGAATCTCACCAAAGCACCCTCTAATTATCTTTTTTTTACTCGGAACTGAAATATGACCCTATAACGCTTTTCCATTGTTCAAATATGTCGGTCCACCCTTTTACTTCTTGTATATTCAAAACTTTTTTAAATTTTGAAAATAAACATTTATTATACTCTATTTGTCAACACCTTTTTTTTTCCATTTTGGAATAAATCTGTATAATCGACAAAAGTTTTGAAAAAACTGTTACGCACAAACATCGTATCAAATTTCAACATTGCCGCACACTAATTACCGTTCAACATCCCCTCGGACAAAAAGTACCTCGAGCCTCATTTGACTATTATTTCTTGTTGCAAGATGGCTGCTTATGACGACCGCTCTGATGGTAAGAACAAAAGTGTATTCTCCTTTTCCAATTGTGTTTTATTTTATAGAAGAAGACTTTGAAGTGGAGGAAACTTTGGTCGGCACGACTTTTCCCACAAAGGAGGAAATGGATTTTTTCGAAAAATTTGCCGAAATTGAAGGAGGAATCGAACTCGAGAGAACAACTAGTGAGACTCTAGTCCTGAAACCTCGTCGATTGGTGCTCAAAAATCTGCAATTCCTACCTCAAACAACAACTCTGGACAGGAACATTGGTAAAATTTTCGATATATTTATCCGACACATGCTCGAAAAGGCTGGAGGAGACTTGGAAACTACAAACTATTGGCTCAATCTTCGCCATCCGGGATATTTGGAGTCTGGAGGATTCTGGATCTTCCACAAGACCTACAAGATGGCCAACGGACACACACTCATCAATCTCATTTCCAAACATTGCCAATCACCAAACTCGGACCGACCAGAGTTAGGTCTGGACGAGGACATGACAATCTCAATGAGAATATTCAAAAAGGTGGATGCAACAGGAAAAGGAGGCCGGATCCCTGAGCAAATTATGGTATGTCTTTTTTCCAAAAATGTAAGTGTAACAATTGAAATTTGCAGAAAAAGTTTGGTCTACGCACCCCAAATGTCGTCGGAGATGGCTACTGCCTACCAAAAGCCTTGATCTTGGGAAGACTTTGGTCAGACTACAACAGTGAGGAAAACCAAGACGACAATAGTTCATACAGCGAATATACAAGTTTGACAAGAGCCAATGTAAGTCTTTTTTTCCAAAATAGTAAGACATTTTGAAATTTTGAAGAGAGCCGAAACTAGTCGTCCACCAGCACAATTGAGAAGAGCTCTGGAACTTTTGCAAGAAGCTGGTGTCGAAGAAAATGATGGAGAACATGATCTGACTCATCTGGCTCGACTATCCGACTATCTAGATGACTACAAAATTGTGGTGTGGCATTTAGCCCCTGGTGCACCATGTCCAACAATTTTGGTCGAGTTCAACAAGGAGGCCGACGGACTCATTCCTATTTTTTATGCAAATAAGCATTTCGAATTCTTCAAACCTTCCACTAGGATCGTCAACGTCTTCTATTGCTTCAAATGCAATAAACTTGTAAAGAAGCATCATGAGCGAAAATGTAAGAAAGTGTGCAAAAGATGTGGAGACGTGGACTGCAAGCCAGCTGAAAAAGAAGAAATGCACTGTGAAAAGTGCAACAACACGTTCCACAGCAAACCATGTTTCGAGCGCCATTTGAAGAAGAAGGATGCGAAATCCATGCCGTACTGTCAGGTTTATGAAAAGTGAGTTTTTTCTTGAAAAAATGTTAGAGTAAATATTCTTGCTTCAGATGCCCAAAGTGTTTCAAAATCCACGAAAGAGGATCATATCACAACAACAAACACAAACACAGATGTTTCCACAATTACTTTTGTAATATATGCATGCAAAAGACTAGGAAAAACCACAAATGTAGCCATGCCGCACCAACTGATGCTAATCGAAAACGCCAGTTGGAGAAACAAAATTCGTGGGCAATGGTCATCTATGATATTGAAAGTGTTGTCGTTTCATCCAGCGAATACAAAGGTATTTTTAATGTTAAAAAATTTGTAATTAAACACGTCTTTTCCCAGGAACCAAATCGTTTGGAATAAAACATGTGCCAAATGTCATCTGCTTCAAAATCATCTGTCACAAGTGTATGGGGAGACATTGTTCCTCTTGCGGAGAGATGCAGACACTCACATACAATCTCAGACCTGGAGAGACGGGTACTGTATTGGAGAGATTCGCAGAGATTCTGAAAACTGATTCCCGACTCGCAAACGCCTACGTCATTGCCCATAACGGCGGAAGGTTGGTCAATTCTTTTGAAAAATCAAGTAAACTAGTGTTTTTCCAGATATGACCACGTCTTCGTGTTGGAACAACTTGTAAAAAGTGATGCCTGCAAACCACACTTCATAATGTCTGGATCAACATTTATTATGGCTGATGTACCAATTTCAAAGAAAAATGTGCTACATTTTCGCGATACGGTACGCTATATTCCTATGCGTTTGGACCAATTGCCAGACGCCTTCAGTCTCAAGACAGAGTCAAAGGGACACTTTCCCTATCTCTTCAATCATCCAGACAATTATGGAAAAGTGCTGTCTACTCTGCCACCTATTCAATATTATGAGCCTCGTTTCAAGAAACCAAAAGAAAAGGCCCTCCTGGAGAAATGGTATGAAGAAAACAAGGATCAACCATTTGATTTCGACAAGGAAATTGTCGAATATTGCAAGAACGATGTGCAAATTCTTGTGGAAGCCGCTGTCAAGTATATGGAACTTTGCCAAGAAAAGATGAATGGATGGAATCCATTTATTCAAGCTTCCACACTTGCCTCCTATGTAATGTTTGTTATGAAACACGAGCACATTGAGGATGGAGTTGTGGGATACCTGCCCGAAAATGGCTACGGTGGCCGAAACAACTCGAGATTTGCCCTGAAATATCTCCTCTGGCTCGAAAAACAGGATCCAAATCTCGAACTCCAGCACACTTTGCGAACAAAAGGTGAATTCTATGCATTGTGTGGCGAGGGAAAAGGATATCACGTCGATGGGTACAATGAGAAGACGAATGAGATTTATGAAATTCATGGGTGCCTGTGGCACGGATGCACAAAATGTTTTCTAAACCGCGATGCCACTTGTCCAAGGGATAAGAATGTAACAATGTATCAACTGTATGAACGAACTCTAGCAAAGGACAAGGCTCTCCGCGAAGCAGGCTACACTTTACACGTCATTTGGGAATGCGAAATCAAAAAGGAAATGGATAAGAATCCAGAAATGAAGACCTTTTTCCGAAATGTGAGTTGTTTCTTTGTGTATAGAGAGGGGAGACTCTGTGAAGAGGCGAAGGGTATACGGTAGGATTGACAATGGGGAGACTCTGTGAAGAGGCGACTAGAGAAAGAGGGAGACTCTGTGCAGAGGCGACTAGTGCGGTAAAATGTGCATTTTCAGTGTCAATATGCTCGTCATCTCCGGCCTAGAGAGGCAATGTATGGAGGAAGAACACAACAATTCAAAAGTCTAGTCAAAGCAGATCCCAAATATTCAATAGAGTATTTTGACTTTTGCTCCCTCTATCCATATGTCAACATTCGTGGAACGAGTTATCCGAAAGGAAATCCTGAAAGAATCACGGACAAGTTTGAACCCATCAAGGATAATACTCTTCCATATCGAGGTGTTGCATTTTGCGATATTCTCCCTCCAGCAACCTGTCCTATACCTGTACTCCCCATGAGGGCAAACGGTAAATTACTGTTTGTACTCTGTCGTACATGTGGACAATCAAAAAAGAGTGGAAAATGTACACACACCAACGCTTCTGATAGATATCTGACTGGAGTTTGGTGTACCGACGAATTGAATGTGGCTCTACAAGAAGGATATCAAGTACTAAAACTACACGAAGTGTGGCATTGGCCTGAAGACAAGTGGTTTACTGGAGGATTCTTTGCAAGTTTCATGGCCCCTCTACTCAAAATGAAACATGAGGCATCTGGATGGCCAAGACCAGACATGACAGATGAAGAAAAGACTGCCCATATAGATGCCATTCGTGAAAATGACAAGGTCGATTTGGATATAAATTCAATTGAAAAGAATCCAGCTCTTCGAAGTTTGGCCAAACTGTTTTTGAACAGTACCTGGGGTAAATTTGCCCAAAATCCATGCAAGGCAGAGACAACAATGATGCCCATAAGTAATGCGTGTGCTGCTCTCGATTTCATTACCTACCCTGGATTCAGACCCCAAACCTTTGAAGAATGGAATGAGACATATCTATTGCTATCCCGGAAACCAACACAAGATGCCTTGGAGACTAGCAAGTATACAAATATAGTCTATGGTGCCCTTACTACATCTGCTGCCCGTCTAAAGTTGTATCAAGCTATGAAGCGAGTTGGAGCAGATAATATAATCTATTGCGGTGAGTACACATTTCGCGCACATTTGTGCACAATTCATACACAATTGCGTACAATTTATATACATTTTGTTTTCAGACACTGATTCCATTGTTTTCCTACAAGAAAGAGGGACAAATGTATTGGGAGACATGCGTGGAGACGCCCTAGGCCAGTTGACAGATGAGACACCCAGTGGATACTGTATCGATGAGATTGTCATAATGGCCCCAAAAGTGTATTCTATCAAAATGTTGGACATAAGCAGTGATGAAAAGTATAGCACAAAAGCAAAAGGAGTGACTCTGAACAATGAGACTGCAGATATTGTCAATTTTCACACCATGAAGAGACTGGTATGTTGATTTTGTTGAAAACACTTCAAAAAATACATGTTTCCAGGTGTTGCTCGAGTTGGCTGGTACCCCTGAATGTTTTTCGGTTAGAACAATGCGTATGAAACGAGGCTCAAATGTTTTAGATGGTTTGGAATCGATTATTCAAACAAAACGTCTCCGACGTGTTGTGGACAAGGGAAATTTCGACGAGGAGGGTGTTTTGACACCTTTTGGCCTAACTAAATCTAATGTTGTCAATGATTATCCGTTTATTGAGTGAAATATTTATTGAATCATGAATAAAAACCTCTGTATCGAACTTGATACACTACACAAACTTATACAGGTGTGCTCAAAAGGGGATGCCGCCAGCACCTTTAGATATCTACATAATGGTATAGTCTTCATTAAAATAGACAAGAGGCACGTGTTGGCATACCCCCGAGGGGAATGCCTTTCTGGTTGGTACCTTTAGATACATGTCTTTATGTTCCGGTACAATTGTGTTGTCTTTATTACGATAATTTCAACAAAAAAACACTCGTTGGCATACCCCAGAGGGGAATGCCTTCTTGGTTGGCATCTTTAGGTGTGTAACTTTATGTATGGATACAATTGTGCATGCAACTGTCTTCATAACGATAAAAAAGAAGAGGTACATATTGGCATGACCCCAGAAGGGTATGCCTTCTTGGCTGTTGCCTTTAGGCCTGTGTCTTCATGTATGAACACAATTGTGTGGTCTTCATCACGATAAAAAAGAAGTACATGTTGCTATATCCACAGAAGAAAATGCCTTCTTGGCTGTCGTTTTTTTTTTTAGAAAGTTGTTGAGAAAATACGAATGAAGGAGGAAAGAATTACAACATCAAGTCCACCTGGAGGATGAGTTGCCACGGTGAGTGGTGACGAATCGGAAGGTAAAAGAATGTGAGTGAAGCGAACATTAGAAATAGATTTAATATTGGATCTGTTTCTCCAGACAGCTTGACCAAAGTATATCCAAAAGTAACTGTTTTTAGTATGCAATCGGTACTCTTCCTGATTGTACATTTCTCTCAGACATGAAGTGTTTTCGACAAAATCAACCATTTCAACAGTCAAAAAAAAGTGAAAACCCTTGTCATATGAACAAGGAGGCATTAGCACAAACTCCTGGATTATTACTGGATATGTAAATTTTGGAAACC
Organism: Caenorhabditis zanzibari; assembly: GCA_963966625.1. NCBI lineage: Eukaryota > Metazoa > Nematoda > Chromadorea > Rhabditida > Rhabditidae > Caenorhabditis > Caenorhabditis zanzibari. The sequence continues at coordinate 15,947,027 of OZ016472.1, read as the reverse complement.
TTTTTACTCTATGATAGAAAAAATGTTGTTGGCATCGAGTGAAGTTCACAATTAAAAAAGAGGTGTACCTGAATTATTTCCCTTGTCATCTTGCCAAAATCAAAATATTTGCAAAAATAATACTTTCTCAAGCATGTTTTCACCGAAAATTTTGCTCCTTTACTTGAAATCTTCGATTTCCATAAAGAAATTTTACAATTTCTGCCATGTTTCTCATGGTGTATCCATTTGTGTAAAATCAAACTAGGCATAAACTATGCCTCCACATCCCAAACTATATTACTATGTTATTCCCAGTCAGCTGTCAACTGTCTCTCAAAACCAAACCGTCATAATGATCGGCACCTAATATGAGTGATTCTCTTCAGAATGTAATGTTCATCGTCTAGTTGAAAATACCTTCTAATTCTCAACACCATAGCTCATGGAGCTAGGAAAACATACAATTCAAAGTTCCGTCATAGAAATCATACGAGAAACACAACCACTTTTGAAATTTTCCTGTGGAGAAATCGTATGAACTGTAGAAGAAAGACGCTGGAAGTCAGTCGCCTACTATATTGAAAGGGTTTCCAAAGTTGGAATACCAGACAAAATTCAAGATGAGCAAAGGATTGGGTACCAATACCAAGTAGAAGGAATCCGAAGGACACTATGGTCAAATAGTTCCAATACACCTAAACTAATGTGCTTAGAACCGACTAGTGGATAACAAGTTTATTTAGGTTCATAGGTTTGTCGGTTTGTTCTCTAGTCCATATGATGCTCAATGTTGTGACTACTGAACATTGTCCAGTGTTGAATTATGAAATGGTCATTAGAAAGATGTTTTCTACAAGTTTTCTTGGTACACTCTATTATTTTTGCCATTTTCTTCAGTCAAAGACTGGTTTACACTCATATTCACAGACACAAAGGCAGAAGAAAACTAGTATTCAAAAAGTTAATTGTGTGCACTTTCAGTAATGTTCCTTGTTTTTCAAACATCGAATAAAAATTGTAACTTGTTGTGTCTACGATTTCTGGTTTTTCGCCTCATGTCAGCTATTACCTAGGGTCTTCAACTCGATTATGATCGGCATGATCGTACTCTGTTAAGAGTTTTGACCCAACATTATGCTCACTATACCTTATTTTCTAGTGATTAATACATGTCGGATGTTCTGAATAAATGCATAGACATACATGGCCTCGGGCCATCTTCTCTTTATCAAAAATAATAAAAGAATCAATTGAATAATAGTGTTGAACACATTGTGCACAATTGTGCACATTTCATACACATTTACTTTGCAAGAGATATTTTCATCAAAAGTAAAAGATGAAGGAGCCTCCGTTAAGAGGCAATGTAGGAGGGAGCCTCCGCTAGAAGGCGCAAGTTTTGAGCCACCGTTATATGGTGGCTTAGAAGAATGTACATACAATAGAAATGTGGGAGCCTCCGCTAGGAGGCGATACAGATGGGAGCTTCCGTAAGGATGCGACTTAGAAGGGTGTACATATGATAGAGGTCTGGCGAGCCTTCGCCAGAAGGCGATACAGATGAGAGCTTCAGTAAGGATGCGACCTAGATGGGAACCTCCACTAGGAGGTGAAACCAGTTGAGAGCCTCCACAAGGAGGCGAAAAGAAGAGATGACGGTAGGTATGTTTTCATGTTGATGAAGAAAAGAAGTCTCCGCAGGAAGACAATCTTGGTGGGAGTCTCCCAAACGGAGACGACCTATTGGGTGTACAGTAGGATTGTCTTTATGATGCTGAAGAGTAAATAGACAAATAAAATGTGAATATAACAGAAAAGCGCCTGGAAAATGAGTTGCCCCGGTGAGGGGTGACGAGTTGACAGGTAAAAAAGAAAAGTCACCCCTGTGAGGGGTGACGAATTGAGACATTGTTTTGACAATTAATTGACTGAAGTCTTAAGATGTAAATGAATTGACAGTTATTAATTTAGGTGAAACACTTTTTTTTAGTAATGGATGCCATAAGACATCCATTACTCATACCGGCACGCGTATTTCAGACGTATGCATGCATACATCAGAAATACTATAGTTTCTATTTTTTAAATTTCTTTCCACTCATTAACTTTTTCCTTGTGACCTTACGGCTCGTCACCACTCACCGTGGCAACTCACTCTCCAGGTCGACTATATGTTGTATTTTTCCTCCCCCTTCATCCATTTTAGCCTCCCTCCTTCTTTTTTTTTCCCCCAGAAAGACACCCCTTCTGGGCCATCCCCTATCGAAGACGTCCCGGGAAGGGGCTCTGACCCATGGCGCTGCGCTTGTTTCAGCGCTATGCTTGTTTCTCAAATTTTTGAACTGGACATGCTCCATCATATTCACAATGATGATGATAACGAGGACTACACAAAGGCTTTCCACAAAACTTTGGATGTCCTTCTTCTCTTTCTTCTCGAAAATGCATCTCCGATCCGTCTTCTGGAAGACGATGTACCTGAAGAATAAGACTTTCATAGGATTCGAAAACATTTCAAATCATTCTTACTTTATATTGGAAACAGTAAGATTTTCCAACAAAGTATCCAACTCCAAGTGCTATCGCATGTGAGAGAAAGCCCATGTTTTTGAATAGCTAGAGTTTCTTTCAAAAAATGCTTGGTTTTCAATTCCGAGAGTCTTCTCCTATTTATACAGTCAACTTTTCCCGGAGACTTCTCTCTATTGCGGAATTGCTTACATCACATAGTTTTAGTGAATGGTTGAATATGTGCAGTATGTACATCACATAGTCTAGTCTTCAAAAAATTGAGAAACAAGCGCAGCGCCATGGGTCAGAGCCCCTTCCCGGGACGTCTTCGATAGGGGATGGCCCAGAAGGGGTGTCTTTCTGGGGGAAAAAAAAAAGAAGGAGGGAGGCTAAAATGGATGAAGGGGGAGGAAAAATACAACATATAGTCGACCTGGAGAGTGAGTTGCCACGGTGAGTGGTGACGAGCCGTAAGGTCACAAGGAAAAAGTTAATGAGTGGAAAGAAATTTAAAAAATAGAAACTATAGTATTTCTGATGTATGCATGCATACGTCTGAAATACGCGTGCCGGTATGAGTAATGGATGTCTTATGGCATCCATTACTAAAAAAAAGTGTTTCACCTAAATTAATAACTGTCAATTCATTTACATCTTAAGACTTCAGTCAATTAATTGTCAAAACAATGTCTCAATTCGTCACCCCTCACAGGGGTGACTTTTCTTTTTTACCTGTCAACTCGTCACCCCTCACCGGGGCAACTCATTTTCCAGGCGCTTTTCTGTTATATTCACATTTTATTTGTCTATTTACTCTTCAGCATCATAAAGACAATCCTACTGTACACCCAATAGGTCGTCTCCGTTTGGGAGACTCCCACCAAGATTGTCTTCCTGCGGAGACTTCTTTTCTTCATCAACATGAAAACATACCTACCGTCATCTCTTCTTTTCGCCTCCTTGTGGAGGCTCTCAACTGGTTTCACCTCCTAGTGGAGGTTCCCATCTAGGTCGCATCCTTACTGAAGCTCTCATCTGTATCGCCTTCTGGCGAAGGCTCGCCAGACCTCTATCATATGTACACCCTTCTAAGTCGCATCCTTACGGAAGCTCCCATCTGTATCGCCTCCTAGCGGAGGCTCCCACATTTCTATTGTATGTACATTCTTCTAAGCCACCATATAACGGTGGCTCAAAACTTGCGCCTTCTAGCGGAGGCTCCCTCCTACATTGCCTCTTAACGGAGGCTCCTTCATCTTTTACTTTTGATGAAAATATCTCTTGCAAAGTAAATGTGTATGAAATGTGCACAATTGTGCACAATGTGTTCAACACTATTATTCAATTGATTCTTTTATTATTTTTGATAAAGAGAAGATGGCCCGAGGCCATGTATGTCTATGCATTTATTCAGAACATCCGACATGTATTAATCACTAGAAAATAAGGTATAGTGAGCATAATGTTGGGTCAAAACTCTTAACAGAGTACGATCATGCCGATCATAATCGAGTTGAAGACCCTAGGTAATAGCTGACATGAGGCGAAAAACCAGAAATCGTAGACACAACAAGTTACAATTTTTATTCGATGTTTGAAAAACAAGGAACATTACTGAAAGTGCACACAATTAACTTTTTGAATACTAGTTTTCTTCTGCCTTTGTGTCTGTGAATATGAGTGTAAACCAGTCTTTGACTGAAGAAAATGGCAAAAATAATAGAGTGTACCAAGAAAACTTGTAGAAAACATCTTTCTAATGACCATTTCATAATTCAACACTGGACAATGTTCAGTAGTCACAACATTGAGCATCATATGGACTAGAGAACAAACCGACAAACCTATGAACCTAAATAAACTTGTTATCCACTAGTCGGTTCTAAGCACATTAGTTTAGGTGTATTGGAACTATTTGACCATAGTGTCCTTCGGATTCCTTCTACTTGGTATTGGTACCCAATCCTTTTGCTCATCTTGAATTTTGTCTGGTATTCCAACTTTGGAAACCCTTTCAATATAGTAGGCGACTGACTTCCAGCGTCTTTCTTCTACAGTTCATACGATTTCTCCACAGGAAAATTTCAAAAGTGGTTGTGTTTCTCGTATGATTTCTATGACGGAACTTTGAATTGTATGTTTTCCTAGCTCCATGAGCTATGGTGTTGAGAATTAGAAGGTATTTTCAACTAGACGATGAACATTACATTCTGAAGAGAATCACTCATATTAGGTGCCGATCATTATGACGGTTTGGTTTTGAGAGACAGTTGACAGCTGACTGGGAATAACATAGTAATATAGTTTGGGATGTGGAGGCATAGTTTATGCCTAGTTTGATTTTACACAAATGGATACACCATGAGAAACATGGCAGAAATTGTAAAATTTCTTTATGGAAATCGAAGATTTCAAGTAAAGGAGCAAAATTTTCGGTGAAAACATGCTTGAGAAAGTATTATTTTTGCAAATATTTTGATTTTGGCAAGATGACAAGGGAAATAATTCAGGTACACCTCTTTTTTAATTGTGAACTTCACTCGATGCCAACAACATTTTTTCTATCATAGAGTAAAAAGGTTTCCAAAATTTACATATCCAGTAATAATCCAGGAGTTTGTGCTAATGCCTCCTTGTTCATATGACAAGGGTTTTCATCTTTTTGACTGTTGAACTGGTTTGTTTTTGAAAAAATCTTCATGTCTGAGAGAAATGTACAATTGAGAAGAGTACCGATTGTATACTAAAAGCATTCACTATCGGATATACTTTGGTCAAGATGTCTGGAGAAACAGATCCAATATTAAATCTATTTCTAATGTTCGCTTCACTCACATTCTTTTACCTTCCGGTTCGTCACCACTCACCGTGGCAACTCATCCTTCAGGTCGACTTGATGTTGTAATTCCTTACCCCTTCAATCGTATTTTCTCAACAACTTTCTAAAAAACGACGATCAAGAAGGCATTTTCTTTTTGTGGATATAGCAACATGTACTTCTTTTTTTATCGTGATGAAGACCATACAATTGTGTTCATACATGAAGACACATGCCTAAAGGCAACAGTCAAGAAGGCATACCCCTCTGGGGTCATGCCAATATGTACCTCTTTTTTTTAATCGTTATGAAGACGGTTGCATACACAATTGTGTTCATGCATAAAGTTACATACCTAAAGGTGCCAACCAAGAAGGCATTCCCCTCTGGGGTATGCCAACGAGTGTTTTTGTTGAAATTATCGTAATAAAGACAACAAAATTGTACCCGAACATAAAGACATGTATCCAAAGGTACCAACCAGAAAGGCATCCCCCTCTGGGGTATGCCAACACGTGCCTCTTGTCTATTTTTGGTGGAGGCTATAAAATAGTGTAGATACCTAAAGGTGCCATCGGCATCCCCTTTGAGCACACACACAAGACGTTCCCCCTCCGGGGTATCCTAGCACTTGTAAATAGGTACCAAACACGTATTTCTTTTAATCGTAATGAAGACAATTTGATACACAATTGTGCATATTCCTAAAGACACATACATGCTGAGGCAGACATATCTAACACGTGTCTAAAAAACGAGGGTACCCCTCTGTTTCACACCTATGAGTGGGGTATATTCAGTGTTTTCACAGATTTTTCACATATCCACATTAATGGATGCTTCTATAGAATCATAAAGAAAATACTAACTTTGTGAAACTTCAATACCGGAAACGCCAAATGATACAAAGTTTAATCATGCATGGAGGCACCAAATGCCTTTGATTAGTCGGATACACCGTGAAAAAAAAAGAAGTTGTCATGATAATATGTTATTCATTACAATAAAATCTTATTTGACATGCGTATAAATGATAGAATTAGCCTAAGTGAAATAATTAATAGTATTAACATAAGTGAAATAATTGATAGTATTAGCATAAGTGAAACAAAATGGCGTCTACACATCATCTCCATCGAAATCCTCCATCTCCTCAGTTGTTTTCATACGCTTCGGTTGTATATCTGATTTTTGATCATCTAACACATTTGGACCTCTTTTGATGCAAAGGTTTTCCGTGAAAACCCTTTCTGTGAGTACGCAGGACTCTGGAGGCGTCTGAGAAAAAAATCATTATAACTAGACGATTCATCTTACGACCTACCATATTCTTCATGCCCTCAAAATTGACTAGATCAGTAGATTCGTTGTTTGTGACAATGTTTCGAGTCTTGGTAATACACTTTGTGTTTCCATGGACGTCCAGCATCTTGATAGAGTACACATTAGGACTCGTAAGAACAATTTCATCGATACAGTATCCCTGAGGTGTAGCATCGGATAGCTGCCCTAGGGCATCTCCACACATGTCTCCCAACATATTTTCTCCTCGTTCTTGCAGGAAAATTATGGAATCAGTGTCTGAAAAACAAAATGTACACGAATTTTTAGCAATTGTGCATGAATTGTACACAATTGTACATGAAATGTGTATCAAATTTAAAACTTACCACAATGAATAATGTTGTCATCGCCGACTTTCTTCATTGCTTGGTATAACTTTAGACGGGCAGCAGATGTAGTAAGGGCATCATATACAATGTTTGTAGACTGTCTAGTAGAATTATGAAGCCGAGATACGAGAATTTGATCATCGTTCCACTCTCCAAAACTCTGTGGGCTGTTGGAGGGTGTTGTTATGAAGTCGATGGCAGCCAAGGCATCAAAGATTGGAAACATTTTTGTGTCCGTACAGGATCGATCATATGCATATTCACACCAGTTCTTGTTTAGAAAAAGTTTTGCAAAATTTTGAAGAGCTGGATTCTTTTCGATTGAATTTATATCCAAATCGACCTTGTCATTTTCACGAATGGCATCTATATGGGCAGTCTTTTCTTCATCTGTCATGACTGGTCTTGGCCAGCCAGATGCCTCATGTTTCATTTTGAGTAGAGGGGCCATGAAACTAGCAAAGAATCCTCCGGTAAACCACTTGTCTTCAGGCCAATGCCACACTTCGTGTAGTTTTAGCACTTGATATCCTTCTTGTAGAGCCACATTCAATTCATCGGTACACCAAACTCCAGTCAGATATCTATCAGAAGCGTTGGTGTGTGTACATTTTCCACTCTTTTTTGATTGTCCACATGTACGACAGAGTACAAACAGTAATTTACCGTTTGCCCTCATGGGGAGTACAGGTATAGGACAGGTTGCTGGAGGGAGAATATCACAAAACACCAATCCGCGATATGGAAGAGTATTATCCTTGATTGGTAGAAAGTTTAGAAGGATTCTGTCAGGATTGCCAATCGGATAACTTGTTCCATGAATGTTGACATATGAATGAAGGGAATTGAAAACAAAGTGCTCAATTGAGTATTTTGGGCTTGTCTTGACTAGACTTTTGAATTGTTGAGTCCTTCCACCATAAAATGCATATCCAGGAACGAGGGGCTGAGTCCATTTGTACTGGAAAAATACATTTTACCGCACTAGTCGTCTCTTCACAGAGCCTCCCTCTCTCTCTCTCTCTTTCTCTCTTCCTCTTTCTCTAGTAGCCTCTTCACAGAGTCTCCCTTTTGTCAATCCTACCGTATGCCCCCTTTTCTCTAGTCGTCTCTTCACAGAGCCTCCCCTCTCTATACACAAAGAAACAACTCACATTTTGGAAAAAGGTCTTCATTTCTGGATTCTCGCTCAGTTCCTTTTCGATTTCACAATCCCAAATGGCATGCACAGTGTAGTTGGCTGCTCGCATGGCTGTATCTTCTGTGACAGTACACTCGTAGAGTTGTCGAACTGTGGCATTCTTGTTGTGTTGACTGATGGCATCTCGAGTCAAGAAACATCTTGGACAACCATGCTGGCTACACGAGCGAATTACGTAAACTTCATTCGTCTTCTCATTGTACCCGTCAACATGGTAACCTTTTCCATCGCCACAATCAGCATAGAATTCACCTTTGGAGCACAATTTATGTCGGAATTGTAGATTGGGGTCTTGCTTTTCGAGCCAGAGGAGATATTCGATCGCATATTGAGCTTTATTTTGGCTCTCTGCTGAATAACCATAATAAGAGATGTTTCCGATAATTCCATCCTTTATGTGTTCGTATCTCATTACAAACATCATGTATGAGGCAAGGGATGGCGCTTGAATGAACGGAATCCAACCGGCCATGTGTTCTTGACAGAATTCCATATACTTGACGACAGTTTCCACCAGAATTTGAACATTGTTTTTGCAATGTTCAAGAATTTCCTTGTCGAAATCAAATGGTTGATCCTTGTTTTCTTCATGCCATTTCTCCAGGAGCACCTTTTCTTTTGGGTTCTTGAAACTAGGCTCGTAATATTGAATAGGTGGCAACGTAGGCAGCACTTGTCCATAATTGTCTGACCGATTGAAAAGGTGTGGAAAGTGCCCCTTTGACTCTGTCTTGAGACTGAAGGCGTCTGGCAGCTGGTCCAAACGCATAGGAAAATAGTGTACAGTATCTCGAAAGTGTAAAACATTCGTCTTTGACAGTGGAATGTCGGCCGCAATAAAGTTTGATCCAGACATTATGAAATGTGGTTGGCAGGCATCACTTTTTACCAGTTGTTCCAACATGAATACGTGGTCATATCTGGAAAAAGACTAGTTTACATGTTTTTTCAAAAGAATTAACCAACCTTCCGCCATTATGGGCAATGACATAGGCATTTGTGAGTCTTGGGTCGGTTTTCAGAATTTTGGCGAATCTCTCCAATACAGTACCCTTCTCCCCAGGTCGAAGATTGTATGTGAGTGTCTGCATCTCTCCGCAGGATGTACAATGTCTCCCCATACACTTGTGGCAAATGTATTTGAAACAGATGACATTTGGCACATGATTCACTGAAAAAACTAATTTGGATACAAATTGTGACATAAAAAAAATTACCTTTGTATTCACTGGATGAGTTGATAATGGTCTCGATATCGTAAATGACAATAACCCAAGAGTTTTGTTTATCTAACTGGCGTTTTAGGTTGGCTTTGGTTGGGACAGCATAACAGCATTTATGATTTCTCCGAGTCTTTTGCAAACAAATTTTGCAATAGTAGTTTTCAAAGCAAGTGTGTTTCAGTGTACCATAGGATTCTCTTTCGTGGATTTTAAAACATTTCGGACATCTGAAGTAAGAATATTTACTCTAACATTTTTTAATGAAACAACTTACTTTTCATAGACATCACAGTACGGCATAGTTTGCGAATTCTTCTTTTTCAAATGACGTTCGAAACATGGTTTACTGTGGAACGTGTTGTTGCACTTTTCACAGTGCATCTCTTCTTTTTCAGCTGGCTTGCAGTCCACATCTCCGCATCTTTTGCATACTTTTTTGCATTTTCTCTCGTGCTGCTTCTTTACAAGCTTGTTGCATTTGAAGCAGTAGAAGACGTTTACAATCGGTGTCGATGGTTTGAAGAACTCGAAATGCTTATTAGCATAAAACAGAGGAATGAGTCCGTCGGCCTCCTTATTGAACTCGACCAAAATTGTTGGACATGGGGCTCCAGGGGCCAAATGCCACACTACAATTTTGTACTCTTTCAGATAATCGGCTAGTCGAGCCAAATGAGTCATATCGTGTTCACCGTCGTTTTCCTCGACACCAGCTTCTTGCAAAAGTTCCAGAGCTCTTCTCAATTGTGCTGGTGGACGACTAGTTTTGGCACACTAAAAATTTCAAAATGTCTTACTATTTTGGAAAAAAAAAGACTTACGTTGGCTCTTGTCAGGCTTATGTATTCTCTGTATGAACTATTGTCATCTCGATTTTCCTCACTGTTGTAGTCTGACCAAAGTCTTCCGAGAATCACAGCTTTTGGTAGGCAGTAGCCATCTCCGACGACATTTGGGGTGCGAAGTCCGAACATCTTCTGCAAATTTCAATTGTTACAGTGGATTTTTTAGAAAAGACATACCATAATTTGCTCTGGAATCCGTCCTCCTCTGCCCGATACTTTTTCCTTTTTGAAAATCCTCATTGAGATTGTCATAGGTTCATCGAGTCCAAGATCTGACCGAGAGTCTTTTGGTGTTTGGCATTGCTTCGAGATTAAATCGATCAAGGTGTATCCATCGGCCATCTTGTACGTTTCGTGAAAAATCCAGAAACCATCATCCTCCAAAAAGCCTGGATGCCGAACATTGAACCAATATCGAGTATTTTTCAAACTTCCTCCAGCCTTTTCGAGCATGTGCCGGATAAAAATATCGAAAACTCGGCCTACATTCTTGTCCAAAGTAGTTGTTTGGGGTAAAAATTGCAGATTTTTGAACACCAGACGTCGAGTCTTCAGGACTAGAGTTAAAGCAGTTGTTCGAATAAGGTCTGATCCACCTTCGATTTCGGCGAATTGATGAAAAAAATCCATTTCCTCTTGGGTCACGAATGACTTTCGAATCAAGTTGTCACTGTTTCCTACAAGAAAAATATATTTTAAAAATTGAATAAAAAAAAGTTCTTCTTACCATCGGGGTTAAAGTTGTTGACAGCAGTCATCTTGTAACAAGAAATAATGGTAAGTATGGACAAAAGGGGTTTTTTCGTATCTCGGTGTTAAAGAGGTGTGAAGGTCAGAATGCTCATATTTCCCTTGTTTAATGGTGGGAACACTGGATAATTAGTCCACTATTGGTTTTCCAGCCTCGCGGTAATTATTCTTCTATACGTCATCGGGTCAACCATCTCAGATTTCTGCTTCGGAACCATAACGTGATTGAAGTATTAAAAATGTAAAATCAAGAGAAATGATACGGACATTATGTCTCGCTTCACTCACATTCTTTTACCTTCCGATTCGTCACCACTCATCGTGGCAACTCTTTTTTTTTTCCTTTCGTTTTTTTTCCTGTTGTTGTTTTCTTTCTTTCTTCGTCTTTTTTCTCTTTACCATCATACACCCCTCAATGTCGCCTCCTTTTCGGAGTCTCCCCTCTCTATGCAATAGAAAAAATCCCTACCATACACCCCTTGCGGGCACCTTTTCTTTTTCTCGTCTTCTTGCGGAGGCTCCTTCTCAACACCATAATGACACCCTCTCTATGCCGCCTCCTCGGGGTGGACACTTTTCAACAGCATAAAAGGCACATCTACCATATACTCTTTTTTACCGCATTCTGTCGGATGTTTCTTTCTTCCCTCACAACCCTTTTAGCTGAAAACACATTAAAAAAGTAAGATAAAACACATTTTAGGCTCCGCCCACTTTGGCTCAATCTAATTTTTTTCATTTTTGTGAGCTGTGACCTGTCTGAGATGAAATATCATACCCATGAGGGAAGAAAAATGCATCCTATGGATTTTTTAGTGATCCTGCTCCCGCAGTGTAGTCAGAGGCGTTAGACTTTTTTTCCCGAGATTTGGATATACCTCTACCTATAACAGTACAACTGAATGCAGTGGTTGCTTTTTCAGCCTTTTTGGAGTCACCCAACAAAACACCTGGTAAGTTGTTTGTGTCTATTTGTCATGAAAAGAAACTTGTTTCACTTCAAAAAACTGTCAAACTGAATGATCAGGCCAACGGTTCATTTTTTCCGGGTGATTATCTGCTTGGGAAAAATTATTTTCAGTGCGAAAACGATCGCGTAACCGATCTGGAAAATCTTTGACGTGCAAAAAGACAGAGTTGCCAGTGACGAAGTTGAAAAAGGAAGAGACGGGTGCACAACCCAACGAAGAGAAAATCCAACTGGTTGACTCTTTTTCTAGGATTTGCAGCAAGCGCCAGGAAAACATTCTTCATGATGGCAAGACTTTAACAATTTCCCTGTCTTTGCATTAAGAAAGATTGTGTATTCACTATTTCTACATGAACGTTTTTATCAAGTTTTACTGTTTTTGCTGGGAAGACATACATATGCCTATCGTGTGACTGGAAAGGTACATGTAGGGTTTACAAGAAAAAACTGTGTTTCGGTACTAAAAACCTGGTAAAAACAAAATGATTTTCAAAACTGGAAAAAAAGTACACGACAAAAGTTAGAGTCTGAAGAAAACTTTAACAAATTTGCTGTTGAGAAAGATGAAAACCAGACAAAACATGAAAAAAGGCAATAATGATAAAAAAAGATGATCCCTATTCATAAAGTTACCGCACTAGGGTAATTAACGCGCGGAGCAGTAATTATCTCGCGGAGCCTCTACCGCGCGGGGCAATTATCTCGCGGAGCAGCAATTATCTCGCGGAGCAGCAATTATCTCACGGAGCAGCAATTATCAGTCGGAGCAATTAGTGATAATGATTATGCACAATCTGATAACAATCTGAAACAATTCCAGCACAATTACAGTACATTTACAGCTATGGTATCATATTTCAGACTCCGCCCCCGTACTGGGTAAAAGTGTCCTTCTAACACTGCTGGGAAAAAGTGTCCCGTTAATACTACTCACACTGACGCAAAAACGCGTACCACGAACGAGCGAGTCGGACGGACGACGGAGGTCCGATTTTTTTCGTCCGAATGGAACCCTTATTCCTATTCAGATCCCATTACATAATCTATTTCCAAGGATGGCGAATTGGGCGTGCCCCAAGGCTCTGTTGCCGGTCCCCTCCTCTTTATTATATTTATAAATGACCTGTTAATTTCCCTTCCTTCCACCCTACATTTCTCTTGCTTCGCCGACGACATCAAAATCTTCTCCCATGACCCCGCTACTGTTCAATCGGGCATTGACCACATCTTGGCCTGGTCTAATTCTAATCTTCTCCCCCTGGCTCCGGCCAAAACCGCTCTCCTCCGTCTCGGCCCCAACAACCGTTCCTTTCCCTATACTATCGATGGCATAGTTATTGCCGCCTCTCCCCTCATCCGTGATCTTGGCCTCTTTACCGACTGTCATCTCAAATTCTCCCAGCATATCAATAGAATCTCCTCCCTCGCCCATCTCAGATGCAAACAACTCCTTAAGTGTTTCAATTCCAAATCCCCGGAATTCTACCTTGCCCTCTTCAATTGTTATGTCTTACCAATACTTCATTATTGTTCGGCCGTCTTCTCTCCCCCTCCCGAGTCCAAACTTTCGAGGAAACTTGAATATCCGCTTCGAATTTTCTCAAAAACAGTGCTCCAACGTTGTAACATTTCCTTCTCTTCACCCACGGGTTCGTCCTATCCCTCCAGACTCCTAACTCTCAATTGTATCTCCATTAGACATAGGCGCCTCAAAGGTCAACTTATCCTTCTTTACAAAATGGTTAACTATTCAACCTATATCCCTCTCCCCAACTCGCACTTCAGACTTTCTAACTCTGCCCGTCGCCCAATGACCTTAATTTGTATCAATCCCCATATCAATGACTTCTTCTCTTACTCCATCCCCTACTGGAATGCTATCACGGCTAATGTTACTCAATTTCTTCTCCCGTCCCAGTTTGAGCTTCTCCTTGATTCTTCCATTACCCGCTACTAATTCCACTCTCCTGGTTTTAGTCTTCTTTTATTTTTAAAGTCCCTATTATCTCTTCTTGTAATTTAACTCACATTTAATATTTAGTTCCCACTTTAAGCGCTCCTCGTGAGGGGAGCTGCTTTCCACTCTTGTGTAATTGAAATGATGCCTTGTGAAATAAATCAAATCAAATCAAATCAAAGAATAGTCTTTGTTTTCCTTTATTGCGCACTTCCCTTCACAATCTGGTCCTTATTAATTTTCAATTTGATGGGTCCGGTACCAGAGAGAACCGCGCATTTGAAGTTTGAGATCAGTAATGAATACTCAAATTCCTTACAAAACGTTTTAGCATCACTACAATGCTCATTGAGCACGTCGACCTGTCTGCTAAACCGTATATCGGAGTACTGTGTCGCCACGTGTCGAAGCAACACTACGGAGGTCATTGAATGGGGGACGATGGGATCCTTATTGGGCTTGTTTGGGTTTCAGGGCTTCTTTTATTCGGTTTCGTTACTCTGTGGTGTGCTCACTTACCGTAATACCATGTCGCTTTTTAATATGGCTCAAATTTCCAAGAAGCTTTATGAGATGCAAGTGCAACTTTTGAGAGCCATTGTTATTCAGGTCAGATTCAGAGTCCAAAGACCTCTCAAAAAAAGTACAGATTTCCAGGCCTCCGTTCCACTAGTCCTTATCTATATCCCTCCTTCCATAATGATTGCGAGTGGAATGTTTGGATTTTATCCAGGTCAAATTGGGTAACTCGTTGTTATGAGCATCTCTCTGTATCCCCCAATGGATTCGCTCGTTTTCTTGTTATCCATCAATGTCTATCGTTCAGCACTGTGTTGTGACACTAATGGGATAAACAAGGTTGCCAGTGCGAAAGTCACGGTGAGAATGGGACCTGATCACGATTTGAGGTTTGTTTTTTTGGTTTCAGCGTGTTGCGACGGTGGATGTTTGAAAGTTTCATGTACACCATTCGATTCTACACAACAGATTACATAAGGAGACCAAATTTTATAGAAAACGATTCATCCAATCTCGAGCCAGTCATATTCAGTCGCCGACTCCAGAGGCTCCGCAACAACGACACTCCGTAAGGATTTAGTACGCGTTGTTTAACGTAAATCGACATAACCTTTTGAACTAATCGCCAAGCTCAAACGCAAAGAACAAAAAGCGGCTTTGAATACGTACAATGAATTTCTGACCAATTTTTTGACAAACAAGCCTTTGAAATTACTAAAAACATCAATAAAACTGACTGAAAAACTTTTTTTCGAAAGCTTGTGTCGAATTACGTCAAACAACGTGCACTAAATCCTTGCGGAGTGTCGTTGTCCGTATGTTGTCAGGTCGCTCTAAAGACGCACAGAGTTTCTCAAGCGGTATCCCGTTAGGACACGAGAAATGCGCCAGTAGCACACAGAGATTTGACTATGAACGCGAAGTGTGCACAGAAATACTACTGGCGCATTTTCCAACGGAAAAATAAGCCTTTAAAGGTGGTGGAACAACAAAGTGTTAGTTATTCTGAAACTCCTGTAAATTGTAATTACAGATAGTGTGCGGATTCCGATATGTCATTTGTTATATCATGTGTTATTTCCGTCGGAAAACAGGCTTAAAATTAAAAAAAATGCCGTATGGTTTGAAGCATGGTACGCATACACTACAACTGACACGCTCACGCAAAAATGCACGAAATTCCCCCGCAATTGCCCCCGGAAAACTGCTGTTCCGCCACATTTAAAGCGACCTGACAAGGGGCGGTGAAAATTTAATGGAAGAACTTTCAACTCTTCGTAACTTTTTTTCCATTCCAATGTTTTTTCAAATCCCAGAACAGTTCGCCGATTCTTGTCATTTGTTACAAACATCTCTTATCGGAAACACCAGACGTTCTCAGAAAACTGTGTTATGTTCTAAACAGTTTTTGAGTCCCACCGGGCCCAGTATATATTTCTTCTCATTTGAACATAATTTCTTCACAATCGTAACAAAAATGCATTCCCCCCTCTCCAACATCACCCACGTCTTCGGATGGTTCTCATTCTTCACGGCCCTCTGGTCCACCGTCACTTTATTCTTTCTTATCGAGAAAAAGTCTCCAGAAGCGTTCGGTGGATACAAGAACTTTTTGAGAATCTACTGCCTCTACGCGTTCACTTTCTCGATTATTGACTGGGCGTGCCAGCCGAGTGCCCTTGTGGATATAAAAAAACATTTTTCAGCCAAATTTATAGATTTTTTAGTAATCTGAACACTTTTTTGTTGAACATTCAATTGGTAATACATTGTACGTACTCCGAACTGCATGCTGATCGCTAAGCTCGACTTTAGTTATTTATTTGAAAGCTTGTGTCGATTTACGTTAAACAACGCGCACTAATTGCTTGCGGAGCGTCGTTGTTATGCCCAGGGGTCGGCGATTGATGAACATACTTGCAAGTGGCCACATATCTATAGATGAAATTCAACGACAAGAATGACGAGCTGGCGATGAAGCATCCACAGTACAATACTGAAAATCATTCTTTACCATTATAACAACAAATTCCATGTGACCTACTCAAAACCAGCGTCCCTCCATTGAATCCCAAATCGAAGAGTCGATTTTCCGAATAAAATACATATCCGAATCCATGGATATCCACAAGGGCACTCGGCTGGCACGCCCAGTCAATAATCGAGAAAGTGAACGCGTAGAGGCAGTAGATTCTCAAAAAGTTCTTGTATCCACCGAACGCTTCTGGAGACTTTTTCTCGATAAGAAAGAATAAAGTGACGGTGGACCAGAGGGCCGTGAAGAATGAGAACCATCCGAAGACGTGGGTGATGTTGGAGAGGGGGGAATGCATTTTTGTTACGATTGTGAAGAAATTATGTTCAAATGAGAAGAAATATATACTGGGCCCGGTGGGACTCAAAAACTGTTTAGAACATAACACAGTTTTCTGAGAACGTCTGGTGTTTCCGATAAGAGATGTTTGTAACAAATGACAAGAATCGGCGAACTGTTCTGGGATTTGAAAAAACATTGGAATGGAAAAAAAGTTACGAAGAGTTGAAAGTTCTTCCATTAAATTTTCACCGCCCCTTGTCAGGTCGCTTTAAATGTGGCGGAACAGCAGTTTTCCGGGGGCAATTGCGGGGGAATTTCGTGCATTTTTGCGTGAGCGTGTCAGTTGTAGTGTATGCGTACCATGCTTCAAACCATACGGCATTTTTTTTAATTTTAAGCCTGTTTTCCGACGGAAATAACACATGATATAACAAATGACATATCGGAATCCGCACACTATCTGTAATTACAATTTACAGGAGTTTCAGAATAACTAACACTTTGTTGTTCCACCACCTTTAAAGGCTTATTTTTCCGTTGGAAAATGCGCCAGTAGTATTTCTGTGCACACTTCGCGTTCATAGTCAAATCTCTGTGTGCTACTGGCGCATTTCTCGTGTCCTAACGGGATACCGCTTGAGAAACTCTGTGCGTCTTTAGAGCGACCTGACAACATACGGACAACGACACTCCGCAAGGATTTAGTGCACGTTGTTTGACGTAATTCGACACAAGCTTTCGAAAAAAAGTTTTTCAGTCAGTTTTATTGATGTTTTTAGTAATTTCAAAGGCTTGTTTGTCAAAAAATTGGTCAGAAATTCATTGTACGTATTCAAAGCCGCTTTTTGTTCTTTGCGTTTGAGCTTGGCGATTAGTTCAAAAGGTTATGTCGATTTACGTTAAACAACGCGTACTAAATCCTTACGGAGTGTCGTTGTTGCGGAGCCTCTGGAGTCGGCGACTGAATATGACTGGCTCGAGATTGGATGAATCGTTTTCTATAAAATTTGGTCTCCTTATGTAATCTGTTGTGTAGAATCGAATGGTGTACATGAAACTTTCAAACATCCACCGTCGCAACACGCTGAAACCAAAAAAACAAACCTCAAATCGTGATCAGGTCCCATTCTCACCGTGACTTTCGCACTGGCAACCTTGTTTATCCCATTAGTGTCACAACACAGTGCTGAACGATAGACATTGATGGATAACAAGAAAACGAGCGAATCCATTGGGGGATACAGAGAGATGCTCATAACAACGAGTTACCCAATTTGACCTGGATAAAATCCAAACATTCCACTCGCAATCATTATGGAAGGAGGGATATAGATAAGGACTAGTGGAACGGAGGCCTGGAAATCTGTACTTTTTTTGAGAGGTCTTTGGACTCTGAATCTGACCTGAATAACAATGGCTCTCAAAAGTTGCACTTGCATCTCATAAAACTTCTTGGAAATTTGAGCCATATTAAAAAGCGACATGGTATTACGGTAAGTGAGCACACCACAGAGTAACGAAACCGAATAAAAGAAGCCCTGAAACCCAAACAAGCCCAATAAGGATCCCATCGTCCCCCATTCAATGACCTCCGTAGTGTTGCTTCGACACGTGGCGACACAGTACTCCGATATACGGTTTAGCAGACAGGTCGACGTGCTCAATGAGCATTGTAGTGATGCTAAAACGTTTTGTAAGGAATTTGAGTATTCATTACTGATCTCAAACTTCAAATGCGCGGTTCTCTCTGGTACCGGACCCATCAAATTGAAAATTAATAAGGACCAGATTGTGAAGGGAAGTGCGCAATAAAGGAAAACAAAGACTATTCTTTGATTTGATTTGATTTGATTTATTTCACAAGGCATCATTTCAATTACACAAGAGTGGAAAGCAGCTCCCCTCACGAGGAGCGCTTAAAGTGGGAACTAAATATTAAATGTGAGTTAAATTACAAGAAGAGATAATAGGGACTTTAAAAATAAAAGAAGACTAAAACCAGGAGAGTGGAATTAGTAGCGGGTAATGGAAGAATCAAGGAGAAGCTCAAACTGGGACGGGAGAAGAAATTGAGTAACATTAGCCGTGATAGCATTCCAGTAGGGGATGGAGTAAGAGAAGAAGTCATTGATATGGGGATTGATACAAATTAAGGTCATTGGGCGACGGGCAGAGTTAGAAAGTCTGAAGTGCGAGTTGGGGAGAGGGATATAGGTTGAATAGTTAACCATTTTGTAAAGAAGGATAAGTTGACCTTTGAGGCGCCTATGTCTAATGGAGATACAATTGAGAGTTAGGAGTCTGGAGGGATAGGACGAACCCGTGGGTGAAGAGAAGGAAATGTTACAACGTTGGAGCACTGTTTTTGAGAAAATTCGAAGCGGATATTCAAGTTTCCTCGAAAGTTTGGACTCGGGAGGGGGAGAGAAGACGGCCGAACAATAATGAAGTATTGGTAAGACATAACAATTGAAGAGGGCAAGGTAGAATTCCGGGGATTTGGAATTGAAACACTTAAGGAGTTGTTTGCATCTGAGATGGGCGAGGGAGGAGATTCTATTGATATGCTGGGAGAATTTGAGATGACAGTCGGTAAAGAGGCCAAGATCACGGATGAGGGGAGAGGCGGCAATAACTATGCCATCGATAGTATAGGGAAAGGAACGGTTGTTGGGGCCGAGACGGAGGAGAGCGGTTTTGGCCGGAGCCAGGGGGAGAAGATTAGAATTAGACCAGGCCAAGATGTGGTCAATGCCCGATTGAACAGTAGCGGGGTCATGGGAGAAGATTTTGATGTCGTCGGCGAAGCAAGAGAAATGTAGGGTGGAAGGAAGGGAAATTAACAGGTCATTTATAAATATAATAAAGAGGAGGGGACCGGCAACAGAGCCTTGGGGCACGCCCAATTCGCCATCCTTGGAAATAGATTATGTAATGGGATCTGAATAGGAATAAGGGTTCCATTCGGACGAAAAAAATCGGACCTCCGTCGTCCGTCCGACTCGCTCGTTCGTGGTACGCGTTTTTGCGTCAGTGTGCATTGCCTACCGTAGTCTCCAGCAATATTATTGCTTCCTAATCATCGAAATTGTACCTTTTTAAACCAAATTACGCCTGTATTTCGAAACCCGTAGAAATCCAACGGAAAACTAATTTGTCTGTCAATTAAAATGCAAATTGTACAACGCACCGACGCGAAATCGAGTACCGAACAACCGTAATCGGTCGAATTTCGTACGAACTGAAGACAGTTTCATTCAACCGGCTGAGTCGGCGGTCGGTCAGCGGTTGCCGATTTTCGACCGACCAAAGTGGAACCCTTACTTGGAAGTTGAGACGTATCGATAGATAAAGTTGAGGGATAAGAATGAGGAACTGGCGAGGAAGCATCCACAGTAGAGGACTGAAATGTAAGAATGCGTTAAAGGTGCCCACCGCCAGCGGCATTCAGGCTAGAGTATTATGGTCGTGGAAACCTACGGCGACCCGAGCTTTTTCAATCAAAAGAGCTAGTTTTCGGAAAGAGTCCTAGAGTAGGTTGCCATGGTTGAATCCGGCTGTACATTTGAAAATGAGCTCTGTGGATCAAAACAGGTCAGGGCCGCCGGATTCAACCATAACAGCCTATACAAGACCGGGCCGCGGGCGTCTTTGCGACAGCCTTGGCCCCATCTAATGCAACTCACTCTGCACGAGTAATCCCATGCTGTAACCAATATCAAACATTCTATTCTCCGCATAGAAAACATATCCAAAACCACGAATGTCTACCAGAATAACCGGCTGTGTAATCCAATCAATTAATGCAAATATGAATGCATAGAAGCAATTGAAATGCTACTGACGGATCCTTCAAACAAGAAAATGGATATCAAGCTCTGCAATTTTTCGACTATTCATGCTGAAAAATCGCAGAGCAATGTTTCGTTTCGAGCTTTCTCGCTTCCGAATGCGCCAAGCCTTTTTCGTATTCTCCAGGACGACGTCGAACTCACAGATAGAAGACGAGGGCCTCAGCAGCGCCGACAATGCCGACTCCGGCACACGCCAGTGGGATGCTCATGATGATGTTTCGAATGTTGTCCATTGTCGGCTGAAAATGAAATTTGGTTAATGACAGGGAACACAAAAAGGACATTTTTCTGGGGAAAAATTGAGAATAGGAATTGGAGAATAGGCGAAAAAACAGCGGAATATTGAAGTTTTGACAGTGTTTCGAAGCGAATTTGAAGCTAAAACTGGAAAGAAACTGCTGAAAACTGGAAAAAAAATTGTCGAAAAATGCCGCAACTTAGAAAAAATTGCCGAAACGAATTTGAAGAAAAACCGGGGAATACAGAAGAAAAAACAGTGTCAATCTTCATTTTTGAACAATTACTCAGACGAAAAATCAATTTGAAGCATAAGTTTTCATATAAAAAACCGAAAAAATAGGAAAAAATCCGAAAAAATTGGAAAAAATCCAAAAAAAAAGGAAAAAATTCGACAAATTGGCCTAAATTTTGAAAACAGGCGGCGAGGTTACTGTCAACTAACCTGCAGATCAAACTCAGGAAAAAGCGCGGGAGTTCAAAAAATTGTACAGGCAAAAAAATTAATTTTTTAAAATTTTTTATCGGAGTTTCGAGATTTTCAATGAATTTTGTGATAAAAAACAGTTTATTCATGATTTAAAAAATAATTTTCATGTTATCCAATTGATCCCATATCCGCTGCACTTCTCGTTGAACTATACGCTCCTTGCACCTTATTCTTCCCCTTTCTCCAACAAAACAATGCATCTCTATAATCTCGAATGGACAGCAAAAACACCAATGAATCCAGCGGCGGATACAAGGAGATGCTCATCGCTGCGAAATAGCCAACATTTCCCACGTGGACTCCAAACATACTTCCACCGATTATTAGTGCCGGCGGAACGTAGACGGATATCAATGGGACCACTGCTTGAATAATTATGGCGCGAAGAAGTTGCATTTGAATTCGATACAGATTTTTCGAGAGTTGAGCCATCTTGAAGAGTTTCTGATTGTATTGGAAGGTTCGGAGACCGCAGATCAGGGAGATACTGTAGAAAAGTGCCTGGAAAATGGGAAATTTTTGGCATTTAGGGTCATGAGGTTACCTGAAATGCACAAAGGCCTAACATCGCACCCATTGTTGGCCAATTAATCTCGCCAAAGTTGTGGGCAGTGAAATGCTGAAAAAAAAGTGTCCGAAAAATTTTTTTTCAAAGCAACTCATTCAAACGCGAATAACTTTTTTCAGAGGGGTCCGGTCAAAATACGGTTAACTGAAAAATTGTTCCTTATCAAAAACGCTATCGATTGGTTAAAAAATAATCAAATTAAAGCAAAAATTCACAGAGTTACGACTTTTTTTGCCAAAAAATTGCCAATTTTAGCGATTTTAAGGCGTAACTCTGCCAATTTTTGATGAAATTTAACGATTTTTTAACCAATCGATAGCTTTTTTAATAATAAACATTTTTTCTGTTTATCATATTTTTACCCGACTCCTTGGAAAAAAAGTTATTCGCAGTTTTTTGAAAGTTATATTTAAAAGTTATAAAAAAGATTACCCTACACATCGGTCCAACATACGGCTTCCCAGTTAGGTCAACTTCCTCTTTTTGCATTGTAGTAACACTAAAAACATTAAAAATTTCAGCTTTTAGACATTTCAGAATTTCAGAACTCACTTCAAAAATATAGTTTTCTCCGGTGTCGGCCCGAATAAAAAATAAACGCATAGCGACCAGATAATGAACGGTAGGGCACAATAGAGGAATATCAAAAGAAGACCGAAGCCTTGGAAATATTTTAATAGGGGTTTGCTAAAAGGAAATAATTTATAAAAAGCGAAAGACGTTATAACTTACTGGCAACAGGAAATGTATCGATAAATGAAATTGAGGGATAAGAAAGACGAGCTAGCGATGAAGCAACCACAGTAGAGAACTGAAATATTCGTCAAAAAAAAGAAAAAAAAACATTTTTCACCCAAGTGGACTCGAACCTGTGTGCGCTCGGCTATGGGTACCGCGCCACTACCGGCTGCGCCACGCTGACGCAAATCAGAATAACGACCGAGGGCGTATAAGAAGCGGCGTGAAAACAGCTCAAAGTCCTCCCCATTCTCGACTTACTCTGTATAAAATGTGCCACCGAGTATCCCAAATCGAACAATCGATTCTCGGAATAAAACACATAACCAAGACCATTAATATCTTGAATTATCACAGGCTGAACCAACCAATCAATCATCGCAAAACAAAATGCATAAATGGAATAGATTCTCAAAAAGTTTTTGTATCCACCAAACTCTTTTCTCGATTTTGTCTCGATTAAAATGATAAGGGATACTGTAGCACAAATTGATACAACAAAAGAGATCCATCCGAAGATGAAGGTTACGGTGGAGAGGGTAGAAGGCATAGTTGAAATAATGAGGAAATTCAGAATGTGAATGTTATGTCCCTATGGTGGCCACGAGGAAGAGAGTAAATCTCATTTATTTACATAAGAGAGAACCAATTTACACTGAGTTCAATAGGCTTTTATAGGCAGTTCTTATCGCCACGTAGATCTTCCACGTAGAGGGTTAGTACATTTCACGCCACAACACCTCCCCTTCTTAAAGAAGTTGTTTGTCTACTGTCGCATCCTTCCACGAAGTACCACGACAGCCGCTGCTTAGACTCCACAGCATTCCTTTTTGACCAGAGCCATCTCATAGTCGTCGTTGCCTCGATTTTGACGTGATCTCCATCTCAAACGCAACGAGCGCATCGGGTGTCCATACCATACTTGCGAATCCATCCATACGAGCCAACCGTTGCTGCAGTCGGGAAGCGTAGACCAGTTCTACCTTCCGCAGAAGTCCCTCCATCCAGGGCTCCAACAGCCTCTCCGAACATCGAATTCCAAGATCTCTTCCACGACGCCTTACTTACGGTGCCCAACACCGGGGTCCTCCTCCTTCCTCACCAAGCACACCAGACATTGCTCATTGGATCCAGCATCTCAGCCTTCTGGGATCCACCATCTCATCCTGATCGCCACTGTTATGTCCCTATGGTGGCCACGAGGAAGAGAGTAAATCTCATTTATTTACATAAGAGAGAACCAATTTACACTGAGTTCAATAGGCTTTTATAGGCAGTTCTTATCGCCACGTAGATCTTCCACGTAGAGGGTTAGTACATTTCACGCCACAACAGTGAATTTCGTTGTTTTTCAGAGAATGCTTTGTGTCCTCAATGTCTTCGAATAATATAATTTTTTGGAGTGGAAAAATAATAGGAATAATACATGTGAGTAAGCAATCACCAACCATCACATTTTGTACAAAACCAAAAAATCAGAAGGCGTGATTTCTGAAATAAGGGGAACTTTTGTGTTTTGAGAAGAAGAGTTGCTACAAAACATGAAAATGATGCTCATTGAGCAATTTAGGAAATTTAGAGGTTGATTTTTTGATTTTCCGTACTTTCTGTAGTCCTGGAAAATTTACACTCATAAAAAAACAAAAAGTTGTTTTATGAGAACGAAAGACGACGTCAAGACAGGGTTAACATATTTCGGAAACTCATTCAAATGTGAATAACTTTTTTCAGGGGTATCAGGTAAAAATACGGCCAACTGAAAAAATATTTCTTAGTAAAAAAGCTTTTGATTGGTTGAAAAATTGTTGAATTTCATTCAAAATCAACAGAGTTACTCCTTGTTTTGTCGATAAGTTACCCAAATTGACAAAATCGGCAATTTTTCGGTAACACAGGTTGTAAATCTGCTAATTTTCTATGAAATTTGACGGTATATTTACCAATCGATAGATTTTTTAATACGGAACACTTTTCTAGTTGATCATATTTTCACCCGACCCCTCTGAAAAAAGTTATTCACATTGGAATGAATTGCCGAAATGTGTTGATTGGATTCTCGGACACATTTTTTTATTTTTCCAGCGTTTCACTTCTTTGCGTCAAGACAGTAAGAGATATTGCACCAAAAATTTATTCAAATTGAATTCAAAAATAAAGCAACATCAAAATAAATAACTTTCAAAGATTCTCCAACTCCATCGCCGAAACTTTATTATTCCCAGGGGCTCCGCCCACCGAAGTATTCCCAGTAATCGATACAACACTTCCCTCACAACACAGAGCTGAACGATAGCAACGGATAGAAAACAGGAATACGAGAGAATCGATTGGAGGATATATCGAGATGCTCATGACAACGAAATAGCCAATTTGGCCAACATAGATTCCAGCCATTCCACCTAATATCATAATAGCAGGTGGGATGTAGACAAGGACCAGGGGGACGGATGCCTGGAAAATTTTCGGTACAAAATACGGTATAAAACATCGTTTTAGGTCAAGCTTGGCTGGTTTTTCGGCATTTTTGCGTGGTGGTGTCTGTATCTACAGATGCGGCGTTAGAACTGACGCTAGGCAATTATTTAAAGATGGTGGGGCAGCGAAATTAAATTTTTCTAAAACCCTTGTAAACTGAAGTTATAGATAGTGTAAGCGGAATCTGATATGCCAGATGTTCTATTTTGGTTGATTTCCGTCCAAAAACAGGCCTAAACCATGAACTGTCGTAAGGTTTGACGCATGGTACGCAGATTACCGTAACCCCACCTGAATAACAATGGCTCTCAACAATTGCATCTGCATCTTGTACAACTCCTTCGACATTTGAGCCATTTTGAAAAGAGCCATTGTGTCGCGATACGTCAGTATCCCACACACCAGAGAGACGGTGTAGAAGAAACCCTGAATTCTTATGTATTCATTTTTTAATGGTGACAACTAACCTGAAACCCGAACAAGCCCAGCAACGCTCCCATTGCTCCCCACTCAATGTCTCCGTAGTCATGAGAACTCGAGTTGGCCACGTGCCGACAGAGAACCGCTACATAGGGTTTCCCAGTGAGGTCCACATTTTCTAGGAGGACACTGGTAAGGCTGAAAATTATTTTAGGGTCATTAGTTTAACCGTGAGACTAAATGATCCAATCGCCGACCCCTGAGCCTCCGCAACAACCACACTCCGCAAGGGTTTAGTGCGCTGTGTTTAACGCAAATCGAAAAAAACATTCAAAAACCCTGGCGAAGTTTTTTGCGGAGGCTTAGGAGTCGGCGACTGGATAATCACTTCAAATGTGTGTTTCTCTCTGGAGTTGGACTCATAATGTTGTAAACCATTAGGGACCAAATGACGAATGGGAGGGCGCAGTAGAGGAAGAGAAGGATGACTCGCGAGCCTTGGAAGAAGTTAATGTAGGAGGGTCTGGAATAGAAATAATGATACTGAAAAGCTTGGGACAGCAACATTGTAATTTTTCGCCGCCGCGAATACAACGATGCTCTGCAAGACTAGTGCGCGTTGTTTTTTCTTTTTTTTCAGTTGGCCGTATTTTTACCTGATACCCCTGAAAAAAGTTATTCACATTTGAATGAGTTTCCGAAATATGTTAACCCTGTCTTGACGTCGTCTTTCGTTCTCATAAAACAACTTTTTGTTTTTTTATGAGTGTAAATTTTCCAGGACTACAGAAAGTACGGAAAATCAAAAAATCAACCTCTAAATTTCCTAAATTGCTCAATGAGCATCATTTTCATGTTTTGTAGCAACTCTTCTTCTCAAAACACAAAAGTTCCCCTTATTTCAGAAATCACGCCTTCTGATTTTTTGGTTTTGTACAAAATGTGATGGTTGGTGATTGCTTACTCACATGTATTATTCCTATTATTTTTCCACTCCAAAAAATTATATTATTCGAAGACATTGAGGACACAAAGCATTCTCTGAAAAACAACGAAATTCACATTCTGAATTTCCTCATTATTTCAACTATGCCTTCTACCCTCTCCACCGTAACCTTCATCTTCGGATGGATCTCTTTTGTTGTATCAATTTGTGCTACAGTATCCCTTATCATTTTAATCGAGACAAAATCGAGAAAAGAGTTTGGTGGATACAAAAACTTTTTGAGAATCTATTCCATTTATGCATTTTGTTTTGCGATGATTGATTGGTTGGTTCAGCCTGTGATAATTCAAGATATTAATGGTCTTGGTTATGTGTTTTATTCCGAGAATCGATTGTTCGATTTGGGATACTCGGTGGCACATTTTATACAGAGTAAGTCGAGAATGGGGAGGACTTTGAGCTGTTTTCACGCCGCTTCTTATACGCCCTCGGTCGTTATTCTGATTTGCGTCAGCGTGGCGCAGCCGGTAGTGGCGCGGTACCCATAGCCGAGCGCACACAGGTTCGAGTCCACTTGGGTGAAAAATGTTTTTTTTTCTTTTTTTTGACGAATATTTCAGTTCTCTACTGTGGTTGCTTCATCGCTAGCTCGTCTTTCTTATCCCTCAATTTCATTTATCGATACATTTCCTGTTGCCAGTAAGTTATAACGTCTCTCGCTTTTTATAAATTATTTCCTTTTAGCAAACCCCTATTAAAATATTTCCAAGGCTTCGGTCTTCTTTTGATATTCCTCTATTGTGCCCTACCGTTCATTATCTGGTCGCTATGCGTTTATTTTTTATTCGGGCCGACACCGGAGAAAACTATATTTTTGAAGTGAGTTCTGAAATTCTGAAATGTCTAAAAGCTGAAATTTTTAATGTTTTTAGTGTTACTACAATGCAAAAAGAGGAAGTTGACCTAACTGGGAAGCCGTATGTTGGACCGATGTGTAGGGTAATCTTTTTTATAACTTTTAAATATAACTTTCAAAAAACTGCGAATAACTTTTTTTCCAAGGAGTCGGGTAAAAATATGATAAACAGAAAAAATGTTTATTATTAAAAAAGCTATCGATTGGTTAAAAAATCGTTAAATTTCATCAAAAATTGGCAGAGTTACGCCTTAAAATCGCTAAAATTGGCAATTTTTTGGCAAAAAAAGTCGTAACTCTGTGAATTTTTGCTTTAATTTGATTATTTTTTAACCAATCGATAGCGTTTTTGATAAGGAACAATTTTTCAGTTAACCGTATTTTGACCGGACCCCTCTGAAAAAAGTTATTCGCGTTTGAATGAGTTGCTTTGAAAAAAAATTTTTCGGACACTTTTTTTTCAGCATTTCACTGCCCACAACTTTGGCGAGATTAATTGGCCAACAATGGGTGCGATGTTAGGCCTTTGTGCATTTCAGGTAACCTCATGACCCTAAATGCCAAAAATTTCCCATTTTCCAGGCACTTTTCTACAGTATCTCCCTGATCTGCGGTCTCCGAACCTTCCAATACAATCAGAAACTCTTCAAGATGGCTCAACTCTCGAAAAATCTGTATCGAATTCAAATGCAACTTCTTCGCGCCATAATTATTCAAGCAGTGGTCCCATTGATATCCGTCTACGTTCCGCCGGCACTAATAATCGGTGGAAGTATGTTTGGAGTCCACGTGGGAAATGTTGGCTATTTCGCAGCGATGAGCATCTCCTTGTATCCGCCGCTGGATTCATTGGTGTTTTTGCTGTCCATTCGAGATTATAGAGATGCATTGTTTTGTTGGAGAAAGGGGAAGAATAAGGTGCAAGGAGCGTATAGTTCAACGAGAAGTGCAGCGGATATGGGATCAATTGGATAACATGAAAATTATTTTTTAAATCATGAATAAACTGTTTTTTATCACAAAATTCATTGAAAATCTCGAAACTCCGATAAAAAATTTTAAAAAATTAATTTTTTTGCCTGTACAATTTTTTGAACTCCCGCGCTTTTTCCTGAGTTTGATCTGCAGGTTAGTTGACAGTAACCTCGCCGCCTGTTTTCAAAATTTAGGCCAATTTGTCGAATTTTTTCCTTTTTTTTTGGATTTTTTCCAATTTTTTCGGATTTTTTCCTATTTTTTCGGTTTTTTATATGAAAACTTATGCTTCAAATTGATTTTTCGTCTGAGTAATTGTTCAAAAATGAAGATTGACACTGTTTTTTCTTCTGTATTCCCCGGTTTTTCTTCAAATTCGTTTCGGCAATTTTTTCTAAGTTGCGGCATTTTTCGACAATTTTTTTTCCAGTTTTCAGCAGTTTCTTTCCAGTTTTAGCTTCAAATTCGCTTCGAAACACTGTCAAAACTTCAATATTCCGCTGTTTTTTCGCCTATTCTCCAATTCCTATTCTCAATTTTTCCCCAGAAAAATGTCCTTTTTGTGTTCCCTGTCATTAACCAAATTTCATTTTCAGCCGACAATGGACAACATTCGAAACATCATCATGAGCAACCCACTGGCGTGTGCCGGAGTCGGCATTGTCGGCGCTGCTGTGGCCCTCGTCTTCTATCTGTGAGTTCGACGTCGTCCTGGAGAATACGAAAAAGGCTTGGCGCATTCGGAAGCGAGAAAGCTCGAAACGAAACATTGCTCTGCGATTTTTCAGCATGAATAGTCGAAAAATTGCAGAGCTTGATATCCATTTTCTTGTTTGAAGGATCCGTCAGTAGCATTTCACTGTAAACATGCGTTGGACCAACTTTCAGCTCAAAAAATTGTTTTTTTCTATAGATATCATCAAAAAACCAGTCAAAATTTAACGCATTCATCTAAAACGATAGGAACTGCACCATATTTTCAGCCGAATTTTTCTTCGTCGATTCGTTTAAAAACCCCGTCATTTTCCAGCTACGAAACCGAAGAGCAACGACGACTTCGAGAAGAGGCACAGGAGAATCGTGAGCTCCTAATGGAAAGGCTTCGAAAGGCTCAGGAGGCGAAACAATGGTTGAACGAGCAGCGCGATGTCAAGAAAACCGACTGAGCCGTGTAGGTAATTTATATGTACTTATTGATTAATCTTGTGTAATTTTCATATTCTCATGTGTAATTTTTCTAACATTATTATTTTGCAACAATTTCTCATTTTCCTTGAACACAGCAAATTTATAAATATCTAGAAACAAAAACATTGAATAAATAACTTTTTACACACAAAAGGCACTTGATAAAAAGAATAATTTCACAGTAAGAAAAAGGCAAGAGTAAAATTTTAAGAAACTACATTCCATCGAAATCCTCTTTGGGCATTTTCAACAATGCCTCATAATCAATATCCCCATCGTTTGTCATGAATTGTTTCGCTTTTCCAGATCCGCCGCCGCTCATTTTCGATAGTGCCAGCTGGGCGAGCCCGAACTTATCGTAATCGTAGTTGCTCGCAACGCTAAAGAATTGGGGATTTGGGGAGAGGAAAAATTCTAGAAATTTACTATTAAAAAACATGGAGATAGTTTGAAAACCGGACAATTAGAAATTCGATAATACATATTTTGTGAAAATTTGAAAAAAAAGAACACATAAATTATGACATGAAGTTTTTTGAAATTTGCTGTGAGTTCATCCATTGATATTCGTCTCCAACCACTCGTGACCCACCACCATTCGAGGCGCTGTCGATTGAATTTGTGTGCTGAAAGTGAAGGACGTTCGGACAATGAGAGTTAGTGTGGTTTGGATTTTTAGTAGAAACTGGACAAGTTAGAAAACTAATTGGGATGCAGTGATTATGTTCTTTTTTACCTCGTCAACCACCACATTATCAATGGTTGCGTGATGACGACGAACGCGACAAGTATCAGTTTTCGTTTCCTTCCCTCGTCGGAACCGTACGACCCGGCGGTGTCGAACATGAAGTGGGATACTGAGCGGAGCTGAAAAATGGGGCGGTTTTTGAATATGTTTGTTTGTTGCAACTGAAAATGTGGCTCCGCGACGTTTCGAAAGTGTGAAACCGCCTTTTCGTCCAACTTTTTGAATTGTTCATTTATAATTTTGCGTTTTTCTATGTAATATGAGCGTAAATGCAAAATTATATATGAAAATTCAAAAAATTAGACGAAAATGCGATTTTACACTTTCGAAATGTCCCCGAGCCAATTTTGGCCCTGAAAATATAACTTTTCAAGCTTACCAAGAAAAGCACGAGAACAAGTGAACTATAGGCAAGTGCACAGTAATAGAAGGTTTTGTCGCCGACCATGAAGAGAAGGAGGCAGACGATCATGCTGAAAATTTTCGAATAATGAGTATCGGGAATTGAAATTATGGGTGTTCTAGGTGTAATTGAGGGGGAAAGGCGGTGGACACAGTCTGGTTTTCGCGAATCAGTCGGAGCTCAAAATTTCGACTCCGCGGAGCTCTGGATCTAAAAAGCGCTATTTTTGAGGCTCCGGGATATTTCAAAAGCGAGACATCTCGAAAATGAGACGTTTCGAAAGTGTGAAATGGCGTTTTTGCCCAATTTTTGGAACTTTTTGTGTATATTTTTTGCGTTTTTTATGTAATAAGGAATTTTCAAAAATCTATAATAGACCATAAACGCAAAAATCGTATATTTTTTGCGTTTATTGTCTATCATAGATTTTAAAAAATTCCTTATTACATAAAATACGCAAAAATATACACAAAAAGCTCCAAAAAACTGGGCAAAACGCGATTTCACGCTTTTGAAAAGTCCGCTTTCGAGATGTCTCACTTTCAAAACGTCATATTTTCGAAATGTTGCGGAAGTTTCTTTTTCTTAAAATTAACACATCACCCTCAATTTCATATTTAGTCATCCAATCTAATCCCCCAATTAACAAAAAAAGGCAGACATCATTCCGTGACTTCCCCTTTCAAATTGAGGTCCAGAGAGTTCATTTCAACTTGTGATTCACTTTCCAGCCCTATTATTAGAGCTTGTGTACACCTCCTTCTAACTTCCTTCTTCTTCTACTCAATCCTCTGATCCTTCAGACTCCCAAGGTCCAAAGCTTCAGCGCGCCATGTCCCACTATTCCACGTGGTCTACCATCACCCATATCTTCGGATGGTTCTCGTTTCTCATCGCTCTTTGGGCAACTATCACTCTTTTCGTTTTGATCGAAAAAAGATCGAGAAAGGAGTTCGGAGGATACAAGAACTTTCTTCGAATCTATTGCATCTATGCATTCCTTTTCTCCGCTGTTGACTGGCTCGTTCAACCGTACGCAGTGATGGATGTCCATGGACTGGGATATGTGTTTTATTCCGAGAATCGATTGTTCAATTTGGGATACTCGGTGGCACATTTTGTGCAAAGTGAGTTGAAATTGAGGCTCCGGGACTTTTCGCAACCGAGACATTCCTCAGCCGGACATTTCGCAGCCAAAAATCAGCTATTTTTCGCATTAATTGCCTCAAAATGAAGAAAAAATGGGCAATTAAAGTAGGATTACAGTCATTTTTCAATTTTCTCAAATAATCGTCCCAATTTCAGTATTTACGAAAATAACAATGTTTTTGCTCGAAAATCGTTAAAAATCATTTTTCAAGCCTCAATTTTTTCCAATCAATTTCAAAAAATGTAGAATTTTTCGCTTATTCGAATGCGCCTAATATCGCAGCTCAAACCCAAATTTTCGCCATGTTATGAGCATTTTAAGTTGATGGCCTAGAAAACCGAAATTTGGATTTCTAGACCATAAATGTATTCAAATTATCAAGAAAACTATGAGAAATAATTTGATGGTGACTTGAGCTTTTTAACTCAACTTTAAGCCGCGTTATGACGACTTGAACTTGGTGGCCTAGAAATCCAAATTACGAATTCGTCGGCCACCAACTTCAAATCGTCATAACTTGCTTCATAAAAAAGATAGAATGTTCAAATCACCATCAAATTCATTCTCAAAGTTTTCTTGATCTTTTAAAAACATCGGTGGAGTAGAAATTCAAAATTTGGGTTTCTACGCCATCAACTTGAAATGCTCATAACATTGCTAAAAGTTTATTTTGTGCAGCGATATTAGGCCCATTCGAATCACCGAAAAATTCTATATTTTTCGAAGTAGGTTAGAAAACATTTCAGTTGAAAATCGATTTTTAACGATTTTTTGTGCAAAAATATTGTTATTTTCGTGAATACTCCAATTGGGACGATCATTTGAAAAAATAAAAAATGACTGCAATATAAAAACTTTAGTCCTCTACTGCGGTTGCTTCATCGCAAGCTCCTCATTTCTATCCTTGAATTTCATCTATCGGTTTATCTCCTCTTGCCAGTAAGACCTACAGTAAGAATTTCAAATCGAAGGAAATCTCATTTCCAGCCAACACTGTCTCCACTATTTCCAAGGGCTCGGTCTTATCGTAGTCATTCTTTATTGCTCATTACCATTCGTTATCTGGTCATTTTGTGTTTACATCTGGCTAGGGCCCACTGCGGAGAAAACTGCCTATATGAAGTGAGCATCGATTTTCTCCACTTCAAATTTAGATTTTCTGGTCAATTTTTATATCAAAATGTAGATCTCGATGATACCCATAAAATGGTGTTAAAATCGCCTTGATCAGTTTTTATCTAGAACTTGTAGAAGTTTTAAACAAAAACTTAGACCGGTTATTTTAGCACCATTATATAGGTCTCATCGAGTTCTACATTTTGGTGTAAAAATTGACAAAAAATTTTAATTTTGAAGTGGAGAAACTCGGGAAGGCCCGGATCACAAGTATAGCCTTTCAGCATCTCAACAATTCTCATTGAGCAGTTTGATCTCACCGATAAGCCGTATCTTGGACCACTTTGTTATGTAAGGTTTTTGGGGGATCGCTACGTTTCGCAAGTGTGCCGTTTCGCAAGTTTGAAATCGCGTTTTTGCCTGATTTTTGGAAATTTTCATTTTTTTTTTCATTTATGATCCATTATAGTCTATAATTTATAGATTAAAAAATGTATTTTTATATAAAAAACGCAAAAATATATATGAAAAGTTCCGAAAACTTGGAAACGTCGCGGAGCCACTTTTTTTTGGTGCAACTTAGAATTTTAGCACGTATCAACTACACCGCTCCACAAGGCTGGCGATGTCGAGTGGTACACAATGGGATCGTTCATTGGACTCTGTGGCTTTCAGGTATGACTAAGCCTAGCCATTTGAGCCTAGCCACTAATAATAGAGCTCAACAAAACAACGGCATTTAGGTTCTCTTCTACGGAATATCACTTGTCTGCGGAGTTCTGACCTACAAAAATAACATGAAGCTATTGAAACTAGCTCAACTCTCGAAGAATTTGTACAAGACACAAATGCAATTGTTCAGAGCAATTGTGGTTCAGGTGGAGTCGAAAATAAGCTGGAAGTTTGAAATTCAAAAAAAATTTAGGCTGTGGTCCCCCTGCTCTCTGTATACGTGCCGCCAGCTATTATGATTTCCGGAAGTATGGCCGGAATCTATATGGGAGAAATCGGGCACTTTGTGGTTATGAGTATATCCATCTATCCGCCTTTGGATTCGCTGTTGTTTCTTTTGTTTATCAAGGATTATCGAGACGCAATGTTTTGTAATACGAAAGCTGTTAGTAGGGGAGAAAGTTCGAATGTTCGGCCAGGAACAGCTAAAATTTCGGTGAGAAAGTGCGACATTTCGAAAGCAAAAATTTAAAATCATTCTGGTGAAAAATATCTCTTATTAAACCAGTCTCAGTCAATGACAATCCCGGCTGCGATATCTCACCACGAAAATGCTACAGTAATATATTAAAATTTAAAGGAGCATACCCTGATTTTCAGGTCAATTTTTCAATTTGTACTGTTTGTCGAACGATTTTCAACAAATTTTGAAGCATAAATAACATTTCGCTCCGAAATTTGATGAAAATCGTTCGACAAACATGAAAAATTCAAAAATTGACCTGAAAATCAGGGTATGCTCCTTTAAATTCCCATATATTACGGTAACATTTTGGTGGCGAGATATCGCAGCCGAAAAATCAGGAAAATTCAGCAAGGACTGACATTCACTGAGACTCGTATAATAAGAGGTATTTTCACCAGACTGGCTTGAAATTTTTGCTTTCGAAACGTCGCACTTTCGAAATGTCGTAGATTACTGTAGAATTCAATTTATCAGGATGTTCCTCTTCGAAGAACGAATTATCAGTTATAACCACCGCCTTCCTTCAATTTCCAATTTTTTCTTCAATTTTCCACTTTTTTTTCCAATAAAAAACTCACTGTGCAAACTTATACGTACTGTACGCCAACGAGTGCCATACAGAAAGCGCTTGAGAAATATTCAGAATATATTTGGAGATAAATATCACAATGTTCTCCAGAATCACCCAAATCAACGCATTCGACGTCAGGATTCCGAGAATTTCAGGCGAGAATCGTCCCTGCGTTCCGAGAACGAATCCAGAAACGAGAACGTATGTCAAGAATGACATGAGCGGGATGTAGAGGTCCGGAGCGTTGACGTCTTCTCTCGCTGGCGCCGGGTCGGCGGATCCGGCGAATTTCAGGGACCAATCTTTGTGGAAGAACGGGAAAAACAGTATTCCGAGTTTCTTTCCGACGTAGGCATTGTCGACGGCGAAGTAGTATTTCAGGTTGAACGTTCCGAGATATTTCGTTAGCTGAAAATGAAGATTTTAAGAAAATCAAGCTAAAAAACGCAACTCCGCGCATAGTTTTTATCAAAATCTCTGAAATATTGGCTCCGGGACATTTCGAAAGTGTGAAATCGCGTTTTCGCCCAATTTTTAAAACTTCTCATACATCTTTTACGCAAATTTATACGAAGAGTTCAAAAAATTGAGCAAAAACGCGATTTTACACTTTCGAAATGTCCACTTCGGAATGTCCCGGAGCCGAAAAATGTCGTTTTTTTTTTCACAATTTTACGACTAAAACTGTAACAATTTGTGAAATTCAGGTAGAAAACCAATAATTTCGACTTCATTAATTTTCTTAAAATTTCTTCATTTTTGATCACAAAAGTTCCGATGTGTTTCCGAGGTGTCGATTCTTGATTTTCTACCTGAATTTCACCAATTTTTACAGCTTTACTGGTAAAATTCTGAAAAAAATGTCATTTTTCAGAAATTTTCGATTAAAAAACTGTGCGGCGGAGTTGCAATTGGGAGTATGGCTTATTTTTCAATTTTTTTTTTGTTTTGGAATCGTTTTTGCATAAAAACGCCATTTAGTTCTTTGAGATTTCACTTTAAAACAGGGCCAATAAATTTCGGCAACTCATTCAAATTTCGATAACATTTTTTAGGGGGTCCTGGTAAAAATACGGTGAACAGAAAAAATGTTCCTTATTAAAAAAGCTATCGATTGATTAACAATCCGTCAGATTTCATTGAAAATTAACAGAGTTACGCCTTTTGGCAATTTCGGCAATTTTATACAGGGCGCAACTCTGTTAATCTTTGACGAAATTTGACGATTTTTCAACCAATCGATAGCTATTTTAATACGAAACATTTTTTTCCGTTGACGGTATTTTTACCCGATCCCCCTGAAAATAGCTATTTAGATTTGGATGATTTCCCGAAATTTGTTGCCAAAAAACAGTATTTT
The DNA here is from genome assembly GCA_963966625.1 of Caenorhabditis zanzibari. Lineage (NCBI taxonomy): Eukaryota > Metazoa > Nematoda > Chromadorea > Rhabditida > Rhabditidae > Caenorhabditis > Caenorhabditis zanzibari. The sequence goes on along the minus strand of OZ016472.1, from coordinate 15,910,908 downwards.
TCTCGCTGAAATCGTTCCATTTCGGTTTCCACACCTTTTCCTTCTGCTGCTCTGCAAATTGCCCTCCGAATTGCTTCGCCGCATTCAACATCGGATCCGACATGAGTTGTTGCGGCTGGAAACCTCCGAAGCCTCCTGAAAATGTTTAATTCTAAATAAAAAATTTTTCAGAAAATTTTGAAAAATTTACCATTATTCTGCGAATACCCGTAATTTTGCTGTTGCGGCGGCGGCGCTTGTCCGTAATTATTTCCAAAATTATTTTGCGCGGGCGCTTGCTGTCCGTAGCTGCCGTCGAAGCCCTGGGAGCTTTGTTGTGAGTAATATCCGCCGCTAAAATCGATTTTCTTTATTCATTTTGATATTTTAGATAATTTCCCACCCATAATTGTTATCTTGAACCGGTGGAGCAGCTGGGTGTTGAGGTTGCGAATATCCGGTGTTCCATGTGTCCGTATTCCAGTCGTTTCCCCAGTCGTTTGACATTTTTTTCGGCTGGAATAATTAATAAAAATTAATTCTTTATCTTTGATGATTTTTTCCATCATTTTTATGTCAAAATTTCGTTGAAAACGCTTGAAATTCAATGAAGAAAAGCTTCCAAAAATTGAAATAAAATTCCAACACACTGAGTGTGCAAACACCGCGCTGGTCGCAAGCACCACATTTGACGACAACTCGCACACCGTAGTCAGGGAAAAACGTCGCGAAAGGTAAGGAATTTGAATGTAGTTTTACAGATTTTTCAGGTTTTTCCAGCGAAAAACCTTGATTTTCCCAAATAAATCGCCTAAAAGTTGAACTACAATACAAAATAATCAATGAGTGGTCAGATGCGCGAGTGAACCGAACAAAAAATAATGAAATTAGTATGAATGAAAAGAGTCCAGAATTAGGGGGGACTCGCTTCATCTTTTTCAGGCATTTGTACCAGCGGTGACGTCGTCTTCTTCAGCGCCTTCTACAGCTTCTAAAACCCCATTTTTCCCTTTTTCATCACTCATTAGAGAGAGGTTGTTGTATGTTGTACGTGTGTTGCTCAAATTAGGCGGCTCTCGGAGCCCTAAGACCTCCTTCCAGGGGAAAAAAGTGAAACTTTGTTAAACGACTCAATTTTGGGTTTCTTCACAGTGGTTTTTGTTTATTTCTTGTTTGAATGTTTGTTGGAATGGGAATTCGAATTGAAACGAGATTCGATTTCCCTTTTTAGATCTCGGTTTTTGTGTTTTGTTCTTTTATAAATATTGAAGCTCGACATCTAGAAATTTCGTCTCACAAAAAATGTTCCGCTTTAAAAAAGCTATCGAATGGAGAAAAAACCGTCAAATTTCATGGAAAATTAACAAAGTTATGAGTTTTGCCAAAATTTTTCAAAAAATCGGCAAGTTTTCAGAAAAACAACACGTAACTCTGGTAATTCGCCATGAAATTTGACGGTTTTTTACCAATCGATAGATTTTTTAATAAGGAACAGTTTTTCTGTTAACCGTATTTTTACACGACCCCCCTGAAAAAAGTTATTCGCCTTTGAATAAGCTTGTCACAATTTGTTGCCGCCCTGCATCGTACCAATAGAAAAAAGGGGGCGGAGTCCAAATTTTGGAACCTAAAACTTTTTTAAAATCGAATTCTCTTTCTATCTGTATACTTTTTATAAAATTTGGACAACTGGTAGCCGAGTTATTATGAGAAATCCGGTGCGATTTCTCAAAAAGTTGTGTTGTCTCGAAAAATTGGCAAAACTAAATTGAGTTGTGAAACATTTTCTGATGTTTGTTGATTTTGAAAATATAGAAACTGTCACAATTATTGTCAGCTTGAAATTTCCTTTTGGGCCGTATAACTTTCATGAAAATCTCTTCATAACAAATCAAGTTATGGATGATTCAAGGTATCCGGTTTTTTCCACTTTAAAAGTGAGCGAACCGAAGTTTTTACTGATACTTTTTTGAAGTTCTAAATATGACTGAAATCTGTAAAAATTTTCCTTTCGATTCGTATATTTTTCATAAAATTTGGTCCAATAGAAATCGAGTTATGATCGATTTTCGAGAAACCGCCAAAACTTCTAAAAATCATCTACATATTTCCAAAACGCTGTTCAAAACGTTAAAACTCTTTTCCGCCCTAAAAGTTGAACTAAAATTCAATTACCCTTTCTACTTTCCAGTAACTATATAGCCCAAAATGAACAACATAGCCCCTCGAAAATGAGGATCCCCTAACCCCAAAAAAAGACACCAAACACCATAGAAACTCATTAAGATGGAGAGATCCTCTTCTTCTCATTCCTAAAATCATTCATCTTTTATAACCCCTTCGAGAATATGAATGAAAATGCATATCGTATTGTTATTGTGTTTTTGGAGGCTTTTTAACGGTGTCTAGAACATGAATAGATTTAAGAGGGGAGGGGATAAGGAGCAAAAAAACGAAGATCAGAGAAATAGGTTCAGATTCTGAAGTTCTGAACTTCCAAAAGCTCCAAAATCGTAGATTTTGAAGCTTCGAGACTCTAGGATACTCTATATATTCCATGCCCCGAACACTTGAGTTGAACTTTTTCTGAAAATTCGGTTCTAGACTAAGTTGACCCTGAAAATACCAAATCTGCAATAAAAAGTGGAAAAGTGTTCACGTAACTCGAGATATGAGCACTCAAAGTTGCTGCCAACAGTACTTTAGGGGTACTTTGAGGACCCTTGGCTCAAAATCACTTTCAGAATGTCTCGTTTTTTGTTTTAAACGCTAAATTCGGTGTATAATAACAACCCTTACTTTTTTGGAAACAATTTTTAAAGCCCAATTTTTGAGATTTTCCTACCATTTGAGTAGAAATTTTGTCCTTATTTGCCACTTTGAGGGCTTATAACTCGAGTTACGTGAACATTGGCCACTTTTCATTGCAGATTTGGGCAAATCAGAGTCTATTTAGTCTGGGACTGAAGTTTCAGAAAAAGTTCAACTCAAGTGTTCAAGGAACCCCTTGTAAAACTATAAGGATATTTAAAAAATAACTATCCGATTACACACGGATCATAGTGAAAACCACGTAGGGCCCCCCAAAATCTGATCCAAAAAAGGGGCCTCCTAGATAATTCAAGTATCAAGTTGCAAGTTGTTGTGTTTTGTTAGTTCTTTTATGTATAATTATTAGAATCTCATATTTTCTTCCAATATTTTGCTCACTTTTTGCACACAGACAATTTTCTGCGTCGTCACATGTCTAGGAAATTAGGTGGCTATTCATTGGAAAGAAAAAGAGGATTTCTATTGGAAAGTTTGAGCAAAAAGGGGGTACGTTCAGTTAGTCATTAAAAAGTGAGCAAAAAAAAGAGCAGCGAAAATCTGCCCTGAAATTTTTAATTTTTAAATACCTTTTTCTGTTCTCAAAATCGAAACGAAATTCGTTTTCCTGTCTTCCAAAGAACTAATAAATTCCCATTCCCATTTTTTCCACCATGGCGGTCCCCTCTGAACTACATACTTTTATTACATTTCTCCCTTTCAAATAATCCTTATTTTTTCTTCCGCATTCTTCCCTGGTCCTTCGTCTATCTACATTCATATCAGATTATGGATGGCTATTCCACTTTTTTCCCATTTCGAAATAAGACTGAAGTATACGTGACTCGCGGATACACATATTCCCACGGGGGGACCCCAGTCCCTTTTCACCTCAAATGATGGACCCACCAGACTTCTTGGAAATCCAAAGATATCAACTCTTTTGGTTTCACATGATTCCCTTTCTATTTTTGAGTCTCCTGAAGGATTACTGTAGTTTTTTCCTCAATAGAGCGCACTTTCCTAATCTACTTCCTTGTTCGCTGCAAGCCAAATGTAGGTCCAAAGTTTGGCTAATCTGAGAAAATGAGAGTGTAAACATTTTCATGTTTAGATTTAGAAGCACCCCAAAATAGAATAGTTTTGGAGGTCTATTGGTTATAAAATTTATTTGAATTTAGCTATTTTTTTTCTAGGTTTTGGGTCCCTTATTGTTCAATTTACTGACCACTTTTTTTGAATCTAGATCATTCAAATTAAAAAGAAAAAATTTTTTCTGCAAAAAGTCATGTAATTTTTTCCTGGGAATTGTTATTTTGATCTCAATCACCAAATACGCGGAAGGATTTTTCCAGGAAAAAACTTCCGTTTTTCCTGGATTTTGCATTTCTTTGTATTTTGGTTGATTATGAATGGAAAACGGTTTGAATTCAAATTTGAATGGACGTTAAAAAAGGAGAAAAATGATACTTTTTCCAAAAAGACAGATAAAATATGCATGATGTCCAGGAAAGTGATGAAAAATCGTATCAAAACGAATGAAAAATCGTATCAAAACGAATGAAAAATCGTATCAAAACGAATGAAAAATCGTATCAAAACGTATAACATGTCATAACTCGACTTTTAGTGAACCAAATTTCATAAAAATTATATGAATCGAGAGGTAATTTTTTCCCAAAGAAGACCAATATGATTTCATTGCAATTTATAATTCTGGGTTTTTTGTAGCACCTTTCGATGTCGGACCTCATCGGACGAACTAAAGTTACTGTAAGGCAAAAAATTTTTAACCAGTTTTCGGTTGGCTCATCAGTTCCTTTTAAAACCTGCGTCATTTTCAGTAGGCGTCTTTCGTCTTTGTACTTTTTTTGTTTGAGATTAGAAACTCCAACAATGTCCAGATATATTGAACTAGAACAAGATTCATTCGATCATTCGTTTTTTTTTAACTTTTTTCTTTTCTGTTAAAACTTATACTAATCTTTTTGGTCTTTAACCTGATCTGTTGAGATTACAAGTCTCTTCAGTTTCACTTTTTTTGAGTTGGAAACTTTCTATTTTCAATTATTTTTAATTCCTGTAGTTTTTAAAAATCATTGATCTTTTGAGCCTTTCAGACAGTAACCCTTGACATTTCTCTAATTCTAATTAATTTCCCAGTTCCGTTTCAAACTCCAAATTTGTATTTACCTCCGTTTTCCCAGACAATTATCCAAATCTTTGCAATTTCTAACCCCATTGACGCTCTTCTTGAACTTTTGAACTTTTTTCTGATCCTATATAAGCTCCAAGGATTCTGCTATCTTTCTACGGTAACCCGGTGTATTTTCTAACTTTAACTTTATCATCTTCTCAAACTGAATTTCAAACTTCAACTTCAAAAATAACTTTCTACGGTAAATCCTTGAAATTTCTAACCCCACTGACGGTTTTCTCGAACTTTTGAACCTTATTTCATGAGCCTTTATAAGCTCCAAAAATTCTGATAATTTTTTACAGTAACCTTTTGTTTCAATGCTCTTCCAATGATCACTCTCCTTTCCCCCCTTGTTGATGTTCTAACTTTTCCCAAGGCAATATTGTCTTGTCCCTTTTCCTGTGCCCCATAATCTATGATCCTCGAAAAATGTCGGGAGGACCATTGCTTACTGATTTTCTTAGCTGGCCATCAAAATAACAAAGATTGTAATGTGTAATTTTGTGGAAGAAGCCGTTTTTAATTTGGATTGGGATCGTGCACCCAAAATTCAGATGAAGCCAGAAGAACAGACCTAGAGGTGCTACTAAAAGAGTAATTGGAATCTAGACTCCGTGTACTCCTCGTGGACAATTCCAATTCTGGACTTGAGTTGTTCACAAGGAGTACACGACGCCTTGAAACATGGCGAGAAATTTTGGAGTTCAATTTCTCTTGGATTTTATATTTTCAGTGGCACAAACCTCTTCTTCATCAAATTATTGGAGCTAGAAAACTTTTAGTAAGAAATCTAAGCCACCTGAAAAAAAACCTGGACCCTAATTTCAGAGTTCCATTCCTCCCAAAACGATCTTTTTTTTCTGAAATTGAGAATCTCGAGAGAACAAAAACATCATCTTCTCTTCTTCATTTTCTCTGCAAAATGAGATAAAGAAAAACGGAATGTCCACCATCACATTGCCTCCCTCTCCTTTTTTTCAGAGCATTTCCGTTTAAATCTGAAAAAAAGTGGGCGGCGGTCGAAATGAGATTAGTTTGTTTGGAATCTAGAACTCTCTTCTTCTGAAACGATTTTCTCGCCTTTTTTTTTGAAGATTTTAAAGATTTTGTTTCAAGAAGAATTGTCACTTTTCATTCTTGTCAATCAACCACTGGGTGTCTTGCGGCTTTTCGTTCTTGCAAAGGTGAGCAGAACCATTCGGTTTTCGTGAGCATTGACAAAAGTTCAGAATCAAAGTGTTTCTTTGGAGCCGCTAGAGTTTTGGCTAAACTTCTGAACTTTCTAATTTTTCAGGGTTTTTCTGGCTGCACATTTTCAAAATTCAAAGTTAATACTCTATATATTGCACATGTTATAACTCGGCTCCCAGTTGACCAATTAGAATGAAAATTATACAGAAAAAGAGGAAATTTCTTCTAGATTATTTTCCTTATTATTAATTTCAATTTTTTTTTTTTGTTAGTCCTAGTCTATACAATACCGTGAGCCCTACTATTTTGATCAGAAATTTGACTTTTGAGCTCATTTTTAGGGGTTTTCGCCTAACTTTATCGATTCAAATTTAGAATTTTAAAATTTGCGATCGGATTTCTAAAGTTTGGCTTCAAGGTTTTTGGATTAGGTCTGGATTTTTTGAAGTTTTTGGAGATCTAGAACCTTCGGAAATTTTACCTTGTTTTTTTTTGTTTCGCGAAAGTTCGGGCTGAATTTTTTGACATTTAAAGGCAATTTTTTGTGCTCAATTTTTCTAAAAATCAGATTTGCTATTCAATTTTTGCACCGAAAAATAGTTTTTCAGGTTTTTATAATTTCAGAATAACGTTTTTCTTCAGTTTTTCAAAAAATTTCCCGTCTATGCTGGTGCGCTTTCGATGTTCACCCTCGACGGCTAATCGTTAAAACTATCCCTTCAAAGAAAACTTAAAATAGGTAAAGTTTCTAAATTCCAAGTAGCAGTTTCTGAAAACCAAAATGATAAGAAAGACATTAGCTTTCGATCTATATGATTTTCGTAAAAATTGGCTTACATTGAAGCGAGTTATAGTCCAGTAAACTTTTTTAAAATTTGTTACAGTAATCGGCAGTATTTCTAATTTTTCAAATTCCCGCTCTTTAATCTACAAATAGCCAAGTCAAATTTTCTGAAAACGAAAATGATAAGGAAGAAATTACCTCTCGATCTGTATAATTTTTATAAAAATTGGTCTACTTGGCGCAGAGTTATAGCCTATTGAACTTGCTTATGCCTTCTTTGGATTTTTGATTCTTACAGTAATCCTACAGTAATCCTACTGTATTTCTAATTTTTCAAATTCCCTCCTTCTTTTCTTTCTAGAATTTTCCAAAACCCTCTCTCTTCACAAACCTACCCTTCTCAAAAGTACATTCATCTCCATACATTTTTTTCCATTTGAATTCTTACCGAACCCTTGCCCGTAAATTAGGTTAAACTCGTCTCGAAACCTTTCTATCCCCGTTTTTTCCAGAAAAAAATGGAAACCCGATACACACAAAAAGGATATCAATATTTTTTTCATCGGAAGGGGTGAAAACTAAAACTTTTTTGTTTTTCTTTCCCTGAGATGCCACCTGTTTTTGTTCTCACTTCTGGAGAAAGAGAGAAGAAATTTCAAAATGAGTGAGAGATGAGCAGTAAAAGTGCGATTGAGCCCTCGGGCGGTTTTCACATTAAAATGATCTCTCTCTTTCGAGAAAAATGCCACCTGACAGAGATTGAGGTCTAATCAAGAGGAGATGTATTGATATATTGACAAAAAAATTGGATAGATTTAGGATTTTTTGATGAGGTGAGAAATTGATTTGCGTCTGGGAGTGAGGTGTGCTGTGCTTCAAATTGTCTAGCAGTTTTTGAGATGGAATTTTTGAATTTTCAAACTCAATATTAGAAAAAATGTATTTCAGATTTTACGATTTTACGAGTTCTAGGCTCAAAATGTTCTATTTTTGACGTTTTCTGGCTCAAAATTGCGCAATTTTCGCTTAAACTGATTGAAAATGACTAAAAATGGCCGGTAATGGATTTTATCCGTTTTTGATGGTTTTGAGCTTTAAATGCTCAGTTTTTGACGTTTGTTGAGTGTAAAAAATGTAATTTTGGATCAAAAACACCCATTTTCCTCTTTGAGCCCAAAATGTCACATATTTGGCTCAAACTTGCTCAAAATGACCCAAAATGACCAGGAACGGATTCTCTCCGTTTTTGATGATTTTGAGCTCAAAATGCTCATTTTTTGACGTTTTTTGAGTTTAAAAGGAATTTTAGCTCAAAAACACTCGTTTCAGCATTTTTAGCTCAAAAATGCATATTTTTGGTGTAAACTGGCTCAAAATGACTCAAAATGACCGGAAATCGATTCTCTCCATTTTTGATGGTTTTGAGCTCAAAATGCTCTTTCAAAATGTTTTTTAAACTTTGAAACGAGTTACATTCTTTAGATTTTCGATGTCAACAGAAAAAAATTTAGTTCAAGATTTGGTTTTTTAAGCGCAATTTTTTTGAATTTTGGCTTGAATTTTCCGATTTTCAGTTAATTTTCGCTCAATTTTCTGTAACAATTTTTGTTTTTTTGAATTTCGTTTCTTTTCCAATTACAGTAATTACGAAAATGGATGTTTTTGCTCAAAACGCTGTAAGAAATGTTTTTTGGCATTTTTTATATATTTTTTTGTACTGAAATTTTAGGATGGCTTTAAAATATTTTTCAGCCGCACAAACGAGTCAAAACGGACCATTTTGAAGCGAGTTATGAGCGATTGAAGTTTTCATGGGAGAGACGCAGAGAAAGCAGACGTTCTCGTTGTCGAAGAGACGCAGAGAAACGAAACTCTGTCTGCGTTTCTCAACAAAATCTTCAAACGCTCATAACTCGCTTCGAAATGCTCCGTTTTAACTCGTTTTTGAGGTAGAAAATATTTTAAAGCGACTTTTTCAAAATTTCAGTACAAAAAAATGAAAAAAAGTCAAAAAAGAAATTTCTGCAGCGATATTAAGTGCATCCGAATCAGCAAAAAAGTCTACATATTTTGAAATAGGTTAGAAAAACTGTAAGTTCTAGGTTTAAAAATCGATTATTTCCATATTTTCAGTCCAATATTTCAGCTTCGAATTCAAATTTTCCCGCGTCCAAGGCACCCCAGCCCCTCTTTACCTACTCGAATTCCCCTCCCCCTGGGCCTCAGCTCCCATTATTATTTTCTTTCGCTCATTATCATTCAGTTTTTAAAAATGTTTTTTTCGCCACAATAATTAATATTCGGATGTTTTGAACATCTACGCACATCCCTCTAGACCAAACTAAATAGGTATTTTCTTCTTCTATTCGAAAATAGACCCCTCTTTTTTACTTCTACTTTTTGACCCCACTCTAGTGACAATACTCTTATCCCCTGGAGACACTTCCTTCTTCTTCTTCTTCCAGAAAGTGAAAGCTCTTCGAATTCAGAAGACAAGGGGGCGTTCCATCATTCTCAGGGACTCCTTTCTCTTCTTTTTCCCCTAAAATTTCCTAAAATTTCCAAGTGACCTGTCGTTGTCAATTTCAGTCTTGTTTTCTTGGTAATTTTGATACTTTTATGGCTCTTTTTGTTATGTTTTTTATGTCCAAAAGGGATGACTAAGAGTCCCCCAGAAGCGAAACTGAATCCTCCTTCAGGGGGTCTCGTCACACAACACCTTTTGTGTTTTTCCATTAGTAAGATTATCTGTACCCCCTCCTAAGACGCCCCTGGTTTTTATGGGGACCCCATAAAAACGTCCTCCGGAGCTTTTTTGGGCGAGGGAAAGGGATTAGCCAAGCCACCGCCCCATCCATTTTCATATGTTTTGATGTCTTCCGTTTTTTTTCAAATGTTCTCGTTGTGTTCTTCTTGTCAACACAGACATCTTTACGATTTCCGTATGGCTAGTTTTTTTTGGAAATTGATGGGATAATGGGATCATGGGACCAATTTTTGGCCCACTGAAATTGTAATTTTCGTTTGAAATTTAATTTGATTGGAATTTAATTGGATTTGAACTTTATTTTGAGATTCTGAACCTGAACTGCAAATTTTGAACTGTCAGAATTGAGAATTGTGCTTGTGTCAGAATTGAGTCAATTGTGTCAGTATTGAGAATTGTGAGAATTGTGCGAGAATTAAGAATTGTGCTAATATCCCAATTTTCAATTGAGATCTTTAATAATTGAAGGGATAATGCCATTGGTATCATAATGGTATGGCCTAGGTTTCTCAAATGAAAAATCTAGTCCATTCACTTATGTACATTTTCAGTCCTAACTCAGCTTCTATTGGGCTGATTTGTGGAAATTACATGAATCGAGAGGGTTTTTAACGGTGAGCATGCCAGCATCTATTTGTACACATTTCGATTTTTTTTTGGTTTTTGGAGCCCAATTTCTTTACTACTAGTGTAAATCTGAAAAATGTGTGAATCGAATTTTGTTCACAAAATTTCAAATCGAAAGAATAAGTTTGAACAAAATTTTCAGATGCCCAAAGTTGACATCGTCCAAAAAATTGTTTCAAAACAGTACTGTAAAAAATAGGACTTTAAGACATCTACCTTAAAAACGGATCATTTAGCCTAAATCATTGATCTGCTATTCTTCGCCTTCTAACTCATCAAATCAGAAATTTCCACGTCACCTTGACTCATCCCACCGTTCCCTTCCCCCTCCCATTGTTCCTATTCTATAATGAGACCACCCAAATCACCAAAAAATCCCCCTATTGTGCTTGAACATCTTAGTCACTATACAATGACAAGGGGTGATGGGATGAGTGACATTTCTCACTTGTCTGTTTCCCCCCTCTAACTTCAAAACTTTATCTTTCATCTTCCAACTTTTGATTTTCTCAGTTTTTTTGCTAGAAACTTTAGGAGACGTCATTTTTTTAGATCTACATAGAAGTAAACAAAAATATGATCTGTTATATTTGCAGTATCACCTGTGTGTGGCTTTTTGAAACTGATATCAAATATCACACCTTGAGTTTTTTTTGGATCATTGGAGCGTTGGAAAAACGGGGTACTTTTAAAAAACAGACACAAACGTCAGAGAAAAAAGTAAAGTTTCCGCACGAAAAGTTTCGAAACGAGGGATGTGAAAGTACTTTTTTACGGTGGATTTTGTAGTGAACGTAGTTTTGTTTTCAGAGGGTTCTCAAAGGTTTTGGATGACTTTTTGGTTCTGAAATCTCTTCGACACCTTTAAAAACGCCTAAAACGTGATTCTGAGTAGTTCGTACATTTTGGGAATCTTCTAGAATACCCTAGAGTACACTGGATTTTGTAATATACGTAATCTTGTTCTCAAAAGGTTCTGGAAGGTTTTGGATGTTTTAAGGAGTTTCTTGGTCTGAAATTGTTTAGAGTCTTATGGAAGCCCTAAAACTGAATTCTGAAGGTTCCAGAGCTTTTTCAAAATCTTCTGAAAACGTTTAGAACTTTTTTAAGCTCTTTGAAACTTCTAAACAGTTTCATTGAGATTCAGAACTATGTTTTAGACTGAAAATTGGACTAAAACTGCAAAAGAGGAAAATCTAGGAATCTGAGGTTTGAAATTCGCAAAATTTTGATATTTTTTGACACTAAACCGTACTGAAAATCATAATAAGTTTACCGAATTTTCAAGAAAGTCCAGAGTCTGCAAATTTTGTTGACGAAAACGAAAACCTTAGAGTTCTTTAAAAATCCGATTCATTGAATCTACAATCAGAATCTTCAGAAGATACATAACTTCTGAAATTTCTGATATACCCAATAAATTTTCTGAGATTTTCAGATTTTGAAATTGAGCTAAGATCTGAAATTAAATACCGTAATTTCTTAACGAGAAGATCACCTCGATGAGCTAAAAATGAGCACATTTTTGAAACTCCCAGGGATTGAGATTAATCTAATTAGTATCCTCGTCAAAAGTTGACTGGACTTGTCACAAAATCTGTTGTAAATCTCTATTCCAACAGATGTTACTATTCATTTTGAAATTTCAGAAGTATATTTTTGGGTCAGGTTTTACGGTAGGCTTCAAATCCCTTTCCAGCAAAGCTCTGAAACCCGAAATTTCAACTTCCTAAAACCCAAAGATCTCCCTCCTAATCGAATTCCCACATGTCCAAGTGCCCTTTAACCCAAAGATCAAGTACAATTCATTATTTAATCTCCTAACCAAATCATCTACAGTAATCCCTCTTTTATTCATTACCCTAGAAGCTTCCCATCTCTTTGCCCTCGAATTACTCATCAATCCAGAGAGAGTAGTACATAAATAAATTGCTCATCCTTCCTTTCTCATTTTCTAAATTTAAACCACCCCCTAAAGGTTTCAGCCACTATATAGACCCACACGAGATTCCATCACTTCCTCCAGATTTTCGAAAAAACACAAACATTTCCCCTGGAATTTTTTAATTACACCTCCCAGTCTAGAAGTATGTGTACATTCATTCATTCATATATGTGTATTTTCCCACTCAATTTTACTATAGAATTTCAATTCCGTTTCTTTTTCTTTTTAGATCTTTATTCTTTACCGAGACAATTTTTTTCAATTTTCGCTCTGAAAAAAAATTGAAAAAACATAGCATCATGATAATTTTCGCCATGTTTTTGAATCCTGTAATTTGTTATTAGAGAATTCATTTGAATTCAATTCAGGTCAGACACTTCCTTATTTTGAAGTTTATAAGTAGGGGTTACAATAAACATTTCTAGGAAATCTTGGGAGAAAATTAGAGGGAATTTTGAAGTTTGGAAGTTTCGAGTTTGATCGTTGGTTTTTGAAGAGATTCTTAGATTTTGAATTTCGGTGACTTTTAGATTCTGAATTTCTGAAGTTTAGAGGTTTTCAGATTCCTAGATTTTGAAGTTTTAAAATTCAGAGAAATTGGGGTTCTAAGATTCTGAAAAGTTGAAGAGATTTTGCAATTCTGAAAATTTTCTGAAATTCAAATTTTCCGAAACCTTCAGATTCTAAAGGATTTTTTGATATTTTTGAGAAGCAATTTTATAGAATTTGAAAATCTAAGATTCCGAATCCCCACGATTTCTTGATTCTGATTTCTTGACGGATTCCAAAACTCTGAAATTTTGATATTCTGAATTCCAAAAACTCAAAAAACGACTGAAACGGAGAATCTTTATCTGCGATTTCCAGCTTTTCAGATTATTAGATTCTTATAGTTCTGAAACCCTGAATACCTAGATTTTCTAGATTCTGAAATCTTTGGAAATTTTAACATTTACAAAAGTTGTTATTGTTATTAATACCACAATGTTTTGACATCTGAAAATCTTGTTGACATGTTCAAAAATAGGTGGGCTGAAGAATATCTGGTCAAAATCAAAATGGTCAAGGATCAGAAATGGGCACGTCAGCTCATCCGTGTCCATTTTGGATTTTTGACCGTTTCGGACCTAGGCACAAAATCGGAGGCTCAAAACCAGAGGCTCGAAATTCAAATCTGAGGCCCAATTTATGCTCAAAATTTGAAGTTCAAAATCTGAAGTTCAAAATCAGAGGCTCAAAATCTGAGGCTTAAAATCTAAGCCTTAGAATCTGAGGTTCAAAATCTGAGGCTCACAATCAAGTTAGGCTCGAAACCTGATTCGAATTTCTGTGTCTTCAAAAAAGCAGATCTGTAGAATTATCAGAAAAATTTTCATTCAAAAATTTGAACACCAAAAAAAAGTTCAATTAAAATTTCAGAACCAAAAATCACATCTCAAATTCAATCTTTCTTCGGCGCAAATCCACTGCTTCTCTTCCCAACGTATCCATATGGGCTACCGTACTCGAATCCTCCATAATACTGCCCTGGATATCCATATCCTCCATTATAACCGTATCCAGATCCTCCATAGATTCCATTACCGTAATACCCGCCAGCAGCCACCGGGTATCCACCGTAGTATTGACATGTAGCAATGCAGAAAATGGAGAGAAGAAGGGCGAAGCTGAAATTTTTCAAAATTGAAAATTTTAAGATTCTTACAATAGGAAAAACTTACAATTTTGGGAACATGTTGAGTATACCTCTCTCAATTTTTCGAACCCTTTTATACCCCGTTCTCACTAATTGTTTACCCATTTTTTATCATTGAAATTGAGAGTGAAAACTGACTGTCAAATCTATTTGTTCCAGAACTGGTTCTCCCGGAAAGTAATCAAAAATTTCTGACCGCAAGATGATGAACAAATTTCGAGAATTAGAAAATGTCAAGGATTCTTTTGTTTTTTGTTATTCATGCTGAAAAAAAGAATGCAAACAGAAGATTTTGGCACATTGGAATATTTGAAGAGTTCGAGGGAACAACTAGTTTTTGAATTTTTGATATTATGTCTGGAGGGTTGTCTGTCTGTAGATAGGGAAATCCGGATGTCCAAAAAAAAAGATCGTCATTTGAGTTCCAGGCTTTGGATTTCTATGAAAATTATACAGATCGATAGCAAATTTTCTAGTGGTCATTTTGGTATTTTCAGATCGGTTTTTACTCTCAGAATATTTGAAATTGGACGGCTTTTGAAGGCCTTGTATTTTCAGTGAATGCTCGATTCCAAATCGCTAGAAAAAGAGTCACATGTTACTTTGAAACCTGGCAGTAATTAGTCTCTTCGATCTCATTGATCTCAAAAAACTGGATAATTTTAAAAGTTATGAACAAAAATTGTTCACCTGCAAAGAAAAAAAGTATAAAACTCAAAATTCAGAAGTTGATCCGGAAGTTTCTAGTGTCAGAAATCACGGTTTTTAGAAACTGAAAATTCTACAAAAAACGGAAACTACGAAAATTATGACTCCGCGACATAACAGACATTTCGAAAGTGCGATATTTCGAAAGTGTGACATTTCGCAAGTGCAACGTTTCGAAAAAGCGACATTTCGAAATAAAAATTTCAAATTATTTGTCAGGTTTAATATCCTACGAAGCTAGCTAACTGTACTGAGCGGTATTTTTTTTGAATTGTTTGCAATTTTTGCTTTCGAAACGTCACACTTTCAAATTTCACACTTTCGAAATGTCACATTTTCGGAATGTCGCGAGGCCCATTTTACTTTATGTTATTTTTGGAAGACTGCGTACAGAAATGTCTCACGAAATTTCAATTTTAAAAAATAAGTTTGAACTAAATTTTCAGAAAATCGGTCTTTTGTAAACTAAAAATCTGAAATTTGTCCCCAATTTTTAAAGAAAAGTACTGTATCTTTGTCTCCGTTTATCCCCATGTCCATATACCCCCTAAAATTCTGATCCATTTGATCTCGAACACCTCCAGTCTTTTCCCCCTTTTGACCCATATCATCATCCCATTGAAACTCCATCTCTCTCTCTTGCCCTCCACATCTTCTGAATATTTCATTTAATCCTTGAATTTTCTTTCACCACATCATCTAGCATCTTCTGTTTCTTCCCAAATTTCCCACGTATGAAGCTTGAGGCTCCGCCCCCTCTCGGAGTGTGCCAAAAGTGTATCAATTATTCATTTTAGATTCAATAGAGTCACTTTTTTGGTTAGAGAATTGTATTTTTGGGTTGGTGTAGTTTGGGCGGAAGGTAACAGGAAGTTGAAGTTTTTTGGATCCAGGACGTTTCGCAACCGGTCATTTGGCAACCAAGAAATCTAGTTCACTTTCAAATGGACTTGAGAACCTTAAAGTTGCAAAACGACTGGTTGCGAAACGTCCCGGTTACCAAATTAAAAAACAAATTGTTGCGAAACGTCCCAGTTACAAAACGTCTTGGTTGAGAAACGTCTCAAATCCAGTTTCTTGATCTTTCCAAGTCCAAATTTCATACAAAATTCAAAATATTCTGTCACGAATCCTTGAATTTCTAAAGAATCCAAGATCAATTTTTTGGTTCGTTTTTTCATTCCCATATGTTTCTGATCCAAACCCACTTGTTTGTCTTCTTCTTGTTCTTGCCAGATGTTCTCGTCCAATGATAAATTGATGGAATCGAGAGCTCGCGGAGCAAGACTAAAGCTGATCGGATTTTGTTGCAATAATATTATCCTTGGCTAGCTTGTTAGGATTGTATTTGGGGGATTTTAAGGATAGCATTTTGTTTTGTTTCATCTATTGAAGTGGAACTTCAGTCATTTTTTTTCCCAATTCCAGTTCTTTCAAACGCACCTAACCGATTTTCGATTTTCTGAAAAACGTACTGAAATTTCGGTACAAAAGTTGAAAAATCGAATGCTACAGAAATGTTTTGCCAATTTCTTTCATTTTTTGTACTGAAATTTAAAACGTCGTTTTAAAATGTTTTCTCCCTCAAAAACGAGTAAAAACGGACCATTTTGAAGAGAGTTATGATCGTTTGAAGTTTTCGTGAGAGACGCAGACACTGTCTTGTTTCTCTGCGTCTCTTCGTCAACGAGAGTGTCTGCTTTCTCTGCGTCTCTCTTACCGAAACTTCAAACGCTCCTAACTCGCTTCAAAATTGTCCGTTTTGACTCGTTTTTGAGGTAGAATACGTTCTAAAGTGAGTTCTTCAAATTTCAGTACAAAAAATTGATAAAGTTGACCAAAAAAAAAAATTACTGTAATCCTTTTTTCAAATTTTGAGGCTCTTCTGTGTACTTCTCTTGGATTAGACTTACAGGTTTTGTTCAAACTCTTAATTTTAAAAAAAATTTGACGTCTTCTGAATACTTTTTTCCTATCCCATTGTAGTTTGATCTGGGGCCCCTGTTTACCCAACCCAAAAGATCCTATTTCCTCTTCTCTATTTTGACCTACTCCTCTTTCTTAGACCACGCCCACTTCTAGATCAACACGTCATCTTCTCATAAGCCACGCCCACTAAGAGACACCCTACTATTTTCTAGAGGCTCTTTCTTCGACTACGCCAGATGTTTTAGACCAACACCTCATTTTTGTGCTAGTTCTTCCAGGAATTTCAAATTTCACCTGCCGTTTTGTCCCCCAAATTTTATATCCCAGTTGACGCATTCCACTTTTGTATTCTCGGCTCATTACTGCATCACTGAATGTGGGCGGAGCTTGGTTTAACATTTGCAGAAAAATGATGCCCTCAGATCCGCTTATCCTCTTATACTGATATCATACTCTTCTGATTTCTGATACCTGAACTTCTTGTACATATAAAATCTTCCATATTTTCAGCATGAGTTCAGTTCCACCGGATATCGCTCAAAATATGACCGCTGAAGAAGTATCGGAATGTTCTCGAAACGAAACATATGATTTCAATAGATATGCTTTGATAGTCTACGTTGGAACACCAATTGCAATCGCTGGAGTTATCTGTAATTGGATTCTATTTGTAAGTTTACTGTAGTAAAATCTAGAACCCAAAAAGGGGTTTTTTGTTGCAAAAACGAGTCGAAACGGACCATTTTGAAGCGAGATATGAGCGTTTGAAGTTTTCGTGAGAGAGACGCAGAGAAAACAGACACTCTCGCTGTCGAAGAGACGCAGAGAAGCGAGACAGTGTCTGCGTCTCTCTCAAGAAAACTTCCAACGCTCATAACTCGCTTCAAAATGGTCCGTCATGACTCGTTTTTGAGGTAGAAAAAATTTTAAAACGACCTTAAAATTCTGGTTTTAAAAAATTCAAATTTTCAGCGACTCTTCACCAAATCGAAATCCACAAAATCCCCGGCCCTATACTTGCTTCTTCTGGCAATTCTAGACCTTCTTATGGACCTCCTCTACATTCCATTCTTCACCGTCGATGCTCTTGCAATCTACCATAAAAATGAGTTCCTCTATCACATCTGGCATGACTATGCCATGTTTGTATTCGGCCTTAGTCGTCTTGGTAAGCAGATAATATAAAGAAAATATGTGAAAGAGAAATTTTCAGTACAATTTGCGTCGACGTATATCATATTGTGTGCTACCATCGAGAGGTTCATTGTCGTCGCTGAAATCAACTCGTTGAACTTTTTGATTTCGTAAGTACAGGGGATACTGTAGTTTTCATTTTGGGGATTACTTTAATATTAATTATGTGGATAACTGTTGATTAAAAAAAGCCAAATTTGGCTTGAGAAACTGTAGAGTCCGCAAACACCGAGTATTTTTTAAATACGGCTATACTAAAGTTTAGATTTTGGGGATTACTGTAGACTTCATTTCGTGGTTACTGTAATTTTAATTTTGTGGATTACTGTAGTTTTGATTTCAAAGCACTTTTTTTGCTGATTTTAATGCATGCAAAAAAATTTAAGGCGATTTTCCAGAGAATGTATTGAAGTTTCACTTTAAAAAATTATAAATCGCCTACAGCAAATAATTCCAGAATTTACAAAATTAACATTTTTCATAAAAATCGTTCTTATTTTATCTGATATTTTAAAAAGTCCGTTTGAAAAGTTTTATGCCGCAAAAACGAGCCAAAACAGACCATTTTGAAGCGAGTTATGAGCGTTTGAAGTTTTCGTGAGAGACGCAGACACTGTCTCGCTTCTCTGCGTCTCTTCGACAACGAGAGCGTCTGCTTTCTCTGCGTCTCTCACGAAAACTTCAATCGCTCATAACTCGCTTCAAAATGGTCCGTTTTGATTCGTTTTTGCGCTAGAAAACATTTTAAAGCGAGTTCTTCAAATTTCAGTTTAAAAATTTAAAAAATTGTCAAAAAATTTTCTGTAGTGTTTTGAACGGCGATATTAAATGCATTCGAATAACCGAAAAATTTTTAATTTTTTGAAAAAGGTTAGAAAAAATGAAAGTTTAGGATTCGAAAATCGATTTTCTTGAGTGAAAACATGCTATAAAAAATTTTAAAATTTGTATTAAAAAACGGTTTTTATGAACTTTTTAAACAAATTCTAGAACTATGTACGTCAATTAACTGAATACAATACCTCAATTTCCACTTCAAATATTCCCTATTTCAGCTCTACTGGACGATTCGTAACAATCGGAATAACCTTCCTCGGAGTTGCTATCCTCAGACTTCCCGCTTTCTTCGAATACTACATAACCTTTCGTCCAGACTGTCCCCTCTACGAAAACTACGACTACACTCCATTGTTAGCCGGCTGGGAACACTATCAAGTGTTCAACTTCTACGTAATGACCGTTCTTCACATCTTCGTCCCATTCGCTCTTCTCCTAATGCTCAATATCTCAATCGTCGTGGTCACGAAGCGAAAATTGACTGGAATCGGATGGGCGGTCACTACTTTCATAGACATGCCGAAAGTTAGTGAAATGATTCGAAAAGAGTCGATAAATTCGAATAAACGGAGAAGAGATGAGTTACGGTATGCCACATGGACAATGGTCTCGATTGCTACCACTTATTTGTGTTGTTCTTCTCTTTCTCTTTTTATTGGAATTTTGGAAAATGTTTGGCCGAAGAATGAGTTGTTGTTCCAAGAAGATGGTTCTAGGTAAGACATGAAATCCGGATATGTAAAAGTTCGTTTTTTTTTCAGCACTAAATTCTACACCCTTGCTTCGGATGCTGTTAGTATTCTTGTCGCCGTCAACTCTCTTCTCCGAATTTTTGTCTATCTTCTATGCAGTCCTAACTTCAGGTAATCCCTTTACAATTTCAGTATCCTTCATTCAATTAATATAATTTTTCAGAAAACAACTCGTTAAAGAATATCCCTGCTTAAAATGCCTCACATGTGGAGCCAATAATGACGAGAAAACCAAAAAAATCAAAGAAGAAAAGAAACTTTTCATTGGATACCAAAACTTGATAATGGGTGCCAGAGTTGATATGTTGTGATTTTTTCGTATTTTTTGATTCTGGAAAATTACGGGTTGATACCATGTGAAAATCTGAAATAAACTTGTTACATTTTACAGAATCCCAGAATCTATGAACCAATCTAAGAATCTAAGAATCTAAGAATCTAAGAATCTAAGAATCTAAGAATCTAAGAATCTAAGAATCTAAGAATCTAAGAATCTAAGAATCTAAGAATCTAAGAATCTAAGAATCTAAGAATCTAAGAATCTAAGAATCTAAGAATCTAAGAATCTAAGAATCTAAGAATCCAAGAATCTAAGAATCGAAGAATCTAAGAATCTAAGAATCTAAGAATCTAAGAATCTAAGAATCTAAGAATCTAAGAATCTAAGAATCTAAGACTCTAAGAATCTAAGAATCTAAGAATCTAAGAATCGAAGAATCTAAGACTCTAAGAATCTAAGAATCGAAGAATCTAAGAATCTAAGAATCTAAGAATCTAAGAATCTAAGAATCTAAGAATCTAAGAATCTAAGAATCTAAGAATCTAAGAATCTAAGAATCTAAGAATCTAAGAATCTAAGAATCTAAGAATCTAAGAATCTAAGAATCTAAGAATCTAAGAATCTAAAGCAGACATTTCGAAAGTACGGCGTTTCGAAAGCGAAAATTTCAAACCATTTTGAGGAAAAAGATCACCTGTGCTAATCAAACGACTCAGAATATCTGTTTTTGTTCAAGATGGTTTGAAATTTTTGCCTTCGAAACGTCGCACTTGTGAAACTTCAGACTTTCGAAATGTCCCCCTATTCAAAATTATCCTGAAATCAAAGACCGTAAAATTATTCCAAAAAAATACTTAAAAAACTAAAATTTTCATTCAAAACCCAGACGCAAATTTAAAAGCAACCAAAGAACCCAAAAAGTTCAAACTCCTTTCTTTCCATTCTTCTCCTCAATATCGTACAAATCCGTGATCACTTTTGTATATGAACGGAAGAAACTGAAAAATTCAAATTTTCAAAAATCCGACAAATTTCTAACCTCATTTTGCACAGAACCACGACTGAAATGCACACCAAAATCGTCAAAAAGACCATGGAAATAGGAGTAAAGCGGATTGTGTCTGAAAATTATTGGGATACTGTAGTTATAAGGAATGACTTACAGTATAACATCTGTCGCTCATCTACCACATCGGTATTGAGAAAAATATAGAAACAGTAGGCAGTTGAGAGAAGAAGGTGGACAGACTTGAAAATTTTTGGGAGTTTTTAAATCGAAATTCAAATTACCGCCAATATTCCACAGGCACCTAAGACCCGTCTGTTTTCTGGTTCAACGCTGACGAATAGAGCCACGTAGACGGCCGAAATCAGAAAGAATGACATAAGGAACCAAACGTTATCATACTTTTGGGCTTTTTTTATTCCGGAAACTTCAAAGTATCTGAAGCGATCAATTTTTTTTGAGATTTTTGAAACTCAAAAGGCCTCCTTACGCATCCACCATATACAGGGAAAACTGGAAGATGTAGAAGAAGATATAGGCGATGCTCAGCATTGAATGCTCATTCTGAAGATAAAATCTTTGTTTTGGATAGTGGGATTACAGTAAAATTTTTTTTACTCAAATGATAGTCTCAATTCCAGTATTAACGAAAAAACGATATTTTTTTGCATAAAAATCGAGATTTTAAAATCGCGAACTTCAGTTTTTCTAACCAATTTCAAAAAATACAGAATTTTTCGCTGATCTGAATACGCCTAATTTCGCAGCTCAAAACGCGATAGAAAAATTTTTAATCAATATTTTGTCAGCAGCGGCGAGCGCGACAGCAGATACCCAAAGCACTGTAGATTTTTTTTGAAGTTTTTTCTTTTTTTTTTCGTACGTAAATTTAAAGGTCGCTGTAAAATGTTTTCCAACTCAAGAACGAGTCGAAACGGACCATTCTGAAGCGAGTTATGAGCGTTGGAAGTTTGCGTGAGAGACGCAGACACACTCTCGTTTCTCTGCGTCTCTTCGACAACGAGAGCGCCTGCTTTCTCTGCTTCTCTCACGAAAACTTCAAACGCTCATAACTCGCTTCAAAACGGTCCGTTTTGACTCATTTTTGCGGTAGAAAACATTTTAAAGCGAGTTACTAGCGTTTGAATTTTTTATGAGAGACGCAGACACTCTCCCGTTTCTCTGCGTCTCTACGACAACGAGAGTGTCTGCTTTCTCTGCGTCTCTCTTACAGAAACTTCAAACGCTCATAACTCGCTTCAATGTGGTCCGTTTTCAGTGATTTTAGGTGCATTCGAATCAGCGAAAAATTCGAAATGTTTTGAAATAGGTTAGAAGAAATGAAAATTAGCGATTTGAAATTCGCTTTTTTCGTTCAAACTATTTTTATGAAAAAAAAATTATATTATTTTTGTAAATACTGGAGTCGGGCTCTAATCCTACACTTTCATACTCACATCAAAAGTTATATCAAAATGTTTCTCCAGAAAATCTTCGATTTTATCCTTAATCAACGACATCTCGACTTTGGGAATAATTTGGAGTTCTACACGTCATGAGAGAGAAGATGACAATTCTGACTGAAATTCCGAAAAAAATGGAACCATTTCACGGAGATTTTTTGATAATAAAATCTCGAAACCATCATACTCTAGACACACCAAGAGATTCAGAGATGTTTTCTTTTCAGATTCCTCGTCGTCGATAAAAACGTTTACAGCAATAAAATCGAGGGGGGAAATAGGCAAAAGTGGTATCGTCTCTCCCTTACTTTCACTGTTCGTTTTTCACTTTTACCTTGTGTCTAACTTTTAACTTCTGAAAAGGATTCGAAAACAGCGGGAGAGAATAATTCTTATTCGAAGAAACAGTGTTGGTGGCTTATTGATTGAAGTATTTTTTAAAAATTTATTTTTCCAGTTTTTTAAATTTTTATGTTTGCGCCTTCATATTCACTCTATTTTCGAAAGTAGTTTCGCGATATCTCACCACGAAAATTCTACCGTAAAAAATTGAGATTAAAGGAACATACCCTGATTTTCAAGTCAATTTTTTAATTTTTTTTTGTTTTTCAAACGATTTTTGACGAATTTCGAAGCGAAATGTTAATTTTTGCTACGAAAATCGTGGAAATCGTTCGAAAAAAGAAAAAAAGCAAATTTTTGTTGAAAATTAGCCATGTCCCTTTAAATTTCAATATCTTACGGTAGCATTTTCGCGGGGAAATTGCGCGATTTTTCTCGATTTTTACGACGTTTTTCTGTGCGAAAAATTCGTTTTTTCTTCAAAAGTCGAAATTCAGTTTTTCTCTAATTTTTTTTTCTCAAAATTGCACTCATTCTGTTGCTCTGATGAGCACCTCCACTGTTTCAGTTGACACGGTTTTCGATATTCTCAATTTTTCTTCCATTTGTTTTTCTATTATCGAAAAAATTAAAACTGTCGATTTACGAGGCCCCGCCCACAAAAAAAATAATGCGCGGCGCACCGTTGTTTTTGTTTTGTGGGCGGGGCCTCGTAAATCGACGCCGCGCGCATAGAATCTTCAATTTTTTCCCACTTTACTCTGGGTTTTCTAGCTTTTCAACAATTTTGAAAAATTTCCGAAAAATCGAGATTCAATTTTTCTTTTTGTTTTTTTTTATTCTTCTGCTTGCTCGCGACAAAAAAAGCATTTTTTCGAATTGAAAACTGTTTTTTTAAAGTTTTTGTGTATTTTTTTCGATTCCCCGGCTTGTTTTTCTCACAAAAGTTTCAGTACGATTCCTCCAACTCTCACTTTCCCTTGCACCTTGTTCCGACTCCGTGCGATTGTCACAAATACGAGCGATCGTAGTCTTATCAAACTCGCCAACCAGTTTCTATACTTTGTACCGGTCTAAAACGTTGTTGTTGACCAAGAGCATCTGATAGACACTATCAGGACAACCACGTGCTCTGCTTATAGTGATAACGAGCAAGACTGAAATTTGCATACATGTCCAAACCCGGGCCGGCCCGGGTCGGCCCGTGGCCCGGCCCGGGTGGCCCGGCCCGCGGGCCGGGCCGGGCCGGGCCGGGCCGGAGGGGAATTTTCCCGGCCCGGCCCGGTCGGCCCGGGTAGAAAATTTTCGTCAAAATTTTTCCAAAAAAAAATCAATTTTTCATGAAAAAGTTTCTGAATTGCATGAAAAATCATGTAAGTACTGAAAGTATGAAACATTCTAAAATTGAACAGAAAACAGTCAAAAAATCGAATTTTTTTCCAAAAATTGACCTTTGAAAAAATTGGGTCTCCAGACCCGGGCCGACCGGGCCGGGCCGGGCCGGTAGAAATTCCTCCGCCGGCCCGGCCCGGCCCGGGTTTGGACATGTATGGAAATTTGAATTGTTCCAAAAACTTCTACCCCTTTCGAAAATGCGACACAAAAACGGTCTCACAATAGTTTCAGAGATTCGCTGTAACTGATCGAGAGAACTCGTTTCCCTCTCCATTATTCTCGAGGCGACCTTCTCGAAAAACTGACTTGTTTCAAATGGCCGTGTGTTACACCTTGCCGTATGTGTCCTCTTCTCGATTTGTTTCTTCTTTCGAAACCCTGTTCATTAAGAAGAAAGAAAGAAAGAAGACTTCTTCTGAAAGGCGAAGAAGCCGCTGATTACAGTGTAAATGTAAGGGGACAAACCAAGAAGACACCATTTCGAGAATCACACTTAGTCATCATACTTTTTTCCTTGTGGTTTCGTTCCCTTGACATCATCTCAATAAGTGGAAGTAGTTTCTACTTTTCTAGCTTTGAAGGAGGATTCCGACCCAGTGCTAGAATATGTGTAGATTACGAATATCGAAGGGAAAAAGCTTGAAAAACTCAAAAAACGCAATCAAAAACGCAATCGCCGGGGCTCAAAATGATCCCAAATGGAAGAGAAATTACGCGGCCTCTCGCGATTTCGCAATTTTATTTAAATTTCTCTTCCATTTGGGCTCACTTTGAGCATCGGCGATCGCTTTTTTTGAGCGCTACGATTTTTTATCAAGCTGTTTCACGTCGATATTCGTAATCTACACAACTTTTAGCACATTTTAAAGATAATTCATTTTTGGGACGGAATCCTCCTTTAACCCTTGGAAGCTGAGCGACCAATTTTTTTTTAGTTTTTCGATTTTTTTCGAGTTTTTGAAAAATCCCTTTGAACCTTCTAGAAATTTGCTCTGTAAGGCAACTCACCGGCTCCGCAACTCATCAGTCTAGTCTTGCTCCGTCTTCAATACGGAAGTACCGAAAACACAAAAAAACGCCAAAACGCCCAAGACAAAAACACGCAATTTCCAAGAAGGTTAATTTCCGTCTTCGTTCCCTTCCCCATGTGATCTCCGACAATCCGAGTACATTCGACTGTAACCCAAGACACATTCATCTGAAAGTAATAAATTCTATCGTTTCATTACTACTACTTCCCTCCAAATTGCAATATGATAAACCGGTTTTCATTTGGTGACCTTTTCCCCTCTCACAGGTGATAGATTTGGTTTTTTTTTTCAAAATCGAGAATCTGAAATCCGTATTCGCCACAATCCCCCCAATCTGTAATCCGCAGATGATCGGATCAAGATAACAAAACAACAACACTGGCAGCGACTGAGAGAAAGTCACCTCTCTATATCTCGAAAAGTTATTTTTGTACCTCTCTCGAGAGAGACGCAGGCATCAAAAGTTGACGAGAGAAGCCAAAGGAGAGATCGCGAGACGTAGACACGGAAAGCAGTCACGCCTAGTTGATTGAAATGAATGTCTGTGTGTGTTGAAAGTAGTGGGATCGACATTGCCTCCGCTCGGCAGTTACCTACTCTACTCTTGCATCATGAATGGTTTTTTGTTTCTTTTTCTTTTTGGTTAGAAATAACCGAGCACTTTGAATTAAAGTGAACCTAGCCTAAAATTACAGTGTATTTGATGGCTTCAGAACTCTGAGAAATGCTGCTCTTGTATTCAAGGCAAATAATAGCTTTTCGGCTCATTTTTAAAGAAGCTTCCGAAGTTTCCAAAAACATATTTGCAAGTGTTTGAAAATTACTTCCTTTGTTCTTCAGTTTCCAGCAAGACTGGGAAGATCAAGGTTGCGGCCCTGGGCATTTTCGATCCAAATAACTTATTTTCGAGAGGACGGCCCGATTCAACCCCGGGTGCCTGCCCACGGCTCAGGTTACCCAGTACAGCCACATACAGTTATATATAATAGTAAAGCTTGATCCATCTCGACCTTTCCTCAGATTCCGGTCTCTTCTCCACGTCTTTTTCCTTCTCCTTCATTTTCTATTTGTTTGGCACACTTTGCCCTCTGTGTCAGACAGCGGAAGAGCGAGGCAAAAAAGAAACGAAAAAACCGAGAGAATAGAATCCATTTTGACAGCAATGAAAGTAAGAAAGCACTCTCTTTCTTGAGCTTTTAGGTGTGCCCGTATTCGTCTGTGTAATCTCTCTGGATTAACACAAAGGATTACATGTTGAGAGCGCACCCTGGATCATACTTTCGCTTTACTCATAGCTTCTCTGCCTCAACAAAAAAGTAACACCTCGTAAAATGACATCGATTAGAAGCAACTGAGAAATCTTCCGTCTTCCGTGTTGTAAGTACCAGTCTATACAGCTGTATACATTCTGGAAAAAACCATCCCATTCTTTTGCTTCTTTGCCAATGACTTGTGGCCTAAGTAAATAACAATAACAACTGAAAACGGCTCTCTTCCTCTGAATATTTGAGTATTGCCCATTTCAACATCCACCTGTTCCTCAAAAGCTCATGACGTCTTCTTCTTCTCCAAAAACTCAAACTATAGAGATCATCGAGCTCTTGAGAGCATTCTTGAAATGACGAGATGTCTTGTCTAGTTTCAATGACTCGAAACAGCTGCTGTCGAGGTGATTTCATCTTTTTCTTCATTTTTCGTTTAATGGGGTCCCTCTATACTCTTTTTGTTGAATGTTGTTCTGGGCTCGTGATAGAAGACAAGACACAAATTGGATTTCTGGTCAATTAGGAGAATGGAGTACTAATGAAGTTTTCCCAACACTGTCTCGGTTTCCCATGGGAAATTGAACTAATGTTCTTTACTACTTTCTTTTTTGTTTCCTTTTTACTTCTTTTTTCAAATGGACAAGAAGACCTGTCCCAAGTCAGATGTCTGAAAATCTGAAGAGTTTACCTTAAAAATTTGAAGTGGTTTATAGAAAAAAGAAGAAGACGTTCGCCTTCCTCAAAAAAACTCAGAAGTCATCTTGAATGACCTTCTTCAAATTGCCCATTGCCATTCGAAAATTCGTCAGAATATCCGCCGCATAAGGCCTTCACCTCAGGACACCATCGCCACTGGGCGCGCGTGATTAGAAGCAGAAGAAGCAGTAAAGGTCATGCCCCGCCCACACTGCCATTGTTCTTTTCCTTTCTAGATACAATATCGACAGTTTCGATCTTTTCCCTTTCTGTGTATGTAGTTATGGTGATCGGCATCTCTCGCCACTTTCTCGAAAGATTTTCATCTTCTGATGGGCGGAGAGAGAGAGGGGGTCACGATGGGGTGGTTTTTTTGCCCGGTTCGAGAGTGTCACTTACTTTTTTTCGCACTTGAGACTAACTGATCTTGGTTGTCGTTTGAGATGGTAAGGAACCTTGTTCGGTTAACTAGTCTCTAGGAAGGTTCTCTCCTAGGTACATATACTTGCCCTACCCGGGCCGACTCGGCCCGGCAGTTTTCTCCATTCAAAATAATGATTTTCTTATCAAATTTTATACCAAAATGTAAAACTCAATGAGATCTATAAAATCATGTACAAACCAATAACATTTATTGGCCGAATAAGTTGCTGGGTTACATAGAACACCCTGGCTCCACTCATATTCATTTGGTCGGCCCTGGTGTTTGATGTAAGCCTGCAACATATTAAGCCGGTAAAGCTGTTGGTTTATACATCATTTTGTAGATCTCATTGAGCTCTACATTTTGGTATAAAATTTGATGAAAAAATCGTTATTTTAAATGGAGGAAACTGGCGGCCAGAGTCGGTCCTGTCCTGGTTCAGCAAGTATGGTCCCAGGTGACACCCTAACTTTTTTTCTAGAATCCGTCGGTTTTTTCCTTCCAAATTTGCAATAAAGTCTTCTTTCGTGCCAGATCTTTTTCCACCTCGAAACTGAAACTAATCTCTACTCGGATATCCGGAGCCATGTGACTGCCCCTCGAGCTCAGCTGTTAATCTTTTCTGCAACAATCTTTTTTTTTCAAATTGACATTAGCCTTCGTTCACGATGCCCATCTTGCAGAAGACCCGATTAGACCTTGAATGCCCTTAGTCTCTCATTATTAGCCATAGGCAAATCTCATCGCCCTTTGACCTCCCTCTCACACACCATCTGACATTGTTGAGTAATGTTTTATGTAAGGGGTTTTTTTATCGAAATTCAAATCGCAAAGACAAAAATTCGTCACTTTATACGTCTTCAAAGTCAAAACACCCCGTATATGAATCAGTTTACAAATCTTGAGAAAATTGTAATTTTAGGAGAGGTCTAGACTTGAATAACTTTTTTCGGAGGAGCCGGTCAAAATACGATCAACAGAAGTTCCTTATTAAAAAGCTATCGACTGATTGAAAAATCTTCAAAATTGGTGGAAAATTAATAGAGGTACGCACTTGCGAAAGACGTAACTCTGTTAATTTTTGATGAAGTTTGACGATTTTTCAACCAATGGATAGCTTTTTTGATAAGAAACAATTCTTCTGTTGATTTTATTTTTAGCCGATGCACCTGAAAAAAATTATTCAAATTTGAATGAATTATTGCCGAAATTCGTCCATCTATCTTATCTGAAATCCCTTATTTATCCTCTCTCCATGGCAACTCTGTCTTTTTTTTCACACCAATTCTCAGTCTCTCCGTTATTATTCATTTCCCCCCGGCCATTTGCCTTCATGAGAGCACCCCATCATCTTTTTCTCTCTCGGCACTCTCTCACCTCAGCACACTCTCTCGCCTCTTCCCGCTCTCGCAATGTACTGAATGTTGTTTTTTTTTGTGTGTGGGACCCATTTCGTCGTCGCTGTCCCGCCTTTTCCGTTCCGTTTTTTTGGCCCGCTATTTTCGGTTTTGAAATCTCTATTTTCAGTCTGCGAGAATCGTCTAGAATTTCTCGTGACGATTCTTTGCATATTATGCCAGTCCTGAATGCTGTTGATTTGTCGGCGCGATATCTCGGAACGAAATTGCTACCGTAATATATATTAAAATTTAAAGGAGCATACCCTGACTTACAGGTAAATTTTTTAATTTGCCATGGTTTTCGAACGATTTGCAACAAATTTCGGAGCAAAAATTTGTTGAAAATCGTTCGAAAAAAATGAAAAATTGAAAAATTGACCTGAAAAATCAGGGTATGTTCCTTTAAATTTTAATATATTACGGTAGAATTTTCGCGCCGAGATATCGCTGGCGCGAAAATTTCTTTTTCTCTCTTTTTCTTCCGGAAATTTCACCTCAATCCCCCTCTATTTTTGCCCCCACCACGTGACTGACTCTTTTTGTTGACACCATTTTTTTATCTGAAAAAGCAAACATCAAGCGCTCATATATTTCAGCTAAACTATGGCCACATGGACAGTACATTTGGAAGGTGGTCCGCGACGAGTGAATCACGCAGCGATCGCTGTCGGATCTAAAGTATGATTTACTATATTATTTTAAAAATTCAAAAAGAGAAAAATGACTGTTCGACAGCTGTTCACTTTCACCTCCGTGCTTATCGCGGAAAAATTTCAGTTGGCACGAGGCGAATTGCTTGACGTAATTTAACGGAGCGGTGTTTTATATATGGTTGATTGGCGACCTTTTGATGATTATGGAGCATAGTGAGGGGGATCGTTAAAAAAACTGTTTAAAAAAAGTGGAAAACGGCTATCTGGGCCGAGCCATCGATTTTCTGCACTTCAAATACTAGTTTTTGGGTAAATTCTTACATCGAAATGAAGAACTCCATGAGATCTATAAAATGGTACTGAAATCAACAAGATTGCTTGTCTCAGTTTTTGTCCTGAACTTGTAGAACACCGGGCCGAAAACGCCGGCCTACAAGTAAAATTCCAGACAAAAACTGAGGCATGCAATCTTAGAGATTTTAGTACCATTTTATAGGGCCAATCGAGTGCTACATTTTGGTGTAAAAAATAACCAAAATATTTGAATTAGAAGTGGAGAAAATCGCTCGGCCCGCGAAGGTCCGGATCACATGTATGAGCCGGGAGACCGGTAACCAGCTCCGGAACAAATTGCAGCGAAAAATTCGATATTTTCCGCATAAATTGCCTCGAAATAAACAATAAATGGGAATTATCATTATTTTCATTTTTGCAGCGATTTTGAGGCTATTTCTGCGAAAAATAATGCATTTTTGGTAGCGAATCGTCCCAGAGCCCCGAGTTAGAGCCGGGTGTACCCTGCACGGGCCAAATTTTCGCAAACAAAAAACGCTTTTTTCTCATGAAATATCTCAAAATGACTGCAAAAATGACAATTGCATGAATTCCATATGTAATTATTATTATCGAAACATCCCAAGTTTCATCGCGCTCCATTGCGAACTTGGGGAAATTCAAAATTTTTAGGTTTCCCGCTCACTTTTTTCTCATGTAGGTCACGTCAAATATAAAAACTTTGTTAATTTTGCGGTTTCGACGTGACCTACAAGAGAAACAAGTGAGCGGGAAACCTGAAAATTTTGAATTTCCCCAAGTTCGCAATGGAGCGCGATGAAACTTGGGATGTTTCGATAATAATTGTCTATTTTTTGTTCATTTTGAGACAATTTTTACGAAAAATAGTGTATTTTTAGCTATTTAAGAGAAGTCTGACTAAGCGGGCCGGACGATTTTCTCCCATTCGAAATTGAGATTCTCCACTCGAAACCTATATGAAAATGGAGGTCTTGATGCGATTTACAAAAT
Source organism: Caenorhabditis zanzibari (assembly GCA_963966625.1). Classification (NCBI taxonomy): domain Eukaryota; kingdom Metazoa; phylum Nematoda; class Chromadorea; order Rhabditida; family Rhabditidae; genus Caenorhabditis; species Caenorhabditis zanzibari. The sequence goes on along the minus strand of OZ016472.1, from coordinate 15,880,231 downwards.
GACATACAAATGGGCTATATTAATTTGCTCAATTTTGTGCAGGTCACCATTAAAATAGGATTCCGGGCAAAAATTTCTATTGCTTCAAAATATGTAAAAATTTTGCGCTGATTCCGAATATCATGACGAAAACGCTCAAAAATGCCTCCAACATCTCGAACACACGCGGCCACCGGAGACACCTCCCGGTTGAAAAAGGGCCTATTTGAAGCGATTTTTCAGGGTGTTGAAGGCATTTTTGAGCGTTTTCGTTAGGATATTTGGAATCAGAGAAAAGTTCTGCATCATTTAAAGCAATAAAAGTTTTTGCCCGGAATCCTCCTTTGATGGTAACCAGCACAAAAGTGAGCGAATAAATATGACAATATTGTATGTCATTTTGTAGATCTCATCGAGCCCTACATTTTCATATAAGTTTCGATGAAAAAATCTCAATTTTTATGGGAGAAAATTGCTCAGCCCCCGGCGGTCCGGCTGACCCGTTCAGTCGGACATCTCTCACCCAAAAATGCACTATTTTTCGCATAATTTTTCGCGTCGGCCCGGTTTTCCATGGCCGTTCAAGCCAGATTTGCGGCCCTACAGCCCTAGCGCGACCCGAGTTTTCCAGAATTTCCCAAAAAAAAAAGTTTCCTTCCCACTATAATTATTCTCCAGGTCTACACATTCGGCGGCTACTGTAGTGGCGAAACGACCGACAAACATGATCCTGCTGATGTACACGTCTTGGACACCCGTAAGTCTTCGATCTTCTAAATTTTCGATTCTCTTCTTCCTCGACCAAATTTCACCGTTTTTTTTCCTTGAAAAACATGTGGTTGATAACCGATCGGGGGGTTTCGTTCGTTATCAATCAAATCGGCCAACGGTCACTGAAAAATTGTACAAAACCAGACTTGTCACGGGCCGGGCCGAAACAGGAAAGTTCTCCGGCCCGGCCCGGCCCGGCCCGGCCCGGCCCGGGTTGGCCCGGCCCGGGTCGGCCCGTCGGCCCGGATTTTTTCAAAAATTGTTTTTTTCTTTCAAAATCTTCCAGTGATTGACATTTTTTGTTGTAGTTTGAGCGATTTTTAGGCAAAATTATATGTTTTTAACCCTTGTAACTTAGTTTTAGTAAGATTTGGGCAAAATTTCTGTTGTTGGGAATTTTTTTTTACTACCAATCACACATTTTTTTTAAACCCGGGCCGACCGGGCCGGGCCGGGCCGGCAAAATTTTTCCATCGGCCCGGCCCGGCCCGGCCCGGAAAATCACAAGTCTGTACAAAACCAGTTCTCAAAAAAGTCATAAACCATCTTCGCAGAGAACTATCGATGGAAGAAACTGAATCCAAGTTATATGCACGAGAATTCGCCGCGCACACTAGACGAAATCAACAAGACGTCGGAGGCCAGCGAGAAGATGGGCGCGTCGGTGCCGTTTCAGAGATATGGGCACACGGCGGTGGAGTATAATGGGAAAGCGTATATGTGGGGAGGACGGAATGATGATGATGGAGCATATAATATGATACATGAGTATGATCCAGGTGAGACGACTCATTCAAATGTGGATAACTTTTTTCAGGGGAGTCAGGTGAAAATACGGTCAACAGAAAAGTTGATCCTTATTAAAAAAGCTGTCGATTGGTAGAAAAACCGTAAAATTTGGTAGAAAATTGACGGAGTTACGCCGCCAAACAGTTGCCGATTTCGACAGAAGCAAAAGTCGAGAAATGGGATTTTTGGACGTTTTGAATCCAAAATCGCTTCATCGTGACGCTAGAAATGACTTTTTCAAACAGCCAATTTAAATAGCTGTTAGAAGCATTTCAGCGGCACTTTTTTCGCCATTTTGAAGGAATTTTGGCCTGCCGGAGCCGGACACGGCCGAGCGATTCTCTCCCAGAGAAATTGAGATTTTTCAATCGAACCTTGTATAAAAATGTAGAACTCGATGAGATCTTCAAAATGACATACAAAATGGCTATATTTATTGGCTCAATTTTGTGATGGTTACCATTAGAGGAGGATTCCGGCCAAAAATTTTTATTGCTTTAAAAGATGCAGAATTTTGCGACGATTTCTAAAATCATAACGAAAACGCTCAAAAATGCCTCCAACTCTTCGAAAACCGCTTCAACTAGACCCATTTCTAACCCGGAGGTGTCGGCGGTTTTTCAGGGTGTTGAAGGCATTTTTGAGCGTTTTCGTTAGGATATTTGGAAACATCGTAAAATTCTGCATTTTTTAAAGCAATAAAAATTTCTGCCCGTAATCCTCTTTAAATGGTAATCAGCACAAAATTGAGCCAATAAATATAGAAATTTTGTATGTCATTTTATAGATCTCATCGAGTTCTATATTTTCATATAAGTTTCGATTGAAAAATCTCAATTTCTATGGGAGAGAATCGCTCGGCCGTGTCCGGCTCCGGCAGACCAAAATCGCTGAAATATGGCTAAAAATGTGTCGTTTAAACTCTTCTAACAGCTAAATTGACTTTTAAAAAATCATGTTCAGCGTCATGGCGAAGCGATTTTGATTTCAAAATCCCCGAGTTTTCGACTTTTGCTTCTGCTAAAGTCGGCAACTTTTCGACAGAACAAGGCGTAACTCTGTTAATTTTCGATGGAATTTGACGAGTTTTCAACAATCGATCAGATCAAAATAGCATTTTCACCCAACTCCTTTTTCTATTTTTTCAGCGCGAAACGTATGGACAAAACTGGAAATCGACGGCTTCGTACCGCCGGCACGCGACGGGCACACCGCTGTCGTCTGGAATAATCAAATGTACGTGTTCGGCGGCTTCGAGGAGGAATTGCAACGCTTCAGTCAAGAGACGTACGCGTTCGACTTCACGACGTCCACGTGGCGACAGCTTCACACGACGGGCACGCCGCCGCTGTGGCGCGACTTCCACACGGCATCGGTCATCGACGGCGTCATGTACATCTTCGGCGGCAGAAGTGACCATAATGGTCAGGTCGGTGACGAGCACTTGGTACGTGTGCAGTGAGACATGGCAATTCTTTGGTTTTCATTTAACCCGGCCTCTAACCCGTGGGGGAAATCCAGAAGGTGTTGGTGTTGAAACACTCACATAATCACGGAGATTTTGCGTAAATGTGCTCCGGTGGAGCGCATTTTCTGAATCTACACATCCTACACAAGAAATTTGCTTGCTTTTGCATGAAGACTGTTGGCTTCAAAGTAGGATTACAGTCACTTTTGATTTTTGCACTCAAATGATCTCCAGTATTTTCGAAAAAACACAAAAATCGTTAAAAAATCGATTTTCAAGCCTCAATTTTTTCTAACCTATTTCAAAAAATGTTGAATTTTTCGCTGATTTGAATGCATCTAATATCGCCGCTCAAACCCAATTTTTAGCCATGTTATGAGCAGTGTGTGCCCTCGAGAAGAATTTTCTCGAGAAACCCCAATCTCGAGACAATCTCGAGATTTTTTTAGAGAAAAATCTCGAGAAAAATCTCGAAAAAAATCTCGGAAAAAATCTCGAGATTGTCTCGAGAAAAATCTCGAGAAAAATTCCCGAGATATTCTCGAGAAAAAATTCTCGAGAAAACCATTCTCGAGAATTCTCGAGAAATTTTTTTTTTGAAAATTTGAATTTCGCGCCAAAACAGTTTTGTGAAAATTTGAATTTCGCCCCAAACATTTTTTGAAAATTTGAATTTCGCTCCAAAATTTTTTTTCAAAATTTGAATTTCGCGCCAAATTTTTTTCAAAATTTGAATTTGGCGCCACATTTTTTTTGGATTCCGACTAATCCGGCCAGTTTTTGTCAGGAAAACTGAAAACCATTTTTAGAAATGCTCGAAAACAACTGCGCGTAAAAACAACGACACTCCGCTCACCCTCTGCGCCGCCGTAAATTTATGCCATTCTCGAGATAAATCTCGAGAATGGTCGTCTCGAGATACATTCTCGAGAATTCTCGAGAATGAATTCTCGAGAAAAAATCTCGAGATTTTTCTCGAGATTTTTTCTCGAGATTTCTCGAGATATTTCTCGAGATTTTTTCTCGAGATTTCTCGAGATATTTCCCGAGATGTTTTCTCGAGATTTTCTCGAGAATTTTCACGAGATCGCCTCGAGGACACACACTGGTTATGAGCATTTCAAGTTGATGGCCTAGAAAACCGAAAATTGGACTTCTAGGCCACAAATGTTTTCAAATTATCAAGAAAACTACGAGAAATAATTTGATGGTGGTTTGAGCTCTTTAACTCAACTTTAAGCCGAGTTATGGCGATTTAAAGTTGGTGGCCGAATTTGGATTTCTAGGCCACCAACTTTAAGTCGTCATAACTTGCTTCATAAAAGAGATAGAATGTTCAAATCACCATCAAATTGTTTCTCACAATTTTCTTGATAATTTGAAAACATTTGTGGCCTAGAAATCCATTTTTCGGTTTTCTAGGCCATCAACTTGAAATGCTTATAAAATGGCTAAAAATTGGTTTTGAGCGGCGATATTAGGTGCATTCAAATCGGCGAAAAATTCTACATTTTTGAAATCGATTTGAAAAAATTGAGGCTTGAAAATCGATTTTATACGATTTTATGCAAAAATATTGTTATTTCCGTAAATACTGAATTTGGGAGGATTATTTAAGTAAAAATCAAAAAAAAATTACTGCAATCCTACTTTCAGGGGTACTGAAACAGGGCCGCGACGTTTCGGAAGATGACGTTTCGTGACTGTGACGTTTCGCAAGAAAAAGCTTTTGTGAAATATCGCACTTTCAAAATGTCACACTTTCGAAACGTCGCGGAGCCTAAAACAGCACCTCTGTCTAAAATGGCTGATTGGAGTGGTGACGGTTTTGGTTGTACTCACACTCTTTTTTTTTAGTTTTTGTGGCTCCGGGACATTTCGAAAGTGAGACATTTCGAAAGTAAGACATTTCGAAAGTGGGCATTTCGAAAGTGTGAAATCGCTGTTATTCTCAATTTTTTGAACTTTTCGTGAGAATTTGCGCAAAAATATATGAAACGTTTCAAAAATTGGGCAAAAACGCGATTTCACACTTTCGAAATGTCCACTTTCGAAATGTCCCGGAGCCGTTTTTTCTTGCTCGACACTAAACACCTTCACCCCACTAACATTTCTCGTTTCCAATATCTCAATATAACAAAAATTAACCCCCTTTTCCAACTCTAAATTTCAGTTCCACACCTCCCAAGACCTCTACGATGACTCACTGATGGCACTCAACCTGACGACGCAAGAATGGAAGCAAGTGACGGCGAAGTCCAAATGTCGCCCCGGCGGCCGCCGTAGCCACTCCACATGGGTCTACAATAATAAAATGTTCATGTTCGGAGGGTACCTGGGAACCCGAAATAAGCACTACAACGAGCTGTACTGTTTCGATCCGAAGACTGAAAGCTGGAGCGTTATCAACGTCCGGGGAAAGTATCCGACGGCTCGCCGGCGTCACTGCTCGGTGATTTCCAAGGGAAAAGTGTACATTTTCGGAGGCACCATGCCCAACCCGACGACGTGTCATCCGTTGGCGTCGCCGAACGCTTATAACGGAAATATCTCGCCCAGCGGCCTGGCGGATCTTTCCGATCTTCATGTTCTCGATTTTTGTGAGTTTTAAAAAATTACAACAAACTTGTTAGTTTTTTTTCGCACTTTGAAAACGTGGAGATGATCGAAAGGCTCTGTAGCGATTTTGAGATGGAAGTCACCTAAAAAACTGCGACATTTCGAAAGTGTGACGCTTCGCAAGTGCGATGTTTTGAAAGTGTCATGTTTTTTTTTTTGCAAAACGTCACACCTTCAAAATGTCGCGGAGCCTAGATTTTGACCTGCAAATCACAAGTTCAGCTCCGAGACATTTCGAAAGTGTGAAATCGCGTTTTCGTTCAGTTTTTGGAACTTTTCATAATAAACGATAATAAATATCTAGAACAATGCCTTATTGTATTTTAAAAAACGCAAAAAATATATACGAAAAGTTCCAAAAAAAAGCGATTTCTCACTTTCGAAATGCCCCAGAGCCTCTCAGAAAAAACATAGAATTCGATGAGATCTACAAAATATTATAAAAAATTCCATATCTAAATTCTTCGGTTCCGAGACGTTTCGCAAGTGGACATTTCGAAAGTGTGAAAGTGTGTTTACCTAATTTTTTGACCAAGAATATTTATGAAGAGTTCCAAAACTTGGGCAAAACGCAATTACACACTTTCGAAATGTCCACATTCGAAAAATCTCACTTTCGAAATGTCACACTTGCGAAATGTCCCTAAAAAAGCCGGCGCTTCAGATTACGACTCTATTACAACTCAATCCCTATAATCATTTTCAGTTCCCACACTAAAAATGCTCGCCATGCAAAGCGTACTCGTCGACACGAAACACTCCGCGCACGACATGTTCTCCTCGCTTCGAAACGAACTTCCCGCCGATCTCCGCTTCGAAATGTTTTGCCAAGTGACACCGAACAATGTAGCGACGGGCGGCACATCTCGTTTCGATCAAGCCGGATAATTTGGTTCTTCACATTGTAAATCATTTTGTTTCTTCATTATAACTGTACCCCCTAATTGTCCTAACATGTAGCTGTACTTGAATAATTTGTATACTTCTGTCTTCCTAACCACTTTCTTTTCCCTTTTTTTGTGTGCTAGATTTCTAATTTCTCTACAAAAACGGGTCCCCAATTCCCCACCCACTCTCCGGCGTTTCCTTCAATCTGTAACTTTTTAGAAAAACTTATAGATCCTCCTCCCCGTATCATCATCACATTCTTGTCTGTACATTGTAAAAATCTAAAAATGTTTACATTGTTCGTTGCCCACATACATTTCCATGTGCCTCTTGTTGTTCTTTTTTCGATGAAGTTCACTGTGAAATTACTTTATTTCAGTATTAACATGACAACGAGTTAGTAGGCGTTGTGGGTTCTTCCATTAGAAGATTAATGTTGAGCACACTCGCAGTTGGCACACTTGCATCCTCCAACACATCCAGCCTTGCAACACTTCTTCTCGCTGGCAGTCGAGCAACAGTACTGCTCGCAGCATTTGCTCTCGGAGCAATCGCATTGTTTGCCGTTGTTGCAGGCGCACTTTTGATTTTTGCAGTCTGGAAATTATTGTTTTTTGAAGCTCGTAAATTGGGCAAATACTCGTTAACGACAGTCGACTCAATGACTACAAATTTCGAAATAAGAAAAAAACACAGGGGTCGAAAGCCAGAGGTATGCAAATGCGCTCTCTGGAGATGCCGGGTCGAAAATTAATTCTTAGACCCGAATTCCCCTCATTTTTTTTTTGAAAATTTGATTTTATTCCGGTACTAAATTTAGTCGAGAATTTTTCTGAAGCAAAAAAATTCAGTAAAAAAACTGGAATTTAAATAAGAAGGCGTCAAAGTTCGGAAAAAGGGCCAAATCAAGGGAGCGCGTTTGCATACCTCTCGCTTTCGACCCCTGTGGAAAACGTATATTTTCTGAAACATTTTTCTGAAATTCAAGTATAGAAAGACATTGAAGTTATCTGTTTCGTATCAAGTTGACAATCATAGCGTTTATAAGCCTGATTTTCGAAAAAAAAGTCTCAAAATAGAGGAAAATAATCGAAAATGTGTAGTCAATGAGTATTTGCCCAAAAAATTAAAGTAACTCACCACACTTGCAGACCATCTTGATTCGAATTTCAATAGAAAATAGGAGCTTGTCTTCCCTTCCCTCACCTATTCCTTTTATACCAACAACCCCAATGACGACCTAATTTAACAAACTGATAACATCACAAGCCTATCACAATGTACAGAACGCCTAAAACATGATAGAAAAATGTTGAAAATCGCTGAAAATTGTTGCAAAGTTCATTACGGAATCTGGAGAAGATCAGGAATGTTTTCCAGTTTTCAGAATGTAAATCCGTTGAGTTTGGGGGATTCTAGAGGATTTTTCAGTTTGTGAGCACACCTCTAGTTTGTGATTGAGGCAGTGTTATCAGGAGTGGTGCCTCAAAACCTTTAGGTTTGTAGTCATCTGTAAAAGCATACTGTAGTATTATTATAACCGGAAAACATATTATCACTTTTTTGTGGATGAACCTTGTTTTTGTTGAACTACTCCAGTTTTTGGGATGATACAGAAAAAAATGCAATTATTTTAAAAATTCGATTTTTTTCTTGTAACTTCCGCATTTATTGAGCAATTGAGCTGGAATTTGGCCTGAACGTGACTAACAATCTCAGAATATTACGGTAAAAATTTTGGGTCGAAACCTCTTCTGAGAAAATATTATCATTGAATGTTAATAAAGCGACGACTTATTTGGTTTACAGTATCTGGAGTTTGCAACTACAGTATCCATGAAAAAGTATTTAACGAATAAACCAAATTAACTTTATTCGTAGCACATATCATTCTCCTTCCTCTGGCAATCTTCATCCGAGCTGAAAATTGAAAATTTCAGAGAATAATTTGCCAAAAAAACCGTACCAAGTAAAATATCGAAGTTCAGTTTTATGAGAATCACATGAAACTTCAGATGCATCCACATGAATCCATTCATTGCCATATTTCAGATAAGAATATCCAAATGGATACTTTGTAATGTACCATTTGAAATCTTCACAGACGATTCCAAAAAGTTTTTGTAAAATGGTAAATCCTTCAGATAATAATTGTGCAATAATAAATGTTTTATTTTATTTTAGGTTATGCAATAAGTAACTTTAAAACAAAATTAACAAAAACAAATCAATCAATTAGAATACACGCTCATTGAAAATACCAATTTTCTAGCTCGATCTCGTGTAATGTATATAGCTGCCATTGTTTTATCATCGTTCCGTTTAAGAAGGAATACAGGATGAACTAATGTTTCATTTGATGTTCTGAAATTCGATAAAAGTCTCAAAGTTGGATCTTAAAGGTGGTGGGACAACAAAAATTTAATTTTTCTGAAACTCCTGTGAACTGAAGCTATAGATAGTGTAAGCAATTTCTGGTATGCCAACTGTCTTATTTTGGTTGATTTCCGTCGAAAAAAAGGCTTCAAATAAGAAAAGTCGTAAGATTTGATGTATTGTACGCATACACCACAACTGACACGATCACGCAAACATGCACGATTTTCCCCCGGAATTTCCCCCGAGAAAGTGCTGTCCCACCACCTTTAAAGGGGGTGAGACAGCTCGCAAAATGGGGGCAGAATGGGGGGGGGGGGGGGGGGGCGATTTTCATGCCTCCATTTTATGCGCCCGTTTGCGCCCGCGTGGCTCAGCCGGTAGTGGCGCAGTGTCCATAAAAATGCGCCCACAGGTTCGAGCCCACCTAAGGTACATTCTGGCAAAATTAGAGAAAAACTTTTTTTGAGGTGTCCTACCACCTTTAAAACGATAAGTGTCGGCAGAAGTAATAACAACAACTCACAGATGTATTCCACTGTCGTCAACTGCTTCCGAGAAATTCAGTCCATCGAGTATTATTTCGTAATCCAACGTCTGATAATCCCGTATCTCCAAGTATCGTAGTCTCTGATTCGACTTTGAATTGCTCCAACTTCCAAGAAAAACATTCAAATCTTCTTCAGTTACAGTAGTCTGGCTTATAATAATCTCTTCACTTTCGAATTGAATCAGTTGTACTGGATTGAACCAATTTGCATTTGAAATGTTTAAATATTCAACCGACGTTGGGAGCAGTAATGTTTCTTGCTCTTTTGTATTAAATGAGCACTCCAACACTTTGGTAATTTTCAATAGTTTGAAGAAATAAATAACATCTTTTCGTGATACCTCAAAACCATGAAGTGTTGCCTCTTCGAGTACTGGGGAATGTTTCCAGATCCAATTAATCAGTTCCTTACTACGGTTTGGATATGAATCCGGGCAAAAAAATACTTCGTTGATTCCAACGTTCATAACACTCTTAACGTACTCAAAATAGTTCTTGATTCCGTTTACCAGATTCCAACAGAAAACCTCTTCAATCTCGAGTTCGGAAACTTCGCAAGTATACTGTTCCCAAGTGTCATCTTCTGCTTGATGTTCATCGGTCATTAAGTATACATTGTCAACTTTTTCCCCTTCGACACCCACGAGTACTGAATCTCCTATCTCTATGCGAATACGGTGTTTTTTCATTGATGTACAACGTTGTACTATTTTCAAACATTCCTGGGAAAGTTTGGAGAAATTCATTCTAAAATTTGATCGATTGCCAAATATTTAACAATGTGAACTTACATAACGAATGGTTCCGCTGATTTCAATATTTCTTCGATGGCGAGAATTGGAAGTCGGAGTATTGGAAATCCTGATGTCGTAGTCATGGTGAAAAATATATCGATAGTGTTTAGAATAAATGTATGGCACGTTTGTTAGTTTTTGAGCCTGAGAATAGTGCTCGTGGGAATGAAGTACATGTGTACAGCTACGGTTGTTCAATTACTGTTGCGTACTAACAAGGGATTTGTTGTATTATTCACTCGTCGACCCTTTAGCCTCCACAACAACGACACTCCGTAAGAATTTCTTGCACGTTGTTTAACTTAAATTGACACAAGCTTTCGAATAAATCGCTAAACTCGAACTTAACGAACAAAAAGGGGTTCGGATAAAATACAACATTACTGCCCAATTTTTCATCAAATAAATCATTAAGTTATTAAAATCATCAATGAAATTAGCTGAAAATGTTTTTTTGAACGCTTGTGTTGATTTACGTTAAACAACGCGCACTAAATTCTTGCGGAGCGTTGTTGTTGCGGAGGCTCAGGGTTCGCCGAGTGGATAATATATTCAATGGTTTGAACAGATAATTTCTGAAAAATCTCAGATTCTATGAACCGCCCGAATGAAAACAACTTTCCCATGCCATGTTTACCGTTCTCGACTAAAAATCATTTTTATTTGAACAATTCTGAATAAAGACCATCTAAAAAAGTTCAAATGCCATTAAACTGTCTCAAAACACAACAACCTGTATAAAAATGAAGAAAATTTCAAAAAAGTTCAGAAAAATGATCTTCAAATGTATTCTAACTCTTTTGTTTTTTGTTCCATTGGCTTTCGCCAACTGTGAAGATGAGGAAACTTGTTTCTGTTCGGATATAACACGATTTTACAGTGGTAACTTTTCTTTCTATCTGAACAGAGGAATTCTTCTTGTTAATTACAGCCTGGTGGAATATCCCAGATGAAAGTTTATTTTACTCTGAAAGCCTCGGATGCTCTCGAAATCTGACTTGTCGATTGGCCAAGAACACATATTTCACTGCTCCCTGGGATCGCACGACTATACCAAAACCATCAGAGCAGGAAATCTCTGAAATTGTATACCTATCGTATCCCTGAAAACAATTAAGTGAAATTCTCTCTTCCAGTACATCGTAGCCATGGACGACGCGAATCTTCACCGAGCCGGAGAGTTTGCAAATTTACAGGAACTTTTTGGAATTATCTGTGAAGATTTCAAATGGTACATTACAAAGTATCCATTTGGATATTCGTATACGAAATATGGCAATGAGGAAAATGAATGGATTCATGTGGATGCATCTGAAGTTTCATGTGATTCTCATAAAACTGAACTTCGATATTTTACTTGGTATGAATTTTGGGAAGATTATTTTTTTGAGATTTTCAATTTTTCAGCTCGGATGAAGATTGTCAGAGGAAGGAGATTGATATGTGCTACGAATAAAGTTAATTTGGTTTATTCGATTAATATTTTTTCATGAATACGGTATGACTTCGGTTACTGTAACATAAGCCAAACAAGTCGGTCTCTGGGTTTTGACTTCACTTTTTTCTCTCTATTCCATTATAATACTACAGTATGATTATCAGATGACTACAAACCTATAGGTATTGAGGCATGACTCCTGATAACAATGCCTCAATCACAAACTAGAGGTGTGCTCACAAACTGAAAAATCCTCTAGAATCCCTCAAACCCAACGGATTTACATTCTGAAAACTGGAAAAGATTCCTAGTCTTCTCTAGATTCCGTACTGAACTTTGCAATAATTTTCAGCTATTTTCAACCTTTTTCTATCATGTTTTAGGTGTTCTGTACATTGTGATAGGCTTGTGATGTTATCAGTTTGTTCAATTAGGTCGTCATGGGGGTTGTTGGTATAAAAGGAATAGGTAAGGAATGGAAAAGGAAGCTTCTATTTTCTATTGAAGTTCGAATAAAAATGGTCTGCAAGTGTGGTGAGTTATTTCAATCTATGAGTTTCTTCTAAATAATAACACGAACCAGATAACTTCCATGCCTTCTGAGCCTAAATTTCAGAAAAACGTTTCAGAAAATATACGTTTTCTTATTCTGGGATGTGTAGACATTGAGAAGACTGTAGTTAACAAGATTTGCCTAATTTATGAGCCTATTTCCAAATCAATCGCAATAATTTTCAGACTGCAAGAATCAAAAGTGCGCCTGCAACAACGGCAAACAATGCGATTGCTCCGAGAGCAAATGCTGCGAGCAGTACTGTTGCTCGACTGCCAGCGAGAAGAAGTGTTGCAAGGCTGGATGTGTTGGAGGATGCAAGTGTGCCAACTGCGAGTGTGCTCAAACTGCTCATTAATCCCATTCTTCTCTCCTGGGAGCCCACAACGCCTACTAATTCGTTGTCATGTTTATACTGAAATAAAGTAATTCTTCATCGAAAAAAAAAACAACAAGAGGCACATTGAAAAAGAACAATGTAAACATTTTTAGTTTTTACAATGTGCAAACAAGAATGGGATGATGATACGGGGAGGAGGATCTATAGGTTTATCTAAATAGAATACTGAAGAAACTGAAAAAATACCAAAAACCTTAAAATTTCCTGAATCTTCTTTGAGATGATATCCAACTTTTTTTCTTTTCAAAACTTTCACAATCTTCAAAAAATATTAAAATTTCCAATTTCTACGTGACCTTTGTCCCAATTTCAAACTAAAAATTTGCCACCCAGCCACGCATCACTCAACTAACCAAAGCTCACAATCAAATCTTCCCTTTTTTCCCTCTTCACTTCCAAAATGGGACGTCTAGATTCAATGAAAGTTTGTTACCTCCTTCACCTAAATCTGACTCTTTCAATTTTTCAGAAAACCGTGGATCTAATCTCAAACAATCTTCATATCATGCTAATCATGTCCACCGTTCTAGCTGCAATGATAGAGTGAGTTGTTTCAAAAATTCTTTTACAAATTTTTGAAAAAAAGTGGTTCTTTTCAGTTTCTATAATCTAGACTACCCCTTATCCGAATATGAGCTCAACTATTCGGATAAATTTGTATTGGGTCACTTGGTCGGATTCTTTGTTTATCAGGTACTTTGGTTTCAGGCATACTTGGCGAATTCTGGGTCGGGCCAGTGAAAAATTAAAATTTTTCAAAAAATTTAAAATGAAAAAAACTAAAACAATTTGCCGGCCTGGCCCGTAGCATGTCTTGTTTCAGGCAACTTGATACCTAAATTATTGCATTTTTCAGATCCTCCACTTAATAGTTGGTCAATGGATTCTCAATCGCTGTTCTGAACAAAACTACCCAGCGATGGGACTTTTCAATGGAATTGTAACCATAATTGTCATTTTCTACCATCACAACATGTTTATTACGAAACATCGAAAATTAGCTACGACGGTTGTGGATGCTCTCGAATGTTAGTTTGCTTTGAATTTTATCGAAAAAAAAGATTTCTCAGGTTTTACGAAAATAATAATATTTTTGCATAAAAATCGATGAAACTCGAGAAAATCGATTTTCAAAAAAAAGTTACATTTAGAAGCAAAAAATGTAGAATTTTCCGCTGATTCGAACGTAACTAATATCGTTACTTAAAACGCTATAAACATATTTTTAGCCGACTTTTTTCATTAGCAAAACGCTATAGAAACATTTTTTAGTCTTTTTTTTGTACTTTTTTGTACGGCGAAAATATAAAAAGTCTCTTAAAAATGATTTTACCGCGAAAACGAGCCAAAACGGACCATTTTGAAGCAAGTTATGAGCGTTTGAAGTTTTCGTGAGAGACGCAGAGAAAGCAGACACTCTCGTTGTCGAAGAGACGCAGAGAAACGAGACAGTGTCTGCGTCTCTAACGAAAACTTCGAACGCTCATAACTCGCTTTAAAATGGTCAGTTTCGACTCGTTTTTCGGTAGAAAACCTTTCAAAGCGACCATACAATCATAGTGCAAAAAATGAAAAAAATTGTCAAAAATTTTTTCTCGATTTTCAACGATTTTTATGCAGAAAAAATTGTTATTTTTGTGAATACTGGAGATCACTTGAGTACAAACTAAGAATGACTGAAATCCATTTTTCAGACACAATGATGTCTCAATTCTATGCTCTGTGGATTTTCCTTCCTCTATCGATTCACTCCACTTTAACCAAGTATTTTACATACGCTGAGGAAGTGAATTCGTATGAAAATGAGGAGGATCGATTGATAGTTTTGGGAATGACCTACAAGGTACAAAGAATACTGTATTTTCTCTGATAGTGGGGTCAAAATCTTGAAAATCAAAATTGTGATTGCACAAGAATTACTTTTCTTTTTGAGCCTAGTCAATCTTTGGGCTCCAGGAAACTCCTCAAGTGGACATTTCGCAAGGGGACATTTCGAAAGTTTGAAATTGCTTTTTTGCCTAATTTGAAATTTCCGCTTTTTTCATTGTCTATTTTCAATGTCTATTTTTGAATTGTCCTACTTTCGAAATGTCCAATTGGGAATTGATAAAAAAGAAATCGATAAAATGTCCCCTCTATTAGATTAAATACGGTAATTCACTTTTAAATTTCAGAAATTCAAATGGTACAGTTCATGGATCCGTTCGCTCAACATATTTCCACTGATATTCATCGGACTCATTGACTTGTGAGAAAATATTTTCAGGCTGAAATATTCTCATTTGTTTTTAGTTATTTCATCGTCAATGACAAATTTGAAAGTGATCTCAATGACAAATCGTTGACAAATGACAAATCGTTGATCACTGTAATGCATTCATCCTTGTTTCCCGTTTATCAGGTAAAATTACAAGATCGATTTCAAATTAATTATCAGTTATCAAATTTAAGGTATTGAAATCTGTATTTGAGGAAACCAACGAAAGAATCAGTTCCGAACATGATATCGGGTGGGCAAAACATGAAGTGAGTAGTTTAGGTTTTAAAATTGGTAGGACAGCGAAATTGCTGTTTGTCTGTTATATTGTGGTTGTTCCGTCCAAAAAAAGGCATAAAATATGAACTGTGGTAAGGTTTGGAGCATGGTACGCAGTCACCACAACTGACACGCTTACGCAAAAACCGCTGTCCCGCCATAATAAAATAATATTTCTCATTTGAATTTCCAGATGATTCACTTTGTGTTGTCACTTGTCTACTTGTGGAATCCGTTAGCCGTGGAATTCGGAGTGCACTATGACAGAATGTTGACACAATTCCCAAGTACTTTTTTTTCTTTAAAATATTTAAAAAAAATCGATATGTTTAAAGTCACCCGAATATACGAGACAGCAGTGGTGCCAGTTTTTCTATTCACGATGTTGGTGACAGCTTATGTGAACTATAGAATGAGGTACAGTATTCGACTTTTTAGTTGGAAAAGACCAGGGCAACTTACTGGATCGGGGTCCTATGGAAAAGTTGTCAGTTACTGAAATATAGTTCTATAGTTGCTTTATACATCCGCAAAATTTCAGAAAAATCGGATATCTGGAAACCCCTTCTCAGACCCTTAAATTTGACCTTTTTCAACTGAAAATGTAAAAAGTCACCAACCTTTTGAAATAACACTTTTCCAGTTACATGGTATCGTATCGAAAGAAACGCGACAGAGAAATCTACTGCCAACTAAAAGCAAAATGGGAAGGTATTACTTTCAAGGTGAAAACAATTTCAAATTCCCTAAATATCAAGAGGCATTATTCGAAATTCTCGAGTCTGACCTCATACAATGCGGCACACAAAAATCCAGCTGGTCCAAATCAATGGATATTTCATAAATATGAACTACTAGGGCCAGTGTGTACAAAACCATATTTTTTTGTCTGGAGATTCCTCATACGTCTATGCAACTTAATTTTTACTTATCTCGATGTATTCCGTAGAAAAATTTTTCAGGAAAGTATTATCTTTCTAAAAATTTCGAAATTTCAAAAAGACTCTCGAAACGTCAAATTTTTTTTCTCATGCAAGGAGCTGAGCTGGAACTTTCGTCTGAACACAAAGCCAGACAAAAAATATGGTTTTGTACACACTGGTCCTAGTAGTTCATATCTGTGAAATGACAATTGATATGGACCAGCTGGATTTTTGTGTGTCGCCTGACACTCGAGAAATTCGTGGAGCCTCTCTTAAACGTTTTAGGAATGGTGCAACATCCTTCTTATCATCCAAATTGTTTGTGTTCTGGCGGTTCCAGTCGCATGGATTAATGAAAAGTATGAAAACGACGAATCCTTTTCGATTTCTGAATTCTGGCGCACAGATCAGAATTATATGGAATTTCATGTCATGATCTCTGTCTTACTCGTAATCTTCTTTCAGGTAATTATATAAACATATACTGTATTTACTCTAATAGACCGACATGCTGGTTTATTTTTCATCGTCCTCATTTTGAGGCGGGTCTATTAGAGAGTGCCGGTCATTTAGAGAGTCAATTTATCAAAAAATTTACAAAAAATGTGCTTTTTCACTGAAAATATGTACAATGAAGCCTTTTTCGAGCTGTTATAAAAAGTAAAAATCCTCCCGAATGATCTGAAATTCCAAATATGTGTGAAAAACACTGAAAAAAGACTTGACATTATCAAAAAAAAAATAAAAATAGTACATTCTAATTTCATTAATTTTTAGGGTGCCGGTATATATTTCAAAATGATCACTTGACTGCCGGTCTATTAGAGTAAATACGCTAGGTTGGAATCTGGATAGTTCATTTTCAGATCTTAAATTTATCGACTTACTCCTATGTCGCCCTTATGAGATTCGAGACATCGCTAGTAATTTTTTTCGAGGTAAGAGATTAATACAACATTTTGAATTTGAAATTATTTTTAAAGACATTTTTCATCATCATCTACTGTCTCTACTTATTCAATCTATGGTTTTCCATATACCAAACAAGAAGCATTTACTTATCTCGTCATTTTCCCGGTGAGCCTGTTACAGGGGTGTGCGGAACGGAATTCGGAAATCCGAAAATTCCGAAAATTTTGGCTATTTCCGGAATGAAATTCCGACCGGAATATTCTGAAGGAAAATTTTCGGAATCAAGTTCCGATCTTAAAGAAAAACATGTTCAATTGCTTTTCGTTTTTCAAAATCATCAAGTTACCAAAACTTTTTTAGTTTCAGAAGGATGTTCCCAAAAAAGTTCATTTTTAACGAAAATGATCTTTTTCGAAAATCCGATATTCCGAAAATTCAAAGTTTTGGAAGTCTGAAAATTTCTACGTTCCGAAATTCCAAAAATTTCCATTCCGCACACCATGCGTCTGTAATAGTTTCAATGTACCGATAGTTGAATTTAAGATACCTCAATCGCTTGGACTTTCTCAGTGTTTGGTTTTCTTTTTTGTAAAGTGTGGATTATTCTTTTATTGCTTTGTTTCTATTGGGAGGATGATTCAGAAAGAATTGAAGAAGAGCCGCCGTATAAAGTTTTGAATGGAGAAAGGCAAAGTTCGACGAAGAATGAAGAGCATGTGCATCCATTGTATGCGTTGAGGAAACGACATCAAATTAAGAAAAAGGGGAACTAGAATAATTTTTCAATGAATGAGTTTTAAAAGTGTTCGAATAAATTTTAAATCAGAATTCTCTTTTTTCTAGTAGAAAAAAGAGCAACCCGTGATTTCCATATGTCTGTATTTTTCGAGTTATAACTCAGTTCAAACTGAAACGATTTGAACAAAAATTTTACAGAAAGATCAGAAATTTGCCTACGTTCATATTCATATGCTTAGTCTTCCAATATCTTAAAAATTGAGCAAGTTACGGCTCTTTTTCTGAATTTTCGGTACTAATCTCTACAACCTTGCACTATTTTCAAGCATTTGCAGGGTCACGGTGAGAAATCAAAACTTCTACACGTTTTCCAATTTTTCACGTGACCTTTGTCCCAATTTCAAACTACAAATTTGCCATCTATCCACGCATCACAACTATAGCTCACAATCAAATCTTCCCTTTTTTCCCTCTTCACTTCCAAAATGGGACGTCTAGATTTAATGAAAGTTTGTTACCTCCTTCACCTAAATCTGACTCTTTCAATTTTTCAGAAAACCATGGATCTAATAACAAACAATCTTCATATCATGCTAATCATGTCGACTGTTCTAGCTGCAATGATAGAGTGAGTTGTTTCAAAAATTCTTTTATAAATTTTTGAAAAAAAGTGGTTCTTTTTAGTTTCTATAATCTCGATTACCCCCTATCCGAATATGAGCTCAACTATTCGGATAAATTTGTATTGGGTCACTTGGTCGGATTCTTTGTTTATCAGGTATTATTCTTAGATTTTTTTTATTTCCAAATATTTTTTTCAGATCCTCCACTTAATAATTGGTCAATGGATTCTCAATCGCTGTTCTGAAGGAAACTACCCAGCGATGGGCTTTTTCAATGGAATTCTAACCATAATTGTCGTTTTCTACCATCACAACATGGATATTAGAAAACATCGAAAATCAGCTACTACGGTTGTGGAGTCTCTTGAATGTGAGTAGTTTGCACTGAATTTCCAAGTTTCAAGTGGGAAAAAAGTCATTGTCCCCGATACAGTATTCAGGAAAACCGCAGTATTTTTTCATAAAAATTGTTGACACTCGAGAAAATCGATTTTCAAATCCTGAATTTCCATATTTTCTAGCCTATTTCAAAAAAGAATTCGAACGCACCTATTATCGTTGCTTAAAACGCTATAGAAAATTTATTGATAGTTATTATCATTTTTTTTGTGTTGAAATTTCAAAAAGTCACTTTATAATGTTTTTACCGCAAACACGAGTCGAAACGGACCATTTTGAAGCGAGTTACGAGCGATTGACGTTTTCGTGAGAGACGCAGACACTTTCTCGTTGCGTCTTTTCGACAACGAGAGTGTCTGCTTTCTCTGCGTCTCTCTTACGGAAACTTCAAACGTAGAGCAAAAATGAAAAAAATTGTCGAAAAAATTTTCTTCAAGGTTATTGAATCAGCGAAAAATACATTTTTTTCGAAATAGTTCTTTGAAAAAAATTTGAAAATCTATTTTTTTCAGTAAATAAATTTTTCTAGTTTTAACGATTTTTATGCAAAAATACTGTAATTTTCGTTAATAAATTGGGACAATCATTTGAGTACAAATAAAAATGACTCCTGTTTCAGACACAATAATGTCTCAATTCTATGCTCTGTGGATTTTTCTTCCTCTATCGATTCACTCCACTTTGACCAAGTATTTTACTTACAGCGAGGAAGGGAATTCGAATGAAAATGAGGAGAATCGATTGATCGTTTTGGGAATGACCTACAAGGTACAAAGAATACGGTATTTTCTCTAATAGTGTGGTCAACAGCCTCAAAGCGAAAATTGGGATTGCACAAGAATTACTTTTCTTTTAGAGCCTAGTCAATCTTTGGGCACCAGGACACTTCGCAAGTGGACATTTTCAAAGAGATGTCTACTTTTGAACCTTCTTACTTTCGAGATGTCTCACCTTCGAAATGTCCCGGTGCTAATTTTTGGTAAAGAATCGAATTTGAAATCGAGAAAGTGCTTTTTCAGATTAATTGAAGCTCCCCAGTGGGAGTTACCATTATTACAATAAATACAGTAATTATTTCGCAACTATTCGATTTCAGAACTTTAAATGGTACAGTTCATGGATCCGTTCGCTCAACACCTTCCCACTGACATTTATGTTTCTCATTGACCTGTGAGGCGTAGAAAAATATTTCTGGTTGAAATATTCTTATACATTTTCAGTTATTTCATCTTTAATGGCAAATTTAAAAATGATGTCAATGACAAATCTATACTCACTGGTATGCATTCATTCATTTTTCTCGCTTATCAGGTACAGTTCAAAGATCGATTTCAAATTAATTATAAGTTACCAAATTTCAGATAATGAAATCAGCAGTAGACGAAGAAACAGATCAGGATATCGGTTGGGCAAAGCATGAGGTGGGTAGTTTAGATTTTAAAATAATTTATCTATTTTGAATTTCCAGTTGATTCAATTTGTGTTGTCACTCGTCTACTTGTGGAATCCGTTTGCCGTGGAACTCGGAGTGCACTATGAAAGACTTTTGACAAAATTTCCATGTATGTGTTTCATCAATTTGAAAAATCTATTTACTCTATGATCTGTAGTAGAAGAGCATGCTCCTCTATATTTGAAAACCTAACATAATATTTCCGAATTCTCAAAATGTATCCTAACATCTGTCGGAGATGAGACTTGAAACTTATTTTGCGACTTGTCCAGTCAACTTTTGACGAGGATTCGGATGAGACTAATTTCAATAAAATGAACTTCAAGAATGTGCTCATTTTGAGCTCATCGGATGCCCTTCTAATACAGATTTTACGCTATTTACAGACACCCGAATTTACGAGACAGCAGTGGTGCCGATTTTTCTCTCCATGATGTTGGTGACAGCTTATGTGAACTATAGAATGAGGTGCAGTTTTGGACTTTTTTTAGGTATTCGAAATTTGGTTTATTGACTTCAAACTTTGTTATCATGTAAATCAACTCTAGAACTTCATTTTTAGAACAAAAATTTCATACTTTAAATTTCCAAATTTTCTGCATTTTGAACGATATACAGTACTGGCCAAAATGAATGTGCACACAGGTGTTTTCAGTTGAAGTAGGTCAACTTTGAGGGTCAGAAAAAAGGGATTTCCAGAAGTCCAATTTTTCCGAAACATTGTGGATGTATAGAGCAACTCAGAAACTTCATTTTTGTAGTTGACAACTTTTTCATAGAACCACGATAGTTAGGTCGCATGGAAGCCAAAGGATCCAAAAATGTTTGAAATTGGAGGTTACAATATTCAATTTGGTCTAACTAACCGGATTGCAATCATATGAAAAAGTTGTTAATTAAAGAAATGGAGTTCCTGAGTTGATCTATACATCCACAAAATTTCGAAAAAATCGGATATCTGGAAACCAGTTTTTGAGATCCTCGAAGTTGACCTATTTCAACTGAAAACACTTGTAAACGTATTCATTTTGACCAGTACTGCAAGTACTCTCACAAAAAATGTAAGCAAATTTTTAAGGGTACTAACCCCTGAAAATTTCAAAGTTTTAAAACGGCACAGTTTCTTAATCAACACAATTCCAGTTACATGGTATCGTATCGAAAGCAACGCGACCAAGATATCTACTACCAACTAAAAGCCAAATGGGAAGGTATCACTTTCAAGGTAAACAAATTTTTGAATTCACTGACTATTAAACGATTTTAGGAGTGGTACAACATCCTCCTCATCATCCAAATTGCTTGCGTTTTGGCAATTCCAGTCGCATGGATTAATGAAAAGTATCAAAACGACGAATCCTTTTCGATTTCTGAATTCTGGCGCACAGATCAAAATGATGAGGAGTTTCATATCCTGCTCTCTATCTTACTCGTAATGTTCTTTCAGGTAGTCATATTAATTGAAAGTTTGGAATCTGTATAGTTTAATTTTTAGACCATACATTTTTCGGTGTTCTCCTATTTCGCCCTTATGAGATTCTGTAAATCGCTAGCACCGTTTCTTGAGGTAAGAGATTGATGCAACATTTTGAGTTTTAAACTATTTTTTAGACAGTTTCCATCATCGCCTACTCTCTCTACTTATTCAATCCAGGGTTTTCCATATATCAAACAAGAAACACTTACTTATCTCGTCATTTTCCCGGTGAGTCTTGTTTAAAAATAGCTTCAAAATACCAATAATTTGATTTAAGATACCTCACTCGCTTGGACTCTATCGGTGTTTGGTTTTCTTTTTGTTAAAGTATGTATCATTTTACTATTGATTAGTTTTAATTCGGAGGAGGATCAGAAGGGAAATGAAGAAGTGCCGTATGAAGTTTTGAATGGAGAAAGGCAGAGTTCGACGAAGAATGAAGAGCATGTGCATCCATTGTATGCGTTGAGGAAACGACATCAAATTAAGAAGAAGGGATAACTAGAATATTTTTTCATTGAATGAGTTTTAAAAGTGTTCAAATAAATATTGAAAAATGTAATAAGATTCTTTCTTTTCTAGCAAAAAAAGATTGTAACAGTGATTCCCATACGTCTGTATGTTTCAAGTTACATATCAGCTCAAACTGAACCGATTTGAATGAATAATTTACTGAAAGATCAGAAATTTGTCTACGTTGTTGCCCATAGGGTTGCCAAGCTGGCAAAAACTGGCGCCAATCTCCAGTTTATTTTTTATGCTGGCGACCCACGCCAGAAATAAAACTGGCATTGATCGCCAGTTTTTTCTTCAGACTGGCGTGGGACGCCGGATTTTCATGATGTGGAGAAAATGTTTTATTGATATTTGAGTGCAAAATAAATAATAGAAAATTTAGTAACTTTATGACTCCGCTTGGGAATTTTCTGAAAGTTAAAAGTGATGGCCCAGCAATTTATCCTGGCGATCCGACAACAGCCCTAGTTGTCCATATGTTTAGACTTTCAATATCTCAAAAATTGAGCAAGTTACAGCTCTTTTTTTGAATTTTCAGTACGAATCTCTACAACCTTGCACTATTTTCCAGCATTTCCGTGGTCATGTTGAGAAATCAAAACTTCTAAACGTTTTCCAATTTTTCACGTGACATTTGTCCCAATATCCCAACTAAAAATTTGCCACCCAGCCACGCATCACTCAACTAACCCAAGCTCACAATCAAATCTTCCCTTTTTCCCTCTCCGCTTCCAAAATGGGACGTCTAGATTCAATGAAAGTTTGTTACCTCCTTCACCTAAATCTGACTCTTTCAATTTTTCAGAAAACCATGGATCTAATCTCAAACAATCTTCATATCATGCTAATCATGTCGACTGTTCTAGCTGCAATGATAGAGTGAGTTGTTTCAAAAATTCTTTTACAAATTTTTGAAAAAAGTGGTTCTTTTCAGTTTCTATAATCTAGACTACCCCTTATCCGAATATGAGCTCAACTATTCGGATAAATTTGTATTGGGTCACTTGGTCGGATTCTTTGTTTATCAGGTATTACTTTGGACCATTTGATTCCCAAAATTATTGTTATTTTTCAGATCCTCCACTTAATAATTGGTCAATGGATTCTCAATCGCTGTTCTGAAGGAAACTACCCAGCGATGGGCTTTTTCCATGGAATTCTAACCATTATTATCATTTTCTACCATCACAACATGTTTATTACAAAACATCAAAAATCAGCTACGACGGTTGTGGATGCTCTCGAATGTGAGTAGTTTGCATTGAACTTCAAGTTCCAGTTACTGTATTTACGAAAATATCTAACTTATAAAAATCAATAAAAGAAAATCGATTTTCGAATCGCGAATTAACTCTTTTTTAAAAAACCTATAAATGCAAACTTTTTTGCTGATTCGAACGCACCTAATTTCGCTGCTCAAAACGCTATAGAAAATTTTTTGGCTTTTTTGCATTTTTGTTACTAACAATTCTAAAACTCGCTTTAAAATGTTTTTTACCGCAAAAATGAGTCGGTTCATTTTGAAGCGAGTCATGAACGTTGCATTGAAAATTTTCGTGAGAGACGCAGAGAAAGCAGACGTTCTCGTTGTCGAAGAGACGCAGAGAAACGAGACAGTGTCTGCGTCTCCCTTACCAAAACTTCAAACGCTCATAACTCGCTTCAAAATAGTCCGTTTTGACTCGTTTTTGCGGTATGAAACATTTTGAAGCGACCTTAAAATTTTAATACAAAAAAGCAAAAAAAAAGTTTTAAAAAATTTCTAGTTGTTACGATTTTTATGCAAAAATACTATAATTTTCGTTAACAAATTGGGACAATCATTTGAGTACAAATAAAAATAACTCCTCTTTCAGATACAATGATGTCTCAATTCTATGCTCTGTGGATTTTCCTTCCTCTATCGATTCGCTCCACTTTGGCCAAGTATTTTACATACGACGAGAAAGTGAATTCGTATGAAAATGAGGAGGATCGATTGATAGTTTTGGGAATGACCTATAAGGTACAAAGAATACTGTATTTTCTGAAATAATGATAGGCCAACAACTTTAAAATTAGTACTGTTATTTTGAGCCTAGTTAATCTTTGGGCTCCAGGACACTTCTCAAGTGGAAATTTCCGAAAAATGTCTACTTTTGAACCTTCTTTCTTTCGAGATGTCTCACTTTACAAATGTCCACCTGCGAAATGTCCTGGAGCCTATTTATTGTGAAGAACAGAATTTGAAATCGAGAAATTGCTCTTTCCGAGATTAATTGAAGCGCTACTGTAAAATTTCAGAACTTCAAATGGTACAGTTCATGGATCCGTTCGCTCAACACCTTCCCACTTACATTCATGTTTCTCATTGACCTGTGAGAAAATATTTTCAGGCCAAAATATTCTTATACCTTTTCAGTTTTTCCATCCTCAATGGCAAATTCAAAGATGATATCAATGACAAATCTGGAATGACTGGTATGCATTCATTCATTTTTCTCGTTTATCAGGTACAGTTTAAAGATCGATTTCAAATTTATTATATGTTACCAAATTTCAGATAATGAAATCAGTAGTAGAGGTAGAATCAGATCAGGATATCGGTTGGGCCAAGCTTGAGGTGAGTAGTTTAGGTAAATAATTTATCTATTTTGAATTTCCAGTTGATTCAATTTGTGTTGTCACTCGTCTACTTGTGGAATCCGTTAGCCGTGGAATTTGGAGTGCACTATGACAAAATGCTGACGAAATTTCCATGTAGGTTTTTTTCTTTAAAGTTTTTAAAAAAATCTATGCATAGCTATGCACGATATTTACTCTAATAGACCGGCATGACGGTTTACAGTTATAAAAGGAAAAAAAAAACGATGTGAAATCCCAAATTTGTGTGAAAAATACTGAAAAATCTTGAAATTCTCAAAAAAAAATTAATTTCTCATTTATCAAATTTTTGAGGTGCCGGTTTTTTTACAAAATGATAATTTGACTGCCGGTCTATTAGACGGTGCCGGACATATAGAGATGCCCGTCTATTAGAATAAATACGGTATTTACAGACACCCGAATTTACGAGACAGCAGTGGTGCCAATTTTTCTCTTCATGATGTTGGTGACATGTTATGTGAACTATAGAATGAGGTACAGTTTTCGACTTTTTTAGGTATTCGAAATTTGGTTTATTGACTTCAAACTTTGTTATCATGTAAATCAACTTTAGAACTACATTTTTAGAACAAAAATTTCGTATTTAAAATCTGCAAATTTTCTGCTTTTTGAACGATATACAGTACTGGCCAAAATGAATGCTCACACAGGTGTTTTTAGTTGAAGTAGGTCAACTTTGAGGGTCAGAAAAAAGGGATTTCCAGAAGTCCAATTTTTCCGAAACATTGTGGATGTATAGAGCAACTCAGAAACTTCATTTTTGTAGTTGACAACTTTTTTATAGGATTACGATCCAATTAGTTAGGTCGCGTGGGAGTCGAAAAGTTCTAAAATGAGACGAAATTCGAGGTGACGTCAGTAAACTTAGGCTAACTAATTGGATCGTGGTCCTATGAAAAAAGTTGTTAAAGGTGGTGGGACAGCAAAATTTTAAATTTTCTGAAACTCCTGCAAACTGAAGCTATAGATAGTGTAAGCAATTTCTGATATGCCAACTGTCCTGTTTCGGCTGATTTCCGTCAGAAAACTGGCTTAAAATTATAAAAGTCGTAAGGTTTGATGCATGGTGCGCATACACCACAACTGACACGCTCACGCAAAAATGCACGATTTTCCCCCGCAATTTCCCCCGGAAACTGCTGTCCCGCCACCTTTAACTAAAGAGATAGAGTTCTTGAGTTACTCCATACATTCCACGAAATTTCAGAAAAATCGCACATCTGGAAACCACTTTTTCAGACACTCAAAGTTGACCTATTTCCGCTGATAATTTCAGTTCATTTTGGCCAGTACTGCAAGTACTCTCACAAAAAATGTGAGCAAATTTTTAAAGGTACTAAAAATGAACCTGAAAATTTCAAACTTTTTAACGCTACAATATTATAAGTATTATAATTAACACAATTCCAGTTACATGGTATCGTATCGAAAGAAACACGACCAAGAAATCTACTATCAACTAAAAGCGAAATGGGAAGGTATCACTTTCAAGGTTGAAAAAATATTCGAATTCCCTAAATATTAAACGATTTCAGGAGTGGTACAACATTCTCCTCGTCATCCAAATTGCTTGCGTTTTGGCAATTCCAGTCGCATGGATTAATGAAAAGTATCAAAACGACGAATCCTTCTCGATTTCCGAATTCTGGCGCACAGATCAAAATGATGAAGAGTTTCATATCCTGCTCTCCATCTTACTCGTAATGTTCTTCCAGGTAATCATATTAATGGAAATTTTGGAATCTGAATAACTTCATTTTTAGACCATACATTTACCGATGTTCTCTAATTTCCCATTTATGGGATTCTGTAAAGCCCCATTAATTTTTTTCGAGGTAAGAGATTAGTACAACATTTTGAATTCGAAATTATTTTTAAGATATTTTTCATCATCCTCTACTCTCTCTATTTATTCAATCCGTGGCTTTCCATATATCAAACAAGAAGCATTTACTTATCTCATCATTTTCCCGGTGAGTCTGAAATAGTTTCAAAGTACTAATAGTTGAAATTAAGATACCTCAATCGCTTGGACTCTATCGGTGTTTGGTTTTCTTTTTTGTAAAATGTGGATTATTCTTTTATTGCTTTGTTTCGATTGGGAGGACGATTCAGAAAGAATCGAAGAAGAGCCGCCGTATAAAGTTTTGAATGGAGAAAGGCAAAGTTCGACGAAGAAGGAAGAGCATGTGCATCCATTGTATGCGTTGAGAAAACGCCTTCAAATTAAGAAAAAGGGGAACTAGAATCTTTTTTTAATGTATTCGTTAAAAATAAATATTGAAAATTTAATAAGAAATTTCCTCTTTTCTAGCAGAAAAGAGAAACCAGTAATTTCTGTATGCCTGTCTGTATGTTTCAGGTTGTAAGTCAGCTAAAACTGAACCGATTTGAATGAAAATTGTTTAGAAAGATCAGAAATTCGTCTACGTTGATACCGATATGTTTAGATTTTTGATATCTCAAAAATTGAGCAAGTTACGGCTCTTTTCGTGAAACTAAGTACTAATTTCGGTACCGAAAATGTGTTGCAAGTAATAACCAGGGGTGTGCGGAATGGAAATTTTCGGAAGTTCCTTACGTCGGAATATTCCTACTTTTGAAACCTCGGAATTTCGGAATATCAGAATTTTCCGAGTTTCAAATAGTCGGAATTTCGGAATTTGTGGAATTTGGAAAATAGTCGTTTTGTACAGTACTTTTCGTTAAAAATGAACTTTTTCGGGAAAATCCTTCCGAAAGTAAAGAAGTTTTGGTAAATTACCTGTTTCGAAAAGCGAAAACCAACGAACATGGATATTTGACACACCATAACTTTTTCTTCGCTTCGTATTTCTCATGGTCAAAATTAGATTCCGAAAATTTTCCAATGGAATTTCATTCCAATAAAGCCAAATTTTTTGTAATTTTTCGAATTTCGAATTCCGATCCGCACACTCCTGGTCATAACTTGATTCGAAGTTAATCAGTTCTCTTGAAATTTTTTCAGTTTTTTTAACGTTATCCTGAGCTCATCAGCAATAGGACATATGCCATCTCTTGGATTTAATCTTTTTTACTCGGTTCAACAATCATATGAAAATTAATTCTTCAAAAAAACCACCAGGCTCACAGAGCACATGTTATTCTTTCTGTACCCATGGCAACTTGAACCAAACTCTATTCAAATATCACCTGGAGAATTTCTAATCCAGGTGAATTATTGTCATTTATATTCCATTTTTTTCCTCATTTTTCGCTACAGAAATGTTTCGTCTACTCCTATTTCTTCTTTTACTTTTTCTTTTCTACAATGGAATCTTTGGAAAATGAGAAGAATTCTTCGAGGCGAAAAAGTGTGGTAAGGACTTTTAAAAAATCAAAGAAAATTTGACTGCTCAAATTTTTTCAGACCCGAACTGCACATTTTCGCATGAAAATTTGACGAGTAAAACTGTTGAATATTTCTCGAAAGAATGTAGTACGGTTTGTGGAGACATTGAAATTCCTTACGGAAACAATTTAACTGAAGAACAAGTGGAGGAGGCATTCAAGAATATGAAACACTTGATTGGAACGTTGACAGTGGAACAGACCACATTTGTTAGAGGAAAATTTTTGGCAGGATTGGAGTCGATTGAAACAGGTAAGAACTACAGTAAAAGGGCTCCGCGACATTTCGAAAACGCGACGTTTCGAAAGTGCGACCTTCCGAAACTTGAAAAAGCTGTGCAAATGTTCAAAAAATAATCTTCCTACGACCATTTTGAGCTGAATTACAGTAATTCCAAGGTCCAGGATGAGAGACGCAGACGACGAGACACTCTGTGTATCTCCCCCTCGTACACTCTTTCACCTAACTTTCAAGCGCCTGTATTTCGGCTCACGGGAGAGCTAGAAAGATGAAAAAATACTAAAATTTGTGGAATTTCAAGATTGTTGAAAACAGGGGGCGAAAAAAAATTTGAAAATGTTTTTGAATGCTAAAATTTCAAACCAGTCTGGGAAAAAATATCTTTACAGTATTAGTGAGCCGTTCGATTAAATATCCTGTGAAACCGGTCCAAGTGCTTCTGAAACGTCACACCTTCGAAATGTCGCGGAGCTTTTTTAGACTTTCTGAACCACTACAAATTTCCTTTTTTTCCACATCCAAAGTTGCTATTTTTCTGTAAAACAATTGATAATTATTACTTTCTTAGTACTTTAATCCGATACTGTAACCCCTCTATTTTCTAGATTACGGTAACGTCCATTTTCTCATCAACCACGAAATGAAAGAGTTGGATCTATCCAACTTGACATCACTCAACTGCAGAGAGTTATGGATAGGACAAAATAATCGAATGGACACTATCAAACTTCCCAACTTGAAAGTATGTTTTTTTTGTTTAACAAGTGTGACGTTTCGAAAGTGTGCCATTTCAAAAGCAAAACACTCGAGAAATATCGCTGTTTCGAAGTGTCTCACTTGCGAAACGTCACACTTGCGAAACGTCACACCTTCGACACGTCACACTTTCGAATCGTCATCTTTTTTTCCAGAATTTCACATCCAAATTGCCAAAAGCACACATGATCATAGCATATTTATCCTCCAACTACTGTATCAAGTTTGACCAAATGGAGCACTTTTTAAGTTGGGACGATGGGGATTTCAGTAGAATCTATGCGAACTATTGTACTCCGATACCTGAAGATCATGCTTGTTATAAACCGGAACAAGGATGCAAGAGATTTATAGGGGATTTGAGAATCGACAAAAACTTTTCGGATTTTGAGAATTTGAAGTCGATTGAGAGCCTTTTTGGAAGATTGATTATTAATGAAACGAGTCTGACAAATCTGGATTTTTTGGCGAATCTGAAGTTCATTGCACCATTGGGATGGAAATCCGGCTCGTTCACCGATCCTTATGAAAGCGAAGATGGTAGAGCAGTGCAAATTTTCAATAATTCACAATTGATTGATTATTTTCTTCCCAGTTTGAAGGTGAATAACTTTTTTCAGGGGAATCGGGTAAAAATACAGTCAACAAAAAAATGTTCCTTATTAAAAAAGCTATCGATTGGTCAAAAAACCGTCAAATCTTATTGAAAATTAACAGAGTTATGCCTTGTCGAAAACTTGCCAAAAAATCATAATGATTTTCAAAAAAAAAATTTTTTTCACATTTTTGAAAAGGCATAACTCTGTTAATTTTTGATGAAATTTGACGATTTTCTCACCAAACGGTAGCTTTTTTAATAAGGAACATTATTTTGTTTACCGTATGTTTCCATGACCCTTGTGAAAAAAGGTATTCACATTTGAATGCTTTGATATTTGAAAAATCTTTCTAGCGCATCCGTACCGATTCCGCTTACCCAGTGATATTAAAAAATAACAATGAGGCTCTTTTAACAAACTCAAAAAGTTGTTTAAATCTGGAAGCAGCTGTGGTGAAGGGAGCAATTCTGTTCGATGATTATCGTTCATGTTGTGAGTTTTTCTTCTACAGCATACTATTTTTTTTGTTACTGAAATTTTAAGATCGCTTTAAAATGTTTTCTGCATCAAAAACGAGTCAAAACGGACCATTTTGAAGCGAGTTATGAGCGTTTGAAGTATCCGTGAGAGACGCAGAGAAATCAGACACTCTCGTTGTCGAAGAGACGCAGTGAAACGAGACAGTGTCTGCGTCTCTCACAAAAACTTCAAACGCTCATAACTCGCTTCAAAATGGTCCGTTTTGACTCATTTTTGAGGTAGAAAACATTTTAAGGGACTTTTAAAATTTCAGTACGAAAAAATGAAAAAAATCCAATTTTTTTTTCAGACGGAGTCGAACAGAATGAAATACGTCGAAATCTAGAAGTTGAAACCAAGAAACGACGAATGTTGTGGATGTTTATTGGAATCGGAAGTGTTGTAGTCATCATTTTGATGATCGTGCTCTATTGTTGTTGCTTGAAAAAGAAACGAGCCATTAACTATGTTAATTGATAATAAAGCCGTTGAAAATGTTAAGGCATTTGTCTTTTTTTACGCGAATGATAGTTTCAATTACAGTAATTACAAAAATTAACAATATTTTTCATGAAAATCGAGAAAATCGATTTTCAAATCGCAAACTTAATTTTTTTAACCTTCTTCCAAAAATGTAAAATTTTTCGCTGATTCGAATGCACCTAATTTCGTCTTACAAAACGGTACAAAATTTTTTTGGCAATTTTTATATATTTTTGTACTGAAATTTTAAGTTCGCTTTAAAATGTTTCCTAAAGCAAAAACGAGTCAAAACGGACCATTTTGAAGCGAGTTATGAGCGATTGAAGTTTCCGTGAGAGACGCAGAGAAAGCAGACACTCTCGCTGTCGAAGAGACGCAGAGAAACGAGACTCTTACGAAAACTTCAAACGCTCATAACTCGCTTCAAAATGGTCCGCTTGGACTCGTTTTTGCAGTAGAAAACGTTTTGAGCGATTTTTTAAAAATTTTCATTACAAAAAATAAAATTCGGTACAAAAAATTGCAAAAAAAAATTTTTCGAATCAGCAGAAAATTTTGCATTTTCTAAAATTGGTTTTAAAAAATGCAAGTTCATAATTTGAAAATCGATTTTTATGAAAAAATATTGTTATTTTCGTGAAAAAATACTGCAATTCTACTTCAAACGGTTACTGTATCTGATGCTTGAATCCACTACTCTCTGATCTTCTTCTTCTTTTTTAAAACTTTAAAACTCCATCCATAATTCTCATCACCATGGACACCCCATGTTGCTCTTCCAGCCCCCTCTTGGTCCTTTTCATTCTTTCATTCTTCCCTTCTCAATGGGACAAAAAAGTTCGAAGACAGCTCCGGAACATGTTCAAAGGATTGAAGGTTTGTACTTTTTCAAATTTTTCTTTTTTTTGAAATCTCTATTAGGACTCTCAAATTGATCAAAAAATCGATTTTAGAAGAGATTCGAAACATATTTTGTGAGTCAACTTTTGACGAGAATTCTAAAAAGATTAATTTCAATCCGTTTGAATTTCAAGAATAATACAAATTTTATGCTCCGGGACATTTCGAAAGCGAGCATTTCGAAAGTGTTAAATCGCGTTTTTGCCATATTTTTGATACTTTTCATATGTTTTTTGAGCAAATGTATACGAAAAGTTCAAAAAATTGAGAAAACCCGAGATTTCCCACTTTCGAAATGTCCGATTTCGAAATGTCCGCTTTCGAAATGTCCACTTTCCAAATGTACCGGAGCCAAATTTTACGGTATCTCGAAACTCAAAAACTTTTTTTTCAGAAGATAGACACAGCGCCTGGGGTAGCGACATCGATGACGCCTGGTGTGGTCCTGGAACTATTTGTGAAGGTATTATTTTTCGTATAGTTTGAAAATGCGCTCCATTGTAAACTTTTCTAGACGATTGGACACCTGTACACTCGATTGCTCCAACTCCAGAATCTCAGAGAAGAAGATTCAGTGAAATTAAAATTGAAGAGGATAATATTATCACGGAACAACCAGGATTTTCAGAAAACCATGACTTTGAAGATGACAGAGTTACAAATTACGATGTAATGACTATCCCAGATTCAGAAGAATTTCAAATTCCCACTATTTTGGTGACTCCGGTGGAAGTGGAACCGAAGAGAAAGAAGAAGAGAAAAAAGTTAGGAAAACGATCGAAAACTAGGGGTCCCGGCAGAAAAAAGAGAAGGATGAAGGATACCGGAATAATTGAAACTCCAATTCTAAAAAGTAAGTTTGCCTTTCTAAAAATTCAAAAAAATTGTCCTTTTTCAAGTTTCGACAGCCCATTCAAGTGTGAATAACTTTTTTCAGGAAGATCTGATAAAAATATGGTCAACAGAAAAAATGTTTCTTATCAAAAAAGCTATCGATTGGTTAAAAAACCGTCAAATTTTATCCAAAATTAACAGAGTTACGCCTTTTTTTGCCAAAAAGTTGCCAAATTTAACCACTTTTCGATAAAACTAGACGTAACTCTGTTAATTTTCAATCAAATTTGACGGTTTTTATACCAATCGATAGCTTTTTTAATAAGAAACATTTTTTCTGTTGACCGTATTTCTATTCGACCCCTCTAAAAATTGTTATTCGCATTTGAATGGGTTGCCGAACAGGGCTGGACGGCAACGAACTTCGGCAATTCATTCAAATGTGAATAACTTTTTTCAGGAGGATCGGGTAAAAATATGGTCAACAGCAAAAATGTTTCTTATTAAAAAAGCTATCGATTGAAAGAAAGATCGCCAAATTTCATGAAATAATAACAGAGTTACGCCTTGTGTTACCAAAAAGTTGCCGAAATCGCCAAAATCGGTCACTTTCCGACAAAAAAAGGCCTAACTCTGTTAATTTTCAATCAAATTTGACGGTTTTTATACCAATCGATAGCTTTTTTAATAAGGAACATTTTTGGTGTTGACCATATTTTTACCAGATCCCCCTGAAAAAAGTTATTTACATTTTAATGAGTTGAATTCGTTGCCTCTCAGCTCTGGTCTAAAAAATATCCCTCTATTTTCAGAGATCCATCACTCTGGTAAACATCGATACCATCGGCCCAGACACCAAATGATTTATGTTCGAAGGATCAGGTTATTTTTTTTCAGAGTTTCCATTAAAAAATGTTAATTTCAGAGTACACCGAGATCCTCGCTACCCTGCCATTCCTCCTCCACGAAACAATCCAAATTTGAAATTCAGAAGAAGTCACGCAGAAGACGGTCAGAATAGATTCTTGAAAGCGGTCCCTCCAAGACATTTAAAAGGACAATCCATCTCTGCAAGACCGCATTTTCGTTATCGGGGTATTCCGAAAGTGATTGGGTGAATCGTTCATTGACATGATTTATTTGAATAAAGAAAAATTATCTCAATTTCTTTTTTCGAAATGCGTACGTTGTTTTTCTTACCGACCTTGTTTGACGAAAAAATTAAATAAAAGAATTCGTTGAAATTTCTGGCATGTAAGGTTCGATGCCTCGTCTGCAAACACCGCGACGTCAAAGTGCACACTTTCGAATTTTCGTTCAATTTTTCGACATTTTTCGTCAATGTGCACCATTTTTCCTTGCTTTTTTTCTATTTTTTTTCTTTTTTTTCTCTGGAAAAAGAAACCAAAAAAATTCCTTATTCAGAAAAAATGCCGGGAAAAGCGCCGAAAAAGTCGGGACAGTATGCGAAGAAGAAAAAGGTTTTTGTCAGTTTTTCGACTTCTAAAATTCCAGAAAGTTTTCAGAACAACAACTCAACGTCATCTACAGCCCGCGTCGAAGCTCCGGAGGCTCTAGAACCCCCAGAGCCAATTGCAGTTCAAAACGAAGAGAATGAGTGGGATTTTGAAATTTTTGTTGTTTTAAAAATCGCCTTTTCGATTAAAAGAAGATTCAAAAAATTTTTTTGTTCTAAAATATGCAAAATTTCGCCCTGATTCCGAATATCACAACGAAAATGCTCAAAAATGTTCCTCGGAGCCAGAAAACGCCGTCAAAGGCGTCGAAACGGGCCAGAAGTGCTCCCTTGCTTCTCCTGTGATTTTTAGACGAAATTAGTCAAATTTTTTTAAATGAATTACCTGCCAAAGTGTCATTCAATGCTATTTTCAGTGAAATAATGAGAAAATCTGTAAAAGTCCGTCAAAAAAGAGCCATTTACTGCGACGTGGCCTAGAAAACTCCGGAGAAACCTCGGCTTAAAGGGAAACATTTTTGAGAATTTTCGTTGTGATATTCGGAATCAGCGCCATGTCTTACATCTTTTGAAGCAATAAAAAATTTTGCTCGTAATTCTCCTTTAAAAATCGCCTTTTCGATTTGAAAAAATCGTAAATTTTCCTCAATTTTGCAGCTCCGACATCGAGGTAATCGAGCATCGACGCTTTGGAGTGCCGCAAAGTCCCCGCTCGGACCTTCCAGAAATTGTGAATCCGGAGCCGAATCGTCGACCAGGCCCGTCAGATCTTCTACGGTATCGTAGAGAGCTGGCTCTGGTCAGAGCAAGAGTGGCACAACAGCCGGAGCAACCATGGCAGTACGATTTGCCCGCGGTGCCATTGCCACCGGGAACGGTAAGCGGTGGCCGAGAAAGAAGAATTTTTGAAACTTTCAAGTGTGAATAACGATTTTGATTTATTTTGGCAGTTTTTTCGGCAAGGCGTAACTCTGTTAATTTTTGATGAAACTCTACGGTTTTTCAACAAATCGATAGATTTTTAAACAAAGTTATGTATTTTTTTTCGGCAGCACAGGACGTTTTTGGAGAATTTCGAGCCTAAAGTCGTGGTTTTGAAGAATTTAGAAAAACAATAGATTTGGAGCATTTTGATGCCAAAATCATGGATTTTGGAGCATTTTGAGCCCAAACTGGTGGATTTTGGAGCTATTTGATGCCAAAATCATGGATTTTGGAGCATTTTGAGCTCAAACTGCTGGTTTTTGGAGTAATTTGACCCTGAAACACACAATTTTTAGAACTTTTGAACTCTGATAATTTTCGATGAAATTTCCTTGATTACGAGCTCAAAAACCACGATTTTAGGCTTGAAATGCTCCAGAAACGTCCTGCTTTGCCAATAAAGGAAGACATAACGTTAATTTTCCACCAAATTTGACATTTCTTTAACCAATCGATAGCTTTTTTGATAAGGAACAATTTTTCTGTTGATCGCATTTTTACCCGACCCCTCTGAAAAAAGTTATTCGCATTTGAACGAGCTGGGATCCCCAAAACTCTTCCATTTCATTTCAGGTGCTTCCCGAAATCATGATCGCGAACACTCGTCTCGTCGGCTGCGAAATTCGAGATATGATTCTGGTCAACTGCACGCTGATTGGATGCAAATTCGTCAACTCCAAACATTACAGAGTTTAAATGAAGTTTTTTTGTTAATTTCACTGTCACATATATAAACGTATTTTTTGTTGAAGAAAAAAACGTTAAAAATTATAAATTTCAGAATACAGAATGCTGCAATCGGTTCAGCGGAATTTTGAAAGTGCGACGTTTCGAAAGCAAAAATTTCAAAACATTCTTTGGAAAATATAATGCCTCAGTCAATTCCAATCCTTGCTGAATTTTCCCGATTTTTTAGCTACGATATCTCGGCACGAAAATGCTACAGTAATATATTAAAATTTAAAGGATCATACCCTGATTTTAGGTCAGTTTTTCAATTTGTCATGATTTTCGAACGATTTCCAACAAATTTCGGAGCCAAAAATAACATTTCGCTTCGAAATTTGTTGGAAATCGTTCGAAAAACATGACAAATTGAAAAACTGACCCAAAAATCAGGGTATGATCCTTTAAATTTTAATATATTACGGTAGAATTTTCGTGCCGAGATATCGCAGCCAAAAAATCGGGAGAATTCAGCAAGGACTGGCATAATACCTCTTTTCCACAGAATGGTTTGAAATATCTGCTTTCGAAACGTCGCACTTTTGAAATTTATGCTCCACATCATGGAAAGTCAAATCATATTATCGAAAAAATCAAACTGAGACTCGGTGTTTGCACTGTGTCGATTTACGAGGTCCCGCCCACCAATCAAAGTGCGCGGCGCACAGTTGTTTTTGTTTTGTGGGCGGGGCCTCGTAAATCGACACAGTGCAAACACCGAGTCTCAGTTTGATTTTTTCGATAATCATTTATTTACAAAAAGAACGAGATCGAAAAATTTAAAAAATCCCCCAAAAAATTCAACACATCCAAGTTTGAATATTCCGATTGATGAACATCTGATAACTTTGCTGAGCTCTCATATTACAAGTATTCTGAACTTCTTGTTGAGTACAACTACTGATAGCCGTCAATTTGGCACATTTCACAGCAGTCGTTGCATTGAAACTCATAATAGTCTCCGTAGCATTATCAGTACACGGAGTTGTCAAAACTTCCATATCTTGAGCGCATTTCAGGAATATTGGACTGGTTACAAAAGTGTAGAAATCGCAGAATCCTTTGAGAATTGAAATGGAGTACGGGTCGAAATCAGCGCACTTTTCTATCGCTGGGTAGCAGGTCTGAAGATTAAAATTAGAGTTTCAGTATTTTTTGGCTCCCGGACATTTCGCAGCCAAAAATGCATTTTTTTCGCATAAATCGTCTCGAAATGAAAAAAAATAGAAATTAACATTGACAGTGGTCATTTTTGCAGTCATTTTGTAATCGTCCCAATTTCAGTATTTAATTACGAAAATAAAAATAATTTTGCATAAAAATCGTTAAAAATTGATTTTCAAGTCTCAATTTTTTCTAACCTATTTCAAAATATACAGAATTTTTTTTTGAAATGTGACGTTTCGAAAGTGCGACATATGGAAAATTGCGCCATTTCGAAAGTGCGACGTTTCGAAAGTGTGATATTTCGAAAGAGCGTTGTTTAAAAATGCAACACTTTCGAAACGTCACACAAAAATTTCGTTGAAATTGTTCGTGTTAAGCGGAGATATTAGGCGCATTCGAATCAACGAAAAATTCTAAATTTTTTGAAAAAAAAGCATTTTTTCGTAAAAATCGATAAAAATCCAGAACATCGATTTTCAAAATTTTCACTCAACTTTTTTCTAATTTATTTCGAAAAACGCAGGATTTTTCGCTGATTCGAATGCACCTAATATCGCATCGCAAAACTCAATAGAAAATTTTTTGACATATTTTTTTCATTTTTTGTACTGAAATTTTACGGTCGTTTTAAAATGTTTTCTACCGCAAAAACGAGTCAAAACGGAGCATTTTGAAGCGAGTTATGAGCGTTTGAAGTTTTCGTGAGAGACGCAGAGAAAGCAGACACTCTTGTTGTCGAAGAGACGCAGAGAAACGGGAGAGTGTCTGCGTCTCTCACGAAAACTTCAAACGCTCGTAACTCGCTTCAAAATAGTCCGTTTTGACTTGTTTTTGCGGTAGAAAACAATTTGAGCGACTTTGTAAAATTTCAGTGCAAGAAAAAGAAAAAAAATTGCCAAAAAATTTTCTATTGAGTTTTGAGCAGCGATATAAAGTGCATTCGAAGCAGCGAAAAATCCCGCGTTTTTCGAAATAAATTAGAAAAAAATTGAGTGAAAATTTTGAAAATCGATTTTTATGCAAAAATATTATTACTTTCGTAAATACTGGAATCTGGACGATCATTTGAGTCAAAATGAAAAATGGGCTCCGCGACGTTTCGAACGTCACACTTGCGAAACGTCACACTTTCGAAACGTCATCTTTCGAATTATCGCGGAGCCGAAAAATGATTGTAAGCCTACTTTTTGAGATAAATAATTAAAAAATTACTGTAATCCCACTATCTCACCCCAAAAGTGTCACAGTAATCCTGAAGCAAAGCGATGGAAATCGTATCCGTTAGGCTCACGGAGCCCACAAGAGAATCGATTCCTTCGAGAGCAAAATAGCATTGAGCCGATTGTTCGAGAGTGTCCACAGATTGACAGGTTTCGGGGAACTTTGTAGAGCCCTTGGTGGAATTTGAACTGGATACGGTAGTTGGAGCATGGGTAGTGGTGGCTCCAGGAGCTACAGTACCATTAGCCGGGGGTACTGTAGCCGATAAAGGAGTGGTGACATTGGAGACCAGAGAAACTACAGCAGGCACAAGGGCTCCCCCTACAGTACCATTGAGGACCCCCATAATACTTGCATTCTCCGAGAGGAAAACTTCTCGGAAAAGGAAGAAGGAAATGAGAATTTGAAACTGAAATCTCATAATTTTTTGTGTATTTTGTTATACCAGATCGGTTTTTTATATCCCTTTTGCTTGTTTTTCGACCGTTGTTCAATAGTCTCTTGATTGAGTTAATCTGGTTGTTTTTTATGTCCACATCCGTCTATTGAAATTGAAAAATGATACGTCAATAAAAATCTGACTCATTTTATTCAATGGGGGTCTTTTAGGGTCGTCATTAGAAGGGTTTGAAAATTTGAAAGCCAATTGAATTGGACAAAGATTTGTGAGTCATGGATGAGTGGCTAAAAAACAGCATACGCGATATATCGAATGCAGAGATTTCGAAAGTGCGACGTTTCGAAAGTGTGACGTTTCACAGGTGTGACGTTTCGAAAGTTCGACGTTTCGAAAGTGTGATGTTTTTGAAATGTGACGTTTCGAAAGTGTGACATATGGAAAATTGCGACATTTTGAAAGTGCGACGTTTCGAAAGTTCGACGTTTCACAGGTGTGACGTTTTGAAAGTGCGACATTTCGAAAGTGTGATGTTTTTGAAATGTGACGTTTCGAAAGTGCGACATTTCGAAAGTGTGATGTTTTTGAAATGTGACGTTTCGAAAGTGCGACATATGGAAAATTGCGACATTTCGAAAGTGCGACGTTTCGAAAATTCAACGTTTCGAAAGAGCGTTGTTTAGAAATGAAACACTTTCGAAATGTCACACAAAAAATTCGTTAAAAATTGTTCGTGTTAAGCGGAGATATTAGGCGCATTCGAATCAGCGAAAAATTCTAAATTTTTTGACAAAAAAAGCATTTTTTCGTAAAAATCGATA
Source organism: Caenorhabditis zanzibari (assembly GCA_963966625.1). Classification (NCBI taxonomy): domain Eukaryota; kingdom Metazoa; phylum Nematoda; class Chromadorea; order Rhabditida; family Rhabditidae; genus Caenorhabditis; species Caenorhabditis zanzibari. The sequence continues at coordinate 15,840,886 of OZ016472.1, read as the reverse complement.
GAAATCCAGAACATCGATTTTCAAATTTTTCACTCAAATTTTTTTTAACCTATTTCAAAAAATGCAGAATTTTTCGCTGATTCGAATGCGCCTAATATTGTTGATTGGAATCTTCTAGAAAAATTTTTAGACACATTTCAAAACTTTCTTACTGTAATTTTGAAAAAAATTGAATAACAATTTTTCTATTGCGTTTTAAGCCGCGATTTTAGGCGCATTTGAATCAGCGAAAAATTCTAATTTTTTTGAAATAGGTTAGAAAAAATTGAGAATTGAAAATCGATTTTTAACCATTGTGCAAAAATATTGTTATTTTCGTAAATACTGGAATTGGGACGATCACTTGAAAAAAAATAAAAAATGACTGTATTTAATTCTACTCTAATATTTTTGACCTATCCAAACTTGAAAACTATTGGCCCACTTCTTCAAACATCTTTTGATCTACCTCACCGGGAAGAACAAAAATCATCGAATTTTTCCTCGTTTTTTTCCCTTTTCGCCTCAACAATTTTCTCAACTCATTCTTCAATTTCGTCTTCAAATCATGGCACAAAATTTCGACCAATTTCTCAATCTACCTCCCCCGATGATGGTGTTGGTGATGAGAATGATGACTGCGAAAGAATTGTGAGTTTCCTTATCATTAAATTAGGATTACAGTATTTTTTCTATTTTCTCAAATGATCGTCCCAATATTTACAAAAATAACAATATTTTTGCATGAAAATCGTTAAAAATCGATTTTCAAGCCAAAACTTTTACTTCCTATTTCAAAAAATGTAAAATTTTTCGCTGATTCGAACGCGCCTAATATCGCTACGCGAAACCAATTTTCGGCCAAGTTACGAGCATTTGAAATTGGTGGCCTAGGAACCCAAAAATTGAATTTCTAGTCCACCGATGTTTTTAAAAGATCAAGAATACTATTTGGAAATCGATTTATGGTGTTTTGAGCTCTCTACTTGAATTTTGGGAAAAGTTATGACGATTTAAAGTTGGTGGCCTAGAAATCTTTTTCTAGGCCACCAACTTCAAACCGTCATAACTCGCTTCATAATAGAGATAGAGAGCTCAAAACACCACAAAATGATTTCTGATAGTTTTCTCAATTTTTTAAAAACATTGGTGGCCTAGAAAACCAAAATTTGGTTTTCTAGGCCACCAAATTGAAATGCTCATAACATTGTTAAAAATTATTTTTGAGCAACGATATTAGGCGCATTCGAATCAGCGAAAAATTCTACATTTTGCGAAGTAGGGTAGAAAAAATTGAGACTTGAAAATCGATTTTTAACGATTGTGCAAAAATATTCTTATTATCGTAAATACTGGAATTGAGACGATCACTTGAGAAAATAAAAAATTACAGTAATTTAATCGATTTTTTATCTTCATTTTTTTCAGAGTTCAACTCTTCATTGTGTCTGATGAGACAGCCCTTCTCGTGGCAGACTTTGCTCGAAATTTTCCACGTTACATCGAAGTCGCTCACACAGATGACACCTTCGAGTTCAGATTCCAAGCAGAAAGAGATAATCCGCCGGTATGCAATATCCGATTTAGAAAAGGGGATGCACCGCCAGCTGTAGCGGATCAGAATCGATGGTTTGTCCGTGGATTCCGTCTTCCAGTGGACATTTCCGACGATAATTCGATAATAATCTATTGCAATGGCGACCATTTGATACCAGCTCGGAGGCTTTTCGATTTGCTCTTCGTTTCTACCCATCTTCAATGGAGACAGGCGAGATTCATCAGGTCCAATTGGCTCACTCGCAACAACTTGATCAGATTATTGAATTGCGAACGGATCATTTTGAGTGGCAGTGGTTTCAATGAAGAGGATTTGAGCGCATTCTTGGGTCGATGGATACAAGGACGCGTTCTTGAGAGAGCTTATATCGAAAGAGATATTACAAGGGAAAATGGTCCTTTTGATTTCCATAAGATAGTTAGAGTCCACAGACGGCAATTATTCGTACCTCCACAGTACCTTCAAAGGTGAGTGAGATCAAATGTAAAAAGGACCGGACAAAATGAATATGTCAACTTTGAGAGTCTGAAAATGTGGTTTCCAGATATCCGATTTTTCTGAAATTTTGTGGGTGCATTAAGCAACTCTAGAACTACATTTTTGTAGTTGACAACTTTTTCGTATGATTGCAATTCAGTTAGTTAGGCCAAGTTGACTAAAGCCACCTCAAACTAACTTAAAATTTTTAACGACCGTTTGATAGAGCTAGTTGCTACAAGTTCATAACAGTTTTCAAAATTTCAAAATCTCAATTTTGAGCCGAGTTATGAGCATTTGAAGTTGATGGCCTAGAAAGAGTTTCCTAGGCCCCCAACTTCAAATGCTCATAACTCGGCTCAAAATTGAAATTTTGAAATTTTGAAAACTGTTATGTACTTGTAGAAACGAGCTCTATCAGACGGTAATTTAAAAAAAAGAAGTTCTAGGGAAAGTCAGTGAACTTGGCCTAACTAACTGGATAGTGGCCCTATAAAAAAGTTGTAAACTACAGAAATATAGTTCCAGAGTTGCTCTATACATTTGCAAAATTTCAGAGAAATCGGATAGCTGAAAATAATTTTTTTAGACCTTAAAAGTTGTCCTATTTTATCTGAGGGCGCCAGTTATATTTATAAATAGTTGATATAGAGTGTGTAAAAGAATAGTTTGTAGTATTCCAAGACTTCCAGAGTTGCCAAAATCTGGGCCATGCCGAGCCAGAGGAAGCTTTTGCCGGCCCGGCTCGGTCGGACCGTGTAAGGAAAAAAGGGGAAAATCTTTGTAAAATGTTCACAATTTTAAAAATTACTGTAATTTTTTGCTGTAAAAATGACACAAAATGACGCAAAATTCTCAATCGTTAAAAAAATATGACTTATTCAGGAAAAACCACAAAAAACATGGATTTTCGGTTTTAAAATTCGCACCAAAATTTTTGACTCCACCAATCTGAGCCGACAGAACTTCTGACTTTGGCCCTGCCCGTAACATCTCAGGCAATTTTGGGAGTTACCCGACGAAAACGGGAGTTACCCGACCATTTTGGGGCAGTTCCCAGGAACGTATGGGAGCCGCCCCAAAATTTTTCGAATTCACTGCAAAATTTCTGACTTTTATTACTGCGAACTAGTTTTTTAAGCACTCGAAATTGACATTTTTCAAAGGGAATACACCCAAATACGATAATTTTTTGTCCATTACGATCCCATCAATCCATAAAAACAAGAACAGTGTTTTTTTTTCAGAGGACCACGAATACTTCCAATTGAGTACGCGAGACTCGTTTGTAATCGCGGAAGATCTGCAGCATTTTATAGAAGAAAGAATAACAATCGCACGGATTCGGTTACACTGCAAGTTGGACGAATTGAGGAAGAAGAAGGAGAGATTCCAATGAATCAAATGCGATGAAGTCTATTTCTTCTTCTAAATTATTGATTTTTTGCTAACATAACTGTAATTGTTTATTTTCTGTACCTTGAAAAAGAACTAATAAAGTTTAGTTCTTTTGCGTGCCCTGCACACTTTTTTGGTTTCTTTTTTTTCCAGTTGGAAATGTTGGAAGGACGAGTCAATCTTCTTTTAATGCTTTCCGAAACTCAAAACAAAATGGACCATCCGTTCACTCGCGAAGAGTTTAGAAGGTACCGTCTAGAGGAATTGAGAAAGGAGAGCAACCCCAAAATATATCAAGAAGAATGGATTGCATCGATGAGAGAACTCGAGTCAGAACGTTCCGAGAAAGAAGTTGAAAAACCGAAAAGTCCGAGGTACAAAAGAAAAGATGGTTACGAGTGGACAACGGAAGATATGCTACACGATCCGAATCGAGTTCCATACACTGGAATTTCCCCGCCGAATTCTGAAGAGGCCGTTGTTCTCCATGATCTTATTGGACCGAGGAAACGTCCAAAATGGACGGTAGATAAACGACCAATACCAGTTATTCGAAAAGAATGGGAGGATTGGAAGAACGGAATAATACACACTGGAGTAAGAGACCATTGGGAGCCAGAAGTAAAATACAAAACATTGAAAGCCTATGGGAATGCAGTGCTTCGATTGTTTTGTGGGAAAAAGAAACCGAGGGAGAAATTGGAAGAAGATGAGCTGATTATGGTAAGTCTTCAATTTTTCTAGTTTTCCAAAAAAGTGGGATATTTTTTATATGGATCGGTTCAGATTGATGCAGACAAGAAAAAATCCTCTTAGAGACATATCCAAAAATTGACCTAAATCAAGTTACAAGCTCTCAAAGTCCCAAAAAGCGCTTCCGTCGTCCTGTTTTTAGCGAAGAAATTAACAGAAACATTCCGTGGGACACGGCATCCTCAAATGGAAATAGAACACACGCTACTTTTCTAGAAATGTTTTTCAAATCTTTTGCAAATTAGTACTGAAAACCCAGTTTTTGGATTGTAATAAATTTCAAAAAGCTGATTTTTGAAATCTGGTTTGGCCAAATTTTTCTATGTAGCTTAAAGTTCTTATTGACACAAAAAACGTCAGAAAACGTTAGGTTTGAAGAAAGTTATTTCAATTCAAAATCAGGCCTGAGAATCTCATAAAAGTAGGTTTTTTGTTTTTTTTTCTACTTTATATGGATCAATCCAAAAAATTTATCTTGGCCAAATCGTAAGAAATTTATTCGCTTATCTTTTGAGGTCAAATGCAAAAAATTAGGTTGAACCTGAGCAGAGTTATTTCAATTTTCATGTTTCCAGTCAACATAAAATACGAAATGGGGCACTTAGAGTACTAAATTTAGGTTTAAAATGATCAGGAAAAACAGGGTAATCTTTCTGTCATTGAATCTTTGTAAAAATGTTGCCCAATTTTGAATAGATAGGTTAAAAAGATGCCTGTCTTCCTCAAATTCCATCCAATGAAAAGTTCACGCTGAAATTTTACTGATTTTCTAATTTTCTATTTCCATTTGAGGATGCCGTGTGGGAAGTGTTTTTTTTTTCACTTTGAGAGCTTGTAACTTGATTTAGATCAATTTTTGGATATGTCTACAAGAGGATGTTTTCTTGTCTGCAACATTCTGAATCGAGCCATATAAAAATATCCCACATTTTTGGAACACCTCAGTACCTCTTCAAGATTCTTTGGAATTGAGACTTTTTCAGGTACCAGCAGAAGCAATCGGTCCGCGAAGGCCTTTGGAAGAAGAGGAGTATTATCATGGATTTATGAGGGATGCGGAGGCGGAGTCGATTTTTCAGGAATAGTGCGTTAGAAAAAGCAAAGGCTTTGTTTTGAAAATGCATGAACATATCCAGCCCGGACTTTTAAAAAATTGTAACAATTTTTTAGTAAAATTTCGTAAATCCCCAAAAATTTATGAATGCAATAGGAGTTAGTAAAATACACAAACGAAACAGAGAATCGTCGAAAAATCCAAGGTTTCAAACCCGTGGGGCCCACCGGGTTGCGACATGTACAGTGCTGGCGGAAATGAAGCCCTCAGCTAAAATAGGTCAAGCTTGAGAGTCTGAAACAGTAATTTCCAGATACCCAATTTTTCTGAAATTTTGTGGATGTGTAGAGCAACTCTAGAACTCTATTTTGTCGTTCTATGAAAAAGTTATAAACTACAAAAATAGAGTTCTTGAATTGCTCTATACAATCACAAAATTTCAGAGAAATCGGACATCTGGAAAATACTTTTTCAGACCCTCAAAGTTGGACTATATCCACAGTAAGCGCCAGTCATTTCTGCTAGTACAGGTCAAAATCCAGCTCGGCCCGGGAAGGAAAGTTCCGTCAATTTTTTTTGAAAAATATTTTAAAATTCATGAAAATACTAAAAAATGTAAAATTTAGTGTCAAAACCTCATTATCTTCAAATATTGGTCATCAGAAACCTTCGTTCCAACCTGGCGTCGAGCCAATTTAAAAAAAAAAACGGTCATTTCGAAAGTGGGATATCGCGTTTTCGCCTAACTTTTTTTTCACTTTTCAAATACATTTTGCTTTTTTTTAAACACTTTCGAGATGTCCACTTGAGAAATTTCACGAAGCCGCCTCCGCGGCATGTAAAATTTTAAATCAAATTTTCAGTAATTTCAAAAACGGATCATTCCTCGTGAGAAGAGCTCAATCATACACTGGATTGGTATACGTGATATCTGTTCGTACTGCAAATCGGAAAATTTTCAACATGTTAATCAATGTAACTGATGAAGACCGACTTTATTGGCTTGATAATCACGCGTTCACAACGATTCAACAACTTGTCGAGTTTTATGTAGAGTTCGTTATTTTATCTGTGGTCAAAACTCAAATCTGTTTTCTTCAGTAGCAGAATTCCTCTACATATATTCATAGGTGGCATGCGCCGGAACGAGCAGGAAGTCATTCTGAAATACCCGATTAAAAGATTCAGTTGGCAGATTAAACCGGAACAGGTTTTTGTTATATTTCGAGATTCTATACTGTACCAAAACATTTCAGATCGAATTGGACGCCCTCCTGGGCTCCGGAGAGTTTGGCGAAGTGTACAAAGGATATTTGGAAGTGTCGTTTAGTATCGGAAGGAAACCGGTGGCCGTGAAGACGTTAAAGGGCGAGAAATTGACGACTCAACAGATTTATGATTTGACTAAGGAGGCGGATAATATGAAGGAGTTGTATCATGTGAGTTGGACGTTTTGCTCAGAAAAAGTGCATAAGCACCTAAGCCTCTAAGCCTAAGCCTCTAAGCCTAAGCCTCTAAGTCTAAGCCTCTAAGCATAAGCCTCTAAGCCTAAGCCTCTAAGCCTAAGCCTCTAAGCCTAAGCCTCTAAGCCTGAGCCTCTAAGCCCAAGCCTCTAAGCCTAAGCCTCTTTATTCTCAAATAATCAAGAAGCAACCCTGTAAATTTTCAAAAAAAAATCGGGCAACGTTGGATCGAGTTATAACTTAAAACACATTTGTGGTCCTGAAAACTCACGAAAAAAGTCGTAACTTGCTTCATTTTTAAGCTATCAAAAAACAAATAACAGTGACAGAATTTAGAAAAAATTTCTGATCTTTCTGTGAAAAAATTGTCCAAATCGGTTTAGGTTGAGCAGAGTTACAGCAGTGTGACATTTCGCAAGTGTGACATTTCGCAAGTGTGACATTTCGCAAGTACTCTCTAGGTATATTTTTTCATTATCACACTTTTGATGCTTTGCTCCGCGCTTTCGAAACGTCACACTTTCGAAATGTCACACCTTCGAAACGTCACACTTGCGAAATGTCACACTTGCGAAAAGTCATACTTGCAAAATGTCACTTTCGAAATGTCACACTTGAAAAATGTCACTTTCGAAATGTCACACTTGCGAAATGTCACACTTACGAAATGTCACACTTTCGAAATGTCACACTTTCGAAACGTCAAAATTTCGAAATGTCACACTTTCGAAATGCCACACTTTCGAAATGCCACACTTTCGAAATGTCACGCTTGCGAAATGTCACACTTGCGAAAAGTCATACTTGCAAAATGTCACTTTCGAAATGTCACACTTGCGAAATGTGACACTTACGAAATGTCACACTTTCGAAACGTCACTCTTGCGAAACGTCACACTTCTATAAAAAATTCCAGCCCAACGTGATCAAATTCTACGGAATCGCCGCCGCCCGTGAGCCCTTCATGATTGCTCTCGAATTCTGCCCGGGCGGTGCATTGGATGAGAGACTCGAGAAAACGGTAGCAACTTCTAATTTTTTCTAGAACATTCCAAATTTTCAGAAAACCACGGACTTTCAAAAAATCCGTTTCCTGTACCATGCGGCGTGCGGCATCGACTATCTTCACCAAGCTGAAATCACGCATGGGTACGGTAATTTTACGAAAAAATGTTGAATTTTTGAAGGTCTATTCATTCAGAGATATTGCTGCTCGAAACTGTCTCTTGTCTGCAAATGATGTGCTGAAAATTGGAGATTTCGGTTTATCTACGGAAACGGAAGGATCGAAGTGTAAAGAGGGAAAAGTTCCCGTGAGGTTAGTAGTTGCGAAACGTAGTAGTTGCGAAACGTCGTAGTTGCATAACATCCTCCTAATTTGGCTCCGCGATGTTTCGAAAGTTAATGTTGCTAAAGTGTGACGTTTCTAAAGTGTGACATTTCGAAAGCGAAGTGTTGAACTTGTGAAATATCGCACTTTCGAAATGTCACACTTGAGAAACGTCACGAAGCCCTTAATTTCAGATACATGGCTCCGGAAGCAGTAGAAAAAATGATAGTAACAAAAGAAAGTGACGCATGGGCATTCAGCGCTCTAATATTTGAAATATTCCATCGGGCTTTCGGCCCTTATCATGAATACGATCCATTGGAAAAAGTGAAGGATTTTTTGAGAAAAGACGAAGTACACATGTATCTTTTCGAACGTCCAAAAGTCGAAAAAATTCCACATGGACTAAGGGTGGATGTCAAAAAATGGAGTCTCTCACTGGATAAACCCGAACGTCCGCAGATTCAGGCGAAAATCGAGTTCTTGTTCAAACGGCTCAGATTTCGGAATTTGAATTGTCGTCTAACTTTTGAGAGGAAGGACAAATTCAAGGGATTCGAAATGCCTGGAATCGTGGAAACACTTGAGGGAATGGTACGGTTTTTTTTTTGGAATTTCAGGATTTCAGTCATTTATTTTACAAAAATAACAATTTTTGTCATAGAAATCGATTTTAAAAACTCAAGAAAATCAATTTTCAAATTTTTCACTCAAATTTTTTCTAACCAATTTCAAAAATGTAGAATTTTTCGCTGATTCGAATGCACCTAATATTGCTGCTCAAAACGCTTTAGAAAACGTGTTATTCAATTTTTTCAAAACTACAGTAAGAAAGTTTTGAAATTCGTCTAACATTTTTTTTACGAGGTTTTGATCGACGATATTAGGTGCATTCGAATCCGCGAAAAATCCTGCATTTTTTGAAATAAGTTAGAAAAAAATTTGAGCGGAAAATTTGAAAATCGATTTTCATGAGTTTTAACGCTTTTTACGAAAAAAATGATTTTTTTTTTCGAAAAATCCAGATTTTTTGCTGAACCGAAAGCTCTTAATATCGCTGCTCAAAACTCTCTAGAAAACTTTTTATTCAATTTTTTTCAAAACTACAGTAAGAAAATATTGAAATGTGTCTAAAATTTTTTCTACAAGGTTTTGAGCGACGATATTAGGCGCATTCGAATCAGCAAAAAATCCTGAATTTTTTGCAATAGGTTTCAAAAATGTTGAATGAAAAATTTGAAATCGATTTTCTCGAGTTTTAACGATTTCTATGAAAAAAATGGATGCTTTTTTCAAAAAATTCAGAATTTTTTCGCTGATTCGAGTGAGCCTAGTTTTGCTGTTCAAAACGCTGTAGAATACTTTTTATTCAATTATTTTTCATAGTTACAGTAAGAAAATATTGAAATGCGTCTAAAATTTTTTCCTACACGGTTTTGAGCGACGATATTAGGTGCATTCGATTCAGCAAAAAATCTTGACTGAAAATTTTGAAAATCGTTTTTTTTTCGAGTTTTAATGATTTTAAAAACTGAAATCGTGGAGATTATTTGCATACAAACTACTTCAATTTTCTATTTTCAGATGAAAACCTATGAAATCGAGGATACTTTCATTGAAGATCGATGAGCACATATACACAAATAGAGAGCACAATAATAAATTTGTTTAGCATTTCAATCGTATTAACTGTCGATCTAAAAGCCCTTGAAAATCATCAGAATCACTTGAGGAACATGTCGATTCTATTACAGATTTGACACACGCTCCATCGGATTTCAGCATTTCGCATCGCTGAGAATCGTTGAGCTGAAAATATTGAAAAATTTCCCAGTGACTTTTTGATGTTTTAGATTCTGAGTCCAAAACAAAAAAAAAACTAGAAATTCTGAAAGTGGATTTGAGCTGATGGATGTAACTTCAAGGGCTCATAATTCGAGTTACATGAACAATTTGTCAAATTTTATTGCAGATTTAGTTTTTTCAGAATCGATTTAGTCTAGGACACGGCACCCTGAAATAGAAATACGTTTCACGGCTGCCTACGTGTCTAGGGCATCTCAACTTTTTGAAATTACCCTGAGCTACCCGCTGGTGTAAAAATTGTGTCAATGCGTCTAATGTTAACTGAGTTATTTCAGCTTGAAATTTCTACAAAAAATGTACTGAAAATGGAGAATTTTTGACATAAAAAATTTTAAAGGACCTAACTCAAAAATCGGCTGAGATTAAATTGTAGTCTTATCTGATACCTACAAGTTGACATATAGAACTTGTAATTTGGGTCAGTCTGAGTAAAGTTATTTCAGCTTGAAGATTTTGAGTCAACAGATCTCTAGTTTCGAAAAAGCAAATATGGGCAAATGTAGGTTCAAAATGATCAGAAAAACCTGATTAAGAGCTACAAATTTTTTGCATTGTGCTACGACTGATATATTTTCTGATATCTAGGTTTTAAGTCAGTGTAGATTGAACAATTCCCTAAATTCAAAGTTCACGGGGAAATTATTAAATTTGAATTTCCATTTGAGGACGCCGTGTAGGACAAAAAGTTTCTGGAAAATTTCGACTGTAAAACCCACCATGAAATAGGGAGAGTTCACCAGATAGTGTTGAACACAGGGATCCCTTTGATTCTTGTCAATTTTCACGGCACAATCGTGAAAATCTCCGGTTAGGAAATTGTAGGAATCACAGAAATCTTCAAGCCACAAAATGTCGTCGTCTTCGAAAACTGCACAATTGTCGAGGAGATGCAGGCAGTTCTGGAAGGGAAAATTGAGTTTTAAAGGTGGCGGGACATCAGTTTTCGGAGGGAATTGCTAGGGAATTCTGTGCATTTTTTCGTGAGCGTGTCTGTTTGCGTACCATGCGTCAAACCTTACGACAGTTCATATTTTAGGGCTGTTTTCGGACGGAAATCAACCAAACCAAAACAGTTATAAAATCAGAATCTGCTTACACTATCTATATCTTCACAGGATTTTCAGAAAAAAAAAACAATTTTGGTGTCCTACTACCTTCAAGAACTCGGGTTCCTACAGAAAATATGTTTTTCTAGTGAAAAATATGCTGAGGCAGTCTAAAAAGCCTAAAAATTGTTTTCCTGACACTCTTTGGATGTAGAAAAGACTCTTACAGAATTGGAAACTTTCAAAGATCCTTAAAATCTGTTTTACAGTACAAACACTATGTCTCAGAGTATCAGAGACCCCATTTCTCAGTAAACTACAGTAATCCCGTATAAACTTTGAATAATTCTTTTTTCAAATGCTAAAAAACAGTTCTCAGCTTGAATTGGGTACAATAAGATTAACAAGGCTCCAGTAATGTCAAAATAAACAAAAAGGAGAAGATTCATCTTGAAGAAATTTCCTTTCTATCCATATACTTTCATCTTGGTTCCCTGGCAGCCGAGTTATTGGCTACAGAAATAATAGTCCAAAACATTTCAATGCTTATAAGTCGGCTCAAAATTGAGGTATTGAAATTTCGAAAACTGTCATATGGCTGGTCCAGGCTGAAACACTTTTCTCTTTTTTCGAAAATTTCTAACTTATCAGAATCCCTCAAATTTTAATTTTTTAAAATTCAAAGCAGCAAAATAATCATCGTTAAATTTCCTATCGAATGGTATAATTTTCATAAAAATTGGATCACTGTGGGCCAGATACGGTAGATTGAACATTTACCTAAATAATCCTAACTAAAGCCTAACTTAGATGGCCTAAAACCCCAAAAATTTAAAGTTACTCCACTCACTCACCATTGCATCTTCACATTTCGAATTCAACTCCCTCGACACATTCTTCTCCAACCATCGATTCCCATCCACCCTTTCATGAGTATTTTGAAAATCGTGCACCGTCTGAGTACACTTTTTTATCTCGTTTTTTACCAGCTGGCTTCTACAGTTTACAGAATATCCATTAGCACATGGAATAGTCAAAAATATGATAAGGAATTGAACAGTTGACATGTGTTTATTTTGAAAAAAGAGAATGGTGGAGTAAGAATGAGAACTGAATGAACTAAGGAAAAATAGTGTGGTAAGAACAAATATTTACAATGTCGTGGGATTTCGGTTGTTCTGACAATATGACATACATCAGTTCCTAATCAAATGGAGACCAGTTTCAGCATTTGTGCATTTGGAGCTCCAGATTGAAGTTCTGAAAATACATTTTTTGGGGATTCTGGACCAATTTTTTTGTCAAAATCCCTAATTCAAAGCAGCAAAATAATCATCGTTAAATTTCCTATCGAATAGTCTAATTTTCATGAAGTTGGATTACTGTAGGCCAAGATACGGTGGATTGAAAATATTGACCAATTTTGGCCCAATTTTCAGTCTACCGTATCTTGCCCTACAGTAATCCAGTTTTTATGAAAATTATACCATTCGATAGGAAATTAAACGATGATAATTTTGCTACTTTGACTTTCAAAAACAAATGGTGTGAGGGACAGGTCAGCTTCGAGCGTCTGAAAAAGTGGTTTTGAGATGCCCGATTTTTCTGAAATTTTGTGGATGTATAGAGCAACTCAAGAACTCTATTTCTGTAGTTGATAACTTTTTCGTAATTTTGCAATCCAGTTTGTTAGACCAAGTTTAATGGCGTCACCTCAAACAAACTTAAAATTTCTAAACCACCGTCTGAGAGAGCGTTTTTACGGTTTTGGAACAGTTTTCAGAATTTTAAAATGTCAAGTTTGAGCCGGGTTATGAGTATTTGAAGTTGGTGGCCTAGAAAACTCTTTTTAGGCCATCTACTTCAAATGCTCATAACTCGGCTCAAAATTGAGATTTTGAAATTTCGAAAACTGTCCTATATGGCTGGTTCAGGCTGAAACTCTTTTCTATTTTTTTCGAAAATTTTTTAAACTATTATTTTTCTAATTTTCAAACAGAAAAATAATCATAGTTGAATTTCCTATCGAATGGTATAATTTTAATAAAAATTGGATTACTGTAGGCGAAGATACGGTAGATTGAAAATTTGTTCAAAATTGGTCAAAATTTAATGCTTACTCATTAGCTTAAATGTGGATGAACTCCAAATTTAGGTTAATTGATTTAGTATTAAATTTTGAGCAATTTTGACCAATTTTTCAATCTACCGTATCTTGGCCTACAGTAATCCAATTTTTATGAAAATTATACCATTCGATTTGAAATTCAACGATGATTATTTTGCTACTTTAAATTTTTTCATATGACAAAATTCTGCCAATGAACTCTCAACGGTTCCCGGTTGGTCTTCAAAAGCAAACATGACTAAGACTCGGGGTCAAGAAGTGTCTGATCGGTTAAGTAAGCTCAATGGGTTCAAGGAAACATCCTCTGAGCCCAAAATGAGCACATTCTTGAAATTCAAACGGATTTAAATTAGTGTTATTAGAATCCCCGTCAAAATTTGACTCAGGAAATATGTTTCAAATCAGATGTTATAATTTATTTTGAGAACTCAGAAATATCTTTTTAGGTTTGTTTTTTAGGGTTTACGGGGTATTGGAGAAATAGAGGGACATTTCCTTATAATACAGATCTTACTGTAGGTACAGTATTACTCACCTCCACAAAAATCTCCCTAAACTTCTCGCCACACGCCTGTTCTACCTCTCCAATCGCACACTTCTCATGTTCCTTGAGATCTTTGCATTTCTCTTCGGTTGTTTTCTAAAATACATACACCGATAAGAATCTCAATGTAGATGACTCACTTTCAAAGACGCCGGTCCGAAAACCTCATTCACACACTTCATCTGATCGAGTTTCGGAACGCATTCGGAGAATTTGTCGATGATGAAATTGAAGCGAGAGCACATCACGTCGAGCTCGTTGGTCACTTGCTCTGGGAAATCCGGGCAGCTGGATTTGACGGAGGTGAAACATTTCTGAATAAGGAAATTGATATTTGAGAAAATAATTTTCGAAAATTTTACAAAAAAAAAATTTCCAACAAAAAGGTTTTTTTCAAAAATCATGGACCAATTTTGAGTGTCTGAAAAAGTGATTTCCAGATACCCAATTTTTCTGAAATTTTATCGATATATCAAGCAACTAAAGAACTCTATTTTTGTAATAGACAACTTTTTCATAGGTCCACGATACATTTAGTTAGGTCGCACAGAAGCCAAAGGTCTCCAAAATGGCGTTTTCAGTTAAAACAGTTAAACTTTGAGTGTCTGAAAAAGTGGTTTCCAGAAATCCGATAGCTCTGAAATTTTGCGTGACCACGGTCCAGTGAGTTAGGCCAAGTTTACTGACAATCCCTCGAATTTCTCCTGAAATTTTAAAGTACCGTCGGATAGAGCTCGTTTCTACGAGTTCATGACAGTTGTCAAAATTTCAAAATCTCACTTTTGAGCCGAGTTATGAGCATTTGAAGTTGGTGGCCTAGGAAACTCTTTCTAGGCCATCAACTTCAAACGCTCATAAGTCGGCTCAAAATTGACATTTTGGCATTTTGAAAATTGTTCCGAAACCGTGACAACTAGCTCTATTAGGCGGTAGTTTGAAAATTTTATGTTTGTTTCAGTCAACTTACCCTAACTAACTGGATCTTGGTATAATGGAAAAGTTGTTAACTACAAAAATAGAGTTCGCGAGTTGTTCTATACATCCACAAAATTTCAGAAAAATCGGATTTCTGGAAACCACTTTTTTAGACCCTCAAAGTTGACCTTTCCCATTTCCACTAAAAAAGCGCAGATCGTGCATTTAGTACTGTATCTTTCTTATGGTAGCTCTTACAAAAAAGTGGACAATTACAAAAATGAAGTTCTTTACATGCTGAATATGCCCACAATTTTTCAAATTGAACTAACAATTTTAAATTCCATTTTCAGATTCCCAAAGTTGACATTCTTACCTGTGTCTCATCACACTTGTCCCTGAACTCCTTCTTCTCTCCATCGTTAAACTTGTACTCCTTGTCGACCCATTTTGTAATCTTCTCAACTGTGGACACTAGGTCCTGGAGAATACATCACTTTTTGAATAAAAAAAAACTTTGAAATTTACCGTAACACAATCCCCAATCTTCTCAATTTTCTCCACGGGACATTCTCCTTCAGAATTTGAAATATTTACTGGAGCACTATTTATGAAGGAAATCAATGTTAAGCATAGAAGAGTAAAATATTTCATTTCAGTAGGAAAATAAGAGGAAGCAAAGCAACAAAAATGAATTGGAAGCAGAACAGTCCGATGAACAGATTGTATCTATCGTTTGACCAACCAAGAAACTTGACAAAGAGACAGGTTTGGAAGATTCAACATCTGATGATGGATTGTTCCGTGTTCATGTGCTGGAAAACAAATAAAATTCGTCTTGAAATTAGTCTTATTAGAATCTTGGTCAAAAATTGTCTCACACAATATGTTTCAGATAAGATGATACGATTCATTTTGAGAATTCAGAAATATATTTTTAATCGTTGGAAAAATAGAGGGGTATGCCTTTCTACTACAGATCTTACGGTAGGTACAGTATACCGTAAAACCTCTAATAGAGGGTCATGTCCTTCTATTCTCCAATCTCCTCAAAATCAAATTTCGAATTTCACAAAAGTACCCAAAACTAATTTTTGAGAAGCAACTCATAACGTATTTTATACTGATCCTAGCCTATTTTTTACAAGGAATCGATTGAGACTACTTTCAGATGAACAGAAATCTGAGAAAGTGCTCTTTTCGGGCTCAATTGGGTGTCCCTGAATACCTTCTTCAAAACTTCAGTCATTGCCGTGGCACAAGTCTTTGTGACACTTTCTAGAACACATTCTTTGTTGTTTCCAAGAATTTCACATTTCGAATCTTTCGATTTTTCGAAATACTTGACATCGAAGAACTCAGCGGCACACTGGTTGCGCTCCGAGATTTGGTTGACCTGGAATTTTTGAATTAAAAAACGGATTGAAAAAACGATTTTCTCCCCTCAAAATTGTGATTGTCAATTCAAAATGTATCTGAAAATGTAGAAATCGATAGGATCTACAGACGTCAGGCCTCACGGCCGGAGATTTTTGAACGGCGGCGCCGGGGCTACTGTAGGCTAACCTGCTGATCAAACTGCTAGAAAAAAACAAGGGAGTGTAAAAATAATTTTTCGGAATCACACGGCCGGAGATTTCGGCCGTGTGAGCGCTGACGCTTTATGGAAAATGTAGATATTTTAGCTACCATTCTGTAGATCTCGTCGAGTTTTACATTTTGTTATAAATTTTGACTGGAAAATCACAATTTAGAGGGGAGAAAAAATGTAATTAGATAATTTCTAACCTTCCCGGCACACTTTGCAAAGTCTCCGCTGAGAAAATAGATTCGTCGACACCAAATCGGAAAGCTCTCGATGATGGTGAAGGTGCTCTTACAGTTGGAGGGAACCAGTTGGAAGCATTTCTGAAAGTTTTTTTTTAAATAGAAATTTCAGTGCAAAAATTAGAATGTTACCGGTATTTCTTGGCATTGGAACTTGAGTTTAGCGATGAGTTGGTCTTGTTGAGTTGCAAAGTTGGTGGACTCCCATTGGAGGTAGTCGCCTTGGAAGTTGGTCAACTTCTGGAAGAAGTAGGTATGGTATACGGTAGCATATACCGTAAAACATGTTTTAGAAGTGCATGTGTCTCTATTTTTCCAACACCGAAAAAGATATTTCTGAATTCTCGAAATGGATCATAACATCTCAACTTTTGACGAGGATTCTAAAAAGACCAATTTCAATCTTCTTGAATTTCAAGAATGTGCTCATATTGAGCTTTTTTGGGATGCTCAAAATTAAAATTGTCATTGGAATTGTTTATGTTTTCAAACATATTGTACTGCTCAAAAAATTGGCAATTTTCAACTTTCTCCCCTAGAGTCAGCCAACTTTGGTCACTTGAAAATATAGTTCAAAGTTGTCTGTTTGGCTTGAAATTTTGTGAGTTTATTTCGCATCCTAAAAACTGTATTTTTGTAGTTGAAAACTTTTTTGTACAAACTTTCACTAGAAAGATAAGTGTCCTGGAACAAAGGCGGCCACAAATTTCGGCAACTCCAATTCAAACGTGAATAACTTTTTTCAGGGAGATCGGGTGAAAATGCGGTCAACAGTAAAACTGTTCCTTATTAAAGGTGGTGTGCGGGTTTTTAACATAAGGGCTCACATGGGGTAAAAATATGTGAATTTTCATAATATCATGATGAAAACGCGCAAAAAAATTTCTTACGGCCGCAAAACGCCGTCAAAGTGCGATTTTTTGGTACGGTAGTGGTCCCTGATGGAAGAGCTGGCCTAGCTTTTTCCACTAGTCCGCGGGCCGCTGACGCGGCGAAATTCGCATATTTTCCCGAAATTTTCAATTTTTTAGACAATTTGCCGATAAAATTTCAGTTTTTCTGAAAATGGGCGTTTTGACCAATCGATAGCTTTTTTAATAAGAAACATTTTTTCTGTTGACCGTATTTTTACCCGATCCCCCTTAAAAAAGTTATTCGCATTTGAACTCTAAACTCACCACCGCACACATTTCAAACTTCATGCGCACTTCCTTCGCACACAATCCGTTCTTCTCGTTCAAATGATTCAATCCCAAACGAATCAGGACTAGAATTGGTATCAGAATGATTAGCGATTTGATAGCGATCAGAAATGCACTGACGAATGTCATTTTTTAGGCAGAGCTTTGTTAGGAAATTGGAAAAAGCAAGGGAAATGAGTCCGGGGGCTTAAGTGTATGCCAAAAAAGAGATTGGCTCTTTCAGGGGAGCTCAGAAAACCGAATGGGCTCATTAGGGAACTATGGTGACGTGGCATCCAGAATGTGCTGTACGAAGACACTTTGGGGGTGTTAATGGGATTGTGTTTTGGAGTAGAAAAGAATACGTTTTTTGCAGACTTTGAATGGAGACAGAACAGGGAGATATTGAAATTCAATAAAAAATGAAAATTTGGTCATAAAAATTGAAAAGATATTAGGCGCATTCGAATCTGCAAAAAATTCTACGTTTTTTTGAAATAGACTAGAAAAAATGTAGGTTCGCGATTTAAAAATCGATTTTCTCGAAAATTTCTATTGAAAGTTCGAAAAAATTATTTTTAAACTTCCTCGCTTTTTTTCCTTCAGTTTGATCTGCAGGTTAGTCTACCGTACCCCCGGCGCCGCCGTTCAAAATTGTCATCATTTTTCTTTTCTCTTTTTTCGCCGATGATTTTATTCACTTTTTTCTCGTATTTTTTCGAAAAATACGGCTCAAAATTGGTTTTTTCTTTGAAAAATATTTCAAGAATTGAATTTAGCTTAGTTTTTCTTCACTGTGCCATCTGTATTTCATCAAATTTTCGAAATGTTTCCCGAAAAGATTTTTCGAAAAATCGAAAAAAAATTGCTCAAAAATGATGATTTTTCGTCAAAAATTATAATTCTTCGGGAATTTTCATCTATTTTCTCCGAATTTCGGAAAAAAATCGAAAAAAATTGAGCTCTTTTTCCGATTCCGACAAAGCCTGGTAGCTCCACAGAATTGTCTTTATCTTTTCCAAAAATCCAAACTTTATCAGTTTTTTCCAGAAAAATGTCCGAAGCTGCACTAGCGGAGATCGGTATAAAAAAATCTGCGTTCAGGCCACCTGCAGAGAAGCCTTTCAAACCGGTGGCGCCATGCTTTATGAACTATTACAATGACGCATGTATCAAACTGAACCGTCTGGAAAAAGAACTGGCACATCTTCAAGTGCAGGAAGACTACATAAAACTTGAAACGAGAAATCTAGAGAGAGAATTGCTTCACGCGAGAGAGGAAGTCAAGCGTATTCAAGCTGTCCCACTCGTCATCGGCCAATTCTTGGAGGCTGTTGATCATGACCACGCAATCGTCGGCAGTACCACATGCTCAACCTATTACGTTCGAGTGCTCTCTACTATTGATCGCGAGTTATTGAAGCCCGGATGCTCGGTGGCGATTCATAAGTACTCAAATGCCCTTGTCGACATTCTACCACCAGAAGCCGACAGTTCGATTCAAATGCTTCGCCCCGATGAGAAACCGGATGTCTCGTACTCGGATATCGGAGGTCTCGACATGCAGAAACAAGAAGTTCGAGAAGCCGTCGAGCTGCCGTTGACTCAAGGAGAGCTCTACAAACAAATTGGAATCGATCCACCGAGAGGAGTGCTCATGTACGGACCACCGGGATGTGGAAAGACGATGCTCGCAAAAGCGGTCGCCGCCAACACTGCTGCCTCCTTCATTCGTGTCGTCGGATCGGAATTTGTTCAAAAGTACTTGGGAGAAGGTGAGTTGCTCGTAACGTTGCTCGTGACTATTATATCTATTCCCAGGACCACGGATGGTGCGTGATGTGTTCCGCTTGGCAAAAGAGAACAGTCCATCGATCATCTTCATCGACGAAATCGATGCGATTGCTACGAAGCGCTTCGATGCACAAACAGGCGCTGATCGCGAAGTGAGTTGTTTATCTGTTGTCCGTTTGCTTGAAGATGCTCTCAATAAAATACTATTTCTTTGCAATTTCACAGCCGATCTCTTTCAGGTCCAACGTATCCTCCTGGAATTGCTCAATCAAATGGACGGTTTCGACCAAAGCACGAATGTCAAAGTGATCATGGCGACGAATCGACAGGACACTCTCGACCCGGCTCTTCTTCGTCCAGGACGTCTAGATCGTAAGATCGAGTTCCCCCTTCCGGACCGTCGTCAAAAGCGTCTCGTTTTCACGACCATCTGCGGACGTATGAATCTTTCGGATGATGTCGATTTGGAAGATTGGGTTGCTCGTCCCGACAAGATTTCCGGCGCCGATATCAATGCGATTTGTCAAGAAGCTGGAATGCAAGCGGTTCGCGAGAATCGCTATGTCGTGTTGACCAAGGATCTGGAGAAGGCCTACAAGAACGTTGTCAAGAAGGATACCAATGAATTCGACTTCTATAAGTGAAAATCGTCACATTTTTATTGTTCTTCTGTGAATCGCTATAATTTATTGTATTTACACTTTGTCTCAGATAAAACAAAGTTGCTCTTCTCTCAATTTCAGGTCCCCTTCTCCATTGCAACTTCTTCATTTCTTTAAATAGCTCTCTGCTTCCGCTGGGGCACAAGTTCATTAGCATTCTGCCCCAACCCACGCCTATTCATTTTACGAAAGTAATCTTGAAGAAAGGATACGAAATTGCAGATTCCATGCATGCTAATGAAATAATTATTGCTGCGGGGGCCTTTTCTGAGAAAAATCCATGAATTCGCTGAAAAAAAACATTTTCAGGACTGTAAATTAGTTGATATTTGATCTGAAATTATTTTCCTCTACATTTTTTACAATTAATCTCAATTTAAACAAACATTTTCCGGAAAAAATTGATTTTAGAAATCAAAATCCTCGCGCTCCACCGGAAATCGATTTTCGAAATTCCCTCCTTGTGTTTTCTTTGTGTCTCTTCCTTTTACACACTCTCTCGCGACAGCTGTGCAATTGCGCGTCGCAGTGTTTGCGGACCATTGGAGGGAGGTTTGAATTTAGCCGATATTTTCTTGATCAATTATTTTCGTTTTCTATGATTTTCCTTTCGTTTTTGCTCATTTTTTTGTTTTTTTTTCACAAATTCATATTTCAGCGATGTGTGACTCAGTTTACACAACGCCGCAATCGGTGACATCGAAGAAAACTCCCAACCGGAGGAGAGCAATGGATTCGAAACCAAGAACGAGTTATTCGTCACCGTTTCAAGTAATTTATTGAAATAATATAGCATTTTAATAGAACTGATTATTTTCAGGTGGTAGATCTGAGTAACGGATCGAACGAAGAACTCAAAAATCGTTTATTAGAGTCGGAGAACGTTATTCAGGACTTGCGTGCCGAGCGAGATGCCCTTCAAGAAACACTCGTCGATAAAGCTGGACTAAACGAAAGTGTCATAATTGAGAGAAGTAATAGGGTTTCGACTCAAGAGACACGGATTTTTCGACGGGATATGAACGTGTTGGAGGACGATTTGAAGCAGAAACAATCGCAGATTCGAATTCTTCAAGACAGATGTTCAGCGTTGGAATTGGAGAAGCAACGGATGATAGACGAGATTAAGACAGGAGACGATGATAAGAAGGAGAATGAAGAGCTGCTGAGTTCGTTGAGACTTCGAGTCCATGAGCTGGAAAAGGAGAATCTGACGAAATCGGAAGAGATTTATCAAGTCAACGGACAGTTACAAAAAGTGACCGATAAATTGAAGGATTTGAGTGAGACTTACAATCGAACAATGGCTGAAATGACGAGTGAGAAGAAGGCGATGGAGCAGAGGCTAGATAGATATCGGAATCAGTTAAAAGAGAACGATCGGAAGAGTTTGGAAGTGAATCGAGATCAAGAGAACACGGAGAAAGTTCTGAGTGAAGTACGACAGTTATCGGATCGTCTGGAGTATTTGACTCCAGTGCGGAAGGATCCACGGAAGAAAGAAAGAGAAGAGTTCTTGCAATTGTCTGCCAAAGTTATCGAGGAGACGATGGGCGATTTGAAGAAGAGAAATGCGAGATTGGAGCAAGAACTGAAAGAGAAAAATGAGCTGGTGAAAACCACGAAAGAGGAGTTGGAAGCACTCAAACAGTCGATGGCAGTTGCGATCGGAGATTCGGATACGTCGGCTAACTTCTTACGAGAAGAGAATAGAAAGGTAACTTAGATTGCTTTAAAAGCGTCATAACTTCCAACAGACAGAGATTTACAGATTACGCTCCAAAAAGCCGATCTCCGATGTGAGCTGCTCGAAGAGCGTCGCAAGTTTGCCAGTTTCAATGAGGAACGAGAGAAACTCGAGAAACAAAGAGACGATGCACAGAAAGAGGTTGAGAGAATCACCGAGCTGAAGAAGAGCGTCGAGCAAGAACTGGAGGAATTCACGATTCTTGCCACTCAAAGAGAACATCAAATCGAGGAACTGGAAACTAAGATTGCTGGATTGGAAGTGATTAAAAGAGAGCACGATTCAATGAAGAATGAGTTGACGAAGACTCACGAGAAACTGAATCAAATGGGACGACATTTGGAGATGGCTGATAAGCAATGTACTCATTTCAAGTCACTCAAAGAAACCGCAGAAGGATCCAGAAGACGTGCCATTGAGCAGTGTAACGATATGGTCGCCAGAATTCGAAATCTCGAAGCCTCTCTCGAGAATCAACGAAAAGTGGAGCAAGAGCTGGAGACTCTGAGAGCTGAGAACTCTCGGCAAGCCCAGAAGATTGTTTATATGAAAGAGGAGATTGAAGAAGCTCACTTGGATTATCGTCAAGAGTTGAGTGCTCTCGCTCAAAAGAAAGGAGAGGAGAAGAGAAATGAGGAGAATGCGGACCACCTTAGATTGACACTTTCCAAGAAGGAAAGTGAGCTGAGAAGTGCGAAAAAGACGGTGGAAGAAGTGAAAGTACGGTTATTATTTTTACTCTGACGATCCCCAATAATTATGAAAATAGCAATATTTTTCGCACAAAAATCGTTGAATATCGATTTTGAAGCCCCAATTTGTTCTAACCTATTTCAAAAAATGTAGAATTTTTCGGTGATTCGAATGCGCCTAATATCGCTGCTCGAAACCAATTTTCGGCCATTTTATGAGCATTTGAAGTTGATGGCCTAGAAACCCAAAAATTGAATTTCTAGTCCACCGATGTTTTTAAAAGATCAAGAAAACGTAAAAGTAGGAGTTAAGCAATTTTCATTTGGATCCGCGACATTTCGAAAACGGACATTTCGCAGCCAAAAATTCGCTATGTTTCGCATAAATTGTCTCAAAATGAAAAAAAAATAGACAATTTACCAGGACAATAGTCATTTTTGCATTTTGGTACAATTAATGCGAAAAACAGTGCATTTTTGGCTGCGAAATGTCGCGGAGCCTTTTATTTGTACTCAAATTTACAAAAATAACAATATTTTTTTCACAAAAATCGTTGAATATCGATTTTCAAGCCTCAAAAATGCAGAATTTTTCGCTGATTCGAATGCGCCTAATATCACTGCTCTAACCCAATTTTCGGACATGTTATGAGCATTTGAAGTTGGTGGCCTAGAATCCCGAAACATTGAATTTCTAGTCCAGCAATGTTTTCAAAAGATCAAGTAAACTATTGGAAATCGATTCATGGTGTTTTGAGCTCTCTATCTCAATTTCAAGCCGAGCTATGACGATTTGAAGTTGGTGGCCTAGAAATCTGTGGAGTGCTCAAAAATGGAGAGAGCTCAAAAATATGGAGAGCTCAAAAAACCTCGAATAGATTTCTTATAGTTCTCTTAATTTTTTAGAAACATTGGTGGCCTAGAAATTCAAAAGTTGGGTTCCTAGGCCACCAATTTCAAATGCTCATAACAAGGCGGAAAATTGGTTCAGAGCAGCGACATGAGATGCGCTCGAATCAGCGAAAAATTCTACATTTATTGAGGCTTAAAAATCGATGCCTAACGATTCTGTGCAAAAATTGTTATTGGACCATAATTTGAGAAAAAAAAATTACCGTAATCCTACTTTCAGGCGGATAATCGAAAGGTTCAACAAATGCTCGAGGAAGTTCGAAAGCAACAAGACGAGATTCTAAACGAGAACGTTCGCCTGAGACAAGGCCTCGCTGATGCTCTGAAGAAGATCGAGGAGTACAAACAGAATTGGCAGAATTCGCAAGAGAAATGCGAGCGATTGGAGAGAGAGAATGCGGATTTTGAAACGAGAGTGAACAAGTTGGAAGAGGAAGTTCAGGAGAAGACTCAGCAGGTGACGGAATCCGAGGAGACTGTCGCTTATTTGCATACACAAATTAATGCGAAACAGAATAAGCAGCCAAAGTTGGGAAGGAGAAGCACTTTGTTGAGTACGGTATCGGAGATGGATACAACTCTTTATGTGAGTGGTTTGTTACAGTAGGATTACTGTAGGATTACAGTCTTTTTTTTTGAAAATTTTAAGCCACAATATTTCTTACCTATTTCAAAAAATGGCTCCGGCACATTTGGAAAGTGGACATTTCGAAAGTGTGAAATCGCGGTTTTTTCCAATTTCACACTTTCGAAATATCCACTTTCGAGATGTCTCACTTTCGAAATGTCTCACTTGCGAAATATCCACTTTCGAAATGTCCCGGAGCCCGAAAAATGTGGAATTTTTCGCTTATTAGAATGCGCCTAATTTCGCTACTCGAAACCAATTTTCGGCCATTTCATGTGTATTTGAGGTTGGTGGCCTAAAAAACCAAATTTTGAATTTATAGGCCACCGATGTTTTTTAAAAGATCAAACATCTACTGGAAATCGATTTGAGGTGTTTTGAGCTCTCCATCTCTATTATGAAGCGAGTTATGACGATTTGAAGTCTGTGGCCTAGAAATATTTTTCTAGGCCACAAACTTCAAATCTTCATAATTTTTCTTAAAATTCAAATAGAGAGCTCAAAACACCATACATCGATTTCCAATAGTAGTCTTGATCTTTTAAAAACATCGGTGGACTAGAAATTCAATTTTTGGGTTTCTAGGCCACCGACTTCAAATGCTCATAATATGGCCGAAAATTGGGTTAGAGCAGCGATGTTTGGTGCATTTGAATCAGCAAAAAATCTTACATTTTTTGAGGCTTGAAAATCGATTTCAACGATTTTTGTGCAAAAATATTGTTATTTTTGGAAATAGAAAAAATGACTGTAATCTGAGTCTTTTATTTCCAGCAACGCGAAACGCAAGAAATGCAACAACTCGAAGCGCAACGCGAGCAACTAATGGGTGCGCTCGCCGAGAAACGACGCATTCTCGCCGACTCGAAAAAGTCTCAATCCACTGCCAACACGACTACAGTAACCACCGTAACCACGACAGAAGTCACGAAGAGCTCGCAATCGGCCAGCGAGCTCACGCATCGTCCCGGCACAATGCGGCACGATATTCCGCACAAATGGAATAACACCCGCCACTATGGGGTCCTCTCCATCAAGTGCTCGCTGTGCTTCGTCGGCATCGCTTCGCTCGGGAAGATGAAATCATGCAGACATTGCGGAATACAAGTACATGATGCATGTGCGCCACGTGTCAATAATACATGCGGAATGCCCGTCCAGTGTGCCACGTACTATCAGGAAAATCAGACGACGGTGTCGGATGTCCCGGAAGGACGAATGAACGGATGGTTGCGAGTGTATCAGGATGATATGCCGGGATCCACGTGGATCGCCTCGTGGGCCCGCATGGATTTGACACGAATCGCATTCTATAACAACGACGGAGCCGACATGGATAAGCCGTTCCTCTGGATTGATCTCAATCAAGAACAATGGGTCCTC
This sequence comes from Caenorhabditis zanzibari, assembly GCA_963966625.1. Taxonomy (NCBI): domain Eukaryota; kingdom Metazoa; phylum Nematoda; class Chromadorea; order Rhabditida; family Rhabditidae; genus Caenorhabditis; species Caenorhabditis zanzibari. The sequence goes on along the minus strand of OZ016472.1, from coordinate 15,815,549 downwards.
CGTACCGGACAAGAGATGCCTGTCGATTGTGACGATTCGATGAGGGCCAACAGTGCGCTGATGATCAAAATGCCACGGAAATCCCTTTATATCCTTGCGCCGTCCCAAAAAGCCGCGGGACGATGGGCCGCGTGTCTCCAGGTGGCTCAACGAAAGAGAATGATGCTCAATTCGAAACCGTCGTCGATCGCCGAGTTTAGCTGTTTGTTGGTGTTGAATTCGCCGAATAATTTGAAGATTTTCAAGGCTGTTGTAAGTTTAGATATAAATTTTTGGCTCCGGGACATTTCGAAAGTGGAAATTTCGAGAGCGAGGCATTTCGAAAGTGGACGTTTCGAAAGTGTGAAATCCCGTTTTTCCTAATTTTTGGAACTTTCCGTATATTTTTTGCGTTTATGATACGTTAAAAAATAGCATTTTTAGACAAGAACGTAAAAAATAGATATGAAAAGTTCCAAAATTTCGGCGAAAACGCGATTTCGCAATTTCGAGATGTCGCACTTTCGAAATGTCCACTTTCGAAATTTCCCAAAGCCTAATTTTTAAAACCCTCAATCATTAACTTTTCAGACCATCGAAGACTGGATTCTCTTCGCCACCCAAACCGGTCTCTTCTTCACGAGCATCTCCCAACCGAGAAGTCCGATGAGAATCTCCGGAGTAATGTCAGTCAGCTCTCTCGAAATTATGTCGGAAATCAATTGCATCGCAATGATTGTGAATCAAAAACGTCAGCTCGCTCTAATCCCAATGGATTCTTTGACCCTTGCAATGCAAAGTATGCAACCGTCGATTCGTCCGGAGATTCTTCCCGAATTGAAAAATGTTCACACTGTCAGATATCATCAGCAATCAGGAACTGGTCAGAGATATTTGTTATTCTCGGATGACACTCATTTGCACATTCGAAAATACAGTCCAACCAAGGATGTGTTCAGCAGTTTTGTGGTAGGTTTAGAGCGACCATTTCGACTCCGCGACGTTTCGAAAGTGTGACGTTTCGGAAGCAAAACGTTTTCCGAGATATAGCAGTTTCGAAATGTTACACTTTCGAAATGTCACATTTTCGAACCGTTGAACTTTCGAAACGTCGTTTCCCAAAACGTCACATCTTCGAAATGTCGAGTGTGACGTTTCGAAAGTGCGAAATTGCGTTTTTACCGAATTTTTGGAACTTTTCATATATTTTTTGCGCCGATGAAAAAAAAGATGCAAAAAACGCGATTTCACACTTTCGAAACGTCGCCAACCCCAATTTTCCTTATTATAATTTTCTTCCAGAAACTCGACGTCCCTGAGCCGGTGACATTCATTGAAAGCACACCAAACGGCATCATCTTCGCTTCTGACACCTTCTACTACGTTCCCCTTGACTCTTCTTCCAACTCCCCTCATCTCCGTCCCCTTATGCCTTCCCGCCCCGCCGACTACCCCGTCAGCGCTCTTCTAATCTCCCCCAACGAAGTTCTTCTCGCCTACCAAAACTACGGAATCTTTGTCAATCTGAGCGGAGAAGTGACCCGTAAATCGACAATCGAATGGGAGAAAATGCCCATGGAGTTCACCTATACTGCGCCGTTCCTCTATGTGGTCCACGACGATTCCATTGAGATTCTCGAAGTTTCGGAGAACCGCGAGGAGACGGTTATGGAGGAGAGGGAATTCTTCGAATGCGTCAATGCTCACATCATTGGTCGTCAATATCAAGGAGTGCTCATCTCGGTGTCATCCAATGTCTCCACAGAAGTTCACAGATTCTCGACGACCACTGGACACCGTAACCGCACGGCACTTAACAAGCGTCGTGGCGCTTCTCCATCGAATACTCTGAAGAGAATTAAGAATTGAATTTTTTAACCTTGAAAAAGTTATTTTGTCAAAAGTTCTGATTGTAATCTAATCATCATCCATGTATCATAATATCTCGCATCTTCATCTCATTCCTGTCGAATAAATCGCATATTACCCAACAAAACTTGTTTACTTTTTCTCCTCTCTACTTAAAAATGCATACTTCCCAGATGTCTGAACAACGAAACGTTTTTTTGCAACAAGTGGAAAACAACAAAGTATAAACCAAATATGTCTCGGGAATCTCACGTATTCTGGAAACAAAGCTTCAAAGTTCAGAAAGAATTTTGTCGCGCCCCGGAATCGAACCCACGACCACCGCCCCGCCGCCCAGCGCTTTACCCACTACGCTACGCGTGCAATCCGGAAGGAGGGGCTGGATGGCGTATATAAAGAGGGTGCGCGGCAGAGGCGAACAGCGATTCTCGTGGTCTGTTATAATTTTTTTCATTTTCCCACACTTTTTTATCCAAGAAATTCGAAACTTTCCGAAGACGTTTATTTTATGACGTCTTTCCATAACTTTGTGATCATTGTAATCTGAACAAAAACAAGTACAAAAAATCGTCATCCAATTATATACTTGAAATTTGATATTAGCTTCTTTTTCTGCCTATTTTGGTTCGTGATCCCGAAAAAGAAGTAGATTATAAGTAATGTGATAGGGGTGGGGCCCCTTATAAACACATTCTTTTGGAATCAGAAATCGAAAAAGCTATAAACAGGAAGACGTCGGGAAAATTTTCGCATTATTATGCACAATAACTTCTGATGACTCTCTGACTACGTCACGGGGTCTTCTGGGAGATTTTTGGATTGCGTAAGGTAATTGGAGATCGAGACATTAGTACTATGATGACGTTGAGGAAAAAATTTGAGACGAATTGTTTGAATGATGTGATTCTAATTATAGTAGCTCTTACAAATAGTTCAAAAATTTGATTTTGGAGCAATTTTTATCTGGTTAAGAATTGTTTTTACATATTCAGTACAGCGACGTTATTAAAATTTTTTTTGTTTGAATGATCAGAAAAAACTAAACGATTCAAAATAATTTTAGTTTTTCTGACTCATTAAAAACGACCTACAGTACTAACCAAAATGATGCATTTTCTGTAAAAATTGGTCAACTTTGAGGGTCTAAAAAAGTGGTTTCCAGAAATCCGATTTTTCTGAAATTTTTCAAATGTATAGAGCAAATCAAGAACTCTATTTTTGTAGTTGTCAACTTTTTCATAGGACTACGATCCAGTCAGTTATGCCAAGTTGACTGACGTCACCTCGAAATTCGTCTCATTTTGAGCCTTTTGACTTCCACGCGACCTAACTAACTGGGTTGTGGTCCTATGAAAAAATTTTCAACTACAAAAACAGAGTTCAAGAGTTGCTCTATACATCCGCAAAATTTCAGAAAAATTGGATATTTGGAAACCACTTTTTGAGACCTTCAAAGTTGACCTATTTCAACTGAAAACCCTAGTGAGCGCATCCATTTTTGCCAGTACTGTATCTCGGCCCTCACTGATTGCACAAAATTGAAAAAAATGTATTTGGAATGAGCAATTTTTCAACTTCCAAATGGTATAGATCCCATTGATAACTCCTTTTTTGAAGCATACAATTTTCTCTTTTTTTGGTTCAAAATTTAACTTCACTCACAAGGGTACCCTTTTCAAAAAGCTACATAGAATTTTTTCTAAATTAGCTCATTTATAGATTCGGATGAGAGCTTTTGATTGCACTAGGTCGCTACCTGCACAAACGGCTAGAACTCGAGATATCTTGCTCCAAAGTTTGGTGCATTTTACACCATATCCGCCCTTCCAACGCCTTTCACGTTCCTCCCCATTTTTCACCGCCTCGAGAGGCAATGAAAAAATGTGGTGGATGGCCGAGTGGTAAAGCGTGGGAATGATAATCTGGTCATGCTGAGTTCGATTCCACTTTTTGTCATTTTTCTTTTTATGACTTTTTACAACATGATTACTTTTTTACAAGTTTTTATTACATTTTATCGACCTTTTCGGATTCCTAGGATCTCAAGGAAAGTGCTGTGACATTTTTACAAACTTTGAATTTTTCGAAAATTGGAAAATTTCTCCATGCCAATGATGGATGAAAATTTCGAGAAAATTTTTTGGAGTCAAAACTTGTGGAAAACCATCCATTTTGATAAAAAATGGTTTCGGGACAGAAATATGATGCTTGAAGTCCCAAATACTTAATTTTTCGTACCACTGGAAGCATTTCAAAGAGGATAACGAAACCAAATTTTCTGTCCTGTGCCCATCCATCGAAGTTATCAGCTACCAATTATCACATGGTTCACTCCAATACTATTTTTTATCAAAATGGATGGTTTTCCACAAGTTTTGACTTCAAAAAATTTTTCGAAATTTTCATCCATCATTGGCATGGAGAAATTTTCCAATTTTCGAAAAATTCAAAGTTTGTAAAAATGTCACAGCACTTTCCTTGAGATCCTAGGAATCCGAAAAGGTCGATAAAATGTAATAAAAACTTGTAAAAAAGTAATAACATGTTGTAAAAAGTCATAAAAAGAAAAATGACAAAAAGTGGAATCGAACTCAGCATGACCAGATTATCATTCCCACGCTTTACCACTCGGCCATCCACCACATTTTTCATTGCCTCTCGAGGCGGTGAAAAATGGGGAGGAACGTGAAAGGCGTTGGAAGGGCGGATATGGTGTAAAATGCACCAAACTTTGGAGCAAGATATCTCGAGTTCTAGCCGTTTGTGCAGGTAGCGACCTAGTGCAATCAAAAGCTCTCATCCGAATCTATAAATGAGCCAATTTAGAAAAAATTCTATGTAGCTTTTTGAAAAGGGTACCCTTGTCAGGAATTCTCATACAGTTTCAGAAACGTGTAATTATCGTAGTTATTTCTGATGCATGATTTATATAAATAGTATATTTAGATTCAGCAGATTCAAAGCTTCGAAATGATATAAGCCAAGTTTTTCAGCTCCTCTTTTTACTAACATAATATCATTTTGTTTATGAAGCAACTTTCAAAGCCCATGACAAATTTCAGGTAAACTTTATAAAACAGTTATCTCAGTTTGTCTTGACCGTATATTTATGAAAATTATATATTTAAAATCCTTAGATTTAGACCTTTAAAGTTATATAGGTTGTACCCTATTTCCACTGTTACAGCACTTTTTATACAGAACTAACATAAATATAAGGCCACCCCTAAATCTGCTCCTAGTTTGACGGAAATCCCCTTTTTCAGAAAACTAACATAAGGATCGTGTTCAGCTTCTAAAATTACCTTGGATTGCAAATTTTGGTGGCCTAATTTCAACAATTGACTGCAAATTTTAAGTTTTTTTTCTATTTTTTCGCCTCAACTTTCAACCCAAATTTCTAAACCAATCCTCAAAATTTTTCAGTTCTAACTATTCCTTCCTCATTTTTCTTATTGTTGTCAACATCATTACAATTTGTACACCCACTCATTTTCCATCCGAACTTCTTCTTCTCCTTCTTCTTCCGATCCTTCCCACGTTCTTCTCTCTTCTTTTCCATTTTTTAAAATTTCTCGGTGGTAACCTGATCTCTTTACCCCCCCCTCCAAGAACAACATTATTAGTTCCGATTTTTTTGTTTGAAGTTGCAGAGATCGTAGTAGTAGTAGTACTCTTCTAATTTCAAAAAAAAAAGTTTTTTAATTATAAAAAAAATTCAAATACCGTAAAACCTTCTAAAACCTTCTATTGTTCAACCTCCTGAAAATCAAATATCGAATTTCACAAAAGATTCCATTACTAATTTTTGAGAAGCAAATCATAACGAGTTTCATATCAATCCCAGTCTATTTTGGACAAGGAATCGATTGGGAGTACTTTCAAATTTATAGAAATCTGATAGATTGCTCTTTTCGGGCTCACTTGGTTGCCCTTCTATTAGAGGTTTTACGGTAAGTTCAAAAAGTTTGAAAAATTTTTTTTCGAAACTTTCAAAAGTTCAATTAAAGAACTTTCAGAGAGTAACATTGTTGTCTTCCGATTCTAAAATTTCAGATAGTAAAAAAATTCAAAAAAAAAATCAACAATTTTCAAAATTAAAAAAAAATTCCAATAAAAAAATTTTCGAAAAAAATTTTTTTCAATAATTTCGACTTTTCAAAATTTCAATTCTCTTCTTCAGGGCTTTCAGAGAGCAACATTGATCTTCCGTTTCTAAAATTTCAGATAGTATTAGTATTGCTCTTCTCGAAAATTCAAAAAAATTTCAAAAATTTCAAAAAAATTTCAAAAAAAAATTCCAAAAAACTTCGACTTTTCAAAATTTCAATTCAATTCTTCCGATTCTAAAATTTCCTATACTAGCAGTTGTTGTCTTCTCGAAGTTTCCAATTTTTCCATTTTTTTCAAACCAAAAGTTTCATTTTTCCCCCGAATTCCACCCCCAAAAAGCTTCTCCATTTTCCTGCCCTCCCCCATTTCCGAAATCCTTATCCAGACCTTTTGTCTCATGTTTCTTCTTCTTCATCTTCCTCCAAAACTCGTGATGTGTTCCCCAAGCTCCGCCCACATTTCCTGTTTCCCCCATAGGCTCCGCCCACTAGTTCTCCTGAATTTGCCCTTCTAGTCATAGGAGTTTCAGAGGTTTCATTTTGGTTTGCTCACTTTTTTCACTCTTTTCATTTTCTCATTTTAATTTTAACTTTTTAAAATTTCACTTTTTTCCTTATTTCAATTTCCAAATTTCCAACTTTTTCAGCACAATGTCTTCCTCTCCAAGTCTCCAAAAAATCATCTTCTTCATCTCGTTTCTCCTCTGCCTCATCGCAATCTCAGAATCCGCGTTTCCCGTCGAGATTTGTCTCAAAAAATTGGAACGAATGTGCCGAATCATGAGTGCCGAGCAGTGTGTTCAGACGAACAAGATCAGCGAGCTTAGTGAGTTTCAAAAAATTTTTTTTTTGAAATCCTAATCCTTTCCAATTTTCAGCCGCTCTATCCGATTGCTGCACCGGAACTTGCTCATTCGAAGAGATCAAACTCGCGTGCTGCTCCGTCCTGTAAATTTCGATTCTGCTCTCAAATTCCCCATCTTTTCCCCGAAATGTCCATAAATTGTATAAAGAGAATAAGCTTGAATAAAAAGGCAGATTTGTAGATGCATATGATACATGGAGCATATAATACACGTAAAGTGAACAAAGTGAGAATGAGAGGGAACCGGAGGACTAGGATAGGAAACATGTAAAAAGAAGGCACATAAAAATTAGCAGAGAATTCTCGATTGTCAGTGTCGAAAACTTCTAAAATTTCACTATTTTTGCGCTGTTTTTGGCCAGGTATCAATTTTTGGCACAGTTTTCAGACGCAGTAACTTTTTATTCAAAAATCGGTTTCCGACAAATTCTAAAGAAGAATCTCAGCTATCGATTCATATAGAAAACGTTTATTTTTATTTAGGAATTACTGAGAAAAACTGGATTTTTTTTACTGAGAAAAGGATTTTCAAGGCTCCGCGACATTTCGAAAGTGAGTCAATTCAAAAGTGTGAAATCGTGTTTTTGCCGTATTTTTGAAACTTTTCATATAAATATATATTTGCGTTTTTTTTCTATAATAAGTCATTTTTTAAACTCATAAGCGCGATTCCACACTTTCGAAATGTCTCACTTTCGAAATTTTTCTTTTTCGAAATGCTCGGGACAAAGCCAAAAAACTTGTTCGGAAAACGAGATCTCGAAATTTTTTCCGAAAAAAAAAACGGAAAATCGAAAAAAAAAAATTGCTCAAAAACGATGATTTTTCGTCAAAATCTTTAATTTTTGCGACTATTTTTGTCTTTCTTTTTCCGATTTTTCAAAAAAAAAAAGTTTCGGAAAATTTTCAGTCGAAAAATTTTTCCGAAAAAAAATTCGAAATATTTTCCGTCGGCAGCAAAAAAATTCGGAACCTCAAAAATCCAATTTTTCTCAGTCAAAATATACGTTTTCTATATTAATCGATAGCTGAAATTCTCCTCAAAAATATGTCGGAAACCGATTTTTGAATAAAAAATTACTGTGGCTGAAAACAGTGTCAAAAGTTGATACCTGACTAAAATCAGTGATAGTGAAATTTTCGGAGTTTTGAAACTGACAATTGAGGATACTGTAGGAGGGTGAAAAAGTAAGAAATTCTACAAATTTTAAGCTACAAGAAATAAGTACAAAATGAGGTACTAGGTACCATTTTTACAATTCAAATTTTAAGTCCTCCTTGGGAGTCATTATGGCAATAAAGATGTGCCAACCGTCCGTCCGGATACCGGACAAATGCGCTCACGGCGATTTTCTTCTCACAAACGACGCATTCGCTGGAGAAATTGACAAGAATCTTCGTCGATTGCGCACGATTTTTCCTCTCCAACTTCTTCGACATTGCACATTGTGAGACGGATTTTTCCATTTTTCGCTGAAAAGAGAAGCTTTTTTAGAGTTTCGTCTCTATTCGATGGTTTTTTTTTCAATTAGCTGAAACCTTTTAGGATGTGGATGCGGGGGAAGAGACATCGAAAAGTGCATGAGAAAGCAGTGGAAATCGAAAAAAAAAAACAACAAGAGCAAATTTTTGATGTCTGAATTTAACGATTAATCCCGTAATTCGGAACGGAAATTAAATGAGAGATTGATTTGTGGTTTTAAATAACTCACAGTCTCCTCAATTCAAAATTCAGACTGCAAGCTACAGTATGACAAAATTGAACATTTTTCCCAGGGGCCCCAAAATGAGTCATTTTTAGGCCATTCCGGTCCGTTTTGGGCTAATTGTAGGCTATTTTCAGGATTTTTAGGCCACTTTGGATCAATTTTTTCAATTTTCTATTTCAAGGTTAAATAAGGCTAGGTTGAGCCAATGTTTAGCGATTTTCAGTCATTTTGAACGCAAGGGTTACGGCACCAACCTTTGGGCATTTTTTAGGCGTTCTTGGCCAGATTGGGGCCTTTTTTTTCTAAAAACGGAAATCAAACTTACAGTACTCGACTGCCTTCCCGTCGTTTGAATAACCGCGTTTATCGCCGAGAACACGACTCTCAACGGTGTCGTCGCTGGAAGCATGTTCAACGCTCCAATCGTATCGATCTTGTCGGCATATTTTGCCAGAATCTTGATAGCCGTATTGACATCAGATTGATAGGAAGATGTCGAGTTAACAAGCGTTGAAGCCTCAGAAACATCATCTCGAAACGATCCGAAAGGAGTGGAATCCGCGTTAAATGGGATCCCGTGATGGCTGTGTTGATTCGGATGAACTAGTGCTCGGAATAGAAGAAGATAGACTTGCGAATTCGTGTCATCAGTGGCACTATAGTAAAGTTTACAATAATCCTCGGCCGCTGGAACATTTTTGAGCGTATTCACATAAAGAGCCAGTGCTTGATCGTGTTGTTTCAAACGTCCCAAAATGAGAGCTCTCTCTTCGAAGAATGCGTGTGGAGCGAGTTGAAGGAGTACGGTTTGGGGACTGTAGGAATGCGAGATTTCGAGGAATCGGAGAAGACGCTTTCGGAAGATTCCCAGCTCGCCGTCTTCGTCGCCAGCTCGAGTGATGTTTTCGTCTGAAAAAGCTTGGAAGAGTTGGTGGACAATAGCTATCAAACAGTGAACCATACATGTGATCCGGGCCTTCGTGGGCCTCCGATTTTTTTTTGCCAATTCTTACACTAAAATGTAGATCTCAATGAGGCCAGCAAAATGGCACTAAAATCCCCGTGAAAATCGTGAAAAACAATGGGAATATCCCAGAAATCATGAAAATTTCCAAAAACAAAGTCACAAATATTTTTTGTCAAAATTTTTCAATTTCCGCAAATTTCGGGTCATTTTCAGTCGATTTTCTTGTAGTTTAACCTCAAAAACTCTTTAAAAGTGGGTTTTAAACATAATAGAAACGTTAGAAAACTGAAAAATATTGACCGAAAACCAGGCCCCGCGACGTTTCGAAAGATGACGTTTCGAAAGTGTGACGTTTCGCAAGTGTGACGTTTCGAAAGTGCGACGTTTCGCAAGTGTGACATTTCGAAAGTGTGTTATTTCAATGGAAAAACGATGCACTCGTGAAATATCACACTGTCGAAATGTTACACTTGCGAAACGTCATACTTGCGAAACGTCATCTTTCGAAACGTCATTGTCACACTTTCGAAACGTCATATTTCGAAACGTCGCAGAGCCGAAAATCATAAAAATTGAAAAAATATCCGAAAAATTTTTTGGTCAAAATTTTGGAAAAAAAAATGATCTGAAAACTTCAAAATACGAAAAAAATTGACCAAACGTAATTTTTTAAAATTTTTGTTCAAAATTTTCGAATTTCAGTCAATTTTGGGTCATTTTTAGTCGATTTTTTTCTAAGTTCTAGACAAAAACTAAATAAGACAGGCAATCTTGGTGATTTTTGTACCAATTTTATAGGTCTTATCGAGTTCTACATTTTGGTGTAAAAGTGACCAAGAAAACTGAATTTCAAGTAGAGCAAATCGACAGACCGCAAGTGAACCGGGTCACACTCAAAACTTACCATCCGGAAACGCATGAACATAACCCTTAAACATCGCATTGACTTTCGCCACATAATACTCTAAAAGTGTCTCATGAAAGAACGAAGCGGGCTCATCCCATTTGAAAATCACATGCTCTAGATACGGAATCATCGCTTCGGGACACTCGGTTTTCAAAAACTCGACAACTGTTTTCCGATTCAAATTTCGCGCCATCTCCGTCTCATCGCTAACGAATATCTGAACTCCGGCCTCCAAATCCTTGGCTAACACCCATTTCGCATATTTCAGAATCAACGGTAGATTGCTGTTTCCGAGGCTTTGAAGATACTCGACGATTTGTTGAATGGCGTCGTCGAAGAATGGATCAGCATTCTCTTTACTCGATTGTTCGATTAGGAGGTCCAGAGCCATTTCATGCTTTTTCCGGGATTCATAAAGGATGAAGAGAGATCGGAGGAGACCTTCCGACTCCAGAATCTTCTTGGCGTCTTCGAAAGTGCACGCGTTGCTTTGAAGACGGATTAGCGAGTCGACGAGAGCGGGTTTTGTCTGAAAGTAGAAGGATTTTAGTAATTTTTGAAATTTTCTCAAAATTTACGAAAATAACCATGTTTTTGCATGAAAATCGAGAAAAATAGATTTTTTTCTAACCTATTTCAAAAAATGCAGAATTTTTTGCTGATTCGAATCCGTCTAATATCGCTGCTCAAAACGCAATAAAAACTTTTTTTTCAATTTTTAAAAGTTGAAATTCTTCTGGATCCTTCTGGATTCAAGAATCTTCAGAAGCCAGAAATTCAGAATCTCTCAGATTCCTAAAATCTTCAAACTTCTAGATTCTGCAAATCCAAATAGCTTTTTCCCAAAATTTCAAAATGTTATCCAAATTTTTAATCTATGTCAATCTACAGTAATCTAGTTTCTCAAAAATCCAAGAATTCTCAGACTTCAAAGTCTTGATTATTTGATGTTGGTGGCCTAGAAAACCGAATTTTTGAATTCCTAGGCCACCAAAGTTTCTAAAAAATTTAGAACACTGTAAGAAGTCTATTAGATGTCTTTTGAGCTTTCCATCTCTATTATAAAGCGACTTATGAACGTTTGAAGTTGGTGGCCTAGAAATCCAAATTAGGAATTTTTCGGCCACCAACTTTTAATCGCCATAACTCGGCTTAAAATTGAGTTAAATAGCTCAAATAACCATCAAATGATTTCTTATGGTTTTTTTTTGATAAATCGAAAACATTGGTGGCCTAGAAATTCAAAATTTGGTATTCTAGGCCACCAACTTCGAAAGCTAATAACAAGGCCGAAGATTGGTTTCGAGCAGCGATTTTAGGCGCGTTCGAATCAGCGAAAAATTCTACATTTTTTGAATAAGGTTTAAAAATGTGAGTTCGCAATTTGAAATTTGATTCTCCAATTGTAACGATTTTTATGAAAAAGCATAGTTTTTTTGTAAATACTGAATGATTTTTTGAGAAAAAAATGCTTCAAGTATTATTCAATTTTCCCAAGTTTCACCGCGCTCCATTGCACTCATGTTGAAATTCAAAATTTTGAGCTTTCCCGCTCACTTGTTTCTCATGTAGGTCACGTCTAAAACACAAAATCAACAAAATTAATATATTCGACGTGATCTCAATGAGAAAAAATGAGCGGGAAAGCACAAAATTTTGAATTTCGCCATGAGTGCAATGGAGCGCGGTGAAACTTGGGAAAGTTGGATAATATACCTTAATATAACACCTCAACAAAGTGGTATCCACAACTCTCAACGTAAGCATCAGCCTCTCCATCTCTTCCGCATCCGTCTTCTTCGCTTGTCCCGAAGCCCTCAGCCTGTTATACAATTCGATGTGCTTCGCATGTTCCGTTCGAATCTCCGATAGATAATTTCCAAGAGCCAGAAGAGCTCGGGTCCTGTCGTTAGCTGGCATATCAGTCACTCCCTGTGCCACTTTTTGAAATCCATCTGGGAGCAACTCGGGAAACATTCGGAGAATCGTCAGAACTTCTGTTTTTATCTCTCCGAACAAGGCAAACGACTCATCGAATTTCTTCTGATTAAACAAATTCAACGCCGCCTTTTTCTTAATTTCAATCTTCTGATCGTCGGGAATCAAATTCGAATTATCCGCCAAATGAATCGCCATCTCGAATTGTCGCTCTTGAATCAAATGGGAAACATTCTTTCGGAGATTCGGAGCAGTGTTCATGAGCCAAATATCGGAGAGTGAGGCGACGAAGACTTGTCCGCGTGTTCCATTACAAAGCCGCATTGCTTTTTGAAGTTTCATCGTTTGAACGGGCGCGTCGCTGAAGAGGGAGAGCACTTCGACGCGGCCGTTGGAGAGCATTCCGATGAGATATGGAGAATCGTATACTGAAAATTATATTACAGTAGAATTACAGTATTTTTTTCAAAAGTCCCAATTTTATGAAAATAGCAATAGTTTTGCACAAAAATCGTTAAAATTCAAGAAAATCGGTTTTTAAATCTCGAACTTATATTATTTTCTAAATTTTATAAAAATTGAAATGGGGGAAAACCGGATGATGAAAACTTGGGAATTTTTGGATTTTTGAGAACCAAGATTACTGTAGATTGACCTAGATTAGTGTAGATTGACCTAGATTACTGTAGATTGACCTATATTACTGTAGATTGACCTAAATTACTGTAGATGGACCTAGATTATTGTAGATTGACCTAGATTACTGTAGATTGACTTAGATTGAAAATTTTGATAACATTTTGGAATTTGGGGAAAAAAGTTATCTGGATTTGCAGAATCTAGAAGTTTGAAGATTTTAGAAATCTGAGGGATTCAGAATTTCTGGAGTCTGACCGGTTTTAGGATTCTGAAGATTTTTGTATCCAGAAGGATTTTGAGCTTTTTTGAATTCCTAGGGATTTCGATTTTTTTCAGCGAAAAATTCTGCATTTTTTGAAATAGGTTAGAAAAAATAGAGGCTAAAAATTTATTTTTACACATTTTTATGGAAAAAATCGGTTTTCAACGATTTTTGTCGGAAAAAAATCGATTTTTATGAAAAAATCCTACCAATCTGCATGGGAACCTCTGAGAACATGAGAACATCTTTCAATCCATCCGTTGGCCGATTTCCCCAAATATCCGTCATCTGAACGGTCTCGCTTCGAACAAAAGCCACTCTTCGCTTATCGATCATCGGAACGATGCCAGGCTGACAATTGAAGTTCAGAATACGCGTCACGAAGGCGTTCCATGCTTCTGGCGTCGCTTTGTCATCTGAATTCGTCGTTTTCTCTTTCTGCATTCGCATCGAGAAGTATTCGTTGCGCACGGAGAAGAACACCATTTCACCGACGCATCTGAAGCAATGGAATTTTGTTTAGATTTATATCAACAGTTCAGTGATTACTTGATAGAATTCGGTGTGTCGGTGAATACGGGATTATAGTCGAGATGGACTTCAATGAATTCTTTGTGACCATCGTTCTCTCCCCATTTGAAGAGAAACAGCTTCTTCCGGGAGGACACAATGACGTAGAGGTCGCCGGACGTCTGAAACTATGCCGAAAAATCGAAAATCGCTCAAATTTCAATAACTTTTTACAGAGGGATCTGGTAAAAATACGCTCAACAAGGAAAATGTTCCTTATTCAAACAGCTATCGATTGGTAGAAAAACCGTTAAATTTGGTGGGGAATTAGCAGAGTTAAGCCATTTTTTGCCGAAAATCGCTGATTTCAGCAAAAAAGTCGTAACTTCGTCAATTCTCGATCAAATTTTACGGATTTTCCCCCAATCGATAGATTTTTTAATGAGGAACATTTTTCTAATTGACCATTTTTTTTAGCCGACCCTCCTGAAAAAAGTTATAAGCATTTGAAGGAGCTGCAAAAATTGTTTGTTTTTTTCTGCACAAACCTTTGGCGAGAATCTAGCGAAAGTCTGTACTGGCTTCACTTTATGAATAAGCGTAACCACTTTAAACTCAGGATCACTGAGCTGATGGGCCATTAATTGTCCATCGGCAACACAAAGAAGTAAATCCTCTCTTTCGCAAACTTTCAATTCCTGTACCGCTTTTTTATGAAATTTCGTGCAGATGTTGGTGAGCTCGAAACCACGGCGACCTGATATTTTTTATGATTTTAATAAAATTTTATTTTGAAAAAACTAACTAGTGGACGTTGAGTACGCATACAAATGACCGGCTCTTCCTCCAGCCAACACGGTTTGATTTGATTCTGAAAACGACATTTTTTGAATAAAAATCGTTAAATTATTTATTTGACAAAAACAATTAAAACCTTGAAAAGCGAGACATGTAATTTCCACAGGTAGCTTGAGCGCAACTTCGCTAGGCGTGTATGCGTCGTACATTTTGGTGGGTTGAAATACCTAAAAATTGTATTTTTGTGCTAATTATTGCTTTAAATTCAAATTCTGCATGAAATTTTATTAAAAAACCCAGAAAAACTAGCCTAAAAACCCAAAATTTGCGACAAAAAATCAAAAAAAAAATAAATCATGCGGTTTGTCCTCGAGGAGTACACGACACCGCGGCCTAGAAATCCGGGGCGTTCTCAAAAGCGAGGCAGTTCAAAAAGACAAACCCGACTCCTCCTCTGTTTTCTTTCTATTTTCCATCTAACTCTTTTCCCTCTCCTCTTTTTTCTTGGTCTCTGAATGTGTCATCTGTTCTAAGTAACACTCCATGTTCTCATTCGCAAACACTTGTTATTTTTTATTCAATAATAAATCTGAAGTAAAAAAAAAAGTTTTCAGGCATAAAAATGGATGAAGAAAACGAAGAAGTATTTTCTGCAATTTGTATCAAAATAATTGAAGAGCAAACGATGCAACTCGAAAAAGTATTGAAAAATCATTCGCTTCAAGCTCCCAGAATAGTTGCTAATATTATAAAGGAATGTATAGGTGAGAATTTTTTCGGCAACTCATTCAAATTTGAATAACTTTTTTCAGGGAGCTCGGGTAAAAATACGGTCAACTGAGAAAATGTTCCTTATTAAAAATGCTATCGATTGGTAAAAAAATCGTCAGATTTCGTCAAAAATTAACAGAGTTACGCCTCGTTTTGCAACAAACTAGCCAAAAATCGTCCAAATCGGCAACTTATTGGCAAAACATAGCATAACTCCGTTAATTTTCCATGAAATTTGACGAATTTTTTTCCATTCGTTAGCTTTTTTAACAAGGAACATTTTTTCTGTTGACCGTAATTTTACCGGACCCCCCTGAAAAGAGTTATTCACATTTGAATGAGTTGCAGAATTTAGCTTTCCCTGTTTTCAACCATACTGTATTTTCCAATTTTAAATTTCAGATCGACAGATTCAAAATGAATATTTTGAAAAACCTGTCAGAATTCTTGCCGAATACATAAGAGATGCGAGTATTTACAAGAGACGAAGACTTGGGAAACGAGTGAGTTTTTTAAAGTTAGGGCTCATTCAAATGAGAATAACTTTTTTCAGGAAAATCGGGTGAAATTACAATTAACAAAAAAATGTTCTTTATCAAAAAACCTATCGATTGGTTAAAAAATCATCAAATTTGATTGAAAATTAACAGAGTTACACCTTATTTTGTCAAAAAGTTCCCAAAATTGTCAAATTTCGCAACTTTTTTGCAATTTAACTCCGTTAATTTGGGCTTAAATTTGACGATTTTTCCACCAATCAATAGCTTTTTAAAAAAGAAACATTTTTTTCTGTGAAACTTAGTTTCACCGATTTGCCTGAAAAAAGTTATTCACATTTGAACGAGCAGTCCTATCCTAAGTAATCAGAAATTTCCAGATCTCTCAACTAGATATTGTTCCAAGAATCTTGATTTGTCGAGAGTTACTATCCCTTGGACTCCAAAATTTTCCTTTGGACTTGTGTATGTCGAAAAGTGGTTGGAATAATGTATCGAAGACTGAGGAGGTTATGAAATTTCGCAAGCCAAGTTTGTTTGGAAAAAAATGGGAATACGGTAATTGATTTTTTTTGTAGAGAATATGATAGCGATGGCGTTTGGAGATAATAGTTATGGAAAACTGGGAATTGGATCCGATGTGGAGAGGGTGGATGTACTTACTCCGGTTATACTTCCAGGGAAGGTGAGGGTTTGGAATTGAAAAAAAATTTCGGGAGCCAAAAATCCAAAACTTTCTGGGCTCATAAATCAAATAAAGAATTACGTTTTTCTAGTTGACAAGGTTTCTGTACAACGATTTCTGAAAAAGATATTCCACTCGAAAGAAATTTCTGCGACATTTCGAAAGTAAGACGTTTCGAAACCAAAATTTCCAACCTTTCCAAGGAAAAATACCTCTTACAAGGCTCAAAAGGGCAGTACAGCATTGAAAGGTAATTTTCCCCAGAGTGAAACTTTTTCTTTCGAAACGTCCCACTTTCGAAACGTCACACTTTCAAAATTCCTTTTCAGGTCGCCAATATCTTCATGTCAGAACTGCACACCATTTTCGTTCTGAAATCTGGAGACGTATACGGTTGTGGAAAAGCTTCGAATTTTATGGAAGGAGCTCAGGGCTCAGACGAGAATATTTTGACTCCGGTCAAGATTCCATTGTCCCGAAAGGACCTACATGTGAGTTTTGAATTCTTAAAGTAGGATTACATTCAATTTTTCATTTTGACTCTAATGATCGTGAAAATTCGGGAATTCTTGGATTTTTGAGAACCTAGATTACTGTAGATTGACCTAGATTGAAAATTTTGATGTCATTTTTAAATTTTTCGGAAAAAAAAGTGATTTGGATTTGCAGAATCTAGAAGTTTGAAGATTTCAGAAATCGACGGGATTCTGAATTTTTGAATTCCGAATTTCAGGAATCTGACAATTTTCAGATTCTGAAGATTCTTGGATCCCGAATGATTTTGAACTTTTCCGAATTCCGAGGGATTCTGGTTTTTCAAATTCTTAAACTAGGATTACAGTAATTTTCTTTTTTCACTCAAATAATCGTCCCAATTTACCTAAAAACAATATTTTTTGCAAAAAAATCGTTAAAAATCGATTTTCCAGTCTCAATTTTTTCTAATCTATTTCAATGAGTGTAGAATTTTTTGCTGATTCGAATAGACCTAATATCGCTGCTTAAAACGCTGTAGAAACTTTTTTCGACAATTTTTCCATTTTTGTACTAAACATTTTAAGGACGTTTTAAAATGTTTTCTACCTCAAAAACGAGTCAGAATGGACTATTTTGAAGCAAGTTATAAGTGTTTGAAGTTTTCGTGAGAGACGCAGAGAAAGCAGACACTCTCGTTGTCGCAGAGACGCAGAGAAACGAGATTCTCGCGAAAACTTCAAACGCTCATAACACGCTTCAAAATGGTCCGTTTTTACTCGTTTTTGCGGTAGAAAACATTTTAAAGCGATCTCAATATTTTAGTACAAAAAAACAAAAGAAATTGTCAAAAAACTTTTAAATTATAAAAAAATTTTAAACCTTCAGAAATTAGACAGTATTTTTCAAGGTTTTCCCAACTTTTGCTTTTCCAGAAATCTCCAATAATTCTGACACATGTAAACACCACGATTCTCGATTACACGGAACAATCCTATTTGGTTTTCGGAGAATTCGATGTTACCGAAGAAATGCGAGTACTTAGCGAAGGAGCAAACTGGAAAATAATCCAAAAACGTCCGTTTTGCGATTGTCAAATAATCAAAGAACTCGAGAATAAGCAAATCGTTGTGGATGGACATAATGGAGAACACCGAATGATGACTGTGAGAGAAGATGGTGCATGGATTAATGGAGTTTTTGGAAAGACGGAAATCATTTTCCTTGTCGACGGATTTCGAGTGAATTCTGAAAAGTTTTGGAAAAATTATCGAGTGAATGCGAATGGAGAAATCTTAGCGGTGGCAGATGATAATGTCTATAAAGGGAAGCTCTTGATGGTCCCAAGGGGAATGGAGAATGGAGAAGGAGAAGATACAGATGAGGATTATAAGGATTCAATGGATGAAGATGTTCAAGTGATTCCGAAAGAAGTTATGTTGGCTAAAATGGAAGAAATCGCTTTTCCAATGGGTTTTGATAATATTCAGTCCACATTTGATGGGAAATCATACATTCTTTATGTAAGTTTACGATCCAAAGGGTCCGTACTGGGCGGAAACTAAAAAAATTCCCTCATTCAATTGCAAATAACTTTTTTCAGGGAGCTTACATGTATTGTACCCCAAATGATATTGGGCTTTTGGGTCGAGTGTAGGCCCAAAAGAACAAGCACAAAAAGTTATCTAATTGGGTAAATTTTTTTCTGGAGGATATCAACGGTGTTCGAGAAAATTCACTTTTCCTAAAATTTTGATGAAACTCAAATTGCGCAACTTCAAAAGCTCATTTCTCAGCTCATTCTTGATCGATTTTTAAAAACTAAGATGTATTATAACAAGCAAACAATATATTTTTCAATTCATGAACAAAATTACAGTTATCAATTTTCAGCTCAAAGTTATAGCTTGAAAACTGGCAAGTGCCAAGTCCCAAGTAATGCCTAACAAAAAAGTGTGCTGCTATATTTCTCTAAAAACAAATTAAAATGAAAGATAATAATCGAATTACTACAAAAACATTTTGAAATATAGGGCTCACCGTCCATTTAAGAAAAATAATTTTGATTGAAAAATTTTTTTTCTGGATTTTTTTCGGAAAACGCATTTTTTCTACTAGAGTGGAAACTAAACATTTAAAAAATGTTAATGTCAATCGATTCAGCTTGTTTTGGGCTCTCCAAAAAGTGTTAAAACATAATTGTATCTTCAATATGAAGCATTTCGTGAGTGATCAAAGATGCCACATTGAATTCAAGCGAAGCTCAGTAGACCACAAATGATCGGATTTTACGATTTTTGATTTTCTCAGTTTTTGTCGGATTTTTTGTTGTTTTCAATCGTTTTCGAGGTGCTTTCAGTTTTTCCGGTTTGGTTTAGCACTAGTCATAATTTTCGCCACACAGTAGGCACTTTGGCGGTTGTTAAAAAATAGCATGGGAAATTAGAAATTGAAAATCCCAGTAAATCATAAAAAATCGACCAGAAGAACTGAAAGCACCTAGAAAACGATTGAAAACAACAAAAAATCCGACAAAAACTGAGAAAATCAAAAATCGTAAAATCCGATCATTTGTGGTCTACTGAGCTTCGCTTGAATTCAATGTGGCATCTTTGATCACTCACGAAATGCTTCATATTGAAGATACAATTATGTTTTAACACTTTTTGGAGAGCCCAAAACAAGCTGAATCGATTGACATTAACATTTTTCAAATGTTTAGTTTCCACTCTAGTAGAAAAAATGCGTTTTCCGAAAAAAATCCAGAAAAAAAATTTTTCAATCAAAATTATTTTTCTTAAATGGACGGTGAGCCCTATATTTCAAAATGTTTTTGTAGTAATTCGATTATTATCTTTCATTTTAATTTGTTTTTAGAGAAATATAGCAGCACACTTTTTTGTTAGGCATTACTTGGGACTTGGCACTTGCCAGTTTTCAAGCTATAACTTTGAGCTGAAAATTGATAACTGTAATTTTGTTCATGAATTGAAAAATATATTGTTTGCTTGTTATAATACATCTTAGTTTTTAAAAATCGATCAAGAATGAGCTGAGAAATGAGCTTTTGAAGTTGCGCAATTTGAGTTTCATCAAAATTTTAGGAAAAGTGAATTTTCTCGAACACCGTTGATATCCTCCAGAAAAAAATTTACCCAATTAAATAACTTTTTGTGCTTGTTCTTTTGGGCCTACACTCGACCCAAAAGCCCAATATCATTTGGGGTACAATACATGTTAGCTAAAAATACGGTCAACATAAGAAATGTTTCTTATTGAAAAAGCTATCGATTGGCTAAAAAACCACCGAATTTCATTGAAAATTAACAAAGTTACACCGCGTGTAGCCAAAAAGTTATTGATTTTGGCAATTTCAAGGCGTAACTCTGTCAATTTTTGATAACATTTAACGGGTTTTCAAACAATCGATAGCTTTTTAAATAAGGGACATTTTTTTCTGTTCATCAAATTTTTCCCAAATTCCCCTGAAAAGAGTTATTCAAATTTTAAAGAGTCCAATTTTCAACATTTTTCTTCCAGAACAAACCCACAGATGAGTCGGCCAATTTCTGCGAAAAGTTACCAAGATTCCGTCCAGAAGCAATGAATGATAATCTGATACTGGGATTCAATTTCACTTCACAATTAGTCTATGGACCACAACTTCTAGAAACATTCAGAGAGATTCGTGAAAAGATGGACGTGAAAGTCTTTCCGGATTGGTTTGATAGTTGTGGTGAGTAATTTGAAGGATTACTGTAGATTTATGAGGATTACTGTAGATTTTAAAATTTTAATTTAGATTTAGAAGGACTACTGTAATTTATTGGAGAAAATAAATTTCAAAAAACTCTGTGAAAAATACTGGCGTTTTTTGTGGAAATATATCAATTTGAGGTCCTAAAAAATGACTACCAGCCATTCGGTTTTTTTGAAACTCAGCGAAAAAATAGAGTAACTTTAAAACTTTTTTCTGGTGTTGAAGCTTTTTTATTGGACCACAATCCAGTTAGTTAGGTCGTGTGGAAGCCAAACGGCCTCAAAAGAAGCCAAAATTTCGAAAAATTTCAAACCACTGTAACTTTGTCAGTTTTTGACCGATTTTTGAAATTTTTGTCTTAAAATGATTCTGAAAATCTGAATGTTATTCACTAAGAAACAACATCACAAGAATCTCAAATATTATTGCAAATTTCATGAAAGATTTTTTTTTGAATTTTTTAAAAACCCAAATTTTTGTTAGTTTTCACCCGATTTTTTTTCGTTTCCGCCTCAAAATGGTTATGGCTAACATTGCAATTATGGGAAAAAGTTGTCAACTACAAAACTAGGATTGCAATCCAGTTGGCTTTCACGCGATCTAAGTTTGGCTTTCACGCGATCTAACTAACTAGATCGGGGTCCTATGAAAAAGTTGTCAACTACGGAAATAGAGTTCCTAAAGTTCTCTATACATCAGCAAAATATCAGACAAATCGGATTAATGGAACCCACATTTTCAGACCCTCAAAGTTTGAACTTTGCGCTGAAAATGACCAAACCTCGTTATAACATGGTGGAATTTGACGGATTGAAAAACTAGCTTTGAATCATTCAACTTTTATGAAATTTTGTATGTATACAGATCAACTTTAGAACTCACTTTTTGTAGTTAAAAGTTTTTTGATAGTTCTCTTGGTTCTTGAGATATATAATGCCAAAGTTAAACCATACGTTTTCAACAATTTCAGGTCTCCCGAGCTGCGATATTCGAGAACTACTGACTCTTGAGCATTTCCTTCGAATCGACAATAAAACCAAACTCACAAAAGTCTTCGTGGAAAACATCAACGATGATGATACACTGGATGACGAGGCGATTCGAAAAGAGCTTCAGAAATCGTATAAATATGGAAACAAGATTCCGGTACTTGTCGTGAAAGCCGGCTGGACTAATGATGAACGAAAGGAGAGAGAACGTCAAGTGTAAGTTGGAAGGATAAACAGGCACACAGATCGATTATTTTTTTCAGAAGGAATCGAGCGAGAGACTACATTCTGGATTTGCTGGATAGTGTTGAAGGTTTGTTGAGGAAACTGAATTCGGTGCCGATGAAGTATCGAGCTAACAAAATGGATGCAGCGTTTGGAGCGTAGTGAGTTTCTGAACTTTGTTGGCTACAGTATCATAATCCTAACGATTCTTCGTTTTCAGTGTCAACTATTTGATCAATTCGATATCATTCAATATCGATATCTTTATGGAGAGCTTCGAATCGCCGGACGGAAATTTCAATCGAAATCACTGCTCTAAAGCAATGCAAGAACGTTTAGCTAATAACGATTTGGATGGAGAGGAAGATCGATGGAAACTTGTCCGCGTAAGGGATTTCAAAAATTACAGTAATCATACTCTTTCGCACATCGTAACTTTCAAACTTTCATTTAGAATTTTTTTCAATGAGTTTGAAGGAAATTTCGAGAGCTTCAAAGTGAACATAATATGTATCACGACATCCTCATACGGAAATAGAACACACGCTACTTTTCTAGAAATGTTTTTCAAATCGTTTGCAAATTAGTACTGAAAACCCAGTTTTTGGATTGTATTAAATTTCAGAAAGCTGATTTTTAAAATCTGGCTTGGCTATTTTTTTCTAATTAACTTGGAGTTCTCATTGACATAAAAACGTCAAAAAACGTTAGGTTTGGAGAAAGTTATTTCAATTCGAAATTAGTCCTGAGAATATCTTAAAAGTTGTTTTTCTGCTTTATATGGATCAATCCAAAAAATGTTTTTTGGCAAAAACGTAGGAAATTCGTGTGCTCATCTTTTGAGCTCAAATTCAAGAAATTAGGTTGAACTTGAGCAGAGTTATTTCAATTTTCATGTTTCCAGTCAACATAAGATATTGTATGGGGCTCTCAGATGACTAAATTTAGGTTCAAAATGATCAGGAAAAACAGGGTAATCTTTCTGTCATATAATTTCTGTAAACAAATTGCCTACTTTTGAATGAATAGGTCAAAAAGTTGACTGTCTTCCTCAAATTCTATCCAATGGAAAGTTCACGGGAAAATTCTACTGATTTGCTAATTTTCTATTTCCATTTGAGGATGCCGTGTGTATTACGAAATTTTCTGGACCGTATCTCAAAAACCGTAAGCACAAAAATGATCGTTATTAAATTTCCTACCGAATAGTGTGTGAATCATTTTATCGCAATTTTCAGGAAAGAAAAAATATTATCGAAAAATACAATTTTTTGAATTTTTTCTTTTTAAATTTTTTATAATTTTTCACCCGATTTTGGTCGTTGTTGCCTCAAAATGGTTATGGCTAACATTGAAATTATATGAACAAATTGTCAACTAAAAAACTAGGATTGCAATCCAGACAGTTAATTCAGGTTAACTGATGTCGCCTCGAACTTCGTCTATTTTTGGAGTATTTTGGCTTCTAGGCCCCTTAACTAACTGGATCGTGGTCCTATAAAAAAGTTGTCAACTACAAAAATAGAGTTCTAGAGTTGCTCTATGCATCCACAAAATTTCAAAAAAATCGGACATCTGGAAACCACTTTTTCAGACCCTCAAAGTTGATCTACAGTGGCGAAAATAGGTGAGTATACCTTTCTATTTTAGTGAATAACTTTGCTCAACCAAGTCCAATTTACTTGAAAATTTGCATGTTTGTTGCCAAAGAGTCTGTAAGTAATACATATAGTTTTTTGAAAATCAAAATTTGCTCAGGGCTCCAGAATTCTACATGATGTAGGCGTGATTCATAACCAAAAAACTAACTTTTTTTCTCTGGTGATTTAATTTTTTCAAATCTTCTTGAAAAATGTTGCCAATTGATCAAATATAAACCACAGAAAGTTTGGTTTGATTTGGATGATCGGCTCCAGAGATATCGACATCGGAGCACAGAATGGTACATTTAGAACAGTGGGTATAACTCGGTTGAGAATAGGCCTCAGACGTTCAAAATTTTAGAAATTATGAACCTTAACATGTTTTACATGATGGCCAAAAGAAATTTCCATTTTGAGAAAAAAAATTTTTTTCGAAGTACTGACCCATTCAGCCCGAAGTGGCTCTGTACTTCGACAAAAAATTTTTTTCGCCGAAATTGAAATTGCTTTTTGCCATTCTGTAAAGCATGTTAAGGTACATGTTTTCCTAAATTTTGAGACTCTCAGGAATATTCTCAGCGTTGATACAGCCAATGAGCAAAACGTACCAATCCATGCTCCGACTTCGATATCTCTGGAGCCGATCATCCAGATCAAACCAAGCTTTCTGTGGTTTATATTTGATCAATTGCCAACATTTTATCAAAGGATTGGAAAAAATTAAATCACCAGAGAAAAAAGTTAGTTTTTTGGTTATGAATCACGCCTACATCATGTAGAATTCTGGAGCCCTGAGCAAATTTTGATTTTCAAAAAACTATAAGTATTACTCACAGACCCTTTGGCAACAAACATGAAAATTTTCAAGTAAATTGGACTTGGTTGAGCGAAGTTATTCACTAAAATAGAAAGGTATACTCACCCATTTTCGCCACTGTATTTCAACAGTACTATAGAATCTCATTTTCAGGTTGAGGCAATGCCAATTGAGCACCAACGAAGGGAGTCACGTTATTATCATCTTTACAACATTCACACTACCCGATTCCATATCCAATGCATTGCTCCGGAACTTTTGGAATTTATCGATACGAATAATATTTTGAACTTGAATATGGTTTGTCTTCACGATGCGTCCCCAAGCAGATATATTCGATATCTAGACTCGTTTTTCCTCATCAATGATAGCGATATCCATTTGAAAACTTTTGAAAGGTAATGTTATTCTTAATTGATAAGTTTTGAGTCTTCAATTTCCAGAAAAATCGATGTAATCTCTGTGGCCAAGTCCCTCCCCGAGAACGAAACGTATACAGTTACAACTTCAGATAAAAAAGTTTTGACAGTTCCGAAAGTTCTCTTCGAAGTGTTCTCCGAGTTTGATGCCGGTCGAAAAAGAGCAAGTTCGATGACTGGGGAAGATGCGGATAATTTTCAAATGTCACAGTGTAATGAGGAGACGTTGGAATTACTGTTGGCTTGTTTGATAGATGTGAGAGTGTTCTACAAAGCCAGCATGGATTTGGTGAGTTTTTTAGGGAGATGCGGTCTACAGTACTAATTTTTCGGAAATAATGAAATTAGAAATTTTCCTCCACTTCATTTCGAAGGGATCCCTGAACTACAGTAATGGCAAAAATGAATGGTCAACTTTGAGGGTCAGAAAAAACAATTTCCAAATGTCCGATTCTTCTGAAAATTTGCTAATGTATAGAGCAACTCTAGAACGCTATTTCTGTAGTTGACAACTTTTTGATAGAACCCCAATCCAGTTAGTTAGGTGGCGTGAAAGCCAAACGGCCTCAAAATTATCAAAAATTCAAAAAATTTTGAAAAACTATAACTTTGTTAGTTTTAAACCGATTTTCGAGATTTTTGTTTTAAAATGATTCTGAAAATCTGAATTTTATTTACTAGGAAACAAAATTACAAAAATTTACAGTAATCTGTCTAAAACTACAGTAAACTAATAAAATCTACAATAATCTTTCTAAGACTGTAGTAAAGTTCAAAATCTACAGTGATCTTTTCAAATCTGCAATAATCCTTCTAAATCTGCAGTAAAATTTTAAAATCTTCAGTAAAATTTTGAGCTTCACAGTATTCTTTCTAAAACTAAAACAGTTCATTTAAATCTACAGTAATCTTTCTAAGTCTACAGTAATCCGTCTAAACCAACAGTAGTTCATTCAAATCTACAGTAAAATTTTAAAATCTACAGTAATCCTTCTAAATCTACAGTTATCTGTTTAAATACAGTAATCTTTCTAAAACTACAGTAATCCTTCTAAAATTGCAGAAATCTTTCTAAACCTGCAGTAAGCCTTCTGTCTAAAGTAAAGTTTTAAAATCTACAGTATTCCTTCTAAATCTACAGTAATCTTTTGAAATCTACAGTAATCTTTTTAAATCTACAGTAAAATTTTAAAATCTACAGTATTCCTTTTAAATCTACAGTAATCCTTATACATCTTCAGTAATCCTTCTGCTGCTTGTGATAAATCACAAAATCTTCCAGAAAATCCAAGTCTATCATGCCTCACTATTCTACCTATTCGAGCATCTACGCGCTGAGATGCTCTGGATGATTGTGGAAACTGGTATAAAAACACATTTCTGTATTCTAGTGAACACTTTTAAATTTCAGCCGAAGAAAAAGACTACGCCTACATAGCAGAGCTCCTGAGCCAAGACATGAATGATACTCTCATCGAACTAATCGCAAGGCGTCGTCCAGATATTCTGATATTCTGGAAGAATATTCCAATTCAAGGAAATTACATTCCCATGCTCTCCAAGTAAGTTACAGTACTGGCCAAAAAGAATGGGTATCGTCATTTGAAATAGGTCAACTTTGAGGGCCTAAAAAGAGGTTTCCAGTTATCCGATTTTTCAGAAATTTTGTAGATTTATAGAACAACTCTAGAACTCAATTTTTGTAGTTGACAACTTTTTCATATGATTGCAATCCAGTTAGTTAGGCCAAGTTGACTGACGTTAACTCGAATTCCGTAGATTTATGAGCATTACTGTACAAAGAAAAGATTACTGTAGATTTTAAAATTTTTCGGTAGATTTAGAAGGATTACTGTAGATTAATAAGGATTACTGTAGATTTAGAATGATCACTGTAGATTTATGAGGATTACTGTAGGTTTAGAAGAATCTTAACTATTAACAAACGCAAATTTCTGTGTGTCTGTCTGTCTTTGCTGTGTCCGGATCCCGCTCTAGCTCCGTCCCCACTAGACCGATTTTTCTCAAATGTTGGCAGGCTATCAGTAATTCCTGCTTAATGATGCCCATCTATTTTGTTTTTCAAAATTCCAAAAAAAATCTAAAAATTTCACGCCTGGAGGGGGTTGGCCCGTCTGGTTACTGTATATTTAGAAGGAATACTGTAGATTTAGAAGGATTACTATAGTTTTAGACAGATTACTGTACATTTATGTAATTTTGTTCCCCAGTAAATAAAATTCAGATTTTCAGAATTATTTTAAAACAAAAATCTCGAAAATCGGTCAAAAACTGACAAAGTTATAGTGGTTCAAAATTTTTTCGAAATTTTTACTATTTTGAGCCCGTTTGGCTTCCACGCGACCTAACTAACTGGATAGTGGTCTCATGAAAAAATGGTCAACTACAAAAATAGAGTTCTTGAGTTGCTCTATACATCTGCAAAATTTCAGAAAAATCGGATATCTGAAAGCCATTTTTTGAAACACTCAAAATTAGCAAATTGCCGCAAAAAAAAGCACTTAGTGCATCCTTTTTGATTAGCACAGTATCTTCTAGGCGTTCATCTGAAACCGAATAATTTCAGAATGTCCAAGCTCATCGATGTAAGCTGCTTCGAAAGAGTCTCCCCCTTCATCGACTATCAACATCGTCCAATAATGGCCTCTAAAGATCGAACTGTGGACAAGGAAAGAATAAGTCACAAATTTATGAAGAAACTGATAAGCAATCATGAAAAAGATGAGGATGTCAATATTGATTTAGTGGTGGGTGTTAAGCCGAGGATTTTCAGTATAAAAGAGTTTTCAGAAAACGATACTCACCTGGGACCCGGACACGCCACCGAGCCGCAAACGTCCATATCCGTCTATGCCCGAATACTCACCAGCCAATGGCCGTATGCCTACGCCCGTATACGTACCATCTTGATTATGCTTATTTTTTGTCTTGTTATTATTATTATTATTTGCATTTTGATTTTGTCGCTTTAAATCTCCTCCGCTTTGATTCTCTGTTATTGTTTTTTGGTATTCAAAATTCGATTGACTTACACATAGACAAATGAAGATGTAAATATGTTAAGCTGAAATAAAGGAAACTGAAAAGTTGCAAAAGAAAAAAAAACGAACAATTATATACGAAATGTTCCATGAAATTTTGTTACTTTGAACAGACCCATTTTTTCAGATGTATGCGCTGGTGTTTTGTGAAGAAATAGGCCAACTTTGAGGGTCGGAAAAAGTGGTTTACAGATATCCAATTTTTCTGAAATTTTGAGGATGTATAGTGCATCTCGAGAACTCTATTTTTGTATTTGACAACTTTTTCATAGGCCCATGATCCAGTGAGTTAGTTCAAGTTGACTTACGTCGTCTTAAATTTTGTCCCATTTCGGAGTCTTTTGACTTCCATGCGACCTAACTAACTGGATTGTGGTTCTATAAAAAAGTTGTCAACTAAAAAAGTAAAGCTCTTAAGTTGATCTATACATTTACAAAATTTCAAAAGAATCGGATATCTGGAAACCATTTTTTCAGGTCCTCAAAGTTGACCTATTTCAACTGAAAACGCCAGTTTTTGATATTGGCCAGTACTCTCTATTGGTTCAGTATGATATCCCTGAATTTCATATACCGTATTTACTGCAATAGACCGGCATGCCGGTTTATTTTTTATGGTCCTCATTTTGATGCCGGTTTATTAGAGAGTGCCGGTCATTTAGAGGGTGCCGATCTATTTTTCAAAGAGTCGATTTATCGAAAATTTACTGAAAAATTGATGCTTTTTCACTGAAAATATGTATGAAAAAGCCTTTTCGAACAGTTATAAAAGGTGAAAACCGTCCCAAATGATGTGAAATTCCAAAATTTGTGTCAAAAATACTTTAAAAAACTTGAAATTCTCAAAAAACAGTACTTTCTAATTTCATTAATTTTTGGGGTGCCGGTTTATTTTCCAAAATGATTATTTGACTGCCGGTCTATTAGAGTAAATACGGTAAATATGTTATTGTTCTATGCTTTTGGCGTCATTACCTCCTCGACGACTTCATATTTTTGTAGTCTGTAGTATACCAGTTGACGCATCCCGCCCCTATTCCTCAAATATTTTTCCGATTCAAAATTTCCATTCATTCTTCCGTCATGTATCACCTAATCCATGTGATTCAATTCTTCAGTTTCCTATCCTCCCAGTTCACAAATGCAATTCTGCTCTATCTCATTTACACCAAGACTCGCAAAAATTTCGGACCATATCGATATCTAATGGCAACGTTTTCAATCTATGCTATAATCTACAACTATGTGGATTTGTTGACACAACCATTGGTACTAGTTGAGAAACAAATGTATGCGGTGGTGAATCATGGTCCATTGAGTTACTATCCGAATGCGGGATACGTTCTTGTTTGTGAGTTTTTTTTTGAAGGGAACTTATTTTCCAAATGGTTTTTAGGCATGTTTGGAGCATCATTTGGAATGTGCATTTCTCTTCTGTGCACTCAATTTTTCTACCGGTACCTTGCTCTTTGCAAGTAAGTTCAATTCAATCTCCATATTTTTTACCTCATAAAAATTTCAGACCAAATATTCTTGTTCGTTTTGAAGGTTTGAAACTTTCTCTAATCTTCATTCCACCACTTATCCTATCCGTCACCTGGTTCCTTTTTTGTCTATTCGGACTTCAAATGTCTTCTGAAAAACAACAAGTTCTGAAAATCCCTCTCTCCGAAAAATATGACGAAGATTCGAGTCGTGTCACCTTTGTGGGCGGTTTGTACTGGAAAGCAGACGGAAATGGAGTGACTCATTGGAATATTCAAAATTGTATCGGAACGAGTGGATTGTGTGTTTTGATGGTGAGAGAAATTTAGAGGGAATTAGGGACAAATAGTTCAATTTTCAGTCAATTTGTTGTTTGACAATTTTGTTTTGTGGTATCAAGACATACAATAAGATGAATGATGGTGGCGGGACGATGAGTGATCGAACAAAAGAGCTCAATAGGCAACTTTTTATTACGTTGAGTTTACAGGTACAGTATCGAGAAAGTGACACAGATATTAGCTGAAAAGATCGACTTTGAAAGTGCGAAAAAATTATGGTTTCTAGACATTTTACATTGATTTTCCTAAATTTCAAATACAGTACAAAAATCAATGTGAAATTTCTTGTACTTCAAATCACGATTTGAAAGAATATAATGCCTGAAGCCCATCATTTTTTGAGATTTTCAATGTCCGGCTTTATAAAAGATGTACAGTACTGCCCAAAAAAGAACGACGTCTTCAGTGAAAATACGTCAACCTTGGAGGGTCTGAAAAAGTGATTTCCAGGTATCCAATTTTTCAGAAATTTTGTGGATGTATAGAGCAACCTAATAACTCAATGTCTGTAAATGACAACTTTTCTATAGGACCACGATCCGGTCAGTTAGGGCAAGTTTACTGACATTCGCTCGAATTAAAACTACCGCCAGATAGAGCTCGTTCCTACGAGTTCATAACAGTTTTCGAAATTTCAAAATCTCAATTTCGAGCCGAGTTATGAGAAATTGAAGTGGGTGGCCTAAATAGAGTTTTCTAGGCCAACAACTTCAAACGCTGATAACTCGGCTCAAACTTGAAATTTTGGAATTCTGAAAACTGTTCCGAAACTGTAGCCACTAGCTCTATCAGAAGGTGGTTTAAAAATTATTAGATTATTTGAGGCGACGCCAGTAAACTTGGCTTAACTAACTGGAATGCATGAAAAAATGGACAACTACAAAACTAGTTTTTCAGTTGCTCTATACATCCACAAAATTTCAGAAAAATCGGATATCTGGAAACCACTTTTTCGGACCCTCAAAGATCCGTTCATTTTGGTCAGTACTGTGAAACTATCTTTTTTTGAAAGGCTCACTTTAAAAGTATAAAAAGTGGTGCGTCCCAGACATTTTTTCAAATCCTGCATTCGAGTACTAAAATGTCTTATTTTCCTGAATTTCAGATAAAACTTCTCCATTTCCAGACCCTTCTCCCATTCATTCTCATGTACATTCCTGTTGGATTAATCTTCCTTCTTCCCCTCTTCGATGCAAAAATCGGATTTCTAGCAAGCACTTCAGCCGCTTCAACTGCTATATATCCAGCTATCGAACCTCTAATTGCTCTGCTTTGTATTACAACTTTCCGAAAATCCTTGTTTTGTAATCGGAAAATTGGAAAAGTTTCCTCGACTGCAGCTACTTCTACCGCTTGATTTCGCTTATAAAAAGTTTATTGATGTTGTTTTTCTTACGTGAAATATTTCTGTATTTCAAGGGGTTGGGCTCAAAAAAAAGTGAAACGTGGTTCTCGAATCAAAGTATTCCCGAATTCCTCGGAAAGCGATAGTCAACAAAACGGACTCAAGCAGTTAGAGCAGAAGAGTACGAACACTGGAAAATGGTTAGTTAGGAAATGTGACATTTCGCAAGCCGAATTCCAACAATTCCAGCTCGGAAAACAAGTGCTCATAACCATCCTCTTGCTCATCGTCTCCACCACCGGACAAAGCAACAATCTCCTAATCAAATTGTCCTCTGCAACCCAAGGAAACTGTGAAAAGGTTCTTCAAAAACAAGACGGACCTCTTCAAATCACCCATGCTCGTGTGCTAACTCTCGATCAAAATGGAGAAATCACGAAAAACGTGGTGTGCACCCGAAAAGATGTATCCGGAGAGTATCTTCAGTTCAAGTGCGAAGATCGAATTGAGAAGGTGAGGAGATTCTGAAAAAGATTCTGAAAAAAATCACGATTCAAAATGTTTAGAACGCTAATAATGTGATCATGATTGCCGTGACAGCGACCGAAAACACGATGGCATCGCAAATTGAGTATCGTTACAAGGTCGGCACAATGAAAATGTTCGAGAAAAGGATTACGGACCCGGAAGAGGTTGCGAAGCAATCTTTCGAATCGAAAGCACACATCGGCATTCAAGAAATCAAATTCACCAACGATTACACGTGAGTAGCCACTCACTATTTGGTAACCCAACTTCGAGGCCTAGTAATTCAGTCCGCGATCCAGTCAGTTAGGTCAAATTTTTAAACCACCGCCGGATAGAGCACGTTTCTACGAGTTCATGACAGTTTTCAAATTTTCAAAATCTCATTTTTGAGCCGAGTTATAAGCAATTGAAGTGGATGGCCTAAAAAGAGTTTTCTAGGCCACCAACTTCAAATGCTCATAACTTGGCCTAAACTTGACATTTTGGATTTCTGAAAGCTGTTGCAAAACAGTAGAAACTAGCTCTATCAAGTGGTAGTTCAAAAATATAAAAATAAATATGAGGGAATGTTAGTAAACTCGGCATAACTAACTGAATCGTGTTCCTACAAAAAAGTTGTCAACTACAGAAATAGAGTTCATGAATTGCTCTATACACTTACAAAATTTCAGAACAATCGGACCTCTCGAAACCACCTTTTCAGACGCTCAAAGTTGGCCCCATCCGCCATTACTGTACTCTTTTCAGACGCGAATACCCAAAAACTTGCATCACCGAAAAAACCTATCCGGATAATTTGATTGCCGACCACGGATTGTACGTTAGCAATTCGCTCGACAATGAAGCTGAACCACTCACATGGACGAGAATCTACTTTGACCCAGTTGGCCTTGGAGAACGTTTGATTAGATCCTGAATAGTGCCCTCTTCTTTTTTTACTTGGAATAAAGCGTAGTTACTGTCATTGTGTCCAGGTTCCTGATGACTCAGTTTTAATCAAATGAATACGACAATAGATAATACTTACAATAGATACCTCTTTTTGAATAAGTATCGATAACAATGAACCCGGAGGTGTCAGTACCCGGAGTACCAGTGTCACTTAACCTATTCAGGCTCTCAGTATAAAAAGAGACTAGATTGATGACAAGTTTTATTTCAATCTGTACTGAAAATGCTGTGGGCTCTCGGAGCAATTCTTGTCGTTTCTATTCGTTCGGCACCACTGGCACAGCCGGCTCAAAATGATGTATGTGCCGACAAACAAGGACTTCGTTGTGGAATTTTTATGGAAACATCTTTGGATGCGTTGAAGAATAACGACACGGTGTTGTTCCCACAGTTTTGTCTTCGGTTGAAGGTGAGGATTGAATTTTTTTTTTAATTTTTGGTTAGAGAAAAGTTAACAATGACTCGATTTAGATGAATTTTTATGAGTGTAACAATCAATTTTAGTCCTTCATTTTTGAAGCTAGTCACTTGTTTGTAAAAACCAGTTTAGAAGTTGCTTAGAAAACTAGATCCAGTCTCAGTCAATGTCAGTCCTGGCTGAATTTTCCTGATTTTTTGCTGCGATATCTTGGCACGAAAAGGCTACAGTAATATATCAAAATTTAAAGGAACATACCCTGATTTTCAGGTCAATATTTTTATTTGTCATGTTTTTAGAACGATTTTCAATGAATTTCGAAGCGAAATGTTAGTTTTTGCTCCAAAAATTACATTTCGCCCCGAAATTTGTTCTAAAAACATGACAATTTTTTTTTTTGAACTGAAAATCAGGGCATGTTCCTTTAAATTTTAAGATATTGCTGTAACATTTTCGTGCCTAGATATCGCAGCCAGGAGCTTGGGTCCTAAAACTTTTTTTTTCACTGAAAAGGTGTCAACTTGCTCAATAAGCCCTGAAACTTTCATAACAATTGGATCACTTTAGACCACTTTTTCAAGTATCCAAAGTTGGCTTTTTTTCATATCTGGCTGTCCTTAATTTGAAACTGTGCTGATCAATTTAGCTACTCTAATTTTCCACATTAATTGTTTACATGTTTCCAGAATTGTACCGCGGAACAAAAAGCTTGCTCCGGACTCGAAAGTTTCTCCATTTTCACGGTAGACACAGCGTGTATGCAACAGTCTACCACAGAACCATCTACCACTTCTGAGCCTGCTACGACTACCACCGACGCGGAAACTATTACCGCTGAAACATTTGACCCATTCACGATTTCCTTCACTGAGACGACTCCAGAGACAACTACTGCAGTTTCATCTGACGGAACAACAGTGGTGGCTGATGTCTCCACGACTACGGAGTCGATTACAGTTCCATTTGAAACCACAACTGCGGCCACTGATGCCCCAGCTACAGTACCATCAGAACCAACAACAGCGGAATCCGATGCTCCAACAGCCACGGAGCCAGCCACATGGTTCCCATTTGAAACCACTGTTCCAACAGTTCCATCAGATGCTACAACAGTGACGGCTGAAGCTTCTTCAACCACTGAGTCTAATACAGTCCCATTTGAAACCACAACCATCACTGATACTACAGTATCCACAGATTTGACAACAGCGGAATCCGATGTCCCAACAACCATGGAGCCAGCCACATGGTTCCCATTCGAGACCACTACAACCATCTCTGATGCTCCATCTACCGTTCCAACTGAGCCAACAACAGTAGCGGCTGAAGGTTCCACGACTCTGGAGACACATCCAATCACATGGATGCCTACTGAAATCACAACTACCTGGGAGCCAGAAACCACCACTGGAACCACGGAAGAACCGGTGGATGTGTTTACAGCATCTGAAGTTTCAGACCCCACTACAACTGCTCCTATCACAACTACAGAAGAACCGACCTCCACTATATTCTCTTCACAATGCCAACATCAATTCAGTCAAGCGACATCAGAAGACCAACACTCCGCTAATATTATTAACAGCGCCGTCAAATTGGCTTCCTCATCAGAAGTGAGTGTAAAATTTCCACTTACAAAAACTATTGAGAATTTCAGATCGATGATGCTCTCAAGTGCGCAGTCTTCAATTCCGTAGACTTGATTCAGCAATTGCTGACAACAGTACGAAAAGTTTGTGGGGATTATGACGCTGACTATGCTAAATATGTAAGATTTTTGAGAATCGGTTAAAAATTCAAAAAGTTTTTTTTTTGCAGGTAGTAAACCTACTTCGATTCGCCTTTCAATGTGATGAGTTGGTCGACACCCCAATCGTCTACAATTTGTGAATCTGGTTTTCTTTTGTAAAATGTATGTATTGGAAATGAATAAATTATTGTCATTAGAGTACTGTACAGAAAACTTCAGAATCTTGCATTATTGTAAACCAATTTTTCAGACCCTCAAAGATATCCTTTGAAAATCGTCCAATACATGGCATAACTGGACAAAAAAATTGGCATTTTCAGCTGAAATAGGTCAACTTTGAGTGTCTAAAAAGTGGTTTTCAAATGTCCGATTTATCTGAAATTTCGCGGATGTATAGAGCAACTTAAAAACTCTATTTTTTTAGTTGACAATTGTTTGATATTATTGCAATCCAGTTATTTATGTTGCTCGAGAGCTTGAAAATTCGAAATTCGAGGTTACGTAAGTCAACTTGGCCTAACTAACTTTATTCCAATGATATGAAAAAGTTGTCAACTACAAAAATAGAGTTCTTGAGTTGCTTTATACATCCACAAAATTTCAGAAAAATTAAATATCTGGAAGCCACTTTTCAAACCCTCAAAGTTGACCCATTTTCACTGAAAATCTCAAGGCCAGTACTGTATGTTTGAAATCATCTTTTAAGTAGTACCGTACTCGACGTATGAATGATCAAAAGTTATTACTAGAGTTATTACAGATGTTATATTACTTTAGCTATTGCAATTTTATTGAGTTCGGGTCCATAAAAGTGCAGAAACAAATAAAAAAAACTAAAATAAAAAACCGTGACCATCTGCCACAGTCATTGAAAAGTGCAAGCCACATCACCGGCACTATAAAAAGGAACAAACGAAGCCAAAAAAACTCAGAACAATACAAAGTTTCCTCCAAAAAACTTCAGAAGATCGGATCGATTCGTTTCTCCAGGTACGTCTCTAGACTTTTATTTGCTTTCTTACTGAACTTTCAGAAATGAAATTGTTCATCCTCTTCTTCATCGTATTCGGATCGATATCGGCGTTCCGTGTTCGTCGCGATGTTCTCGAGAATGAAGTGTCATGCGGATCGGAAGTGGCTGAAAACTGCAGACTTGCAGTGAGAGAAGCTGGACAGTTTATTGAAGAATTGTCATACTACAGTACAACATGTGTCAATGCTCGGGTGAGTTCAATAATACCGTACTGTCTGACTCCGTCCATTTTGGTTGGAAACTTAACTTTGGAAGTTCGAAAAATTACCCGATCAGTCTGAACTTTTGTGGGTCTAGTACTCTTTTTGCTATTGCCGTCTTCCTCTAGTGAGATGCTCTAGAATAGGAGTTTTTGAAAGCATAATTAGTGAAGGGGATGTTATGAAAGATCAGGGATGCTTACACCATCTCTTTGAGACATTTTCAGAACAACTGCACTCGTGAGCTCGCCAATTGTTTCGTCGAAGTCGAAGACAAAAACTATCTGAATGCGATCGTTGTCTGCGATCTGAGTCTTCTAGAAGATTCTGAAACCGTGGCCCCGGAAATCAAGCCTAGTACAACAACTGTTACGACAAGAGCCACGAGGAGAACTCTGGCAACCAGAAAGACCACAACGAGTACTTCGACGACTACGACTACTCCGACGACTGCGACAACCACGACCCCGACCACAACGACTCCGACGACAACGACTACTCCGACTACTACTACAACTACTCCGACGACTACGACAACCACCACAACGACGACGACGCCCAGACCTACGACCACCACTACTACAACAACGACAACCACGACACCGAGACCCACCACGACCACGACTACTCCGACCACAACCACCACGACTACAACCACGACAACCACGACGCCGAGACCCACGACGACAACAACCACGACGCCAAGACCCACGACAACAACGAGCACAACCACGACTCCGAAACCCACGACGGAAATGTCTTGGCAACCACCGGCATGTCTCGGAAAGTATCGTTACGCGTGGTACGATCCGAACACCATTCAATTTCCCTATTCGTCTCTGGGTATCATTCATTATCTTTTTCTTATTCGAAATTCATTAATTCAGATGACATCTGGATGCTGCTATCAGTGTGTCACACTTGTCGTGACTCTCTTAGAAGAGAAGCTACAGCAGTGGAACTTACGACAATATCAACGCTCGAACTCCACGCTAGTATGCTTGTAACGCATTATCTTGTAAGCCATTCGTTTCCGTTTTTTTTGTTGAGATTTTTACATGGTTCGACGCAGAATTTTTGTGAGAACAATAAATTCTCTCGGAGCACAGTCTGAAAATTCCTAGTTTTTGAGTTATAAGCTAAAAAGAGATCACAAATTAGTACTGAGCGAGTGCAGAATTCTCGTTCTCAGAAAAAATTCTGCGTCGAAACATGTAAAAATCTCAACACAAAAAATAATTATGTTACGTCCCCTTTAAGTTCATAATTCTTCGTTTTCCAGCCCGTCCCGGAATATAGGTTGTGTGATTGGTATTCTATCGGTGCACCAACTGCAGTCCAAGACAGTTTGAATATCATTCGGAAAATATGTGGAGCGCACGAAGCAGGTATATTGGCCAAGGTAAACTATACCAGGAAAATATATACACTTTAATTTGTTTTTTTTTCAGAGATTCAATGAGGCTTTTGAATGTTCGGGATGCAGTTCGTTTGGTATTACAACGAATTACTACTACTGATTGAGAGACTGAAATTGTATTAATAAAAATAATTTAATGTATTTTGATTTTTCGTATCCGTGCTTGAACTGTATAAGCAGCTTTCAAGCGAAATTGATCGTGACAGTGTAGGCCAAAATGAATGCGCACTTTTTCAGCAACATAAGGCTTAACTCTGTGAATTTTTGATGAAATTTGACGGCGTTTTAACCAATCGATAGTTTTTTCAATAAGGAACATGTTTTTTGTTGACCGTATTTTTACCCAATCTCCCCGAAAATAGTTATCCACACTTGAATGATTGCCGAAATTCGTTTCCACTCCGCCAGCGGCGTTTACAGTTGAGAGGGGTCAACTTTGAGGGTCTGAAAAAATGGTTTCCAAATAACCCATTATTTTTCTGAAGTTTTGTGGATGTATCAAGCAACTCGTGAACTCTATTTTTGTAATGGACACCTTTTTCATAGGACCACAATCCAGTTAGTTAGGACGCGTAGAAAACAAGAGGCTCTAAAATGATCGAAATTCGAGATAACGTCTGTCAACTTGGCCTATCTAACTGGATTGTGGTCCTATAAAAAAGTCGTTAACTACAAAAATAGAGTTTTTGAGTTGCTCTATACATCCACAAAATTTCAGAGAAATTGGATATTTGGAAACCACTTTTTCAGACCCTCAAAGTTGACTTATTTGTGTGTTTCTAGAAACCAACAAAGAAAAATTTTTGCTCTTTCGAACCGATTTCTTTCTCAAAGAAAACCAAATATAAACAACATTCCATTCAATATTAAAAAAAATACTCAAAACGTTGACAAAAAAGTGTGGGAGAGAGAAAGGGAAGAATCGAGAAAAGTTCATGTTCGCGTGAGCCTAATGACAAATATTGACTTTCTTTTTTTCAAAACTAACGGGTTACCTGCCACTATTGATGCGGATCTCTTGATTTTTACAGGGTTTCTAGAATTTTTTAATTTTTTGGGCAAAATTTATATAACAATGTAAAAAAATAAAAAGTAGAGGTTCAAAAAATCCCATTTCAATTTGAAGAGAACACAATCATTCACTAATTTCTGAACAACTTTTCCTTCCTTCTTTTCGAATTCTCCTTATTTTTCATCAAATTGTTTTCAGATATGCTCATTGTGATATCCATACTCTTACTAACATCTCCATCACTTGTATGGACTGTTCCTGAAAGTTGTCTCAATCCGGAAGTCAGAAATGAGGCCCGGAATTGTGTGAACACATTGTCTCCAATGTACGATAAGCTGAAATCTGCACTTGCTGGCACTTGGAAGTCGCCGAATATCACAAAAGATATCAATGATTATTGTGTGACATCGATAGTAAGTTTTCAATGTTATTTTTTGGTTTATTTATTTATTTTACGACGTTTGACAACCGGTCATTTCGCAACCGAAACATGCAGTTGTTATTACTAAAACAAATTGATTTTACAGTGTATTCCATAAGTATAAGGTCACCCCTTAATCAGCTTCTAATTTGACAGGAAATCATTTTTTAAGAAAATTAACGTTATGATCGTGTTCAGCATCTAAAATTACCCCAGGGTGCAATTTTTAATGACCTATTTTCAAAAACTGACTGTATGACGTGGCAAAGTCTGAAAAAGTGAGTTTTTAATGTTAGTCTTTAGTTTTGACATAGCGACGTTTTGCAACCGATCATTTCGCAACCGAAACATTCTGCTGTTATTAATAAAACAACGAATTAATTTCATAATAGTACTGATAACCTAAAGTTCTTGAGTAACTTCCAAGCTAAAGTTACTCAAAATTCGATCATATTAACCTAGTTCAAATAGCTGCAAAATGTCGTAGTTGCGAAATGTCGTAGTTGCAAAATGACCGGTTGCGAAACGTCGAAACGCCGTTTTCAGAAAAATTTAAACTTTATAACCCATATTTGAAACTCTAAATGAGCAAATTTAGAAAAAAAATTATGCCGATATGGAAAAAAATGGTTACCTTGTTAGGGTTTCTCGTAGTCAACAATTGAACTATGTTTTCCACGAGCAGTACAAAATTTTCAAATTTGAATCATATTCAGAACTGCTACAAATCCCTTCAATCCTGTGCTGGCATCGACAAAAACCTGATTTCCAACATCGATGGCGTCTGTGCTCTCTACAACTTTCAATCCGGAAAATTCAACGATTGTTATCAGAAAATCGGAAGCAATAACTACGATGATTGTGTTTACAGCTTCTTCATGAGTCCGATTTACATTGATGTTATTTTTTTTTTGCTTTTAGTGTTCAAAATAACTAGATATGTTCAGGCCCCAACAAATCGTCAACGATGTCAAAGTCTTAAATCCAATGGGAAGTGTGTGAAGAAAAAGACAGAGAAAATGTGTTATAAAGAGTATGCTGGGGATTTTGATGATGTAGGTTTTATTTTGAATTAATTCATGCAAAAAAAGTTTGATTTTCAGCACCTCGACGGGCAGCTCAAACGGTTCGATTGTTAATATAAAAAAATCGGATCCGGGACGTTTCGCAACCGGAGGTTTCGCAACTCATTTTTTGTTTGAAAAATGCTCAATAAGTTTGGGTTCATTCTGAAATTCACCTTTTTGACTGTGAACGTTTGCTAAAAAGCTCGATTTTTTGGTTGCAAAATGGCCGGTTGCAAAACGTCGTGGAGCCCAAAAACTATTGTTAAATGTACAAATTGTTTTCAATGAAAAATCAAATTGTTGAATTTGTTGCTTCCGTCGAATTCAAAACATTCTGTGGTCGATCTCCAGGAACTCTGTATCTCAAACGACCGTCACACGCAAGATTATAGAGACGCAGAGAAAGATACTAAAAAATTTCGGAATGCAGTTTTTATAATGAAGTTTACCAACCTGCTTGTACATTGGAGCAAACTTGCGATCACAATATTTTTCAATATCCGGAAGATAGCATTCTCCGGTTTTTTGGATCTCTTTGCAATCCATGGTGGTCGTATCAGCCTGAAAGTTTCTTATTACAGTATTCCCTCCAGTTACAGTACCTTTTCCAACTGATCCTTGACACATGAGGCCAACTTGTTTGGCTCTTTTTTAAGAATCTCCTTCAATTTTTTGACGCATAGAAACATGGGTCCCTTTTGGAAGATTTCTTCAATACATTCGTCGAGTAATTCATAGTTGTACGAGTCTTTGTAGCAATAGGTGTTTTCAAGGCAAACCTGGAATAAAAATTTTTTTTTAAATTTTTGTTTTTTTGGAATTACTGTACTTTATGGAAGTTGAGGGGTCTAGAAACAGCATCAAATTCGAAAAATGTTCTAACTATGTTTTCAAGTATTTAGCCTTTAACAGAATGGCTACACGCCAAAGGTACGCCGGCTGAAATTCTAGAAACTCACAAACCGATTGTCACAAGATTCCTTCAACTGTGTCAATGTCATGTTTCTAGTGATCTCCGGATCTTTAACAATTTCTGTTGCAAACTTCAAAACTTTGAAATTTCCCTGGAACAAAGGCATCTCAAAATTCAAAAGTGGAAGTTTTCAACGAACAATTATATGACACATTCCGCCATTTGCTCGCTTAGTTTGACAGTTAGGACTCCAATAGTCTCTTCCTTCCGTTTGACAGAGAATAGGGGAAATTAGGAGAGCAAGGAAGATAGCTAAGCTCATTTGGAAATCGTTAGTTAGAAAGATGAAATAGAAACTATGGAAAAGTAAAGGATGGAAAGAGTGACTTCCCAAAAAAACAGCTGTTTGATGACCTCAAAGCTTCCCGTTTTTTGAAATTTTTTTGTTGTTCTATCACTTTTAAGAACAGCTGTTCGTCTATCAAGTATAGTCTATTAGTGAATCCCATGAGAATTTAAAGTAGGATTTCAGTAATTTTTTGTGCTCAAATGATCGTCCCGATTCCAGTATTTCCGAAAATTTCAATATTTTTTCTTAAAAATCGACTTTCAAATCGCATCCTTACATTTTTCATAACCTATTTCAAAAAATGTAGAATTTTTCGCTGATTTGAACGCGCCTAATTTCTATTCTCAAAATCAATCTTGTTATTAGCTTTTGAAGTTGGTGGCCTAGAAACCCAAATTTTGAATTTCTAGGCCACCAACAGTTCTAAAAAAATAAGAAAACGATAAGAAATCATTTGATGGTGATTTGAGCTTTTCAACTCAATTTTAAGCCGAGGTATAGCGCTTTAAAGTTTGTGGCCGAGATACAGATTTCTAGCCCATCAACTTCAAACCGTCATAACTCGCTTTATAATAGAGATGGAGAGCTCAAAAAACCTTACATCGATTTCTTATAGTTTTCCTAATTTTTAGAAACATTGGTGGCCTAGAAATTCAAAATTTTGGTTTTCTAGGTTACCAACATCAAATAGACAATAGAAAAGGCAATAAAAACAGACAATGTTTAGTCAATTTTTTGTCAGCAGCGACGAGCGCGACAAAGTTTTCCGAAAACCCACAAAGCGATCGTCGCAAAACCGCTTTAACTCTGTTAAAGTCATATTTTTCGTTTTCTCCGGCTCATTTCCGATATCATTTTTGTGCCTCCAAATTTTTAGTCCTATCTGAAAATTTTCTCTTCCTTT
This sequence comes from Caenorhabditis zanzibari, assembly GCA_963966625.1. NCBI lineage: Eukaryota > Metazoa > Nematoda > Chromadorea > Rhabditida > Rhabditidae > Caenorhabditis > Caenorhabditis zanzibari. The sequence goes on along the minus strand of OZ016472.1, from coordinate 15,773,515 downwards.
CAAATTGAAAATCGCTTCCCAACTAACCATCATATGACATGTGTCTTGACTGGACCTCTCTTTGGTGCATTCTACACTCCAATAATCTCTTCCGAATAGACAGGAAACAGGGGAAATTAGGAGAAGCAAGTACAAGATCTGAGCCATTTTTCAGATAGAAAGCAGGTGTAAATTGGAAAAGAAATCAAGGGGAAAAGAGACCCGGATATCGAGCACATGTTCACAGAATAATGACAGTTGTTTGTTAGGTCCAGAATTGATTTGTGTGTCTCTTCTGTTTTCATTATTTTTGCTGTTCTAGATCCTTGGACCCACCCTTGGGTCCCGGACCGCGGAATTTGAAACAGTGAAGTTTTTTCCCTTGAAAACGAGCCGAAGAAACCCCATTTAGAAAACTCACAAAACGATCATCACAAAATCGCTTCAACTCCATCAGAGTCATATTCCTTGCCGCTTCCGGATCCGAAGACACCTTCCGTCTATGATTCCAAATCTTCAATCCATGCTTCAAAATATTAGATTTTACCCCAAAAATTGTCAATTCTCACTTACAATCAACTTGCATTTATCATGATCACGAACTTCTTCTGTACATAATTCACTCCAAATGTCCTCACCGCCGGTGATAGTGTGTATTAGGGAACTTTCGGATAGAATTGGGAGGGAAGTTAGAGTTAGTAAGAGAAGAAAGTTCATGTTTGAGAAGATAGATGGAATGACGGATAGAATACAATTTTGAGAGAAGAGCTGTCAGAAATTTTAAAATAACAGATATCGAGTCGGATCTTCTTTTTCACTTTTAGCTTCGGTTTCAAGTTAAAACTCAAAAATACTCTGAGCAACAAGTTTTAAAAATTCATTCCAAGGTACAGCAAATCATATCAGAGAAAATCATTATACCATTTCCTGATCTCCGTTCGTTTTTCTTCTCGAGATGAACTTTCGGAGACGTTTGATGCAGATGTATTCCATGAGAATCACTGAAAACTCCACACTTTTCTTTTCAGTTTAATTTTTTGTTCAAACTCACATTGATAGATTATAACGACTTGAAATACAAAGTGGTCGTCTGCACCATGAACTTGCAAACGATGGAATGATGTAAACAAAAAATATGCCATTTGTGGCACACAAACGAATTGGCAGATACGGAGTACAGTATCAAGGTAGAAGATACTTCCAACCGCGACACAAACATGGAAAACCAGTTCAAATGCAAACGGCGCCAACAGATTCCTATTTTGAACCAACACTTGGCTTAATGACTCTTGACCAGCACCATAGTATACATTTAGATAAGCGATCAATGTCAGATAGTTCAAGGCCGCTGATACTACAGAATACATTATGAGAATTTTACGAACTTTGAGACATCCCAGTTTTGGTTCGACAAGACGATCTGGTGGTGGATCGGAGTTGTTGAGAAGACTCATTTTCTGGAAAATGATAAATGTCATGAATCCCAGTTTTCTGAATAAAAACGCTGAAAAAAGAAATCAATGGGAAAAATGGAAAAACAAGCTAGTTTCGCTTTCCTTTATAGTTGAGCCAACAAGAGAAAAAGAAGAATAATAAGAATACCAAAAAAGGAAAATCGTGAAATGAATTCATCTGTCTCTAGATTTCTTTATATACTGATTGTCTAGAAAGGTTTTAGAAACATCAATATAATAACAAAAGTTCACTATACGATTGGGATTATACAGTTTCAGACATCGAGCTAAATGTAAGATACAATAAATGTATTTCCTTGTCTGAGAATGTTCCCGTTAATTACGTTACACGAAAACACCGATTTCTTAGAACCACTATACGAGGAAATACATTTCTTGTATCTCAATTCAATATCAGAAACTTTAGCCGAAAACAAGTGTCTACTGTGCAATCCCATCGGTATCATACAGGTTCTGACATCTTCTAGCTGACCAAGACACAAAGAAATAGGCTTCATTGTGAAACGGTTAATCATGAGAATGGTAGATGAAGTGGAGGAACAAAACGATGTTGATGATACAGCTGTCAGAAATTTCAGAAAACAGATATCGAGTCGAAACTATTTTTTCACTTTAACTTCGGTCGTATTCCTTTCAAGTTTCAACTCAAAATTACTCTGACTATGAGAAACAAGTTTTCAACATTTATTCAGCCAGAATACCAGAAAATCACATCAAAGAAAATCGTTAGGCCGTTGTCTGATCTCCGTTCGCTTTTCTTCTTGCGATGAACTCTCGGAGACGTTTGATGCAGATGTATTCCATGACGATCACTAAAAACTCGACACTTTTCCTTTCGGTTTCATTTTTTGTTCAAACTCACATGCATTGTGTACAAACACCTGTACTGCTCTTGCAATGAAGTCGTTTGCATCCTCAACCTTCATAAGAGGGGGCACGGAAATCACAGAGCATACCATAAATGCCATACAAATGTATTGGCAGATGCGGAGTACTGTATCATGGTAGTAAATACTTCCAATCGCGACACAAACATGGAAAACCAATACGAATCCAATCGCAGCCAATATGACTTTTATCATGTCGGTTGCTCTTGATTCTTGTGCTAATCCTTTTCCCAATTGTTGTTCCCATGCTTTCCCGACCACTTTGCCCCATTTTTGACCCATTTGTTGGCCATCTGTACCATACTGTTTGCTCCATTCGTCTCCCAATTCCTGTCCCAATTGTTGGCCGATTTCTTGCATCATCTTTTGGCGCGATTGTTCTATCAACTTTTGGCGTTGTGCCTCTTGGTTTAACAGACTAACAAAAACGATAAATGCCAGAGAGCAAAGGACCACTGATACGACGGAGTAGACGATGAGAGTTTTGCGAACTGGGAGACATCCCAGCTTCGGTTCGACAAGACGATATGGTGGTGGTGGTTCGGAGTTGTTGAGAAGGCTCATTTTCTGGAAAACAATAAATGTCAGACATTAAGGGTTCCATTCGGTCGGCAAATTTAGGAAATTTAGCCAAACCAGCCGACTGAGTTTTTGCATTTTCGCGTCGGTGTATTAAACTTTTCGCTACTAAAATGAGACGATTTTTCAGGTGGACGCGGAAATGCACAGATTCGGTCAGCTGTCGCCGATTTTCGATCGACCAAAATGGAACCCATAATAAGTAAAAGGAAAAAGAACAAAAAAGAGCGAGAAAAATAATCAGGTGAGCCCAAAGTTTTCTAAACGAAAATGCAGAAAAAGGGAATAGATGGAAAAGAAAAAGAAAAACAAGTTAGTTTTGCTTCCATTTAGAGCTGAGTCAACATGAGAAAAAAGAAGAATAATGAGAATCTCAGAAACGAAGATCGTGAAATGAATTACTCTTTCTCTAGATTTCTTTATATACTGATTGTCTAGACAGGGTCTAGAAACATCAATCGAATAACAAAAGTTCACTATACGAATGAGATTATACAGTTTCAGACATCAAGCTAAGACACAATAAATGTATTTCCTTGTCTGAGAATGTTCCCGTTAATTACGATACACGAAAACATTAATTTCCTAGACCCACTGTACGAGGAAATACATTTCTTGTATCTCAATTCAATATCAGAAATTTTAGCTAAAAACAAGTGTCTACTGTGCAATCCCATCGGTATCATACAGGTTCTGACATCTTCTAGCTGACCAAGACACAAAGAAATAGGCTTCATTGTAAAACTTATTCATAGCACAAAGCTCAAACAATTTTAAGCGACTGGCGGCGCCTTCATGGCAGCGATGTGGCTATTAGTCATGAAAATCGGCAGTTAGCCGACCAAAATGGCTGTTAGCCATTGATTAGGGCTAATAGCTACCACAAACGGCCGATAGCGGCACGTGTTGGCAAATTGAGAAGACTCATTTTCTGAAAAATGATCTGTCATGAATGAAAAATGGATTCATGAAAAAACAGTGATGAAGAATCAGGAAATGCCAGTTTTCAAAATGAATACGCTGCATATATGGAAACAGGAACGGAAGAAGCAGACGGATCCGAAAACATTTTGGTTTCTTTTGCCATTAGAGCCAAAGTCAACAAAAAAAGGATGAAAAATGAGCTCTATTGAGCTGTATCCTCAAGTTATCAGCTCTCAAAAACCAAATCTAGTGCTCCGCTTTCGTTTTTGACATTAAGTTTTTATGAGATCTTATCTGAGAAGTTTTAAACTGAATTAGGCAACTACAATGATTTTAGAATAATCGGTCTAATCTCGGCTAGTTTTTTTTTTGGAGTAGAGGAACAAAAAGGAACCGCTGTCAGAAAACTCTAAATAATCCTGAGCAACAACAACAAGTTTCCAACATTTATTCAGCGAGCGATACAGAAATTCACATCAAAGGAAGTGGTTATGCCATTGCCTGATCCCTGGTCATTTTTCTTCTCGCAATGAACTCTCGGAGACGTTTGATGCAGATAAATTCTGCGAGGATTACTGAAAACTCGTCACTTTTTTTCGGTTTCATTTTTTGTTCAAACTCACATCCGCCGCCTACAATCACCTGCAATACGCCTGCAATTAAGACGTTTGTATCCTCAACCTTCAGAAGAGGGAGCGCTGTAAGCACAGAGCATACCAACAGTGCCATACAAATATATTGGCAGATGCGGAGTAATGTGTCATGATAGTAGAAACTTCCAATCGTGGCACAAACATGGAAAGCCAGTGCGAATCCAACCGCACCCAGTACGACTTTTTTAACATCGACTTGTTGTGATTCTTGTCCCACTCCTTTTCCCAATTGTTGTTCCCATGCTTTCCCAAGCGCTTTGCCCCATTCTTGACCCATTTGTTGGCCGTCTGTCCCATACTGTTTGCTCCATTCGTCTCCCAATTCCTGACCCAATTGATGGCTGATCTGTTGCATCATCTTTTGGCGTGATTGTTCTACCAACTTTTGATTTTGTGCATCTTGGTTGAATACCGAATCTTGGTTGAATAGACTAACAAAACCAATCAATGTCAGAGAGAAAAGGACAGCTGATACGACGGAGTAGACGATGAGAGTTTTGCGAACTGGGAGACATCCCAGCTTAGGTTCGACAAGACGATCTGGTGGTGGTTCGGAGTTGTTGAGAAGGCTCATTTTCTGGAAAATACTGAATGTCAGAAATTAGGCTCCGGGACATTTCGCAGCGAGACGTTTCGCATCGAGACATTTCGCAGCGGGGACGTTTCGCAGCGATTATGTGCTGTCTGAGGCTAAAACACAACCTTATGAACTAAAAAAATGCGTGAAATTGCAAGGAAATGTTATTGAGTAGAGTTCCGAATTGACGTGGTCGAACGACTAAATCAACACACGTCGAGAAATGACTATGGTCGACGTAGTCGGTTGGTCAAACTTTTCGATTGTTGGAATTATCGAAAAAACGACTAAATCGATTTCGTCGACTATCATTTTTCGTCAAAAGATATCATTTGAGATAAAACTGACTATAATTTCCGTCGTTTTCGTCATTTTCGTCATTTTTGTCATTTTCGTCATTAAACGTGGCCACAATAAAATTTTTAAAAACCTAGACATGGAATTTTTCGTGGCAAGGAAACGTGGCAAATGAAGGATCTATTAGTCATTTTCGTCAAAAGTAACTAAGCATTCAGTTTTTTCGTCACGTTTTGACTAAAATGACTATATCTGATTATCACGTTTCGTCGTTTCTCGAAGAAATGATAATTTTGAATATCATTTTCGTCATTTTATCACTTTATCAAAAATGACGATATTCGATTCGGAACTCTATTATTGAGAACTGAATTGAATGTGGGAACACATATTTTGCGAAGAAAATCGTTTTCTAGTGGCAATAGAGACGATTTTGATAAAATTGACAACAGAAAGCTAGAAAACGATTTTCTTCGCAAAATATGTGTTCCCACCAAGGCTGCCGTACGGCCGGCCGCGGCCGGCCGCGGCCAGCCGTGAAAAGCCGGCGGCCGGCCGGCCGGCCGTGGCTTCTGAAGATATCCCCGTTTACACTGATTTTCATTCCCAAAATAAAATATTCATTTTTGAAGAAAATAATTTTCAGTGTTAATTTTCACGTCTCTGAAGCCGGCGGCTTCAGCGGCCAGCCGCGGCCGCGGCCGGCCGGCCACCGGCTGGCCGCCGAATGTGGCACCCTTGGTTCCCACATTCAATTCAGTTCTCAATAACATTTCCTTGCAATTTCACGCATTTTTTTAGTTCATAATAGGGTTCCGAATCGGAGCAATATGACGACCATATCGATAAAAGTCGATAATCGTTTTATTGACTTCCCCTCGATATCGATATTGTCGATTATCAGATTAGTCAAAAGATATCAAAATTTAAAAAATCAATTATCAAAATCGTCATTTTATCGGAATTATCATTTTCAATTTCCTTAATTTCCATTGAAAAGGGGAAAAATAAGGGGAAATTTTTGAAACGTGGCAAAACGTGGCACTTGTTTCAGTTGTTTCCAATATCTTTTGATCAAATCTGATTATCGGAAATATCGTTTTTTCGACAAAAATGACTAAAACGATTGTCATTTTTAGTCATTATCGCGTGATATCGGAAAATGATTATATCGATTCGGAACCCTAGTTCATAAGGTTGTGTTTTAGCCTCAAACAGCACAAAATCGCTGCGAAACGTCTCGCTGCGAAATGTCCCGGAGACAGAAATCAAGGGTTCCATTCGGTCGGCAAATTTGGGAAATTTAGCCGCACCAGCTGACTGAATTTGTGCATTTTGCGACTGAGTCTATTTTGTAGCTTGACTCGAAAATGCACAGATTCGGTCGGCGGTCGCCGATTTTCGACAGACCGAAATGGAACTCTTAGTTAGAAAAAGGAAAAAAATACGAAATGAATAATGGATTTTCGAGAAAAGGGAAAGAGAGAGAGAGAGAGAGAGAGAGAGAGAGAGAGAGAGAGAGAGAGAGAGAGAGAGAGAGAGAGAGAGAGAGAGAGAGAGAGAGAGAGAGAGAGAGAGAGAGAGAGAGAGAGAATCAGGTGAGCCCAAAGTTTTCTAAATGAAAATGCAGAAAAAAGAACCAACAGGAAAAAAATGGAAAAAAAAACAAGTTAGATTTCTTTATATACTGATTTTCTAGACAGGCTCTAGAAATATCAATCTAATAACAAAAGTTCACTATACGAATGAGATTATACAGTTTCAGACATCAAGCTAAGACACAATAAATGTATTTCCTTGTCTGAGAATGTTCCCGTTAATTACGATACACGAAAACAATAATTTCCTAGAACCACGATACGAGGAAATACATTTCTTGTATCTCAATTCAATATCAGAAATTTTAGCTGAAAACAAGTGTCTACTGTACAATCCCATCGGTATCATACAGGTTCTGACGTCTTCTAGCTGACCAAGACACAAAGAAATAGGCTTCATTGTAAAACTGATTCATAGCACAAAGCTCAAACAATTTTAAGCAACTGGCGGCGCCTTCATGGCAGCGATGTAGCTATTAGTCATGAAAATCGGCAGTTAGCCGACCAAAATGGCTGTTAGCCATTGATTAGGGCTAATGGCTACCACAAACGGCTGATAGCGGCACGTGTTGGCAAGGCGCCACATGCAGTCCGCGCCTTGCCAAAACACGCGGCTATTAAAACTCAAAATAATCCTGAGCAACAAGTTTTCAACGTTTATTCAGCGAAAGAAACAGAAAATCATATCAAACAAAACCGTTATGTCATTGATCTCCGGTAGTTTTTACTCTTCCTATGTGCTCTCGGAGATCATTGATAAAGATAATGACAACTCTTCAGTTTTACTCTTTTCGATGTCTTTCTTATTCAAACTCACATCCGCCGAACGGAAGAAAAAGGCGGATCCGAAAACAATTTAGTTTTGTTTACCATTAGAGCCAAATTCAACAAAAAAAAAAGGAAGAATGATGAGAACGTAGATTATGGAGAAGGACAATCTGAGAAGTTCTAGACTAAAGTTGCCAACTCAACGGAATAATTGTTCTAATCTTGACAAGTTTTACATACACCCAAAACTGGCTTGAGGCCCCCATGAACACTGAATTTTCAGGATAACTGCATTTTAAAGGTTGCTTACTTCTTTATTAAAGAATATCCGGCTCTTTCCGGTTTTAGTGGTCCTATGAGAAATTCTCGGTCCCATTCAAAAATCACTGGTCCCATCTTGGGACCAGTGGTCCCATGATGGGACCCACGGTCCCATAGAGGAAACATCGGTCCCAAATGGGTTTATCGGTCCGATGATGGGACCGATGGTCCCAAACTTAATAAATCGGTCTCATCATCGGACCGATGGTCCCAAAACGTGCATATAGATTGTAGACCGATGCCCAGTGTTTTTATAGTAGTAAAAACTGAAAATTATTTCATCTTTCATTATAAACTACTGGAAAAAACAGTTCAAAAAAGATGCCAAAAATAATCTACAACCCTTCTTATTTTTCCTAAGCCTCAATTCAAATTGAGATTAGAATAATTTTTTCTTCACCTGCCTTCCTATTTTCGTAGCACCACCATTTTTTAGGCCACATTGCAAAAGAAACTGTTATTTTTCTTATAAAGTCAGCTGGGCACTTTCTTACAGTTTTGGGACCGACGGTCGGATGATGGGACCAGCTTAATAATTTTGGGACCATTGGTCCCATGATGGGACCCCTCTTCCGTCATGGGACCTTAGGTCCCATCATTGGACCATCGGTCCCAACATGGGACCAGTCTTATTTTTGGGACCGAGAATTTTTCATTGGACCACTAAAACCGTAAAGAGCCGAATATCCTATGGTTGTCGGCGATCTGAGTCTTCTTGAAGATCCGAAAACCGTTACCCCGAGCAAGCATAGCCTAAGTTCATGTTGAAAAAGAAAGTTAACGTGGAGGGAGAAAAGGGAACCGCTGTCCGAAAACTGTAAATAATCCTGAGCAACAATAACAAGTTTCCAACATTTATTCAGCGAGCGATACAGAAATTCACATCAAAGGAAGTGGTTATGCCATTGCCTGATCCCTGGTCGTTTTTCTTCTCGCGATGAACTCTCGGAGACGTTTGATGCAGATGAATTCCGCGAGGGTCACTGAAAACTCGACACTTTCTTTCTGGGTTTCATTTTTTTTTTGTTCAGACTCACATCCGCCGCTTCCAGTCCTCTGCGATGCGCCTGTTTTGAAGGCGTCCGAGTTCGCTCCGTCTGCACACAGATGACCAAGCTCTGAAAGCACAAGGCATACCATGAATGCCAAACAAATGTATTGGCAGATACGGAGTACTGTATCATGGTAGTAAATACTTCCAATAGCGACACAAATATGGAAAACCAATGCTAATCCTATCGCAGCCAAAGCGACTATTATCATGTCGATGTCTTTTGATTCTCCTTTTCCCAACTGTTGTTCCCATGCTTTCCCGACCGCTTTGCCCCATTGTTGACCTTCTGTACCATACTGTTTGCTCCATTCTCCCAATTCCTGACCCAATTGTTGGCCAATTTCTTGCATCATCATTTGGCGCGATTGTTCAACCAACTTTCGGTTTTGTGCCTCTCGGTTGAATACTGAATCTTTGTTGAACAGACTGACGAAACCAAGAAATAGCAGAGATAAAAGGACCACGCATACGAAGGAGTAGACGATGAGAGTTTTACGAACTGGAAGACATCCCAATTTCGGTTCGACCAGACGATCTGGTGGAGGATCGGAGTTGTTGAGAAGTCTCATTTTCTGGAAAATACTAAATGTCACAAATCAAAGGTTCCGTTCGGCCGGTAAATTTAGGAAACTTGAATTAACGACTAACGTGAGACTATTTTTAGGTGGACGCGGAAATGCACACATTCGGTCAGCTGTCGCCGATTTTCGCCAGACCAAAATGAAAAGGAAAAAGAACAAAAAACAAAGAGCGTGAGAAATAATCAGGTGAGCCCAAAGTTTTCTAAACGAAAATGCAGAAAAAAGGAACCAATGGGGAAAAAATTGGAAAATCAAGTTAGTTTTGCTTCCCTTTAGAGATAAGATCGTGAAATACATTAATCAGTCTCTAGATTCCTTTATATACCGCTCGTCTAGACAGGCTCTAGAAACATCAATCTAATAACAAAAGTTCTCTATACGATTGGGATTATACAGTTTCAGACATCGAGCTAAATGTAAGATACAATAAATGTATTTCCTTGTCTGAGAATGTTCCCGTTAATTACGATACACGAAAACAATAATTTCCTAGACCCACTATACAAGGAAATACATTTCTTATATCGGAATCATACAGGTTCTGACGTCTTCGAGCTCACCAAGACACAAAGAAATAAGCTTCATTGCACTTTCACAGATTCATAGCACTGAGAGAATTGAAAGGAAAAGAAAGTTAATCTTGAAGATGGTACATAGATGAAACGGAGGAACATAAGATTTTAAGGAGACAGCTCTCAGAAATTTCAGAAAAAACAGAGATCAAGTCGAAACTTTCGGCTCTTTCCCTGAATAACGGTCCTTTGTGAAAACAACTGTCCGGCGCGAAATATAAAGGTCCTTTGAAGAAATAAAACGGTCCTTTCGGTCAATATGAAGATCTTTTGGGTATAACGACAGTCCTTTGAAAAAATATAAAGGTCCTTTGGTCAAAAAACGGTCTTCAAGAATTCACATTTATCTTCCTATCATTCAGTGCGACAAATTAGGCTTAAAAACGTCTTGCCAGTAAACTTTTTACGTAATAGTACACTTCAAACCATTTCTAAATCTGAATTTCGAACGAGCAATTGATTTGGTATCCTTACATTTTGTTGAAAACCCTGTTTAACTCACGAATTTTTCAAAGGACAGTTATTTTTATTAAAGAACCGCTTTTTTGACCAAAGGACCGTTTCATTTTTCAAAGGACCTTTATATTTTTCAAAGGACCGTTGAGAATACAAAAGACCGTTATTCTGGGACAGAGCCAAACTTTTTTCACTTTTAGCTCCGGTGGTATTCCTGTCATGTGAAAACTCAAAATAACTTTGAGCAACAAGTCTTCAACATTTATTCTGCAAAAGAATCAGTAAATCAAATCAAAGAAATCTTTATGCCATCGTCAGATCTCTCGTCGTTTTTACTCTTTCTATGTGCTCTCGGAGCTGACTGATGAAGAAGTATTCCATAATGACAACTGAAAACTCAACAGTTTTACTCTTTTCGATTCCTTTCTTATTCAAACTCACATCCACCGTTTACAAACGCGTTCAGTGCGCCTGCAACGAAGGCGTTTGCGTCATAAACAACCAGAAGACGGATATATGAAACCAAGAAAAATACCATCAGGGCCACACAAATGTATTGGCAGATACGAAGTAATGTATTTTGATAGTAGATACTAGTGTGTCGTCTCGCGAGACGATTCCAGCATTTTCTCGCACAGTCTCGCAATAGATCAGCAAAGTTCAGCATAGTTCAGTTCAGCATCCAGTTCAGCATATTCTCGTTCAGCATAGTTCAGTTCAGCATCGAGTTCAGCATATTCTCGTTTCAGCAGAGTTCAGCGTGTTCTCGTTTCAGCAAAGTTCAGCGATTTCGCAATTTTCCCATTTCAGCATCCATTCTCGCTGAAGTTCGCAATATTCTCGCGAGACAAGCGTGAACTAGAAATGTTTCCTTCGCAAACGGGTCGAGAAAATCGATTGAGAAACGTGGTTTTAGTTCATTTTTAACTTTTTTGTTTTTTTTTTTCACTCCAAAAAATGACTAGCTTTTTTATCACGCAAGTTCAGCGAGAATGGATGCTGGAATGAGAAAAATTGTAAAAGTGCTGAACTATGCTGAAACGACAACACGCTGAACTCGATGCTGAACTGAACTATGCTGAACGAGAATATGCTGAACTCGATGCTGAACTGAACTGTGCTGAACGAGATTATGCTGATGCGAGAAAATGCTGAATTCTCGCAAAGTGCTGAAGCTGAATCTCGCGAGACGACACACTAGTAGATACTTCCAATAGCGACACAAACATGGAAAACCAGTTCGAATCCTAACGGGGCCAGCACAATCATATCTTGACGTGATAGTTGTGCCAACATTTGGCTTAGTGACTCTTGGCTAGACTCATGGTATCTCTGTAGATAAGCAATCAATGCCAAACAGTGAAGGACGGCTGATATAATGGAGTACACGATGAGAGTTTTACGAAGTGGAAGACATCCCAGTTTCGGTTCGACAATACGATCTCGTGGAGGTCGGGGTTGTTGAGAAGACACATTCTCTGGAAAATGATAAATGTCATTAAGATGTTTTGAAAAAAAGAAAGAGAGATGAAGAATCAAGTGATCCCAAAGTTTTCGAAATGAAAACGCTGAAAAAAAAGGAAGAAACAAAAGGAAGCGGGGGATAAAAACAATTTAGTTTCGCTTCCTCATAGAGTCAAAATCAACAAGAAAAAAGGAAGAATAATAAGAACGTAGACTATCGAGAGGAACAATGAGTTTTATTTCAAACGAAAACTCAAAGTAATCCTGAGCAACAAGTTCTTGACATTTATTCAGCAGAATCATAATTCGATTCAAAGAAAATCGTTATGCCATAGTCAGACCTCTGGTCGTTTTTCTTCTTGCGATGAACTTTCGAAGACGTTTGATGCAGATGTATTCAATGAGGACAACTGAAAACTCGACAGTTTTCTTTTCAGTTTCATTTTTGTTCAAACTCACTTCCACCGCTCAAAATCGCATTCAATGCGCCTACAATGAAGGCGATTGCATAACCAACACCCAGAAAAAGCAACACGAACACCCAGAAGATCGATGAAACCACAACCAATACCAGATGTGCCGCACAAATGTATTGGCAGATGCAGAGTAATGTATCTTGATAGTAGAAACTTCCAATCGCGGCACAAACATGGAAAGCCAGTGCGAATCCAAAGGCAGCCAGCACTACTTTTTTCATGTCGATTTGTTTAGAATCTTGTCCCATTCCTTTTCTCAATTCTTGTTCCAATAATTGTCCGAATTCCTTTCCCCATTCTTGACCCATTTGGTGGCCCTTGTCTTGACCATACTGTTCACTAAGCTGCTTGCTCCATTCGTCTCCAAATATCTGTCCCAATTGTGGGCCCAATTCTTGCATCATCTTTTGGTGCGATTGTTGTGCCAACTTTTGACTTTGGGACTCTTGGAACTCTTGGTATAGATAGCCAGCCAATGCCAGTGAGCAAATGACCACTGAGAAAATAGAGTACACGATTAGAGTTTTACGAACTGGAAGACATCCCAGTTTTGGTTCGACAAGACGATCTGGCAGAGGATCGGAGTCGTTGAGAAGGCTCATTTTCTGGAAAATGATAACCGTCATGAATGAGAAATGGATTTTTGAAAAAAAAGAGAGGAAGAATACGGTAATCCCAAAGTTTTCTAAATGAAAAGGATGAAAAAAATGGAAGAAGAAAATAAAGAATAAGGCGGATGCGAAAACAATTTAGTTTCGTTTTCCATTAGAGCCAAAGCCAACAAAAAAAGAAGAAAAATGAGGATTATGGAGAAAAAAACGACTTTTATTGAGATGTCTTCTCAAGATATGAGCTTTCAAAAACCAGGTCTTGAGCTCCTTTTTTTGTTTTTGACATGAAGTTTCTTATGGGACCTTTTTTGAGGAGATCTGGGCAAAAGTGGCCAACTACAGTGATTTCAGAATAATCTATCTAAATCTTTGTTTTCCAGACACCCAATGCCCCCCATAAACACTAAATTTTCAGGATAACTGCATTTGGTAAGTCGACTTTGTTGAAGAGTATCTGAGTACGATGGTTGTCTGCGATCTGATTCTTCTTGTAGATCCGAAAATCATAGTCCCGGAAGTCGTTTCTGAGTTAATGTTCAAGAAGACACATGGATGGAGTGTAGAAACAAACGGGAACAGCTGTCAAAAATTTCAGTAACAGATGTCGAGTCGAAACGTTTTTTTTTCACCTTGAGCTCTGGTGGTATTCTTTTCAAGTTAAAACTGAAAATAACTCTGAGCAACAAGTTTCCAGCATTTATTCATCAAAAGACACAAATCATATCAAAGGAATCGTCATGCCATTGTCTGATCTCTGGTTGCTTTTCTTCTTGCGATGAATTCTCGGAGACGTTTGATGCAGATGTACTCCACGAGGATCACTGAAAATTCGATACTTTTCTTTTCGGTTTCATTTTTGTTCAAACTCACTTCCACCGCTCACAGTCACGTGCAATGCGCCGCCAATGAAAACGTTTGTATCTTCAACCTTCAGAAGAGGGAGCGCTGTAAGCACAGAGCATACCATCAGTGCCATACAAATGTATTGGCAGATGCGGAGTAATGTGTCATGATAGTAAAAACTTCCAATCGTGGCACAAACATGGAAAGCAAGTGCGAATCCAACCGCACCCAGTACGACTTTTTTAACATCGACTTGTTGCGATTCTTGTCCCACTCCTTTTCCCAATTGTTGTTCCCATGCTTTCCCAAGCGCTTTGCCCCATTCTTGACCCATTTGTTGTCCGTCTGTACCATACTGTTTGCTCCATTCGTCTCCCAATTCCTGGCCCACTTGTTGGCTGATTTGTTGCATCATTTTTTGGCGCGATTGTTCCACCAACTTTTGATTTTGTGCATCTTGATTGAACTCTGACACTCCGTAGAACATAGTAATGAAACCAATCAATGCCAGAGAGCAAAGGACCGCTGATACAACGGAGTACACGATGAGAGTTTTACGGACTGGGAGACATCCCAGTTTAGGTTCGACAAGGCGATCTGGTGGAGGGCCAGAGTTATTGAGAAGGCTCATTTCCTGAAAATTGAAAATCATCATGAATGAGAAATGGATTTTGAAAAAAAAAACGAGAGAGATGAAGAACCAGGTGATCCAAAAGTTTTCTAAATGAAAAAAAAACAGAAAAAAAGGAATAAGGAAAGAAAGAAGAAAACGGATACAAAAACAATTCACTTCCGCATAGAGTTGAAGTCAACAAGAAAAAAGTAAGAAAAATGAGAACGAAGATTATGGAGAAGAGCAATGAGTTATATTTTATTTTATTTTATTTTATTTTATTTTATTTACGATAAAAATCGTGAGAAATGTTACATGTAAAGAAAAATCTGCATACATCGGGGTATAATTGAGATGAGGTTATTTGGGAAAAGATGAGTATTGATAAATTAAAATGATTTACAATCAAGTTTAGGTGTTGTAGTATAAAAAAGAAGAATCAATATGAATGAAGTACAATAAGAAAATACAAAAGAAATACTGGGAAGAAGATGATGACTATTTGGGACTCAGTAGGGAATATCATACATTTTACAGCATAATAGTGGAGAAAGACCATTGAAATCTAACTATTTGTGCGTGCTGTAATTGCGCTTAGGGTTCGGTTTGTGAAGAATTTCAATCTTATTTTTGTTTTACATTTTGCCCAAATGAATTTTGTTTTCGTACGAGTTCGGTTATTTGTATCTACTGTGAAAAAGTCATTTTTGTTCATGTCTACTTTGCCTGCCATCATTTTTCCTATGAATTTTTGATCGGTAATCATTCTACGAGATTCTAAAGATGTCAAGTCGTAAATTTCATTACGTTCCTGGGCTGTTTTGTACTCTGGGTCATCAACTCGAATGTACCTTCCTACTTGCCGGCTTAAGAGCCTTCTTGTAAATGAGTTTTGCACGGATTCTATGGATTTAATATCGGTTTTTTTGTAAGGACTTGTCACAACTGTCGCGTATTCTAGAATTGGCCTTATAAAGAGATGGGTTCTCAAGTTGTCAGTTCTCGAAAACGAAGTCTAGAGATCCTTTTTTCGTTGTTGACATTAAGTTTTCAATGACACCTTTTCTGTCGTCTTTTCAGCTGACCAAAACACGAGGAAAATGAGCTTCATTGTAAAACTGATTCATAGCACCGGATGTTTTTTCGCACGCCTCAGAACTCGCGTTAATTAACGGGAACAGCCTTATTTTTCCTATTTGGCTAGACAAGAAAATTGAGAATTTTGAGGGGACAATTATTGTATCACACAAAAATACATATTATGCCAGTCTCAGTGATTCACTGAGAGTGAATGTCAGTCCTGGCTGAAGTTTTTGTGGTTTAGCGCCATCGATATCTCACCACGAACAAAAAATTTAATTTAAAGGAACACGCCGTAGTTTGTAGGTCAATTTTCAATTTTTCTCGTTTTTAAAGCGATTTTCAACAAATTTTGGCGCGAAATGTCAGATCTGTTGTATTTTGCGCCGAAATTTGTTGAAAATCGTTCGAAAAACAAGCAAAAATTGAAAATTGACCTACAAACTACGGCGTGATCCTTTAAATTAAATATTTTGTTCGTGGTGAGATATCGATGAGGCTAAACCACGAAAACTTCAGCCAGGACTGACATTCATTGAGATTGGCATAATAGATCTACCCTAAAACCTCTAATCAAAGGACACCGGAGTAAGCCCAAAAATAGCACTCTCTCAGATTTCTGTTCATTTAAAAGTAATCTCAGTCGATTCCTTATCAAAAATATATCAGGATTGATATGAAATACGCTATGAGTTGCTTCAAAAAAATTCGTAATGAATACTTTGGTGAAAATCGAATTTCGATGAGGAAGCTGAACAATAGAAGGGCATGTTCTTTGAGTGTTTTAGTTATTTGTGATCTGAGTATTCTTGAAGATCCAAAATCCGTAGGTCTGAAAGTTAAGCCTAAGTTCATGTTGAAAAAGATAGATGGAGTGGAGAAACAAAAGGGTACCACTGTCATAAATTTCAGAAATACAGATATCAAATTGAAACTTTTTTCAATTTTTGCGCCGGTGGTGTTCCTTTGAATTTGAAACTCAAATGTACTCCGAGAAACAAGTTTCCAACATTTATTTAGCGAAAATTACCGAAATTCACATCAGGGAAGTGATTATGCCATTGTTTGATCTCCGTTCGTTTTTCTTCTCGCAATGAACTCTCGGAGACGTTTGATGCAGATGAACTCCGCGAGGGTCACTGAAAACTCGACACTTTTCTTTTCGGTTTCATTTTTTGTTCAGACTCACATCCGCCGCTTACAGTCGCATGTGATGGACCCAGAAGACCGAGCGCTGAAATCACAGAGCATACCAGAAATGCCACACAAATGTATTGGCAGATGCGGAGTACTGTATCATGGTAGGATATACTTCCAATCAAGACACAAATATGGAAAACCAATGAAAATCCTATTGCAGCAAACACGACATTTTTCAAGTCGATATCTTGTGATTCTTGTCCCAATCCTTTTCCCAATTGTTGTTCCCATGCTTTCCCGATCGCTTTGCCCCATTCTTGACCCATTTGTTGGCCGTCTGTATCATACTGCTTGCTCCATTTGTCTCCCAATTCCTGTCCCAATTGTTGGCTGATCTGTTGCATCTTTTGTCGCGATTTTTCTACCAATGTTCGGTTTTGTGTCTCTACATTAAACAATAGGTACAGAAATCCAACCAATGCCAGAGATAAAATGCCCACTGATACCACGGAGAAGACGATGAGAGTTTTACGGACTGGGAGACACCCCAGTTTCGGTTCGACAAGACGATCTGGTGGAGGATCGGTGTTGTTGAGATGGCTCATTTTCTGGAAAATGATAAATGTCATAAATGAGAAAAGGATTTTTTTAAATTTATAAATGTTTAAAAAAACTGAAAAAAGGAAGCAGGAAAGAAAGAGAAAAGCGGATACAAATCAATTTCGCTTCCTCGTAGAACCAAAGTCAGCAAAAAAAATAGGAATAATAATGAGAACGTAGATTATGGAGATGAGCAATGAGTTCTATTGAGACGTATTCTCAAGTTATGAGCTCTCGAAAAAGAAGTCTAGAGATCCTTTTTTTTTTGTTATTGATATTAAGTTTTCAATGAGACCTTTCTGACGTCTTTTCAGCTCACCAGAACAAGAGGAAAATGATCTTCATTGTAGAACTGATTCATCGCACCGGATGTTTCCGCACTCCTCGTAACCAGCCTTAATTAGCAGGGACAGCCTTCTTTTTCCTATTTGGCTAGACAAGGAAATTGAAAATTTCAGGGGGTCTTATTAGAATCCTTGTCAAAAGTGAACTGGACACGACATAAAACATCTCTCAAATATCTTCTTCAACATAACATATTCCAGCATAAAAATTATGTTATTACCCATTTTGAGAATTCAGAAAAAATTGGTTTTTTTTGTAAAAGTACATGGGGCATGACCTTCTAATACAGATTTTTCGATATTTTCAAGGCCTTTGGTTTACAGATCAAAGGATAATGCAGAATCACACCTAAGGAACAAACATTACAGCACAACTCCAGAAAAAATCCAAAATTTTTCGATTGGCCCAAAATTTGGGGAAAAAGAGAGTAGTAATTTTTGAGTGTTTTATAGTTAGTTGAAAATAGTCAACTTCGAGTGTGTAAATAGTAGTGTGAGTGTTTGGAAAAATCTGAAAAACAAAGTTGAAAAACCACGATTTTTAAAAAATCGCACTGACATTTAAATCTGTTTCTAATTATAGAAAACCACGGCTGTAATTTGGGCATATTGCTCAATTTTTACCCCAAAATCCGACTCGGAATCCTTCTTTAACTCTCTTCCCTTACCATCAAACTTGACAGTTCCCAATCAAAAATAATACAAAATCCCATAAAATTTTCAGAATCAAATAACTATCATCCAATTTTCCCAAGTTTCACCGCGCTCCATCGCAAAATTGAGGAAATTCAAAATTTTGAGCTTTCCCGCTCACTTGTTTCTCATGTAGGTTGCTCAAAATTTTGAATTTCCCCAATTTCGCGGTGGAGCGCGGTGAAACTTGAGAAAAGTAGATAATACACTATCGCTATTTTGCCTCCTGGGGAATTATCGATTTTTTTGCATTGTATTTCGCGCGCTCGTTTTTTTGTTCAATGTGTGTCCCACACTCAGTCCCACACACTCTACCATACACAGTCCCATTACGTGCATGCATTTTATCGGTTTTTTATTATTTCAGAATGGATCGTTACGGTCTCGACATGACTCTTTCTCCAGAACAATCTTCTGATGAGGAAGAATTCGACGACACGGATCATAAGTCCGAAATTCGTCCGAAATCCCTTCTCGACTCGGCGGTCCGCAAACGTTTCGAGCTCAATAAAACGGAGGGAGAGAATTTGAGATGCGAAATGTTGCAGACGAGGTTTATTGTGCAATTGCATCGACATATTGAGAATAAGAAGAAGAATAGAAAACGATTGAGTTCGACGAATGGGACGTCATCGGATTCCAGAAGTGATGACGAAGAACCTATGCAGAAGAGGAAATCGATCGGAAAAGAGGAGAAAGGAAAAGAGAATGGATAGTAGGAAACTATGTATTTGTATTATCTTCATTTTCTTTTTAGTTGTATGTATACGGTATTCCAAGTATTTTAATAAATCGTTTTTCAAACCTAAAGTTCTTCCACTTGACTTTCAATAGTTCATGTCAAATCTATTCAGACCATAAAAGTTTTCGAAAATCCCACGTATCCATATGATCTTCGTACGAGTTCGTAATAAAAACTCGACCCAAAAGATGAGTACTTAATCCGCCCAGTATTGAGATCGCTCGTTCACTTGTCTCCCTTTTTTGTCGGTTCATTTTTACTCTAGTCTGAAAATGGCAAAACTCTGTCTGATTGCTCTTGTCCTGGTGGCTGGAATCCATACTCAAATGATGCCAGGCGGTGGTGGTATGCCTGGAGGCGGTGGAATGATTTATGGAAAGGTAAGAGCTCAGTTTTTATTTAAAAGTTGAATTTGGAAGTTTTAGGTGAACACAACGGTGACAATTACACTTCCATCAGTGGCCAACTATCGAAGAGAAGTTCGAAATGCGAAGGATGTGGATGAGGAGCATATTTATAGAGTTTGTAATGGGAAGAATAAGAAGACTTGTGGATTTTGGGAGAATGTCAAGGTATGGAATATATGTACTATGGGTACAAAAAATACTTCCGGTCTAAAAATGTTTCCTGAAATTTGAAAAAAGGAGCATACAGGTATTCGAGATTTGCGAAGTTTCGGCAATTAGGAGTTTCATAATTATGCGATTTTGAAAGTTCACGAATCATAACTGTAATACTGAACTTTGAGCTATGGAAGATGTTTTTGGTTTCGATAGTTTCAGATTCTGCTATTTTTCAAATTTAGAAGATTCTGAAGATTCTGAGATCCTAAAAATAAAATTCAAATTCTATTAAATTTTTAAAGATTCGGAAGTTCGTGAGTCTTGAAGTGTTTGATTTTTTTTTTCAACCGAACGATTATGAGATTCAATGATTTTCGAGTTTTGGAACTTCTTGGTATCTGAAATTCCATTGAATTTTAGTTTTTTGATTTGAAGATTACATAGCTACAAGATGTCAAATGAAACAAACTTAGATTCAGAGATACTGCCTAGGATTTTCAGATTCTGAACTTTTGAAAATCTGAGATTTTGAGTGAGATTCCAAGACCCCAAAATTAAGATACAAACTTCATGAGATTTCCAATTTCCAGACCAAAAAGAAGGTGGCCTCGGGAGGTACTAACTACAACAAGAACAAGAAGGCTCTGGTTATCAAGAATATGAGAGTAACTGACTTTGGAAACTATATGACTGGAAACAAGAAGACTGAGGTGTTCGTCATGCAACAGACTTGGTGATCAAGGATTCACAGTATCTTAAACGATAATATCTACAGTATCTCAAGTGATAAAGTTGTTCCATGTTGTCTGTTTTCTTGTAGTTTTCGCCAAAACCAACAGATTTCAAAATCGCTCTTTTCTCCTAGAACCTAGATTTTGCACGTATGCTCAGAATGCACCAGAGAGTATTATATCCATGTATCCGCAAGGATAGACATGCTCAAAAACTAAAAAATTTAAAAATGCAAGAATTTTGGGCGTATCCAGATATCGTCCCTCAAACTTGACCTAAGTACGCCTCGGATGGTGGAGGACTAAACTTGAATGGCAAAGTGGGGGGGGGGGGGGGGGGGGGGGCTGATTGTGGATAATGGGGGCTAATATTTGCTCTAGAAGGGCTTGGAGAATCCCACGTTCTTGAAGAATCGGCACCACTTGTACTGGTGGGTGGTGATTATTGCATCTGATCGTCCAATTATAACCCCCCCCCCCCCCCCCCAGCTATAGTTTCGTTTTATTTTACTATACTTTTCCACTCAGCAAGTTCAAACATAGGACTATCCACCTTTGCCCTTCTAAATCCCCAATCATTGGCCTTATATAGACAATATACCGATTGAAATTTCGCAGTTTTCAATTTCCATACCAACAATGATTCTACTCCGTCTACTAGTCCTTGCTGTTGGAACATTTGCTGTAGCAGTACGAATCGAAGGAGGATCTAGTGGGTCCAATCTAGCTGACAGTGTACCAACGACCTTTCTAGCTGTTAGTTTTGCTCTGCGACGTTTCGCAACTGGTCATTTCGCTTTTTCGGTAGCAAAATGATTGGTTCCGAAACGTCACTGAGCCATTTCTTGACTCTCAAAGAATTCCATCGTTCCCGGATTTACAGGCCGGTAAAACTGTCGAGATAAAGTTTCCACAAGGGGCTAACTACCGGCGTATAATTATTTCGCAAGATCAGAGTGTTTCGGGTCCTCAAATTTTTAGAGTTTGCAATGGAAAGAATAAGAAGACATGTGGTTTCTGGGAGAATGTTCAGGTGAGATATTGAAGTGTTTCTTCTTGAAATGTTTACTATTTTTCAGACCAAGAAAAAAATGGCATCTGGAGCGACATCCTATAACAAGAACAAGAAGGCTTTAATTGTCAAGAATCTGAAGACATCCGATTTTGGAATTTATACAACTGGAAATGGAAAAATTTTCCATAATGTTCTCGAGATTAAATGAATATGAATAAAGGGGGTTTCAAATCAATCTTTATTGTTAGTTCTGATTTAAATGAAGAATTGATATGTACACAGAAAAGAATGTCACAAATTCGCAGTTGATAATTTTATTTCAAAAACTTTATGAAAATCGAATTTAAAAAAGGTAGGCTACGGTACAGTTAGACAAACCAGAATTATAGAAATTTCGGATTAAAATCCGTCAAGGCGCTAGTCAGTCTCAGTCTCGAGCCGTTCCAGTATCGTCTCGTCTCGTCTCGTCTCGTCTCGTCTCGTCCCGTCCAATTTTGGGACATTGTTACGAGGACTTTAAAGTTAGTTTTTTTTGACAGCATTAGCAAAAACTCCTATTCTTTTGAGTAATGCTATAGGTTTTTTAAAATCGTTTCACCGAATTTGAGCGCGTGTATTTTAACCCAACAGTTTTCTCTCCGTTTTTTTAAACTGAACTTTAGTGATCTCCGCATTAGAACACACATCGACACACTCAGGGATTACCACTCTTTTTTTGTCCAATATCATAATCCGCATGTCCGTTCAGAAAATCAGTGGTAAAAGTATATAAATTTCAACAGTAAGGGTTGAAAAACTTTTATTAGAATCCAAATCATCATGCTTTGGGTTACTGTAATAGTTGTACTGCTCACAGTTTGCAGTAATGCTTTCGAGGAAGGCGAGAACTTGGCAGTACCATCCACTCTCTATTTTGAGGTATGTTCGATTTGAATTAGGTTTAGATTCAAGATTTTTTCAGGTAGGGTCTAACGGAACTATTGGGCTTCCCGTGAAACCAACGTATCGTCGTGAAATCCGAACCTGTACTGAAACATGTTCTTACGAAGAACAAATTTACAGAGTTTGTAATGGGAAAAATAAGAAGACATGTGGATTCTGGGAGAGTGTCAAGGTAATCAGTTCATTTATTACTGTGGAAGCAATGATTTTCACGTTTTCAGACCAAGAAGAAGGTGGCATCTGGAAAAACGACGTACAACAAGAACAAGAAAGCGTTGATTATCAAGAACATGAAGGAAACTGACTTTGGAAAGTATATGACTGGAGACAAGAAAAAGTCACGACATGTTTTGGAATTGGTTATGTTTGGAAAGTAATCGATTTTTGAGAATTAATGAATTTGTTGAAATATATGTCTTATGATTTGATCATTCATTCATTGAAACTAGACAAATTATAATCAACTTTCTCTTTTATCAATCAAAGAGTAACTTTGTTAAATTGATTGAAGTAAATATTCGCCTCCTGTTTGTGATCTTTGTAGATCATTTTTTCGCCAAATGTCGTTTTTGGAACCTCTTGAATTGCTTGTTTAGAGCAACAGCATATGGAGTGAATCTGAGAGCAAAAATTAATAGTCTTAATATCCAACAATAACTACTAACCAATCTTCTTGACTCTTTCTGCCATTCCGGAAGCAAAAAATGGACAATAATTGGTATCGTAATCCCATAAACCAGTGCTAGAAAATTGAATGCAATGTATGAAGAATATGTAATCATGACATCAACTTCAAAATAATCCATTAAAAGAATCGATGAGCAACCAATGTTAAAGAAGAGGATCGAGATTTGTACTTTTTTCAAGACCTTGCACATTTTGATATTTTCAGCTAGTTGAAATCTCTCACTGAGTTTGTAGCTAAACTTCGTAGGGCCAATGGTGAATTTTCTGGAATTTTCTTTTGTCTAGACAAAGATTTTCAAAGTGTGCACCTACTTGTATCTCTTGGAATTATAGAGAAAACAAATCTCAACTCCAATATAGCCAATAATATTGACAATGAAAAACGAGATGACGTGGAAGAGTACAGGGAGCCAACCTGGAAAATATGTTTTGAAACTATGACATTTCGCAACCAAAGAATCGTCTGGTTGCGAAACTAAAAAAAGAACTCACACTGAATATAAGCGATCGCCGATGCAAAAACCAGTGGATGAAATATAGAAAGTATCATCAATGACACCCAAATTTTCCTCGATTTCTCATAATTTTTTACAAAAAACGAAGCTAGGCAACGTTCAACCATAAAAATCGGCAAAATGTACATTGCGATGAATAAGCAAACTGTACGCACATAATTTGCAAGTGGGATGATGTATTCGAGGTTTTCTGGAAGTTCGAGAATTAGATTTGGAATTTTCAAGAGTTCTTACTATTCGGATAGAGCTGCATGTAGATAATAATGCATCTTGAAAGCATTGATCCAAAATATTGACCACCGTAATTGATGAAAAGAAATGTTAGGTTGAAGTGCATGGCTCGAACGAAAATAAGGAGGTAGAAGGTGTAGAGGAATTCGATCCAACTGGAAATTAATTGACCGTTTTTATCTCGAAAAGGGAAGGAGCTATCAAAAAATGTTCAACTAAAAAATTGTTCAGCATAAATTTCACGCAATTGTGCAGTTTGTTTCTTTTGATAGTTTTTTCCTTCGTGAGATACGGCCGTTTGAAGTTAGCTGACTCAGAGACGCAGAAAACGAGATGGTCTGCGTCTCCCCCTTCTGCTCGCTCTTTCGAGAGGAATAGGGAAAGAGCGCTCGTCCAACTTTAACCGTCCGTATCTCAAAAAGGGGTGGAGCTATCAGGAAAGTTTCAACTACAAAATTGTTCAACATAAAATTTCAGACAATTTTGTAGTTTGTTGCTTTTTGATAGCTCTTTTCCTTCTCGAGATACGACCGTTTAAAGTTAGCTGGCGTAGAGACGCAGACGATGAGATGGTCTGCGTCTCCCCCTCCCCCTCGCTCTTTCGCTAGAAGAAGGCAGATTGACTTTGACCATATCTCAAAAAGGAGCATATCTCTTCCATATCTCAAAAAGGAGCGAGGCTATCAAAAAACACTAAATTACAATATTGCTCGGCATAAAATTTCACACATTTTTGTAGTTGATCACTTTTTGATAGCTCTTTGAATTTACCTGAAAACCAAAACCGCCACCTCCACTTTCAACAGAATATCAAAAATATTTCCTAAATGTTCAGCCTCGATATAACTTGTATTAATAAATGTAATAAATCGAACATTCGATGTGCTCGGCGAGCACATTTTCGAGTCTGAAATCCAGGATAAAAGTATGAAAATGAAGGAGAACATTTGAAATCTGGAGAAAAAAGAGCTTTTGTATTGGGGAGAGGCAGATGTATACGTGCGAATCTATACGATTTGGGGAGTTAATAAAAAGGAAAACAAGAAGAAAAAGTTTGGCTACGGGGGGAAGAATATTCTCGGAGGGATCAAAAACTTGAGAATTTGGCTGTTTTCTTGAAATCTTAATGAGGTCAGTAGTGTATTATAGAGATGTATTGATGCGGATAGAGGGCTAAATTTATTGAATAAGAATTGAGTGTACTTTGAAGGAATCCGAAATTGAAATTTAACTGTTCTAACTTTCAGATTTCCGAAAAATGTGATGCATCTGAAAATTTAGTTCTGGTTTTTTTAGATAGGTGTTTCTTTTCAAAAATTGGATTTCAAATTTTGGATTGATTTTGGATTGAAAAGGAGCACAATATTTCAAAAAAAAAAGTTTTAACTTTTGAGATTCGAGTTCAAATTTTCGAGATTTCAAATCTGGTTTTTGATTTTTTAATCTTGAGTTCAAATTTTTGAGATATTTTTTTCGATAAGTACAAAACATGCAAATTAGAAGCTAAAAAGTTTATAGAAAAACTAAATATTCAAAAATTAAAGCAGCTTAATAATTATAATTTCACCAAAACTTTACTTTAAAAATGTTGATTAAAAATCCTACTTTTTCTCTTCTAACTTTTTGCAGAAATAAAATCATAAGAAAACAAAAGTTCAATCCAAAAAAGTGGCAGCTGAAATTTGAAAATCTCAGAATCAACTAGCAAAAACCAATGAGCAAGTTTCATTGGTCACTAGGCTCAAACGCAACATCTCAACGAAAAAAAAACATTTTTCTACACTTTTCTTTTCGGGAAATTTGATTACGAAAAAACTGGGTTACTCATTTGGGAAAACAGAAAAAAATGTAGACGCTCCTCGGTCACTTTTCTAGAATTTTCAGAAAAAGTTGTATTTTTTAATTAACTTTGAGGTTTGTTATGAATAATGGGAAAGAGGTAAATATTACAGCCAAATTTTTCAGGTATTTTGGGAGATTTTTGAATTTCAAACATCTCTTCAACTCCAAAAATACATAACATCTAAAAAACATAGCATTAAAAAAAGACAGAACAGGTGAACGTAGACAAAAGAAATCGAAAACTTTTTTCTGGTCTAAATTCAGAATCTTCGACGTCACCATTTCCTTTGGGGATTCTGATGACCAATAATGAAAATGTGTCCTTCCTTCCGAAAACCTCCGAAATTGAATTTTCGCCGGAAAAAAAGTTTCTAGTTTGTTTGTTTCACTCTCGTTGAATTGTTCTTCTGGACTTTATTCAAAAAAAATGAAGGAAAAAAATTGTAAAATTTCGAGCCAAAAATAGGATGACTACATGAGGAGTGTTTCCAGTTGGGTGCGGATTAAAATTAATTTGAGAAGATGGTGATGTTTGAAAGTTTTGAGAGTCAAAAACTAGAAAATATTCTGAAAAAAAAAATGGTTTTCGGTTTAAAAAGGTTTTAAAAATGCCATAAATATTTTCAAAATAACTGTGTGAGTTGCGTTTAGACATTATAAAGCTCAGGATCTGCTACATTTAATACTACAATTTTCACAAAAATTGAACCACGACTGATAGGGTTACGGTAGCTAAAACTCAACCGATGCTCTAAAATCCAGAGTTTTAAATTGAATTTGAATTTCGCGCCATAAGAATCTTCAAAATTATTGTAATTTAGTCATTTTTAGATTTATTTTTCAGCTCCTAAGATTTTAAATTTAATACTACAAATCTCATAAAAATTGAGTCACAACTAACTGGATTGCGTTAGCTAGAACGCAATCGATGTTCCAATAAAGTAAAATTTTGAATTTCGCGCGAGAGAAACTTTCTAATTTTTGAAACATAATTATGTTTAAGCTTATTTTGAAGCTCATAACATGATAAATATAATACCATAAATTTCATGAAAATCGAGCCTCAACTGACTGGATTACGGTAGCTGAAACCCAGCCAATGCTCCAAACAAGAGAGATTTTGAATTTCACGCCATAAGTAACTTTCAAAATTTTGAAAGCCAAAGAAAAAATTTAAAAACACCGAAATAATATCCCCGTGAACTCTGAAAACCTTCCATCCTCTAACCTCCGTCAAAACCTCCACGTGTCCCCTTGGCTCCGCCCCTTTTTCCCCAAAAAAACCATACAGACCAAAAACCAGAAGAATCAGTTCTGACATCAGACCAGCGCCCTCTCTCCGAGATGAATCTTCTCGTCGACGTTTCGAACGTCTTCAATAAATGCATGACGTCATCAATTCTACTCCTCTTCGCCACGTGTCTTCTCTTTTCATCTATCGATGCTCAATCAACCACTGATGCGCCGCCTGCGGTAAGTTTTGAAACAAGATCGGCTGGAAAATCTTTTTTTTTGTTCAGGATATACTGAACTGGACGTGGAAAGGTCCGATCGGAAGTATCCAGGGATCGTATGAAATGGTTGCGGCCAAGATGTGAGTTTCGTGAGAAAATGTTGAAAAATCAAAGAATGTTTTAGGCATGACCATCCACCAACGCTGGCGTCATTCTGGGAGCTCGGCGGAGCCGATTTTAGCATTGTCGTTTGGCCACCAAAGTATTGTGCAGCGTGAGTTTGCCTAAAGTGGAATAGGGGCTCACTAGGGAATGGTCAACCATGTCTGTGGAGTTGAGACATAAGACTTATACCATTCGAAAGCTGATGACCTAAAACATCTGAAATCAATTTCAAAAAGTGCTCAAAAGCCATTTGGTTTGAGAAATCCAGGTTGGAGTACATTTTCAGCAATATTTCAGTAGTTATAAATTTCAACTGGAAAAATATTTTCTTCACGTTTTTATATTTTTCGAAAATTCTACGTTTTCCCACACTAATTTCTATTGAAATTCTATTGAAATTTGTACTGAATTACCACGTTGACCCGGATTTCTCAAACCACGTGGCTCTTGGGCACTTTTTAAAGTTGATTTCAGAAGTTTCAGGTCATCAGCTTTCGAATGGTATAAGTCTTAACCCCACAGACATGTCTGACCATTCCCTAGTCAGGGATGTTTCGAAATCGTATCGTTTTGTAACAATTTTCGTAGCCTTTTTTTGATGCCACGTCATTTTAACATGGCTAGGGTTTCCAGGACGGGCGGGTAGCAAGCAGGGCTGAGCGGCAACGAATTTTCGGCAACTCATTCAAGTGCGAATACATTTTTTTAGAGGGATCGTGTGAAAATACGGTCCACAAAAAAAATGTTCCTTTTTAAAAAAGCTATCGATTGATTAAAAATTCGTCAAATTTTATAAAGAATGAACAGAGTTACGCCCTGTTTCTAAAAAAAATTAGATTTCGGCGATTTCGGCATATTCTTAGGCAATTCTTTGGCAATACAGGGCGTAACTCTGTTAATTCTATATGAAATTCGACGATCTTCAAGCCAATCGATAGCTTTTTTAATAAGGAACATTTTTTTGTTGGCCGTATTTTCACCCGATCCGTCTGAAAAAAGTTATTCGCACTTGAATGAGTTGCCGAAAATTCGTTGCCGCTCAACTCTGGTTGCGAGCGGGAATCCGCTACCCTCCCGCTCGCTTCCCGGTATTTTTTTGTTTTCAGCCAATGTACCGTATTTGACGACAATTCGATTTTTCAGTGTATTTTCTATAGATAATCGCATTTTTTTCAAGAAAACTATACTTTAATTGTCGTCAAATGGAGTACATTGTATGCAAACACTAATGTTGATATGAAAATCGACTTCACGTAACTTGACGTTTTCAGTGTCCATGTCTTCTTTGTGGACTCGAAAATGTCAGGGATTGGAAGATTTCACGTGGACAAGGAAATGATCGCGGGACCATCCATTAAGTATTACATGCCCACGGGAAAAATTGTGCTGGACCCAACTGGAAGTGCACCGAAAAACTATTTCAATCAGCGAAGCTCAATCGCATTCAAACATACAACTGGATCGAATTACGTTGTGAGTGTGACGGATTCGCACGTGGACAAGATCAAGAAGTATAACGATGCGACGAAGGGTTCGGGAGGGACGAAAGTGGAGTTTAATTTGTCAGGAAAGAGTGCACTTCTCTTGACGAATAGTCGATTCTGTTTTGCGCATATCACAAAGGATGGTGGCAATGGAGATTATCAACAATTGATCAACGCGGAAAAGTTAGAATAGAGTATTCGAGATATAAAAAAACCTACAAATGTTTCAGACTAACGAACAAGAAACCGATAATGTTCACAACTTACAAAAATATTCACGGAATCGAATCACTTTTCAATCCGATTGATCACCTTTTTAAAGATGATGGTAAGGGTGGTAGGCAATTGAAGAGTCCCAAAACCGTTGATTTGCTGCCGGTAAGTTTGATTCTTTTTCTCAAAGTCTTCATTGAAACGACCATTCAGAGCATAGCAAAGCCGATCAAAATGGATACGACGAACACTAGAGCGCCTAAGCCATGCAATGGATTCGTCACCAACTCGCGTGATAAGAACAAGAGAGCGGTTGATGTAGTGACTGCCGATTCGTTTAACGTTGCGGAGCACTCGTCGTCCGGTCTCAAAGAGAGAGATGAGCATTTCATTGTGGCTATTGGACCTGAGTGTAGTTGGTGAGTTGGAGGCAAGGGTGTCCAATTGCCGGCACACGGTCGGCTTGGGCCGTGGGTAGGGTGCCATGGTTGAATCCGGCGACACTGACCTTTTTTAACCAAAAAGCTCATTTTTAAAACTACGACCGGATTTAACCATGACAACCTATCCACGGCCCGGGCCTCCGCTCAGGGGCCGGTGACATTTTGCAAAAAAACGCTGGTATAGTGATTGCGAAATAATCAGTTGCTAAATTTTACGGAGCATAGTAATCTTTTCTTTACTAATAACATATGAAAACTTCTGTATGTCTGTTTGTATGTGTCACGCTGTAACTCAGCTCAAACTGAACCGATTTGGATGAAAGTTTTACAGAAAGATCAGCAATTTTTATTAGTTGATGCCCATATGTTTAGATTTTTGATATCTCAGAAATTGAGCAAGTTACGGCTCTTTTCGTGACCGTTCGGTACTAATTTCGGTACCGATAATGTGTTTCAAGTCATAACTCGCTTCAGAGTTTACCGATACTCTTGAAATTTTCACAGTTTGTTTCTGATTATTTATTATTTATAGGATGATGCACAACTTTATTGCTTTTCGATTCATGGAGAAATAAGGACGCAAGAGCGCAAAAACCTCCATTTTTGGACCTTTCAGTAGTTTCTTTTATAGAACTGGAGAGAGTGACGAGTTCACGGAATCAGTTTTCAAAATTTTCATTTCTAAAAATTTCGCATTGCCCGAAGGGCCAAGAGGGGCGTAGCCCGTCTGGTAGAGATAATAATCCAAAAAAGATACCAACAACCTAGTTTTCATAAATGCCTAATGACTTATTCCTGAATACAGGAAATAAAAAAACAGATTCACTAAAGAAATATTTTCCAGGATTCGCTTGTGGATCACGGCGAAGGACAACAACATGGATACTTACGAGAAAAATATGAAACTCTCCGAGACCATTGACCTCTTCTTCGATCAACAATTCTTCGTCGGTCCAGACAGTGATGAGGCTCGTCCACTCTCTGGAAACTCGTCTCAAATTGATCGAATTTCGATTCGAAGACACTGGATTCAGACAAACCCAGGCGCATCTGGATTGGTGCAAATGTCGTACGGTAGAGATGGTGGACCGAGTCTTCCATACATTGAATACTTCCATATGCCATCACTTTCTCAGCAGAATTTCCGTGTCAACTTGATCAAGGCACCGAAATGCGAAGCTCATGTTATGACGGTGAGCATTTGAAACTTTGAATTGTCTGTAGTAACACTTCTGAATTTTCAGGCCCCTCAGACTCGCTTGGCTTCTGCCAATCAGCCTCCGAAGAACATTTTCAAGTTCCTCGGATGTCAGAAGTACTTTTTCGAGAACAAAAACATGAATGATGTCGCCGATAAGTAGTCGAGAATCGTTCGAAGCACAGAGCCACGTTTAGATTTCCATTGATTTTTAGAATCCAGTTTGAGATTCGGTGAGAGAGTATTAATAAATTCTCAAATTAATTCTTCTTTCTTCTTTATTTTTTTTTTCAAATTCTTGTTGAATCTTTGAATTGGAACTAACTACCTTATGTTCTGGAACCGGTTGATATACATTCCCATCCCGCCACATAACGTCTCCAGAATGGCAGTATTCAGTAAAAAGACAGAAGTACATTTGTTGAAATGATTCTCCGACAATGGAGAATTATCCAATGGTGCGTATTATCTGGAGAAAGGGAGACATGGATATACCGAGTTTTCTTTCGGTTTTTTTTTTTTGCGCAACAGAGATATTGCGCCATCGAAACGATTGGGGAGATAATGATAAGGGGGAGACAGGTTAAATGAGAAAGGGAGAGAACGTATTGAAATGATAATGGATTATGTTATGATGGTGTTGAGGAGATGATAATGAATGTGGATGGCAGAAAGCGAAGAATTGGAAGATGCCATACCTTCAGAAGTACTGGAAATTTCAGTGTGCAAAAAAATGAATAAATTGGAGTATATTTCAGTGTTCAGTATTAAAACTTTTCGTACAGTTATTTGTGTGTTTCGATGGCAAGTGAAACTGAAGTGTCTAAAGTGGTTACAAATGTGTTTTCCTGAAACTTCAGATTGTTTTTTTTTTTTGAAATTTCATGGACTCATTTGTCAGTTTCAAAGTTTTCTTTGGTGTAATCTTTTCCATAGGATTCCTGTCAGTCAGAATTTTAGAACCTCGATTCTTGCAAAAAAAATAACCAAAATGACTAGAATTTGATATTTCTAATTTTGCCGACTATACAAATGATGCACACAACATTTCAGAAAAATCCGACAATTCACCTTGAACGATGGCATTTTTCCACTAAAAATCACTTTTTTTGGTACTATATCTTTAATTTTTTTAAACGTTTTCATCATCGCCAAGTTCAATGAATGATGAGTTTGTACTTCGATCATCGAAGTCTTCGATGCTTTTCTGAGAATCTCAATTTTTCAAAATCCAAAATTTTCAAACAGTTCTCATTTGTTCCAGCTCCCTAAAATCACTACTATTATCTTTCTGGTAAAACATTTTGATGGCTTCACCTTCTAACAAAAAATAAGGGTAACGATGAGCAATTCAAAGTCAACTTTTTCAAAACTACAGTACTACACAATGCTCAAACTTCGCGAAGAGAATGGAAATGCTTTTTGGCTCTCGACAAACTTCCAGAATTTCTTGTCGACTTTCGCTGAAATTCCAAGTCTGGCGTTCAGTGTCCTCAATTTTTTAATAGCCATGAACAGAGTGATAGTATTTGTAAAATGGCCTTTCTGGAATTCCTTGTTTTCAAACAATTCCCATTCCCAGTTCTCTACTTTTCCTTATGATGGCCATTCTAACACCGTAACTTCAAAAATCCTTCCTTCCTTCGATTCATTTTTTCCATCCTCCCGAAACCTGATTTATCTCTCTGTTCATCTTTCCAAATCTTCTTCCAAAATTTTGAGGTATTGCGTCAGAAGATCCACCTGAAAACCTGGTCGATTCAAAGTTCAAAAAGAAGCAGAAAAGAAGGAGGAATGAATCTCCGCCCATTATCCTGCGGAACAGGTTGTGGAAGATATAAAAGGGGGATTCCTCGGAGAGAACAAGGCAACATTTTTCATTTTTGCAAACCCTCATTCTCCCAATTTCCAGATGAAATCCTTCGTCATCTTCGCCTGCCTCGCTTCCACCTCCTCCGCCTTCCTATTCAACCTTCTCGGAGGTGGCGGAGGAGGCGGAGCATGCTGTGGAGCACCACCCCCACCACCACCTCCTCCAGCTCCAGCTGCCGGAGGCTACGTGACTGCTCCATCCGCTCCAGCTCCACTCTACCCATCAGCTCCAGCGCCAGCCATCCCAGCCGGTGGATACGCTCAGGCCCCAGGAGGATTCGGAGGCATCGGTGGAGGATATCAGTCGGCTCCAGGAGGACTCGGAGGATTCGGTGGAGGCCCAGCTCTCGGAGGAGGAGCCGGTGGATATCAAGCTGCACCAGCTCTGGGAGGAGGGCTTGGAGGGCTTGGAGGACTTGGAGGTGCCCCGGCTCTTGGCGGTGGATACCAAGCTGCTCCAGCTCTTCAACTTCCAGGACTTGGAGGTCCAGCTCCAGCTCTTGGAGGACTTGGAGGAGGTTATCAATCCGGACCAGCTCAAGGAGGTCAAGGAGGCTTCGCGGCTCAACAAGGACCAGCTCAAGGATACCAATCTGGACCAGCTCAAGGAGTCTTCGCCGCTCAACAAGGACCAGCCCCAGCGGCTCAAGGAGGAGCCGGATACCAACAGGGACCAGCTCAGGGAGGATTCGCTGCCGCTCAACAACAGGCTCCAGTCCAACAGCAACAATCCGATGGATACCAAGCTTCTCAACCAGCTCCAGTTGCTCCAGCTCCAGTTCAAACTCCAGCCTACCAAGCCCCAGAACAAGTTGCTCCAGTTGCCCCAATTGCTCCATCTCAAGGATACGAGGCACCAGCTGCTGCTCAGCAACCAGCTCAAGTGAGCGCTCCAGTTGAATCAGTTCAAGCTTCTGGATATCAGTCTGGAGCTGGTGCCGTGGCTCAGCCGACCGGAGGAGCTTATAGCCAGGGAAAGAAGGTGTAAATTATGGATTAGGGAGATAATTTATTTGTATTTTTAATTTTTGCTTTACTTTGTTCGTTTTTGCGATAAAGTACGCCGATTTACAGTCGGCGATCACCGAAATGGTGATTTATAAAATTTTTTTTTTTTTTTGAAATCAAACATAAATCTTTAAAAATATTGGATTTAAATTAGCAGGAATCGGCTCCGCGAGAATTCGGAAGTGCGACGTTTCGAAATTGCGACGTTTCGAAATTGCAAATGTTTTAAAATTGTTTTCTTTCGGAACATCGCATTTTTGAAACGTCGTACTGGCACAACGTTACACTTTCCAAATTCCTGCTTTCAAAACGTCGCACTTTCAAAATGGCCCTCTTGCGAAACGTCATACTTTCGAAATGTCGCGGAGCCCAGAAATCCAGCCAAATTGAAATTTTAATTTCCTCCGAATCAAGGTTCATTGTATTACTGTAGTTTCCAGACTCATAGGTCTCTGCAACTACGCTCTACGGACAGAAAATTTGACGTGACTTTTGTTATGCAATTTCATAATTTCATATGAAAAACTTGAAAATATCTCAAAAACGGTTACAGATCGGAAAATCTTGTCAACTACAACATTGCTCATCATTAAATTTCACACATTTTTGTATTTAGAAGCCTTCTGGTAGCTAGCTCAGTTCATGAGCTACGCGCCTTTAAAGTTAGCGTGATCGTAAGAAAAAATCGAAGCTGATTGAAATCGTATAAACGTGACATGTACTCCATTGAAAAACTTCAACCAAAGAAAAATTCCACGTCGCCTCTTTTATCTCCCCCTAAACACCCCTCCTATTCCTTGGATTCCTCCCGGAGGATTTCAGAAAAATGGCCGAAAACATAAACGAAGACGACGTTCATAGCGAGGTGAGCCTCTTCAAAAGAATTCTCAAATGTCCAAATTCCAGAATGTTTCAAACATTGAATCCCAACGCTCACATTCTCCAGACCCCGAGTCTGGAATTGCTTCGGAATCAGCGAAAACTAACGATGAGCAATCAGAGTCTAGAGACGCAGAAGAAGAAGATGAAGTCAAGGACACCGGCTACTACGTCTTCTTCATCTTCCTAATGTTCGGATTCGGATCGCTTCTTCCCTGGAACATGTTCCTCAACATTTCCTTTGATGTAACTAACTTTTCACAGCGAATCCAATATGATTATTTTTAAAAATACAGTACTACACCATGTTCAAACTGCGCGAAGAGAATGGAAATGCCACTTGGTTCTCATCAAACTTCCAGAATTCCATGACGATTTCCGCTCAAATTCCGAGTCTAGCGTTCAGTGTCCTGAATATTTTTATAGCCATGAAGTGAGTGATAGCTGAGCGAAAATGGCCTGAAATTTTTTTGGAACACTTCAGAATGTGCTCAACTACAAAAAAAGTTCTAGATTTTTTCAAAAAGATGAGCAATTTTCAGACAAAACGAACCAGTCATAACCATACTTTTAAAGGGGGCGTAACATAATTATTTTTTTGTTGAGATTTTTACATGGTTCGACGCAGAACTTTTGTGAGAACAATAAATTCTCTTGGAGCATAGTCTAAAAATGCCTAGTTTTTGAGTTATAAGCCGAAAACATGCCAAAAATTAGTACTGAGCGAGTGCAGATTCCGCCACGTGGCAATTCTGCACTCGCTCAGTACTAATTTTTGGCCTGTTTTTGGATTATAAATCAAAAACTAGGCATTTTTAGACTATGCTCCAAGAGAATTTATTGTTCTCACAAAAGTTCTGCGTCGAACCATGTAAAAATCTCAACAAAAAAAATAATTATGTTACGCCCCCTTTAAGCCCCCAAAGATTGCCTTTTGTACTATAAATCTAAAATTCTCAATGGAGCACTCTTTCATCCCAACTTTTTTCCAGAGGAGACCTAACGCGTCGAATGAGATCATGTCTAATTGTCGTTCAATCCATGGTTGTTGTCACAGTCATTTTCATTTATGTCGAGACGAGTGATTGTAAGGAGAATAATTTTTTGGGAATCCAAATTGGGATCAGAGTTTTATTTCAGAATTGTGATTCAAAATTACTAAGCTAGAAGAAACATCGCAGATACAGTACTAACCAAAATAGTTATGCGCATTGGCGTTTTCAGTGGAAATAGGTCAACTTTGAGGGTCTGAAGAAGTGGTTCCTAGATATCAGATTGATTTGTAATTTTGTGGATATATCAAGCAACTCAAGAACTATATTTCTGTAGTTGACAACTTTTTCATAGAATTGCGATCCATACAGTTAGGCCACGTTTACTGGCATTCCCTCGAATTTCTTCTTAAATTTTAGAACTATTTTGAACTACCGTCCGATAGAGCTCGTTTCTACGAGTTCATGACAATTTCCAAATTTTCAAAATTTCAATTTTGAGCCGAGTTTAGAGCATTTGAAGTTTATGGCCTAAAAAGAGTTTTCTAGGCCACCTACTTCAAATGCTCATAATTCGACTCAAATTTGACATTTTTGTATTCTGAAAACTGTTCCAAAACCGTAGCAGCTAGCTCTATCAAATTGCGGTTTCAAATTTTCAAGTTTATTTGAAGTGACGTCATTCAACTTGCCCTAACTGTCTAGATTGCAATCCTATGAAAAAGTTGTCAACTACAAAAATAGAGTTGCTCTTTACATTAAAAAAATTTTTAATAAATTGAATATCTGGAAACCACTTTTTGAGACCCTCAAAGTTGACCTATTTCAACTGAAAACGCCTGTTGCGCAGTACTGTATTCTGGGATATTGCTTCAAATTACGAAAAGAGAAGAACGTTTTTTTTCTGTATGAATCTCGTTACTATTCACAACTTTTTGAATCAAAATTTCTCAAAACTTTTTTTCCAGGGATCGCCATATTCTTCATTATCACCATCGTCTCCATAATCGTTTTGAATGCTGCAAATGGATTGTTCCAGAACAGTATGTTCGGCTTGGCCTCCCCCTTTCCATTCAAATACACCAACGCCGTTATCATTGGTCAAAACTTCTGTGGAACCGCCGTCACTGCTCTGGCGATGCTCACCAAAGCGGGTATTTCTCTATTCCTCTGATCCACTGATCTATTATTTCCCAAATTTTCAGTCTCTGATGATGTTCAAATGCGAGCTAATCTATTCTTCGGATTGTCTTCCATCGCTGTAATCGTCTGTTTCATTCTTCTGAATATTCTGAAGAAATTCAGTTTTTATCGAAAATTCGGAGAGCTAAAACCGTCGACGACGAGTGCGGAGGGTGAGGAGAGAAGCAGTTGGTCGAGTATTCGGGAAGCATTTTCCAAGAGTAAAATGCAATTTTCAAATATTTTTCTACTGTTTTTCGTCACCCTGGCACTATTCCCGAACATTTGTATGTATGTACAAGATCCGAAACATGATTTCTTGATATCCGAGAAATACTTTATGGACGTTGCCACATTTCTCAATTTCAACTTGTTCGCCTTCCTTGGAAGTTTGTTGGCTAACTGGGTCAGATTTGTGAGTTTTCTTTCATCACTCGATGTCTTACAGTAATCCTTTTCCAGCCAGGACCCAACACCATCTGGATCCCCGTCGTTGCCCGTTTCTGGTTCATGTTCTACTTTCCGGCCGCCAACTACCTTCCAATGGATTATCAACGTGTCTATCCGGTGCTCTTCGAATCCACGTGGCTTTTTGTCATCAATGTTGCTCTATTCGCACTGACTAGTGGATACTTGAGCTCACTGATTATGATGTATGCTCCGAGGTCGCACGAGGAACCGAAGATTCAACGAATGGCCGGAATGATTGCCTCGTTTTTCTTGATGTTTGGAATTGTTGTCGGACTTATTTTCTCTTGGCAAATTCGATTGTTTATGACTGGTTATGCATAAAGTTTTTTTTAATTAATTGACCCCTTTCTTTTGGTATTTGCCCACCTCGGCGCCCCCTTTTTCTATGCCTTTGCAGCCTCCCTTCGCCGTCGGTTCCATGGTGTAGCGGTTAGCACTCAGGACTCTGAATCCTGCGACCCGAGTTCAAATCTCGGTGGGACCTATTGGTTTTTGCTTTTTTTGATGGGCAAGTTCGGAAGGTTTAAAGGTTTCCAGAACGTCTGAAAATGCATTTTCATCAAGGAAAGACGGATAAAACTTCCGCCCAAGAAAATTTTCGAACCCAAAATGAATTCTGCATCGAACCACATATCTCAATTTTCAGAATTACTTCACTCCCCCTTTAAAGAAAAATAGGACCACGGAAACCATTTTTTGGCACTTTGAGAGCTTGTAACTTGACTTAGGTCAATTTTTGGACATGTCTCAAAGAGGATTTTTTCTTTTCTGAAACAATCTGAACCGATCCATATAAAAATGTCACACTTTTTTGGAACACTTTAGTACCCCTTTCAAAAATTTCATCTTCTTCTTTATAAGAGTGTTGCTTACCCTTTTCGTTTCCATTATCGCTATCCCCACCTACACTAAACGGCTCTCGTCGTGTGTGAAACATTCGTCAAGTATCTCATTACACGAGAAAAGAGCACAAAAAAGAATATGTTCTCTTCTCAACGTC
Organism: Caenorhabditis zanzibari; assembly: GCA_963966625.1. NCBI lineage: Eukaryota > Metazoa > Nematoda > Chromadorea > Rhabditida > Rhabditidae > Caenorhabditis > Caenorhabditis zanzibari. Next base: position 15,735,301 of record OZ016472.1, on the reverse strand, counting down.
TCACTTCTCTCTTTTACCCCCAAAAAGTGACATGATGACCCGTCCGGGGGAGATGGGGAAAAAGTGAACAAATTACAGAGAGAAAACACAAACACTGTTTAGTATGTATTTCTCTTTCGGAGGGGGTCACTCACTTTTTCGTTCGGAAGGAGTGAAAAGATAGCCATCGCTCTGTTTACACGAACAACACATATATTTCCCGCGAAGGAAAAAGTAGGAGGAGGAGGAGGGATGAAGGAGAGAAGATACAAATACAGACAACCACGCTCATCATGATTTATTATGTATTTTCAATTTAATACCGTTCGGCGTCAGAGGCGGATGAAGGAGGAGGAGGAGGATTATCCGCTTTTTACACTTTCATACTATTAGTCGAAAAGTACGAAATGGGGCTTTTAGCTTCACCACAACACAATTTCTAGCCTCGTTACGAAAAGCAAAAAGCGATAGGTCCCACCGAGATTTGAACTCGGGTCGCAGGATTCAGAGTCCTGAGTGCTAACCGCTACACCATGGAACCGACGGGAGAGGCATGTCGGTTGTGCGTATAAGTGAAGAGTCAGAAACAGAGAGAAAAGGGGAGCGAGGGAGCGAGGGAGTGAAAAAATGAGAGAGGGGGAGTGTGTACTTGGAAGTGATTGGAGTCTATATTTATTTTTTGAGGCTCCAGGTTCAATTTTTTTGGATTTAAACTTTTGAATTTTGCTTCTTTTATCTTATCTTTTACACTGCTTTTGATTTCAAATTTTCCCTAATTTCTTCTATTCCATTTTCACTTCCATCACTTCGTCTTCCATTTCATCGCTTCCTTCCGATTTAGGTTTCAATGTTTGTGCTTATCATTATACCAGGATAATCATTTCGCTCGTTCCGACCACTTTCTCTCTCTCTTTTCGCCCCCTCTGCACTTTCACCTAATACATTTCTCTTCTCATTCTCAAATTTGCATTTTTGAATTCAAAACTTTTTGTCACTTTTTTTTCAAATTGAAATAGTCAGGTGTAGTTTGATGGAAAAGGTTAGGATGAGAAGGTATAATTCGAATTAGTGTCTGTGTTTTGGATTTGGGCTTTCTTTTTCGTTCGGAAATGAAAAAATGTTTGAAAGTTTAGTATAAATAGCTGGAAGGATAGTTTTACTTTTCCTAATGTAACTATAGCTTTTGGATCCATTCATTTCGGAAAAATGAATTCCGTAAAATCTGTATTAGAAGAGCATGCCCTTCTATTTTTCCATCAACTAAAAGAAATTTTTTGAATTCTCAAATTGGATCATAAAATCTGTTGGTGAAGAGATTTGAAACATATTTCGTAGCATGTTTAGTCAACTTTTGACGAGGATTCTAATAGAACTAATTTCAATTTGTTTAAATTTCAAGAATGTGCTCATTTTGAGCTAATTGGGGTGCCCTTCTAATACAGATTTAACGGTAATCAGTATTGTTTCGATTCGAATTTTTTAACTTGAGGTCCAGTTATTGAGAATTTCGTTCAAACTTTTACAGTTTTGAATTCAAATTTTCCGGACTTTAGTTCATTTTTTGAACACTATTTTTCCATTTTTTGAAAATTGGAGTTCGAAGTTTTGAGATTCGAGATCAATTTTTGAGATTTGAATTCATAGTTTTCAAATTTGAATTGGTTTTTCGAAAATTTAGTTTTCAATTTTTCTAGATTTTACAAGCCCAATTTTTGAAGATTGTTCCCTATGTTCCGAGATTTGAGTTTGTATTTTTAAAGATTTGAATTTTGCTTTTTCTAGATTTTAGTTTCAATTTTTGAAATCTGGATGCAAATTGTCAAAATTTCTGTCCGAAATTTCTTAAATTTCCATTCAAATCCTTGAGATTTAGGTTGAGCTTATCAAGGTTTGTAATAAATTTTCCGAAATTTCAGTTCAAAATTTCTTTCTAAATCTGGATCCTAATTTTCAAGTTTTCTGCCCAAAATTTTTAATGTTTTTAATCCTTGAGATCTAAGTTGAATTAATCCAGAATTGTCATCGATTTTTTTTGAAAATTTCATTCTAAATTTCGATTTTTTATATCTTTGAAATCAAATCCTTATATTGATTTCACCTACCGTAACCTAGTCTTTTCAAGGCTTTTTGAAACTCAATTTTTCAATTTCTCCTGTTATCCCTTTGAAATTCACTTCCTTTTCCCTATCCTCATATACTCATTATTCTCTCCTTTCCAAACTTCCCTGTGTGAATTTTGACACCATAAATTCTACCCCCCTCCTAATCCCTCAACCAGCCAGCTGTTGCTCCCATCCTGTACCTCTTTCCGTATCCACTTCGTTAATAAATCTTCTTCAACTTGGCACCCTTTCCCCTTTTCCTTTCCCAATTTCTTCTCCTTATAATAACAAGTAAACGCTGATTTTGTTGTTGTCAAGTAGTGATGTAAGTACATCTATTTGACCGTATATTTACATATCCTTCTCTCCTTTATCTCTCTTCATGCTCTTGTCAAGAGGGATATGAGGTCTTTCTCTGTCTTGTCCACTACCATCTACCACTCGACTCTTCTTTTCCCACTTAATGACCAATCCAATTTTTGTACCGAAATGAGAGAGGAGCACTGTGTTTCTCTAGTTTTTGAGCAGTTATCAGTGGAAAAAACATTGTTCTTCCTGGTTTAGAAATGAAATCGAATTTCTCGAGATTTGAGCTCGAACTGTGCAAAGTTGAGCTAATTTTTTTAAATCCAGATTCAATTTTTCGATTTTTTGAAAACTCGAGTATTGGCTGACATAGCCAGATATAGCCAAAGGGCTCCGCGACGTTTCGAAAGTGTGACGTTTCGCAGTGTGACGTTTCGCAAGTGTGACATTTCGAAAGCAAAACGTTGTACTTGTGAAATTTCGCACTTTCGAAACGGCACACTTTCGAAACGTCGCAAAGCCGCCAATTGCCAAGTAGTTCCAGACGATCTTAAATTCCAAATTTTCTCAAATTTTGTTGCATTTTTTCGAGATTCGCATTTGAATTTTTGAGATTTGACTTCAAGTTTTTTCAAGATTTCCACTGGGATTTTTGAATTTAGAGTTCAACATTTTAGATTCAAGATTGAAATTTCCAAATTTGAACTCAAGTTTTTCGAGATTAAAGCTCGAATTTTCATTTCTATGCTCGATTTTCTGGCTCCGGGACATTTCGAAAGCGGACATTTCGAAAGTGTGAAATCGCCTTTTTGCACAATTTTCGGAAATGCTCATATATATTCTTGGTCAAAAAATTAGGTAAAGCGCGATTTCACACTTTCGCAATATCCGCTTTCGAAATGTTCGCTTTCGAAATGTCCACTTTCGAAATGTCTTACTTTCGAAATGTCCGTTTTCGAAATGTCCCTGAGCCGACTTTCCTCATCTTTTTGCACCTTTTGTGCTCGCCCCGAAACTCTTTGCCCAAAAAAAAGGAAGAAGCTCATTTCTCAATTCTTCAATCATCTCCGGTGTGAAACTTGATCTTGTCTCTCTCTGTCTCTTAGATGAATCCCAATAGGAAATGAACGAACAAAACTTTTTGGAAGAAGCAAAGAGACTAATTGCTTCCAATTCCCTCCCCTATGTTTCTTTTGTTATTTTCAAACGGAACGCTTCGTTTTCTTTCTCTCTCTTAGCATCTAATTGATACATTGAACTTTTCTTAGCTTTTCCCGTTATTTTTCGTATTGTTTCTTGTTTTTGCTTACATTGTTCAAGACTGGCAAACCGAATATAAACAAATCAGGATGCTGCGAAAGTATTGGGCTTGCCATTCATTTTGTGGGATTCTGAATTTTTCCGTATTTAGAATCTAAGATTTTAGCCAAAACTATGAGCATTGGCTCATTTTTCGGGTGGATAGTCTCAAAAGTTGAGTTTTTTTTTCCAAATTCGCTAATTTTTCATTCATGAGTTTCATACTTCAAATACCTGTCAGTATTGAGAGAAGAGAATTTGCGGATTTTTTTTTTGATTTGAACCTTCGAGTTTGGAGTTTGAAAATTCGAAGTTTGAATTCGAAATTTGTGATATTCGATTTCGAAACTATGAAAATTTATCTGTTTTTCAAAATCCCAATTCAAATTTTTCTGAATTTGAATCTTAATTTCCAAGACTTCTACATCTCAATTTTACTGATTTTTCAAGTTTTTCCGTTATTTTTTCAAACTTCCCAAATTAGAATACAGTACTGGCCAAAATGAATGCGCGCATTGGCGTTTTCAAGTCAACTTTGAGGGTCTGAAAAAGTGGTTTCCAGATATCCGATTTTTCTGAAATTTTGCGGATATATCAAGCAACCCTAGAATTCTAGTTCTTTAGTTGACAATTTTTTTGTAGTACCACGATCCAGTTAGTTATGTCGCGTGGAAGCCAAAAGGCTCCAAAAGGAGACGAAATTCGTGGTGAGGTCCTTCAACTAGGCCTAACTAACTGGATTACAATTCTATGAAAAAACTGTCAACTACAAAAATAGAGCTCTTGAGTTGCTCTATACATCCACAAAATTTCAGAAAAATCGGATGTCTGGAAACCACTTTTTCAGACCCTCAAAGTTGACCAATTTCCACTTTTACTGTAATTATTCCCTAGAAACCCCATCTTCCATAACTTCTGTCCTCTGTCCCTATCTCTCCCTCTCTCTCTATCTAATATTCATCCCCTTCCTTCCGCTTTCCATCACCTTCTCACTCATAATTTGACAGTCAACAAGATATAAACGAGAGGGAGAGAGAGAGAGAGAGCAGAGCGTAGCGTAAAAACAAGCTCTAACTCAAGTGCAAATAGTGGAAAATGGGGGAGGAGGATCTAGTCTAGAGAGGAGAGCTCCTTTAATTATGAGAGAAATGGTATATTGGTCAGATTATGTTGTAATCCGAGTCTGGAATCGAGAAAGTTTTCAAAATTTGGGTTCTTGTTTTTTTGGTACTCCATAAGATCCGTAACTTTTCTGAAAGCGGGTTTTTCAATAACCATCAAATAACTGGTGATTTTCTTGGCTCAAAAATTGGGGCAAAATGGTTTAAAATCTAACAGCCAAACTTCGATACTCCTGCCTAGTAATTCTACCGTAATCCTCAAATTTTTCCTCCTCCTGTTTCTCTCATCAATTATACAACCCCATTTGATTTACAACTCCCCGCCTCAAAACGTCGGGGCCCTTTTGAGTATAAATCATTTGAATAGTGTCTCCTGTGCACACATCCATCCCCCTTCTCCTGTGCTGCTCATCAAAATGATTAGTGTTGTGTGAATAGTCTCTGTAAACTCGAACAGGCGTACATTTCTCAGCTGTGACTAGTAGTGACACGTGTTATTTAAGTTGGATGGTGTGTGTAGAACATGTGTTGACAACTTTTTTACCGAAGAATCTGGGGTCATTTTTAGACTTCAAATAATTTATGAAGGACGTTTCAGAAAAAGTTCGACATGGACTTTACTTTTATTATGAAAAAATAATTTTGTTTAGGGCAAATTCAATAAATCCTTTTATTTGATTCTTGTGGTTTTAAAATTATACAGTGGCGAAAAATGGTGAGTGTACCTCCAAACTTTTGATAATAACTTTGCTGAAACATGTCCAAAAGACAAGAAATTTTGTGAAGACATTACTGATTATATTAGGAAAAGCTCTATAAATTTTTTGAATTTCAAAAATGTTTCGTTTCTTCAGAATATCATCAGAAGTGCCGGTGACGTCAGAATCAAAAATATTATCTTTCTTCAAAATTTTTTCTATAGGGAGTTCTAAAGTGCAAAATGTTTGTTATGGATCAGATAGACACCACAGAAAATTTGGTTCACTTCGGATGATCGGCTCCGAAGATATGGACGTCCGAGCACAAAATGGTACGTTTTGCTCATTGGCCGTATTAACGCTGAAAATTGTCCCAGGAGTCTCAAAATTTGGAAAAACGTGCACCTTTAGGTACTCTACAAGATAGAAAAAAGAAACTTCAATTTTGAGCAACAAAATTTTTTCGAAGCATGGGGCTCGTTTAGGCCGAATGGGGTCAGTACATCAAGAAAAATTTTTTTGCTCAAAATTGAAATTTCTTTTTGCCATTTTGTAGAGTATTTCAAATTACATATTTTCCCAAATTTTGAGACTTCGAAGACTATTTTCAGCGTTGATACGGCCAATGAGCAAAACGTACCATTTTGTGCTCGGGCGTCCATATCTTCGGAACCGATCATCCAAATCGCTCCAAATTATTTTCAGTTACTATTTGATCTAAAACAAACATTTTCCACTTTGAAACTCTTCATAGAAACAATTTTGAAGAAAGATAATATTTTTTGATTCTGACGTCACCGGCACTTCTGATGATATTCTGAAGGAACGAACAATTTTTGTAATTCAAAAAACTTATAGATCTTTTCCTAATCTAATCAGCAACGTCTCCACAAAATTTCTTGTCTTTTGGACATGTTTCAGAAAAGTTATAAACAAAAGTTTGGAGGTACACTCACCATTTTTCGCCACTGTACATTGACTACTGAAAAACCGATACTCTCGCTGTATGGATTTGTGAAAATGGAGTTTCTGAATTTCGTTTCGAAAAAAGTTTTAGTATTAGTAGTGACTTCAGAAAGTTTCAGTTGAACTACGGTAGTTTTTGCTTTTTGAACTTACAAATTTCTGATTTTTTTACTCTTTCGTTTTTCGAAAACTTTGACCCATTTTGGTTTTAATTTAAATTTGGATACAGAGATTTCATTGACCATATGTTCTAGATTTTCTATCTCAAGAACCAGTTGACCAAATTCAATGATAATTATACAGATGGAAAGCAAATTTTCTGAAGTTTCTTCTGTGTTTTTGAAACTTCTAAATTCTAGAATTTTCAAGGTTCTGTGAAGACATTGAGACATCTCAATGGCAAAAAAACCTCTTTTTGTTTCACAGATTAACGTTTATAATAACATTTTGAAAAAATTGGCATATTCAGAAGATCTAAAATTTCAAATTTGAATTTACCGGACATCTTCAATTTTTTTTCACTATTTCCATTCTTCTTTACTTTTCTCCTAATTTTTCCCTCATTGTTCATTTCATTTCATTCTCTTCATTTACTTCTCCAAGAAAAACTGTTACACTTTCCAAGAAACCAGTTCCTTTGACCCAAACCACTCCCAAAAAAAGAGGTTCATCACATCGAAACTTTGATACTTTCTCTCTCCTTCTTTCCCCAAATAATCCGTTTCTCAAATATTCCCAAAAGTATCTATCTCCTTAACAGGAGCCAAAGAGTGATCAACCCTTTTTGCACACACATGTTCAGAAGGATGTTTTTTTCTCTCTTTTATTTGTTGAATGTATTTGAGAAGATGGGAACAACTGTTTTTGGGGGAGGGGGACAAGAAGAAACGGACACGAAGAAGATAATTTCGGTTAGAGATGAAGGGCCTGTATTTTCTGAAAACCTGTGATTCCGAAGCGAGCTCTGCGAGCCAATAGTTTTCATTTTAAGTCTAAAATTGACTTAGAGAGCCTGTGCTTGAAACTAAATTGGTTCAAATGAAATCGCATATTTTCATCTTTTAAATTGCATTTGGATTTTTAGATTTCCTGGTTCTTTTTCTTATGGAATTTTTAACACTTCCTTTCCTACTGTTTTCTAAACGGCTCCGCTTCGAAATCTCTCCAGTTTCATCCACCAATTTTACAGTATTTTTTCTTGACTATTCTTCTACTTTCCACTTGTTTTTCATTTTAAGATTTGAATTGAACTGACACTATTTGAACTGGAATTTTAATTTCAGACGACTCCCCCACGATTTCACATTACTGGAACGATCAAAGAAATGATGATAGGTTGATGGAGAAAACCGAATCGACGATGAATCTGAATCCGCATGTGAGTTTTAGATTTGAAAATGGAGTTCAAATTAAAATTGGTATTCAGAATTGTGAAAACCAGAAAAATTTCAACTTAAACTTTGGAAACAAAAACTTACCGTATTTACTCTAATCTTGGGGTACCAATTATTGAAGAACATTTTTAATAGAACGGCATCCAAATGAGCCCAAAATGAGCACATTTTTAAAATTCAAACAGATTGAAATTATTCTTTTTAGAACCCTCGTCAAAAATAGACTAGAAATGGTACAAAAATCGTATCGATTGCTTTTCTAAACCAGTTATAAGAACTTTTCTGAATTTCAAAATTTCATATTTCAGAAGGTTGCACAATGATAGATAAAATACTGTAACTCAAATCTCTTACAAGGGGCTTCCTTGAATACTCAAGTTGAACTTTTTTTGAAAGTTTGATCCTAGACTAACTCGACCTTGAAAAGACCAAATATGCAATAAGAATTGGCCGAATGTTCACGTAACTCGAGACATGAGCCCTCAAAGGGGCAAAAAAAGGCTAAAATTCCTACTCAAATGGTAGGAAAATTTCAAAAATTGGGCTCAAATTTTTTTTTTCAAAAAAGTAAGAGATGTTGTTATACACTGAATCTTAAGTTCAAAACAAAAAAAAACTAGACCTTCTGAAAGTGATTTTGAGCGGAGATATGAGTCCTCAAAGTACCTCATTTTAGTGCTGACCTCAACTTTGAGGGCGCATATCTCGAGTTACGTGAACATTTTGCTATTTTTTATTGCAGATTTGGGCTTTTCAGGATCAATTCAATCTATGGCCGAAGTTTCAGAAAAAGTTCAGCTCAAGTGTTCATGGAAGCCCCTTGTTAAAAATCAATCAGAGACCTTCAAAGCTAAAAAACTGAACTCATTTTTTTTGAATCCTTCTCCTAAACTCGATTTTTCCAGCTAGCCTCCACGTCCTCCTCCTCTTCCTCAACGACATCTTCCACCTCTTCCACAGAATTTCCCCGCGTCAGTGTGAGCTCTCGACATGCTCACCATCTCCCCCATCACCTCTCCATAAACGGTGTATCTGCTCCACCACCGCCAACAATCCAACATCCAATCTACGCGTGTTCCGATGAAAACTCCTACTACGCATCACCGATATTTCTGACCCGAACGATAGACGAACCACCGAAAAAACCGGCGCCGACGTTGAGCCGACAGTCCACGTGTCGACCGACGAGTCAGTTGTATTTGCCGAGTAAAAAGAGGAAAAATCGGTGGGTTCATAGAAATTTGGGGAATACTGTAGGTTATAAGAACCATTAGGTTGCAAAATTTACATCGAATCGGCCGCCAATGACCTTTAAAATCCAGAAAATTGTTTAGACTCTTGAAAGTTTGATCATCTGAAAAAAAGCTATCCTAATTAAACTTTGAATTCTCATTATTATTATGCATCCCACTTTTCCTCTAAAAATTCCCATAATAATTGACATTAAATTACCAATTCCACCCTCTTCTTTTTTCATCTCTCTTATTAACTACTCATTACTTTTTTACTCCAACTTTTTTTGCTCCCCAGTTAACACCTAACTTCTTTAACTCGAAAAAGAACCCCTCCAAATCTAATTAGTTGTTCTTTTGAAGTCCCAAAAAAGTGTGTAGTGGCGTGGCCCCTCTGTGGGGTGTCTCTAAAATGCCACCAAATTTGTATTTCATTCATAGAGAAAAGAAGAAACTTCTTCCCGCCAAAAAAAATCCGAAAGGAGGAAGTGAGGGTGGAGAATAGAGAAGAATGGCGGATTTTCTTTGGGCAGTTTTTGGACTTTTGAGATTTTCGCTAGATCTTTCATTTTTAGTTAGGCTTTTTTTGAATTTAGAAACAGGACAGGGTCATTTATCCTTCTATGACAATTTTAGTTGGGAGTGGTTGCCAATAATTCGATTTTTTCAAATTTTGAAAAAAGATGAATTTACATCCGTTTGAATTCCAAGAATGTGCTAATTTTTAAGCTCATCGGGGTGCCCCTTTAATACAGGTTTTATGGTATCTCGAGTTCTCCACGAGGAGTACAAGACGCCTTGCAAAAAGGGCAAAAAATCATAATTTGAATTTTGTCAGATTCCTGGAAATGATTTGAGAAATCTATCGGTTTCTCAATTCTTCAATTTTTAGATCTCTATTTATTATTTCTTATGTTGTACTAGGTATTCCATGTATTTCTTACTACCGTTGTTTTTTCAAGAAAAAACTGACCATGAACTATTCTATTCATGGAACTTACCTGTATATAAAATTTATCATGCATGTTCTAATCCTAAGTTTTTCGTTATTGACGGGTACTCTTATGAAGTTTAGTTTTTCAAAACTTTTTTTCCAAAACTCAACCTCTAAAAGAATGAAACCTGAAAAATTGTACTACTTTAGATCTGATCAAGGCATGTAACAATTGAAAAGCCGCTTTTTGTTTGCTGAAATTTCGGTTTTAAGTTAAAATTGCTACCCAACCCTGGATCCCAAGAGAAAAGTACAAATCCACTTACTGGAAAAGAATACGATTCCCAAGAATTCCAGTATTTCCAGAAACCTTTCTCCTCTCTTTTCTTCTTCTTCCAATCCTTATTGATGGTCTTCATAGCCATTCAGTAAGACCCAGCAGTTTCCTTCCGTTTTTCTCGCCTCTTCTTTCTTCTTCTTGCTTCATTCTACTCACCGGAAGAGCCACTAATTAGCTTTCGCTCCTTCATTCCACCATCTTCCAACACCATTTTTGCCGCCGTCTTCATTTGTCCATCCTTCTCACTTCACGTTTCTTCTTTTCCGCATTCAGAGGTGTCCATTTTTGGAAAGATAGGTCAAAGATTTCTATTGAGTACTGTAGATACCAAAAAATTCAAGATCAGATCACTGTCGGATTCTTCACGAATAGTGCACAAAATAGTACAGAAAATTGCAAAAATCTTTTTTCAATGTTTTGGAAATCAAATTTTTATTTTTCGAGCTCTTAAAGCTAGTACATAGAGTCTGAGTAGATGTCACATCATCTGACTCAATCCGGAAGCTAAAAAGTCAGAAATTGAAAAGTTTAAGGAACTCAAAGTCGGTTATAAAGAACACCAATTATGAGAAAAACCGCACAAAGTTCCAGCTGAAAACTTCAAGATCCCGAGACTCCGCCCACTTTCGTTGGGTCTCGGGACCTAGATAGAAAACTCATATTTTGAAAAACTAATGAAAAGAGAATTCATTTTGAAATCTGGAAATCCTGATTCATTTCAATTTTTTTTTTTTTGAACGATTCAGACACCCTCATTATAATAGTAAAAATTTTTAATAGGATTTTTGGAACAGACAATTTTGGATATAATGAGAGCTTTAATGGAACATGTTTGCTAGCTCTGCGATAGCTAAAAATCTGGAAAAACCTGTTACCGTGAAATCTGTATTAGAAGGCACCCCAATGATCTCAAAATGAGCACAATCTTGAAATTTAAACAAATTGAAATTAGTTTAAATAGAATCCTCGTCAAAAGTTGACTAGACAAGTTACAAAATATGTTCCAAATCGCTTTTCCAACAGAACTTATGATCCAATTGGAGAATTCAAAAAAAATGTTAAGGTGATGGAAAAATAGAAGGGCATGCCATATCTTTTATCCAGTTTAAGACAAACCTTCTGGTCCACTTGACCATTTCCCTTTTATTCTTCGACCTCTGTCATTCTTCCTCCCAAAAAAAACCTTCTGACCCAACTCCATTGATCTTGTTTCTGTCCTCTAATCCTTGTTTTTTTTCTTCCCGGTTTTTCCATTTTTTTTTTGGTGTGAAACTTTGCGTGACAATGCCAAATTCTTCTTCTTCTTCTTCTCCACACATTCTTCTGATGAACATTGAGTCCTCCTTCTCTCATTCTTCTAGAATCCCTCCCTTCAGTCTCTTCTCCACTTGTATTTCCCTTCGAGACAATGGAATATAGAGAGCTCTTCTTTATCTATCTTCAAGACAAAAAAAATAAGAGAAAGAACTCTATTAAATTTTATGGACGAGTCCTGAGATTTCAGGAGCATAGAATTCCTTCAAACAAATTTCCTTCCACTTGTCGGTGTCTTCAAATGTTTTTTTTGTGCTCAAACAAATTGGTTCGTGACGTGCTCTCTCACTGGGAGCAGGTTGGCAGCAAAGGGACTCCTGGTGCTCCCGCGAGCCACTCCTATAACATATGTCTTTTCTTCTGTGCTCTTTTCTTCTTGCTCCCGAGACAGAAAAAAAACGACATCTCGAAAAATTAATCATTTGACAACCGAAATGTGCCTTTCCCTTCTTTCTCATTGTTTTCTATCTTGTTTTCACATTTTTTCAAGACAGATGATCTTTTTTCTATCTCTGTAGAATCCCTGTTCTGAACAGATCGAGTCAGGTTACAAAATATCGAGTCAGATCGTTTTTCGGAAAAATTTCAAAGGTGTGACGTAAAAATTGAGAGAGAAGGAGAAGATGAAAGAAGGATGATAAAAAAACGAATGTTACAAAAAAAAATAATAGAAATAGGATCAGCAGGTGTTCGGATAAAGTCTGCGGTTTTTTTTGAGGGGTCGATTTTTTCAAATTTTTTTCTAGTTTTGGGACTCGGAACTTCTCAAATTTGAGACCGTAGAGTTAAATCTTGGTTTTGGAGTTCAAATTTTTAGTTTTGGAGGACTTTTGGGAGGGGATTTAACCTGCTTGAAGGTATCTCTTTGTTGCGCCAAAGGTGCGCCAGATAAAGTCCTAGTAATTGTAAAATTATAAATAGGGACCGCAACGTAAAGGGGCGGGGCTTAAATTTTCTTCTCTTGGGTCCGTTCTGACTACTTTGAATGGCTGAAACTCAGCTCTAGATGTATCAAATATAGTGAACGTTGGTGTACAGACGTAATCGGCTACGTAGATTCCGAATATGTAACCTGTTTCATCCTAACTTCTCCCGTTTCATAGATACCAGCAAAATAGTGAAATTTCTCTTAGTTTTGGCTTTATATCGGAGAAACCAACCAGATTGACACATAATTTTTTTTGATGATCTGATAAATAAATAGATTTTACAGCTTTTCTGAAGATTTCAAAAAATTTTATTCGTGCCGGACCATAATAATCTAGGTCAAACTTCAGGCATCATTTTTTTTTGACTGGAATGAGATGAGTCATCTTTTTTAGTCAGATATGATTGAACAACGTCTCAGTAGTCTGCTCCCAAAACTTCAGAAGTTTTAAGCAACTTTGAGCTTAGTTTTACTCACTCGGAAGAAGCAGTAGTCAGCGGCCGAGTCGGTTTTTTCCAATTTTGAGGTATTTGCAACCGGCTTGACACATCTTTTTTTAACAGATTCGGATTCTACGTGGAATCTGGGTCAAGATGATAGTTGAAAATCTAAAATCCACTCGTGCCGAAAATAGTTATGCATGTTTGTTTCTGCGATTTATTGCAAAAAAGGATCCCACAAGGTGAAAATCCTCTAATCAGAAAAAAGAGACAACCACAATTACGTGTAAAACTTTTTGATAAATATTTCCAACGTCACGAATAGCGTAGTGGATATTCCTTCTGTTTACAAAAATTTCCACCCAGGTTCGACTTCACTCGAAAACTTTTGTTTTTTGAAATAAAATTTCACGTGGAATTAAATCAAAAATTGTATGCGGCGATATTGCAACTTTTGACCCCGCACGGTCTCCTACGCGTGAAAAATTAAAAAGTTTTGTTTTTTGGCTGTGTCTCTTTTTTTTGGAGAGAATACTTTCTGTGATTTCAGGAATCTTCTCAGGCGCCAATCGAGAAGATTTGGAGCTAGAAATTTCGGGAAAAAAGGAATTGATATAGAAAAGACTGAAAATTTTCAGTTTGACATGTTTTTAGAGCTCGAAATCGGCGAGAAACCACAATATTTTTGATTTAGGTGAGCAGGTAAAAATTCAAAATCGTTGTATCAAAAATCGGACTCCTGAGTTTTTAGACAATTGGGTCAAGAGTGTGATGTATTATGAATTGAACGATTTGAATCAAAACAGAAAGACTTAATATCAAAAACGGTTCAGTACTAAATTCTCAATTTTGGGACTAAATCTGGATTATCTCGGAAACGGGACCACTTGCGAAAAAATCGCTCACTGAAAAGTTGCACAGTATCATTGCGCTTCTTTTGAGCCATCATACCTTCCGATCGGTCCACAACTAAAAATGTTAATGCAGTTTCCGTGGAGCCTCTGCGCTGATAAACGACTTGCTCAGTGTGAATTGAGCTGTTTTTCATAATGATCATATTTATTAATGTCGCTTGCCTGATGTCTTTTTAATAAATGATTTCTCGAAATCCCCTTCCAAGATGGGGGTTCAGGAAGTATTACAGAACTATATCAGCGCAGAGGCTCCACGAAAATTGTATTAACATTTTTAGTTGTGGACCGATCGGAAGGTATGATGGCTCAAAAGAAGCGCAAGGATACTGTGCAACTTTTCAGTGAGCGATTTTTTCGCAAGTGGTCCCGTTTCCGAGATTAAACAGATTTCGTCTCAAAATCGAGTATTTTGTACTAAAATGGTTTTGATATCAAGTCTTTCAGTTTTGATTCAAATCGTTCAATTCATAATACATCACACTCTTGACCCAATTGTCTAAAAACTCAGGAGTCCGATTTTTGATACAACGATTTTGAATTTTTACCTGCTCACCTAAATCAAAAATATTGTGGTTTCTCGCCGATTTCGAGCTCTAAAAACATGTCAAACTGAAAATTTTCAGTCTTTTCTATATCAATTCCTTTTTTCCCGAAATTTCTAGCTCCAAATCTTCTCGATTGGCGCCTGAGAAGATTCCTGAAATCACAGAAAGTATTCTCTCCAAAAAAAGAGACACAGCCAAAAAACAAAACTTTTTAATTTTTCACGCGTAGGAGACCGTGCCCCGCCTTCAAAACCGTGCCTTATGCAACTCCTTCAAGAGAAAATATACAGGGAGGATCCGCCAGTAAAATGGCTATAACTCGAGAACGAGTAGACGTAATGAGCTGAAATTTTGACGGAAGTCTTATGTCAATGAGTAGAACATCTTCAAATGAAGGAAACTTCAAAAAACAGCGTTTGAAAATTATGTTGCGGTCCCTAATTATAAATAATAATTTTATTCCAAGACTCAACAGTTTTTTTTCGCTTTTATTTCCCTATTCCATTTTCAACCATTTTTGATGTTTCCTCTCCTTGTAAAATAGTTAAAAGTATGCTTTTGTTTATTATAATTGTGTGTGTGTGTGTGCCACCAAGAAAGTCGTTTTCTGTCTAGTTACGCCTGTCTCACTCCTCCTACCAATTTTGTTTTAAAACTTTCGGATTAGCGCCTCCCTTCTCTTATACTATATATACAACCGTCTTGGTCAAAAACAGATGACGCTCCCGTTTTTCTAATATGTGAAGTCATTTTTGTTTTGTTGATCCATTCGATTCTAAGAGTGCAAAATTTTGTAGTAGAATGGTAGCTAACAAGATTGATTGACTCTAAAAGCTTTCTTTTGGTAGAAAACTGTCTTTTTATAATTTCAGAATCTAAAAACTTTGGCCCATCGAAACTCTATAAAAATTTGAGCCCTGTCCTTATCATTCAAAAGCCTAAAAGACCATCACTAAACTCTCCCTCCCCCTGCGTGGGATGCTTCCCGGCTAAAAGCATAAAGATCAGTGCGGTCAGTCAGTTTTTCGAAATGGGCGGAAAAATTTCTGCAAGAATTTGTTTTCAATACGAGGGTGAGGAAACATTGATTCATTGTACCGTTGGGACCAAGTTTTACGGAGTAGTAAGTTGGCGGATAAAAAGAGAGAGGGTGAAAATATGGTGGAGGAGGAGCTTTTATTTTCGTGTTGAAAATAAACATGCTTTCTAAACATGAATATTTCCAGACAGGGCCGGGCCGGGAGAAAATCAAAAATTCTGGGCGGCCTGGCCGGGTTTGTGGAGTCAAAAAATTTGAATTTGAATTTTTATAAGCAAAAAACTATTTTTTGTGGCTTTTCCTGAATTGGACATTTCGTGTCATTTTCATAGCTGAAAAACTACAAAAATTTTCCCCTTTTTTTACATACGTAAGCTGACCGGGCCGAGCCGGCAAATTTTGTTTCTGCCACCGCCCGGCCCGGAATTTGCCAAGTCTGAACATTTCTTCTCAAGCAGAAATGTGACGGTCGGGCCAGCCCGTACTTTCACATGTCTGTTTTCAAGCTACTTAACTTGCTACTACAGTAATCCCAATACAACAAAAAGAAAATCCTCCCATCTAACCCAAAATGGGCCTCCGACCTCCCTGTCTCTTATTATTTAACTTAACCCGGATATCACATCTCTCTCTTTTCGGCTGTCAAATCATTCCCGTATTTATTATCATAACTCCTTCTTCTTCTCCTTTTCCCGCATCCAACTCATTTCCTCGTTTCCCTTCTCCTATTTTTTTGCTTTCTAATATTACTCCCTCGACGGCTCTAATAAATATTCTCTTTCGTTTTTTTTCCGACTCCAGCTCCAGAAAACGACGAAGAAAGAAAGAAGAAGAAACATCCGGTTTTGGTTTCGGAATAACATGTTCGGTTGAAAACGAGAAAAAACGAACCCGGATTCTTCTCTGAAAACAGATTTCTGTTCCTTCTTTTTCTTGGTCTGAACTTTTGTAAGAAGCAAGAAAAATTGTCGATCGTTTGCGTTGCCGATTCTCAACGAATGAAGCCGGAGAATGGAGCCGCGCCTTGGCACCCGGCCAAAAGGTTGATATTAGGTTTCTAGACCATGAATACTGTACTAAAAACATACTAATGTAGCCTAAAGGCTCTGAGTACTGTAGGCTAAAGGCTCTGAGTACTGTAGGCTAAAGGGGACTAGCCAAACTGAAAAATTAAAATTCCATTCCTCAAATTCCCAATTTTCAGGAGTTGCCTGGGCCGGCTTACCACACTCGAAACCCTGCTCCTCGTATTTGTGTGTCTTCTGATTGCTGCTCTTCTATCTGTGTTATTTTTGTGGTTATGGGTACTTGACGGTTACAAAACTTTCACTGATGGTGAGTCAAAAGTTTTTGTGGAATTTGAGTTGATATTGTTACTGTGTAATCTAGTCTTTGGTTCTGAAGTTTATTTTGGAAAAAAAATCAAATTTCACAAAAAATTATTCGAGATTTTTGGATTTTGAGCTTTTCGCACATTTTTCGCGCAGAATGAGCAGAGCTATCAAAAAATAGTCAACTACAAAATTTCTCATCATAAAATTTTCTACATTTTTGTATTTTTAATTTTTCTGATAGCTATAACGGTTCTCAAGATACGGGCCGTCAAAGTTGAGCGCGCGCTCCCATTCAGAGAAAAGTTTGGGGAAGGGGGAGTCGCAGACAACAAGAGCGCTCTCGCTGTCTGCGTCTCCCCCTTCCTCACACTATTTCTCTGAAGTAGAGCGCGCGCTCAACTTTGACGGCCCCTATCTTGAGAACCGTTATAGCTATCAAAAAAAGTTAAAACTACAAAAATGTAGAAAATTTTATGATGAGAAATTCTGTAGCCATTTTTTGATGGCTCTGCTTATTGTACCCCTAACGCCCTTTTTGTTCCAGGTCGTCCAATATATCCTCAACCATTCGAAAACTCATCGGTGGCCGTCGATCGATCGGCAAAAAATCACAACGACGTCGTGTGCACGTCACGAGAGTGCGTACGGCTTGCCGGTTTCCTGGCTGAGAATTTGAATTCAAAGGTAGCGATTCTCTTTTTTGACTCCTAATTTTCCAATTGCTTATTTTCAGATAGACCCCTGTGAGGACTTTTACGAGTTCGCTTGCGGTAACTACGGTCTAAACAAGAATCTTCCCGCTAACAAACCACTTCGTCATACGATCAGTGATGTGCAATCACGACTGAACAAACAGGTCAAATCGATGCTTCAATCGCCGATTTCACAAAATGAAAAGTCTTGGGACAAACTGGCGAAGGGATACTATCAGAAGTGTTTGGATGAGGAAGAGCTGGAAGCGACTGGAGTGGAAGCGATGAGAGATATTGCGAAGAGGATTGGAGGGTGGCCAACTTTGGAAGGGGACAAATGGCAACCATGGACACATTCGTGGGAAGAACAACTAGCTCTGGTTCTTAATCTCACTGGAGTCAACGCAGTGATCCTTGAGATGGCTGTCACTCACGATCCCTCGAATTCCAGTAGAAGCGTTATTGAGCTAGATCAACCAAAGTGGGGAGCAGGCTCCCGCTACCCATATCTAAGTGGAGCCAACGATCCGATGCTCAGGAACTATACGACTCTGATGAAACTGACCGCCGTGGCTCTCGGAGCTGATCCAGAAGTGGCTGAGAGGGAAATGAACGAGGCGATGGAGTTTGAGTTGAAGTTGGTGAATTTCTCAGCGGATGATATGGTTCGGAGGGACCCGGAAAGGGGGAATAATCGATATCAGCTGTGGCAGTTGAAGAGTTTGTTCCAATTTGTGAGTGGTTTTGATGGGGGATCTTTGAAAATGAAAAAAATTTCAGATTGATTTTGAGAAATATCTGAAAACTGTGTTCAAGGAGTTGGTGGAGTTGACACCGAATCACACAGTGATTGTGAGAGAAGTTGATTATTTCCATGGTATTCAGGTGAGTATGGTTCTCGAAGTCTCGGAGTCTCGGAGTCTCGAAGTCTCGAAGTCTCGGAGTCTCGGAGTCTCGAAGTCTCGAAGTCTCAGAGTCTCGGATTCTCGGATTCTCGGATTTTCAGAGTCTCGGAGTCTCGGAGTCTCGGAGTCTCGGAGTCTCGGAGTCTCGGAGTCTCGGAGTCTCGGAGTCTCGGAGTCTCGGAGTCTTGAAATCTCGGATTCTCGGAGTCTCGAAATCTCGATTCTCGGAGTCTCGAAATCTCGATTCTCGGAGTCTCGAAATCTCGGATTCTCACATTCTCGGATTCTCGGATTCTCGGAGTCTCGGATTCTCGGATTCTCGAAGTCTCGCATTCTCGGATTTTCGGATTCTCAAAGTCTCGGAGTCTTGGATTTTTGAAGTCTCGGAGTCTCGGATTCTCGGATTCTCGGAGTCGTGGATTTCCGAAGTCTCGGAGTCTCGAAGTCTCGGAGTCTCGGATTCTCGAATTCTCGGAGTCTCGGATTCTCGAATTCTCGGAGTCGTGGATTTCCGAAGTCTCGGAGTCTCGAAGTCTCGGAGTCTTGGATTCTGGGATTCTCGGAGTCTCGAAGTCTCAGAGTCTCGGAGTTTTGAAATCTCGGATTCACGGATTCTCGGAGTCTCGCATTCTCGAAGTCTTGGAGTCTTGGAGTCTCAGGTTCTCGAAATCCCGGATTTTCGGACTCTCGGAGTCTCGGAGTCTCGAAGTTTTGGTGTCTCGGAGTCTCGGATTCTTGGAGTCTCGGATTCTCGAAGTCTCGGAGTCTCGGAGTTTTGAAACCTCGGATTCACGGATTCTCGGAGTCTCGAAATCCCGGATTTTCGGACTCTCGGAGTCTCGGAGTCTCGAAGTTTTGGTGTCTCGGAGTCTCGGATTCTCGGAGTCTCGGATTCTAGGAGTCTTGGATTTTTGGATTCTTAGATTCTCAGATTCTTGTTTTTCTCGATTCTTGGATTCTTCACTAACTATTATTTTCCAGCACATCCTCAAAGAAACACCAAAACGAGTCCTCGCCAACTACATTTCATGGCGTCTGGTCCAAGGTGGGCCCACCGGAGACTATTTCAGTACGTTTCGTGTCTGGAGATTCGCGAAAAACACTCACGCCTTTTTTTTACGATTTCAAATTTTACAGTTTGCTCCTCCTCCCTTTTGTGCTTCTTTTCACAAGTTCAATCTCTTTCTAACCATTTGTTTTTTCTCCACTTTTTTCAGCTTCTTTTTGATTCTTCTTCCAAAACAACCATGTGACTGTGAGCGTGTCCTCTCCAAGAGCCGAAACGTATTGTTCTTGTGTCCATTTTATGCTTGTTTGGCATATTTTTAGGCATCTGGGCAAAGGATTATAATTTTGGAAATGTTCAGGTTTCTCTCCATTTTTACCGCCAACTGCTCGGGAGCCATTTTATCAGTTCAAGGCCAATCAGACTGGAATGTTCAATAGTCCACCGCCAGATAGGTAGGTGAAGATTTGATTCTGGGATTCTTGGATTCTGGGCTTCTTGAATTCTTCAATTCTTGGATACTAAGATACTGAGTTTCTGAGATTCTGAAAATCAAAGATCCTAAGATTTTGGATTCTTGAGTTTTTGGACTCTTGAATTCTTGGATTCTTCGATTTTTGGATTCTTGGATTATTGGATTCTTGGATTCTTGGATTATTGAATTCTGAGATTCTAGGGCTCTTGGACTTTTGAATTTTTGAATCCTTGGAATTTTGGATTCTTGAATTTTTGGATTCTTGGATTCTTGAATTTTTGAGTTTTTGGATTCTTGGATTCTTGAATTTTTGGATTCTTGGATTCTTGAATTCTTGAATCCTAAGATTTTGAAATTTCGAAATTCTAAGAATTTGAGATTCAGAGATTCTTAGATTCTTGGATTCTTGGATTCTTGGATTTTAAGATTCTTCGATTCATAGATTTTTTGGATCCTTAGATTCTGAGATTCTTGAATTTTTGGATTCTTGGATTCTTGGATTCTTGGATTCTTGGATTCTTGGATTCTTGGATTCTTGGATTCTTGGATTCTTGGATTCTTGGATTCTTGGATTCTTGGATTCTTGAATTCTTAAATTTTTGAATTCTTAAATTTTTGAATTCTTGAGTTTTTGGATTTTGGATTCTTGGATTCTTGGATTTTTGGATTTTAAGATTCTTCGATTCTTAGATTTTTTGGATCCTTAGATTCTGAGATTCTTGAATTTTTGGATTCTTGGATTCTTGGATTCTTGGATTCTTGGATTTTTGGATTCTTGGATTCTTGGATTCTTGGATTCTTGGATTCTTGGATTCTTGGATTCTTGGATTTTTGGATTTTTAGATTCCCAGCTTCTTAGATTATTAGATTCTCGGATTGTTGAATTCTGGGATTCTAGGGCTCTTGGATTTTTGAATTTTTGGATTCTTGAATTTTGGGATTCTTGAATTTTTGTATTCTTGAGTTTTTGTATTCTTGGATTCTTGGATTCTTAAAATTGTGGTTTCTTAGAGTCCTGGGAAACTGAAAGTCCGAAATTCTGGATTTCAGATTTCTGAACTTTTGAGTTCTGACTTTGAAATTCCAATAAATCTTCCCTTCGCAAGATTTCGAAATTCTGAGATTTCGATTTTCTCCGTCTTTCAATTTTCAACCATTTACAAGATTTTGAGATTCTGAAAATCTGAAATGAAGATTTTTCAGTTTTCATTTTTGAGGTTCTGATTCTGTGGTTGAAAATTGAAATACAATTTTCAAAATCCACCATTTTCAAATCCCAACCAAGTTTTTTTCCAGATGGGAAGACTGTGTGACACTATCAGTAATCATGATGGATATGCCAGTGGGAAGATTATTCGTGGAAAACTTTTTCGAAAAAGAACGAGCAATGAACAAGGTAAACTATTCCAACTTTCTCCCATCTCGCCCTCCTTATTTCAGATGACCGAACTAACTTCCTACCTCAAAAACGAATTCATAAAACAACTGCACGTCCTCGATTGGATGGATGAAACAACTAGAAGACGTGCGATTTCAAAAGCCAACATGATCGAGTATAAATCTGGATTCCCGATGGTTTTATTCAATGACACTTGGATGGAAAAGAATTGGGGAATGATTATAAAACCAAGAGAGTATCTGCTTCATCTCACAATTCGAGTAAAGTTGGTTAGATTCACTGAAGAGTTGCTTCGTTTGGATCAACCACTGGATAGGTCGATGTGGTTCCAGAGTCCGGCACAGGTGGATGCTTATTATGCTCCGAATAATAATGAAATGAGTGAGTTTGAAAAAAAGTAATTGAAAAAGTAGTTGAATGTGAAAACTTGAAGTTTTATTTGAAAAAAAGTCAAATTTTTTCAAAGCGGAATGGACAAGCAAATCACAAGTTTGCCTTTACAATATTTGGATATTATTCTCAAAATTAATGTTTTTTCTACTAATGAAGATCCATTTGTACATCAAAAATTAGCAGAGTTGCGCCTTGTGTGGACGAAAAGTTGCCGATTTTGGCAATTTCGGCAACTTTCCGCAAGACGTAACTTTGTTAATATTCGATGAATTTTGACGATTTTATAAGCAATCGATAGCTTTTTTAATAAAAAACATTCTTATGTTAAGCATATTTTTATCCGACTCTCCTGAAAAAAGTTATCCACATTTGAATTTGTTGTAGAAATTCGTTGCCGCCCTTGTTAAGAATGGTCAACTTTGAGGGACCAACAAAGTGGTTTCCAAAAATCCGAATTTTTCGAAATTTTGTGGATCTATTAAGCAATTCTAGAACTCTATTTTTGTAGTTGACAACTTTTCACAGAACACCTATCCAGTTAGTTAGGACGCTTGGAAGCCAGAGGGCTCCAAAAAGCCAAAAACGAAATTGAAGTAGATGTTAGTCAGATTAACCTAACTAACTGGATCATGGTCCTACAAAAAAAGTTGTCAATTACAAAAATAGAGTTTTTGAGTTGCTCTTACATCGACTGAATTTCAAAAAATTGGATTTCTGGAAGCCAGTTTAACAGGCCCTCAAAGTTGACCTATATTCCATTGCGCGCATTCATTTTGGCCGTACTGTAACCCTTTTTTCCAGTCTTCCCTGCTGGAATAATGCAATTCCCATTCTTAACTCTTGGTGTTCCAAACTACATCACTTACGGAATGGTTGGAGCAGTTATCGGACACGAAGTATCCCATGCATTCGATGATCAAGGAGGGCAATATGATGAAATGGGAAATTTGAACGATTGGTGGGACGCTGAAACCGAGGAAAAGTTTATTGAGAAGACGAGGTGATTTTGAAATATAAGAAAGTTGGGTTAAGAAAAGTTTTCAGATGCTTCGTAAGGCAATATGAGAATGTGCATGTGGCAGAAGCGGATATTCATTTGAATGGACAATTGAGTCTGGGAGAGAATATTGCGGATAATGGAGGAGTCAAAACAGCTTTCAATGTGAGTTTATGTTATTCAAATTGGAAGACAGGGACATTGTAGATGGGTTTGAATGTCATTCAGAACTTTTTAAAGGTTAACTTCACTGCGTAGCGACTTACAGTACTAGCCAAAATTAAATGGCATTTTCAGTTAAAATAACCCAACTTTGAGACTCTGTAAAAGTGGCCTCACGTCAGTTTTGATTACAACTTCCTTAGATTCCAGTTTTTGTGTTTTAAAAGAACTAAACCATGATTCTAAAAATTCCAAAAAGATCGGTCAAGTTTGTGTTGATGGGGTAGGGTTTGCATTCTTTTTGACGGAACGCGGGGTTGTTCTATTAACCGCCGAACAGACGTTTTGGTTTCCGAAGAAACCGGGGGTTGAAATACAAGTATTTCATAGTACTGATAACCCATCAACATCGGACCGATGCGAAAGAGTGGTGAGTGGAGGGCGCTTATATACCCGAGGCATTGCAAGCGGCCGACGTTTTGAGAGAAATGTTTGTTCTCTTTCGGTGGGGAAATATTTCGAAATAGATACTTGATAATAATTTCTGTTGGGAGGTTATCGAAGTAGAGTTGAACGACATATACAAGAAGGAACAACAGTTTTAATAGCGTTTGTCTGAAATTATGCTCCCCGTGTCTAGAAAAATGTCTAAAAAATTGCGGCCTTCTTACGTAATCAGTCAAAATAGGCCAACTTTGAGTGTCTATAAAAAATGCTTCCAGAAATCAGATTTTTCTGAAATTTTTTGGATGTAAAAAGCAACTCAAGTACTCCTTTTTTGTAGTTAACACCTTTTTCGTAGGATCACGATCCAGTTAGTTAGGTCAAGTTGAATGCCGTCTCCTTGAATTTTGCCTCATTTTGAAGTTTTTGGCTTCTACGCGAATCGAATATTTGGAAACCACTTTTTTAGACCTTTAAAGTTGACATATTTTAACTGAAAAAGCGAGCATTTTTTGGGCAGTAATGTGCATAACATATCTGATAACTTCAGTGATTCACAACATTTCTAGGCTTGGCTTGAGTATGAGATAAAGATAATTAACTTGTAGTCAAATCGGACCACATTTCATGACTTTTTCTCCAACTGAACCTATAATATTTCAGGCATACAAAGCGTGGCGTTTGAACACTACGGGAATTAGCGAGCCAGCACTGCCCGGCTTCCAGAACTTCACCAGTCAGCAGATGTTCTTTTTGGCGTATGCTAATGTGAGTTCTTTTTGGAAAGTGAGAACAAGAGAATATTCTGAGTAGGACACAATTTTTGCTTTCGAAACGTCACACTTGCGAAATGCCACGAAGCCGATTCTTGAACATCTGTGAAATTAACTTTCAAATTATCTTCCGAGAATGAAATAGAGTAACATCGAAATAGTTGGCAGATTATGGCATTTCCAATTGAAAATGACTAACTTTGGTAATTGGAAAAGGAATTATTCAGGATTTCAGCCGTTTTTAATTTTCACTCAAATTGTCGTCCAAATTCCAGTATATACAAAAATAACAATACTTTTCATAAAATCGTTAAAAACTCGAAAAAAAAAACGATTTTCAAATCGCGAACTTACATTTTTCTAGCCTATTTAAACGAATGTAAAATTTTTCGCTGATTCGAACGCACCTAATACCTCTTCTCAAAACGCTATAGAAATATTTTTATGAACAAATTTTCACTTTGTCGCACTCGCCGCTGCCGACTTACAATTTGCCGTTGCGCTCGCCGCTGCCGACAAAAAATTGACTAAAAATTTGTCTACTTTTGAGCTGCGAGTTTAGGTGCATTCGATTCAACGAAAGATTCTACGTTTTTGAAATAAGTCAGAAAAAAATGAAAACTTGCCATTTGAAAATCGATTTTCTCGAGTTTGAACGATGTTTCTGAAAAAAATGTTGTTATTTTTGTATTTTAGAGATTAGTATTATCCAACTTTCCCAAGTTTCATCGCGCTCCATTGCGAACTTAGGGAAATTCAAAATTTTGAGCTTTCCCGCTCACTGTTTTCTCGTTTAGGTCACGTCAAATATAATAATTTTGTTGATTTTGTGGTTTTGACGTGACCTACAAGAGAAACAAGTGAGCGGGAAAGCTCTAAATTTTGAATTTTCCCAAGTTCGCAATGGAGCGCGATGAAACTTGGGTAAGTTGGATAATAGAAAAGATGTCAGTTCGCGATTTGAAAATCGATTTTTTCGAGTTTTAACGATTTTTCTAAAAAAATCTTGTTATTTTCGTAAATACTGGAATTGCAATCGTCTTTCTTCCAGAACTGGTGCTCCCTGGTCCGCCCAAAACACTACATTCAAATAATCCTCACCGACGTTCACGCTCCATCGAAATACCGAGCAATGATTCCGCTTCAGAATCGTCCAGAATTCGCAAAAGCGTTCCAATGCCCCATTGGATCTCCAATGAATCCAGAGAGAAAATGCCAAGTTTGGTAGAAAAAAAAGACGTCTTCTCTGACTATGTAAATTCCCGTATATTTCCCCCAACCGGTTTCTCATTTATGTCCAGTTTCTGAAATTTTTCAAATCTCCCGCCAAAAAAGTTCAATGCATTTTCATTTTTTGTCTCAACTTCTCTCCCAGCCGCTTTACCCACTTGCCCCGAGTGTTCCCATTTGATTTTTCTAGTTTTTCTCTTAAAACGCTTCGACCGAAAATCGCTTTTGTTTCGATCTCATTATCTCTCTATCTCCAAAGTTTTGTTGTCAAAGTCAAATTAATAAAAAACATAACTTTATGAGTTTTGAATCATGAATTATTGAGATAGGGGTCTGTCTGTGAGCAGTTAACGTGAAGGAGAAGGAAAATGGGAAATTTTGAATCATAAACCCGTAACGAGGATACAAGAAATGGGCAGAAAACTTTGGGAACAAAAAAGAATGAGATTAACAAAGGGAAAACTACAGTAACTAAGGGAAAGAACGATATGCTACTAAACCGAGTAAAGGAGGGGTGAAAAAAAGAAGCGAATAATTAACAATGAGGAAAAGTTAGACGTTGGCACCAATTCGACGGAGATCCTTTTTGAGAAGGTTGATTTCGCGTCTGAGCTGACGTTCCTGTTGATAGAGAATGCGGTTTCTTTCGAAGACTGCTTGGTGCTCCCTGGAAAATGAGCAATTTTAGTTCTATTTTGGGGGACAATTTCTCGATGTTCTCCACTTCAATTTCAAGTTTACAGGGCTGACTTTGGAGTTTCTGTAGGAGTTTGAGGATCAAAAATTGAGTGCGAAAATTCAGCGTCGATTTTCTCCACTTCAAATCCAAATTTTTCGGTCAATTTTTCACCAGAATGTAGAACTCGATGAGACCTATAAAATGGTAATAAAATCCAGTCGGCAGCGAATGCCATCGCCAATGCATGCGGCATCACCAACTGGCTCCCTAACATCAACAACATCATCCTCAAGAAAAAGTGCAGATGGGCAGGACATATATCAAGATCTAGCTCGAGCCGATGATCCAAAATCATCACTGAATGGCAACCCAGAATTGGCAAAAGAAACAGTGGACGTCCGAAAAAAAGATGGAGCGATGACATTAGGGATGCCTTGAAAGAATACAAAGATCTCCAATCTAGAAACGTCGGCATAGTCAAGGGAAGAAGAAGATTGGGAACCCTTCTACCAAAAACCACCTGGTCCACCGAAGCCAGGAAAGACCGACCCAAATTGTCTGATTTTGTCCACAGCTGTTCAAGCTAGAAACCAATGGACCACTAAGTAAGTAACCTGTCTAAGTTTTTGTCTAGAACTTCTACAAGTTCTAGACAAAAACTGATCAAGACAATTTTAGTACCATTTTATAGATCCCATCGAGTTCTACATTCTGGTGTAAAGATTTACCGAAAAATGTAGATTTTCAGTGGAGAAATCGACGCCGAATTTTCGGATTCTATTCATGATCTTCATACTCCTACAGAATCTTCAGCCCTGTTATTCTATTCGCCAATAATCTCGTTCAGACATCTACTATTCCCTTTCTTCTCGTGTTGGACTTTGGTACACCCCCCCCCCCCCCAATTTCCCGGTGAAACACCTCGTGATGATAACCGTATCTCTCATTCTTTTGTCCAAGTGATACGAATGGTTTTGAGAGAGATGAACAAGAAGATAGTGTAGACGCTCATTGGAATTTGAATCGCATTATGTGATCGAAGCGTTCATTGATATGCAAATTGAACGGTAATAGATGAAAAGAGTATTCTGATCGTGTGAACAGAAGGATTCAGTTGGCTCCGCGACATTTCGAAAGTCTGAAATCGTTTTTGCCTAATTTTCGAAATGTCGCGCTTTCGAAACGTCACACTTTCGAAATATCGCTGAGCCGAAATTTGAGCTCCGGAACATTTCGAAAGTGAGACATTTCGAAAGTAAGACATTCCGAAAGTGAAAATTTTGAAAGTGTGACACTTCGAAAATAAGACATTTCGAAAGTAAAACATTTCGACAGTGGACTATTCGAAAGTGTAAAATCGTGTTTTTTCTCAATTTTTTGAACTTTTCGTATAAATTTGCGCAAAAAATGTATCAAAAGTTTAAAAAATTAGGCAAAACCGCGATTTCAGACTTTCGAAATGTCCGCTTTCGAGATTTTCGCTATCGAATTGTCTTACTTTCGAAATGCAGCTGAGCCGAAATTTGGGGCCAGACCTCGAAGCGTCTCAAGCTAGATTGTTGCTCTATCTCCACTTTCAAAAGAAAGAAATACCGAAGGACCCAATTCAAAACCCCATTCCATTCGTTCCCCTCATCTTCTTTGTTCATCTCCATCTTCTTCTTCTTCAAAAAAATCTTCACATAGATCACAGAACCACCGGGTGGATGCTACTTGCAGGGCCACATGGTCTCTCTCTCTCTCTTTCCCTTTCCATTATTATCATCTCTCTTCTCATTTCACGTCACTCGGCGCCTTCGCCCCTCTACTATTGTATGTGTGTGGCGCCCGGTTCAAACAGCAAACAGCCTCGTGGCTAGACGATGGAACAAGAAAGACGAAGAGACGCAGACGTCGGAAGTGTGTTGCGAAATTGTGTGAATTTTGGAGTCTGTGCTGGAGGGTTGCGAAATCGGAGAATCTCAAAAAATAAAGTGACGAGTGAGAGTGATCTTTAGAAGAGAGAACGAAGAGAGAAAAAGTTCAAATATTGAACTTTTTCGGATTCAAACAGTCGTATTTTAAGTCGATTTCTCCACTTCGAATTCAAATTTTTTGGCCAATTTTTACACCAAAATGTATAACTCAATGAGACCTATAAAATGGTTTGTCTCTTGAAACGCTTCGACCGAAAATCTCTCTATCTCCAAAGTTTTGTTGTCCAAAGGCAAATTAATAAAAAACATAACTTTATGAGTTTTGAATCATGAATTATTGAGATAGGGGTCTGTCTGTGAGCAGTTAACGTGAAGAGGAAGGAAAATGGGAAATTTTGAATCATAAACCCGTAACGAGGATACAAGAACTGGGCAGAAAACTTTGGGAACAAAAAAGAATGAGATTAACAAAGGGAAAACTACAGTAACTAAGGGAAAGAACGATATGCTACTAAACCGAGTAAAGGAGGGGTGAAAAAAAGAAGCGAATAATTAACAATGAGGAAAAGTTAGACGTTGGCACCCATTCGACGGAGATCCTTTTTGAGAAGGTTGATTTCGCGTCTGAGCTGTCGTTCTTGTTGATGAAGAATGCGGTTTCTTTCGAAGACTGCTTGGTGCTCCCTGGGAAATGAGATAGGTTAGTTTGATAAAATTTTGGGGGACGATTTTTCGCTTTTCCTCACTTCAAATTCAAATTTTTCGGTCAATTTTTACACCAAAATGTAGAACTCGATGAAACCTATGAAATGGTACTAAAATCACCAAGACTCAGTTTTTGTCTAGAAACTTGCAGGGTATTCTACAAGGTTCTAGACAAAACCTGATCAAGGCGATTTTAGTACCATTTTAAAGGGCTCGTCGAGTTCTACATTTTGATGTAAAAATTGACCAAAAAATGTGAATTTCAAGTGGAGAAAATCGACAACTCGCGGATTCAAAAAAAAGTTAACAAAATACAGTAGTATTTCGGAATTTCTTCTGTATCTATTCTAGAGATAACCGAACATCAGTCATCAACTATTGTCAACACAATAGTCTACTCTCTGTTGAGTGGTCAACGGAACTTCGACCTTTTTGAAAAGCGAAGAACATGTTCTAATCAAACCACACTCCGGCCAACAAAAAAAAGGTCAGATTTCTCATAAACGATGACATTACACCGTATGATCGGAGAGAGTGATAACTCCGAGTGATGCGTTTTTGTGTGTAATAATTTTTACAAAGGAGATATCAAGTAACCCGAGATGAAGAACAACGAAAATAGATAGTAAAAAGCGTCTAGCGGATATATAGGCTCTGCGACATTTCGAAAGTGTGACTTTTCGAAATCAAAACGCTGTATTTGTGAAATATCGCATTTTCGAAACGGCACACTTCTGAAACGTCACACTTTCGAAACGTCGCACTTTCGAAACGTCACACATGCAAAACCCCAACTTTAGAATAAAAGACTCTACGATGATTCTAGACTAATTTCATGGGTTTTAAGTCATTTGCTAAGATTCTGGAACAACTTTTCTGTAGTTTTTGCTTGAAAATTCGATTTTCTAGCTCTTTTCAATGTCTAGGATTTCTAGGATGCTTCTAGACAAATTTCATGGATTTTTAGCCATTTTTTAAGATTCTGGAGCGATTTTCGCCGTTCAAACTCAATTTTTCTGTAGTTTTTGCCTGAAAATCCGATTTTCTAGCTCCCAACTTTAGAATAAACTCACTTCTGCTTTCCCATCTTCTCGGCTCGCTTCTTCTCGCGATATCTAACCGCAGCTATACGATTCAACGCACGTCTTCTATCTGTCTCCTCATCCACAGATGGCTTCAGAACGACTCCTCGCTTCTTGAATTTCTGTTTCTCTCCGGATGGATGATAGTCGTCCGAGGAAAGCGGCGTCCATGAGCGCTCGGAATCCCGTCGACGAAGATATGACGGTGTCGCTGACTTCCGTTGAAGCCGCGAACTGTGTCGTCTTGCTTCCGACGCTGGAATGTAGTCCTCATCATCGTCGTCCTTCTGAATGTAGCTGAAGTCGTCGAAGTAGTCCTCTTGTTTCGGCACACATAGAAGTGGCCCAGAAGTGTAGAGATCTTCTCCATGATGTTGAGGCTGGACGAGAGCGGGAACAGAAGGCTGTGGTGGAGCAGCAGGTGTCACCATTCTGAAGAGATTCGCCGACGAAGACGATGACGAGAGATTGAAATTATGGTGAAAATTCTGATGCTGCTGTTGCTGTGGAGTTTCGAAGAGGCCAATTCCAGAATCCGGAGATGAAGTCGACGTCGTCATCATATCGGAAGACGTCATCATCATTGGCTCATCTTTGAAATACGCTTCTGGACGCTTGAAAACGTCATCGTCGCTCTCCAAGTAATGATTCCAGGCCTGGAAAAATTCTTTTCCAAATTTTTTTCTAAAATTTTTCAAAATTTCGATTCACTATTTACTCAAATGATCGTCCCAAGTCCAGTATTTACGAAAATAACAATATTTTTGCATAAAAATCGAAAAAAATTGATTTTCCAATTTTTCTACCTAAAAATTTTGAATTTTTCGCTGCTTCAAATGCACCTAATATCGCTGCTCAAAACGCATTTTAAAGCGAGTTATGAGCGTTTGAAGTTTCTGTGAAAGAGACACAGAACTGTCTCGTTTCTCTGCGTCTCTTCGACAAAGAGAGTGTCTCCTTTCTCTGCGTCTCCTTTCACAGAAACTTCAAACGGTCATAACTCGCTTCAAAATGCGTTTTGAGCAGCGATATTAAGTGCATTCGAATCAGCAAAAAATTCTACATTTATTGAAATAGGGTAGAAAAATATGTGGCTTGAAAATCGATTTTTGTGCAAAAATATAGTTATTTTCTTAAACACTAAAATTGGGACGATCATTTGAGAAAAAAAACGACAGTAATCCTTCTTTTAAAAATTCGAAAAAATTTTGAATTACCTCCCAATCAACTGCTCTCGATTCATTTTCAACGTCCAATTCGAATTTCGACGGCTTTCTCTCCTGTGGAGGCATCGCGCCGAACTGAAACTTTTTTAGGGATAGATGAGAGTTCCAGTCGAGAAAATATGGGCGCCGTGACATTTCGACAGTGCGAAATCGCGTTTTTGCCTAATTTTTGAAACTTTTCGTATATTTTTTTGCGTTTTAAAAAAATATAATAAGGCCATGTTTTAGATATAATGGATCATAGTTACAAAATCTTGGCAAAAACGGGATTTCATACTTTCGAAACGTCGCACTTGCGAGAAGTCCCGGAGCCTCGAAAAAATGATACCTCATCAATACGAGACGGTGCAACGAATCTATCGACAGACGATTTTGATGGTGATTGGAAGAGTGGGTGACCCTGAATAGAGAGAGCTCATTTGCATAGGAAAAGAAGAGAAGGAGGAGGAGTTTGGGCTCCGGGACATTTCGCAGCCAAAAATCCATTATTTTTCGCTTAAAACATCTCAAAATGACTGAAAAAAAGATAAAAATGTATATTTTTCTTTGTTCATTTTGAGACAATCTATGCGAAAATAATGGATTTTTCGATGCGGAATGTCCTGGAGCCGGACTTTGTGCAACCACCGTACCATGTTATCCCCGAAATTCGAAAAATCGTGCATCATTTCAGACGTGCTCGAGTGTCCATAGTGCTGCTGTTGCTGTTGCGGTTGCTGTTGCTGCTGCGGTTGATGCGGATTCGGCTGATGTCCTTGGCTCTGCCACGTGTCAGTCGGTCGCCATGCTTCCAGCTCAAAACATTCAGTTGATTCTATGCCAAATCTACGAGGATCTCTGCCGCAAACCGTTATATTCTTGCCCTCCCAAAACTGGTCGATTTCCAGCTCATCGGACGGCGCCGCGCAGGGGGCTCGGGACTTGGTGTGCCATGAATCGAGATCCAGGCATTCGAGCTCTTTGATGACCTCGTCCTCGTCCATGGGGACGCCCAGGAATGGGTCATTTCCGAAACTGGTGCTGAAATTTGAAGAGTTGTGAGATGTTTGTGGTATTTGAGCAAAAATTTTGTGGCAAAAATTTTTTTGGTAATTTTTGTCAAAAATCAGTTTTCGGCAATTCAGTTCAAATGCGAATAACTTTCTTCAGGGGGATCTGATAAAAATACGGTACACAGGAAAAATGTTCCTTATTCAAAATACTATCGATTGGTTGAAAACCCGTCGAATTTCATTGAAAATTAACAGGGTTACGCAAAATCGCCCAAAATCGGCAACTTTTCGGTAAAACAAGTCATAACTCTGTTAATTTTCAATGAAATTTCACGATATTTCCACCAATCGCTAGAGTTTTTAATATGGAACATTTTTCTGTTGACCGTATTTTTATCAGATCCCCCTGAAAAAAGTTATCAGCCTTTGAATGAGTTCCTTACGTTCTCTGTCTAACTGAATCCGAGAAGTTGTGCGCAAAGTTAACAAGCTGATCGTTGATCGGAGCGGTGATCTGCAAAAGAATTTTTCCTTATCAAAATGTTTCTTTTGCTTCGAAACACAAACCTTCAACGGTTGCTGATAGATGTTGTCTCGGCGCATCGGACAGTTGGAGACCGCCTGCGCTCCGAAAGTCGTGAGACGTCCCACACGGGAAAACATTTTGATGGTGTGTGTTTTCTTATGCGGAGAAGGTTTTAGGCTGAAAATCGGAGGGCATAAGGAAGAAAAGAGTATTCTGAAGGGCAAAAAAAGCGAAAAAAGAAGAGAAAAGCACTGTGAGAACAGGAAATCCGAGGAAGCGGTTCACATTTCAGAAAGCTAGGTTTATTTTTAGAAAGTTTAGATTTCCATACTTGAAGTGAAAAGCTAAAAAATTTTATGCAAAAAAAACTGTTTTTTTTTCAAATTTTCAAAAAAAAAAAATTTTCAAATCATCAAAAATTATTTTTATGCATAATTGTTATATTTTTTTCAGTTTTCTATCCATTAAAAGAGTTCAAAAACTACTAAAATCCCAAAAAACTGAAAAACTGCCGAGCTGACCATCGAAACAACCTCGAAGCTTCCACCATGCAAATTGCATCATGGCTCTTTTCAAATTTTTTTTCCTCTATTTAGGCATTTTTTGTTCTTCTCCAGCTCAAGCCCCTCTAGAAATCAATAAAAAATTCCCAAAAAAACCCTCTCAAGAGACAAAGAGTAAATTTGACCGTCGAACCAATCGCACACACAAAAACTGATAAGATGAGAAAGAAGAACAACGGGCGGGCACAGAGAGAAATGAGAGACACAGGCCAAAAGTGCGTCTGTCGGTGAGAAAAGAGAGGGAATAGACAGAAAAATAGTGGGAAAAAATTGGAAATTGGCAGAGAACGGGAAGGAAAAAGGAGGAGTCTAGAATATAACCCCCGGGCGGCCTGAGAGAAGACTCAGACGTTTCAATGGGTTGAGCTCGCTGCGAAGGAGCATCCAGGAGCAGAAGGTGAAGATAGTAAGAGAGAACCTGGTAAATATTGGTCTTCGCAGCTTTTTTCGTTTCTAAATACGTTGAAATTTTTGAACCAATTTGTTTGGTTTCCACAGCTTTGGTGGCTTGCTTCGAAGCTTCGCAACATTTTTTTCGGAATTTTACAAAAATATTATGCCAATTTCAGTGAATGTCAGTCCTTGCTGAATTTTTCGGG
The DNA here is from genome assembly GCA_963966625.1 of Caenorhabditis zanzibari. Classification (NCBI taxonomy): domain Eukaryota; kingdom Metazoa; phylum Nematoda; class Chromadorea; order Rhabditida; family Rhabditidae; genus Caenorhabditis; species Caenorhabditis zanzibari. Next base: position 15,701,652 of record OZ016472.1, on the reverse strand, counting down.
ATTTCGCGCCAGCGATATCTCACCACGAAAAAAATCAGTTTAAAGGGCCATACCGTAGTTTTCAAGTCAATTTTCAATTTTTTCTGTGACATTTTGCGCCGGAGTATGTTGAAAATCGTTCGAAAAACAAGAAAAAAATTGAAAATTGGCTTGAAAACTACGGTATGTCCCTTTAAATTAAATTATATTTTCGTGGTGAGATATCACTGGCGCGAAATCCCGAAAAATTCAGGCAGGACTAACATTGAGACTGGCATGATATATTTGAAACAGATAAAATGGGAATTAGACCGAAGAAAAAAATTTACAATAAAATGAAAAAACCATAGAAAACCGTGCGATGCTTGCTTCTTTACGCTCCGCCCACTTTTTTCAAAATCTTCGCGATGTTACTTCATTTAAAACGACGGACTCGGGATTAATTTTTGACAGAAAAAAAATAATGGGAAGTGAAAGAAACACTCGGAGAAAGAAAACGATTTGATTGATACCCGCGACAAAAAAATATTCAATAGAAAAAAAGAAGGGATCTTGTACATTTTGGGTCTAAAATTGTTTTGAAAAGTAAAAAAAAAGAGAAGAAAAAATAAAAAGGAAAAATTGGGTGTTAATGATCAAAAAATAAAAATTTAAAATTGTGGATCGCTAGAACATTTCTAAATTCGCTCCTTTGTCTTGTTTCGGTCTAAAAACGAGGTGATCTTCTCGATAAGTTCGTACTCTTCGTGATTCGGATCGCCAGCGAACAGTCCGGATCTCACTGCCATACGACTTCTGGCCGCTGTTAAGACGCGAAGTAGAAGGCGATTGATGCTGTCGGCAAGGGATGGAAATTCCTGGAAATTCGATATAGGATTTTAGTCATTTTCAAATTGTACTTAAATGCTCGTTAAAATTCCAGAATTTACGAAAATAACAGAATTTTTTGCTTAAAAATTGATAAAACTCGAGAAAATCGGTTTTCAAATCGCGAGGTTAAATTTTTTTTTCTAATCTATTTCCAGAAATGCAGAATTTTTTGCTGATTCGAATGCACCTAATATCGCTGCTCAAAATGCATTTTGAAGCGAGTTATGAGCGTTGGAAGCTTCTGGGAGAGACGCAGAGAACGCAGACACTCTCGTTGTCGAAGAGACGCAGAGAAACGAGACAGGGTCTGCGTCTCTTTCATTGAAACTTCAAACGCTCATAACTCGCTTCAAAATGCATTTTGAGAAGCGATATTAGGCGCATTCGAATCAGCGAAAAATTCTACATTTTTTGAGATAGGTCAGAAAAAATGTAAGTTGTCGATTTGAAAATCGATTTACTCGAGTTTTATCAATTTTTATGAAAAAATATTGTTATTTTCGTAAATCCTTGAAATGGGACGATAATTGGAAAAAAACAACCAAGGCTACTTACGGCTGCCAGAATGATCAACGCAGGTGCGACATGCTTCCATACTTTATGACTCGATGGAAGTTCGCCGTACTTGTGGAGCGAGTGTACAATATCACAGACCACGCGGGCCGTTTCCAAAGATTCACGAACACGATACTGGAAAAGGAAAAGTTGTCTCGCGATTTTCTCCACTTCAAATTTAAATTTTTCGGTAAATCTTTACATCAAAATGTAGATCTCGACGAGACCTATGAAACGATACCAAAATCACCAGTCTCAGTGTTCGTCTAGAACTCGTAGACACCCCGGGTATTCTACAAGTTCTAGACAAAACCTGATCAAGGCGATTTTAGTACCATTTCATAGGTCTCATCGAGTTTTACATTTTGGTGTAAAGATTAACCGAAAACTCTAAATTTGAAGTGGAGAAAAATGGCCATATGTATGATCTAACCTTTCTACAAATTTCCGCCGCGAACACAATGGCGAAGAATCGTCGATCCTGGTCTGCCAATGAGAGCATTTCGAGAATCCTCGAATTTCCAGCGAAAAGAGCGGGAACTCCTTCGACAAGATCTCGTACTTGACAAAGTGGGAACTTTTGATAAAGGACCACTTTAATAAGGCCTTCGTAATCCAGAAACGTTCGATGAATGAACTCATAAGCGAGACGACGAATCTCTTTCCGTTTTTCAGTCAAATCGAAATCAGTTGGATCTGAAAATATGCAGTTACTGTCACCTTGCCCACCGAAGGACAAGGTCTCCAAAAATTGTACGTCGGGTCTTAACAAAGGCCCTGGTATCTATTCTAGCTTATTCTATAGTGGTGGATACATTCAGTGAATAGATCAGAGAGGTCATTCACCCCATGTACGGGCAGTTCCCGGGTACCGCGCGGCGCCGTAAAATGTGTGGGTTGTGGGCGGAGTCTAGGGCAGTATGACATCGAATTTCGGCGACGCATTCAACAGCGATTAACATTTTTCAGGGGGATCTGGTGAAAATACGGTCAACAAGAGAAATGTTACTTATTAAAAAAGCTTTCGATTGGTAAAATGATCGTCGAATTGCATCAAAAATTAACAGAGTTACGACAACTTTTTGAGAATACAATGCGTAACTCTGTTAATTTTCAATGAAATTTGACGGTTTTTCTACCAATCGATAGCTTTTTCAATAAGGAACATTTTTTCTGTTGACCGTATTTTTATCCGATCCCCCTGAAAAAAGGTATTCAAGTTTGAACATTGTCCTTACCATCATTCATTCTCTTGGCATCACAAATCTCAATAAGTGCATGAATGAGTACACTTTGCTGAATATCCAAATACGCTCCCGTCAACAGCTCCTTTTCCGCTCGATCCAGCTCAATACAGTAGCTGGAATATAAACTTTCTCGGAATGCATCATTATTCTTTCCGTAATCAACTCACACTCGGTTCGGATTCGCCAACGCCGCCATATTTGATCTGTGCTGAATTTCCAGCGTTTTCAGCCGATTCTCAATTCTCGCCCATTTGTTGAAAAAGTTCAATGTTCGAATGAAACAATGAAAATGTGCGGGTGATGAGAAAATTCGAGGGTCGGATCGGAAGAGCAACGATGGAATCTTGATAATGTCCTCTAGATCGATTCCAGTATCTTTACGGATCCAAATAGTTGCAGAGTGGAGGAATATTGAAAATGGATCAAGTTGTTCCAAACGATCATACATGGCGATCAGAAGGGGTTCGAATCCAGGAGAAGCGCTTTCTTTCAGTGTTTCCATGAAAACGTTGACAATGATTGGAATCGTGGAAATCTGATCCCGAATTCCACTCCTATTGATAGTTTCCAACACCTTATTCAAGTCTTTATTAGCTCTCAAAAGATTCAAAGCTTTCTCTTTTCGTCTTCTCTTGAAGTTTTCCTCTTCTTTGATTTCCATATCTGCCAATTCTTGACTATCAGCGACGATTTTCATGGACAGTGGCGTCGGGAGAGAGTATGGGAAGATTGTGGCCACGCGATTGATCTTGAAAAAAATTAGTTCAATTTAAAGGAGGATTCCGGGCAAAAATGTTTTCTTTTAAAATATTCAAAATTTCGCCCAGATTCCGAATATCATAATGAAAATGCTCAAAAATGCCTCTAATCACCTGAAAAATCGCTTCAAACAGCCCCATTTTCTGGAGGTGTCTCCGGCGGCCGTGTGGCCTAACTCCTGGAGGTTTCTCTTCCATCTGACTCGGCCACCGTTTTTTGCGCCGATTTTTTCACTTTTCACTGATTATTCGGTGAAAATTATTGTTTTCTTCATGAAGTTTTGTTGAAATACAGTGAAAAGTGGAAAAATCGGCGCAAAAAACGGTGACCAAGTCTGGTGGAAGAGAAACCTCCAGGAGTTAGGCCACACGGCCGCCGGCGACATATTCAGAAAATGAGCCAGTTTGAAGCGATTTTTCAGGTGTCTAGAGAACTTTTTGAGCATTTTTATCATGATATTCGGAATAAGGGCAAAATTTTGCATATTTTAAAAGAAATAAATTTTTGCCCGGAATTCTCCTTTGTATTTCAATTCACTTTTCAAAAACTCACAACTTTCACCCGAATCTCTTCAAAATTCTCGCGCTCGTGATCCATGATTGAGAGAAGATATCGTACAGGCATTTTTCGATAAATCAAAATATCGTACATCATATTTTTGAGCGAAGAATCGTGACGATGACACGATTCTCGATATGAGCACAAGTAGAGGAGGACGAAAAGTCGCTTCGGGACTGTTCGGGAGTCGAAAATCTCTCGATTGAATGTTTCCTGAAGGATTGGAAAATAGAAAATCGTTCAAATTTGAATAACTTTTTTCAGGGTGGTCGGGTAAAAAACGATCAACAGACGAAATGTTCCTTATTAAAAAAGCTATCGATTTGTGGAAAAACCGTCAAATTTTATCCAAAAGAAATAGAGTTACGACTTCCGGAAACTTTTCGGCAACAAAAGGCGTAACTCTGTTAATTTTCTATGAAATTTGACGGTTTTTCAATCAATCGATAGCTTTCTTAACAAGGAACATTTGATCTGTTGACCATATTTCTACCCGATAGCCCTGAGGAAAGTTATTGAAATTTGAAAGAGTTGAGTCCTATCCAACCTCAATAAACTCTTTGCTGAGTCCTTTTCCTTTGGTGTTCCCCGAGCTCTGAGCGAATCCATCGACTATATCTGCTAAAAGCTTGGAACCGGGCAATGAAATACAATCTAATTGTAGTTCAAGCCACGGTTTTATACTAATCTGGAATGCTTTGTAGACGCCTGCAGACTGAAGCGCATGCACCGATCGAAGAGCTATCGCGTTGTTTGGAGATCCTTTGATGTACTGTTGGTACACACTTCTGCAATGGATTGAGGATTCAGAATCTGAGATTCTTAGCTTTCTTAGCGTACCGTGTCGCCACTTCAATATCTGTCATGCATCTCGAATTGAATGCATTCTTCAGAACGAGAGCGTGGTTGGGTCGTTGAGCCAAGTCGATGGTTTGTTTCATTCCTTCGCTGACAAACTCGGAGAGCTCGTCGATTCGAGAAGACATGATACATGAGTGAACGAATATTAGATGCGCGCCGAATGTGGAATCGACCTGAAGTAGGAGAGATGGGAAAAAGGGGTCCGCGACATTTCGAAAGTAAAATTTTCAAACCATTCTGGGTGCAGCATTTGAGCTCAGAAGTGCTCTGCACTGTGCAGGGAGGTATTTTTCTCCAGAGTGGTTTGAAATTTTTGTTTTCGAAATTTCACACTTTCGAAATGTCAGTGCCGGAAAAAGAAACTGATAAACGTGTCGGAAACACATTTGCAGCTGTGGGGAAAAAATGAAATTAAAGATTTTCGAGAAAATAGGATTCTTGACAAAATTTCAAAAAATTTAGGTTCAGATTATTCCTGCAGCTGCAAATGTGTTTCTGGTATAGGACCACCACAAGCTTTTTTCAAAAGTTCGATTTTGAAGTAGGATTACGGTACTTTTTTTCTCGAATGATCGTCCCAATTCCAGTATTTACGAAAATAGCAATTTTCTTATAAAAATCGTTAAAACTTGAGAAAATCGATTTTCAAATTTCGAACTCAATTTTTTAAAAACCTATCTCAAAAAATTTAGAATTTTTCGCTGATTCGATTGCACCTAATATCGCTGTTCAAAACACAGTAGCAAACCATTTAGGCGATTTTTTCGAAAGTACAGTACCAAAATTTAAAAATCGTCGTAAAACATTTTTTAGAGCGTTTTGGGCAGCAATATTAGGTGCATTCGGATCAGAGAAAAATTCTGCATTTTTTGAAATGGGTCACAAAAAATTTGGGTGAAAATTGTGAAAATCGATTTTTTTTCGAAAAAAAATTTTGAACTCAAATTTTTTCTAACCAATTTCAAAAAATGTAGAATGTTTTACTGATTTGAATGCACATAATTTCGCTGCTCGAAGCACAGTAGAAAACTTTTTAGGCGATTTTTAAATTTTGCACTGAAATTTCGGGATTTTTTGTTTGAAAATCGTCATTAAAATTTTCAAAAATGTTTTGACTCAAAACTTTTGAGCAGCAATATTAGATGCATTCGAATCAGCGAAAAAATCTAAATTTTTTGAAATCGGTCAGAAAAAATTGAGACTTGAAAATCGATTTTTAACAATTTTTATGAAAAATATTGTTATTTTCATGAATGCTGTTAATGGGACGATTATTTGTGTAAAAATTTTTAAAAAGTGTGTAATCCTAATTCAAATAAAAGTACCTTTTCCCCCACTAGTACTCTCTTCCGTGCCACTTCTAACCACAACTCAACAGCACGATCCGGTGGTTGAACTGCTCCAGTTTGATTTTGTGGAAACCTGTACAAAAGTTCTAAGTTTTTTCTGTTAAGTGTGTTGTCAATTACTGTGTAAAAAATGGAACAGCTATGAGTGCAGCCAACAAGAAACATTCGTGTTCTTCACCAAAAGGAGACGGCTCCAGAATAGCTCCGGGTCGAAGTGGAGGAGGCCGTTGAAGAGCTAGAGAAGTCTCTGGATCGGAATCCGGAACTACAGAATCTTGGGAACTGGGGACGTTATCCTGGAAACTAGTGTCCATCGACTCATCGACAGATTCAGATTCCGAAGGATCCGCTCGAAACAACGCTGGTTTTGTAGATGTTCTGAAAACGAATCGGGTGACCGTGACGACTTCTCGTTCCTTCCAAGGCTCCAACGCCGAGCTCATAAGTTCTACGAGACAATAGGAGAGACGAGTACACCAGGGAGCCACGCCCATTTCAGAGAGAGTTTCAGGAGATTTTGGGTTTAAAACAGCATCTGCCATGCAGAGAAGACGAGTGATGATCATGGGAAGGATCTGGCGATTCGAGGCTTTCACGACGATTTTTTGGACAGTACTATCTGGAAAAAAAGAGTTGTTTTTGGTGAGTTGTTTTTCCGAGCCTTCGCGATTTTCTCCACTTAAAACTCAAATTTTCTAGTCAATCTTGATACCAAAATGTAGGACTCGATGAGATCTATAAAATGGTACTAAAATCACCCTGTTTCAGTTTTTGTCTAGAACTTCGGCAGTTATTTTATACAAGGTTTAGACAAAAAATGAGACAGTCAATCATGGTGATCAGGCTAGTTCGGAAAAACGAGTTCTCGAATTTTTTTTTCCGAAAAATGTTTTTTGCTCAAAAATGAAGATTTTTCGTCAAAATCTCTAATTTTTCGACTATTTTTTGTCTATTTTTTCCGAAAAAAATTTTGAAAAATTTTTGCTCAAAAATGATGATTTTTCGTCAAAATCTCTAAGTTTCGACTATTTTTTTCCGAGTTTCAGAAAAAATTATTCCGATTTTCCGTCGATGGTGATTTTAGCACCATTTTATAGATCTCATCGAGTTCTACATTTTGGTGTGAAAAATAACCAAAAAAATTTAAAATTGAAGTGGAGAACATCGAGGGCCCGGATCACATGTATGATTATTAGCACCTCTAGTCGACAACATCGGTTCCAGAAACTCTAGAAATTGCTTATCCGTGAAATGGTCCACCGCTACTCGACAGGCGAAGGCACAATCGCTACGACGATCCGCCAGTTTGTATGCTATCCGTTTCGCAAAGCAGGGATACGTTTCAACGATCTGAAAATTTTTTTTTTTTGAAAAAAAAAAGTTTTTTCTTATATAAATTGAGATTTTTGAATCGAAACTTGTATAAAAATGTAGAACTTGATGAGATCTACAAAATGATATACAAAATTGCTAGATTTATAGGCTCAATTTTGTGCTGGTTGTCTTAGAAATCAACACAAAAGTGAGCCAAAAATCTAGGTAATTTATACATCATTTTGTAGATCTCATCAAGCTCTACATTTTTATACAAATTTCGATTCAAAAATCTCAATTTATATGGGAGAAAATCGTTTGGCTACCAACCTTCCCAATAACCAAATTCCTGAATCTATTCTTACTCCCTGGCGCTTGATTCAGAAGACAATTCACAATGACCACAAGGTTTTCAGGCATCTCAATGATCAGCTGAAATTTTTTTTTCAGATTTTTAGATTCAAAAAAAGGGGAAACAAACATTTTCAATAATTTCCACTCCATTCTCAAAGAGTAATCCATGAATAATCTCTTCGACTGTGAGAATTGTTGGCTGATAATTTTGAAGCATTACGAGTTGTTTGGAGATTTTCTCAATCTGTAGCCTATCGATCCATGTTGGACTCGATGATAGAGATAGATCGTTGTCTGAAAAATTCAAAAATAATTTTTTTCAGGGGAATCGGGGGAAAATACGGTCAGCAGAGAAATTGTTCCTTGTTAAAAAAGCTATCGGTTGGTAGAAGAACCGTCAAATTTCATCAAAAATTAACAGAGTTATGCCATTTTTTCCGAAGTTGGCAATTTTTCGGAAAAGGCGTAACTCTATAAATTTCTAATGAAATTTGGCGAATTTTTTACCAATCGATAGCTTTTTTAATAAGGAACATTTAATCTGTTGACCGAATTTTCACCCAAGCCCCCTGAAAAAAGTTATTCGCATTTTTCAAGCAACTACCTACGTTTCTTAATATTCCTGACAAGATCCACAATTTCATCAATGAAAATATCTTTTTCTCTTCTCAACGCCGCTTCTTCTGATATATCAGAACTACTCGTATCCATAGGTTCTCCCCGATTCTCTCCACTCCTTCCTGAATACGAAGGCGAGGAGCATCTCGATGTTCCCCCATCGGAAGACCCCTCCACATCCGTTGGTGGCACATCTAGCCGATTTTGCACCGGTTTTACTGGTCTTCTGGCAAGAATATGTCCTCTAACTAATCTAGTCTTCACAAGAGACCAATCAACTTTTGTATGGATAGCCGAGTGTACGGTACATGGATCGAGAACTGAGATTAGAGGAGAAACCAAAGAATCCTGGAAAAATAAATGAATTAAAAACATAATTGAAGCAATCAAGTACCGGAAGGTTCGGATTCACATTCTTCAAGCTCGATTGCGCGGCAGCCACCTCAAAATACGTCTTCTTCCGCTCCCAATTGTTCTGCAATGAGTTTCACTGATTTTCTCGAGGAATTATCGAGTGACTTACTTTATTTTTGGGTTTAAAACATTCTTCTGAGCTTTCTTCGTCCATTACGACGCTGAAATGTCTGTTTTTATGCTCTAAGAATCTCCTCGAATGTTTTTCAATTTCGAATAAAAAATTTTTTCGAATTTTTTTCGAGGGTATGCAAGTGCGCACCTTTGGACTGCGCGCGTGTACTCCTCTCGGACAATAGGGAATTGCGATATTTTTTTCGTTTTTCACAGGGTGAGGAAGAGCTACATCCGCAAAAGCGCTCCAATGAGAGGTCTCTGCGTCTAAAACGAAAGCACTCTCTCGCTACAGTAGGCCTTTAAAGGCGCATGACGGTTTCTGCTCGGGTCTCGCAATGCAAACGCCTTTTTGACAAAAAAATTGATCAAAATTCATCATTGCGCCCGCGGCAATGCCAAAAAGGAGTTTGCATTGCGAGACCCGAGCAGAAACCGTCATGCGCCTTTAAAGGCCTACTGTAGCGAGAGAGTGCTTTCGTTTTAGACGCAGAGACCTCTCATTAGAGCGCTTTTGCGGATGTAGCTCTTCCTCACCCTGTGGTTTTTGTCAATTCAGATCGCCAAAAACGTCGTTTCTCCGTGTTTTCAACCGAAAACTAGTGCAAAAAGTAAGTTCATACTGAAATCTCACAAAAATATGCTTAAATTTTCAGATTTTACTTCGAAAAATGTCAGCAGCTGCAGGTGATGCACCGAAAGAAGAAATAACAATTATTCAAGAAGGTATAAACACTCAAAAATTAATAAAACTATGTAGAAATTGTTTCAGGTCAAGCGAAAGTTGGATTTCATGGCCCGGTGTTTTATAATCCAGTGCAGGAGTTCAATCGAGACTTGACGTTAGTTCCAGATTCAAAAATAAATTTTTCAAAAAACGAAATTTCAGAGTAACAGTTCTTCGTCAATTCTCAGACGATCATCAAAAATATCAAAAAGAGCAAGCTGAAAAATCTTCTGGGGAGGCAGAACCACCGAGGAAGAAAAATAAGCTGGCTATTAATGAGGACGGAAAAATTCGAATCCTCGATGCACTCTCCGCGTCTGGACTTCGTGCCCTCCGATTTTCCAAAGAAGTCCAAAACGTCGGATTCATCATGGCCAACGACTTCTCGGATAACGCTGTTGCTTCGATTCAGGAGAACGTGAAGTTGAATGGAGTTGAGGATTTAGTGGAGGCTCATTTTGGAGATGCTGTGTATGTTATATTAAAATACGGTCAACAGAAAATATGTTCCCTATTAAAAATGCTATCGATTGGTTAAAAAATCGTCGAATTTCATCGAGAATTAACAGAGTTATGCCCGAAATTGCCGAAAAGCGTAACCTCGTCAGTTTTCGATAAAAATTGACGGTTTTTTAACCAATCGATAGCTTGTTTAATAAGGAAAAGGGAAAACTTCTGTTGATCGTATTTTTACCCGATCCCTCCGGAAAAAGTTATTCGAATTTGAATTTGTTTCTACCTAGTCCTGGTTCTGATTATACTCCAGATACCTCAAGCTTGGCTTAAAACTCTGCAATTTGACTCAAAAACATCCCAGAAACCTCGATTCTGGCTCAAAATGCTCCAAAATTGCTCTAGAAATCTCAAATTTGACGTAAAATTTTCCGAAAGAGCTAGAAAACTCCGGCGAAAGTTCGGTTTCAAGGGAGCACTTTGGGCGCAATTTTCGTCCCTTTGAAGGTGTTTTCCAACTCCGGGAAACATTTTTAAGCATTTTCGTTGTGATATTCGGAATCAGCGCAAAATTCTGCATCCTTCAAAGCAATATAAATGTTTGCCCGGAATCCTCCTTTAAAATGCTCCTACAAAATTGCTCTAGAAATCTCAAGTTTGACTTGAAATGTTCCGAAACAGCTCAAAGTGCCTCTAGAAACCTCAAATCCGTCTCAAAATACCCCCAATTCAGTATGACAATGATGGAGCACCGTGGCATCGACAAGCGCTTCCATGCAGTCGATCTCGATCCCTACGGAACCGCCTCCACATTCCTGGACTCTGCAGTTCAGTGTGTTGCCGATCGTGGAATCCTTATGGTCACATGCACGGATATGGCTGTATTATGCGGAAACACTCCAGAAGCATGCTACAACAAGTATGATGCAGTGACGACTCGAATGAAGTGTTGCCATGAAGTCGGACTCCGAATCTTGCTCCGTGCAATTGACTCGGCCGCAAATCGTTATACGAGATACATTGAGCCATTGGTTTCGATTTCTGTCGATTTTTATGTTCGAGTTTTTGTTAGAGTTCACACTGGAGCGTTTCAAGCGAAACAGAGTGGAACGTAAGTTTTCAAAATTAAAGTTAAATGACAGATTTTTTGAAAATTTCCTGAAACGATCGTTACAACTCCACTATCTACAAAAATAACAATTAATTTGCACAAAAATCGTTTAAACTCGAGAAAATCGATTTTCAAATCGCGAACTTACATTTTTTTCCTAACCTATTTCAAAAAATGCAGATTTTTTCGCTGATTCGAAAGCACCTAATATCACTGCTCAAATTTCATTTCAAAAATAGAATTTTAAGACAAAAATTGAGATTTTTTAGCTCAAAAAAAGGAGATTTCAGAGCCGTAAACTTACATTTTTGACTCAATAAACGTTTTTTGGACACAGAACATGAGTTTTCAGCTTAGAAAATTCTATTTTCCTGCAAAAAATTTCACTTTTGAGCTAAAAATTTCATTTTTCGAGCTAGAAGTCTTATATTTGAACTAAACGAAATTTTTGTCTGAAAATATCAGTTTTTTAGCTAAAAATTTCTTTTTTTTTTTTGAACTAGGAATCTTATTTTTAAACCAAAAAATCAGTTCTTGAGCTAAAAAACTGAACTTTTTGTCTGAAAATCTCAGTTTTCAGCTAAAAATGTCATTTTTCGAATAAGTTAGCGATTTGAAAATCAGCCTGGGGACATTTCGAAAGTGTGAAATCGCGTTCTCGCCTAATTTTTGGAACTTTTCGTATATAATTTTAGCGTTTTTAAATATAATAAGGCATTGTCTAAGATATAATTGATCATAAACGCAAAACAAAATTATAAAAAGTTCCAAAAATTAGGCAACAACCCGCTTTTGAAATATCTACTTTCGAAATGTCCCGGAGCCAAATAATCGATTTTATCGAGTTTTAACAATTTTTATAGAAAAAATAGTTGTATCTTCGTAAATACTGGAATTGGGACGATCATTTCAGAAAAATACTGTAATGATTGTAAATTTTCTTTTTTCAGAAAAGTCGGAACAGTGTTAGTCTGTTCGGGATGTCATGCAATGGAGCCAATAACAATGTTAAAACGAGGAGAGGAAAAACAGGAAAACAAATATTCCCTTCCCACAATCCGCTACTCTCTCACTGGTCCCGATAACCTTTGCGTTCACTGCAACCATCGTTTACACCAAATCGGACCGATTTACCTGGCGCCTATCCACAGCAAACCGTTTGTCACTTCTCTTTTGGAACGCCTGAAGTCTACTCCAGCAGAAGAACGACTGGGGACCCACGGACGTCTTCTGGGAGTGTTGACGATGGTCAACGAGGAATTGGAGGAAGTTTTGTATTACGAACACGATCAAATGGCGAACACTGTGAAAGTGTCGGTACCAAAAAAAGATAGCGTTCGATCGGCGATTCTTCATGCTGGATTCAAGGTCTCCGGATCTCACTGTAATCCGAGAGCGATCAAGACGAATGCACCGATGCAATTGTTGTGGGATATTTATAGACAAGTGGTGAGGAAATGTGGCTCCGGGACATTTCGAAAGCGGGAATTTTTTCTTGAAGAAGGATTCCGGGAAAAATTTTTTTCTTCTCAAATATGCAAAATTTCGCCCTGATTCCGAATATCATAATAAAAATGCTCAAAAATTTCTCTAAACACCTGAAAAATCGCTTCAAACAGGTCCATTTTCTGGAGGTGTCTCCGGCGACCGTGTGGCCTAACTCCTGGAGTTTTCTCTTCCATCAGACTCGGATTTCTTTACTTTTCACTGCCTTTTCGGTGATAATCAAATGGAATGCGAATATTTCAACAAAAATTCATGGAAAAAGTAGTGAAAAGTGAAAAGATCGGCGCAAGAAACGGTGGCCGAGTCTCCTGGAAGAGAAACCTCCAGGAGTTAGGCCACACGGTCGCCGGAGACACCTTTGGGAAATGGGACTGTTTGAAGCGATTTTTCAGGTGTTTAGAGAAATTTTTGAGTATTTTCATTATGATATTTGAAAACAGGGCAAAATTTTGCATATTTTAAAAGAAAAAAATTTTTGCCCGGATTCCTCCTATTTTGGAACTTTTCATATATTTTTTTGCGTTTTTTAAAATGTAAAAGGTATTGTTCAAGATGTCATGAATCATAAACCAAAAATTGGTCACAAACGCGATTTCACACTTTCGAAATGTCCTAGAGCCGTAAATGTATCGTTACAAGGAAAATACGGCATGTTGTTTCAGGCCAAAGACACCAACGTGGATCGTGAGAAACGTCTTGCCAAAGAGTCCCCGGGCTACCACATTCTTGGTCAACCCATCACCAACACCATCAATTTCTCCCTTCATCCCGGAGCAATCGAACAGGCGAAGAAGGAGAATTTGGTACGGTTCCAATACAACAAGGGAAAGAATTGGGGACCACGACAGAAGGCGAAGGGATCGGTGAATTCGACGAAGGCGGGATTCCAGTTGACAAATGTCGAAAAACATGAAATTTAAATTGTTGATTGTCTTGTTTTTTTGTTAAGTTTCTTTTTCAATGTTTTATTGTTATTTCATTTTTATTAAAACTTGTTAGAAGCGTTGACTTTGAACGTAGTAACCACACTGGTGTTCATCTTGTTTGGAGCTTTCCATCCGAACATTTTTTGAATAGCTAAACGATACTCCGAGCTGAAAAAAGAGCATTTTTATAGCTCAAAATTATGCAGAATTTTGCGCTAATTTCGAATATCATAACGAAAACGCTCAAAAATTGCTCTAAAACTCCGAGAAACGGTGTCAGTTTTAGAGCAATTTTTGAGAGTTTTCGCTATGATTTTCAGAATCAGCAAACAATTCTGCCACAAAAAAGTTTTCCCCGGAATATCTCACTTTATAATATAGAAAACGAATACATTGCTCGCACAGGCAACATTCAATCCAATGCCCGCATAGATCATTATGATATGCTGAATATCGATATCCTCCACGAAATGGATACTCGCAATATTGACAATTGTTACAGTACACCAACCAAGGATCACGAAAATGACAGTGTAGAGAATGGACTTGAAGATGAACTTCATTTCGGATCCTGGAAATTTTTAATACTGAGAAATATGATCCAACTTTCCCAAGTTTCACCGCGCTCTATTGCGAACTTGCGGGAAATTTAAAATTTTGAGATTTCCCGCTCACTTGTTTCCCTTGTATTATCGAAAAAATGAAACTGAGACTCGCTGTTTGCACTGTGTCGATTTACGAGGCCCCGCCCACAAAACAAAGTGCGCGGCGCGCCGTTGTTTCTGTTTTGTGGGCGGGGCCTCGTAAATCGACACAGTGCAAACAGCGAGTCTCAGTTTCATTTTTTCGATAATACAAGGGAAACAAGTGAGCGGGAAATCTCAAAATTTTAAATTTCCCGCAAGTTCGCAATAGAGCGCGGTGAAACTTGGGAAATTTCGATAATATATGCTTTTTTCTTACCACTTCCCGGTTGATTCCGAAGTTTCAAAAACGTTATGAAGTAGATCAAAACTACACCAATACTAATCATCAATCCCGCTTTGTTGAACTTTTCAAATGAGTCCCCTGATAAAGCCAGAGGTACTTGACAAATGACAATAACTTCCGGGTCTCGTTGAAGGAAAGAATCCGTCATAATGAATATGGTAAACAATATAGGGAATAATAGCTGAAGGAAAAGATAAATTCCTCGCTTGGCACATAGTTGGCGGTAGAAAATCGGGCATCGACAAGCTAGAAATCGATCGATTCCCATTGAAAGAAGAAGAGGTCCACTGAGGCAGAGGCCGATGGACGAGGGGAGAAGGAGCCAGAAACACAGCTCTTGGGAGCCGGGGCCTGAGAAAGAAATGAGAGAGGTTATCTAATTATAGTCAGCGTAAATCGATACAGTATCAAATACGGTATTCAATCTAATAGAAAATCACCTCATACAGTACTAGTCAAAAAGAACGCTCATTTTGGAGTTTTTCAGTTGAAATATGTCAACTTTGAGGGTCTGAAAAAGCGGTTTCCGGATATCCGATTTTTCTGAAATTTTGAGGGTATATAACTCTAGAACTCTATTTTTCTAGTTGACGACTTTTTCTTACTAGGGAGTGCCTCAGACAAAAGGTGGACTTATGGGACGAGACCTATACCATTCGAAAGAGGATGAAATTTCGTTTTCAAATATATGTTCAGATTTTGCTGCGGCCTCCTCTAACTCGCGAAATCTGGGTCAGAAGTTTTCAGTTGAATTTGCACTGAAATTCACACGTGAACGCCTCCACGTCCTCCTTTCTTTTATACGCTTTGAAGAACCATAGAAAACAGCAGTGGGATGGTTCAGTGGTAAAGTGGCGGGATGGGGAAATGGTACTCTATGGTTCGACTCCTTCATAGTCGAAACTCTTTTTTATTTTTTGTCCGTTTTATTTATGACCTGTTTTTGAGCTCATAAGTAGTTTGCAGCAGTTTTTCATACTGTACACATCTTTGGCATCTTGTCAAATACCAATTAATCAACTTTTTTCGAAAAAAAATTTTTTTTCGAAATTTTTGAAAAGTGGTGTATGGATCATGGGAACTTGTGAATTTTTTCAAAAAAATTTTTTTCGAAAAAAGTTGATTAATTGGTATTTGACAAGATGCCAAAGATGTGTACAGTATGAAAAACTGCTGCAAACTACTTATGAGCTCAAAAACAGGTCATAAATAAAACGGACAAAAAATAAAAAAGAGTTTCGACTATGAAGGAGTCGAACCATAGATAGGGACCACAACGTGAGGGGGCGGAGCCTATTTTATTTTCTCCTCAGTGGGTTATGCCAACTTTGAATGACTATAACTTGAACTGCGAATGATGAATTGTTTTGAATTTTTGCCAGAGTACTAAATAAACTACGGAGAATCTGATTCTGTAACTTATTCATTTTTATTTGACCTAGTTCTTGAGATAATCGAAGAAAAAGTTAGTTTATGGGTCAAAAAAGTGCGATAATGCCGAGGTACCTCCGATATTTTTTGGTATCCTTATAGAAGGAGATATGCAGAAATGGTAGGTAATCTCAAAACATCTTAGCGAGGTCTCCAAAGAATGTGAGACTAGGTCAAACATCGCATACGTTAGGTTTTTTTATCCACTAGTAAAAACTTTGGAATAACATTAAAATGGGTAAAGTAAACATTTATGAACTAGACTGCAAAGTTTCAGCCAATTCAATGCATTTTGAATACTTTTCTCCTGACCTAAACAAACCATAATTTCTAATAAATTCAGTTTTTGGGTCATTTGAGAACTTTACGAACGAGGTACCTCTGTTTTTTTAATACCATTGAAGTCTACAGAGAATTTGACACTAGATGATGTTTTATTTCAGCCATGACGAGGTCTCCAAAGTAGTTTTAATTGACCTTGATTATCAAGTTTCAAGAATTTCCTTGTGAAATAAGATCACGAGAAAATTCGAAATTCCTCAAATTCGAATAAACTTTTATTGCTTTTGCATAAGCGTGACCTACGGCTCACTGGTTAGCATTCATGATTTCGAATAGCTAGACGCGAGTTCGGTTCTTTTTGAAGACGCGTTTTTTAAAAATTTGATTTCACGTGAATTCAGTACTGAAATAATGTATGCGGCGATATTCCAGTTTTTTGACCCTGCTCCAGAAATGGACTATTGGGGAGAAAGTCAGTAGAAATAATCGAACAAAAGATGACCTATATCTTGAGAACCAATGAATAGTTCTTACTGATAGTTTGGCAAAATACTTGTATTGAGGCAAGGAACATTACCATATAAAAATGTCCAAGAAAATTCGTGTTTAAAAATTATGTTGTGGTCCCTAACCATAGAGTACCATTTCCCCATCCCGCCACTTTACCACTGAACCATCCCACTGCTGTTTTCTATGGTTCTTCAAAGCGTATAAAAGAAAGGAGGACGTGGAGGCGTTCACGTGTGAATTTCAGTGCAAATTCAACTGAAAACTTCTGACCCAGATTTCGCGAGTTAGAGGAGGCCGCAGCAAAATCTGAACATATATTTGAAAACGAAATTTCATCCTCTTTCGAATGGTATAGGTCTCGTCCCATAAGTCCACCTTTTGTCTGAGGCACTCCCTAGTTAGCTTTACAATCCAGTTAGTTTGATCGCGTGGAAGCAAAAAGGGTCCAAAACGATCGAAATTCAAGGTGACGTCAGTAAAATTGACCTAACTAACTGAATTGCAATCATATGAAAAAGTTGTCAACTACAAAAAAAGAGTTCTAAAGTTGCTCTATTAGTCCGCGAAATCTCAGAAAAATCGAATATTGGTAAACCTTTTTTTCAAACCCTCAAAGTTGACATCTCGATTGGAAACGCTATTCATTTTGGTCAGCACTTTAGGACGGCATTAAAGGAAGAAAAATGAACACTTCCCGGGATTTTTTGTGCAATAGAAAGATGACTTCGATTCCTTGTCGAAAATAGACTGAGTTCTGTACAGAGAATACTGTAAAATGCTTCTAGCCAGACATGCTACGGATCAAACCGGGCCGGTTTTTTGGAGTAAAAAAATTTGGTTTGAATTTTTAAAGCATAAAATCAATAGTTTTCGGTGGTTGTTCCTGAATAAGTCATATTTTTTCGTCATTTCAGCAGCGAAAAATTACAAAAATTTTCTAAATTGCGAAAAGTTTTCGAAAATTTTCCACTGGCCCGGCCCGCTATTCACCAAGTCTGTCTCTAGTAGAATTCAAAATACGACAATTGCAAAGAACTTTACCCCCATGAAACAGCTGAAAATTGAACACAAAATGACCGCAAAGATGTAGCATATCCGCGGCACAAGTCAGTGTTATCATATAGTGGCAAGGAGAATTGAACTTTCTGAAAAATCCTCCTTTTCCATCAAATCTAAAACCTAAACTATTACCGGACTCTAAAGAAGCAAACGATCATTGTAACATTCCCAAATAACGAAACAGTAGCACATAGGAAATAGAACAAAGCGATTGGAATTAGTGGAAAGGGAACTTCGAATTTCATGGTATCACAAGATTAATAACAGAAGGAAATAATAAAAGAGTTCATGATGATGGTACTTGTTTTGACTATCTTATAATGACTGCTCGCAGACACTTTTGGGAATTACGATGGAAACATTCCGTGTATTTTGAGGGGGGTGATAACAAAACGACTCATCGTTTCTTTAATAATAAGGAAATCCCATTTAGAACACTTCAGATGTGTCATTCAAATCTTTTGAGTGGGCTCTGGTATAGCTGAAAACGGAAGAGCTGGAACGTTGCTGGTTCTTCAGAAGACGTCAAAATCAGAAAGGCTGAAGGTACTTCGTTCAAAAATCAATAGAGGGGTATTGTTGAAATCCGAGAGAGCAATGTTAACATAAACTAAATCGATCTGTGGAAAGAAATTGTTGGGTGACGTGATTTTGTGATTTTCGACGTCTTCCAAAATCCCGGCGAGGCCTTTGGTGTGGGGAGTACCACCGACGTTATTTCGATATGTTATACATGAAATGAATCAATTCTAAACGGTAAAGTCTAATCTAGGACACTAATTTAGTCATTCTATGGAATAAAAATCCGCTGACAAGACAATTTCTATTTTTCGACCTCAACCAAAATTACCGAGAGGTCGTCCAAACGATGGGTTTACAAATACCGCCGCAAAATGTTTTCTAGACGAGATACAGCAAAACGGAGCACATTGTTGGATTCCTCGTAGTCGAATTGATCTAGTCAGCTTGTTTTCGAACCAATTCAGCGTTCAGAATTCAGAATTCTGAATTCTGAATTCTGAATTCTGAACGCTGAATTGGTTCGAAAACAAGCTGACTAGATCAATTCGACTACGAGGAATCCAACAATGTGCTCCGTTTTGCTGTATCTCGTCTAGAGAATTCAGAACTTACAAATTTAAGAAATTCAGAATTCAGAACTTACAAATTTAAAACAATCCAAAAATACCAATTTTTGAGATTTTTAGTAAAATTTCTTCAAAGTGTAATAACTTATTCAAACTTTCCAATTTTTGAGATTTTCTAATATTAATCAAACCGCCATTAGGTGTACTATAACATTATCGGAACACATTTTTCATTTTGATCCTACCGGCCCTCGTGTACTCCTCGTGAACAACTTGAGCCTCTTGAGTACACTTTTGCTTTGCTTATGTTTTGTTCTATAATATCATTCGAGATGTACCAATTGAAACGAAAAAACGACAGATCGATAGATAATTTTATGCTGAATCGATCTGTATAATTTTTTGTAATAATTCAACAATCTACCGTCGAGTTATGACGCTTACAAAGCGGCGGACCTAATAAAGCTTTTTCTGTTTTCCGTAGCCACGTTCAAACTGATACCTTCTCATTTCCAGCCAAGGCCACCTCGACCCATGGTCCGGCGGCGGTTACAAAGTCGACCAGAACAACGCGGCTCGCGGAATCTATGTCATGGAAATCCCTGGCTCCGCCCATCACTTGGATCTTCGTCAACCAAATACTTGCGATCCAAATACCGTAGTCAATGCGAGATATCAGGTACCGTAATCTATCTTAGCTTCCTTAACAATAAAATTTCAGATCGTTCAAATCTTGAAATGCTGGGTTGACGTCAACTGCAACACCATCCCCACCATCTCTCCACTTCCAAGTCTCCAGATTCCAAATGTCGAGTGTAAAGACCGTATCGGAGAATATCCATGGGGACAGACTACTAAAGGAACCGTCACCTCATCTATTCTCATTTCTTGTATCCTTTCTGTGTTCTATGCTTTGTTCTGAAAAAATTACTGTAGCTGATATAAAAAATTATTGAAAGTCTCTATTCCTACACGTGGCCCCAAGCGAAAATTCTCCGCCACGTCTTGACCTTTCAGCACAATGACCCTCAGATCTTTATCAGAAAGAAATCTCCAAAATTCAAATCAAAGTGGAAAATCTCCAAAGAACAATTAATCATCAAGAGATGAATTTGGTAATACTGTTTACAGTATCATCCCTTTTCCTTGTTGTCCATGGACAAATGGAAACTAAACGTAAGTTATCTGCACCGGTACTGAAGCTCATCATGATTTCCAGCATCGTCAGTCTCCAGTCCTGGACTCAAAGTACAACGCTCGGATCCCCACGAGAATGAACCCAATTCTAAAAGCGGTTAGTTCAAAAGAAGTGAAATAGTCGCTCTACAGCTTAATAGTCGCTCTACAATCCCGAAAACTGCAGTCGCAAGTATTTATAGACAAGAGGAATTTGACCGGCTAGAATTAGGCAGGCTTAGTGAGGGCCCAGGACCACGCTATAACTCTCAAACAGGTCCGCGGTGGGTCTGTAGACTAGGGTTCCATGCAGGAGGGCACACAGGTAAAGCGCGAACGGATCAATTTCCACGTATCCAAATAGAAATCGCGCTCCATTGAACTTCTACGTGGCACCACTTCTTTTTTTTCAAAACAATTCTCAAATTTCCAACGTGAAATTCCACCTTCTAGTTGTTTTCTTCCGTGAACTGGCCTGAGTTAGCGTTTTATTCCTTGTTGCTAATGGGCACAAGGTTATTCAAAGTAAGGTGTTGGGGGAGGTCCGAGAACTAGGGTACTGTAGCAGACCATCAAAGTCGAGATTCCATTGCAAATTTCTGAAATTTTTCAGGTGATATTCAACACCCTCCTGCATTTCAATACAAGGAGTTCGATGGACCCCCAGATCCAGGATCCTTCTCCAAGCTGTCTTCCGACCATTTTTCGCCGAGTGTCTACAAGGACTTTGATGGACCTTCGGAGCCTTCATTTGGACAGAAAGGTAAGGGGTGCCCGTAGACCCACACGTAGGGTTTCCATCCGGTTGGGGGCAAATGACCACCCGCCACTCACCCGGAGGACTGTCTGTCGTCCGTTGCCGTCCCATGGCACGTTTTTTTACTCGGGGGCAAACGGACGGCTGTCAGGGGGCTCGCCGGGAGTTATGGTTCAAATGTCCCCTCATGTGGTAATACAAGTGTATCTCCTCTAGAATCCCATTGCGCTTGAGCTCACGATTTAAATTTCAGATCCCGTATCCCTCTCCAAACCGTCTTCCTACCCCTCCAACTCTCTTGACTCTCCGTCACCAAGTGCCCACCAGGATTTTTCTAGACCTTTGGAGCCTTCCTATCGACCAAATGGTAATATTTCAAAATTCCATTTCGCTTGAGATCATTTTTCAATTTCAGACCCAAAGTCGTCTCTCAACTTCTCCAACTCTCCTGATCCTCTGTCACTGAGCAACGAATCGAATGGTGATTTGAAAATCAAAGTTTTATAATTTCAATATCATTTCTTTCCAGATCCTCCATTCCGTGAACCACATGACTCTTTGGGCACGCCCATCATCCACCACAAGTTGACGCATCGCTTCCAGAATCGAAGGAATCCTAGAAGTGGTAAGTATGAATCGGAATATTAATGTGAATAGGAATATCTCAAGGTATCTCAACGATGATCAATTTTTGAGTTGCCAAATTTGCCGAAAAAAAACGGCAAATTCAACTAAACTTGTATAAAGAAACATTCTAAATCCGATTTTCAGCTGCCATCAACGAGAAACAGTTTATGGATCGAGTCACCATCCTCGCCCGTCTCTCGAATGCGATTGCCCTTCAAACTGGTCTTCTGAATGGAACGATTCCGATCGATGCGGTTATCGGTGAGCTTTTGAACTTTGGAACCGTCAAAGTTTCCGATTTGATGGCTTTTGATTCCAACAAGATCACTGAGTTCGTGAAAAAACGCGAGGCTACCAGTATCGCTGATTTGTTTCGAACTGGTGAGGCACCTCTGCACGGTGAAGAAGTCATAAAAGCTTTTCCGGCGAATGACGTATTTAGTGACGCTGACAAGAAGATGTTCTTTAGCAAAATGAAAGAACTCCATGGAAAATTGAAAATTGATGATGTAACAAAAGTTCGAGATCGCATCGGCACGATTTTTTCGTCTTTGAAAGAAATACAAGGGATGAACACTGATGAAAATAAGCCTGCAGCCGAGAAACAAAGCGATCTGCTCACGTTCCGATCACTAGAGACAGAAATGGAAATTGTGACAACATCTTATTCGAAGGTAACTGATTTCAAAAATGGATTGAACGAGTTGAAGGAACTCTTGAATTATAGTGTTCTTTTACCACTTGAGACACTTGTTCGACTCATCGATCTGAGAACCGATGTTAAACTCACTTTTGATGATTCATCTTGGTTTAATAGACTCTGCGAGGAGGTAAAAAATCTTCGAGACGTTGCCTTGAAATCTCATCAAGAAAGCCGGTTAATGAATGAATTGATGACTGCCAGAAACTCTCGAGAATCATTGATTCGAGCATTCACTCATGGATTTCCTGATGGAATAAACGGTCTCAATCAGCTCCCAGCAGCATTTTCTGGAAAATGGCTTCTGAATATTCTACCCGGCAATTTCACTCTTCAGCACCTTTTTGATGGTTTGAAGCCTTTGACTCAAATGGCCGCCAAGATTAGTGCTCTGGATAATCAACTGAGCAATGCCTTGAAAGCTGACTTCATCAAGCCATTTTCAACATCGAATCTCATTCATGATCGTTTAAAAGAAGTTGACCCCGAAATGTCAAACTACAAAAGCTTCAGGGAGGAATCCGTCACTTGTCTCACTCACGGCGAAAGCCCAGATCAAAAATTCACCCAAGTCAAAAGTTTCCTTTCGAAAGTTTTTGAAATGAAGAAGCACTTGGATTTTCTGCCGACTTGGAAGTTTTTGAGCTCAGAAGAACTTGCGAAAAGCGAATTCGGAAAGTTTCGTGCAAGTTTGGAGAAAGTGGACTCATCTACATCCTGGGAAACTGTTAAAGCTCTTCAACTCAAAGTGAACTCGTCTGGTGTATTGGAGTCATTTCTGAATTTCGCTTCTCATTTGAATGATGACTCATCCAACATTGCTGCCCTGACTTCCTTGAAGAAGATTGTTGATGAAGAATACGATCGTGAAAAACTTATAGAAGATTTTTTGAAATCGTCCTTGGTGACGCAGGAGAAATCTATTTATGAATGTCTGCAAAAACACAGTGTTCAGTCGAAAAAACTTGCGACGACACTTAACGTCGGCATTCAACTTGGCAATTTCAAAGGCAACGAAGTGAAACATTTAGAGAAATCTGCATCTGAAATTGCAAAGTTTGCAAAATCGATTGCTGATCCTAAAGCAATGCTTGAGGAAATGAAAGCAGATGTCAACAAATACACGCTCAAGCTGAATGAGATGAAGGATTTGTGGGAGGATTCGGTGACTATCGGACAATCTGTGAGCACACTACGAAACGTGTACTCACTTGTTGAAACGGAACCATCTTTCACCCAACTGACTTTTCCTAAAGGATACCAAAGTGGTTTGACACATTTTATAGCCGAATCATATGAAAAAATCAAACCAAGTAATCTGAAAAGTTTCGATGAGCAGTGGACAGGACTAACGAGTGGATTGGTTCCTGTGAAGCATCTGATTAATGAGACCAAGAAGTTATTCTCCAAAATTGACTCATCGAAGTTAAATACGATTGCTGGATATGGTGATGTTTTCCGAGAGTTCAGTGCTTTGCCGGATGTTACAAAGACGGTGGATTTCGAGAAAAAGTTGGAGACTTTCGAGTACATGGAGGACAAAAAAAATCCCAATGTAGAGTACGACCAATACAAACTGACGTTAGGCGAGCTAGCCACGCTAGATCTTCAGTTTTCCAAGCACAAGAAACAGCTCATGGCAATGCCAAAAGCACTGGAAGCGTTTAATGACTTTCTGGTGGCATTCTTGACTTTCGATAACGAAGATGCTGATGGCTCGGAAAAAACGGAGCACTCGAATTTAGTGTGAGTTTATTCGTTTCAAGTATTGACAATTCTTTCTCGATTTTCAGCCTCATCATCGTCTGCTCAATATTCGGTGGTGGTCTCGTCATTGCTGGAATCGTTGTGCTTGTGATGTGGCGATTGAAAAAGGGGTGCTTCAAACCGAAACCAGTTGACGAGGTTCTGTTCACAGATGGTCGAGATCCGGTGTCGAAGCAGCTCATTCACTTTTACATGTGCAGCTATCGATTCAGCAAGCCTCTGGATGCCTACAATTTGCACTCATTGATTCTGAGAACGATCATGGCGGATGAGGCCAAGCCTAACTTTTTGACGTACGCTGATATCGATAAGAAGAAGTGTCGGTGAGTTGGGAATTTTTATTATCCAGTTTCCGAGCCCTGAGCCTTGTTGCGGAGGCTCAGGGGATGGCGAATTCCATACAAATTTGAATATTTCCAGAGACCCCGAGATCAAATTGCTCAACAAGTTTGCAATCAAGTCAATCGAATACCATGGAAATCGAATCATGACTCGGACTGGACTCACTTTCTTCGCGCTACAGGTCGATTTAAATTTCCACAGGTCCTCTCTAAGATTTCTGATATTTCCAGGGCCCGCTGTCAAAAAGCAAACAGCATGCGGACACTCGTGCCGACTTTTTGGAGATGATCGTTAAGGAAGACTTGTTGCAAGTGGTGATGCTGTGCCGATTCCAGGAACCGGGGCCGGATGGAAAGCCGAGAGAAGTTTGTGCGAGATATTTCAATGATATCAAGAATGGACCACTGACGATTGGAGACTGGAAGGTTACTACGGTAGTGGAAGAAGTGTTGGAGGATTTGAAGGATACGAAGAGAGAGGCAGATATCACTCATCGACGGCTGGAGATTACACATAAGAAGTGAGATTTCGTTCTTTATTAGTAATGAAGAACTTTAAATCAGCTAGAAAATAAGCCATAATTTAAATTTCTAGGCAAATTTTGATTCTTATCGGATTTTTCGACTTTTTTTGCAGGGAGCTTCGAAACTTAGGTTTTTTTCTTGAAAATTAAAAAAAATTGAATTTTGTTTAATAGCGTTTGTAGTGCTTTAAATTTGCTACAAAACGGTATAATTGTGAAAACTGCGGAATAATTTTGGGAAAAGTTACATTGATTTGAATTTTGAAATTTTTTTGAAAATTTCAAACTTTCACAACTTTCACAACGCAAAATCAATCAAATGCTATGAAAATTGTATAATTTTGACTTCAGAAAGAAGTATCCACTGCACATTGTCGAGCACTACCAATACAATACTTGGGATGACAACTCGTACCCTCCACACGGACATGCCGGATGTTTCTTGATTATGGAGAAAGTGCGCAACACTGAGGTATGTGATTCTGCTCTATTGAAAATTCATAACATTTTCTCTTCCAGAGAGGCGCCGTCGCTGTTCA
This sequence comes from Caenorhabditis zanzibari, assembly GCA_963966625.1. Lineage (NCBI taxonomy): Eukaryota > Metazoa > Nematoda > Chromadorea > Rhabditida > Rhabditidae > Caenorhabditis > Caenorhabditis zanzibari. The sequence continues at coordinate 15,676,146 of OZ016472.1, read as the reverse complement.
CTGCTCCACGGGAACCGGTCGTACAATGGCATTCATCGGCATGGAGTATATCGCTCGTCTCGTCGAAGTGGATACCAATGTCACGTTTGTCCAGGCCGCAACGAAACTCGCGACATATCGTCATAAAGCAATTCAATCGATCCGTCAATCATATTGGATGCAAACCGGCGTGGTCTTCTATCTGGGACAATATCACGGACTGGTTCAAACGTACGAGTTGCATTTGCACGAATTCAAGGAGTTGGCTGTCAAAACGGATAAACATCCCGAGATCCCGAAGAACCACGAAGGAGTCTTGTTTTGAACTTTGAGCTTGAGGATTTGAATAAATATAGTAAATTTGAAACTGGTACTGTAGAAGTTTGGACATCGGGAATTAGTGTAGACGTTTTCGCAGGTACTGTAGATGTCTGAACCTCAGGGACTACTGTAGACGTCTCAACGTTAGGGATTACTGTAGATGTGTGGATGTCTGGGAGTACAGTAGATGTCTGGACATTCGGGATTACTGTAGAGGTTTTCACCTCTACTGGAGCAATAGAAGAAGTGTGGACGGCAGGGATTACTGTAGATGTCTTCAGATCCTGGAGTACTGTTGATGCTTTCTTCTGATCCTCCAATTTCCACGTATCCAAATAGAAATCGCGCTCCATTGAACTTCTACGTGGCACCACTACTTTTTTTCAAAACAGCTCTCAAATTTCCAACGTGAAAAAGTGAACTGTCCTCCTGACCCCCCCCCCCCCCCCCCCCCCTTATCTCAATCGATTCTTATGAAAGAAGAAAACCGCCCCGCTAGGATCAGTATCGTGATCTTAACTCTGAAACGTCTTATTAGCGAGAGAATGAAAAAACTCCTTGCAGTTAGCGTTTTATGCCTTGTTGTCAATGGACACAAGGTAATTCAAAGTAAGTTGTTGGGGTGGAGGTCCGGGGCCTAGGGTACTGTAGCAGACTATCTCGATTCCATTGCAAAATTCTGAAATTTTTCAAGGTGATATTCAACACCCGACTGGATTTCAATACAAGGATTTCGATGGACCCCCAGATCCCGGATCCTTCTCCAAGCCGTCTTCCGACCATTTGTCGCCTAGTGTCTACAAGGACTTTGCTGGACCTTCGGAGCCTTCATATGGACAGAAAGGTACTGTTTTAGAATCCCGCTGAGATGCAAATATAAATTTCGATTTCAGAGCCCGAATCCGCAAGCCGTCAGCCGTCAATCCGCAAGCCGTCAAGCCGTCTTTCGACTCTCAATACTTTTTGTCATCGAGTGCCCACCACGGTTTCACTGGACCTTCCGAGCCTTCAGTTGGACCCAAAGGTAATATTCTTGGGGCGCCCGTATCCAGACGCGAGGGGCATTGAGTCATTAGTTCTGGTATGAGAACTTGAGCTTATTATTTCAATTTCAGATCCTGGATCCCTCTCCAAACCGTCCTCCGACCCCTCCATCTCTCTTGACTCCTCGTCATTGAGCATCGAATCGAATGGTGAGTTCATCAATCATTTCTTATATTTTCTAACATGTAATGTACCCCAATTGTCCCCCGGGGTTTTGGCTGAAAGTAGGCTCATTAAAACAAGCACAAAAAGTTATTTAAGAACACAAAGCCTTTTTTGCTACCGTTTGGTACTTTTTGAGAAAATCGACTTTTTAATAAAATTTTCGAAATTTCAAAAATTCAACTTCAAATGATCACAGTTTTGTTCAATCTTGTTCAAATTCACCAAACTAAAATGTGTTTTGTAGCTAATATAATGAAATTTAAGAAATCAATTAAAAATGTTTTTTACACTTCGTGGTCCCCCACTTATGACCCAAAATGCAATGTTGCTCCATTGCCAAAAAGTGTATAGCAAAAGTTTGACGGTCGAAATTTTGTTTAAACTGATTTAAAACGATTCAGCATGCAAAAATTACTACATACGCAAAAATTAAAAAAAATTCAACCGTGGAAAATTTTTTTATAAAGGTTTGAAAAAATAAAATTTTGAAAAATTTTGAGAAAAGTCAATTTTTCAATTGAAAGTTGTACAGCAAGTTATAAATTTGTTACTGTTTTCAAATTTACCGTTTTATGCCCTTTCAAATAAGCTATAAATTATTAAAATTGCGCAATTTTGAAGCAGCTTATGAAGGTTTCAAAGTTACTGTAGTGTTTTCAGTGACGAGTCAAAAATCGAAAAAAATGAAAATAGAGCTAGAGACTCAAACTTTGTTGTGTTTTGTAGGAAATTGCAATAGAAACCAAATTGTCAACTGTAACTTTTTCCTAACTCTTCACCCAAATCTGATAACACTGAAAATAGTGTGTGGTACAGGGCCCTATCGAAAAACTGTGTTTCTACGACCTGGATGAAGAGTTAGAAAAAAGTTGCAGTTGACGATTTGGTTTCTATTGCAATTTCCTACAAAACACAACAAAGTTTGAGTCTCTAGCTCTATTTTCATTTTTTTCGATTTTTGACTCGTCACTGAAAACACTACAGTAACTTTGAAACCTTCATAAGCTGCTTCAAAATTGCGCAATTTTAATAATTTATAGCTTATTTGAAAGGGCATAAAACGGTAAATTTGAAAACAGTAACAAATTTATAACTTGCTGTACAACTTTCAATTGAAAAATTGACTTTTCTCAAAATTTTTCAAAATTTTATTTTTTCAAACCTTTATAAAAAAATTTTCCACGGTTGAATTTTTTTAAATTTTTGCGTATGTAGTAATTTTTGCATGCTGAATCGTTTTAAATCAGTTTAAACAAAATTTCGACCGTCAAACTTTTGCTATACACTTTTTGGCAATGGAGCAACATTGCATTTTGGGTCATAAGTGGGGGACCACGAAGTGTAAAAAACATTTTTAATTGATTTCTTAAATTTCATTATATTAGCTACAAAACACATTTTAGTTTGGTGAATTTGAACAAGATTGAACAAAACTGTGATCATTTGAAGTTGAATTTTTGAAATTTCGAAAATTTTATTAAAAAGTCGATTTTCTCAAAAAGTACCAAACGGTAGCAAAAAAGGCTTTGTGTTCTTAAATAACTTTTTGTGCTTGTTTTAATGAGCCTACTTTCAGCCAAAACCCCGGGGGACAATTGGGGTACATTACATGTAAGTTTCCTTTTCCAGATCCACCGTTCACTGAATTCCGACAACCACATGACTCCTTGGATTCGTCCATCATCCACCACAAGTTGTCGCATCGCTTCCAGAATCGAAGGAATCCTAGAAGTGGTAAACATCCCGAGATTCCGAAGAACCATGGAGTCTTGTTTTGAACTTTGAGCTTGAGGATTTGAATAAATTCCTTTTTTTTGCCTTCGAAATTTTTTTTGATTTTTTTTTTGGAAAAATTGAACTACTTTTTCATTAATTAGAGCTCATCCCTAATCAACAGTAACAATGTTAGTACTAACGGATGTCTCATGAAAAGCTTAACATTTGTTATGGAGCAGATTTTGTGATTTCTGTAATTTTCCGTTTATATTTCGTGCTGGACAAAAAAAGCCAAAAGTTTGATACTCAGTCTGAATTTGCTGCGTAGCCATGTGTAAATGGATACCGCAGATTTTTAGAGCAACTTTTTTGAAATTTTTATTGAAAAACAATCTTTCCTAATAATTAGAGAGCGACAAGAACAATAGTGACAAAAATTGAAAACTTTGAAATTGAGAATCCGGAAGATGTCGTGGTGGCAATTGTTGAGGTAACAGTGGATGGTGTCAGGGTGTTTGTTGAAAAAGTTGATGAAATCGTTGATTCAGAAGACGTTGAATTTGAAGGAGAAGAAGAAGTTGAAGTCATTTTGGGATGGAATGTCGATGTCTGAATTTCAGGGAGTACTGTTGACGTCTTGACATCTACTGGAGCTACGGATGTACTGGAGCTACGGAGGTTTTGACTTCTGGGATTACTGTAGAAGTTTTGACGTCTGGGATTACTGTAGACGTCTTCGCATCGACTGGAGCAATTGTAAATGTCTGAACATCGGGGAGTACTGTAGATGTCTTAACATCCACTGGAGCTACGGAGGAAGTTTTGACGTCGGGGATTACTGTAGATGTTTTGAGATCCGGGAGTACTGTAGATGTATGGGTATCTGGGAGTACTGTAGACGTTTTTACATCGACTGGCGCATTCGTGAACTCGTGAATTTGTGATTTTCGACGCCTTCCAAAATCCCGGCGAGGCCTTTGGTGTGGGGAGTACCACCGACGTTATTTCGATATGTTATACATGAAATGAATCAATTCTAAACGGTAAAGTCTAATCTAGGACACTAATTTAGTCATTCTATGGAATAAAAATCCGCTGACAAGACAATTTGTATTTTTCGACCTCAACCAAAATTACCCAGAGGTCGTCCAAACGATGGGTTATGACGACGTCAATATCTGGAGCCCGCAAGATAAGATTTTCCTGAAATTTGGCATGCTACAATGTTAACATAAACTAAATCGATCTGTGGAAAGAAATTGTTGGGTGACGTGATTTTGTGATTTTCGACGTCTTCCAAAATCCCGGCGAGGCCTTTGGTGTGGGGAGTACCACCGACGTTATTTCGATATGTTATACATGAAATGAATCAATTCTAAACGGTAAAGTCTAATCTAGGACACTAATTTAGTCATTCTATGGAATAAAAATCCGCTGACAAGACAATTTGTATTTTTCGACATCAACCAAAATTACCAAGAGGTCGTCAAAATGACGGGTTTACAAATACCGCCGCAAAATGTTTTCTAGACGAGATACAGCAAAACGGAGCACATTGTTGGATTCCTCGTAGTCGAATTGATCTAGTCAGCTTGTTTTCGAACCAATTCAGCTATGATAACAATTTTTAAAAACGCGCCGAAAAGGGGTCGATTTTGACCGTCACGATGTTATGTTGACGTCAATATCTGGAGTCCGCAGAACACGATATTCGTGAAATTTGGTAGATTACAATGTTATCATATACTTAATCGATCTGCGGAAAGAAATTGTTGGGTGACGTGATTTTGTGATTTTCGACGTCTTCCAAAATCCCGGCGAGGCCTTTGGTGTGGGGAGTACCACCGACGTTATTTCGATATGTTATACATGAAATGAATCAATTCTAAACGGTAAAGTCTAATCTAGGACACTAATTTAGTCATTCTATGGAATAAAAATCCGCTGACAAGACAATTTGTATTTTTCGACCTCAACCAAAATTACCCAGAGGTCGTCCAAACGATGGGTTATGACGACGTCAATATCTGGAGCCCGCAACTTAAGATTTTCCTGAAATTTGGCATGCTACAATGTTAACATAAACTAAATCGATCTGTGGAAAGAAATTGTTGGGTGACGTGATTTTGTGATTTTCGACGTCTTCCAAAATCCCGGCGAGGCCTTTGGTGTGGGGAGTACCACCGACGTTATTTCGATATGTTATACATGAAATGAATCAATTCTAAACGGTAAAGTCTAATCTAGGACACTAATTTAGTCATTCTATGGAATAAAAATCCGCTGACAAGACAATTTGTATTTTTCGACCTCAACCAAAATTACCCAGAGGTCGTCCAAACGATGGGTTATGACGACGTCAATATCTGGAGCCCGCAACTTAAGATTTTCCTGAAATTTGGCATGCTACAATGTTAACATAAACTAAATCGATCTGTGGAAAGAAATTGTTGGGTGACGTGATTTTGTGATTTTCGACGTCTTCCAAAATCCCGGCGAGGCCTTTGGTGTGGGGAGTACCACCGACGTTATTTCGATATGTTATACATGAAATGAATCAATTCTAAACGGTAAAGTCTAATCTAGGACACTAATTTAGTCATTCTATGGAATAAAAATCCGCTGACAAGACAATTTGTATTTTTCGACCTCAACCAAAATTACCCAGAGGTCGTCCAAACGATGGGTTATGACGACGTCAATATCTGGAGCCCGCAACTTAAGATTTTCCTGAAATTTGGCATGCTACAATGTTAACATAAACTAAATCGATCTGTGGAAAGAAATTGTTGGGTGACGTGATTTTGTGATTTTCGACGTCTTCCAAAATCCCGGCGAGGCCTTTGGTGTGGGGAGTACCACCGACGTTATTTCGATATGTTATACATGAAATGAATCAATTCTACGCGGTACATGCGAATCTAGGACCCTAATTCAGTCATTCTATGGATTAAAAATCCGCTGACAAGACAATTTGCATTTTTCGACATCAACCAAAATTACCAAGAGGTCGTCAAAATGACGGGTTTACAAATACCGCCGCAAAATGTTTTCTAGACGAGATACAGCAAAACGGAGCACATTGTTGGATTCCTCGTAGTCGAATTGATCTAGTCAGCTTGTTTTCGAACCAATTCAGCTATGATAACAATTTTTAAAAACGCGCCGAAAAGGGGTCGATTTTGACCGTCACGATGTTATGTTGACGTCAATATCTGGAGTCCGCAGAACACGATATTCGTGAAATTTGGTAGATTACAATGTTATCATATACTTAATCGATCTGCGGAAAGAAATTGTTGGGTGACGTGATTTTGTGATTTTCGACGTCTTCCAAAATCCCGGCGAGGCCTTTGGTGTGGGGAGTACCACCGACGTTATTTCGATATGTTATACATGAAATGAATCAATTCTAAACGGTAAAGTCTAATCTAGGACACTAATTTAGTCATTCTATGGAATAAAAATCCGCTGACAAGACAATTTGTATTTTTCGACCTCAACCAAAATTACCCAGAGGTCGTCCAAACGATGGGTTATGACGACGTCAATATCTGGAGCCCGCAACTTAAGATTTTCCTGAAATTTGGCATGCTACAATGTTAACATAAACTAAATCGATCTGTGGAAAGAAATTGTTGGGTGACGTGATTTTGTGATTTTCGACGTCTTCCAAAATCCCGGCGAGGCCTTTGGTGTGGGGAGTACCACCGACGTTATTTCGATATGTTATACATGAAATGAATCAATTCTAAACGGTAAAGTCTAATCTAGGACACTAATTTAGTCATTCTATGGAATAAAAATCCGCTGACAAGACAATTTGTATTTTTCGACCTCAACCAAAATTACCCAGAGGTCGTCCAAACGATGGGTTATGACGACGTCAATATCTGGAGTCCGCAGAACACGATATTCGTGAAATTTGGCATGCTACAATGTTAACATAAACTAAATCGATCTGTGGAAAGAAATTTTTGGGTGTCGTTAATTTGTGATTTTCGACGTCTTCAAAAATCTCGGCCAGGCCTTTGGTGTGGGGAGTACCACCGACGTTATTTCGATATGTTATACATGAAATGAATCAATTCAAAACGGTAAAGTCTAATCTAGGACACTAATTTAGTCATTCTATGGATTAAAAATCCGCTGACAAGACAATTTCTATTTTTCGACCTCAACCAAAATTACCGAGAGGTCGTCCAAACGATGGGTTTACAAATACCGCCGCAAAATTTTTTCTAGACTAGATACAGCAAAACAGAGCACTTTTTCGGATTCCTCGTGGTCGAATTAATCTAGTCAGCTTGTTTCCGGACTAATTAAGCGATGATAACAATTTATAAAAACGCGCCGAAAAAGGGGTCGATTTTGACCGTCACGATGTTATGTTGACGTCAATATCTGGAGTCCGCAGAACACGATATTCGTGAAATTTGGTAGATTACAATGTTATCATATACTAAATCGACAAAGTTTTTGCATTTTTGATATTATATAGAATCGAATATTACGGTTCTAATGCGCTATCACACGTATTGATGCAGCGCTTGTAACGCCAGATACGGAATTTTGAAACATTGAAAAGAGTGTTAAACCGCACACAAATTATGGTAGATCGTTAACTTCAAAATTCCGTATCTGGCGTTATAAGCGCTGCATCAATACGTGTGATAGCGCATTAGAACCGTAATATTCGATTCTATAAACTATCAAAAATGCAAAAACTTTCTCTGAAAACTTTCTGAGAAACATTGAAAAGAGTGTTAAACCGCACACATATTAAGGTAGATCTTTAACTTCAAAATTCCGTATCTGGCGTTACAAGCGCTGCATCAATACGTGTGATAGCGCATTAGAACCGTAATATTCGATTCTATAAAATATCAAAAATGCAAAAACTTTCTCTGAAAACTTTCTGAGAAACATTGAAAAGAGTGTTAAACCGCACACATCTTAAGGTAGATCGTTAACTTCAAAATTCCGTATCTGGCGTTACAAGCGCTGCATCAATACGTGTGATTGCGCATTAGAACCGTAATATTCGATCCTATAAAATATCAAAAATGCAAAAACTTTGTCTGAAAACTTTCTGAGAAACATTGAAAAGAGTGTTAAACCGCACACATATTAAGGTAGATCGTTAACTTCAAAATTCCGTATCTGGCGTTACAAGCGCTGCATCAATACGTGTGATAGCGCATTAGAACCGTAATATTCGATTCTATAAACTATCAAAAAAGCAAAAACTTTGTCTGAAAACTCTCTGAGAAACATTGAAAAGAGTGTTAAACCGCACACATATTGAGGTAGATCGTTAACTTCAAAATTCCGTATCTGGCGTTACAAGCGCTGCATCAATACGTGTAATAGCGCATTAGAACCGTAATATTCGATTCTATAAAATATCAAAAATGCAAAAACTTTGTCTGAAAACTCTCTGAGAAACATTGAAAAGAGTGTTAAACCGCACACATCTTAAGGTAGATCGTTAACTTCAAAATTCCGTATCTGGCGTTACAAGCGCTGCATCAATACGTGTGATAGCGCATTAGAACCATAATATTCGATTCTATAAAATATCAAAAATGCAAAAACTTTGTCTGAAAACTTTCTGAGAAACATTGAAAAGAGTGTTAAACCGCACACATATTAAGGTAGATCGTTAACTTCAAAATTCCGTATCTGGCGTTACAAGCGCTGCATCAATACGTGTGATAGCGCATTAGAACCGTAATATTCGATTCTATAAACTATCAAAAAAGCAAAAACTTTGTCTGAAAACTCTCTGAGAAACATTGAAAAGAGTGTTAAACCGCACACATATTGAGGTAGATCGTTAACTTCAAAATTCCGTATCTGGCGTTACAAGCGCTGCATCAATACGTGTGATAGCGCATTAGAACCGTAATATTCGATTCTATAAAATATCAAAAATGCAAAAACTTTGTCTGAAAACTCTCTGAGAAACATTGAAAAGAGTGTTAAACCGCACACATATTAAGGTAGATCGTTAACTTCAAAATTCCGTATCTGGCGTTACAAGCGCTGCATCAATACGTGTGATAGCGCATTAGAACCGTAATATTCGATTCTATAAACTATCAAAAAATGCAAAAACTTTGTCTGAAAACTTTCTGAGAAACATTGAAAAGAGTGTTAAACCGCACACATATTAAGGTAGATCGTTAACTTCAAAATTCCGTATCTGGCGTTACAAGCGCTGCATCAATACGTGTGATAGCGCATTAGAACCGTAATATTCGATTCTATAAACTATCAAAAAAGCAAAAACTTTGTCTGAAAACTCTCTGAGAAACATTGAAAAGAGTGTTAAACCGCACACATATTGAGGTAGATCGTTAACTTCAAAATTCCGTATCTGGCGTTACAAGCGCTGCATCAATACGTGTGATAGCGCATTAGAACCGTAATATTCGATTCTATACAATATCAAAAATGCAAAAACTTTGTCTGAAAACTTTCTGAGAAACATTGAAAAGAGTGTTAAACCGCACACATATTAAGGTAGATCGTTAACTTCAAAATTCCGTATCTGGCGTTACAAGCGCTGCATCAATACGTGTGATAGCGCATTAGATCCGTAATATTCGATTCTATAAACTATCAAAAATGCAAAAACTTTGTCTGAAAACTTTCTGAGAAACATTGAAAAGAGTGTTAAACCGCACACATATTAAGGTAGATCGTTAACTTCAAAATTCCGTATCTGGCGTTACAAGCGCTGCATCAATACGTGTGATAGCGCATTAGAACCGTAATATTCGATTCTATAAACTATCAAAAATGCAAAAACTTTGTCTGAAAACTCTCTGAGAAACTGTGAAAAGAGTGTTAAACCGCACACAAATTATGGTAGATCGTTAACTTCAAAATTCCGTATCTGGCGTTACAAGCGCTGCATCAATACGTGTGATAGCGCATTAGAACCGTAATATTCGATTCTATAAAATATCAGAAATGCAAAAACTTTGTCTGAAAACTCTCTGAGAAACTGTGAAAAGAGTGTTAAACCGCACACAAATTATGGTAGATCGTTAACTTCAAAATTCCGTATCTGGCGTTACAAGCGCTGCATCAATACGTGTGATAGCGCATTAGAACCGTAATATTCGATTCTATAAAATATCAGAAATGCAAAAACTTTGTCTGAAAACTCTCTGAGAAACTGTGAAAAGAGTGTTAAACCGCACACAAATTATGGTAGATCGTTAACTTCAAAATTCCGTATCTGGCGTTACAAGCGCTGCATCAATACGTGTGATAGCGCATTAGAACCGTAATATTCGATTCTATAAAATATCAGAAATGCAAAAACTTTGTCTGAAAACTTTCTGAGAAACATTGAAAAGAGTGTTAAACCGCACACAAATTATGGTAGATCGTTAACTTCAAAATTCCGTATCTGGCGTTACAAGCGCTGCATCAATACGTGTGATAGCGCATTAGAACCGTAATATTCGATTCTATACAATATCAAAAATGCAAAAACTTTGTCTGAAAACTTTCTGAGAAACATTGAAAAGAGTGTTAAACCGCACACAAATTATGGTAGATCGTTAACTTCAAAATTCCGTATCTGGCGTTACAAGCGCTGCATCAATACGTGTGATAGCGCATTAGAACCGTAATATTCGATTCTATAAAATATCAGAAATGCAAAAACTTTGTCTGAAAACTCTCTGAGAAACTGTGAAAAGAGTGTTAAACCGCACACAAATTATGGTAGATCGTTAACTTCAAAATTCCGTATCTGGCGTTACAAGCGCTGCATCAATACGTGTGATAGCGCATTAGAACCGTAATATTCGATTCTATAAACTATCAAAAATGCAAAAACTTTGTCTGAAAACTTTCTGAGAAACATTGAAAAGAGTGTTAAACCGCACACAAATTATGGTAGATCGTTAACTTCAAAATTCCGTATCTGGCGTTACAAGCGCTGCATCAATACGTGTGATAGCGCATTAGAACCGTAATATTCGATTCTATAAAATATCAGAAATGCAAAAACTTTGTCTGAAAACTCTCTGAGAAACTGTGAAAAGAGTGTTAAACCGCACACAAATTATGGTAGATCGTTAACTTCAAAATTCCGTATCTGGCGTTACAAGCGCTGCATCAATACGTGTGATAGCGCATTAGAACCGTAATATTCGATTCTATAAAATATCAGAAATGCAAAAACTTTGTCTGAAAACTCTCTGAGAAACTGTGAAAAGAGTGTTAAACCGCACACAAATTATGGTAGATCGTTAACTTCAAAATTCCGTATCTGGCGTTACAAGCGCTGCATCAATACGTGTGATAGCGCATTAGAACCGTAATATTCGATTCTATAAAATATCAGAAATGCAAAAACTTTGTCTGAAAACTTTCTGAGAAACATTGAAAAGAGTGTTAAACCGCACACAAATTATGGTAGATCGTTAACTTCAAAATTCCGTATCTGGCGTTACAAGCGCTGCATCAATACGTGTGATAGCGCATTAGAACCGTAATATTCGATTCTATACAATATCAAAAATGCAAAAACTTTGTCTGAAAACTTTCTGAGAAACATTGAAAAGAGTGTTAAACCGCACACAAATTATGGTAGATCGTTAACTTCAAAATTCCGTATCTGGCGTTACAAGCGCTGCATCAATACGTGTGATAGCGCATTAGAACCGTAATATTCGATTCTATAAAATATCAGAAATGCAAAAACTTTGTCTGAAAACTCTCTGAGAAACTGTGAAAAGAGTGTTAAACCGCACACAAATTATGGTAGATCGTTAACTTCAAAATTCCGTATCTGGCGTTACAAGCGCTGCATCAATACGTGTGATAGCGCATTAGAACCGTAATATTCGATTCTATAAAATATCAGAAATGCAAAAACTTTGTCTGAAAACTCTCTGAGAAACTGTGAAAAGAGTGTTAAACCGCACACAAATTATGGTAGATCGTTAACTTCAAAATTCCGTATCTGGCGTTACAAGCGCTGCATCAATACGTGTGATAGCGCATTAGAACCGTAATATTCGATTCTATAAACTATCAAAAATGCAAAAACTTTGTCTGAAAACTTTCTGAGAAACATTGAAAAGAGTGTTAAACCGCACACAAATTATGGTAGATCGTTAACTTCAAAATTCCGTATCTGGCGTTACAAGCGCTGCATCAATACGTGTGATAGCGCATTAGAACCGTAATATTCGATTCTATAAAATATCAGAAATGCAAAAACTTTGTCTGAAAACTCTCTGAGAAACTGTGAAAAGAGTGTTAAACCGCACACAAATTATGGTAGATCGTTAACTTCAAAATTCCGTATCTGGCGTTACAAGCGCTGCATCAATACGTGTGATAGCGCATTAGAACCGTAATATTCGATTCTATAAAATATCAGAAATGCAAAAACTTTGTCTGAAAACTCTCTGAGAAACTGTGAAAAGAGTGTTAAACCGCACACAAATTATGGTAGATCGTTAACTTCAAAATTCCGTATCTGGCGTTACAAGCGCTGCATCAATACGTGTGATAGCGCATTAGAACCGTAATATTCGATTCTATAAACTATCAAAAATGCAAAAACTTTGTCTGAAAACTCTCTGAGAAACATTGAAAAGAGTGTTAAACCGCACACATATTGAGGTAGATCGTTAACTTCAAAATTCCGTATCTGGCGTTACAAGCGCTGCATCAATACAAGTGATAGCGCATTAGAACCGTAATATTCGATTCTATAAAATATCAAAAATGCAAAAACTTTGTCTGAAAACTTTCTGAGAAACATTGAAAAGAGTGTTAAACCGCACACAAATTATGGTAGATCGTTAACTTCAAAATTCCGTATCTGGCGTTACAAGCGCTGCATCAATACGTGTGATAGCGCATTAGAACCGCAATATTTGATTCTATAAAATATCAAAAATGCAAAAACTTTGTCTGAAAACTGTCTGAGAAACATTGAAAAGAGTGTTAAACCGCACACAAATTATGGTAGATCGTTAACTTCAAAATTCCGTATCTGGCGTTACAAGCGCTGCATCAATACGTGTGATAGCGCATTAGAACCGTAATATTCGATTCTATAAAATATCAGAAATGCAAAAACTTTGTCTGAAAACTCTCTGAGAAACTGTGAAAAGAGTGTTAAACCGCACACAAATTATGGTAGATCGTTAACTTCAAAATTCCGTATCTGGCGTTACAAGCGCTGCATCAATACGTGTGATAGCGCATTAGAACCGTAATATTCGATTCTATAAAATATCAGAAATGCAAAAACTTTGTCTGAAAACTCTCTGAGAAACTGTGAAAAGAGTGTTAAACCGCACACAAATTATGGTAGATCGTTAACTTCAAAATTCCGTATCTGGCGTTACAAGCGCTGCATCAATACGTGTGATAGCGCATTAGAACCGTAATATTCGATTCTATAAACTATCAAAAATGCAAAAACTTTGTCTGAAAACTTTCTGAGAAACATTGAAAAGAGTGTTAAACCGCACACAAATTATGGTAGATCGTTAACTTCAAAATTCCGTATCTGGCGTTACAAGCGCTGCATCAATACGTGTGATAGCGCATTAGAACCGTAATATTCGATTCTATAAACTATCAAAAATGCAAAAACTTTGTCTGAAAACTTTCTGAGAAACATTGAAAAGAGTGTTAAACCGCACACAAATTATGGTAGATCGTTAACTTCAAAATTCCGTATCTGGCGTTACAAGCGCTGCATCAATACGTGTGATAGCGCATTAGAACCGTAATATTCGATTCTATAAACTATCAAAAATGCAAAAACTTTGTCTGAAAACTTTCTGAGAAACATTGAAAAGAGTGTTAAACCGCACACAAATTATGGTAGATCGTTAACTTCAAAATTCCGTATCTGGCGTTACAAGCGCTGCATCAATACGTGTGATAGCGCATTAGAACCGTAATATTCGATTCTATAAACTATCAAAAATGCAAAAACTTTGTCTGAAAACTTTCTGAGAAACATTGAAAAGAGTGTTAAACCGCACACAAATTATGGTAGATCGTTAACTTCAAAATTCCGTATCTGGCGTTACAAGCGCTGCATCAATACGTGTGATAGCGCATTAGAACCGCAATATTTGATTCTATAAAATATCAAAAATGCAAAAACTTTGTCTGAAAACTGTCTGAGAAACATTGAAAAGAGTGTTAAACCGCACACAAATTATGGTAGATCGTTAACTTCAAAATTCCGTATCTGGCGTTACAAGCGCTGCATCAATACGTGTGATAGCGCATTAGAACCGTAATATTCGATTCTATAAAATATCAGAAATGCAAAAACTTTGTCTGAAAACTCTCTGAGAAACTGTGAAAAGAGTGTTAAACCGCACACAAATTATGGTAGATCGTTAACTTCAAAATTCCGTATCTGGCGTTACAAGCGCTGCATCAATACGTGTGATAGCGCATTAGAACCGCAATATTTGATTCTATAAAATATCAAAAATGCAAAAACTTTGTCTGAAAACTGTCTGAGAAACATTGAAAAGAGTGTTAAACCGCACACAAATTATGGTAGATCGTTAACTTCAAAATTCCGTATCTGGCGTTACAAGCGCTGCATCAATACGTGTGATAGCGCATTAGAACCGCAATATTCGATTCTATAAAATATCAAAAATGCAAAAACTTTGTCTGAAAACTGTCTGAGAAACATTGAAAAGAGTGTTAAACCGCACACAAATTATGGTAGATCGTTAACTTCAAAATTCCGTATCTGGCGTTACAAGCGCTGCATCAATACGTGTGATAGCGCATTAGAACCGTAATATTCGATTCTATAAAATATCAAAAATGCAAAAACTTTGTCTGAAAACTTTCTGAGAAACATTGAAAAGAGTGTTAAACCGCACACAAATTATGGTAGATCGTTAACTTCAAAATTCCGTATCTGGCGTTACAAGCGCTGCATCAATACGTGTGATAGCGCATTAGAACCGCAATATTTGATTCTATAAAATATCAAAAATGCAAAAACTTTGTCTGAAAACTGTCTGAGAAACATTGAAAAGAGTGTTAAACCGCACACAAATTATGGTAGATCGTTAACTTCAAAATTCCGTATCTGGCGTTACAAGCGCTGCATCAATACGTGTGATAGCGCATTAGAACCGTAATATTCGATTCTATAAAATATCAGAAATGCAAAAACTTTGTCTGAAAACTCTCTGAGAAACTGTGAAAAGAGTGTTAAACCGCACACAAATTATGGTAGATCGTTAACTTCAAAATTCCGTATCTGGCGTTACAAGCGCTGCATCAATACGTGTGATAGCGCATTAGAACCGCAATATTTGATTCTATAAAATATCAAAAATGCAAAAACATTGTCTGAAAACTTTCTGAGAAACATTGAAAAGAGTGTTAAACCGCACACAAATTATGGTAGATCGTTAACTTCAAAATTCCGTATCTGGCGTTACAAGCGCTGCATCAATACGTGTGATAGCGCATTAGAACCGCAATATTTGATTCTATAAAATATCAAAAATGCAAAAACTTTGTCTGAAAACTGTCTGAGAAACATTGAAAAGAGTGTTAAACCGCACACAAATTATGGTAGATCGTTAACTTCAAAATTCCGTATCTGGCGTTACAAGCGCTGCATCAATACGTGTGATAGCGCATTAGAACCGCAATATTTGATTCTATAAAATATCAAAAATGCAAAAACTTTGTCTGAAAACTGTCTGAGAAACATTGAAAAGAGTGTTAAACCGCACACAAATTATGGTAGATCGTTAACTTCAAAATTCCGTATCTGGCGTTACAAGCGCTGCATCAATACGTGTGATAGCGCATTAGAACCGTAATATTCGATTCTATAAAATATCAGAAATGCAAAAACTTTGTCTGAAAACTCTCTGAGAAACTGTGAAAAGAGTGTTAAACCGCACACAAATTATGGTAGATCGTTAACTTCAAAATTCCGTATCTGGCGTTACAAGCGCTGCATCAATACGTGTGATAGCGCATTAGAACCGCAATATTTGATTCTATAAAATATCAAAAATGCAAAAACATTGTCTGAAAACTTTCTGAGAAACATTGAAAAGAGTGTTAAACCGCACATAAATTATGGTAGATCGTTAACTTCAAAATTCCGTATCTGGCGTTACAAGCGCTGCATCAATACGTGTGATAGCGCATTAGAACCGTAATATTCAAATGCAGCACTTGTAACGCCAGATACGGAATTTTGAAGTTAACGATCTACCTTAATATGTGTGCGGTTTTACACTATTTTTAAATTGATCTAGTCAACTCGTTTCCGAACCAATGCAGCTACGATAACAGTTTTTTTAAAACGCGCTGAAAAAGTCGTCAATTTTGACCGTAACGGGGATATGTTGACGTCAATATCTGGAGTCCGCAACACTCGATTTTCCTAATTTTTTGCCAATTACAATGTTATCATGAACTGAATCGATCTGTGGAGAGAAATTTCGAGGTATCGTCAATTTTTGATTTTCGACGTCTTCAAAAATCTCGGCGAGGCCTTTGATGTGGGGAGGACCAGTGACGTCATTTCGATATGTTATAGTGGTTAATAGGGTTCATACTAGTGTGCCGTCTCGCGAGACGATTCCAGCATTTTCTCGCACAGTCTCGCAATAGTCCAGCAAAGTTCAGCATAGTTCAGTTCAGCATCGAGTTCAGCATATTCTCGCTTCAGCAGAGTTCAGCGTGTTCTCGTTTCAGCAAAGTTCAGCAATTTCGCAGTTTTCCCATTTCAGCATCCATTCTCGCTGAAGTTCGCAATATTCTCGCGAGACAAGCGTGAATTAAAAATGTTTTCTTCGCAAACGGGTCGAGAAAATCGATTGAGAAACGTGGTTTTAGTTCATTTCTAACTGTTTTGTTTTTTTTTCCTCTCCAATAAATGACTAGCTTTTTTATCACGCAAGTTCAGCGAGAATGGATGCTGGAATGAGAAAAATTGTAAAAGTGCTGAACTATGCTGACACGAGAACACGCTGAACTGGGGCTTTGCGAGAACATGCTGAACGAGAATATGCTGAACTCGATGCTGAACTGAACTGTACTGAACGAGATTATGCTGATGCGAGAAAATGCTGAATTCTCGCGAAGTGCTGAAGCTGAATCTCGCGAGACGACACACTAGTTCATACAGTCAGAGGGCCCTTGACTCCGCCCACTCCATGTGTTCCACAGTGACACGCGGAACCCGGGAGGTGTCCGGACACTGGACCAATGAACTCCCCTCGTCTTGTCCACAACTATAATTACTCTACTTCAAGGCCTTCCATAAGACCTAGAGAACAATTTTTGGAGACCCTGTCCTTCGTTGGTCAGGGTGATAATAGCTCTTTTTCTATTACGGATGAAAAAAAACTGTCCAAATGCGTTCCGTTGTTACAATGGGAGTAAGACACAGACGGAACTCGAAAATCTGAATTTGTTAGAGTAGAAGATGTTAAAGGTAAATACTGAGTTTTTCAATTTTCAGCTATCCCACCTCTTTCCAAACTAAATGAACGCAGTGGATCGCACCGTTGGTAGTCAGGTTTTTAATAATTTTTTGTTGTCGGAAAGGGCTCCCATCCTATTATGAAAATGGGCTCGAATTTTAGTATTAAATATTTTTACTCATCTACACTGATAAGAAAGTTGGATAGATAATGTTTCTGCAAAATGTAAGGGAGATGGTGCTAGTTTATTTTTTGGCGGACCATTGATTGCAGATGACGCGATTCATAGTCAATAGGTGTCCCGTGGCTCCGCCCACTCCATGTGTTCCACAGTGACACGCGGAACCCGTGAAGTGTCCGGACACTGGAACAATGACCTCCCCTCGTCTTGTCCACAACTATAATTACTCTACTTCAAGGCCTTTCATAAGACCTAGTGAACAATTTTTGGAGACCCTGTCCTTCATTGGTCAGGGTGATAATGCATAGTTCGTTGATATAGTTACGCATACTGTACTTGTCCGTTTAGAGTAGTTTAGATTCTCCTTATTAGTCCACAATGTTTCAGACAATACTAACAAACTCTCTGTACCTTTTATAGCCCTTAAATTTAGTCATTAGCACTAAAAATTAGTACGCTACTGATTCTTACTTCTGGACTTTAAAATTCGTCCAAGAAAATGTCCATTTTTCACAAGAATCAACTTTGAAAATTTCAAAATTTCAACCTACTGAACACTACGAGAATGTTATTTATACATACTCGTGCCATCCATCATCATGGTCACCAAGAAGATTCATCACCAAAAAAGTAAATCCTCTACAATGCACGAAAAACATATTGCCAATATCTTATCATTACGAGGATGTACCAGAGTCCCCAGCTGTTTTTGTAACCTGTTCAAGACAGTAATCCAAACCCATCTCCCCCCATGTGACTTGTGTCCCTGTAGTCCAACATACATCACAATTCATTGCACTCTCTCTCTTGTCTCTGTATGCCCTTTTCGTGTCTATCTCTTATCATTATTCCCCGTCAAAAAACACTGATAACTAAACAGTTTGCTCGTCTCTATTTCTCTTTCCTAAACTGAACGGGGCATCCTATTTTTATTATTATTGATTATGTATTTTCATCTATTATTCTCTCTTATACTAATTGTAAATGTGGCCGAGTGTCAATTTAGGGTGCAATTGGAGTTAGTTTTTTTTTTGGTTTTGAAGTGGATTCAAAAATTCTTGATTTTTTCAGAACGGGTAAAATCGAAGGAAAAGAGCTCATCGCAACATACTCTCCATTTGGAAATCAATCTGCAATTGTGTTCTTTGGCATACCGTATGTATCACCACCCCTTGGAGATCTTCGATTCAGAAAACCAAAACCTCCGATTCCATGGGACGGTGTTCTGGAGACGAAGGCTTATAAGCCAGCATGTTTGAGCAATTCAACGTAAGTATTCAGTTTCCCATAGATCACTTCTAGGAAATTGCATTCCACTCTTATCGATTAGTTGTTTCCAATAATAAATACTAGAGATGTGTTTCCGAATAATCTGGGTTTTTCAACTTTCAGCTATCCTACATCTATAGAAAATGCAGTAGAGCGCACTCCGACTTTTTTTACATTCCTAATATTTGGGTAACCTCCATATAACACCTACGAAATATGTGGTAAAGATTACATCGAATCCTTATTAGTTAGTTTTTCATAAGTTGTTGGTTGTGTGCAGTTGCAAGAGGGCCACGAGCCCAAGTATCTCCATTAAAAGTTGACAATGTGATTCAGAGTCAATAGGTGTCCCGTGACTCCGCCCACCCCATGTTTTCCATAGTGACACGCGGAACCCGTAAGGTGTCTGAACACTGGACCAATGACCTCCCCTCGTTTTGTCTACAACTATAATTACTCTACTTCAAGGCCTTCCATAAGACCTAGTGAACAATTTTTGGAGACCCTGTCCTTCGTTGGTCAGGGTGATAATAGCTCTTTTTCTATTACGTATGCAGAAAAGCTGTTGAAATTCGCTCCGTTTTTATTATGTGAGTAAAATCCAGAAGCCATTAAAGTTTGCGCTCATAGGTCAGGGTGATAGTCATTACATTTTTGTATATCTCAAAAACGGGTAACGTTATGAAAATTTGACCATCTATAAAATTGCTCAGCATAAAATTTCGAAGATTTTGCTAGTAAACAGTTTTTTGCTAGCTCCGCCCTTTCTGGAGATATGCGCCTTTAAAGTGTAATCTCTGATTGTAGGAAGTAAGATTTTTGACAAGGCACTGTTTACGATCTCCCTGACATTCCATGAGCTCGCATGAAATCAGAACGAGCGTTTTTAGAATTTGTCAAATTTTTGAACAAAAAGTTCATTAATAAGAATCGGTTTTTCGGATCTTGATTTACTGTTTTGTATGCTACTATTAATTAAAATTTTTATTGAATGATACCAAATTTGGCTTAGAGTCAACTTCTCTACTTATAAACCATTCCATATTCCAGAAAAACTTACAAAAATGGAGCGATTGGTGGTCCCATTTCAGAAGACTGTCTTTATGCAAACGTGTTCACAAATAAATACTGTATGGAGAAGGTACTATTCCTACTTTTTTCATCCAACAATTCTTGAATTTTCAGAAAAACTGCTCCGTGATGATCGCCATTCATGGTGGTGGCTTTTTGTTCGAATCTGCGTCGGCGTTCAATGCAGAAATTCTGATTAATAATTTTGTTGGACAGAATAGAAATATAGTTGTAGTATCACTCAACTATCGTATGGGAGTTTTTGGTTTCGGGCAATTGAATGGACCCCAGGAGGACACAAATCTAGGACTTTTTGGTATGAATCGCCTGAAAATATGGTACAATATTCTATTCCAGACATTCTGGCTGGAGTAAAATGGGTCCGAAGAGAGATTCATAATTTCGGAGGAAATGTGGATAGAATAACTTTGGCTGGACACTCAGCCGGTGCCGGATTGATTGTTACGGTAGAGCTGATTTTCAAGTTCAAATTTAAAGGTACATACTGTTCCAGTTTACCAACTCACCTCTAACAAAAGGATTGATTCATCAACAAATCGTCATGAGCGGACCCCTGTCAAATATTTCTAAGAAATCCAACCTCAAAGGAATGACAAAAATGGCTCAAATCGTTGGATGCCTTCCAGAAGAATACGGTTTCCGGAGGTTGTCAAAAATTCAGTTGGAAAGTGCCTACAATTGTCTTCGAGAAAAACCTGCCAAGGAAATTCTGGACGCTGAAATGTTCATTTTGAAAAATACAACTTATTATTTTGGAGCACCATATATTGACGGAAAGGTATTTGAATTCGAGTTTCGATTTTTTCTAAATTCTTGTGTTTCAGTTCTCGGTGGATTACCCAGACCGACTATTCGCTGGCAATTCCATTAACCCCATTAACACTATGCTTGGAACGACGACTGCGGAACTTAGAGATACTATGTAAACTACAGTATCCGAAACTTCAAAACAACAATTTTCAGATACATAATTAAACCAGAAAACAGCAACCGGAAGGATCATCTTTTGACGAGAGTGTGTGAGCATATTGGTTATGAGATCTATTCGGAGCCTGAGGATTTTGTGACTAAATGTTACAATCACTACATAAATGGAACGAATGCTCAATTTTTGTCAGATGACATGGAGTTTTATTCGACAGCGATTCCGTTGGCGAATGCTCATCTGAGCAATAATACCAAAGTTTACTTGTATAGGTTGGTTTAGGTTTTTATGTGATAGTGAGGCCTTGTTCGAAAGTCTCAAAAATATAAATTCAGGTTTTGCAAAAGTACCCATACAGTACTGTTGAAAATGAATGGCATTTTCAGTTGAAATGGGTCAACTTTGAGGGTCTGAAAAAGTGGTTTCCAGATATCCAATTTTTCTGAAATTTTGTGGATGTATAGTGCAACTCAAGAACTCTATTTTTATAGTTGATAACTTTTTGATAGGATCACGGCCCAGTTAGTTAGGCCAAGTTGATTGACATCGCCCGAATGTTTGACTATTTTGGATCCTTTCGGTTTCGACGCGCCCTAACTAACTGAGTTGGGGTTCTATGAAAAAGTTGTCAACTGCAAAAATAATTTTTTTGAGTTGCTCTATACGCTCACAAAATTTCAGGAAAATCGGATGTCTGGAAACCACTTTTTCAGACTTTCAAAGTTGACCTATTTCAATTGAAAACGCTTTTTCGCATTACTTTTTGGCCAGTAGAAAAAATTGGAGAAATGTTTGACAATTTTTGTAATTTTTTGCTTTTGAGATGGCACAAAATACACGCAATAATAAAGAAAAGATTTATTCAGAAAAAAGTACAAAAAACCAAAAAAAAAGATTTTTGCTTTAAGAAATTAACCAAAAAATTTGTGACTCCAGAAACCCGGCCAGTATGTCCACAACTAATTTTTTGAAAGCAATTCTTGACATTTTTCATTGAGAGCTTAGTCAAGGTGCCCTTTCTTCAGATGTTCTTCACTATTACAGTAATCCTGATTTCCAATTTTTAAACTTTCAGCTACGCCTACAGTGGAGCCGGTCGTGCCTTCAACAAGTACCTCGAAGTCCCTTCTCCTCATCATTCTGAAGACCTAATCTACATTTTTGGAACGCATCGAGGAGTTATGACACCGAAGGACTATGAAATCGAACGGATTTATAGTGGAGTTTTTGCAAATTTCGTGAATTTCGAGAATCCAACTTTATCGGAAGATCAGCCATGGTTAGAGTATAGCAAGGAGAAACGAGAACACTTTTTGATAGATTTCGATGCGAATTTTACGATGCCAGGAATGAGAGAATACTACTATGCTGATGCAATGAACTTTTGGAGGTTTGATTTTTCAGCCCTAAATGTAATAAAACCCAAATTTTCAGTCGCACCAACATCGGCAAAAAGTCATTCTCTGAACACTGGTCCCCATCATTCGACACGTTCATCATCACTAATTTAGTTGCTCCAATAGTTTCTCATTTAACCGGAAAATCCACAGACGTCGATAAGACATTTAAGCAGACGGAAATCCTGTTTAACGAGAGAGAAAAGTTTTTGCAAGAATTGAAATTGGAGAGGAGAATTGGGAAGGAGAACGGAAATGGAGGGATGCGAAGAAAAACGGCTGCTGCAAGGAGTGGAAATGAAAAAGTGGAGTTGGCAGGAGAAGAAGTTAAAGAAGAAGATGGAGGAGGAGGAGGAATCAGTGAGTTCAGATTGGAACTGCCAAAAAAACTGCCGGCTTCAGTTAATATAGGTCAACTTTGAGTTCTGAAAGAGTGGTTTCCAAATATCCGATTTTTCTGAAATTTTGGGGATGTATTGAGCAACTCAAAAACTCTATTTTTGTAGTTGACACCTTTTTCATAGGATCACGATCCAGTTAGTTAGGTCGCGTGAAAGTCAAAAGGATCCAAAGTTACCGAAAATAGAGAGGACATAATTCAACTTGGCCTAACTGGCTAAATTTCAATCGTACAAAAAAGTTGTCAACTACAGAAATAGAGTTCTAGAGTTGCTTGACACATGCGCAAAATTTCAGAAAAATTCGATGTCTAGAAACTATTTTTTTCGGACGCTCAAAGTTGTCTTGCTTCAACCGAGGACGCCACTGCGCGCATTTCTTTTGGTCAGTACAAAAAATCAATTATCTCAAGAACTGCAAAAGTTATCAAAATATCACCAATTGCCAAAATGAAGGAAATCAAACTTTACGCATTTTTGCAGTTCAAAGTGTTGTAATATTTCTACTGGTTCGCGAGTTACGCCTCTTTGAAACCCAGAGATACGATGTTCAACTCTCTGAAACAATCCGTACTTAGTTTTGAAGAGTTGTACCTCAGGAACCTCTAGAGTTATCAAAAATCTGTAAATTACAAAGTTATGTAAAATTTTATTTTCAACATTTTTTTAGTCGTATAAATTTTGATAGCTTGCATGGTTCTTGAGATACATTCTTTTGAACTTAAGAGACACTAGGTTCTTTTAAAAATTCGTGCACATCATCTGGGTTTCAAAGGATCAAACTTGAGAACCAGTAGAGATGTGAAAAAACTTTAAACTACAAAAATATGTAAAATTTGGTCCTCTTCATTTTATCTGTTGACTGCAATTTGATAGCTTTTAGGGTTTTTGAGATATAACCTTCTGAAGTTATCATAGTTGTAAGAGTGTCTACCTTAAAGGACACAAATTACGTACCATTTAAAAACAGCGCACTTTTAAAATTCAGAATAGTCATGTGACCTGAGAATGAACCAATGAATGAATTATGAAAATTTCAAGACTATTATTCAAATTTCCTGACCTTCTCCTAATTAAGTATGCTTTTTGGCAATGGATCTAAAATTTTATCAGAAAAATAGCTCCAAAATTTTCTAGAAATGATCCTCCCACAATTCCAGATATCCTGCTCATCATCTTCGCCGGAACCCTCCTCGCCGGCATCCTCTACGTCACGATATCCCATTTCTGTCTGCATCATCGATCTCGTGAAGGATATCAACTTTTGAAATGAAAACGGAAAGACTCATCTTGAACCTTCTCTGAACCCCAAAACTCTAAAAATAAATCTTTTCTCTCTCAAGTTTGATATCATTTCGGGGATCTTCCAACAGCTGATACTCTCTTCTTCTGATGATGGCAGGGAAAGTTGTAACACAGAACTTTTACATTTTAGTACAACACATTCATCTATACATTCTCTCTCTCATTTCTTCCAGGAGGGGGGACCATTAGAACAGAAAGTCAAGCACGGATTAAATTTCGGTGTGGCGTGTGCTTCTCCCTTCTCTTCTTCCTTCATTTCAGTGTGTAAACTGTTTCGAACTTTTCTCTTTTTCTCTTCTCTCTAATTATTCAATCCCTTCTTCTTTCATTTTCTCTCTTAATGTATGCAAGTCTTGGCGAGCTTTGACCTTATTTATATCTGCACTAGTAGTATTACTTTGGTTGATGAAAAAATTGTAGAGTGCAATTTTCCAAGATTTTGAGGGCATGTTGTTCCGGAAGTCATAAATTTTTGTGGAGGTTAGATCTGGGATTGGATTTTAGTTCAATTTTTCGAGATTTCTTTTGGAATTTCTGAGATTAGACATCGAATTTTTAGAGACTAAACATCAGATTTTCCAGCTATCAGTTAAAGCTGTTCAAATTTCGAAAACGATTATTCAAATTTTCTGAAAATCTAAACTCCAATTTTCCAGAGTCCAGAAAGTTCAGTTTTAGAAACATAAATCGGGTTTCCAAGATTTGAGTCTAAAATTTCGAAATTTTAGTTTGATTTCGCAAAAAAAAAATAGACTCAAAATATTTGATATTTGCTCTGGAATTTTCGGCTCCGCTACATTTCGCAAATGCGACGTTTCGAAAACAAATTTTTTCCATTTCTGAGTCGTTTGGTTAAATATCCCACAAACCTTCGAAGCGTCGCACTGTACTTTGAGGTATTTTTGCTCAGAATCGCTTGAAGTTTTTGCTTTCGAAACGCCGCACTTTCGAAATGTCTGTTTTCAAAATGCCGCGGAGCCCAAAAAAATATCTCAAAATTTCATTGAGATTGCTTTTGGAATTTTCAAATCAAATTTCCTATTTTTTCCCTGATTTTGGAACTCTTCTCGTTTTTCTTGTTTACGACCACAAAAAAAATCAAGGAAATCCAACATTCACTTCAAATCAACAAGTTGATTCAATTAGCTGTTTTCATCTCATCTGGAGCCACTTTTCTAGTTTTCTAAGCTTCGATTCCAATACAAAACTGAACTCTAGATAGAGATTTTCCAAAAATCTTTGATACATCTCTAAAAATAGAAGATTTCAGGATGACTCGTTGCATAGAAAATCTGATGTAAAATTCTATGAGAATTTGTTATTTTCGACTTTCAAATTCTCTCATTTCAAAGTTTGAATCTTTCGTTAGTCATCTTCTGCACTTTTTTTTCATTTTTTTTCTATGGAAAACTCATTAAAGTTTCTTTCCTCTCATTTTGTCAATTTCAAAACTTCGTTTCTTCAAGAAATCTCTGAAATGTTTGTAGGCGGTCTCTCTCTTGAAACATAAACAACATATTGGCTCTTCCTTTTCGTTTTCAATCCAATAAATCTCCTCGAAGATTTCCTCCATCTTCTCCCATTTCCGGCTCCCCATCTTACATAAACTTGGCTCTCACTAGTTTTTGATTTCATGGGAGATTTTGAATAAACTTTGGAGCGGAGCTTGGAGGTTTTTGGTTTTTTGTTTAGTGAAGGATATGGATTTCATATTTTTGAGGTTTGAATTTTCATCTATTTAGTTTTTATAATTTTTTTTCGAATTTTAGAGCTTTTGTTTCGAATTTTCCAACTTCGAGTCGGAGTTTCTTATAATTGGTTTTGAATTTTCGGCTCCGCGACATTTCTAAGCAGATATTTCGTAAGTGTGACGTTTCGCAAGTCAGACGTTTCAGGAGTACGTCATTTCGGAACTGAGACGTTTCGCAAGTACGACGTTTCGAAAGCAATAACAGCTCAGAAGTGCTGCACTGTACTGAGAGATATTTTTCCACAGAATGGCTTAAAAAATTTTCTTTCGAAACGTCGCACTTGCGAAACGTCGCACTTTCGAAACATCACACTTTCGAAACATCACACTTTCGAAATGTCTCTCTTTCGAAACGTCATACTTTTGAAATGTCGCTGAACCGAATTTTCGATTCGAAAAATTAGAAATTTGGCTTTCAACTTCCGATATCTTAGTTCGAATGTTTTCAGATTTTCTTTTCATTCTCAAGAAATTTAAATCCAAGATTTCTAATTCAATTTTTTTCCAGATTCTACCTCAAAATCGAGCAATGAACCCTCTCAAACCCAGCTAACCCCAAATTACTGCTTCCCTCCATATTTCATTGCCATCCACAATAGGTGACAGTAAATACAAAACCATTGAATTTCTCTCCCTCTAAATCTCTCTCCCTCTGTTTCTCGATTTCTTTGCATACATAATCCGTGTGAATGACCGTGTCTCTCCCCTCCCTCTTTTTTGTCCTCGGATCGGTTCGACCTCAAACGAACACTAATAGGCCTCCATTTTGTGGGAAAAAGGGAAGGTAAGCAAAACATTGTGAGAGAGAAAGAGACGCAGAGAAATCGAGAGAATGACCATTGTATGGCGCCTTCGTCGTCACTCGACGTCCCTCAATGCTACTGGCCGGATCATACCGTTTTTAAACCAAAAGATCTGAATTGGAGATATTTTCTTTATTTCCACTTGAGGTAGCAATTTTTTTTAATCGTAGTCAGATCTATCTGGTAGTTTTTTCTTAAATTTTCAAATTGACCCATTTCAATCCGACCTTTCTGCTTTCTGTGGAAACATCTGTTGTCTCGAGTGACACACGTTTCATCACTCTCGGTTTTAACAACACATGTGGTTGGGGGGACGATAGGGGTCCGATGGGGACACTTTGAATTGGAATTTCTATGTAGAATTGGATTTTGGTTTTGATTAGTCAAAGTTTGTGAGATTTCGTTATATGGATTTCAGCTCGCTTTTCCTATGTTTGAGCTTGAATTTACTATATTTCAGTTCGAAATTTTGGAATTCGGGTACGATTTTTGGGCTCCGCGGCATTTCGAAAGTGCGACGTTTCGAAAGCGAAAATTTCAAACCATTCTGGGGAAAAATACCTTTCAATACAGTGCAGCAACGGAGTCCGTTTCGTCGGATAGTTAATCCTAGAATAGTTTGAAATTTTTGCTTTCGAAACGTCGCACTTTGAAATAGTGAACTTGCGAAGCGTCACACTTTCGAAATGTCTGCTTTCTGTCGCGGAGCCGAAAATTTCAGAACAGAAAGAAAACAAACTGAAGGGTGTTTTCCCCACAATGGCTTGAAATTTTTGCTTTCGAAACGTCACACTTACGAAATGTCACACTTGCAAAACGTCGCACTTGCGAAATGTAACACTTTTAAACTGCCGCGGAGGTTTTTTTAAAACTATAATTTTTAATTTACCACAATTCGAGTTCCATTTTCATGATTTCGAATCCATTTTCTCGAAAAATTTCAGTTTCCTTTCCTCAACTTGAACGGCTCCAAAAACCAGAAAATTTTCAAGTCCAATACTTAAAAAATTTATAAAACAAAGTTCAAAGTTTTTCCTTTCTGCAAAAAGCCTTCCAGTTGCTTTCCTGGTGCTCCAGATAAAAAAGAAGAATTTCTATAATCAAACTGGATAAAAAATATCTAGACTCCATACACTTTGAATGATTTGTTTCTTTTGTTCCGGAAGTTTCATTGTCTTTCTCTATACCAGTTTGCTTATAATACAAAATAACAGTACCCATAAATTTTCCCATTCCAATTCCTGTCCCAACTCCTGCCAGACAGGTACTAAACTATCTTCAATTTGTCACGTTTTCTCCTAGACTCAACAATCCAAAAATATCTGCTCAAACCCATCAAAATGTGTCAAAATTTTCAACAGCTGTTCTTTTCTCTCTATGTACTTTTTTCTCTTTCCAACCCAATTTTATTTCCCTTTTCGTTTTCCTCAACGAACAACAATAAAACGAACACTTTTTTCGTTTCCAACGACACATGTTTTTTCTCATCTTCTTCTTCTTGTCTTTTCCTTGTTACTCATTATTTTTTAGTGTTCAGGTTGAAGGTCATGTAATGTTTTGGATCATTCTTCTGGGGGAAAATTAGAAATGGGAAAAGCTGAAATGTGACCTTCTAAGTCATGAGAAAATCAGAAAAATTTTAAGACAAATAAATCGAAAAATTGAAAATTTGAATTTCATTTTTTTCTAATTTTCAAGTTTTGAGTTTGATTTTCGAATGGTTGGTTGAAATTGTTTTTAGTTTGAAACTGGATTTTCAAATTTCCAACACTTGGGATAGATTTTTCGTTTTTTATTCTACCTAAACTTTTCTTTATTTTTAAGTTTGGAAGATTTGAGTTCAGGCTCTTGAGAGGCTATTTGAGATCATTTTTGTAAAGATTTGACCATTTCTTTTTCATAATTTGGGATCAATTTTCAAGTTTGAAGCGCAGTTCTTTCCGAGTCCATGTGGAAATTTTTATCAGTTTTGTTCAAGTTTTCAAAATTTCAGTCCATTTTTCAAACAACGGATTCATCTTTGTTCAAATTTGAAGTTCTGTTATTGTCCGTTTTTGATCAATTTTTCCCAGATTTCATTTTTTAAACATCAAACTTGAGATTCACATAGATATAAAAGGTTTCAATATGTATTAAAAACTGTAGCTAGCCAAAAATCGGCTTCGCGACATTTCGAAAGCAGACTTTTGGAAAGTGTGACGTTTCGCAAGTGTGAAGTTTCAAAAGTGCGATATTTCGGAAGTGCGACGTTTCAAACGTCCATAGAATAGTTTGCGATGTTTACTTTCGAAACGTCGTACTTGCGAAACGTCACACTTTCGAACTGTCACGGAGCACTAAAAACGATCAATCCGTTTTTCTTGAAACTTTTATGTTCTAAAATCCTACATTATTCTATTTTGAATGACATTCAAATATCTCCTGAAACACTATAGAAAAACTACAAAAAACCTCTCCTCATTAAGATTCCCAAAATACCTTCAACCCTCGTAAACTGTGGTATTTTGGATACCTTATCATTGCCCTCAAAAACTAAAAATCGAAAAAAAGGAATCAAATTAATGACACAACCGAGGGATGTTTCCGTGAGAGAGTGGGTAGAGAAATAAAGAAAAAAAAAGATGAATGACATTGGATCAAGAAGTGTCAAAAACAAGAAGAAGAAGACCTCCCTCACTTCTTCAATTGCACTTTACTTTTTCTTCATTGATTTTATGAATTTCTAAATGTTCCCCGATTCAAAAATTCTAATCCTCTTATCATCCCAATCTTTGCTCTTTTTTATTTCCCTTATCTTCCCATTTCACAAAAAAAGAACACTAAATTTGGCTTCCCAGCCAATTTTTTTTTTGGTTATTGCTCAGTGGCCCATAGATTTCACCAGAAGGTGTCAAATGCATTCTGAAAATTTCAATGACATCGAAACCCGCAAACTGAAAACTGAGACTCTTCTCCCGATTGTTTGTCATCGCGTTTTGATTTTTCACCGGTTTTTGGTGTTCTCATGTTTGAAACTGGAAACAAACAACAAAAAATGGTTTTTGTTTCGTCACTTCATTTTTTGATAACCGGTGCATTGAGTTTCGAACTTTTAGTGAGTTTTTATTCCTGGAAAAAAAAGTTGCTTGTGAAATGTGACAGGTGCTATTTTGTTTATCATGTTGGAAACAACAAACATCCGGAAATTTTTTGCTTTTTTTACGGATTTTGGTTTGGACTCTGGCATCCCCTTCTAGTTTTCCAACAGCTAAAAATTTATTTCTGAATTCTCGAAATAGATAATAACATCTGATTTGAAGCATATTTTGTGAGTCAACTTTTGACGAGGATTCTAATAACACTAATTTCAAACCGTTTAAAGTTTCAAGAATGTGCTCATTTTGTGCTTATCGGGGTGCCCTTTGATTAGAGGTACAATTCTAACACATATCTTACGATAACGATATCTGAAAATACCCTGAAATTTCAAAATTTCTAATTGAAAACTACTGACTGGAAACCTCTTTTCCAAACCTTAAAGGAGGTTTCCGGGCAAAATGAGTTTATGGTTCAATCGATGCAAAATTTCTTGCTGATTCCGAATATCATAATAAATATGCACAAAAATGCGTCTCAGGTCCAAAAAACGCCGTCAAAATGGCAAAAAAGTTATCCCTGCTGGCCTAACTTTCCGGGTGGACAGTGCGAAAATTGTAATCCACGTGGAAAAACGACAAAAGTTCGGCCAGCAGGGATAACTTTTTTGCCATTTTGACGGCGTTTTTTGGACCTGAGAAGCACTTTTGAGCGTTTTCATTGTGATATACGGAATCAACATGAAATTTCGCATCGATTGAACCATAAACTCATTTTGCCCCTCCTTTAAAAAATGAAGTTTAGACTGAAAATAATTGAAAATGACCAAATTTTAAGTCGTTTGGAATGAAGTTCCAAAAATCGTTAATGTTAATTTTATGAAGAAAAAAAATATCCTGAAAAATTGATACCAATCCATATAATTTTCATGAAAATTAATTCACTGTTAGTTGAGATACAGAAGGAAATGTACTACAAAAATTCCGTCTCTCTGGAATAGTGTTCCAGAGCCGTCGCGATATTGAATATTTCTGAAGTTTTGAAGAAAAAATTTGTTCTAAATCCATGATTTTCAGAAAACCCATTCTGTTACTAGTCGAGCTATTACGAAAACCGAAAAACAAAAAAAAACCAAAATTCTTTCCGTTTTTTTCTAATTTTTCAAACACTTTGTTGACTCCGTAAACCACACAACACATAATCCTACTCAAAACTGTTGTTATTATTTCTTTCCGTTTTGCTCCTCCTTTTTACTATTTCGTCAATCACTTCAAAACAATCCCCATTCAATAATTTCCAGGTTATTCAACCACCGAGTCATATTCTCCTCCTGAAACCATGCCGGACGAAGAAGAAACATCTCGATTAGCATGGACAAAACGTCTATCCCGTCGTCTCAACAAACGAAGTTCCTCTTTGATTGCCTCACTTTTGGGTAGTCGAAACGGAGCAACTTCGAGTAAGACTATCAATGAGCCAACGACGACGGAAGATGAATTGGATGATGAAAGTCTGGAAGAAATGAAACGAAGAGAATCGATGGCTGCGAGAAGAGCATCGGCTGCTCCGAATGTTGAGAATCGAGTTGGATCTAGGAGTGGAGGGAAGGAGAAGAGTACGTCGAGACGGCGAAGTGTGGATCGCATTTGGGCTTATAAGGTTAAGGTGTGTTTTGGGGGTTTTTTTTGCTGGGAGAGTTACAGTAATCGAGGAGGGTTTTATGAAGTGCTCCGGCTGAGCTCACAAGATCTGAATTGCAAAAAATTCTAATTGAAAAATGTGCTCCATCAACTCAAGTTTTTGAGCTCAATTTCGGAAAATTGAATTTGAATTGTAATTTTTGATAATTGGAATCAAAATTTTCAAGATTTTAGTTTGATTATTTGAAATTTTGATTTGAATTTTTGAGATTCGAGCTCCCTTTTTTTGCAAGTTAGAGTTTCAATTTTCGAATTTTGAGCTCTATTTTTCGAGACTTTTATTCAATTATTTGAGAGTTGATTCTAATTTTTGATAATTGGACTCAAATGTTTCAAGATTTGAGTTTAATTTATTGAGACTTCGATTCGAATTTTTGAGATTTGAGCTCAATTTCTTGAATTCGTAGCTCTATTTTCTAGATTTTCATTCAATTTTTTGAGATTTCAGTTTGATTTCGATACGATTCTCCGAGATTTTATCTCAACTTTTCAATTTCAGAACTTCAATTCCCATCAAAAAATTCTCACTTTCACATTTTTCGAGCTCCGAACAATTCTCATTTTCCATGATTCATCTCTCACCCATAATTTGTCTTTTTCCCCTAGAATTTGAGACCCTTAATTTCCCTTCCTCCTCTCTGAATAACCTCTGATTAAAAGTGAGTAACTCTTCAATGTATTTGCATTTCGAATGACGCAGGTATTGGATTTCTCCTCCTCGCTCTCTTCCCAAAAAAACGAATTCCCCTGCCGTTCTCCGGTTCATGGTCATCGGTTTCTTGTTCTTTTTTCATTTTCGGAAGTAAACTAGAGACACTAAATACTTTCAGAAGCAAGAGCATTTGGGATGGATATTTTCTCACGTAACACTTCCGAAACATCCAAAAATAAAGAAATTCGTGTGTATGTGATTAGATTGATGTTTTGATCTACCAGATATTTATGCGAATCCGGATAATAAAAATAGATGCCAAAAATCGTAGGAAGCCAGATGTTTGTGCTCGGCAGTTATAATTGTAAATAGTTTCTAGGTGGCCTAGAAATTGCTATTTGGGGTTCTAAGCCATGGAAAATTAGAATAGCTGAAACCTGAGCAAATATCGAGGTTTGCCGGAACTTACATGTAATGTACCCCAATTGTCCCCCGGGGATTTGGCTGAAAGTAGGCTCATTAAAACAAGCTCAAAAAGTTATTTAAGAACGCGACACCTTTTTTGCCACAGATTGATACTTTTTCTGAAAATCGACTTTTTAATAAAAATTTCGAAATTTCGAAAATTCAATTTTAAATGATCACAGTTTAGTCCAAATTTGTTCAAACTGGATAAACTAAAATGTGTTTTGTAGCTGATAAAATGAAATTTATGAAATCATTAATAACAATTTTTTGTACTTTGTGGTACCCCACTTATGACCCAGAATGCAATGTTGCTCCATTGCAACAAAATGCATAGCGAGACTTTGACGGTCGAAATTTGTTTAAAACTATGTTCAAACGATTAAGCATAATAAAATTACTAAGTATGCAGAATTTTAAAAAATTTCAACCGTGGAAAATTTTTTTATAAAATTCTGCACACAAATCTGGTAAAACTGAAAACAGTGTTTGGTACAGGCCCTAATCGAAAAACTGTGTTTCTACGACCTGGATGAAGAGATAGAGAAAAGTTGCAGTTGACAATTTGGTTTGAATTGCGATTTCCCACAAAACACAACAAAATTTGAGTTTCTAGCTCCATTTTCATTTTTTTCGATTTCTGACTCGCCACTGAAAACGCTACTGTAACTTTCAAACCTTCAGAAACTGCTTCAAAATTGTGCAATTTTAATCAGTGATAGCTCATTTGAAAGGGCATAAAACAGTTAATAAGAAAACATTTTCAAATTTAAAACTTTCTGTTCAAGCATTGTTTGAAAATTTGACTTTTCTCAAAATTTTTCGAAATTTCATTTTTTCAAAATTTTATAAAAAAATTTTCCACGGTTGAAATTTTTTAAAATTTTGCATACTTAGTAATTTTATTATGCTTAATCGTTTGAACATAGTTTTAAACAAATTTCGACCGTCAAAGTCTCGCTATGCATTTTGTTGCAATGGAGCAACATTGCATTTTGGGTCATAAGTCGGGTACCACAAAGGAAAAAAAAAAGTTTTGTAATGATTTCATGAATTTCATTTTAACAGCTACAAAACACATTTTAGTTTATCCAATTTGAACAAATTTGGACTAAACTGTGATCATTTAAAGTTGAATTTTCGAAATTTCGAAATTTTTATTAAAAAGTCGATTTTCAGAAAAAGTATCAATCTGTGGCAAAAAAACTGTCGCGTTCTTAAATAACTTTTTGAGCTTGTTTTAATGAGCCTACTTTCAGCCAAATCCCCGGGGGACAATTGGGGTACATTACATGTTAGTTTTCCAAAAAGTGGGCGGAGCTTGAGCATCGATTTTCCAGCCATTTTTTTTGGGAAGCTCGGTCACGGTCCTCCCCGATTTTTGGCGATTTTTCGAAAGTGCGACGTTTCGCAAGTGTGACGTTTCGAAAGCAAAAATTTCAAACCATTCTGGGGACGAATACCTCTCTGTACAGTGTAGCGCTTGAGCCCGTTTTCTTGGGTAAGTTTTTTCAAAATAATAGTTTGAAATTTTGCTTTTGAAACGTCGCACTTTCGAAATGTCGCACTTGCGAAATGTCGGAGAGCAAGATTTTTTAAAATTTCCGATGAATTTAAGGAAACAGCTTTGTTTTTCCTGCTTTCTGCAAAAAAATCATCCAAAAAAAGTCAGTTTTCGTCAATTTTTTTGACAGATTCACAGTCGAAAAAACTGAAGCAAAAATGCTGACAAAAAGTGGTAATTCTCTCTCCTGGAATATCTGAAACACCTACATTCTACATTTCGCCTTTTTTTACTCCAAAAACCTCTATTTTTTTTCGGTTTCAAACCCAATTTCCCGAAACTTCGAACCCCATTTGACAACCCCCCCCCCCCCCCCCAAAAAAATACCCGAATCATATGAATCCATAATGAAAAGTGTGTTTTCTGGTCTCTTAAAGTTTTTGTTTATCCCCCCGAAGGCTAGACACCAATTCAGAAGGTTCGGGAAGATTCTGAAGCCTAGCATTTCCAAAATTGAGAAGGCGAAATTTGTCGAAATTCTCACCACTAACTTCCGGAGCAAAGTTTCGTCGTCGTTGTCATTTGACCCGCAAAATTTTGCAACAAATAAAAGAAGGAGAAGAATATCCTCTGGGTCCATACATACATCAAAATGCGTTTTGTGTGTGTGTGCGTCAGAAGAAGAAGTTCTTCTTTTCCTCTTTTTGCTCCGGAAAAGAAAAAAAAAAGAAGAAGGCTTCTTCTTCCTTCTCCGTCTCTCTTCTCGAACACTGTGAATTCTCTGGCGATCTCTCGAAACTCAATAGAATTTCTCTCGACGTCTTCTTCTTTTTCTTCTTTTTTTCAATCGACTTGGGGCCATCTAGAGGAGCAAAAGCAGCAGCAGATGACAACGACGACGACGTCAAATTTATGAGGCTTTTTTTGTGAATTTTTCAATCAGCTTAGGACACTATTTATAGAACATAAATCTGATGGAGGTGTTCTTTGAAATTGGGTATTTTGGAAGGAAATTTGAATTGAATAGTTAAAATTTTAGTCAGCTGTTATGAACTATTTCGTAATGAGAATTTTTTTTATTTTCTTGTGACTTTTTATTTCAATTCATTTCAATTTTCGAATATACTGTAGTTATCTTTCGAGTTAGTATTTTCGGAAATTTCTTTGATTATGACTAAAATTAACACTTCAAACTCTCGAGAATCAGAACGAAAATAGTATTTTTGAACCATATTACTTTTTACAGTCTAGTTTTCCAGCTAATCGTCCAGAACGTTTATTGCTTAGGAAAAATCCAATAAAAATTTTCCATAATTTCAAGTACTGTATGCTCTCTAATACCGTCTATTGTTCCACTATCTCAAAATTCGGCTCTGCGACATTTCGAAAGCAAAATGTGACGTTTCGAAAGTTCGACTTTTTTGTAAAGAAATTCACAAATTTTTCATTTTGAGCCTCTATTTTTTAGTCTATTTTCGACATTGAATGGTTAAAATAACTTTTCAGTTTCCTGAAATATCAAAAATTACCATTTGACCTTTTACTCTTTCTCAAAAAAAGTATCCGAACCGAAAAATCGCGTTCTCTACACTTCTGCCATCGCTTTTTTTTCTCCGTTTTTCCCTTCGCCTCGTTCCAATTTTCAGCTTCACTGATTTTTCCCATTCATTCCTTTGCTTCTTCTTCTTCTTCCTCCTCCTCGTCTTCGTTTTTTTCTTGATGACTAAACATTTTTTGAGACAAGAAAAAATAACTATTACATAAGCTCCTTTTTCTGCCAAATCCAAGTCAGATGCCGTCATTTTTTTTCGAAGTACGTACTTAGATAAGAACGTCTTCGACTTTTTTTCTGTGTTACATCCAAAAATAGTCATAAAAAGAGCCATTATATTTTTTGATCGACTCGACTTTTTGGTGCATCTGACGAAGAAGTCCTTTCTTCTGTGTAACCTCGTTTTGTGCTTTTTTCGCCAAGAAAGAAACGGAAAAAGTTTGAATTGAATTGGTCGAGTAAGGAGGACTAAACTTTTGGTTTCTGATTTTTTCCCCTTTTCGATGGCCTAGAAAAAAGTTAGTCCTTTGATTCATAGATTACTCGGATCGAGAAATATAGACGTCAGAAAAACACGAGCCCGATTTGCATTATTCAGGAACTAATTTATTAGTTATTCTTTTTTGCAGGGGTCATGGGGACAGGAAAACAAGTTATGAAATTCATTTGGTAGCCTTTTTGAACCCCCTGAAATAGATTTGCAACTTTCAAGCCAAATTTCAACACCTCATTCAAATGTGTATAACTTTTCTCAGGGGGTTCGGGTAAAAATATGGTAAACAGAAAAAATGTTCCTTATTAAAAAGGCTATCGATTAGTAAAAAAATTGTCAAATTTTTAAAAAAATTAACAGAGTTAGGCCCCATTTTGCCAAAAAGTAGCCGATTTTGGAAATTTCTTCAACTTTTCAGAGAGACAAAGCATAACTCTGTTAACTTTCCATGAAATTAGACGATTTTTCAACCAATCGAAAGCTTTTTGAATGAGAAACATTTTTTTGTTTTAGTATTTTTACCCGATCCCCTGAAAAAAGTTATTCACGTTTGAATGAGGTGCCGAAATTTGTTGCCGCCCATCTCTGATTTCGATGCAATTTTTTTGGAATTTCCGACACTGTTGCCTATTTGGGAAGAAGTCGTACAGAAAACGTTGTTTATTTCCGTCAGGTTACGGTATTCGCTTTAATAGCGTGGCACCTAAACTGAGCTCGAAAATATTCCTCTCCTATAAAATTAGCGGCGCCAAATTTCGGCAACTCATTCAAACTTGAATAACTTTTTCAGAGGGATCTGGTAAAAATACGGTCAACAGAAAAAATGTTGCTTATTAAAACAGCTACAGATTGGTTAAAACTCATCAAGTTTTATTAAAAATTAACAGAGTTAGACCCTATTTTGCCAAAAAGTAGCCGATTTTGAAAATTTCTTTAACTCTTTGAAAAGACAAAGCGTAACTCTGTTCATTGTCAATGAAATTTGGCAATTTTTTAACAAATCGATAGCTTTTTTAATAAGGAATATTTTTTCTGTTGACCGTATTTTTATCCGATTTCCAGGGACAAAATTATTCACATTTGAATGAGCTGCAGAAATTTGTTATCTTTGAGTTTGAATTTTTTTAAATAGTACATTTCTGCTCTATTCCGTTTTTTGAATTTCACCTTTTTCCCAAACTTCTCCATATCTCTGTCCTGATCTTTTATCAACCTTTATAATCTCCCTGACCGAAACCTAGACTCTTGGCTCCAGGAGCACACCAATAAAAATCACTCCACATCTCAACTTCTCTGCTCTTATCTTTCTCTATATCATTTCCATCAGTGTCAGTTGTTCTCCTTTTTCTGGACCCATTTCTGATGACCACATCACTTTGAAATGTTTCTCATTTCTTCATTTTTTCCATCTTTTCTTTCCCCCAATTTTCAAACTTTAGGTACTTTATCCCCCCAAAAATGAGCTCGGCTTCGGTTGACAAAAAAACAGTAAGTACCTCAATTATTATACTTCTATAACTATGTGTCGACGTCTTCTTCTTTTCTTCTAGAATCGCATGTCTTTCCGTTTTTTTCCCTATAAGTTTTAGTATAGTTTACAGGGGGGAACAATTCGATTTCGCAATGTAATTGCATTTTGAAAGTATTCCCCCATTTTTTTTTTCTTCCCGACTTCTTTCTATTCTTTTTTTTCGAACTTCTTCTTCTTCTTCCCCTATCTTTTCCCAAAAATTTTAGTTTTGTCACTTTTTGGTTTCAAGTATACCCCAACCTGGTCATGTCCACAATGGAAACAGGTTATCCATAGTCAGTCAATAACTAATTTACATGGCGCCACCCGGTCGGACATTCATTTTTACATGTGTATACATTCGGTTTTACGTACTGGACAGATGTGTGTAGGGATGATGATGGTAGGTAGTTAGGACTTGGAGGCTAGTCTTCTGAGGACTTTGTGATTTTATGTTGAAGCGGTGAGCTGTTAGGTTCTAGCTGAAATTCTCTATGGTACATTTAGTTTGAAATCATTTTTGGAGCACATTTTCTTAGCGCTTATATTTGGTTTTGACCAATCTGAAAAATTCTGTCAGTTACCTTACTCCGAAAACTTCCATTTTTACTAATAACATTTGATAACATAGTATGTTCGTTTATGTGTTGCAAGTTATAAGTCTGCTCAACCTGAACCGATTTGGATGAAAGTTTTAAGAAAAATCAGAAATTTTTATTAGTTACCGCCCATATGTTTAGATTCTCGATATCTCAAAAATTGAGCAAGTTACGGCTCTTTTAGTGAATTTTTAGTAATAGTTTCGATGTCGAAAATGTGTCTCTAGCCTTCGTATGCTCAAAGTTAACCGATTATCCTGAAACTTTCACGGGTTGTTCCTGATTATCTGAAGATGATACCCGTCTATGTTTTTTTTCTGATATTCCAAAATTGAAGCCTTCTGGTCTCTATTATTGCTAATGTCTCAAATCAGAAGTCTCTAATTCTATATCGACGAAGCTCTTGGTAGAATCATGAATCCCATGTTTTCCCAGACGCTGATTTCAAAAATTCTGAACAGACAAAGTCTCCATACTGTTTTTCTCTTCTATTCAATTCGTCATTGTATTCTTAGAACTTTCCTCAGCCACCGAGTTCATGAGTTCATCCCAGAGGACTGTGTCTGGGGTTATGGTTCTTTGTATTTGTATGATTGGAATCCTCACTTAGCCCTTGAGATAACTAGGGATCAGGTGAAAGGGATTCACCGATTACTGTAGGCTGGAAGTTGGTTTTGTAGTGAAATCTGGCTAACCTCCGACACCTAACTCATACATACAGTAAGTGATTACGAAATAGTTTAGCTTATTACAGAGCTTGGCGGATTATAGTATAAGTTTAGTTGTTACAAAATAAGTTAAACTCTCAAAACTTTTGTTAACTTCTGATTGTAACCGTATAACTTTCTGAAAATTTACAACACTGAAAATTCAGAAAGACCTGTTAGATAGTAAGGCTTACATCTTGAAGGTGCAGTACCTTTCCAAATCCAGGTATAATAGCAACTACAGTACTCCTAGACACGCTGTTTTAACATAGCCAAAAAAAACAGTAACTCTTCTTTTCTGGAATTGCAGCGAGATCTGCTTGGCTATTTTCAGCTTCCAATGAATTACCGAGCTTTAGAAATGAAAAAAATCATCTAAAAATCTACTAAAACCCAGTGCCTTGGCTCCCGTCCAACAAAAATAGCTTCTTCCCTCCCGGCGACTGGCTCCCAGACGTCTCTCTTTGATTCCCACTTGTCCGTTTTGTCCTTCACACTATTTCTTATTCAATCCGTGCACACCCATCTGCGTCTCCTTCTTATATCATCATCGCAGGTTTCTTCTTCTTCTTCTTCTTCTTCATCGTCCCAAATCCTCCCGCACGAGAAAAGAGGAGAGAAAGAAACGGGAAGAGAGAAGGGGGGCCGCCCGAAAAGTGTTCATTTGTGAATGTCCCGGGCGGGTTGTTTGGCCTTCGGGTTAAATCGATTTACCTCTTTCCCTCTCTATTTTCTCTCTCTCTTCTTACTCTCACAATGACTCATTTCATTCATCCCTTCCCAATGTTGACAGCTGCCTCATTATATATAATGTTGCACTACCTGGTACACTTATAGTTAGCACTAATTATCGATTATCAGATTTGAGGGTTCTATGTTTCTTTAAAAATTGTTAGAGCCAGTTTTTTTCTTAACTAATATTTGCTTCTAACTTTTCCTTGTGATAATTCACATTTACTAGGAAACGAGAAAAAGAAAGTCGGAAATAAATCAAACAGAACGAGTTGAGAAAGAAGAAGAAGAAGAAGCTTGTATGTTTATGATTTGAGAGAAAGTAGTCGGGATTCTAGAGTAGATCAAATAGCGGTTTCTGATCATTTCTATCCCTTTTTTCCAACAGGAGATTTTGATTTTGAAATTTTTATTAGATTAGGCTCACAAGGGGTTTTTGATTGTGGCTCGAACTTTGAAAAATCGAAAAGTGCTGAAATTGAGTTAGCTATGGTTTTTTTTAATTTTAAAACTCTTTTGCTTTAAAGTTCTCAAATTAACCTAGATGTTTGAGGCGCATCAGTTCAATCCAGATTGTGATTCAGAACTTTTTTACAAGATTTTTTTGAAACGCCATATCTCTAATCAGAGCAGGGCTACCCAAATATTTTGCCGGAAGGGGAGAGATCGACTTGTGGTACTTTTAAAACGAATAACTCAAAAACGAATAAAGTTATCAAAAAATTACAAATTACAAAAATGTAAAAAATGTTATGCTGAGCAATTTTATAATTGACTACTTTTTGATATCTCTACGCCTTTTGAAGATAGAATGTCTTGAAGTAACAGAGCTAGTCGGACGCGGGCGAGATCGACTCGTGTAATTTTGAAAGCGCATAGCTCAAGAACGACTAAAGTTATCAAAAAGCTACAAACTACAAAAGTATGTGAAATTTTATGCTGAGCAATTTTGTAATTGATTACTTTTTGATAACTCTACGCCCTTTCGATGTAGAACGTCTTGAAGCTACACACGAGCTCGTGGGAAGCGGGCGAGATCGACTCTTGTAACTTTAAAAACGCGTAACTGAAGAACGCCTGGAGT
Organism: Caenorhabditis zanzibari; assembly: GCA_963966625.1. NCBI lineage: Eukaryota > Metazoa > Nematoda > Chromadorea > Rhabditida > Rhabditidae > Caenorhabditis > Caenorhabditis zanzibari. The sequence goes on along the minus strand of OZ016472.1, from coordinate 15,635,236 downwards.
TATCCAAAAACTACAAACCACAAAAATTTTTCAAATTTAATGCTAAGTAATTTTTTAGTTGGCCATATTTTGATAACGTTGCTGCTTCAAGAGATATGGCGGTTTGAAGTTACAGAGCCATTTTTTGACATCTATCAAAATCTGTAGTTTTAAAAAAGCTTCAGCTCGATAGAAGTTCAAGGTTCCTTCAAAATTTTTTTTGAAAAACAGGAAACTCTTAAAAACTAAAAAAGGGGATCCTCGTTATTTCGATATAATATTCTTTTACTGTTGGAAGATCTCGAAACCTTCCGAATTCTGTAACTGAAGACATTCTGTAACTTTGAAGTTCGATTTTCTAAACTTTCGGTGTTAGCACAGTTTAGCTCAGATCATTTAAAGCTAAATTATCCATCGTTTTAAACCTTACATAGAAAATTCGCTCGACTGACAACCAGCTTACCATAAAAACTGTATTCCTCCGATTCTTTACCTTAACCTAATCCCTAATAACAGCGTTCCCCTCCGAAACGAACACACACATTTATAAAATTTGTGTATAGATATAACATAAATATATATTACGCCGTCCGTCCGTCCCCCCGTAGACAGCACCTTTCCTTTCCTTCTTTTCCACTCTCTCTCCAGTATAACGGTAAACGCAAAATAGTGCATGAAATCGAGAAGTCCGTCCTTTTTCGTCTCACACACAGGTGAATGCAAATAGACATGGTCAGTAGTGGTGTGTGTCAGTTCTCACACACACAGTCTCTCCTCGTTTCGAACAGTATCTTGTCATTTTGAAGCACTCTGTTTATTTCTCTGCGTCTCCTCGTTTCGGACACTCTCTCGGGGTTTCTCGGGAACCGATGGACAACGACGCGCCCCCTCTTGAAAATGGTCGGAGTGTGTGTGTGTGTGGTGAAGGTGACCTGATTTCGAAGCAAGTTTTCTCCACCTCCTCCGAAGAACAGAACACTTTTCGACTTTTCTTCTCTTTCTCTCTATCTTCAATCAATCAATTTTCCCTCAATTTTTGTGATAGCTGAAAACCTAGGATTATTTTTACAGACTTTAGTTTTTCAATGCCTTTTCTAGATTACTCCAAATCCCTAATACTAAATTAAAATTCTTCTCAAACTCGTCTAGATCAAGACCTTCTGATACTGTACTTTCCTGTGATGGATCACTTTCCCAAAAACGAAATAGACGCATGACATCAGATCATTTGTCACCACCTGGAATAGAAGATTTCGACAAAAAGTTTTAGGAGACTTGGAGATTCATGTGACCTCGAGAACTTGTTTTTGGGGAAACTTTTTCGAATAATCCATTTTGAATAATTTTGGGAATTTTATACAGGGTTTGAAACTAATTGGGGGGCTTGGAGCGGATTTTTCTTTGTGTGTTTTAAAACTGCTCTATCCATTGATACTAAAGTAGAATTACAGTATTTTTTGTTTAATACTTGCATCCAAATTCCAGTATTTACGAAAATAACAAAATTTTTTGCAAGAAAATCGTTGAAACTCGGAAAAATCGCCAGGCTTTTTTTTTGGAAATTTTAGCCATAACTTGGCTCAAAGTGGATCAATTTCAATGAAAATTATACGTATCGATAGGAAATTTTGAGCTGATGATTTTTCTGTTTAGAAACAATATTTTTGCACAAAACTCGAGAAAATCGGTTTTCAAGTCGACTTATTTTTTTCTAACCTATTTCAAAAAATTTAGAATTTTTTGCTGATTCAAATGAGCCGAATCTCGCAGCTCAAAACGCTCTAGAAAAATTTTTACTCAATTTTTTGTCGACAGCGGCGAGCGCGACAGCAGATTGTATGTCGGCAGCGGCGAGCGCGACAAAGTGAAAATTCGTTCATGAAAATGTTGCTATAGCGCTTTGAGCAGCAATTTTAGGTGCATTTGAATCAGCCGAAAATTTCCTGTCGATTTGTATAATTTTCATTAAAATCGATTCACTTTGAGCCAAGTTATGACTGAAATTTCCAAAAAAAATACTTCGAAATTATCCCCAAAAGCTTCCCTTCCATATTCAAATTAGTTTTTTGACCTCTTTCTCTCTTCATTTTTTTTCGCCTCCATCAATCAAACCTGTCTTTCCGTTTTTCTCTTCGCCTCTGAAAACATGAATATGTATGAATTAGGGCCATTCCGCATGAGTTCAACACCCCAAAAAAACTTGTTCCATTTTCTTTGGATTTTGATTTTTGAAGATAAGAGTCACCCCACTTTTATAATATTGATAACAAGGAGGAACTTGAATAACTTTTGATAAAGTGACTGGAAACTGAATCTAAAAAGTTCAGACAGACAAATGAATTGGGATCGGATTACTGTAACTCTAACTCTTTTGGCTACTTTTCTCTCAAATTTCAATGAACAAGAATTCCCCAAGTTTGGTCCCTATTAACCTTCTCTCTTCATCAAAAATGCTTAGCCATAAACCTAACCCATTCTAGCGGAAAACCGAACAAAAAAGGGAGTGACTTGTCTAGTCTCAAGGACGACACTTACTCTCTCTCTCTCCCAGAATAACGCCCCGTTTTTTTCCAATCCATGTGATTTTTCCCGACTTTGTGGCACTTCACGGGACGGTTTCTCGGGTCAATAAAGAAAATGTTCTTTCGGAAAAAGAAAGGGGTTCCAGGTCATTGAGTGTTTTAGAAAACATTTGGGTGTGGCGTAGGGACATGCGGAAATTTGGAAATCTATTTTTTTTTCAATTTTGAGTCATAACTCTGGCGCCAGTGGACCAATTTTGATGAAAACTATACGAATCGATAGGGAATTTAATTCTGGTGATTTCTATGTTTTTATTTGATCATAAAACTCAAAACTCGAAGTTTTTTGAACACACAAAGTTGAGAAGAACACACAAGCTTCGTGGGTAGTGATACTTTATAGAGTCCTAACTTGGCGCATAGTGGATCGATTTCAATGAAAATTATACGTATCGATAGGAAATTTTTAGCTGATCAATTTTTTGTAGAAAAATAATGGTTTTGCGCTAATTTCGAACTGCTTATTCGTTTCAGAGGCATTGATTGTGAATCGATCTGGCACCGAATATCAATGGTTCCAGAGCATTTTTAAAAATAGTGTTTGTGAGTTAACCAAAAAATTAGAGAATTAAAGAAAAAAAATTGAAAGTAAAATCCATTCCAATTTCCACAAATGGTTTTTAGATCTTTAAGAAATTAGTTAACATTGAATTTAAGATTTTCAAAGAAGTGGAAATTTGTTTTTTTGGAGTTTTTTACCGAGCTATATCATTTTTTTTTAGAAAATTTGAATAGTTAGTAAGATGTAAAGTTAATAATTATTATATATATTTTCCGCAACATTTCCTATCGATCTATATAATTTTCAAAGTAATCGGTTCATTGGGAGTCAAGCTATGATCCAAACTCTACAAAAAAGTGAAGTTGTTTTTAGAAATTTTTCTATCGAGCTTTATAATTCGGAAAATTTAATGAAATTGAAAAAAAAACTGTCAGATGGGTTTATTCTCTAAAAAATTTCCTATCGATCTGTATAATTTTTATAAAAATCGGCTAATTGGAAGCCAAGTTATGATCCAAACACTGGTTGGAGAGAATCGGAATGTGAAGTTGTTAGTCGGAATTTTTCTTGTCGAGCTTAAAAAATTAGGAAAATTCGATAAAGTTTGAAAAACTGTCTGATGGATTTATGCTCTAAAAAATTTCCTATCGATCTATACCATTTTCATGAAAATCGGTCTACTAAGCCAATCATTCCACAAGGACGAACCGAATCCCTTTTTTCATCCAGGATTTTAGGTCAACGAACTCTCGAGTCTCTTCCATCCATTTTCAGCCAAAAAGTCCACCTACCCTTTTTCTTTCTTCCTCTTTTCTCCAAGTGCATCACGTCGTCTTGTCAAGAGTTCAAATCACTTGTCTCTCTCCTCCTCCCAGATTCCCACCACCACCACCTTCTACTCTCTTTTTTTTCATTCTTCCTTCCAACTACTACTCCTCCCATTCTTCTATGTATTTCGCCTCCACATACACTTTGTCTCATTGTTTCTGTTTGCTTTACCTCTCTTCCTTTTTTCCTCGGCTTTTTCCTCGGGAATCAATGTACGTGGCTTCTGTGTCTCCAGATGAGACAGGGGAAGCTGGTTTTGTAATATTATTCACAACAATTGACCAAATGTTCCTTTTCCTCCCGACTGATTGGAGGAGAAGCACAAGAACATGAAGAAACAGAACACAACCCCCCATCTGTTTGGGTTTCGGATTGATGCGGGAGTTCTGGGAACACTCGCTGGCCTAGAAAGAGAAAGTTAGGCCAGCAAGACTATATTTTTGTTGAATATCTGTGCAAAAGCTGGGCGGCTAAATATTTTAAAGAAAATTTGAAATAGATGTGCAGCTTTGAAGTTACCGGCAATAAACGTCGGAAAATTTCAACTGCAAATAACTTTTTTCAGGGGGACCGGGTAAAAATATTGTCAACAGAGAAAGTGTTCCTTATTTAAAAAGCTATCGATTGGTATAAAAACCGTGAAATTTAATTACAAAATAACAGAGTTACGCCTTGTCTTGCCAAAGATGCCGAAATTTTCTAAATTGAAATTTTCTCGGCTCCGTAACTATGTCAATTTTTGATGAAATTTAACGGTTTTTATACCAATCGGTAGCTTTTTGAATGAGGAACATTTTTGCTATTGACCGTTTTTTCACCAGGTCCCCCTGAAAAAAGTTATTTACATTTGAATGAATTGCAAAAACAGAAATTGGTGTTATTAAGCCCTGCTGTCCAGCAGTATTTCACAAGCTTGCTCAGCTCAAAAAAAGTGTAATTCCAATTTTTAGCAACTTCCATCATAATCAAACTCATAATTTCTTGTTTCCATCTCCATCTCTCGTCTCACTTTCCGATGCATGCGTCAGTTGTGCTCTTCTCCTCAGAAGAAGCACCAAAATGTCTCTATTTTAGTGTCTGTGCCCTCCTCTCTATCCACACTATTTTCCCCTATCTCTCTCCAATTTCTCTTTGCTCCTTTTCGCCCATCAAGAGCACTTTGTGAAACACTTATCGATTATTTAAAAATACGTCAGTCCCGACTGAAAATTTTCTGAAAATAGGCATTGATCTGCTAGAATATTCGATAACCGAACATTTATCTTTCAGGAGCATGTGAACACGCCTCAAGGGGATAATAATCAGCAGAAATCGTCGAAAGAGAACCAGAAAACTATTAAGGTGAGTTCTTTTCTTGAAAATTCTCGCTGAAACTACCCAAAAAAATTCAAATTCGCGCCGAAAAAGTTGAGCATGGCCGAGAAAACTCTGCACGAATTTCCTAGTCCCTCTCGCATTTTTCATCATTTTTCGCATTTTTTGACCATCTTTTTACACTTCAAAACCGATAATTCCTGGTTTTTGATAACGAAAAATTTCAAAAAGCTGATAAAATTTTGTAATGATCGATATTTTATCATTGTTTTCTGGTTTTTTTTGTCGAAAACTGCTGAAAAATTGTTTTTTTCAGGAAAAAACCTCTTCAAACCAGCCGCCCGTCCAAATTCCACACTCAACAAGTAGTGGAACACGGAAAACGAGTGGAAGCGGATTGAAAACTGCAAATTCGAAGGTGAGATTTTGAAATTGAAATTTTGAAATTTTGAAACTGATCGGGGAGCAAGAAAATCCGATAAAAAATTTTTCTGAAAATAGTTTTTTTTTGAAATTAAAAAAAAGCAAAATTGGAAGCTATAACTTAATAATTTGTCGAAAAGGCACTGAAATTTTGATTCCCAGAATTTCGAAAACTGCAATATTTTTCTTCCAGGTATAGCAAACCGGCCCAAGCGATTTTCTCCCATAAAAATTGAGATTTTTCAATCGAAACTTATATAAAAATGTAGAACTCGATGAGATCTACAAAATGATATACAAATTGGCGCCAGATTTTTTCGCTCCATTTTGTGTTGTTTTAAATACCCGCGCCGTTCATTTTGGCGGCTCAGATATTTAATGGAAGCCAACACAAATTGGAGCCAATAAATCCAGCCATTTTGTATATCATTTTGTAGATCTCATCGGGCTCTACATTTTTATATAAGTTTTCATTCAAAAATCTCAATTTCAATGGGAGAAAATTGCCGTCAAAATTTATGGCATTTTTCCCCATCTCTTCATGTCAAACATGAAATTTTTTCTCGACCATTTCGCTGCCTAAGCAGACACAAAAGACACACAGAACGGGCGGTCTTTAACTCCAAACGAGAGAGATTAGTGATACGAGAGAGCACGGCAGACAATCAGACACTGTTATTTGAAAATGATGATGACAACGGCGTTCTCTTTTTTTTTGCTGCCGCCTCTTTTTCCTCTTTTCTCGCCGATTTTCGGTTTTTTACCTCTTCTTTTTTCATTGAAAATTATACGAAACAGCTATTGATAAATATATGGGGATGACCACCGGAAATCGAAAATGCAAAAACTGCCGGTGGTGGGAGGAGGAAGAGAACAAAAATGTTGTTTGTTGCATTGAAAAAGATAGAAAAAAGAGAGAAGAGCGGTGGTTTTTCAATATAGAGAAAAGGAATCATTCCCAGTCGGCAGTTTCGACACAACACCTTTATTCTCGCGAACAAAAATGTCCACAGTTTCTAGCTATTTTATGGGCATTTCTAGTAAGAAAAACTCGCCGAAAAAGGTACTCATTAGTGCTAAGAAACCAGGGTCAACAACAAAAATGTTCCTGGTTAAAAAAGCTATCGATTGGTATAAAAACCGTCAAATTTCATCAAAAATTGACAGAGTTATGCCGCCGAAACACTGTGGAAGGCGTAACTCTGTTAATTTTTTTAGTCGGTGGGTGCCATTCAAATACGAATAACTTTTTTCAGGAGACTTGGAGAATAATACGGTCAACGGGAAAAATGTTCCTTATTGAAAAAGCTATCGATTGGTAGAAAAACTGTCAACTTTAATCAAAAATTAACAGTGTTACGCCTTCGGCAGTTTTTCGGTGGCGTAACTCTGTCAATACCCCATAAAATTTGACGGTTTTTCTACCAATCGATAGCTTTTTCAATAAGGAGCATTTTTCCTGTTGACCGCATTTTTATCCGATCCCCCTGAAAAAAGTTATTCACATTTTCTGGTACCCACCGATCAAAAACTACTTCCAAAAATCGCCCATCCAACCCTAATCACCCAATTTTTCAGCAGTCGACACGTCCCCAAGCGTCAGAATCCTCGCACCACCATCACAATCGTCGACCGGCAGAAATGAACGGAACGACGACAGCGACAGCGCCTTCTGGAGGCGGAACGTCATCTGGAGGCACGACGACGACGTCTTCTGGAGTGCCGGCAGCATCTACCGGTGGAGGATCGGCGAGATACACCTCGAGTAGTAGTGGACGATCACATCCGACGAGTGGCGGAGGGTGAGCATTTTTTGAGAAAAAATGGTTTTTCAGGAAGAAAAATGAATGGAAAAATGATGTGTGACATGGTTTTCGATAGTGAAACATGAAAAGAAGAATTGGAAAATCGAAAATTTTGAAATTTTAATTTTTCCTTCGACAACGATTATCTCAATCCTGTAGTTATGGCTCCGCAGCGTTTCGCAACTGTGACGTTTCGAAGGTGTGACATTTCGAAAGTGTATCGTTTCAAAAGCAAAACTTTGCCCTTGTGAAATACCGTACTTTCGAAATGTCACACTTTCGAAACGTCGCGGAGCCGTAATTAGTGAAAATTTATCAATTTCTGTCGGCTCATGCAGCCAGATTTGGCTCTTTCTACCTTTTCTATACAATTTTAAGATTTAAAAAGGGGCGGAGCTTGAAAATTCCTGGATTCGAATTGTCGTAATTAATTTACTGTAATTTCTACTGTTTCAATATTTCGGCTCCGCGACGTTTCGAAAATACGACGTTTCGAAAGTGAGACGTTTCGAAAGCGGACATTTCGAAAGTGTGATATCGCATTTTTGCCGAGTTTTTGGAACTTTTCTACATACTTTTTTATAAAAAAGCATTTTTCAACTCTATAATAGATCGCAAACGCAAAAAAAACATATGAAATGTTCCGAAAATTAGGCAAAAACGCGATTTTACACTTTCGAATTGTCCTCTTTCGAAATGTCGTACTTTCGAAATGTCCCTGAGCCGAGATTTTTTGCAGTGCGACGTTTCGAAAGTAGGCTCAAAATTAGTTAAAACAACACAAATTGTCTCTTCTTTTTTCTCAACATCGAATTTTCTCACCCAGTGTTCTTTTTCGTTGATTTCTTCGAAAATTGTTTGTTTTTCGAATCTTTTCTCTTTTCTCCATCTCTCTCTCTCTTCGTCTATCTCACTGTTGTTTGCACCCAGATTTCGGCGGCTTTCGCCCTTCTTCTTTCCATTTTCCAGTACTTTTATGTGAAAACTAAAACCGCTCCTCCCCCCTTCTTTGTGTTGCTCTTCGAATACTTTTGGCTCCAAAAACCTAAATCGAACTTTTTTTTTCGCGTCGCCAATTGTACTCTTTTCAAAAAAGTTTTTTGTTCAGTGTCAATGGGAGAGAAGGCTTACTGATAACACTGATAACGTATTTTTGTTGTTCTGACGGGCAGTATACAGGAGAGACCACTTGTTTTTTTGGCTGAAAATGTATGCAAATCTTCGTTTTTAATCGTTTGAAACTCTCTACAAATGTCAATAGGTTCAATTCTGAAGATTATAGAAGTTCCGTGGAAAAGGGATAACGAAGTCATCGTGACGAACAAGTCGTCGTCATCGTCTTCTTCGCCTTTTCCAATAATTAGGGTGGCAAGAATAAGAAGAAGAAGAAGAAGGCACTGCTTCTTCTTCTTCTTATTTTGCTACTCGAATATTATGCAAATTACGCTTCCTCGACTTTCCATCTACTCCTCCTAGGCTTCTCTAGTTCTCTCTCATCAATTTTTGTTTCTTCTTTAGATATATCGACTCTGTCATCTCGCCATTGTTTTCGGAATTCGAATGGCTCATCATGACCCACTTTTGGAGCTCTTGAAGAAGAATTATGAGCTCGGGATCGAGAAAGATTGTCAGTTTCGAAACTGAAAATTTTTGGAATATGCCCTCGAACTTAAAAAATTTCACGAACTTTTGTACTGGTTCTGATCAGATATCAACCTTTGGCACAGTTTTCAGATAAAGTAGGTTTTATTCAAAAATCGGTTTTCCACAAATTTTAAAGGAAAATCTCAGCTATCGATTCATATATAAAACGTTTATTTTGATCCGGTAATTACTGAGAAAAAAAATTGATTTTAAAAATACAACCGAATTTCTCGCTATTTTAAAATCCGACAATTTTCAGCTTTTGCAACTATAGTGAGAAATTCGGTTGTTTTTTTTTTAAATCCATTTTTTTCTCAATAATAACGAGATCAAAATAAACGTTTTTTATATGAATCGATTGCTGAAATTCTCCTTTAAAAATTGAGGGGGTCCGATTTTTGAATAAAAAATTACTTCATCGGGAAACTGAGCCAAAAGTTGATACCTGCCCAAAATCAGTGCGAAAATACGAAAATTTTGGCTTTGGGACACTTCGAAAGTGGACATTTCGAAAGTAAGACATTTGGAAAGTGAGACATCGCGAAAGTGGACATTTCGAAAGTGTGAAATCGCGTTTTTGCCCAATTTTTTGAATTTTTCGTATACATTTGCTCGAAAAATATATGAAAAGTTTCAAAAATTGGGCAAAAACGCGATTTCACACTTTCGAAATGTCCGCTTTCGAAATGCCCACTTTCGAAATGTCTTACTTTCCAAATGTCCCGGAGCCGAAATTTTGGTGTTCTCGGGCTTATTCAGAAAAGTTTCAGTTTTTTAAGCTGAAAATCGAGGATACTGTAGTTTGCAAAACGTCTTTGTATTATTGTTTGATCTGAAAAAGCTCAAGAAAAAAGTCTTTATCATGATGATTTCCGTTGTTGTTGTTCTCCTCCTCTCTTTTGCGAATTACATCATATATTTCATCCTCTGCTCTATTTTTGCTATATCTCTATTCAAAAAGAGTCCCCCCCCCCCTCCTCTTCCCATTTTCTATGTCTATTCATATGTATCTCCCTCCCTTCTTTTCAGCTCAACTTGCCTCTCCCTTCCTATGTCTGTTCATTCAAAAGAGCTTTACTATTTCCATATGAGAGATAGAGACCCAACTTTTTGAAAACGAATAAGAGAGAGAGAGAGAACAATCCGTTCTAGAATTTCCAATGAATTTTAGGACCCCGATGAGCCGCCGCTCCGGATGTCGTTCTCTCATTCGTTCCGGCTCTTTCCATTTGGGTTCTTCTGAATTTCGAATTCTGGAGAATTTTGTTCTCTCGAGAATCGTTTTTTGTCATTTCTCAGTGGCTCTGTGACATTTCGCAAGTGCGACGTTTCGCAAGTAAGAAATTTCAAAAGTGTTGAATCGCGTTTTGCCTAATTTTTGGAACTTTTCATATATATTTTTTGCGTTTTCAATCTTTTATAGACAAAAAGCGTCTTATTATAACACAAGAGCAAAAATGAATATGGAAAATCCAAAAAAATATGAAAAATCCAAAAAATTGAAAAATCCAAAAATTATATGAAAAATCCAAAAAAAAAGCGAAGCGCAATTTCACACTGGATTTTTCAATTTTTTGGGTTTTTTTTTGGATTTTTCATATTCATTTTTGCTCTATTATTATAATAAGACGTTTTTTGTCTATAAAAGATTAAAAACGCAAAAAAAATATTTAGAAAGTTCCAAAAATTAGGCAAAAATGCAATTTCACACTTTCGAAATGTCTTACTTTTGAAATGTCCTAGAGCCGAAAAAAGACAAAAAAACATGTTTTTCCCTTGTTCCGCAAGACATACTTCATCCGGTCTCCATGGAAATCAACACTTTCTGCAAAAACGCCCAATTTCTTTGTGCAAAACACCTCTGATGACGTCAAGCAATGCATAGTGTATTCCAAATAGATTATTTTTTTCCCCTTTATTAGAACTGATAGCACTTTTTGTGATTAGTTTCCTTTCTTTTTTTTTGAGAATCCCTAGTCCACTTCAACCAAAAAAAACCCCCCGTTCGCTTCAAATCTCACTAGAACCGATCAATCACCGAGAGTTTTTTTGCGCTCTGCTTTCTTTCTTCATGTTTCTTTATTCCTTATTCTTCTTCTTCTTCTTTTTTCTGACTTTTTGTCGTCTTACTAGAGCCCTCGGGGCCTTCTTTCTCCTCCCTAAAAAGACTGATTCATCTGACATTGACGCCCGCTTTTGGGATTTTTGCCATCTTTTTTTTTTGGTGCCAACGAACCCTTTCGAGCATTCCATTCCATTCCTTCAGTCCCCAAACGGCTACTTCTTCTTGTTGCTCTGTTGACACTGAGAAGAACCCGGAACTTTCTGAAATTCGGCTGAAAACTGTGCTGATTGGGGGCGCGCAGACGCCATTTCGACAGTGGCGTCGTTGTCGCCGTCGTCAACGCCCAGCCAGGGTTTTCAATTGAGAATAAGAAGACACACTGCCACGTGGAGCGGTTATCAGAGAAGTGATGAAGTTCATGTGGAAACCGCCCGAGTAAGTTTTGGAGAGTTTTTGGCTTCGGATTCTGTACAGTATCTTGTAAACTCTTTGAAATAGTGAATCTTATTACTCCATTTTGCAAAAAATCGGGTTCCTGGCCTAACTTTCACAGTTGAGCGAACTTACAAAACATTCACGAAAACAGCTACAGTAACCCTTCCGTAAATCGACACAAAATTATTTGAGTTTCATTTCTAAAGTCTTTACGTTTTTTCGGCTCCGCGACGTTTCGCAATTGTGACGTTTCGAAAGTGCGATATTTCACAATTGCAACGTTTTTCTTTCGAAATGTCACACTTGCGAAACGTCACACTTTCGAAACGTCGCGGAGCCGTTTTTTTTCTGTTTTCAACCGATTTTCTTGATTTTTTTTTTCGCAGTTTTCGAGTAAATTTAACGAAAAGAGATATTTTGGTGCAATTTTTTCTCGATCTGAAACAATTTTTGAAAATTTTTGACAGAGTCCCAAATCGGAGGAAAAATCATTCGAAAATTTTTTGTTCAATTGACTCGAAAATCGCGAAAAAAATCAAGAAAAAATCGAGAAAATTCAATTGAAAACAGAGGGAAAAAATCAGAGAGATTTTAGGAATTAAATACAAATAATTTTTGTGTCGACTTACGGAAGGGTTACTGTAGTTGTTTTTCCGACGGAAAATATCCCGAATTTTTTTTTTTTTGGAAAATCGGAAAAAATAGACAAAAATTGTCGAAAAATTAAAGATTTTGACAAAAAAAATCATCATTTTTCAGCAAGTTTTTTCTCCGATTTTTCGATTTTTTTTCCGAAAAAAATTTTTGGGAAAAATTTTTCCGAACAAGCCTCCTAGGAACCTGTTCCAGTTCAGTTCAAAAGTTTTGTTTCCATGTTCCTTCCAACCTCCCACACACAACATTGAAATTGACTCACTGAGCATACATCAAAGAACGTTATCTGTTTCTTCCCCTTCTTCAGTACAGAGACATTTTGGAGACTTGTCCAACGGAAATGAGTCATTCGAACGAAAAAATGAGATTTTTTTAAGGAAAGTTGATGCTCAGAAAACTAGAAGATAGACATAGAGAGCTCTCACAAATTGGCAGTAGTAGTAGCAAGTTCACTTTTGTAATGATGGTGCTTTATGTGGTGTTTGACTGCTCTTTGGCTCCCCTTTCAACACCCATTATTCCTTTGCCACGTCAATTCAATTCAAGAAAGACAGGACGGCCAAAGTCTCAGTTAGTACGATTATAAAGAAACGGAGACGACGCCCGCGAGGAACTCTTCTCACCATCTTCGTCTCGGTTTTCTCATTTCTATTCAATTTTTATTATTGACTTATCGGAAAGACAGTCGCTAGAAGAGACTCAGAGGCCGAGAGTAAAACGAAAAAAAAACCGCGGCACCACTGACTCATTTTTCATATATTGAACTGCACTGACTGGTTGACACACCTGTTGGCTCTTTTTCGGACTCTATCTATATTCTGCCAAAAATGATGGCTGCTAAGAAATCCTATGCCTTCGCTTTGGATTTGGATGACTTGTGTCGAGATTCAGAAGCGCCATCGACGTCACGAAACGCGTATTCTGTATACTATCCAGATGCGCCACGAATTGTTTTTCCCGAATACGAATTGACCAGGTTTCTTTTTTTTTCTGTTTTGTTTTGAAACAATTGATCCAAAATCTGACTCATAATTCTTTCCCGGAGAGAGATGAATCATTGGCCTCGAGGAGGCTTGAAAGCTTCTAGTATTTCCAAAAAATTTCCCTATATTCTTACTATCGTTTCAAAAATGATGGACACATCGTGCAAGTGGGGTAGAGTGGCCGAGTATAATTAGTACGTTTTAAAAATCGAAAAATCCTCCTCTTCCATGTTTTGGTCTCGATTGAAGGCTATTATGAAACTGAAAACCATATTTTTTTATTCTTGGGAACCTTGCCTTGGTCAGTTTTCTTATTTCTATCTCTACAGTTATTTTTGAAAAATGGTTCGATTTTTGTGAGTTTGGGAAAATCCCTTTATTGGATCCGCGACGTTTCGCAAGTGTGACGTTTCGAAAGTGTTTCTCAATTTTTTGAACTTTTCGTATATATTTGCGCAAAAATCTATGAAAAGTTCTAAAAATTGGGCAAAAACGCGATTTCACACTTTCGAAATGTCCGCTTTCGAAACGTCGTGCTTTCGAAATGTCACGGAGCCGAAATATTAGCGAAGTAAAAATTACAGTAAATTGATTACGAAAATTCGAATCCCGAAATTTTCGAGCTCCGCCATTTTTTTAAACCTTAAAATTTGATAAAATGGTAGAAAATTCCAAAGCTTCGTCTAGCTGAGTGGGCCCACAGAAATCGGCAAATATTCGGCTTCGCGACGTTTCCAAATGTGACATTTCGAAAGTGTGAAATGGCGTTTTTGCCTGATTTTTGGAACTTTTCGTAAATACCTGCGTTTTTAAACATAAATTCACGCAAAGTTTCAAAAATTGGGCAAAAACGCGATTTCACACTTTCGAAACGTCGCGGAGCCCCTTTATCAAAGTACTCCCATCTCTGAAGAAAACTTAGAATAACCCAACTCCAACCTCCGTCATCAACTTTCGATTTTTCATTAAATCGGCCGTAAAAGTCGTCATTTCCCCCCGAAGCTTCCGTTTGACGTCGTCTTCAAAATGAAGAATTGTGCAAAACCCGATGAGATGACGTTTGCCACGTCTTCTTCTTCTTCTGAACCGCCCGTCCATCATTCCGTCCATCCATCTATCCATGGAAGTAGTAGTCGAAAAAAATAGGGGAAAAAAAAAACTACTGAAGGGAAAGAAATTAGACAGAAAGAGACGATTTTATTGGAGCACTTGGAGCACAGCAAACATTTTTCTTTTTCCCTTCCATTTTTTTTCGGGTGAAGAAGGGGACCCCCATCATCAATGAGAGGAGCAATGGGACACATATTCTACACATCTCTTCAGAGAGAGAGAGAGAGCTTCACACTTTTTGAAGAGAGAGATGCAATTTGTGTCCCCTGGACAAAGTGTGGATAGCCGGCGAGATGGATGTATATGGGAAAAAAGAGACAGAAGAAAAAAAAAGAAGGCCGCCCATCTTTTTTTTGCTGTGCTCTTTTCTCTGTCTGTTTTTCTGGGCCCTGCTCTGCTCCGCCCTTCCGTCCCATTCGTCGTTTTTTCCCCGGAAAGTGGTCCCTCCTCAATTTGACCTAATTCGATATGCTCAACGCGGCATACTCGTCGATTCTGGCCAGATTCATGTGTCAGCAGAGTTCAGCGACTCCGATTCCAGAAGAGGAAGAAGAAGATTCGGAATGCGTTGTTCTGATACCGAAAAAGAGGAAATCCTCTGAATCGGAATCGATGAAGAAGGAGAAAAAGATTAGCACTAGTTCGGGACCGCCTCCCATACCGTCTACAGTACCTCCTACGACCACATCTTCTGGTAAAAGGCGAACGATGAAGGTGTCACCTGACGGAGACCATGTCACACATCAGAGAAAAAAGTTGTTCCATTAAAAAAACCAAAAGAATTGATTCATTTTAATAACTGTATTCTTCGTTTCAGCTCATCATCACATGCTCGCTCAACAGGCCAATCGGGAATGTCGAGCCGATCAGCGGCGCGACGGAACGATCAAGATGTGCATGTGGGGAAGTACAAGTTGCTCAAGACGATTGGAAAGGGAAATTTCGCGAAAGTGAGTGCTGACTGATTCAAATGTGAACAACTTTTTTCGAGGCGTGCAAAAATACAGTCGACCGAAGAAATGTTCCCTATGAAAAAAGCTATTGATTGGTTGAAAAATCGTCGAATTTCATCGAAAAATAACAGAGTTCAAAATGCTCCAAAAATTATAATTTTGGGCTCAAAACGCTCTAAACGCAATGGATTAGGCTAAAAATGCTCCAAAATCCATGATATTGCCTTCAGAATGCTCCAAAAATCATAATTTTGGGCTCAAAATGCTCCAAAATCCATGATTTTAGGCTCAAAATGCCAAAACGTCCTGTGTTGCCGAAAAGAGTCAAAATTTATAAAAAATTGACAGAGTTATGTCTTCTTTTTTTTCTGTAACACTGGACGTTTTTGTTGGAGCATTTGGAACTAAAAATCATGGATTTTGGAGCATTTTGAGCAAAAAATCATGATTTTTGGAGCATTTCGAGTAGGGTTCCGAATCGATATAATCATTTTCCAATAACACGCGATAATGACTAAAAATGACAATCGTTTTAGTCATTTTTGTCGAAAAAACGATATTTCCGATAATCAGATTTGATCAAAAGATATTGGAAACAACTAAAACAAGTGCCACGTTTTGCCACGTTTCAAAAATTTCCCCCTATTTTCCCCCTTTTCAATGGAAATTAGGAAAAGTGAAAATGATAATTCCGATAAAATGACGATTTTGATAATTGATTTTTTAAAATTTGATATCTTTTGACTAATCTGATAATCGACAATATCGATAACGACGGGAAGTCAATAAAACGATTATCGACTATTATCGATAACTTAGTCATATTGCTCCGATTCGGAACCCTAATTTCGAGCACCAACTGGTGATTTTTTGAGCATTTCAAGCTCAAAATCATGGATTTTGGAGCATTTTGAGCACAAAATCATAGTTCTGAGACCATTTTGAGCTCAAAATCATGATTGTTGAAGCATTTTGACCTGAAAACACGATTTCTAAAGAATTTTAAATTCTGTTAGTTTTCGATGAAATGTGACGTTTTTTTAACCAATCGAAAGATTTTTCAATAAGCAATATTTTTCCTGTTGACCGTATTTTTCCGATCTTCCTCAAAAAAGTTATATGAATAAATTGCAAGCCTACAATAACCCGACTACTATTTCCAGGTGAAACTCGCGAAACACGTGATAACCGGACACGAGGTTGCCATCAAAATCATTGACAAAACCGCCCTGAACCCGTCGAGTCTTCAAAAACTGTTCCGCGAAGTGAAAATTATGAAACAATTGGATCATCCGAATATCGTGAAACTCTATCAAGTGATGGAAACCGAACAGACACTGTATCTGGTGTTGGAATACGCGTCCGGTGGAGAAGTATTCGATTATCTGGTGGCACACGGGCGAATGAAGGAGAAGGAAGCGCGGGCGAAGTTTAGGCAAATTGTCTCCGCTGTACAATATTTACACTCGAAGAATATCATTCATCGAGATTTGAAGGCCGAAAACTTGCTGCTCGATCAGGATATGAATATTAAAATCGCTGATTTTGGATTCTCGAATACCTTCTCGCTGGGAAATAAACTCGACACATTCTGCGGCTCACCGCCCTACGCCGCGCCGGAATTGTTCTCCGGAAAGAAGTACGATGGTCCAGAAGTGGATGTATGGAGTTTGGGAGTCATTTTGTATACTCTCGTTTCGGGAAGTCTTCCTTTCGATGGACAGAATTTGAAAGAGTTGAGAGAACGAGTGCTTCGAGGCAAATACCGTATCCCGTTCTACATGTCGACGGATTGTGAGAATTTGTTGAAGAAATTCTTGGTGATCAATCCGCAACGACGATCGTCGCTTGATAATATTATGAAGGATCGATGGATGAATGTTGGATATGAGGAGGATGAGCTGAAGCCGTTCATTGAGCCGCCGAAGGATCAGATTGATGAGCAGAGAATTGAGAAGTTGATACAGGTGAGATATAACTTTTTTTGGATTCGGGACATTTCGCAGGTGGCAAAAATCTATTTGCAAAGTTTAAAAAATTGGGCGAAAACTCGATTTCATACTTTCGAAATGCTCCGGAGCCTATTTTTGTAAGTAAAAGATCATAAACGCAAAATTATTGGCTCCAGGACATTTCGAAAGTGAGACATCTCGAAAGTGGACATTTCGAAAGCGGACATTTCGAAAATGTGAAATTGTATGCAAAAAAATCATCATAACCGCAAATTAAAATATTTAAAAAAAATTTGAGGACATCCAATTTCACACTTTCGAAATTTCTTCTTTTCGAAATGTCCGCTTTCGAAAGTGGATACTTCGAAAGCGGACATTTCGAAAGTTTGAAATCGCGTTTTTCCTAATTTTTGGAACATTTCGTATATTTTTTTGCGTTTATGATCTATTATACGTTTAAAAAATAGCGTTTTAGACAACAAAAAAAAACGTAAAAATATATATGAAATGTTCCGAAAATTATGCATAGACGCGATTTCACACTTTCGAAATTACCGCTTTCGAAATGTCCCCAAGTCCCTTACTATTTATTTTCCAGATTTTCCAGCTCGGATTCAACAAAGCCGCCATCCTTGAAAGCGTCGAAAAAGAAAAGTTCGAGGACATTCATGCCACATATCTTCTTTTAGGAGAACGAAAATCTGATGTGAGTTTTTTCATTGGCTCTTTTCGTGTCAACCACCCCAAATCCATGTTGGCTTCGAAAATTTGACAATAACCCGAAGAATTCCAATTCTAAAAGCATGGTATTATATTTTTTGGGATTCCCCCTTGAAAAAAAACGCCTAACCATTTCTCTCTCTCGCTACAAACTTTCTCTCTCAGCTTTTGATATTTCCTTCTTGCTGCCACCAACGACACTTTAAAAAATTTGGGGTACTTTTTGATTCCAAAAAAAATAATCATACCTTCCTTCCGAATCTGTGTGTTTTGTCTCTACAGATGGACGCCAGTGAGATTACGATGGCCCAATCGCTTCTCAGCCATTCCTCAATCAATGTCTCATCAGCGCTGGGCCAGCATCCGGCCGGTGTCATCACTAGGGAGCATGTGACGTCATCGTCAACGTCTGGAGGCTCAGCTTCAGTGAGTGATATTCCCTCCCCACACACACACACACACACCTCTGTATTTTTGTGCCTTTGTGATTGATTTTTGCACCACTACAGTAACATCCAAAGCACATTTTCCAGTTGATGGGAAACCACTATATGCATGAGAAGGAATTGTGTTGTTTTAGTTCGAGTAGCCATACGTCCGTGTTGAAGTCATTAGAAAGAAAATAGCTCTGAAAGTGAGATTACAGTAATGTTTTACTAAAATGATTGTCTCAATCAGGCTTGTTCGGAAACATATTCTCGGAAAATCGAGTTCTCGAAGATTTTTCCGAGAAAAGTTTTCGGAAAATCGGAAAGAAAAATTTGCTCAAAAATTATGATTTTTCGTGAAAATCTCAATTTTTCGACTTTTTTCCATCTTTTTTTCCGAATTTCCGAAAAAAAAACTCAAGAAATATTCCGTCTGAAAAATTTACCGAAAAAATCGAAAAAAATACGAGAATTCTCGTTGCTAGAACTCGTTTTTCCGATTCCGACCAAGCCTGGTCCCAATTGCAGTATTCACGAAAATAACAAATTTTTTCATAAAATCGTTAAAACTCGAAAAAAATCGCATTTCAAATCGCGAACTTACATTTTTTCTTACCTAGTTCAAAAAATGTGGAATTCTTCGCTGATTCGAAAGCGCCTAATCTCGCCACTTACGACGATTTTTAACTACTGAAATTTCAGTTTTTTGAAAATCGTCTAAAACTTTTTCTATTGCGTTTTGTGCAGCGATATTAAGTGCATTCGAATCAGCGAAAAATTCTAAATTTTTTGAAATAGGTCAGAAAAAATTGAGGATTTGAAATGCGGTTTCTTCGAGTTTTAACAATTTTTTATGTGACCATAATTTGAGTACAAATGAAAAATGACTGTAATCCTACTTGAAGAGCATTCCTTCTTTATAGTTCATTTGGCAAATCCCCTATCCCCTTTTATCAAAACGTTGTTATTCCTCCTCTTAAAACTTACCATTTCCAGCCCTCCCGTTACTCTCGATCATCTGCCGCTGCTACCGGACCTTCCATCAACTCGGGATCCGCTCTCGCTTCGGCAGCAAACGCCCAGAAGCATCAATCAGCAGCTCCCTCATCCGGATCATCGTCATCGAGAAGAAGCTCGCAGAACGACGCCGCAGCCACCGCTGGCGGTACTGTAGTGATGAGTGGAACGAGGCACGGCGGAGTTCAGATGAGATCGCAGCCGACGAGTCGACAAGCGGCGATTAGTCTATTGCAACCGCCCAGTTATAAGCCTTGTTAGTTCTACTTTCTGGAAAAATCAGACATGACAATACGGGCCGACGCGGGTCGTCAATTTTCCACACTTCAAGTTAAAATTTTTTGGTCAATTTTCACTCCAAAATGTAGACCTCGATGAGATCTATGACATGGTATTAAAATAAACATTCTTAGTTTTTGTCTAGAACTTGTTTTCGGCAATTCTAGACAAAAACTGAGACAGGAAATTCTCGTGATTTTAATCCCATTTTATAGATCTCATCGAGTTCTACATTTTGGTGTAAAGGTTGACCAAAAATTTTGAAATTGAACTGTTAAAAATTGCCGGCCCGATAAGGATAACTTGAATTTCATTATAATCCATTTTCCAGCTTCCAACACAACACCAATCGCTCAAATTCCACCCCTCTTCAATAGAAACTCAACGACCACCTCTTCCACAACCCAACCATCATCAGGAATCACATCCGGAACACGGAAGATCGATCCGAAGGGACGTATCCCGTTGAACTCCACAGCTGTTCAATCGCATCGAACTGCTACCGGGGCGGTTGCGGCGAACACTGGAGGCATTCCGAGCCACAGGGACCACGCTCAACAACAGCAATACATGAATCAGTTGACGTCCTCATCGATGATGTCCAAACTGATCAATAAGACACCGGCTGCCGGTGGTGCTGCGAATAACGCGACGTCTTCGTCTTCCTCATCGTCGGCCACATCATCTGCGCCTCTTCAAAAGTCGGGATCACAAATATCGCACGCGCCAACAGAGCCGGTGATTCGAGAAGACGATGATGAGAACAATAGTGAGCATCAGAATGGAAATGTGCCGCTTATCGGAGGAGTTGGACCACAAACGTCGCCGGCTGTGGCCACGGCACCTGCAGAAGAGTCATCTGAACAACAGAATAAGAATCAGGAGAAGGCGTCCAGTGAGACACCCAAAGAGACAAAGTGAGTTTTTTAGAGAGATTTTTGATGCACCACTCTGTCACCCTGTTCTCATCGAAAGAATACATACACGCTATATAAAAAAGGATAATGCTTTTTGCACCGTTGGAAAATTATTTTTCGGACGTTTCGAAAGTGTGACATTTCGAAAGTGCAACATTTTGCTTTTGAAACGACACAGTGTCGAAATATCATACTTGCGAAACGTCACACTTTCGAAACGTCGCCTAGCAATTTTTTGAACAGATAAAAAAATTGAGAGATCTTGAAATTTTGTACCAAAAACGGCTCCGCGACATTTCGAAAGTGTGGCATTTCGAAAGTGTGAAATCGCGTTTTTGCCAGATTTTTGAAATATATATTAGATCATAAACGCAAAAAAAAACTATGAAAAGCTCCAAAAATTTGGCAAAAACGTGATTTCGCACTTTCGAAATGTCTCGGAGCAGAAAATGCGACATTTCGAAAGTGTGAAATCGCGTTTCGCAGAATTTTTTTTATTAAGCGGAAATGCGATTTCATACTTTTAAAATGTCCGTTTTCGAAATTTCCGCTTTCAGTATGTCTCACTTTCGAAACGTCACACTTTCGAAATGTCCCGGAGCCTAAAAATCATGTTTTGAACAGCTGAAAAAGTGAAAACTTTAGAAATTTCGTTCCAAAAACTATCAAAATTCAAAAAAAAATCCACTTGCACCTTAAAAAGTCACAATCTGCACCTCCACCTACCGATCACCGACACGCACACACACAGCTAACTTGTCTTATCAGTATCCTTTCTCTAACATTTTTTTGGATTTCTCTTGCGAATTCCAAGCAAAAAGAATGGGGCGGGAAGCTATATTCCAACATCCGAAGCATACGCCCTTCCCATCTTAATAACTCTGTCGTCTCGCGCAAATTCAAACTTTTATCGAAAAAAATGAAAAATGACCATGAAAAATGTCTACTATTTCAGCACAGTATCCTCTACATTGTATTCCATTCAAAAGCCTCTCCTTTTACTTTCTTTCCTACTCCTTTTGGCTCCTAATAATCCTTAGTTCGTCGTCTATATTTTTTCCAGGGCTCCGCGACGTTTCGAAAGCGTCACACTTTCGAAATGTCACACTTTCGAAACGTCGCTGTGCCTTCTTTTTCTCACTAACTCATTTGCGCGTTTCACACTGTTTCTTTCTGCTCGTTTGATTTTCTTCGGTTGTGTGTATGGTTCGATGTTCGTTTTGGTATAGTTTTCCCCCCTCTATTCAAATCTCGACAAAAATTCCATTTTTTTTCCCCTGCATGCTCTTGTTTCTCTCCTGACGACCCCATATTCCCCCCTCTTTTTCTCAGTTTTTCAATGTTCAATCCCCTCCAATTTTCTGTTGTTTTGTCCCAGATGCATGCTTCTTCTTGGCTGAAAATTGTTCCGTGATCTGTAGAGTGTGCTCCTTTCGTTTCCAGCCCGCTCATCTGGCAAAACTTGCATCTCAACAGTCTTCTCAAGTCGCTTCTGGAATCCACGTCATCTGCCTCGTCGACGACTACAGAAACGCCCAGAAGGCCATCGGAAGCGCTATCAGAGCGGCGTTCGGAGCCAGCTCAACGCCGACGTCATCAGACAATGGCTGTCGACTCAAGACACCTTCAGACACCGCCGAATTCCGATCGATCTCATCCAGAAGACAACACGTTGGACCGTCAGATGCGTGCACTCTATGTGTCCACTGCGGCCTCTCGTGTGCCGCGCGGCGCGCTTCCGACACCGCCGACGTCGAATTCGACGTCTTCCAGTGTCATTGTGGAGCCTCAAACGGCGCCTGTGATCTCGACGACGACGGCGTCTCCGCTGACGACGTCACCCTATTTCAAACGGACGTCTTCGTTTAGAATGGTGCATTTTTATTTTATTTTGCTCGAGACTCCTCTTCTCCTGACTATCTCATTTTTAGAGTGTTGTGTGGTTTCTAGGCGTTTGGTCATTTTTCATTTTGAAGTTTGAATTTGCGTTGGGATAGAAAATGACAGTTTTCTCCATTTAAAATAATGATTTTGTTATCAAATTTTATACGAAAATGTAGAACAAAATGAGATTCACAAAATGGTGTATGAATCAATAACATTCACCGGCTGAAAAAGTCGCTGACTTCCGTAAAACACCCGGAAACATAAAATTGTGTGCCCGGGTTTCTACGGAAGCCAGCAACTTATTCCGCCGGTAAATGTTCTTGGTTTTTACATCATTTCGTATTAGGTTGGCAAGTATGAAATGCGCGCCCGTTCATCAGCCTGTATTTCCGCCAAAATAATACATTTCTTATGCAACTTTTTTTTGTTCGAAAGAGCGTTTGATTGCGCACATTTTGATATATATTTCATTCCGTTTTGTTTTTGTTGTCATTAAGAAATTTTGTTCAGAAGATGACCGACTATAATTTCGTTTGCGGGATTGAATTTGAAACGAATATAATCAAGGGAAATTAGTTTTTGATGCTGATCATACTTTTTTCATTGTGTTTGGAGGATACTTTTTTATCCAATAGTTAGTGCAGAAGACGGTTCCAACGCTTCCGTATCTTGAAAATCGAAAAAAGAGGAAAAAACCTATTTTTGCACTGAAAGACGGTTGGACTGGGACTAGATCCTTGTCAAACCACTCGAAGCCTTGCTGGAATATTTGGGTGCTCACATACAACCATTGAATCATATCTGAGAGCTTTGGAAAAAAACACAGGAGTGGAAAAATGGCACCGCAAAAACTTTCTAGTACGAACCTGTCTTCAAGGGTCACAATTTCTGATAAATTCTCTTCAACCGCGTCGAAACTCGGGGTTTTCTCGGTTAGATTCTTACATCAGCTGAAAAGAGGATTTAATACGATAATGTTGGACAAAAAAGAAAACACAGAAAACGCTCATTTCATATTTGCCAACCTAATACAAATCCGCAAACGAAGTTTACAGTCCGTCATCTTCTGAACAAAATTTCTTAATGAAAACAAAAACAAAACTAAATGAAATATATATCAAAATGTGCGCAATAAAACGCTCTTTCGAACAAAAAAAAGTAGGTTGAAAAATAAATAATTTTGGCGGAAATACTAACTGATGAACGCGGCGCGCATTTCATACTTGCCAACCTAATAGATCTCATTGAGTTCTACATTTTGATATAAAATTTGATGAAAAACTCACGATTTTAAATGGATAAAACTGCCGGGAAGCGCCGGTCCATTAGGACTGGATTGGACACGTATAGGAGAAACAGACTTGTCGAATTGCGGTTAAAAAAAAAAGAATTATTATGCCAGTCCCAGTCCTGGCTGAATTTCCCCATTTTTTGGCTGGGAAAATGCTACCGTAATATATTAAAATTTAAAGGAACATACCATGGTTTTCATGTCAATTTTTTTAATTTTTCATGTTTTTCGAACGATGTTCAACAAATTTCGAAGCGAAATGTTATTGAAAATCTTTCGAAAAACATGGAAAATTAGAAAATTGACATAAAAATCAGGGTATGTTCCTTTAAATTATAATATATTACTGTATCATTTTCGTGGCGAGATATCGCAGACTGACATTAAAAGAGACTGGCATAATAGTGTATTTCGATAGAGGATTCATCCTTTTGAAAGAATACCGTATGCCCTTTTCCTCAACCCCCTCGAATTTCCAGGCCGTCGATGATCCACCAGTCGCCGTCGATGCCTCCATCACAGATGATGACAGCAATGGAATCGCTGAAACTGAGCGAGAGTGGCGGACAACAGTCGACGGGTCAGCAGCCGCCGCAACGAGCCAGCTCGCAACAAATGTCTCGTTCGGCTACCACTAACAGTGCGGCGAATATGGCGTCGAATAATTCAGCAACAGCCACAAATCAATCATCAACAACATCGGGTGCTCCATCTTCAACGGGTGCTTCTAGTCAGGTAGGAGGGTTCTTTCATGGATTTTTTTGACTCCGCGACGTTTCGCAAGTGTGACGTTTCGAAAGTGGACATTTCGAAAGCAACTTTTCGTATACATTTGCTCAAAAAAATATATGAAAAGTTTCAAAAATTAAGCAAAAACGCGATTTCATACTTTCCAAATGTCTCGCTTTCGAAATGTCACACTTGCGAAACGTCGCGGAGCCGCATTTTTTTAGTGCATTTTCCTCTACCTCTCGGTTTTGATCATAATACTTGGGAACGAATAATAATAGAATGCGCATTTCTTTCTTTTTTTTTCTGGCTGAAAAAAGCTTTTTCCCCAATGTGCAACCCCCTACTGCTGAAACCTACTTCCCTTTGTTTCAAAAAAAAATTTCCGAGTTTCATTTTTGTAGTTTGCAGTTGTTCTTTTTTGAAGAGTGAAAGTGATTCACAGTGATTTCAGAATGATTTGATAAAAAAAACCATTTCTTTCTCTTCTCTATCCTTGAGTTACTTTTTTGCATCCGCATCATTCAGAAGAAGCCCTCCAAGCTGCTTCAAATTCCAGCAATTTCAGCAATATCATCCAAAAGCAGCGCCATCATCTACATCTTCAACGTCTTCTTCTTCTTCTTCTTCCACTCAGCCACATCATCATCATCATCATCAACATCAACTAACCCATAACGCGTCGTTCTCGGTGACTCCGTCCACCTATCAGATGCCTCCGTCGACGACGACGACGATCACGTCGGGAGGAGCGTCCGGAATGCCGACGTCCTCGTCGTCATCGGCGTTCCCGAGAAACACCAGGAATCGGCAGACGTTCCACGGGAAAACCGAAAAGGATAAGGTACCAGTTTTTGATTTTTTTTTGTTTTTTTTTTCTTTGATTTTCAACAACAACAAACAAATCTAAACCAACCCAACTTTTTCCATTTTCACTTCCGCTGAACACACCCTGTTCCTTGATTTTTTTTCTATTTCTCAAACGAGCCAATTTTTTCTTGCCTTTTTGTCCGAGTCCGTATCAAACGTCGTTTTTTTCTGAGTGCAGTCTTTTATTCACCAATGTTGCCATTGGTGTGTCGTTTTTTTCATCCCGAACTTTGTGAGCGTCCAGTTTTTTCAAAGATTCAAAATGAGCTTCTACGGCTTCTTCCTGCTGCTCTAGGTGTTTCAGGCGATTTAAAATAGGGTTTAAAAAATGTTTAAAATTAAATTTTTTTAAAAATTATATCAAAATTCGAAATTTGCGCTAGGAACAGGGTGATTCATGAAACTAGGCTGGGAAGCAGGCTTGTTCGGAAAAATGAGTTCTCGAAGTTTTTTTCCGAGAAAATTTTTCGAAAAATCGAAAAAAATTGCTTCAAATGATGATTTTTTATCAAAATCTCTAATTTTTTTTTGACATTCTTCATATATTTTTTTCCGATGTTCCTAGAAAAAAATTTCGGAAAATTTTTATCGAAAATTTTCCGATTCTACGATTTTTTTTTTCGGAAAATCGGGACAATTTTACCGGAGATTCGGAATAAATAGACAAAAATTGCCGAAAAATTAGAGATTTTGACGAAAAATCATCATTTTTGAGCAAATTTTTTTTCCGGAAAAATTTCAAGAACTCGATTTTCCAAACAAGCCTGATTCCGACCGAGCCTAGCTGGAAAATCAGTTTTTTTTCTGTAAAAATCATGATTGCAACTAAGTTCAGTTGAAAATAACCTAATTACGATAGCGAACTCATTATTCATCTCATGCTATTCTCCCTAACCAATCTCTCATAACATTTCCCATTCATCTCATTTCCAGGGCGGAGACGACGGTTCGGACGACATTGGCGACACGCCGGCCAATGTTTCCATCGGTGCCACGGGTCCATCGGCCAATAATACGGAGGGAACGATTTGGAGCAAGTTGAGCAAATTGACGAGACGGTTCGTGCATCGAAAACTTTAAATTTTTTCATTCTTCCCATTCTAAACAAAAATCGTCAATCCATGTGGGGTCCCATTCTCTCTCATTAATATCCATCATCGGTACTTTAATCAAGTCACACCCAAAACTAACTGAAAGAGCATTAGACGGAAGAGAGGAATTCGGGGAAATGGAGCCTGGATTACTGTAATCAGAAACGAATTTCGACAACTCATTCAAATTTGAATAACCTTTTTCAGGGAGATCGGGTAAAAATACGGTCAACAGTAAAAATGTTCCTTAAGCTATCGTTAACCATAAAAAGCTATCGATTGGTTGAAAAACCGTCAAATTTCATGGAAAATTAACAGAGTTATGTCATCTTTTTTTTCGGCAACACAGGACGTTTTTGAAGCATTTTGAGCCTAAAATCGTGATTCTAGAGCATTTGAGCCCAACAACATTATTTGTGGATCATTTTGATGTCGAAATCCTGGAGTTTGGAGCACTTTGAGTTCAAAACCATAGTTCTGAAAGCATTTTGAGCCCAAAATCATGACTTTTTGGAGCATTCTGATGCCAAAATCATGGATTGTTGAGCATTTTGAGCCAAGCTGGTGGCCAAACTGGTGGTTTTTGGAGCAGCTCGAGCCTTAACCTGAATACACGATTTCTGGATAATTTTTAGCTGTTTAGAGCATTTTGAGCCCAAAATTGTCATTTTTGAAGCATTTTGAATGTTAATTTTTGCTGGAATTTGACGATTTTTTTACCAATCGATAGCTTTTTTAATAAGGAACTTTTTTTTTTCTGTTAACCTATTTTTACCAGATTTCCTTGAAAAAAGTTATTCAGATTTGAATGGGTTACCCTGGCTCATATTACTGTAATCTCTGTTTCCCCAAATTCTCCTCTTTTTCCGATTCGGGTAAGTTTAATATTCCCATGGCCTAGCTATCATTTCCCACTCCACCCCGGCTCTCTATCGCATTTTCACTCTCTTCTTCTAATTTCAATCCCGCGGGAATCCAGAATCCTTTCTCTAATCCTCAACATAACCAAGGCTATTTCATTTATAAGTGCATGTAAAATTCTATGTTTTTTCTTTATCATCTGAAAATTGATTCCTATCCTGATCCTGAGCCCGGTGCCTGATTTCCATCTCTTTTTGTTCTTTTTTTTTGTTGGAATTTTTTTTGATTTGGTGTAATCAATTTTTATTAATTTTCAGCACGCACTCTCAATATCTCTGTTCAATATCTCATAAAGTGCTTGTGTTTTGTCTAATGGTTTCGTTTTTTGTTTACTAACCAATTTTTCAGTTTTCGTTTCGTTTTCGTCTCTGGGAGCTGCTGGCTGAAAATTTTCGATTTTTTTTTGGTTATTAATTTGAGGATATTACTCCAGTCTGTATAAATGGGGTTCCTGGCCTAGCTTTTGCAGATGGCCGAACTCTTGGACCCGCTATACGAAAAGGGCTACGGTAGCCTCCGTAAATCGACACAAAAATTATTTGAATCTATTATTCAATTTTCCCAAGTTTCTTCGCGCTCCATTGCGAACTTTGGGAAATTTCAAATTTTGAGCTTTCCCGCTCACTTGTTTCTCGGAATAATTTTGTGCAATTAAGGAATAATTTTTTTAAAAGGAATAATTTTGTGCAATTTTTTCCCGATTTTGGACTCTTTGGAAAGAAAACATGTTGCAAAAATATTCCTTTTCGTTAAATTTACTCGAAAATTTCGAAAAAAATCAAAAAAATCGGAAAAATTTCAGGAATCAAATTCAATTAAATTTGTGTCGATTTACGGAGGCTACCGTAGCCCTTTTCGTGTAGCGGGTCCAAGAGTTTGGCCAGCTGCAAAAGCTAGGCCAGGAACCCGATTTATACAGACCGGAGTAAGCCTTTTATCTTTTCTCTCACACCCCTCCACCACCACTAAATTTTCAACAAAATCACAGAATGCTTACCACCACCTCTTCTACTTCTACTTCTTTTTTTCCTATCTTTCGTATTGTTACAGTAGCAGCACGGCGGCGGCTCATCAACCACGCGGAGGATCGTCGCTCCATCATTCGATGTCGATGACACAAAGGTATCTTCAGAATAAAAAGAAAAAACTGCTGCTGGTGCTCGTTGTTTTTTTAAATTTTGCATTTTGGCATGCTTTTGCTACTCTGCTCGCTAGGCCTCTTCTTGTTGTTGCATTGCTCTTGTTTTGTGCTTTTTTTCCTTTGTGCCCCCCGATCTCCCTTCTCAACCGAATCCTTGGACGAATAGGGCTTCTCTAACTTCGAAAATCGGGATTCTAGGCCATCCCAAGTGTCATCGTCTCCATTCACGTCGCCAGGCGGTCCCGGTCCCATCAAAACGAAGCCTCCTTTCGCTTCTGGAGCATTCGCCAAACCGGCGACAACGACTTCATCTGCGACGTCATCACTCATCGGACTGTTCAACGGAGGAAACGTGTCGACGAATCGAAGGCAGTTGACACCGGCGGCCGCGATTTTTCGAAGGCATGACGCTTCTATTTCTATCTTTTTTGATTCCTTTTTTTCTTGATTCTCTCTCTTCTGATGCTTAGAATTTGAGGTTTTCTAGATCTTTGGCTTCACGTTTCCTATTAGAGATTTCAGAATTTCCTTCATTTTCTTCTAGAGATTGAGCTTCCCAGACAGCGCGCTTGAAAATCCTTTAAAGTTGGATTACAGTCTTTTTAATTTTCTCAAAAGATCGTCCCAATTCCGGTATTTACGAAAACAACAATTTTTTGCATAAAAATCGGTTAAAATCGATTTACAAGCCTGAATGTTTTCTTACCGATTTGAAAAAAATGTAGAATTTTTCGCTGATTCAAACGCGCCTAATATCGCTGCTCAAAACGCATTTTGAAGCGAGTTATAAGCGTTTGAAGTTTTTGTGAAAGAGACGCAGACACTGTCTCGTTTCTCTGCGTCTCTTCGACAACGAGAGTGTCTGCTTTCTCTGCGTCTCTTTCACAAAAACTTCAAACGCTCATAACTCGCTTTAAAATGCGTTTTGAGCAGCGGGACTAGGTGCATTCGAATCAGCGAAAAATTCTATATTTTTTGAAATAGGCTAGAAAAAATTGAGGCTTGAAAATCGAGTTTTAACGATTTTTGTGCAAAAATCATGTTATTCTCGTAAATAATGGAATTGGAATAATTATTTGAGAAAATAAAAATATTAGTGTAATCCTTCTCTAACTCTTCCCTCTTACTATTATCCAAATTTCCAGAGACCACAATCGCGAAAGTATGACTCAACCGGTCTCTAGCCGCGCCGGAACCATCGGAGCGGCTCAGGGACAACAGACGGCCGCCGCGCTCGCGGCGATCAGAGAATCATCGGGACCACTGACGCCTGGAAGTCAGACGGGAAGCACACTTCCGCACGAGGGCGATGTGAAGCCACGATCGTTGCGATTCACGTGGAGTATGAAGACGACGTCTTCGTTGGCTCCCGATGACATGATGAGGTAAATTGACTAATTTTTTCATAAGACGAACTGGAACTTTTTCTTCAGAGAAATCCGAAAAGTGCTGGACGCGAACGGTTGCGACTATGAGCAACGGGAACGGTACATGATTCTGTGTGTGCACGGCGATCCGAATACGGATTCGTTGGTTCAGTGGGAGATGGAGGTGAGGAGAATGATTACAGTAGGATTACTGTATTCACGAAAATAACAATACTTTTGAATAAGAATCCGAAAAAATCGAGTCCTAAATCCCGAACTTACATGCTTTCTAACCTATTTCAAAAAATGTAGAATTTTTCGCTGATTAAGAATCAGGCTTGGTCGGAATCGAAACAAAGAATTCTGGATTTTCTGATTTTCCTAATTTTTACGGGAAATTTTTCCGTCTGGAAACCTCGAAAAAAAATTCTGAAAATTTTCCGATTTTTTTTTTCGGAAAATCGGAAAAAAATAGATGAAAAGTGTCGAAAAATAGAGATTTTGTCAAAAAGTCATCATTTTTGAGCAAAAATTTTTTTCTCGGTTTTTTTCGAAAATCGGAAAATTTGTTCATAAATATAATAGAAAAAAGATGAAAACTATCGAAAATAGAGATTTTGACAAAAATTAATCATTTTTGAGCAAACTTGTTTTCGCTGATTCTGATGTGCCTAAAATCGCTGCTCAAAACGGTCTAGAAAAAATGTTAAGCCAATTTTTTGTCAGCAGCGGCGAGCGCGACAGCAGTTTATATGCCGGCAGCGGCGAGCGCGACAAACTGAAAATTTGTTCAAAAAAAAGTTTTTATTGCGTTTTGAGCGGCGATATTAGGTGCATTCAAATCAGCGAAAAAAATTTACATTTTTTGTTGAAATATGTTAGAAAAAATGTGAGTTTGCTAATTGAAAATCGAATTTTTCGCGTTTTTTAAAACTTTTATTTAAAAAATGTTGTACAGAAAATTCATCAGCTCAAAATTTCCTATCGATACGTATAATTTTCATGGAAATTAATGCACTTTGAGCAAAGTTATGGCTGAAATTTCCAAAAAAGCATTTAGCGATTTGAAATTGATTTTTTCGAGTTTTACAATTTTTATTAAAAAAATAGTGCTATTTTCGTGAATTGAAACAAAAATTTGCGTGAAAGTAAAAAATTACTGTAATTCTAAATTTCCACATCTTCCAGGTCTGCAAACTGCCCCGCCTCAGTCTGAACGGTGTGCGATTCAAACGAATCTCGGGAACATCGATAGGATTCAAGAATATCGCGTCGAAAATAGCACAAGAGCTCAATCTCTAATTCTTTTCGTTCAAGTCACTCTCTCTCTAATCGCCTCACGTTCTTATCCAATTTTTATCGTGAACATTTTCAGTGAAGAATAACTGAAATGCTCTCTCTCTCTCTTCTCCTCTCATCATTCTGTTACATCCCAATTCCACCTCCTCTCACCCCTCTAGAAGAACCAAACTCCTCCCTCTTCCAGTACGGTCCCCCCTATTCAAGAAGCTCGTCTCCTTTATTATCATTGTTTTATATACATAAATGTCCACATTATTATTATTATAACTATGCTTCCCCAACTCCCGCTGCTTCAAAACAATTGCATTTTCGACACACAAAAAAAAACAAGAGGAGAGCCTCTCTCTGATTCGCCCCGGATGATATAACCACCAAATATGAATATACATATACTATATATATAAAACAATATCTTATGAAAATTCTTGTCCCCCCTCTTCCTCGCCCCCCGACTAGGGTATTCGTCGCGTTTTTTTTCTCGTTCTATTATTATTATTCCTTTTTTCGTTTCTCTTATCGCTTAACTAATTACAATAGTCTCGTATTATCTATGCCCCTTTTTTCATACATCCCTCTCACCTCTCTCCCCCCCTCCGAATTGTCTCCGAAACACACACACACATTTGTTTTTTCCTTGCGCTCTCTGTGATGATCAAATGAAGAAATGCAAATTATTTTTTATTTTTATGAGATTTCAAAGGATTTCAACATCTGGTTGACTAGACGAGTGAGTTGGGGACTCAGTTGCTTCCAAATCTTTGAATTTCAACCTTCCATCACAACCGAGATAATACTGACGGGCGGCTTGGTGCTGAAAGAAAAAAATCAGGAGCGACATTTCGAAAGTATGACGTTTCGAAAGTGTGACATTTCGAAAAAGCGAAATTTTGAAAGTGTGACGTTTCGAAAGTGCGACATTTCGAAGGTGTGACGTTTCGAAGGTGCGAGTTTTCAAAAGTGCGACATTTCGAAAGTGCGACATTTCGAAAGCAGAAATTTCGAAAGCCCGTCATTTCGAAAGTGTGACGTTTCAAAACTGCGACATTTCAATAGTGCGACATTTCGAAAGTGTGACGTGTCACAAGTGCGACATTTCGAAAGTGCGACATTTCGAAAGCAGAAATTTCGAAAGTCCGTCATTTCGAAAGTGTGACGTTTCGAATGTGCGACGTTTCGCAAGTGAGACGTTTCGAAAGTGCGAAATTTGATTTAATGGTTTTTTTTTCCCAGAATAAATTGAAATTTTTGCGAAACGTCACACTTTCGAAATCTCGCATTTTCGAAACGTCACACTTTCGAAACGTCTCACTTTCGAAATATCTGCTTTTTATACCTCCTGGAAAATCGGCAGCAACGCTGAATCACAATACTTCTGAACATCCGGCATCAAACAGTCGCCCAATGATTTTGCAGTTTCACATGTCCACTTTTTTGGAGGTTTCTGAACATATATATTTTTTTATTTTTCAGATTAAAAAAAAACAAACACTGTCCAAATACTCCATCACACATGGAGCCAGCGTAGAAGTTTTTCGAATTTCCTTCAATTTTTCCGTACAAAAACTCATAGGTCCAATTGTGAACGCATCGTGTGAGCAACGGTCGAGAGTTTCGAAAAGGACGAAATCTTTGTAACATTTCGTGTTTTCCATGCAAACCTGAAGGACTTTAACACAGTTTCAAAAATAGGAAATGGCTCTTACATAATAGTTATTGCAGTGTGAAGTTAGTTCAGTGAGATTCCACTTTTTCGTCTTTTCGGGGAACCAAGAGATTGAGGTCCGGTGAAACCATGACTTCATTCCTTCCTGGAATCGATTTGAACTATAAATTTGATACTGATAGTAATAGTAATACAGTAATACAGTAATACTATCACAGTATCCAAGAAATTTCTCTCTCATTAGCTTAGGCCGTACAGTACTGGTCAAAATTATAGCGTTTTCAGTTGAAATAGGTCAACTTTGAGGGTCTGAAAAAGTTGTTTCCAGAGGTCCGATTCTTCTGAAGTTTTGTGGATTTATAGAGCATCTCTGGAACTCTATTTTTGTAGTGAACAACTTTTTCATAGGACCACAATCCAGTTAGTTATGTCTCTTGGAAGCCAAAAGCCTCCGAAATGAGACGAACTTTGAGGGGTTCATTCAACTCGGCCTAACTAACTGGATTATGATCCTATGTAAAAGTGGTAAACTGCAAAAATGGAGTTCTTTAATTGTTCTATACATCCACAAAAATTTCAGAAAAACGAATATCTGGAAACTATTT
Organism: Caenorhabditis zanzibari; assembly: GCA_963966625.1. Taxonomy (NCBI): domain Eukaryota; kingdom Metazoa; phylum Nematoda; class Chromadorea; order Rhabditida; family Rhabditidae; genus Caenorhabditis; species Caenorhabditis zanzibari. The sequence continues at coordinate 15,601,779 of OZ016472.1, read as the reverse complement.
TTTTTTGAACCCTCAAAGTTGACCTTTTTCCACTGAAAATGCAAGTCCGAGCATTCTTTTTGATCATTTTTCTAGACACGGGGAGCGCACCATTTTTACCATAATAAAACTTTTGTTCCTCCTTGTATCAGTCATTTACCTCCACTTCGATAACGTTCCTACATAAACGAATATCAAGTATCTATTTCGCAATATTTCCCCACCGAAGGAGAACACACATTTCTCTGAAAACGTCGGCCGCTTGCAATGGCTCGGGTATATAAGCGCCCTCCACTCACCACTCTTTCGCATCGGTCCGATGTTGATGGGTTATCAGTACTATGAAATACTTGTATTTCGCCCCCGATTTCTTCGGAAACCAAAACGTCTGTTCGGCGGTTAATCGAACAACCCCGCGTTCCGTCAAAAAGAATGCAGACCCTACCCCCATCAACACCAACTTGACCGATGTTTTTTGGAATTTTAAGGAACATATATTAGTTCTTTTTAAACACAAAACACTTGAAGCAGAGGGAGTTGTAATTAACGGAGATATGAGACGAAATTCTAGGTGACTTCAGTCAAATTGGCCTAACTAAGTGGATTACAATCATAAAAAGTTGTCAACATGGAGTTCTTAAGTTGCACTATACATCCACAAAATTCCAAGAAAATCGGATTTCTGGAAACCACTTTTTCAGATCCTCAAAGATGAATCTATTTGTCTTAATTCATGTTTAGTTTTGCCCATTTTGAGGTATCTTTTCCATTTTTCTTTCCAATTCGTTATTAAAAAGTTGTCCGCTAAGAAAATGAATGTCAGTAGTGACTCAAATACATCCACAAAACTTCAGACCCTCAATTTTGACATTTTCCCCACTGACAAAAAAATAGTAAAAAACTCACAAAAAACCAGCACTTCCCGACTTCAAACCGTTCCTCTACATTTTCTCTTACACGACATTCCGGTTTTAGTCGATCTTTCTGATACCAATTGTACTTAATCGGTGAATGACAATATATTGAAGTAATAGCTAGCAGAAAAGTAAGAAAAAAGAGAGTAGAGGTCATTTTGAAGAATGAGAATGAAAGTCAAAGCTGTCGACTTTTTTTCGAGAACATGAGAGAAAACAGCTGCTGTGGGGACAAACTAGAGTCAAAGAGATTATTGTCTCCAAAGTTCCGTCACTAGAAGGAAGCACTTGAAGCATGACTAATAAAACGTCAACTTTTAGATTGCTCCAAAAAAGGACATTATGCTTTTTACGAACATCAGGGAACTTGACACAACTTTAGAAAAGAGAGTAAAGGTCATTTTGAAGTCAAAGTTTCACGGAGAGCGGAAAAAAGCAGCTGTCAAAAACTCCGAGATGTAAACACTACGAAAGATTATGTTCTCTAGTTCAAGCGAGTCTAAAGTCTAAAAATCGAAAATTCAACTACCTTAAAAAATGTATTAGAAAGTTTTTTCCAGCGCCGAAAAAATTATTCTGATTTTTCAAAATGGATCATTACATATGTTAGGATAGAATTTTGAAGCATGTTTTGTAACGTTTCTTGTTAACTATTGACAAGGATTCTAATAAGACTAATTTCAATTTGAATATTGAGTATGTTCTCATCTTGAGCTCATCGGGGTGCCCTTCTATTAAAGGTTCCCTTCTAATACAGATTTTACGGTGAATTCATTACTTACCCAAAACCAACACTGACGAACAGAATTCCTCCCCGATGGATCATTCCTTTGAAGACAAGACACTTTCAGACGATTCTTCTCATACCAATTGTAGTGCTCCCTATCTGTACCGTAGCGTCCGAAAACTTCTTGATTTAGAAGAATAATTAGGAAGATAAGCAGGGGTGAGGAAATTGAGAGCATCTTTATTTCTGATGAAGCACAAAATGAAATCATCTAGATCCGATCGTCGGATGTCAGCTGTCATAGCCAACTGACAAATATGATGTGTCTGAGGTGTGTTCAGTTTTCAAAAATAGAGTAATTACAAATTCTTTTATTACAAAACTGTTACAAAATTTAAGGATGTGGAAGTGGTAGAGGTAGAATACCTTCACCCTCTCTTTTTGGAGAACTCGAACTTGATTTAGATTCTTCGTCGTGAGCATTCTCTCTTCTGGCTCTGAGGGCTCCATAAGCGGGTGTCATTGGTGGATTTTCTCTTTTGGATTTCGAAGCTTCCATCTCGGATTGAACGGGGTTCAAATGGGGATTCGGACTAGATTTCTGGTCAATGGATTTGGCAAAAACTGCGATGGAGAGAAGAATAGCGATCAACAACTTCATGGTTGAACTGACCAAGTCTTGTTTTCCATTTTATACTGTTTCTTTTTTTTTGAAAGGGAGGTAATAACCCTGAATTGTTTACGAGAACTACAGAAACTGGTAAGAGATCATCTACCGGAAAAGAAAAACACAGTTTTCCTTTTAATGGATTGAAAGTGGACTAAACGATCAAAGCTTATTCATCTGAAAGACTTGAACAAAACACATAGTTGCGAAAATGAAATTTATTAGCGAGACTACTTATCATGTTTCTGTACACAATATTACAAAGTTGATAATATTACAGTGTTATCAAAACATTGTTTTTCGTTGAAAACGATTCGTTCACCAGAAGAAGAGCGAACGATGGTCATCTACTTCGGCAGAGAAGATATCCTTTGGATTACGGTCACCTGCGGCTCTTTGTGGTCGCATTTGTTCTTGGTTGGCTTCGGCCGAGAAGAGATCCTTTGGCTTACGCTCGGCGTCTCTCTTCATTGGCTTGTGTTGGTCGGCTCCTTGGGTCTTTGATTGCTCTCCGGCGGCTCTGGCTGGACGGTGCTCAGCATCAGCTCCTTGAGTCTTGGCTCCAATCTGGGCAGCAGCACGAGCTGGGCGGTGTTGCTGGGCATCGGCTCCTTGGGTCTTCTGTTGTTCTCCAGCGGCTCTGGATGGACGGGACTGCTCCTCGAGTCCTTGGGTCTTGGCTCCGATCTGGGCAGAGGCTCTGGCTGGTCTCTTTTGCTCGGCATCAGCTCCTTGATTTTTCTGTTGTTCTCCAGCAGCTCTGGATGGTCTGCTTTGCTCCTCGAGTCCTTGAGTCTTCGCTCCAGCTTGTCCAGAAGCTCTGGATGGTCTCTTGTGCTCATCAAATCCCTGGGTCTTGGCTCCAACTTGTCCGGATGCTCTGGCTGGGCGGCTTTGTTCCTGGTCGGCTCCTTGGGTCTTGGCATGGACTTGAGCGGCAGCACGGGCTGGTCGCTTCTGCTCAGCATCAGCTCCCTGGGGTTTTTGCTGTTCTCCTGCGGCTCTGGCTGGTCGCTTCTGGTCCTCGAGTCCTTGAGTTTTGGCTCCAACTTGTCCGGAGGCTCTAGCTGGACGGTGTTGCTCGGCATCGGCTCCTTGGGTCTTGGCATTCACTTGGGCGGCAGCACGGGCTGGTCTCTTCTGTTCAGCATCAGCTCCTTGGGTCTTCGATTGCTCTCCGGCGGCTCTGGATGGTCTGCTCTGCTCCTCGAGTCCTTGAGTCTCACCTCCAGCTTGTCCCGAAGCTCTGGCTGGGCGGTGTTGTTGGGCATCAGCTCCTTGGGTCTTCGATTGCTGTCCAGCGGCTCTGGATGGACGGGACTGCTCCTCGAGTCCTTGAGTCTTGGCTCCAATCTGGGCATCGAGTCCTTGAGTCTTCGATTGCTCTCCGGCAGCTCTTTGTGGGCGAAGTTGCTCCTGGTTAGCTTCAGCAGAGAAAAGGTCCTTCTCGTGTCTGTCTCCGGCGGCTCTGGATGGCCTCTTCTGCTCCTCGAGTCCTTGAGTCTTGGCTCCGATCTGGGCAGCGGCACGGGCTGGGCGAGCTTGGGATTGGTCGGCTTCAGCGGAGAGATCAATTGGATGACGGTCGTTGGCGGCTCTCTGTGGTCGCATTTGCTCTTGGTTGGCTTCGGCGGAGAAGAGATCCTTTGGCTTACGCTCTCCAGCTTCTCTCTTCATTGGCTTGTGTTGGTCAGCTCCTTGGGTCTTGGCTCCAATCTGGGCAGCAGCACGAGCTGGGCGGTGTTGCTGGGCATCAGCTCCTTGAGTCTTCTGTTGCTCTCCGGCGGCTCTGGCTGGACGGTGCTCGGCATCAGCTCCCTGGGTCTTGGCTCCAATATTGGCATCGAGTCCTTGGGTCTTTTGTTGTTCTCCGGCGGCTCTGGATGGTCTCTTGTGCTCATCAAATCCTTGAGTCTTGGCTCCAACTTGTCCGGAAGCTCTGGCTGGACGGTGTTGCTCGGCATCGGCTCCTTGGGTCTTGGCATTTACTTGGGCGGCAGCACGGGCTGGTCTCTTCTGCTCAGCATCAGCTCCTTGGGTCTTCTGTTGCTCTCCAGCAGCACGAGATGGGCGGTGTTGCTCTTGATCGGCTCCCTGGGTCTTGGCTCCAACTTGAGCGGCAGCTCTGGCTGGACGGGATTGGGACTGGTCGGCTTCAGCGGAGAGGTCAATTGGATGACGGTCATTGGCGGCTCTCTGTGGTCGCATTTGTTCTTGGTTGGCTTCGGCGGAGAAGAGGTCCTTTGGCTTACGCTCTCCAGCTTCTCTCTTCATTGGCTTGTGCTGGTCAACTCCTTGGGTCTTGGCTCCAATTTGGGCAGAGGCTCTAGCTGGTCTCTTCTGCTCAGCATCAGCTCCTTGGCTTTTTGGCTGCTCTCCGGCGGCTCTGGCTGGACGGTGCTCGGCATCAGCTCCCTGGGTCTTGGCTCCAATATTGGCATCGAGTCCTTGGGTCTTTTGTTGTTCTCCAGCGGCTCTGGATGGTCTCTTGTGCTCATCAAATCCTTGGGTCTTGGCTCCGACTTGTCCGGAAGCTCTGGCTGGACGGTGTTGCTCGGCTTCAGCTCCTTGGGTCTTGGCATTTACTTGGGCGGCAGCACGGGCAGGTCTCTTCTGCTCAGCATCGGCTCCTTGAGTCTTGTGTTGCTCTCCAGCGGCTCTGGATGGTCTTTTTTGGTCCTCAAGTCCTTGAGTCTTCGATTGCTCTCCGGCAGCTCGGGATGGTCTGCTTTGCTCCTCGAGTCCTTGAGTCTTGGCTCCGGCTTGTCCAGAAGCTCTGGATGGTCTCTTGTGCTCATCAAATCCTTGAGTCTTGGCATTCACTTGTCCGGAAGCTCTGGCTGGACGGTGTTGCTCAGCATCAGCTCCTTGTGGTTTTTGTTGTTCTCCGGCGGCTCTGGCTGGTCGCTTCTGGTCCTCGAGTCCCTGGGTCTTGGCTCCAACTTGAGCGGCATCACGAGCTGGTCTCTTCTGCTCGGCATCAGCTCCTTGAGTCTTCGATTGCTCTCCAGCGGCTCTTGCTGGACGGTTTTGTTGTTGATCAGCAGAGAAGATATCCAACGATGGTCGGTCTCCAGAGAATCGCTTCACTGGCTTTGGTTCGACTTCAGCTTGTCCCTGTCCCTTCGATGAATCTCCAGCAGATCTGGATCCTCGGTGTTGATCACCGGCGGCATCGGCATTTTGAGTGCCTCCAGGCTGAACGCTTCTTGCATGAGAGAAGACCGCTAGAGCGGAAAGGAATAGGAAGGATAGAACCAAAAACTTCATTGCTGAGTTGATTGTCTTGGGGTGCCGTGTGCCTTTTATACACCGAAACCGTTTCAGATTAGGGGCGGTTACCTTTGTGAAGAATTAACAGGTTTCCAATAATAACAAGGAAAGAGTAACGATCAAGGTAAAAGAGGGGGTGGGAACCTAGAATTTCGGAAAGGGATCACGTTGTCTCCAGCCTTCTGTACTCTTGATATCATATTGTTATTCTATCTCTACTTCTGTAGACACTCCTCGTCGAATGAATCCTAGAAGAATCTGCAAAATTGTGTCGAATGATGTTACTGTTTTGTTTTCTAATTTCCCACCGTACCCCGCCGTCTGTTGACATGAACAACCAACTGATCGACCGGATCTGATAAGAGAGGTTTTTTGGCCACCTACTCTCCCCACGATGTCTCTCTTCTTCTTATTATCTCTGAATCTTCAGAATTCATCGAATTGAAACTTGTGTACTCCCGTCGTCTCTAGTTGTTTTGTTTAGGTGCACGACTTACCGTCCACTAGTGTAGTCTTCAAGTTTTGCCTTGTTTACTCTCACAAAAACTTTTTCGAAATGATCGGAGTCCTGTTCAGTGACCACAACAAATGGTGGTGTTTTGAGATAAGAAAGGGGAGAGGGGGAACGTAAAGAAAATGGATGGTAAACCAGTTTTCGTGGAGATTTGAATTCTGAATATTGGCGCCTTGAATGTTTGAATTTGGGAGATTTGTGTTTTTCGGATAATTTACAACACGGTTTTTGGAATTTATGAGTACACAAAAACTTGTTTGGTGTTTTGGAAATTGGAAATTTTTGCACTCAAATTTGCACTGAAATTTGAAACATGATTATCGAAGTGCGGTGGGATTCAAAAGTGGAAATCGGGTGCGTCGATTTGGTCATTTTGGCTAGAAATAATCGACTTTAAGGGTGTGAAAAAGTGTTCCATTTTTCTAATTTTTCAAAGTATTTTTTCAAGGTTCCATTTTTCTGAAATTTTAAGTTCGTAAACTGGAAAAATGAACTAAAAACTGTTAACTGAAAAAAAAAAACAAAATTTCTTGAGTTTTACAGCACCTGAAAAAATAATATACAATTTGGCGTTCTTGAAGTCTATAAAAATTAAATTTGTAGTAGTCCCAAAAGTCTGAAAATGCGAAGAAATACGTAGAAGGCAATCTTACTCTTGTTACTACTTATCTACTCTTATTAGGTCGTTCTTTGGCTGCGCGACATTTCGAAAGCAGATTTTTCTAAAATGAGACGTTTCGCAAGTGTGACGTTTCGAAAGTGATTATATATCCTACAAAACGGGAACAAATGCTGCACTATACTAAGAAGTATTTTTTTCCCAGAATGATTTGAAAATTTTGATTTCGAAATGTCGCACTTGCGAAACGTCACACTTTCGAAATGTTGCGGAAATCTCTCTGTACAATCTTGATTATTTGAAAAGATCCATGAAAAATCGGAAAAAAACGCATATTTTTCTTCACATAAACGCTGAAAACGTTACGTTTCCGCTATCATCTTTTCAAGCTGGAATCGGACGAAAAAAAGTTGTCAACTACAAAAAAATCCAGTTAATACAAAATTTTTCAATAAATAAACATTTTCGTTTGAAAATATGGAAACTTTAATCTTAGCTTCCACAAATTTCAGTTGAAAAGCCAAACTTTGAGAGTCTGAAATATTGGTTTTCAACAGCTCGATTTGTCTGAAATTTTATGAAAAACTATTTTTCCAGTAATTTTTCTTTCAGAATCTTCCAGACAATCATCTGCATCCAAACAATTGTTTTCTGTTTCAGTCTTCTTCCAAATTCCAGAGATCAAAAGACAAAATCGTTAAATTATTATTATTCAACCTGTTCAAAAACTATCGACTTGTTTATCTCTCAGAAATCTAACCGATCGAAGTCCTTCGTGTTCACCGACCACAACAAACCATATCCATTACCGCGACACTGAACTGGTACACAATTGGGTTAGACAGTTTTTGTAGATTTCAGGTTTCTTGGGTCCTTCGAAGAAAGATCTCTGCCTTGTCGGTCAATTTCAAGTTTTTCGATATTTACAGTTTTCATGTCAGACGTTAAATTTTGATCTATAAATTTGGTTTCGTCATCAAGGAATTCCCCAGATTGGATTGTTTTCCTCTGTTTCAAACTAGTATTTTGTGGAAAAACTGGTTATCTGGGGTGTTTCCCCATGTTTTTGTTGTTAACAAGGGAGACAATTTCAGCAAAAATTGTTGACTAGGATCTGACGATCCAGAAAAATATCCGGCAGAAATTTCATAAAGAGTAAGAATTGAATGTTGACTGGGAATTCTGACAGTTTTTGATTTAAAATGTTTATTTTTTGGGCTGTGAGGTAGGTATGAATTGGACTCAATGTGCGTGCGACGTCAAAGTTGATAGACTATCAAAATTTTGCCAATTCAGACAAAAATTTGGCTATCCTCTATTCAAATTGCAAAATCGACTAGATTTGAATTTCATTTTTCGCGCCTTTTTCAAGAGAGGCAGCGACTAATTGAAATTATTTAGAAAGGCATCTCCAATAGAAGGGCTCCTCGATGAGCTCAAAATGAGAACATTCTTATAATTCAATCGGATTGAAAATAGTTTTATTAGAATCCTCGTCAAAAGGTGACTGACTACATTACAAAAGATGTTTCAAATCTCTTCTCCAACAGATTTTATGATCCATTTTGAGAATTCAAAACTTTTTTAGTTGCTGAAAAAATAGAGAGCCTTGCCCTTCTAATACAGATTTTACGGTAAATCAAACCCTGCTAACTAATGAAAAATCGAAAAGCTGAAAAAATTCAAACGATGGATGGTTTTGAATAAAAACCCTAAAAATTTATAAAAATCTGACACATTTTCAGAATAGAAGTTGTCTTTATTGCCCATTATTTCATTGAAAAAAAGGTTTATGAAAAATATTATCCCCAAAAAATTCATTTTCGCACAGGACATCCAACAAACTTGGAAACATAATCTTGATTCTGAAAATCAAAATTACCCTTTTTGATAGTTCTTATTTTCCCCAATACCTCACGGAAACTTTTCAGAGTTGAATCCCCGCAAGCCTTTCCGAAATCCTTCTCAATGCACGACTTTTTGGCTTTGAATTGAGCACACTTTTGCTCGGTTGACATCTGAAGGTTCAAAAGATCAGTTGAGAAGGAAAAAATTGAAGAACTGACCCGGGACTTATCGCTAAAGTACCACTGAATGCACTCGGTCTTGTCTCTGCTGGCTTTGAGCTGGAAAATGGGGCGTAAAGTTTATGGATAATAATAGGAAAGCTTCGATTACGCGAAGTCTTGAGTTGAACTTTTTCTGAAACTTTGGCCCTAGACTAAGTTGGCCCTAAAAAGCTCAAATCTGCAGTAAAATATGGTAAAATGTTCACGTAACTCGAGATATGAGCCCTCAAAGTTGAGGTCAGCACTAAAATGAGGTACTTTGAGGACTCATATCTCCGCTCAAAATCACTTTCAGAATGTCTAGTTTCTCGTTCTGAACTCAGAATTTAATTCTTAACAAGACTCTATTATTTTTTAAAGAAAAATCTTTTGATCAAAAACTTCCCACCCAAATGGTATAGGAAAATTTCGAAGTTTTGACTGAAAAAATTTTTTTTTTGAAAAAGTATAGAATGTTGTTAAGCAGCAAATTTTGAGTTTAAAACAAAAACGAGTCCTTGTGATTTTGAGCGTAGTATTGTCATAGTATTGGCTGCAACAATCATAGTATTGGCTGCAACTTTGAGGGCTCATATCTCGAGTTACGTGAACATTTCGCGTTTTTTTATTGCAGATTTGGACTTTTCAGGGTTAATTTAGTCTATGGCCGAAGTTTCAGCAAAAGTTCAACTCAATACTTCGCGTAACCCCCTTGTAAAATGGACAAACTTGGATGAGAAAATTCGAACGAAAATGTCCCGTATTCTTATTTTTTGAAAAATCTCAAATTTGAAATTACCTTTGCCGCACATTGCGCATATGGTCCCTTCATGAAATCGATAGTTTGACACATTCCTGAGAATTTGTTCATTCTATTTTTAATAGCATCACATTTCGCCGGCTTGACACAATCCATTGCCTCTTTACAGTGGACCGACATCTTCTGAAGAGTTTCAACGGATGGAAAGCCAGCACTCAATGGATTCTTTCTCATTTCCTCCGTGAGTTTCGTGAGTGATGGTCGGCATGTTACAGTTAATTTAAGATCATCGGTGGAGCATCCGTATACAGAATCATCGGCGAAAGTCAAGGGAGCAGTGATCAAGAAGAATATAAAACAAAAAAGTTGGCTCATTTTGATGTGAGTGGCAAGTCTCTCTAACTCTTCCTCCTTCATGGTACAGCTGTTCCCAATCAATCTCTTTTTCTATATTTTTCTCAGAAAACAATAACAAAAAAGTTCCCAACAGCTGCCATCTTTCCCTTTGTCATGCGAATTTTCGAGTTGTTGACCCACACCACCCCCAACAATTTTAAAACTAAGTTTGAAAATGACTAAATTGATCTGTATTCTTCTTTTTCTTTTGTATTCTGGTGCTCTCGGAGCACCACCTCCGCGAGATTCCGAATGCTCCATGGCAGATAGAATGATCAGCACACATTTGGCACAGGTACCACTACAACACTTTTACATGTCAAAACAATAATGATCATCGATTTTCAGTTCTCCGAAGCTCTCCAAACGGTGCTCGATGAGAAAAACTCGTTCGAACTTCTTCGTGGTGAGGATGAAGACAATTTCATTTTCGTTCAAGGATGCGAGACAATTGAGAAAGATTTGAGTGAAATCAGCTGCAAGAAGTTGAGAGACAAGAATTTGAAGGTTGTCAGACAATGTTATGAAGTCGAAATAACTGGAACTCCACTGTCATACTGTATCAAGAGAAAGTTGGATTTGAGTAAAGTGACCAATCGATGTGTCAAAACGTTTTTGCAGCCAAAGGTAATGCTGAAAAAACACTGAAAAAAGAAACTGATTTCGGGCGGGATCGAACCGCCGACCTTCTGTGTGTTAGACAGATGTGATAACCACTACACCACGAAACCGCTGGTAGGAGTAGGTCATTAGGGCGTATACATTCCTGTCGCTTCCCCCTCGTCGCGTTTCTCGGCATGCCTCTCCAATAAGATTGCCATTCCGTCCCCTACACTCTTGGCCTGCTTAGTATAGTGGTTAGTACTCCACGTTGTGGCCGTGGCGACGCTGGTTCGATTCCAGCAGCAGGCATTTGTTTTTTGTTTTTGTTGTTGAGAATGCCAGTGATTTTTTAATGTTAGTTCGAGCTTATTTTTCATGTTTTTTTTTCAGGATCCCCAACAACTGAAGAGACTTTTCGACACTAACCTGAAATGCCTTGTGGAGGGATTCGATAAACTTTGTGGACAGGAAACTGGAAAAGTGCTCACCGAGAATTTGCAGAAGATAAAATATTTGAAGGGTATTAATGAAGTATTCGACGAGGACACTATGATGATTCATTCTTAAAAACTTATATTTGAACAACTTATTTTTGAACACATTGCAATTTTCATAATAAAACTTAAATAATAAAAGCTAAGCCATTTTTTGTTAGAAATTTTCAATCGCATTTCATCAATGCGGCTCTGAGATGCCAATATGGTTTGTATTGTTTCCAATAGCTTCTTCCACAAGCATCACGGATGGTCCATTTCAAACAGGCACGATGGGAAGTCCATTTGCAGCTCGATGGTTTTCCATCAGAATCCTGGAAAAGAAACTTATTTTTAAAAAAAGATTCATTGTTTAATAATTTGAGTTGAATTATAGAAATTCATCCAGTTTTTCAGATCTTCAAAAAAAATTTCCGTTCAAAAAAGTCCGCCACGACATTGTCGGCTTGGGGCAAAACATAATGGGGTTATTCAGGGGTAGGAAAAAAAGGTTTTTTACTTGTTTTCCAGTTATTCACGAGCAGGAAAAAAAGGTATTTTACTCGGGGCCGCGAGGGGTTTTTGCTGGGTTTTTCTCTTCCACGGCCGCCGAAACCGGGATATCGGAGTGTCGTTGCGAGTTTTGAAAAAAATCAGTCGGATCGGTTTTATGCTATTTTTTCCGGAATTACGCGATGAAAATCACCACAAAGTTTCTAGAAACAAACAGTTTGACTGTTAGAATCGTTCTAGGTGGTTTTTGTTCTGTAAAGTCTCATTTCAACGGAGATACGCACGAATAAAAAAATTCAACAATTTTTCATTGTTTTTCTTGCTGAACTGCTTTGAAAATTAACAATTTACTTTTATTGATGCTTTACTTAGAACTTTATGCATTACTTCAATAATTCCGCGAGAAAAACAATGAAAAATTGTTGAAATTTTTTATTCGTGCGTATCTCCGTTGAAATGAGACTTTACAGAACAAAAACCACCTAGAACGATTCTAACAGTCAAATTGTTTGTTTCTAGAAACTTTGTGGTGATTTTCATCGCGTAATTCCGGGAAAAATAGCATAAAACCGATCCGACTGATTTTTTTCAAAACTCGCAACGACACTCCGATATCCCGGTTTCGGCGGCCGTGGAAGAGAAAAACCCAGCAAAAAACCCTTCGCGGCCCCGAGTAAAATACCTTTTTTTCCTGCTCGTGAATAACTGGAAAACAAGTAAAAAACCTTTTTTTCCTACCCCTGAATAACCCCATAAGGTAAGAGAAAGAGAGACCGCCGCTTTCCTCTATGCCAACAGGGTCTGTGGTCTCTCATGTCCTCGGTAGTATAGTGGTGAGTATCCGCGTCTGTCACATGCGAGACCCGGGTTCAATTCCCGGCCGGGGAGAAATCTTTTTCTTTTTTATGCTCACCGAGTCAGCATCGAAAAAGTTCAAGACACACGGCGAATCGTCCTTTCGATCCTTCAATTTCTGGGAGCACGCGTAGAAGGCTCCAGTCAAGTATGTCATGTATCCGCACTTTTTCGTAAGAACGTCCACATCTTCTTGAGTGATTTCAGAGCAACCGACATAGGTTTTGAGGCAGGTCTAAAAAAGTTTTCGAAATCAAAGGTTTCTTGTTAGAGATAATCAATCATTTCTCACCAGTGCAGTCTTGCAGTTTTGATTGATACCAATGTGATCGCTCGCCGTGAATGATTCGTGTTGACCTTGGATAGACTCGAATGTTGCAGAAAGAACTGTTAGACCCTGGAATTTTTGAAATATAATTAAAAAGCTGTCGAATGGTTAAAAACCGCCAAATTTCATCAAAAATTAGCAGAGTTATGTTTTACTTTTTAAAAGTTGCCGAGATCGCAAAAATCTGCAACTTTTTCACAACACAAGGCGTAACTCTGTTAATTTTCAATGAATGTTAATGGTTTTTTAACCAATTGATAGCTTTTTTAAAGGAATATTTTTTCTGTCGACCTTGTTTCTATCCGATCCCCCTGAAAAAAGTTATACGCAATTGACTGAGTTGCCTATATTTGTTGCCGCTCAGCCCTGGAAGAAACTTACATTCTTGCAACTTTGAGCCGCCCGTTCCTCTTCTGGGTCACATGTTCTGTCCGATGGAATAACACCTTCAGATTCTTCCAGAAACCCGAAGGCGTGAATTGAGAATAGAAGGAGGTAGAATAAGGATACCCGAATCATTGGATCTGGAATCAGAGAGAAGCTAGTTTAGGAAAAAATTGGGACCAGAAAACTCAAAACTTTGTAAAGAGGATTCCGGAGCTCGCTATCATCAACAAGATATCAAAGACAGAAAAATCTATCCGATGAGTAAGAAGAAGATTCTCTTCAATGAAAAACCGCCACACAAATATTTTGGTTTCTCCTCGTTTTTTTCTCCTCATTCATTTAGTGATCTGATTTCTGCCCCCGTTTTCCATCTGAATCTCTCAAATCTCTTCTACTCCAACACTATTTCATCTCGTTGTTCAAATGACCGCATTAAAAATTTTATTGGTACGTTTGGACAGAGGAATGAGGGATGATGGGTCAGTCAACCGGAATTTCAACTAATTTTTAAACGTTTTATTGCAGTTTTTGGGAGTCAATTAGTTCCACTTGGCTCCGATGGCCTTTTCGCAGTCGTTCTCTTTGAAGGAGTCTTGGGCGAACTGAAAATAAAATTTATGGTTTTGGGAAAAAGATAAGAATATCATAACGAAAAAGGCCCAAAAACGGCCCTAAAGCCTCGAAAAAACCAGGGTTGTAATTTGACGGGCCGGCCCGGGCCTGGCTCAAAAAAAATTTTCTCGGCCCGGCCCGGCCCGCGGGCCTGTGAGGAAAAATTTTAATGGAAATTTTTTGAAAATTTGAAAATTTTCTCGAACTTTTAAAGAAAAAAATAGAAAAATTTCAAAAAAACTTTGTGTCATAGCAGTTCCTCAACCTTTTATACATGAAACAGCGACTAAAACTGGAAATTAGAAATTAGGATCGAAAATTTTTGATCGAAATTTTCCCTCAAGGGCCACGGGCCGGGTCTGAGAACTTTTGCTCTCAGCCCGGCCCGGCCCGCCCCGTTGCAACCCTGAAAAAAACGCTTCAAACACCTGAGACACCATTCTACATACAAAACTTGAAACAATACACTGCTCCACATAATGATACGGCCACCCTCAAAATTGGAAAATTCGGGAATACCTAGAGGAGCTCAAATCTCATTTTGGCTCTGTAAAAACCTAATCAAAAACTACATTAATGGGTCCCACAACGAAAACAAAATTAAGATGAGCAAGAAAGATTTTTTATTTTTTTCATTTTTTTGCGTTTTATTTTTCCACATAATGATACGGCCACCCTAAGTTTTGGGCTGTTTATGGTTTTTTTTCAAGTCAATTCACATTATTAATCGATTGGATTTTATTCTTCAGGTGTTTCTATCAATGGGACGCGGAAAACCATTAACTGATTACGAAAGAGGACTGATTGATGCCAAAATAGTTCAAGGATTGTCCTACCGGAAGATCGCGACCAATCTGAAAAGTTCACGTGATGTGATCGCTCGATATGCCAACAATCCGACAGCTTACAATACCAAGAAGTCCCCTGGACACCCACCACTTCTTTCGAACCGAGCCAAGTCAAGAATCATCCGTGAAGCTTCTAACTCAACAACCACATGCTCCAAAATTCGTAGCGAATTGAATTTGAGCGTGTCATCTGAGACCATCAGACGTGTTCTGTCGAAATCGCAGTTCATCAAACGTCGGAAAATGCGAAAGGCTCCAATGGTGACACAGATTCATAGGCAAAATCGATTGAAGTTTGCCAAAAAGAACCAGAGAACCGATTGGAAAACAGTAAGGATTACGGTAGACAATTCCAACTGAAATTTCCGTTTCAGATCATCTTCAGCGACGAAAAGAAATTCAACTGTGATGGTCCGGATGGTTATCGTGATTATTGGCATGATCTCAGGAAGGAGAAGTTGCGATATTCACGTCGCAACTTTAAAGGAGGTGGAGTCATGTGTTGGGGAGCCGTCAGTGCGCATGGTCGTGTGAAACTTTGCTTCATTTCCAAGAAAATGGATGG
This sequence comes from Caenorhabditis zanzibari, assembly GCA_963966625.1. NCBI lineage: Eukaryota > Metazoa > Nematoda > Chromadorea > Rhabditida > Rhabditidae > Caenorhabditis > Caenorhabditis zanzibari. The sequence continues at coordinate 15,586,698 of OZ016472.1, read as the reverse complement.
ATCTGAATACAGATACGTGATGAGACGTGGTTTGATGCCATTCATCCGTCGGAATCGATCCAAAAATTACATCTACCAGCAAGATGGAGCTCCATGCCACCGAGCACGCCGTACAATCAAGTGGATACGCGATCGCACTGTGCCTGTCCTTGAGTGGCCAGCATGTTCTCCTGACATAAACATTATGGAAAACATCTGGGGATTCATGGTGAGGAAGATTTATGAAGGAAACAGAAGTTATGCCAATATCCAAAGCCTCAAAGCTGCTATCATTGACGCATGGCATCAAGTGGACCAACAACTTCTGGATAATCTTTATTTGTCTATGGATTCTCGTGTTTTTGGCTTAATTCAACGAAACGGACGTCCGTTGGATTATTGAGCATGATTTGTTACTGTCCTAGCCATTTTTTCAAACATTTCTTCACCCGGCCGTATCATTATGTGGAATTTTTTCTTCTCATTTTTCAATAAAATCAATTTTTCTTTTTTGGTAGATGTTTCGGTAAATTTTTCATCTTTTGGGAAGTAACTTGCTATAAATGCGCACAGTTTCTCAAAAGACTCCAAGTTCCTAGCATTTCTCATTTTCGAGTTCTGTCGAACTTTCAAGGTGGCCGTATCATTATGTGGAGCACTGTAGTAATTTTCCCAAGGAATCCTAGTTTTATAACGTTCACTAAGAATAACCAAAAAAGCAAAAAGATTTCTCCCCGGCCGGGAATTGAACCCGGGTCTCGCATGTGACAGACGCGGATACTCACCACTATACTACCGAGGACACGAGAGACATCGCTCCCAAACGGCGTATAAGAAAGCGGCGGCCTCCCTTATCTCACCTTTTGCCATCCCTCCAACTTGTCGTCTCCACACTCCTTCTTGATATGCGCCTTGATACAATCCTTGGATCCTTTCAAGAATGTACACGTGTCTTTCGTGCTCTTCTTGGTTTCCGATTTGAAGTCTTCCAAACATTTCGCCGCATCCTTATCTCCTCCCTTCTTCAAAGCTTGAAGCTTCTTACTGCACTCTTTGAATTCGTCTTGGAATAGAGCTCTTCCACAAAGATCCAAAGTTTCCTTGTGGTCCTCCTCGAGTGGCTTACATTTTAGCTCTTTGATGCAGTCCTGAATGGAAGTTTTCAATCAGAAGAAGATTGGAAAAATACCACAGTTTCCTTGCAGGAAGCCTTGATTTTGGAGAGATCCTTGTCTTTGCTCTTGGCAAAAGCTTTGAGCTCCTTGTCGACTTCATCGCTTTTCTGGAAGATTTTTAGAGCTCTCTAGCGAATCGCAAGCTCACCTTAACACATTTAGTAGTCTTCAACGATGTAATAACACCACACGACTTCAAATATCTGGCCACTTTTGAATCGGTATCCTTATCAGAACTGGCAGCCAACACGGAACCAACCAAGACAACGGATAAAATGATAAAATATTTCATTATTGGGTTTTGTGTTTGTTCATTTCGTTTCATTTCCTTTTATACCAAAAGATTTCGAGGTCAGATTGATGGATTAAAAAAAACATAGGTGTTTTGATAATGATGACGTTCCGAGATCAAGGAGAGAGATTTGACCTGATACTTTTTTTATTTCTTGATTTTTGGTTTATCGTGTAAACAAGATATTTGTGAAGAGAGACGTTTTAGAACGGACAAAACCCCAAAACCCGTTCATTCATAAAAAATGCGAAAAAAAGTTTTCAAAAAAAATTTTAAACCTTTTTTCATTTTTTTGTATTAAATTTTCAAAAATTCGCTCAAAAATGTTTTCTACCGGAAAAAAAACGAGTCGAAACAGAGCACATTGAAGCGAGTTACGAGCGTTAGAAGTTTCAGGGAGAGACGCAGACACTGACTCGTTTCTCTGCGTCTCTTCGACAACGAGAGTGTCTGCTTTCTCTGCGTCTCTCACGAAAACTTCAAACGCTCATAACTCGCTTCAAAATGCGTTTTGAGCAGCGATATTAAGTGCATTCGAATGAGAATAAATTCTAAATTTTTTGAAATAGCTTGGAAAAAATTTGAGTTCGCAATTTGAAAATCGTTTTTTTTTTTGAGTTTTAACGATTTTTATGAAAAAATATTGTTATGCGATCATAGGAGTAATAACTCAAATTTTACCTTTTTTTTAAATTTTCAAAATACAAAAAGTTTTATACTCCACTTCTCAACCCTTACTGAACGCCCGACCTTCTCCAATCTGAAAACCTTTTTTATTCTTTTTAAATTGTATTTTCCCACTAACCCTTTTCTTGCTACAAAATATCATTCGTTTTACCGTATTTCTATAGTGAGAAGACATTGAAAAACAGATAAAACAATGAACAGTTGCATTCGAAGTGTTAATCAAATTGAATAGCAACTGCAAGTTGCTCAGAAGATATCTGAAACTTTCAATTGCTCATCCTAAATCCAAAAGTCACTACAGGAATCCAGGAGTAGCTGCCAATACATACTGTAGAATGAATATTATACCAAGGGGAAGTTCGGCAACCAGATAACTAATAGTCATGTAGATAACAAGTTTAGTTGCCCTTTGTTTTTTATCTCTATCATCTTTTCTTCCCAGGAATTTTTGAGATCCTTGAGCGTGCTTCAATTCTTTCACTAGAAACGCTCCTAGGATAATGAATAGAATGCAAGGAACGATTTTCGAGAAGATTCCATTGAGTAGGAAGTTCAGTTTTAGTACAAGCTCATCATAATCATAATAAATAGATCGTTGTTGATATCCGAAAAGAGGTAGAGAGAAGTTTTCTGGGTATCCGCAGCTGGAAACAGGAATCAGAACTACAAGCGTTTCCAAGAAAAGAGAAGGCTTGTGTTATCACCTGTGCGTCGCTTCTCTTCCCCACGTTTATCACTGCCCTCAGCTTCCCCCTCGAAGCGTGGCCGAATGGTCTAGTGGTATGATTCTCGCTTTGGGTGCGAGAGGTCCCGGGTTCAATCCCCGGTTCGGCCCATTCCTTTTTCCTCTTTTTTACTTACTCTGGTTCAGGAATCCATTCGGAAAATTGAACAACTGTTAGACGGAAATGATAAGGAATGGAAAACAGGAAACTGATAACGAAGATAATAGAGAAAATGTACCAGCCGAATCGAAGTTTTCCAAGTTTCGATGGTCTCAGTTTTCGAGAACCTCGAAGAACGATATATCTCACGAGAGCCAAACAAACTCCTAGCCACAATGAGCATCTTCGGGAAAAGTCAGTGATACTGTAAGCGAATAATTCAAGATGAACACGAAGAGACGAAGGAGGGGAATCGCTGAAAATAAAGGATGAAAAGTTTTCATAAAATTAACCCTACCAAGTCCCAATTTTCGGTCGATTGACAAAAGGTGCTAAAATCGTCAAAATCACATTCAAGTCATGAATTCCAATTCCGATTAGAATCACATTCGTTGATGACGTCATCATTGATTTTCGTGTCAAGACCATCAGATGAATTGTGTTCGTGATTAATCCAATAGCAGCAACAAATATTTCGATATTGGGAAAATTAGTGAAAATATCTTCGATAAAGTTGTTAAGATTCCATAAATAACTACGAGTCTCATTGTTGAATTCAGGAAAGTAACTTGAGTGAGCTGTCATTGAGAATGATAGAAGCATGTGAGATTTTGTTTTGAATAAGAGAAAACCCAGACAATAGGAAATTGAATATAGGCTATCTGATTATGGGGGTGGAGCGGATCGTAAGAAAATAACTAAAAAAAAGTTGAATATGACGTTATCATAATCAAGGCTGTCGAAAACAGGGCCGCCGCCGGCCTTTTGAATAGACTTTTGAAAAGAAGACCTTTGAATTGAAAAAAAAACACTGGGAATCATACTTGTGATCCGGGCTTTTTCGGGCCTTCGCGGGCCTTTAATTTTCTCTATTTCAAATTCGACATTTTTGGTCGATCTTTATACCAAAATGTAGAACTCGATGAGATCTATAAAATGGTACTGAAATCACTCCGATTGCCTATATCAGTTTTTGTCTAGAACTTGTAGAACACGCGGGCCGGCGTTTCGGCCCGCATATTCTCGGCCCGGGTGTTTTACGAATTCTAGATAAAAACTGAGACAGGCAATCTGAGTGATTTTAATACCATTTCACAGATCTCATCGAGTTCTACATTTTGGTATAAAGACCGACCAAAAATGTCGAATTTGAAATAGAGAAAATTAAAGGCCCGCGAAGGCCCGAAAAAGCCCGGATCACAAGTATGCTGGGAATCAGGGCTGAGCGGCAACGAATTTCGGCAACATTAAAAGTTAAATAACTTTTTTCATGGGGATCTGGCAAAAACACTATCATCAGAAAAATGTTCCTCATTAACAAAGCTATCGATTGGTTGAAAAACCGTAAAATTTCATAAAAAATTAACAGAGATATGCCTTGTGTTCCCAAAAAGTTGCCGATTTCGGAAATTTCGGCAACTTTTCCAGCAACTTTTTTTCAACACCGGGACTAACCTAATCAATCAATCGATTGATTTTTAAATAAGGAACATTTTTTATGTTGACCGTATTTTTACCCGATCCTTCTGAAAAAGTAATTCGCACTTTAATGAGTTGCCGAAAATTCGCTACCGCGCAACCCTGCTGGGAATTCATGGAATTCATAATTCATGCACTCAACAATACTTTTCAGCTTTATAACATCGATTAAAAACAATTTCAGAAGTTTTGACACGAGAAAAATTAAAAGTTTGATTATCGAGATGCATCAGAAGAAGGGATTCATCAGAATTCGAAAACGGAAAAGACCATGTGTCCCTCCCAAATACTATAGATTCTCCAAACAAAATGGGCAAGCATATATCCTCATCGAACATCTTGTACTTTATCGTAAACCTTTGGAAGTTTTTGGAAGTGAGGAAGTTCTGAAAAGTAACATATTACATTGAGATAGAGGAAGCAATCAACAAACCTCTTTGAGCATGAACAAGTCTTCTGAGCATACCATTTGAATAGATATTTTCGCATTCGAAAAATGAACAAAATTTTCAAGAGGAACCGAAACAACACAATTGATAATTTCCAGATCCTTTATTTCCCTCCATTGCTCCAATTTTGTAATTTCATCCATTTCAAGATCTATCAATCCTCGAGTACTTGAAATTAACAATTTCCTGATTGCCATTGAATCCACAAAAGGAAGAACCGAAATCACTTCCTCTTGATTACTTACTTCCAAATTCAGTTCCTGAACTCGAAGAAGGGATTCTCTAGATTTCAGAACATCTTCAAGTCCTCTCAAGAATCCCTCCATAACACATTCAAAACTCAACCTGAGAAGTTCAAGAATTCCTTTTTGATTTTTCAAATTCATCTCGAAATCTTTTAGAAAACTTGTCTCGAAATCTTGATCCTTCAGAAAAACCTCTCGTCTCGGAAAGTTTTGAACAGAACATCCTTCGTTATGTTTTTGATAAACAATATCTAGACTCCAATCCATATATGGATCCATATAGATGCAAATACAATCAAAGGTTACTGTAATTGAGATGCTCTTCAGATGTGATTCAGGTCTGACGTCTTCAATGAAGTTTCGAAATTCCAAAGACACTTTTTTAAGGACCAGACTGAAAATTTTCAAATTCTGAGATGTTTAGAAATGTAAGACTTACGTTGCTCGATAACCAGTTGAATTCAGAATCTGACTCATCACCACATGTGGCATTTCGGATAGATGCATTTTTCTGTAGAACCGAGAATAATTTAAAATAAGAGTTAGCAATAAAAGAAAGACCTTGTTATATTTACTGATGAAACAAAAGATAAGAAATAACTAAGGAATCAACAGACATATGACACAACAAATGAAAATAATCAATCACAAGTTTTCCTCATTTTTTTCTAGACGCTTCGGAAGCGGAAAATTGAGGAAACGGTATTTCTAAGAATGTCGTAACTTTTTTTCAGAAGATGATAACGTGTTTTCCTTGTGAAATTTTACAAATTCTTGCTCACTCTTATTTCAGTCTTATCAGTTCAACGTGTGTTTTTTTACTCTGCCTTGTTTTTGTCATTATATAATTTTGTCTTTTGATTACAAACAAATAGCCCATTGTTGGTCGTGGTTTTGCTGTAAACTATATATTGATTGTTTAAACAAAGTTAATATCAATTCAAACCTTTATTCCAACACTTTATTATAAAATCGAAACCATGAACATTAAAATTCACACAAAATTCTTCTGTCTTCATGTACTGACTGGCCAGATGCAAGGAGCATCTGTGGAACCCTTTCGCCACGGTGAGGCTCAGTACGTGAAAGGGAAATTTTTTTTTGACCAGGGGAAAACTAGAAAAACCCCGAGAGAAGACAGAAGACGGACAGTTATTGCATTTTCACCGTCTGTTGTCAGTCCGATTTAAAGGCGCTTACAATTATTTCAAAATTTTCAATAGAAATAATTGCATGCGCCTTTAATGCAGAATGACAGCAGACGGCGAAAATGTAACAAGAAAGAGGGGGAAATATGGAAGTAGGTCTAGAATGTGCATTTTTTGAGTTTAATTTTCAGGGACCTGACAAGAACACTGAAAAGTTTTTGAGGGAATTCAGAATATCTGAAAAATTTACAGGTCATTTTTCAGATCGATTCCCGAGATATTGCGATTCGTGGGCGTGGCTTCGTAAATCGATACAGTTCCAGTCTTACTGTTTCTTTCCTCAATACTTTCCAAAACTTTGATCATTCAGTTTTCCAAAAATAACAATTTCAAATTGGGCGCAAATTGTTTTAGATTAGATTCCACAAGTTTCCATTCAACCTTTTTTTTCCAATTTATTCGTCATTTTTTTAGTTGAGAGTCTATTTGAATGTGGTATTTTTCTCTTTTTTTGTTACCTGGTGCTTCTTTTTGTTATAAATTATGTTGTACTGAAGTCAAAACTAATAATTTGGATTTCAAATCTTGTTCAAGTTCAGAAACATGTATTTTTTGAGGCAGACATATTTGGACCGCCCATTTTCCCATCTCCTGAGTTTCAGTTGCTGTAACTTTAGGTTCTGGGGTTTTTCAAGATTTTAAGAACATTTTTTTCTAGATTTTGTCCAACCTCCTCTTTCAATTACAGTCCAATATTAAAAAAATACAGTCACAATAAATCTAAAAATACACACTCGAAAAATCGAATTCGAATTTGGATAAACTTGACTCAAATTTGTAAAATTTAAACTCAAATATTAGAAAATTAATATCAAATCTTTAAATTGTGAACTAAAATTTCGAAGAACTAAACTCAGAATTTGAAAAAAAAAACGATTTAGATTTTTGAAACTTAAAGGTGGCGGGACAGCAGGTTCCGGGGGAAAATAGTGCATTTTTGCGTGAGCGTGTCAGTTGTGGTGTATGCGTACAATGCGTCATACCTTACGACATTTCTTATTTTGGACCGATTTTTGGACGGAAACAAACCGAAATCAAACAGTTAGCATATCAGAAATTGCTAACACTATCTATAGCTTCATTTTCCAGGAATTTCAGAAAAATTAAAATTTTGCTGTACCACCACCTTTAAGTTACAGCATTGGCCAAAAAAATGCGCGCTAAAGCTTTCAGTGAAAATAAGTCATCTTGGAGGGTTTGAAAAAGTGGTTTCCAAATATCCAATTTTTCTGAAATTTCGTGAATGTATAGAGCAACTTAAGAACTTTATTTTTGTAGTTAACAACTTTTTTATAAAATCACAATCCAGTTCTTTAAAAACCACAATCCAGTTGCGTGGAAGCCAGAAGTCTCCAAAATAACCGAAATTAACAGCACTGCCGACGAAAATCGAGGTCGGTCAACTAGCCGTAACTAACTGGATCGTGGTCCTATAAAAAAGCTGTTAACTACAAAAATGGAGTTCTCGAGTTGATCTATACATCTACTAATTTTCAGAACAATCGGATATCTGGAAACCATTTTTCAGACCCTCAAAGTTTACCTATTTTTACTGACATATAGTACTGGTAAAAAAAAGCGCCATTCATTTTGGCCAGTACAGTTTGTTTCTGTATTCAAGTTGGTTTTCAATTTCCGGTTAGGATTACGGTATTTTTTAGCAAACCACCTTCAAAAGCACTAAACTGAATCAACGTCACATCTTCTCCTACGTCATCATCTCCCCAATTGTCCTCCCACACCCAAAAGTGTTTGTCCCCAATTTTCCGACAATTTGCTGGGTGGTTGTAGCAGAACCGAAAGTGCAAGATTAAGTACCCCTCTTTTCCAATATATTTGACACCCCATTTCTCTCCCCATTCAATTCCCAAAGATTCAGCTTTGTTTTGGCACTCGCCATCCTCAATCCCAGCCGCGTGCCTCTTGTGTTGTTTTCCAGAGTTAACTCAATTGAGAGTATACATTTTGTTCTGGCGGCTATTTCAGAATAACACTGTGTGTATGTGTGTGCTCTTCTTTTTCTCGTTTTTTTCTCTCCCCTCAACTGAATCCCATTTCCATTTCTTACTTCTCTCACTCTCTTCACTCACTAACAAGCCTCCTCCCCTTCTCAACGTTTATTCCCTTCAGTCCTCTTCTTCGTTTTTTTCACTCCTTTTTCCCACTTTTTTTCATCTTCTTCTACTTCTCCCCTTACACTCGTGTGGGTGTGCTCCAAGTGTTTAGATCGAACCCTTATAACTTTTTTTGGTTGGAACATTTTTGAATAATGGGAACTGCTCCAAATGGCTCCGCGGATTTTAAGCCGTTTCGACTTTTGGATCTTCCAGAAGGACCACTTCTCAAGATCCTGCCGACGTTTGATTTGTGAGTCAAAAAGTCTAGAGTCGTGAGAAACCTTCTGTTTTTCTTTTTCAGCTTCGAGCTCGCCTTGCAAAACCGAAAAACTCGCCGGGTTTTGAAAACGTTGGATTTCGAAATTGATGGTTTCGTTATTCATCATTTGGAGGGACGGCATGGATTCAGCTTGAGCATCGGAGGCAACTATTTCGTCTCTTGGTACTTTTTGGATGTTCCCCAAGCAAAGGATCCAAAGGAGTTCAAGTCTTGTTTCTCAATTGATGGGATTGATTTTCCAACGAGGTGGGTTACAGTATCCAGAAGTTTCAGATTTTCGAAAATTGTATTATAGTAGTAGTAAAAGTATTTTTTTTATACTCCAAACAGGGTTACTGTATCCAAAGACATCCGAGAATCTTTAGACTTTCGAAAAAAAGCAAAAAAAAAAGAGTACAAAAAATTTCCGCAACTCATTCAAACGCTAATAACTTTTTTCAAGGGGGTCGGGTAAAAATACGGTCCACAGAAAATTTTTTTATTATCAAAAAAGCTATCAACTGGTAAAACAACCATCGAATTCTATCAAAAATTAACAGAGTTACACTTTGTGCCGCCGAAAAATTGTCGATTTTGGCAATTTTGGCCGTTTTTCGGCAACAGAAAGCCTAACTCCGCCAATTTTTGACGAAATTTGACGATTTTTTAACCAATCGATAGCTTTTTTAATTAGGAACATTTTTTTTGTCGACCGTATTTTCACCCGATCTCTATGAAAAAAGTTATTAACATTTGAATGAGTTCCATTGAAAGACACTCTCTGATGTCATTGTCTAGTCTGAGACATCACCATAGCATTCGAATCTCCCTAGGACCCTAATTTGAGATGGCTCCCTCTTCTTATGTTTAATTCATCCTGAGAAGTCGTCGTGAAAGTCGTAACTTGAGCCCTCTCTAAATCTCCAGAGAGTTCTGAACGCTTTCTCCTTCAAAAAGAAAAAAAAAGGCTAATGAATCAGCATTCTTTATGAGGGGGGCCATAGTTGAACTAATTATGGGGGTTAGGGGCTCTGTGACAAATGGGTTCTTGTAAAAAACGTAAGCCGAACGAAAAAAGAGCTTCGAGTTAGAGATTACACCAGGGCTGGTCGGCAACGAATTTCGGCAACTCATTCAAGTGTGAATAACTTTTTTCAGGGGAATCGTCTTAAAACAGGAAAAATTTTCCTTATTAAAAAAACTATCGATTGGTTAAAAAACCGTCGAATTTTATCAAAAATCAACAAAGTTACGCCTTGTGTTGCCAAAAAAATTTGCTAAAATTTCGCGAAAAAATTTTTTTTGAAAACATTTGCCGATTTCGGTAACACAAGGCGTAACTTTGTTTATTCTTTATCAATTTTTACGGTTTTTTGACCAATCGATAGCTTTTTTAATAAGGAACATTTATCCTGTTGACCGTATTTTTACCCGATCCTCCTAAAAAAAGTTATTCTCACCCAGCCCTGGCTCACAAGTGTTTTTCTAGAACCAAAAACCAACCGGACTCCAACGGTCAATGCAACGGATACGACAACGTTTCTCTTTACAACTCGAGCAAACTGAAATCCGGATACCGCCCATTTCGCGAGACATTCAATGTGGCTGATATCACAAAGCGATCCAAAGGACAACAATATTATAATGTAAGGTACACACCGATCTCAATGAGTGGAGGACCGCTTCCAAAGTGTTGGACACCAAATGTCACCTCTGATTATCAAACGTGTCTGGATTCGTTCGTCAAGTTTGTTCAAGAAGTTTTCAAATGTGGAGTCACCGGGTACCATATGGACATCAGAAGTATCCCAAACTTCGGAAAATTCTTCACCAAAAATGTCATTCGAACACCATGCAAGACATTCGAGTTGAGCGGGGTCCGACCGCAACCAGATTCTCCTTTAACAATGGAGGCGTATGATATTGATTGGCTGCTAACTAATACTCCAGTCAACACAAAGCTAACCATCAATTGTGAGAGAATCGCCGGAATCTTCAAACTCGATGTGGTAAGTTGAAGTGCTTCAGATGATTTATGGCTTCACATTCATCTTCTTCTCCCATTTTCCAGCCACTCACCCAAAAAGCCATAACCTTCAACTGCGTGATGAAATGGTTCACTTTCGAAAACTTGATGGATTCAAAGTGTAATCAACTGGAAATCGAAACTGGATGCCTTCTGGAAGCCTCGGATTACAAAGAATTTATCCAAAATTGGCTGAATGGGACTAACAAAGACTTCAGATACCTTGATATTCGAATTGGCTCGAGACATTCGGAGCATATGAAGAAGACACTTTTTGGTGCATTTAGAGTGGAAGAGTGTGACAGGAAACGGGTTACAAGGGATTATGAGTGAGTTATAGCTTTTCGCAAAGGTGGTATGACAAAATAATTTCAAATTTCTGAAACTCCTGTGAAGTTAAGCTATAGATAGTGTAAGCGGATTCTGATATGCCAACTGTTCCATTTTGGTTGATTTCCTTCCGAAAACAGATTATTATTAACTGTCGTAAGGTTTGACGCATGGTACGCAGACACTACAACTGACACGCTCCCGTAAAATTGCACAGAATTCCCCGCAAGTTCCCTGGAAAACTGTTATCCCTTTTATATAACTTTTTTCCAGACTTTATATTAGAACTTTTGGCTCTAGTCGACTTGAATGGCCCCATGGAAATTGAATGGCCCCTCCTCAGTTGAGTGGCCCCTCCTCAGTTGGATGGCCCCTCCTCAGTTGAATGGCCCAAGGATTTTTACCCCTTGTAGATTACCCCTTGTAGATAAAGATAGGACACACCTATATTCACAAATTTTCAGACGAATCGAGCCATTTTTGTGCGCACAGTGCTCAAAAGTCTATTTTTTGGACGCGTCAAAAAGATAGACACCTCCAAAAAATGGTCGATTTCTCACTATGACACTCAAAAAATGAAATTTTTTCGAGTCAAAATTTAGAAATTCAATCGGTAAACAGTAGTTTTTTGATGTTTTCGTAAGGTTTGAACATTTTTATGTTGTCTTGAAAGTTTTGATTTTTCGACATGTCGGCCATTTTCAGTAGATTTTCAGATTCATCGAGAATACTTGATGATATTCAAATATTCTGTTATTTTCTTGACTAAGACACACTTCAGACACATTGCAGAACAGTTCCTCAGAAAAATATCCGTCTTTCATAAGCCTATCGGATGGATCAGGTGAGATGAACACCCTAAAAGTTGGCACCTTTGATTGTCAGTCACTCACCTGATCCATCCGATAGGCTTATAAAAGACGGATATTTTTCTGAGGAACTGTTCTGCAATGTGTCTGAAGTGTGTCGTGTCCTATCTTTATCTACAAGGGGTAATCTACAAGGGGTAAAAATCCTTGGGCCATTGAACTGAGGAGGGGCCATTCAACTGAGGAGGGGCCATCCAACTGAGGAGGGGCCATTGAACTGAGGAGGGGCCATCCAACTGAGGAGGGGCCATCCAACTGAGGAGGGGCCATACAACTGAGGAGGGGCCATTCAACTGAGGAGGGGCCACTCAACTGAGGAGGGGCCATTCAATTTCCATGGGGCCATTCAAGTCGACTAGAGCCGAACTTTTTCCTATAATGTTATTATAGAACTTTCTATAATTTCTATACGTGATTATTGAATTTTTTCCATTTCCAGATACACACCCCTTCACCTGATGCCAGATTGGCATGATGGAACTGCATTTTCCAATTCCAAGGATTTGAAAAGAGAAGATGGAATGGTTGCGAGTATTGTCGTTCATGGAGAGTGCTTGATTTTTGTTGTATGGCAGAAGAAGGCGGCTAAGAAGTGAATAACTTTTGAATTTTACTGTAATCTTTACTAATAACAACCAGTGATTTCCGTATGTCTGTTTGTATGTTGCAAGCTGTAACTCAGCTCAAACTGGACGGATTTGGATGAAAGTTTTACAGAAAGATCAGAAATTTTTATTAGTTGATGCCCGTATGTTTAGATTTTTGATATCTCAAAAATTGAGCAAGTTACAGCTCTTTTCGTGAATTTTCAGTACTAATTCCGGTGTCGAAAATGTGTCGCTAACCCTTTCGAATATTCAAAATTGACCGATTTTTTTGAAATTTTCACAGTATGTTCCTCATTATCTGAGGATGATGCCCGTCTATTTTGTATTTCGAAATTCCAATTTTGACTGAGCAACTAGGTTCATTTTCGCACGCACAACGACAGAGAGGCAGAGTCATTTTCACTTGCGCGGCAGCAGAGAGGCAGCGCACACACAAAGTATAGTGGCCGACGCGGACCTCGATTGATGTCGGCTGCTTGATTTCATCACCCCCGCCGACAAGAGACGAGCCGCCGGTTCAGTTACCCAAGTTTGGGGTGAGATTCGGAATGGAGAAAGATAGATGGGTTGAATTTTATATCATTCTGTTCGTCTCGATGCAAGGAGACAGAATGTGTAAGAAAATTTTGGGAAGGTTGAATTTGAAGCAAGTTTATCGGGGTTTGAATTTCGAAAATGTCCCTGTTCTGCTTTCAAAGCTCTGATACTGCGCCGCGTTGCTTTTTTACTGCTGAAATCGTGATTCGAATCTCTCGAAATACGAAAGGATAAAGATAAGGTTTCGAGTTTTCAAAAATAGAGCCGAAGGCTCTGAAAATGGAACTGAAGGCTCAACACCTAAAGTAAACGAAGGCCAGGTGGATGAGCCCCGGAGGGGCGATATCCACCTGGTTTATCTTATTTGGAAGTTGCCCTCGGATTCGTAGTTTGGTTAGATAGAAGAAAAAACATGAAATATTTAGTCTTGTAAATTATCAATAAAGTGTCATATTTTTGCTATGGTTCTGTAATTGACTTGCAAATGCAGATTTTAAGCGATTTCACTGTTTCCATCAGAAAATGGTCAACATTGGTGTTGAAAAAGTGGTTTTCAATGTACAAATTTTTCTGAAAATTGTAGAGCATTACAGTAGAATTACAGTCATTTTTATATGTAATCAAATGACCGTCCAAATTCCAGTGTTCACGAAAATAACAATATTTTTGCAGAAAAATAGTTAAAACATGAGGAAATCGATTTTCAAATCGCTAACATATATTTTTTCTAATCTATTTCAAAATATGCAGATTTTTTCCCTGATTCGAATGCAAGTCATATCGCTGCTCAAAACGCATGTTGAAGCGAGTCATGAGTGTTCAAAGTTTGAGTAAAAGAGACGCAGAGAAAGCAGAGACTCTCGTTGTCGAAGAGACGCAGAGAAACGAGGCAGTGTCTGCGTCTCTCATGAAAACTTCAATAGCTCATAACTCGCTGCAAAATAATCAGTTTTGACTCGTTTTTGAGAAAGAAAACATTTTAAAGCGACCTCAAAATTTCAGTACAAAAAAATGAAAAAGTTGCCAAATAAAGGTTTCTTTAGTCTTTTGAGCCGATTTTTATTTAAAAAAAAAAGTTTTTCGTAATTACTGGAATTGGGAGATCAAACGACTGAAATTTCCCTTTTTAAATTTAAAAATGTCTAAATACTGAAAAAAGTAGTTTACAGAAAAACATACGATTTTATGAAAAAGAAGTAGACAACTACAACAATGAAGTTCCAGATGTGCTTTTTTTCAAAGGTGTTTTTTCTGTTATACACAAAATTTTAGAAAGTCGTCTTCGTCAATTTTCAAGTTTCTTACAGTGGACCTTCTCCACTAAAAATGGGTATAATTTAATTCATCCAATAATACATAATACATACATCCTACTGTACATACAATACCGTTTGTAGTCCGAAAAGTTAATTTAAAAATAGCCTTTCAAAAACCAAATTTTTTAGAACACTCAAGAAACGTCATTCAGCTCAAACTCAAGCTATGCGAAATCCGAGAGCAGTTTGAACTACCATGACGACGTTGACACGAATTCAGTTCAAAAATGTGACCTGCTAAACTTGTTCTTGCTGTTCTCAACCAGGAAGTGAGAACTTCTATCATCTTCAAACGGGACAGTTCCCTGTTTTCTCTGCGTCTCCATATTCCTTTTATCTCTAATCGATTCCCATCTTGTGTCGTTTTCTCATTTCGCTTCTGAAAAAAATCTTCATGACCAATTTGTATTTCATTTTACCTTTTTTAATATTCCTTTTCAACGAAGGCAACGGATACAAACCAACGGGTTTTGATCGAAAAAAAGAAGGATGTGAAGTTTTCGGCGATCTACATATTGCTTACTGTGAAATTTGGGTTGTGGTCCATGAATGTATGAATAGGTTTACAGTTTAGTTGTTCAGCATGGACTCAAATCGGAATGGCGTAAGAACTCGATTGGGTGGGGTCCGGAGCAAACCAGAAATATGACGTTTGAGGAGCTCAAAGAGCCGTGCGATAAAGTTTTTGTAAGTGCATGGTATTACAGTACATAGCAAAAAATCGACCCCGCGACATTTCAAAAGTGTGACGTTTCGAAAGTGTGACGTTTCGCAAGTATGACGTTTAGACCTCAGTCCAGTGTAGTACTTTTGAGCCGTTTGATTTAAAATTCTAAAAAAATGGGTGCACTGCACCGTACTAATACCTTTAAAATCACATTTTCTGGCTCAAAATGCTCCAAAATATCACAAAAATAACATTTTTTTGGCTCGAAATGCTCCAAATACCTCAAAACCCACTTTTTCAAACACAAAATGCTCCAAAATGCCTCAAAAATCACATTTTTGGCTCAAATTAATCAAAAATACTTCAAAAGTCACATTGTTCGGCACAAAATGCTCCAAAATACTTTATAAATTACATTTTTAAACTCAAAATGCTGAAAAATACTTTCAAAATCACATTTCTTTGGCTCAAAATACTCCAAAATACCTCAAAAAGCACATTTTTAACTCGAAATGCTCCAAAATGCCTCAAAAATCACTGTGAGAGGTCTTTTCCCCAAGAATGGTATGACATTTTTGCTTTCGAAACGTCACACTTGCGAAACGTCGCACTTTCGAAACTTCAGAATATCGCGTGCTAGAGCTGTACGACGGGGCGCGATTGCTCGTTTTTTAAATTTATAAAAGTAGAAATGCTCATCTTAAATATTCCAGGTGTGCAAAGAAAACTCTGGTTGCTTCCAAGATTTCGTGAATTTCCAATACCTCGACCAATGCATTGATGATATGTTCGAGTTGGGACCAATGGCGTTGTGTAAGGAAAAGTTGAGAGAAATTTTGAAAAAGAGCCCGGATCAGTTGGCAAAGTGTGTCAAAACGTTTATGGGTGATGTGAGTTTGTTGGGGATGAAAAAAAAATGAAAAAACGGGAAAAAATTCCAGAAAGATCCAGAGAAATTCGATTGTGTCAGTATCAAGGAGAGGGGAGAGTGCTTCCTGGGAGATGTTGAGAAGCATTGTGATTCGAGTTTTTTGAAGCTTTATAAAGAGGTAAGAAGAGTTAGACTCTGCGACGTTTCAAAACCAGTCATTTCGCAACTGTGACGTTTCGCAACCGAACAATCTAATAGACAGATAAGGTCCATAAGGCCGAAACTTAAAAATTTGTGAACTTTCGAAGGCTCAAAAGGAGGTAAAATAAGTTAGACTTTGTGACAATTCACAACGTTGACATTTCGCAACCAAACGTTTCGAAACTTCATGAACTAGGTCTGCACCAACTAGTTTTAATTAATTTCACTTGAAAGCGACTAAACCAGTTTAGGTTATCAGTTTTATAGTGAAATTCATCTGTTTACTTTTCGGTTGCAAATTGACCGGTTACAAAACGTCCCCAAAATCTTAATATTTCCAGCACCAAAACCTCCGCCTTTACAATCGTGCCTGTGATGGAAGACTTCGTTACAAGGATTGGGATTATGCTGGAACACAAGATTTTGGAATTCAATCTGTTCCTGGAGGAGGAATCAAAGTTACAGATCCCAAGAGGAATGGGACTGAGTCACCAAATAGTGCAAATAATCTTGGTTTTGGATTATTTTCTCTTTTTATTGTTATAATGATTTTGTTGTGAAAAAAGTTGGATGAATAATACAACCTAAAATTTTTATGTAGCAAACTATACGCACTGAAACCGTATAAAAACAAAAGGATTAAGAAGAACAAAATGTAATAAATTTTTATATGTAGTTGGATTATGACTCATACATTCTTTTCTACTTTTCTAAAGACTAAACTTTACTCAAAAAAAGCATAACACTTGGTCCTCAAGTATCCAATTACCCCTATATCATATCTCAACTTTTCAATCTTTCACCTTGACATTTCTCAACTTGTCGGAATCAGAATCAGTTCAAATGTTTTCAAATATGCTCCCAGCTACCTGTTTTCTAATTCTATTCCCTCTTCAAGTCCATTCCTTCACTTATCGAGGAAAAGATATATGGAAGAATGAGTGCACATACGGAGGGAAGCATTCCATTCCGCATTGTCAGTGGATTGTAAGTTTTTGGAATATAATTTTTTTTTAACTTGAAACTTTCAACTAAAACATAACGCATATACCTCAAGGGTCAGATTTATTAAAACGAGCAAAAAAAGTTCTTGCTACCGTCCACCAGTTTTTTCAAAAAATCAAGTTTTAAAATTTTTTTCCGAAATTTTAAAACTTCAATTTCAAACGACCATATCTCCATTCATAGTTGATGAAAACGGAAAAACTAAACTGTTTTGTATTCAGAAAATGATTAAATTTTAGGAACATTAAAAAAATACCATTCTTAAATTTTGGTACTTAATTTATGGACTGAATTGCAAGGTCGTTCCTCAAATTTCGTCTTTTCATTTTTGAACCTTTTGTCTTCCACGTTATCTAACTAACTGGATTTTGATCCTACGAAAAAGTTGTCACCTACAAAAATTGAGTTCTAGCGTTGCTTGATACACCCACAAAATTTTAGAAAGATCGGATTTCTGGAAATCACTTTTTCAGACCCTCAAAGGGGACCTACAGTGGCGGAAAATGGTGAGTGTACCTCCAAACTTTTGATAATAACTTTGCTGAAACATGTCCAAAAAACAAGAAATTTTGTGGAGACATTGCTGATTAGATTAGGAAAAGCTCTATAAGTTTTTTGAATTTCAAAAATGTTTTGTTCCTTCAGAATATCATCAGAAGTGCTGGTGACGTCAGAATCAAAAAATATATCTTTCTTCAAGATTTTTTCTATAAAGAGTTCTAAAGTGCAAAATGTTTGTTGTAGATCAAATAGTAACTGAAAAAAATTTGGAGCGATTTGGATGATCGGCTCCGAAGATATGGACGTCCGAGCACAAAATGGTACGTTTTGCTAATTTGCCGTATCAACGCTGAAAATAGTCCTAGGAGTCTCAAAATTTGGGAAAACATGTAACTTGGAATACTCTACAAAACGGCAAAAAGAAATTTCAATTTTGAGGAAAATATTTTTTCGAAGCATGGGGCTCGTTAGGGCCTAATGGGGGTCAGCACATTAAGAAAAAACTTTTTTGCTCAAAATTTAAATTTCTTTTTGCGATTCTGTAGAATATCTGAAGGTACGTGTTTTCCCAAATTTTGAGACTCCTAGGACTATTTTCAGCGTTGATACGGCAAATTAGCAAAACGTACCATTTTGTGCTCGGACGTCCATATCTTCGGAGCCGATCATCCAAATCGCTCCAAATTTTCTGTGGTGTCTATCTGATCTACAACAAACATTTTGCACTTTAGAACTCTTTATAGAAAAAATTTTGAAGAAAGATATATTTTTTGATTCTGACGTCACCGGTACATCTGATGATATTCTGAAGGAACGAAACATTTTTGAAATTCAAAAAACTTATAGAGCTTTTCCTAATCTAATCAGCAATGTCTCCACAAAATTTCTTGTTTTTTGGACATGTTTCAGCAAAGTTATTATCAAAAGTTTGGAGGTACACTCACCATTTTCCGCCACTGTATTTCAACAGAATGCGCGCATTCATTTGTGTATTAGTTATGAGTTTTAAAAATAAAATTTCTGTTATTCTAGGTTACTAATTTGAAGCTTACAACTTTAAAAAAAGCTCAGCCAACATCTCTACTGATCGCTTGGTGTACACGGAAGTAAACTCCCCAAACACTTGCCTGCCATTAAGAACAACTGTTTCCAACATTTCCAAGTTTCCCAACTTTCTGCTTCAGTCATTCCCAGTTCCCCAGTCAAACAAAAAATGACCACCAACAGACTATTTATATTCTTCTTACTAATTCTTGTCCCTAGTACTCATTGTCGATCAATGGTATATGGGCAGGATAATTGGAAGGCTGAGTGCACGTCAGCCGGACAGTTTCAAGTCAGCACCTGTAAAAATATTGTGAGTTAAGGAATGGAAAGTAGAGAAATTATCTTGTTTACAAATCAGGGTTCAGATTATTCCAGTGAATCGATTTTCTGATGCTTGGGAAAATTTCAAAAATCAGAACTTAATGAGTTAAACTTCGATTTTATTGTTGAAATCGCAAAATTGAACAGAATTATTTATCAAAAACTAGAGAATCAAGCCCTCAAAATCTCAATTTTTTCAGGTGGGATTCAAAAACTTCTGGAGACATAACTCGATTGCTTGGTGGCCAGATCAGACTAAAAACATGAGCTATGTGGAGCTCAAAAAGCATTGTGATGACTCTTTTGTAAGTGCTTTAAATTGATTCAACAAAATTCGCTGCTTATTCATGTTAATATGATAGCACGAAATTCGCTGCGTAGCCAGTATAAAATGATGCAACAAAAATGTTTCTAGTATGTTAACATTTACTTTTCCCTCTTCCAGGTTTGCCTCGAGAACACCGGTTGCTACAAAGACTTTGTCAACTATCAGGAACTCGACAAGTGTGTCGATGACGTTTTCTGGCTCGGTCCAATGGGTTTCTGTGAAAAGAAATTGAAAGAAATTTTGAAAGAGACACCCGATCAGTTGTCGCCATGTGTTCAGGAGTATCTCAGAGATGTAGGTCAAAGATTCAGAATGCTCTAAACTTCAAATTTTTCAGAAGAATCCAGACTTGTTTGATTGTGTTAGTATCGATAATAAGGGAAAATGCTTCGAGAAGGATGTGGAGAAGCATTGTGAGCCAAAGTTGTTGCCAATGTACAAGGAGGTATGTATTTGTGTTTTTAGTTAAAACAGGTCAATTTTGAGGGTTAAAAAATTGGTATCCAGATTTTCTGAAAACCAGTTATTTTGGACCGTTTTCGAACAATTTTGACCAAATTTATACTCTTTTTCATCAATTTTTTGACCAAAAAGTTTTCGAGACCGGTCAAAACATTCCGGAATGACGAAAAATGGTCCAAAATTGGTCAAAACCGGTTAAAGTTTAGAAAAATTTCAAAAACTAGTTTTGACCATTTTTGGACCGTTTTCGATAAATTACGATCGTTTTTGACCAATTCTATACTAATTTTCATAGATTTTTCACCCGAAAATGTTTCGAAACCGGTCAAAATAATCCGAGATGACAATAAATGGTCAAAAATTGGCCAAAAACTGTTGAAATTCAAGAACAAACCATATTTCTGAAGTTGACAACTTTTTCATAGGAAAAACTCCAAAGTGAGACGGAATTCGAGGTGACATCAGTCGACTTGGCCAAACTAACTGGATTGTGGTCCTATGAAAAAGTTGTCAACTACAAAAAATAGAGCTCTTGAGTTGCTCTTAACATCGGAAAAATTGCAGGAAGTTTGAATTTCTGAAAACCACTTTTCAGACCCACAAAGTTGAATATTTTTACTGAAATTGCCGATGCGCGCATTCATTTTGGGCAGTACTGTAGGTGTTATCTCGGCTCCGTGACATTTCGAACGCAGACATTTTGAAAGTATAACGTTTCGCCAGTGTGACGTTTCGAAAGTTTAAAACGTCTGAGCCGTTTGTTTAATCCTACAAAATTGGCTCAATTGCTACACTGTAATGAGAGGCGTTTTTCCTCAGAATGGTTGGGAATTTATCGCTTTCGAAACGTCGCACCTGCGAAGCGTCACACTCTCTGTCTCCATGTCTGTATTCACTAATAATTTTCGTTTCAGCACCAAAAACTCCGCCTCTTCAATCGTGCATGTGACGGAAGACTACGTTACAAGGATTGGGATTACAGCAAAGGAGAGCAGTACGCTCTTCAATTCAATCCAGGCGGCGTGAAGGTTGCTGATCCGAAAAGAGATGTTTTGAAGGCTACGGGAGACAATTCTACGAATGTTTGATTTATTATTTGTATGAATAAATGTGCCCAGACCGTAAATGTTTTCATTCACAGAATCTCATTATCATCCTCTCAAAAACAATGAGTTCACTTTCTGCTCATATTTCTTGTTTCCAGTCATATAGAGACCGAAATCGGTTCTCAAGATCTTCTTGATAATCAGTGCCTTCTTGTTCTTGTTGTACGTCGTTTTCCCGGATTCCACTTTTGCCTTCGTCTGAAAAATTGAAATTCTGAACCCGTGGAGGTGTTTCTGATTCTCTTACCTCTACATTTTCCCAGAATCCACAGACTTTTTGATTTTTCCCAGTGCAAACTCGATAGATTTGTTCCTCCTTTACTCCATAAATCATTTCCACAATGCGACGGTAGTTGGCCGACACTGGCATTGGAATAGTTACATTGTCGAAAAACTAGAATTTTCTGATGAGGTTTAAAATCCAAAAAATAAACTCACAGCAGCATTGATAGGCTTCGGAGTTGGTTTTGGAGTCGTTACCGTATCCGAGTCCACAAGAATCCAACTAATGGTGGAGACGAGTACAGTCAAGAATAGACAAAACTTTTTGCCCATTTTTTGATGTAAAAATGAAGCGAATGGGGGTGGTTTTATAAGTTTTTGGGTACAAGGAATTTGGATTATTTTTACCTTTTGATCTTCATACTTTTTGATCCGAATTTTATTATTGTGGGCATGAATAACCGAAAGAAATGTTTTGGGTACGAAATTTTATGTTTTTGCAGAGAGAGCGATCGGAAATCGGAAGTGACGTACTTGAAATTACAATTCGAAAATATTTAATCAACTTTGATAATCTAAAAAAGTGTCCTCTAAAAGTGAGGCCCCTCAAAATGGACAATTTTTCAGCTGAAAAGCTAACATTTTGTGTGCAATACTGTAGAAATGGTAAAAATGACAATACCGCTACATTTCAAAACTGCGACATTTCGAAAGTGTGACGTTTCGAAAGTGCGACATTTCGAAAGCAGATGTTTCGGAAGTGTGTTAGATTAAATATCCCAGGAAACGGGGTCAAGTGCTGCACAGTACCGAGGCACTTTTCCCCAGAATGGGTTGAAATATTTGCTTTCGAAACGTCACACTTTCAAAATTTCGCACTTTCGAAACGTTACACTTTCGAAACGTCACACTTTTGAAATGTCGCACTTGCGAAGCGTCGCACTTTCGAAATGTCACACTTGCGAAACGTCGCACTTCCAAAACATCACACTTGCTAAACGTCGTACTTGCGAAACGTCAAACTTTCGCAACGTCGCACTTTCGAAACGTCACACTTTTGAAACATCACACTTTCGAAACGTCGTCAAACTCAGATTTCACAGAACTGAAAATTCTTTAAAAAGTTCGAATTATTTCAGAACGTCTACATAACCAACACCACCTTTGTCATTTTCATGATTCTCGAAACTTTCCAAATTTCCAAATTATCTGCTTTCGAAACGTCGCAGTTTCAAAAAGTTGCACTTCCGAAACGTCGCACTTCCGAAATGTGGCCACGCCTCATCGCGAAAGTGACCAAAATTTGAATTTCGAAATTTCCCGCCTTTTCCAAGGCGCCTTGTACTCCTCGTGGACAAAACACTGATTTGTCCAAGAGGAGTACACGACTGGATAGCACAAACTTCATAAATATTATCAATGAAGCGCAAAAAACTTTGAAAAGTCTATATTCAAAAAATCACGTTGACCGAAAACTTCATCATTCATTCATAAACTGAAAAATCAGAAAACTAGAAAATTTTGATCTCCGAAAAACTTCTCCTAGTAGACAAAGCAGAAAATAAACATTCAAAAAAATTGGGGAAATTCAATTAATTTCTGAATGAAATAAAAATACGCTGAGGATCAGAGACCTTGGGCAAAAAAGGAGCCAAAAAACTTGTTAATGAAAAAAAAAGAAAGAAAAGTCATTTGATCTCGACTATATTTTCCACTAGAGTTAACAAAAATTGTACCCGGAAAGGGAGACAAAATGATGATTTCTTGATTTTCAGAAACTTTTCGGATCATATGAACTTTTTTTGTTCATTCGAAATTTCACGGATTTCTGGTCCCCAGTCAGCGTCATTTTGTAATAAATATCTCACTTTTATTGTACTTTTCTGTTTTTCTTACTATCAGAAACTCCAGGGATTATACAGCCGAATTTCTTCATTCTGTTTTCTGTACTGTGATTCTTAGAAGAACTAGAGACAATAATTTTGTTTTTAGAGCATCTTATAGACGTCAGTTTTTAGTCAGAATCTCTAGGTTAGATAACATTTCCTTTTTGGAGTTTCTCTATATTGAAAATCAGACATGTATTCATCCTCTTTAAGATCAAAAAGTCCATATTTTTCAGTCAAAAAATTTTTTAGTTTCTCATTTTCTTTAGGTTCTCTTTTTAAAAAATTTTGAGTTTTAGTTTTTAGGTTTCGAAGTTTCGTTCCAGATCATAACATCTCGACTATAAAGTAGTTCACCCTAAATTTTTCCTCCGAATTATATTATGTTAAATTCTGTGTCATAAGTGGGCAGAATGGATATAGAAATTTATGGACTGGAAACGTTCATTAAGTTATCTGAAATTGAGTTAGACTAATCAGGGGTGTTATGACGGATTTGTTATAGAAATGGAAGTTAATATGTAAACATTTGTTTGTTTAGGAGTTGAGTAAGCATAATTGAGGTTTTTTTGGAAACTTTAAGGTTAAAGATTCTCAATTTTCGGCTCCCGGACATTTCGAAAGTATAAAATCCCGTTTTTGCATCATTTTTGTTCTATTCATATAAATTGTTTATATGTAGGCACCGCAATGAAAGGGGGCGTGGCCTCTCGGTTTTTCTCTTGGAGGGTAATTGCGCACTTTGAAGGCCTGTAACTCGGCGGAGGATCAGCAAATGGTTTCGAAATTTGGCCTCATGATGTAATCGAGTACGTAGATTTCAAAAATTTTACTAGTTTCTATGGAAAACGAACAGTTTTTCTGAAAAATGAGAAAAACTGAAGTTTTCTTTAGAAAATCTCATTTTCTGGCTCAGCTATAGGGGATCTCGGTCGAGTTATTTATAGGTTCTGAAAGCCAAAGAGATGTATTAATAGATTTTAAGAAAGGATAATCATGAGAAGTTCGCCGAAATTTTCAGCATGTGCTCAAACTTCAAACAATTTTTCTGAAAATTTTTCAGCGATGACCCACATTTTTTAGTCGAGCAGTAAAGAAAGTAACTTTTTAATTACCTATATACCAAATTTCATAGCTGTAAACCAACTTGAAGTTACTTTTTTCCGTGTCTAAAAGAAGCATGCTTCAGAAATTTATCAGTTTTTCCATGTTTTATATGTGACGCTGGTCGATCTCGCATGAGTTCTTACTACAATCTGAATCTACAAAAAAATTCCTACAAAATGGTATATGTGGTTTGTTTGAACGAGTTCGCCGAAAAAATTGTGCGGCGTTTTTAGGAGAAAAAATCCCTCAAAAATTGAGAAATTCGTTGAAAAAATGGAGGCTGCCGACCGCCGACAGTCTCTCATTCGTATACAAGTTCCGCGCCGCGCGACGATTTCGCCTCCATGGCGTAGTGGATAGTGACTCTGACCAACGAAAAATTGAAGTGGGGTTCAACTCCGAAAGTGTCCAAATAGTTTTTTCTCCTTTTGTTTTCATATAAAAACTATTTCTGAACTTCATTAGTGATCAGTTCTGTGTGGTTATCCACTTTGTCCAGACCCGCCGCCTACCCCCCAAGAGAAACTCAGTACTAAAATTTGCGCACTAAAATAACTGTAACTTTGTTACGGGCGAATATTTTTTGATGAAAATTTGGAATCTGACTATTTTCGAGAAGGGAAACACAATGATATAGCTTTTTTTGGGATACGACAAGTTTGAAAATTTTGTTGCGGTCTCTATTTATATGTAACAGAAGATTTTTAAAGATATAATGGCTCACAAACGCAAACATTTACATGAAAAATTCCAAGAAATCAGGCCAAAACGCGATTTCACACTTTCGAAATGTCCTCTTTTGAATTTTCTGACTTTCGGGATGTCTCACTTTCGAAACGTCACACTTTCGAAATGTCGCACGTTTAAACTGACTTCCCAATAACCGGTTGAAATAATAACCGGTTGCGAAAAGTCGCGGGGAAATTTTTAGCAGCAGCAAATCAGCAGCCCAAGGTTGTTTTTTTGAAATAAAAAATCTTAAAGTAGGATTACAGTCCTTTTTTAAAATTTTACTCAAATTTTCGTCCCAATTCCAGTATTTACGGAAATAACAATATTTTCGCATAAAAATCAATAAAACTTGAGAAAATCGATTTTCGAATGGCAAACTTACATTTTTTTTCCATTCTGTTTCAAAAAAGATATAATTTTTCGCTTATTCGGATACACCTAATATCGCTGCTCAAAACGCTATAGAAACTTTTTTAGCCAATTTACTGTCAGCAGCGGCGAGCGCGACAGCAGATTGTAAGTCGGCAACGGCGAGCGCGACAAAGTGAAAATATTTATCACCGTCAAATTTCCAGTATTTCTGTATAACTTTCATCTGAATCTGCCTACTGAAAGGCGAGTTATAAAGAGAAGAAGACAATCAGAATTCTTTCTCTTCAGAATTCGTATTCCCAAGATCTCCTTATTTTGTAAGATCTCTCTCCTCGCACAAAACATAACTGACACTTGTAGTTATAATATTTTTCAGACTACCCGCTCATTTTCAGATTTTACCTTTACTTTTACTCTGTTATCTTTGATCGTTTCATATATTCTAGACAGGTGTATGTACTAGAGAGGAGGCTTAAATTGCAGAAAGTCGAAATATTTCTTGAATTTACTAACAGACAGGGATAAGTATTCCGGGAAATCGGTTTTCTATATAAAAGCCACGTCATCGAGAAGTTTTTCTAGAGAATTTTTCTAGATCTCCTGACCAAGTATTTGCTATAAAAGTGCTATTAGCAGGTGAAAAAACCCTGAAACTGAATTTTCAAACTTGCACAAATTGACCAATGTATTAATGACCAATTAGGTTTAAGAATAGTCACGTACTAAAATCTTCAAAATGTATTTGTACATACAGCTGAATTATCAAGTTTTGTGTGATCTGTGAATTCTAATCACAAATCTCATAAACAATCCTGAAAACAGTTTAGGCTTATTCTGGGAGCATATTTTTTCCCTTTTTTCCTCAGAATACAATCTGATTTTCAGTGGATTGTATTCCCCCGCGAGATTCTCTTCTTGGTGTATTGAATTCCCCCTTTTTACGTAGGTACATCTTCATTACAGAAGCCTAGCTCCGCCCTTTTTTTTGAGCCCCCAGATTCCAAATAATGGCAGTTTTTCAGATTTCCAGCATGTGCTCGCCGAGCACATCCGACATGCGATTCATCACATTTGTGAATACCACATATATCGAGGCGGAAAAGTTGGAAACTGTATTCGATATTTTGTTGAAGATTGAAGTTGGAGTTTTGGTTTTTAGGTGGGTTTTTTGGATGAATTTCGATTTTTTTGAGATTTGGGCTTCTTCGAATGTGTGCCGTTTCGAAAGTGCGACGTTTCGCAAGTGGGACGTTTCAGAAGCAACAATTTCGAAAGTGCGACGCTTCGAAAGCAAAAATTCCCAACCATTCTCGGGAAAAATACCATAGTGCAGTAGAAAAAAGTTGCACTTGCGGAACCTCAGACTTTCGAAACGTCGCACTTCCGAAACGTCACACTTTCGAAACGCCGCACTTGCGAAATGTCTGCTTTCGAAGCGTCGCCGAGCCAATTTCCCGACATTTGAATTTGATTTTTTTTCAATTTCGCTAATATTTCAATTTTTTGAGATCTCGAATTCAATTTTTTCAGACAATTTTTTTCAGAATTCAGACACAAATTACGAGATTTCTCTCTAAATTTCTCAAAATTTGAATTAAACTTTTTGAAATCGGAATTCATTTTTTCTGCGATTCAATTTCATCCTTTCCAAATTTTTTCAAAGTTCAAAATTGGAAGATCTTTCGTGTTCCTTTTTAATTTTTTTAAAGTTCGAATTACAATTTCTGACTAACCCATTTGACGATTTTCTAGCAGCAAAAATCACCCAAAATTTCTGTTTTGATGTGACTCTTAAAATTCATAATTATGGTGTAGTCTTCCTCTAGAATTTGCTTACTTCATAGAACAGACCTAGACGGAACCCTAGAAGTTATAATTATTTTGTTCCGATTTGTAAGGTCTTACAAAAACAAAAATCTTCAGCTGGATCGAGTTCCTCTACCTGTTCTACTTGTTCGTCTTCATCCGAGCAATGCACTTCAATCTCACATTTTTGTTCATGAATTATGGAGGACAGTACTTCTTCTCAATGCTCTCCAGATGCATCATTGTGTATCAACAACTAGGAAACGATCCGAATAGTGAGTTTATGCCTAAACCTCTAAGCCTAAGCCTCTAAGTCTGATCCTCTAAGCCTAAGCCTCAGAGCCTAATCCTCAGAGCCTAATCCTCTAAGCCTAAGCCCCTAAGCCGAAGCTTCTAAGCCTAAGCCTCTAAGCCTCTAAGCCTCTAAGCCTAAGCCTCTAAGCCTCTAAGCCTCTAAGCCTAAGCCTCTAAGCCTAAGCCTCTAAGCCTAAGTCTCTAAGCCTAAGCCTCTAAGCCTAAGCCTCTAAGCCTAAGCCTCTAAGCCTCTAAGCCTAAGCTTCTAAGCCTAAGCCTCTAAGCCTAAGCCTAAGCATCTAAGCCTAAGCTTCTAAGCCTAAGCCTCTAAGCCTAAGCCTCTAAGCCTCTAAGCCTAAGCCTCTAAGCCTCTAAGCCTCTAAGCCTAAGCCTCTAAGCCTAAGCCTCTAAGCCTAAGTCTCTAAGCCTAAGCCTCTAAGCCTAAGCCTCTAAGCCTAAGCCTAAGCCTAAGCCTAAGCCTAAGCCTAAGCCTAAGCCTAAGCCTAAGCCTAAGCATCTAAGCCTAAGCTTCTAAGCCTAAGCCTCTAAGCCTAAGCCTGTAAGCCGTTTTTTCTTCCAGATGAACTTCACGACGTCATCCTAATTGCCAACTATGTCCGTACCATTGGTCTCTTCATCGCGATGTACATTCTCCCAATCTTCATGATCGAACGATGCCTAGCCACATTCTTCGTGAAAAACTATGAAAAATCGAGGAAAATTTGGGTCTCCCTTTTGATCCTTGGAGTCTTCCACCCTCTTGTTTTCACATCTGCAATCGCCTACATTCATTGCATGTTTCCTTCTACAGTAATCCCTAAACCTCAATTTTTTGTAGGTTGGATGCCAGTGATCCTCCACGTCATCTCATTTTTCATAGTCAATATCATTGGATACATTGGAATTCACTATTGCTTCACATACAATATTGCGAAGCATCAGTATGAATATAAATTTGAAAATCGTTATTTCAAATTCAAATTTTCAGAAAATTCTACAGCTCAAAGTGCTTCTCAAAAGTTTCCTACGGTTTGAGCGAGAGATTCCAGCTAGCGGAGAATATAAAAATGTGCAAGGTTCTCAAAAAAGTTCAAATCTCCATAATCTTTTTCAACATCGGTTGCTGCTCCATTCTCGTCATGGATCATTTTCATATCGATATGATGATCATCTACTGGTCATACGTTTGCTTCAATTTCTTCGCATTGGCTTATGGGATTACGGTACCTGTCATACTGTATTCAGCACTGCCGGAATGGCAGAAGGAGACGAGAAGATTGGTAAGATTTGTTGAAGTAGGATTACAGTATTAACTCAAATAATCGTCTCGCTTTCAATATTTACGATAATAACAATATTTTTTTCATGAAAATCGAAAAAAAACTCGAGAAAATCGATTTTCGAATCGCAAACTTACAATTTTCTAACCTATTTCAAAAATGCAGAATTTTTTGCTGATTCGAACGCACCTAATATCGCTGCTCAAAACGCATTTTGAAGCGAGTTATGAGCGTTTGAAATTGCTGTGAGAGACGCAGAGTAAGCAGACACTCTCGGCGTCGGAGAGACGCAGAGAAACGAGACAGTGTCTGCGTCTCTCACGAAAACTTCAAACGCTCATAACTCACTTCAAAATGCGTTTTGAGCAGCGATATTAGGTGCGTTCAAATCAGCGAAAAATTTTGCATTTTTTGAAATAGGTTAGAAAAAATTGTAAAAAATCGATTTTCTCGAATTTTGATTTTTATGCAAAACTATTGTTATTTTCGTTAATACTAAGATTAAGGTCATTTGAGTTTAAAAAAAAACTGTAATCCTTCTTCAAAAAAGTTACAAAAACTTTTTCAGGTTTCCAAATTGATTGGAAAAGATCATGTGGAGGAGGAGCCAAAGTCCACCTTCGGAGAGCAAATGATTTATAATGATACCACAATGGAATCGAATATTTATTTCATACAGTTTAATAAAACTACTGGTTAACATTCTAACAATCCCACATCTCCAAAAGATAACTTCTAGAATACTCAAACGTCTTCACAGATTCGAAACCACATTGATCTCTCATGAATCCTCTAACGCATTCAGATGATTCTCTCATTCGTTGACACGCTGTAGAATCATCTGAGAAATTATGACCAATTAGGCATGGATATTGGAAAAGATCCGGTTGAAGATTTTCAGTTTTCAGACGATGAAGACACTGCCAGAATGGGGAGGATAGGAAGCGCATTTTTTCACAGTACTCTTTGGTTTTTCTGATGAATTTTGAAGGGATTGCACAGGTTGTAGTGAGGTTGTCGAAGCACTTCTGAAAGTAGGAGTTATGTTGTTTTTTATTTGTACAAAAAGAACAATATTTTTGCAAAAAAATCGATGAAACTTGAGGAAATCGATTTTCATTTAAATTGTTTCAAACCTATTTTAAAAATGTAGAATTTTTTTGCCGATTCGAAAAATATCGTTTCCTCTTCAAAATAGTCAAAAAACGAGTCAAAACGGACCATTTCGAAGCGAGTTATAAGCGTTTGAATTTTCAATGAGAGACGCAGACACTGTCTTGTTTCTCTGCGTCTCTTCGACAACGAGAGTCTCTGTTTTCTCTGCGTCTCTCACTGAAACCTTAAACGCTCATAACTCACTTCAAAGTGCGTTTTGAGCAGCGATATTAGGCGCATTCGAATCAGCAAAAAAATTTGAATTTTTTGAAATAGGTTAGAAAAATGTAAGTTTGAAAATCGATGTTCTCGAGTTTTATCGATTTTTATGCAAAGATATTTATATTTTCGTGAATACTGAAAAAAATTACTCTAATTCTACTTCAAATTCAAAAATACAGTACTCACATGCATATCATCACAAGACCTTCCAACTTCTTTGAATTCTTCTTTTGTCTGATTTCCTACTATCAAACTTTCCACCGAATATCTAAAGTTATCCATGGGCTCCTGGCACTCCAAAGACACAATTTTCTCGTACATTCCACATCCATCTGTGGATGGAATCATTGCCAATTCTAGAAAATACTCATAGGCTCCCACGAGATAATTCAAGATTTCCGGCTCGCAAGAATCCCGGACGAAATTCCAGAAGCAATATTTTCCGTGATAGAATGCATGATTCCTGGTGAATGGATCTTTCTGAAAAAATGGGAAGGTGTCTCAAAAAAGAATAGCGGCTCACCGAGAAAAACTGAAAATCCCCAGTGCAATTATGGAAGGATTCATGTTTCACAGCTTGATAAAACTTGGCCATACAATTGGGAAAACTGCTGTGATTCATGAAAAAATTATGAGGATATTTGTGGAATTTGTTGAAATTATAATCGCCTTCCTTGCACGCCATATGCTGCATACACATCTGAAAATTTTTAAGATCTTACGACGTTTTGTAACTGGACATTTTGCAACTACAGTACTAACTGTGAAAATAGCTTAATTTTGAGGATCTCAAAAATTGGTTTCCAAAAATCCGATCCTTTTGAAATTTTGTGGATAGATAGAGCAACTCTAGAACTCTATTTATGTAGTTGACAACTTTTCTATAGGACCACTTTCCAGTTAGTTAGACCAAGTTAAATGACCTCACCTCGAATTCGGTCTCATTTTGGACGTTTTTGACTTCCATGCGACCTAAAAACTGGATCGTGGTCCTATGAAAAAATTGTCAACTACAAAAACAGATTTTTTGTGTTGATCTATACATCCACGAGATTTCAGAATAAGCGGATATCTCAAAACCACTTTTGCGGACCCTCAAAGCTGACCTACTTCCAGTCGACAAAAATATTATTTTCATTGTAAATGAGCTGCTTTTTTTGGTTGTAAAATTTCAAAGTTGTGAAATATCGCAGTTGCGAAATGTCCGGTTGCAGAAAAGGAGCAAGTTCCAAAAACCAAAGAGAAATTTAAAAAAACGTTCCAAGAGGGTGCGAAAATTTCTCAATTGAAAAATGGATTTGAAAAAAAGGACGGAAGAGGGTTCCAGACGATTAGGCAGAGCTTTTCTCTCTTTTTTCTTAGTAGTTTTTTTCGCACTTTTGGATGGATCTTGAACTTCTTTTTTTGCACTAAAAATATCCAAATTGATTTTTCAAAATTACTGAAAAATTTTAGCCAATTTCTTTGAGAAAAAGCTGGAAATTAAACGAAAAGTTGCCCTATTATCATTTGAAATTAATAATAGCGCGAGGTCATGGTCCGGCACTTTTCAAGACAATGTACAGAATTTTACGACAATTACAGTATCGTTTTCTTTACAAAATTGAACTGTCGTCAAATTTGATGCATTGTCTGCAAACACAAAAAGTATCGGGAGGGAGTCATGAAAACCCTAAAAACTATCACTTACCGCACTATCAAAACATAATCTCGATATATTATAAAACTTCTCCTCTCGAATCTTCTTTTCCTTTCCAATCCATACTCCATTCTCAAAACCTTCTATCATTCTCTTACACCTCCTCGCCGGCTCCAAACAGTCCATCTCCATAACCGCCATTCGAATCATTCCACACTCCGAATCATAAGTCATTCCCCATGGAGACAACCTCAAATTCGGATCCGATTTATCGAAAGCCTCATCGATCATCCAAGTTCGAGAGAACTTCGAAACATGGCCCGGGAACAGGGCGGGAGCGAAAATCATCGCGGTCACATATGCCACGGATACCACATAGAATAGACAAAGACAGGCCAGAGCCGCTAGGAATAGATAGACGATGTACTTGCTGAATCTCCACATTTTGGAATTGCTGAAAAGAAGGGCCTAAAATAAAATAGGTCAAGAAGTGGAAGGAAAACCAAAAAAAACAAGGGGTCCCTTTTTGGGGGCGAGAAAGGGTGGAACGCCCTTTCGTTTTCTGCAAAAGAAGAAGGCGAAGAAAAATGAGAGACCGAATGCTAATTTCCGATCTTACTAAGAAAGGCCATGAGCACCAACACAAATGTGTGCAAAAGCGAGGTGGAGGACACACAAAAATCCAAAAGAAAAATAAGAAAATCGGAAAAATGACTAATGGTGTTGGCAGGGATACACCTTGTGGAAATGGGACATCGTGAAAATAATTGCGCGATTTTTGGATTTATTCGGGCGGTGCGAGCATAGAAGCTCAAATGGAGTTCTTCATATTTGGCGGACTCGAGCTCTTGATATTTCTAGAGTTTTTCTAGAGGTCTTGTGATGATATGCGCGAGAATACTGTAGTTTGGAATTTCTAGAATTTTCAATTCAGTTTTTTTAAAAATTGTACTAAAATAAGTCCAAAATACAGCATTTACGAAAATAACAACGTTTTCTCATAAAAATCGATGAAACTCGAGAAAATCGATTTTCAAATCGCGAACTTACATTTTTTTTTCTAACCTATTTCAAAAAAATGTAGAATTTATTGCTGATTCGAATGCACCTAATATCGCTGCTCAAAACGCATTTTGAAGCGAGTTATAGGCGTTTGAATGTTCAGTGAGAGACGCAGACACTGTCTCGTTTCTCTGCGTCTCTTTCACAAAAACTTCAAACGCTCATAACTCGCTTCAAAATGCGTTTTGAGCAGCGTTATTACGCGCGTTCGATTCAGCAAAAAATTCTAAAATTATTGAAAAAGGTTAGAAAAAATGTAAATTCGCAAATTGAAAATCGATTTTTGTGCAGAAATATTTTTATTTTCGTAAATACTGAAATTGGGACGATAAATTAAGTGCTAATTAAAAATGACTGAAAACCTAGCAATTACAAAATACAGCGCTTTTTTTTTAATTTCAGCAATTTTTATCCGAAAAAAAGTTTTTTCTCGAAAATACTCAAAAATTGGTTTCCAGAAATAGGATTTTATGAAAAAAGTTGACAAGTACAAAAATGAAGTTCCAATTTTTTTTTCAAAGATTTTTTATTTGCGAAGTTTTTTTAATTTTGCGACTACTGAAATCGGGACTATCATTTGAGTAAAAATAAGAAATGACTGTAATCCTGACTTAAGTTGAAATCTTGAATTCTAACTATAAGAGCACACTGAAACAGTATCCTAAAATTAGTATAAATATAAGCATACTAAAAATGTATACTGTTAAAGTATAGAACCTAGATTCGAACTCTGTATTGCTCTTTTGATTCTATTTCACAATTCTAAACCCCCACCATCATATTCCCTCATGATTGACAAGTACTAATTTCGAAAAATATTTTTTTCCTAATTTCCATTCTAGCTCTCATTTATGTTACCTCACCTCCACTAATGAGCCAGTAAACTCACATGTCTTAATCCCCAAAACGAGTAGCTGTACACATTTCAAAATCTCACATATCCATCTCACTCTCCGTCACTCAAAATTAACTCTTCTCGCCCATTTACCAATCTCGTCTCGGACGCGGACGGCGGCGGATGGGATGACGCGTACCTTGTCTTGTTTTTATTGTTTCTTCTTTTCTTCTTGCCTCAAGCGGTCCGTCGAAAACCAAAAATGCAGTAAAGAGCATCCAAACAATGAGTGTCTCTTGGTAACAGGCACTCTTAGGCTCTTCTTTTTCCATACTTTGGAGACTTTCGGTTTTTCTAATTCAGAGTTCAATTTTTCAGATGGATTGGCTCATGGAGCTATACAATTCGAGTGTCCCTCAAAACTCAATGAATCTGGATCCTTCAAAAACCATCGACCAACAGCTATACAACGTTCAAAGCACATCAACCCAGACAATCACATGGGAGACTCCTTCGGGAGTAGAATCTGAACATAACAGTTTTCAGTCAGCTAACGAAGGTTTGTAGGACATCAAAAATCTACTAGAGTCGATTTCCAGGCCCCCAATTTCTTCTAATGACTCCGGAGCAGCACGCGGCTTATCTGAGCTCACTGTATCCAGCTCCAAGTGGATTGGGTTTGCTAGATACATACCCCTACGAGCAAGGTGAGAAGTTACTTTTGTATCCCAAAAAACACTATTTTCAGTCCAAAATAACTACAATCCAATACAATACGTTAACTACACTCCTATCATTCAACCAGTTGTCCAACCAACAATTAAAGAAGAAGAAAAGGACGAAGAAGAAGAAGAAGAAGAAACAAAAACAGAGGCTTCGGAAGATATGACACCGATGGCACAGCATGATCTTTTGAAAATGGCGGTGGAGAGGTTTCAGTGGAGCAATCGATTCAAGAATGGGGGAGGTGGGCAACAAGGTGAGGAAGCTAGGGCTACAGTCATTTTTTATTTGTGCTCAAATCATCGTCCTAATTTCAGTTTTTATGAAAAACAATATTTTCGCATAAAAATCGATTTTCAAATCGCGACCACACATTGTTTCTAACTTATTTCAAAAAATGTAGAATTTTTCGCTGATTCGAATGCACATAATATCGCTGCTCGAAACGCTGTGGAAAAATTTTTATGAACAATTTTTTAGTTCGTAGCGCTTTCCACTGACTAACAATCTGCTGTCGCCCTCGCCGCTGCTGACAAAAATTTACATAATTAGAGAGATTGGAGCTCAAGTGAAATTCGAAGTGTTCTGCAATTCAAGCATGTATAAGAAGGGTTAGCCATCCTTCATATAAAAACTGTTCAAAAATGATTTCCTCGTCTAATTCTCGCTCAACGGACTTGTGATGTTACTGACTACCTGACTGACTATCAAACGTTAACCTATACTGTTTTTGATAGCGAAAAAAATTTGATATCCAGCCAACGATAAAGTGCAGGTGGTAAGACACCATATTGTAATTCTTCTGAAACTCCAGGAAACTGAAGCTATAGATAGTGTAAGATGATTCTGACATGCCAGCTGTTCTATTATGGTTGATTTTCATGACCTAAAATATGAATTGTCGTAAGGTTCGACGCTTGGTACGTATACGCAACAACTGACACGACACCTCCTTCACTTTACTACGCTACAGTACCGCTGAAAAAGTTATCAACTTTTGGTGGTTCGAGGCGGATCATACCTATTCTCAAAAAAGTTATCCCAAAAAAAACCAAAAGTTGATAACCTTTTGAGCGGTACTGTATCTCTGTACCTTTAAACAGAAGCCCTTTTTCCAGAATCCACCCAACCGTTTCTAACTTCCGATCAACTTGCCACACTGATGACAGAGTTCCCTCAACTTGTCGCACAACCATCACAAAGTCCACCACTTCCTAATGCCAAACAGAACGCCATCCCAAAGGCTCAACAAACCCCACTTCAACGTATGGCTGCAATGATTCCTCCTCTACTATCACAGCCAGTACCAAAACCTTCGAGACCGATCTCACGGCCACCTACGCTGAGCCCTCAAATAACTCAAAATGAGCTTCTAGAAGCATCTCCCTTGGTGTCTCCAGTCTCATCGGTGGATTCATGGGGAGCTTCTTTCGAGCAAATAGCGTCAATGCCATGTCCATTGCAACCCAGAGCCATTGGTGAGCCTTCGGGAAGCAAGGATTCCGAATTCTCCCCGAAGCTCACTTGCCCCTTGGAGCCGTCAAAATTCACCACAAACACTCCATATTCTCGCCCAAGTATTCTTACAAAACGACAAATGAGTCGAATTGCTAAAGCTGGACGTCATTTGAGGGTACAAAGACCGGAGATCAATTTTTTGGATGCTAAGGGCCTGGAAGTGGAAATCGGAAGTCATCTAGAAATGGAGGTATCACAACTGATGCAGCTGATTGCCGAGTTCATGGCGAAAAATGAGATTTCAAGGCTGCAAGTGGCGCATATGACTGGTTAGCGATTTTTTGGTACTTAAAGTAGAATTACAGTCATTTTTTTGCTGATTCGAAAGCTGTAGAAAACGTTTTAGACAATTTTTCGCTGATTCGAATGCACCTAATATCGCTGCTAAAAACGCATTTTGAAGCAGGTTATGAGCGTTGGAAGTTTCCGTGAGAGACGCAGAGAAAAGAAAGACACTCTCGTTGTCGAAGAGACGCAGAGAAACGAGACAGTGTCTGCGTCTCTCACGAAAACTTCAAACGTTCATAACTCGCTTCGAAATAATCCGTTTTGACTTGTTTTTGCGGTAAAAAATATTTTGAGCAACTTTTTGAAATTTCAGTACAAAAATTAAAAGAAATCGCGAAAATAATTTTTATAGCGTTTTGAGCCGCGATTCTAACCGCAGTGTTGCCGAATCAGCGAAATTTTACACTTTTTGAAATAGGTTAGAAAAAGGTGTGTTAGCGATTTGATTGCGATTTTCTCGAGTTTTAACGATTTTCCCTTAACCATGTCCCATTTCCAGACACCAACTCCTTCTACATCTCCTGGTTCCTGGAAGGAAAACACGAGGACATTCACCCCGACTGCAAACTAATCTTCATCACCTGGTATCTAAACTGCTCCCATCACCCTGAGAAACTCGAGGAATACATGTCCTATCCGACAATCCAACCATCACTCGACATGAGCTTCTCCAAAGCTCAACAAGAGATTCTAATGGCTGAATTCAAGAAAACAGAGAAAGTTAATGTAGCAAAAATCGTGGAGGATATCAATAGGAAAGTTCCAAGGACCATAAAAAGTGCCACAATGACATCGAAACTTGTACTGCATTGGTATCGATCCCTAACGGCTAAGAATCGGGAGAAGAAGAAGTTACAAGGATTTCCGAATGGATTGTATTTACGGTCACCATCTCAATGATCTCTGACTGGCTCCGCGACATTTCGAAAGTGTGACGTTTCGAAGGAAAAAATTTTGAAGCCTTTCTGGCCTTTTAAGTACATAAAATGCAGCACTTGAGTCGTAGGATATTCATCAAACGGCTCAGAGGTGCTGCACTGTATCGAGAGTTGTTTTTCCTCAGAATGGTTGCTTTCGAAACGTCGCACTTGCGAAACGTCGCACTTTCAAAATGTCGCGGTTCCCTCTGATCAAACTACACAATTTTTATAATAAAGAAATTATGCTCTAGACAGCGATTTTTTTTCGAACAAAGCAAGCACAATCTATGAAACTATTGCCTAGCAATTCCCATTCCGTCTGTTGTTTCTCGAAAAAAAAATCGTAAAAAACCAACGTCTTTCAAGTACCATGTTGCCTAGCACTGTTTCCGACTCTCCACCCTTTCGATCTCCTTTTTTTTCGAAACCAACTTTCATTCAACCAACCAAATTCGACGACATGTTGTCGTCGAATCGGAGAATTCTCTGCCTTCTTCTACTGTTGGCTCTGCTGAAAAGCGGATGGTGTCAATTTCCTCCAAAAGGATGGCCCGGGCTTGGTGAGTAATCTTGGAACGTTAGTAGTTTATAAGGCAAAAAGGGAGCCAATAGAGAAGGTTTTTGCAAGCGGAAAAGGGTCGAAAAAGAAAACTTACAACAGTAGGAAGAAAGGGTTATAAAGTCAGATTAGAATATTAGAACGTTAGAAATTAATAGAAGGGTATGTATTGTTAGCAGGGTATGTAGGAAAATTAGAAGATGGCTCATGGTTCTAAAATCGATCAATAATGGTCTTGGGTGTATTGTCTTTGGGGTTATTATCCCTGTGACAATAGAACAGTTAGGAGGATCAAAGTAATAAATAGAGACTCGGGAGAACTGTAGTAGTATTTATGGACCTACAAACCTCCTTTGTATCATTCGAGGTCAAACTGCGGATTATAATATATTTTTATTTTAAAGGCGGTGGGCCAGCAAAATGATATATTTTACTGAAACTCATGTGAACTAAAGATATAGCTAGTGTAAGCGTGTTCTGATACTCCAAATGTCTTATTTTTGCTGATTTCAGTCCGAAAACAGTCCTAAAATATGAACTATCGTGAAGTTTGACGCATGGTACGCAGACACAACGACTGACGCGCTCACGCAAAAACTCACAGAATCCTTCCTGCAAATTCACTTGCAAACTGCTGTCCTGCCACCTTTGAGCCTACTATTTTAAACCTTCTAGTATTCAACTGTTATCACTTGAATTTGAACTTATAAAATGCCATATTAGAAAATTATTAGGGACGGCTCAAATTAATCATATGTTGGTTGCGATATGTATTAAGATAGTTTTGCTATCCCAAATCTTCTCAACTCTTCTCTAGTCTCTGGTTACCGTTAGCTACTGTTTACTTCTTGTTGCCTAGCATGTGTCAAAATCCAACACATCTTGCCAGGCATCCATCCTTCTGAACCAACTTTCGAACCAACCAGTTTTGGTTCCTATAAGCTACCATGAAGCGAACCTCTCTTTTCCTCCTTCTCTTCATTATTTCTCATCTACTTCCCCATTCTGAGCAACTAGACTGCTTCTGGTTAGCAGACACCGCTCAAGTTTTTACGGATTTCAAAGATAATATTTTCTATAATGGAACTTGCTGTTTCCAAGAAGTCGTTAACCTCTTGGACAAGGATAGCGGATTTGTAGAAGATTGGAAGGCGGCACCGTCAATGAATAAGTACTTTTTAATTAAGAGCGTGTTTGATAAGTTCGGGAACAATTGCATTACTTTGAAAACTGAAGGTTTGTTTATTGGGACACATCTAATACGAGGGCGTCGGAATGAACTTCAAATGAGCACTTTATTGGATTCCTGAACATCTGCAAGTTGTCTAAATTGTTTCCTTTTCAAAATAAGATAAGGATCTTAACAAAAAGTTCAATGAATTTTTCTTAAGTTTTCAAGGCACTTTTCGTTGACGTGCTTCAGACATCGGTTTTCTGAACAAAGCAGACTAAGAAAAAAGGCACGATACTCTTCTAGTATTGCCTAGCAATTCAAAGTCCTTGTGGCCTGTTACTCGAAAAAAGCCAGTGTGCCGTCTGGAAAAAATTGTTTTCGATAAATGCAGACTTGTCACGGGCCGGGCCGGGCCGGGCCGAAACAGGAAAGTTCTCCGGCCCGGCCCGGCCCGGCCCGGCCCGGATTTTTTCAAAAATTGTTTTTTCTTTCAAAATCTTCCAGTGATTGACATTTTTTGTTGTAGTTTGAGCGATTTTTAGGCAAAATTATATGTTTTTAACCCTTGTAACTTAGTTTTAGTAAGATTTGGGCAAAATTTCTGTTGTTGGGAATTTTTTTTTACTACCAATCACACATTTTTTTTAAACCCGGGCCGACCGGGCCGGGCCGGGCCGGCAAAATTTTTCCATCGGCCCGGCCCGGCCCGTGGCCCGGCCCGGCCCGTGGCCCGGCCCGGAAAATCACAAGTCTGGATAAATGCCATGGCAAAAATACACCGAAAATTTTTCAAAATCGTGTCAACAACGCACGGCTGCCAACCTTTTTTTAATAAAACAATAATTTAATTGTCGTCAAATTGTGTACATTGTCTACAAACACAAAAAAGTACCGTGAAGCGAGCGGGAGACGGTTGGGTACATGCCTCTCACATGGAAACCCTTGGCCCAATTACTGGTTGGACAATAGGAAGGCATGCACCACTATAAGAGAAAATGCTGTGACTCATTTATCATTTATACTTCATTCTAGATAACGATGTTCCCACCTCTACTCCAACGGTTACTGTTCCCAAGGTAGAATGCGGATGGCTGGATACTCCTTTCAATGCCACTGACGTGAACGGAGAAGTAGATTTTGTCTATAACGGAACATGTTGCACCGAACTTGCATATAAGATAATTTTGACTAATTACTCCGACTTCATAGGTCCCCCATTCCTGAGTTTCGAAGATACCTTTGCTTACGACCCTGATGGACATTTGAAACGCGCAATGATGGACGCCTTTCTGAAATGCAACAGATCGGCTTGCTCTGAGGTGGAAACCATTTGGCCGGAATGTGAAGGTAAGCGTTAGTCAGTTTATTCAAACTCCACTATTAAATTTACAGAGAGCAGCTCCACAACTACATCAACCATGATACCACAAATCACTAACCCTTTTTCCGTCTGTCAATGGCTCGATCAAACTTTCGACGCATTATATTTTCTGGGCGAAGAAGCAATATCCTTCAAGTACTCTGGTGAATGTTGTACTGATAAAGCTATTAGGGAATTGGATAGCTCACAATATGCTGATGTTCTATCTTCAACGATGGCCATAGATCAAAAAAATGCAAAGGCTCTCGGAGACTATCTCTACTGCATACCAGATGCTTGTCCAAAAATCAACCCAACTTGGAATAATTGCTCGTGTAAGCCCTTTAGAGCCCAATTAAAACTTATAGAAAATGAATTTTAGTTTTGATCACCACTACGCCACCTCAATCAACCACAAGCTTTCCTGATAAGATAACAAGTCTAAAGAAGAAAATAGATCGTGAGATTGAAGAATTTAGTTCAACAAGCTCCAGCTCAAGTACAACCTCACTGACAAGCCCAACGGAACCTATCACAACAACAAAGAAAAGAAGAGGGGATAATCGTAAGTTTGTCTAGAAGTCCTCAATAATCTGCAGTATAGCGGCTAGGACAGTGTTGCGAACGTGCTCTATTTTATCTCCATTTGTGTCTTTTTTGGCAGTGGTAGTAGAATATAATGTGTAGAGCTGTCTTTTGATCTTCGGAAGTTAGATACAGTGCAAAAACTGGAATTTGAAGGAGAGCAAACAGCAGTTTACAGAAGAATTTGCGAAAGGCCTCAGTGAATTTTTCCGTGAGCGTGTCAGTAGTAGTGTCTGCGTACCATGCGTCAAACCTTACGACACTTCATATTTTAGGCCTGTTTTCGGACGGCAGTCAACCAAAATAGAACAGTTGGCATATCAGAATCCGCTTACACTATCTGTAGCTTCAATATACAGAAATTTCTGAAAAATTAGGACTTTGCTGTCTAACCACCTTTAAAATTGAGCGCGTCTGAACACATTCGGAGTGATAACACAGACAATTTGTTTTTTTTTCAGAAAATGGACCAGGAAACATCGAGGACGACTCAGCTGAACACACGTCAACTGTAACAGAAGAAACAACGACGAAGAAAAACGAGCCTGTAGATGAGGACCCGAGTTCCACTACCACATCTTCCTCGAGCTCATCGAGCACCTCTCCATCAATCTTTACGTCTCCCGGAAAATCTGAATCCGAATTCGAACAGTCTTTCTCCACAAAGCCCACATCAATCCCTTCATCTATTATCACAATGGAAATCTCTTCTCCAAAAGCTCCCTCGGTAGTTGACGGCCCCGCTAAAAATGATGCTCCCGATAAGACTTTGGTTACCACAACAGAAGAGTCGTCAAGGGATTCCACTAGACAACCACCTAAGGAAAATGATCCGAAATCTGAAGAGACCGATTTTTCTTCGTCAACGAGATCGTCCGCGTCCAAAGGTTAGTTCATAGGAATTTCGGCTCTTTCCCAGAAAACCGGTCCTTTGTGAAAATAACGGTCCGACGCGAAATAAAAAGGTCCTTTGAAGAAATAAAAAGGTCCTTTGGAAATATAAAGGTCCTTTGAAGAAATATAACGGTCCTTTGGGTTAATATAAAGGTCTTTTGGGTATTACGACGGTCCTTTGGAAAATTAAACGGTCCTTTGAAAAATATAACGGTCCTTTGAGAAATAAAACGGTCCTTTGAGAAATATAACGGTCCTTTGAGAAATAAAACGATCCTTTGGTCAAAAAAAACGGTCCTTTTAGAAATATAAAGGTCCGTGGGGGTAAAATAACGGTCCTTTGAAAAATAAAAACGGTCCTTTGAGAAAAAAATAACGGTCCTTTGACGTTGGGAGTAAGTCTGTCATGAATTCAAATTTTTCTTCCTATCATTCAGTACTACAAATTAGGCTTAGAAACGTCTTGTCATTTAACTTCGTACGTAGTAGAGCACTCCAAACCCTTTCTAAGCCTGAATTTCAAACGAACAATTAATTTGGTATCCGTATATTTTGTCAAAAACCCTGTTTAACCCGCGAATTTTTCATAGGACTGTTTTTTTCACCAAAGGACCGCTTTTTTGACCAAAGGACCGTTTTATTTCTCAAAGGACCGTTTTGTTTCTCAAAGGACCGTTTTATTTCTCAAAGGACCGTTTTATTTCTCAAAGGACCGCCTTTTTGACCAAAGGACCGTTCAATTTCTCAAAGGACCTTTATTTTGATCAACGGACCTCTATTTTGACAAAGGACCGCTGAGAATGTAAAGGACCGTTATTCTGGGACAGAGCCGGAATTTCAGCATCGAAATAACATGGATTCTTCTAGAAACCACCCAATCTCCTGAAAACGAATCCACCCGGGCCACCCGTCCTATTGAGAATGATGAGGAGTCCACGACCAAGAAAACTAATGATGATGGTAATGTGAAGAAAAAGATCATAGAAATTTTGAGACTCAAAAGTTTTAGATGTGACCGATGCTCCCCCAAGCTCAATTGTTTCCAAAAAGGACAATGGCTTCTCTGAATCTCCTTCTCGGTCCTCAACGGCTAGCAGTTTCGAAACTTTTGGTTCAACTCCAATTTATCCAAACTCGGATATCACTACTACCCCATTGAGCATTATTTCCAGCTCAGCAGCCTCGGATTCTGAAAATTCTGAAGTCAAAACAAGTATCCCTGGAGATCGGTCTACAGTGACTTCCTCGGATTCTCCTAGCGAAAGCAAAGCAACAAATTCTCCAGATTCAACACCAACTTCACCGGGGACACATGTTACTTTTACTGGTTCTACCATCTCTAAATCCGAGTCATTAACTGAAAAATCAGCCATCAGTGTCTCTACCTTCTCTCCTGGAACTGGTCCTGCTGAATATACTGTGTCTGAAAACGTGGCTTCTCGTTTCACTGAATCTACAACTTCTAGAAGTTCAATTACTGGATCTTCCAAACCAACGTCTTCTGAAGACGTTGTCTCTGACTCTCCGGAATTTTCTGGAAATGTCCCAACTGAATCCACCATTTCTTCAAATGCAATTACTGGATCTTCCAAGCCAACTATTTCTGAAGGTGTTGTCTCTGACTCCTCGGATTCACCAGTAACTGGTCCATTTGCGACTTCTGGATTCACCGGATCTACTACTTCAAAAAGCAAAGATTCTGAACCAACCAAATCACCAAGAACTGATCCATCTGAATCAACAATTTCTGCACCTTCGGCTCCTAGTCATTCTGAATCTACTGCTTCTGGGTCAAAGGTAAGAAGGAAAACTGAAGTTTGAAACTCCTAACCTTGAATTTTCCAGGGATCGACTACGAGTGGAATCAAGTTCACCGGAAGTACTCCAACTGGACCCACTCGTTCTCCAGGACTCCCAGAATCTTCTGAAACCGGAACCAATGATTCATCAAATGCCTCTGATCCCCCAGGATCTTCAACAACTTCAGTAACTCCTGGAACTGGCTCAACGCCAACTGAAGCATCGGTACCGAGTCTCAGTTAATTTTATCGCAAATTTTTCGAGTTTCAGATGTCTACAAACGCTTCTGCTCCAACACCGACTATTGGCTCCAAAGCTTCCAATTCCCCACAAGGCTCAACTGTTTCTGGTCAATATTCTGGAACTCATTCGATTTCTGTCAGTAATAGCTCAGTGACTCCAGCACCTCCACGAAATGGAATTTCAACAGTGAGTCCAATCGAGTCAGAAGCAGAAGGATCGAGAGGATCAGAAT
This sequence comes from Caenorhabditis zanzibari, assembly GCA_963966625.1. Lineage (NCBI taxonomy): Eukaryota > Metazoa > Nematoda > Chromadorea > Rhabditida > Rhabditidae > Caenorhabditis > Caenorhabditis zanzibari. The sequence continues at coordinate 15,542,821 of OZ016472.1, read as the reverse complement.
CTCCAACAGGACCACAGAATGTGACTCCCACGTCTAGCCCAATCGGGTCAGAATCCGGAGGACCTGGAGAGACAGGAACTTCGAAAGGATTACGGACTGTTTCTCCCACTGCTAGCCCAATCGGCTCGGGATCAGGGGGACCTATAGGGTCAGGATCTTCGAAAGGACCACAGAATAGTGCTTCCACGGCTAGACCGAATGGGTCAGAATCAGGAGGGACAGTAGGATCAGGATCTCCAACAGGATCACAGAATGTTAATCCCACGGCTAACTCGATTGGGTCAGGATCAGGATCAGGCTCTGGATCCGGCTCAGGCTCAAGCTCCGGAGCTGCATCCCCAACATCCTATTCTAATTCCTCGGCCACTCCAGCATTCCCACCGAATGTCACAGTCACTGCTAACCCCCCTGGACCTGGATCTTCAACATCTTCTTCTTCGTCTAATAACTCTGTGACTCCAACACCTTCATTGAACGGGGCTTCGACAACTAGATCTGGATCTTTGCCTTCTAATAGCTCTGTGACCCCGTCGCTTCCTTCACATAGAACCTCCACCTTGAGCCCGATTGGAGCAGGGAACTCTACCAAATCTGTAACCATGGGAACAGGAACGACAAAGTCCACCTCCACCACGAAGTCTGTGAACTCTATTGGAGCAACTGGAGCAACTGAAGCCAACGATTCAGGTGTGCCGGGGGCGACTTACCCAACCGGGACAACCAGGAAGATTTTGCCTGGTATTCACACGACCACCAGAGCTTCTGGAAACCCATCTACGACGACTTCGAAAATCCCATCGAATAATACATCTGGAGCAACCAAGACTCCAAACCCATCTGCTTCTTCTAACATGGTACCACCAATTTCTAGAAACCCCTTTCCTGCAGTCAGTCCGATTTAAAGGCGCATGCAATTATTTCGAATGAGTATCGCCGCGAATAATTTCGACAGTAATCAGAAAAGCAGTGGGATACTGTCAAAGTAATTCGCTACGAGACTCCTTCGAAATAGTTCTGTGCGCCTTCAAATCGGACTGACAACAGACGGCGAAAATGTAATAACACGTTTTTTCAGACTTCCAAGACCCCCACCAAGTCTCCAACCACCTGCTCCTCTCTCTCCTTGAATCTCGATAACACAATTCGCCCAACAACCGCCGAGCTCAAGTCCTACTACTCTGTTGGCCACCAAATCGTCCACATGTGCAAGAAGTATTACGCTTTTGAGACTGCCGGACAACCACTGAAAATCTATGCATGCATGGAAAATGGAACATGGTCTGGAAAGGTGGAGAAGTGTGTTGGTGAGTTGAGAGTTTGGACACATACAAGACGTTTTGTAACCGTGACGTTTCGCCACTACATAGATTATTGTTATCTTGTTTCGATCGATCTTGATTGATAGCTGGTCAGTCATTTTAGGTTAAAATTTTTTATTGATTTCTTTCTTCTAACGTAATCTGCAGTCTTGGTTGCAAAACGACCGGTTGCAAAATGTCGCGACATTAAAAAAATTTTGAAAGAAATTATATATTTTTCAGCGGAGAAGCGAACCGAGTTGTAGACCAAGGATGGGCTCTAATTGTGAACAAAAAAGGTTGAATCTTGAATAAAAGATTATTGTTAACAAATTCTACATTTTTTGAAATAAGTTAGAAAAAATGTTCTCAATAGATCATTTATGAATACATTGTTTCCTCTTCCAAATAGTCCAAAAACGAGTCAAAACGGACTATTTTAAACCGAGTCATGACAGTAATTAGTAGAAGCACGATATTCAGTCGAATGAAACTCGAATTAGCTGTGCTAGAAGGTTCCAGATTTTTTATAGTGAATTCTACCTTAGATTATCTACATTCTACATCAACTCGCATGTCTCACAGCTCCTTACTTTTGGAGATACGGACATGACAGTAATTAGTAGAAGCACGATATTCAGTCGAATGAAACTCGAATTAGCTGTGCTAGAAGTTTCCAGATTTTTCACAGTGAATTCTCTTTTTGATTATCTACATTTTACATCAACTCGCATGTCTTAAAGCTCCTTACTTTTGGAGATACGGACATGACAGTAATTAGATGAAGCACGATATTCAGTCGAATGAAACTCGAATTAGCTGTGCTAGAAATTTCCAGATTTTTCATAGTGAATTCTTCCTTAGATTATCTACATTTTACATCAACTCGCATGTCTCAAAGCTCCTGACTTTTGGAGATACGGACATGACAGTAATTAGTAGAAGCACGATATTCAGTAGAATGAAACTCGAATTAGCTGTGCTAGAAGTTTCCAGATTTTTTATAGTGAACTCTCCCTTAGATTATCTACATTTTACATCAACTCGCATGTCTTAAAGCTCCTTACTTTTGGAGATACGGACATGACAGTAATTAGTAGAAGCACGATATTCAGTAGAATGAAACTCGAATTAGCTGTGCTAGAAGTTTCCAGATTTTTTATAGTGAATTCTCTATTTGATTATCTACATTTTACATCAACTCGCATGTCTCAAAGCTCCTTACTTTTGGAGATACGGACATGACAGTAATTAGTAGAAGCACGATATTCAGTAGAATGAAACTCGAATTAGCTGTGCTAGAATTTTCCAGTTTTTTTATAGTGAATTCTCTATTTGATTATCTACATTTTACATCAACTCACATGTCTCAAAGCTCCTTACTTTTGGAGATACGGACATGACAGTAATTAGTAGAAGCACGATATTCAGTCGAACGAAACTCGAATTAGCTGTGCTAGAATTTTCCAGTTTTTTTATAGTGAATTCTCTATTTGATTATCTACATTTTACATCAACTCACATGTCTCAAAGCTCCTTACTTTTGGAGATACGGACATGACAGTAATTAGTAGAAGCACGATATTCAGTCGAACGAAACTCGAATTAGCTGTGCTAGAATTTTCCAGTTTTTTTATAGTGAATTCTCTATTTGATTATCTACATTTTACATCAACTCGCATGTCTCAAAGCTCCTTACTTTTGGAGATACGGACATGACAGTAATTAGTAGAAGCACGATATTCAGTCGAACGAAACTCGAATTAGCTGTGCTAGAATTTTCCAGTTTTTTTATAGTGAATTCTCTATTTGATTATCTACATTTTACATCAACTCACATGTCTCAAAGCTCCTTACTTTTGGAGATACGGACATGACAGTAATTAGTAGAAGCACGATATTCAGTCGAACGAAACTCGAATTAGCTGTGCTAGAATTTTCCAGTTTTTTTATAGTGAATTCTCTATTTGATTATCTACATTTTACATCAACTCGCATGTCTCAAAGCTTCTTACTTTTGGAGATACGGACATGACAGTTATTAGAAGAAGCACGATATTCAGTCGAATGAAACTCGAATTAGCTGTGCTAGAAGTTTCCAGATTTATTACAGTGAATTCTCTATTTGATTATCTACATTTTACATCAACTCGCATGTCTCAAAGCTCCTTACTTTTGGAGATACGGACATGAAAGTTATTAGAAGAAGCACGATATTCAGTCGAATGAAACTCGAATTAGCTGTGCTAGAAGTTTCCAGATTTATTATAGTGAATTCTCTATTTGATTATCTACATTTTACATCAACTCGCATGTCTCAAAGCTCCTTACTTTTGGAGATACGGACATGACAGTAATTAGTAGAAGCACGATATTCAGTCGAATGAAACTTGAATTAGCTGTGCTAGAAGTTTCCAGATTTTTTATAGTGAATTCTCTATTTTATTATCTACATTTTACATCAACTCGCATGTCTCAAAGCTCCTTACTTTTGGAGATACGGACATGACAGTTATTAGAAGAAGCACGATATTCAGTCGAATGAAACTCGAATTAGCTGTGCTAGAAGTTTCCAGTTTTTTTATAGTGAATTCTCCCTTAGATTATCTACATTTTACATCAACTCGCATGTCTCAAAGCTCCTTACTTTTGGAGATACGGACATGACAGTTATTAGAAGAAGCACGATATTCAGTCGAATGAAACTCGAATTAGCTGTGCTAGAAGTTTCCAGTTTTTTTATAGTGAATTCTCCCTTAGATTATCTACATTTTACATCAACTCGCATGTCTCAAAGCTCCTTACTTTTGGAGATACGGACATGACAGTAATTAGTAGAAGCACGATATTCAGTCGAATGAAACTCGAATTAGCTGTGCTAGAAGTTTCCTGATTTTTAACAGTGAATTCTCCTTCAGATTATCTACATTTTACAACAACTCGCATGTCTCAAAGCTCATTACTTTTGGAGATACGGACATGACAGTAAGTAGTAGAAGCACGATATTCAGTCGAACGAAACTCGAATTAGCTGAAGTTTCCAGATTTTTTACAGTGAATTCTCCCTTAGATTATCTACATTTTACATCAACTCGCATGTCTCAAAGCTCCTTACTTTTGGAGATACGGACATGACAGTAATTAGTAGAAGCACGATATTCAGTCGAATGAAACTCGAATTAGCTGAAGTTTCCAGATTTTTTACAGTGAATTCTCCCTTAGATTATCTACATTTTACATCAACTCGCATGTCTCAAAGCTCCTTACTTTTGGAGATACGGACATGACAGTAATTAGTAGAAGCACGATATTCAGTCGAATGAAACTCGAATTAGCTGTGCTAGAAGTTTCCAGATTTTTTACGGTGAATTCTCTATTTGATTATCTACATTTTACATCAACTCGCATGTCTCAAAGCTCCTTACTTTTGGAGATACGGACATGACAGTTATTAGAAGAAGCACGATATTCAGTCGAATGAAACTCGAATTAGCTGAAGTTTCCAGATTTTTTACAGTGAATTCTCCCTTAGATTATCTACATTTTACATCAACTCGCATGTCTCAAAGCTCCTTACTTTTGGAGATACGGACATGACAGTAAGTAGTAGAAGCACGATATTCAGTCGAACGAAACTCGAATTAGCTGTGCTAGAAGTTTCCAGTTTTTTTATAGTGAATTCTCCCTTAGATTATCTACATTTTACATCAACTCGCATGTCTCAAAGCTCCTTACTTTTGGAGATACGGACATGACAGTTATTAGTAGAAGCACGATATTCAGTCGAATGAAACTCGAATTAGCTGTGCTAGAAGTTTCCAGATTTTTTATAATGAAATCTCCCTTAGATTATCTACATTTTACATCAACTCGCATGTCTCAAAGCTCCTTACTTTTGGAGATACGGACATGACAGTAATTAGTAGAAGCACGATATTCAGTCGAATGAAACTCGAATTAGCTGTGCTAGAAGTTTCCAGATTTTTTATAGTGAATTCTCTATTTGATTATCTACATTTTACATCAACTCGCATGTCTCAAAGCTCCTTACTTTTGGAGATACGGACATGACAGTAATTAGAAGAAGCACGATATTCAGTCGAATGAAACTCGTTTTAGCTGTGCTAGAAGTTTCCAGATTTTTTATAGTGAATTCTCCCTTAGATTATCTACATTTTACATCAACTCGCATGTCTCAAAGCTCCTTACTTTTGGAGATACGGACATGACAGTAATTAGTAGAATCACGATATTCAGTCGAACGAAACTCGAATTAGCTGTGCTAGAAGTTTCCAGTTTTTTTATAGTGAATTCTCCTTTCAATTATCTACATTTTACATCAACTCGCATGTCTCAAAGCTCCTTACTTTTGGAGATACGGACATGACAGTAATTAGTAGAAGCACGATATTCAGTCGAACGAAACTCGAATTAGCTGTGCTAGAAGTTTCCAGTTTTTTTACAGTGAATTCTCTATTTGATTATCTACATTTTACATCAACTCGCATGTCTCAAAGCTCCTTACTTTTGGAGATACGGACATGACAGTTATTAGAAGAAGCACGACATTCAGTCGAATGAAACTCGAATTAGCTGTGCTAGAAGTTTCCAGATTTTTTACAGTGAATTCTCTATTTGATTATCTACATTTTACATCAACTCGCATGTCTCAAAGCTCCTTACTTTTGGAGATACGGGCATGAGAGTAATTAGTAGAAGCACGATATTCAGTCGAATGAAACTCGAATTAGCTGTGCTAGAAGTTTCCAGTTTTTTTATATTGAATTCTCTATTTGATTATCTACATTTTACATCAACTCGCATGTCTCAAAGCTCCTTACTTTTGGAGATACGGACATGACAGTAATTAGTAGAAGCACGATATTCAGTCGAACGAAACTCGAATTAGCTGTGCTAGAAGTTTCCAGTTTTTTTATATTGAATTCTCTATTTGATTATCTACATTTTACATCAACTCGCATGTCTCAAAGCTCCTTACTTTTGGAGATACGGGCATGAGAGTAATTAGTAGAAGCACGATATTCAGTCGAATGAAACTCGAATTAGCTGTGCTAGAAGTTTCCAGTTTTTTTATATTGAATTCTCTATTTGATTATCTACATTTTACATCAACTCGCATGTCTCAAAGCTCCTTACTTTTGGAGATACGGGCATGAGAGTAATTAGTAGAAGCACGATATTCAGTCGAATGAAACTCGAATTAGCTGTGCTAGAAGTTTCCAGTTTTTTATATTGAATTCTCTATTTGATTATCTACATTTTACATCAACTCGCATGTCTCAAAGCTCCTTACTTTTGGAGATACGGACATGACAGTAATTAGTAGAAGCACGATATTCAGTCGAATGGAACTCGAATTAGCTGTGCTAGAAGTTTCCAGATTTTTTATGGTGAATTCTCTGTTAGATTATCTACATTTTACATCAACTCGCATGTCTCAAAGCTCCTTACTTTTGGAGATACGGACATGACAGTAATTAGTAGAAGCACGATATTCAGTCGAATGGAACTCGAATTAGCTGTGCTAGAAGTTTCCAGATTTTTTATAGTGAATTCTCCTTTCAATTATCTACATTTTACATCAACTCGCATGTCTCAAAGCTCCTTACTTTTGGAGATACGGACATGACAGTAATTAGTAGAAGCACGATATTCAGTCGAATGGAACTCGAATTAGCTGTGCTAGAAGTTTCCAGATTTTTTATAGTGAATTCTCCTTTCAATTATCTACATTTTACATCAACTCGCATGTCTCAAAGCTCCTTACTTTTGGAGATACGGACATGACAGTAATTAGTAGAATCACGATATTCAGTCGAATGAAACTCGAATTAGCTGTGCTAGAAGTTTCCAGATTTTTTATAGTGAATTCTCTATTTGATTATCTACATTTTACATCAACTCGCATGTCTCAAAGCTCCTTACTTTTGGAGATACGGACATGACAGTAATTAGAAGAAGCACGATATTCAGTCGAATGAAACTCGTTTTAGCTGTGCTAGAAGTTTCCAGATTTTTTATAGTGAATTCTCCCTTAGATTATCTACATTTTACATCAACTCGCATGTCTCAAAGCTCCTTACTTTTGGAGATACGGACATGACAGTTATTAGTAGAAGCACGATATTCAGTCGAATGAAACTCGAATTAGCTGTGCTAGAAGTTTCCAGATTTTTTATAGTGAATTCTCCCTTAGATTATCTACATTTTACATCAACTCGCATGTCTCAAAGCTCCTTACTTTTGGAGATACGGACATGACAGTAATTAGTAGAAGCACGATATTCAGTCGAATGAAACTCGAATTAGCTGTGCTAGAAGTTTCCAGATTTTTTATAGTGAATTCTCCCTTAGATTATCTACATTTTACATCAACTCGCATGTCTCAAAGCTCCTTACTTTTGGAGATACGGACATGACAGTAATTAGTAGAAGCACGATATTCAGTCGAATGAAACTCGAATTAGCTGTGCTAGAAGTTTCCAGTTTTTTATATTGAATTTTCCCTTAGATTATCTACATTTTGCATCAACTCGCATGTCTCAAAGCTCCTTACTTTTGGAGATACGGACATGACAGTTATTAGTAGAAGCACGATATTCAGTCGAATGAAACTCGAATTAGCTGTGCTAGAAGTTTCCAGATTTTTTACAGTGAATTCTCTATTTGATTATCTACATTTTACATCAACTCGCATGTTTCAAAGCTCCTTACTTTTGGAGATACGGACATGACAGTAATTAGTAGAAGCACGATATTCAGTCGAACGAAACTCGAATTAGCTGTGCTAGAAGTTTCCAGTTTTTTTATATTGAATTCTCTATTTGATTATCTACATTTTACATCAACTCGCATGTCTCAAAGCTCCTTACTTTTGGAGATACGGACATGACAGTAATTAGTAGAAGCACGATATTCAGTCGAATGAAACTCGAATTAGCTGTGCTAGAAGTTTCCAGATTTTATATAGTGAATTCTCCCTTCAATTATCTACATTTTACATCAACTCGCATGTCTCAAAGCTCCTTACTTTTGGAGATACGGACATGACAGTAATTAGTAGAAGCACGATATTCAGTCGAATGGAACTCGAATTAGCTGTGCTAGAAGTTTCCAGATTTTTTATGGTGAATTCTCTGTTAGATTATCTACATTTTACATCAACTCGCATGTCTCAAAGCTCCTTACTTTTGGAGATACGGACATGACAGTTATTAGAAGAAGCACGATATTCAGTCGAATGAAACTCGAATTAGCTGTGCTAGAAGTTTCCAGTTTTTTTATAGTGAATTCTCCCTTAGATTATCTACATTTTACATCAACTCGCATGTCTCAAAGCTCCTTACTTTTGGAGATACGGACATGACAGTAATTAGTAGAAGCACGATATTCAGTCGAATGGAACTCGAATTAGCTGTGCTAGAAGTTTCCAGATTTTTTATGGTGAATTCTCTGTTAGATTATCTACATTTTACATCAACTCGCATGTCTCAAAGCTCCTTACTTTTGAAGATACGGACATGACAGTTATTAGTAGAAGCACGATATTCAGTCGAATGGAACTCGAATTAGCTGTGCTAGAAGTTTCCAGATTTTTTATAGTGAATTCTCCCTTCAATTATCTACATTTTACATCAACTCGCATGTCTCAAAGCTCCTTACTTTTGGAGATACGGACATGACAGTAATTAGTAGAAGCACGATATTCAGTCGAATGGAACTCGAATTAGCTGTGCTAGAAGTTTCCAGATTTTTTATGGTGAATTCTCTGTTAGATTATGCGGAGAAGTCAGAGAAATTAGGGTCGGCGCTGACTCCTCAGACCGTAATACGATAATAAACGTATTAAAAGACAAGTTAGAGGTTAGAGATAAGCGGTGCAAGAACAGAAGACGGTATGTGCTAAAGAATCCATTTATTATGAACGAAAGGGAATAATAAATGGCGGATGAGTAAATATACGCGAAATTTATTATAAAAAAGGTGTGGAAAACCCTACGGCGGGCGATTGGAGTCGTCGAAAGGAGCCGTGGGATGAAAAACCACTACGAAAGGATGCCCAAAAGGTGGAAAGGTGTTAGTCACTCAAACTATGTGGTTTGAGTGGCGGATGGGGTGAAAGTTACGCGCAAAACGTGGTTTGGCGGCTGGAAAATGATAGCACGCTGACCAACGACTAATGGGACGCTCCAAACGGAGAGGGAGTCGCAACGCACCGTACGCGACGACCGTTCGACGTGCAACTGCCGATTTTAGGCCAGAGTTTCGAATATGTAGGTCGACCGCGACGCGACACGTACGCGTGTGGGAGCACTCGTTCCTCATTAGCGCGCGGCGTTCAAATAAGGGTTTTTCTGTGTAACAAAGACAACGGAATGGAAATGGAGTTGTTAATGAATGATTTAGTGAATAAAACGGGAAAAATGTAATAAAATAGGAAAGATCTGATGCTCTAGTTTTGAGGGCAAAACCAAAGGGAGTATCTGATGCTTTCAAGTCGTCGAGAAGAGCTTAGCTCTTAGGGAACTTGACGACATTCCCGGGGGTGGGGAGCGACAGATCTGCTAGCTGCGTGATTGTCCTTGTTCTGAGGAGGCTTTGAAGTAGATAGATGTAGATCTGGAGCTCTCCACAGGTAGACAATTGAACTTGACATATTCCACTGTGGGGAATGTGAATAGCTTAAGCAGTGAACTGTGCGTTGTCCCTTCACTATCATCAACTGATTCCAAATCGGAAACTGTGCCTTGAAACAGATAGATCTCGTGGACCTTTTAGAGAGGGTGTCATCAGACTTTGAATCAGAGAGAATAAAGGGAGATTGAAGCAACAGCTTCCATCTCCAGATCCTCTTCCTACTCGTTATGTATGGTGGTTCGTGATGTGATTGGAGAGTGGAGGAAGTTGATTGGCGATAGTTGCCGTGTACTCCAACTGTTAACTGAGAAGTCTCTGCCACAGAATCGGAGTCAACTCTTCATCTGACCAACTCATCGTCTGATTGACGGGTTGTATGGAGTGCAGTTTCGACTGGCGAACCTGGTGCTTGTGTGAGAGCCCAAATCATGTTGTTTTCAGAGTACGCGTATGCTCCTGAGGTGTTATAGACCCCTTTGTGGGATTCACAAGGTTGCGGTCATTTGGAGGAGGGACTGTGATAGCGATCTGATTTTTAATTGGGGTCACTAGGACTTTACTCACTCCATGAGTTTGTGGTCTGCTGACTGATGTGATTCAATGCTAGCAGACTGTGGATGAGAAATGTGATCTATAGGAGTTTCCGTATTGATCAGTAACGATCGGGTCCAGACGCTAATGTATGCTGTGACAGCGTCTGATCCTGATAAGGACTTATTATTACTCTATATTGAGGACTGGTCGGTTTCTCAAGTCGACTGTACCTGGTGTTGGGTAGAGTATGAGAATGAGTACTGGCGGTTTATACTCCGGTCAGTGTCAGAGATAAGAATGTGAAATCCACGAGCTAAACTCCGGTTATGTGATAGCTATCGATCAGCTATAGGAGCTAGCGACGATCTTAGGATTTCTATCCAATTTCGGAGGGATACAATGTCGCGTGACTAAGGCGACAGTCCAACTTCCATCGGATACGTGTGTGGTTTCTACAGAAAATTGTTTACACCTATGTAGACTCGGAAGCTACACTCTTTTACTTCGATGTAGGCCTTGAAGTGACACGGCACTCTTGCACAGCTGCATTGCTGCAGTACAGCTGATCGTCACATACGCTCCGCGGGAACGTATTATGATACTCGATTTTCTCACGACTGGGGAGTGCTTAAGTTGTTTGTCAACTTAATTTATACGTGTCAACCGACTTGTTACGTTCTAGATATCCCTCAGTCGGGTTAGGAAAGGTTTTGGGCTACCAGACGGGTCAGGTAAGGTGCCCTGGTGATATTTCGAACGTAGCCCATATAATCGGGACATATGGGCAACCGGACATTTCAGTACGTCATCCCTTGCCTTCGGGGAAGACGTCTGCTCAATGGACCGGGCAATTGAGTGTTGATCTACATGCTCGTATTTGGTGGACTTATGTTGAAGTGCTATATGAACAAGTACTCAAAGTCTTGAGTTGTATTGTATATGTTACGAATTAGCAAACTCTTCACGTGACTGTTTGCAACAACTGTAGGTACGGTTAATCTGGTTTGGACTATGCAGACCCTAATGCTTTCGATGAAGGCGGATACTGAATGTGTGGCCAAGGTGCATCTCATCGATCAAGAGGCACTTGTCTTATCTATCAAGACAAACCAACACAACTAGTAACAATTGAAGCGTAAGTCTGAGTTGATAATCGAAGAGTTCGAGCGGTTGCCTTATTCGGCGAGAACTTTCAATGATTCTAGTAGTTCGACTGAGAACCGTTTTGTTATATACGGCGATTGTTTGGGTTTTTATGTCATCGTGACGACCGTGTTTGTGAATGAAAGTTCCCGCAAGGTATTATAAAGATAGTGTCTCATCTTTAGTGGCTAACACGCATGGGTTGATAATTCAGAGTCACTGAACGTTCATCTAGAGCTAATGCCAGACGAGAATAAAGCACTAATGCCGATTTAGTCGACATCGTCTCTTTCCGCCGTATGATGATCAAGATCTTTCAGAGACATTTGCGGGGTACCAGCCCGAAAATATCGTAGTGGGATTATCATATCCTCGTTGGTTTTGTCAGTCGTTCGCTGGCCAATTAATTGGCGGATGAGATAGCGATTGTGGCTGATGTGACAAGAATTACGATAGAATCTACGAGAGTTGGTGGCTCTGTGGAAGCGGCGGATGTCTACGACGATATCTCGTAAATGGCAGTAATGTCGCCTCCCGGCGAGAACTAACACTAATGGCTAGAACTTTCAGTGAACACTAAATGTTCTTCGATGTGTGAATAGTTTACTTCACGTTGATCAGTAAAGGAGATGATGTTATGAGCTTCCGCTGCACAGTGACACAAGAATTGTGGCAGCATACGGATGCTCATTGAGTTGTGGGCACGACGGTGTTACGGTCGGCGGCATGTAAATGATTCTCTAGGAGAATCATGAGGTGGAATACATTACAAGAGAACAATGTGGTTCTTATATGTGTCCCTTAGTGATGTGAGTGTGGCGGATATCTGATGTAACACGATACTGTATACTGTGTAGTGAACTTGTTCTTTGTTATGATTAATGTTACCGTTTGTTAGATAGGAATTATCTTCTGTATCTGCTATGTAATTGTCTCTTGTTGGTGTTAGCTCAGTGTAGAGTACATGAACAATAAAGAGTTAATATGTTTTGACACAAAGCAGGAAACAGTAACAATAACAAATTGTTTAACAGTATGTGAAGGATAACATTGATAAACGATGTATTGTGGTTAAAACCATACAGGTAAAGATAGGTTGGCGGATGGAACAGAGAGATTAAGATTATCATTTCCAGTCGACATCTGTCCGGAGATCAACGCACGTCTGCCTTGTCGTCGAAGGCGTTCTGACGGCGGATGTTTGTGGTCTGCGCTCTGCGAGCTCCGACGCGATCGTGGACTTTGATGACTGTCTTGTGGAGATCCTCCTGTTGTACTTGTCTTCTGAGCCGAGAGCTCATGACTGGAATCGTACCACTCTCTGTAACACTATCTTTATGAATGTGAAGCGATAACTCGAATAAATACCTCTCTGGCGGATGACAGTTGCCATTCTCTCCGGTTTAGTGGTCTTGAAGCTCTTTGGCGGATGTTATGCCTTGAGCGAGTTCACTGGCTCTTTGAGCGACAAGCTTTGTTGCTCGTTTGAGCGCTGATGGACGTAGTGTTGATTCGGAGGGCCTGGACCATGCCTGAAACCAGATGGTTGTTTTATGTTATGAACTGCTTCACTATCTTACTTCGAAGATGTCCCATCTCATGATGTTGAGTTGCTCCTGGGCTTTGAGGTTGCGAGTCTTCTTCGCCGGAAGAGACTTCTTCAGTGGCTTCGTCGGTAATCCTTGGCGGATGTTGTGGGAACCAAGGCAGGTTGTGAGACCTTGGGTCGGCTTTTGCATTTCATGGCGGATGGACATGTGAGTCGAGGAAGCAGGAGTTGCACGAGCGGTGTCCGGCCATGAGTTGCTGCAAAAACGCATGTATTAGTGAGATGATGTGACAATCGAGAGAATATTTATCAAGATTATCGCTGAATTTGACTGATTATCTGAATTGTTCGCTTGTGTTTCCGTTTAAATGACGTGATTTTGTGTGCAAAACAATGGAATTTCCATTGTGCGCTTAATTGTTTTGAATATTTTCGAAAAATTTCGAAATTCGCGAGCGCAGCAGACAGCCGCGACGCGACACGCACGCGTGTCCAATGGAGCGCATTTTCCTCAGTGGTCACTTTTTTTGGAGAGGAGTTGTCGAAAAAAACACTATCTGGGCTGGAAATACTTTCTACCAATTCGACGCAAGATTTGTAACGAATCATACAATGGTAGAGCCACGCGAAGTATTCCGACCGGTTTTTTGCGAATTTTTCAGATTTTCTGGTCTTTGAGGGAGCAAGAATGCAATTCTTGGGTGATTTTTCCCCTTTTTTCGTCATTTTTCCATGAGAAGAGTACTAACTTCGCGTAATTGTTGGCGACTGGCGGATGTTGACTCGAACCGAGATGGTGAGTGTGCTGCCGATGTCGCTGGCGGAGTTGAGAGCGAAGTGTCGCTGCTGACGTCTTCTTTCTGGAAGAATAGGTTGATTAGACTGTGAATTCAGTGATTTTATTGGGAAATTGTGCGAATTCGAATAGAATTCGGGTTTTTGGTGAGTGAAATTAGGAAATTGTATGTTTTTGAGCATAAAGTTAGCTTCGATGGGAGAATTTTTAAGTCTGAAGCGACAAAAAATCGATAAAAAAACGATAATTCTCAGGTATTTCCTAATCGCAATTTCCCGCAGCATTTGGCGATAGCCTTCGGCCGCATTGAACGTAAAATTCACAGCGAATCGTGTTTTTGTGGCGGATGATGCAATTTCGGCGTCGGAAATGACTCTGCAGGCCTCTTTTGGCTCGAAATCCGCATTTATGCTCTTTTTTTTGAATTTTTCAAGTTTGAAAAATACTTACATCGCCGTTGGCGGTGTTGGAGGAGTTTGAGTGGTTGGCGGATGACGAACAAGCCTTTTTAGGCGGGATGTTGGCGTCCGACGTCGTCGTGTTGATGGGAATCGGTTGGTGATTGATTTTCTGTAAAAAATTCAGATTAAAATCACGGAAATAACGCGAAAATTATAGAAAAGTCAGCGGAAAGGACGGAAAATTCGAAAATTCGAGTGCAATTTGTCCTAAAAATTTTAGGCCAATGCGAAAATATTTCGCGTACGCAAAAGTGCGTAGTGTGCACGTGTCAAGTCCGCAATCGTGTACCGTAGTCGTCGGCGCGAAAATAATTTTTCAAATTGAAAATTTCGGCCAATTGACGATTCTAACGTAGGAAAACGCGAATTTCAGAGAAATTTCTGACAGAAATCGAAGGAAAATTGATAGCAGACGTTTAGAAAGCATTAAAAATGCTATTGGGAGCAATTTACAGACGAATACGTGACTGAATGCAATTCCCGGGGGGTAATTCGTCCCCTGACGTCGTTAGGCTATCGAAAAATGTGTTTTCCGAAATTCCCTCACGAGAAATGAGTCAAATTAACGCAATTGGGACCGCCAAGAGCGTGTAGTTGGCAGAGCGTTCGTCAATACCGATAAATCCACCAAGGGGATGTTTAGTTACCGAATTGTCGTGGCAACGTGGTGTTTAGCTGCCAATTTTCATAGCAGCGTGAGGTTTAGCTACCAATTTTCATGGCAGCGTGAGGTTTAGCTACCAATTTTCCTGGCAGCGTGGTGCTCTGAGAGCTCGAGTTCCACTATGTGGATTAGAACTACTATGTAGTTCGTGAGACGAGCGAGAGCGGTAAAAGATGAAGGACATAATATGGGGTTCAGTGGCGATTTTTTAACGTTTTACATCTGTTTGCACCTACTAACGCACTAACTAGAAGCCGACGAGGGTTCTAGATGCCTAATCAGCAATTTTGCTGAACGGTCGATGCACCATGCGGAGAAGTCAGAGAAATTAGGGTCGGCGCTGACTCCTCAGACCGTAATACGATAATAAACGTATTAAAAGACAAGTTAGAGGTTAGAGATAAGCGGTGCAAGAACAGAAGACGGTATGTGCTAAAGAATCCATTTATTATGAACGAAAGGGAATAATAAATGGCGGATGAGTAAATATACGCGAAATTTATTATAAAAAAGGTGTGGAAAACCCTACGGCGGGCGATTGGAGTCGTCGAAAGGAGCCGTGGGATGAAAAACCACTACGAAAGGATGCCCAAAAGGTGGAAAGGTGTTAGTCACTCAAACTATGTGGTTTGAGTGGCGGATGGGGTGAAAGTTACGCGCAAAACGTGGTTTGGCGGCTGGAAAATGATAGCACGCTGACCAACGACTAATGGGACGCTCCAAACGGAGAGGGAGTCGCAACGCACCGTACGCGACGACCGTTCGACGTGCAACTGCCGATTTTAGGCCAGAGTTTCGAATATGTAGGTCGACCGCGACGCGACACGTACGCGTGTGGGAGCACTCGTTCCTCATTAGCGCGCGGCGTTCAAATAAGGGTTTTTCTGTGTAACAAAGACAACGGAATGGAAATGGAGTTGTTAATGAATGATTTAGTGAATAAAACGGGAAAAATGTAATAAAATAGGAAAGATCTGATGCTCTAGTTTTGAGGGCAAAACCAAAGGGAGTATCTGATGCTTTCAAGTCGTCGAGAAGAGCTTAGCTCTTAGGGAACTTGACGACAGATTATCTACATTTTACATCAACTCGCATGTCTCAAAGCTCCTTACTTTTGGAGATACGGACATGACAGTAATTAGTAGAAGCACGATATTCAGTCGAATGGAACTCGAATTAGCTGTGCTAGAAGTTTCCAGATTTTTTATAGTGAATTCTCCTTTCAATTATCTACATTTTACATCAACTCGCATGTCTCAAAGCTCCTTACTTTTGGAGATACGGACATGACAGTAATTAGTAGAATCACGATATTCAGTCGAATGAAACTCGAATTAGCTGTGCTAGAAGTTTCCAGATTTTTTATAGTGAATTCTCCTTTCAATTATCTACATTATACATCAACTCGCATGTCTCAAAGCTCCTTACTTTTGGAGATACGGACATGACAGTAATTAGTAGAATCACGATATTCAGTCGAATGAAACTCGAATTAGCTGTGCTAGAAGTTTCCAGATTTTTTATAGTGAATTCTCTGTTAGATTATCTACATTTTACATCAACTCGCATGTCTCAAAGCTCCTTACTTTTGGAGATACGGACATGACAGTAATTAGTAGAATCACGATATTCAGTCGAATGAAACTCGAATTAGCTGTGCTAGAAGTTTCCAGATTTTTTATAGTGAATTCTCCCTTAGATTATCTACATTATACATCAACTCGCATGTCTCAAAGCTCCTTACTTTTGGAGATACGGACATGAGAGTAATTAGATAATGCACGGTATTCAGTCGAATGAAACTCGAATTAGCTGTGCTAGAAGTTTCCAGATTTTTTATAGTGAATTCTCCCTTAGATTATCTACATTTTACATCAACTCGCATGTCTCAAAGCTCCTTACTTTTGGAGATACGGGCCAGAGAGTAATTAGTAGAAGCACGATATTCAGTCGAATGAAACTCGAATTAGCTGTGCTAGAAGTTTCCAGATTTTTTATAGTGAATTCTCCCTTAGATTATCTACATTTTACATCAACTCGCATGTCTCAAAGCTCCTTACTTTTGGAGATACGGACATGACAGTAATTAGTAGAAGCACGATATTCAGTCGAATGAAACTCGAATTAGCTGTGCTAGAAGTTTCCAGATTTTTTATAGTGAATTCTCCCTTAGATTATCTACATTTTACATCAACTCGCATGTCTCAAAGCTCCTTACTTTTGGAGATACGGACATGACAGTAATTAGTAGAAGCACGATATTCAGTCGAATGAAACTCGAATTAGCTGTGCTAGAAGTTTCCAGATTTTTTATAGTGAATTCTCCCTTAGATTATCTACATGTTACATCAACTCGCATGTATATGTATTCGTTTATTTGAATTTGAAAGGAGGCAAGAAATGAATATAAATGATACAGATAGGATTAAAACGAAATTAAGTAGGATAAACCCGACAGAGTTCAACCTAATATGGGGGAGGGGAATAATACTAACAAGGTATGGGGAAAAATTCAGAACCGGGTTATTGAGGAATCGAGGAGATCTAAAAATTGAGATGGGGTAAGGAAAGATGGGGTGTTATTTACAATAGCGTTCCAAACTGGGACGGTTAGGGAGAAAAAGTCAGAGATAAGAGGGTGATGGCATATAAGCATCATGGGACGTCGTGAGGAGGAGGACAGGGATACGAAAGAGTGGAGATCGGGAAAGTACGAGGCACCGGTAACTAGTTTATAAAGAAGAAAGAGCTGAGATTTGAGGCGGCGGTGGCGAATGGAAGTTAACTTTAGGATTTTAAGACGGTCGGCGTAGGAGGAAAAGGGGATATTGCATCTTTGGAGAGCGATTTTCGAGAAATATCGGAGAGGGCGCTCAAGTTTCAGGGACATTCTAGAGGAGGGAGGAGGGGAGTACAGAGCGGAGCCGTACTCGAGTATAGGGAGCACGTACGTTTTAAACAAAGCGGCATAGAAGGCTGGGTTGGAAGAGCGGAATGATCTGAGAAGTTGGTGGGAGCGAAGCATGGCAATGGAGATTTTTTTGAGAATGTGGCGGTGGAACTTAAGGGATTGGTCCGTAATTAGACCGAGGTCTCTAATTTCGGTTGAGGGGAGAATGGGGGAGCGAGCAATAGTGTAGGAATGATTAGAATTTGAGGAGCCCAGTTGAAGGAGAGATGTTTTAGAAGTTGCGAGAGGGAGAAGGTTATTAACTGACCAGGCGTAGATGATGTCAATAGATTGCTGAATAATAGTGGGGGATTGTCTCAAAGCTCCTTACTTTTGGAGATACGGACATGACAGTAATTAGTAGAAGCACGATATTCAGTCGAATGGAACTCGAATTAGCTGTGCTAGAAGTTTCCAGATTTTTTATAGTGAATTCTCCCTTAGATTATCTACATTTTACATCAACTCGCATGTCTCAAAGCTCCTTACTTTTGGAGATACGGACATGAGAGTAATTAGTAGAAGCACGATATTCAGTCGAATGAAACTCGAATTAGCTGTGCTAGAAGTTTCCAGATTTTTTACAGTGAATTCTCTATTTGATTGTCTACATTTTACATCAATTCGCATGTCTCAAAGCTCCTTACTTTTGGAGATACGGACATGACAAGAATTAGTAGAATCACGATATTCAGTCGAATGGAACTCGAATTAGCTGTGCTAGAAGTTTCCAGATTTTTTATAGTGAATTCTCCTTTAGATTATCTACATTTTACATCAACTCGCATGTCTCAAAGCTCCTTACTTTTGGAGATACGGACATGACAGTAATTAGATAATGCACGATATTCAGTCGAATGAAACTCGAATTAGCTGTGCTAGAAGTTTCCAGATTTTTTATATTGAATTCTCTATTTGATTGTCTACATTTTACATCAACTCGCATGTCTCAAAGCTCCTTACTTTTGGAGATACGGACATGAAAGTAATTAGTAGAAGCACGATATTCAGTCGAATGAAACTCGAATTAGCTGTGCTAGAAGTTTCCAGATTTTTGATAGTGAATTCTCTATTTGATTGTCTACATTTTACATCAACTCGCATGTCTCAAAGCTCCTTACTTTTGGAGATACGGACATGACAGTAATTAGATAATGCACGATATTCAGTCGAATGAAACTCGAATTAGCTGTGCTAGAAGTTTCCAGATTTTCGATAGTGAATTCTCCTGTAGATTATCTACATTTTACATCAACTCGCATGTCTCAAAGCTCCTTACTTTTGAAGATACGGACATGACAGTAATTAGATAATGCACGATATTCAGTCGAATGAAACTCGAATTAGCTGTGCTAGAAGTTTCCAGATTTTTCATAGTGAATTCTCTATTTGATTGTCTACATTTTACATCAACTCGCATGTCTCAAAGCTCCTTACTTTTGAAGATACGGACATGACAGTAATTAGAAGAAGCACGATATTCAGTCGAATGAAACTCGAATTAGCTGTGCTAGAAGTTTCCAGATTTTTTATAGTGAATTCTCCTGTAGATTATCTACATTTTACATCAACTCGCATGTCTCAAAGCTCCTTACTTTTGAAGATACGGACATGACAGTAATTAGATAATGCACGATATTCAGTCGAATGAAACTCGAATTAGCTGTGCTAGAAGTTTCCAGATTTTTCATAGTGAATTCTCTATTTGATTGTCTACATTTTACATCAACTCGCATGTCTCAAAGCTCCTTACTTTTGAAGATACGGACATGACAGTAATTAGAAGAAGCACGATATTCAGTCGAATGAAACTCGAATTAGCTGTGCTAGAAGTTTCCAGATTTTTTATAGTGAATTCTCCTGTAGATTATCTACATTTTACATCAACTCGCATGTCTCAAAGCTCCTTACTTTTGAAGATACGGACATGACAGTAATTAGATAATGCACGATATTCAGTCGAATGAAACTCGAATTAGCTGTGCTAGAAGTTTCCAGATTTATTATAGTAATTTCTCTATCTGATTGTCTACATTTTACATCAACTCGCATGTCTCAAAGCTCCTTACTTTTGAAGATACGGACATGACAGTAATTAGAAGAAGCACGATATTCAGTCGAATGAAACTCGAATTAGCTGTGCTAGAAGTTTCCAGATTTTTGATAGTGAATTCTCCTGTAGATTATCTACATTTTACATCAACTCGCATGTCTCAAAGCTCCTTACTTTTGAAGATACGGGCATGACAGTAATTAGTAGAAGCACGATATTCAGTCGAATGAAACTCGAATTAGCTGTGCTAGAAGTTTCCAGATTTTTTATAGTGAATTCTTCTTTAGATTATCTACATTTTACATCAACTCGCATGTCTCAAAGCTCCTTACTTTTGAAGATACGGGCATGACAGTAATTAGTAGAAGCACGATATTCAGTCGAATGAAACTCGAATTAGCTGTGCTAGAAGTTTCCAGATTTTTTATAGTGAATTCTCCCTTCAATTATCTACATTTTAAATCAACTCGCATGTCTCAAAGCTCCTTACTTTTGAAGATACGGGCATGACAGTAATTAGTAGAAGCACGATATTCAGTCGAATGAAACTCGAATTAGCTGTGCTAGAAGTTTCCAGATTTTTCATAGTGAATTCTCCCTTCAATTATCTACATTATACATCAACTCGCATGTCTCAAAGCTCCTTACTTTTGGAGATACGGGCATGACAGTAATTAGTAGAAGCACGATATTCAGTCGAATGAAACTCGAATTAGCTGTGCTAGAAGTTTCCAGATTTTTTATAGTGAATTCTCCCTTCAATTATCTACATTATACATCAACTCGCATGTCTCAAAGCTCCTTACTTTTGCAGATACGGACATGACAGTAATTAGTAGAAGCACGATATTCAGTCGAATGAAACTCGAATTAGCTGTGCTAGAAGTTTCCAGATTTTTTATAGTGAATTCTCCTGTAGATTATCTACATTTTACATCAACTCGCATGTCTCAAAGCTCCTTACTTTTGAAGATACGGGCATGACAGTAATTAGTAGAAGCACGATATTCAGTCGAATGAAACTCGAATTAGCTGTGCTAGAAGTTTCCAGATTTTTTATAGTGAATTCTCCCTTCAATTATCTACATTTTACATCAACTCGCATGTCTCAAAGCTCCTTACTTTTGAAGATACGGGCATGACAGTAATTAGTAGAAGCACGATATTCAGTCGAATGAAACTCGAATTAGCTGTGCTAGAAGTTTCCAGATTTTTTATAGTGAATTCTCCCTTCAATTATCTACATTTTACATCAACTCGCATGTCTCAAAGCTCCTTACTTTTGAAGATACGGGCATGACAGTAATTAGTAGAAGCACGATATTCAGTCGAATGAAACTCGAATTAGCTGTGCTAGAAGTTTCCAGATTTTTTATAGTGAATTCTTCTTTAGATTATCTACATTTTAAATCAACTCGCATGTCTCAAAGCTCCTTACTTTTGGAGATACGGACATGACAGTAATTAGTAGAAGCACGATATTCAGTCGAATGAAACTCGAATTAGCTGTGCTAGAAGTTTCCAGATTTTTTATAGTGAATTCTCCCTTTAATTATCTACATTTTACATCAACTCGCATGTCTCAAAGCTCCTTACTTTTGGAGATACGGACATGACAGTAATTAGTAGAAGCACGATATTCAGTCGAATGAAACTCGAATTAGCTGTGCTAGAAGTTTCCAGATTTTTTATAGTGAATTTTCCTGTAGATTATCTACATTTTACATCAACTCGCATGTCTCAAAGCTCCTTACTTTTGGAGATACGGACATGACAGTAATTAGTAGAAGCACGATATTCAGTCGAATGGAACTCGAATTAGCTGTGCTAGAAGTTTCCAGATTTTTTACAGTGAATTCTCTATTTGATTGTCTACATTTTACATCAACTCGCATGTCTCAAAGCTCCTTACTTTTGGAGATACGGACATGACAGTAATTAGTAGAAGCACGATATTCAGTCGAATGAAACTCGAATTAGCTGTGCTAGAAGTTTCCAGATTTTTTATAGTGAATTCTCCCTTCAATTATCTACATTTTACATCAACTCGCATGTCTCAAAGCTCCTTACTTTTGGAGATACGGACATGACAGTAATTAGTAGAAGCACGATATTCAGTCGAATGAAACTCGAATTAGCTGTGCTAGAAGTTTCCAGATTTTTTATAGTGAATTCTCTATTTGATTGTCTACATTATACATCAACTCGCATGTCTCAAAGCTCCTTACTTTTGGAGATACGGACATGAGAGTAATTAGTAGAAGCACGATATTCAGTCGAATGAAACTCGAATTAGCTGTGCTAGAAGTTTCCAGATTTTTTATATTGAATTCTCTATTTGATTGTCTACATTTTACATCAACTCGCATGTCTCAAAGCTCCTTACTTTTGGAGATACGGACATGACAGTAATTAGTAGAAGCACGATATTCAGTCGAATGAAACTCGAATTAGCTGTGCTAGAAGTTTCCAGATTTATTATAGTGAATTCTCTATTTGATTATCTACATTTTACATCAACTCGCATGTCTCAAAGCTCCTTACTTTTGGAGATACGGACATGACAGTTATTAGTAGAAGCACGATATTCAGTCGAATGAAACTCGAAATAGCTGTGCTAGAAGTTTCCAGATTTTTTATAGTGAATTCTCTATTTGATTGTCTACATTATACATCAACTCGCATGTCTCAAAGCTCCTTACTTTTGGAGATACGGACATGACAGTAATTAGTAGAAGCACGATATTCAGTCGAATGAAACTCGAATTAGCTGTGCTAGAAGTTTCCAGATTTTTTATATTGTATTCTCTATTTGATTGTCTACATTTTACATCAACTCGCATGTCTCAAAGCTCCTTACTTTTGGAGATACGGACATGACAGTAATTAGTAGAAGCACGATATTCAGTCGAATGAAACTCGAAATAGCTGTGCTAGAAGTTTCCAGATTTATTATAGTGAATTCTCTATTTGATTATCTACATTTTACATCAACTCGCATGTCTCAAAGCTCCTTACTTTTGGAGATACGGACATGACAGTTATTAGTAGAAGCACGATATTCAGTCGAATGAAACTCGAATTAGCTGTGCTAGAAGTTTCCAGATTTTTGATAGTGAATTCTCTATTTGATTGTCTACATTTTACATCAACTCGCATGTCTCAAAGCTCCTTACTTTTGGAGATACGGACATGACAGTTATTAGTAGAAGCACGATATTCAGTCGAATGAAACTCGAATTAGCTGTGCTAGAAGTTTCCAGATTTTTGATAGTGAATTCTCTATTTGATTGTCTACATTTTACATCAACTCGCATGTCTCAAAGCTCCTTACTTTTGGAGATACGGACATGACAGTAATTAGTAGAAGCACGATATTCAGTCGAATGAAACTCGAATTAGCTGTGCTAGAAGTTTCCAGATTTTTTATATTGAATTCTCTATTTGATTGTCTACATTTTACATCAACTCGCATGTCTCAAAGCTCCTTACTTTTGGAGATACGGACATGACAGTAATTAGTAGAAGCACGATATTCAGTCGAATGAAACTCGAATTAGCTGTGCTAGAAGTTTCCAGCTTTTTTATAGTGAACTCTCCCTTAGATTATCTACATTTTACATCAACTCGCATGTCTCAAAGCTCCTTACTTTTGGAGATACGGACATGACAGTAATTAGTAGAAGCACGATATTCAGTCGAATGAAACTCGAAATAGCTGTGCTAGAAGTTTCCCGATTTATTATAGTGAATTCTCTATTTGATTATCTACATTTTACATCAACTCGCATGTCTCAAAGCTCCTTACTTTTGGAGATACGGACATGACAGTTATTAGTAGAAGCACGATATTCAGTCGAATGAAACTCGAATTAGCTGTGCTAGAAGTTTCCAGATTTTTGATAGTGAATTCTCTATTTGATTGTCTACATTTTACATCAACTCGCATGTCTCAAAGCTCCTTACTTTTGGAGATACGGACATGACAGTAATTAGTAGAAGCACGATATTCAGTCGAATGAAACTCGAATTAGCTGTGCTAGAAGTTTCCAGATTTTTTATATTGAATTCTCTATTTGATTGTCTACATTTTACATCAACTCGCATGTCTCAAAGCTCCTTACTTTTGGAGATACGGACATGACAGTAATTAGTAGAAGCACGATATTCAGTCGAATGAAACTCGAATTAGCTGTGCTAGAAGTTTCCAGCTTTTTTATAGTGAACTCTCCCTTAGATTATCTACATTTTACATCAACTCGCATGTCTCAAAGCTCCTTACTTTTGGAGATACGGACATGACAGTAATTAGTAGAAGCACGATATTCAGTCGAATGAAACTCGAATTAGCTGTGCTAGAAGTTTCCAGATTTTTGATAGTGAATTCTCCCTTCAATCTTTACTAATAACATTTGAAAACTTCTAAATGTATGTCTGTCTGTATGTGTCACGCTGTAACTCAGCTCAATCTGAACCGATTTTGATGAAAGTTTTACAGAAAGATCAGAAATTTTTCTACGTTGATGCCCATATGTTTAGATTTTTGATATATTAAAAATTGAGCAAGTTACGGCTCTTTTAGTGAATTTTCAGTACTAATTTCGGTACCGAAAATGTGTCGCTAACCCTTTCGTATACTCAAAGTTGACCGATTTTTTTTGAAAATTTCACAGTTTGTTGCTGATGATCTGAGGATGATGCCCGTCTATTTCGTTTTTCGAAATTCCAATTTTGAAGCCTTCTGGAGCACTTTTCCTGAGCAACTAGGTTCATTTTTGCACGCGCGGCGACAGAGAAGCAGAGACATTTTCACTTGCGCGGCGGCAGAGAGGCAGCGCACACACAAAGTATAGTGGCCGACGCGGACCTCGATTGATGTCGGCTGCTTGATTTCATCACCCCCACCGACGCCAGACGAGGCGCCGGTTCAATTACCCAAGTTTGGGGTAAGCCGCGCGATGGAGAAAGATAGATGGGTCGAATTTTATATCATTCTGTTCCTCTCGACGTGAGGAGACAGAATATGTAAGAAAATTTCGGAAAGTTGAATTTGAAGCAATTTTATCAGGGTTTGAAATTTCAAAATGTGTCTAATCTGATTCCAAGAAGTACTAAATGTGATGCTTTGTTGTTCCGAAGGTTCCCTGCATTAAGAAAAAAAGCCGAAGGCTCTGAAAATGGAACCGAAAATTCCCAGTTTTAGAAAAAGAGCCGAAGGCTCTAAATACAGAACCGAAGGTTCCCTGCGTTAAGAAAAAGAGCCGAAGGCTCTCAAAATGGAACCGATGATTCCCAGTTTTAGAAAAGGAGCCGAAGGCTCTGAAAACGGAACCGAAAGTTCCCAGTTTTAGAAAAAGGACCGAAGGCTCTGAAAGTGAAACCAAAGGTTCCCAGTTTCAAGAAAAAGAGCCGAAGGCTCTGAAAACGGAACCGAAGGTACCCTGCATTTAGAAAAAGAGCCGAAGGCTCTGAAAACGGAACCAAAGGATCCCACTTTAAAGAAACAAAGCCGCAGGCTCTGAAAATGGAACTGAAAGCTCAAAACCTAGAGTAAGCGAAGGCCAGGTGGATGAGCCCCGGAGGGGCGACAGCCACCTGGTTATCTACATTTTACATCAACTCGCATGTCTCAAAGCTCCTTACTTTTGGAGATACGGACATGACAGTAATTAAATAATGCACGATATTCAGTCGAATGGAACTCGAATTAGCTGTGCTAGAAGTTTCCAGATTTATTATAGTGAATTCTCTATTTGATTGTCTACATTTTACATCAACTCGCATGTCTCAAAGCTCCTTACTTTTGGAGATACGGACATGACAGTAATTAGTAGAAGCACGATATTCAGTCGAATGAAACTCGAATTAGCTGTGCTAGAAGTTTCCAGATTTTTTATATTGAATTCTCTATTTGATTGTCTACATTTTACATCAACTCGCATGTCTCAAAGCTCCTTACTTTTGAAGATACGGGCATGACAGTAATTAGTAGAAGCACGATATTCAGTCGAATGAAACTCGTTTTAGCTGTGCTAGAAGTTTCCAGCTTTTTTACAGTGAATTCTCTATTTGATTGTCTACATTTTACATCAACTCGCATGTCTCAAAGCTCCTTACTTTTGGAGATACGGACATGACAGTAATTAGTAGAAGCACGATATTCAGTCGAATGAAACTCGAATTAGCTGTGCTAGAAGTTTCCAGCTTTTTTATAGTGAACTCTCCCTTAGATTATCTACATTTTACATCAACTCGCATGTCTCAAAGCTCCTTACTTTTGGAGATACGGACATGACAGTAATTAGTAGAAGCACGATATTCAGTCGAATGAAACTCGAATTAGCTGTGCTAGAAGTTTCCAGATTTTTTACAGTGAATTCTCTATTTGATTGTCTACATTTTACATCAACTCGCATGTCTCAAAGCTCCTTACTTTTGGAGATACGGACATGACAGTAATTAGTAGAATCACGATATTCAGTCGAATGAAACTCGAATTAGCTGTGCTAGAAGTTTCCAGCTTTTTTATAGTGAACTCTCCCTTAGATTATCTACATTTTACATCAACTCGCATGTCTCAAAGCTCCTTACTTTTGGAGATACGGACATGACAGTAATTAGATAATGCACGATATTCAGTCGAATGAAACTCGAATTAGCTGTGCTAGAAGTTTCCAGATTTTTTACAGTGAATTCTCTATTTGATTGTCTACATTTTACATCAACTCGCATGTCTCAAAGCTCCTTACTTTTAGAGATACGGACATGACAGTAATTAGTAGAAGCACGATATTCAGTCGAATGAAACTCGAATTAGCTGTGCTAGAAGTTTCCAGATTTTTTACAGTGAATTCTCTATTTGATTGTCTACATTTTACATCAACTCGCATGTCTCAAAGCTCCTTACTTTTGGAGATACGGACATGACAGTTATTAGTAGAAGCACGATATTCAGTCGAATGAAACTCGAATTAGCTGTGCTAGAAGTTTCCAGATTTTTGATAGTGAATTCTCCTGTAGATTATCTACATTTTACATCAACTCGCATGTCTCAAATCTCCTTACTTTTGAAGATACGGACATGACAGTAATTAGATAATGCACGATATTCAGTCGAATGAAACTCGAATTAGCTGTGCTAGAAGTTTCCAGATTTTTTATATTGAATTCTCTATTTGATTGTCTACATTTTACATCAACTCGCATGTCTCAAAGCTCCTTACTTTTGGAGATACGGACATGACAGTAATTAGAAGAAGCACGATATTCAGTCGAATGAAACTCGAATTAGCTGTGCTAGTAGTTCCCAGATTTTTTATAGTGAATTTGCTATTTGATTGTCTACATTTTACATCAACTCGCATGTCTCAAAGCTCCTTACTTTTGGAGATACGGACATGACAGTAATTAGTAGAAGCACGATATTCAGTCGAATGAAACTCGAATTAGCTGTGCTAGAAGTTTCCAGTTTTTTACAGTGAATTCTCTATTTGATTATCTACATTTTACATCAACTCGCATGTCTCAAAGCTCCTTACTTTTGGAGATACGGACATGACAGTAATTAGTAGAAGCACGATATTCAGTCGAATGAAACTCGAATTAGCTGTGCTAGAAGTTTCCAGTTTTTTACAGTGAATTCTCTATTTGATTATCTACATTTTACATCAACTCGCATGTCTCAAAGCTCCTTACTTTTGGAGATACGGACATGACAGTAATTAGTAGAAGCACGATATTCAGTCGAACGAAACTCGAATTAGCTGTGCTAGAAGTTTCCAGATTTTTTATGGTGAATTCTCTGTTAGATTATCTACATTTTACATCAACTCGCATGTCTCAAAGCTCCTTACTTTTGGAGATACGGGCATGAGAGTAATTAGAAGAAGCACGACATTCAGTCGAATGAAACTCGAATTAGCTGTGCTAGAAGTTTCCAGATTTTTTACAGTGAATTCTCTATTTGATTATCTACATTTTACATCAACTCGCATGTCTCAAAGCTCCTTACTTTTGGAGATACGGACATGACAATTATTAGAAGAAGCACGACATTCAGTCGAATGAAACTCGAATTAGCTGTGCTAGAAGTTTCCAGATTTTTTATGGTGAATTCTCTGTTAGATTATCTACATTTTACATCAACTCGCATGTCTCAAAGCTCCTTACTTTTGGAGATACGGGCATGAGAGTAATTAGTAGAAGCACGATATTCAGTCGAATGGAACTCGAATTAGCTGTGCTAGAAGTTTCCAGTTTTTTTATATTGAATTCTCTATTTGATTATCTACATTTTACATCAACTCGCATGTCTCAAAGCTCCTTACTTTTGGAGATACGGACATGACAGTAATTAGTAGAAGCACGATATTCAGTCGAACGAAACTCGAATTAGCTGTGCTAGAAGTTTCCAGTTTTTTTATATTGAATTCTCTATTTGATTATCTACATTTTACATCAACTCGCATGTCTCAAAGCTCCTTACTTTTGGAGATACGGACATGAGAGTAATTAGATAATGCACGGTATTCAGTCGAATGAAACTCGAATTAGCTGTGCTAGAAGTTTCCAGATTTTTTATAGTGAATTCTCCCTTCAATTATCTACATTTTACATCAACTAGCATGTCTCAAAGCTCCTTACTTTTGGAGATACGGGCATGAGAGTAATTAGTAGAAGCACGATATTCAGTCGAATGAAACTCGAATTAGCTGTGCTAGAAGTTTCCAGATTTTATATAGTGAATTCTCCCTTCAATTATCTACATTTTACATCAACTCGCATGTCTCAAAGCTCCTTACTTTTGGAGATACGGACATGACAGTAATTAGTAGAAGCACGATATTCAGTCGAATGGAACTCGAATTAGCTGTGCTAGAAGTTTCCAGATTTTTTATAGTGAATTCTCCCTTTAATTATTTACATTTAACATCAACTCGCATGTCTCAAAGCTCCTTACTTTTGGAGATACGGACATGACAGTAATTAGTAGAAGCACGATATTCAGTCGAACGAAACTCGAATTAGCTGTGCTAGAAGTTTCCAGTTTTTTTACAGTGAATTCTCTATTTGATTATCTACATTTTACATCAACTCGCATGTCTCAAAGCTCCTTACTTTTGGAGATACGGACATGACAGTTATTAGAAGAAGCACGACATTCAGTCGAATGAAACTCGAATTAGCTGTGCTAGAAGTTTCCAGTTTTTTTATATTGAATTCTCTATTTAATTATCTACATTTTACATCAACTCGCATGTCTCAAAGCTCCTTACTTTTGGAGATACGGACATGACAGTTATTAGTAGAAGCACGATATTCAGTCGAATGGAACTCGAATTAGCTGTGCTAGAAGTTTCCAGTTTTTTTATATTGAATTCTCTATTTAATTATCTACATTTTACATCAACTCGCATGTCTCAAAGCTCCTTACTTTTGGAGATACGGACATGACAGTTATTAGTAGAAGCACGATATTCAGTCGAATGGAACTCGAATTAGCTGTGCTAGAAGTTTCCAGATTTTTTATGGTGAATTCTCTGTTAGATTATCTACATTTTACATCAACTCGCATGTCTCAAAGCTCCTTACTTTTGGAGATACGGACATGACAGTAATTAGAAGAAGCACGATATTCAGTCGAATGGAACTCGAATTAGCTGTGCTAGAAGTTTCCAGATTTTATATAGTGAATTCTCCCTTCAATTATCTACATTTAACATCAACTCGCATGTCTCAAAGCTCCTTACTTTTGGAGATACGGACATGACAGTAATTAGTAGAAGCACGATATTCAGTCGAATGGAACTCGAATTAGCTGTGCTAGAAGTTTCCAGATTTTTTATGGTGAATTCTCTGTTAGATTATCTACATTTTACATCAACTCGCATGTCTCAAAGCTCCTTACTTTTGGAGATACGGACATGACAGTAATTAGAAGAAGCACGATATTCAGTCGAATGGAACTCGAATTAGCTGTGCTAGAAGTTTCCAGATTTTTTATGGTGAATTCTCTGTTAGATTATCTACATTTTACATCAACTCGCATGTCTCAAAGCTCCTTACTTTTGAAGATACGGACATGACAGTTATTAGTAGAAGCACGATATTCAGTCGAATGGAACTCGAATTAGCTGTGCTAGAAGTTTCCAGATTTTTTATAGTGAATTCTCCCTTCAATTATCTACATTTTACATCAACTCGCATGTCTCAAAGCTCCTTACTTTTGGAGATACGGACATGACAGTAATTAGTAGAAGCACGATATTCAGTCGAATGGAACTCGAATTAGCTGTGCTAGAAGTTTCCAGATTTTTTATGGTGAATTCTCTGTTAGATTATCTACATTTTACATCAACTCGCATGTCTCAAAGCTCCTTACTTTTGAAGATACGGACATGACAGTTATTAGTAGAAGCACGATATTCAGTCGAATGGAACTCGAATTAGCTGTGCTAGAAGTTTCCAGATTTTTTATAGTGAATTCTCCCTTCAATTATCTACATTTTACATCAACTCGCATGTCTCAAAGCTCCTTACTTTTGGAGATACGGACATGACAGTAATTAGTAGAAGCACGATATTCAGTCGAATGGAACTCGAATTAGCTGTGCTAGAAGTTTCCAGATTTTTTATAGTGAATTCTCCCTTCAATTATCTACATTTTACATCAACTCGCATGTCTCAAAGCTCATTACTTTTGGAGATACGGACATGACAGTAATTAGTAGAAGCACGATATTCAGTCGAATGGAACTCGAATTAGCTGTGCTAGAAGTTTCCAGATTTTTTATGGTGAATTCTCTGTTAGATTATCTACATTTTACATCAACTCGCATGTCTCAAAGCTCCTTACTTTTGGAGATACGGACATGACAGTAATTAGAAGAAGCACGATATTCAGTCGAATGGAACTCGAATTAGCTGTGCTAGAAGTTTCCAGATTTTTTATGGTGAATTCTCTGTTAGATTATCTACATTTTACATCAACTCGCATGTCTCAAAGCTCCTTACTTTTGAAGATACGGACATGACAGTTATTAGTAGAAGCACGATATTCAGTCGAATGGAACTCGAATTAGCTGTGCTAGAAGTTTCCAGATTTTTTATAGTGAATTCTCCCTTCAATTATCTACATTTTACATCAACTCGCATGTCTCAAAGCTCCTTACTTTTGGAGATACGGACATGACAGTAATTAGTAGAAGCACGATATTCAGTCGAATGGAACTCGAATTAGCTGTGCTAGAAGTTTCCAGATTTTTTATGGTGAATTCTCTGTTAGATTATCTACATTTTACATCAACTCGCATGTCTCAAAGCTCCTTACTTTTGAAGATACGGACATGACAGTTATTAGTAGAAGCACGATATTCAGTCGAATGGAACTCGAATTAGCTGTGCTAGAAGTTTCCAGATTTTTTATAGTGAATTCTCCCTTCAATTATCTACATTTTACATCAACTCGCATGTCTCAAAGCTCCTTACTTTTGGAGATACGGACATGACAGTAATTAGTAGAAGCACGATATTCAGTCGAATGGAACTCGAATTAGCTGTGCTAGAAGTTTCCAGATTTTTTATAGTGAATTCTCCCTTCAATTATCTACATTTTACATCAACTCGCATGTCTCAAAGCTCCTTACTTTTGGAGATACGGACATGACAGTAATTAGTAGAAGCACGATATTCAGTCGAATGGAACTCGAATTAGCTGTGCTAGAAGTTTCCAGATTTTTTATAGTGAATTCTCCCTTCAATTATCTACATTTTACATCAACTCGCATGTCTCAAAGCTCATTACTTTTGGAGATACGGACATGACAGTAATTAGTAGAAGCACGATATTCAGTCGAATGGAACTCGAATTAGCTGTGCTAGAAGTTTCCAGATTTTTTATAGTGAATTCTCCTTTCAATTATCTACATTTTACATCAACTCGCATGTCTCAAAGCTCCTTACTTTTGGAGATACGGACATGAGAGTAATTAGATAATGCACGGTATTCAGTCGAATGAAACTCGAATTAGCTGTGCTAGAAGTTTCCAGATTTTTTATAGTGAATTCTCCCTTCAATTATCTACATTTTACATCAACTAGCATGTCTCAAAGCTCCTTACTTTTGGAGATACGGACATGACAGTAATTAGTAGAAGCACGATATTCAGTCGAATGAAACTCGAATTAGCTGTGCTAGAAGTTTCCAGATTTTTTACAGTGAATTCTCTATTTGATTGTCTACATTTTACATCAACTCGCATGTCTCAAAGCTCCTTACTTTTGGAGATACGGACATGACAGTTATTAGTAGAAGCACGATATTCAGTCGAATGAAACTCGAATTAGCTGTGCTAGAAGTTTCCAGATTTTTGATAGTGAATTCTCCTGTAGATTATCTACATTTTACATCAACTCGCATGTCTCAAATCTCCTTACTTTTGAAGATACGGACATGACAGTAATTAGATAATGCACGATATTCAGTCGAATGAAACTCGAATTAGCTGTGCTAGAAGTTTCCAGATTTTTTATATTGAATTCTCTATTTGATTGTCTACATTTTACATCAACTCGCATGTCTCAAAGCTCCTTACTTTTGGAGATACGGACATGACAGTAATTAGAAGAAGCACGATATTCAGTCGAATGAAACTCGAATTAGCTGTGCTAGAAGTTCCCAGATTTTTTATAGTGAATTTGCTATTTGATTGTCTACATTTTACATCAACTCGCATGTCTCAAAGCTCCTTACTTTTGGAGATACGGACATGACAGTAATTAGTAGAAGCACGATATTCAGTCGAATGAAACTCGAATTAGCTGTGCTAGAAGTTTCCAGATTTATTATAGTGAATTCTCTATTTGATTATCTACATTTTACATCAACTCGCATGTCTCAAAGCTCCTTACTTTTGGAGATACGGACATGATAGTTATTAGTAGAAGCACGATATTCAGTCGAATGAAACTCGAATTAGCTGTGCTAGAAGTTTCCAGTTTTTTACAGTGAATTCTCTATTTGATTATCTACATTTTACATCAACTCGCATGTCTCAAAGCTCCTTACTTTTGGAGATACGGACATGACAGTAATTAGTAGAAGCACGATATTCAGTCGAATGAAACTCGAATTAGCTGTGCTAGAAGTTTCCAGATTTATTATAGTGAATTCTCTATTTGATTATCTACATTTTACATCAACTCGCATGTCTCAAAGCTCCTTACTTTTGGAGATACGGACATGACAGTAATTAGAAGAAGCACGATATTCAGTCGAATGAAACTCGAATTAGCTGTGCTAGAAGTTTCCAGATTTTTGATAGTGAATTCTCCCTTAGATTATCTACATTATACATCAACTCGCATGTCTCAAAGCTCCTTACTTTTGGAGATACGGACATGACAGTAATTAGTAGAAGCACGATATTCAGTCGAATGAAACTCGAATTAGCTGTGCTAGAAGTTTCCAGATTTTTTATAGTGAATTCTCCTTTCAATTATCTACATTTTACATCAACTCGCATGTCTCAAAGCTCCTTACTTTTGGAGATACGGACATGACAGTAATTAGTAGAAGCACGATATTCAGTCGAACGAAACTCGAATTAGCTGTGCTAGAAGTTTCCAGATTTTTTATGGTGAATTCTCTGTTAGATTATCTACATTTTACATCAACTCGCATGTCTCAAAGCTCCTTACTTTTGGAGATACGGACATGACAGTTATTAGAAGAAGCACGACATTCAGTCGAATGAAACTCGAATTAGCTGTGCTAGAAGTTTCCAGATTTTTTACAGTGAATTCTCTATTTGATTATCTACATTTTACATCAACTCGCATGTCTCAAAGCTCCTTACTTTTGGAGATACGGACATGACAGTTATTAGAAGAAGCACGACATTCAGTCGAATGAAACTCGAATTAGCTGTGCTAGAAGTTTCCAGATTTTTTACAGTGAATTCTCTATTTGATTATCTACATTTTACATCAACTCGCATGTCTCAAAGCTCCTTACTTTTGGAGATACGGACATGACAGTTATTAGAAGAAGCACGACATTCAGTCGAATGAAACTCGAATTAGCTGTGCTAGAAGTTTCCAGATTTTTTATGGTGAATTCTCTGTTAGATTATCTACATTTTACATCAACTCGCATGTCTCAAAGCTCCTTACTTTTGGAGATACGGGCATGAGAGTAATTAGTAGAAGCACGATATTCAGTCGAATGGAACTCGAATTAGCTGTGCTAGAAGTTTCCAGTTTTTTTATATTGAATTCTCTATTTGATTATCTACATTTTACATCAACTCGCATGTCTCAAAGCTCCTTACTTTTGGAGATACGGACATGACAGTAATTAGTAGAAGCACGATATTCAGTCGAACGAAACTCGAATTAGCTGTGCTAGAAGTTTCCAGTTTTTTTATATTGAATTCTCTATTTGATTATCTACATTTTACATCAACTCGCATGTCTCAAAGCTCCTTACTTTTGGAGATACGGACATGAGAGTAATTAGATAATGCACGGTATTCAGTCGAATGAAACTCGAATTAGCTGTGCTAGAAGTTTCCAGATTTTTTATAGTGAATTCTCCCTTCAATTATCTACATTTTACATCAACTCGCATGTCTCAAAGCTCCTTACTTTTGGAGATACGGACATGACAGTAATTAGAAGAATCACGATATTCAGTCGAATGAAACTCGAATTAGCTGTGCTAGAAGTTTCCAGATTTTTTACAGTGAATTCTCTATTTGATTGTCTACATTTTACATCAACTCGCATGTCTCAAAGCTCCTTACTTTTGGAGATACGGACATGACAGTAATTAGTAGAAGCACGATATTCAGTCGAACGAAACTCGAATTAGCTGTGCTAGAAGTTTCCAGATTTTTTATAGTGAATTTACCCTTAGATTATCTACATTTTACATCAACTCGCATGTCTTAAAGCTCCTTACTTTTGGAGATACGGACATGACAGTAATTAGTAGAAGCACGATATTCAGTCGAACGAAACTCGAATTAGCTGTGCTAGAAGTTTCCAGTTTTTTTATAGTGAATTCTCTATTTGATTATCTACATTTTACATCAACTCGCATGTCTCAAAGCTCCTTACTTTTGGAGATACGGACATGACAGTTATTAGAAGAAGCACGATATTCAGTCGAACGAAACTCGAATTAGCTGTGCTAGAAGTTTCCAGATTTTTCCTAGTGAACTCTCCCTTAGATTATCTACATTTTACATCAACTCGCATGTCTCAAAGCTTCTTACTTTTGGAGATACGGACATGACAGTTATTAGAAGAAGCACGATATTCAGTCGAATGAAACTCGAATTAGCTGTGCTAGAAGTTTCCAGATTTTTTGCAGTGAATTCTCCCTTAGATTATCTACATTTTACATCAACTCGCATGTCTCAAAGCTCCTTACTTTTGGAGATACGGACATGACAGTTATTAGAAGAAGCACGATATTCAGTCGAACGAAACTCGAATTAGCTGTGCTAGAAGTTTCCAGATTTTTCCTAGTGAACTCTCCCTTAGATTATCTACATTTTACATCAACTCGCATGTCTCAAAGCTTCTTACTTTTGGAGATACGGACATGACAGTTATTAGAAGAAGCACGATATTCAGTCGAATGAAACTCGAATTAGCTGTGCTAGAAGTTTCCAGATTTATTACAGTGAATTCTCCCTTCAATTATCTACATTTTACATCAACTCGCATGTCTCAAAGCTCCTTACTTTTGGAGATACGGACATGACAGTTATTAGAAGAAGCACGATATTCAGTCGAATGAAACTCGAATTAGCTGTGCTAGAAGTTTCCAGATTTATTACAGTGAATTCTCTATTTGATTATCTACATTTTACATCAACTCGCATGTTTCAAAGCTCCTTACTTTTGGAGATACGGACATGACAGTAATTAGTAGAAGCACGATATTCAGTCGAATGAAACTTGAATTAGCTGTGCTAGAAGTTTCCAGATTTTTTATAGTGAATTCTCTATTTGATTATCTACATTTTACATCAACTCGCATGTCTCAAAGCTCCTTACTTTTGGAGATACGGACATGACAGTAATTAGTAGAAGCACGATATTCAGTCGAATGAAACTCGAATTAGCTGTGCTAGAAGTTTCCAGATTCTTCATAGTGAATTCTCTATTTGATTATCTACATTTTACATCAACTCGCATGTCTCAAAGCTCCTTACTTTTGGAGATACGGACATGACAGTAATTAGTAGAAGCACGATATTCAGTCGAATGAAACTCGAATCAGCTGTGCTAGAAGTTTCCTGATTTTTTACAGTGAATTCTCTATTTGATTATCTACATTTTACATCAACTCGCATGTCTCAAAGCTCCTTACTTTTGGAGATACGGACATGACAGTAATTAGTAGAAGCACGATATTCAGTCGAATGAAACTTGTTTTAGCTGTGCTAGAAGTTTCCAGATTTTTTATAATGAAATCTCCCTTAGATTATCTACATTTTACATCAACTCGCATGTCTCAAAGCTCCTTACTTTTGGAGATACGGACATGACAGTAATTAGTAGAAGCACGATATTCAGTCGAATGAAACTCGTTTTAGCTGTGCTAGAAGTTTCCAGATTTTTTATAATGAAATCTCCCTTAGATTATCTACATTTTACATCAACTCGCATGTCTCAAAGCTCCTTACTTTTGGAGATACGGACATGACAGTAATTAGTAGAAGCACGATATTCAGTCGAACGAAACTCGAATTAGCTGTGCTAGAAGTTTCCAGTTTTTTTACAGTGAATTCTCTATTTGATTATCTACATTTTACATCAACTCGCATGTCTCAAAGCTCCTTACTTTTGGAGATACGGACATGACAGTAATTAGTAGAAGCACGATATTCAGTCGAATGAAACTCGTTTTAGCTGTGCTAGAAGTTTCCAGATTTTTTATAATGAAATCTCCCTTAGATTATCTACATTTTACATCAACTCGCATGTCTCAAAGCTCCTTACTTTTGGAGATACGGACATGACAGTAATTAGTAGAAGCACGATATTCAGTCGAACGAAACTCGAATTAGCTGTGCTAGAAGTTTCCAGTTTTTTTACAGTGAATTCTCTATTTGATTATCTACATTTTACATCAACTCGCATGTCTCAAAGCTCCTTACTTTTGGAGATACGGACATGACAGTAATTAGTAGAAGCACGATATTCAGTCGAATGAAACTCGAATTAGCTGTGCTAGAAGTTTCCAGATTTTTTATAGTGAATTCTCCTTTCAATTATCTACATTTTACATCAACTCGCATGTCTCAAAGCTCCTTACTTTTGGAGATACGGACATGACAGTAATTAGTAGAAGCACGATATTCAGTCGAACGAAACTCGAATTAGCTGTGCTAGAAGTTTCCAGTTTTTTTACAGTGAATTCTCTATTTGATTATCTACATTTTACATCAACTCGCATGTCTCAAAGCTCCTTACTTTTGGAGATACGGACATGACAGTAATTAGTAGAATCACGATATTCAGTCGAACGAAACTCGAATTAGCTGTGCTAGAAGTTTCCAGTTTTTTTATAGTGAATTCTCCTTTCAATTATCTACATTTTACATCAACTCGCATGTCTCAAAGCTCCTTACTTTTGGAGATACGGACATGACAGTAATTAGTAGAAGCACGATATTCAGTCGAACGAAACTCGAATTAGCTGTGCTAGAAGTTTCCAGTTTTTTTACAGTGAATTCTCTATTTGATTATCTACATTTTACATCAACTCGCATGTCTCAAAGCTCCTTACTTTTGGAGATATGGACATGACAGTTATTAGAAGAAGCACGACATTCAGTCGAATGAAACTCGAATTAGCTGTGCTAGAAGTTTCCAGATTTTTTACAGTGAATTCTCTATTTGATTATCTACATTTTACATCAACTCGCATGTCTCAAAGCTCCTTACTTTTGGAGATACGGACATGACAGTAATTAGTAGAAGCACGATATTCAGTCGAACGAAACTCGAATTAGCTGTGCTAGAAGTTTCCAGTTTTTTTATATTGAATTCTCTATTTGATTATCTACATTTTACATCAACTCGCATGTCTCAAAGCTCCTTACTTTTGGAGATACGGACATGACAGTAATTAGTAGAATCACGATATTCAGTCGAATGAAACTCGAATTAGCTGTGCTAGAAGTTTCCAGATTTTTTATG
Source organism: Caenorhabditis zanzibari (assembly GCA_963966625.1). Taxonomy (NCBI): domain Eukaryota; kingdom Metazoa; phylum Nematoda; class Chromadorea; order Rhabditida; family Rhabditidae; genus Caenorhabditis; species Caenorhabditis zanzibari. The sequence continues at coordinate 15,504,496 of OZ016472.1, read as the reverse complement.
GTGAATTCTCTGTTAGATTATCTACATTTTACATCAACTCGCATGTCTCAAAGCTCCTTACTTTTGGAGTTACGGACATGACAGTAATTAGTAGAAGCACGATATTCAGTCGAATGGAACTCGAATTAGCTGTGCTAGAAGTTTCCAGATTTTTTATAGTGAATTCTCCTTTCAATTATCTACATTTTACATCAACTCGCATGTCTCAAAGCTCCTTACTTTTGGAGATACGGACATGACAGTAATTAGTAGAAGCACGATATTCAGTCGAATGGAACTCGAATTAGCTGTGCTAGAAGTTTCCAGATTTTTTATGGTAAATTCTCTGTTAGATTATCTACATTTTACATCAACTCGCATGTCTCAAAGCTCCTTACTTTTGAAGATACGGACATGACAGTTATTAGTAGAAGCACGATATTCAGTCGAATGGAACTCGAATTAGCTGTGCTAGAAGTTTCCAGATTTTTTATAGTGAATTCTCCCTTCAATTATCTACATTTTACATCAACTCGCATGTCTCAAAGCTCCTTACTTTTGGAGATACGGACATGAAAGTAATTAGTAGAAGCACGATATTCAGTCGAATGGAACTCGAATTAGCTGTGCTAGAAGTTTCCAGATTTTTTATGGTGAATTCTCTGTTAGATTATCTACATTTTACATCAACTCGCATGTCTCAAAGCTCCTTACTTTTGGAGATACGGACATGACAGTAATTAGTAGAAGCACGATATTCAGTCGAATGGAACTCGAATTAGCTGTGCTAGAAGTTTCCAGATTTTTTATAGTGAATTCTCCTTTCAATTATCTACATTTTACATCAACTCGCATGTCTCAAAGCTCCTTACTTTTGGAGATACGGACATGACAGTAATTAGTAGAAGCACGATATTCAGTCGAATGAAACTCGAATTAGCTGTGCTAGAAGTTTCCAGATTTTATATAGTGAATTCTCCCTTCAATTATCTACATTTTACATCAACTCGCATGTCTCAAAGCTCCTTACTTTTGGAGATACGGACATGACAGTAATTAGTAGAATCACGATATTCAGTCGAATGAAACTCGAATTAGCTGTGCTAGAAGTTTCCAGATTTTTTATGGTGAATTCTCTGTTAGATTATCTACATTTTACATCAACTCGCATGTCTCAAAGCTCCTTACTTTTGGAGATACGGACATGACAGTAATTAGTAGAAGCACGATATTCAGTCGAATGGAACTCGAATTAGCTGTGCTAGAAGTTTCCAGATTTTTTATAGTGAATTCTCCTTTCAATTATCTACATTTTACATCAACTCGCATGTCTCAAAGCTCCTTACTTTTGGAGATACGGACATGACAGTAATTAGTAGAAGCACGATATTCAGTCGAATGGAACTCGAATTAGCTGTGCTAGAAGTTTCCAGATTTTTTATAGTGAATTCTCCTTTCAATTATCTACATTTTACATCAACTCGCATGTCTCAAAGCTCCTTACTTTTGGAGATACGGACATGACAGTAATTAGTAGAAGCACGATATTCAGTCGAATGGAACTCGAATTAGCTGTGCTAGAAGTTTCCAGATTTTTTATGGTAAATTCTCTGTTAGATTATCTACATTTTACATCAACTCGCATGTCTCAAAGCTCCTTACTTTTGAAGATACGGACATGACAGTTATTAGTAGAAGCACGATATTCAGTCGAATGGAACTCGAATTAGCTGTGCTAGAAGTTTCCAGATTTTTTATAGTGAATTCTCCCTTCAATTATCTACATTTTACATCAACTCGCATGTCTCAAAGCTCCTTACTTTTGGAGATACGGACATGAAAGTAATTAGTAGAAGCACGATATTCAGTCGAATGGAACTCGAATTAGCTGTGCTAGAAGTTTCCAGATTTTTTATGGTGAATTCTCTGTTAGATTATCTACATTTTACATCAACTCGCATGTCTCAAAGCTCCTTACTTTTGGAGATACGGACATGACAGTAATTAGTAGAAGCACGATATTCAGTCGAATGGAACTCGAATTAGCTGTGCTAGAAGTTTCCAGATTTTTTATAGTGAATTCTCCTTTCAATTATCTACATTTTACATCAACTCGCATGTCTCAAAGCTCCTTACTTTTGGAGATACGGACATGACAGTAATTAGTAGAAGCACGATATTCAGTCGAATGAAACTCGAATTAGCTGTGCTAGAAGTTTCCAGATTTTTTATGGTGAATTCTCTGTTAGATTATCTACATTTTACATCAACTCGCATGTCTCAAAGCTCCTTACTTTTGGAGATACGGACATGACAGTAATTAGTAGAAGCACGATATTCAGTCGAATGGAACTCGAATTAGCTGTGCTAGAAGTTTCCAGATTTTTTATAGTGAATTCTCCTTTCAATTATCTACATTTTACATCAACTCGCATGTCTCAAAGCTCCTTACTTTTGGAGATACGGACATGACAGTAATTAGTAGAAGCACGATATTCAGTCGAATGGAACTCGAATTAGCTGTGCTAGAAGTTTCCAGATTTTTTATAGTGAATTCTCCCTTCAATTATCTACATTTTACATCAACTCGCATGTCTCAAAGCTCCTTACTTTTGGAGATACGGACATGACAGTAATTAGTAGAAGCACGATATTCAGTCGAATGGAACTCGAATTAGCTGTGCTAGAAGTTTCCAGATTTTTTATGGTGAATTCTCTGTTAGATTATCTACATTTTACATCAACTCGCATGTCTCAAAGCTCCTTACTTTTGGAGATACGGACATGACAGTAATTAGTAGAAGCACGATATTCAGTCGAATGGAACTCGAATTAGCTGTGCTAGAAGTTTCCAGATTTTTTATAGTGAATTCTCCTTTCAATTATCTACATTTTACATCAACTCGCATGTCTCAAAGCTCCTTACTTTTGGAGATACGGACATGACAGTAATTAGTAGAAGCACGATATTCAGTCGAATGGAACTCGAATTAGCTGTGCTAGAAGTTTCCAGATTTTTTATAGTGAATTCTCCCTTCAATTATCTACATTTTACATCAACTCGCATGTCTCAAAGCTCCTTACTTTTGGAGATACGGACATGACAGTAATTAGTAGAAGCACGATATTCAGTCGAATGGAACTCGAATTAGCTGTGCTAGAAGTTTCCAGATTTTTTATGGTGAATTCTCTGTTAGATTATCTACATTTTACATCAACTCGCATGTCTCAAAGCTCCTTACTTTTGGAGATACGGACATGACAGTAATTAGTAGAAGCACGATATTCAGTCGAATGGAACTCGAATTAGCTGTGCTAGAAGTTTCCAGATTTTTTATAGTGAATTCTCCTTTCAATTATCTACATTATACATCAACTCGCATGTCTCAAAGCTCCTTACTTTTGGAGATACGGACATGACAGTAATTAGTAGAATCACGATATTCAGTCGAATGAAACTCGAATTAGCTGTGCTAGAAGTTTCCAGATTTTTTATAGTGAATTCTCCTTTCAATTATCTACATTATACATCAACTCGCATGTCTCAAAGCTCCTTACTTTTGGAGATACGGACATGAGAGTAATTAGATAATGCACGGTATTCAGTCGAATGAAACTCGAATTAGCTGTGCTAGAAGTTTCCAGATTTTTTATAGTGAATTCTCCCTTCAATTATCTACATTTTACATCAACTCGCATGTCTCAAAGCTCCTTACTTTTGGAGATACGGACATGACAGTAATTAGTAGAAGCACGATATTCAGTCGAATGGAACTCGAATTAGCTGTGCTAGAAGTTTCCAGATTTTTTATAGTGAATTCTCCCTTCAATTATCTACATTTTACATCAACTCGCATGTCTCAAAGCTCCTTACTTTTGGAGATACGGACATGACAGTAATTAGATAATGCACGATATTCAGTCGAATGGAACTCGAATTAGCTGTGCTAGAAGTTTCCAGATTTTTTATGGTGAATTCTCTGTTAGATTATCTACATTTTACATCAACTCGCATGTCTCAAAGCTCCTTACTTTTGGAGATACGGACATGACAGTAATTAGTAGAAGCACGATATTCAGTCGAATGGAACTCGAATTAGCTGTGCTAGAAGTTTCCAGATTTTTTATAGTGAATTCTCCTTTCAATTATCTACATTTTACATCAACTCGCATGTCTCAAAGCTCCTTACTTTTGGAGATACGGACATGACAGTAATTAGATAATGCACGATATTCAGTCGAATGAAACTCGAATTAGCTGTGCTAGAAGTTTCCAGATTTTTTATAGTGAATTCTCCTTTCAATTATCTACATTATACATCAACTCGCATGTCTCAAAGCTCCTTACTTTTGGAGATACGGACATGAGAGTAATTAGATAATGCACGGTATTCAGTCGAATGAAACTCGAATTAGCTGTGCTAGAAGTTTCCAGATTTTTTATAGTGAATTCTCTGTTAGATTATCTACATTTTACATCAACTCGCATGTCTCAAAGCTCCTTACTTTTGGAGATACGGACATGACAGTAATTAGTAGAATCACGATATTCAGTCGAATGAAACTCGAATTAGCTGTGCTAGAAGTTTCCAGATTTTTTATAGTGAATTCTCCTTTCAATTATCTACATTATACATCAACTCGCATGTCTCAAAGCTCCTTACTTTTGGAGATACGGACATGACAGTAATTAGTAGAAGCACGATATTCAGTCGAATGGAACTCGAATTAGCTGTGCTAGAAGTTTCCAGATTTTTTATAGTGAATTCTCCCTTCAATTATCTACATTTTACATCAACTCGCATGTCTCAAAGCTCCTTACTTTTGGAGATACGGACATGACAGTAATTAGTAGAAGCACGATATTCAGTCGAATGGAACTCGAATTAGCTGTGCTAGAAGTTTCCAGATTTTTTATGGTGAATTCTCTGTTAGATTATCTACATTTTACATCAACTCGCATGTCTCAATGCTCCTTACTTTTGGAGATACGGACATGACAGTAATTAGTAGAAGCACGATATTCAGTCGAATGGAACTCGAATTAGCTGTGCTAGAAGTTTCCAGATTTTTTATAGTGAATTCTCCCTTCAATTATCTACATTTTACATCAACTCGCATGTCTCAAAGCTCCTTACTTTTGGAGATACGGACATGACAGTAATTAGTAGAAGCACGATATTCAGTCGAATGGAACTCGAATTAGCTGTGCTAGAAGTTTCCAGATTTTTTATGGTGAATTCTCTGTTAGATTATCTACATTTTACATCAACTCGCATGTCTCAATGCTCCTTACTTTTGGAGATACGGACATGACAGTAATTAGTAGAAGCACGATATTCAGTCGAATGGAACTCGAATTAGCTGTGCTAGAAGTTTCCAGATTTTTTATAGTGAATTCTCCTTTCAATTATCTACATTTTACATCAACTCGCATGTCTCAAAGCTCCTTACTTTTGGAGATACGGACATGAGAGTAATTAGATAATGCACGGTATTCAGTCGAATGAAACTCGAATTAGCTGTGCTAGAAGTTTCCAGATTTTTTATGGTGAATTCTCTGTTAGATTATCTACATTTTACATCAACTCGCATGTCTCAAAGCTCCTTACTTTTGGAGATACGGACATGACAGTAATTAGTAGAATCACGATATTCAGTCGAATGAAACTCGAATTAGCTGTGCTAGAAGTTTCCAGATTTTTTATAGTGAATTCTCCCTTAGATTATCTACATTTTACATCAACTCGCATGTCTCAAAGCTCCTTACTTTTGGAGATACGGACATGACAGTAATTAGTAGAAGCACGATATTCAGTCGAATGGAACTCGAATTAGCTGTGCTAGAAGTTTCCAGATTTTTTATAGTGAATTCTCCCTTCAATTATCTACATTTTACATCAACTCGCATGTCTCAAAGCTCCTTACTTTTGGAGATACGGACATGACAGTAATTAGTAGAAGCACGATATTCAGTCGAATGGAACTCGAATTAGCTGTGCTAGAAGTTTCCAGATTTTTTATGGTGAATTCTCTGTTAGATTATCTACATTTTACATCAACTCGCATGTCTCAATGCTCCTTACTTTTGGAGATACGGACATGACAGTAATTAGTAGAAGCACGATATTCAGTCGAATGGAACTCGAATTAGCTGTGCTAGAAGTTTCCAGATTTTTTATAGTGAATTCTCCCTTAGATTATCTACATTTTACATCAACTCGCATGTCTCAAAGCTCCTTACTTTTGGAGATACGGACATGACAGTAATTAGTAGAAGCACGATATTCAGTCGAATGGAACTCGAATTAGCTGTGCTAGAAGTTTCCAGATTTTTTATAGTGAATTCTCCCTTCAATTATCTACATTTTACATCAACTCGCATGTCTCAAAGCTCCTTACTTTTGGAGATACGGACATGACAGTAATTAGTAGAAGCACGATATTCAGTCGAATGGAACTCGAATTAGCTGTGCTAGAAGTTTCCAGATTTTTTATGGTGAATTCTCTGTTAGATTATCTACATTTTACATCAACTCGCATGTCTCAATGCTCCTTACTTTTGGAGATACGGACATGACAGTAATTAGATAATGCACGGTATTCAGTCGAATGAAACTCGAATTAGCTGTGCTAGAAGTTTCCAGATTTTTCATAGTGAATTCTCCTTTCAATTATCTACATTTTACATCAACTCGCATGTCTCAAAGCTCCTTACTTTTGGAGATACGGACATGACAGTAATTAGATAATGCACGGTATTCAGTCGAATGAAACTCGAATTAGCTGTGCTAGAAGTTTCCAGATTTTTTATGGTGAATTCTCTGTTAGATTATCTACATTTTACATCAACTCGCATGTCTCAATGCTCCTTACTTTTGGAGATACGGACATGACAGTAATTAGTAGAAGCACGATATTCAGTCGAATGGAACTCGAATTAGCTGTGCTAGAAGTTTCCAGACTTTTTATAGTGAATTCTCCTTTCAATTATCTACATTTTACATCAACTCGCATGTCTCAAAGCTCCTTACTTTTGGAGATACGGACATGACAGTAATTAGTAGAAGCACGATATTCAGTCGAATGGAACTCGAATTAGCTGTGCTAGAAGTTTCCAGATTTTTTATAGTGAATTCTCCCTTAGATTATCTACATTTTACATCAACTCGCATGTCTCAAAGCTCCTTACTTTTGGAGATACGGACATGACAGTAATTAGTAGAAGCACGATATTCAGTCGAATGGAACTCGAATTAGCTGTGCTAGAAGTTTCCAGATTTTTTATAGTGAATTCTCCCTTAGATTATCTACATTTTACATCAACTCGCATGTCTCAAAGCTCCTTACTTTTGGAGATACGGACATGACAGTAATTAGTAGAAGCACGATATTCAGTCGAATGAAACTCGAATTAGCTGTGCTAGAAGTTTCCAGATTTTTTATAGTGAATTCTCCCTTAGATTATCTACATTTTACATCAACTCGCATGTCTCAAAGCTCCTTACTTTTGGAGATACGGACATGACAGTAATTAGTAGAAGCACGATATTCAGTCGAATGAAACTCGAATTAGCTGTGCTAGAAGTTTCCAGATTTTTTATAGTGAATTCTCCCTTAGATTATCTACATTTTACATCAACTCGCATGTCTCAAAGCTCCTTACTTTTGGAGATACGGACATGACAGTAATTAGTAGAAGCACGATATTCAGTCGAATGAAACTCGAATTAGCTGTGCTAGAAGTTTCCAGATTTTTTATATTGAATTCTCTATTTGATTGTCTACATTTTACATCAACTCGCATGTCTCAACGCTCCTTACTTTTGGAGATACGGACATGACAGTAATTAGTAGAATCACGATATTCAGTCGAATGAAACTCGAATTAGCTGTGCTAGAAGTTTCCAGATTTTTTATAGTGAATTCTCCCTTAGATTATCTACATTTTACATCAACTCGCATGTCTCAAAGCTCCTTACTTTTGGAGATACGGACATGACAGTAATTAGTAGAAGCACGATATTCAGTCGAATGAAACTCGAATTAGCTGTGCTAGAAGTTTCCAGATTTTTTATAGTGAATTCTCCCTTAGATTATCTACATGTTACATCAACTCGCATGTATATGTATTCGTTTATTTGAATTTGAAAGGAGGCAAGAAATGAATATAAATGATACAGATAGGATTAAAACGAAATTAAGTAGGATAAACCCGACAGAGTTCAACCTAATATGGGGGAGGGGAATAATACTAACAAGGTATGGGGGAAAATTCAGAACCGGGTTATTGAGGAATCGAGGAGATCTAAAAATTGAGATGGGGTAAGGAAAGATGGGGTGTTATTTACAATAGCGTTCCAAACTGGGACGGTTAGGGAGAAAAAGTCAGAGATAAGAGGGTGATGGCATATAAGCATCATGGGACGTCGTGAGGAGGAGGACAGGGATACGAAAGAGTGGAGATCGGGAAAGTACGAGGCACCGGTAACTAGTTTATAAAGAAGAAAGAGCTGAGATTTGAGGCGGCGGTGGCGAATGGAAGTTAACTTTAGGATTTTAAGACGGTCGGCGTAGGAGGAAAAGGGGATATTGCATCTTTGGAGAGCGATTTTCGAGAAATATCGGAGAGGGCGCTCAAGTTTCAGGGACATTCTAGAGGAGGGAGGAGGGGAGTACAGAGCGGAGCCGTACTCGAGTATAGGGAGCACGTACGTTTTAAACAAAGCGGCATAGAAGGCTGGGTTGGAAGAGCGGAATGATCTGAGAAGTTGGTGGGAGCGAAGCATGGCAATGGAGATTTTTTTGAGAATGTGGCGGTGGAACTTAAGGGATTGGTCCGTAATTAGACCGAGGTCTCTAATTTCGGTTGAGGGGAGAATGGGGGAGCGAGCAATAGTGTAGGAATGATTAGAATTTGAGGAGCCCAGTTGAAGGAGAGATGTTTTAGAAGTTGCGAGAGGGAGAAGGTTATTAACTGACCAGGCGTAGATGATGTCAATAGATTGCTGAATAATAGTGGGGGATTGTCTCAAAGCTCCTTACTTTTGGAGATACGGACATGACAGTAATTAGTAGAAGCACGATATTCAGTCGAATGGAACTCGAATTAGCTGTGCTAGAAGTTTCCAGATTTTTTATAGTGAATTCTCCCTTAGATTATCTACATTTTACATCAACTCGCATGTCTCAAAGCTCCTTACTTTTGGAGATACGGACATGAGAGTAATTAGTAGAAGCACGATATTCAGTCGAATGAAACTCGAATTAGCTGTGCTAGAAGTTTCCAGATTTTTTACAGTGAATTCTCTATTTGATTGTCTACATTTTACATCAATTCGCATGTCTCAAAGCTCCTTACTTTTGGAGATACGGACATGACAGTAATTAGTAGAATCACGATATTCAGTCGAATGAAATTTGAATTAGCTGTGCTAGAAGTTTCCAGATTTTTTATAGTGAATTCTCCCTTCAATTATCTACTTTTTACATCAACTCGCATGTCTCAAAGCTCCTTACTTTTGCAGATACGGACATGAGAGTAATTAGATAATGCACGATATTCAGTCGAATGGAACTCGAATTAGCTGTGCTAGAAGTTTCCAGATTTTTTATAGTAAACTCTCCTTTAGATTATCTACATTTTACATCAATTCGCATGTCTCAAAGCTCCTTACTTTTGGAGATACGGACATGACAAGAATTAGTAGAATCACGATATTCAGTCGAATGGAACTCGAATTAGCTGTGCTAGAAGTTTCCAGATTTTTTATAGTGAACTCTCCTTTAGATTATCTACATTTTACATCAACTCGCATGTCTCAAAGCTCCTTACTTTTGGAGATACGGACATGACAGTAATTAGATAATGCACGATATTCAGTCGAATGGAACTCGAATTAGCTGTGCTAGAAGTTTCCAGTTTTTTTATAGTGAATTCTCCCTTAGATTATCTACATTTTACATCAACTCGCATGTCTCAAAGCTCCTTACTTTTGGAGATACGGACATGACAGTAATTAGTAGAAGCACGATATTCAGTCGAATGAAACTCGAATTAGCTGTGCTAGAAGTTTCCAGATTTTTTATAGTGAATTCTCCCTTAGATTATCTACATTTTACATCAACTCGCATGTCTCAAAGCTCCTTACTTTTGGAGATACGGACATGACAGTAATTAGTAGAAGCACGATATTCAGTCGAATGAAACTCGAATTAGCTGTGCTAGAAGTTTCCAGATTTTTTATAGTGAATTCTCCCTTAGATTATCTACATTTTACATCAACTCGCATGTCTCAAAGCTCCTTACTTTTGGAGATACGGACATGACAGTAATTAGTAGAAGCACGATATTCAGTCGAATGAAACTCGAATTAGCTGTGCTAGAAGTTTCCAGATTTTTTATATTGAATTCTCTATTTGATTGTCTACATTTTACATCAACTCGCATGTCTCAACGCTCCTTACTTTTGGAGATACGGACATGACAGTAATTAGTAGAATCACGATATTCAGTCGAATGAAACTCGAATTAGCTGTGCTAGAAGTTTCCAGATTTTTTATAGTGAATTCTCCCTTAGATTATCTACATTTTACATCAACTCGCATGTCTCAAAGCTCCTTACTTTTGGAGATACGGACATGACAGTAATTAGTAGAAGCACGATATTCAGTCGAATGAAACTCGAATTAGCTGTGCTAGAAGTTTCCAGATTTTTTATAGTGAATTCTCCCTTAGATTATCTACATGTTACATCAACTCGCATGTATATGTATTCGTTTATTTGAATTTGAAAGGAGGCAAGAAATGAATATAAATGATACAGATAGGATTAAAACGAAATTAAGTAGGATAAACCCGACAGAGTTCAACCTAATATGGGGGAGGGGAATAATACTAACAAGGTATGGGGGAAAATTCAGAACCGGGTTATTGAGGAATCGAGGAGATCTAAAAATTGAGATGGGGTAAGGAAAGATGGGGTGTTATTTACAATAGCGTTCCAAACTGGGACGGTTAGGGAGAAAAAGTCAGAGATAAGAGGGTGATGGCATATAAGCATCATGGGACGTCGTGAGGAGGAGGACAGGGATACGAAAGAGTGGAGATCGGGAAAGTACGAGGCACCGGTAACTAGTTTATAAAGAAGAAAGAGCTGAGATTTGAGGCGGCGGTGGCGAATGGAAGTTAACTTTAGGATTTTAAGACGGTCGGCGTAGGAGGAAAAGGGGATATTGCATCTTTGGAGAGCGATTTTCGAGAAATATCGGAGAGGGCGCTCAAGTTTCAGGGACATTCTAGAGGAGGGAGGAGGGGAGTACAGAGCGGAGCCGTACTCGAGTATAGGGAGCACGTACGTTTTAAACAAAGCGGCATAGAAGGCTGGGTTGGAAGAGCGGAATGATCTGAGAAGTTGGTGGGAGCGAAGCATGGCAATGGAGATTTTTTTGAGAATGTGGCGGTGGAACTTAAGGGATTGGTCCGTAATTAGACCGAGGTCTCTAATTTCGGTTGAGGGGAGAATGGGGGAGCGAGCAATAGTGTAGGAATGATTAGAATTTGAGGAGCCCAGTTGAAGGAGAGATGTTTTAGAAGTTGCGAGAGGGAGAAGGTTATTAACTGACCAGGCGTAGATGATGTCAATAGATTGCTGAATAATAGTGGGGGATTGTCTCAAAGCTCCTTACTTTTGGAGATACGGACATGACAGTAATTAGTAGAAGCACGATATTCAGTCGAATGGAACTCGAATTAGCTGTGCTAGAAGTTTCCAGATTTTTTATAGTGAATTCTCCCTTAGATTATCTACATTTTACATCAACTCGCATGTCTCAAAGCTCCTTACTTTTGGAGATACGGACATGAGAGTAATTAGTAGAAGCACGATATTCAGTCGAATGAAACTCGAATTAGCTGTGCTAGAAGTTTCCAGATTTTTTACAGTGAATTCTCTATTTGATTGTCTACATTTTACATCAATTCGCATGTCTCAAAGCTCCTTACTTTTGGAGATACGGACATGACAGTAATTAGTAGAATCACGATATTCAGTCGAATGAAATTTGAATTAGCTGTGCTAGAAGTTTCCAGATTTTTTATAGTGAATTCTCCCTTCAATTATCTACTTTTTACATCAACTCGCATGTCTCAAAGCTCCTTACTTTTGCAGATACGGACATGAGAGTAATTAGATAATGCACGATATTCAGTCGAATGGAACTCGAATTAGCTGTGCTAGAAGTTTCCAGATTTTTTATAGTAAACTCTCCTTTAGATTATCTACATTTTACATCAATTCGCATGTCTCAAAGCTCCTTACTTTTGGAGATACGGACATGACAAGAATTAGTAGAATCACGATATTCAGTCGAATGGAACTCGAATTAGCTGTGCTAGAAGTTTCCAGATTTTTTATAGTGAACTCTCCTTTAGATTATCTACATTTTACATCAACTCGCATGTCTCAAAGCTCCTTACTTTTGGAGATACGGACATGACAGTAATTAGATAATGCACGATATTCAGTCGAATGGAACTCGAATTAGCTGTGCTAGAAGTTTCCAGTTTTTTTATAGTGAATTCTCCCTTCAATTATCTACATTTCACATCAACTCGCATGTCTCAAAGCTCCTTACTTTTGGAGATACGGACATGACAAGAATTAGTAGAAGCACGATATTCAGTCGAATGGAACTCGAATTAGCTGTGCTAGAAGTTTCCAGATTTTTTATGGTGAATTCTCCCTTCAATTATCTACATTTCACATCAACTCGCATGTCTCAAAGCTCCTTACTTTTGGAGATACGGACATGACAAGAATTAGTAGAATCACGCCATTCAGTCGAATGGAACTCGAATTAGCTGTGCTAGAAGTTTCCAGATTTTTTACAGTGAATTCTCTATTTGATTGTCTACATTTTACATCAATTCGCATGTCTCAAAGCTCCTTACTTTTGGAGATACGGACATGACAAGAATTAGTAGAATCACGATATTCAGTCGAATGAAACTCGAATTAGCTGTGCTAGAAGTTTCCAGATTTTTTACAGTGAATTCTCTATTTGATTGTCTACATTTTACATCAATTCGCATGTCTCAAAGCTCCTTACTTTTGGAGATACGGACATGACAAGAATTAGTAGAATCACGATATTCAGTCGAATGGAACTCGAATTAGCTGTGCTAGAAGTTTCCAGATTTTTTATAGTGAACTCTCCTTTAGATTATCTACATTTTACATCAACTCGCATGTCTCAAAGCTCCTTACTTTTGGAGATACGGACATGACAGTAATTAGTAGAAGCACGATATTCAGTCGAATGAAACTCGAATTAGCTGTGCTAGAAGTTTCCAGATTTTTTACAGTGAATTCTCTATTTGATTATCTACATTTTACATCAACTCGCATGTCTTAAAGCTCCTTACTTTTGGAGATACGGACATGACAGTAATTAGATAATGCACGATATTCAGTCGAATGAAACTCGAATTAGCTGTGCTAGAAGTTTCCAGATTTTATATAGTGAATTCTCCTTTAGATTATCTACATTTTACATCAACTCGCATGTCTCAAAGCTCCTTACTTTTGGAGATACGGACATGACAGTAATTAGATAATGCACGATATTCAGTCGAATGAAACTCGAATTAGCTGTGCTAGAAGTTTCCAGATTTTATATAGTGAATTCTCCTTTAGATTATCTACATTTTACATCAACTCGCATGTCTCAAAGCTCCTTACTTTTGGAGATACGGACATGACAGTAATTAGATAATGCACGATATTCAGTCGAATGAAACTCGAATTAGCTGTGCTAGAAGTTTCCAGTTTTTTTATAGTGAATTCTCCCTTCAATTATCTACATTTCACATCAACTCGCATGTCTCAAAGCTCCTTACTTTTGGAGATACGGACATGACAAGAATTAGTAGAAGCACGATATTCAGTCGAATGGAACTCGAATTAGCTGTGCTAGAAGTTTCCAGATTTTTTATGGTGAATTCTCCCTTCAATTATCTACATTTCACATCAACTCGCATGTCTCAAAGCTCCTTACTTTTGGAGATACGGACATGACAAGAATTAGTAGAATCACGCCATTCAGTCGAATGGAACTCGAATTAGCTGTGCTAGAAGTTTCCAGATTTTTTATGGTGAATTCTCTGTTAGATTATCTACATTATACATCAACTCGCATGTCTCAAAGCTCCTTACTTTTGGAGATACGGACATGACAAGAATTAGTAGAATCACGATATTCAGTCGAATGAAACTCGAATTAGCTGTGCTAGAAGTTTCCAGATTTTTTACAGTGAATTCTCTATTTGATTGTCTACATTTTACATCAACTCGCATGTCTCAAAGCTCCTTACTTTTGGAGATACGGACATGACAGTAATTAGATAATGCACGATATTCAGTCGAATGAAACTCGAATTAGCTGTGCTAGAAGTTTCCAGATTTTTTATAGTGAATTCTCCCTTCAATTATCTACATTTCACATCAACTCGCATGTCTCAAAGCTCCTTACTTTTGGAGATACGGACATGAGAGTAATTAGTAGAAGCACGATATTCAGTCGAATGAAACTCGAATTAGCTGTGCTAGAAGTTTCCAGATTTTTTACAGTGAATTCTCTATTTGATTGTCTACATTTTACATCAACTCGCATGTCTCAAAGCTCCTTACTTTTGGAGATACGGACATGACAGTAATTAGATAATGCACGATATTCAGTCGAATGAAACTCGAATTAGCTGTGCTAGAAGTTTCCAGTTTTTTTATAGTGAATTCTCCCTTCAATTATCTACATTTCACATCAACTCGCATGTCTCAAAGCTCCTTACTTTTGGAGATACGGACATGACAAGAATTAGTAGAAGCACGATATTCAGTCGAATGGAACTCGAATTAGCTGTGCTAGAAGTTTCCAGATTTTTTATGGTGAATTCTCCCTTCAATTATCTACATTTCACATCAACTCGCATGTCTCAAAGCTCCTTACTTTTGGAGATACGGACATGACAAGAATTAGTAGAATCACGCCATTCAGTCGAATGGAACTCGAATTAGCTGTGCTAGAAGTTTCCAGATTTTTTATGGTGAATTCTCTGTTAGATTATCTACATTATACATCAACTCGCATGTCTCAAAGCTCCTTACTTTTGGAGATACGGACATGAGAGTAATTAGTAGAAGCACGATATTCAGTCGAATGAAACTCGAATTAGCTGTGCTAGAAGTTTCCAGATTTTTTATATTGAATTCTCTATTTGATTATCTACATTTTACATCAACTCGCATGTCTCAAAGCTCCTTACTTTTGGAGATACGGACATGACAGTAATTAGTAGAAGCACGATATTCAGTCGAATGAAACTCGAATTAGCTGTGCTAGAAATTTCCAGATTTTTCACAGTGAATTCTCTATTTGATTGTCTACATTTTACATCAACTCGCATGTCTCAAAGCTCCTTACTTTTGGAGATACGGACATGACAGTAATTAGATAATGCACGATATTCAGTCGAATGAAACTCGAATTAGCTGTGCTAGAAGTTTCCAGATTTTTTATAGTGAATTCTCTGTTAGATTATCTACATTTTACATCGACTCGCATGTCTCAACGCTCCTTACTTTTGGAGATACGGACATGAGAGTAATTAGTAGAAGCACGATATTCAGTCGAATGAAACTCGAATTAGCTGTGCTAGAAGTTTCCAGATTTTTTATGGTGAATTCTCTGTTAGATTATCTACATTTTACATCAACTCGCATGTCTCAAAGCTCCTTACTTTTGGAGATACGGACATGACAGTAATTAGTAGAAGCACGATATTCAGTCGAATGGAACTCGAATTAGCTGTGCTAGAAGTTTCCAGATTTTTTATAGTGAATTCTCCCTTAGATTATCTACATTTTACATCAACTCGCATGTCTTAAAGCTCCTTACTTTTGGAGATACGGACATGACAGTAATTAGTAGAAGCACGATATTCAGTCGAATGAAACTCGAATTAGCTGTGCTAGAAGTTTCCAGATTTTATATAGTGAATTCTCCTTTAGATTATCTACATTATACATCAACACGCATTTCTCAAAGCTCCTTACTTTTGGAGATACGGACATGACAGTAATTAGTAGAATCACGATATTCAGTCGAATGGAACTCGAATTAGTTGTGCTAGAAGTTTCCAGATTTTTTATGGTGAATTCTCCTTCAGATTATCTACATTATACATCAACTCGCATGTCTCAAAGCTCCTTACTTTTGGAGATACGGACATGACAGTAATTAGTAGAAGCACGATATTCAGTCGAATGAAACTCGAATTAGCTGTGCTAGAAGTTTCCAGATTTTATATAGTGAATTCTCCTTTAGATTATCTACATTATACATCAACTCGCATGTCTCAAAGCTCCTTACTTTTGGAGATACGGACATGACAAGAATTAGTAGAATCACGATATTCAGTCGAATGAAACTCGAATTAGCTGTGCTAGAAGTTTCCAGATTTTCTATAGTGAATTCTCCTTTAG
Organism: Caenorhabditis zanzibari; assembly: GCA_963966625.1. Lineage (NCBI taxonomy): Eukaryota > Metazoa > Nematoda > Chromadorea > Rhabditida > Rhabditidae > Caenorhabditis > Caenorhabditis zanzibari. The sequence goes on along the minus strand of OZ016472.1, from coordinate 15,487,976 downwards.
ATTATCTACATTTTACATCAACTCGCATGTCTCAAAGCTCCTTACTTTTGGAGATACGGACATGACAGTTATTAATAGAAGCACGATATTCAGTCGAATGAAACTCGAATTAGCTGTGCTAGAAGTTTCCAGATTTTTTACAGTAAATTCTCCCTTCAATTATCTACATTTTACATCAACTCGCATGTCTCAAAGCTCCTTACTTTTGGAGATACGGACATGAGAGTAATTAGATAATGCACGATATTCAGTCGAATGAAACTCGAATTAGCTGTGCTAGAAGTTTCCAGATTTCTTACAGTGAATTCTCCCTTCAATTATCTACATTTCACATCAACTAGCATGTCTCAAAGCTCCTTACTTTTGGAGATACGGACATGGCAGTAATTAGTAGAATCACGATATTCAGTCGAATGAAACTCGAATTAGCTGTGCTAGAAGTTTCCAGATTTTTTATGGTGAATTCTCCCTTCAATTATCTACATTTCACATCAACTCGCATGTCTCAAAGCTCCTTACTTTTGGAGATACGGACATGACAGTAATTAGTAGAAGCACGATATTCAGTCGAATGAAACTCGAATTAGCTGTGCTAGAAGTTTCCAGATTTTTTATGGTGAATTCTCCCTTCAATTATCTACATTTCACATCAACTCGCATGTCTCAAAGCTCCTTACTTTTGGAGATACGGACATGACAGTAATTAGATAATGCACGATATTCAGTCGAATGAAACTCGAATTAGCTGTGCTAGAAGTTTCCAGATTTTATATGGTGAATTCTCTGTTAGATTATCTACATTTTACATCAACTCGCATAGGGTTCCGAATAGAGCTCAATTTTGAGCCTGAGCTCATGAAAAACTTCTATGAGCCAGGCTCATGAGGCTCATTTTCATTTCACGTTCAAGTTCAAAAAGGCTCATCATCAAAAATTTCATTTCTCTTCGGATTCAAAAAGGCTCATAGGGCTCATTTCGAAATCAGCGTAAAGTTTAAAAAAGCTCATGGGGCTCATTTCAAAACCAAGCTCACGAGGAAAATTAGGGTTTAAAAAGGCTCATCATGAGCTTTCAGTTATTTCAAAAACAAAAAGTTTCCAAACGTGACCTTTTATTCCCAATGATTTCTACTGAAAATGAAAATGAAAGGCTCAAAAAAGGCTCATTTGAATGTTACGTTCAAAATTGAAATGAGCCTTTTTGAATCGCATGAGCCTTTTTAAACTTTGGCAAATTTCATTTCTGAGCCCCATGAGCCTTTTTAAACTTTCTGAATTTTCATTTCTGAGCCTCATGAGCTTTTTTAAAGATTACGTGAGATTCAAAAAGGCTCAAAGCTCATTTCTGTCATTTTCATTCGGAACCCTAAACTCGCATGTCTCAAAGCTCCTTACTTTTGGAGATACGGACATGAGAGTAATTAGTAGAAGCACGATATTCAGTCGAATGAAACTCGAATTAGCTGTGCTAGAAGTTTCCAGATTTTTTATGGTGAATTCTCTGTTAGATTATCTACATTTTACATCAACTCGCATGTCTCAAAGCTCCTTACTTTTGGAGATACGGACATGAGAGTAATTAGTAGAAGCACGATATTCAGTCGAATGAAACTCGAATTAGCTGTGCTAGAAGTTTCCAGATTTTTTATGGTGAATTCTCTGTTAGATTATCTACATTTTACATCAATTCGCATGTCTCAAAGCTCCTTACTTTTGGAGATACGGACATGAGAGTAATTAGTAGAAGCACGATATTCAGTCGAATGAAACTCGAATTAGCTGTGCTAGAAGTTTCCAGATTTTTTATGGTGAATTCTCCTTTAGATTATCTACATTTTACATCAACTCGCATGTCTCAAAGCTCCTTACTTTTGGAGATACGGACATGACAGTAATTAGATAATGCACGATATTCAGTCGAATGAAACTCGAATTAGCTGTGCTAGAAGTTTCCTGATTTTTTATAGTGAATTCTCCTTTAGATTATCTACATTTTACATCAACTCGCATGTCTCAAAGCTCCTTACTTTTGGAGATACGGACATGACAGTAATTAGTAGAAGCACGATATTCAGTCGAATGAAACTCGAATTAGCTGTACTAGAAGTTTCCAGATTTTTTATGTCGCGGAAGAATATCACTATCTTCACAACTCAAAGAATTCCACACCGGAATACACCCAAACCATTCACACGTGAACTTGGAAGAGATTAAGAAGAATACGCCTGAGAAATAATCCAATGACCTTGCCCTCAAAACCCGATGATAACGATCTACCACTACTATAAAAGCCGGAGAATTCGGAGGATTCTTCAGTTAGAGTTAAATCGAGTGAGCGAAGCCAACGCCGCCAAACCGCCAACCAAGCCATGAAGAACGCCCCGTCTCCGACCCTGAAGACCGATGCTGTTGGAGTGAAGACCGATGCTGTTGGAGTGAAAACCGATCCTGTTGGAGTCAAGACCGTCCCGGTTGGAGTCAAGGAAGCTTCGTCTCAAGAAGCCAAAGGAAGCAAGCCCAAGAATGGACAAGGTCAGTGTGAACTTCGTTCTCTCTTTCTCTCTCTCACAATAAATGGTTAAATGTATCTCTGTTCTATTTAAACAACTTGACGAAGGCCCAAACCCTTCCGTCGAGACATGGTGCATCGACCGGGAACGACTTTCGATAAGATGCGTATGAATCTTAGAGAATTCCTGTGCAACAGTCAGGAGGTAATGAACAAAATTCCCGAAGTTGACCGAGCCCAGAGTACTACTTGCAAACTACTCGGCCACAAATGGGATTCCGTCTATGACACTCTCACAATATCTATTGCAGTACCACCACCAGGCACGCCGACCAAGCGACAACTAGCCTCATTCCTAGCTTCAACCTATGACCCACTTGGGCTAGTGTCTCCTATCATGGTTCGGACAAAGTCTCTCATGTCACAAGTTTGGGAGCACAAAACAAAATGGAAAGATCCCATTCCTGCCCATCTCCTTCAAGAATGGAATGAGATCAGACAGACCTTCCTGGACACATCATTCACCTTTCCAAGACAGATGACACCAGACTATGACTTCTCCGAAGTCTCATTGATCCTGTTTTCTGATGCGTCCAAAGATCACTACGCCACATGCGCGTATCTTCGATTCGAATACAAAAACGCGGAGACTCACACTCCATTGATATACTCCAGAACTCGAATCAAACCCACAAAGTCAAAACATCTGACTATCCCGAGAATGGAACTCCTTGGTGTTTCCATTGCATCAAACGCAGCAGCTACGCTCTCTTCAGAACTGAACGTTCCACTGTCATCAATTACGTTCTTTTGTGACAACACCGCGGTCCTTTATTGGGTTGTGCACCAGCAGTCCATGGACAAATGGGTGAAAAACAGAGTGACAGTAATTTCGAACAACACGAAGCAGCTTGCAGAAAAGGATCTCAAGCCATCATTCCGTCATGTTCCAACAGATCAAAACCCAGCAGACATTGCTTCAAGGGGAGCCACCTTATCCCAACTCAAGGAAAGCAAGCTATGGCAATACGGTCCAGACTTCTTGAGACAAGAAACCAGCCATTGGCCAAAACCCCTCGACGACTCTCCCAAAGAAGTTCGCGAATTCCATTGTCATGTCCTCAACATAGCCGTCACACCGGCTCCAGACATTATAGGGAAGACGTCACCGCTTCCTCTGCTACCACCAGCTTCTATTGTTCCCTACAGTCGCACAAATAGTCTGCTCAAATTAGTTTCAATTACCCAGAAAGTCATCCGATGGGTCCACATTGTTATGAAACGAAGAAACATGAGATACCCAGACCGTCCATATATCTGGAAACACCCACTCATGACAGAATATGCTTTGTCCAAAATACATAAGGATGAAGTTGGTTTGAGAACCATCACTCAAAAATTCATTATTCAGGACCACTACCTAGACGCCGAACAAAATTTCGGTATCACTCTTCCAGTCTCTGAGAACATCGAGAAACAATCAGATGGTATCTACTTTTTTCACAATTCATATGTGAACAAGAAGCATGCAAACATGCCACAATCGCTAATTGTCATCATACACCAGCATCGGTTAGCCACTCTTATCGCACTCGATTCGCACAAAAGCCTGCTTCACCAAGGTACAAAAGACATGATCTCAGACATTCACCAGAGATACTGGATCAAAAACATCAATTCTCTTGTCAGATCGATTCGAGCACATTGCACCACTTGCAAAAAGAAACATGGGGCAGCTTACTACTACCAACATGCATCACAGTTGCCAAAAGCTCGGACACAAGCAGTCAGACCATTCAAACATATTGGCCTCGACTATTTTGGCCCCATCGGCTACAAAACACAAACAGGCTCCCCAGGAAAATTATGGGCTATGCTCACAACATGTCTGGTAACAAGAGCCGTTCATCTTGAAGTTGTACCGGATAACACTACATCCAGCTTTCTTCTGGCACTACGAAGATTCATTGGCCGCAGAGGTACACCAAAGTCGATCGTGTCAGACAACGCCCCAGCGTTCACACTCGGCTACTCAATCATTAACGTCGACATCAAGACAATGATTAATTCAAGTCAAACACTGACTTCGTTTCTCGCATCCAAAGAAATCGAGATTAAGCAAAATACACCATTCGCCCCTTGGCAAGGAGGGGTGTACGAACGCATGGTTCAGAGCACAAAGTCAATGTTCTACAAAATTATAGGGAGACTACAACTGTCATTCCTGGAGGTCGAAACACTCCTCATTGAATGCGAAGGCATTTTAAACAGTCGTCCAATCACGGCCAACAAAATCGCGATCACAGACACCGAAGCGCTCCGTCCCATCGACTTCCTGCTACCACAAGCTCACATCTCGACTCCAAACTTCTCAAGGAGCGATTCATCAGTCACACCGTCGACTACAGAAAAACACACCAGAGAATACATGCAACATCTGGACAATGTTCGTGCCCAACTGTGGGACGAGTTCTACAATGAACTCTATACTGGAAAACTTGCACCAAGATACAATTCCAAAAAGCATTCTACCACCGCACCAAAAATCGGACACATTGTTCTCGTGGAAACGCCACTCACTCCTCGCTACAAATGGCCGCTAGGACGCATCACTGAGCTCCTTCCATCAAAAGATGGTACAATACGATCCGTCATTGTAAAATGCAAGAAAACTCTCATTGAGCGAGCAGTAAATCAGCTCATTCCACTGGAGCTTGAGATGGGTTGAACCAATACCAATCTACCCTCTTTGACAACCATCTCTGTCCATCAAAACCTGTAAACAGGGTTTTCTTCCTGCCCCCCCAGTGTCGCGGAAGAATATCACTATCTTCACAACTCAAAGAATTCCACACCGGAATACACCCAAACCATTCACACGTGAACTTGGAAGAGATTAAGAAGAATACGCCTGAGAAATAATCCAATGACCTTGCCCTCAAAACCCGATGATAACGATCTACCACTACTATAAAAGCCGGAGAATTCGGAGGATTCTTCAGTTAGAGTTAAATCGAGTGAGCGAAGCCAACGCCGCCAAACCGCCAACCAAGCCATGAAGAACGCCCCGTCTCCGACCCTGAAGACCGATGCTGTTGGAGTGAAGACCGATGCTGTTGGAGTGAAAACCGATCCTGTTGGAGTCAAGACCGTCCCGGTTGGAGTCAAGGAAGCTTCGTCTCAAGAAGCCAAAGGAAGCAAGCCCAAGAATGGACAAGGTCAGTGTGAACTTCGTTCTCTCTTTCTCTCTCTCACAATAAATGGTTAAATGTATCTCTGTTCTATTTAAACAACTTGACGAAGGCCCAAACCCTTCCGTCGAGACATTTTATATTGAATTCTCTATTTGATTGTCTACATTTTACATCGATTCGCATGTCTCAGAGCTCCTTACTTTTGGAGATACGGACAGGACAGTAATTAGTAGAATCACGATATTCAGTCGAATGAAACTCGAATTAGCTGTGCTAGAAGTTTCCTGATTTTTTATAGTGAATTCTCCTTTAGATTATCTACATTTTAAATCAACTCGCATGTCTCAAAGCTCCTTACTTTTGAAGATACGGACATGAGAGTAATTAGATAATGCACGATATTCAGTCGAATGAAACTCGAATTAGCTGTGCTAGAAGTTTCCAGATTTTTTATATTGAATTCTCTATTTGATTGTCTACATTTTACATCGATTCGCATGTCTCAGAGCTCCTTACTTTTGGAGATACGGACAGGACAGTAATTAGTAGAATCACGATATTCAGTCGAATGAAACTCGAATTAGCTGTACTAGAAGTTTCCAGATTTTTTATATTGAATTCTCTATTTGATTGTCTACATTTTACATCGATTCGCATGTCTCAGAGCTCCTTACTTTTGGAGATACGGACAGGACAGTAATTAGTAGAATCACGATATTCAGTCGAATGAAACTCGAATTAGCTGTGCTAGAAGTTTTCAGATTTTTTATAGTGAATTCTCTATTTGATTGTCTACATTTTACATCAACTCGCATGTCTCAAAGCTCTTTACTTTTGGAGATACGGACATGACAGTAATTAGTAGAAGCACGATATTCAGTCGAATGAAACTCGAATTAGCTGTGCTAGAAGTTTCCAGATTTTTTATGGTGAATTCTCTGTTAGATTATCTACATTTTACATCAACTCGCATGTCTCAAAGCTCCTTACTTTTGGAGATACGGACATGACAGTAATTAGTAGAAGCACGATATTCAGTCGAATGAAACTCGAATTAGCTGTGCTAGAAGTTTCCAGATTTTTTATATTGAATTCTCTATTTGATTGTCTACATTTTACATCAACTCGCATGTCTCAAAGCTCCTTACTTTTGGAGATACGGACATGACAGTAATTAGATAATGCACGATATTCAGTCGAATGAAACTCGAATTAGCTGTGCTAGAAGTTTCCAGATTTTTTATATTGAATTCTCTGTTAGATTATCTACATTTTACATCAACTCGCATGTCTCAAAGCTCCTTACTTTTGGAGATACGGACATGAGAGTAATTAGTAGAAGCACGATATTCAGTCGAATGAAACTCGAATTAGCTGTGCTAGAAGTTTCCTGATTTTTCATAGTGAATTCTCCTTTAGATTATCTACATTTTACATCAACTCGCATGTCTCAAAGCTCCTTACTTTTGAAGATACGGACATGAGAGTAATTAGTAGAAGCACGATATTCAGTCGAATGAAACTCGAATTAGCTGTGCTAGAAGTTTCCAGATTTATTATAGTAAACTCTCTATCTGATTGTCTACATTTTACATCAACTCGCATGTCTCAAAGCTCCTTACTTTTGGAGATACGGACATGGCAGTAATTAGTAGAATCACGATATTCAGTCGAATGGAACTCGAATTAGCTGTGCTAGAAGTTTCCAGATTTTTTATGGTGAATTCTCTGTTAGATTATCTACATTTTACATCAACTCGCATGTCTCAAAGCTCCTTACTTTTGGAGATACGGACATGACAGTAATTAGTAGAAGCACGATATTCAGTCGAATGGAACTCGAATTAGCTGTGCTAGAAGTTTCCAGATTTTTTATGGTGAATTCTCTGTTAGATTATCTACATTTTACATCAACTCGCATGTCTCAAAGCTCCTTACTTTTGGAGATACGGACATGACAGTAATTAGTAGAAGCACGATATTCAGTCGAATGGAACTCGAATTAGCTGTGCTAGAAGTTTCCAGATTTTTTATGGTGAATTCTCTGTTAGATTATCTACATTTTACATCAACTCGCATGTCTCAAAGCTCCTTACTTTTGGAGATACGGGCATGAGAGTAATTAGATAATGCACGATATTCAGTCGAATGAAACTCGAATTAGCTGTGCTAGAAGTTTCCAGATTTTTGATAGTGAATTCTCTATTTGATTGTCTACATTTTACATCAACTCGCATGTCTCAAAGCTCCTTACTTTTGGAGATACGGACATGACAGTAATTAGATAATGCACGATATTCAGTCGAATGAAACTCGAATTAGCTGTGATAGAAGTTTCCAGATTTTTTATATTAAATTCTCTATTTGATTGTCTACATTTTACATCAACTCGCATGTCTCAAAGCTCCTTACTTTTGAAGATACGGACATGACAGTAATTAGATAATGCACGATATTCAGTCGAATGAAACTCGAATTAGCTGTGATAGAAGTTTCCAGATTTTTTATATTAAATTCTCTATCTGATTGTCTACATTTTACATCAACTCGCATGTCTCAAAGCTCCTTACTTTTGGAGATACGGACATGACAGTAATTAGATAATGCACGATATTCAGTCGAATGAAACTCGAATTAGCTGTGCTAGAAGTTTCCAGATTTTTTATAGTGAATTTTCCTGTAGATTATCTACATTTTATATCAACTTGCATGTCTCAAAGCTCCTTACTTTTGGAGATACGGACATGACAGTAATTAGATAATGCACGATATTCAGTCGAATGAAACTCGAATTAGCTGTGCTAGAAGTTTCCAGATTTTTGATAGTGAATTCTCCTGTAGATTATCTACATTTTACATCAACTCGCATGTCTCAAAGCTCCTTACTTTTGGAGATACGGACATGACAGTAATTAGATAATGCACGATATTCAGTCGAATGAAACTCGAATTAGCTGTGCTAGAAGTTTCCAGATTTTTTATAGTGAATTTTCCTGTAGATTATCTACATTTTATATCAACTTGCATGTCTCAAAGCTCCTTACTTTTGGAGATACGGACATGACAGTAATTAGATAATGCACGATATTCAGTCGAATGAAACTCGAATTAGCTGTGCTAGAAGTTTCCAGATTTATTATAGTATATTTTCTATCTGATTGTCTACATTTTACATCAACTTGCATGTCTCAAAGCTCCTTACTTTTGGAGATACGGACATGACAGTAATTAGAAGAAGCACGATATTCAGTCGAATGAAACTCGAATTAGCTGTGCTAGAAGTTTCCAGATTTTTTATAGTGAATTTTCCTGTAGATTATCTACATTTTATATCAACTTGCATGTCTCAAAGCTCCTTACTTTTGGAGATACGGACATGACAGTAATTAGATAATGCACGATATTCAGTCGAATGAAACTCGAATTAGCTGTGCTAGAAGTTTCCAGATTTATTATAGTATATTTTCTATCTGATTGTCTACATTTTACATCTACTTGCATGTCTCAAAGCTCCTTACTTTTGGAGATACGGACATGACAGTAATTAGAAGAAGCACGATATTCAGTCGAATGAAACTCGAATTAGCTGTGCTAGAAGTTTCCAGATTTATTATAGTATATTTTCTATCTGATTGTCTACATTTTACATCAACTTGCATGTCTCAAAGCTCCTTACTTTTGGAGATACGGACATGACAGTAATTAGATAATGCACGATATTCAGTCGAATGAAACTCGAATTAGCTGTGCTAGAAGTTTCCAGATTTTTGATAGTGAATTCTCCTGTAGATTATCTACATTTTACATCAACTCGCATGTCTCAAAGCTCCTTACTTTTGAAGATACGGACATGAGAGTAATTAGATAAAGCACGATATTCAGTCGAATGAAACTCGAATTAGCTGTGCTAGAAGTTTCCAGATTTTTGATAGTGAATTCTCCTGTAGATTATCTACATTTTACATCAACTCGCATGTCTCAAAGCTCCTTACTTTTGAAGATACGGACATGACAGTTATTAGTAGAAGCACGATATTCAGTCGAATGAAACTCGAATTAGCTGTGATAGAAGTTTCCAGATTTTTTATATTAAATTCTCTATTTGATTGTCTACATTTTACATCAACTCGCATGTCTCAAAGCTCCTTACTTTTGGAGATACGGACATGACAGTAATTAGATAATGCACGATATTCAGTCGAATGAAACTCGAATTAGCTGTGCTAGAAGTTTCCAGATTTATTATAGTAAATTTTCTATCTGATTGTCTACATTTTACATCAACTCGCATGTCTCAAAGCTCCTTACTTTTGGAGATACGGACATGACAGTAATTCGATAATGCACGATATTCAGTCGAATGAAACTCGAATTAGCTGTGCTAGAAGTTTCCAGATTTATTATAGTAAATTTTCTATCTGATTGTCTACATTTTACATCAACTTGCATGTCTCAAAGCTCCTTACTTTTGGAGATACGGACATGACAGTAATTAGAAGAAGCACGATATTCAGTCGAATGAAACTCGAATTAGCTGTGCTAGAAGTTTCCAGATTTTTGATAGTGAATTCTCCTGTAGATTATCTACATTTTACATCAACTCGCATGTCTCAAAGCTCCTTACTTTTGAAGATACGGACATGACAGTAATTAGAAGAAGCACGATATTCAGTCGAATGAAACTCGAATTAGCTGTGCTAGAAGTTTCCAGATTTTTCATAGTGAATTCTCCTGTAGATTATCTACATTTTACATCAACTCGCATGTCTCAAAGCTCCTTACTTTTGAAGATACGGACATGACAGTAATTAGTAGAAGCACGATATTCAGTCGAATGAAACTCGAATTAGCTGTGCTAGAAGTTTCCAGATTTTTTATAGTGAATTCTCCCTTCAATTATCTACATTTTACATCAACTCGCATGTCTCAAAGCTCCTTACTTTTGAAGATACGGGCATGACAGTAATTAGTAGAAGCACGATATTCAGTCGAATGAAACTCGAATTAGCTGTGCTAGAAGTTTCCAGATTTTTTATAGTGAATTCTCCCTTCAATTATCTACATTTTACATCAACTCGCATGTCTCAAAGCTCCTTACTTTTGAAGATACGGGCATGACAGTAATTAGTAGAAGCACGATATTCAGTCGAATGAAACTCGAATTAGCTGTGCTAGAAGTTTCCAGATTTTTTATAGTGAATTCTTCTTTAGATTATCTACATTTTAAATCAACTCGCATGTCTCAAAGCTCCTTACTTTTGGAGATACGGACATGACAGTAATTAGTAGAAGCACGATATTCAGTCGAATGAAACTCGAATTAGCTGTGCTAGAAGTTTCCAGATTTTTTATAGTGAATTTTCCTGTAGATTATCTACATTTTAAATCAACTCGCATGTCTCAAAGCTCCTTACTTTTGGAGATACGGACATGACAGTAATTAGTAGAAGCACGATATTCAGTCGAATGAAACTCGAATTAGCTGTGCTAGAAGTTTCCAGATTTTTTATAGTGAATTTTCCTGTAGATTATCTACATTTTAAATCAACTCGCATGTCTCAAAGCTCCTTACTTTTGGAGATACGGACATGACAGTAATTAGTAGAAGCACGATATTCAGTCGAATGGAACTCGAATTAGCTGTGCTAGAAGTTTCCAGACTTTTTACAGTGAATTCTCTATTTGATTGTCTACATTTTACATCAACTCGCATGTCTCAAAGCTCCTTACTTTTGGAGATACGGACATGACAGTAATTAGTAGAATCACGATATTCAGTCGAATGAAACTCGAATTAGCTGTGCTAGAAGTTTCCAGATTTTTTATATTGAATTCTCTATTTGATTGTCTACGTTTTACATCAACTCGCATGTCTCAAAGCTCCTTACTTTTGGAGATACGGACATCACAGTAATTAGTAGAAGCACGATATTCAGTCGAATGGAACTCGAATTAGCTGTGCTAGAAGTTTCCAGACTTTTTACAGTGAATTCTCTATTTGATTGTCTACATTTTACATCAACTCGCATGTCTCAAAGCTCCTTACTTTTGGAGATACGGACATGACAGTAATTAGTAGAAGCACGATATTCAGTCGAATGAAACTCGAATTAGCTGTGCTAGAAGTTTCCAGATTTTTTATAGTGAATTCTCCCTTCAATTATCTACATTTTACATCAACTCACATGTCTCAAAGCTCCTTACTTTTGGAGATACGGACATGACAGTAATTAGTAGAATCACGATATTCAGTCGAATGAAACTCGAATTAGCTGTGCTAGAAGTTTCCAGATTTTTTATAGTGAATTCTCTGTTAGATTGTCTACATTTTACATCAACTCGCATGTCTCAAAGCTCCTTACTTTTGGAGATACGGACATGACAGTAATTAGTAGAAGCACGATATTCAGTCGAATGGAACTCGAATTAGCTGTGCTAGAAGTTTCCAGATTTTTTATATTGAATTCTCTATTTGATTGTCTACATTTTACATCAACTCGCATGTCTCAAAGCTCCTTACTTTTGGAGATACGGACATGACAGTAATTAGTAGAATCACGATATTCAGTCGAATGAAACTCGAATTAGCTGTGCTAGAAGTTTCCAGATTTTTTATAGTGAATTCTCCCTTAGATTATCTACATTTTACATCAACTCGCATGTCTCAAAGCTCCTTACTTTTGGAGATACGGACATGACAGTAATTAGTAGAAGCACGATATTCAGTCGAATGGAACTCGAATTAGCTGTGCTAGAAGTTTCCAGATTTTTTTTATTGAATTCTCTATTTGATTGTCTACATTTTACATCAACTCGCATGTCTCAAAGCTCCTTACTTTTGGAGATACGGACATGACAGTAATTAGTAGAATCACGATATTCAGTCGAATGAAACTCGAATTAGCTGTGCTAGAAGTTTCCAGATTTTTTATATTGAATTTTCTATTTGATTGTCTACATTTTACATCAACTCGCATGTCTCAAAGCTCCTTACTTTTGGAGATACGGACATGACAGTAATTAGTAGAATCACGATATTCAGTCGAATGAAACTCGAATTAGCTGTGCTAGAAGTTTCCAGATTTTTTATATTGAATTTTCTATTTGATTGTCTACATTTTACATCAACTCGCATGTCTCAAAGCTCCTTACTTTTGGAGATACGGACATGACAGTAATTAGTAGAAGCACGATATTCAGTCGAATGAAACTCGAATTAGCTGTGCTAGAAGTTTCCAGATTTTTTATAGTGAATTCTCTGTTAGATTATCTACATTTTACATCAACTCGCATGTCTCGAAGCTCCTTACTTTTGAAGATACGGACATGACAGTAATTAGATAATGCACGATATTCAGTCGAATGAAACTCGAATTAGCTGTGCTAGAAGTTTCCAGATTTTCGATAGTGAATTCTCCTGTAGATTATCTACATTTTACATCAACTCGCATGTCTCAAAGCTCCTTACTTTTGGAGATACGGACATGACAGTAATTAGAAGAAGCACGATATTCAGTCGAATGAAACTCGAATTAGCTGTGCTAGAAGTTTCCAGATTTTCGATAGTGAATTCTCCTGTAGATTATCTACATTTTACATCAACTCGCATGTCTCAAAGCTCCTTACTTTTGGAGATACGGACATGACAGTTATTAGTAGAAGCACGATATTCAGTCGAATGAAACTCGAATTAGCTGTGCTAGAAGTTTCCAGATTTTTTATAGTGAATTCTCTGTTAGATTATCTACATTTTACATCAACTCGCATGTCTCAAAGCTCCTTACTTTTGGAGATACGGACATGACAGTAATTAGTAGAAGCACGATATTCAGTCGAATGAAACTCGAATTAGCTGTGCTAGAAGTTTCCAGATTTTTTATAGTGAATTCTCTGTTAGATTATCTACATTTTACATCAACTCGCATGTCTCAAAGCTCCTTACTTTTGGAGATACGGACATGACAGTAATTAGTAGAAGCACGATATTCAGTCGAATGAAACTCGAATTAGCTGTGCTAGAAGTTTCCAGATTTTTTATAGTGAATTCTCTGTTAGATTATCTACATTTTACATCAACTCGCATGTCTCAAAGCTCCTTACTTTTGGAGATACGGACATGACAGTAATTAGTAGAAGCACGATATTCAGTCGAATGAAACTCGAATTAGCTGTGCTAGAAGTTTCCAGATTTTTGATAGTGAATTCTCCTGTAGATTATCTACATTTTACATCAACTCGCATGTCTCAAAGCTCCTTACTTTTGGAGATACGGACATGACAGTTATTAGTAGAAGCACGATATTCAGTCGAATGAAACTCGAATTAGCTGTGCTAGAAGTTTCCAGCTTTTTTACAGTGAATTCTCTATTTGATTGTCTACATTTTACATCAACTCGCATGTCTCAAAGCTCCTTACTTTTGGAGATACGGACATGACAGTAATTAGTAGAAGCACGATATTCAGTCGAATGAAACTCGAAATAGCTGTGCTAGAAGTTTCCAGATTTATTATAGTGAATTCTCTATTTGATTATCTACATTTTACATCAACTCGCATGTCTCAAAGCTCCTTACTTTTGGAGATACGGACATGACAGTAATTAGTAGAATCACGATATTCAGTCGAATGAAACTCGAATTAGCTGTGCTAGAAGTTTCCAGATTTTTTATAGTGAATTCTCTGTTAGATTATCTACATTTTACATCAACTCGCATGTCTCAAAGCTCCTTACTTTTGGAGATACGGACATGACAGTTATTAGTAGAAGCACGATATTCAGTCGAATGAAACTCGAATTAGCTGTGCTAGAAGTTTCCAGCTTTTTTACAGTGAATTCTCTATTTGATTGTCTACATTTTACATCAACTCGCATGTCTCAAAGCTCCTTACTTTTGGAGATACGGACATGACAGTAATTAGTAGAAGCACGATATTCAGTCGAATGAAACTCGAATTAGCTGTGCTAGAAGTTTCCAGATTTTCGATAGTGAATTCTCCTGTAGATTATCTACATTTCACATCAACTCGCATGTCTCAAAGCTCCTTACTTTTGGAGATACGGACATGAGAGTAATTAGTAGAAGCACGATATTCAGTCGAATGAAACTCGAAATAGCTGTGCTAGAAGTTTCCAGATTTATTATAGTGAATTCTCTATTTGATTATCTACATTTTACATCAACTCGCATGTCTCAAAGCTCCTTACTTTTGGAGATACGGACATGACAGTAATTAGTAGAATCACGATATTCAGTCGAATGAAACTCGAAATAGCTGTGCTAGAAGTTTCCAGATTTATTATAGTGAATTCTCTATTTGATTATCTACATTTTACATCAACTCGCATGTCTCAAAGCTCCTTACTTTTGGAGATACGGACATGACAGTAATTAGTAGAATCACGATATTCAGTCGAATGAAACTCGAATTAGCTGTGCTAGAAGTTTCCAGCTTTTTTACAGTGAATTCTCTATTTGATTGTCTACATTTTACATCAACTCGCATGTCTCAAAGCTCCTTACTTTTGGAGATACGGACATGACAGTAATTAGTAGAATCACGATATTCAGTCGAATGAAACTCGAAATAGCTGTGCTAGAAGTTTCCAGATTTATTATAGTGAATTCTCTATTTGATTATCTACATTTTACATCAACTCGCATGTCTCAAAGCTCCTTACTTTTGGAGATACGGACATGACAGTTATTAGTAGAAGCACGATATTCAGTCGAATGAAACTCGAATTAGCTGTGCTAGAAGTTTCCAGCTTTTTTACAGTGAATTCTCTATTTGATTGTCTACATTTTACATCAACTCGCATGTCTCAAAGCTCCTTACTTTTGGAGATACGGACATGACAGTAATTAGTAGAATCACGATATTCAGTCGAATGAAACTCGAAATAGCTGTGCTAGAAGTTTCCAGATTTATTATAGTGAATTCTCTATTTGATTATCTACATTTTACATCAACTCGCATGTCTCAAAGCTCCTTACTTTTGGAGATACGGACATGACAGTAATTAGTAGAAGCACGATATTCAGTCGAATGAAACTCGAATTAGCTGTGCTAGAAGTTTCCAGATTTTCGATAGTGAATTCTCCTGTAGATTATCTACATTTCACATCAACTCGCATGTCTCAAAGCTCCTTACTTTTGGAGATACGGACATGAGAGTAATTAGTAGAAGCACGATATTCAGTCGAATGAAACTCGAAATAGCTGTGCTAGAAGTTTCCAGATTTATTATAGTGAATTCTCTATTTGATTATCTACATTTTACATCAACTCGCATGTCTCAAAGCTCCTTACTTTTGGAGATACGGACATGACAGTAATTAGTAGAAGCACGATATTCAGTCGAATGAAACTCGAAATAGCTGTGCTAGAAGTTTCCAGATTTATTATAGTGAATTCTCTATTTGATTATCTACATTTTACATCAACTCGCATGTCTCAAAGCTCCTTACTTTTGGAGATACGGACATGACAGTAATTAGTAGAATCACGATATTCAGTCGAATGAAACTCGAATTAGCTGTGCTAGAAGTTTCCAGATTTTTTATAGTGAATTTTCCCTTAGATTATCTACATTTTACATCAACTCGCATGTCTCAAAGCTCCTTACTTTTGGAGATACGAACATGACAGTAATTAGTAGAAGCACGATATTCAGTCGAATGAAACTCGAATTAGCTGTGCTAGAAGTTTCCAGATTTTTTATAGTGAATTCTCCCTTAGATTATCTACATTTTACATCAACTCGCATGTCTCAAAGCTCCTTACTTTTGGAGATACGGACATGACAGTAATTAGTAGAAGCACGATATTCAGTCGAATGGAACTCGAATTAGCTGTGCTAGAAGTTTCCAGATTTTTTTTATTGAATTCTCTATTTGATTGTCTACATTTTACATCAACTCGCATGTCTCAAAGCTCCTTACTTTTGGAGATACGGACATGACAGTAATTAGTAGAATCACGATATTCAGTCGAATGAAACTCGAATTAGCTGTGCTAGAAGTTTCCAGATTTTTTATATTGAATTTTCTATTTGATTGTCTACATTTTACATCAACTCGCATGTCTCAAAGCTCCTTACTTTTGGAGATACGGACATGACAGTAATTAGTAGAAGCACGATATTCAGTCGAATGAAACTCGAATTAGCTGTGCTAGAAGTTTCCAGATTTTTTATATTGAATTCTCTATTTGATTATCTACATTTTACATCAACTCGCATGTCTCAAAGCTCCTTACTTTTGGAGATACGGACATGACAGTAATTAGTAGAAGCACGATATTCAGTCGAATGAAACTCGAATCAGCTGTGCTAGAAGTTTCCAGATTTTTTATGGTGAATTCTCTGTTAGATTATCTACATTTTACAACAACTCGCATGTCTCAAAGCTCCTTACTTTTGGAGATACGGACATGACAGTAATTAGTAGAAGCACGATATTCAGTCGAATGAAACTCGAATTAGCTGTGCTAGAAGTTTCCAGATTTTTTATATTGAATTCTCTATTTGATTATCTACATTTTACATCAACTCGCATGTCTCAAAGCTCCTTACTTTTGGAGATACGGACATGACAGTAATTAGTAGAAGCACGATATTCAGTCGAATGAAACTCGAATTAGCTGTGCTAGAAGTTTCCAGATTTTTTATGGTGAATTCTCTGTTAGATTATTTACATTTTACAACAACTCGCATGTCTCAAAGCTCCTTACTTTTGGAGATACGGACATGACAGTAATTAGTAGAA
Source organism: Caenorhabditis zanzibari (assembly GCA_963966625.1). Lineage (NCBI taxonomy): Eukaryota > Metazoa > Nematoda > Chromadorea > Rhabditida > Rhabditidae > Caenorhabditis > Caenorhabditis zanzibari. The sequence goes on along the minus strand of OZ016472.1, from coordinate 15,470,504 downwards.
GCACGATATTCAGTCGAATGAAACTCGAATTAGCTGTGCTAGAAGTTTCCAGATTTTTTACAGTGAATTCTCCTGTAGATTATCTACATTATACATCAACTCGCATGTCTCAAAGCTCCTTACTTTTGGAGATACGGACATGACAGTAATTAGTAGAAGCACGATATTCAGTCGAATGAAACTCGAATCAGCTGTGCTAGAAGTTTCCAGATTTTTTATGGTGAATTCTCTGTTAGATTATCTACATTTTACAACAACTCGCATGTCTCAAAGCTCCTTACTTTTGGAGATACGGACATGACAGTAATTAGTAGAAGCACGATATTCAGTCGAATGAAACTCGAATCAGCTGTGCTAGAAGTTTCCAGATTTTTTATGGTGAATTCTCTGTTAGATTATCTACATTTTACAACAACTCGCATGTCTCAAAGCTCCTTACTTTTGGAGATACGGACATGACAGTAATTAGTAGAAGCACGATATTCAGTCGAATGAAACTCGAATTAGCTGTGCTAGAAGTTTCCAGATTTTTTATAGTGAATTCTCCCTTCAATTATCTACATTATACATCAACTCGCATGTCTCAAAGCTCCTTACTTTTGGAGATACGGACATGACAGTAATTAGTAGAAGCACGATATTCAGTCGAATGAAACTCGAATTAGCTGTGCTAGAAGTTTCGGCTCTGGTCGGTTATTTTGGTCCTTTGAAGGTTTCCTTGGTCCTTAGAATTTTCCTTGGTCCTTAGAATTTTTCTTGGTCCTTAGAATTTTCCTTGGTCCTTAGAACTTTTCTTGGTCCTTAGAATGTTTCCATGGTCCTTAGAACTTTTCTTGGTCCTTAAATTTAATGTCATGGAAATCTTTTCCGAAATGTTAATTTCAGTAGTAGAATTAGTAGTAATGTTAATTTCAGTAGTAGAACGAGTGCAAAATTTTTAGGTACGCACAAGTTCAAAAAATGCCAATTTTTGAAAATCGGGTCTCGGGAGACTATGATCATTCGATCGCCTCATATGAATAATGCACATATCCGTTATCAAATATAGGTCGAGCCTTTGAGTTACGAGACATTTTTTAATTTTTCTGTAAATTTTCAAAATTTCAACGTATACATGGAAATGAGGAAAATAAGTGAAAGTTAAAATAATCAAAGCGGGGTGAACTCATTAGATTAGGACATTTCTCGCTGAGAAAAGTATAAATAGGACAAGATAAAATGTGTTCAGCTTGTCAGAGGATTTTTTGAAATTTTGGGTTTTCAAGGTGAAAATTCAATGCGTTTAATTTTTGAAAATTTACGGAAAAATTGAAAAATGTTTCGTAACTCAAAGGCTCGACATATATTTGTCTTCTGGGTACTGTGGTTGCATTAACATACACTAAAATCCAGGTTGGGCACTCAATTTACAAGATGTTACGTTGATAGCTAATGTTTCATGATTTTTTGCATTGATTGTTGATACTACATTTGAAGTGGACTGTGAGATAGAAAAAGACATTACAGAACTTATGAGTTTATATCAGGACTGTAGTCATAGCACCATAAACTGAATAGTGGTATTGTGCTGATAATAATGCTTACAGCTGTTTCTGTCTCATATAAAAACTCCAAACTGCATTCTTCTACTGAAATTAACATTCCGGAAAAGATTTCCATGACATTAAATTTAAGGAACAAGAAAAATTCTAAGGACCATGGAAACATTCTAAGGACCAAAAAAAAATTTTAAGGACCAAGAAAAATTCTAAGGACCAAGAAAAATTCTAAGGACCAAGAAAAGTTCTAAGGACCAAGGAAAATTCTAAGGACCAAGGAAAATTCTAAGGACCAAGGAAAATTCTAAGGACCAAGGATACCTTCAAAGGACCAAAATAACCGACCAGAGCCGAAGTTTCCAGATTTTTTATAGTGAATTCTCTTTTCAATTATCTACATTTTACATCAATTCGCATGTCTCAAAGCTCCTTACTTTTGCAGATACGGACATGACAGTAATTAGTAGAAGCACGATATTCAGTCGAATGAAACTCGAATTAGCTGTGCTAGAAGTTTCCAGATTTTTTACAGTGAATTCTCTATTTGATTGTCTACATTTTACATCAACTCGCATGTCTCAAAGCTCCTTACTTTTGGAGATACGGACATGACAGTAATTAGTAGAATCACGATATTCAGTCGAATGAAACTCGAATTAGCTGTGCTAGAAGTTTCCAGTTTTTTACAGTGAATTCTCTATTTGATTATCTACATTTTACATCAACTCGCATGTCTCAAAGCTCCTTACTTTTGGAGATACGGACATGACAGTAATTAGTAGAAGCACGATATTCAGTCGAATGAAACTCGAATTAGCTGTGCTAGAAGTTTCCAGATTTTTTATAGTGAATTTTCTGTTAGATTATCTACATTATACATCAACTCGCATGTCTCAAAGCTCCTTACTTTTGGAGATACGGACATGACAGTAATTAGTAGAAGCACGATATTCAGTCGAATGAAACTCGAATTAGCTGTGCTAGAAGTTTCCAGATTTTTTATAGTGAATTTTCTGTTAGATTATCTACATTATACATCAACTCGCATGTCTCAAAGCTCCTTACTTTTGGAGATACGGACATGACAGTAATTAGTAGAAGCACGATATTCAGTCGAATGAAACTCGAATTAGCTGTGCTAGAAGTTTCCAGATTTTTTATAGTGAATTCTCCCTTCAATTATCTACATTATACATCAACTCGCATGTCTCAAAGCTCCTTACTTTTGGAGATACGGACATGACAGTAATTAGATAATGCACGATATTCAGTCGAATGAAACTCGAATTAGCTGTGCTAGAAGTTTCCAGATTTTTTATAGTGAATTCTCTATTTGATTGTCTACATTTTACATCAACTCGCATGTCTCAAAGCTCCTTACTTTTAGAGATACGGACATGACAGTAATTAGTAGAATCACGATATTCAGTCGAATGAAACTCGAATTAGCTGTGCTAGAAGTTTCCAGTTTTTTTATAGTGAATTCTCCCTTCATGGAGTTATTCATTTAATTAAAATGCAATTCAATGCGCACTTTAATTCAATTCATTAAGTGCATTTTAATGCATTAAAATGCAAATAAAAGTGCATTAAAATGCAGTGGTACTGCGAGACCTAGCAGGCGAATAAATCGGTGCACCTTTAAATTTTTGAAATTTTGCACAGAGAATTTCAAAAATTTAAAGGTGCACCGATTTATTCGCCTGCTAGGTCTCGCAGTACCACTGCATTTTAATGCACTTTTATTTGCATTTTAATGCATTAAAATGCACTTAATGAATTGAATTAAAGTGTATTTTTAATTAATTAAAAAACTAATGAATAACTCCATCAATTATCTACATTTTACATCAACTCGCATGTCTCAAAGCTCCTTACTTTTGGAGATACGGACATGACAGTAATTAGAAGAAGCACGATATTCAGTCGAATGAAACTCGAATTAGCTGTGCTAGAAGTTTCCAGTTTTTTTATAGTGAATTCTCTATTTCATTATCTACATTTTACATCAACTCGCATGTCTCAAAGCTCCTTACTTTTGGAGATACGGACATGACAGTTATTAGTAGAAGCACGATATTCAGTCGAATGAAACTCGAATTAGCTGTGCTAGAAGTTTCCAGCTTTTTTACAGTGAATTCTCTATTTGATTGTCTACATTTTACAACAACTCGCATGTCTCAAAGCTCCTTACTTTTGGAGATACGGACATGACAGTAATTAGTAGAAGCACGATATTCAGTCGAATGAAACTCGAATTAGCTGTGCTTGAAGTTTTCAGATTTTTTATAGTGAATTCTCTATCTGATTATCTACATTTTACATCAACTCGCATGTCTCAAAGCTCCTTACTTTTGGAGATACGGGCATGACAGTAATTAGTAGAAGCACGATATTCAGTCGAATGAAACTCGAATTAGCTGTGCTAATTTAAAAAAAAAGATTTCGCAAGTGAATTTGCTCCCACAGGCCGTATTTTTATATTTGAAACACCGGATAGCGATAAAAAACGCTAAATCTCGTTCTAACATTTTTACGAAAAACATTTGTCAAGTTTTTGCTTGAAACACGTTGTGAAAAAATGTTGAAGTTTTTCTCCAGGCTTGCCTTTCAATAATTTTTCGATTTTCGGCCTACTGTATCTTGTAGTGCAACTGCGCGCCATTGCACTCGTACCGTCAGCATGCTGATCAGCATCGATCATTTTCCCAGGGATTTCTCTGTCGTCTCTCATGTGCCGATCACTCTCTCGCCTGCGCGCAGCCCATCCCCATCTGCCCGTGCTGAAATTTCTCGATTTTTCAGCGATTTTTACGCGTTTTTCGACATTTTTCATATCGAAAATAGCATAAAATCATCTTCTATTCACAATTAATGGCCAAAAACTCGTTTGCCTTCGACTTTTTTGTCGAAAACTTCCCTATATTTGTCCTGGAAACTAGAATTTCAACATAAGATGCTTCCCTAAGCCCTTTTCCTTTTATCTTCTGTCATCATCTCTATTATCTTCGTTAACACAGTTTTCTCCATTTAAAATCATGATTTTCGCATTAAATTTTATACCAAAATGTAGAACTCAATGAGATCTACAGAATGATTTATACAACAATAACATTTTCAGGCTGAAAAAGTTGATGGCTTCTGTAAAACACCCGAATTCAGGTAGTCGGCCCGGGTGTTTTACGGAAGCCATCAACTTTTTAATCCTGTAAATGTTATTGTTGTGTAAATCATTCGGTAGATCTCATTGAGCTCTACATTTTGGTATAAAATTTAATGCGAAAATCATGATTTATAATCCAGAAATCGAGGCTTCCCCTTTTACTCGTAGCCTTCATTTCAATCCTTAATACCTTCGAGTTTTCAGAAAACAAGCCATGGAGACTCGCAAGATGCCACGTCTTCTCAACCCACCCTAGCCACGCCCACCTCCAGCAAGCTCAGGTAGAAATTTTATGTTTCGATAATATAATCCGCTAGGATTTCTGTCCGGTCTTGGTCAGGGTGTCCGCTTTAGTTTTCCGAAATTTAAAGGATTTTATTGTGGCGGTAAAATGCAGCTGGACCTGCGCCACCGCACTCCCTGTGGTAAAAGGTCCCGACACGGTGATTTTTCCACTGGAGTGCGGTGGCGCAGGTCCAGCTGTATTTTACCGCCACAATATCGCGCCACAAAACCGAACTCGCGACTACAGCGTGGCAGTGCAGCCCACAACCAACTGCGCCACACGTGTGACAAAGTCAAACGTGTCGGTTGCGTATAAAAACGCAAGATTCCTAAGCAGAATTGAGCGGCAAAGCCGCGAATCCAGCCTGCGGTAAGCAGGCTGGTATAATTTATAATTCCTCATTTTCAAAGGTAAAAATTTGAAAAAAAAAATTATATTTACAAAAAACATGAACTTTTTTCAATCAAAATTTCACCCGTTATAGCGGTTTCGAAATTTCCGCTATCGAGATGTCCCGAAACCGAATTTTCGAACCCACAGGTCCCTTAGAGCTGAGGTAGAGCCAGAATTTCCGGAAAACTGTCAATCTAACCTGTTAGAGACGACTATGAACTTGAAACCTAGTCTTTGGCGTACAGACATCAACAATCGCCCTCTAAACAAAGTTTCAAGCTCAAAATTAATTAATGCTATTTTTTCAGGTCGAAGGAAGGCGTCGTTATGTGATGGCTATGGCTCGCCGTGAGCACCCGAACCGAATCGCCTCGGAAATGGAAAATGGAGGAAGGAAGAAGGACGGCCGCCTCGAAAATCGAAGAGGGGAGGAAGAAGACGTTGAAGAGGATCAAGAGAGGGATGGAAGAAAAAAGTTGGAAGGCACAGACAATGAAGATGTCGACCTCACTGGGAGGTTGATTAGAAGTTTAGTTTGATTTTTTTTTACATTCAAAAAAACCAACTTTTGGCCCAAGTCAAATGATTAAAGCTTAAAGATCATTGTCGGTCGATCTGCTGTCCGTTCAAAAAAAAAAAAGAGCACAGTCTCATATTCCCCCCTCAGTTCTTGAACGGACAGCAGATCGATAGGTGGTGAGATTTTGGCTTTCAATCTGACAGAAAATTCAAAAAAAAATTATGTGGACTTTTCTCTCATCTATTTTCTTTTTTCCTCATCTTTTTATCTTTTTCCTTTCGCACGCACACGGTGATGTTGAATCATTCACAATTGAAAAAGTGCAAAGAGCATCTAAAGGTGACTGCACTGTGAATGTATTCCCTATTGTTTATAACTTTGGGTGGGATACTGATTCATAGAAAGTATATGAATCCGTTAGCTTTCTGTCGTTCCGATTCATCGTCCAATTTCGAAATTTATCGAAATAAAAAGCATCCCGTGTACCTTCCGAGAACAGAGTATGCATTGCCTACGGAACACAGGACCACTGAGTTCGAAAGAATCTGCTACTGTTGGAAGCTTCTCTTTTAGGCTTAGATTAACACATCACTTTGCTACACTTCTTCACTTCTTATCCCCTGTCTCAACTTCTCTACTTTACTAATCTGCTGATCCTACTCTTCTAATGCTACCGATCTATGCGAATAGCGACTTTCAATACTTTGTGAAAGGACTGAACATTTGTAACTCTAACAAGCGCCAATGTGCCTACTGTACCTCATTTTCGTATCCCAAATTGGGAATTCCCAATTATTTTCTTCTGCCCGATTTTATCCAAAAAACTTACTTTTTTACTACTGAAGAAATGACAGTGCCCTTGTTTGTTGATGTTAAGATCCATATCGATTCCACGGAAATCGGTCATTTTGTATATTTTTTTCGGCCCCTGCGACATTTCGAAAGCGTAACGTTTCGCAAGTGTGACGTTTCGAAAGTGCGCTAAGCGTCATCTTTCGAAACGTCGCGGAGTATTTTTTTTCGTGAAAAATTATCCAACTTTTAGACATTCGCAATTCCAATATAGGTCCATATAGATAGTATCCAATGATTTTGAACATTCAATTGAATAGTAGAAAAAGTTTTGAATTAAAAAAAAAAGCATTATAGAGTTAGTTTAACACAGAACATAACAGTAACAAAAATCTAGAATTAATAATAACAACAGATAAATGTATTCGGGATCATTTACAAGAGGACGGGGGAGAGAGAAAGAGAGAAATATATAAATATATATGGGGTACAAAAAATCTGAAGGATTTCGAAGAAGAAGCGAAAAAATTTTGTCTTAAAAAATAGGATTAGAAAACGAGGCAAAAGATGAAACAAAAACAAATACAAAAACTAGTAGAACAAATGGTACAGAAAGAGTGGACTGAAACATAAAATTTTTTAATAAGAGACAAAGAAAAGAGAGAGAGGGAGACATTTAGAAAAGGGGTCCGAAATTCTTAGGGATTTTGACTTTAAAAAATAAGGGTAGAAAAATGCAACAAAAAATACAAAAACTAGTAGAACAAATAAAATTGAGAAACTGGGAACTAGAAAAACAGATGGTACATGAGAAAAGAAATATTTGGAGATTTTAAAGCGTAACAAAAAACAAAGAAAGTCTATTATAACAAATAGTGCGATTTTTGAGAAGAGTCTCCAAAACAAAAAAAAAAAAAAATTAGTGAGAACAAACATTTAGAAAAAAAAAACAAAAAACATCCTCTTCTCTCACAACTCCTCGATTTTCAACTTCATGAAGCGAAGGAGACCAGTGTCGCGTAGCGTGACCTCTTCGGTGGCTTGGTCGAGAAGATCGAGCATCCGCCCTGAAAATTAGTAAAATTTTAATGAGTATATTATTATCAATAAGAATGTTGCGCTACTTCCTTCAATACCTCTATTCTCTTTAGAAACTTTCTCAATTTTGGATTTTAAAAATTTGCAAATTATCCCAAATACAGTTATCAGTCGAGTTTTGTTGAACTAACCTAATGCATTTTTCAAAAATTCAAAACTTTCCCTAAGTTTTCTCTATCATTCAATTGAATGTTCAAAAACAGTCGATATTATCTATGAACCTATATTGGCGTTATGAATGTCTAAAAGTTGGATAATTTTTCACAAAAAAGGCTCCGCGACGTTTCGAAAGTGTGACGTTTCGCAAGTGCGATATTTCACGAGTGCAAAGTTTTGTTTTTGAAACGATACACTTTAAAAATGTCACACCTGCGAAACGTCACAATTTCGAAATGTCACATTTTCGAAAAGTCACACTTGCGAAATGGCACACTTTCGAAATCTCACACTTTCGAAATGTCACACTTTCGAAATGTCACATTTTCGAAATTTCACACTTGCGAAATGTCACACGTTCGAAATGTCAAACTTTCGAAACGTCGCACTTTCGAAATGAAAAACTTTCCAAAAAATGAGTTTTGTGTACTGCTCTTCAGAGGAACTTTCACCCAAATTATTTCTGATTGCTTCTGAAAACTTTCTTAAACTCTGGACTAATGTTCCCCCGGAACAAATCTTACCTAAATCAACCGCCTTCTCCTTCATTTTCTCCACTAATGCCTCACAATCACTCTTCAGTGTTGCACTCCCCCTCGTGTGGAAGAGCAACGGCCTTTGACTGAACATGGCTCCGATGCACATGAACACAACTGAAAAAAACGATGTTCAAAAATCCAGTGAGATCATGCTGAAAAGTTGAGAAGCAGACTCACATAGCAGCTCCTCGTTGGATTTGCCGTCGATCCCCACAAGTCCACAGACGACCGGCAGATCTTCCAATCCTTCTTGAGCGCTCATGGCGAGGCACAGCTTAGCGATATCGCTCACCTCCCCATCCAATTGCTTGTATATCTGTTTGTCCTTGTGGACAGACAGATCCAAGAGCAGGTGTTCAATGGCCCCTCTGCCGTTCACGTCGGGGCAGGCATCGGGGCCGCGTTGGCCTGGGAGCCGATTCAGGTTCCGCACCAATGGAATGCCTTCTGAAAATAGCACAATTAAAAAAACACGATTTCGAAATTTTCGTACTCGACATCTCGGCCTTCATGTACTGTGACAGTCCAAGGACTGACACAGCTTCGTATTCTTCGAGGACCGGATGGAGGTGCGTCACCAGAATCAGCTCCGGATGTTCCAAAATCGCCAAGTCTTCCTGAAAAATGCGAATCTTGAAATGTCCGTCTATAAAACTTCTTGAATTTTCTGTCTTTTGAATGTCGAACTCCGCACTTTCGAAATGTCACACTTTCGAAATGTCACACTTGCGAAATGGCACACTTTCAAAATGTCACACTTGCGAAATGACACACTTTCAAAATGTCACACTTGCGAAATGACACACTTTCAAAATGTCACACTTTCAAAATGTCACACTTGCGAAATGTCACACTTGCGAAATGTCACACTTTCGAAATGGCACACTTTCAAAATGTCACACTTGCGAAATGTCACACTTTCGAAATGTCACACTTTCGAAATGTCACACTTTCGAAATTTCACACTTTCGAAATGTCACACTTTCGAAATGGCACACTTTCAAAATGTCACACTTGCGAAATGACACACTTTCAAAATGTCACACTTGCGAAATGTCATACTTTCGAAATGTCACACTTTCGAAATGTCACACTTTCGAAATGTCACACTTTCGAAATGTCACACTTTCGAAATGTCACACTTTCGAAGTGTCACACTTTCGAAGTGTCGCACTTGCAAAATGTCACACTTGCGAAATGTCACACTTTCGAAATGTCACACTTGCGAAACGTCACACTTTCGAAATTTTTTATCAGCGAATCAATTGTAGCCTTTAAATCACAATGTCTCAAACGATCCACTTACCTCTTGCACGTGGGACCATTTGTGGAAAAATTTCCCACCAACAGTCTTTCCGCACGCCACGATATGAGAACATCCTCCGAGCTCACTCAAATCAACCGACTCCTCGCATTGCACCGATGGCAGTTTCCGCTCCGAGCGAGACCGAATGAGCCTTTTGAAATCACCTTTCGAGGATTTCAGCAGGCGAACTGTGACGGTTTTTGACTTCGCATCGGCGACCGTACCTCTGGCTATTCTGGCAAACCGAAGCCAGAATTTCATCTTTGCGATCGCTAGCGCTCCAGCGCTCTTTGTCAACCTGGAATTAGAATAAGATTACTTTTCCCTCTTCCTAATCCTTTTCTGATTGTTATTTAAGGGGTACTGTGTTTCATTTTTTGTGTGGTTTCTGTTGAGCCCTCTTTTCGTATTTTCGCTCTCCCCTTATGCTCTGCAGTCGCTAGAGATTTTCTAAAACTTTGAAGATCGATATTTCGGCTAAATCAGAGAACTTCAAAGTGCTCCCAAATAGAAATGGTCTTCCGAATTAAAGATTCAAGGTTGGGCTCGACTAAATCTAATATCTCTAAACAAGTTTCCGTCTGTGTCTCTCTTGTAACTGTGCTCAGTATTATTAGAGCTACATTTCATGTCCTTCTTATGGCAAATTATCTGTCGAATTTCCAAGGCCTCTATTTCCAAATACTCACGATGCAAAACCCGACGGGTTAGAGCTGAAAAAGAGCGACGCCGCAAATCGGACCAGTTGCTCGTGAGACAATGACACGGAGCGAACGTCTCCTTTTAACAGCGGCACTTTTTCTGGGAATCGCTCCATTCCCAGCGCTAACTCCACCATCGCCTTCATCGACATAACGAACTCGGCATCAGAACCGAACTCCTCCAACATCGCTTCACGGAGGCGGAACACGCCTTTGTCTCGAATGCTGCGGCGGGCTTGAAGGGGTCTGAGGAGAGTCGTCTGAAATAAATTATATGGAAAATTGTTTGATTCCTATGGGACTCACTTCGACGAACTCTGCTGCGTCTCTCCTCTTCCACTCTTCTGCCTCCACCGCTCGCACAAACGTCACCATCACAGCCTTCCTCTCCTGGTACTTGGGGTTGGGGGCCCCGTTCTCCAACTGCTCCCTCCACTCGTCCTGCTTCAACACTTCTCCCAATGCATCTGGCGCCACCGCTGGTCCTGGGTTCCCGCGAACTGAGCAGAGAAGGAGATGGGTCCTTGCATCAAAGACGTCGGGCATAAATGATTTGCCGGCAATTTTCTGGAGATAAATCTCCATCTGCCGCGACGTCACCATCTCCTTCAGCGACAGCTCAAGCGGGATACCCTCTACGTACAAGTCGAAATCGGCAATCTGACCCCGTTCATCGATGGAGGCGTGCCGAAGTCTTGCAGCTACTTCATTCACGGCGACCATCTGCTCCTTCGGCTGCGCCACCACTTGTCGATTCGCCGACGTTCCGAGACCACGACCTCTACAGTACTCCTGCAAATTATATTAATAGTTGATGATTCCTTTTCTTCTAAACATGATCTCTGTGATATAATTGTTTATGCTCTTTATCTCTCACTCCACTGTTTTATTCTAATTTTTCCTCTATCGATTTTTAGCCCCAATTGTTCCTATTGTTCCCCTTTGACAACTGATGCTCAGAAGGCTGTTGAATCATCCAATAATCATAATTCCGTATACTGAGGAAGATGTTGGAAATACCAATTTGGAATTACAAACACTTCGCTCCAGTTAAAATTTCCCTCTTTTTTTATCTTTTTCAGCCCTCTCTCATTCTCTTTAAGTTCAGAAAATACCAGATGCTTCGAGGCAATCCGTGTACTCCTAGAAAATCTCCCTTGAAAATCGGAAATTTCGCAAGCGGACATTTCGAAAGTGTGAAATTAATTTTTTGTCTAATTTTCTGAATTTTTCATATATAGTTTTGCGTTTATGATATTTTCGGCTCTATTACATAGAAAAACGCAAAACTATTTATGAAAAATTCAAAAAAAAAAATGAAGCGTGTGACGTTTCGCAAGTGGGACATTTCGAAAGTGCAACGTTTTTCTTTTGAAACGTCGCATTGTTAAAATGTCACAATCTCGAAATAAGAACGACAAAAACTATATTAATTCACTGATTCATCCATTGATAATTGCTTTCTCATGACTCTTCTCTATCATCATCTCACTGATTTTGGACTTATTTCGGAAGTGTGACGTTTCGCAAGTGCGACGTTTCGAAAGCAAAATTTACAAACCATTCTCGGGGGAAACGCTACATTGTGTTGAGAAGTATTTTTTTCCAGAATGGTTTGAAATTTTTGCTTTCGAAACGTCACACTTGCGAAACGTCGCGAAACCTGATTTTGCTATCAAGAGTAACATTCTAGGCCTAAATTGAGAACATATTGATCTCAATCGTACATTTGGAAGTGAATAATTTTGGCTCCGGGACATTTGAAAAGTGGTCATTTCGAAAGTAAGACATTTCGAAAGTGTGACATTTCGAAAGTATGAAATCGCGTTTTTGCTCAATTTTTTAAACTTTTCATATGGTTTTTGCGCAAATTTATACGAAAAGTTCAAAACATTAAGCAAAAACGCGATTTCACACTTTCGAAATGTCCCACTTTCGAAATGTTTTCGTTATCTATCGGACTTTAGCCATTCATCTGAAATTTCTGAAAAGCCTACTAAACCCCTTGTTTCCAAATCCTGATTGCTGAAGGATCTGGCTCCGCGACATTTCGGAAAATGACGTTTCGAAAGTGCGATATTTCACAAGTGCAACGTTTTGCCTTTGAAACGTCACACTTGCGAAACGTCACACTTTCAAAATGTGATGAAGAAGTACAAAATCGTAACTCTTCAAAATTATGAATCATTGGCTCACGAAGTCTTGGGCTCGGCGACAATTCAGCTGTTTCTAATATTAATATCCTTCCGACATTGATAAAATCGTATTCCTTGAATGCTTCCTCAAATTAAACACTAAGTATTTGCCTCCCCCATTTTCCGTGTTTATTGTTTCATACACAGTCGCACTTCACTCTTTCTCTCCCTCTCTAAAATCCAAAAATTGTATTCGTTTTTGTTTTGAATTTGAAAAAAAACCACCCACGAGGTATTCCTGCGGCCGGTCCCCCGGAATCTCGAGGCCCAACGCGCCAAGAGCTCCTTCAAACGCGACCGCCATCGTGTCCATCATCTTCTTCCTCTGCTTCTCCACCTTGACATCCTCCCGTCTCTTCATCTCGATCCACCTGATCTTCTTCATATCGTCGGTCTCCGGGCGCTGCGGCACCTTGAACGGGACCGACATGCCTGGCTCCAGCTCCCCAATCCTGTCGCGGTTCTCCCGAGTAACCGCATCCTCGAACTCCATCTTCTGCCTCATCGAGAGTGAGTCTAGGAACGCGACCGCGTGGTCACGTCCCTTCGCTCCGTCCTCCCCAACCTCGCACACTGTGAACAGCTCACGCTGCTCGTCCTTCAAGTTTGCCAGAAAAAGTTTGGCATTGTCCGGATTTATGAAAATCCCACTTTCCGGAACCACAGTGTCGTCCAGAGGTCGGGTCAGGAATTGCTCACGCTCGATTTCCTTGTTGTAGTTGCGAACCAACTCTCCAAATCCGTCCTTGGCCTTCTTGGCGATCGGCGAAACGATCGAGCTGCGCGCCACCACAACTCGATCCCTCTTCGGCGTCTCCTGAATGACCGCCTCCTCCTCCTGCGCCTCCTGCTCCTCGTCATCCACCAGGCCTGAAGATTGCCTGCCACGAGCTTCCTCCAGGCCTTCCTGCGCCACCGGCTCCACCAACTCCTCAAACACGTCGTCATAGTCGTCGTCGCCACCCTAAAACATAGCAGTTTTTTTCCAGCTGAATGCTCCTCCCATTTTTTTTTCATTCTAGGCATACATGTCCCAACCCGGGCCGCGCCGGATTGGCTCCGCGACGTTTCGCAAATGCGACATTTTGTGACTTTTCAAAAGAAAAATGTCGCACTTGTGAAGTGTCGCACTTTCGAAATGTCACACTTGCGAAACGTCAAACTTTCGAAACGTCGCGGAGCCAAATTCAAAATTCACTTTTTAGCCTTTCCAATATTTAGAAAGATGACGTTTCGAAAAAATGTGTCATTTCGAAAGTTTGATGTTTCGAAAGTGTTTCGTTTCAAAAGAAAAACGTTTCACTTGTGAAATATCACACTTTCAAAGTGTCACACTTGCGAAACGTCACACTTTCGAAACGTCGCGGAGCCGTCGGATTTGGACATGTATGATTCTAGCTTTATTTCTCTCCTCTATTTCATTATTAAGACCGCACAATTTCAACTTTTCTAAGTTTGGGAAGTCCTTCTTTCTCCGAAGAAATAATCAAATTCTAGCCCTGCCCTCTTTTTCTGGCTCCGGGACATTTCGAAAGTATGAAATCGCGTTTTCGCCCAATTTCTGAAAACTTCATATATATTTTGCGCAAATTAATACGAAAAGTTCCAAAAATCATGCAAACGCGATTTCACACCTTCGAAATGTAACACCGTCGAAATGTCGCGGAGCCAAAAATTCACTTTTAGCCTTTCCAGTCAGTCGAAAAGATACCTTGATATAAAAAAGTCGAAGCATTTTAAACTTTCCCAATTTCCGATTCAATCAATCTAGAGTATTCCTATTTTCGGCTCCGGGACTTTTCAAAAACGGACATTTCGAAAGTGTGAACTCCCGTTTTTTTTTTCTAATTTTTGGAACTTTTCGTAAAATGTTTCTTGCGTTTATGATCTATTATACGTTAAAAATAGCGTTTTTAGACAAAAAAAAATTAGATATTAAAAGTTCCAAAAATTATGCAAACGCGATTACACACCTTCGAAATGTCACACTTGCGAAATATTCGCTTTCGAGATGTCCCGGAGCCCTATTTTCCTTTTTGTGTTATAAATACTTTTTATGAATATTCAATTCTCCGGATGACCTACATCTCTCTCTCCTGCTCCTCCCCTACCGAACCAGCTGAGCCCACAAACATCATGACCATCAACTTCCGATCCTCCTCTAGTGCTGGGGGCCGGTGTCGGCACTCTCTCTTCAGCCACCTCATCATCCTCCTCCTCATCCGTCGATTCCACCATCTTCCTAGCTCCTTTTCTTTCCTTGGGGGCGGGTCCCGCGGCCCCTCTCTCCTCAACATCCGAATCTTCCGACCCCATCAAGCCTCTTGCTCTCTCCGCCCTCGCTCTCTCCATCTCCTTCAACTCCTCATCGTCGGACACCAAAAAGTCCTCTTCTTCCAGCAACACCTTATCGAGAGCCGCCTGCATCTTCTTCAATTGCTTTTGGTTCGACATTTTTTCTGAAAAATGAGAATAATATAATTGGGATGTTTCTTGTATAGTTCTTACATCTCGTAAAAAACACGTTCGATGTAATCGAAAATCAAAAACCCTGAAAATGGGGCGGGATTAAGTTGGGGGACCTCCATGGGAAATGGACGAAGAAATTCGAACGGACCGTACGGTACCGAGAAAATTGATAACAAGAATCAAAGGGTACAAACGATATATCGATATTTATGAATTGGAAGGAAGAGAATAGAGAAACAACGAAAGAATAATAGAAGTTTAGAAAAATTCAATATCATTATTTGACTCTTCTGATTGCATCAAGATTCTGGAGCTCACTTTGTGGATCCTTGTGGGAACAGAAGACCTTAAAAATGATGATGTGATTTCGCGGCTCCGGGACATTTCGAAAGTGTGAAATCGCGTTTTTGCATTTTTTTGAGATTTTTCATATCTTTTTTTAACGTATATTAGATTATAAACGCAAAAAATTATACGAAAAGTTCCAAAAATTAGAAAAAAAATACGGGAGTTCACACTTTCGAAATGTCCCGGAGCCGATTTCCCCTATAATTGACAATGAATTTTGTGTTTTCGCAATTCTGTTGAGCTTGAAATTTCTACTCTTAAAAATAGAGCTCTTTGACTATTCTTCTTCGCTCTTTCTTTCAAGCTCCGCCCACATAGTTTTCTTCATTGTTTCATCCAGTTTCTTGGGGTCCCTCTTCTTCATTTTATATTTAGTTCGAAATAATTTTCAGTCACTTTTTCAACAGAAAACAATTTATACACCACTAATTTCTACTGATAAGGTTATCTATCTTCTAACTGCTCCTATTTCATATCAAAATCTGAGGAAAATGAGCGAAGGATTGAGCTCTGAATCTTGTGAAAGAGCTTGAGCCGGACCCTGAGCCGGACTCTGAGCGGGGCACCGAGCCGGACTAAAACATTCTACTCTTTTGGACCTAATTCAGAACCAGCTCTTTTTCTGGAAGATGTGCAAATTGAGATTATGAATCAGTATTTCAACTTTGAGCTCGTTGCTCTCAACTACTTTTCAATTATTTCTAATATCTATTCATTCACCGGCTCTATCGATATCAGAACTAACTTTTTCTAATCGCTTCATGTTACAGTTATAGCTACTGTAGACAGCTTTTGATTATCTTTTCCCTTTTTTTTCTCTAGCGCATGCATCTTCTTCTAAACTCCGCATCTTTCCTGACAAAACTTGAAAAAAGTTTTCATTTTGCTTCACAGAATTTTATCTGAATATCACATAAAAAAACAAAAACTGTGACAACACAATTAGCATTTGAATAATTTAAAAGAGGATTGACGGGAATCTTGAAGACCGTTCGATTTGTGTAGTTGTTGTCGAGTAGATCTCCCTTGGCAGTTCTCATTGGAAATTTACTGATTGTGAAAATCTGAAAATATTTGGAGTTGAAGATCGAAAGTGGCTTCTGGAATGTACCTTTGCTCCATTTTCGACTGCCTCTGAATTTTGAATCAATCCTCATTTATATGCTTCATTTCGACATCATCATCCTTCAGATAAAATCGAAAGGGCGCTTCATGCGGTCACGTTAGCCCCGCCCACTTTCCTTTAGTATTCCACTAGTTAGTTGCGGGTAGACCATAACGTTATTCTTGAAATTAAAATCTTATGAAATTCAAAATTAAATCTGTTTTTCTCTACCAGAATCCCGTCCGGTTGTTTACTACTGATGAGGTCACGGCAACCGGAGATTAGAGCCTAGTTACAGTAATCATCTATCCATATATCTATCAAAGTCTAGTAAAAGTGACCGAAACTTTGAATATGGAACACTTATGAATTGATGTTTTTGCTATTACTGAAGTTGAAAATCTCAATTCTTTTTCACTTTTCAAAGTTTTTTCTAAAGATGCCTATGCTAATGGGGAGAAGGTGAGGGCTCTTCAGAAACTGTGAATACTAAAAATCTGTAATATTTGAGCCGAAAATGCGCTAAAAATCGTCAAAAAAAATGTAAAAATTGACTTTTATTTTTCCGACAGTTCCCAATTTTCAATATATATTGAAGGTTATTTTTTGAACATCTAAATAACAGAAAAGTTACACACTTCTCCATGAAAGCTTGTTATCAAGAGTGTATGCAATAAATGATTCTGTTTTGTTTGGTTTTATGGGATCAGCGATAAAGAGAAGAGAGAAGATTTGGCTAGTTACGCTTTCAGAATTACTGTTTCAAGTCAAACACTCGATGCAAATATGGAGGAAGAGAGAAGAGTCTTCTAACGCACTGTTATGTAGACAGAAGCTCAAAACGTTAAAAGACTCAAAGAAATATGGGAATGTTCGAGCTAGTGGGAGTCAGAATGACGATGACGTCTTCTAGATTATTGCGTAGCACAATTATTTGTTTGTAGAGATTTTTACATGGTTCGACGCAGAACTTTTGTGAGAAAAATAAATTCTCTTGAAACATAGTCTAAAAATGCCTCGTTTTTGAGTTATAAGCCAAAAAGAGGTCAAAAATTAGTTTTGAGCGAGTGCAGATTCCATTCACTTTGCAATCCGGCACACACTCAGAACTAATTTTTCGTTTTTTTTTTTGGCTTGTGAATCAAAAATTAGACAATTTCAGACTATGATCCAAGAGAATTTATTGTTCTCACAAAAATTATGCTTCGAACCATGTAAAAATCTCAACAAAAAAATAATTATGTTACGCCACATTTAATGACGTTGTCGTCTCCTTGATTGATTCTACTAGACTTTTATAAGCTTTCCTAGCGAAAATCGTCCATTTCGCTCATTTTAAGATTAACTATTCAATTGGCTCTGGTGAAATACCGCTGAAATCGTAAGCATCTGAAACTGTTGAACGTCCAACGGAATTACTGATATTATTTGTACATTCGGAGCACATAAAGAGAGACGACAGGGAAAAGTAGTAATAAGCCGAGATGAAGGCAATGCAAAAAAACTAAAAGAGTCAAAGAAGGTGTTGAAAACTCGGGTTTTGACTATAAATATGAAGCTATCGAAGAGTTGCTCAATCTGTTTGGCTACAATGGGAAAGGGTACTGTGCCACTTTTTGGGCCTTTGCGGGCCGTCGATTTTCTTAGTTTTTGGTCAATCTTTATACCAAAATGTAGAACTCGATTAGGATCCATGAAATGGTATTAAAATCATCAAGATTGTCTGTTTTAATTTTTGTCTAGAACTTGCAGAGCACGCTGGCCGAGGCTCACGGTCAGAAAACGCTTGGCCCGTGTGTTCTACAAGTTCTAGACAAAAACTGAGACAGGGCAATCTTGGTGATTTTAGTACCATCTCATAGGTCTCATCGAGTTCTACTTATTGGTGTGAAAATTGACCGAAAATGTTAACTTTGAGCGGAGAAAATCGACGGCCCGCTAAGGTCCGGATCACATGTATGATCGCGAGGGCCACATTTTCTGAAGCAAAATATCATCAGTTCGAGACACTTTCGATCTAAATAGAAAACAACAGAATCTTCATGATACGGTTATACTTGTACAGCTGAACTTCTTAACAGACCAGAGAATCATCTATCCACAATTTCACTTCTCAGTAATGAGCAGTACTATCTTTTCATTTTTAGTCATTATTTTTGCTCAAAAATCGCTGTTCGGAAATTATTGGAATTTCGCATCGGAACCTTGCGCTCAATAATTCTTGTAGCCACCTATCTGCAATGTCGAGAAAAAAAATTTGAAGACGTTGACGTCTTCTAGATTCTTCTAGAATTTCCGAGGATTTTCTATCCCATTCGACTGATTTCCAGCTTGAATAAATATTCACAATAGAATCGATCAAAGCCCTAATGATTTCCTACTGTATTTTTAAAGGAGCATAGCCAACATTTGCAGAAAGGTCTCGCCACGAAAATCTCGACAACTCGAACATCGCATTTTTTCTTTTTCACAGCACGGCGATGATCGAAAATCTTTGTTTTAAAGCTGTTTTGACTACTTTTTGTTTGAAAATTCGAGAAAAATAAATAGCGATTTGTAGTGTTATTGATCGAAAACTATGTAATTTCTAGCGCGGATTTTTTAGCGAATCGCTTGAGTTCTTCCGATAATGACTCGCAAATTTTAGAGAATACAATATTTTCTAAACATTATCTCAATCTTTGTATTTAATCGTCTTCGCACTTCATTTTTCATTGCTCGTTAATAATATGAATGATTCCCCGTTTTGCAAACGTTCCCAAATTACGTTCTTTTCAGATAACATTCGGATAAGGCGGAGAATCGTCGAGACGGCGACCGAGAGTGAGGCAAGAAGCAAATCAAAGTTTAGGCGAAAGTTAGAAGATATCAGAAGAATGGAAGGAAGAAAGCGAAGTTATTAGGAAGAAGCGAACGAGAAGATGACAGAGAGAAGAGAAATGTTTCTCTTGAAAAAAATAATCCGGTGAATTAAACGATGCCGTAGTTATTTCTAGACTTCTTAGTTTGAAGCTAGTTCTTTTCGAAAATCCTTTTTTGGAAATTTCTAGCTTTTCTAGATAGAAAATAAGCATGATGCTTACTTACTCTTAGGCATCAATCTAGCTTCTTTTTTTTCAATATTCAAAAGAGAGCGACCATAGCTTGTGTTGTGTTAAGCGAAAAGGGAATCAAAAAAGGACGTTTCGAAAGTTGACATTTCGAAAGTGTGAAGTTTAACGTTGCACTTGCGAAACGTCACACTTTCGAAACGTCGCGGAGTCGAAAACTGAAAAAGACAGGTAAGGTATCGCTAGTTTCTAAAAAAATGAGGAGTCTAAAATGTCGATATTAATAACATAGAGCCCAGTGTCTTCTGTAGAGATCCAAACACTTAGTTTGAAATTATCAAAGTTTGGAAAACTTTGATAATTTCTAAAGTGTCGGTTATCTACAAACGAAGAGCAAAACAGGTTAGTTGAAATTTCGTTTCTCTTTCAAATATCTTCAAATTTTCAGGTTACTGGACAACGCCACACCCTATTAAACTTCATCCGACAGAATAAGAAGAAGAGTTTTGATGGCTCGAGAGGAATAACCAAGAAGCGATGGCATTTATGATTGCGAAGCCAGATGATTATTATCCAATTTTCCCAAGTTTCATCGCGCTCCATTGCGAAACTGGGGAACTTCAAATTTTTGAGCTTTGCCGCTCACATATTTCTGATGTAAATCACGTCGAAAACTCAAAATAAAAAAAATTATTATATTTGACGTGACCTACATGAGAAAAAAAGTGAGCGGGAACGCTCAAAAACTTGAAGTTCCCCAGTTTCGCAATGGAGCGCGATGAAACTTGGGAAAATCGGATAATAGATGTTTAAGGATTTTGCATTCATAATTGTCATCGTCTTCTTGTTTCTTCTTTGTTTCGCTTTCTTCCCAAAATTCCAACTTTTCAGGTACGAAAACATGTGAAATGGAAGTACTACATTTGGAATGTGAGATAACAATGACGACTCGAGAAAAAGAAAATGCGATGTTAGCTGAAGAAGAGATGGATCACAATGTCACTGAGGTTGTGAGAAAAAGAGCTACAGAAGAATCTACGCGGTGGTACCGGCGGTAGATGGAAACGTCGAAATTATAGTGAGGCGAGCACAACAAGAAAGTGTAGGGAGTGAAAAAGTTCCGATTGGAGTATCGGTTTGAGAAGATGACTAGGAAGATGATGAGGGAGCTTTTGGCAATGTCAATTGCCATTTTCATTGTCCATTACGTGTTCATTTTGGAAAAAAAATTATAAGGAAAATGGTGCGGCAAATCAAAACTATAATTACGAAATTTATAAATCAAAATTCCCCCTCCAACTCCGACTTCCGAGTTTAAAATTTTACTTCCGCGCAACTCTGCTATTTAGTACAAATTCACTGTCCGGTTGTTTACTACTGAAGAGGCCGCGGCAACCGGAGATTTCTCATTCATTCTTCCCGATAATCTTTATAATTCAATGTCTAGTAATTAAGTGGCCGAAACATTGGAATTCTTTCGTTGTTTAAATTTAGACTCAAGTGCTCGTATTCACGCCCTTTTAGGAAACATCAGAGTTATAATGAGGCTAGAATTAGATCCGTCCAAAATTTCATTATTCAGTAATAAGCAGTACTATCTTTTCATTTTTAGTCATTATTTTGTCATTGGAAATCAAGGGAAGTTCGTTTTGTAACCTTACACTCACTAAAGTTTTATAATACTAGTAGCCAACTATCTGCAATGTCGATGCGAAATTTACTAAAATCACTATATAACTTGTTGAAGACGTTGACGTCTTCTAGATTCTTCTAGAATTTCCGAAGATTTTCTTCTCCATTCGACTGATTTCCAGCTTGATAGAATATTCACAGTAGAATCGATCAAAACCCTAATGATTTCCTACTGTATTTTTAAAGGAGCATAGCCAACATTTGCAGAATGGTCTCGCCACGAAAATCTCGACAACTCGAATCGCACATTTTTTCTCATTTTCAAAGCACGGCGATGATCGAAAATCTTTGTTTTAAAGCTGTTTCGACCACTTTTTGATTGAAAATTCGAGAAAAATAGCGATTCGTAGTGTTATTCGTTAAAATATGAAAAAAACCAATTCGTATTTAGCAGTTTTTGGTGTTTTCGCTTTTGGATGTCTTTTGAATATTGTGGCGGTAAAATGCAGCTGGACTTGCGCCCCCGCACTCCTGTGGTAAAAGGTCCCGAAACGGTGATTTTTCCACTGGAGTGCGGTGGAGCAAGTTTACCTACATTTTACCGCCACAATAGAAAATATTCTGTCTACTTTTGATTTAAAATGTGAAAAAAATCAATTTTTAGCATAGTTGTCAAGGCCCGGCCCGGGCCTTGTTTAAGGAATCAAGGCCCGGCCCGGGCTGGCCCGGGCTTCCGGGCCTTGCTTAAGGCCCGAAGGCCCGGCGCCAAATTTCAAAATTCAAATTTTTGTATATTTTTTTTTTGGTTTTGTTGTTTTTTCGAACTAAAAACAATCAACAAAACTTATTTTAACAACATTATAACTAGGGACCACAACATAATTTTTAAACACGAATTTTCTTGGACATTTTTATATGGTAATGTTCCTTGCCTCAATACGACCTCGACGTGGCTGAAATGAAACTTCAGCTAGTGTCAAATTCTCTGTAGATTCCAATGGTATCAAAAAAACAGAAGTACCTCGTTTGTAAAGTTCTCAAATGAACCAAAAACTGAATTTTTTAGAAATAATAGTCTGTTTAGGTCAGGATGAAAGTATTCAAAATGCATTAAATTGGCTGAAACTTTGCAGTCTAGTTCATAAATGTGTGCTTCACTCATTTTAATGTTATTTCAAAGTTTTTACTCATGGATAAAAAAACCTATCGTATGCGATGTTTGACCTAGTCCCACATTCTTTGGAGACCTCGCTAAGATGTTTTGAGATTACCTACCATTTCTGCATATCTCCTTCTATGAGGATACCAAAAAATCTCGGAAGTACCTCGGCATTATCGCATTTTTTTCATCCATAAACTAACTTTTTCTTCGACTATCTCAAGAACTAGGTCAAATGAAAATGATTAAGTTACAGAATCGGATTCTCCGTAGTTTATTTAGTATTGTAACAAAAATTCAAAACAATTCATCATTTGCAGTTCAAGTTATAGTCATTCAAAGTTGGCATAACCCACTGACTAGGGAATGGTTAGTAGTCGATATGGAGTTATATGTCGCGACGTATATCATTAGAAAGCTGAACTCTTGAAACTTCGTTTGATGTACTTTATTTTTGCGGACTCAATCTGTGAGCCAAGTTATGCGTGTTTTAAGGTCAACTCTCAGTTCATTTTTAGTTGAATTTAGCACTGGATTTTCTATATATTTCCATATATTTCACGTCAACTGTTTTTGTTTTAAAAAGTTCAAAATCCAGTGCTAAATTCAACTGAAAATTAACCGAGGGTTAACCTTAAAACACGCATAACTTGGCTCACAGATTGAGTCCGCAAAAATAAAGTGCATCAAACGAAGTTTCAAGAGTTCAGCTGTCCAATGATATACGTCGCAACTTATAACTCCATATCGACTACTAACCATTCCCTAGTGAGGAGAAAATAAAATAGGCTCCGCCCCCTCACGTTGTGGTCCCTAATTATAACAATTGAACAATAAATTTAGAACTAGGACAAAAAAAAATCTGAGTGTCGTTGGAAAAACGGCGTCAGCTTCAAAATGAACTTCCGAAATTTTCTAGAAATAGACTGAAAATTGAAAAATTTGAATGCTTTTATCTTTTAGAAAAAAAATTAAACGAAATTTTTTTTTGAAAAAAAAAATTTTTTTCAGCCGGGCCTTCGGGCCGGGCCGGGCCTTGAAAATTTTTCCAAAGCCCGGCCCGGCCCGGGCCAGCCCGGGCCTTCGGGCCTTGCCGGGCCTTGGCGGGCAGGCCCGGGCCTTGACAACTATGATTTTTAGCATGTCCGATAGAGAAAATGAAACTTCTAGTGAGTTTTCTTAAAATTGCGACGTCGAACATAGAATATATTTTTATCCATTTTTTTCGAAAGCTAGCGAGCTTTCAAGACAGGCAGAGTTTTCCAAATAATACCATAAATAGGCCTCCGCGTCGTTTGGAAAGATGACGTTTCGAAAAAGTGACGTTTCACAAGTGTGACGTTTCGCAAGTGTGACATTTAGAAAGTGTGTCGTTTCAAAATAAACATGTTGCACTCGTGAAATATCGCTCTTTCGAAAAATTTCACTTGCGAAATGTCACACTTTCGAAACGTCACGGAGCCATAAATAGCTTTCGCTGCTTCACACTTTTTTTTTAGTTTTAGTCGGGTTTTTTGAATCTAAAAATCAGTCCAGATGCATAATTGATGGTGAGTTCCTTTTTTCAAAAGTTTCCGAACTTCTTTTTTTTTCAGATAACACTTGGACGAATGTTGGTGCTTACTGAGAAGGCTGGGAAGACTCCGAGGGAAAACTCTCTCATCGGACAAACTAACACTGATTGGGAAGGCGTGTACTAACAAGAAAGGTGTAGAGCGGCACGTGGCTTCGAATTCAAGGAGAAGAAAGCTAAGGGGGAAAGGAGGACACCAAGAGATGTCGAGCGAAGGCGAGCAATTCAGAGAGCAAGTACCAGGTTTGAGCTCAACGTTTATCACTATTCATAGTGATTATTCAACAAAACATAAAACTTTCGTTTTGAAATTTTGAAATGGTGAATACTACAGAATTGAGTTTTCGATAGCGTCTGAATTCGTTTAGACAGAAACGATTGTTTTATTACCTAGAAAAATGGCTATGACAGCGTTCAGTTTCGTTAGCAGCTTTCTCCAAAAGTAGAAAATAGCGATTTTCGCTAAATTTCGAGATGAAAACTTACATTATAAAACAAAATGAGGTTCGAACTCTGAAGAAATTTCAACTTTTCTCTGATATTTCTCGCTCCGGTTGTTCACTACTGACGAGGCCACGGCAACCGGAGAATAGCGATTCAGAACCTTCCATTCTTAATATACATACTCTATAATTCAATGTCTAGTGATGAAGTGGCCGAAACATTGATTGCACGACTTTTGACAGAGCTGATCAAAGAAACAAAAACGCTGTTCTAAAAATGAAACCAACAATTTTTGGGCAAACACTCTTTGACTACACTACTCTTTGACTACACCTACTCTTTGACTCCACTTTCTCTTTGACTACACTTGCTCTTTGACTACACTTTTCTCTTTGACTACACATGTCTCTTTGACTACACTTGCTCTTTGACTACACTTTTTCTCTTTGACTACACTTTTCTGAAAAAAATGTGCCAATTCGGAGGTTCATTCGAAAAATCAGGCTTAGAAAACACCTTGTCAGTAAGCTTCGCACGTAATAGAACACTTCAAAACCTTTCTAAGCCTGAATTTCAGACGAACGAGTGGTTTGATATCTTGATAGGTGTAGTCAAAGAGAAAAAGTGTAGTCAAAGAGCAAGTGTAGTCAAAGAGACAAGTGTAGTCAAAGAGAAAAGTGTAGTCAAAGAGCAAGTGTAGTCAAAGAGAAAGTGTAGTCAAAGAGTAGGTGTAGTCAAAGAGTACTGTAGTCAAAGAGTGTTTGCCCAATTTTTGATCATTCGGAAGTTTCAATTATGACTGACAGAGTCAATCAATTTTCGCGACAAAAAATCCTGAGCTCATTCTAATCAAAATACTAGCGATTTGATTTCAAGTAGATCTCTAATTTTCAAAAAATGGGGAACTGTTACAATTCTGCCGCGATTCATAAATGTAGCCTAATAAAAGAAATCACATGGAAAAATTTGATCTGCTTAATTTGTTATCAATTTTTAAGGCTCTGCCAACTAAAAAATTATTCACAAAACAAATTTGCAAAGTTTCTCTTGCGATTTCTTTGAATAGCCGCTCGCGGGGGGAGCAGGAGCACAAACGAACAGTGACAGGTGAGTTCAAGTTGCTCTTTCTCTCTAACAATTCCCGTTTTGTAGGTTTCAGGGATTGAAGACGTTAGGTTTGGAGAGGAAGAAAGCGAGGAGACGGTCAAGCGATGTGATTGAGTAAGGGATTCGTGTCTAGAAGAAGATCACAAGGAGAATTGAAGTAAGTTGAAGTTAGAGAAAGAAACAAAGAGAAAGAGGGTAGAATAGGAAGTGAAAAGGAAGGCTCTACGACATTTCGAAAGATGACGTTTCGCAAGTGTGAAATTTTGAAAGTGTGACGTTTCAAGAGCAAAGCGTTGCAGCTGTGAAATATCGCACTTTCGAAATGTCACACTTTTGAACATCAGGTCATTTTTCGAAAGAGAATGTATTGAGAATGTTAATGTTAGAACGATATTACTATCAGCCTTTCGCTAGTTGACTGTTGGCAAACATTTGATTAGCAAGATTTAAAAGAAGCTTTCGAAGAATTATGGGAATCTCAATTCTTTACTGTTTAAAGGGGACGTAACATACTTTTCTTTCGTAGAGATTTTTACATGGTTCGACGCATAATTTTTGTGAGAACAATAAATTCTCTTGGATCATGGCCTGAAAATGTCTAATTTTTGATTTACAAGCCAAAAAGTAGTACTGAGCGAGTGCAAATTAGTCACGTGGATTGAATCTGCACTCGCTCCGTACTTATTTTTGTCCTGTTTTTGGCTTATAAACCAAAAACCAGGCATTTTTAGACTATGCTCCAAGAGAATTTATTTTTCTCACAAAAGTTCTGCGTCGAACCATGTAAAAATCTAAACGAAAAAAAATATGTTACGCCCCCTCTATGTACGAAACCCGTCCGGTTGTTTACTACTGATGAGGTCACGGCAACCGGAGATTAGAGCCTAGTTACAGTAATCATCTACCCATATATCTATCAAAGTCTAGTAAAAGTGACCGAAACTTTGAATATGGAACACTTATGAATTGATGTTTTTGGGAATCCAGTGGAGCTTCAAAAATAATCAAATGAGGCTCAAAAACAGCTTTCATAGCTTTCGAGAGCCGTGTTCTTTGAGTTTGATGTTATCCAAGAAAAAAAGAAGAGTGACATTTATCAGTGAATAATCATAAAACCATTTATAAAACACTTCGAGAACCGAGCATTATGGGTCTGTTCACTTTTATAGTTTTAGAGATAATTTTTTTGTTGTATCACAGCTGGTCCATGTTATTTTCAGCCTTTTTATCATAAAAAAATTGCGCGCAAAACTCCAAAAGTATGAAGCAGCAGTTGAAGCAGCAGCAGCAGCAGCAGCGGAAGATTCAGCAACTGAAGATCAGCTTGGCGAGAAGATCAGCTTTTCATGGAGTATTCTCCAATAACTCACCCTGAAAACAACAAGTGTTGGCTCCATGAGCTCTTGGGAGGGATTCTTGGGTGGAGGGAGCGGTCACTGTACTGTGCCGTGAGAGACTTCGTATGGGTGGGGGGGTTTGGACATGGAGCACTTAATGTGCTCGAGAGGAGCACTTATGGTGCTGGAAGAAGAATATGAGAAAAAATTGGAGAGTATTGGAGAGTTCTGAAGTTGTTGTAGTTGTTGCTGTTGTCGTAGAGCTGCTGGCGCTTGTCCCAGTTGTCAAACCTGCAATCAGATTTGTTCCATTTTTGATAATACGGTATACAGATATACATTCCGCAATTTTTTATATCCGCATTATTCAAAGCTGTTAAATAACATGGACCAGTTGTTATATTTGAGTTTTAAATCGTTGAATAGTTTTTTTTTGTGTTTCAGTGAACAGACCCATTACAGCTCGACACTCAGTAAGTTTTAAGATAGTTTTTGATTTTCTTGTTTTCACATTCTCACAATCAGTAGCGTTTCTTACTGAATGATAGGATAACATTATTGATCTGAACGGAGAATATATTCAACATATTAAAGGGGGTGTACACTAATTTAAAACTTTTTCATTTTTTTTATATCAATCGATGGAGAATTTCTGAGAGATCAAAAAATTCTCTTGAAGCATAGTCTGAAAATCACTCCAAAAAAAGATATAGGCCAAAAACAGGCCAAAAATTAGTAATGAGAGGGTGCAGATTTTTCCACGTGGCAATTCTGCACCCTCTCAGTACTAATTTGTGGCCTGTTTTTGGCCTATATCTTTTTAGGAGTGATTTTCAGACTATGCTTCAAGAGAATTTTTTGATCTCTCAGAAATTCTGCATCGATTGATATAAAAAAACTCAAAATTTTTTTTATTAGTGTACACCCCCTTTAATTAGGAAAAAGCGGCTCCGCGAAGTTTCGAAAGGGTGACATTTCGAAAATGCGATATTTCACAAGTTTAACGTTTTGAGAGAGAGAGAGCAAAGAATAATTAGAACCACATCCGAATATCTCTAACAGCTAGATTTTCAAAACTAAACTACCATAGTACTATTTTCTATAATAGTGGAAAATGCCCTTCTTATGTTCGGTCTTCTTTAAATGTAAATTCGAGTTTCACAAAAGTAGATCATAACTGATTTTGTAAATAATCTATTTTTAATAACGAATCCATTGAGATTACTTTCTGATGCACAGAAATCCGAGAAAGTGCTCATTTCGAGCTCACTTGAGTGCCTTTCTATTAGAGGTATAGTTTTTGATGAATTCAAGAGGAAATACGATAGAAAAGAGAGAGATGATCGACCAATACACCTGATATGGGATGAAAATGAAACTCTCCAGATAGAGCTTCTATAAAGTTTATTGTTTGATCGCACGAGTAAATTTGGTAGGAGTTTCCTGCTTTGAGACAAAACAAATAAATATTTGAAAACATTCAAATCTAGAAGATGTTGTTGGAAGAATCCTGTAGTGAAAAACATGGATAGTGTCGATTACACGACGATGTCTAAAACTTCTCGATCAACTCAGTTTCATCTGAATAGCGGATCACACAATCTGAGCCGACTCAGATTTCCCACGGGGGTCGAAGTAGAGAGGTATGCAAACGCGCTCTCTTGAGAAGCCGGGCCTAAAATTAGTTTTTTATACCCGAATTCTGCTCATTTTTTTGAAATTTTTATTTAATTCCGGTACTAAATTTAGTCCTGAATTTTTCTGACGCAAAAAAATTCAGAAAAAACACTGAAATGATTAACAAGAGTAATAGAAGATTAACAAGGGTAATTGATTCTAACAGCTATACTTCCAGAACTGATCCCTTCATTGGAATCGAGAGACCGTGGGATGATTAATACAAAGAAAGAACTTCTACGAAATTCATTGTTTGAGTTTAAAGAAGGATTCCGGGAAGAATGGAATGAGCATGCATCGATTGAACCATAAACGCATTTTTCCCGGAATCCTCCTTTAACCAGTAATGAACTTTCTTGAGAATTAGTGACAATCCCAGTGAACCAATAACAATCACAAATCATCAAGTTTCATTCCTTTTTCTAAACTGTTCGCTTGTACCTGATCATACCTCGATTATTACCACCCAAGACTTTTTTTTTTTGATTTTTAACTTTCTGTGCAACACTAATAATCCATGCCGTTCATCCCTAGTAAATATACATGTTAGTAAAATACAACTAATTTCCTAAAAAGTAATAAAACAGAAGGAGGAAGGAGAAATGGATGCAGTGGAGTGTACTATACTAGAAATACAATCATATCACATTTTGGAAGCTGACGCTTACCTATACCGGCTGCCGATCTGCACAGGGACCTGAAAAAGAGTTTCAGGGGATTCAGGGTCAGGAAAATATGAGGGAGAAAGAGAGAGATAGAGGTGAGAATAGGAAGTAGACGTGAATATTGGGAATATGAGGAAGAAGAGCAGAGAGGAAGGTGAAGACCGGTGGATCGTGTAGTTGTCGTTGAGCTGAAGACCTTCATTGGATCGACGGTCGCGGCCCACCGTCGTTGAAACGAATCCTGAAACAAAGTGGGGAGAATTAGTTTCTTTAATAAAGACCTTTTTTAAGAACAACAAGTCAACTAAAAAGAACGACATGGATTAGTAATGTTTTTTTAAATATTAATTGTAAAGGGTTTTGGGTGATTTGTAAACGAGATTATTTGCAGATACTGTGGAACTGTTTATATGAATAATGTTGATTTGATTTGTGTCTGTACTGGTTCTTCTGGATTTCTCAATCAGTTTTAAAAACCTAAAGGATGCAGGCCAAAGACGAATAAATTTAGAAATGACTACTAGATTTGAGCAAGAATAGGTAATGTTGTGATAGTTAAGATTACGGTAGCTAGAAATTCCAAAGATGAAACTATTAAGAGAAGAAGCAGTTATGAAAAAACTCCGGGATATTTCGAAAGTAAGACTTTTTGTGTGACGTTTCGAAAGTGGGCATTTCGAAAGCGGAAATTTCAAAAGCTGACATTTCAAAAGTGTGAAATTGCGTTTTTACTCAATTTTTTGAACTTTTCGTATACACTTGCTCGAAAAATATATGAAAAGTTTCAAAACTTAGGCAAAAACGCTATTTCACCCTTTCGAAATGTCAGCTTTTGAAATTTCCACTCTCGAGATGTCGCACCTCCGAAATGTCTTACTTTCGAAATGTCCCGGCGCCGAAAAACCATCATTTCTAGCGTTATTAGCTAATCGTATTAGCTAAAGAATTAGTTTATCGATGAAGACATTGCATACAATTATTTTTGGTTTGTAAGAAGCCCAAGTAGACAAATATGAGCATATGGGCTCCGCGATGTTTCAAAGGCAAAAGGTTGCACTTTTGAAATATCGCACTTTCGAAATTTCACATTTTCGAAACGTCACAGAGCCAATAATTGGATTTTTAGACCATTTAATCTCATGAGAACACAAGCAGAGAAAGAGGCAACTAAAAGCTGAAAAATCCGTTGGATTACTGTAGATTGAACATCGATGAAATTACGAAGAGCAGAAGAGAACTTGACTACTTTTCCTTGCTTGGGAGATTAAGCTCAAAATGATGGAAAATAGATGCTGTATCTAATATTCCGACAATTGAAAACCCCAAAAATCAACTTTCCAGTCAAAAAAATGGTGAAAAAGCATTTTCTAATTTTTTTTAAAATTTTCATAAATCATAACTTCACTCAAAATGAAGCTAGAAACCTGATTTTTGGCTTAAAATGACTGGAAAATAATGACAATTTTGAACTAAGCGCTACTGAAAACCTAAAAAACATTTTTCTGGTAAAAAATGATGGAAAAAATTCTTTAAAAAACATTTTTTCCGAATCTTTTGTTCAATTTTCAAAAAATTATAACTTTGCTCAAAATTGTGCTATAAACTTGATTTTGAGCTAAAAATGACAGAAAAACGATAATTTGAAGCTACCAAGAACTCCAAGATCGAAAATTGAGAAAAATTGAAATTTTCGAGAACCTGACTATTAAAAACCCTAAGAAACATTTTCCAGTGAAAAAACCATTTTAAAAGTTAAAACATTTTCAAAAAATCATAACTCGGCTCAAAATCAACCCAATGGTCTCATTTTTGACTTAAATTGATGCTCAAACTCGAGAAACCCTGAAGAAAGTTATCTTTCCTAACTATTGACAGTTTTGGAAACCCCTTCAAAATTAGGTTCAAAAGAGAAATAAAGTGCAAATGAATAGTCCATGAAATGAGTATTCGCAAAAGCGCGCCAGGAGCATTATGTGCTCCGAAAATGTGCAGAGACGCGATTGAGTTCGCATCGATTCGAGCCAACGCCATTCTTCGGCGTGTCGCGATACAACAATTAAAAAAAACAAAACGAGAATTATTATCAAATAGTACTTCGCCGATTACGGCTCGTCGTTGGTGGCTCCTCTTCCCTTGAAATCCTCTTTTCCTGAATCGCGTTGTCGCTATCCATAATCCTCCTGAATCCCGACGATTTTGAATTGAGACGTCCAATCCTGAAGGAAGAGAGAATCATATTTCTGCACTTGGAAATGTGTCTAAATTTTGAGTTAAGCCTCTCCCAGCCTCTAGAAAACTCAATAAGCTTCTACAAAAGTAGGATTACAGTCTTTTATTTTCTCAAATGATCGTCCCAATTCCATTATTTACGAAAGTAACAATATTTTTGCACAAAAATCGTTAAAAAATCGATTTTCAAGCTTCATTTTTTTCTAACCTATTTCAATGAGTGCAGAATTTTTTGCTGATTCGAATGCACCTAATATCGCTGCTCAGAACGCAATAGTAAATTTGTTCATAAAACGTTTCTATCGCGTTTTGAGCAGTGATATTAGGTGCATTCGAATCAGCGAAAAATTCTACATTCATTGAAATAGGTTAGAAAAAATGTAAGTTGGCGTTTTGAAATGCGATTTTCTCGAGTTTTAACGATTTTTGTGCGAAAATATTGTTATTTTCGTAAATAATGGAATTGTGACGATTATTTGAGAAAATAAAAGAGATGACTGTAATCCTACTTTCAGGCCTTCTTTTTCTATTTTATATTTTTGAAATCACTTCCATTCCCCAAGTAACTAACCAATCTTTTTCGTCGACCGTTTCAGCATAGATGAGGAGAGCTTTGAGCTCGGAGGTTATCTGGAAATTTAAAAAATCCTCAACAAGTTTTTTTCGGACATTTCGAAAGTGTGAAATCGCGTTTTTTTCCTTTTTCTTTTGGAACTATTCGTACATACTTTTTCGTTCATGTTCTTTTGTAGAGAAAACAAATGTCTCATTATATTAAAAAACGCAAAAATAAGTATGAAATGTTCTAAAATAAAGCAAAAACGCGATTTCACACTTTCGAAATGCCATTTTTAGATCCGGGACTTTCGAAAGTGTGAAATTGCGTTTTTACTCGATTTTTTGAGCTTTTCGTATACATTTGCACAAAAATAGATGAAAAGTTTCAAAAATTGTGCAAAAACGCGATTTCACACTTTCGAAATGTCCCGGAACCCCATTTTTAGTTAGTGAAGCTAGAACTTTGAACTCACCTAATGACAAAGTGACGGGGGAGTCGGGTCAAACAGATGGGAATAGATGACGACGGGGGAGTGGAATCAATGTAAACTTCTAGCAGTTGTAGACCATCGTTGCCGTGAGCGATGAGTGTGGCGGCGACCTGGAAATCAGAATTCGAAAATAAATCTTTACAAGGTTTTCAAAATCTCACCTGTGCAGCCAGCGCTCCTCGCGAATCTTTCTCCTTCCTTCCCACCGCCCATAGTTGCTCGGCGCCTTCCAGCAAAGAACTTGTGATAATTTTGGGGCGCAGGGATTGCTGATGCACACATAGTGCTCCGTTCTTGCCGTGGCCACTGGCGGATACCAGGTCGAAAACCGGGTCTTTTCGTTTAGAATCCATCAAATCGTTGCTCATATAGTTTGGTCGTCCGAAGCACATTGATTTCACAGGACCGACGTGGCGAAGTCTATTCTAGCGATTCCGAAACCTGCTTCTCGTCATCGTTCTGCTGCATCTCAATAGCGCCTCCATACAATTCCAAATCGTCTTCATCCAACTCCTGACTCTCTGGATCCTTATGAAGCTTTTCTGTTTCTTCGCAGAATCCTTGGTGACCTTCAGGAGTGTGTATTCTAGTAGCTGCGAATCTCCTAGCCTCGATCCAACGAATAGATGTCCAGGAGCACATACAGTAAGAGTGAATGCGATGGAGGTCTCACAGCCCTTACTAAACTCCAACGACTTCACAGTAAGTCTCCATCTCGACTTCAAACTGCAATCCTTCCATCTTCCATATAAACACTAGTAGCGCAGTCCAGAGTCATTTTCAGATGCTTCGTATCTTTCAGCGGGAACTTTGTGTAGCCATCGTAGCACGAGTTGAGCACAATTCCACAGGGAGGTACTGCAAAAAAAATTGATGATTAATTGCTGACTTAACAAAGTATTCATCTCCTTCTTTATATGCAAAACTAAAACTTTCTGAGAATTTAAACATGCAAAAACTCACGAGGAATTCTGGCGGCTGCCTCATTATCTTCTCGAGCTTCCTTGAGAACCTTCTGGGTCTGAAAATTGAAATATTATGGACCACAATTCACGGTTCAAAAGTAAAGTTAATCGAAGAGAAACAACGAAAAAATTGAAAGTTCTTCAAAAAGATCATTAAACAATTCAAGGGAAACAAACAGAATCACTAAAATTAGGACTTTAGAATTTTCGATCCTATTTTCCCGAAAATTCAGCCTATTTTCCCGAAAGTCAGCACAATTTTTCAAAATTCTAAATTTTAACCACTTCCATCGTTCTCAGAATCACAAATTACCTACAGTACCCTCGAAAATTCAAAAAAATCTGAAAAAAAATAGGTCAAAAACAAAATTGGTTTCGAGCTACCCGGGGCGGCGCGGAAAAGTGGGCGGAGCTTGCAAAGGTGCGGCTCGAAATTGAATTTTCAAAAAATTTTAGCGATTTGTCGGCTTTTTGGAATATTTTTGGCTGAAAATCAAAGTTTTTAGGGGTAAAATGACATGAAAATCATGAAAATTTTAACGAAAAGTCAAAAAATTGACTGGAAATTGCAGAATTCCAGCAATTCATCTTTTCGGGTCAAAAACCAATGGACAAAAACGGGGTCTGCGCCTTTAACAATTCACTACGGTAGTTGGTGTCGATTTACGAGCGATGATATTTTCCAGCAATTTTTCCAATTTTTGTCAGAAAAATGTTCGGAAAAAGTGGAAAATTTTGATTTTTTGTTGGAAAATTTAATATTTTCTGTAATAAATAATTTTTTTGTTACCTACTCTCGTCATTTTTCGTCGTTATTGTGTCGTTTTTGAACTGAAAGATTTTTTACTTTTTTCAGATTTCCTTCCGATTCCAAACAACGTCTACCGGAATGCTCAGAAGGTGGAATTTTTCAGAGACTCCGGGACAATTCGCATCACGGAATCAATAATTGCAAGTTTCATTTTCAGTTTGCGCTTTCTTTTTGCCCAATTTTCAGATCTCCCAGCGGTAAGGAAGATATCGAGGAAGAGAGGATTTCAATCTGGCTCCGGGACGATTCGCATTCGAAAATGCACTATTTTTCACATTTAAAACCTCTAAATGACTGCAAAAATGCTATTTATGACGATGATTGTATTTCAAATAAACTTTTTTCAGTTGTAGTCATATACGTTGTCTTAATTACTTTCCGTTTACCCCTTCAAACTCCCATCATTACCCCATTTTTTTCTGGTTTCATTCATAGATCCCAAAAAATTCTGAAGTCAGAAGACGTCAGAGGCCTCCAGAGATCTATATTCGCGGAATATGACAAATCGAAGAAGAAAAGAAAAGGGGAAAAACATATGATTAAATGGAAAATGTGAAGATTCTGAATAATGACGACGTAGATATGGGACATCTGTGGGGAATTCGACGGTGTCTGATGATGGTGATAACGAGAAGAAGAGGAAGTAAAGTTTTTTTTTGGAAAGTTTTTGACGTCTTCTGAATTCTTCATGGATTCTGGATTATTTTTTCACATTTTAATAAATTTGCAATTTCAAATTTTGAAATTTTCAAAAATTTTAGATTTTTATTTGAAAACCTTGTGGTTGGGAAGTGTCTCGGTTGCGAAATGTCTCGGTTGCGAAATGTCGCGGTTTCGAAATACCCTGGTTGCGAAATGACAAGTTGCGAAATGTCCCGGTTGCGAAATGTCGCGGTTTTGAAATGTCCCGGTTGCGAAATGTCTCGGTTGCGAAATGTCGCGGTTTTGAAATACCCTGGTTGCGAAATGACAAGTTGCGAAATGTCCCGGTTTCGAAATGTCCCGGTTGCGAAATGTCTCGGTTGCGAAATGTCGCGGTTTTGAAATACCCTGGTTGCGAAATGTCCCGGTTGCGAAATGTCTCGGTTGCGAAATGTCGCAGTTTTGAAATACCCTGGTTGCGAAATGACAAGTTGCGAAATGTCCCGGTTTCGAAATGTCCCGGTTGCGAAATGTCTCGGTTGCGAAATGTCGCGGTTTTGAAATACCCTGGTTGCGAAATGACAAGTTGCGAAATGTCCCGGTTGCGAAATGTCGCGGTTTTGAAATGTCCCGGTTGCGAAATGTCTCGGTTGCGAAATGTCGCGGTTTTGAAATACCCTGGTTGCGAAATGACAAGTTGCGAAATGTCCCGGTTTCGAAATG
The DNA here is from genome assembly GCA_963966625.1 of Caenorhabditis zanzibari. Classification (NCBI taxonomy): domain Eukaryota; kingdom Metazoa; phylum Nematoda; class Chromadorea; order Rhabditida; family Rhabditidae; genus Caenorhabditis; species Caenorhabditis zanzibari. The sequence goes on along the minus strand of OZ016472.1, from coordinate 15,434,832 downwards.
TCCCGGTTGCGAAATGTCTCGGTTGCGAAATGTCGCGGTTTTGAAATACCCTGGTTGCGAAATGTCCCGGTTGCGAAATGTCTCGGTTGCGAAATGTCGCAGTTTTGAAATACCCTGGTTGCGAAATGACAAGTTGCGAAATGTCCCGGTTTCGAAATGTCCCGGTTGCGAAATGTCTCGGTTGCGAAATGTCGCGGTTTTGAAATACCCTGGTTGCGAAATGACAAGTTGCGAAATGTCCCGGTTTCGAAATGTCCCGGTTGCGAAATGTCTCGGTTGCGAAATGTCGCGGTTTTGAAATACCCTGGTTGCGAAATGACAAGTTGCGAAATGTCCCGGTTTCGAAATGTCCCGGTTGCGAAATGTCTCGGTTGCGAAATGTCGCGGTTTTGAAATACCCTGGTTGCGAAATGACAAGTTGCGAAATGTCCCGGTTTCGAAATGTCTCGGTTGCGAAATGTCTCGGTTGCGAAATGTCGCGGTTTTGAAATACCCTGGTTGCGAAATGACAAGTTGCGAAACGTCCCGGTTTCGAAATGTCCCGGTTGCGAAATGTCTCGGTTGCGAAATTTCCAGGTTTCAAAAATTAGGAGAAGTATTTAGGAAGTGCAAAAAAAGTGTTTGAAAAAATTTGTTTGAAAAATTCTTGACGTCTTCTGAATTCTTCCTGGATTCTGGATTACTTCATATTTTAATAGATTCTGAATTTCTAAAATTTCTTTAAAACTTTGAAATTTTCGAAAAAAAATAATTTCAATTCTTTTCCAGTTGTTTTTTTTTTTTGGAAAATCTCGTGGTTGCAAAAAGGCTGGTTGCGAAATGTCGCAGTTCCAAAATGTCCTGGTTGCGAAATGCCCCATTTTCACAACGTCCCGGGTTTCAAAACGTCTCGGTTTTAAAATGTCTCGGTTGCGAAATCTCACGGTGTCAAAATACCATGGTTGCGAAATGTCCCGGGTTTCAGTATTTTCCGGTTTCGAAATGTTGCATTTTTCCCTATGCCTCAATTCCTTCCCACCTATATAATTATGACTTTCACTATTTCCAAAATAGTATTTTCGAAATTCTTTCAGATTACTCATCTTTAATTTTGAGTTACATTATCACATTGACCACATAACCAGACAAGGAAGTGGGCGGAGCTTAGAGAGAAATTGGAACTCACTTGAGAATAAGTCCAAGGTCTATAAAGACGCCTCGGATTCTTACCAGAAAACTCAATTTGTCTTCAAAAAATTATGAAATTTCAATTCTGAAATTTTCAAACTATTAGATACATCATCATAATAGTTTCTGATTCTCTAGTAAATCATGAATTTCGTAAATTTCGAAGTGTGACGTTTCGCAAGTGTGACGTTTCGAAACTTAGACATTTCGCAACCGATACATTTTGAAACCGTGACATTTTGAAACCGGGACATTTCATAACCGGGACATTTCGAAACCACGACATTTTGAAACTAGGGCGATTTTACCCGAGACATTTCGAAACCTAGACATTTCGCAACCGAGAAAGCTCAAAAATGAGACATTCCGAAACCAGGACACTTCGAAACCGCGATATTTCGAAACCAGGACATTTCGCAACCAGTCACTTCGAAACCTAGATTCTAGATTTCAAGATTCAGAACCTTGATAATTCACAATTTCCAGAATTTTGAAACTCTGGAACTTTTAGAAAATTCAAATCTGAAATTTTCAGAGTTGCAAATCTACAGTATCCTAATAGTCTCTGATTGTCTAGTGAATCGTAAAAACTCCTTGAATTCTTACCGAACGAGCTCACATCCTATTCTTTTCAATTTTTTGGCTCTTCGAAAAACGCACTTTCGAAACGTCACACTTCCGAAAGTGCGACGTATCGAAAGTGTGACGTTTCGAAAGTATGACGTTACGAAAGTGTGACATTTCGAAAGGGTGACGTTTTGAAAGTGTGACGTTTCGCAAGTGTGACGTTTCGAAAGTGTGACGTTTCTCAAGTGTGACATTTCGAAAGTGTGATATTTTACGAGTGCATCGTTTTGCCTTTGAAATAACACACTTTCGAAATGTCACACTCGCGAAACGTCACACTTTCGAAATGTCACACTTGCGAAACGTCACCTTTCGAAACGTCGTGGAGCCAGTTTCCATATCTCCTCCGTCTACTTTACCTCCAAAAAATCTATAAATAAAAATTGAAAAGAAAAAAATTCTTGCGATTTCTTTGAATGGATATTAGAGCTCTTGGAAGTTTTGAAATCTCAAATCTTCAGTATCCTAATAGCTTCTCATTCTCTTCAGCTTTCTGAAAACCTCTTGAATTGAAGTAGGATTACAATCATTTTTTGAATTTTCTCAAATGATCATCCCAATTCCATTATTTACGAAAATAACAATATTTTTGCACAAAAATCGTTAAAAAATCAAGCTTCAATTTTTTCTAACTGATTTGAATGAATGTAGAATTTTTCGCTGATTCTAATGCACCTAATTTCGTTGCTCAAAACGCATTTTGAAGCGAGTTATGAGCGTTTGAAGGTTTCGTGAGAGACGCAGACATTGTCTTTTTTCTCTGCGTCTCTACGACAACGAGAGTGTCTGCTTTCTCTGCGTCTCTCATTGAAACTTCAAACGCTCATAACTCGCTTCAAAATGCGTTTTGAGCAACGATTTTTGGTGCGTTCGAATCAGCGAAAAATTCTACATTCATTGAAATAGGTTACAAAAAATTCAGACTTGAAAATCGATTTTTAAACGATTTTTGTGCAAAATGATTGTTATTTTCGTAGATAATGGAATTGGGACGATCATTGGAGAAAAAAAATTGACTGTAATCATACTTTAAGCTCAAAATGCTCCGTTTTTCCGTTTTTTTTAAATGCACCACCACCATCATCACTTCCCAAAGAACGCCATTTACTTCTCCACCGAATCCTCCTCAACCCATCCCCGTGACATCATCGCCTATCTGAACACTGCCCGTGCCACCCGTTTCATCTCATGAAAAGTACAAGTAATCTGCGTTACAATGGTAACATTTATTGAAACAAATAATTTTTAAAAAAATAACAAGATGCGTTGGTACATAGCTTTTCTTCTTCTGTTTTAAGAGAATTTTGTGAAAATTTTTCAGAATTCTTGTCCACCTAAAAAGTCTGTATTAAATAACAAGATTTCCTCTTCTTAGATGAGGACTCTCTTCTTTCGATGACTTCTTTGATTTCTTGAAAATCGGATGAGTCAAATAAAAAATCCACGGAACAGAAACGAAATCACAATCGTGTCCGAATGGTCTCAATGCTAACAAATATGCAGAAGTGCCAGGATAGAATATAAAAAGGATAGAATATAAAATGAAGAAAATCTGAAAACATTTTAATAACGAATGCTCTTAAGGTGGACTCACAATGAACGCCAGATTGGAAATATAGGCGGATAGCATTGAAACAGTGGTCAGGGACAGGGAGAACTCTGCTTTTTGTAGTTTCAAGCTACGAGTTTTTCTCAGTTTTCTTAGTTTTTTGTAGAGAAGTATGTTGAGGATGGTACTGGTTATAAACCAAAATATCATGTTTAGAAACAGGGTGTTGGTTTGTTTGAGCTGAAAATGGATACGAGATATTTCTAGAGCCAGATTTTTGAAATTGTGAAACCAGCATGGCTCAAAACAACTACTTATTTTTAGATACTCACATCGAATAAAGATCGATCGTAGTAAATAAAGACTGATCCAAACGAATAAGATCCTTGGAGTTGGCGACATTCCCCTAGAGCTGGGAACAATGGGAAAGAGAATAAAAGTGGATAGAGGAAAATCACAGGAGTTGAGATACGGACTATCCTGGCGCAGAGCTGAAATTCTATTTTCAAACGCAACTCAATCAAGAAATAGTGGAACCTCGTTATGTTTGGAATGACTATAATCTATAGTATAGAGTGGGATTATCCGAAGAAAGGATAATAGAAAAGGGAATAGCATTGAAGTGTAATTGAAGTATACAGATAGCATGAATAGAACTTTCAGGAAATGGTTCGGTGGTTGAGAGGCACACCATGCTGTCATAATTCCAGTAGAAGGTAAGCGGATAGAGAAATAGTCAGCCAGCATGTAGCAGAAACTCTGAAAAGCATTTTACGAACATAGAACATTGGAAACTGCTATCTGAAAATCCATCTTATTTTATGGCTTGACTCACCGAAATCTGCGAGAAGATAATAACTGAAAACACATTTGGATTGATAGTATCATCTCTCCTACTTATCAATCTTCCCACATAAGTTTTGAAGAGTCTACCCAAAAGGACCAAGACCAGCTATAATTATCTTTGAAGTTTTCGCCAAAGTTTGCATATTATGCTCATAAAGTTTGCGAACTCACACATTTGCGGCGGTTTGTTGAAAAATTGAACTTTGTTAGATGTCAGTCCGCACAAACCACAAAACATTTTCTACTAAAATGTTTGCGAATTTTTACATTTTCGAATTCGCGACTCATGTAAAACCTAGGAGGAAAAAAGACATACAGTGGCGAGATGTGGTGAGTGTACCTTTGTGTTTCAGTGAATAACTTTTATCAAACATGTCCGATTGACCTGAAATTTTGCATGTTTATTAACGATATGACTGAGAGTAGAACCTGCAGTTTTTTGAAAATAAAAATTACTTCTGGGGTCCAGAATTCTTCCTGATGTAGGCGTGGTTCCAAAGTCCAAAAAATAACTTTTTCTGAGGTTATTGAATTTTTGTAATTTGATTAAGAAAATGTTGATACTAAATGAAATAAGTAACCCACAAAGTTTGGTCCACTTTGGATGATTGGCTCCGGAGATATGGACATCAGAGCACCAAATGGCATGTTTGGCACATTGAGCATATCTCGACTGAAACTGGCTGCCAAGCTATGGCCGGTGTTAGCATTTCATTGTTCAGAGGCGACGGGTTTGGTAATTTCATGTGATTTTTATATAGATTTTTATAGTAATCAATTGGAAATCATCTTTTCTATTGATTTAGTAAAAGAATTAGGTCTAGCGGACCCGGCCGAAGGCCGGAGACGCTAGTCGATTTATACGCAAAAATACTGTTATTTCCGTGAATACTGTAATTGAGACGATAAAAAAAAATACTGTAATCCTTCTTTAAACTGTAGTCTCTGTCATTCCACGTCTTCGTGCCACATCTTTCGGAACCAAATCTCTCCTCTGAAAAACCGGACGTTCCTTGAACATCGGATGTGTTAGATAGAAGACCCATGGAACCACCACAAAGTCACAATCACTTCCATAAGGACGTAGAGCTAACAAATAGGCGGACGATTCTGGAGAGACGATGAAAACGACCTGAAATTCTTTTGCATTATTACTGCTAGTATACCTAAGTTTCACCAAAAGAGCCAAGTTGGTGATGTAAGCGGGAAACATGGAAATGGTGATGAATGTGAGGGATTGCTCAGCTTTCTTGATTTTGATACTCTGTCGAGAATTTTGTAGTTTTTTGAGTTGCTTGTAGAGCAGATAGTTGGCAACACAACAACCGGAAAGCCAGAAGAAGGAATTGATAATCAATGACTCAGCGAGACGAATCTGAAAAATATGGGATTAAAATATAACTACAGTATAGTCTGACATTGAACCAAGATCCTCTATAATGAAAATAGATGGCTCCAAATTGATAAGTTCCCAAAAGTTGTCGACAATCTCCCAGTGCCGGAAACAATGGGAAGCAGAACAAGAGTGGGTAGAGGAAGATGAGAGGAATCGAGATACGGACCACTCTCTCGCAGAACTCTTCAACTCGTATCGGTTTGTAGATTGGGATCAATCGGAGCATGGAGAGCAAGAAGGGAAATAGCATGGCTGTGTAGTTGAAATATCCGGATAAGAGGAAAAGAGTTTTGATGTAGTGATTTGGTTGGACGGAGGCACACCAGGCGGTGATGATTCCGGTGGCTGGGATTCTGATGGTGGTGTAGTCGGTGGACATGTAGAAGAAGCTCTGAAAGTGAGCCTTCAGTTAGAATTAGTTCATTATCTTTAAGTAGGCGTAACTCTGTCAATTTTCGATGAAATTTGACGGTTTTTTCAACCAATCGATAGCTTTTTTAATAAGCAACAATTTTCCTGTTGACCGTATTTTCACCCTATCCCTCTGAAAACAGTTATTCACACTTGAATGAGTCGCCGTATTTCGCTTAGCCCTGGGTTTGCAGTTTGAAATACACCCTCAATGAAAAAGCGAACAACTGCCTACTATTGTGGCGGTAAAATGCAGCTGGACTTGCGCCACCGCACTCCTGTGGTAAAAGGTCCCGAAACGGTGATTTTTCCACTGGAGTGCGGTGGAGCAAGTTTACCTACATTTTACCGCCACAATAATAGATAATAACATTCAAGCAGGTCACACACACCACTCCCATGTGGTCTAGTGGTTAGGATTCGTGGTTTTCACCCACGCGGCCCGGGTTCGATTCCCGGCATGGGAAGTTCTCTTTTTTCTAATTTTTCGCAATGCTCTATGGCCCACTAACCAAATGAAAGTCTGAATTTGAGCTGTAATTCTATGTGTTCAAAGTGAGCAGCTTCATAGAAAGAGTTGAAGCTTCGAAAAGAGACCGAAAATTTCTGAAAATTTAGTCTCTCTAGGCTACCTTTCTTACCATAACCAACTGTAGCACAATCACCGAGAACACGTGTCGATTGATTGTCTCTTCTCGTTTCCCAACGACACTTTGAATATACACTCGAATTATCTTCATTAATACAAAGATCGTTGGAACGATATAAAACAATGGAATTATGGCAGCCATCACTGGTACAGTATACAGATCGAATTTGTAATTGATGTAACGGGGATCTCCATTGATTGAAATATTGTTCATGGAGGATTTTGGAAGAGAGATATGGGAATAAGGGAAGTTGTGGGAGAAACTTCGAAGGGTGTGATTTGATTTTGAAAAATTGTTTAGTACTCAAGCTTCTAAACTCTGAATGTTATCATAAATATCAATTTGTTGGTTTCCTGGCCAGAAAATCAAAAGTACAATGTTTTGCAGAAGCGATTTACCAACAACTTTTTTGGAAATTCAAGTGAAATGCAGTTTTAGAAAGTACTTAACTTGGACTATAGCAGAAATCGAACTTTTGAAAACCAACAAAAAAACTCGTAGAAGAAAAAAGTGCAATTTAGAATGTTGTTTGACTTTTTTGAGCTGTTTGAGCGTCCATTGTGGTAATTTGATTTTTGCATTTCGATCCGTATAGTTACGGGAAGGGTAGAGTACATTTTTATTGAAAATTTCAGAGCTGCAATAATAAAATTTATTCAAAAAAAATATTTTAACAAAATAACAGAGTGAGATGCAATGCTAGCTGTGTTTTTCTTTTTTGATAGAGAATTTTAAGAATTCTGATCCATCTAAAAAGTTGGGTCAGATAACAAGATTTCCTCGTCTTAAATGAGGACTCTCTTCCTTCGATGACAACTTGGATCGCTTAAAAATCGGATGAGTCAAATAGAAAATCCACGGAACAGAAACGAAATCACAGTCGTGTCCAAAGGGTCTCAATGCTAACAAATATGCAGAAATGCCAGGATAGAATATGAAGAAAATCTGAAGACATATTAATAATGAATGCTCATAAGGTGGACTCACAATGAACGCCAGATTGGAAATATAGGCGGATAGCATTGAAACAGTGGTCAGGGAAAGGGAGAACTCTGCTTTTTGTAGTTTCAAGCTGCGAGTTTTTCTCAGTTTTCTTAGTTTTGTGTAGAGGAATATGTTGAGGATGGTACTCGTTAGAAACCAAAATATCACATTTAGAAATAGGGTGTTGGCTTGTTTGAGCTGAAAATGGATAAGAGATATTTCTAGAGCCCGATTTTTGAAATTTTGAAACCAGCATGGCTCAAAACAACTACTTATTTTTAGATACTCACATCGAATAAAGATCGATCGTAGTAAATAAAAATTGATCCAAACGTATAAGACCCTCGTAGTTGACGACACTCCCCTAGAGCTGGGAACAATGGAAAAGAGAATAAAAGTGGATAGAGGAAGATCAAAGGAGTTGAGATACGGACTATCCTGGCGCAGAGCTGAAATTCTATTTTCAAACGCAACTCAATCAAGAAATAGTGGAACCTCGTTATGTTTGGAATGACTATAATCTATAGTATAGAGTGGGATTATCCGAAGAAAAGATAATAGAAAAGGGAATAGCATTGACGTGTAATTGAAGTATACAGATAGCATGAATAGAACTTTTAGGAAATGGTTCGGTGGTTGAGAGGCACACCATGCTGTCATAATTCCAGTAGAAGGTAAGCGGATAGAGGAATAGTCAGCCAGCATGTAGCAGAAACTCTGAAAATGATCGAAATTGAGATCGAGTTATCTGAAATCTGACTCACCGAAATCTGCGACAAGATAATAACTGAAAACACATGTGGATTAATAGTATCATCTCTTCTATTTATCAATCTTTTCACATAAGTTTTGAAGATTCTACTGACCACAACCACCGTTGGAATAACATAAATCAACGGGACAAATGCAGCTAAAACTGGAACTGTGAACGGGTTGAATTTATAATTTATATGATCCAAATTTTCTTGGATTGACACATTGTTCATTACTATAAAGGAGGAAAGCAAGTAAATGGTATAATCAGAAACTTGGTTCAAATAGACCAAGACCAGCTATAATTATCTTTGAAGTTTTCGCAAAGTATGCGTACTCAATAATTGCGGCGGTTTGTTGAAAAATTGAACTTTGTTAGATGTCAGTCCGCACAAACCACAAAACATTTTCTAACTGAAAAGTTTGCGAATTTCGACATTTTCGAAATCGCAACTGATCTATAACCAAGTAGGAATAATTATAGATCACACAAAAACCGCTCTTGGAGTTTCCATTTCGAGCGGGTGACAAACGGGGCCCGTGTTTGCGGACAATGCACCAAACCTGACGACCATTCGAATTTTCACGGTGTTATTGTTTGAATTATCGTTTTTTTCGAACCTTTTCAGGAAAATAATACTGTAATGGTCATGAAATAGGGTAATTTTGGTCTCATTTTCTATTGAACTCATCCAATTTTTTGTAAAAAAAAACGAATATTTTCCATTGAGATAAGACGCGTTGGAGCAAAATTTGTGTTGTTTTGAAGTTAAGATTCCGTTAGGAAATTAGTTTATAAAGTGAACTAACATGTAAGTATTTGATTCAATTCATAAAGGTGGTCATATAAAGCAGACAAATTAAATTTAGGGTGCTAGGAAATTATTCATTTAGAAAATGGAGAGAGAAAAAATGAGAAAAACTGAAACTAGAAATGCAGAACTTTAAATTCCCGAAGAGCTGGCGTGCCTTCTTATTGGCACCAAATGACTTGCGAATTCTGAAATGTCAAAATTCGCAAAAAATTTTATTGTCAAGGTTGTGCGGACTAAAATCTAACGAAGTTCAGTTTTCCAACAAACCAAACCGCCGCACGTGTATGAGTACGTAAACTCAATCGGCATAATATGTAACCTTTGGCCAAAACTTCCGACTTTATTATGGCTGGTCTGGGTGCATTTGAACCAAGTTTCTGTTTCTAACAGGTTTTTTTCCTACGTAGTAATGAACAATGTGTCAATCCAAGGAAATTTGAATTATATAAATTATAAATTCAATCCGTTCACAATTCCAGTTTTCGCTGCATTTGTCCCATTGACTTATGTTATTCCGACGGTGTTTGTGGTCAGTAGAATCTTCAAAATTTATGTGGGAAGATTGATAAGTAGAAGAGATGATACTATAAATCCACATGTGTTCTCAATTATTGTCTTGTCGCAGATTTCGGTGAGTTAGAGATGAGAAATTTAGATATCAATTGATCATTTTCAGAGTTTCTGCTACATGCTGGCTGACTACTCCACTATCCGTTTACCCTCCACTGGAATTATGACAGCATGGTGTGCCTCTCAACCACCCAACCATTTCCTGAAAGTTCTATTCATGCTATCTGTGTACTTCAATTACACTTCAATGCTTTTCCCTTTCTTGTTATCCATTCTACGGATAATCCCACTCTACAGTCATGTCAGACATGATGAGGTTTCCCCATTTTTCGATTGGGCTTTGTTTGAACAAAAAATTTCAGCTCTGCGCCAAGATTGTCCGTATCTCAACTCCTGTGATTTTCCTCTATCCACTTTTATTCTCTTCCCATTATTTCCAGCTCTAGGGGAATGTCGCCAACTCCGAGGATCTTATACGTTTGGATCAATCTACATTTACTATGATAGATCTTTATTCGATGTGAGTACCTGAAGATAAAGTTTCGGGATAATCTGGTTTGAAAACTTCAACTATCTGGCCTGGCCCTGTTATCCTTCAGTATACTTTCAGCTCAAACAAGCCAACACCCTATTTCTAAATGTGGTATTTTGGTTTCTAACCAGTACCATCCTCAACATATTCCTCTACACAAAACTAAGAAAACTCAGAAAAACTCGTAGCTTAAAACTACAAAAAGCAGAGTTCTCCCTATCCCTGACCACTGTTTCAATGCTATCCGCCTATATTTCCAATCTGGCGTTCATCGTGAGTCCACCTGAAAAAAATTCATGAATTAAAATGTCTTAAGATTTTCTTCATATTCTACCCTGGCACTTCTGCATATTTGGTAGCACTGAGACCTTATGGAAACGATTGTGATTTTGTTTCTGTTCCGTGGATTTTCTTTTTGACTCATCCGATTTTCAAGAAATCATCTAAGTTGTCATCGAAGGAAGACAGTCGTCAACCAAAACGAGGAAATCTTGTTTAGGGTTTCTGTTTCGGGCCGGCGGTGAATGGGCGCCCACGACCTGCCCACAGTTTTGGTGTTTGCAGACAATGCACCAAACTTGACGACAATTTGAATTTCCACTTTATTTTCTGCAGAAAATCGCATTTTCTCTGGAAAACAATACTGTAATTGTAGTAAAATTGTGTACATCATAACAAAGAGACTTTAGAATAAATAATTCTACAAAACCTTCATTCACTTCGCCATCAAAACCTTTTTACATTTCAAATCAATCAAATCATCCAATAATCCTTCCACCGGTTTCACCACATCTCGTCCGCAATAGTCCTTCGTAACAGCTCTCAAACATTCCCTTTTCGATTTCTGATATCTCTCACATAAGAATTCCGGGGTCTTCCGATAGAAGCTCTTGTTTTCTAGACACTTGTATTTCGATAAATCTGGAACTTCCTTGTCAATCGTTAGAATACAAACTGTGAAGTGGGATACAGTAAGCTCCGGGACAACAAGACTGAAATCGATTTCCGACTGCTCATCTTCAGTGAAACAGAGGCCATCCATGCAGTTCTGAAATTTAAAAAAAAAGTGAGTTTGTCTGCAGTACTGGCCAAAATGCATGCGTGCACTGGATTTTTTCTGTATAAATAGTTCGACTTTGAGTGTCGGAAAAAATGGTTTCCCAATATCCAATTTTTCTGAAATTTTGCGGATGTATAGAGCAACTCAAGAACTCTATTTCAACTGTTGACAACTTTTTTTGTAGAACCACAATCCAGTGAGCTAGGACAAGTACCTTAAGTTTGCAATAATTTTCATGCTTTTGGGCTTCCACGTCACATAACTAACTGGATCGTAGTCTTACGAAAAAGTTGTTAACTACAAAAATAGAGTTCTTTAGTTACTCTTTATATCCACAAAAATTTCAGAAATATCGGATATCTGGAAACCACTTTTTCAGACCCTCAAAGTTGATATACTTTAACTGAGCCCGCAATGGCTCGCATTCATTTTTGTCAGTACTGTACCTACCTGAATATTCTTACACATGACCATCACCTCCGTCGAATTCTTATACTTTGGCAATCTCTCCAACTGATTCTCAATCTCCTTTTCCATTATATTCTTTTGTGCGTAACATCTTTGTGCATTCAACCTATAATAAGTCTCGGAGCATCCAGAATGAGCCGGGATAAACGTCAACGTATCCACCAGCTCTTCATAATAGTAGTTGAATACCGTATATCTATCTGGATGACATTTCTCTTGAATGATCCTCAAAAAGCAGTCTCTTCCAGCAATAAAGGAAGCTCGTTTCTTCACATTGTCTTTCTGAAAACTAATCATTTTTCGGGAATCAAAAATAAAGGATACCTCCAAAAACTCAAATTTCCTGGAACATGCGAACTCATTCAGTACAACTGACTCAAAAAATTTCAAGAAGCAGTTTTTAGTTTTATCACTGAGCATTTCCAAATAAAATGGGATTTCTTCAGAATATGAGGGGAGGGGAAATATTAGGAGAAATAAGAGTAGGACCTTGGAAAAAATCATTTTGCCAGAGACAAAATTTCAGATTGGTTTGATATCTGGATTCGAGGTTAAAAAATTGAAGCGGCTGACAAAAAAAATTGAAGCGAAAAACAACGAAATGATAGAATGAAGGTCAAATAGATGCAAGAGAACGGATTACTGGAAAATAACTAAAAATAACGAAAGATTAAAAGTTGAAAAGTCACATTTTTGAAATTCTTGCAAAATGCAAAGGCGCTCTAGAGATTTGTTAATTTTCCTCGAACTTTTTTTCTCCAGCGAGCGCATTTGCATACGATCATTTTTGAAGATTCAAAGTAGGATTACGGTCTTTTTTTCTGAAATTATTGTCTCAATGGCATTAATTTCAAAAACATTTGAAAAAAAACCAATAAAAAACGAGAAAACCGATTTTCAAATCGCTGACTTTCATTTTTTCTAACCTACCGTATTTACTCTAATAGACCGGCACCTCTATATGTCCGGCACCCTCTAATAGACCGGCAGTCAAATGATCATTTTGAAAAATAAACCGGCAGCCTCCAATAATCCGGCACCCCAAAAATTAATGAAATTGGAAAGTACTATTTTTTGAGAAATTCGAATTTTTTCCAGTGTTTTTCACACAATTTCAATATTTATCAGCATTTCGAATAGTGTTTGCTTTTTAAACTATTCAAAAAAGGCTTTATCATGCTCATTTTCAGTGAAAAAGCAACATTTTTTTGTTAAATTTTTTATAAATTGACTCTTTGAAAAATAGACCGGCACCCTCTAAATGACCGGCACTCTCTAATAAACCGGCATCAAAATGAGGACCACGAAAAATAAACCGGCATGCCGGTCTATTGGAGTAAATACGGTATTTAAAAAATATAGAATTTTTTGCTGATTCAAATGCACCTAAAATCGCTGCTCAAAACGCATTTTGAATCGAGTTCTGAGCGTTTCACGTTTCCGTGAGAGACGCAGACATTGTCTGCTTTCTCTGCGTCTCTTTCACCGAAACTTCAAATGCTCATAACTCGCTTCAAAATGCGTTTTGAGCAGCGATATTAGGTGCATTCGAATCAGCGAAAAATTCTACATTTTTAATTAGGTTAGAAAAAACATAATTTTGCTAGTTTTAATGCGATTTTCTCAAGTTTTATCGATTTTTTATAAAAAAAATATGTTTATTTTCGATCGCTCATTTGAAAAAAGAAAGAGCTTTGGTTTCTATGTTTGATTCAATAATCTCGTATATGAATGCCAGTTTCAGAGTTTATTTCTATTTCAACACATATTTACAGTTCCAAATATTTACAATTCAATATACACCATCCCCTTCTAATCACATTTCAAATTATTCAAAAACGTATTCAAAAACTTTTCATCACTCTTCATCACATCTTTTCCACAAATCTCCTCGGTGACCTGTCGCATACAACTCTTCTTATTCTTCCATCTATCACAAATCACCGTCGAATCTTTGCTATAAAAATCGTGATCCTTCAGACACTCGAATCGCGATAAATCCGGCCGTTCTTTGTTGATTTTGTTCATACACATTGTGAAATCCGATGTTGTCAATTCCAGAACATCACAGCTGTTCTCGATTTCGGATCTTTCGATGGGCGTGAATTTGCACGAGTTGTGGATGCACGCCTGGAAAATGTAAACAAGCTTTGAAGAAATTTGATGTCAGAAAATTTCGCCAAATTGGCTGGATTACAATCAGCAATACATTTATAGACTCTCTGGCGTTTTCAGTTAAATTAGGTCAACTTTGAGGGTCTGAAAATGGGGTTTCCAGATATCCGATTTTTTTGAAATTTTGTGGATTTATAGAGCAAATTAAGAACTAAACTTTTGTAGTTGACAATTTTTTAATAGGACTATGATCCAGTTAGTTAGGTCGCGTGGAAGCCAAAAGGCTACAAAATGATACAACTTCAGTCAACTTGGCCTAACTGTCTGATTTTTGGTCCTATAAAAAAGTGGTCAACTACAAAAATAGAGTTCTTGGGTTGCTCTATACGTCCACAAAATTTAAAAAAAATCGGATATCTAGAAACCACTTTTTAAGACCCTCAAAATTGCCTTTCTTCATAGAAAACGGCATTTATTTTGGCCAGTACTGTTAGTCTAGTAATTTGTTCAAATCTCACCTGAGCATCCTTACACATCTTGAGCACTTTTACAGCTCCATCGTGTGTTTCTTCCTCGCCAGTTTGCTCCTGCATTTCCAACTGCAACGCATGCTTGTGAGCTTTGCACTCAATCGCTTCCAGCTCAAAATATGGAGCAGAGCAAGTGATGTTATCCTTTGGCTTCTCGGTGAGCAAAATGATCAATTGCCCGAAATTCTCCTCCAGAAAAACTGCACGATCTTTGGGACACTCTTGCTTGATGATCTCAAGGACACAAGGCTTTCCGTCGTTGTAGACTCGGCTCTTTTCAACTGGATCTTTCTGGAAAACTTTGAAATTTTGATGGGGTTTTTTAATTGGGTTACCATCAAGAAGTCATATTCTTTCGAACATTCATATTTCTCATTTATAATTGCCATGAAGAATTTCTCGAAACATTCCTCTGATCCTTCTCCTAATAAGTTTCGATGAAATGAAAGAATCGAAGAATTGGCTACAGAGAACAGTAGAACAATCAAAATCTTGTACATCTTTGCTCTGAAAATCAGTGATTTTTTTTTCGCCGAACAAAAAATAGATCAAAACTAGAAAAACCGGGGACCCCTGTCTATTTATATATGCTTTTGTTCCAAAGGATCCCGTGTCTTGAGAGACAACTGTTGTTGTTTCTTTGTTTCTCCATCGAAATGAGCAACTGATATTTGTAGGTCACGGAGAGAAATAGTTATTCAAAAACATATAGGGGACCATAGCTTAAACACTCCTCATCTGATCTAAATATTTTCAAAACTATTTGACCGATCAATGATCTTGGAATGCTTGAAATGTTTATTCGTAGAATAATTTACAATATATACAGAATTTGTTGTGTTGCTTAGACTGGGACTGGAACTTCTGGAGTCTCTGGGATTCCTGGAACTGGAAGTTCGGGAACAACTCCTCCTTGAAGTTCCCCGGCAAGTTGGGCAGCAATGTGGAAGATGGCGTCCACTTCCTGTAAACGTATATCAATATCAACACAATCGGAAGTTCAGAACTTACAACTGGGAATTGAGTTTTCAGCTCATTAATAGCTTGAGTTTGTTGTTCGACAGTTTGATCCTTGTTGTTAAGAATAGCTTTTAAGTCATCTAAAACATCTGGAAGATTGGAGAGAACCTTAGCAATAGCAGCCAAAAGTTGAGCGACAATGTCGAGAACCAATTGCAATAGATCCTGAAGTAAGCTCTACAAAACAGACAACAAATGGAGACTTACATCAAGACCGCCGGGAAGCAAGTCCTTAATTTGGTCGAGAACTTGATCCAGAGGAAGTCCTGAGTCGAGAATCGACGTGAGTTGTTCAAGGACATCCGTTGGTAGATCAGTGATATTTCCAAGAAGTCCCAATCCAGAACCATTTGTTCCAAGAACACCGAGAAGATTCTTGAGAACATCCGAATTTCCTCCGCCAAGAAGATCTCCAAGGATTCCACCGAGTCCTCCAACACCGCCTTCTCCTCCTCCAATTGGAAGAATATCTCCTAGTCCTCCTTGTCCTCCACCATTTCCTCCGCCAATAATTCCTCCTATAACAGGAATAGCGGATGCAAGAGCAAGAGAGGCGATGAGAGCGAAGACAACTTTCGATGAACACATGACTGGAAATATTATATTTTAGAAGAGAATGGAAAACTGAAAATGATATCTACGATGGATTCTAGGACCGCTTTTATACCGTTCATGTCGAACACCAAAAATCGGAATGATTTTCATAAAAACTATTTGTTTCTAGATTATGCAAAATTGATTGCTTTTGTCTAGAGATTTGATTGTTTCACTATGAGATTAATGTAATACTGTAGTTTTCAGATTGATAATGAGATTTTCTTTGTAATTGCTGATAAGTCTCGAAATTCTGGGATTTTAAAATCCTCCCATTGAACCCTTCACTCTATTTTTGATAGTCGGTCAACTGTTTTATTCAAATTCTGAACTGATACAAAATGATGATGATAGTGAGTGACCGTCTGGTGTTCGGAGATCATCTGTTTTGAATAAGTTCCTAGTTTGAATGAAAAAAATATTGGGAAAATAAAAATGATGTGCTCAAAAATCAATCTGATCTGATATTTGTTCAATTTTGAAAACAGAGATCGCATTTATTCTTACAGTATAAAAGACTGAAAGAGTGACTAGTAAACCATCAGTTTTTCAATAAAGTTATCTATTAATTCTGAAGTTTTCCATTATGTGTTCATCGAAAGTTGTCTTCGCTCTCATCGCTTCTCTTGCTCTTGCATCCGCTATTCCTGTTATTGGGGGAATTATTGGCGGAGGAAATGGTGGAGGACAAGGAGGACTAGGAGATATTCTTCCAATTGGAGGAGGAGAAGGCGGTGTTGGAGGACTCGGTGGAATCCTTGGAGATCTTCTTGGCGGAGGAAATTCGGATGTTCTCAAGAATCTTCTCGGTGTTCTCGGAACAAATGGTTCTGGATTGGGACTTCTTGGAAATATCACTGATCTACCAACGGATGTCCTTGAACAACTCACGTCGATTCTCGACTCAGGACTTCCTCTGGATCAAGTTCTCGACCAAATTAAGGACTTGCTTCCCGGCGGTCTTGATGTAAGTCTCCATTTGTTGTCTGTTTTGTAGAGCTTACTTCAGGATCTATTGCAATTGATTCTCGACATTGTCGCTCAACTTTTGGCTGCTATTGCTAAGGTTCTCTCCAATCTTCCAGATGTTTTGGATGACTTAAAAGCTATTCTTAACAACAAGGATCAAACTGTCGAACAACAAACTCAAGCTATTAATGAGCTGAAAACTCAATTCCCAGTTGTAAGTTCTGAACTTCCGATTGTGTTGATATTGATATACGTTTACAGGAAGTGGACGCCATCTTCCACATTGCTGTCCAACTAGCCGGGAAGCTTCAAGGAGGAGTTGTTCCCGGAGTCCCCGTTCCAGGAATCCCAGAGACTCCAGAAGTTCCAATCCCAGTCTAAGCAACACAACGAATTCTGTATATATTGTAAATTCATGTATTTATTCTGCGAATAAAAATGTCAAGCATTCCAAGTTGTTCCTTACAATAAAGGGCACTGAAAGAACGCCAGAAAAAAATAGGGGTCATTTCAGATTTTTTATAGATTCGCAATTATACTAAATAGGCTTAGTAAAAGCCCCAGTTCTTTCAGATTCCGCCCCTCCTTGCAGACGCCATTTTCACATCCCACATACATTCCATAATGACCACCCCACACTTTTCAGGAAGACCTCCCTCGATTGGAATTTTAGCCTCGCTCTGGGGCGTTTCTAAGCTTGTTTAGTAGGAATGGGGGTTGTTAACCTAGAAAAAAGGCTAAATAGTAACTTTCCTCTCAAAACTCACAATGGTAGAGAAGCGTCATAAGGCAATACGTTTTTAAAAAAACTCAAAAAGTAAATTTGAAATAGTCAAGGAAATGGAAATCTAGAAAAAAAACCGAAGAAACCCTTATTTTTCCTGACGTACTTGAGGGGACCACTATTTTTTGAGCTGCTATAAACCAGAACAAAGGGGCCCATAATTTTTCGAAGGGCCTGAAGAGACCATTACTTTTTTTGAGGGATTGCGAGGGATCTCTATTTTCAGAGGGGAGCCCTATTTTTTGAAGAGCCCCTGTTCTGCATTATAGCCCTGTTTTGAGGAAAAATTTTGGCTCCGGGATTTTAAATTTGGTTCCGGGATTTCAATTTGGTTGCGGGATTTTAATTTTTGTTCCGGGATTTTTTTTCGTTCGTTCCGGCGTTCTAGAACAGTGCCCTTTATTGTAAGGAACAACTTGGAATGCTTGACATTTTTATTCGCAGAATAAATACATTAATTTACAATATATACAGAATTCGTTGTGTTGCTTAGACTGGGATTGGAACTTCTGGAGTCTCTGGAATTCCTGGAACTGGAAGTTCTGGAACAACTCCTCCTTGAAGTTCCCCGGCAAGTTGGGCAGCAATGTGGAAGATGGCGTCCACTTCCTGTAAATGTATATCAATATCAACACAATCGAAAGTTCAGAACTCACAACTGGGAATTGAGTTTTCAGCTCATTAATAGCTTGAGTTTGTTGTTCGACAGTTTGATCCTTGTTGTTAAGAATAGCTTTTAAGTCATCCAAAACATCTGGAAGATTGGTGAGAACCTTAGCAATAGCAGCCAAAAGTTGAGCGACAATGTCGAGAACCAATTGCAATAGATCCTGAAGTAAGCTCTACAAAACAGACAACAAATGGAGACTTACATCAAGACCGCCGGGAAGCAAGTCCTTAATTTGGTCGAGAACTTGATCCAGAGGAAGTCCTGAGTCGAGAATCGACGTGAGCTGTTCAAGGACTTCCGATGGTAGATCAGTGATATTTCCAAGAAGTCCCAAGCCAGAACCATTTGTTCCAAGAACACCGAGAAGATTCTTGAGAACATCCGAATTTCCTCCGCCAAGAAGATCTCCAAGGATTCCACCGAGTCCTCCAACACCGCCTTCTCCTCCTCCAATTGGAAGAATATCTCCTAGTCCTCCTTGTCCTCCATCACTTCCTCCGCCAATAATTCCTCCAATAACAGGAATAGCGGATGCAAGAGCAAGAGAAGCGATGAGAGCGAAGACAACTTTCGATGAACACATAATGGAAAACTTCAGAATTAATAGATAACTTTATTGAAAAACTGATGGTTTACTAGTCACTCTTTCAGTCTTTTATACTGTAAGAATAAATGCGATCTCTGTTTTCAAAATTGAACAAATATCAGATTGATTTTTGAGCACATCATTTTTATTTTCCCAATATTTTTTTCATTCAAACTAGGAACTTATTCAAAACAGATGATCTCCGAACACCAGACGGTCACTCACTATCATCATCATTTTGTATCAGTTCAGAATTTGAATAAAACAGTTGACCGACTATCAAAAATAGAATGAAGGGTTCAAATGTGAGGATTTTAAAATCCCAGAATTTCGAGACTTATCAGCAATTACAAAGAAAATCTCATTATCAATCTGAAAACTACAGTATTACATTAATCTCATAGTGAAACAATCAAATCTCTAGACAAAAGCAATCAATTTTGCATAATCTAGAAACAAATAGTTTTTATGAAAATCATTCCGATTTTTGGTGTTCGACATGAACGGTATAAAAGCGGTCCTAGAATCCATCGTAGATATCATTTTCAGTTTTCCATTCTCTTCTAAAATATAATATTTCCAGTCATGTGTTCATCGAAAGTTGTCTTCGCTCTCATCGCCTCTCTTGCTCTTGCATCCGCTATTCCTGTTATAGGAGGAATTATTGGCGGAGGAAATGGTGGAGGACAAGGAGGACTAGGAGATATTCTTCCAATTGGAGGAGGAGAAGGCGGTGTTGGAGGACTCGGTGGAATCCTTGGAGATCTTCTTGGCGGAGGAAATTCGGATGTTCTCAAGAATCTTCTCGGTGTTCTTGGAACAAATGGTTCTGGATTGGGACTTCTTGGAAATATCACTGATCTACCAACGGATGTCCTTGAACAACTCACGTCGATTCTCGACTCAGGACTTCCTCTGGATCAAGTTCTCGACCAAATTAAGGACTTGCTTCCCGGCGGTCTTGATGTAAGTCTCCATTTGTTGTCTGTTTTGTAGAGCTTACTTCAGGATCTATTGCAATTGGTTCTCGACATTGTCGCTCAACTTTTGGCTGCTATTGCTAAGGTTCTCTCCAATCTTCCAGATGTTTTAGATGACTTAAAAGCTATTCTTAACAACAAGGATCAAACTGTCGAACAACAAACTCAAGCTATTAATGAGCTGAAAACTCAATTCCCAATTGTAAGTTCTGAACTTTCGATTGTGTTGATATTGATATACGATTACAGGAAGTGGACGCCATCTTCCACATTGCTGCCCAACTTGCCGGGAAGCTTCAAGGAGGAGTTGTTCCCGAACTTCCAGTTCCAGGAATCCCAGAGACTCCAGAAGTTCCAATCCCAGTCTAAGCAACACAACGAATTCTGTATATATTGTAAATTTCTGTATTTATTTTGCGAATAAAAGTTTCAAGCATTCCAAGATCATTGAACGGACGTGAAGAAAAACATGATAGGTCAAATAGTTCTTCAAACTTGCTATCAATTTTTATGCCTGATGAAACCGAAATAAGTTTTTTTTTTCGAAAATTTTTCGGTCAACTTTTTTCGCCCAGCTCTGGCAAGAATCAGGAGTTCTGTGAAGATTCCAACTTTGACACCGGAGAGGAACGCTGTCTCAATGAGCTGCTCCTTCACGCCGTCATTCTTTTTCACTCGAATCTGATACCATGGGTAGTCGATGAAAATGTACTTTCCAAACGCTTCCCAACTAGCAAGACTAACCGGAAGGACTCCAGAGAGGAAGAACATGGTAACGAGAACGAAGAAAAGAATGTTCTCACATGCCATGAGAGCCAGTTGATTGTACTTGACTGTTCCGAAAAGAGCAATACAGTGGATAGTGAAACTGACTGCGAAGGCGACATAGACAAATCCATCGTAGGCTGGAGTAGCGGTGAGGAGCAATGGGGATCCGATGATGCCCATGATAGCGAAGAGAATAAGGGTGGGACGGACGGCAGATGATCCGAGGTATGCATCGGTGCGACGGTTGGAACCAGGCATTCTGGAAAAGTGTATAGTCATGGAAGTATCAAAAATGGATATCATAAAATGTATTAGGTTTCCGATGTCATTTTATACTATTTTGTTAGCCATGGTTATTGGAATCGTTGGCTGAAAACAAGTATCTACTACACAGGGTGCGGATTAAATATTGATACGAGTTTGGTATGAACTAGATTCAACAAAGACAAACCAATTCATAAGAAATTTCACAGTAATAATTTTTAGAAGCCATAATAACTGTGTGCAAAATTTTATCCCGATCGGGCACTTTCTGGTCCAGATATAGATCGAACACTGTACTGGAAACATTTTCCTCTGTCACGATGGTAGTCGCGACTAACCCTTTCTCGTTTTTCGCGCAGAAAAGGTTTCCATCGAGAAACTTTCGATTATCTAAAATAAGAAGTCTAGGGCATTATTTGTATCTAAAAATAATCGCACCTACTTTCTTTATCGAGCCAAAATCTGGCGAAAAAGACCGTCGAGTAAATTTCATAAAGATTACTTTTTGGCAGTTTGACAGAAAGTCAAATTTTCGGAGGCAACGAGTCTATCTCAAAGCTTCAAATCAGTTTTGTTATCAGTTTTGTTATCACTTAAAAATCCGAAGCTTCCCCTATCGGAAATTGATATAGTTCGGTCGGTACTCCGAAAACCGTGCAGACACTTTTCGAAGGAAGAAGGTCACCTATATTCAATATATCATAACTCAGCTTAGAGAAGGAATTTTTCTTTGAAATTTGGCAATTATTAGTATCACTATTTGTATAAGGAAGTATCAATATTCAATCCGCACCCTGTATAATCTCGATGAAATAATGAGACGTAATTCCCTGTCTAGTTCCATGGTAACAAACCGCGTTCTCATGGTAATTACGGTGAGCACACAAAATATCCGTTTGGTGCTTCATTGTAAGGAACAACTTGGAATGCTTGAATTTTTTATTCGTAGAATAAATACATGAATTTACAATATATACAGAATTTGTTGCGTTGCTTAGACTGGGACTAGAACTTCTGGAGTCTCTGGAATTCCTGGAACTGGAAGTTCTGGAACAACTCCTCCTTGAAGCTTGCCGGCAAGTTGGGCAGCGATGTGGAAGATGGCGTCCACTTCCTGTAAATGTATATCAATATCAACACCATCGAAAGTTCAGAACTTACAACTGGGAATTGAGTTTTCAGCTCATTAATAGCTTGAGTTTGTTGTTCGACAGTTTGATCCTTGTTGTTAAGAATAGCTTTTAAGTCATCTAAAACATCTGGAAGATTGGAGAGAACCTTAGCAATAGCAGCCAAAAGTTGAGCGACAATGTCGAGAATCAATTGCAATAGATCCTGAAATAAACTCTATAAAACAAATGATAAATGGAGACTTACATCAAGACCGCCGGGAAGCAAGTCCTTAATTTGGTCGAGAACTTGATCCAGAGGAAGTCCTGAGTCGAGAATCGACGTGAGTTGTTCAAGGACTTCCGTTGGTAGATCAGTGATATTTCCAAGAAGTCCCAATCCAGAACCATTTGTTCCGAGAACACGGAGAAGATTCTTGAGAACATCCGAATTTCCTCCGCCAAGAAGATCTCCAAGGATTCCACCGAGTCCTCCAACACCGCCTTCTCCTCCTCCAATTGGAAGAATATCTCCTAGTCCTCCTTGTCCTCCATCACTTCCTCCGCCAATAATTCCTCCAATAACAGGAATAGCGGATGCAAGAGCAAGAGAAGCGATGAGAGCGAAGACAACTTTCGATGAACACATAATGGAAATACAGTGCTCCACATAAAGTTACGCCACCCCTCAAAATTTCGAAAAACTGAAAAATGAGCAGTAATGAAAATTCGTCCTTTACGGTATAGAAAACACTCTTTAAGTGTATTTCATGGGTCCCAAAACAAAAATGGACCCAATGTGAGAAAATAAGAAAAGTTGAAATTTTGAGATTTTTGGTTTTTTCCAATCCACAAAGTGATACGCCACCCCTCAATTTCCACCGAATTTCGGGGTCCTTTGAACTTTTTCTTTATTTTTTGTGTGAGAAAAAACCTAAAAACCCCTGTAAAGGGATTTTGAGTTCGAAATGAGAAAGTCCAAGAAAAATGAAGGCCCTCCCACAATGATTCTTAATTAAGCTGACATTGCCTCCAAAAAGATAATTTTAGGGACCAGGATGACGCCGTAGATTTTGTTTTTGTTGTTATTCTTGTTTGCAAAACATCTTCACACAATTTCCATAACGTTCATTCCCCAGGAAAAACTTTCTAACCGAAGAAATGCGTTTTACGTCTTCATATCCAACTGGTTGTGCAGCGAGCGCGATGTTATGGAGCCTCATCTTGCTTGCAGGTGCACTTTTCCTATCTTTTCGTTTCGGGATAATAACGGAAAATCTTCTCTGATTGCGTATCTTAATTAGGCTTCATTCATTTTCTAACAAAACCAGTGGTATTTTGACATGGTGCAGGAACAAAGTTGGCTGCAATTATCCTAACGACTCAACCAGTAAATTTTAAGTGAGAGTATCATTAAATTTCATTTCCTGAAGTTACCCAAGCTAGCAAAAATTTCATCACGGTTGTTAAAAGCAATTATTCCATTATTGAGGATGACTTGGTACCAGGAAACCAGTTTAAGTAATCTACCGTAATTCTCAACCACGACCAGTAAGTTCTTTGGTTAGTTTTTGCTGATATCATGTGATATTGCATTTCTTTCTCGTCGAATATCGTATGAGGAGACGTTTGTCGTTATTATCCCGAAAAGAAAAGATAGGAAAAGTGCACCTGCAAGCAAGATGAGGCTCCATAACATCGCGCTCGCTGCACAACCAGTTGGATATGAAGACGTAAAACGCATTTCTTCGGTTAGAAAGTTTTTCCTGGGGAATGAACGTTATGGAAATTGTGTGAAGATGTTTTGCAAACAAGAATAACAACAAAAACAAAATCTACGGCGTCATCCTGGTCCCTAAAATTATCTTTTTGGAGGCAATGTCAGCTTAATTAAGAATCATTGTGGGAGGGCCTTCATTTTTCTTGGACTTTCTCATTTCGAACTCAAAATCCCTTTACAGGGGTTTTTAGGTTTTTTCTCACACAAAAAATAAAGAAAAAGTTCAAAGGACCCCGAAATTCGGTGGAAATTGAGGGGTGGCGTATCATTTTGTGGATTGGAAAAAACCAAAAATCTCAAAATTTCAACTTTTCTTATTTTCTCACATTGGGTCCATTTCTGTTTCGGGACCCATAAAATACAATTAAAGAGTGTTTTCTATACCGTAAAGGACGAATTTTCATTACTGCTCATTTTTCAGTTTCTCGAAATTTTGAGGGGTGGCGTAACTTTATGTGGAGCACTGTATTATATTTTAGAACAGAATGGAAAACTGAAAATGATATCTACAATGGATTCTAGGACTGCTTATATACCGTTCCTGTCCAACACCAAAAATCGGAATGATTTTCAAAAAAACTATTTGTTTCCAGATTATGCAAAATTGATTGTTTTTATCTAGAGATTTGATTGTTTCACTATGAGATTAATGTAATACTGTAGTTTTCCGATTGATAATGAGATTTTCTTTGTAATTGCTGATAAGTCTCGAAATTCTGGGATTTTAAAATCCTTCCACTTGAACCCTTCACTCTATTTTTGATAGTCGGTCAACTGTTTTATTCAAATTCTGAACTGATACAAAATGATGATGATAGTGAGTGACCGTCTGGTGTTCGGAGATCATCTGTTTTGAATAAGTTCCTAGTTTGAATGAAAAAAATATTGGGAGAATAAAAATGATGTGCTCAAAAATCAATCTGATATTTGTTCAATTTTGAAAACAGAGATCGCATTTATTCTTACAGTATAAAAGACTGAAAGAGTGACTAGTAAACCATCAGTTTTTCAATAAAGTAACCTATTAATTCTGAAGTTTTCAATCATGTGTTCATCCAAAGTTGCCTTCGCTCTCATCGCTTCTCTTGCTCTTGCATCCGCTATTCCTGTTATTGGAGGAATTATTGGCGGAGGAAGTGATGGAGGACAAGGAGGACTAGGAGATATTCTTCCAATTGGAGGAGGAGAAGGCGGTGTTGGAGGACTCGGTGGAATCCTTGGAGATCTTCTTGGCGGAGGAAATTCGGATGTTCTCAAGAATCTTCTCGGTGTTCTCGGAACAAATGGTTCTGGATTGGGACTTCTTGGAAATATCACTGATCTACCAACGGATGTCCTTGAACAACTCACGTCGATTCTCGACTCAGGACTTCCTCTGGATCAAGTTCTCGACCAAATTAAGGACTTGCTTCCCGGCGGTCTTGATGTAAGTCTCCATTTGTTATCTGTTTTATAGAGCTTATTTCAGGATCTATTGCAATTGATTCTCGACATTGTCGCTCAACTTTTGGCTGCTATTGCTAAGGTTCTCTCCAATCTTCCAGATGTTTTGGATGACTTAAAAGCTATTCTTAACAACAAGGATCAAACTGTCGAACAACAAACTCAAGCTATTAATGAGCTGAAAACTCAATTCCCAGTTGTAAGTTCTGAACTTTCGATTGTGTTGATATTGATATACGATTACAGGAAGTGGACGCCATCTTTCACATTGCTGCCCAACTTGCCGGGGAACTTCAAGGAGGAGTTGTTCCAGAACTTCCAGTTCCAGGAATTCCAGAGACTCCAGAAGTTCCAATCCCAGTCTAAGCAACACAACGAATTCTGTATATATTGTAAATTTCTGTATTTATTCTGCGAATAAAAGTTTCAAGCATTCCAAGATCATTGAACGGACGTGAAGAAATACATGATAGGTCAAATAGTTCTTCAAACTTGCTATCAATTTTTATGCCTGATGAAACCGAAATAAGTTTTTTTTTTTTCGAAAATTTTCCGGTCACCTTTTTTCGCCCAGCTCTGGCAAGAATCAGGAGTTCTGTGAAGATTCCAACTTTGACACCGGAGAGGAACTCTGTCTCTATTCCAAGTCTACATCAATGGACAATAAAGCACCAAACGGATGTTTTCGTGTGCTCAGTGAGCACTGCTCACCATGATAACCATGAGAACACGATTTGTTCCAATAACAACAGACAGTGAAGCACATGATAATAACCACTGTATAATCCCATTGGAATCGTTTAATTGTTTTCAGCTAACGGTGTCTAGAAAAATAGTATATAATGACACCAGAAACCTAATACATTCCACTATCTCCATTTCTGATGCTTCCATGACTATACACTTTTACAGAATGCCTGGGCCTAACCGTCGTACCGATGCATACCTCGGATCATCTGCCGTCCGTCCCACCCTTATTCTCTTCGCTATCATGGGCATCATCGGATCCCCACTCCTCCTCACCGCTACTCCAGCATACGATGGATTTGTCTATGTCGCCTTCGCAGTCAGTTTCACTATCCACTGTATTGCTCTTTTCGGAACAGTCAAGTACAATCAACTGGCTCTCATGGCCTGTGAGAACATTCTCTTCTTCGTTCTCGTTACCATGTTCTTCCTCTCTGGAATTCTTCCAGTTAGCATCGCCAGTTGGGAGGCTTCTGGAAAGTACATGTTTGTTGACTACCCATGGTATCAGATTCAAGAGCAAAAGAGTGGTGGAGTGAAGAATATTGAGACAGCGTTTCTGTCTGGTGTCAAAGTCGGAGTCTTCACAGAATTCATGCTCCTTTCTATCGCTACATGTAAGTTTTTGGGGTGGTTTTGAAGATTCTGAGTTCAGTTTTCAGTCTTCTACATCGAGTATCGTATGGTGCAACAGATGATTGAGTTTGTCATCGAGAAGAAGAGAAATGAAGATGATGAACCGATGGATTGAGGGATTTTGATTCTCAAACTGTTAATAAAAAATTTCGTGGAAGAATCATTTTGTTGTTCAACTTTCATTCCTCCTAATTTTAGGAAGCAAGATAACGATTCCGGTTTTTCCGGTTTTATTCAATTTGAAAACATAACCAAGTGTAATCATTAAGAGACCCTTCTTTTCCATCTTTTTTTTCTACTAGAGACTTAAAAATCAAAAGATCAAAGAACCAGAGGTCACTTTTTCTCTTCTAATTCTGAGCAATCCAAAGAAAATCATTTCCAGAGACTGGTTTCCTCCTCAATTTCCTTCTGGAAATCCCATCTTCCAAACATTGGATGTTACAATTTAGTGGGAAAAATGCTCTCTATTTAATTGAAACTCCTCGTGTGCCTCAATCTCACGCCAAAGGGCCCCAAAACACACGAAAAAAAGAGCATAGACGCAGGAATGTTGAGAAATTGCGTTCTAAAATAAGACTACTTTTCTTCTTCTTCTTCTTTCCCAAACCCTTCTGCTGTTACGTCACAATGTATGTATTTCGCAGTATTCTCCTTTTTTCCACAACGTCAAACCACATTTGTCAAATTTAGAATAAGCAGAACCTGACGAAACATTCTACGTCACGGGACCGAAAACTCAGAAAATGAGCAGGCTTCTTAAGCCGAAAAAATGAGCCCGAAGACGGTTGTTTATGTTTGAGATTCTGAGAGGAGAACTTGGTTGTTTATACTTCTTGAACTTTTATATTCATCAGGGTACATGTAGATGAACTCTTATATTATCTACTGTGCCTAGTAACGTCCTTGAGGTCCAAGTCCTAAAGCTTTATTTTTCTGTGTAACACAAATGAGATCTCCATTCTTCAAGCCAAACCTCTGGAAAAAAGTTGAAGATTCAAAGAATCTTCTAATAAGAAACTATTTAACTTCAAAAAAAATCTTTTTTTTAATATAGATTTTTATGCTGATTCGAACGCGCCTAACCTCGCAGCTCAAAACGCTATAGAAACTTTTTTATGAGCGTTTGAAGTTACAAAAATATATTTTTTCTAACCTATTCCAATAAATGTAGAATTTTACGCTGATTCGAACGCGCCTAATCTCGCAGCTCAAAACGCAATAAAAACGTTTTTATGAGCGTTTGAAGTTACAAGCAGAGAGACGCAGAGAAAGCAGACACTCTCGCTTTCGGAGAGACGCAGAGAAACGAGACAGTGCCTGCGTCTCTAAGTGAAACTTCAAACGCTTATAACTCGCTTCAAAATGGTCCGTTTTTACTCGTTTTTAAACTATTTTGAAGAGGAAGCAATGCATCATTAGATGATAATAATTTTGCAGCTCACAACGCCGCAGAAAAATTTTTAGCTATTTTTTAGTCAGCAGTGGCGAGCGCGACAGCAGATCGTGTGTCGGCAGTGGTGAGCGCGACAAAGTGCAATTTTGTTCATAAGAATGTTTCTATTGCGTTTTGAACAGCGATAACAGGTGAATTCGAATCAGCAGAAAGATCTACATTTTTTGAAATAGAATAGAAGTTCCCGATTTGAAAATCTATTTTTTTCCGAGTTGTATCACCTCTTATGCAAAAAATTTTGGCATGCTCGTAAATACTGAAATTGTAACGATTATGGAGTAAAAATTTCAAAAAAAAAGAGATCCCCTTGAAATCCTACTTTAAATTTACTTCCAGAATATCTATCTTGAGAAATATTTCGATTTTTTTCATTTGAAATTTTTATTTCAAATCCCCCATTTTCCAGAATGAGCAAACCACTCTACACTGCTCCACAACATGAACAACAACAACAAGTCCACCTGAACCCCCCAAAAATCGGATGCATCCCGGTTCGCCCATTCCTCATCATAACCTCTGCTCTGGCGTTCGGAATTGGCTTCTGGCTACTCATCACTTATCTATCACAGAAACCTGAATTCAACACAACCACTTTCCAATTGGCGTTTGGAATCTCCTTCCATTTTTTGGTTATCATTGGAAGTGCCAACTACTTTGACACTTTGCTCCAGATTTGCCAGGTCATCTGTGTAATATCCATGGCTCTTTGTGCGATCGCGGCTCTTTTGATTCTCGCTTCTCTCGACTTGAAGGTTATCATTATGATGCAAGTTTGGATTGGAATCGCTTTTGGAGGTATGCTCGAGTGATAAATTGGGTATTTTTTATTATTGAATTTCAGTGAACTACTTGGAGTACACCTGCATCTGGCGTCTCAGAAAGCACATTGAGGAGAGAAGAGGTGTCGAATCATTTGCTTGAAAAGGATAATTTGTACAGATTTTGTTGGGAAGGAAAAATTGTGATTATTGGAATAAAACAGATTAATTTTAATAAAATTTATGTGTCTCTGTTGAAAGAAAAGACAAAGTTTACGAAAAGAGATTCGTAAGTGATGCACAAGAAAAAATCGAAAAAAACGATTTTCAAATCGCGAAACTTACATTTTTAAAACTTATTCCAAAGAATGTAGAATTTTTCGATGATTCGAATGCACCTAATACCGCTGCTCAAAACGCATTTTGAAGCGAGTTATGAGCATTTGAAGTTTCGGTGAAAGAGACGCAGACACTGTCTCGTTTCTCTGCGTCTCTTCGACAACAAAAGCATCTGCTTTCTCTGCGTCTCTTTCACGAAAACTTCCAACGCTCATAACTCGCTTCAAAATGCGTTTTAAGAAGCGATATTAGGTGCATTCGAATCAGCGAAAAATTCTACATTTTTAAAAATAAGTTTGAAAAATTTAAAGTTCTCGA
Source organism: Caenorhabditis zanzibari (assembly GCA_963966625.1). Lineage (NCBI taxonomy): Eukaryota > Metazoa > Nematoda > Chromadorea > Rhabditida > Rhabditidae > Caenorhabditis > Caenorhabditis zanzibari. Next base: position 15,405,138 of record OZ016472.1, on the reverse strand, counting down.
TTTGAAAATTGATTTTTATGCAAAAAAAGTGTTATTTTCATAAATACTGAATTTGGGACGATATTTTTGAGTGAAAAACAAGTCTGAAATCAAACATAAGTATCTATTCAAGGTTTTTTATAAATTGAACATTCAGTTTTTCGTCATCTCCAACAAATCCTTCTCCTTGACAATTTGTGATACACTTGGCGTCAACTTCTCCATTTCCATAGAACTCTTCTTTCCTTTCTTTTGTTTTTTCTTCTTCCTCCGATAAGGCTGAGGACCATCTTTCTCATGCTTTCTGGCATACGTTGCGATGAAAATGATAACCGCAATGAATCCAAACACAAACAGTCTAAAAATACCCGGTAATAGTTACAGTAAACGATAAAAACTCACAACTCCAACCATTGACTAAAATCGTGGCAACAGTACATTCCACAACAATTCACTCTTCCAGAGCATCCGAAATATATCGCTTTTATAAGAGTTCCATTCACAAATGTTGCCTAAAAATTACTGATTTTGAATGTTTCCAAAAAAAATTTCGGGTTACATTCCGAAGCTCCCCGTCGTCTTCTCCGAATACATATTCGCAAATCGTAGGTGGCTGGCTTGTATTGGTTTCAGAGGTTGCGGAATTATAGCTCCAATGATAGTTTCGATTGTCGAAACTGAATCGGAAATTTTGATCCTAAAAAATAATCAAGAAAACTTTACAAAATCGGGGTGGTCGCTGCTAGGACCACCATTGGATGGCCAGGTCGTATTTGAATATTTGAGTTATGTCCAAAATGAGCTTTTCGAAAGAATGAAGAGCCAAAGTCGAAGAAAGTGGATGTCTTTGATTGACTGAAACTCAAAAAAATAATACTTTTAGTGATTCTCAAACTTCAAAACCTTACACTTTAAAACCACTTGCACCAGATCGTACTCCTCCAGAATACGAACTACTCCCTCGAATGCTACTTCTACTACCAATTCTTCCCGAGGATCCTCGAGATCCTATCTTCCCACGAATTCCACTTTTCGTCCTTCCACCGACACCTAGCCTGGCTCTACTTTTGCCTCGCCCATGGCCCCCTCCTCTAGCGATGACTCCGTGGAAAATTGAGAACAGAATGAGGGAAATTAGAAAGAATTGGGGGTTCATAGGGTGATAAAAATAACTTTGTAGGTAATAAGTGACAGCGGCAAAATTATTTACTTGTCAAGCATTTTTTCGTCTAGAGCAGACATGTGCTCGGTTTCTATGGAAACGCGTTTTTGTGAAACTAGAGGAAAAAGCAAAGAACTGCAAACAAATTGAAGAAAATGAGTTGGTGGTGGTGAGAAAATTGCATTTTTTCCCCATAATAGCTTGGCAAATTGGCTCCGCCCCTTTTTTTTGATGTCCGGGCTCAAATTTTTAAAACAAATTAATTTAAAGGCAAGATGAATATATAACGATTTCCACTGGAAAATTCTGAAGGTGGTACTGAAAAATTACACAAAAAGAGCAGTAACTTGGTCATTTCGAAGATAACAGGCAATTTTTTCTGAAAAATATCACAAAGCAGTCGTACTTACTAAATTTTGGCTCCAAAAATGGGGAAAAAATCGGTCCCAAACATAATTTGCTATTATTCATTTGGCTTCGCGACATTTCGCAAGTGCGACATTTCGAAAACGAAAATTTCAAATCATTCGAAGTCTCTGCTAAATGATGCACAGATTAGTACGGTATTCAAAATTAGACTTTTAAATTATATCCCTAAATATTCTCTCAAAAGAATACACATAGTGTCACTAGCCCCTTTTTGTCAAAAAAATCTCAAAAATTGCAATAAAGCGGTCCATTTTCAGTTCAAGTGTATTTGAAGGCCCAAAGAGCCCATTTTCAATTTTTGGGCCCCAAACACAGCTGTTTATTTGTCTACATCGCAATGTACTGAAGATTTCCAATATTTTATACACAAATTTTTTCTCCAGCTAGACTTCTTCCTGTCCAATGTCCGATTCATCCTTATCTTCTCCTTCCATTCAAAGAGTGAGCAATTCTAACACTCCAACTCATGGACCCGTCCGTCTAGAAATCCCAAAACTTGGCTGCATTCCAGTCCGTGAATTCCTAATCCTCTTCTCGATTCTCGGAATGATCGGCTCGATTTGGCTCCTCTTCGTAACCATCGCAATGAATGCTCACACACACCTCAGCCTTTTACAATGCGTCATTGGTTTCACTTTCCACTGTCTTGTCCTCATCGGAACTGTCAAATACGATTCCAGCGTTCTCCTTTTGTGTCAGGCAATGACCTTAATTTCTATGGGTTTGTGTGTTTTTGCGTTCTTCATATTCCTTGTGGTTTTCAATGCACTGATTGAATTTATCATTCTGTTTTCCGGAGCAAGTAAGGGTCTCTAAACTTTCGTTATGTAATTTTATGCTTTTTCAGCCACCTTTTTGGAGTATTTGGCCATTAAACGTTTCAGAAAGCATATCGAAGAAAGAGAAGGGACCGATGGGAATCAGGAATTGGCTTGATTATCAGAAATTGAATTAAATATTGATTTTTATTTTGAAATGCATGCTCATAAAGATTCTTCTGATTGTTTCCTTTTATACTTCTTGATCGGCCCATAATCAAACTGCATCCACTCGCTTTGCTCGATTTGCTCAATCGTCCATCTCGTAACAAAATTGGCAATTATTTTTCGAAGGAGGTCTAAAATTCTAACATAAACATAGCTCATATTTTTCATAACTTACCCATGGCTGACTTTTCTATCTGAATCCATTCCAATGTTGGCACTTTCTCCGCCCAGTAACGGAAGTTCATACACTTGCTGAAATTAGGATTACAGTCATTTTTTCTGAAATGATAGTCACAATTCCAGTATTTACGAAAACAACAATATTTTTGCACAAAAATTGAAGAAACTCGAGAAAATCGCATTTCAAACCGCGAACTTAAATTTGTTGAAATTTATTCAAAAAGTGCAGCATTTTTCACTGATTCGAATGCACCTAATATCGCTGCTCAAAACGCATTTTGAAGCGAGTTATGAGCATTTGAAGTTTCGGTGAAAGAGACGCAGACAGTGTCTCGTTTCTCTGCGTCTCTTCGACGGCGAGAGTGTTTGTTTTCTCTGCGTCTCTCATTGAAACTTCAAACGCTCATAACTCGCTTAAAAACGCGTTTTGAGCATCGATATTAAGTGCATTCGAATCAGCAAAAAAATTTACATTTTTTGCAGTAATTTAGAAAACATGTAAGTTTGCGATTTGAAATTTGGTTTTTTCGAGTTCTAGTTTTCGTGAATCACTCACAAATCTGCCCTTTCCCATGGTATTCTTCCAGTCAGCATTGTTAGCAGTGTCACTCCAGATGACCAAATATCTAGTGGTGGTCCTTTGTAGCAGCATCCACGTGAGAAAATCTCAGGAGCCGCGAACGAATTTGTTTTTGTCTTGACTTTAACACACATCTCCTCGGATCCATATCGATATTGAATAGCCGCGCCAAAGTCACAAATTTTGAGGATGCCTGAAAAATTCGACTTTAAAAATTGTAATTTTAAAAATCCTTACCTTTCTTTGTGATCAGTAGATTCCCTGGTTTGATATCTCCATGAATAATTCCTCGGCCATGGATAAACTTTAGACCAGCGATCATTTGTTTGAAATAAAACTGAGCCATCGCTGGCTCCAATTTACCTTTCTTCCCTAGACTTTCCCCTTCAACATCTTCCATGACCAAATAATAAAAATCCTCGGTTCGATGCATCCAAAACATATTGACAATGTTCTCATGTCCAGCTCTAGATAATCGTCGGTGAAGATGAAACTCTTCCAAAACTCGTTCCTCCTTCACTTTTTCAACATCCATGGTTTTCACCACAGCGGTGATATCCGGGTTTCGGAGGTGAGAAATGAGATAAACCTCTCCTAAATGTCCACGGCCTAGTTTTCGGACAGTTCTGTATGGGAGACCTTCGAGAATAGTGGATGTGAATTCCATTGGGATGATAGAAGACAGGAAAAGTGAATTTGGGAGTAGAGTACAAAACGAGGGACAGTAGGCAAAACTAGGCGGGAAAAATGAACGGATCCACGCATAGTTGTCCAGGTGTACATGTTCATTGTCTTATCTTGTGGGTCCATGGGATTCTTTTGTTGTGTGGCCGCTAGTGCACGGAGGGATTAGTCTATGCGAAGATAAATGTGACGAAGAGACAAGTGACTTTTAAGGACAATTACAATACTGGAAAAAAATTATACGCGGCCTGTCGTTTTCAGTTGGAATAGGTCAAATTTGAGGGTCTGAAAAAGTGGTTTCCAGATATCCGCTTTTTCTGAAAATTTGTGGGTGTATAGAGCAACTCTAGAACTCTATTTTTGTAGTTGACAACTTTTTCATAGGGCTACGATCCAGGTAGTTAGGTCGCGTGGAAGCCAAAAGGCTCTGAAATTGGACAAAATTTGAGGCGACATCATTCAACTTGGCCTAACTGACCGGATTGTGTTCCTACAAAAAAGATTTCAACTACAAAAATAGAGTTATTAATTTGTTCTATACCTCCGCAGAATTTCAGAAAAACTGGGCTTCTTGAAATCACTTTTTCAGACCCTCAAATTTGGCCCATTTTAACTGAAAACGCCAGTGTGCCCAAGGGAATTATTCTAAACTTTTGATTAGATTTTCAACTTTTATGGATTATATAAAAAACTTTCAAGTCTCCATTCAAAGTCAAATGAACAGTTTAGATTTTTTTAAAAATGTTGCCCCGAAATACTATCTTTACTAATAACAACCAGCGATTTCCGTATGTCTGTCTGTATGTGTCACGCTGGAACTCAGCTTAAACTGGACCGATTTAGATGAAACTTTTACGGAAAGATCAGAAATTCGTCTACGTTGATGCCCATATGTTTAGATTTTTGATATCTCAAAAATTGAGCAAGTTACGGCTCTTTTCGTGAGTTTTCAGTACTAATTTCGGTACCGAAAATGTGTTGCAAGTCATAACTCGCTTCAAAGTCAACCGATTCTCTTGAATCTTTCATAGTTTGTTCCTGATTATCTCAGGATGATGCACGTCTATTTTGTTTTTTGAAATTCCAATTTTGAAGCCTTCTGGACCACTTTTTCTGAGCAACTGGGTTCATTTTCGCACGCGCGGCGACAGAGAGGCAGCGCACACACAAAGTATAGTGGCCGACGCGATCCCGGCTGATGTCGGCTGCTTATTTTCATCACCCCTGCCGATAAGAGGCGAGCCGCCGGTTCAATTACCAAGTTTGGGGTGAGATCGGCGATAGAGAAAGCTAGATGGGTCGAATTTTATATCATTCTGTTCGTCTCGACGCGAGGAGTCTGAATATGTAAGAACATTTTGGAAAAGTTGAATTTGGAAGCATGTTATCGGGGTTCGAAGTTCGAAAGAGTTCCCATTCTGATTTCAAAAGTTTCATACTGTGTCGCGTTGCTTTTTTAACTGCTGAAATCATGATTAGAATCTCTCGAAGTACGAAAGGGAAAAGATAATGTTCCAAGTGTTCGAAAAAAAGAGCCGAAGGCTCTGAAAATGGAACTGAAGGTTCAACACCTAAAACGAGCAAAGGCCAGGCGGATGAGCCCCGGAGGGGCGATATCCACCTGGTTTTTTCATTATTGGATGTCATTTGATAATAGCCAGGACCGCATATTCTATAAGAGAATAAATAAAACATTACAGTTATAAAAACATCAAATCGTACTCGATCCTAAATTATCAACAACCACGACTAAATTCAGACTATTTCTAGTATCTAAAATACGTAATCTATTATTCCAGAGATCTCGATTCCCGGAAATTCCATACAAATTTCTTATTATCCAGAGATCCATTAGTTCAAAATCTCACATGAATTTTGCTTCATTTCCTGAATGTCTCTTCTGTTAAAAATTTCGAATCCCAAAGAATCATAACAGTCACGAATACAATGTTCAATAACAAGGAAATGTAGTATCTGTCTATGCAGTTACCTATAAAATAGAGTCTCTTTCTGGAAATTTTCCTAGTCATTTCCCCAAAAATGACACTGCGATTTTACATTGGAATATTCACATTCTGTCTATCCTTCACCTCAATGCTCCTAAATATTCTCATCTTCATTCCGGTATTCCGTCTAGCTTTTATTTCGAAAAAGAGCTCAGTCTACCTTATCGCATTTTTCAATATCATCACAGACATGCTCCAATTATTTGTGACATGTTTCTATTTTTCCGCATCGATTATTGCGGATGTAAGGGTCCCGGTATTGAATTTTTAAAATCAAATTTTTTTTCAGCGCTACATGTTCTCTGGAGAAAGACTCGGGGCTCTGAGTATATTCTTCGGTTGGATATTCATCGAGGCTTGGTTCATGGAATCATTAGTTCAAATTGTGATGTCTGTGAATCGATTTGCAGTGATTACATTGAAGAAGAATGATTTTTTCACTTTCAAAAATACTCTTCTTATTTTTGCCGCTATGATTATGATAACCTCGTTTTCATCATGTTGCATACAGTACTTCTTTCCATGCTGCCAGTAAGGCCGGGTTTGAAATTAAGGCCCCGCGACGTTTCGAAAGTGTGACGTTTCGAAAGCAAAAACATCAAGCCATTCTGGAGAACAGTACCTCTCATTACAGTGCAGCACTTCTGAGCCGTTTAATTAACTTTGTACTTTCGAAACCTCGCACTTTCGAAACGTCACACTTTCGAAATGTCGCGGAGCCAAAATTAAGTGAACTCCGAAACTTTCAGAGTGATCGCTGACTATGCAACTCTCTCCTACACATTCGTTGAAATCGAGGGAAAAGTCTCCTACTCGAATCTCCTTGTACTCTTCTATGACGTCATTTGCCTTATTATTCCCATGATTTGCTACATTTTAGTGTTCCGGACAATTCGAAAATCTAACAAGAATGCTCCAGCAAATGTACAGAAAAGTAGAAGCAACCAGGATGTCAAGTAATCTCGATAACTGAAAGTAATATTCAAGCCAATAATTCCAGATACCTCATCCAATTCGTATTCATCTCACTGTTCTATTTGCTCACATGGATGGCATTCTTCATTCTCCCACTTCTGGCTCCAAATGGACCCGCTGAGTGGTATTCAATTGTTCCGATTTTTGTATCCTTCAATTGCTCATCCAACGCTATAATCTTCTTGATATTTAATAGAGAAGTTCAGAAAGCTCTCGGAATTCCGTGGCTCAAAATCAAGATCAAAGGAATCAGCGTGTCGAGTACTATTCAAGTGATGCCGAGAGTTCCTACTAATTCTATTTGATTATTTTTTGAATAAAAAAAATAGATTTGAAAGATCAAAAAAAAACAAAAAAAAACCTTTTAAAAATGGATACCCGGTCTCAATGGGCCTGCTGAAAACGAAAACTCCCACAAATACAGCTGAAAATTGTTCTCATTTTCATTAGTCCAAATCTTTATTAAATGAGGTAGTCTGTACATTTGAAAGCAATAAAAATTTTTGACCGGACACCTCCTTTAAATAGGTAGTAATGCCCGAAACCCAAGTGACTGATGTTCACATTGATTTTCAAACTCCATTATATGTCATACATCACTACTACATCGCTGGTACCTTTGCCTTCATTTTCAATTCATTTGTGGTCTATTTGATTTTCTATCATAGTGGGAAACTGGATTCGTATCGGTATTACTTGTTAGCTTTTCAAGTGGGTGATTTTTTTTTAATTTCGGGAAACTGAAGCGGTCCTAGTGAGCCGAGACAAAAATCCCAGTGGATTATTTATAAGTCAGATATACTGTATTCCGTTTTCAGATATCTTGTATAGTTTCTGACCTGAATATTTCCATCTTCATTCAACCGATTGGACTTTTTCCCCTTCCTGCTGGATATGCATGTGGGATCGGTTATAAAACGTTTTCTCTCTCATCTCACTTTTTAATGGTAATTTGAATTGAAACAAGGAAAAAAGTCTCGTTTTCAGACCCTATTCACATTGTTGCTCAGCGGTCAAATCGAGGTTCTTACCATTTGTTTCCTTCGGAAACACAAGGCAATCATGAACTTGAGACCAAACTCAAAACCATCCAATTTCATTTATTCTTGCATTTATGCCTTGTGTATTTCATATTCTTGCTCAATTGCAACTTCCATCTATGTGAGCACCGAAACTCGTGAGGAACAACTGCGAGTTCTATACCAGTACTATCCATCAGTCGCCCCGCAGTTCGAAGCGCTTGAAGAGTTCCAATATTATGTTTACAACAAAGTTATGGTCGTTTTTTATATCCTTGTGTTTGGGGGAACCACTAAAACTGCAATAGTTGTCACGATACTTGTACTAAAAATGATGAAAACACTACGGGAAGTTCAAAATCAGCTGTCGAGCAGAACATTGGCAAAACATAGAACTGCTTTGAAGTGTTTGATCATGCAGGTACATAGAGAGAAAATGATGTTACATTATGATGTCATTTTCAGTTTCTAACAACTCCAATTGCATTTTTCCGGCTTGCGTTCTAGCCATTGTAGTCTGGTGGCCTACACGGTACTCTCACGGTAAAAATAGATAGACACCTAGAAGTCCAACTTTCTAAATCCAAAAGGCAGGCCATACTAGTGACTTTGGTGTCGCTCCATTTTTCAAATCGAATTTTCAGTAATTAGCTGGTACGCTTTCATGTGCATGCCATCTCATTCTATCTTCAATTCAATTGTCGTAGTTTTGACATATCCAGAGTTTCGAAAAGCATTGATGTTCTGGAAGAGACCTGTAAAGGGGTTAGTCGAATGAAAATTATTTGGGGAATGTGGATTGAGTTCGATTTTCAGGTTATCTGTGACAGTATCGTCGGTGAGAAACTCTCATAATTGAGAGCAGAGGGGTTTCTACAATCCTATTCGAGTTTCTTTTTAATTTTGAATTTTATAATCATTTTCGATACCTCAACTATTTACTCACATGGATGACATTCTTCATTCTCTCTCTTCTTGCTACAAGTCGAGTACAATTGAAGCGATAGAAATAAGTCTATTTGAAACTGTCCTCTTTGTTGAAAATAATATTCTAAAAAAAGAAGCGCAACACCTAAAACATTAATTTTCAGCAAACTCTCATTATCCAAAAATGTTAAGCTCGTTCGGTTCTTATGAATTTTTGAACTATCTTTCCACAGGCTTATTGATCTTAACTTTCATTAAAAAATGGTTCACTAAAAATTTTTCATTGTTCTCACAAAAATGATTTAAAATTAGATCCTCGGAATCATCTTGCACATATACGGCTTCACAGTCAGCACCGTACTCCATTGAGGTGTCAAGTCAACATTCTCCGTCGCCACAAACTCATATTTCTGAATCAAAGCACTGAAAATCAAGAAAAGTTCCATACGCGCCAATCCTTCTCCAATGCAGTTTCGTTTCCCAATGCTGAATGGGATTGTTTTTTCGAGAACTTCCTGAAAATTGAATCGTTTTTCTGATTCTGAAAATCGCTTACCTTTTTGAATGTTTCCCCATTTTCATGAAGGTATCTATCTGGATTGAACTTGTGACTATCTTCGAAAACTGTGTCATTCTTCATAACCGACCAAATTTGAGCGAATATGAAAGTGCCTGCTGGAACTGGTGTTCCCAAAATTGTGGTTTCTTTGATGTCTGAAATTCCAATTTCAGTTTTTTTCAAAATTTCCATTCAACTAACTCTTATGGGACCCTAGAAGGGGAACCATGTTTGAATGTCTCTGAATCTCATGGATCACGGCTTGAGTGTAAGGAAGTTTCGGCTTATCCTCGACAGAAGGCAATCGAGATGTTCCGACATTTTCCAGGATTTCCTTTCTAACTTTTTCCTGAATCTCGGGATACTTCATCATGTAAGCAATGCTCCAGCGAATCGAGTTCGACGTTGTTTCCATTCCAGCTAGCCAAAAGTCCACGACACTTGCACATAGATTGGTAGTGCTGCAAGAAGGATTACGGTAATTTATTAAATTTTCTCCAATGATTGTCCTGATTTCAGTACTTACGAAAAAAAAATATTTTTGCATACAAATCGTTAAAACTCGAAAAAATCGATTTTTTAAAGATTTTTTCCTAACCTATTTCAAAAAATGTAAAATATTTTGCTGGCTCCAACGCGCTTAATATCGCTGCTCAAAACCAATCTTCGGCCACGTTTTGAGCATTTAAAGTTGGTGGCCTAGAAATCCAAAAGTTGAATTTCTCTACTCCACCGATGTTTCTAAAAGAGATCAAGAAAACTGTTGGAAATCGATTCATGGTGTTTTGAGCTCTCTATTTTAATTTTAAGAAGAGTTAGGACGATTTGAAGTTGGTGGCCTAGAAATCTGTTTCTAGGCCACCACCTTCAAACCGTCATAACTCTCTTCATAATAGAGATTGAGAGCTCAAAAGACCATGAATCGATTGCTAACAGTTTTCTTGATGTTTTCTTGACGCTTCTCAGAACACTGTAAAATTTAATTTTTTTGAATTCAATTTTTTGTCAGCAGCGGCGAGCGCGACAGCAGATTGTAAGTCGGCAGCGGAGAGCGCGAGAAAGTGAAAGCGAGTTATGAGCGTTTGCAGTTTTGATGAAAGAGACGCAGACACTGTCTCGTTTCTCTGCGTCTCTTCGACAGCGAGAGTGTGCTTTCTCTGCGTCTCTCACAAAAACTTCAAACGCTCATAACTCGCTTCAAAATGCGTTTTAGGCAGCTATTTTAGGTGTATTTGAATCAGCAAAAAATTCTACATTTTTTGATATAGGCTAAAAACTTGAAGTTTGCGATTTGAAATGTGATTTTTTTCAGCGGCCAGTGCAACAAAGTAAAAATTTGTTCATAAAAACGTTTCTATAGCGTTTTGAGCAGCAAAATCAGTCGCGTTCGAATAAAAAAAATTCCGATTTTTTTTAATCGGTCAGAAAAAATGTCAGTCCTCCATTTGAAAATCGATTTTCTCACGTTTTAACTATTTTTGTGCAAAAATATTGCTATTTTCGTAAATACTGGAATTGGGACGTTCATATGAGAAAAAAAATTACTGTAACTTGACTCACTTCAACCCAGGCTTTCCAGTTTTCTCCATTTCCTTCATATAAGCATGCACAAAGTTTTCGGACTCTTCATCTTTGCTATAACTTTTGATTTGACTCGACACTTCCTGCTCCATAAAATTGTGATACTAAAATTACATTCTTACAAATTTTAGACACCAGAAAAACTCACCGATTCAATATTCCTTCTCATATATTGATATCCAATCTCTCCAATAACCGGAAAACTCTTCAGCCATGGAAATGCAGCCACAAGAAATGCCGATCGAGTTCTTAAACTCTTCATATGAGTGTTAATAACATTCACAAAAGTCTGAAACTTTTCCGATTGCTCATGCTTATAATGAAACCCGAAAAGAGTCTCATTGATAATGTTCCCAACGCAGAGTTGAATCGGCCAGAACAAATCGACATTCTTTTTATCTTCAATTTTATCGAGTTGATCCATCATTTCATGAATAGATCGCATCACTTGCTCCTCCATTAGATTCTTTCCCAGACCGAAGTTTCTCAAAATTTTCAAGGCAGTTCTTCTCTGAAGTTTCCAATCGTCTCCGTCTGTTAACATGAGTCCTGTGTGGTCATGGGGTTGGAAGAGGGTCTCCGGGGGTAGGTGAGAACGATATGTGAAGGTGTCTCCTGGAAGAAACGTATTGTTTTTGGAAGAGATTTCAGGTTCCAAAGTGACTTGTAACCAGTCATTTTGAAACTGTGACGTTCGATTTTATTATAAAACATCTGGTTGCGAAAAAAGCATTTGCAACTAGGACGTTTCGCAACAGTGGTTGAACTCGCAACCACGCTTTTTTGAACAAGTCCTTCTGCAACTTTCTTACACTACATTTCGGAACCGGTAATTTTCAGAACTGGTAATTGGGGAACCGTGACACTTGGTTTACGAAGTTTCAGAACGTTTGGTTACGAAATGACTTGTTCTAAAACGTCTCATGTTCCGGAAGCTTTTAAACGTGACCATTTCGCAACTACCTTTGATTTCGCCACCAGTCGTTTTGCAACTTCCTTGAACTAGGCTTCTTACGTTAGGCTGACTCTAACTGATTTAAAAAAGTTCATAATTTCACTTGATGTCCGTAATTAAATTATCGGTTTTAACTTGAACTAATGTCAAAGTTACAGTACACCTTGTTGCGAAACGACTGGTTCTAGAAAGGCGTAGTTGCAAAACTTCTGGTTGCAAAACGTCTAGAACCCAAATATCCCAATGCATACCTTGAGCCACAAAAGCCTCTTTAATATACTCATAATCCGTGAGAACAATCGACGGCAATGGGGTCCAAATGGTAAAACAAGGTCCATAGATTTTAGCCAAATCGTCATAGAAAACATGGATATTGTCCGCTGGGAACTAAAACCGTAATAATTTTCAAAACTCAAATAAGATTACTGTAACAAACCTGCAACAAATTTCCAACGAAAGGTAATGGAAGTGGCCCTTTTGGATATTTGCTAACTTTCCAGTAGAAATGAATAATGTACAGTACTAGGAAAGAAATAGAGGCGATGATAAAGAGACCCATGTTTTTTTTTGAATAATTTGATATTATTCCAGATGTTTAAATACCAGGGAAGATGGTGATAAATGAAATTAGGAAGACACTACAACTACTACAAAACAGAAACACGGGCGTCGGATTTTGTGACCGGTTGTGACTAGCCCATGGGGTTTGTGATGGAGAATAGAAAATAAGAAGATACAGTGGCAAGAAATGGTGAGGGTACTTTTTGTATTCTGTGAATAACTCGGCTCAAACATGTCCAATCACTTTAAAACTTTGCATGTTTGTAGCCGAGAGTATGTGAGTAATGCCACTGTACAGTAACTGATCTAAAACTTTAGGATGATTTTTTTTTTTGCAAGATTTGATTTCTGAGCAGGATTACTGTCATCATTATTTTCACTCAAATGTTGGTCCCAATTCCAGTATTTCCGAAAATAACAATGCTTTTTCATAAAAATCCATAAAACTCGAAAAAATCGATTTTCAAATCCAGAGCTTACATTATTGCTATCCTATTTCAAAAAATGTTTTTTTTCGATGATTTTTTCGATGATTCAAACGCGCCTAATCTCACTGCTCAAACCGCATTTTGAAGCGAGTTATGAGCGTTTTAAGTTTTTGTGAAGACGCAGAGAAAACAAACACTCTCGTTGTCGAAGAGACGCAGAGAAACGAGACACTGTCTGCGTATCTCACTGAAACTTCAAACTATTTTAACACGCTTTAAAATGGTCCGTTTTGACTCGTTTTTGGGGCAGATAACAGTTCAAAGCGACTTTCAAAAATGTCTGTTTTTTGGCTTCTCGACATTTCGAAAGCTGAAATTTGGAATTTAATCAAACCGCTCAGAAGTGCTGAACTGCACTAAGAGTTATGAGAAATTTTGTTGTCTGTATACTCTTGAAATTCGCACTATTTTCGATTAATGATAAGAGAAGCACTCCTTCCCCTCACACGTTTTCACAAAAAATGGCAGACCCAAAATTTTATGGTTTAGGACCTCTGATTGCTATAGCTTCCATTATAAACTTTGTCGGCGTGTTCACTCCATGTTGGCTGAGCGGAAAATATGTAGATTTTTATGGAAGAAAATATGAACAATGCGATGGAATTGTGCTTTACTATAGGGTAAATTGAACTTTTTTTTTGAAAATTTTGGAGTTTTTAGACAGAGCCACCCTGGTTAGCCGCATCCAGCTGGTTGATGTTCATTACTGTGGCATTCGCAGTAATTACCCTTATTATATATTTTATTGCTCAGTGAGTAAAGTTTCTAGTTTTGTTTCAATTTTTGAGGTTTTCTTCAGAGCCAAAGTTCTACAAAACGGATATAGTTGTGGTGCTCGAAAATGGTTCATTTTGATTTCATTGTTCTCCGCTTTAATTGTACTTATGACTATTGCAGCTGTAATTGTGTTTGGCATTAATTTTAGCAGATACATGACAGTAACTGTTCTTCAAATCAATGTAAGTGTTCTATATTTATTTTTTTTGGAAAAGGTTAATTTACAGCTGGGATACTCTGCATGGATTTCAGTTGGCGCTGCGGTAATTTTCCTTGGAGTTTCGGCTCTTTCTGTATTCATTTCTCACAGAGAATGTTGTGATTGAATGTAAAAAGAGTTCCGATTTTTGACCTCTATGTACACGGAATGATATTTTTTCCCGTGTTACACCCTTTTGCCGGGTTTTTTTCTTGCTATCAGATGATTGTTGAAGTTTTCGTTTAGTGAATAAAAAATTGTTTTTTATAAAATTAGAAGTTGCACAGAGAATTTCAAATAGTGGTGAACATCAAGAAGTAACTATGAACTTTGCGGCATGCGAATTTTCGTGGTTGCGAAACGTCACAGTTCCAAAAAGGCTGGTTATGAAACATCGTGAATCCAAATTTTCATACTGTCTACTTTATGAGGATTCCGACAAGTCTTCAATTTCAGATTCTTCCTTCACTACTTCATTGACGATCAAAAGCCAAAATTAAGGAAGAATCTAAAATTGGAGACTCGTCAGAATCCTTGACAGTATGAAAATCCGGTCAATTTTTTGTAACTGTGACGTTTCCCAACCCAAAAATGCCAGAAATTCTCTATCAAATAGATAAACTTTCGAATAAAAGTTTTCACCGAGATTAATTATCAAGCAAAATTTACCCATGGAAAATTCTAAAAACGTCTTTTCATTTTTTGTTCAAAAACTTTATTCGACAAATTCAAATTCACACTCTTTTATTTATCTTTCGTTTCGTTCTTCTGTTTCGACGTTTCAGAATTTCTTGAAGATTGAACACTTCCAAAATGTCAAAATGCTTGAAAGTTTCCCAATCCTCACAAACATTGAAATTCCAAATCGCCAATTTTTTCGCACATTTCCATTGGTCTGTTTTCATAATTTGGTCCAGTTCCAGTATACGCGATCTTTCATAATAGGAATTTTGAAATTGTATCCGGCGAAGTTCCTTATGATCCACCAGTGGTAAAACACGCATTATTTCTTCTTGATTTGCTCCTTTCATTTGAAAGTCTTCAATCATAATTGGGCGAATTCTCGATTTCAAAGTGTCCTCAAAAAAATTCAGCATTCGGATAGAGTTTTCCTCCATAATTTCATAACTCCAAAATGCATATCTATCATCAGGTCCAAAATGAACAAATCCCAAGTGAAAACTTTCTAGAGAAATCCTCTGATTGATCAGGATATGTCTCAAATCTCCGAAGAATATAGCCAAAGAGTCATCGCATCTAACCAGATTTCGTTTTTCCTCCACAAATTTATCGGAAGTAATCATGCATCCATCTTCATTCTTTCGATAACGAAATCTCATGTATCTTGTCGTTTTGGCATTGGTGTAGAGCTCAAAAAGGACCTGGTCACCTCGAAGTTCAATTTCAATCCTTCTCAATTGATAGTTCGGTTCGTATTCTTCAATGAAGTTCCGAAGGTCTCGGCATACTTTTCGAAGGGCTTGTCTGAAACAGCTTCAGCTTACATGGGGATTACGCGAAGTCTCGAGTTGAACTTTTGCTGAAACTTTGGCTTTGAGGGCCCATATCTCTGCTCAAAATCACTTTCAGACTGTCTCGTTTTTTTTGTTTCGAGCTCAGAATTGAATGCTTAACAAAACCCTATACTTTTCTGAAGAAAAAATTTTAGAGCCAAAATTTCCCACCAGAGTTGCGCGGAAGTGACATTTTTAAAGTCGGAAGTCTGAAGTGAAAAATTGCCCGGAAGACGGAAGTACAGATGTTAGACTAAACTTAAATTGTCCGATTTTCCAAAAGTTGGTCAGTTTTTTCGAAAATTTTACCATATTAGGCCTAAAAATCTCAAAAAATGACCTCGTTTGTCAAATTTTCTCTACTTCCCCGACATTTCGATTTTAAGCCGGAGGTCGGAAGTAAAATTTCTAACTCGGAAGTCGGAAGTCGGAAGTCGGAATACCGCGCAACTCTGTTTCCCACCTTCCCATGGTAGGAAAATTCCAAAGTTTAGACTCTAAAAATGTTGTTAGAAAAAAGAAAAAGAAGAACTCACATTTCTGGATATTCGCAATCTTTGACAATTCGCTCAAGCACTTTTTTCGGCATTTGTAGCAAAGACATTTTGGTAGAGCGAAATGAAAAATTGATGACGCCTATCATATTTTACATAGGTTTTCTGATAACACGACATTATGAAATTATGCACAAGTCAATACGCCAAATGATTTTTCAGAACTTTTTTCGGAACAAAATCCAATGGAACTCGATTGAGACGAAGCCCAAATCTCATCTCTACTATCGTTACTACCAAAACATCATCGCTATTTGGAATTTTAGAAAAACAACGTCTCCTTGACATGTGATTCTTGTCCCTATCCTCAAGAGGTTTTCCAAAAACTTTCATAATCTCATCCTCATCTGTAGATTTTAGAGAGTTGAAGTAAATTTTGAACTGATTGAAATAGGGAGACTGGAGGAGGCTCTGAAGAACTTTATTCAAAATTCCATTGTGAAATACATCTTTTGAAACGTACAGCATATCCAATGTGCATTGATTCAAAATAAATTCAGCATTCGAAAAATGAGTAAAGTTTTGAATCGTGCTCAATACCGTCCACCTCCAGATTCCAAGTTCCCATGCATTCTTCCACTGGTCCAAATCAACCAACTTTTCAATTTCAAAGTTACTTCTGAGGTATTCATGAGAGTGATTCAAGTCGATTCTCTCCAAGAATCTTGGATCAAGATGAGGTAAAACTTTAAGAACATCTACTTGGCTGGTCATGAGCGTGTAAAACTTCTGTACACGCAGTTGACCTTCTCCGCGAAATTTCGAGAGTGCGACTTTTCTTTTAAATTTGACAACGATATCTTTTGCAAGATTTTATTTCGAATTCAAGTATTCAAAATTATCGAATCACACATAGACACAGTTCACACATCCCTTTTGTGGGGGACTAAATTTGGAGCAACGAGTAAAGCAAACAGTATGAGGGTGACACAAGACCACATTTAAAAATAAAGCTTCCTCCGATCCCGGTACCAAAAACGTCCAGAACAACCACTCCCGGCCCCTTTCAGCACTTCCAAATGTGTCGATGAGATCCTCTTTCCCTTGAAACTTATTGTAATAAGTTTTGAATCTTTTGAACTTTTTGCAGTCAAAGAAGGTCTGAAAATAATCTTGTTTATTGTAGACAAACATCAATTTACCTCTTTTAACTTTTTCAAGTCTTCACAGGAAACCGTATCCAACCGAAATGAAGAATTTAGAAAGTGAGAAAAGTGTTCGATTGGAGCGGATGCAGAAAATGAGTTGAGATGAATGGTTTCAGCATTCTTAAACTGCTCCAACTGTAGAATTTCACGGATTTCAAACTCTACATCGCTACAGTATCCGGTGTTTTGAATATTGATAGATTTCAGGAGTTTTGGATCCATATAAGGTAGCACTTGTAGAATTTGATTATGATTCTTAACGTCCAATGAGACTGATTCAGTTTTCAAAAGAAGAGGTTGTTCCTTTAGAAGTTGTTCCAGATTCTTTATCACTCGAAGTACATAAGGATCGTTGGGTTCTAATCCCGGTCGTTTTGGATATAGATTCTCCCTCTTGATGAAACTACGAGTAGGGGGACGAGGCGTTCCTCTGGTATTAAACATTCTGTTTCTCATGCAATCCAAATTGATTCGAAACTCAATAAGAACCGATGTTTGGAGTGTGAGAATTGTTTTGAGATCCTCCAAAAACATTTCAACAAAATCTTCCGTTCCTTGAATGAATTTCTGTGATTCCTTGAGTTCGGGTGTAGGAGGTGGTTCGACTGATTTTTGGGGCCAGGGTTTATATAGAAAACCTGTATTCGAAACTGAGCATCCGTGTTCTTGTTTTTGGTACTTTATATGGTATTGTTCCGAACAAGAAGTAATTCGAAGGATGATAGAATCATTATCAACGATAATTTCAATCCTGTTGATGCTTGTAGAAGGCTTGACGTCATCTATGAAACTCCGGAATCCATGGGAAACCTTTCGAAATATGAATCTGAAATTACTTTTTTGAAGTGGGATTACAATCATTATTTATTTGTACTCAAATAATCGTCCCAATTTCAGCATTCACGAAAATAACAATATTTTTTCATGAAAATCGATAAAACTCGAGAAAATCGATTTCCAAATCGAGAGTTTACTTCTATACCAGGTGGATTCAGCCCCCTCCGGGGGCTTCACCACCTGGCCTTCGCTTGCTTCACTGTTTTGGAGCCTTCGGCTCCGTTCCTTACGACCTTCGGTCTTTTTGATTCAAAAAGTGGGGAGACTTCGGCTCCGTTCCACTGGGCCTGCGGCACTTTTTATTCAAAAAGTGAGGAGCCTTCGGCTCCGTTCCTCTGGGCCTGCGGCCCTTTTTTCAAAAAGTGAGGAGCCTTCGGCTCCGTTCCTCCGGGCCTGCGGCCCTTTTTTCAAAAAGTAAGGAGCCTTCGGCTCCGTTCCTCTGGGCCTGCGGCCCTTTTTTCAAAAAGTGAGGAGACTTCGGCTCCGTTCCACTGGGCCTGCAGCCCTTTTTTCAAAAATATCCTTTTCATCCGTTCTAAATTACACATGATTTATTATTGTAGCCTTCGATAAAATGGAATAGAAAATGAATGAAGAAATCGTTGCAGGTGCTTCGCACCTGCAACAATTTCTTCATTCATTTTCTATTCCATTTTATCGAAGGCTACAATAATAAATCATGTGTAATTTAGAACGGATGAAAAGGATATTTTTGAAAAAAGGGCTGCAGGCCCAGTGGAACGGAGCCGAAGTCTCCTCACTTTTTGAAAAAAGGGCCGCAGGCCCAGAGGTTGTCCCAAAAGATCAATGGGGGCCCAAGGGTCATCTAGGCACCAGGAATACTGTTGAAACATCATTAATTGGGGAAGTATTTCAAAATGAGAATTATTGTCTTTGGGGAAGAAAAATGAAAGAACAAAGCTAGCGATATCCGATAAAGCCACCGCGATCATGAATATGAAAATCGCATTGGAGCGCATTTGCTTATGAAGTAAAATTAACAAATGGATAATATTTACGATAATAGCTGTGATCCAGACATAATAATTCAATAATGCACCTGCACTAAGCACAATAGTTTCTGGCGCTAATTCGTATTCCAAATCTTGATAGTCGTAGGAATAATGTGGATAATCCAGATAGGCAGTCCAGTTGTAAGGCTTGCTCATTTTGGAATGAAAATTTTAGAAAGAAAAATCGCAAATGAAGCGGCAGGTGCCTGTCACTAACTATAATTTTTCTGTTATTTGAAAATTTTGTGACTCAAACTTTTGTAAGTCAAAAACAAAAGACTAATTGCTAGTTTCAAACTAAACTCGTGATTTTTCAGCCACTTATCTATGATATCAAAAAGTTTGCAGATTCAGAAGAGTTCAAAAGTTTAGAAGAGAAAGTTCAGTGAGATTGAAGTCAGAAGAAATGAATGAAATCATGTTGGATATGGTAATTTGAAAAAAGCAATTAGAAACCGATATTTCGAAAGCACACGTTTCGAAAGTGTGACAATTCGAAGGTGTGACATTTAGGAAGCACACATTTCGCAAGTGTGACATTTTGAAACTGTGACGTTTCGAAAGTGTGACATTTCGAAAGAAATAATTTCAAATTATTCTGGGAAAAAATATATCTTACTCTCGGAACGTCGTACTTGCGAAAAGTCATACTTACGAAATGTCACACTTTCGAAACGTCACACTTGCGAAACATCACGCTTTCGAAACATTACACTTACAAAATGTCGTACTTTCGATACATCGTGCTTTCGAAACGTCACACTTGCGAAATCTCGAACTTGCAAAACGTCAGACTTACAAAACTTCGCATTTGCGAAACATCAGCCTTCACACTCGCGAAACGTCACACAAGACGTCACACTCGCGAAACGTCACACTTGCAAAATGCCGCACTTTTGAAACGTGTCATTTTCAAAACGTTAGACTTGCAAAACATCACACTTGTGACACCTCGCATGTTTGGAACGTCGTACTTTCGAAACGTCGTACTTTCGAAACGTCGTGCCTGCGAAACGTCGCACTTGCGAAACGTCACACTGACAAAATGCCACACTTTCGAAGCGTCGTCTTTCGAAATGTCACACTTGCGAAACGACGCACTTCTGAAACGCCGTACTTGCGAAACGTCGTACTATAGAAATGCCAGACTTTCGAAACGTCGCACTTGCGAAACATGACACTTTCGAAACATGACACTTTCGAAACGTCACACTTGTGAAATATCGTACTTGCGAAACGTCACAATTTCAGTTGAAAAATGTGAGCATTGAACGCCTGAAAAATTGACTGCACTTGTTCGAAAATTTAAAAACTGAAATCGCGCCAGAGACAAAAGGTTCGGGTTCATATCATCTTTGTGGCTGACTTTTTGATCTTGTTAAGGAAATTTCGTTGTTTGTAGACTCATAAAATTCGCACTTTTGTCCATTCGTCACCAAACTGATTCATGATAAGAGAAGCAACCTAAAAATCAATCATTCTCCCACGCACGTTCTCACCAAAAAATGGCCGACCCAAAGTTGTACGGTTTAGGAATTCTGATTGCTATCGCTTCTATTCTGAACTTTGTCGGCGTATTCACTCCGTGTTGGCTGAGCGGAAAATATGTAGATTACGCTGGAATAATCACTAAAGAATGCGCTGGAATTGTGCCTTTTTATACGGTAAAATGGATTTTTTTCTCGAAAATTTGTAGTTTTCAGACAGAGAGACCCTGGCTAGCCGCATCCAGCTGGTTGATGTTCATTACTGTTGCTTTTACAGTACTCACCATTTTTGTGTATTTTATTGCTCAGTGAGTGAATTTTCCCTTTTCATGTTAATTTTTGAGGTTTTTTTCAGAGCAAAGGTTCTACAAAACGGTTATTGTTGCGGTACTCGAAAATGGTTCAATTTTATTTCATTATTCTCTGGTTTAATTGTATTGATGACTATTACAGCTGTAATTATATTAGGCATTAATTTTAGCAGATACAACAGACTAACTGATCTTCAAATCATTGTAAGTTTTCTAACAACTTTTCTAAAACGAAAAAGGATAAAATTTTCAGTTGGGATACTCTGCATGGATTTCAGTTGGCGCTGCTGTAATTTTCCTTGGAGTTTCGGCTCTTTCTGGATTCATTTCTCACAGAGAATGTTGCGACTGAATTTTAAAACTGAAAATTTTGATTTGTTGACCTCTATGTACACCGAATGATATTTTTGTCCGTGCCACACCCTTTTTCCGGGTTTTTTTCTTGCTCTCAGATGATTCATAAAAAGTGAAAATGTTGAAACTTTTTGTTCAGTAGGACAACATAAAAGTTGGAAGTGAAAGTTGTAAAAGGGAAAACCAAAAAGTTTGGAACATCAGAAAGTAACTACAGTACCACTTAATAGGATATGAACTTTGAGATTTTTGGGTTGCGAATTGTCGTTGTTGCGAAACGTCACAATTTCAAAACAATCCGGTTATGAAACGTCGCGAAGCCAAATTTCATACTTTCTTCGTTACGAGGATTCTAGTTCACTGACGACCCACCAAAAGCCGAAGTTAACGAAATCTGAAATTGAAGGCTTGTCAGAATCCTTGTATAAAAAAGTATGAAAATCCGACCAATTTTGTTTGTGACGTTTCGCAACCAAGACATTTCGCAACCCAAAACTCAGACTGTCCTGCCGGAAATTCACCATTAAATAGATAAATTTCCCAATGAAAGTGACAGCCTAAAATAATAACCAAGATAAATTAGATGTCATCAAATTCACAAAGTTGCGAAACTTCTTTTTGATTTGTTACTCAAAAACTTTATTCGACAAAATTCAATATAAAACTCAATTATTTAGTTTCCCTTTCTGTTTCGACTTTTTCGGAACTTCTCGAAGATTATGCACTTCCTTAACGTCAAAATGTTCAAAACTTTCCCAATCCTCAGAAACACTGAAATTCCAAATCGCCAATTTCCTTGCACATTTCCATTGTTCTGTTTTCACAATTTGGTCCAGTTCCAATATATCCGATCGTTCGTGATCTGAGTTTTGAAATTGTATCCGACGAAGTTCCTTATGATCCACCAGTGGTAAAATACGAATTATTTCTTCTTGATTTGCTCCGTCCATTTGAAAGTCTTCGATCATAATTGGACGATCTCTCGATTTCAAAGTCTCCTCAAAAAAATTCAGCATTCGATTTGAGTTTTCTTCCATAATTTCACAACTCCAAAGTTCATCTCTGAATTCAGGTAATTCATGAACAAATCCCAAACGAAAACTTTCAAGAGAAGTCTTCTGATTCATTAAAAGATGCTTCATATCTCCAAAGAAGATAGTGAGGGAGTCATTGTCTCTAACCAGAGTTTCCTTTTCCTCCACAAATTTATCGGAAATAATCATGCATCCATCTTCATGTTGTGTATAGCAGAATCTCATGTGTCTTGTTGTTTTGGCATTGGTGTAGAGCTCAAAAAGGACCTGGTCACCTCGAAGTTCAATTTCAATCCTTCTTAATTGGTAGTTTGGCTCGTAGTCTTCAATGAAGTTTCGAAGGTCTCGGCACACTTTTCGAAGGGATTGACTGAAAGAGAATCAACTCAGAAAAAAACGAAAATTAAGAACTCACATTTCTGGATATTCGCACTCTTTGACAATCCGCTCAAGCACTTTTTTCGGCATTTGTAGAAAATACATTTTGGTAGAACGAAATGAAACATTATTGGCGCCTCTCATATTTTATATAGGTTTTCTGATAACACGCCATTATGAAATTATGCACAAGTCAATACAACAAATGTTTTTTCAGAACTTTTTTCGGAACAAAATCCAAAGGAACTCGATTGAGACGAAGCCCAAATCTCATCTCTATTATAGTTACTACCAAAACGTCGTAGCTGTTTGGAATTTTCGAAAAACAACGACTCCTTGACATGTGATTCTTGTTCCTATCTATAAGAGGTTCTCCAAAAACTTGTATGATTTTCTCCTCGTCTGTAGATTTTAGAGAGTTGAAGTAAATTTTGAACTGATTGAAATAGTGAGACTGGAGGAGACTCTGAAATAAACTTTTCTATACAAAAATTCCATTGTGAAATACCTCTTTCAAAACGTACAACATATCCAATGTGCATTCATTCAATATGAAATGAGCATTTGAAAAATGAGTAAAGTTTTGAATCGTGGTTGATACCGTACACCTCCAGATTCCAAGTTCCCATGCATTCTTCCACCGCTCCAAATCAACCAACTTTTCAATTTCTAAACTTCTTCTCGGATATTCATGAGAGTGATTCAAGTCGATTCTCCTCAAGAAATTCGGATCAACGTGAGGTAAAACTTTCAGAACATCTTCTTGGCTAGTCATGAGCATGTAAAACTTCTGTACACGTAATGAACGTCTTCTGGATTTCAGAATAGCTTCGATGCCTTCCAATAGTTTGTTATCACAATCAGATTCAAAAAAGTCTTGTTGTCCAAGCTTCATATAAATATTCAACTCTTCCAAAGTAGATTTTTGATGGCTCAGAAGATTCTCGAATTCTCCGAGGAATACGGTAATGAAATCCAAATTCTTCACAAAGCGAGTCTTGTCGGGAGGGTCCATTCGTTTTTCCTTCACTACCAAACATCCATTTTCTCTTTCATGGTAAAAGAAATAGTGATACCTCGTGTTGGACCTTAGCATTAACTTGATTTTTGACTGATAACATTCTACAGTAATCCCCAGTAACTGAAAATCAATCTTCTTATCGTCTATGAAGTTTCGAAATCGGTGAGAAACTTTCCGAAGAGACTGTCTGGAAATTTTGAGCTTATTTAGAGCTGAAAGAAAAATCTACTCACATTGATTCGAAGTCTAGATTATCTGTTACAGTTTTCAGAATCACATCTGGCATTTCAGGAAATTTAGGGATCATCATTCTCTCCAAAAGAATTAGGTCAAAAATGACTAAAACTGTGTATTGGTCGTTTCGAAATTTGGCAAGAGAAAAGTGGTCTTATCAAGTTTTCGCCAACAAAACAGTGTCAACATTTGGCAACATTTCGCTTCTCTTATCAAACAATTACTTTTTCATTGATTTGGAAAACGTTATTCTACAAAATGTCTGTATCCCTATCTGATTTACCCGAA
Source organism: Caenorhabditis zanzibari (assembly GCA_963966625.1). Classification (NCBI taxonomy): domain Eukaryota; kingdom Metazoa; phylum Nematoda; class Chromadorea; order Rhabditida; family Rhabditidae; genus Caenorhabditis; species Caenorhabditis zanzibari. Next base: position 15,380,918 of record OZ016472.1, on the reverse strand, counting down.
ATTGTACTGAAGACTATTTTCGAAAAGTGTGGATTACGGTCAGTGTAAGTTTCTTGGATTATTTTAAAGTAGGATTAAAGTCATTTTTCAATTGTGCTTATCCACGAAAATAATAATATTTTTGCACAAAAATTGTTCAAACTCGAGAAAATCGAATTTCAAATTGCCAACTTACATTTTTTCTAACCTATTTCAAAAAGTTTAGACTTTTCCGCTGATTCGAATGCGCCTAATATCGCTGCTCAAAACACATTTTGAAGCGACTTATGAGCGTTTGAAGTTTTTTGTGAAAGAGACGTAGAGAAAAAAAAAACACTTTCGTTCACTGTGATTTTTTCCGGAGATTTGATTTGGGAGCCTAGGTCACGGCCCCGCGGCCTTGCCGCTCCCGGCCGCGGCCACCGAATTTTTGCAGTGTTAATTTATCTTCCAATTCACTCAACTGAAAATTTCTTAAAATCTAGCGGATAACTTTTTTTTCTACGGATATTTTTCTTTTAATTTAGTTTTCAGTTTTTGAACAAAAAATCAGGTCCTAAAAAAATGTCCTACGACCAGCATTTTTGTTTTACGGCGCAAAAAAATGCGGTGGCCTAGCTTTTTTCCAAGTTAGGCCGTGGCCGGGAACTGACTGACCAATCAGCATCGTTGGCTAGCCAATCAGCGACCTTAACTCCGCCTATTTTTGTTTCACTGCAGCTAAAATCCGTTTTTGCCCAATCTCCGGAAAAAATCACAGTGTCGTTGTCGAAGAGACGCAGAGAAACGAGACACTGTCTGCGTCTCTCACAAAAACTTCAAACGCTCATAACTCGCTTCAAAATGCGTTTTAGGCAGCTATTTTAGGTGTATTTGAATCAGCAAAAAATTCTACATTTTTTGATATAGGCTAAAAACTTGAAGTTTGCGATTTGAAATGTGATTTTTTTACAGCGGCCAGTGCAACAAAGTAAAAATTTGTTCATAAAAACGTTTCTATAGCGTTTTGAGCAGCAAAACCAGGCGCGTTCGAATAAAATATCTTTACTATTAACAAACGCAAAGTTCTGTGTGTGTGTGTCTGTCTGTGCTGTGTCTGTCGCTGGCCCTAGCTCAGTTCCCAGTGGACCGATTTTTTTCAAATTTTGGCAGGTTATCAGAAATTCCTTCGAGATGATGCCCGTCTATTTTGTTTTTCGATTCGTGGAGAAATGAGGTCAGGAGAGCGCAAAAACCTCCATTTTGGGACCATCCAGTTGTTTTTTTAATGGAAGGGGAGAGAGTGACGAGTTCACGGAATTATTCAAACTTTTTTCGAAAAATTTTTAAATTTCTCATTTCTTAAATTCTCACGTTGATCAAAAGTGAACATGTTGTGAATACAGTTTTTAAACTTTGCTATGCGCGGAACGCGCATCAGATTGCGTTTGGATAAAATGGAATAGAAAATGAATGAAGAAATTGTTGCAGGTGCGAAGCAGCCGAAGTCTCCTCACTTTTTGAAAAAAGGGCCGCAGGCCCAGAGGAACGGAGCCGAAGGCTCCTTACTTTTTGAAAAAAGGGCCGCAGGCCCGGAGGAACGGAGCCGAAGGCTCCTCACTTTTTGAAAAAAGGGCCGCAGGCCCAGAGGAACGGAGCCGAAGGCTCCTCACTTTTTGAATAAAAAGTGCCGCAGGCCCAGTGGAACGGAGCCGAAGTCTCCCCACTTTTTGAATCAAAAAGACCGAAGGTCGTAAGGAACGGAGCCGAAGGCTCCAAAACAGTGAAGCAAGCGAAGGCCAGGTGGTGAAGCCCCCGGAGGGGGCTGAATCCACCTGGTATAGAAGTAAACTCTCGATTTGGAAATCGATTTTCTCGAGTTTTATCGATTTTCATGAAAAAATATTGTTATTTTCGTGAATGCTGAAATTGGGACGATTATTTGAGTACAAATAAATAATGATTGTAATCCCACTTCAAAAAAGTAATTTCAGATTCATATTTCGAAAGGTTTCCCATGGATTCCGGAGTTTCATAGATGACGTCAAGCCTTCTACAAGCATCAACAGGATTGAAATTATCGTTGATAATGATTCTATCATCCTTCGAATTACTTCTTGTTCGGAACAATACCATATAAAGTACCAAAAACAAGAACACGGATGCTCAGTTTCGAATACAGGTTTTCTATATAAACCCTGGCCCCAAAAATCAGTCGAACCACCTCCTACACCCGAACTCAAGGAATCACAGAAATTCATTCAAGGAACGGAAGATTTTGTTGAAATGTTTTTGGAGGATCTCAAAACAATTCTCACACTCCAAACATCGGTTCTTATTGAGTTTCGAATCAATTTGGATTGCATGAGAAACAGAATGTTTAATACCAGAGGAACGCCTCGTCCCCCTACTCGTAGTTTCATCAAGAGGGAGAATCTATATCCAAAACGACCGGGATTAGAACCCAACGATCCTTATGTACTTCGAGTGATAAAGAATCTGGAACAACTTCTAAAGGAACAACCTCTTCTTTTGAAAACTGAATCAGTCTCATTGGACGTTAAGAATCATAATCAAATTCTACAAGTGCTACCTTATATGGATCCAAAACTCCTGAAATCTATCAATATTCAAAACACCGGATACTGTAGCGATGTAGAGTTTGAAATCCGTGAAATTCTACAGTTGGAGCAGTTTAAGAATGCTGAAACCATTCATCTCAACTCATTTTCTGCATCCGCTCCAATCGAACACTTTTCTCACTTTCTAAATTCTTCATTTCGGCTCCGTTCCACTGGGCCTGCAGCCCTTTTTTCAAAAATATCCTTTTCATCCGTTCTAAATTACACATGATTTATTATTGTAGCCTTCGATAAAATGGAATAGAAAATGAATGAAGAAATCGTTGCAGGTGCTTCGCACCTGCAACAATTTCTTCATTCATTTTCTATTCCATTTTATCCAAACGCAATCTGATGCGCGTTCCGCGCATAGCAAAGTTTAAAAACTGTATTCACAACATGTTCACTTTTGATCAACGTGAGAATTTAAGAAATGAGAAATTTAAAAATTTTTCGAAAAAAGTTTGAATAATTCCGTGAACTCGTCACTCTCTCCCCTTCCATTAAAAAAACAACTGGATGGTCCCAAAATGGAGGTTTTTGCGCTCTCCTGACCTCATTTCTCCACGAATCGAAAAACAAAATAGACGGGCATCATCTCGAAGGAATTTCTGATAACCTGCCAAAATTTGAAAAAAATCGGTCCACTGGGAACTGAGCTAGGGCCAGCGACAGACACAGCACAGACAGACACACACACACAGAACTTTGCGTTTGTTAATAGTAAAGATATTTTATTCGAACGCGCCTGGTTTTGCTGCTCAAAACGCTATAGAAACGTTTTTATGAACAAATTTTTACTTTGTTGCACTGGCCGCTGTAAAAAAATCACATTTCAAATCGCAAACTTCAAGTTTTTAGCCTATATCAAAAAATGTAGAATTTTTTGCTGATTCAAATACACCTAAAATAGCTGCCTAAAACGCATTTTGAAGCGAGTTATGAGCGTTTGAAGTTTTTGTGAGAGACGCAGACAGTGTCTCGTTTCTCTGCGTCTCTTCGACAACGACACTGTGATTTTTTCCGGAGATTGGGCAAAAACGGATTTTAGCTGCAGTGAAACAAAAATAGGCGGAGTTAAGGTCGCTGATTGGCTAGCCAACGATGCTGATTGGTCAGTCAGTTCCCGGCCACGGCCTAACTTGGAAAAAAGCTAGGCCACCGCATTTTTTTGCGCCGTAAAACAAAAATGCTGGTCGTAGGACATTTTTTTAGGACCTGATTTTTTGTTCAAAAACTGAAAACTAAATTAAAAGAAAAATATCCGTAGAAAAAAAAGTTATCCGCTAGATTTTAAGAAATTTTCAGTTGAGTGAATTGGAAGATAAATTAACACTGCAAAAATTCGGTGGCCGCGGCCGGGAGCGGCAAGGCCGCGGGGCCGTGACCTAGGCTCCCAAATCAAATCTCCGGAAAAAATCACAGTGAACGAAAGTGTTTTTTTTTTCTCTACGTCTCTTTCACAAAAAACTTCAAACGCTCATAAGTCGCTTCAAAATGTGTTTTGAGCAGCGATATTAGGCGCATTCGAATCAGCGGAAAAGTCTAAACTTTTTGAAATAGGTTAGAAAAAATGTAAGTTGGCAATTTGAAATTCGATTTTCTCGAGTTTGAACAATTTTTGTGCAAAAATATTATTATTTTCGTGGATAAGCACAATTGAAAAATGACTTTAATCCTACTTTAAAATAATCCAAGAAACTTACACTGACCGTAATCCACACTTTTCGAAAATAGTCTTCAGTACAATTTCGGGTAAATCAGATAGGGATACAGACATTTTGTAGAATAACGTTTTCCAAATCAATGAAAAAGTAATTGTTTGATAAGAGAAGCGAAATGTTGCCAAATGTTGACACTGTTTTGTTGGCGAAAACTTGATAAGACCACTTTTCTCTTGCCAAATTTCGAAACGACCAATACACAGTTTTAGTCATTTTTGACCTAATTCTTTTGGAGAGAATGATGATCCCTAAATTTCCTGAAATGCCAGATGTGATTCTGAAAACTGTAACAGATAATCTAGACTTCGAATCAATGTGAGTAGATTTTTCTTTCAGCTCTAAATAAGCTCAAAATTTCCAGACAGTCTCTTCGGAAAGTTTCTCACCGATTTCGAAACTTCATAGACGATAAGAAGATTGATTTTCAGTTACTGGGGATTACTGTAGAATGTTATCAGTCAAAAATCAAGTTAATGCTAAGGTCCAACACGAGGTATCACTATTTCTTTTACCATGAAAGAGAAAATGGATGTTTGGTAGTGAAGGAAAAACGAATGGACCCTCCCGACAAGACTCGCTTTGTGAAGAATTTGGATTTCATTACCGTATTCCTCGGAGAATTCGAGAATCTTCTGAGCCATCAAAAATCTACTTTGGAAGAGTTGAATATTTATATGAAGCTTGGACAACAAGACTTTTTTGAATCTGATTGTGATAACAAACTATTGGAAGGCATCGAAGCTATTCTGAAATCCAGAAGACGTTCATTACGTGTACAGAAGTTTTACATGCTCATGACTAGCCAAGAAGATGTTCTGAAAGTTTTACCTCACGTTGATCCGAATTTCTTGAGGAGAATCGACTTGAATCACTCTCATGAATATCCGAGAAGAAGTTTAGAAATTGAAAAGTTGGTTGATTTGGAGCGGTGGAAGAATGCATGGGAACTTGGAATCTGGAGGTGTACGGTATCAACCACGATTCAAAACTTTACTCATTTTTCAAATGCTCATTTCATATTGAATGAATGCACATTGGATATGTTGTACGTTTTGAAAGAGGTATTTCACAATGGAATTTTTGTATAGAAAAGTTTATTTCAGAGTCTCCTCCAGTCTCACTATTTCAATCAGTTCAAAATTTACTTCAACTCTCTAAAATCTACAGACGAGGAGAAAATCATACAAGTTTTTGGAGAACCTCTTATAGATAGGAACAAGAATCACATGTCAAGGAGTCGTTGTTTTTCGAAAATTCCAAACAGCTACGACGTTTTGGTAGTAACTATAATAGAGATGAGATTTGGGCTTCGTCTCAATCGAGTTCCTTTGGATTTTGTTCCGAAAAAAGTTCTGAAAAAACATTTGTTGTATTGACTTGTGCATAATTTCATAATGGCGTGTTATCAGAAAACCTATATAAAATATGAGAGGCGCCAATAATGTTTCATTTCGTTCTACCAAAATGTATTTTCTACAAATGCCGAAAAAAGTGCTTGAGCGGATTGTCAAAGAGTGCGAATATCCAGAAATGTGAGTTCTTAATTTTCGTTTTTTTCTGAGTTGATTCTCTTTCAGTCAATCCCTTCGAAAAGTGTGCCGAGACCTTCGAAACTTCATTGAAGACTACGAGCCAAACTACCAATTAAGAAGGATTGAAATTGAACTTCGAGGTGACCAGGTCCTTTTTGAGCTCTACACCAATGCCAAAACAACAAGACACATGAGATTCTGCTATACACAACATGAAGATGGATGCATGATTATTTCCGATAAATTTGTGGAGGAAAAGGAAACTCTGGTTAGAGACAATGACTCCCTCACTATCTTCTTTGGAGATATGAAGCATCTTTTAATGAATCAGAAGACTTCTCTTGAAAGTTTTCGTTTGGGATTTGTTCATGAATTACCTGAATTCAGAGATGAACTTTGGAGTTGTGAAATTATGGAAGAAAACTCAAATCGAATGCTGAATTTTTTTGAGGAGACTTTGAAATCGAGAGATCGTCCAATTATGATCGAAGACTTTCAAATGGACGGAGCAAATCAAGAAGAAATAATTCGTATTTTACCACTGGTGGATCATAAGGAACTTCGTCGGATACAATTTCAAAACTCAGATCACGAACGATCGGATATATTGGAACTGGACCAAATTGTGAAAACAGAACAATGGAAATGTGCAAGGAAATTGGCGATTTGGAATTTCAGTGTTTCTGAGGATTGGGAAAGTTTTGAACATTTTGACGTTAAGGAAGTGCATAATCTTCGAGAAGTTCCGAAAAAGTCGAAACAGAAAGGGAAACTAAATAATTGAGTTTTATATTGAATTTTGTCGAATAAAGTTTTTGAGTAACAAATCAAAAAGAAGTTTCGCAACTTTGTGAATTTGATGACATCTAATTTATCTTGGTTATTATTTTAGGCTGTCACTTTCATTGGGAAATTTATCTATTTAATGGTGAATTTCCGGCAGGACAGTCTGAGTTTTGGGTTGCGAAATGTCTTGGTTGCGAAACGTCACAAACAAAATTGGTCGGATTTTCATACTTTTTTATACAAGGATTCTGACAAGCCTTCAATTTCAGATTTCGTTAACTTCGGCTTTTGGTGGGTCGTCAGTGAACTAGAATCCTCGTAACGAAGAAAGTATGAAATTTGGCTTCGCGACGTTTCATAACCGGATTGTTTTGAAATTGTGACGTTTCGCAACAACGACAATTCGCAACCCAAAAATCTCAAAGTTCATATCCTATTAAGTGGTACTGTAGTTACTTTCTGATGTTCCAAACTTTTTGGTTTTCCCTTTTACAACTTTCACTTCCAACTTTTATGTTGTCCTACTGAACAAAAAGTTTCAACATTTTCACTTTTTATGAATCATCTGAGAGCAAGAAAAAAACCCGGAAAAAGGGTGTGGCACGGACAAAAATATCATTCGGTGTACATAGAGGTCAACAAATCAAAATTTTCAGTTTTAAAATTCAGTCGCAACATTCTCTGTGAGAAATGAATCCAGAAAGAGCCGAAACTCCAAGGAAAATTACAGCAGCGCCAACTGAAATCCATGCAGAGTATCCCAACTGAAAATTTTATCCTTTTTCGTTTTAGAAAAGTTGTTAGAAAACTTACAATGATTTGAAGATCAGTTAGTCTGTTGTATCTGCTAAAATTAATGCCTAATATAATTACAGCTGTAATAGTCATCAATACAATTAAACCAGAGAATAATGAAATAAAATTGAACCATTTTCGAGTACCGCAACAATAACCGTTTTGTAGAACCTTTGCTCTGAAAAAAACCTCAAAAATTAACATGAAAAGGGAAAATTCACTCACTGAGCAATAAAATACACAAAAATGGTGAGTACTGTAAAAGCAACAGTAATGAACATCAACCAGCTGGATGCGGCTAGCCAGGGTCTCTCTGTCTGAAAACTACAAATTTTCGAGAAAAAAATCCATTTTACCGTATAAAAAGGCACAATTCCAGCGCATTCTTTAGTGATTATTCCAGCGTAATCTACATATTTTCCGCTCAGCCAACACGGAGTGAATACGCCGACAAAGTTCAGAATAGAAGCGATAGCAATCAGAATTCCTAAACCGTACAACTTTGGGTCGGCCATTTTTTGGTGAGAACGTGCGTGGGAGAATGATTGATTTTTAGGTTGCTTCTCTTATCATGAATCAGTTTGGTGACGAATGGACAAAAGTGCGAATTTTATGAGTCTACAAACAACGAAATTTCCTTAACAAGATCAAAAAGTCAGCCACAAAGATGATATGAACCCGAACCTTTTGTCTCTGGCGCGATTTCAGTTTTTAAATTTTCGAACAAGTGCAGTCAATTTTTCAGGCGTTCAATGCTCACATTTTTCAACTGAAATTGTGACGTTTCGCAAGTACGATATTTCACAAGTGTGACGTTTCGAAAGTGTCATGTTTCGAAAGTGTCATGTTTCGCAAGTGCGACGTTTCGAAAGTCTGGCATTTCTATAGTACGACGTTTCGCAAGTACGGCGTTTCAGAAGTGCGTCGTTTCGCAAGTGTGACATTTCGAAAGACGACGCTTCGAAAGTGTGGCATTTTGTCAGTGTGACGTTTCGCAAGTGCGACGTTTCGCAGGCACGACGTTTCGAAAGTACGACGTTTCGAAAGTACGACGTTCCAAACATGCGAGGTGTCACAAGTGTGATGTTTTGCAAGTCTAACGTTTTGAAAATGACACGTTTCAAAAGTGCGGCATTTTGCAAGTGTGACGTTTCGCGAGTGTGACGTCTTGTGTGACGTTTCGCGAGTGTGAAGGCTGATGTTTCGCAAATGCGAAGTTTTGTAAGTCTGACGTTTTGCAAGTTCGAGATTTCGCAAGTGTGACGTTTCGAAAGCACGATGTATCGAAAGTACGACATTTTGTAAGTGTAATGTTTCGAAAGCGTGATGTTTCGCAAGTGTGACGTTTCGAAAGTGTGACATTTCGTAAGTATGACTTTTCGCAAGTACGACGTTCCGAGAGTAAGATATATTTTTTCCCAGAATAATTTGAAATTATTTCTTTCGAAATGTCACACTTTCGAAACGTCACAGTTTCAAAATGTCACACTTGCGAAATGTGTGCTTCCTAAATGTCACACCTTCGAATTGTCACACTTTCGAAACGTGTGCTTTCGAAATATCGGTTTCTAATTGCTTTTTTCAAATTACCATATCCAACATGATTTCATTCATTTCTTCTGACTTCAATCTCACTGAACTTTCTCTTCTAAACTTTTGAACTCTTCTGAATCTGCAAACTTTTTGATATCATAGATAAGTGGCTGAAAAATCACGAGTTTAGTTTGAAACTAGCAATTAGTCTTTTGTTTTTGACTTACAAAAGTTTGAGTCACAAAATTTTCAAATAACAGAAAAATTATAGTTAGTGACAGGCACCTGCCGCTTCATTTGCGATTTTTCTTTCTAAAATTTTCATTCCAAAATGAGCAAGCCTTACAACTGGACTGCCTATCTGGATTATCCACATTATTCCTACGACTATCAAGATTTGGAATACGAATTAGCGCCAGAAACTATTGTGCTTAGTGCAGGTGCATTATTGAATTATTATGTCTGGATCACAGCTATTATCGTAAATATTATCCATTTGTTAATTTTACTTCATAAGCAAATGCGCTCCAATGCGATTTTCATATTCATGATCGCGGTGGCTTTATCGGATATCGCTAGCTTTGTTCTTTCATTTTTCTTCCCCAAAGACAATAATTCTCATTTTGAAATACTTCCCCAATTAATGATGTTTCAACAGTATTCCTGGTGCCTAGATGACCCTTGGGCCCCCATTGATCTTTTGGGACAATTAGTCTATACGGGTTACGGTTTTGTTAAACGATTATCCACATGGCTTGCACTGGCCGTTGCAGTTATTAGAACTATATCGGTGATGTTCCCGATGAGCAATAGAATACAACACTTGGCGAAACCAAGGGTCGCAGTTTTCTTGGTTTTTATACTGACTTTGATTTCTTTTGTGTTAGAAGCGAGGATTTTGATTTGGTATGGGAAAATGTTCAAGATTGAGGACATTATCTATGAGTAAGTTTTTGCCAGTTTTCTCCCTTTAAAATCGTTATTTTTTATTGAATTTTATACCAAAGCGTAGAACTTATTGAGATCTACAAAATGATGTATAACCCAGTAACATATACAGTCTGAATAGGTTACTGGCTCCCGTAAAACACCCGAGTTGGCAACTTGAATTTGAGTGTAACCTGGCGGACCTTTTACGTAAGCCAACAACTTTTTCAGCCGGAAAATTTTATTCGTTTACACACCATTTTGTAGATCTCATTGAGTTCTACATTTTCGTATAAAATTTTGTAAGAAAATCATGATTTTAAATGGAAAAAACTGCCGAATCGCGTCAGGGCTGAGGGCAACTATTACAAATGCGAATAACTTTTTTCAGGGGGATCGGGTAAAAAAACGGTCAACAAAAGAAATGTTTCTAATCGAAAAAGCTATCGATTTGTTTGAAAACCGTCAAATTTTATCAAAAAATAATAAAGTTACGCCTTGTGTTGCCAAAAAAGTTTGCGAAACTGCTACAATTTTTCGGAACAAAGCGTAACTTTGTTAATTTTTTATAAAAATTGACAATTCTTTAACCAATCGATAGCTTTTTCAACAAGGTACATTTTTTTCTGTTGATCGTATTTTTACCCGATTACCTTGAAAAAAGTTATTTACACTTGAATGAGTTGCCATCCGGCCGGCCCATATTGCACATTACTTACACTTTTCATTTCAAATCTGATTCCAAATTTCAGCTGTGATAGTGACATCCCAACTGGTGGAGACTTGCAGAAATATGTCTTTGTAATGCCCATAAAAGTATTTCTCTACGTTTCATTAGAGCATGTTGGCTTTGAAATCGGACTAAAACTCCTTCCCGGAATCATTTATCCTATTCTCACAATCTTCTTATACCGTGAACTTCGAGCTGTGAAAATCCGAAGAACCAATATGAGAAGTCATGAGAATCAAAAAGACAGTACCACTGCTCTTATATTTTTCATGACTATTTTCTTCATGTTAACTGAAATTTGGGCCGCTGTTCTGACTATATATTGGCTCGTGAGAAATATCACAATGTGGGAGATTTTTGAGTTTTTGGAGTGAGTCATTCTTATGAAAATTAGATGGCATTATTTTCTTATAGACCATTTCAATACACTTCGAGTCCTGCAACTATTCTTGTTAGATCTGCAAACTCAATCTCTCATCCAATTGTTTGTATTCTAATGTCTTCTCAATATCGGGATACTGTAAAAATTATGTTCTGCGGTAACAAGTTTAGCAAAAGGGCTATGAAGGTGAGCAATATCAGAATTTTTTCCGATTCGATATATTGAGTTTCAGCTAATGAAATTGGATTCTATTGTCACGAAGAAAACAGATACCGCGGTTTCTCCAGCAACTCAAACTTGAGTTTTTAACTGCTACTTCCACAAAGAGCCAATCAAAGCACCGTTGATAACATTTGACGGTAGATTCAGTTGAGATTTATGAACTTTCTGTGACCAGGTTTCCTTCCATGGGTTTTCGAGCACTTTTTCGAATTGAATGTTCAATGTTTTATTGACAAAATAAATACATAATGAATTGAAAATTATAAAATCGTAAAACATCTAAACGGGAACTTGTGGAGTTTCTGGAACAGTTAGGACAGCTCCTCCTTGAAGATCCTGGGCGAGTTGAGAAGCGATGTAAAAGATAGTTTTTACTTCCTGGAATTCAGATTAAAATTTTAAGAGAAATAGAAGTTTCAAACTTACAACTGGGTATTGAGTCTTCAATGCATCAATAGCTTGAGTTTGTTGCTCCACAGTTTGATCCTTATCATTAACAATAGCAGTTAAGTCATCCAAAACAATTGGAAGATTCGAAAGAACCTCGGAAATAGCTCTCAAAAGTTGAGAGACAAGTCCAGTGACAGTGTTGAGATCCTGAATTCTATCTTAAAGGAGGATTCCCCGCGAAAATTGTTGTTGCTTTAAAATATGCACAATTTTGGATTGATTCCGAATATCATAATTCACACCTCCGTGAAGAAGACGGTCCTTTTTGAAGCCGTTTTTCGAGTTATCATAGTCATTTTAGCGTGTTCGTTATGATATTCGGAATCAGCGCAAAATTCTGCATCTTTTAAAGCAATACAAATTTTCTGCCCGGAATCCTCTTTTTACACATGAACCAATAAAGTACAACTAACCTGAACAACATTTCCTGGAAGAATCTCATTAAGTTGAGAGATGAGTTCATTGATTGGGAGATTGTTATTTGAGAGAAGATCCGTGACTTGATCAAGAACATCTTTTGGAATTCTCTCAAGAAAATCGTTGAGGAATGAAGGAATATCAGTTGAATTTCCGAGTAATCCCAATCCAACTGGATTCGGACCGAGGACACCGAGAAGATTGTGTAGGTCATCTAGATTTCCGCCTCCTAGAAGACTTCCAGCAACTGTTCCGAGTTCTCCTTCTTCATTTACTGGAAGAATTTTTCCGGGACCACCTTGATTTCCTTCTCCGACAATAGCTGGAAGAGCGGAGGCAAGAGCAAGGGAAGCGATGAGAGCAAAGGCAACTTTGGAATACATGGTTCAAATAGAAATCTGAAAATGATATCTTCTTTGAACTTGTCAACTGTTCTTATACTCTCCATGCTTTTATAGTATAATACACCAATAATCAAAATGATTTTCAAAAAAACTATTTGTTTGTTTTTGGATTATGCAAATTTATAATTTCAGTTTGGGAGGTTTGTTTGTGAAGTTTCAATAATAGTTCGTGATAATCTTCTAGGTCGACTGTATTATGCTAATTCTGAACTGACTGAAAATGATAATAGAGAATGATCATCTGTTTCGGACAAGTTTCTAGTTTGAATGAAAAGTGAAATGATGCTCAAAAATTAATCCTGATATTTGAGAAATATTATTGTGGCAAAGATCGGACTCATTTTTCTGTGGTTTAAAAGAGACATCAGGTATCGGAAAAACTATCAATCAGTCATGTATTCCTCAAAAATTGCCTTTGCTCTCATCGCTTCTCTTGCTTTTGCATCAGCTCTTCCAGTTATTGGAGAAGGAGGTCCCGTAGGAAACGGAGAAACCGGAGAACTCGGAACAGTTGCTGGAAGTCTTCTAGGAGGCGGAAATCTAGATGTCCTTCACAATCTTCTCGGTGTCCTCGGTCCAAACCCAGTTGGATTGGGATTACTTGGAAACGCAACTGATATTCCTTCTTTCCTCAACGATTTCCTTGAGAGCATTCCAAAAGATGTTCTTGATCAAGTCACGGATCTTCTCTCAAATAACAATCTCCCAATCAATGAACTCATCTCTCAACTTAATGAGATTCTTCCAGGAAATGTTGTTCAGGTTCGTTGTACTTTATTGGTTTCTGTGTTAAATGAGAACCCGGGAAAAACTTTTATTGCATTAAAATATGCAGAATTTTGCGCTGATTACAAATATCATAACGAAAACGCTCAAAAATGATTCTAATACCTCGAAAAACAGTATCAAATAAGACCCTCTTCTCCACGGAGGTGTCTCTTATGATATTCAGAATCAATTCAAAATTGTGCATATTTTAAAGCATTAAAAATTTTGCACGGAATCCTCCTTTAAACAAGACAAAATTCAGGATCTCCTCAACACTGTCACTGGACTTGTCTCTCAACTTTTGAGAGCTATTTCCGGAGTTCTTTCTAACCTTCCAATTGTTTTGGATGACTTGACTGCTATTCTTGACAACAAGAATCAAACTGTGGAGCAACAAACTCAAGCTATTGATGCATTAAAGACTCAATTCCCAGTTGTAAGTATACTTCCACTTTTCTAGGAAATACAATTTAAATTCCAGGAAGTAAAAACGATCTTCTACATCGCTTCTCAACTCGCCCAGGATCTTCAAGGAGGAGATGTCCCAACAACTCCACAAGTTCCAGTCTAAATCTTCTTTGTACATTTGCATATTCTTTATGTATTTATTTTGTAAATGAAACATGAAACATTCAGAAAAATAACAATTGATTGACATTTTTCAGCTAGATGAAATTATCAAACATTCAATTCAAAAAAGTTCTCAAAAACCTATGGAAGAAACCTGCACCCAGAAAGCCTATGCACGTTGACTCAATCTATCACAAATCTCATCAACTGTCCTTTTGATTGGTTCTTTGTCAAAATAGCAGTTGTTACGCATGCACTTCTGAAATAGAAATATTGGTTTTCAGCTTTTTAAGTTAAAACTTACTTGTATCTCTTTACAAACTTCGAACTCATTCATGTTCTTGTTTGTCTTCTGTTTCAAAATATCGTACATTGCTAGACATTTCTCGGCTTCCATTAGATGTGGCAAATCTAGACAGTTTTGACCAGTTGGTTTTGTGGATACTCCTTTCGCTATATTCGAGAATCTAGTACGGTAAAAGTCCTGGGAGATATCACTGCAGGTGTCTTCAATGAAGCTTAGGAAACATTCCTTCCCTTCGATATATGCTTTGTATCTTTCTTCATTATTATTCTGAAAATCCAGTATTTTTTATTAGGAATCCTACTTATTTTTTACCTCCAGAAAGTCAAACTCCTTTACACAGGAAGATACATTTGACAAATGGCTTGTATAGATGTTCCCCAGGAACTTCCTGAAGCAATCTCGGTTTTCTTGAATCATAAACAAATGAAGATCACATCCTTGCTGTAACACATCACTTGCAGATACAGCCTCCTTGCATTGATATGGGTCTAGACAACTCTAAAGTTCAGGTAATTCAAGATAGACATTAAAAGATAATAAACAATTACCTTCACTTCATTGCACAACCCTCTAACAGTCCCATAGAACTCTTGACTGCTAGATTTATCTTGATTTTTATGAATAAAAGACTTGATATTCTCTATAATGGGATTACAGAGCCAAATGGCGAATTGTTGCTCGTCGGAGCAAGAAGATAATGTGCAAGGGGTCGAGAGGAGAATCAAGGATGAAAGGATAATGATGAGGTGAAGTAGAGACATGGCTGGAAGTCTTATAATAACGCAAACTTAAAAGCAAAAAGAGCAAAAAATGAAGATAGTGTAATGAACATAGCGTCAAAAGATACGAGAGGGGACACCCTGGAGAGAATCTAATTAAGAACTCATCAACTGATAATCTTTTCTGATTTATGTTTGGTCTTCAGTGAACAAAAGCCGCACATTTGGTTGGTGAGTATGTCTACTGACAACTAGATGATTATTCGTCAGGATAAATGGATAGGGGAGTGTTATTTGAAAAATGAAAAGAAGCACATGGGATTCAGGTAATCAGTATAAGATTTGAGGACGCCAAAAAATGTATCGATCTGTGCAACGTTTATCGAAATCGGAGCACTGGGAATAATGTTCCGAGGTGTCTAGTTGAGAGATATTCAGGGTATGAAGCTCCATTTCTGGCTCTACTACCCACAAAACTTATAAAAAATTGAGCGAATGAGGTCAGTATTTTCATACCTCAAAATGTTGAAGAACAAATAAATTTTCCCCGATACAAAATTGAGACAGAAAGCGCGGCTAAACTATGATGAATTTAGCAAAAAAAAGGTTCTAAGAATCACTTTAAAAATCCATCAGCTAACCAAGTGTAAAACGGCTCCATCTTCTAACAAAACGCAGCTCTGGCCGTGAAAAACTCATAACGTTGATAGATAATGAGAGTCATAATTCAACGATGAACGCATAAGCAAAAAAGCGATTGAGATCTAATCCCAATGAAAAAAGAGCAGCAGAGATTACATCAAGGGAAGAGCACATATTTCAATTTTATGGGACTGGGACGTTTGGAAAAGTTGAATGTGTTTCGGTGGACAAGATTCAATGAAGACGACATTTATGTTTTCAGAATATTATCAATAATTAGAAAATGTTCGTACCGGAAAAGTGAAAAAATAGTTTCTCGACTCTTCAAAAACGATTTTGTATCGAGAGGATGTTCATAGGAAACATTAGAATATGTAACATTTTAATTGTATGTTATATAGAAAAAAATTATAAGCTATAGACAGGCTGATCTCTTATACTAACATGTATTTCAACAACTGAAAATTTCTAAATCTAACTTCATTGTTAACACAGAAAAAATGCAGTATCCATTTATTAAAAAGAGCTCTTCGGAACGACGACGAAACCCGCCCATTAAATGAGAGATAATGTGAGCAATAATTCATGATTGAAACGAGCCGAAAATACACTAGTTGTTAAGAAGAAGTCGACGTTTTGAGAATGGGAACATATTTCAAATTTTATGTGCAACTAGAGGGAATCGAAGGGTTTTTCTTGTTTTCACATTGGACGAAAAAACAATGGACATTGGATTAACATTTTATTTTTAAAACCAGTAACAAAAAAATAAAAATCCCCGTCTTTCACTATCAATTCTTATAACCGCTACACAGGCGCTCAATCTCTCCTGGAATAACAGTAGACGTGAAACAATTGTCTCCCTCGATGCACACCTGAAAATTAAGTTTCTTGTTTTCATTTTCCTTAGAATTCCCCACCTTTGTATCTTTGCAAGCTTTGATAACATTGTCGACTCTTGTAGATCCGAAGAGACCATCGAAAATATTCAGATTTTCGATTCTGTTTTTAGTTTCATCAAGAGAAGCGTGACATTGCAAATGTTTCAGCCAGTAGCGTTCACCAGTGCAGTTTTTGTCGGAGGGTTGAGAAAATACATCCGTGATTTTTTCGTATCTTCTTGAGAAATAGTCAACGGAGATTTCAGGGCAGTTTTCTCGAACATACTCCATAAAACACCATTTTCCAGTATGGTAGGCAGTGCGACGTATAGTCAGGTTGCTCTGAATCATAATAGCTTAATGGATGCTCTTACTTCCGGACAAAATCAGTTTATCGATCAATCGATGCGAAATTTCATGCTGATTCCGAATATCACAACAAAAAAGCTCAAACCCTTTTTCCGGAGCTTTAACACGCCGTCAAACGGGCAAAAACTCCGCCCAAAGTACTCCCTTTTAGCCGAACTTTCTCCGGAGTTTTCGAGGCCATCGCAATAAATGCTTCTCACTAGACGGACTTGTACAAATTTCCTCATTATTTCATTGAAAAAAGTGTTAGATGACACTCTGGCAGGTAAATCAACAAAAAATTTCACGAATGTCGTCTGAAAATCCCGGGAGAAGCAAGTGAGAACTTCTAGCCCATTTCGACCCCTGTAACGGTGCCTCTGGCTCCGAGAAACATTCTTGAGAATTTTCGTTGTGATATTCGGAATCAGCATGAAATTTTGCATCAATTAAACCATCAACTTATTTTGCCAAGAATCCTCCCTTAAACTTACATGCATGAATTCAAAGTTTGAGAGACATGAATTTTGCGAGTATTGAGCTGCATAAGAGTCCTTGAAGAATTGAACAATACACTCTTGATTATCGGGAAACTTGCTGATTTTAAAATCGCACTCCTCATCAATGTGTATACGATACTTGAACGCTTCCTCGCATTGCAGTGGCTTGTAGCAATCCTAGAAAACTATGAACCATGAACGCTGAAACTGAAGAATGTTCAACTAACCATTGTCTCTTCGCAGATTGAGTTCATCCCATGATAGAACGTTGCATTTTTTGGTTTTTCGGCATATTTGGCTTCCAAACGAAACAATTGATTGAAAGATACTTCGCAGTCTATTAACGCTCGAATCTTCTCATTAGCGGTGCATTGGCGAATCGAAGAAACTTTGGTGATGAAGAAGAGTAATATGAGAATACGGATCGGCATGTTGGAAAATTAAAGTTATTGGCCCAATAATATTGGTAAGGCCTATTGGTGATGAATGACTCAGTCGATAAATTGCTCCAGGGAAGGGGTCAGGAGTAGATTGAGTAGGGATTACTTTGATTTGTGGTTGGGAGAGTTCCTAACAAGCGAGGCTGTCACACGGCCGACCCCTGGGCCGCAGACCGGACCATGGACAGGTTGCCATGGTTCAATCCGGCCACGCTTTTGAAAATAAGCTTTTTGGATCAAAAAAGATTAGGGCCGCCAAATTCAACCATGGCAACCTATCCATGGGCCGGGTCGCAGCCCTAGGGCCGACCGTGGGCCGGCTTTGCTGAAAAATAATGCCCGAGAAGTTTCCGGTTGAACAATTTACAAAACTTGGCAGCAAGGAAGTCCCAACTGTGCTGAATTCAAATCTGAAATAAGACCCGGCAAACTTTTATGTGCATCGAAATATGAGCCCTCACAGTTGCTTCCAGCTATTTCCAGATTTACTTTTAGGGCCCAGATTTTAGCTCAAAATAACGTTCAGAAGGTCTAGTTTAGAAAGTTGAAATTTTGCAGAAAGTTCCTGAAGTAATTTTTCATTTATTAAACACAGGAAATAGTTCAAGACAAATCATGAATCCCTCATCATCAAATGAACTCTCGGTGGCGATTCATAAAACATCTCGTTTCCATATCCATACATGATAGAGAGATCATTCGGACATTCCAATCTTGATTTTGGACTTTCGAACTCATTTACTTCCCTCTCTTTACAAGAATCCTCAATTACAGACAACCAGCAGTTTTTCGCTCTTGAAGTACACTTTCTGTGCAATTGAAGCAGTTTAAAAAAGCTAGTCTTCTGAAGACACTTGCATTCTTTGAAATCTGGATTATACGATAGAATCTGTGTCAAGTTTCCAGAAATCGCATCAAGGTTGTCACATGTTCCTTTGATTGTTTGCTTCAAAAAGCCAGACATGCAGGAGCTTTCATGGCAGCTCTGAAATCAAGTGAATTTTCCTTCAAATTATTCAGTCGCCGACCCATGAGCCTCCGCAACAACGACACTCCGCAATGTTTTTTGTGCGCGTTGTTTAACGTAAATCGACACCAGCGTTTGAAAAAACGTCTTTCAGTCAAGATTATTGATGATTTTATTAATTTCAAAGACTAATTTGATGAAAAATTGGTCAGTAACTCATTTTACGTATTCGGAACCGGCGCGCAAAGTTCTTGTTTAGAAATTAATTTGAAAGTTTGTGTCGATTTACGTTAAATAACGCGCTCTAAAATCCTTGCGGAGTGTCGTTGCCGCAGAGACTCAGGGGTCGGCGACTGAATAACATGATGAACTCACTTGAACCTGTCTGCACATCTTCATGACTTCATTGACATCAGTTTTCGAATAGTTTAACACCATCATTTCTTTCAGTTTTGATTCCAACCCGACTCCCAATCCGTCGCATTCCATCTTTTCGAATCGATCACTTGGAGAATCGCACAGATTACCATCAGGTCTCGATATGTACAAATTCATTAATTCGGAATAGTTTTCACGGAAGAACTTGATGTATCCAGTCCCGCAGTTTTCTTGTAATAGTCTGACGACACAAGAGTTTTGGTTATCGAAGATGTTACTGGTCGAGAAGTTTTTCTGTGAAAGAATTCGTTTAGTCTTGTTATTTTCACTTTCTAGATTACCACCATAACCTGATATTCGTTTGTGCAATTGTACTGAACCTTGAAGACATCCCGTATAAAAGGAATTAAACATTCATGCTCAAACAAATAGTAATTCGAGCCAAACTTTTCGCAGACCGCATTTTTTATCTCTCTCTCTGAGAACAACTTAACGCAATCCAGTTTAAAGGCACATTTCTAAAATAAAAACATTTGTTCAGTCATGAGATGTATTTCCTTACCACAGCATTTTCACAAGATTTTGTGTAGTTTTTCAGAGCATGTTCTAACGGTGGGAAGCGAGAAGAAACAATGGAATTTAGGACGCCTTGCCTCTGTTTCATTTCTTCCTGACATGATTCCATTACTTCCGAAACACATGACTTTTTTGAAGCGAACGCAAAAATTGGAATACAAAATAGTAGAAAAAGCTTCATGGTGTTTCAAAGAGCATCTGAATGGAGATGGGGAGCTTGGTATATATATATATATATATCAAGAGTTTGTGTTTATACATTTTCATTTTTGTTTATGATTGGAAGTTTATTAAACAAAAAAATTCTTCGCGGCTTCGAAATAACAAAAGAACATTAATCTACGAATCAACATTAATCTACAAATCGGGGCCAAAACGGGCCGTCGCGGGCGTTCCATTTTCTTCACTTCAAATTTAGATTATTTGGTGAAACTATACACCAAAATGTAGAACTCAATGAGACCTCAATAAACTCAATGGTACTAAAATTATCTGTCTCAGTGTTTGGCTAAAACTTTTATTATCCGTCCCAGATTTTGTTTGAAACAACACCCGGGCCGGGGTTTTTGGAACTTTTAGAGAAAAAAACTGAAGCGGACGATTTAGTTGATCTTGGTACCATTTTGTAGATCTCATCGAGTTCTACATTTTTGTGTAAAGTTTGACCAAAAAATCTACATTTGAAGTGAAGAAAATCGCGACGGCCCATTTTGGCTCGAATCGAATGTATGGTGCTTCCAGTCTGCCCCAGATTCCAAGGCAAAACTAAACCAAAATGTTCTCAAAACTTCATTAACATTCAATCTATTCTTTGATAAAAGTAATCTTTAAGTCTAAATCAGCAAAATCAACCAACACTTCTTTCTCGCACTTCTTCGAAATCGCATACATCAAGCAGTTGTCTTTGGCATCCTTCACCATACACTCTCTCGTGAACTCGATGAAATTCATGTAGCTAATGTTCTGTAGACATTGATACTCTAATAATTGCGGTCGTTTCTCGAAAATCTTTGTCAAGTTTCCAGGGAAACTTTCCAGATAGTCACATCCTTCTTTAGTACGTTTCTTTTCATGCTCCTCAAACAGGCAGCTATTGTCGACGCAATTCTGTAATTTTCAGTGAGTAAGTGGTTCAAAAAGAATATAATCACCATAAGTTGTCTTGACATCTCAACCGCTTCTTCGACATCGGATTCGGTTGCATTGAGAATTTGCATTTTTGACAGTTTCTGTCTAACTGGTCCATATCCAAACCCGTCGCATTGCATTTTGTCGAATTTGTCTTTTGGGGAGGTACAGGATCTGTCGCGAATACTATCTCTTATATTATTCTCGACCCTATGTGGTTGTGAATTCCTTATTCACTCACTCCTCCATCGCAATTCCCCAAGGATTCTTCGCCTTCTCCAAAGGCTCAGAGCTCCAAAGGAACAATACGAAAGGACGTGGACGAGGGATTACGGTCACACAATGGCAACGCGCTCCACCGCACTTGGCGCACTCTTCGGGACAACCCTCATCGTGCGCGCCAAAGACCAACGAAACAACAACCTGCCGTCTCTCCACTCTACACACTCTCTAATTGCTCTAACCTTTCACCTTTCTCTGTCGTCTCTTATCTCTCTCTCCCCCTCTCATTTGTCATCCTAATCACTTCACTTCTCCACCTTTGCTTCCCACCGATTGGTGACCACCAATCGGCCTCTGTCGCCAAAGCCTATGGTGACTCTTCGCCCTTCTACTCACCTCCCAAAGCTGTTATTCCTGCTCCACTAACTATTCCAAACCACCGCTGAACCACCAACAATAAATGGAGTTAGGAATCTCACTGTTCTACACCACAACACGCAAGCATCATTGATCGTTCTACTCTCGCTTCCAGGTGGTCTCACCAGCCACTCATACCTGGCTGCGACATGGTGCATCGACCGGATTGAGTGCAATGTGTCACTCCGACCCAATTGGTGCAATGATGCAATCGTCTCGGAGCGAAAGAAGGTAAATTTGAATTTGCCGCCGGCGAGCGAGCGCACTTCCTGGAGAGAGGGAAGCAGCGGCGCGAACCGAAGAAATCGCAAATTCCAAAGCGATTTTCACGCGAATTCGTGGATTTTTTTCGTCAAAAAAGGAGGCAGAAGTCCACAGCGAAGTCGACAAAACGATTCGGACGTCACGGAGGAATCGCCACGCGTCGACGGAGAGAAATTGGCTTGTGTCAAGTTGTGTGCACGGAAAACCAACGTCGGATCGAATCGCCACGCATTCCAAAGCTCGAGAAAATTTTTTCCTTTGCCTGTAGAGAGGGCAGGGTGAGAATTTCTTCTCATGTAGCTTTTGCATTGCTCATGGTAATCATCGGCGTCGTCGGCGAACGATCGCAAAAGGAAAAAACGTCCAAAGCACAAGTCACCGACACCGCAGAAGCCGAAAATCGATCGGAGGATGATGCAACAAGGCCCAAAAGCCAGAAACTCGCCGAAAATCGTCATCTTCCCTCGATGAAAAATACTTACGCCTGTAAAATCATTCGGTTGGAGCAAAACAGTTGCGAAAAGCGTTTCGAAACAACAAACAACACCGGATCGAATCGCTACGCATTCCAAAGCTCGAGAAAAAATTTTTCCTTGCCTGTAGAGAGGGTAGGGAGAGAATTTTTTCTCATGTAGCTTGGTATTGCTCATGGTAGTCATCGGCGTCGTCGGCGACCGATCACAAAAGGAAAAACGTCCAAAGCACGAGTCGCTGACATCGCAGGAGCCGAAATCGATCGGAGAATGACGCAACGAGGCCCAAAAGCCAGGAAATCGTCAAAAATCGTCATCTGCGTTCGATAAATGATGTCTACACCTGCAAAGTCAAACGGTCGGAGCAAAAACAAGTGCGAAAAGCGTCTCGGCTGATACCCGAAGAGGAGGTAAAAGCTGAGAAGCTTCACTCGTACAAAGAAGTCACACAGTGACTGACAGCTACCCATAACGGACGTCTTCATGGTCTACAAGGATTTTTTACGTCCAAAGCTCGAGAAAATGCCATTTTCGAGCACGAAACGATGTCGGAAGTGGCGGCGGAACTGTAAATTCGCCTGCAACCAAAGGGAAACACTTTCGCCTTCAAATGAAACAACGATGTGAGAGGAAACGACGATGATTCCAAAGCAGAGGAAAGCAAGAAGACGTCGAACAATATCAACGGCAGGACTACGACAATGTCTTCGTAAACCCGTCGTTATTGTCTTCTCCAAAGCAGCACAGGAGCAGCGGAGAAATCACAATCTCTCCACATTTGCATTGTCGCCGTACGTCAATACGCACTCACTGAGGGATACAAAGCTCACATTCTTCAATATCGTCGTTGGAAGGAGCCACATCGCCAAAAAGAAGACTTTTTCACTGTCGGAGGTCGTCCAGGGACAGTCACTGGAAGCGTCGGTTGCAAAGCCGAGCCGTGAAACGCGGAAGTCGTCGTATGGGTACATGCGGACACATTAGTGGCAACACACGGCGCACAGAAGAAGTTCGACAGCATCGGGAAGCTGTCCGGCTGCCAAGATGAGGACTCACCGCTGAGGATCGATCGGATCGAAGGAACAACGATTCCAATCCCAACGAGGAACGATTAGGAGATACTTAGCATCATCATCTTAGGTTTTCCCTTACCCCCCTTAACTAGTTCTTATGTAATCCCTTGTAGGTAAGAATTCCCTTGCTTAAGCTGTCCTTGCATTGTAATTCTAGGGAAGTCGGATCCAAAGCATAGTGCCGCTTGCTACGGTGCGAAGCCGAGGTCCGGCCAACTAGTCCCTGTAGCTTATATTGTATAATTTCTAGGTAAATTTCTACTTCACTCGTAAGCTAGCCCGATCAACTAGCAAATTATTAGTTAGGTTCTTATTTTCCCTTCAAATTAGTATAATAGAAGCTTAGAGCTTACCAATTACATTACATAATTCTAGTTCCCCCGTATGAGGACTTTAGGTCGGTCCGCAATAAATAGACTTTGGACTTTAGGTCAGTCCACCATAAATAGACTCAGGACTTTAGGTCAGTCCACCCTAAATAGCCTTCAGGACTTTAGGTCAGTCCACTCTAACTAGCCTTATGGACTTCATGTCAGTCCACTCTAAATGTCCTTACGGACTTTGAGGTCAGTCCACAATAAATAGCCTTAGGGACTTTAAGTCTGTCCACCCTAAATGACTTATCTACTTATCATCAATCGAGAAGAAGACTCAAGGAAGGAAACTCATGTGGAATCAACATCTACATCTTCATTCCCATCTATAACAACATCACGTCAACTTCTGTTTTATCTTTAACAATTGTTTCTTCTTCACTGCTCACTCGGATCCAAGTCTTCAAAGCTCTTAAAGCTTACACTCACTAACCGCTTCAAAGGAGGTAAAAGCAAAGTCAACGGAGCTTCAGGACTGATGCCAAAGCCGAGTAAATGGATAGTTGTGCGCTCTGTTTTGTGTCGGAAATCTGGAGAGAGGATGACGGCACAGAACAGAACAAATGATTGCCAAAAGCGATCAATACCAAAGCAACTACGTCATCAGAGCGACGAAAGTGTCTACAAGATGTCCAAGGAATTTCCAAGGATCGAGACAACGCAGGCTTCAAGCCAAGAGAGCATGAGGCACCACCACCGAAAACTCTTCATCCCACGGCACATCAACGCAATCAAATCCGAAAAGGAAAGGAGAGGAAAACGCGCCAGTCGTGGAAGATATTGAGGAGGTGCTGTCATCGCTCAACCATATTTTCGTGATCAAATCGCCGTCCATAGCCTCGCCAGAGCTCGAGAAGTTATCGCAGAAGATCTTCAAGGCCAAGGATGGTACGGAGCAAAAAGAAACCTCAACGGAAGATGTCGCCGAGCTGGGAGACCGCGAAGCGACGGGAAACGAGAAGAAGTTCTCGAAATCTCCAAAGATCACGGAAATGCTATTATCTCATCAGGAAAAGAGGTTCGAAAGTCTTCAGGCAAACTAAGCACAATGAAGGAAATCAACCTCAAAGGCTGAAAAACAGGGACAAATACGACCGGACAACTGACCAAAACATCATCAACTTTGTTCGACGTAGCTTCCGCAAAGGATTCAAAGCGAAGAGTTATTGTGCATACCTTACTACTACTGCAGATTCTGTAGAGAGGAATTCTGCGGAAGTAGTAAGACGTAGCCGATGATTCCAAAGCAACGAATGAAGAAAACGCCACGATGTCACATGGTCGGCAAAGTATTCATGCAGAACACCTTCAACGAGGAGCGAAAGCTATCGGAAAAGGACGTCAATCATCGTGTCGATGAAATGAAATGCCAATCGGAGCTTCAGAAACACGCTGGAGTTTCGACAACAAAAGCAGACGCTTTGAGAAGCACCCGATTTACGAGACGCTTCTTCAACGTGAAAAATGGCTACCGAAGTCTCCGCAATCCCGTTTATCGAGGAGGAGAAAACATCTATTAGCCAGGAGTACACGCCGAATCAGTCATCGCTTTAACGTCAGTTACCAAAAACGGAGGAACCAACAATGAAGTCTTCCAAAGCTCTCACAGCTCATAAGAAACCTTCTATATGTTTCAACACAACGAATTGCCGTAACAACAGTTAGTAACGAAACGTCGGAAGGAGTCACAGTTATGGATGTCCAAAGGCGAAAAGTCATTGTGTGTACTCACCAGCGGTACGGAATCTGAAGAGAGGACTCTGTGCTAAAGGTGAAGAGCGACACAATGATTCCAACTTCACTGAAGTCCTCCAAAGCTTTTTCTAATTACTCAAAGAGCAAAGCAACAACGATGCGCGACGGTAAACGACAGACGCTCCAACGCCAAGCTGACAGCAAGTGGCAAATCTTCCCTTCTTTCGTCAAAACACTATCGGAAGATTATTCATAATCATCCCGAAACAACTACGGCGACGCTTTCAACGAAGTCTTCTTATCAAGTAATTGCGAAGAAGACAGTTTAACTGAGACGATCGTCATCGTACAACTTCCTCGAGGATGTCAACGCAAAAATTGCCGGAAGATGAGGCTAAATCGTCCCAAAGCAATCGGAAGTAAGCTGAAGGAAGTCTACATCAGCAGCCGAAACAACAGGCAGTGAAACCATCATAACTGTCGACGTCAAAAGTGAAGAATCGTTGCGCGCAACTCATCATTAGTGTGGAATCTGAAGAGCGGATTACGTGCTAAGGGTGAGACGTGACATAACGACTCTGAAGCAACAAGAAGGGATTCTGAAAACTTCTGAGCAAGGAAAACGTCGTATAACAAACGAGTCATCTTGGGAAGACGTCAAAAGTTGAAATGCCATACAAAATGGGCAGATCAGGACAATCCAAGGAGAAGCATAGCAATCCAAAGAAGGTCCAAAGCAAGGAAGAGATCGACGAGGTAGCAGTATCCGAAGGAAGCAGCTACCAGACACGATGGGAAGGATGGTCAATAATCTGGGACCAGGAAAATCTGCTTCGAGGAAAAGAGAAGCTTGCATGGACCAAAAAACTGGAGAAAACCCAACGAGTCCGACATGTTCGTTTGCCGAAGACGGACAATATAAAAGACGGTCTAAGTCCTTCTCTATCTGGTGAAGAGCGCCGGAAAGAGTTGAGGCTCAGACTAAGTCAAACGTTCAGACGGAGTGGAGCTGTTTTGCCAAAGCAACGACACAAAACCTCAGGAGCGATGGTTCTTTATCAACGACTCGTCAATCTAGCCGAAACCGACAACAGTAGCTGAACGGATAGTCGCTTAAGCCAAAGATCCACCTCGGACAGAGGAAGCACATTCCAAGTGCAACGAGCTATGCATCTCAAAGCTTGAATTACCGACTCAATCTTGCGGAGAGAGTAAGGTTGTGGTTAGTATTCAATGCAATGAGGATGAATACAAGGCCTGGAATCACAATCCAAGGTCTACTACCAACAACTCAAGGATTTCAAAGGAGGGAAATTGGATTCGTTACACAGTCCAATTCGAGATCAAGAGAAGTCCAAAGCAATCTGTCTCGCTCCAAGGAAAGATGGAATACCAGAGCAAGATCTTCGAGCTGGAGAGTCCACGTCACCGGAATTCGGACGTCGTCATTCGTTCAAATTCACAACGGTCTAGAATACGAAGGAAGACGAGTGCGATCGCAATACTTTTGTTCTCCACAAAAGTATCTTTTTTCGGGGGGAGTGTCGCGAATACTATCTCTTATATTATTCTCGACCCTATGTGGTTGTGAATTCCTTATTCACTCACTCCTCCATCGCAATTCCCCAAGGATTCTTCGCCTTCTCCAAAGGCTCAGAGCTCCAAAGGAACAATACGAAAGGACGTGGACGAGGGATTACGGTCACACAATGGCAACGCGCTCCACCGCACTTGGCGCACTCTTCGGGACAACCCTCATCGTGCGCGCCAAAGACCAACGAAACAACAACCTGCCGTCTCTCCACTCTACACACTCTCTAATTGCTCTAACCTTTCACCTTTCTCTGTCGTCTCTTATCTCTCTCTCCCCCTCTCATTTGTCATCCTAATCACTTCACTTCTCCACCTTTGCTTCCCACCGATTGGTGACCACCAATCGGCCTCTGTCGCCAAAGCCTATGGTGACTCTTCGCCCTTCTACTCACCTCCCAAAGCTGTTATTCCTGCTCCACTAACTATTCCAAACCACCGCTGAACCACCAACAATAAATGGAGTTAGGAATCTCACTGTTCTACACCACAACACGCAAGCATCATTGATCGTTCTACTCTCGCTTCCAGGTGGTCTCACCAGCCACTCATACCTGGCTGCGACAGGATCCATCATTCGAATTGGTGGTATAAACTTCCATCAAATCATCAAAGTTATCCTTGAAGAAGTCGATAAAATCAGGCTTACAAGTATCCTGAGCGATTTTCAAGAAGCAAAGTTTTCCCTTCTTGAAATCGTCGCTGGTCATTGTGAAATTTCTCTGGAAACTTTTGAAGTTTAGAATAAGATTCAAGGTGCCCACCAGCTTATCCTTGTAATAACTGGTACAATCGTACTCATTTTTATAAACTGCCGTCAAAAAACTAGTAATACAATCATGGTCAAACAAGTAGGTTCTTGTCCCGACGTCTTCACATAAATTGTGAGAATTATTGGAATCAAGTTTTATGCAGTCAATGTTTGATGCACATTTCTGAAATGAAGCCAAGCTAAATGAACTTGTTTCAAATAGTTACTGACCGTCAAAGTAACACATTTTTCTTTATAATCCTTTAATTGCTCGGCCAGGGGCGGGAATCGAGAATTCACAATTGTCTTCAGAATCTCATCCTTTTTCATCTTCTCTTCTTCACATTTTTGATAGACTTCAAAAGTGCAATCAGGGGAAATTGAGTACACAATAGTTGGTATAAAAAATAGAAAGATTAGGTTCATGTTGGTGACATCAACTAGACAATTTTCGCGTTTTATGCAGACTCTCGCACGTTGGAGGTCAAAGATTTTAGAGATTCATAAACCACCGAAATTTGTTTGTGTGAATCATATAAAGAAAAAATCGAAAGAGCAGAACACAATCTCTCCTTATCGAAACGAGCCTGCGCGGTGTCCTGCGATTTTTTCCCTCTAAATTGTGATCTTCAAGTCAAAATTTATATGGAAATGTAGAGCTCGATGAGATCTACATAATGGTAGTTAAAATATCTTAATTTCATGTTTTAATTTTACATGAAACGCCGTAATGCCACCTCACACGGGCCAAAAAAATCTGGCCCGAGGGTTTAACCACCATTTTTTAAAAAACTAAACAGCGTAAACTTATTGATTTTAACATCATTCTGTACATCTCTTCGAGTTCTACATTTTCATAAAAATTTTGTCTTGAAAATCACAATTTAGAGAGGGGAAAAATTGACGGCCTGTGGCGGCCTGTTTCGGCCCGGATGTGAACTCCGGTCGCGATCTGATTCAAATATCAGAAAAAAACAAAAGCATCTCAAGAGAATTTTCCAAAATGTGAGTACTTACATCATCTCCAAAAAATTCCTAGCCGATCTATATAGTTGTCTTTCGAATTGATTCCCTAGAAGCCTCAAGATCTCCAAACATATTATGCGTATGAAATAATAGTTCACTCCACTCCCAAAATAAATTTATTCGTTGAAAAACACTAATCAACATGTATCATCATCTATCATCTTGATAACAGCCAAGAACGTCTTGTAATCCCGATACGGGCAGCTCCTGAGAATCAAGTTCTTCATGGTACGAGTCGCCGGGAGAAAGAGCTTGCAGGAGTTTTCCTTGATGAGCCTATCGATTGAAGTTTCTTTTTGTCCCTTGTGTGGAATATCAACAATTGACTCCCGGAGCCTCATAAAGCATTGGTGAAGAGGCACGTTGACAATCTCAAGGTAATAGAGGATGTTGGACATTTCCCAGCTCTCACGATCCGGTACTGCACAGCTGGTGGCGTAGATCTGAAAAAATTACTTGGTGAGACACCTGATTTCGTTGTTACCCTAGTGGCGCGAAGAGCATCTTGAGCATCACTGAGTTCTTCGTGTGTGGCATTGGCAAGAAGAAGGGCTGCCATGGTTTTCTTGTAGAAATTGCGGACTACTTTCCATTGAAGGAGTTCAAAGTCAAAGTAGGGACCAGTACAATTTTTAAGATCCGGATCTGTGGTGTATTTTTCGAAAATATTGTCGTAGAATTGTTCGAGAAGAGTGGAAGTGTTCGCAGGACAGTTGTAGCCAGTCGTCTCCAAGAAACAGTTCTTTCCATTCAAGAAGGCGTCTCGTTTGATATGGGCTTCTCTCTGAAAATTTCAGAAATTTAGATGATGTTACTGTAAGAAAAGCGTAAAATACTTAGAGGTTTCATAGAACTATAAGAATAGAATAGCTCCCTATTAGAACATATCTATCAAATCTGTTGAGATTTTATTAATGTCAAGAACTCAGCTCTAGACTCCCAAGAGAGAGCATAGTTCTTGACCAAAAATATAGCTCTGAAACTAACCGAGAAGAATTCGTAATCGTGTCCACAATTAGTCTCATTTCTCCGGTTTTCATAAAGGTTCTCCAAAGTTTTCATGATACACTCATCGACAAATTGCTCACCAGAGTTCGTCGAGTTCTGAAATGCATTCTTTTTGAGCGCCTTGGGATGCCCTTCTATTACATGTGCTTTTCTAATACAGATTTACGGTATTTCACTTACAGAAGTAGTTCCATTGACACCTTCCTGATCTTCACTGAGAAGGTTATCATGATTCGTCGTTGCCAGAGCTTCAGTTATCACAAATAGTATTATGAGGAGGGAAGAATTCATCATCCAAATCATTTTAATCCTTTAGAGTATAGAATAAGAAAGAAGTCTCTAAACCAAACCTAATAATATGGAATGAACGAAGATCATAGTCCTTATCCCTTTCTTATGTTTCAAGGGGGCGGAGCTTTGGAAGCAAGGGACACTTACAGAAAAAAAGTTTGCACATTTTTCATGCTACAATTTGAGTCAGTTTCAAGGTTTCAAAATTCTCCTTCTTCAAACATTTCTCAATTTCGAGCTCCCTCGAGAGCCCAGGTTTTTCAACGTTCTTCATTTTGTTTCTCCTTCTTCTGACAATCGAACAGAGTAGCAAAAAAAATTGAAAAATATTTGTAATGATGAAAAAGGGAGCCTCTCCGAGGACTCTGGTTACACTTTTTTAGCAGCAAAAAAACAGCTAGAAAGATGTGTTGATCCCATGGGAAACGGAAAAGAGTTCAGCCTTTATTTCGAAAATTTTAGAGTTTCAAAGGGGTCAAGGGAACAAGATTACAAATCGTCGAAGGAAAAAAAAATCACTTTTTTTCACATATTGCCTCTGGGAGCCTTCGAAAATAGCATCCAAAGGCCCAATCAAGACTCTTCAATCATTTTTTATCTTAAATATTTAATAAAAAATAAGCAACAATAGAATACAAGTAACATCAAGAAATAAATTAGACAGAGATGTGCTTCTTTCCCGCATAGAAGTACTTTTCAGATTTCTGAGCTTTTTCAGAAAGATTCAACTTTGCAGATTTCTGAGGTTGCATGAGACATGTGTTATCGATGCAGTCCTGAAAACCAGCATTTGTATTATAAGATGCGAGAATTATCAACCATACCTGACACATCTTGGAGTACTCGGAAAATTTTGTGGCGTTGAATTGATTGATCTCAATCATTGTACTCGTCTTCGCTTCAAAATAGCCGCAAAGAGTTTCGCATTGCATCGTTTGAAACTTGTCGTATGGAGTGTTGCACTTCTCTCGAACTACTGGCGGTATCGTATACAAATCCATTAAGTTGTCATAGTCCTTTTTAAGTCCATAACAACTATAATACAAAAATGTACCTTTTCCGTCCGCGTAAGCTTTTCGCTTCAAAGATGGATTCGTCTGTAAGAGGAATTGTGATTCGTTTTTCTTTTTTGTAATATGTACCGTGAAAAAATCAACATATCCTCTTGAAATCAGCCCCCACAATGCGTGGCTAATGCAATCCGTATCCACGCGGTACATTTGAGTGCTAAGCTTCTCACATGCCTCGTTATACTTGTTCAATGCATCTCTGCAGTTCGAGAAGCATCTCTGAAAAAGTCATTATTTTTAACACGAGAATTCACCAATCAATAAACTCACATTTGCTTCCTGACAAAGCTCCTCTGTGACATTTTTCGGTTCTAATAGAGGTGGTAGATAAGATGTGTTGTAGAAATCCAAAAGAGTTTTCAGTTCAACCATTTTAATTCTGCATTCTGGCGTCATGTTTGGGCACGGAGGAAAGTCCGAGCTGGCAGTTGTTGGTAGCACTACGAGTGCCAAAGCAATGAAGAGTAGGTTCATTTATGGAAAAAAATTGGAAAGAAATTCTTTAAAAAACTTGAACTAGCTCATGGAATGAACAAAAAACGAAAACATAAAGAGGTATCGAAAACATAAGACTGCACTGAACACAGCTGCAGAGCACCCTTACAATATACCAATGTAAGCGTTCGTAAATCCCCTGAATAGATTCGAACTTTACAACATAGCCTATTGGATTTTGATTTCTTTCTCTGACTGATTTACGGTCATGTGAATATGTCGTAGGTGAGCAGTAGGTTGATGCGTTGTGCAGATATTAGGCGCATAAAAACAGGTGGACAATACGCCACCGCACTCCTGTTCAAAAACCTTCCCCCTTGGGACCATTTTCCACAAGAGTACAGTGGCGCATTGTTTACCTGTCGTTTTATGTGCCTAATAAGATAGAAATCTATAAGTAAATGGTGAACACTCAAAGAGGCAAATGGCCAATTAAAAAATAACTCCCAAATCAGTAGATGGTAATAAGAGGTCGTGGGATTTTTTCTATGATCAGGAACAGAGGTTCCACATTATGGCCAAATATTCAAACTTCGACTTTTTCCTATTTACACATATCGAGGGTAACGAACGGTACATGAAAGAACATCAAAAATATAATATTTTGACCTGTTGCAGGAATACGGTCATCCCTGAGGCCTATCTTATCTAGACCAAAGTTTAACGAGAAATCCTAATCTGACAAAATCTCACCGGAGTGACTTTTCGTTTTCTCCAAATTTCCCAAAAAAAAACTTTATGTAAAAAACATGCTCAATTTTCTCAGAGAACGTGTCTTAAAGGGGGTGAGACAGCTCGCAAAATGGGGGACAGAATGGGGGGCGATTTTCATTCCTCCTTTTATGCGGTCGGCGCGCCCATTTGGGTCCGCGTGGCTTAGCCGGTAGTGGCGCAGTGTTCATAGAAAAGCGGCCACAGGTTCGAGCCCATCTAAGGTACATTCTGGCAAAATTAGAGCAAAACTTTTTTTTAGGTGTCCTACCACCTTTAAAGATTCCATCAAGTCCATTCATTCATTTTTAATCGTAAATATTCCATAAAAAAATAAAACAACCAGAAACAACAGTACAAATAATATGAAGAAACAACTTAGACATAGGCGTGCTTCTTTCCCGAATAGAAGATCTTCCACTTTTCAGATTTCTGAGGTTGCATGAGGCATGTGCTATCGATGCAGTCCTGAAAACCAGCACTTGTAGGATAAGATGCGAGAATTTTCGAACATACCTGACACATCCCAGAGTACTCGGAAAGTTCAGTGGCGTTAAATCTTCTACCATTCATTTCACCAAACTTCTCTTTAAAATAATCCAAAAGAGCTTCGCATTGAATCTTTTGAAACTTGTCGTAAGGTGTGTTGCACTTCTCCCGAACTACTGGCGGTATCGTATACAAATCCATTATGTTGTCATAGTCCTTTTTCAATTCAGGACATCTACTACATCCTATGAATAAATCTTTTCCGTCCGCGTAAGCTTTTCGCTTCAAGGACGGATCGATCTGGAAGATAAAGTTACATATTTTTTTCAGTTTTTGATGCAAACCGTGAAAAAAGTAAAATTTTTGTGTATAAGCAAGACCCTTAATGCGTATCTAATGCACTTCGTATCCACATCATATATATGAGTACGAAGCTCCTCGCATATCTCTTTATACTTGCTTAAAGCATAGCTGCAGCTTGACAAACATCTCTGAAATGAGTCAATATTTTGGTGCTGTTCGATCATCGATCAGTAAGCCCACGTTTGTTTCCTGACAAAGCTCCTCTTTGAGATTGTGCATATCCGATAGTGGTGGTAGATATGACGTGTTGAAGTAAGTCA
This sequence comes from Caenorhabditis zanzibari, assembly GCA_963966625.1. Lineage (NCBI taxonomy): Eukaryota > Metazoa > Nematoda > Chromadorea > Rhabditida > Rhabditidae > Caenorhabditis > Caenorhabditis zanzibari. Next base: position 15,347,641 of record OZ016472.1, on the reverse strand, counting down.
AAAGAGTTTTCAGCTCAAGCATTTTAATTTTGCATTCTGGCGTCATGTTTGGGCATGGAGGAAAGTCCGACCTGGCAGTTGGTGGTAGCACTACGAGTGCCAAAGCAATGAAGAGAAGGTCCATTTCTGGAAAAATAAACTGGAGACAAATTCTTTAGCATCTAGGGGGAAAGGGAACATAGCGATGAATCGAAAACGAAAGACTGCACTGAATAATGCTACAGAGCAACCTTATATACACATGTAATCGCTCGTAAATCACCTGGATAGATTTGATCTTTACAACGTTATGATTTGGATTTTCATTTATCTGATTTACAGTCATGTGAATATGTCGTAGATGAGCATTAAGTTGATTCATTTGGTAGATAAGATATTCATGTTGGAACTGTACGAGCAATATTTTTTCAAACATCTTCTTGAGCTCCGAATCTGTTCAATTTCGTAGCGAGTCGGTAAAATCAGAAAAATAGCTAAAAACCGTTCCGATTTCTTTGTTATCATTCATAGTTTCACAACACTGATTTTTCAACACTTTGGCTTCATTACCAAGAGGTCGTCAAAAAATCGGGATATGTTGACGTCAATATCTGAAATTTGCAACAAACGATTTTTCTAATTTTTGGCACACTTCATTATCATCTAAACCTTAATCGATTTATGGAGAGAAATTTCTAGGTATCGATCATTTGTTAATTTCAAGGTCTTCCAGAATCACCGTCAGGCCTTTGTTAAGGTACGTGCCACTGACGTAATTCTGAACATGCCTCACACGAAATGAACTAATTCCTAGCGGTACAATTTCACCCTGTATACTAGTTCCGTCATTATCTGGAATAAAAATCCGATGATGAGTTAATTTATGATTTTCTACTTCATCCCCGTTTTTATCAACATTACCAAAAGGTCGACAAAAAGTCGGTTTTACAAAAATTGCCGTAAATTTTTTTAAACAAGATATAGCCAAACTGAGCACATTTTCGGAATCCTCGTAGTCGAATTGTTCTAGCGTGTTATTATATTTGCAAACGAATTCAGATACGATAACAATTTCCAAAAACTAGTCGTCAATTTTGACCGAACCGGGGGAACATACGAACGCAGCTTGGCCATTCACTCTTCTTGTTCAACTGGAAATGGTCAAAGTACTCTAAAAACAGGCATTGTTTACACTATATACAGTCTCACATAACATATATTTTTCAACACCACCGAAAATGTTGAACTATTAATCCGCTCATCGCCACATCTCCCTTCAAAACATCTCTTTACGATCACAACCATGACAATCAAATCGAATTTCCCTATTTTCCTCTTCTACTCCTTTTTACCTCTAGCTTTTCTAGATTCTGAACCAGAACTTGAATTCGAACAAAAATGTAGAGCATCTGAAGACTATTCCGCCTTTCTACCTTGTGTAAACCTTACCAACGAATTGGATGATTTATTTATGGAATTTGATAAAATTCAAATTCCAGAAGACATTTTTCATAACATGACAGAAATGTGTGAAAGTGTTATTGTAGGTTTTTCAAAAAAATTCAATTCATTTTTTTTTTGTTTTTAGACATGCTTCAATTCTTCTGAATGTCAAACCAACCGGGACTACAGACTATATTACGAAGCAAAGTGTCAAAATTTGGAAATTCAAAAAGTCGGACTACATGAGTGTATCTCAAAAGTATATGACACGATGTACAGTGGTTCTTTTAATTGCATAGAGATGTATCATTTTCTTTCGGTAATTTTATTTTTGAGTTTCAAAAAAATTTCAAATGATAGTTGAGTTTTCCAGCAAGACCTTGCCCTGAAAAAAGAGTCCTTTGACACTGGAAAGTTTTGTTTCTTGCAAATAATTGGAAAAATGTGTTCCACTGAAGCCAATGAGTACATCACTACTAATTATGAGAAAGTGGTGGGTATTTTGACAGTGAATCCAGAAGGAGAGTCTTGTGCAGAACCATTTCACGAATTTCATTCTGGACAGTGTTCGGTGGCGGTGACTAATTCCAAGGCAAAAATGGCAGAAGTTTTTGGAAAAGATGCACCAACGATTTTCGATGAACGCTGGAGTACAGTTTGTGAGATTTGCCAGAAAGCACAGGTTAGGAATGTTTGAAGTATAATAGGATTACAGTCATTTTTCATTTGCACTCAAATGAAACCAGAATTTACAAAAAAAAACAATATTTTTCATAAAAGTCGTTAAAACTCGAGAAAATCGATTTTCAAACAAAATTTTTCTAACCAATTTCAAAAAATGTAGAATTTTTTGCTGATTCGAAAGTGCCTAACCTCGCAACTCAAAACCCAGTTAGAAAAATTTTAGACGGTTTTCATTTCTTTGAAATGAAATTTTAAAAAGCCGCTTAAAGATGGTTTCTACCACAAAAACGAGCCAAAACGGACCATTTTGAACGAATTAATTGGCGTTTGAAGATTTTGAGAGAGACGCAGAGAATGCAGACTCTCTCGCTGTCGAAGAGACGCAGAGAAACGAGACAGTGTCTGCGTCTCTCACGAAAACTTCAAGCGCTCATAACTCGCTTTAAAATAGTCCGTTTGACTCGTTTTTGGGCTATTTTGAAGAAGAACCAATGTATTATTAGATGATGACAATATCGCAGCTGTCGCACTTGTTGCTGCTAACAAAAAATTGGATAGAACGTTTTTTTACACGTTTTGAGCGGTGAGATATGGAGCATTCGAATCAGCGAAAAATTCTACTTTTTTTGAGAAAAAAAGTAAGTTCGCGATTTGAAAATCGATTTTCTCGAGTAAATTGGTTTTTATGAAAACATATTGTTGTTTTCCAAATTACCGGAGTTGGGACATAAAATGACTGAAATCTTACGTCAAAATTCTTCAAAATGTTACAATTTTTCCAGGAATGCGTGCACAATTCCTGTCAATCCGATGACCATGATCGGGCCACTATCGACAGATTATGCACCACTTTGACGATTTCCGATTCCGAAGAGTGTCTTATTAAACTACATGAGAATAACTCTGATTTAGGAAATTATACATGCTTGCTGAAAATTCAAACTGCTAATCACACAATATGGAAAGAATCCTGCACTCTTCATGAGACTCTGAAGGATTGTACGAAAAGCCAGTTAAAGAAGGAATTGAATCAATATTGTGGAACTGATGTTGTTGGAGATAATGCTAATGAGATAGAGACTATCGATTTGTTGAACTCGAATAATTGCACATTGGAAAGTGAATGTTTATCTTTACTATTAACAAACGCAAAGTTCTGTGTGTGTGTCTGTGTGTCTGTGCTGTGTCTGTCGCCGACCGTAGCTCAGTCCCCCCTGGACCGATTTTTCCCAAATTTTGGCAGGTTATCAGAAATTCCTTCAAGATGATGCCCGTCTATTTTGTTTTTCGATTCGTGGAGAAATGAGGTCAGGAGAGCGCAAAAACCTCCATTTTGGGACCATCCAGTTGTTTTTTTAATGGAAGGGGAGAGAGTGACGAGTTCACGGAATTATTCAAACTTTTTTCGAAAAATTTTTAAATTTCTCATTTCTTAAATTCTCACGTTGATCAAAAGTGAACATGTTGTGAATACAGTTTTTGAACTTCGCTATGCGCGGAACGCGCATCAGATTGCGTTTGGATAAAATGGAATAGAAAATGAATGAAGAAATTGTTGTAGGTGCGAAGCATCTGCAACGATTTCTTCATTCATTTTCTATTCCATTTTATCGAAGGCTACAATAATAAATCATGTGTAATTTAGAACGGATGAAAAGGATAAAAAGGGCCGAAGGCTCCTCACTTTCTGAAAAAAGGGTCGCAGGCCCAGAGGAACGGAGCCGAAGGCTCCTCACTTTTTGAATAAAAAGGGCCGCAGGCCCAGAGGAACGGAGCCAAAGTCTCCTCACTTTTTGAAAAAAGGGCCGCAGGCCCGGAGGAACGGAGCCGAAGGCTCCTCATTTTTTGAAAAAAGGGTCGCAGGCCCAGAGGAACGGAGCCAAAGTCTCCTCACTTTTTGAATAAAAAGTGCCGCAGGCCCAGAGGAACGGAGCCAAAGTCTCCTCACTTTTTGAAAAAAGGGCCGCAGGCCCGGAGGAACGGAGCCGAAGGCTCCTCACTTTTTGAAAAAAGAGCCGCAGGCCCAGAGGAACGGAGCCAAAGTCTCCTCACTTTTTGAAAAAAGGGCCGCAGGCCCGGAGGAACGGAGCCGAAGGCTCCTCACTTTTTGAATAAAAAGGGCCGCAGGCCCAGAGGAACGGAGCCAAAGTCTCCTCACTTTTTGAAAAAAGGGCCGCAGGCCCGGAGGAACGGAGCCGAAGGCTCCTCACTTTTTGAATAAAAAGGGCCGCAGGCCCAGAGGAACGGAGCCAAAGTCTCCTCACTTTTTGAATAAAAAGGGCCGCAGGCCCAGAGGAACGGAGCCAAAGTCTCCTCACTTTTTGAAAAAAGGGCCGCAGGCCCGGAGGAACGGAGCCGAAGGCTCCTCACTTTTTGAATAAAAAGTGCCGCAGGCCCAGTGGAACGGAGCCGAAGTCTCCTCACTTTTTGAAAAAAAGGGCCGCAGGCCCAGAGGAACGGAGCCGAAGACTCCCCCCTTTTTGAATCAAAAAGACCGCAGGTCGTAAGGAACGGAGCCCAAGGCTCCAAAACAGTGAAGCAAGCGAAGGCCAGGTGGTGAAGCCCCCGGAGGGGGCTGAATCCACCTGGTAATAATTTTATTGTTTCTGTTTTTGCATGAAAAGTTTGAAGCTTTATTATAACAAAAGTATCAATCATCTCTATACAGAACATGCTCAAAATACTTATCAAATTCCTTGACTACTTCTGCTCCACATTTTTTCTCCATCATATTTTTCAAACATCCAGGATCCTTTTTAAACTGTCTCAAGTAGTGCTCAGCTGTTGTCTCGGTGATAATTTCGAGTTTTGAACAGGGATAATCTAACTCTTCTAGTCTGAGTTGCTCAACACAAGAGAAGAAGTAGATCCCTTTTTGTTTCGCCGATTCACACCAGTTTGTGATTTCTGTAGTTTGTGTATTGGGGCAAGATGCTCCTTCCATGCATTTCTGAAATATCGACTTTTGGATTTAAAGTAGGATAACAATCATTGTTTTCTAAAATATTCGTCCCAATTCCAATAACAACATTTTTGCAGAAAAATCTATAAAACTCGAGAAAATAACATGTCAAATCGCAAACTTACATTTTTTCTAACCTACTTCAAAGCTTTACAACATTTCTTGTAATTTTTTTTTCATTTTTCATGTACTGAAATTTTAAGATCGCTTTCAAAAGTTTTCTACCTAAAAAACGAGTTAAAACGGAGCATTTTAAAGCGAGTTATGAGCGTTTGAAGTTTCAGTGAGAGACGCAGAGAAAGCAGACACTCTCGTTGTCGAAGAGACACAGAGAAACGAGACAGTGTCTGCGTCTCTCACAAAAACTTCCAACGCTCCTAACTTGCTTCAAAGTGGTCCGTTTTGGCTCGTTTTTGCCGTAGAAAAAATTTTGAAGAGCGACTTTTAAAATTTTCAGTTTGAAAAAATTAAAAATCGACAAAAAAATTTTCTATAGCGTTTTGAACAGTGATATAAAAAAATGTATGTTCGCGATTTGAAAATCGAATTTCTTGAAATTTCTCGATTTTTGGGCAAAAAATGTGTTACTGCCGTAATAACTGGAACTGGGACGATCGTTTAAACACAAATATTGAATTCCTCCTTTAAAAAGTTAGAACTCACATTGAATAGCCGACATTCTTCAATAATCTTGACCGCATCACTTCCGGTTAGCCTATCAAACTCTATAACATTAACGTAATAATCGATTCCTTGAACACAATGAGTATTTTCATTGATTCCATACACCGATTTGCAAGAGTTGTTCTCTGGTTTCGTTGTGATCCAATTCACAAATTTCTCATATTGCAATCGAAGAAACCGGTGCCCTCGGACACCCCATTCTCTCTTCGTATGCTCCGTCACATTGGATTTTGTGGATAGAAAAGTTTCCCTTTTCAGCGTCACATTTCTCTGAAACTCGGATTACGGGATGGATTAAAAGATCTATGATACCGAAAAATAGCCACTGTTGTCAATGTTGTGTCCCAGTTTTCGTTCCTTCTCGTAGAAATAAGCGAGATTATAGTATAGCTCGACTTCGGTCATTTCAACGATGTCACACATTTGTTGAAGGGGAGCTGCTAGTTTGAGAGACTCAGCGGAATTTAATGATTTGTAGCATTCCTGATGAAAAAAATTACATTAAAATATGGCGAACAAGTCGGCCCGGGTGTTTAACAGAAATGAACACAAAACTGAGCCACCAAATCTAGTCATTTTGTATGTCATTTTGTAGATCTCATCGAGACCTACATTTTCATATAAGTTTTGATTTGAAAATCTTAATTTAAATGGGGAAAAAAACCGCTGACCAGCGGCGGCTCAGTGGGTCCGGTTTGCCATGGAGTGCTGTACCAAATTCAACTAACCATAACTTTGAAACATGTCTCATTTGCCAGTCTCAATGTCTTGTACGATCCTCCATCGTTATCTCTTGACAAAAAAGTCACCAATTCGTCAACAAGTGGTGCACACTTTCCAACCAATGGATCCGATACCACTCCATTGTCCTGAGGATCCTCTTTCTCTGTTTGATTCTTCTCGAATCCTTCCATTTCAATCTTCCACAACTTCCTCATGTCGTACTTATTGAACCAGTCATAGTTCTCCTCAAACTCGCTTTCATTCACTTTACAATTCTTCATCATTGCTTTTTTAATGCACTCCTTATCATTCTTTTCACAACTTTTGACGGAAACTGGATGAAGACTTCCACTTGAGCCACGAAGGCAAGAGTAGAAATTGGTTCCGAGTTTTCTGATGATTTCACAGTGTTGAAGTTGGTTTTCGTAGGAATAGACATTGCAAGGATCCTCGTTGCAAGCCTAAAAAAATGCGCTCACAGGCAGGTTTCTGGGAAAATGGGTCAACTTTGAGGGTCTGAAAAATGGTTTCCAAATATCCGATTTTTCTGAAATTTTGCAGATATATAGAGCAACTTAAGAACTCTATTTATTTAGTTGACAACTTTTTGATAGGGCCACGATCCAATTAGTTAGGACACCCTCAAATTTCGTCTCATTTTGGAGCCTTTTGACTTCGGCGCCACCTAACTAACTGGATTGTGTTCCTACAAAACATTTGTAAACTACAAAAATGCAGTTCTTGAGTTGTTCTAAATATCCACAAAATTTCAGAAAAATTGGATATCTGCAAACCACTTTTTCAGACCCTCAAAGCTCGAACTTTGCACTGAACATGATCAAACTTCGTTATAACTAGTTAGTGAACTTTGACAGTTTGAACAACTAGCTTCGAATTATTCAACTTATTTGAAATTTTGTCTGTATGCATATCAATTCTAGAACTCACTTTGTGTAGTTGAAAATGTTTTGATAGCTATCTGGGTTCTCGAGATATAAAGGGCCAAAGTTGAACCATACGTTGGCGCGCGTTAGAGAGGGGAGAGACGCAGACACTCTAGCTTCTCTGTGTCTCACATCCCTCTCTACCGGCCAAGTAGAGTTGTCAAACTGTGTTCAACCACTATTGTTGTTTATTGACGTCACCTCGAATTTCGTCTTATTTTGGACCCTTTGACTTATACGCGACATAACTAACTGGATTATGGTCATATGAAAATAGTATCAACTACAAAAATAGAGTACTTTAGTTGCTCTATACATCCACAAATTTTCAAAAGAATCGGATATCTGGAAGCTAATTTTTCAGACCGCTAAAGTTGACTTATTTCAACTGAAACAGGTCAGTACTGTATCAAACTCCCAATACCTTGACTTTTTCACAAAGTTGTTCACTCCAAGAAGTATTCGGAACATCATCGAAACCATTATACCATTTGTAGACACGATGCCAGTCGCGGTTCTGACTTTCTCTCAAATACCAACACTCGGTTCTTTTCAATTCCACGTTGACACTTTCACATGTTCCGTTACCGTTGTCAACGGTCAATAGATTGACGAATTCATCATAGTTGGATTTCAAGTAGTTTCTAGGATTATAATAACAATAACCGTCGCCTGCAAATTTCAGAATGCAAGGCTTGGCCAGGTTCAATGCATTTCGTTTCTTTTCTGGGTTCAGCTGAAATTGGAATGATTCAAGATTGATTAAGGAAACTCAGAAACTCACATCTGTCAATTCGACATCATTACTTTTTGGACACTCTATGCTATATTCTTGATAAACGTCCGACGTTAATATGCGCTGGAAAAGTTCCGAATGACAATGAGGAACACCTTGGACGAAAAATTTGTATTTTTCACATCTTGCATCGTAGAGCTGTTTCAGATTTTTTGAGCCGAGAGTTTCGTAACACTTCTGGAATCAAAAAGAGTTAAAGTAGGGTTACAGCCATGTTTTTACTCAAATGATCGTCCCAATTCGAGTTTTTACGAAAATAACAAAAATTTTTCATATTTATAAAAATCGAAAAAAAAATAGATTTTCAAAATATTTTTTCTAACCAATTTCAAAAATTGTAGAATTTTCAGCTGATTCGAATGCACCTAATGTCGCTGCTCAAAACGCATTTTTAAGCGAGTTGTGAGCGTTTGAAGTTTCGATAAGAGAGACGCAGAGAAAGCAGACACTCTCGTTGTCGAAGAAACGCAGTGAAACGAAACAGTCAGCGTCTCTCACTGAATTTTCAAACGCTCCTAACTCGCTTCAAAATGATCCGTTTTCAGTGATATTAGGTGCATTCGAATCAGCAAAAAATTTTGATTTTGAAATGGTTTAGAAAAAATACAACTTTGCGATTTAAAAATTGATTTTTTCGAGTTTTAACAATTTTTATGCAAACATTTTGTTATTTTCGTTAATTAGAATGATCATTTGAGAAAAAAGTCTGTAATCCTAAATATCTACTATATATAAGCGCTTAAGGTTTCAGTAAGAGAGAAAACGAGTCAAAACGGACCATTTTGAAGCAAGTTATGAGCGTTTGAAGTTTTCGTGAGAGACGCAGACACTGTCTCGTTTCTCTGCGTCTCTTCGACAACGAGAATGTCGGCTTTCTCTGCGTTTCTCACTGAAACTTCAAACGCTTCAAAATGGTCCGTTTTGACTCGTTTTTGGACTATTTTGAAGAGGAAGAAATGTATTTTCAGAAATTTCACTTTCAAAAATTTTGAAAAAAAGGTGGAATTGTAAAAATTGAAAAATTGAAAAATTAAAAATTTGTGAAATTGAAGAATTAAAAATTTGTAAAATTGAAGAAATAAATATTTGCAAAATTGAAAAACTGAAAATTTGTAGAATCGAAAAATTGAAAAAATTAAAAAATTGAATATTTGAAATTTTGTAAAATTGAAAAAAATAGGCTCCGCCCACTCAAAATCGATGAGGGTAGGACTTTCCGCATTTAATAGAATAGGCAGAAATGAAAATTGGTTCCCAAAAATTTTTCTCCTTTGTTTTGAGCAGCGATATTAGGTGCATTCGAAACAGCGAAAAATTCTACATTTTTTGAAATAGGTTAGAAAAAATGTTTTTAGAAATCGATTTTCTCCAGTTTTATCTATTTTTATGCAAAAAATTGATATTTTCCTGAATACTGGAATTGGGACAATTATTTGAAAAAATTAAAAAAATGACAGTAATCCTAATTCTAACCCACTCACCGATACTTTTTCACACAGTGCGACCGTCTCATTCGTCGTTTTATCGAAGGCCAACTCGGTGAGAAACTCACTAACAACAGAATCACATTGCCCTACTCCAGACGACACAACTATTGGCGGACTTTCAGATCGAGAACTCAAAACGAAGGATGAAAATAGGAGCCACTTCAAGTACATTTTAGGTTGAACTGTTGAAAAATTTTCCAATTTTTATGGTTTCTTTTTGACCGTATTTCGTTTATCCTATGAATCTAGTTTCGATTTTGTACAAAAATCAAACGCAGCACGTACACAAAGATTAACTTTTTTTGGTTGGAATGAAAATGAGTCAGTGGAATTTCGTTCTTTTGATTTATTTTGGAATTCAAAATGTGAAAATAATAATGAAAGAATCAACAGGAAAGAATCAACACCGGTAATACAAATGAAAAAATTACATAAAATAAAAAGCCATAGAATAGAAAACCTTAATAGAAATGTTAAAATTAGACGGAGACTACTGTAGATGGCTCCAAAGTGTACCTGGGTGTCCCTGTAGAGATTCCAGAATCCATTGACATATCCTTCTTTTTGAGCTCTGGGGTCCCAGAGGGCTCAATGACGACCTCCTGAGTCCGGTTGGTACAGTAGCATTGGATTAAAATTGTGATGAGAACAACATCCAGGATTAGGACGAAAATTAGAATCAGAATTGTGTAGACGTTTCCAGATCCTTCTGGAACAGCAGTGGAGGTCGTGGTGCTTGAGATGGCTGCAATCGTAGTAGGGGCCCTGGGTCTCAACCGCCTTTGGTTCCGAGACCCCTTCCTTTGACATCTGGATCCACTGAATCCCTCATCACACTCAAATGTAGCTTCCACCAAAACTGCGACATCATTGAAGGTGAAAACATTTCGTTGAGGGATTCCAGCCTTCTTAAACTCATAAATCTCCTCTTCCGGGGCCCCTCCATCAATAGAAAAAGAAATTCTGATTCTTTCCTGTCCATGAAGTGGTCGAATCTTGGTGGTCCACTCCTCGCCCATAGTTAGCCAATATGATTCAGCGTGAAGGATGTTGGTGACTATCCGAATAGCGCAGTTGTTGGAAGGAGTGAGGTCCAGTCGAAGGTGTCCAGAAGCAGATACAGTTAACCAGAGAATTGAGAAGATCGCTAGGGAGAGCATTTTTTGTGAGGAGACTAGTCTGGGAACGGATTCCATGCCCTTATATACCCCCGGTCAGATTTATCATCATTTTGCTGGAATTCCCAGTTGTAAACAGTGGGAACGCTGACAAATGAGCTAAAAAATCAATAGGTTTACAGTGGATGTGAATACAAAAAGTGATGACAAATGAGATACAGTACTGGGAAAAAATAATGTGCGCTTCTGGGAAAATAGGCCTCTGGGAAAACAGGTCCCCCCCATTCTGAAAGTGTGACATTTCGAAAATGTGACGTTTCGCAAGTATGGCATTTCATAAGTGTGACATTTCGAAAGTGTGATATTTCGACAGTGTGATATGTCGCTATTGCGACATTTGGAAAGTATGACGTTTCGAAAGTGTGACATTTCGAAAGTGTGACGTTTCGAAAGTCTGACATTTCGAAAGAAAAAGTGTTTATTCTTAGAATTTCACAATGGAAATCGAAGAATATGCAAAAAGTTGCGCAAAATGCTATAAAAAAAGACCTGCGAAATGTCGCAATTGCAAAAAAATTTCACACCTGCAAAACATCACACCTGCGAAACGTCACACTTTCGAAATGTCACACTTTCAAAATGTCACACCTGCGAAACGTCATACTTTCGAAATTTCATACCTTCGAAATGCCACACTTTCGAAATGTCACAGCTGCGAAACGTCACACTTTCGAAATGTCCCAGTTGCGAAGTGTTGCAGATCCTTATGCACAGTACCATCCAAAAGATTGACAGTTTTTGACATTTTCCGTTGAAAAATGTGATAAAAATTTATTCAAAAGAAACCCGCGAAAATTGAAAACTCAACGAAAACAACTATGTAGTTGATGTCTTCAGGCTCTTCACAGAAGGTACCATTCTCTGAAATAATTCAATTTTTAAAACTTTAAACTTTATAAAAACTTACATCATCATTCCAGCTGAGAGTCCAGCTGCTCAAAAATACTCGTCCTTTTATTCTCCCCATCTTCTCGATCACTCGACGGCGGTGTCTCAATCGCCTGTGACTTTTTATTCTGGAACAATCCCCGCTTCCGAATCGTCTCCGTATTCGACTTCATTGTGAGTTTTGACGCTGGCCTTGGTGTCCGATCCGAATCGAATCCCTCTCCCCAGTCATCGATATCGAGTTCATCCTCTTCTAGCTCTTTCAGAGAGAATGTTCCTTCCAAATCACAAGAATAATAGGAGTTTTGTGAAGAACCAGAATGATCGTATTCTGGGAACGGATTCTGAAGGGATCGGGAAACGGTTCCGGATCGGATTCCAGCTCCGTCGGGTCGAATTCGAGGGCGATCGGTTATGGAGAGAGTGGAGTCGGAGTGGAAGTTTCGGTGAAGCGGTTTTTCTTTTTCTTCTGGTTCTGGCTGATCATCAATATCAAATTTGGGAAGCGTATCTTCTGAAGCAGATAAGGGTCCAGATTCAGGTTGAGTCCTTTCTGGTGTTATCTCTTCACGAGTAATCTGGTTGTCCGAAAATGAGCGTTGCTCATTCATCCTTGACGACGAGGGCTTCGTTTCCACAAATTCCGGCGGCCTCGCTCGAGCTTCCGAACATGCTTCTGGTCCAGGCGTTGGAGACCTCTGGATTCCTTTCGTTGGAGAAACACTAGACTTCTGAAACCAAAGAAATCTTTATTTCAGAAAAAACCAAAAAATTCACAATTTCCTTATTCGTTGCTTCCTTTTTCGTTACAGGATTCACTTTGCTGGGCTTCCGACTACAGCAAAAACTAGTGAACAGTGAGCCAAATTGCTCAATTATAGGATGGTTTGAGGGGTCGTTAGCCATTCTAGTAGATCTGAAACTTCTGAAACATAAATAATTTTCCCAATTTCAATGATTACGAAAATTTCAATTTTTGCATGAAAATCAAGAAAATCAGTTTTCAAATCGCGAACTTAAATTTTTTTGTGATCTATTTCAAAAATCTAGAATTTTTCGCTGATTCGAATGCACCTAATTTCATTCTTCAAAACCATGTAGAAAATTTTTTAGACGATTTTTTTTTCAAAATTACAGTACTCTTTTTCAAAAAAATCGTCTTAAAATTTTTTCTAAAGCGTTTTGAGCGACGATATTAGGCGCATTCGAATCATTATAAAATCCTTTTTTCTGGAATAGGCTAGAAAAAATATTAGTGAAATTTTTGAAAAAAAACATTTTTTTTTTCGAAAAAAAATGTTGAACTCAAATTTTTTCTAGCCTACTGCAAAAAAATTCAAGATTTTTTTTTATTTGAATGCGCCCAATTTCACTTCTCAAAACGTTGTGGAAAAATTTTATGACGATTTTCTTGAAACTACAGTACAAAACTGTAAAACAACGCCGTAAAAACTTTTATTTGGCGTTTTGAGCGGCGATATTAGGTGCATTCGAATCAGCGAAAAATTGCATATTTTTGAGAAGGGTTAGAAAAAATTGAGGCTTGAAAATCAATTTTTATCGCTTTTTATTCAGAAAATATTGTTATTTTTGTAAATACTGAAATTGCAACGATCATTTGAGTACAAAAAACAAACCTTCGCAATATTTTTGTGCTCCGCGATGCTCTTCTTTCATTGTCCGCTCGTTTACCGTTAGCTAAAACTTTTTCATAAATTCTGAAATTAAAAACGCTATAAAAATCATTGTCTAGTTAACGAGCAATTGCTCAAGTATAAACGAAAGAAATAAGGAAAAAAACAGAATAAAAATTAGAAAAACAGAAAATACGTATCATTCCCCCATGACCTCCTGGACATGTGAAGAAATAGAGGTGAATACGTTGAATGGCCTCTCTTCTCAAGAAGACATGAATAGAAGAATATAATTTGAGAGCAGTTATGATGGAAACTACGAGAAGGAAGCGCGCACGCAGACAACAAAAGAAAGACACCGAAAAAGGGCTTCTCGAGAATTTTTGGTTGTTTGGGGAAGTCTCAAAACGCTTCGTTTTTTGCTGGTTCTTTTCTTGATCCAGTCAGTGATCATCCGTTTCGTATCGTTTTGCGATGTGTTCTGCATCCATACTATCGGTTCCGTGACGTTTCGAAAGATGGCATTTCGAAAGTGTGACGTTTCGAAAGTGTGACGTTTCGCAAGTGTGACATTTCGAAAGTGTGATATTTCACAATTTCAACGTTTTTCTTTCGAAACGGCACACTTTCGAAACGTTACACTTTCGAAACGTCGCGGAGCCATACTATCAGAACTCAAAGCGGAAAAAAAAATTTAAAAAATCGAAAAAATAATGTGAACGTTCAGATAAAAAAAGACAACAAAAAAATAACAATAAAACTTTGGGATGAAAAAATAATTAGCTCGTTTCCGCATTATTATTATTGTTTCCATCGCTCGGTGTCGTCTCCCGAAACAAAAGTTTCTGCCACGCGGCGGTCGCCTCCAGGAACTTGTCCCGAGCATCCAGGTAGTTGTACTCGTTGGCAAACTCATCGAGTTTTTGTCGTTTGGCTTCCGGAGCCTTCAGTTTTCCAATCTCGGCGACTCGCTTTTTGATCATCGATAGATCTTCAGGCGCGACTGGTGTGAAGGAGAAGTCGGGAAGAGGATCGGAGGGTTCGTCGATCTGAAAACGATTTTCGGTATTTCATTGCGGTAACTTTTTTCAGGGGGGTCGGGTAAAAATACGATCACCAGCGAAAATGTTCCTTGTTAAAAAAGCTATCGATTGGATGAAAAACCGTCAAAGTTTTTCAAAAATTAACAGAGTTACGCCCTGTGTTGCCAAAAATTTTTTTTTGCAAAAATCGGCCCTCAAATGGCCAAAACCTAAGGTTTTTGGTCCATAGCTTCATAGCTCGGTCCCTGGTCATTTTTGCCGGAATTTGAGCTGAAAATGTCAAATTTGAAGCTAATAAAGGTCCAAAACACGATTCTTCTCAAAATTTGGATTGGCAAAGAAATGTTAAAAACTCGATGTTTTTGGCTCAGAACTCGACAGCTCGATTTTTGACATTTTCAAATGTGAATAACTTTTTTTCAGGGGAATCTGGTAAAAATACAAGCACCAGGAAAAATGTTCCTTATTTTAAAATCTTTTGATTGGTTAAAAAACCGTTAACTTCCGTCGAAAATTAACAGAGTTACGCCTTATTTTGTCGAAAAGTTGCCGATTTTGCAGGGCGTAATTCTGTTAATTTCCGATGAAAGTTAACGGTTTTTTCAACCAATCGATAGCTTTTTCAATAAGGAACATTTTCTCTGTTGACTATATTTTTACCCGATCCCTCTGAAAAAAGTTATTCACATTTGAAAATGACAAAAACCGAGCTCCCAAGTTCTGAAACAAAATCCCCGAGTTTTGGCCATTTCTTTGCCAATTTTAGCCATTTTTCCAATTGGGGTCCAAATTTCAAGAAGAATCTTGTTTTGGACCTTTCTTAACTTCAAATTGAATATTTTCAGCTCAAAGTCCGTCAAAAATGACCAAGAACCGAGCTATGAAGCTCTAAACCAATAACCTTGAGCCTTGGCCATTTCTGGGCCGATTTTCGCAAAAGAATGTTTTTGGTAACAAGAGTCGTAACTCTGTTAATTTTTTATGAGATTCGACGGTTTTTCTACCAATCGATAGCTTATTTAATAGAAAACATTTTTCTGCTGACCGAATTTTCACCAGATCTCCCTGAAATTCGTACTCACCTTATCAACAAAGTCCAACGACACTTTCAACTCTCTTGAAATCGCTCGATTGAGTCGAATCACCGACAACCATATTTCACCCTTTTCTGGAACTATCGAGAAGTTATTTTCCACAAAAATCCACACTCCACTCACTCTCTTCATTAGCAACTATGATGCAGAATCCTCGTTCCTTCTTCTCGATTCCATGATACCTAAACAGTGCGACTCGTGGCTTCTTGTGCTCACTGAGCATATATTCGCCCATCGAATAGAGAATTCGGGTTCCATTTTCAGAGTCCGTCGTGATTGGTGCGTGGATTTCGGGGGAATTCTTTTGATCAGTGAATCCAAGACGGCAAAGGTCGATTTCCGGGAGAAATCCGTAGAAACGAAGCCACTCCACTTGCCAACCCAATTTTCCGACGGCGCGGCTTTGGATAAGCTGAAAATCGAATTTTTAATAACTGCAACGATTATCGACAAATTCGAATGTGAATAACTTTCTTCAGGTAGGCCGGATGAAAATTTGGTCAACAGAAAAAATGTTTCTTATCAAAAAAACTATAGATTGGTTAAAAAACTGTCAGATGTTGTCGAAAATTAACAGGGTTACGCCTTTTTTGCGAAAATCGGCACAGAAATCTACAAAACCCAAGGTTTTTGGTTCAGAGCTTTATAGCTCGTTTCCTGGTCCTTTTTGCCGGAATTTGAGCTGAAAATGTTTAATTTGAAGCGAATGAAGGTCCAAAACAAGGTTCTTCTCGAAATTTGGACCCCAGAAAGTAAAAAAAATGGCTAAAATTGGCAAAGAAATGGTCAAAACTCGAGTGTTTTGGTTCAGAGCTTGATAGCACGGTTTTTGTCATTTTCAAATGTGAATAACTTTTTTCATGGGGATCGAGTAAAAATACAGTTAACAGAAAAATGTTCCTTATTTAAAAAGCTTTCGATTGGTAGAAAAATCGTCAAATTTCATCAAAAATTGACAGAGTTACGCCGCGCCGCCGAAAAACACCTGTATTCGGCTTTTTTCGGAAAACAAGGCGTAACTCTGTTCATTTTCGATGAAATTTCACGGTTTTTTAAACGAATCGATAGCTTGTTTAATAAGGAACATTTGTTCTGTTGATCGTATTTCTACCCGACCCCCCTGAAAAAAGTTATTCAAATTTGAATGAGTTGCCAAAAAAATGATTCGCTCACTTTAACTTCGAATTTTTCCTTTCCAAACTTGCACATCGCCAAATTCTCCACCATTTCGTATCGCTTCTCCGAGAGAATCTCGCTTTTCAATTCGTTCAAATCCGAACGACAAACCAAAAATAGAACGTCGACGCCGTTTTGAACAAGTCGAGTCGTCACATGCTTCGCTGATAGAAAACTATTGTGAAAAATTGATAAATCACCGATCGGGTAAATTGTGACGAAGTGTGGAGGGAATTTCCGTTCGATGAGAGCGTAATTCTGAAAATGGTAGAGTTGTAAGCTGGGCCAGCGAGTTTCTCCCATATAAATTTAGATTTTTCATTCGAAACTTGTATAAAAATGTAGAACTCGATGAGATCTACAAAATGATATAAAACATGACTAAATAGATTCATTGACTCCATACAAACTCCAACTTTTTCGTGAAAATGTGAATTTTTTCGGAAATTTTTCGACGATAATTTTCGAATGTGGACATGCATGAAGCCAATAAATCTAGCCATTTTGTATATCATGTTGTAGATCTCATCGAGTTCTACATTTTTATACAAGTTTCGAATGAAAAATCTAAATTTATATGGGAGAAAATCGCATGGCTCGCGTCGGCCCGGTTTGCCAAGTCTGGTAAGAAGTTGCAATTTTCAAAGTTTTTGAGCGATTTTTTCAGATTTTAGACCGTTTTTCACGATTTTCGAGCGAATCATCGGCTCCGGGACATTCCGCAGGCAGACATTTCGCAGCCGGACGTTTCGCAGCCAGACATCTCGCAGCCAAAAATGCATTATTTTGCGCGTAAAATATCTTAAAATGACTGCAAAAATGAAAATAATGTATGAAAATGACCGCTGACATTGTTAAATGTCTATTTCTTGTTCATTTTGAGACAATTTATGCGAAAAATAGTGCATTTTTGGCTGCGAGATGTCCGGCTGCGAAATGTCCGGCTGCGGAATGTCCCGGAGCCGAATCATCATCTCCGAAACATATTGGAATAAGAGTACAGTACCATCTTCACAAACATCTCCGCATCGACAAACCAATGCACTCGCTTCTTCTCACACTCTTTTTCGCTCCTAGCCACTCTTTCAATCTCTCGAATCGCATACTCCGCATTCGCTTCTCCATTCCATGTCAAAGTATTCGAGATATTTTCAAGAAGACTCAGAATCTCTTGAAGCTTGTCATCTGAATTTCCGTAAGCCATCGTTAATCCCAGATCTGTACTCTTTCCAATCGCAACGTCAACACCACATCCTTCCACTCGGCTCAACATGAGACGGATGATTTCGGCGCTCACCGCCCATCGGGATGCTGAAAATTATGAAAAATTGTTATTTAATTTCGCTTTTTTACCAATAATTGTGGTGTTTTTCTGATCTTTTGTAATAATCGTGCCATCGTCCATTGGACCCATTTCGATCGGTGCCGGCCACAATGTCTTCATTGTGTTGCTCATGCTCACTAAGAATATTACGCTTTCTTTTGGCATTTTTCGTGCTGAAAAGTCAAGATTTTGCAGTAAAATTGCTTTGTAAATGGGCAACATTCATAAATAAATTCCTGCAAGAAAAAAAGAAAACAAAAAAGGAAAACTGTAGAATTAAAGGCGCATGCTTCGAAATTCGAGTTGGTCTCGAAGCGATTGCCATTTCCGTATTTCTTGGCTCCGATATATCGGCACGAAAATTCTACAGTAAAATATTAAAATTTAAAGGAACATACGCTAATTTTCAGATCATTTTTTTAAATTTGTCTCATGTTTTTCGAACGAGTTTTAGAGTGTTGAGTCGACGCGAAAATCGACGATTTTTAGTCGACTTGGAAAATCGACACAACCGACTTTTTTTTAATCGAGGATTTTTCTCGTCGACGAAAGTCGATTATTTAGTAGTCGACTCTAGTCGATTTTTGCGTCGACTAAAATCGACAAAAGTCGATGAAAAGTCGACTTTTCATCGACTAATGTCGACTTTCGTCGATTTTCGTCGACGCAAAAATCGACTTTTCGTCGACTAAAAATCGACTTTAGTCGATGAAAAGTCGACTTTTCATCGACTAAATTAGGTAAAAATGGACGTTTTTTTTATCAAAGAATTGAAGTGAAAGCATTTTTTTCTTTTGAAGAAAGCTTTTCTGTCACGAATATCTTCGGTTGGGTAATATTTGTCAGAGAGAAAATTTTTATTATGTCTAATTAAAACCGTAACAAAGGAGAAAAGATATTTTAAAGTGGGAAAATCATATTAGATGGTGAAAAATCGATTCACATACTGAGTCATAAGAGATCGATAAAACTGCCTCTTGGGGAATCAATAAAAGTTACTTTGAATGCAGGAAATTTGAATGTTTCAAAATGATAGATTGATCGATGTTACAAGATCTTGTTCGAAGAAGTCGTCGTTGTATTCTCGTTTCTCTGTATTTCCTTCACCTTCATAATCCGAATCGTCGTCGCGTTCGTATTCTTCTGTGCATTAATCTTTTGACCTACAAAATTAACATGTAAACAAAAAACTGTCGAATCTTACTCCAACGTCGAAAGCGCAGCATTGAGAAGATGAAGACTGAGCGTTTTTGGCTTCATTCTATTTCTTCTGCTGTTGCTCAAAATCGCTCCACAGGTACTGAAATAAAGTTGTCACACGATTGTCACACTCCTCACGGCCTTAAATTATAATTTGAAAGACAAATATACCTTTTTTTGCATACGATAACTTTATGTTTTTCCATCTCTCTGGGGTGCACATTATTTAGGTGTTGTAGCATAGCTGATGTTGACGAGAAAAACTTTATTGTTCTATGGCAAAGTTTACATTGCACAGTTTTTCCGTCACTTTTCTTGGTGAAGAAATCCCACGCGATTGAGACTTTCATCTAAAAAACCATTCTTTACTCAGCAAAATTGCGAAAAAGTTAAAAAAAGAACCAGAAAACGAAAAAAAAAAGTTTTTTCACTCGAAAATTGAACGAAAAAGAATTATTCCACCAAGTAAATTTGAATTCCCGCTGCAAATTCTAGGCCATCGCCCGTGTAATCCTCTCGGACAATTCAGTCGATGTTTTGTCGACATTTTGTCGATTCAAAGTCGATTGTCATCGATTATTAGTCGAAATTTTGTCGATTCAAAGTCGATTGTCATCGATTATTAGTCGATTTTTGTCGATGATCGTCGACTAAAAATCGACGATTGTCGTAGTCGATTTTTTCATAATCGACTTTAGTCGATTTTTTTCAATAATCGATTTTGTTTAAATCGATGAAGTCGACACCGATTTCATCGACTTTTTCCGATTTTCGTCGAATATGCAGTCATCGACTCAACACTCTAACGAGTTTCAATAAATTTAGAAGCGATTGTAATTTTCAGAGCAAAAAATAGCATTTCGCTTCGAAATTTGTTGGAAAGCAGAAAATTCGGGAAAGTTCAGCCAGGATACACACCTCAAAACTTCGTTACAATAATTTATTCAATTCTCTATTTAAAAAATCAATAAAAACAATAAAAACACAAAAATCAACGGTTATACATTCTCTTATACAGCATATATTGTTTATTATACTTTTCATCCTCGGAATCTTCTTCTTTGTTTTGCAGCTTTCTTGCCTTCCTCTGATAGTATTTGAACTCCTCCTCCTCTTCTTTCTCTTTCTCTCTTGCCTCCTGTCTTTTGAAATATATCCATGTGCATCCGTAGAGAAAACCGTTTCCGACAAGAGTGGCAATGGCGAGGATTCCAAATTTGACGTATTGGTGATTGTACATCCACCACGTGTTTTTCCTGAAAATTTAGAAATTCAGAATATAAAAAAAATGATTGGAAAAACTTACGAGACTTTCTCGATGCCCTCAATCGCCATGTGGAATCTCTTCAATCCTCTCAAGTTCTTGTAGGCGTCCCTCACTTCCTTCTGATGAGCTGCGAAATCCAGATCGACAAGCTTATTTAGAGACTCCTCCAAGCCGTTCTTGGAAGCCACCTTCTTGAATTCTCCATCCAGTTGCTTCGGGAATTCCGACCACTCCTCCTTTCTGAATCCAGGATTTGTGATGTCTTCCAGATTCTCAATCAACCATCGGACTTGAATCAACTCCTCCAATGGCTCCGGCTCATAGAATCCTTTCTTTTTCAAAATTTCTTTCTCGAAAGCTTCGAACCGCGTTTTAATTGATTTTAGATCATTGATCTTCTGAGAATACTGTTTCCGATTGATGTTGCGAGCCAACGTCTTCTGAATATCAGCATCAATTTTGTCTACGGTCTCGAAGAATTTGTGGTAGCTGTCTTTCTTGGCAAGGACTTCACTGAACAGTTTGAAGAGAATCGATCCAGCCATCAGTTTCTCTTTCAACTCAAATCTCTCATTCAGAATAGTGACTTGTTCGTAGAGCGATGATTTGGCCAAACTTTTCAGCTTTTCCTTCTCGATGTTCAGATTTGTCATTCCGTTCTGAAAATTTGAATTTCGCGCACATTTTCTTACAAAAGTTAAAAACACCCACCTTGACAACGTTCTCCAACTCTCCAACTTGTTTGGTGAATTCACCGAAGACCGCATTTTGCTTGAATGTCGCCCCGTACTCTTTGACGAATTCTAAGCCAGATTTGACATGAGCCATATATTCCTTCGTCTCATTCATTTTCGTCGTGAAAGAGCCAATTGTTTCATTGATCTGCTTTTCTGATTCATCCACTACAGTCTTGAAGCTAGAGATTGATTCGAACTTCAGGGCAACAGCTTTGAACAACTTGACTATTTCGGCCAGAGCATCACGAACAACCTTAAAATAGGATTACAGTCTTTTTTTATCAAATGAACATCACAATTCCAGCATTTACGAAAATAACAATATTTTTGCACAAAAATCGTTAAACCTCGAGAAAAACGATTTTCCAATCGCAAACTCTGGTTTTTTAAACCTATTTCAAAAAAAATTTAGAATTTTTTGCTGATTAGAATGCACCTAACATCGCTGTTCAAAACGCATCTTAAAGCGAGTTATGAGCATTTGCAGTTTCCATAAAAGAGGCGCAGACAGTTAGTTTCTTGTTTCTCTGCGTCTCTTCGACAACGAGAGTGTCTGCGTTCTCTGCGTCTCTCACAAAACTTCAAACGCTCATAACTCGCTTCAAAATGCGTTTTGAGCAGCGATATTCGGTGCATTCGAATCAGCGAAAAATTCCACATTCATTGAAATAGGTTAGAAGAAATGTAAGTTCGTGATTTGAAAATTGATTTTCTCGAGTTTTCACGATTTTTGTGCAAAAATACTTTCATTTTCGTGGATAAGTACAATTAAAAAATAAGTGTAATCCTACTTTAAAATAATCCAAAAAACTTACACTGATTGAAATAGGTTAGAAGAAATGTAAGTTCGTGATTTGAAAATTGATTTTCTCGAGTTTTAACGATTTTTATTTTTGGTACGATATTGGTACGATTATTTGAGAAAAAATACTGTAAACTTACTTCAAGTTTCCCTTTCATCTCTTTCACTTTGCCTTGCTGTTCTTTGTAAGTCTCCAACGAATTTCCACCGGTTATTGCAGACACGCTCGCAGCATATTCACTGATTTTCGAGGATTCTTTGAAGTTATCATTGGCTTTCAGTGTCGTTAAGCTCTGCATGGCAGACCGATATCGGCTAATTCCGTCTGTTATGTCATAATACGTCGTGTTGAAGTTTCGAAGTTTTTCGGGAAGAAGTGAGAGGTTGTCCGTGTCCAGACTGTTCCACGTGGAATTCAGTTTGCTCACCGAGAATCGAGAGCCAACAATCAGATTCAGAAGTTTTGACATCTTCAGACATTCATCCTTCATTGATTGTGTGTTCATGATCCTGCTCACAGCTGACCAGAAGTTGTGCATCGGTGCTTCGGCTTCAAAAAGGGGAGTAAGAACCTTCTTCAACACATCCAACTTCTTGCCTTCATTCAACGACTTCTTCAGATACGTACCATTCAGATCTCTTCTCAACTTGTTCAAATCCAGAAAATCGTTTGGAAATACACCAATCCACTTTATACCTTCTGTTGAGCTGGCAACATTCGATAAGACCAAGAGAGATTTCGAAACTTCCGAAGCTTTTTCGAACGATGAAGATTTCGATACCAGACGCTCGAGCTTGCTGATTTCTTGTTGGTCAAAAGGAACGGAATTGATTTTCCCAAAGATGGATATCATTTTTTTGATTGGTTCAAAGACTGGAGTGAAGTTTTCATTTTTGGGAAGAGTTGGGAATTGATTCATCACTTTTTCGAGGTCCGCTGGGAAGTTGATCAGGGCAGTTGTAGCTCCTCTGATATGTTCATCAGTTGCCAAGGTATCCTTTATTGTACCCAGTTTTGTCTTTGTAGTTATGTGTGTGTTTGGATCGGTCTTCTCTTGTACATTTTCTGTAGGTGTATGAGCGCTCATATCCTCCAAATCGTCAATATATTTCTTCAAGTTGACCAGAAGCTTTTCATCTATCCTTTTCACTGTTTCCTTCCACTGTCCCATCGTTTCGTACATCTCATTTTTCTCCTTCTCAGAAGAAGTGAGTTCAGCGTAAACAATCTTCTGGTAAGTATCCTCCAAATCCTTGATTCTCGCCAAATAATTTCCAGAATCAAACATGTGTTCCTTCAAGTCTTCCAAATCCTTGACAACACGCTCAATTTGTTTTCCATCGATATGAATCAAATCGATGGCAACGGAATCGTTGATATTGAAGAATCCGGCAAGAGCAGCGTGATCACTGGTCGGTTGGATTAGTTCGGCGAGAATGTGAAGACCGATTGTAAGGCGGGCATGGGAGCTGATGGTGTTTGAGAGATGGAAGAAGATTCCTTCTGGAAAAAAAGTAGATAGTTTAGTAGATGGATTGTAAGATTAAAGCAGGATTCCGGGCAAAATTTTTTTTTGCTTATCATAACGAAAACGCTGAAAAATTCATCCAGAGAGACATCTCCTGGTTTCAGAGGGGTTTATTTGAAGCGTTTTTTTGTGGTGCTGGCGGCATTTTTAAGCGTTTTCGTTATGATATTCAAAATCAGCACGAAATTCTGCATCTTTTAAAGCCATTTTGAACAAAATTGGCTCTATTCGACTTTGATGACCCCAAGCACGTTTCATGGCCCGAAAGTTTTTATGGCCCCAAGGTTAGGTCAGAATAGTTTTGTGGCCCCAATTTAGCCGACTAGAGTTATGCTCTTTTTTGGACTCTTTTATTAACCTTGTTTAAAATTTCACTCGACAGTGATTTACTCCGTATTTCTGAAGAATTCTGTATAAAAAAGTAGTTGAAAAGAACCCGTAAAAGAGCATAATTCTCTAGTCGGCTAAAATTATTGGGACCATCAAAAATGTTTTTGGGCCATAAATTATTCTGGGGCCATGAAACTTTTGCTTGGGGCCATCAAAGTCGACTAGAGCCAAAGTTTCTTGAAATAATTTTTGAAAATTCATCGAGGAATTTCATCCAATCCTAAGAACTCACTTTCAGAACCACTGGGTGGTTTGGGATCAGGAGGAGTGTTGGTGTTACACTGACAAATGAAGATGGATAGTGTTGCAATGAAGAGTAGTGTGATAACTGAAATTGAGGTATCTAATTATTGCAAGATGGAGGGAGAAACTCACCTTTCATTATTTTGCTTCGATCGGAGAAGATTTATCACACGAACGGGTTCTTTATTATTTTGATAAGAACGCGATAGGGAATGGGAAGAGATTTGTGATTTGGATACTGGAAGAGCTAGAAGCCACGTCACCAAACCTTGCGCGGTACGGAACATTGAAAGGTCACGCGAAAAATCAAAAAGTCACGTGACCTTTTGATTTTTTGAATTTTTGATTTTTTAAATCTTTTGAAATCAAAAGGTCACGCGGAAATTTGTCACGCTTTTCACTTTTTTCAGATTTTTTAGCTGATTTCCAGGTTATTTTGCCACTAAATTGAAAGATACCAGACGGGCTACGCCCCTCTGGGGCCCTTCGGGCAACGTGAAACTTTTAGAAATGAAAATTTTGAAATTTTGAAAAATAATTCCGTGAACTCGTCACTCTCTCCCCTTCGATAAAAAAACTACTGAATGGTCCCAAAAATAGAGTTTTTGCGCTCTCCTGACCTCATTTCTTGACGATTCGAAAAACAAAATAGACGGGCATCATTAGAGCTCAACTTCTGATAACATGCCAAAATTTGAAAAAAATCGGTCCAGTGGGAACTGAGCTATGGCGGGATACCTACGCAGTACAGACACACACACACACACACACACACACACACACACACACACACACACACACACACACACACACACACACACACACACACACACACACACACACACACACACACACACACACACACACACACACACACACACACACACACACACACACACACACACACACACACACACACACACACACACACACACACACACACACACACACACACACACACACACACACACACACACACACACACACACACACACACACACACACACACACACACACACACACACACACACACACACACACACACACACACACACACACACACACACACACACACACACACACACACACACACACACACACACACACACACACACAGAACTTTGCGTTTGTTAATAGTAAAGATGTACAAAGAAATTAATTGAGTAAAACGTTTATATTAACACAATTTCACTAAAAATATGAATTCGATCTTTTTAGTTTTTTGGAGGTGATAATCGTAACGTCGTCTGGCGCTGCTTTGATTTTTTTTTGCGTGTGGGTATATATTTTTGTCGAAGACTTGAATGATTTCGTGATACAAAATCTAGTCAACGGAATAAATGATGTTGCTTATAAAAAACTCTAAACTTTATTGAAAATTCAAAATCAACTCCACTCTCTTCTGGGCAAAAACAGTCGTCGATTAAATTCAAAAACAAAATCTTTCATTTCGTCTCTCGATTGAATCGTGAAAATTGCTATGTTCCACTTTGTCATGAAAACAGTGGCGATTGCTCCATCTTCTCGCACGATGTGATAACCAGAAGTATAAAATGAGGTCCCTTCGATTCTAAATTTCTCATCGAATTTGTACAGTTGGATAGAAGATCTTCTGGAAAGAAGAAATTAGGGAAATTGGAATAGGATTACAGTCATTTTTTGTACTCAATTGATCCAGTATTTACGAAAACGACAATATTTTTGCACAAAAATCGATAAAACTCGAAAAAATCAATTTTCAAATCGGGAACTTTTTTTCTAACCTATTTCAAAAAATGTAGAATTTTTCGCTAATTCGAATGCACCTAATATCGCTGCTCAAAACGAATTTTGAAGCGAGTTATGAGCGTTTGCAGTTTCGATGAAAGAGACGCAGAGAAAGCAGACACTCTCGTTGTCGAAGAGACGTAGAGAAACGAGACGGTGTCTGCGTCTCTTTCACAAAAACTTCAAACGCTCATAACTCGCTTAAAAATGGTCCGTTTTCAGTGATATTAAGTGCATTTGAATCGGCGAAAAATTCTGCATTTTTTGAAATAGGTTAGAAAAAATACAACTTTGCGATTTTAAAATTGATTTTTTCGTGTTTTAACGATTTTTATGCAAAAATTTTGTTATTTTTGTTAATTAGAACGATCATTTGAGAAAAAAGTCTGTAATCCTAAATTCTTACCTATCTACTATACTTCTATCCTTGACATCTGTAATCAAAACGGACTGCCCTTCAACACAATCTTCTAGACTCGTCACGGATTCCAATTCGATCGTAATCTGCTTCCATTCAGGTGTCCACCCAGCTCGCCATTTCTCAACCAACACTTTTAAATCCTCACTGCATAGGGACGATTGAAAAAGAGCAAGTTTTCCGCAATTGATACTAAATATCTGCTCCAATTGAACCCAACCCGAAAAGTGAATTTCGATTGATGGCACTTTGAATCTCCCCAAATCGTATCTAAACGTTGGAGGCACTCTACACCGAAGAAAAATTTCCTTTGACGCAGAAATTCTGTCGAAAACGGAGCGGATGTATGTTTCACTGGTGTCTTCTGATGCTTGTATTATCAAATTTGGAAATATTATGGACTTTTCTTTGAAATATCGTAGAACAGGTTCCATATAAGCGCAGTCCAAGTCAATACTAAATATAATATCCGGTGGATTGAAGACGTCACATAAATGAATAAAAAACTTGTGTAACTCTGGTATCGAGTTGTCTGATGTCACATGAAGAGTTTTAAAATTGACAGGGATGCCTTGGCTGAAAGTTTATCAGCTTACAGTAATCCTTGGACACTTTCAAAACTTACAAATTAGTTTTGCTATCCTTAAACAGTTTTCTCTCATACTCACTGACAAACCAGTCACCCATAACAACATTCTCCAGCTTTAACTCTGACCGATATATCTCAACAAGTTGCTTATTTCTCAAAATCTGGAAATAGATATTTGGGAATTCCTCGAATTCCATAATCATCCGTTGATACATCACTCCGATACACATTTTGAATGGTTTGCAGTCTTTTTTGAATTTCGGAGGACAGCGGGATTGTTGGGCCAAGTTTTTGGTGATTTGATTGCAGAGGGAGAAGGCGAGACTAAAATTATTTAGAATGTTACGGTGACGCCACTGTTGACTGACTATCAAACTTTTTGGCTATAGTTAGCCTACAGTAATCAATAAAAGCTTGATAGTCAGCCAAAAGTAACACCAAAGAATGCTTCACATATAGTACTGACCAAAATGAATAGGTCAACTTTGAACGTCTAAAAACATAGCTTCCAGATATCCAATTTTTCTGAAATTTTGCCTGTGTATAGAGCAACTCTAGAACTATATTTCTGTAATTGACAACTTTTCTGTAGGATCACGATCCAGTGAGTTAGACTCAGTTGAGTGACGTCATATCGAATTTCTTCAAATTTTTAAACTACCGTCGGATAGAGCTCGTTGCTACGAGTCCATGACAGTTTTCAAAATTTCAAAATCTCAATTTTGAGTCGAGTTATGAGTATTTGAAGTTGATGGCCTAAAAAGAGTTTTCTAGGCCACCAACTTCAAATGCTCATAACTCGGCTCAAAATTGAGATTTTGAAATTTCAAAAACTGTTCCAAAATTGTAGCTAGCTCTATCAGACGGTGGTTTAGAAATTTTAGGTTTGTTTGAGGTGACGTCAGTCAACTTGGCCTGGATCACTGGATCATGATCCTATAAAATAGTTGTCAACTACAAAAATAGAGTTCTAGTGTTGCTCTATACACTCACAAAATTTCAAAAATATCGGATATCTGGAAACCACTTTTTCACACCCTCAAAGTTCAACTGAAAATGTCAGTGTCGGTATTACTGTAACTGCCAGTACTGTAAGTGCTGTAACTCAAACCTATGCAAAATAAACTCACAGATCAAAAGGACCCAATTCGCCCAAAATTTGAATCGCCAACTTTTCTGGAAGCTTCAAAATCCGAAAAACCTTCGAATCACCTTCCTTCGTTTCTTCTTCTGCTACTGGCACATTAGCTAGCTCAATAGCCGGCTCAATAGTTCCATTAGCTCTTGAGAAACAATTCCAGAACATCATGAAATCGTAATAAGAATATTTTTTGAGAATGAAAGTGGGAAATGTGTGGGTTATTCTATGTGCAACTCTCTATGTCTCAATTATTTCTCTTGGGATTTGAAATGGCGCGGAGAGATACCTGCTTATTATGATAAAGTTGTATAGTTCAGTAAGGGAAGGAAATATGTTAATAATTATAACTTTTAGATGAAGAAAACGAGTCAAAAACTTAAAGATTACTGTAGGATTACTGTCATTTTTTAGTTGCACTTGAATTGCCATCCCAATTCCAGTATTTACTTGTATGTACTCTGAACTCGACCAACTCTCAGGACATCCACTATTTTGACATCTGGCTCCTATATTGTGCACCCTTTTATTATCCATCCCATCTAAAAACCATTCCATTTTGTTTTCCACAAATTTTCCTATGACTCCTCTTTTCATCCCATTTATTATTCCAGTCAAGATACATATAAAGCAAATTAAAATTTGAATTTCAAATTTCCTCGTCTTCTCGAAGGAGCCAATCAATCACTCTCTTCTATTTTTTGGGGCTCTCCTGCTTCCTCCCAAACCAATCCCTTTTCCTTTCTAAATTACCCATCTCTTCTGTTTTTTACCTCTTCTTTCAGTGATCCCCTTTCGCCCATTTCACGCTCATTTTGTTCCTATTTTTTCCCCAACCAACCACTTCTCTTTCTCTTGTCTTCCTTTGGTTTCCGTAGTCGTCCTGTTTGTTCGGAAAAAAGAAGAAAGAAATAAATTGGGACTCTCGCTCTCCCATCTTTTTTAGATCCTTCTTTTTTAGAGCTTTGAGTTCCGCCCTTTTCTTTCCAAAGGTTTGTTGGCTTATTCTTCCTGAGCCCCAATGTATGGTTCTAGTATGTCCATTGTTATAGACATCAAAACGATGACTTGGCCATCGAGACTCAACTGGACCAGTATTATCAATGCGTGTCCCGAATTCTATCCGAATGAATCAGATGTCATTCTAGCTGTTATTGCGTTCGCAGGATTGGTCATGAGCCTTGTGAGTTTCTTTTTGAAGTTGTTCTCTTGGGAGTTGCACACTTTTAGGTTCAAGTTTAGAGCAACTAATTGGGTTTTCGAAGACATTTTTAGGGTGCTAACTTGTATCTGAAGACATGTTCATCACTCGTAGTTAAATTAGAACTTTGAGTAGTTCAAATTCCAGTAGCGTAAGTTCTAATCTGTAATATAAGGATGCCTTGACGTTTTCATTGCGTTGAAAAATATCTTATTTTATTTCTTGTCAGAAGGACTCAAAGCGGAATAACTCATCGTTCTGATGTTCAAAAATCGCTCCAAAAAATAACAAAGCTTCGATTTTCAAAATCCTTTATCAGTAAAAACACACATCTCTTCCAAAATCATTAGATAAGTCCGTACTTCTTAAGACTGTCAGCATAGATCTTCTGATCTTCTGGAGGCATCGCCTTCACATAATTCTGAACTTCAACGGTGTACTCGGCCAAAAACTTGTCAGCAGCTTCTTTGTTAGCTTGAACAATTGGATACTGGCTCACAAACTTTTGACTCAATGAATGAAGTCCATCAATTGCTCCTTGAGACATTCCGGCGGCCTTCAGTTCCGCGTCGTATTCTTCTTCTGGAAGTTTTGAAAATTGTTAATAAGATTCAAATTATTTTTGGGTAACTCACGACTTGGAAGATTCATGGTGGCATAGGCAAAAACTGCGCAGAAAGCGAAAAGAACAGACAGTTGCTTGAACATTTTGGCCAATGTCGAAACCCGATGATTTTTCCATTCGACTCATCGATTTTTATAGTTTCAAAATGTTTCCTTTTGAAAACATTCTAAATAGCAAGAGGCGCAGACGCAGAATCGTATTTTGCTTGTGTAGGCAGGTGTTGGAAAAGTTGACCTTCTTTACCAGATGTTACAGTCTAGATGGACTAGAAATACAGACGGAGCAAATTCGTGGTGAGATACCGGTTGAAATAGCTGGATGCGCCTTTAAATCGGGAACAACAGTCTGTCTTAGGCTTGATCCATAGCCTGAGACGCCTATTACAAATTTCAAAGTTATGAGAGTTCCAGTAGAGCAACTAACTTCTATTCCCCAGATCCTCATGTGCCGTTTCCACAAAGAACGAAGGCACGGAGCAGCGTTCCTGGACAACCTCGCTGCCTGTGACTTCGCCATGTGCTTCATGTACCTTTGGCAGTACACTGGGACCAGCGCCATTATGTACTATCGTTTGAATGTCAGTGGGATCCTCACTTATAATAATCTATAACTTCATCTATAAAACTTTAGTTACTTGGCAAGCTCCGCATCGAACTGCAAAACGGTACCAACATGCTCAAGCATTTCTACGAGCTGTGCATGACTCTCATTATGTGTCAAATCATCATCGAGAGATACTTATGGACTTGCTCCTCGAGAACTCGACTCACTTGGAGCTATTTTACTATGGGAGCGCATAAGTTCTATATGCTGTTGATCACAGTCTCATATGCTCTGGTTGATGTCTTTATCACCTTCTTCAATAGAGTGGAATTCTCAAAAGTTCCGTTCTGTGACATTGCCCTTCGAGCCGTGGCCTTCGAGCATCCATGTTTGTCATTGTAGTCCTGGCTTTTATAAAACTCAAATTTCAGTTTTCCGATTCCTCCAACTCAAAGCCTTTCCATGGGTTCATGCAACTACAACTCTACTCACTTTCGTGCTCGCCTTGCTAACGCTTTGCAGAGTTCCATTAGTTGGAGAGGGAGAGAAACCAGTCAATCAGATCGACGGCGTTCTTGGAGATCGACCAAGATTGTATGATCACAGTTTTAGTGTTCAGGAACAGAAAATTATATTTTTTCAGGACCACCGGTCGCATCAAGCGCTCCATAATGTGCATGTTGGCCGTCTACATGTGCTTCATGATTCGTGGATTTTCTTATTATCTTTATGTGGATCCCGAAACGTCCAACATGTTTACTGGGAATCTCAGCTCTAGAATCTGTAAGACTGTTCCTAACAAAAGGCGTCCAAAGCGCGCCAGCCAATAGCTCAAATTTTCATGGACGAATTTTGAAGCTGTTTACTTCTACATAGAGAGCCTGGCCAAGACTAAACGAGCTCAAGACGCGCCAGCCAATGGCTCAATTTTTATAAAAATTATACGGTTCGATAGGAAATTTTATGGAGATTATGATGAGGTTTTGAAATTTTAGAAACTTTGGGTTTTGACGGATTTTGGAGCTGTTTACCTCTAGAGAGCCTGGCCAAGACTAAACGCGCTCAAGACGCGCGAGCCGATAGCTCAACTTTTATAAAAAGTATACAGTTCGATAGGAAATTTTATGGAAATTATGATGAGGTTTTGAAATTTGAGAAAATTTGGGTTTTGACGGATTTTGGAGCTGTTTACCTCTAGAGCGCCTCGCCAAGACTAAACGCGATCACGATGGCTCAATTTTCATTAAAATTACACAGATCAATAAAGACTTTCATGGAGATTATGATGACATTTTGAAATTTTAGAAATTTTTACGGAGGAGAGCGGGACCGGAACTAAATTATAGATTTTCATATATTCCAAATTTGTATTTTCAGTGAAGAGCTGGTCGTACGACTTCATGAATGTGGTATTCTCTGGATCTCGACTAATCATCTACTACGCGTTTTGCCGGAATGAGATGGTCATCGAGTTCCCGCCAAATGCATTGGGAAATTGAAATATATTTTATAGTTGCTTTTAGTTTCGCTTCTGCTGCTTTTCAAAATTAGCTATTGTGTTCCATTGACCAATGTCCTGATCTAGAGATTCAAGATTTCATGACTAATACCTGCTTCATATTCCAAAGTCTAACTTCTAAATAAATCATCTGAAAAGTTTACTTCCTCGTTCTCCCGCCATCTGTTTCAATGTTGTTTTATATTTTCGGTTACTTGACCTCTGGAAATTGTGTAAAGAACATCTGTCTTACTAGAAAATGGTGAGAATCAGAGAAATTGAAAAATGGAATGTGGGAAGAGAGATAGAACAAGGAAGTGGAAGGACAATACATAAAATAGAAAAGTTTGTTGCGGTTTTCCGGATTTTAATTATAAGGTAGTTTCTGATTAGCCTAATAGAAACATTGGCCAATTCTGACATTGGTTCCAATCACAAAAAGTTTTTCGACTGGAAGTTGAATTAAAGCAATTTTCTATTTGTACTCAAATGATCGTCTCATTTCCAGTTTTTACAAGAATGACAATATTTTTTCAGAAAAATTGTTAAAACTCGAGAAAATCGATTGTCAAATCGAAACCTAAACGCTGTGAGCAGTGATATTAGGTTCATTCGAATCAGCAAAAATATTCTAAACTTTTTGAAATAGGTTAGAAAAAAAAGAGAGTTCGTTATTTGAAAACCTTTTTTTCTTGAAATCTAGCGTTTTTATGAAAAAAAAAAGATATTTTCGTAAATACTGAAATTGGTATATTCTTCTCTTTTACTGTCATCATTTACTCTCTTGGGACTTTTGAAAAATAGCGCCAGGATGTGTGGACTTCTCAATGTGTACCCTAGAATGAAAAATTGGGCTCCCTCTATCTTTTTTTCTTTTTTCTTTACTGCAGCTTTATTCTTTTTATCCTTTACTTTCCAAAAAATCTTTTAGAATGTCCAAAAAAGAACGCGAGTACAATTGGACGGATATCAATGAGACATGTCCAGAATTCCAGCCAAATTATGTAGATATTCTTCTAGCGGTTTTAGCTGTAGTTGGAGTTGTTTTGAGTTGTGTGAGTTTTTTGAAAAAATGAAATATAAAAGTTTTGAGTTCCAGATTCTCATTAATAGATTCCGAAAACAACTGAAAGGATCCGTATTTCTATTCTCTCTCGCCTTCGTTGATATGAGTTATTGTCTTCTTTACTTGTATAATTTCCCACTAAAAAGTTTGGTTTTATACTTGGAAAGTAGTGTAAGTTTCTTCCTTTCTTTTCGCGACCCTCTTCTTTTTTCCCTTTCGTTTCCAGTTCCTCGCCGAAGTCCGTCACAAAGCTCAATACCAGATCAAGATGGTCGAGGAATTCGGAAGCTTCTTCGTTCCAATTCTTATGATGTTCATTATCTTTGAAAAGTTCCTCTGGACTTGCTCCTCCAGAACTCGTCATACATGGAGATTTTTCACTGTGGCTCGGTTGAAATTTATTTTGACTGCAGTTACAACAATTATGGGAGTTCTTGCGATGTTGGTGGTTACTTGGAATTTGCTGGTAAGTCATTATTCTTCCAATGAATTTATGACACTGCCTTAGTTTTCTGGGCTATTTTAGTTAAGCCTAGGGAGCCCAGGAGCGCTAAATTATGATCCTTCAGATTCTTCACAACCACTTCTGCGACGTCATTCTTCTTCCATTCCCCTATACAAGCCAATGTGAGTCTTGTAGGGACCAGATGAAAAATGACTCAAATGATTACAGTCTGGCGCTACATCAAAAGCCTCGTGATTCCATTGATCATCGTCTTCACAGTTCCCATCTCTCTCCTCTTCGCTGCAATCACTTTGTGCAGAATTTCTAAAGTCGGAGCAGGAGAGAAACCAGTGAATGCGGGTGGTATAGACTTGGAAAATGAATCCGATGTGAATCCCTCGTTGTAAGAGCATCAAAATCTTGTAAAAATTCCATCAACTATTTCTCAGGACCACAACCCAAGTGAAAAAGTCGATCCTTTGCATGCTCACTGTCTACTTTCTATTCTTCTTGCGTGGAGTTTTCTATGTCTTTTTTGTCCATGAGCACACAAAAGGAATGATTCCTAAAAATAGACATTTTCGAAGCAGTGAGTCTTGAAACCTATCATTCAGAAAGTGAGGTAGTTGTTTCAGTGTACATGCTGTATTATGATTTTGTGAATGTTCTGCTCTCGGGATCTCGGATTCTCATTTACTACGTCTTCTGCAAGAACGAATTGGTCGTGGATTTCCCACCAAATGCACTGCATAGAAACTGACTTTTTCTCTGAAGTAGGAATTCAGTTGTTCTATTTTGTACTCAAATGATCGTCTCAATTCCAATATTTACAACAAATAAAAATATTTTTGCAACAAAATCGGAATTTTCACATCGCCGCGCTCGCCGCTGCTGACAAAAATTGACTGATGCTATGTTAGGTGCATACGAATCATCTAGTTGGCTCTTCAACGGCACTATAAAAAACCAGTAATTGAAAAGATTGATGCTCTAGGATTGCTTAAAACTGTCAGAAAGTTTGGAGGAATTTGGATCAGTAGGAATGTTTTATTAGATCCTCAAAGTCGTATTCGATTTTTTGAAATGTTGAACAAGTTCAAACATAAACAACACTTCGATTTTCGAAATTCTTTATCAGTAGAAAATGCACATTTCCTTCCAACATCATTAGATAAGTCCGTACTTCTTAAGACTGTCAGCATAGATCTTCTGATCTTCCGGGGTCATCGCCTTCACATAATTCTGAACTTCAACGGTGTACTCGGCCAAGAACTTGTCAGCAGCTTCTTTGTTAGCTTGAACAATTGGATACTGGCTCACAAACTTTTGGCTCAACGAATGAAGTCCATCAATTGCTCCTTGAGACATTCCGGCTGCCTTCAGTTCCGCGTCGTATTCTTCTTCTGAACGTTTTGAAAACTTTAAAGAAAGTTCAAATTTTCGGGAAACTTACGACTTGGAAGATTCATGGTGGCATAGGCAAAAACTGCACAGAAAGCGAGGAGAACAGACAGTTGCTTGAACATTTTGGTCAATATCGAAACTTATGATTTTTCTATTCGACTCATCCATTTTTATAGTTTCAAAAAGTTCCCTTTGAAAACATTTTAATCCCGGGATATCTTATCCATCTAGAGAGACCCCCGACAAAAATCATATTTTCATCGTTCGCACACCAAAAAATAATTGGAAATTGGTTTAGTGTGTCAAAATACGAATAACAAGAGACGCAGGCGCAGAATCGTAGTTTCCTTGTGTAGGCAGGTGTCGGAAAGTTGGCCGGCTAAAATACGAAAAAATGAGCATGAAGGCTACAGAATACGACGGGGGTGGAGAAGGGGTATAAAAGAAAGGAGCATTTTGTGAGAATCAACGTCTTGATCTTGTGATTCGGTATTCTGAACGTTATTCTGGCTGAAATGGCTCCACCGACTGGTGAGTTGAAATAGAAATTTTTTTTGGATAGTTTCAGAAAAAAGGTTTTAAAATAGTTTAACTAGGAAATTAGGGTTACTGTTAAAGGAAAAAAGAGATAATTTTAATTGTTTTTGTTTATTCTTGAGAATATCTCACCAGAATAAGCACTTCAAGCAGCGTATTTACAGTACTGGCCAAAATAAATGCGCCCATTGCAATTTTCAGTAAAAATCGATAAACTTTGAGTGTCTGAAAAAGTGATTTCCAAATATCCTACTTTTCTCAAATTATGCGGATGTATAGAACAATTCTAGAATCTATTTTTGTAGTTAACAACTTTTTCATAGGATTGCAATCCAGTTCGTTAGGGCAAGATTACTGACGTCACCTCAAATTTCGAACCATTCGGAGCCTTTTGGCTTCCGCGCAATCTAACTTACTAGATAGTGGTCCTAGGAAAAAGTGGTCAATTACAAAAATGAAGTACTTGAGTTGCTCTATACGTCCACGAAATTTCAGAAAAATTGGACGTCTGGAAACCACCTTTTCAGGCCTTCAAATTTGAAAATTTCGTTCATTAAAAATTGTGAACTTTAGTGAAAAAATCAACTTTTTGGACAAATCATCTTTTCGCTTACAAAATTATTAATTTTTAGATATTTGCATGAAAATTGGTAGAAATGTGTTTGGTTATGTCAAAAATGTGGTGTTAAAATTTGACGTTTATACCTTTTGTTTATACCAGAAGAAGAATCCACTGCCGAGCTCCGCGATGCCGGAATGACCGAGCCGAGCATCGAGGGTCTTCAGAAGCTCACTGAAAAGTTCAAGACGGGTTTCGCCGCTGCGAAGGACTCTGCCGATGGACCGGACAAGTTCATCGAGGAGTACACCGCCGAGGCCACGGCGTTCCGTGAGGCCATGCCGGCCGAGGATCAAGCGATCTACAGCGTCTACTTGAAGAAGCATGGACTCGAATAATTTGTGCCAAATTTTGTGATTGATCTCATCTTTGACTGATCTTGAAATGAAATAAACGATTTTGTGTTGAGTTCCGGAAATGAGTTCCAGGCAGTCTCTGGCTACAAGATTCATACCTTATCATCAAATTAAATAGTTTTTTGAACTGATAAACCATTGCTCCACCTCTTGCAACACTCTGATAAGACATAATCGAATCAAATTCATTTTTGAACTTTCGGTTTCCGATGACACGACTCTCGTTTACCTCGAGATCAGGGACTCAAATTTTCGATGCCAAAGTTATTGATGATAATGGAAATGAGAAACATGAGTGAGTTTCTAGGAGAGTCTGAAAAAAAGTCCAATTCAGATTCTCCGCTTCCGAAGTTCTCGACCAACTTGAAACCGATTGGAGGTCCATGTGGATTTCCATATTTCTGCAGTTTGTTGTAGGGGTTCAAGTTTCTGTATACTACATGTCGATGTGGCCGTATCTTCAAAAAGTAAGCTTGAGTAGGATTACAGTTTCTTACTCAAATTATTATCCCAATTCCAGTATTTGCGAAAATAACAATATTTTTGTATAAAAATCGTTAAAATCGATTTCAAGCCTCTATTTTTTTCTGACCTATTTCAGAAATGTAGAATTTTTCGCTGATTTGAATGCACCTAATATCGCTGCTCAAAATGGATTTTGAAGCGAGTTGTGCGCGTTTGAAGTTTTTGTGAAAGAGACGCAGAGAAAACAAACACTATCGTTGTCGAAGAAACGCAGGGAAACGAGACACTGTCTGCGTCTCTTTCACCGAAACTTCAAACGCACATAACTCGCTTCGAAATGCGTTGTGAGCAGCGATATTATCCGCATTCGAATCAGCGAAAAATTCTGCATTTTTTTTGGAATAGGTTAGAAAAAATGTAAGTTCGTGATTTGAAAATCGATTTTCTGTAACTTTTCCGAATTTTATGCAAAAATTGTATTATTTTTGTAAACACTGAAATTCGAACGATAATTTGAGTGAAGAAATACTGTAATCCTACTGTAGGAATCAAAACTTGAGTTAACAATCTTTTGCTTTCAGCTCGACAAGACTGCAGACCTGGATTTTTTAGGATGGATAGTTGCCTCTTGTAACATTGGCTCCACAATTGTAAGAATTCTTGAGGATCATCGAAATTTCTTTATTCCGTTTTCAGTCCAACCCACTTTACGGATACTGGAACCAACGTACAATGTCAGTGAAAATGCCAGTAATCATCGGATTCTTGATAGCCGCCGTTGGTAAGCCTCAAAATCTTAGAAACCGATTCCCTAAAAATTATTTCAGCACAAACCTGGTACGGTCTCCTTTCATTATTCCCAAATGCCAAATGGTTCATGTTGGCTGCCAGAGTGACTACCGGGTTGGGAGTTGGAAATATTGCTGCGTTGAGAATCTACGCGGCCACGGCGTCTACGCCGAAGGATAGAATGAAGGCGATTTCATATGGAACTGGAGGATTTGTGTTGGGAATCTCGTTTGGGCCAGTGCTATCGGTAAGGGTTTGAGAATGGTATGAAACGATCAGGCCAGGCAAAGTTGGCAAAATCGAGGCAGCGGCTCGGACCGTAAGTTGGCCACCGATCCTTTCAAAAATAAGTTCTTTGCATCGAAAAAGCCCAGTGCAGCCAGATCGCCGTAGGTTTCCAAGTACCCTAACCAAGATACCGCCGCTTCGATTTTGCCAGCCTTGAGGCTAGGTGAGCCTCCAGTAGTTTTTTAGGCTCTCTTCACTCCTCTTGGAGAAAATGGCTGGCAACTTGGCCCTATCTACATCAACATGTTTACTACTGTAGCTTTCGTCATGACTATTGTTCTTCTATCTGCCTGTGTAATTGTTCACTTTTTCTTCAACGAAAACTTTGTTGGAATCATTGACGAAACTGAAGAGGGAATGACCCGAAGTGATACCCTGGTATTTGGCTCATAATTCGTCAAAAGACATCACACGGTGTAACTAGTAAAACCACAAAGTTATAGGTGCGCTCTCCCGGGTTTACCGAAATTTGGGCATCTTTTGTAATTTTTCGAAAATTTTTGATGACTCACTTAAAAACAGTCATAAATCAGTTGAACAAAGAGCAATTTTGTTGTTCTTTTTTTTGTTTGATAGCACATAAAACGTTGCACAAAAAAGTCTCTTAGAGCATATACCCATCTGTGATAATTGCGTTTTTATGAAATGAAATACAAAGTCAGAAGAATAATGTAGTTTCAAAAAGTGCCAATTTTTGGCAATCGGGGAACGGGGGACTACCACTATAGGAATCGTTGTGCCTAGTAATCACCAAATACCTTCTCAAACATAGGGGTCCCGCTCGAGTTACGAAAGATATTTTGATTTTTTAAATTTTTTTCGAAATTTCCATGTATCCCTATACGATGAATTTTGAAAAAAATCATAAAAATTCGATGATGACTAATTTTCATTTAAATATGCTTTTTAACAAGATTTCTTTAAAAATAAGAGATTCACATGAAAATTAGTCATCATCGAATTTTTATGATTTTTTTCAAAATTCATCGTATAGGGATACATGGAAATTTTGAAAAAAATTTAAAAAATCAAAATATCTTTCGTAACTCGAGCGGAACCCCTATGTTTGAGAAGGTATTTGGTGATTACTAGGCACAACGATTCCTATAGTGGTAGTCCCCCGTTCCCCGATTGCCAAAAATTGGCACTTTTTGAAACTACATTATTCTTCAGACTTTGTATTTCATTTCATAAAAACGCAATTATCACAGATGGGTATATGCTCTAAGAGACTTTTTTGTGCAACGTTTTATGTGCTATCAAACAAAAAAAAGAACAACAAAATTGCTCTTTGTTCAACTGATTTATGACTGTTTTTAAGTGAGTCATTAAACATTTTCGAAAAATTACAAAAGATGCCCAAATTTCGGTAAACCCGGGAGAGCGCACCTATAACTTTGTGGTTTTACTAGTTACACCGTGTGATGTCTTTTGACGAATTATGAGCCAAATACCAGGGTATCACTTCGGGTCATTCCCTCTTGAGCAAGAGTCTAAAGTAGTCATTCCAAAGTTTGATATGATTGGAGCTCTTACCTGTATCTATCTCTTCATGATTGTGAACATCATTGCAACTAATATTGAAGTGTAAGTCCCTGAGTCTCTAGTAAAGCTTCAGAATTGGTTTCAGAATGTCCACCCCCTTAACAACTGTACTTTATGACTGGAAAGATAGTCAATCCATTTTCTACAATGGAATCGCGCTCTGCTGCAGTTGCATCGTCTCCGTGGCCCTCAACATCATTCTCGGATCGACTCGTCTCGGAAAACTGTGATGCTGACACCTCTGTTCAGATTCTTATACATTTCATAGTCACTTTCCAGAGACAAACGAATTCAAATGCTCATCGGAATCGTGTTCTTCCTTCTCTACCAAGTCTTTATGTACCCATGGAACTTCTATTCGGGACCATTGGATTACCTTCCCGATGGAAAGGATACGGACGTGGCCGGGGGTTGTTATCAAACTTATGAGTGGTGTAGATGGACTACGAGAGTTCCACTATCCATTTATCTAATTTGTTTTATCGTATTCTTCGGGATTGCTTTCCCATTCGTCGAGGCGCCGTCTGCGGCACTCTATTCGGAGATTCTGGGGCCAAGGAAGCAGGGAAATATGCAAGGATTGTTTTCCTTGGGAGGAAGTTTAGCCCCCGTCATTGGATCATTGACATCGACGTGAGTTTTTCGAAGTGGGTTGCAGTCATTTTATATTTCACTATTCCAGCTACAAAAATAACATTTTGGCATAAAATTTAATAAAACTGGAGTAAATCGATTTTCAAATCGCGAACTTTAATTTTTTCTAACCTATTTCGAAAAATGTAGAATTTTTCGCTGATTCGAACGCACCGAATATCGCTGCTCAAAACTCATTTTTGAGCGAGTTATGAGCATATGCAGTTTCGGTGAAAGAGACGCAGACAGTGTTTTGTTTCTCTGCGTCTCTTCGACAACGAGAGCGTCTGTTTTCTCTGCGTCTCTTTCACAAAACTTCAAACGCTCATAACTCGCTTCGAAATCGGTTTTGAGCAGCAATATTAGGCGCGTTCGAATCAGCGAAAAATTCTACAATTTTTGAAGTAAGTGAGAAAATTTGTAAGTTCGCGATTTGAAAAGCGATTTTCTCCAGTTTTCATACAAATAAATCATTTTTATACAAAAAAGTTTTTTTCGTAAATTCTTTAATTAGGGTAATCATTCGAGAAAAAATGACTGTAATTTTAATTCATTCATCTTTTAGAGCCCTATTCCAAGCCACCGGCTTCCGATATGTGATGGTGTACCAAGCAGGGATTCTGGTGATTGGAGCTGTGCTAGTGATGATATTTTATAAGAGATTGGTGCCGTTGAAATTGAAATCTATTAAGAGTACTTGAAGTTTTTATTCAATCACACTGTTAATAATTCAACATCAAGAAACAATGGAAAAGGATAATAACCAAGCTGGCGAGCTCCTTAAAGGTGGTGGGACAGCAAAATTTTAATTTTTCTGAAACTTTTGTGAATTAATGCTATGGATAGTGTAAGCAATTTCTGATATGCCAACTGTTCTATTTCAGTTGATTTCCGTCCGAAAATCGGTCAAAAATAAGAAATGTCGTAAGGTATGACGCATTGTACGCATACACCACAACTGACACGCTCACGCAAAAATGCACGATTTTCCCCCGGAATTTCCCCCGAGAAAGTGCTGTCCCGCCACCTTTAAATCAAACTTCTCTGTGTATTTTTCATAAATCATTTTTTCTTCCAATGGAATTTTTCGTAGAAACTCTTCTCTTTTTTTTGAATATTCTTTAGACTTGTAACTCCGATAAAGCCTATCCAACATATCAATGTTCTCTTTGTTCATTCCTGCTGCCATAAGATCCAAAGACACTTTTTCTGCTGTAAAGAAAGAGTTTGGCCTGTGAATATTATACATGAGTTACCAGATGGCAAAATAATTTGCGTGTAGATAGAGTAACCGAATAAAAGAAAAATCAAGACAGAAATAAGCCTAACCATTTTTGGTTTCTTCTACATGAAGCATCTTTATGATGCATCATAAAAAATCGCTGCGATAAAATATAGGAATCCTTTTTGATTTTTCAAACAGAAAATAAAGAAAGAAACCATGGTTGCTTGAAGGAAATCAAAGGAAAATCTTCTCTGTAAGAACAGAA
This sequence comes from Caenorhabditis zanzibari, assembly GCA_963966625.1. NCBI lineage: Eukaryota > Metazoa > Nematoda > Chromadorea > Rhabditida > Rhabditidae > Caenorhabditis > Caenorhabditis zanzibari. The sequence goes on along the minus strand of OZ016472.1, from coordinate 15,306,018 downwards.
AATGAAAAAACCGAAAATTCACTATTTTGAGCCGCACTATTTTGAAGACCTCTATTTTGTAGACCTAGAAATTTTGGTTTGAAAATTTTATGTTCAAATCACTCATACATTATTCACATTTATTATTAAAACAGGCAAAAAGTTCGTGTGAGTACATAGACACCTACAGTTTCGTATTTTGGTGAATCGACCAATGGACTAGAAAAAATAGTAAAACCGAAATACGAATTTTGTGATTCAATAACTATGTTTTTGATATAAAAGCAATGGAACCCTTGGTTAGTATCATAATCCAAAATGTTCCGTCAATTCACCGTTCTCCTTATTGTTGTTGCCATTTCTGCTTTAGCGGCTACCATAAACTATCCAACTGATAAACTCTATTGAAACTCTATTTTCCAATAACTTTTTTTTCAGTAGAACAATCGAGAGCAGAACTGAAGGAAGCTGGAATGACTCAAGCCAGTGTCGATGGATTGGATGCGTTGACCAGGAGATTTGTCTCTGGATACACAATGGTTCAGTCGAATAAAGAAGCAACCGATAAGTTCCTGGCAGAATACACCACCGATGCTCAGAATTTTGTTAATTCAATGTCTTCAGAAGATAGAGTAATTTATAATGATTATTTGAAGAAATATGGTCTGGCTTAGGAGGAGATTCCTGGTATAAACAAAGTCGTATTTTTCATTTTTTTTTTTTGAAAATTCAAAACGAGGCTGTTTATATAGGGAAGGGATGTCTAGCAGCGGACTTTAGAACGGGAAATGACGAGTTTTTTTTTGTTGTTGGGACATGTTTTGAAACAATGAAAATACGCCGCATCTCAATCGCTGCGTGCGAAACTGATCCATTTGCTCAGAAAAAGTGATCCCGAAGGCTTCAATATTGAAATTTTGAAAAACAGAACAGATGGGCACCATCCTCAGATAATCAGAAACAAACTGTGAAGTTTTCAAAAGAATCGGCTGACTTTAAACCGAGTTATGAGCTTCAACACGTTTTCAGCTTGAATTTTTACTAAAAATTCTGTAACTCGCTTCATTTTTGAGCTATCGAAAAACCAAATTCATGTAAGCAATCTAAGATAAACTTTCAATCTTTCTGTAACATTTTTGTCCAAATTGGTTGAGTTTGGGTTGAGTTACAGCTCGCCACAAACAGATGAAAATTCAGTTTTCAAATGTTATTAGTAAGGATACTAAAAATATTCATTTTACAAAAAATATGACCAGAAGAAAACAAAATCAAACCGTAAATTGACAAAAATAGATCAAGACGAAGACAGTAGTGAGCAATACAAGTTAAAACAAAGACAGAAACACAAGAAGTTGTTAAGAAAGTCCATACTTCTCAACATAACTATTATAAACTGTCTGATCTTCTGGTGACATTCCTTTCACCACATTCTTCCCAATAATTGTAAAATCGGCCATCAGCTTATCTGTTGCCTTTTTGCTCCGAGACACTTTTGCGTACTCGAATTTGAATTTTACTGCCAAATTGTGAAGAGCCAAGATTCCCTTCTCAGACATTCCCATAGATCTCAACTCGTCGAATGTTTCTCTTTCTGAAAATCAAACCCTAATAAAAAGTTAATAATGCTAACTATTACCTGTACTTGGAGCCGGAGCCGCAACAGCAAAGAATACAAGGAAACCCAAAAGAACAATGAATCGATTGAACATTTTTTGGTTGAAATTCCAAATCTGCAAAAACGAGAAAGTTTTATACGTATTTTCCCGGTTTTCGACAACAAAACTTGTCGAAATCGTAGTTGGTGAACGGGATTAGAGATGATGACGAATTTTGTGTGTGACACCATTCGTCACTATTTCATTAAAAAAAGAAAGGAAAGATTGAAAAATCATCATGCGGGTTATGCTTGGCTGCAAACTATGCATGGTAGCACTGGTTTTGTACCTGGGATTTTGTTTTAAAAGTCACAAAAATGCCACATAAAAATGGAGAACATGTTGTGTACCAGACGCCTACTTCTTCTATACATCAGTAGGGAGCCTATTCAAGTCTAGACTGCTACGTATGTAAGAAAACTTTATTATAATATCACAGAATGTTTATTGAGAGCTAGAGTTATTATAGATATACAAATTTAGGTTATAACCACTATAGTGACAGCCAAATCAAGAAGCTATTCACAGAAAGCGCAGCAGATTTGAGCCCAGCACGTGAACAGTGAGCAGCAGCTGACACAGCACTGGCAGCAGGCACAGCAAGCGATGCATGCTTCACAGCATCCGTCGGATTCACGAGTTGGTTGTGGTTGTTGTTGGACACTGGAAGATAATAGGGATTAGATGTGACAAATTTTGGAAGAGGGGTGTTTTAGAATCGTGGAGCTAGGCGAACGGTGAATGGTTGTTAGGGGGTGAAACTTATATTATTTGAAAGCTGAAAATTTGCTTATTCCAAATATGAGAATTCCATTTATGTGCCATTAGTTAGAGTCGTGATACAGTACTGGAAAAATTTAATGCGCGCGCTGGCGTTTTCAGTTGAAAAAGGCCAATTTTGGGGGTCTGAAAAAGTGGTTTCCAGGTAAACAATTTTCCTGAAATTTTGTGAAGTTATAGAGCAACTCAAGAACTCTATTTCTGTAGTTGATCCCTTTTGCATAGATTCACAATCCAGTTAGTTAGGTCGCGTAGAAGTCAAAAAAACTCCAAAATTATCGAAATTCAAGGTGACATCAGTCAACTTGGCCTAACTCACTGGATTGCAATCATCTGAAAAAGTGGTCAACTACAAAAATATAGTTCATAAGTTGTTCTATACATCCGCGAAATTTCAAAAAATGGGATATCTGGAAACCACTTTTTCAGACCCTCAAAGTTGACCGAAAAGCCGGTGCACGAATTCATTTTGGCCCGTACTGTAGTTAACTTTGAAAAACAGAAAACCGTTGAAAATTTTCGAAATTTTCAGAAGTATTTTTTTCAGATCCTTTGAACTTATTTGAGAGCAAACAATACTTAAATCCATTGTTCAAAATTTCAACTATTAATATAATATGGATCCTATAGACTATGGCCCCAATGAGCTATTTATCTTGGCCAAATTTCAAACTGTTTAGGAAGTTTCAGAGTCTCGATTTCAAGATGAAGCGATTGATTTTCTAAAATTGAAATAAGATCCTTATAACCTTTAACAAGACAAGTATCTAGGCCCTTGGAAGCTGTGATAACTTGAAACTGCCCCACTAAGTTTCAAGTCTTGTAAGGTTTTTTTGAACCCGAGCTTTAGATCCCCCAGAATCTCTCAAAGACTTCCTAATTTTGTTCAAATCCAAAACTTCACTCAACTTCTAGATAACAAACGTTTTTCAAAAACTCACACATAGATTGGCTGTTGTTGTGGCCCTCCTGGCTGTCCTGGCTGAACAGTAAAAACGTTTGGTGGATATCCAGCAGATGGGTTAGCCATTTTCAAATAAGAACTTCGAGAATAGAGGACCTTCTTTGTCAAGACTTTATATAGCTCGCGGAAAAGTTCACCAAAACAGCACAAAACACGAAGTCTGTGGATGAAGAGGGTCCCGAGCACATTGTCATTGGCAACGTGGTTTGTGAATGGGGAAACTACGAAAAATAGCGAGGAAGAAGATTTCATTGTTTCAAAAGAGCTACAAGAACGAAAAAAAGAAGGGAAATGAGGGGGTCACACAGAATTATCGGGAAACTTTCGTTTGATTAAAATGCATTCTCGAAGGCGTCCAACAGTTCCATAAGCCAGAGAGAACACTGAAATCGAAACATTTGTTACTTGTTTAAAAAAACATTTTAAATTATACCTCCAGCAAAAACAGCCGTCCCTAGTTGAGCTGTGAATCCGACCATCATTCCATTGCGAAACAGTTGATCAGATGTTTCCTTGACTGTTGCCTCCACATTTGAGGCCATCATGCTTGCAAGGTAAACCGGCAAAGTGCAGAAAAGAATGGCACTCAGAATCATGAAGACAAGGAGAATTCTATGACAGAATTGTAGAACTCGAGGGTTTTCTTTCAGGACTCCGAAAGTGAGCAAAGAGAGGAGGCCGATGACAAAGCAAAGAGTCAGGAACCCAATGGAAGTTTCCGGAAAACGTGGATCCATGATTGAAGACTCTGAAAAATAAAATTGGGTTTTCTTACGGGATGTTTATAGGGTAATAAGTACATTTTTTTCAAATCAGGACAAAATAAGTTTCCATTGTATACAGTATACTTACTGATAAGATAGCAAATATTCGGTGTGATGGTTACCGCCTATGATAATTTTTGAAATAGATAAGCCCTGAAAATAAAAATGATGACTCATTGATGACAAAACAAGTTGAATATAGTCAAAAGTTATGAAGAATATTTCGGAAGAAAAAAAACACGCAGTCCTCGTACTGCTGCACTTGCCACAATGGAAGAGAAAAATTTTCTCGGCCACGGTGTATTTTTCAAATTTTCAGCTTTCGCGCCTCTTCCATTGTGGCAAGTGCAGCGGTGCGAGGGCTGCTCGTTTTTTACAAGCATAATAGACGTTAATGAAAGGTGCCGCGGGTGTTAAAAATATACAACAATCGGGGTATTTATAGACGAAGAAGTTTGGTGTGCTTAGAACAAAACAAGTGTACTCAGTTTTACTGATAAGAGAAAAAGTTCGGGCGAAAAAATGATGATAAACTTTGAGATAATTAAGAGCTAAAAATCAACATGATGACAAAACAAGGAGAATATTGTATTTAAAAGTTTGGAAGAAAAGTGACGTAGTGAGTCTAGGGAACGGTCAAAATGTACAATCATACCACATTCACATAAACAGGTGATTGATGAAGAGCATAACTTCATCGTCTGTATTTGCTTTTCCTCAGGTTGTTACGTTTCTCTTACGTCTACTCATTTCGATATGTTGTGACGAAAGGCACATGAAATTTATAAAAAATTATGTTACTTACTAGGGATTGGTCAGAACGGGAACGGGAGGTGGGATTTTACTCCGAGTGATACACCATTCAAAAGAGAAAGAAACTTCATTCACAAATCAGTTTTCAATTTTTGCCACGGACATCAGAGAATCGAGGATTTTCCAGTCCGTAGTTTTTGTCCCTCAATGTTAGAGGTCATCATGCTTGCAAAGATAACTGGCAGAGTGCAGAAAACAATGATACCCAGAATTATGAAGACAAGGAGAATTCTTTGACAAAAGTGTAGAACTCGGGGGTTTTCTTTCAGGGCTCCGAAAGTTATAAGGAGGCAGAAGACAAAGCAAAGAGTCAGGAACACAATGGAAGTTTCCGAAAACGGTGAATCCATGATTGAAGGCTCTAAAAACTTAAATAAAAAATTTCTTGAATTCCAAGAAATTTTGTGTTTATAGAGCAATAAGTGTATTTTTTAATCAGGACAACATAAGTTTTCTCTGTACTCACTGATAAAATTGCAAAAATAGCAAATATTCGGTGTGATGGTTACCGCATATGATAAATTTTGAGAGACCCGATAAGAGCTGAAAAGAAAAATGATGACTCATTGATGACAAAACAAGTTGAATATTTTTAAAAGTTTGGAAGAAAAGTGACGCAATGTAAGCCTAACCGAGGACCTTCAAAATTTTCGATTTCTATTTAACAAAATAAGTTTGTTCTGTTTTAGGGCGAAAATTCTGGAGAACGAGTGATGATAGATAGCAAAAAAGATTACCTCCTATGATAAACTTTGATATACCCGTGTGTATGTAGATAAGAGCTGAAAATCAATATAATGACGAAACAAGGTTCATATTATCAAAAGTTTGGAAGTCGACCGGTCATGTTGTACAATCACAAACATTGATAAAACTATGCCATAAACATCTGTACATTGTGATTGATGAAGAGCAAAATTTCATAGTCTGTGTTTGCTTTTCTTTTTTTTCCTCAGACGCTTTTCTTACGCCTACTCATTTCGATATGTTCTGACAAAAAACACATAATTTGGGGTTTGTATTCACATTCATTTACTCTGCTTCTCGCTATTGTACTGGTCAAAATGAACGTTTACAACCGAAATAGGTCAACTTTGATGGTCTGAAAATGTGGTTTCCATGTATCCGATTTTTCTGAAATTATGTGGTCAATGCAGCAATTCAAGAACTTTATTTCTGTGGTTGACAACTTTTTGATAGGACCACAATCCAGTTAGTTAGGTCGCGTGAAATCCAAGACGCTCCAAAATGATACTAAATTCGAGGGCATGCCAGTCATCTTGGCCTAACTAACTGTATCGTGTTCCTAAGAAAAAGTGGTCAACTACAAAAATAAAGTTCTTGAGTTGCTCTATACATCCACAAAATTTCAGAAAAATTGGATTTTGGAAACCACTTTTTCAGACCCTCAAAGTTGACCTATTTCTACTGAAAACGCCAGAAGTCCGCATTTTTTTCGCTAGTACTGAATGTGTATTTGAACATTTTGGATTCCTTCTACTTTTTTTCTGAAAGTTATGATCTTCTAGATTATTGTCTATCGAAAAAATGTTTTGTGGTATTTTTTTCGCGCCAAAGTTGCACCAGTCCACTCCAAGTTTACACCCTAGTGGCTATTTCTGTCCTCTCTTCATTTGCAACATCAAAAACCGTCTTTTTCTTCACATCATCTGAAAAAGAAACCAGAAAATAACATGTTGTTTATTGTTGACCATCACATGTAGTCGTGCCTCTCGTTTTTCAACCTATTCTTGCCTCATTCTGATTCTAAAAATGACAGACCCAGGTGTAACTTTTCTTCCAAAAAATGATCATTCTATTACGCAACAGCCGAGTTTGGATAGTGTTGTTCCTGTGTGAGTTCTACAGTAATTTTTTTCCAACCATTTTTTTTTCAAAAATAATAGTCCCAACTACATTTTAAAAAAAAAACAATATTTTTTTTCATAAAAATCGTTAAAAATCGATTTTCAAGCCTCCACTTTTTCTAACCAACTTCTAAAAATGTAGATTTTTTCGCTGATTCGAATGCGCCTAATATCGCTTCTCAAAACGCTGTAGAAGAGTTTCTATGAGCGTTTGAAGTTACAAGAAGAGAGACGCAGAGAAAGCAGACACTCTCGTTGTCGAAGAGACGCAGAGAAACGAGACAGTGTCTGCGTCTCTCACTGAAACTTCAAACGCTTATAACTCGGTTCAAAATGGTCCGTTTTGACTCGTTTTTGGATTATTTTGAAGAAGAAACAGTGTGTTATTAGATGATAATAATATTTGCTGAAAACGCTATAGAAACATTTTTATGAGCAAATTTTCAATTTTTCACGCTCACCGCTGCCGATTTACAATTTGTTGTCGCGCTGGCCGCTGCTGACAGAAAATTGACTAAAAATTTTTGTACAGAGTTTTGAGCTAGAAGCCTAAAATTAAAGGTGGTGTGCGGGTTTTTAACATAAGGGCTCAAATGGGGTAAAAATACATGTATTTTCATAATATCATGATGAAAACGCGCAAAAAAATTTCTTACGGCCGCAAAACGCCGTCAAAGTGCGATTTGCACTACGGTAGTGGTCCCTTTCTCGCGAACCGAATTTCGCTTATTTTTAGCGAAAAACAGTGAAAACTCATTTGTGGCAGCATTGTCAGGTGATTTTCTAACATATTATGCAGAAAAACTGATAATTTATCCGCAAATTGGCTAAAAAATTGAAAATTTCGGGAAAATATGCGAATTTCGCCGCGTCGGCGGCCCGCGGACTAGTGGAAAAAGCTAGGCCAGCTCTTCCATCAGGGACCACTACCGTACCAAAAAATTGCACTTTGACGGCGTTTTGCGGCCGTAAGAAATTTTTTTCCGCGTTTTCATCATGATATTATGAAAATTCACATATTTTTACCCCATTTGAGCCCTTATGTTAAAAACCCGCACACCACCTTTAAGGTCTTTAGGTCTTTTGGAAACCAAAAGTTGTCAATTTTAGGCATCGATCTTATAAAGTGCCCACAGTCATTTCTAAAAGCCTACTATTCTGGATAAGCCAAAATCTCATACTTCCTTCTACAGTAGTCTTATAATTATTTTCAGTACCAACGAACGTCCCATCGATGTCCCGGAAGACCAACTGACCAACAACCCAAAAGACCATCGAGATTCTTTTTGTGGCTGCTGTCGAACTTGTCTAATTCTGTGTAGTGCTATTAGTATTTGTGGTTTATAAATTGTTATACTTTTTTAAAACGGCGAGTTTTTGTTAACAGATACTTCATTTGGGGGAAGTAATTTGAGCGCACAGGGTGATTTCAATTTTTCAGAGAGAAAAGAAAAGGATTGGAGATGAGATTGATAGACAGACACACACACACACAAGAAGATTTTAAATAGAGAGATTAAAAATTGACATAATTAGAGAGCTTCGAGAGTGAAAAAGTTAGTAATGCGAAAACTCTTCGCGGATGCTGAGGTTGACGGCGACGGCGTGGAGCCAGAGGGTCTCGACCATGTGGTGCAGGACGACGATCACTGAAATTACATATTGTGAGGTTTTCGAAGTCTCGTTCCACTGCACCCTGGCGGCAATTCAAATTATATTCGCTGCGTAGCGACTCACTGTAATGCTGAACGGAAAAACTTTTACACAGCGGAGCGAGTTGTCTCGAGTTTCGACAAAACCGAACACCCCAGAATCCCATGCTACAGTAATCCAACTCACAAGCGAGAGTCAGAAGACAGGCCAACTCGATTCCGTATCCCGACCAGATGCCAGAACGCATTAGCTCTTTCCGGCAGATGTCTCCAGCGATCTTGTCAAAAACCACATTGGAGACGAAGCTGTCCGCTTGATACCCTTGAGCCACCATGGCCTTAAAGTCTGGGTTCTCAGTGACCTTCATCAGAAACTTTCGCTCGTTAGGATCCAAGAACATTGCCTCCACCTTCTTCTGGGTGTCGTTATCCCGGAAGACGCGAAGGATTTGGTTCTTGTTATGCTGGTCGAGCTGTCTTTGCATTTCGCTCATCTCGGCTTCATCGTGAGCCTTGAAGTATCCACGGAACTTCTCGAAGACTTGTCCTGGATGCCTTGAGTTCAAAGATCCAGAAGCACGGAAGCTCGAGACCAGAACTGGAAACGCGAGGATATTGCAGATGTAGAGCAACATGAAGAGCTTGAGAATGTTCTTCGTAGTACGGAGGCTATTTTCCGTGTTGGCCAACACTCCAGCGAACGTGATGAGATGGATACTAAACATGGCGGTATCCTGATATTGCATCAATGGATGCTCCTCGTTGAACATCGTGTAGCTGTTCCCAGCGACCATGAGGAGAGCATAAGTGAGAAGAATCGGTCGAATCAACGCCCCACGATAGTTGGGCTCCGGTCTAGGGCTACCCATCCTGAAATTATCATTTGAGTTTAAGATTGACTAGTAGTAAAAAGTAGAAAAAGAAAGCGAAAAAGAAAAGAGGAAAGCTTTGAAGACTTGAGAAGCGGGTGATGATGGGTATGGTTGCCTAGGAAACATCATCTATAATTTCGAGTGTGAGCAAGAGACAACAACTTCGTTTTCACGACGGCTAATGAGCATGAATAATTCGAGCAAGAGCCGAGTTTTCGGCGAATAGGGAAAGGTCTAGGAGAGAGGAAAAAAGAAAGATTTTGAGGTTTTCAGAGTGCGGAATTCAAGTTTCCATTATTAGTAGTTAGTGTCATGGTGCGCTTTGTTAGATGAAGAATGCTTTAAATGCTCGAGCGAGTCAATAGTGATCAGAAAAGGAGCTCGAATTTACGAAATGACCTTCTTGGATCGCGTTACCTTACTGACTGAACTACGCAGAGGTATAACTTTTTCTAAGTTTGTCAGCGGATTTTTAAAGGCGCATGGACTTATTCAAAATGTTAATATTTTCTAGATGACTGACAACAGACCGGAAAAGTATACTACTGTTTAAGGGGTTAGAATCTGAAATTCAAGCTCTTACTAGTTTTTTTTATATAAAGTAAAACTGAACAGATTTGATTTAAAGACGTTATTGACAAATTTATAGACGATTTTTTGTCAGCAGCGGCGAGCGCGACAGCAGATTGTGAGTCTGCATCGGAAAGAGCGACAAAGTGAAAATTTGTTCATAAAAATTTTTCTATAGGGCTTTGAGCAACGATATGTAATAGATGCATTCGAATCAGCGAAAATATTCTACATAGACTAGAAAAAAATGTAAGCTCGCGATTTGAAATGCGATTTTCTTGAGTTTTAACGATTTCTATGAAAAACTATTGTTATTTGTGTTAATACTGAAATTGGGACGATCTTCTGAGTAAAGTTAAAAAATGACTGTAATCCTATTTTAAAGGCCCATGAACTTATTCAAAATGATATGAGCCTTTAAAAGTCTGATCTGTTTTAAGAATGACGTCTCAAAATTAGTATAATCGCAGTAACGTCAACATAACCTGTGTTAATAATAATGGACATTTCTTAATGTTGGAAATTTTTTAGAATCAACTACGCAGTTACCGTAATCCACATCACAGCAGTCTCTAAAACAGACCAGAAAACTGGCGAGCCCATTCTTGTTTCCCTCTCTCTTTTTATACTAGCAACCTCAAAATTAGTATAATCGCAGTGGGATTATATAGTTGGCGTCTAGACTTCTTTCTCTCTCCCCAGTATCACTAATTTATCTCACAAGAAGGAAGTTGTTATCTTCAGAATACCTCTTCGAGAATAACAGAGATGATTCAGAGGAATTCTGAGAAAGTGAAAACATGAAATTATCAAAACGCATGAGTAAAGATAATTGTGGAGTTATTTGGGAGGAAAAAGGGGGATTCTTGGAAAATCTTCTAGACTATGACATAGACAATGATTTATTCGAAAAATGAACAAAAATTTAAGCGAGTCCATACTTCTTCAAATAATTATTGTAAATTGTCTGATCTCCTTCTGGCATGGATTTGATAAAGTTCTGAGCGTCAGTGGTGTATTCGGCCAGGAACTTGTCCATGGCTTCTTTGTTAGATTGAACCAATGGGAATCCAGAAACAAATCTCTTGGTCAGAGCATCCAATCCATCGATACTGGCTTGAGTCATTCCAGCTTCCTTCAGTTCTGCTTTCGATTGTTCTTCTGGAACGAAATAATTGAAAAGGGTATACAGTGTGTACCGTATACTGTTAAGAATTCGAAAAAAATCATTTCAAATCTTACCAGTTGGCAAATTGAGTGGAGCTGCGAAGGCAGAGACAGCAAGAGCGACGAGAAGAATATTGAAAACTCGGAACATTTTGAGAATGTGATATTTTCTATTCGGAACTTCATATTTTATACTCATACTTTATAATTGACATGTTGATTCAGGTGCTGCTGAAAACTAAAATATGAAATCACAAAAATCGTATTTAGTTCTCTTTTTGGTATCCCATATGGGGGGTCATCAAACTACGAAACCTGCGTCTCTATTTGGGTAGATAGAGGAAAACAAAAAAAATGTTTCATGAGTCAGAAATGTGTCCAGTGTGAAGTAGCCATCATGAAATGAGAATCGAAAGACTTCTGAATCATTCTTTGATTTTTTGATGTCTATTTTGTTTCATGGCCTAGAGATTCTTTATGAGAGATTCAAGGTTTCAGAAGATGAAAAATTGAGGAAACTGTTCTGGGAGAACGAAGATAACAAAAAATATTCAGAAAAGGAGCAAGATTTGGAGAATTTTAGACTTCATTTCTACATCGAGCTCATTTGCATACCGTACTATATCTCTCTATGTCATTCGGCTCAGAGTTACCCTTGAAATTTGAAACTTTGCCAGAATGTTCCTCTAGATTAGTGTGACTGCCATGAAAAATTTCAGAACTTTTGGCTTCTGTTTGCCAAAATTTCAAGGCCTCAAAGTTGTATTGTCAAACTTTTGGCGCACCCTGTACAAAATGTGATAAATATCTTCTGGCTCCAGAAAGTTAGTTCTATTTCAATAACAAAAAATACCATTCTTTTTGTAAAGTATTTTTCTCTGTACAAAAATATCTGTATTCTTATGAGGAATACAGATACTCTCTTCTCCTATTAACACAAGCTTGTCAAAAATTTTTGCAGTTTTGAACCATCTATTGAAAAAATCTAAATAGCGAAATCTGAATAGCAAATGTGGGTTACTGTAGTGTCTTCTAGAATGGGATATAGACAATGATTTATTCAAAAAATGAAAATTTAGGCAAGACCATATTTCTTCAAATAATTATTGTAAATTGTCTGATCTCCTTCTGGCATGGACTTGATAAAGTTCTGAGCATCAGTGGTGTATTCAGCAAGGAACTTGTCACTGGCTTCTTTGTTAGATTGAACCAATGGGAATCCAGAAACGAATCTCTTGGTCAGGGCGTCCAGTCCATCGATACTGGCTTGAGTCATTCCAGCTGCCGTCAGTTCGGCTTTCGATTCCTCTTCTGGAAACAAAACGTTATTGAAAATAGAGTATTTTAAAAATTTACATACCAGTTGGATATTTAATAGGAGCCGCCAAAGCAGAAATGGCAACAGCAACAAGAAGAATGGTGAATTGACGGAACATTTTGAGAATATGATACTAATGGCTGGTTCCATTTCTTTTATAGTCATCGAATCACAAAATTCGTATTTCGGTTTCACTGTTTTTCACCAAAATACGAAACTGTGTGTTTACACAGACATACTCTTTGACTGTTTCCATATGTGTTCGGACTCAAAACTGTTATAAAATGAATTTGGAAATTGAGAAATCTTTTCAAAAATGATCAAGCTAATCTCCTTCCCTGCCTTGGCTCATGCAGCTGGAAACTTCCGGACTCGTTAGATTTCCAGAACATTTAGGTTAACTTAGATGGTCTAAAGAAGTTATTTCCAGATGTCCGATTTTTTTGAAATTTTGTGAATGTGTAGAGCAACTTAAAAACTCTATTTTTTAGTTGACAACTTTTTTGTAGAATCAGAATCCAGTTAGTTATGTTGCGTGGAAGCTAGAAGACTCCAAAGAAATCAAGACGAAATTCGAGGGATACTTCAGTAAACTTGACCTAGCTAACTGGATTGTGAACTTATGAAAATGTTGTCAACTACAAAAATAGAGTTCTTGAGTTGCTCTATACATCCACAAAATTTCAGAAAAATCGGAATTTTGGAAAGAATTTTCTTTTTTGTTATCATGACACATCTTCGAACCGGACAAATATTTTTTTGGAAAAACAGTTTTTATTGGCTTCAAGGAAAAATAAATACAGATTAATGCTTTTTCGAGAAAAGAGATTGAGAGAGAAAAAATGTGCAAAAAAAGTGAATCATTGTTATGTACACTGTACAGAAAATAAACGAATTTATGGGACAATGTACTGGTTTCCACCGATGACGATATTCTCGGTAGACTTTGCGTATTGCCAGAGACGGTTGACGAGGACGTACTTGAGGACTTCGGCTGAAAAAAGTGGCTTGAATTATGAAGGTCTAAGAAATCTTAAAATTTTACCTCCGATAAGAATCATGGTTCCAAACTCGAGAGCATATCCGGACATCATTCCACGGATGAACATCTTCTTTTTCTCGTCATAAGTTTTTCCGATAACTTTGTCCTCCAAGTGGGTCATTGTGTTATTAACATCAGCCAAACCAGATGCAGTGAAACTGGCGATCATAACTGGCCAGATCATGAATTGAATAACTGCCAGGATCACAGCCAAGAACACAACTCTTTGGGACCATTTCAGAGCTGGTTCATTGTTCTTGGCAGCACCGAACAGGAGAAGAAGATTGAGAAGAACGAAGATGACGTCTCCGACACGTTCTCCCCAGTTTCCGTAGAAGATGAGAGTGATGATGCCACGGGCGGCTCCGAGGAATGCGAGCACGCAGACGAGAGGGCGAGCCGGGATACAGCAGAGTTTTGGGGTCTCCAGGCCGAGTGGTGGGTTGTTGTAGTCCATTGTTCTGGAAGTTGGGATAGTTTGAAAACTTTAAAAAGCGAGATTTTCAAAAGCCTAAGAATAAATCAAACTAGCTACAGTATCAGAAGTACTATCATGATAAGATGTTTTAAAAAGAAAAATAGAGACTTTAAAGTTCTGAGAGAATATGCTAGGCTTTTTGACACTTATATTTTAATCTATTCCTCAGAGTTTTTAAAAAATCCGTCTACAAAAACTTGAAACTGATTGTGAGGAATTAAAAAAATTGAATCACAAAAAAAAGAGTGAGCAATGTTTGGTTTTGCAACAAAAAGGATTGGAGAGATAGAAAGAGGCGGGAGAAGAGGACCTAGTTGGTAATAGCAAGAATGTGACTGAGAAATAGTGAGACGCAGAAGGGTCAAATAGATGAAAGAAGGAGACAAAGAGGTAAACAGTTGGGACGGCATTGTTGTTGACCGGCACGTCATGACGAACAGTTGAACACTTGTGGCTTGATCTTATGGATTGCTAATGGAGGTTGCAACTGGGAAAAGGAAAAAGAAACATTCAAAAATGCAAGATTCCATTTTCAATTGCCCGCTCTGCCAAATCAAGAAGAAAACACGCAGCCGGGAGTCGAACCCGCGACCGTTCCAACGGTGTGCGCGCCCCTAACCCAATGCGCCACACCGGGAAAGTGAAACAGGGAACACGTTTGCAACTATGAAATGTGGCAAAATGAAGCCGCACAGCGCACCTTTATATTGCAAGAAATCATTTTTTGTAGCTCCAGCTAGAAAATACTAAAAACCAGTTAAAAGAATGACAAATCCGCCTTCTCTCTTTATATCCATACTTGGTTCCTATGGTAACTAAAGGATTATAGAGCAGAAATCTGCTCTCCTGTTATGATACTGGCAAAAAATAAGTGTTCAAACAACACTTTCACTGTTTATTATGACTTGGGGAACACAAAATGTGGCGCCGATGTATTGGGAAATATTGGAATTTCAATTTCGGGTATTGGAGCAATAATAATAATAAGAAGAAGCTTCAAGAAGAAGAAGAGAAGAAATCTCAAATCACTCCTTTGCAGAAGAAAATTCAAATTTTAAAGAGAAAAAGAAAAGAAGGTTGAGAGAAGACAAAACCCAACAGCCATCTGTTGTTCGAATGAATGTTTTCTGGTGTTTTCTTCTTTTTCTTCATGGTCAATGAACCCTTCCCCTTCTCTTTCTACACCAACAACATTTGCACTGGAGCGTGTTTTTAAGTCCCTTGTTTTTTTGAAATTGAAACAGAAGTAAAATCGTTTATTGCGCGGAGAAAACCGGTGCAAATTTGAAACCGTAGATGAGATGAGAGAGATATCAGAAAATGAGAGTATTAGACGACGACAAGACGAGAGAATCTCATCATCTTTTTGGCTGGGTAAGATCCTCCGGCGGCTGGAGCCGCTGGAGCAGCGGCGGCATATCCTCCGGCAGCGGCGGCTGGGGCTGCTGGAGCTGCATCTGGAGCAGGAGCTGGGGCTGGCTCAGCAGCCGGAGCAGGTGCAGGTTCTGGAGCCGGTGCTGGAGCAGCATCAGGAGCTGGTTCTGGAGCTGGAGCAGCTGGGGCAGCACTGTCGGCGTAAGCCCGGGCAACTCTTCTCTTCTTTGCTGGGTATGATCCTCCGGCGGCTGGAGCCGCCGGAGCAGCAGCGGCATATCCTCCGGCATCGGCGGCTGGGGCTGCTGGAGCTGCATCTGGAGCAGGAGCTGGGGCTGGCTCAGGTGCTGGAGCAGGTGCGGCCTCTGATGCCGGTGCGGGAGCGGCTTCTGGGGCTGGAGCTGGCTCAGCTGCGGCAGCTGGAGCAGGCTCAGCTGGGGCAGCAGGGGCGGCACTATCAGCGTAAGCCCGGGCTACTCTTCTCTTCTTGGCTGGGTAAGATCCTCCAGCGGCTGGAGCTGCTGGTGCAGCTGCGGCATATCCTCCGGCATCGGCAGATGGGGCGGCTGGGACTGCTGGAGCGGCATCTTGAGCTGGAGCAGCTTCTGGAGCTGGGGCTGAAGCAGTTGCAGGTTCTGGGGCCGAGGCAGGTGCTGGAGCAGCTTCGGCCGGCGCGGCTGATGGAGCAGCGCCTCCTCCAGAATATCCAGATCCTCCTCCACCTCCTCCACTTGCATAATCACAGTTGACAGAGAAGATCAAGGCACAAGCAGCGACAAAGAAGAACAGCTTCATCTCTGAAAACTAAATTTGTGAAGTTGAGAAATTCAAGATGAAGACACTTTGAGTTTCTTCGAGTTATGAGAATCAGAATAAGATAGAAGATGAGATGATTCTTTTTTTCTCAATTTCCACTTCTTTTTATACTAAAAGCCACAGAAGGAAACACCCAGACAAAGCGGAACTGGTTGGTGGGAAGGTGTAAAAAGTTGCAAAAACAACAGAAATCTGAAATTGAAAAAAAAACGAAGAAGCATAACAAAAATAGTTGTTCTTTGTGTTACAGTGAGTGAAACTGAAAAAGTACAGTGATGGGAAAGACAAATGGATATGAATCCAGAGGCAAATGAGTTTTTAAGACTTGTTGAGGAGTTATTGAGTCCAAGAAAGCTCATCTTCAACTAGAGGAACAATTGAACGAAATAATCAGCAGAAATTTAGTTTTGAAGTCTCGCACGTATCCCTCATGTTCCTCCCGGAACAATGCGTGCTGAAACTGTCTTTTCCGATTTACTACATTTTGGAGACTTGCACCACAAAGAGCGTCTTCTGTTCTCAAATGAATTGTCTGAATCACTGTTCATCTTTTCCAAGAATTCTGAAATACCATTCGAAGTATTTTCTTCCGGATTCCTCCCATAAATTTTGTTGTTTTTTTCACACATTTTTGGAAACACTTACCTTCTCACTTCCATATTTCAGATCAACAAAACAGAAAGAAACAAGTTTTTTAGAAGAAGAAGCAATATAAAAGGGGGACAGACATCGAGAACGACACCAAAACTTCTTCTAATTCTTCTTCTAACAGTAAGTTGACATTTCAAAAAAGGAAACAAATCTGAAATTTGGGGATTTGCAGATATAAGAAGATTGAAATTTCAAAATTTTAAATTTTCGCTACGAAAATACAAAAAATCACAAAGAAAACGTTGTGTTTAACACAATTGGTCAGGATGAAGTAAAGATGTAGTATTTTTTGCTTGAATGACAAAAAATCACCAGAAAATGCTCAACGTATGGATAAGGCTCCCAAATATGTAAAGAATTTCCAATAACCCAGATATTGAGTTTACGTGTAACACTGGGAAAAAATATTCGTGGATTACAGATTTGTTCAAGAGAACAATTCTGTAGTTAGGGTAAAATACTTATACAAAAAATTACTAGAGACGTGAACTGGGAAATAAATATTCGTGGATAACAGAATTGTTAAGCAGAACAGTTCTGTAGTTGAGATGAAATCAACAGTTCCACATTTCCAAACTTCGGAAACTCGAAAAATGTCGTCTCATTATCAATTCTCGGAAAATGGCCACCTCAAAGTAACGTTTTTGTAAACGCTTATAAAATCTGAGTTGAATTGTAGCTATTCTTGTCTCTATTTTAGGCAATTTTCGTGATTTTGCAAAGAACTAGAGAACACACCCAGAACATATGAAACTAACAGTTTTCATTCAGATTTTATAAGCGTTTACAAAAACGTTACTTTGAGGTGGCGATTTTCCGAGAATTGATAATGAGACGACATTTTTCGAGTTTCCGAAGTTTGGAAATGTGGAACTGTTGATTTCATCTCAACTACAGAATTGTTCTGCTGAACAATTCTGTTATCCACGAATGTTTATTTCCCAGTTCACGTCTCTAATAATTTTTTGTATAAGTATTTTACCCTAACTACAGAATTGTTCTCCTAAACAAATCTGTAATCCACGAATATTTTCCCCGATGTTACACGTATTTATTTCTTGTAAAAATATTTTCTCTTTTTTTTCAACTTGACACACTTTTATGATGTATTCACAGATAAATCACACAAGACTTTTGTTGAGGTTAAATCTGTAAAGGTACAGTCTTTTAATGAAATTGGATTTTTGAAGCCAAGAAATAAAAATTTTGAAATTTGAACCTTCTTATATGAAGCTTTTCTTCTTCCTCGTTGCTTCAGCATTGGTGTTCTCTGTCAGCTGTGATTATGCAAGTGGAGGAGGTGGAGGAGGATCGGGATACTCTGGAGGAGGTGCTGCGCCACCAACTGCACCGACTGAAGCTGCACCTGCACCGGCACCAGAGGCAGCTCCAGCTCCTGCTCCAGATGCCGCACCAGTAGTCCCGGCCGCCGATGCAGGTGGTTATGCTGCTGCTGCTGCTCCAGCGGCTCCAGCCGGAGGAGGATCATACCCAGCGAAGAAAAGAAGAGTCGTCAGAGCCTACGCTGACAGTGCTGCCCCACCAGCCGCTCCACCGGCCGAGCCGGCTGCAGCTCTAGAACCAGCTCTAGAAGCCGCTCCAGCGCCTGCCCCAGAGGCCGCACCTGCCCCAGCTCCAGCTCCAGCTCCTGCTCCCGATGCTGCCCCAGCTGCCCCAGCCTCCGACGCAGGAGGATATGCCGCGGCTGCTCCAGCGGCTCCAGCTCCAGCTGCAGCCGCCGGAGGATCGTATCCAGCCAAGAAGAGAAGAGTAGCTCGTGCTTATGCTGACAGTGCTGCTCCCGCTGCCGAAGCCGCCCCCGCTCCAGCACCAGAAGCTGCTCCAGCTCCAGATGCAGCTCCAGCAGCACCAGCCGCCGATGCCGGAGGTTATGCCGCAGCGGCAGCCCCAGCTCCAGCCGGAGGAGGATCGTATCCAGCGAGAAAGATGATGAGATTTTCCCGTCTTGTCATTGCCTAAATTTTTTTATTTGATGGTCTCACTTTTTCCCTCAACTGGTTAATTTCACTCACTACGGTTTCAATGACCTCAATTTTCAAATAAAGTTACATTTATTTTCCATATGACATTCTTGTTTACTCTGGCATGTACGATCAGCAAAAAAAACGTCCGTTATCAGTTTAAGGAGCGGAGGTAAATAGAAAAAAATGCCGATTCATTTTGAACTAGTAACTCTCAAAAATGGGTGGCTATTTTGGAAAAACTGACGTCGGAAATGAACCGGAAGAAGAGGATCTTGGAGTGAAGTTGACAGTTTTGAGGTGAGACTTTTTAAAGCTATGAAACATTGATTTGAAATATCAGAGATGCCATGATCCATCTGCGAGTTCAATTCCTTCACTTTCAAAGTATCTATAAACAAGGAGAACGAGAAAGAATTGAGAACGATTTGAAGGCACTGAAAATTATTGTGATGGTTGTTCAGAATAGGCTTGAAGATTTGAAGTCGATTGTTTTGGAGTATTCTGAAATAAAAAATGTTGGTTTAGTGAGACAGAGAATTGAAGATTTCGATGTTATTGTGACGGAAATTGTTCTGGAAATGATGGAGTTTGAGGTGAGATTCTGATATTTGAATAATTCAATTTTACTTTTAGAGAGACAATTTCCTGGTGGAGAAAATGGAAAAGCTGGTAAACAAGTTGAATCCATTCGATGTTCCAAACTTGGAGACTTTGGAGCAACAAACATCAATGACACCGAATGAAATGATGAAAGCGATTATGGGAAAAGATGCGAAGAAGAGACAGGAAATGATGAATAAGGAGAAAATTCAAAGCGAGGAAGAAAATAGAATCCGACACGACAATGGAAGGATTCTCAGTGGACAACGGAAAATCTACAAAATATTCCGAAAGCCAGTTGTTATTCTTGTCAACCACCTTGAAGAGGATATCACTTTGAAGACATTGCAAATTCTCAACGAGAATCAAATCGACTACAGTACCTTTGATGTTTCCACGGATTCGGAAGTTCGTTTGATTGTCAAAGTAAGTATGTTAATTCAAAAATTTAAATATCCCGCGGTTTCAGTACCTCTCCGATTGCGAAACGTTTCCTCAACTATTCGTCAAGGGAAATTTCGAAAAGTTATCAGACATTGACGGTCTTATCGAGTCACTCCCTAAATTGTATGTCAACTGAATTTGTAAATTTTTTGAAATGAAAATTATTTATTGGAAACTGAACTCGTATGAGAGAAATGAACCAGTGGTGACAATAAAGATCAGCGTGAGAGAATAATGAATTAGAGAACAAGCCGAGAGAATCGCATCATCTTCTTTGCTGGATACGATCCTCCTCCGGATGGAGCTGGGGCAGCTGCGGCATATCCTCCTGCATCGGCTGCTGGGGCGGCTGGAGCGGTATCTGGAGCAGGAGCTGGAGCCGGCTCAGGAGCTGGGGCTGGAGTAGGAGCTGGCTCAGGGGCGGGAGCAGGAGCTGGAGCTGGAGCAGCCTCTGGGGCAGCCGGAGCTGCATCGGGAGCTGGGGCTGGTGCAGGCTCGGCTGGAGCAGCTGGCGCGGCACTATCAGCATAGGCTCTCACAACTCTTCTTTTCTTGGCTGGGTATGATCCTCCGGCGGCTGGAGCAGCTGGAGCCGCAGCGGCATATCCTCCGGCATCGGCGGCTGGTGCAGATGGAGCGGCGTCTGGAGCAGGAGCTGGGGCTGGAGCTGAAGCAACTTCTGGAGCTGGTGCTGGCTCAGGGGCTGGCTCAGCTGGTGGGGCGGCACTATCAGCGTATGCTCTGACGACTCTTCTCTTCTTGGCAGGGTAAGATCCTCCTCCGGCGGCTGGAGCTGGGACAGCTGGGGCAGCAGCAGCATAACCTCCAGCATCGGCGGCTGGTGCGGCTGGAGCGGCGTCTAGAGCTGGAGCTGGGGCTGGCTCAGGGGCTGGTGCTGGTTCGGCGGCAGGTGCGGCCTCTGGAGCTGGTGCCGGTGCAGGAGCGGCTTCAGCAGGTGCAGCTGGTGGAGCAGCAGATCCTCCAGAATATCCAGATCCTCCTCCACCTCCTCCACTCGCATAATCACAGTTGGCAGAGAACACCAAGGCAGAAGCAACGAGGAAGAAGAAAAGCTTCATATCTGCAACCAATTTTCAGATTTTTTACTTTTGAAATGCCAACTTACTGTTAGAAGAAGTAGTAGAAGAAGATGTGGTGTCGTTCTCGATGTCTGTCCCACTTTTATATTGCTTCTTCTTCTGATGAAACTTGTTTTTTTGTGTTTTTTTGATCTGAAATATGGAAGTGAGAACGATAGTGTTTCCAAAAATGTGTGAAGCTGAAAAAATAACAAAATTTATGTGAAGAATCCGGAAGAAAAATTTTTGAAATATTGTTGTGAAGAATCTGAAAAATTAGTATCCAAACGATAAGGCATAAAAGTAACATTGCTCCTTGTGATTTCAATCTTCAAAAGTTTGTAGAACGATAATGACGATTTCAGCACACATTGTTCCAGACTTGTCCTAATGGATACAACGTGCGAAGACTTTACAACAAAATTAGAATTCCAGGGATTATTTTTCTCCAATTATTCCTCTAGTTGGAGAAGAGCTTTTGGTCTCGACATAAACTCATTCGCCTCTGGATAAATATCAATTTGTCTTTTCCATCACTGTACTTTTTTCAATTTCACTTCCAGTAACACAAAGAACAACTATTTTTGTTATGCTTCTTCTTTTTTTTAATTTCTGATTTATGTTGTTTTTGCAACTTTTTACACCTTCTCACCAACTAGTTCCACTTTGTCTGGATGTTTCCTTCTGTGGCTTTTAGTATAAAAAGAAGTGAGAAATTGAGAAAAAGTATCATCTCGTCACCTCATTTCTTCTTATTCTCAAAACTCGAAGAAACTCAAAGTGAGTCAATCTTGAATTTTTTGGTCATTTCAAATATAGTTTTCAGAGATGAAGCTGTTCTTCCTGATCGCTGCTGCTGCTGCCTTAGTGTTCTCTGTCAACTGTGATTATGCAAGTGGAGGAGGTGGAGGAGGATCTGGATATTCTGGAGGAGGTGGCGCTGCAGCTCCACCAGCCGCACCAGCCGAAGCCGCTCCAGCACCAGCTCCTATGCCTGCTCCCGCTCAAGCTCCTGAGCCAGCACCAGCCCCAGAACCAGCTCCAGCTCCAGCTCCGGATGCTGCCCCTGCCGCCCCAGCCGCCGATGCGGGAGGATATGCCGCGGCGGCACCAGCCGCCGGAGGATCATACCCAGGCAAGAAGAGAAGAGTTGCCCGTGCTTATGCTGACAGTGCCGCCCCAGCAGCTGAGCCAGCACCAGCCGTAGCTCCTGAAGCTGCTCCTGCCCCAGCACCAGCTGCCGAACCAGCACCTGCTCCAGAAGCTGCTCCAGCCCCTGAGCCAGCTCCAGCTGCTGCTCCAGATGCCGCTCCAGCAGCACCAGCCGCCGACGCCGGAGGATATGCCGCCGCTGCTCCAGAGGCTCCAGCCGCCGGAGGAGGATCATACCCAGCCAAGAAGAGAAGAGTTGCTCGTGCTTATGCTGATAGTGCCGCCCCTCCAGCTGAGCCAGCTCCAGCACCTGCTCCAGAGGAGGCACCTGCACCGGCACCAGCTGCTCCTGCAGAAGCTGCTCCAGCACCGGCTCCAGCCCCTGAACCAGCCCCAGCTCCTGCTCCCGCACCTGCACCCGAAACTGCTCCAGCACCTGAATCAGCCCCAGCTCCTGCTCCAGATGCAGCCCCAGCAGCCCCAGCCGCCGATGCCGGAGGATATGCTGCTGCAGCTCCAGCTGCCCCAGCTCCAGCCGTAGGAGGATCGTATCCAGCAAAGAAGAGAAGAGTTGCCAGAGCATACGCTGATAGTGCTGCTCCACCAGCTGAGCCAGCACCAGCCCCAGCTCCCGATGCAGCTCCAGCCGCGCCACCAGCTGCCGAGCCTGCCCCAGCTGCCGAGCCAGCAACTGCACCAGAAGCTGCTCCAGCACCTGAACCAGCACCAGCTCCTGCTCCAGATGCAGCCTCAGCAGCACCAGCCGCCGATGCAGCAGGGTATGCAGCTGCTGCTCCAGCCGCTCCAGCCGCAGGAGGATCATATCCAGCCAAGAAGATGATGGCTCGATTCCTCCGAGTGTCAGCGTAATCTATCTTCATTTTTTTCATTTTCTCATACCTTGATCATCTTTCTCTTCTACTGGTGTATTTGACCTGTACGGTTGTCTAAATAAATAATGGAATCTCTACTTTTTTCTGGTTCTGATTTCTAATATTCCGTTAGCCACAAAAATGGTCAATGAGTCATTAAATGTGAACAAAACTGATTCCATAATAATTACATGCACTAATGCATTGCACTCATAAGTAATTAATGAGTACAACGCATCAGTACTTCGTGTTGACTGGTGCGGCATTCCACATTTGTCTTTTTGCATCATTGGTCAATAAATATTCTAAGAAAACTTCTTCTGTTTTATCAAATGGTGACCCAGGCAGGTACAGTGTCTGCATCACATAGATGAGAACATCACTTAAATTTAACACCGTGAGTATTCTAAACGAAATGATGAATGAAATTTACGTTTCTATTTCTAGAGCCAGCATTGATTGGAACTGTACATTGTCTTGTGGTCACGAAGGAATCTATAATCGAAAAAAAGAACGGAGATGTGGCTGGTCGGTGAAGAACAATTCGTTTCGAGTGTGGAGCGTTTTAGTGGTTAACAAGTATGTAAATAATTTGATTCGTTATTCTCCCAATTTTTTCTCGGATTCTTCCACGTCTTCTGTTCCTCGTTCTGTTCCAAATTGGTGATAAAAACCGTTTTCGTGATTAATAAATGCATTGATGCGTTGTACTTATAAAACATTTTTCAAAAATTTTCGACGAATTTAATTTGAATTTCAGGGTGTCTTTGAGGATCTGAAAGTTTTCCTCCATCCGAAATCGAATAAATAGAGAAAACTAATCAGAATGATGACCAAAATTGAAGATGGCATAAACCAGGAAACCTTCATAAATTTTTCAAAATTTTTCTGAATCATCGGAGGAATTCTTAATGAATTATTAAAAACTAAATCCGGAGAACATTAGAATTGGAACCGTTTATTACAGAATAGGAAAAAAGGAAAAAAAACCGTAAAAAAATTGAATGAACCAGTGAAAGATAGATCAGCATGTGAGAGGAGAACAAGAAAACGCTTATGAGAAGAATCGGAGGAATCGTGCCATCATCTTCTTGGCTGTATAGGATCCTCCTCCGGCTGGAGCTGGTGCAGCAGCGGAATATCCTCCTGCATCGGCGGCTGGAGCTGCTGGAGCGGCATCTGGCTCAGGTGCTGGAGCTGGTTCTGGAGCTGGAGCAGATTCTGGAGCCGGAGCTGGGGCTGGAGCTGAAACTGATTCAGCAGCAGGAGCTGGCCCTGCTGGTATAGAAGCAGAATTATCAGCATAAGCCCGAGCAACTCTTCTCTTCTTGGCAGGGTAAGATCCTCCGGCAGCTGGAGCTGCTGCAGCATATCCTCCGGCATCGGCGGCTGGGGCTGCTGGAGCTGCATCTGAAGCAGGAGCTGGTGCGGGAGCTGGCTCTGGAGCCGGTGCAGGAGCAGCTTCGGCTGGCGCAGCTGGTGGAGCAACATCTCCTCCAGAATATCCAGATCCTCTTCCACCTCCTCCACTCGCATAATCACAGTTGACAGAGAAGACCAAGGCAGAAGCAGTGATCAGGAAGAACAGCTTCATCTCTGAAAACTATATTGTAAAGACAAAAATCAAGAATTGCTTACTTCGAGTTTTATTGAATTAGAGAAGATGAGATGATACTATTTTTCTCAATTTCCACTTCTTTTTATACTAAAAGCACAGAAGAAACACCCAGACAAAGCGGAACTGGTTGGTGGGAAGGTGTAAAATGTTGCAAAAACAACATAAGTAAAAAATTGAGAAAAAAGGGAAGAAGCATAACAAAAATAGTTGTTCTTTGTGTAAAGTCTCTGTAAAATAATATTCAAATGCAAAAACTTTATTTACTTCAGTATATGAATCATGCCAGAGTAACCTGATAATTTGGCGTTCCATACTTTTCTGTTTCAATTTCTTTAATCGAATATTTTTGTCCGTTTGGAAGTGTAGTTGTTGCATTTGAAAACCACAATTCGATCAACTCCTTCTCGCCACAACCACTCGATTCGGGAACATCCATCTGAAACGGGTAATGTTCAAAAGTTTCCAGAAGAATCACGAACCTTAAGATAAAGTTGTTTCGTCTCTTCTGGGTTACATATTGGGGTGAAACTCATAATTAGAGGAGTGCTTGATGAGAGTTTGAAGGATTGACACGTTGTACCGTCAAACTTGAAGTCGACACCGACACAATCATTATTGCTCGTGCAGGCACTGGTACACTCATCAGCCGACTGAACTTTGGTATCATACGGATCGCCTTTGAATGTGGACTGTGGAAACCATTTTGCCATGCACACCTTTGCGGATACATTTCCGACAAAGAAGATTGAGATGAAAAGAGAGAAGGCTCGCATCTTGGGAGGAAACGGAAAATATGGACAGGCTTAGGGATTTTATAGGGAAAAAGCTATTAACTAAAGGAAACTCGAGGGAAGGTGGGATTTTCCAAAGTCATAAAGTTGAGGAACTAGTTTTTCATATTGTTAGAAAGTTGGGTTTCTTTGAAGGAAGAAAGCCGGTCTCGAAAAATGACGAAATATTCAAAATTTTAAGGCTAATTGAAAATTTTACAAAGAAACTCTTCTGCCTCTACCGTTGAACTTTTTTGAAAACTTTGGTCCTAGCCTATATGGACCCTGAAAAAACCGATACTGCAATAAAAATCCGCTAAATTTTTACGTATCTCGAGATATGATCCCTCGAATTTGCAACCAACACTAACAAGGAGATTACACAAGTACGCGAGTTGAACTTTTTACAATAATTTAGGCCAATATAGAGTGGACCATGCTAATTCAGAATCTAAATATGAATTGCCGAAATGTTGACTTGAGTCGAGTTATGACCTTTTAAAAATTTAGGTTTTTTAGGAACCCTGTCGTGGCTCAAAATTGTGGATGATAACATTGGAACTTTTAGCAACTTTCACTGATAAAATTTATAATAAACGGTTGTGGAATACGGTAGTGAAAGCTGCAAAGAATTGAGCAAAGACTGTGTAGTATTTGAATCATTATTTGTCTCTGTATCAAAAAATATTACAGTAATTTGATTATAGACAATTGTAGTGCAGTACTTGCCAAAAAATTGCGGGCTTCTTAGGTCAAAACAGGTCAACTTTGAGTCCTTGAAAAATGGTTTCCAGATATCCGATTTTTCTGAAATTTCACTGATTTATAGAGCAACTCTTAAACTTTATTTGTGTAATTGACAACTTTTTCATATAATTGCAATCCTGTTAGTTAGGTCAACTTGACTGACGTCGTGTCGAATTTCGACCATTTTGAAGCCTTTTGGCTTTAACGCGTCCTAACTATCTGGATCGTGGTTCTATGAAAAAGTTGTCAACTGCAAAAATAAAATTCTTGAGTTGCTCTATACGTCTGCAAAATTTCAAAAAAAAAATGGATACCTTGAAACTACTTCTTCAGACCCTCAAAGTTGAACGATTTTAACTGAAAAAAGCACAATCTTTTTGGCCAGTACTGTAGAGACACATCTCTTATTCCTCGATGCAAACTTTACTTTATTATTCAATTTCACACATACAAAAATCAAACTAAAGTAGCTCGGAACTTTTTATCGTCTGCGATCCAGGACATTGTGAACTTTTTCCCAGCGACCAGATCTCTAGTTTCCCCACCGTACACAGATCGATAGAGAAGCAGTGGAGAGCACTGCTCCGCAATTGGTACGGTCACCTGTAATATGTATACATTGCCGGGTTTTAAAGAATTGGGATTACTGTACCTTCAGGTATGCGGTCAGCGGGTATGCATAACAGGTGGCGATAAAAAGTGAAATGTACTCGTTGTTCGTGGAAAGCTCACAATACTGATTTTGATGATAGTATTGCATCGCAGAACAGCTATCATTTTTCAGGCATAAATCGCGACAGTCCTCAAATGCTATGGGTTGTTTATTCCATAAAAATGCAGCATGGGGTCCCTGCCAACTGATCATCGTTTTGTTAAGGAACGGAATCATGCATGTTTTGTTGGTGGCACCTTCCGGTTGATCGTCAATTGGTGCGACGGTTGTCAAATCAGAAGGTTCAACGGTTGTCACATCGGCTTCTGGTGGTCGAGCATTGCAATTTGAATGTACCTGAATGTCAAGATTGTGTATAAAACGTCGAATCCTGAATCAAAAATTACCCATCCAACTAAGCAGAAGAATATGAAAATGGGGAATACTGATCCCATTTTTGACAAATAGTGTGAAAAGTTGAGGGTTGACGGCTCTATTTATGTGAAATGTATTCACATGGTTATAAAATTGTTGAAAATCTCATAGTATATGAAGCTTCGTCATAAGAGTTTTCCACCTAGTCTAACTTTCAAAACAGGAAGTGAACATAAAATCGTTACAGTAATCCATTAGAAGTTGCCAAATTATAGTTACTGTGAAATCTGTATTAGAAGGGCACTCCGGTGAGCTTAAAAAGAGCAAGTTCGTGAAATTCAAAAGTATTGAAATTAGTCTTATTAGAATCCTCGTCAAAAGTTGACTGGGGATGTCATAAAATATTTTTTAATCTCTTCTCGAACAGATTTTATGATCAATTTTGAGAACTCAGAAATATCTTTTCAAACTTTCAGATTTTGAGAGAACTTCTTCAACTACATAAAAAAGGGGAGGAAGAGTAATTTCCTTTTTCCATAAAAACAGTTTTGACAAGTCTAGAAAAGTTTAGAAATTTTGAAAATGTAGATCAAAACCTAATTTTCAAGGCGCGCGAGAACAAACGACACAAAAAATCAATTGCCAATTTCCTATTGACCATTTTTTTATGTTCGAGTGTTATTTTTTCAATGCAACCCGATGCAAATTGTAAATTTTCAGTCCAAAAATGGGTAAGAAGCCGAACAAGTCTGCGAAAGGAGGAAAGTCAACACCGGAACAAACGAATCAGCCATCGGCGGTCAGAGAAACGATGGCAAGTCGGATACAAAGAAGAGCTCGAAGTTTGGTTAGTTTTTCACAAATTTAGATCGTTTTTTGGGATCAGGTAAAAATACGGTCAACAAAATTAATGTCCCTTGATAAAAACGCTATCAAATGGTTAAAAAATTGTCTAATTTTATTAAAAAATAACAGAGTTACGCCCTGTGTTGCCAAAAAGTTCCCAAATCTGTCAAAATTAGTAACTTTTCGCCACACAAGACGCAACTCTGTTAATTTTGATAAAATTTAACGGTTTTTTAACCAGTCGATAGTTTTTTTAACAAGGAACATTTTTTATGTTGACAGTATTCTTATCCGACCCTCCTGAAAAAAGTTATTTACCTTCGAATCAATTGTCGACATTTGCTGCCACCTAGCCCTGTTTCGAATGAGAAATAGTGATAACCCTTTGGGAAACCTGACTCCTATCATCTTTAAAATTTTGAAATTCTCATTTCCAGGTGAGCAGTGCTCCAAGAAGAGCAATCAGCCGTCTCGCTCAAGGTCTCCGGAATCTGGGTCGACGACGATCGGCTCCGCCACCAAGGTCACGCTGTCAAACGCCTCCTCGAGTGCCTCCTCGACCGCCTACAACTCCTAATAATAATAATATGAGACAAGTGAGTTTCATTGAAAGCAAAATACAGTAGGCATCAGATGGTTCGGTGAAAGTAGCTCTGTTCCAAAATCGGAGACATTAAAAAAATCGGAGGCCCTTGGTGGAATCGGAGGCCCAAGGCGCAATCCGAGGCCCAACACAGATTCCGAGACTCTTGGGGGAATCGGAGGCCCCTGGCGGAATTAGAGGCTGATGGCAAAATCGGAGGCCCATGGTGCAGTCAGAGGCTCATGGAGGAATCGAAGGCACATTGCAGAATCGAAGGCCCATGGCGGATTCGGAGGACCGTGGCGGAATTGGAGGCCCATGACGGAATCTGCGGCCCAGGACGGAATCCGAGGCCTATGGCAGATTGTGGGCCTCCTATTCTGTCATGGTGTCTTTAATTTTTTCTGGGTCTCCGATTCTAGAACAAAGTCAAAAGTTTTATCAGTGATTTTCAAAGAACATCATTGAAGCAAATTTCGCCCAAAATTGTTATGATTGAGCATCGATTTTAGAAGTTTTCAGATAATTTTCTTCCAAAATTTTCAGAATCGATCACCACAGAGAAGACAGCGAATCGAATGTGTTCGAAACACAGTGTCACCATCGCCTTCTCGATCGCCACCAAAACAAGTGGACACTCCGAAAGCATTGAGACCTGGCAGTTCGAATTGGAAGAAGGAAAAGTGATTGGATAATATGTGTATTTTTGTAATTATTTTCATTGTATAATCTCCGTGATAAATATTTGATTTTATAACTCGAGCAAATTTCGGAATCGGAGGGCCATGGCGGAATCAGAGGCCCAGGTCGGAATCTGAGGTACATGACAGAGTCCGAGGCCCATGGCGGATACCGAGGCCCATGGCGGAAGGCCCATGGAAAAATCGACTTGAAACCAACCATAGAACCCCTAAACATTCTGGGGGCACACAAATCCGAATAGAACCTTTGAAGCTACAAAATTTCGGCACAGCATGAATTTCCAGCATCGATATCTAGTTCTAAACAAAATTTGTAACACATCTAATTGGATCCTCCGTTTTTTTTTTTTGGGTTCCGATTCCGCAACAAACCAATAGTTTTGCCAGCGGTTTTTTAAGAACAACACCGAAACAAATTTTTATCAGAATAGTTAGGTATTTTCAGTATGATGACTTGATTTCTGAATTTTCCCAATCGATCACCACTCAAATCTCAATTTTGGAGACATGATTCTGTACGTGGCCGCAATTGAAGATTGCAATTGGAGACCGTATGCGAGTCCATCAGCATTTGTTATTTTGTTCTTGGTTT
The DNA here is from genome assembly GCA_963966625.1 of Caenorhabditis zanzibari. Taxonomy (NCBI): domain Eukaryota; kingdom Metazoa; phylum Nematoda; class Chromadorea; order Rhabditida; family Rhabditidae; genus Caenorhabditis; species Caenorhabditis zanzibari. The sequence goes on along the minus strand of OZ016472.1, from coordinate 15,276,239 downwards.
CTAACCATTTATCCAGGGGAGTGTTATCGTTACAATCGTTTGTCGGGTACTGTAAAAATATTCAGTCGATTTAGCTCATCGGAGCATCTCTTACCTTTATATATGCATCGACGTTTGGCGTTTTCGTACCTGCAGGAACAGGGTGGAGAAAATCGACCCCATTGGGACCGAAAAGCTTGCACATTTTCGCGTCCGGATCGTAATCGATGGAGATGCAGTCTTTTCGAATAATACAAAGATTCTTGCATGCATCCAAAGAAGGTTGCCATGCCCAGAAGAATGAAAGACCGTGGTTGTAATAGTGTTCCTTCCATTTCAGCATGCAATACTTGTCGGCGATTTGCCCAATTGCGAATCCTGTGAAGAACAGGAAAACGAGAATGCGAAGATGCATTTTCGGAGAGAAAATGTGGAAATAAGCTGGATTCGAAGAACTTTTTATTGAGACAGATTGTTCTCAAGAGTTATGGATGAAGTATACACGGATTATGAAGGGAATTGGGTCTCAATTTTATGAGTTGTCTTGTTTTTTTTCTTTTAGATTGAGGTATTTCATATGGGAGGAAGTAAATTTTGTAGGGAAGAAGAAACTTTTGAAAAAAAATACATTCTACCTCAATGAACGTATAATTTTTTGCTGATTCGAATGCACCTAATATCACTGCTCAAAACGATATAGAAACATTTTTATGAGCGTTTGAAGTTTATTGAAAGAGACGCAGAGAAAGCAGACACTCTCGTTGTCGAAAAGACGCAGAGAAACGAGACAGTGTCTGCGTCTCTCGCTGAAACTTCAAACGCTCGTAACTCGCTTCAAAATCAGTGTTGAGCGGAATCGCAATTTCAATTTCCGGAAAACGGAAAACGGAATACGGAAAAATATTTTTTTACGGAAAACGGAATACGGAAAACGGAAACAAATTTTTTTCACGGAAAACGGAATACGGAAAACGGAAAGGAAAATCTTCAAGGCATGGAAAATTTTTTCGATTTTTATACTATTTTCGTGAGAAAATTCGTCTGAAAACCTCTTTTTCAAATGAATTTTTCTTTGTGGAAAAGTTCAGTTGAGCGGAAAAAGTTTTCAGTTTCCGGAAAACGGAAAAAGGAAAACGGAAAGCAATTATTTTTACGGAAAACGGAAAGCGGAAAACGGAACGGAAAATACACGGAAAACGGAAAAAGGAAAACGGAAAACGGAATTCCGCTCAACACTGTTCAAAATGGTCCTTTTTGACTCGTTTTTCGTGAGAGAGACGCAGACACTGTCTCGTTGCTCTGCTTCTCCTCTACAACGAGAGTGTCTGCTTTCTCTGCATCTCTCTTCTTGTAAATTCAAACGTTCATAAAAATTGTTCTACAGCGTTACGAGCAGCGATATTAGGTGCATTCGAATCAGCCAAAAAATTCTGCATTTATTGAAATAGGTTAGAAAAATTGACACTTGAAAATCGATTTTTTACGATTTTTATGAAAAATATTGTTATTTTCGCAGTTACTGACATCGGGACGATTTTTTGAATACAAATAAAGAATGTATGTAATCCTACTTTTTATAAAATTTATTATCTGAATTTCCAAATTGAAACATTTTCAATCGAGAACCAAAAACGTTGGAGCACTGATCATCATTTTCAACTCCGAAACCAAAACTTTCTCGTCTCCACTGTTGAAATTATTGGCGAATAGTTGCTCATTGACACTTTTGTGCTCTCCGGTTTGAAGATTTGTCTCCACTCCAGCACGGTATGGAGTGACGACGGAAAGAGTGACCGTGAGAGGGATGTCTTCGAGAATTGGAAGCAGAGAAGTCACATTTTCAGTCTGAAAAAAATATCCCTTATATTAGGATTTCAGATATACCTCGTATTTGTACCTTAATAATCGTCACAATTTCAGTATATATTTTTAATAAAAATCGTTAAAATCAATTTTAAAGCCTCAATTTTTTCTAACCTATTTCAAAAAATGTAGAATTTTTTGCTGATTCCAATGCACCTAATATCGCTGATCAAAACCAAGTCGAAAAGGTTTTATGGGCGTTCGAAGTTTCTAGAGAGACGCAGAGAAAGCAGACATTCTCGTTGTCGAAGAGACGCAGAGAAACGAGACAGTGTCTGCGTCTCTCACTGAAACTTCAAATGCTCATAACTCGCTTTAAAATGGTCCGTTTTGACTCGTTTTTGGATTATTTTGAAGAAGAAACAGTGTGTTATTAGATGATAATAATGGTGCTGTTGAAAACGCTATAGAAACATTTTTATGAACAAATTTTCACTTTGTCGCGCTCGCCACTACCGTCTTACAATTTGTTGTCGCTCTCGCCGCTGCTGACAAAAAAGTTGATGAAAAATTTTCTAGAGCGTTTTAGCAGATAAAAATTGACTGAAATCGTTCTTTAAAATCTCTAAAGCTTCACTCTTACATTCAAATTAGCCTCGTATTTGATTCCCTCGCTATAATGCAATCCATCAACAGCGTCCGATTCTCCCATTTTTCCCTTGTACTCCACTTGAATATACCCTTCTTCTTTAATCGATTCAGAATTGATATCATTTCCAAGAGTCACATGAACCGAATCATTCTCCTTGTCTACATTGATACCAGCGGTTTCCCCAATGGCTGTAAAAATTCAAATTTTGAAATTTTGAAATTTCCTTTTTTTACAGTGTGGGTGTCCTCTGCTAACGAATGCAGCTTGATAAAACGAGATTCGTTCGATTTCCAAATCTCTCGAAATTTTCAAATCGAATTCCTTTACACTGTCAGTAACATCAACATGGATTTTTGCGTCTCCGGTGAATGTTTTTCTGAAAAAAAAGTTTTGAAGGTTTTGAAATTATTGAATAAAAAACCTACTCGTCAAAGTCGATAGTCAACTTTAGTTCGTATTTAGTTGGAGTAAAAGACATTTGGAAGTGAAATGATGAAAGTTCATGAAGTTGGTTTATAAGCGATTCTCAACAAGGAAGTAGTTTCCGTGTTATCGTATTAGATGGTGGCATTCTTGAGAGAGAAGATTGAAAAAAAGGGGGTAGGAAATTAAACAGATCAAAACTAAACTGTTTTTTTTTTTGAATCTGAGAATTTAGAAAGTTTTTTAGGAGTATTGAGTTACATGATATTGGTTTTAAAAAAATACCTTTTCTGGGGTTACGATTTCAGCCATGTTTTATTTTCAGCGAAGAAATTTTTTCAATCTTGAGAAAATCGGTTTTTTACAAAATGATTTTTTGTTCTAAACAAAATTTCTAAACTGAAATTTTCTCTTTTTGAGTTTATCTGCCGCAAGAACAAGTTAAAATGGACCATTTTAAAGCGAGTTATAAGCGTTTGAAGTTTTCGTGAGAGACGCAGACACCGTCTCGTTTCTTTGCGTCTCTTCGACGGCGAGAGTGTCTGCTTTCTCTGCGTCTCTCACTGAAACTTAAAACGCTTATAACTCGCTTTAAAATGGTCCGTTTTGACTTATTTTTGCGGTATTTGGATAAGCGAAACATTTTATATTTTTTGAAATAGGTTTGAAAAATTGTTATTTCGCGATTTGAAAATCGATTTTCTCAATTTTTATGCAAAAGTATTGTTATTTTTGTAAAGACCCAAGTTCGGTTTATTGTTCGAGATAATGAAAAAATGTCGGTGATCCTCACTTTAACCTACCATACTCTTATCATTTTTAGGTGAATGGTTCGTTCTTCTTCGGCGCGTTTTGCATCCACACATGAATTTCCCCGCAATTTCCAAAAGTTTCACCCAAAAAATCGCATGAAATTTTGGAAACCCACTTTCCCTACATTGTATTCAAAACGCCGAAATTTTGAAAAGATTGTTGAAATGTCGGAAACACTTCTCATGATCATTTCATTTCTATAGTTCGATAAAATCTCCAATTTTAAAAATCTTGTTTTTAATAATTCCCCGATCTCCGTCATTTCCGATTCGGAAGTTCCGAATCCCTATAAATCGGAAGATCAATCATACTGTAATATGTCTACGTCACCAAGTCTAGATGAATATCAGTTCGATTTAAAAGAGAACACTCGCATCGAAAGATTTCCAATTTTTGTTCAAGCTACACTCGCTGCTATCCATCCCATTGGGATCATGCTAAATACAAAAATGTCTCTGAAATAGTCCATTTATACCACTCCCTCCGTTTTTTCCCCACCGCTTTTCCTCGCCCCCTACACTCTCCAACCGCCCATTTCGGTGTTATCTGGAGACGACGGACTGTGTGTTGTGGAAACAAAATGAATTCATGGAAATACGACGGATCTCTTATCCATAGATCTCAGAAAATGCCTTCACTACTGAAGAAATCCACGAGAAATAAGGTTCATCGATATTTGAAATGTTTGGTTATATTCCTGGTTTTTATGGCTTTATACAGATTTTATACTGTTTATTTGGTGAGTTTTACAATTTTTTTTGGGACATGGTTGTGGTGGTTTTTTGGAAATATTAAAAATATATCGAAAATCTAATAATCTGTCAAAAACTTCTCCAATTTTTGTAATTAGTTGATAGGTGAAAATACTTACTTCTGATTGAGGACATTTTTTGGGCCGAGCATTTTAACGACAAGCTTAAAACTATTATTTTTAGACCCAATTTTCGAAACTTTTTTGATTATTCTGGTACGAAATTTAGTCAGGATTTTTTATTCTGGTGCAAAAACTTTCTAGAAAATCTCTGAAATTTGAATAGAAAGGCTTAAAAGTTAGACCAAAATAGCTAAAATGATATTTTTGAATTATTGTCTGTTTCTCAAAAAAAAGCAAAAAAAAGTTTCAGGTAAAAAATGAAATTTTTTGGTCCGGAACCTCAGGAATTTTTAGTTCAGTTAACCAAGATTATGAATTTTTGGCTCCGCGACATTTCGAAAGTGTGACGTTTCGAAAGTGCGACGTTTCGAAATAAAAAAAGTTCGAACCATTCTTGGAAAAAATATCTTTCAGTACAGTGCAGTACTTAAACTCATTTCGAAGGATATTTAATCAAACTGCTGGAGTTTTCCCCAAGAATGGTTTGAATTTTCGCTTTCGAAACGTCGCACTTTCGAAATGTCGCAATTTCGAAATGTCGCGGAGTCGCATTTTTGAGACTATCACAACACAACTTCGGTTTGGATTACTTTTGTCAGTATTGAAATTGAAAATATCTTGAAATTTCAAAAACAATAAGCCTTATTTTGGTAAAAATTTGATCCCAGTTTAGATCTTCAAAAAACTTTGGAACGATTTTAAAATTTTCATAATTTATTTCAATCAAACTGTCTAACAAATAATGCAACATAAATTCCTGTAAATTTTCCCTGGGATGTTTTTGAGAACTTGAATTTCAAAGATCCGAGCCTGCTTTTGAGAATAAAAATTTGAAATTCGTTGCTTTTTGTTCCCTGAAATTTTGAGGGAAAAATCGAAAATCATTAAAATACAACAATTGAGAAATTTGCTCCGCTCCATCTGTAACAATAAAAATTCCAAAAAAAAACTTTTCCCATAAAAATTTAATTATTGATTCTTCCAAAATCCTCAACCACCAAAAACAACCCCTCTCCAAACGATCCCTTAATTTTATAACGTACTAATTCTTCGATGCGAATCTATTCGATTTTTCCCATTGTTTCCAGGACGATCTCAGAGAAGAATCTGCAGATGAAGACGACCTTCAGACGGTTTTTCTGGCTGAAAATAAAGTGCAAGTGTACAAAAAATGGTTGCATTGTGCAAAATGGAACTTGTTGGTGATCGAGGATCCAGTGCAGGTGGGATTTTTTTTTGGTGTATTGGAAACTTCTAGAATCTATTTTCAGTTCTGGACCCAATTCACAAAACTAACAAAAAAGTGCGACGAGGAGGCGGGAATCGACAAGCTCGGTCTGATAACTCTCAAAAACAAGGACGAGGATAAAATTGGCATTTTGCCAAGAAATGTGAGTTTTGAGATCCTCTCATATTGAGATCAAAACACTGTCTCTCTCTGTACGTGGAATCCTCTTTTGGTCGTATACCGGATAATCGATTTTTCAAGGGGGAAGAGAGATGTACTGTCATGATAGTCTCTACGATTCGAATCTTGTATTACGCACTGCTGTAGGCTTAAGGAAGCCACGTGGGGTACATAAACAAAAACGAAGAGGAATTCGTGTTCAATCTAGGTACACAAAATTTGGCTAGATTCAAGCGACTGATAAGATGGGTCAAAACACACACTTTTTGTTCGGGGTGTGTCTGTGGGTGTGGATAACATCTTGGGATGGATTGCAACCTTGAAGAAAAACTTGAATCTGAATTCAAGTTCATCTCAAAAACGGGGCACTGCCATATGTGTATAGCGACGTTAAGGGATTACAGTCATTTTTTGTCAAATAATCGTCCGAATTCCAGTGTTTACGAAAATAGCAATGTTTTTTCATAAAAATCGCTAAAACTCGAGAAAATTTTGAATTGCGAACTAAATTTCTCAGAAACTCGGAGGATCTCGAGAGCTCAATTCTTTGAATCTCAGAATCATTTTACTTCAGAATTGCAGATATTTTATGAAAAATTTTAAAAAGTAGGATTACAGTCATTTTTTTTATTTTCTCAAATGATCGTCCCAATTCATTATTTACGAAAATAACAATATTTTTGCACGAAAATCGTTAAAACTCGAGAAAATCGATCTTCAAATCGCCAAACTGCCTTTTTTCTAACCTAATTCAATAAATGTAATAATTTTTATTGATTCGAATGCACCTAATATCGCTGCTCAAACCACAATAGGAAACTTTTTATGAACAAATTTTCACTTTGTCGCGCTCGCCGCTGCCGACTTACAATCTGCTGTCGCGCTGGCCGCTGTTGACAAAAAATTGGCTAAAATGTTTTTCATCAATCTCAGATAATCAGGAACAAACTGTGAAAGTTTCAGGATAATAGTCAAGATAGTCAAATTTCTGATCTACTGTTAAAATTTTCATTCAAATCGGTCCAGTTTGAGCTGAGTTACAGTCCTGGACATACAAACAGACACACGGAAATTACTGGTTGTTATTAGTAAAGATAGGGGTCTGAAAAAGTGGTTTCCAGATATTCGATTTTTCTGAAGTTTTGTGGATGTATAGAACAATTCTGAAACTCTATTTTTGTAGTTGAGAACTTTTTCATAGGGCCACAACCCAGTCAGTTAGGTCAAGTTGACTGACATCACCTCGAATTTCGCCTAGTCATTTTGGAACCGTTTGGATTGTGGTCCTAAAAAAAAAGTTGTCAACTACAAAAATGAAGTTCTTCAGTTGCTCTATGCATCCGCAAAATTTCAGAAAAATCGTGAATCTGGAAACCACTTTTTACGGCTCTGGAAGCCATACAGACAGGCACACAGAAATCACTTTTGTAAATCTCCACCTGTTCCGTTGTTTTTCAAAATCAAAAAATCATCCGATTGATGTTTTCAGAACGACGAACGTCACACATTCATAACTCTCGGAATCGGAAGAGATATAACTGGAGAGCAACGATGGAAGAGGGTGTGTCTTGAACTACTTGATACATAAGACCCCAAGATTTCAGAAAATGGGAAAACTCGGAAAGAATGTCGAGTTCTACGGAGCCGACCCGATGACCGAAGTGAATGAGGATGTGTATCCACAAATTGGAAAATATTTCCCATTTGCGGTCGCCAGAAATCCAGGATACGCCACTGCAAGTGTTCTCAAGAATCGTGGGTTTTCAAATAATTTGATTTTTTAAAGTCGCAGATTTTTTTAGGTCAATATGTGAACCAAAGTGTTGTTCATGTTGATATTATGTACTTTGTGGAGCAGTTGTTGAAAATTGATGTGAGTTTTTTCCTTCCATTTAGCATCATCTGAAAGTTTTAGAAAATCGACAATCTATGGATGGATGCAGAAGGCGCTGAATATGATATGTTTGAGATTTTCGAGAAGGCCGGTCCTTTTACGCAGAAGGGGATAGAAGTGTGCCAGATTAATATTGAGGTGAGTTGAATTTTCGGTTTTTTAGAATTTCTAAGCCTCTTTATTTCTTCCGGGGTTTCCGGGCCGAAACAAACCTGCGCGCGCCGGCAATTTTCTCCCCTTTAAATTGTGATTTTCAAGTCAAATTTTATATGAAAATATTGAGCACGATGAGATCTACAGAATGGTAATTAAAGTATTTGAATTAACCCCGTCAATTTCCAGGTACATCTCTCCGAAACGGGCCCTAATCATATGAACTACGAACGATTTATGCAATTCGTGAAGATGTTGATTCGAGAAGAACGATTCGCCATCTTCAAGACAGAAGAAGTGATACATATGAGGATGTACATGTTCAATTTTGCGAGCAGTTTTTGTAGGCATAAATATTGAATTAGTTTTTATTTTGATTTAGATAAAGATTTTGAGATTTGAAAAGTTGTTGAAAGTTGAATTTAGTCTTTCTGAATCTTTCAGAAGTCTTCAGGAACCTTTCAGAAGTCTAGAATCTTTCAGAATCTTACAGAATCTTTTAGAATCCCTCAGAATTCTTCAGAATCCTTCTTAATCTTTTGGGAATATGCAGAGATCTTCAGTAGCTTTCAGAATCTTTCAGAATCGCTCACAAGGGGATTACGCGAGGATGCGAGTTGATCTTTTTACCACAATTTGGGACAAGATAGAACCAAACCTGCAGATTCAGAACCTGAAATAAAAATTGGCAAAATGTTTACGTGGGTCGAGTTATGACCTCTTAAAATTTTGCTCGATTTTCACGTAACAGTCTATGAGAATATTATCTATAGATTTCAACAACTTGAATGGTGAAGTGGTAAGTTTTTTAAAAAGTTTTTTGTCAGTGTTCCAGTCAATATGTATGTGTTCAAAATGATTTTTGCACATTTTCTCATTGTTTGGGTTCTGGGGAAGTTTCAAAAAGTTTGCTACAACATATTTGATATTTCATAACTCGACCTATGCTCGAAGTGGTCATTGGTTTGGTGAATGATTTTTTGAAACAAAAATCATAAATCAGACTTTTGAATCGCTCAAAAAGTTTGTTAACCCAACCAAAAATTTTTGAACGCGAGAGGAATCGAACCATGGCGTACCCACTGGAACCCTAAACCCTTTCCACTTCACCACTCACGTTTTTGAAATCTATAGATAATATTCTCATAGACAGCAAAATTTTAAGAGGTCATAACTCGACTCACGTAAACATTTCGCCAATTTTTTTCAGATTCTGAATCAGCATCTATCTTCACCCGAATTATGGTAAAAAGTTCAACTCGCGTCCTCGCGTAATCCCCTTTTAAATATAAGGTGAGATTGTTTGAACTATAAAAATTGGTATTGGTTATGAAAACATTCAGGAAATATTCGAATCTTCCAAATCTCGTCCAATGATCAATTCAGGGATTCAAGAGCCGGGAACAACCGAAACATAACAATTACAGAAGATAATAATAGTTTCAATTTAATTTTAATTATTTCTTGTTTCGTTGTACATATACTCAGTTTGGGTAGTAACATCTAATTTAAAAACGTGTTTTTTTTTTTGTTTTAATTGGTGAAAAAAAGCCAAGTGGTGAAGCCTCCGAAAGGGGTTCACCTGGTATAAGACATTTTGAAATCGGCGTCACTTTTAAATGATAAGACTTCGAGGAAGATAATATATGCAGGATCCTATAGTAATAATACAAATTTCAGGTCAATCGATCAAGTTTAAGCATATAAAATGGACCTAACAGTAAAGTGTCCTCAACGATGTTTTCCATTGTCTATGTTGCTTCACGGTTAAACAATAATTGTGGGGACATTAGAACAAATTTCTCTGATATGAATTTTTAATACAAATTCCAATTCTTCAATTTCCCAGTACACAGTTCAACAAATCACCGAATACGACAACTTTTACAAAAGTTGTAATTGCAGAATCAAAATAGTGACCTCACTTTTCAGAAAAATTAAATGCAAATCAATTATCTGTGTTCTTCTCGCCCATTGTTTTTCACAGTAAACCAGTGCTTTTGTGGCTGAAACTGTAGATCAAACTTGATTGTAGAGAGGATTTGGGCGAATAACCAGGTTTTCGTTTTTCTTCATGATTTTTCTTGTAACCTATTTTGCAAACGAACAGGTTTATAGTATTATTGTTTAGTTTCAGATGCCAATCCGACTCCCATTTCAGATCAAGCTGAACTGGAATCTGAAATGCACTTGGGATACTTGGAGGAACCAAGCTCTGAAATTCTCGGCAAAAATGTATTTTGAACTGGGCCAAACCGCATACTGGGAGTGCCGCAATTACGCGAAGGAGTCGTACGAAGAAGTGAAGGTTATCATGCGCATGCTTCTGCTGTAAGCGTAGTTTTGTTATATACAAAACAATTTTTTTCAAACTTTTTACAGTCTGATCGCTCTGATTATTCCGCAGATATGCGTTGGCATACTCATCCCTCTGGAAACGCCATCAACGAACAGTACATCAACTTCTGATGACATTTTCGAAGCCGAAAAGTAGTAAAAATCAAGCAGAAATAGAAAAAATTTAGATTTTTTATAGTTCAGCAACTCCCAAAACACTTCCAGCCGTCTTCACACAGTTCATTATGCTACTCGTCCAGATTCTTGTGCAGAAATCAGGAATTGACGGCTCGTTGCACAGGGTCACTTTCGGTCTCGGAATATGCTTCATGGGAATCTTTTCATTCATGTGTGGAGTGTTCTCCGTAGCTGGGAGCACTGCTTGGGTGATCAATTCGTTGAGCTGTCTGTATGTTTCCACACAGACATACACTGCAAGTCGACTTGGAGCATTCGGAGTTACGGTTGACCTCGTCACAACAATCATCGCACCTCGAGGAGATCTTCTGATCAAGATGTATCTGTCGCCATTGACATGGAGACTCATCCTTTGGCCTGTGCTGATCATCTGCACTGCACTGACTTCGCTGGATTCTCGAGGGCTTCTGTTCGAAATTGAGTAAGTTTTTCATAGAGAGAAGCTTTTTTTTTAAAGGGAGTTACAATTTAATAAATTTTGATGTACATCAAAAGGTAAGTGGAACAAGTTTAATGAAAACACAGAAAAAGTAATGAACCTAACACAATACTATCAGGAAAAGTAAACCGAACATTTATGATTTGTCGTTAGTTTTTGCGATCCTCCACATGATCCTGAAAGACACGATACATTTTCATACTCAAATATTGCAACAACATAGTTTTATTACCTCTCTCCAAAATACACACATTTCCAGAGCCATTAAGCCATTCAAGGCTAAATCAAAAGCTCATGATGACAAATCCCACGACTTCCCATGATCTTTTTTCAACCCCCCCCCCCCCCTGTTCCCTTTTTGTGTTTTGAAGTTGAAATTTGAATCGTGATTCCTTTTTCGCCGAGTCTGCTCCCTCCAGATTCGATTCGGGCTTCAGTTTCTTTTGTGAATGCCGGAAGTGAAGATCTAATTGAGGCGGCCAATTAGACCTGAACTTCCAACCAAAACTTTGAAAACCCAGAAAAAAAGGAATCATGATTCATTTTTCATCTTCAAAAGTGATTTTCCCTTCATACCCTTTTCAACATTTACGCGCTTCTCCAGAGTCTCGTCCTCTCTGTTTTACTCATGTTCTCGTTCTAGATTCGTTCAGAAACTCCTAATTTTCGCAGGAAAAGTGAACTTGACATTAGTACCCACTCTTCTGAAGGAAATGATTCGGAATAAGAGAGACGAGGTGGACGTTTCTCTTTATTCCGATGATTCGAATTTGGAAGATGTAGGAGGAAAATGTCGAGTTTGCTCTAACTGTGAAAATTGAAAGTTTTTGAAAACAAAACATGACTAAAATTGAGAGGAATAGAGGGGGGAGATGAGGATGGACCGGCGGGTAAAAGTTGAAAAAGGTATTCTCGTCTCCTAGTATTCCGTTCTTTTTCTCAATTTTCAATGAACATTTTTTAAACAGCACCCTTTAAATACACGCACACACACACACACACACTAACTGCATGATCACTCACCACTTATTCGTTGTTTCCGTCGAATCCAATATCCACATCCTTTGTCGTTGTCTTTCCAATCCTTCAGCATGCCACGAAATCTGAAAAATTTCAGCAAAGAGAGCACACAGAAAAGTATCAACCAGTGTTGTCACTGATGCTCCACCACACCCCAATACGTACCTGGGATCAATACTTTTCGATGCGAGCTCTCCTCCTTCCCCTTTACCATTGATGCTATTGAACTTCTGAAAATTACTTGCATTTCAAAACACTTGTGATCTGGCACTTGTACTCCACGAGGACAAAACTAGCAAACTCCTGTTAGAAATTGATTTGTTTGTCAAAAAATGATAAAGATTGTCCTCGTGGAGTACACGAGGTTGAGCGGTCCGGTGGGGCGCGATTGTCTGCCGAGTGAGTTAAACTCCCTGAATCCTTCAACATCTTCTGTCGTCCACGGTGTTGACCCAAATCCCTGAAAAATTTCACAAAGACAGCACGAAAACATTTTCATCACGAACCTATGTTCTTTCCCAATCCAAACTTCCTTGCCAATCCATTCGTTTTTCTTTTTCTTCTTGCACCACTCTTCCCTTCTTCACTCGTCGTTGTTTGTTGCCGCTTTTCCGATTATCTGAAAACTAGGCAAAGAGAGCACGAAAAGATTTCGCTATTTACATTTTTTGTTGAATCTTGAAGATCGAAAATTCCCTATTTTCAGAATACCCCAACACTTACCTGGGCTCAGACGAATTCGTTGGCTCTCCGAAGCGGCGTGGCAAACACACTCCTGTAAAATTGGAAATTATTCGGAAGACGAAAAAACGAGGAGAATTGAGCGAAAATTGCCAGCAAACGATTCGAAAACAAACGGGAATTTTCAGAGGAAAAAAACAGAGCGAATTTCTGAATTTACAGGAAAAATTTGGATTTTAAGAGTTCAAAATCAATGATTTCCCTTTCAAAATTGAAAAAATTAGCGAAAAATCAGGAAGAATGACTGATTTTTGAAGGAGGCGGAGCCTAAAAATAGAAAAAAATGACGATGTTGAGCGCCAGAGGGGGACGAGAAGCTGAAAAACTGAATACTGAGAATGATGAAGAGTCGAAAAGCATATCGAAATTTATAAGGAGATTTTCAGCGATTTTTTCACTAACTTTCGGCAATTTTTAATAGAATGTGAGCATGAATTTTGCCTGAAATAATACGAAAAAATAATCTAATCTATAGTTTTCAGTGTAAAATATTAAATTTTGCTTGAAAACACAAAGATAAAGAGAAAAATAGTTGAAAAATGCAATTTTGGAAAATGAACTGTCAGAGTTTTCCATTGAATTTCAGCGGAGCGCGATTGCATTTTTTTAAACACTCTCTCCCGCATGTTTGTGTACGCACCGCCATTCAACGCGTTCATGGGGTTGGTGTGGTGTAGTGGTGAAGAGGTGCGAGTATCGTGCGGCTGGTTTCGGGTTCGAGTGCTATTAGTCGACTTTTTTTGCTTCAGTTCTTTTACATAGAATTTTATAGAGTCTCGACACAGTTGCAGTGTGAAAACTTTATTTACAGCAAAAATCGCGAAGTTATCATTTCAAGTCAAAACTTCGAAATAGGGAACTAGTTGAGATGTTCAAATAGAGCTTCACGAGTATTTCTTTTCTGTCAAAAAATCAAAGAAATGTGCATTTCTATGCAGTTTGTATTTCCATCATTGATGTTAGTTCTGAAAGACGTATTCGCTGTAAAATGCGCTCTATTGAAGTCGACTCACTTCTAAAACATTTTCCATACTCCGGTACATTGTACGTGACACAAATTGAGTCTATAACTGGGTCTACTGCAAATGCGCGTGCGAAAATGCTCGATGGGAAACGGAATTCCACCTATGTGTCGTGTACTCCTCGTGGACAATAGAGAGCTGGGTGGTCCAGCCAGTGAGACACAACAAGGGAACATGTCGCTAGGTCTAAATTTTGAAACAAAACTTCATCCCTAATTTATATAATAGTAGTTTTTTGAAAAGAAAAACTGTCCCCTTTCTCAGTTAAAGTTGGTCAACTTTGAGGGTCTGAAAAAGCGGTTTCAAGATTTCCGATTTTTATGAAATTTTGTGGATGTATAGAGCAACTTTAGAACTCTATTTTTGTAGTTGACAACTTTTTCATTAGTCCTCGTTCTGGTCAGTTAGGCCAAGTGGACTAATGTCACCTCAGTTTTCGATTATTTTGAAGCTTTTCGGCTTCTACGCGACCTAACTAACCGCACCGTGATCCTATGAAAAAGTCGTTAAATACCGATAGAGTTCTTGAGTTGCTCTATACATAGGGACCACCATGTGTTATATGAAACGCGTTTCTTCCGTGTTTCTCCCCTATAGTATCGTATAATAGGTCATTATAAATACCAGACCAATTTTTTACGCGAAAAAAATCAACCATGACTGAGATTTAGGCATAATACAGTACTCCACAAAAGTATTGCTCCACCCTTATTTTTCTGGGTGCAGCTTTCTAGGTCAATTTTCAGGTCAGGAAATTATAATGGGACATGATCATGACCCAATGCCACATCTTTTTATTATGGTTAAAAATTTGTGCCGTGACCCAGAAAAAAATTTTCTTCAAAAAACGTTTTGGACGACTCCACAAACGTATTGCTCCACCCTTGAAAAAGACTGAAACGTGTCAAATTAGGTCAACAAATGTTCGGTGTGGTGATGAAAACATAAGGATGATAACTTTAAGCAGATGTCTCATGAAAAAATCTGAAGACTCGACCCAGTTCACGATTTATGTCGAATGTTGGTCAGGTATCATATGGCACCTGAAAAAGGGTCAAGAGTTGATTTTTCAATCTGAAAAGTAGCAGAATCAAATTCTCTGACCTTGATTACCTCATACTCAACTTTATTCAAACCATTTGACCCAAATGACACTGTTTTTGGTAGGCAGTGGTCATCTCCACATCAAGTGACCCACTTCCCAGTCATCATGTGACCCAGCCATCCAACCGATCTGGCTCAAAATTCATGGGCATGTGGGTCACTGTAAGGACTACACGGCCACCCAATTTGATTTTATTTCGTTCACGCAAAAAGAATCTAGGACACATGAACCAAAAAAGTGTTGCACACATGTTGATTTTGAGGTGTCAACAGGTAAGGAATGCTCCACACGTCTTTTCGCAAATTTTCAGCTTATTTTGATCATTCCGAGCTGAGATATGACCAAACTCCAGAACCCTACCTTTGAGACTCCGGTGAGCACATCTCGAGAGCAACTCCTCCAAATCGCTCCAAATTTTTTTCAGTTACTATTTGACCTACGAGAAACATTTTGCACTTTAAAACTTTTCACAGAAAAAATTTTGAAGAAAGATATTTTTTTTGACTTTGACGTCACCGGCACATCTGATGATATTCTGAAGGAACGAAAAATTTTTGGAATTCAAAAAACTTGTTGAGCTATTCCCAATCTAATCAGCAACGTCTCCACAAAATTTCTTGTCGTTTGGACATATTTCAGCAGAGTTACAATCAAAAGTTTAGAGGTACACTCACCATTTTTCGCCACTGTATATGATCGTGTCTATGAACTCACATTGAACAGTGGAGGCCATATAAGAAGAAGAAGCAAATTTAAAAATTATTTTCTTTAAAGTAGGATTACAGTCATTTTTTAAATATTCTCAAATGATCGTCCCAATTCCAGTATTTACGAAAATAACAATATTTTTGCACAAAAATCGTTAAAACTCGAGAAAATCGATTTTCAAAACGCCAACTTACATTTTTTCTAACCCACTTCAATGAATGTAGAATTTTTCGCTGATTCAAATGCACCTAATATCGCTTCTCAAAACGCAATAGAAAAATTTTTATGAACGAAATTGCACTTTGTCGCGCCGCCCGCTGCCGACTTGAGTCTGCTGTCGCGCTCGCCGCTGCCGCGGCAGCGGTCGGCGCGACAATTGAAAAATTGTTAATAAAAAATTTTCTAGGGCGTTTTGAGCAGCGATATTAGGTGCATTTGAATCAGCGAAAAATTCTACATTCATTGAATTGGGTTAGAAAAAATGTAAGTTGGCGTTTTGAAAATCGATTTTCTCGAGTTTTAACGATTTTTGTGCAAAAATATTGTTATTTTCGTAAATACTGGAATTGGGACGATCATTTGAGAATATTTAAAAAATGACTGTAATCCTACTTTAAGAAAGTAATCGAGAAAAAGTATATAAATCTGATGTTTTCATAACAATAAAATAATCCAAGAAAAATATTAAAATCTGTCTCAAAATCAACACAGATATTTACA
Source organism: Caenorhabditis zanzibari (assembly GCA_963966625.1). Classification (NCBI taxonomy): domain Eukaryota; kingdom Metazoa; phylum Nematoda; class Chromadorea; order Rhabditida; family Rhabditidae; genus Caenorhabditis; species Caenorhabditis zanzibari. The sequence goes on along the minus strand of OZ016472.1, from coordinate 15,259,950 downwards.
TTGCGAATATTTTATTCCAGCGGAATATCTTTTTCTGTGTAGAACAGAAAAAGAAGAGAATGAATTAAAAATTATTGACGTGAACTTAGAAGCCAACAGGAAATACTCAACTTTTCCTCTCTTGAATGTGCTGAAAATTATACATAGAAAAGTCGTGTTGAATCTGACTATTCTATGTATAGGGACCACCACACGTGAGGGGCGGGGCGTCCAGATTTTTCGTCCATTTCTCTGTTATAGATTTCAATGACCTATAACTCCGCTCAATACCAATGGAAACTCATCAAAATTTCAGGATGCATGTAAAAAACTGTTGAGAACCTACCTACTGAATTTTCCAGAAAAGTAATGAAACGTTCTCCCGTTATGAAGAAAAAAGTGCAAAGCAAACCCTATTTGACCTACTTTCGATTTAGTTTCGCTCGATCTGACTGCTTAATTTGGTAGTTCTTGGCATACAGAAGACAATGATACTACTTGTTTCTACATCTGAGCGTGCGCTTAACATGAAAAATTGGGTCAAACTTCACTTTTTATGGTGACCTATATTGAGGCTAAAAATTTTCAAATTTTCAAAAAACTGGGTGGATAGTTTTTGATAAACACCCTGTATAGCTACAATAAATTTGGTGCATCTAGGGTCTTGGAGACAAAAACTAGGACTAGTCAAAGACATCATACTTTTTTCAGTACATTGTTTTGACCTGTTTCTTGTTCTTACCATCAAGTTTCGCTCGAAAATTTATATTCAGTTTGTTCCTTATGGTATGTGTCCCAACTTTTCAGTTGAACACTTTTTGATCCGACCGTGCGCTCATGTCGAAAAATGCATGTTTAGATGGTTTTCAGTACATTTTTAGGCCTAACAGGTTTCTCTCTTCATGCTTTTCCACTGTGAAAAGGATGAAAACGTGAAAATTGCGTGCCCTACTTTAGGTTATTCACTATTCTAAGCTCCGCCCCTTGGTGGAAAATCAGTTGAAATTGAAAGGGCTCATTTATGGCTGGATCTAGGCCAAGACCGATTGTTTTCACGTGAAAATTTAGAAACGTTCTTCTGTTTACCTATATAACAAGATAACATCAAAATATTTAGGAAATTTTTGTTTTTGTAATGCATGTGGTGGTCCCTATCTATGTAAGTTCGAGTCATCCAGTCTTCAAACAAAGTTACCTCTTCAGCCAAAAGTAGAAGACAACTTTTTAAGTCTTCAGATTTGCACCTCTCCAGTTTACTTGATTTCCGTTCTGGTCATTTGTTCTAATCTAAACCAAAATGCGATCTGAAGACTAAAAAATTTGTCTTCTACTTTTGGCTGCAGATGTAACTTTGTTTGATTCCAAGACTTGATTCCAAGACTCGAACTTACATAGAATAGTCAGATTCAACGTGATTTTTCTATGGTTTTCAGCACATTTAAGAGAGGAAAAGTTGAATAAATGACTATTTCCTGTTGGCTTCTAAGTTAACGTCAATAATTTTAAATTCATTCTCTTCTTTTTTCTGTTCTACACAGAAAAATATATTCCCCAAATATGTGTTTTACACAGATTTTTTGTTTGTCAAAATCTGTCAAAATCTTGTCAAAATCTTTTTTTTCCACGTTCTCTGTGTCATCTTTTTTTGATAATTAAATGACCACAATAATTCACGCTACACTGGAACAGAATTTCAGAAATATTATGATTTCGAATTCATAATTTCGGATAAGCCATTTTTTCTGTTCAACCTGCACAGATTCTATGTCTTTTTAGAGATTTTTCCTTGAATCAAAATAATTTTCAAATTCGTTTCTTCTTATCTTTACTATTAACAAACGCAAATTTCTGTGTGTATGTGTCCGTACTGCGTAGGTATCCCGCCATAGTTCAGTTCCCACTGGACCGATTTTTTTCAAATTCCGGCAGGTTATCAGAAGTTGAGCTCTAATGGTGCCCGTCTATTTTGTTTTTCGATTCAAGTAAAAATGAGGTCAGGAGAGCGCAAAAACCCCATTTTTGGGACCAATCAATAGTTTTTTTTATAATTGAAGGGGAGAGAGTGACGAGTTCACGGAATTATTTTTCAAATTTTCTAAGTTTTCATTTCTAAAAATTTCAACGTTGCACGAAGGGCCCCAGAGGGGCGTGGCCCGTCTGATATCAATTACTGAAATGTTAATCTCGGTTATTCTTCTGATTTTCGGTTTTTTCGTCATGTTTTCTCAGTTGAACGTATCTTTTTGTGGGACGAAAATTTCGTTTTTTCAATAAATCAATTTTTTGTTACTTCTCTTTTTCCCTCCAAAATTTTGTGATGGATACTGAAAACTCCTTACAAGGGAAGTGTTCTCAGAGGGGCTTTGAGAATTTTCTGAAAATTGGTATACTGGTACTTTCGACCATGCTGAGAAACGTGGTAAATTTATTTTTTGCCCCTTGCCCCCGGGGAACGAGATATCAGCTAAAAAGTCAAAATCTAGTACGAAAAATGACGATTTTTGAGGACCTGTAACTTTGCTTCTACACTTCCAGAAGGTCTAATTTCTTGCTTTGTACTCAAAATTGATTGTTTCACAATATCCAATGCTTTTTAAAGGAAAACATTTTTGAGCCAAAACTTGAAATTTTTCGAAAATTTTCAACCTTCCAGTTCATGATTGGAAACGATAGATGAGTGTTTGTACAACAGTTCTCCATATTTTCGTAACATTACTTGTCACGTTTTCAAAAAATTAGGTCAGTTATAAGCCAAAAACATTGAAAAATTTCAGCCATCATTTGTCCTATAAAAATATATACTGAAAGCGCCTAGAAGCAAAGTTACAGGCTCTCGAAAAAACCCCTTATTTGTACTGGGGGACAGCTTTTTTGGCTGATATCTCGGTCCCCGGGGGCAAGGGGCAAAAAATAAATTTACCACGTTTCTCAGCATGGTCGAAAGTACTAGTGTACCAATTTTCAGAAAATTCTCAAAGCCCCTCTGAAAACACTTCCCTTGTTAGATATGTGACAGTTTGTGATAGGAGAAAGTTTGTGAAATTTTCGGGAAAAAAATTTTCAAGAAAAATGGGGTGAACGTATATTTATGTGGAGCAGTATATGATCAATTAAGAAAAAACATTCATTAAAAACAATCTACCGGAAAACCTGTATTAGAAGAACACCCCGCTGAGCACAAAAACATCACATACTTTAAACTCAAACGGGAAGAAATTATTTTTTTAATCCATTTCAAAAGTTGCCCTTCTAATACAGATTTTACGGAATGTATTATTATAAAAAATTAAATTATGATTAGTACTACATATGTTTACAGTGAACGTGCATGAATATCGTAGTCGGTCTGAAAGAAGTTCTCTTCAAAACAACTGCAATCCTAATATTTCTTCAACTAACCGTAATCGTTGGCAATATTCAATTCAAACTCCTTTATACAGCTTGCTCGTCTTCAATGGTTCAGGGCACACAAACGGTAAACTCTTTCTATTCTTCTTTCCATTAAATGTAGGATCGACTCGAAACATGTATTTGGCTAGAATCCAGTCGACGAAACAACAAAGAAACGTGTAAATGTATATATGGTTAGGATTCTGGAATTACAAATTAGTGGTTTAGCTTTTAGCGTCAACAAAAAACGATACTCACACCATTGGGATCTAATTGAGACGTGATAAATCCTGCTACGAGCACCGTCAACAAATGAATGACTGGATAAATCGCGATATCATCTCTGCAGCAAAAATCGATCATAATCCACGTGCGATCCATGAGAAAAAATGTATAGACGAGTATGATTACAACGTTGATTGTAAAGTCCGTCTAAAACTAGGGAAATTATTAGATTTGCTCTCAAATATGCAAAAAATGTGCGCTGATTCCAGATATCAAAACAAAAGTGCGCAAAATGACTTTGACATACCAAAAAACTGGTCAAAACCGGACCACACCAGGGCTGAGCGGCAAAATGTTTCGCCTACCCATTCAAAAGTGAATATCTTCTGTCAGGGGGGGGGGGGGGGTCGGATAAAAATACGGTTAACTAAAAAACCTGCTTCTTATTTGAAAAGCTATCGATTGATTCAAAACCCGGCAAGTTTGATCAAAAATTCACAACTTTAGGCCTGTTTTGCCAAAAAATTGCCGATTTCGGTAGCTTTGGCAACTTTTCTACAACAGAAGGACAAATTTGACGATTTTCAAACACATCGGTAGTTTTTTTAATAAGGAAATCTTTTTTGTTAACAGTATTCTTACCAGATCCGCTTGAAAAAGGTTATTCACATTTGAGTGGACTGCCGGAATTCGTCACCGCCCAACCTTGGTAACTTCTGTTTTGGCTCAGTTTAAAGCTGGTTTCCAGGGCGTTAGAGCCATTTTTGAACGTTTTTCTTGTGATATTTAAAATCAGCGCAAATTTGTGCATATTACAACCCTTACCCAAAGATTATAGTCCAACACTGTACCCAACCACAAACGAAATACAGAATAAACCATACCACTACACAAAATAATATTCAGATGTCTTCTGTAGTAATGATCTGGTTCAAGAGGGTGTTCACAATCTAGTGACTCCATATAATTCAAGAATCTGAATACGAGTATTACAAATGCCATGAACACATACAGGCATACTGTCAGTGTGAACTCAGTCGGTGGGCTGACGAGGAAAGAAAAAATAGACATCGATAGCATCACTTCAGGAGCAAAAAACAACAGCGATCGGCTCATTGTTGAGTGTTGAGGACAAAATGATTGAGGAATTGAGTGTATGAACGAAAATAAGGATCGATAATAGACGGTGTGTTTGGGCAGGAGGAGAGGGGGACCGAGAGACTTAGAGACAGTGGTGAACGGTGACGGGACTAAAGGTGAGTAGTCCCATAGTTCTTAAAGGTCACAATAAAACGGAATTCGTGACATTACATGAAGAAAAGAAGTGGACGGAATACGATCCCTTAACAGATTTACTTCTATTTTTGCCCTAGTTTCAGACAGACTTTACAATCAATATTGTATCCATACTCGTCTGTATATTTTTTCTCAAGGATCGCACGTGGATTATGATTGATTTTTGCTGTAGAAATGATGTTGCATTTTATCCAGTCATCGATTTATTGACGGGGCTCGCAACAGTATTTATCACGACTCAATTAGATCCCAAAGGTGTGAGTACCGTTTTTTTCGTTGACGGCTGAAACATTGATTTGTAATTCCAGGATCCTGTTTTTTTAATCCTTCAGAGTTCTTCAGAAGTCTTCAGAATCAGTTAGAATCTTTCAAAATCTTTTCGAAGTTTTTGTAATCCTTCAGACGCCTTCAGAATGTTTTAGAGTTCTTCAGAATACTTCAGAAATCTTCAGAGCCTTCCAGAATCCTTCAGAATCTTCCAGGATCTTTTAGAAGTCTTCAGAATACCTTAGATTCTTTTATAATCTTCAGAGTCCTTTCGCATCTTTCAAAAGTCTTCTGCATACTTTAGAATCCTTCAGAATTTTTCTTAATCTTTCAAATCTCTTCTGAATCCTTCAGAAGGCTTCAGAATCTTTCAAAATCCTCTTGAGGTATTCAGAATGCGTCAAATTCCTTCAGAATTTTTCAGATCCTCTCAAAGTTCTTCAGAAGTTTTCAGAATCTTTCAGAATACTTCAAATCTTTCAGAGAATTCTAGAATCATTCAGATTCCTTCAGAATTTTCAAGAATTCTTTATAGTCCTTCAGAATCCTTTAGAAGCCTTCATAATCCTTCCGAGTTCTTCAGAAATCTTCAGAATCAATCAGAAGCCTTTAGAATTCTTCAGAATACTTCAAAATCCGTCTGCCTTTCAGAATCCTTACAATCTTCCAGAGAACTCCAGAGATTTTCAGTAGTCTTCAGAAGTCTTCAGTGTTTTTCAGAGTCTTTCAGAACCATTCAGATTTTTTCAGAATCTCTTCGAAATCCTTCAAAATCCTTCATAATAAAGTCGTGGCCAAGCTCCTTGGCTAATAGTTCCTTGTTTCTCAAGTATTTTTGTTTCTGGTTTGAAGGTTTGAAACTTTTCTCCTTGCCCCCGATTTATCATTCTCTATCCCTTTATCACTTCCTTGTTACAACTTTTATCTTTTTCTCTCTCTCTCTCCCTCTTCATCAAAAATATATCCAGGATTTCATTCATTCTCGCAAATAATGCCCATCCTTATTCTCCTGCTTCTTGCCTCAATTTCCCTTGTCGAATCTGGCTTCATCCCGAAGAAATATGAGCTTACGTTGACTCCGGAATTTTTTGGGGAGTGAGTTTCTAGAATTCATGACTTCATGATTCTTCGAAATCTTCTCTTTTTCCAGCAATTCGTTCACTGGAAACACCAAAATTCATGTTGATGTTACTGGATCTGTGAAGGAATTCGATCTGAAAGTTTCAAAGGATATCACAGTGGAAAGAGTTCAATTCTGGCAAGCTAACACGATTTATAGAGACAGTCCAGATAGTATGTTTAACATGAAAAAGACTGGTTTCGAATTTCCATTTCAGCAATTGGACAAACCGCCGAGATCAAAAAAGATGCCAAGAACAACAAAGTTCATGTCATCCTTCTCGCCTCAATCACCAAGGAAGATATCACTAAAGTCGGATACATCGATATTGACTATAAAGGAAAGGCTGGAAAGCAAGGAGCCAACAAGGGACTATTCCTCTACAATCCAGCCGACTATGAAACCAATTTGAAGGTGGGTACTTTAACTTTAAGTTTTACTATTCCACGGAATCATTTCAGAATGACAAGGTCATCCACTTGTTCCCAATTCTCGAAGACGTTGCTGCTCCATTGACCCTCTCCGTTATCACTCCGTATCGTGCTGGTGTTGAAACAAAGTTGAAGGAAGGAGAGCACAATGATGTCAATGGAAAGCAACTCATCTCCAATAACTTCAATAGTGGAACCGAGAAAATCAAAATCTCGAATATTTCTTTCAAGGTCAAGGCTCCAAGGGCTCCTGAACTTCAGAGCAATTGAATTTTCTATTATTTCACGATGTTTAATAAAGTCACTAAACAATCCGGAAAGTATGATTACAGTCTTTTTTCTAAAATAGTTTTCCCAATTACAGTATTCACTAAAATATCAAAGTTTTTTCATAAAAATCGTTAAATCTCAAGAAAATCGATTTTTCAATCTCGAGATTACATCTTTTCTAACCTGTTTCAAAAAATACAGAATTTTTTGCTGATTCGAATGCACATAATATCGTTGCACAAAACGCAATATACACATTTTTATAAGCGTTTGCAATTACAAGAAGAGAAACGCAGAGAAAGCAGACACTCTCGCTGTCGGAGAGACGCAGAGAAACGAGACCGTGTCTGCGTCTCTCACTAAAACTTCAAACGCTTATAACTCGCTTTAAAATGTTCCGTTTTGACTTGTTTTTAAATTATTTTGAAGATGAAACATTGTATTATTAGATTAAAATAATATCGCTGCTCAAAACACAATATGAACATTTTTATTAACAAATTTTCATTTTGTCGTGCTTGCCGCTGCTGACAAAAAATTGGTTCAAAATGTTTCTATGTTCCTGTAGGTGTACGGGAAAAAATTAAAACTGTTCAAAGTTCCAAACGCGTCCACGACACCCCAGTCAAATTACTGATGCAACAATGACCTCTAACCGAGATTGTTTACAAGTTTCATTCTATCTCTCATTTCTCTTTTCCCCCCAAAATTGTCGTCTTCAAAACCGGTTCTTACTCCAATTCCAATCCACCTCCATTCTTCTATAATTCCTTTTTGATTCCCAAACAAAATGTCTGAACTTCTTTCCACCTACCATCCCACCAAAATTCTCCTCCAACTCGACCCGGATCTTTCCAATGGAACGTATCAGGGAAGAGTCAAAATCGACTATGAATTCACTGATGAAACTTCGGAAATCAAGATTCAAGCGAGCAAAGATTTCCAGTGGACATCGGTGAGATTGGCCACTTTCTACGAGTTCAATGAGGGATATCCTGTTTGTAAGTCAATTTCTTATTTTATAAACTTAATCACTTCCGCTTTCAGACGCAAGTGTAGACAGTGAGGATTATGTGCATGACACTGACTCGGAAATCCTTACAATCCCACTGGGAGTCTCATTGAACCCGGAAAACACTCAAAATGGATTCTACATCAATCTAGAGTGGACTGGCCCGCTTGGGGCTCCGGGATCCTCCGAGGGGTTGTATGCCGTGGATGAATCAACTTTGGAGGCGAATTTGAAGGATGGAAATGCTCATAAAGTGTTCGCATGTTATGAGGGAGGAGTTGCAGCGAAGACTTGGTTGACTGTGATTACCGATGAGAGGACTAGAGTGGAGACTAATATGGTAAGCTTACTGTAAATAATGTCAAGATTCTTCATAACAAAATCACCCCTCCACAATTATCTGATGGATATCGTTCTCTAAAAATAGAATTCTCTCAAAAGTCAGTATATCAAAATGCAGAGCTTAATAAGATCTACAAAATGGTGTACCATTAAATTTTTATTGAAATTTGCGGTTTTCAACTAGAGGTCGTTAAATATTGAAGACAACGATGACGAACCGCCCGGCTAACCGCGTCTGTAAAACGGATTCCAGCTAGAAATTTTCATTGTTTTTCGCGCTTAAAATACATACTATCCTGTAGATCTTATTGAGTTCTATGTTTTGATATAGTTTTTGTCCTAAAAAATTCAATTTCAAAGAGGTATACAGTACTGGCCGGAACGAAAGCGCCAACTAGTGTTTTTAGTTGAAATAGGTAAACTTTGAGGGTCTGACAAAGTGGTTTCCAGATATCCGATTCTTCTAAAACTTCGTGGGTGAATAGAGCAGCTCAAGAACTCTATTTTGGCAGTTGACAACTTTTTTTTCAATTGGACCACGATTCAGTTAGTTAGATTGCGGGGAAGTCAAAGGCTCCTCAAAAATGAGACAGAAATAACAGACAAAAAATATTTTCGAGAAATTTTGAAACTCTATAACTTTGTCAGTTTTTGACCGATTTTCATTACTTCTCATAAATTTGAGGGTCTGAAAAAGTGGTTTCCAAAAATCTGACTTTTCTGAAAATTTGCTAACATATAGAACATCGCAAGAAATCTATTCCTGTAGTTGACAACTTTTTCATAGGTACACGATCCAGTTAGTTATGTCGAGTGGAAACCAAAAGGGTCCAAAATGATCGAAAATTGAGTTAATGTCAGTGAACTTGGCCTAACTAACTGGATTGAAATCCAATGAAAAAGTTGTCAACTACAAAAATGTAGTTCTTGAGTTGCTCTATACACCCACAAAATTTCAGAAAAATCGGACGACTGAAAAGCACTTTTTCAGACCCTCAAAGTTGGCCCATTTTAACTTAAAATGCCACTGCACCCATTCATTTTGGAAAGTGCTGTAGATCTTAACAGACTACGTGTTGGTATTGTATTTGTCTCAGAAATTTTAATTTCAAAGACACAATCCTTCAATGTTCCAGGACGACGCCGGCCATGAAGACTATGAAGGAAGAGTCAAGAACAACTTCAACAAGGCAGAGGATATGACAATTGAAGACGTCTACATTAGAATCACTCCAATCATTGATATGGAATAGTTTTAATGAATAATAAACTGATCAGAATTCTTCGATCTCCATCTGTCATTCACTCAAGAACAGAAACAAAGTCCAAATTTCAAATCATTCAGATCTAGTAGGCGTGTGTGTGTTCAATTAGTCTCCAAGTCTCATGAGGGAGCAATAACTCTATTAGATTTTTTTTGCTGACTCTGAAATTTTGGATTATCATTCATATTTTGGAGCAAGAACGGAACAACATCTGATTTGATATTCCAGCTTAAAAATTCCAAGTTCCTAATGAATTTCGACAAGTTTCATATTCCACCTCGTAAGTTTAGAGAACCGAAATTTCGGTTTTTTTCAGAATCGCGAAATCTCGAAATCTTTCAAAAAACTTTCGAGTTCCTAGAATTAGGGATCTCAATGAAAATTACAGAAGTGAGCTTTGAGTCTTTTTGAACCTCACCTAAGCTTCAAAAAAGGTCATAAGGCTCAAAAATTAGCTCAAAAATGAGTCCTACCTAGAATTTCTGAATTCATCAAAACTCCTGCACCCAGACCACGTGAACGAACAAAAACCCACTCACTATTCTTGTCATAACCAAATTTTTTTCCAACTCAATTAGCTTTCAATGACACAAACCAAAAACCTCATTCTTTTTTCCAAAAATGGTGACTTCAGCTCCACCTGAAAACGAAAATGGCTCCGATCAAATCGGACCACCCGCTGAGCTTGCTCCAATAATTGCCAAATACCATCTTTACAACGACTTGATTGCCGGAGTCTTGAGTCTAACTCTCAACTTTCTACTAATATTTGTGATCACTAAACGAATATATTCCGTCTCAAAAGTATTCAAAAAAGTGATGACATTGCTGAAATGTTTTGAGATTTTGTTCAGTGCAAGCTATATTATGACAGCACCGGTTTTCACTTCCATAGCCATCAAACCTTCATTCTCTGCACTTATGATTGTGAATACTGGATGGCAATTCAATTTTATGTGTAGTATTCTGTTCCTATCAGCTGCGTTGGTGTTGTTGACTCAACAAATATTCCTTGCCCCTTGGCTTTATTTCTTCAGATATGCTCAAGTTTGTAGGTTAGTCAGAGGCAAGTTTGAAAGTTCAAGAACTTTTGAAAATTATAGAAAAAATGGAGTCAAATGTGTCGATGTATTTGTAATTGTTCTTGTCAATCTTTTCTTCCAATGTTTAACATCGGTATGCCTATGTTATGCCTCTGTCCCAACTGATGATGATATTGGATATCTGGCGGATGTTTCGGTGAAATTTACAGGAACAGAGGCGGCGTTCCTGCTACTTTCGTATTCGGTGAGTTGTTTTATGTTTAATTACGTCGTAAAGCAGATAGAAAATCCTCATTTTTATTCGGCCCAGGGGTTTTTAAAATTGAGAGCCCAAAATAAAGGAGATTTGAAAATGGCCCCGGGCCAAGCCGACGACTTTGCCGGGTGCCCGAGGTCACTTACGGGAGGTGTAAATTTGAAAATTGTCTTTGGTCGTGGCCCTAGTCTTGGTCACGCCCTAAGTATTTTCAAATTTGTGGGCCCAAAAATGAAGTAGATTTGAAAAAATTGATAAAAAAGCCCCCGTGCCGAGCCGACGTCTGTGTCGGGTGCCCGAGGCCTCTGAAAATCCCTACACAATAAAAAAACCTTTAATTAAAAAGAAAAAAAACCAGAAAAAAATTCCAGAAAAAAATCACCACCCTCAAAGAAAGAATCAACCAAATCGTCTCTATCATTTCCGCCTTTGGATACCTTGCAAGCCTAATTTTGTCAGTTGTCGTTATGATTTTTTGCACCGTCAAGATCAATATGAAAGTTGGAGAATCAAAAAATACTAGTAACAATTTACTAGTCCTCCAGAAGAAGATGAATCGGGTGCTTTTGACCCAGGTAAGATTTCTTAAAAAGGAACTTCATATACCGTAAAATCTGTATTAGAAGGGCACCTCTAATAGAAACGCACCCCAATGAGCTCAAAATGAGCAAATTTTTGAAATTTAAACAAATTGAAATTAGTGTTATTATAATCTTCGTCAAGAGTTGCCTAGACAGATTACGAAATATGATTCAAACCTCTTCTCCAACAGATTTTATGATCCATTTTGAGAATTCAAAAAAATTTTAGGTGCTGGAAAAATAGAAGGGCATGCCCTTCTAATACAGATTTTACGGTAGATGAACAATTTCAGTTCTTCTGCCCCCTGATCTTCATCCAAGTTCCCTTCTACTATTCCGTCCTCGGCCCAATCGTCGGCTTATCCCAAGGCCTTACCACAGATCTGTTGCCCCTTCTCTTCGCCTGGTCCCCTGCCATCAACACTCTCTTTATCTTCATTCTAAACTCTGAAATTCGAAATGCCCTCATCGGTAAACAGAGGGCGACGGCCACTTCCGATGCTCGTCGATCATTTGTAAATGAGAATTAATTGAACGAAAATAGTTGGAATTTCTTCAACACCCCCAATGGACATAAGATTTATGGTGCTGTCTCCGTCTATAATTAGTGGGTTTGTCACAAGCTCCCTTCTAATAACAAAGCGTCATTGGGTGGAGCCAGAAAGCGAGCCAAAATCTGTTATGATAATTATCCACTTTCTTCTAACACTCTCCCATCGGATACCTCATTAGTCATGTGAGCATCTAACAAGCTCTTTTTTCTTCTCATTCATTCACTTTTTTTCGAAATGAGCAGCTATTCAGGTTAGTAACTAAAGAGGTTTTTATCTTACATGCTCTGGGCCGGGCCCGGCTGGGTCAAAATCAGAAATTCTGACGGCCCGGCTTTCTAGAGTGAAAAATTTAGGTTTGAATCTTTAAAGCAAAACATATTTTTTTTGTGGTTTTTCCTGAATATAAAGTTTTTTGATGATTTAAGACACATTCTCTGTGAGAATCGAGTGTATCACTACTGACCCTTTGTACAGAAAAAAGTCAAACTGATTTTCATAAGTTGCTGATTGGTATAGTAGGTACCTATGAACTTCTAAGAACTTTGCCCCATGTTCCATTTGGCTCCGCCCCCTTTTGGCTGAAAAATGCATATGGTAGGCTGAAAATTGAAAATTTTTTCAAGGTCGAGATTTTGATCTAGTTTTGTTTGGAATGAATAATACGCACTAATTTAAGTATTTTCTCAGTTCGGACCGAAATTCTAACTCTTCTTGTTCCAATGGAAAAATTGAACTTTGTAGTGAGAATTCATTTTTCAAGTCAATTTTCGTTCATGTTGAGAAATTTTTGTACTGACTACATTGAGATTATTGCAGATTCGGATTCCTCGTAAAATTTTGCTCTAGAAAAATGTACTTTAAACACGATCGGCATGGTACGTATTTTTGCTATAGGCCAAAATATGCGATTTTTCGCCACTTTTTCATGTATCCTTACTCATGGTGGATTTTCACCAAAAACCGAAATTGAAAAGTTTGGTTGAGGTATGTTGCGTTTGATGGTACAACACTCACAAAGTTCACTGACAGAGTTTCAGAGCTTTTTCATTCATTTGGAGTAAGTAAGAGTCGGTTAATAGAGTGAACTTCAAAAGGGTGCCACTTGGGAAAACTGAAAGGAAAAGCTCTGAAACTCTGTCAGTGAACTTTGTGAGTGTTGTACCATCAAAAGCAACATACCTCAACCAAACTTTTCAATTTCGGTTTTTGGTGAAAATCCACCATGAGTAGGGATACATGAAAAAGTGGCGAAAAATCGCATATTTTGGCCTATAGCAAAAATACGTACCATGCCGATCTTGTTTGAAGTATATTTTTCTAAAGCAAAATTTTACGAGAAATCCGAATCTGCAATAATCTCGATGTAGTCAGTACAAAAATTTCTCACCATGAACGAAAACTTACTTGAAAAACGAATTTTCACCAAAAGTTCAATTTTTCCATTGGAACAAGTAGAGTTAGAGTTTCGGTCCGAACTGAGAAAATACTTAAATTAGTGCGTATTATTCATTCCAAACAAAACCAGATCAAAATTTCGTCCTCTAAAAAATTTTCAATTTTCAGCCTACCATATGCATTTTTCAGCCAAAAGGGGGCGGAGCCAAATGGAACATGGGGCAAAGTTCTTAGAAGTTCATAGGTACCTACTATACCAATCACCAACTTATGAAAATCAGTTTGACTTTTTTCTGTACAACGGCATACTCGAGTTTATCAGAGAACGTGTCTTAATACTTTGTGTTATTTTAACAGCAGAAAATTACGAAAATTTTTCAAAAAAAAATTCCTTACCCTGGCCGACCGGCCCCACCCGGGATTCGCCAAGTCTGATTTTTATCGATCCCAATTTTTTTCTAGTACTGGATGGTCCTTCGGTTGAAGTCGCCTTAACTACGGCCACCCTCGCCTGGTGGAATAATATTGTGGCGTGTACACTTTGCTCCTCTCTGAGCCTAATTGCCAATTATATACTTTTTCACACAAAAACTATACCGAGTAATTTAAAGGTGGTCTATATACTTTTCAAGTTTTTAGAAGTGGGATTCAATGCGATGTTTGTGATTGCGTGTCCGGTGAGTCACTTTGAAGTCGCTTTTACAAAAGTGCTCAGTCATTAGAGCACATTTTCTGTTTTGCGAAGTTTGGTCTTATGAAAAAAAGTTACGAAATTTGGACTTGTGAAAAAAATTTGATCTTATGAAAAACATGATTGCCTTAAACTGCTCGAATGATCTTTTGAATTCTAGTATTTACGAAAATAACAATAGTTTTTCATGAAAATCGGCAAAACTCGAGAAAATCGATCTTCGAATCACGAACTTTTATTTTTCTAACCTACTTCAAAAAAAGTAAAATTTTTGCTGATTCGAATGCCACAAAAACGAGAGCAAACGAATCGTTTTGAAGCGAGTTATAAGCATTCAAAGTTTCAGTGAGAGACGCAGACACTGTCTCGTTCCTCTGCGTCTCTCCGACAGCGAGAGTGTCCGCTTTCTCTGCGTCTCTTCTACAAACTTTAAAAGCTTACAAAACGATTTTCATAGCGATTTTAGCTACGAGATTAGGTGCATTCGAATCAACGAAAAATTCTACATTTTTTGAAATAGGTTAGAAAGAATTTGAATTCGCGATTAGAAAACCAATTTTCTCGAGTTTTAACTATTTTTATTATTGTTTTTTCGTCAATACTGAAATTGAGACAATAATTTGAGTAAAAATCAAAAAACATTTTCGATTTTCAGATATTCGTCGCCATAGACACCGATTCTGATTTCAATGGTCTCATGATCGTCGATGCTGGAATTCCACTTCCATCTGTTCTCTCAATGATATGTCTTATGTTATCTATTGTTCTTTTGACTCAACTAATTTTCGTATCTCCTATTGTCTATTTTATTCGATTTCTGCAAATTTGTCGGTGAGTTCTTGGGATTGAAAGCTGCCATGTCGTCTGGTCGACCGTTCGGCCGGGGCGGTCGAGGTACTCAAAATTTTCGACCGCCATATTGTAGCCCACATTGAGTACTACATTTTACTAGTTGATAGCTAGGCTTTATCATCACTCTTTCCAGCGAGTTATGAGCTTATGAAAATTTCTTCTGATAGGAAATTCTGAAAATTTGAAAATTTGTGTTATTCATTTTCAAGGCGCATGATAATTGTTAGGTTTACAAGAATCACTAAGATCAAAACTGAGCCTTTTCACTACCAACTATTTCCAGAAAAGGTATCCACCCATCCCATGTAATATCAATCATCTCCCTGAATCTCATCCTATTGGCTCTCTCTTCTGGAGTCCTTTGCTACGCCTCCTATACCACCATCGACGATGTCATAGTTCTCAGTGGAATCGCTGTCAATTATGTTGGCCATGAAACCGTGTTCTTGGTTTTATCGTATGATGTAAGACAGATTATCTTTTTTTTTCTTTTGGGTCATCCTTAATTTCAGAAAATCGGAACTCAATTCACCGCGTACATTTCAAGTGTCACATACCTTTTGATTCTTATATTTTCAGTGGTTTTGATGAGTTTCAGTCATTTGAAAATCAATTCGAAGATAAATTCGAACATGAATATGAGTGAGAATTTGAAGAAGATGCAAGCACGAGCAAATCAGATTCTTACATCACAGGTAATTAGAAAATTTCATTTTTTATTTGTACTCAAATGATTGTCCGTTTAAACGAAAATAACTATATTTTTGCATAAAAATCGTTAAAGCTCGAGAAAAATCGATTTTGAAATCGCGAGCTTACATTTTTTCTAATCTAATAATAATAATATTTATTTATTGATAAAGGACTATATAGTCACTGATATAATCAATATGTAAAAAAAGAAATTAAAAGTTAAATACGTTGAGCGTCAAATAGGGGGATAAGTCAACATGAGTTAAATTAGTTTTAAAAGAAACAGTGGAAATAATAGGAGGGAAAACTGTTTTTGGAAGCGAATTCCAACATGATACAATACGAAGGGTAAAAAATTGAGAAGTAAGTTTGGACGAATTTTTTAAGGTACAACGAATGTAATATGGATGACGTCTAAGAAATGAGTGATTGAAGGGAGAAATAAAAAGATTATGAGCAATGGCTACTTCCTGGGAGACCAGTATTTTATGCATGAAAACTAGATCCGAAATAAGTCTACGATACTCTAGAGATTCTAAGTTATACTCACGGAGACAATTGAAATAAGATACATAGGGATAGTTAAATTTTTTTTGCAGCATCTACAGGGTGACAAGAAATTATGGGAACACATTGTTTTTTTGAATCTATTTCAAAAAATGCAGAATTTTTTCGCTGATTCAAATGCGCCTAATTTCACTGCTCAAAACGCATTTTAAAGTGAGTTATGAGCGTTTGAAGTTTCGGAGAGACGCAGAGAAAGCAGACACTCTCGTTGTCGAAGAGACGTAGAGAAACGAGAAAGTGTCTGCGTCTCTCACTGAAACTTCATACACTCGTAACTCGCTTCAAAATGGTCCGTTTTGACTTGCTTTTGTGGCATTCGAATCAGCGAAAAATTCTACATTTTTTTAAATAGATTTTTAAAATTTTGGTTGGAAATCGACTTTCTCGAGTTTTAACGATTTTTCAAGGAAAATTTTGTTATTTTCGTGAATACTGGAATTGGAACAAGCGTTTGAGTACAAATAAAATATTACTGTAATTCTACTTAACAAAAAATAAAATTTCAGTTCATAATGACCCTAATCTTCGTCCAACTTCCCTTCTTCTACTCTGTGCTCGGCCCAATGATCGGTGCATCGCAAAAACTCGCCACCTATCTTCTCTCGATTCTTTTCGTCTGGGGTCCCGTTGCCAATACCCTAAGCCTTTTCATTTTCAAAACACAAGTCCGTCAGACCGTCTTCACATGTCGACAAGAGAACGATTCAACGGTGATTAATGTAGCCGAAAGATCAATGGCTATGAAGTCTGATATGAAATTGAGATCCACTTGAATATCCATTTTATTTTTGTCTATTCTGGAACAAGGCTGTATTGCGGCCCTGAGCTTTTTTGATCCGAAAAGCTTGTTTTCGAAACGACGACCGAATTCAATCCCCATCGGCCTACCCACGGGCCGTGGCCCAAGGCCCGCGGCAGCTTTGATCTGGAACTATCTCCCCCATTTTTTTATCTCTTCAAATTTCCCTTTGTATCCGATTACAACCGTTTCATTCCCCTTATCGGGGTACATCGTGTTTTTTCCCTCTTTTTTTCATGGCTATTAATCAACGTGTAGGCTGTGTTGGCTACTCGACGAATTCGGCAACACGATGTGTTGATAAAATCTATGTCGTAGAAAATCGATCTACCAGAATGTGTACCTTTTTAATGTTTTTTTGTTGCAAAGTCACGCGTTCCGTTTTTTGCAGAGAGAGGCGATCTGGACTGGAAACTTTTGTGGAGTACTGTAGCTGGGAACAAGAAGTGAAGTCAAGGAGCACAGTAATAAAGTTGTTTTCCAATATAAATTTTGAAAAATGGAATTTGAGGTTTCGTTTTCTGTTATTCAATAAAATCAGATTTTTGAACGACAGCTCAAAACTTGGCTTCGTGATATTTCGAAAGTGCGACGTTTCGCAAGAGCGACGTTCCAAAAGTGCGACATTTCGAAAGCGTGCCGTTTCGCGAATGTGACGTTTCGAATGATGTGACGTTTCGAAGGTACGACGTTTTAAAAGCAAAACGTCGCACTTGCGAAACGTCACACTTTCGAAATGTCGCGGTGTCGTTTTTACCCTTGCGGTGTACAAATGAGCTCTTCTGGCAATTTTTTATTCGAATTCAAATATTTTTTTTTCAAAATTTAGCCTACTTACTACTAGTACTGGTAGTGGTACTTAGCATTCAGAGAGTTACAGTAATCCAATAGCGTTGTAATTCAAATTGATGTGCAGCATCTTCCAGGTTACTGTATTTCGATACAGTATCTAGTAAAATGTTTGGCTATTCGAAAATTTATTGAAAATGGTATGGATATAATCGGAAAATCGCAAATAGAGTTGAGACCAGCAAAGTCTAACCTGAAATAATCGATTTTTTCGTTGGTTTCCGTTACAGTATCAACAAAACCCAGAAATTTGATTGGTCACCGGAAGTGTTACTTTTTCTCGAGAATCTCATTGATCTATCATTTATCAATACAACAAAGTTTGTTGGACCCTGTCTTTGAAAAAGTTCAATTTTTCAAAAATTCTGGCAGCGGAAAGTCAGGAACAGCATGATTCCTATTCTCTGATCCCCTCTACGAACATGAAGAGCCAAAAACCCAAGGTCAACAATCTCCATAACCATGCTATAAAGAAATTCTGGGTACATACTGTTCCCCCGGTTAACAATCAACGATCACATTTTGCTGATGCCGCTGCTACTCGACGAATTCGAAGAAAAATCATCAATTGATATGCATTTTCTCACGGGGTTAACATCTGTTAAAAGAAATCACAAGTTGCATCGCGGGCTTATCACTAACTGAAACTTTCTCCCATTGTTATTTATTGAATTTCACTTCAGAATCAGAAGAAAAATTTCAAAAGAAAGGGGGCATCACACATCTCCTAAACTATGTGTCATCCCTACATGTGTTTACGTTTTGTTTTAGAGGAACCTTCTGGGGGAATACCTTTTGGAGACCGTGTGATCCGGAAATGGACATGACACGTCATTGGAGACAAATGAAAGTTCAAAAGTGACGAGGAAGAAATTGTTTGAACTCGATGATTTCATCCGCTAGTGATGGCATAATCGGTGACATAGTGTCCGCAGAAAGAATGATAAACCAGTTATGGATAGAACACGAATGGAGAGAGGGAAGGAGAGGAAAAGTCCGGGTGCAGATCAAGGATTGGATTATTTTGAGATTTGCTAAATACCTTGAAATCTGTATTAGAAGGACCCTCTATTGTTCCAACATCTAAAAGATAATTCTGAATCGTCAAAATTGATCATAAAATCTGATTTGAAACATATTTTGCGAGTCAACTTTTGACGAGGATTCTAATAACACTAATTTCAATCTCTTCGATCTTCAAGAATGTGCTCGTTTTGGGCACATTGGGTGCCCTTCTAATACAGATTTTACGGTATCTGGTTCTTGATTGGGTCTGGCTCATAGGACCATTCAAGGATTTCCAGGTTAAGGTTGTAACAAAATTTCTCAAGAGACATCCTAAGACTTTTTCCAGCCACTGGGGGAACATCAAATTAGAGTGGACTATCTGATATGAGTTTAGAAATAATTGGTTGCGAAATATAGCAGTTGCAAAACGTCGAAGTTTTGAAACGTCACAGTTACACAACGTCAAAGTTGCGAAAAGTCGAAGTTGGGAAACGTCGCATATTCAAAAAATCGTAGTTGCAAAAAGTCGCAGTTTAGGAAAGCCGCAGTTTCAAAATGTTGAAGTTTTGGAACGTCAAAGTTGTGAAATGTCACAGTTACAGAACTTCGTAGTTACAAAATTTCGCAGTTTCGAAACGTCGCAGTTACAAAACGCCGCGAAACCCGATTCTAAAAGTCGAACTTTCAATTTCTTACCCCTATTTTTATTCCAAAGTTCCCGTCCACTTTCTGCCGTTCAAAACTATCCAAATAAGAATCGAAAGTTCGCATTTTATTCAAATTTCAAAATCTATGTAGTGACACACTCGATAATCCAGTGTTTATGCAAAACAACTCAAAGAACATTTAGAGACTTATTCCGAAAAATGCAACATTTTGTTTGTTTCTGAAAATACACGTACTTCGAGGAAAGTCAGTGACGAAATGAATACTGTTAGTTGTAATGATGATCAAACATTCATTTTCAGTACATAGAAAGAACGAAAAGAATATTGAAGCTACAGTAACCTTGGAATATTTGAACTTATTTGGGACGCTTCGGGTAGATTATATGTTAAGAAACAATTATTTTTAGAGGAGTTGACATGCCCTCAATAATTCGGATTCAAACCAACTGGAGACTATCTGGAAAACACTTCAATAATAGTCACCGAGTGTTAACACAGGAATAACATAGTTTTTTTCCAGTTTTATACCTACTGTAATACCGATCCACTATTCTGATCATTCAAACTTTCCACATGTGTTTACCAACACCTCCCACTCCACAAAATTTCCATATACTCACTGTCTGTGATTTTCAAAAAACAGGTTCAAAAGTCCAGTCGGGTTCCAAAGTGTACGTCACCTTGCTCAATTCGTATCGTAATCCATACATTAATTTTTGATTTGTTTGTTTCGATTTGAAACGTCATCGACGCATCGCATCAGCTTATCGATACGGTATATAAGGGGGAGAGAGAAGGGTGATAGGGTCCTCCACTGATTTGGTTTTTTTTCTTTAGTAGAAGTCGAAAAATCTAAAAACGCTTTCTCGAATCCGACTTTTTGTTTCTAGTAAAAAACTTCAATGGAACTTTCACGATTTCAAATTTCCTGATTACCACTGAAGCTGTTGGAGGATGCAGAACTAAGGCCCAAGGTTTTCAATGAGACCCAAAATTCTAGAAGGAGCTGTCAAAGGACTCGAGGCATCTGAATTCCACTAGCAAATCTTCAAGCCCACAAATCAGGATCATAACCTTCTGAAGACTTCCACTGCCCAGTCTTGACTTTTGGGAGCAGTCTTCCCCGGCTCAGGCTGGCCCTCGACTTTTTCGATCCAAAGAAGCAATTTTGAAAGGACCGCCGGGCTCAACCTCGTGGGCCTACCCACGGCCCTCCCGCGGCCTCGATTTTGTCAGCCATGGCCAACAGGCATCGACAATTGGCCAAACTCCTAATACAGTAGATTCTAGAATCAGATAACTGTATATTATTCTAGATTTCATCATTTTAGGTAATATCTTCCTAGGGGGCTCGTGTTCAGTTGGGATGCGTCCCATAGATTAGGTACTATTCAACCTTTCCTAAAAAATCCGACTTTTCTATTCAATTTAAAAATGTTACATACTTTTAGTACTTTCATGATTTTTCATGGAATTTAGAAACTTTTTCATGAAAAATTGAATTTTTTCGATAAATTTTCTACCCTGGCCGGATTTGGACATGTATGCCTATTGGTATTCAAAAACTAAGAAATCAACTTCTAGGACTCCCTAGATGTTCCACCTTCTTTTAGTTCCCAAATTCCTCCTTCCAACTCTCTCCATTCTCCAAAATATGCAACACATGCACCCATGAATGCCCTCATTGTGCTCCCCGTATTTGTTCACACTCCGGGTCCAAGATCACTTCCAAACAAATAGCTCTCTTATGAAAACGGTCTAGTTTTTGTCCTCCGTATAAAGAAGCCCAAAAGTTACTGACAAGTTTTACATTACCTGATGTTTGGAATTCTGCAAAAAAGTAAGTCTAAAAGAAAAACCTTGAAAGTTCAGATAGATTATCACCTTTTTTTGAGGACCGGTTCCTCATCTCCTTCTGAAAGTTTCTAGATGACGTAACCCCTCTTGTGACCGTGCTTACACATCCATTTTTATTACACACCACGTGGCGTGTAGTTCTCGAATGTATTTTTAACAACCTGTTAGGGGAACTGGGGGAACCATTAATCACAAAACAATTCATTTTAAAAGTCGAGAGTTACAAAAGATCATTGGTCTAGACTGTTTTTTGAAGATCTTAGTACTGTTTTGATTACAGGAATGGTTGTTTTGATGGTCTAGGATGGAATTTTATCAATAGTATCTCTTGAAGAATCACAGTTCATTAGGGGAGGCGCGAGAGGGTTCTAGGCTACATTCATTTTTGAAGATTTCGGCTATTAGAAGACTCTTGTCTTGGAGGCAGGAACTCTACGGATATCATCTGACATCTGGACAAGATTCTGAAAGATCAGCAGAATTCTAGACAGTACTCAGTAGGATTACAGTTTTTTGTTCTCAAATTATCGTCCCAGTTCCAGTGTTTACAAAAATAACAATAGTTTTTCATAACATTCGTTAAAACTAGAGAAAATCGATTTTCAAATTTTTTACTCACATTTTTTCTAACCTATTTCAAAGAATGTAGAATTTTTCGCTGATTCGAATGCCGCAAAAACGAGTCAAAACGGACTATTTTGAAGCGAGTTATAAGTGTTTAAAGTTTCCTAGAAGAGAGACGCAGAGAAAGCAGACACTCTCGTTGTCGAAGAGACGCAGAGAAACGAGACAGTGTCTGCGTCTCTCATGAAAACTTCAAACGCTCATAACTCGCACCAAAATGGTCCGTTTTGACTCGTTTTTTGCGGTAGAAAACAATTTTTTCAAACATACTTTATTAAAGTTCAATCTGGTCAAGATTCACATCTGGACAAGATTTCAGAAAGATCAGCAGACTTCTAGACAAAACTCAAGTACAGTAATCCTACCAGCCAGACTTCAACAGTGTATCTTATCGAACTTTTCATAACTTTCGGATTCATCCGAAACTTGCTTTGCCCATCCCACCCAAAAAGCCAGTTGGATTCTTATTGTATGAGTGTTCGTAGATCAACGGCGTCATTGTTCTCGAACGAAAAGTGTTTTTGTTACTGATCCTTTAGCTTTTTGGGTACTGTTGTTATCCAGGATTTTATTACTAACAAGAATTCTTGTAATGGTTTTTCATGGCAAAACACATATTTTTAAAAAAGTTTCTCAAAATTCGCATCAGGTGGGCTCGAACCTGTGACCGCCCTGCTATGGGTCCGCGCCACTACCTACTGAGCCATACGCTGTAAAAATTTTTCACCACGATTTTAATTTTTTGTTCTGAAATTTTAAGAACTCGCTCAAAAATGTTTTCTACCGCAAAAACGAGTCAAAACGGACCATTTTGAAGCGAGTTATGAGCGATTGAAGGGTCAGTAAGAGAGACGCAGAGAAGTCAGACACTCTCGTTGTCGAAGAGACGCAGAGAAACGAGAAAGTGTCTGCGTCTCTCACAAAAACTTCAAACGCTCATAACTCCCTTCAAAATAGTCCGTTATTATTTGTTTTTGTGGCATTCAAATCGGCGAAAAAATCTACATTTTTTGAAATAGATTCTGAAACTTCGTGATTTCAAAAAAAAATCAGTCCCCATTCTGGCCCCCATTTTGCAAGCTTTTTTAAAATTCCTCTGAACTATCTCTTTTTCTTCAGGATTATGTTTCGTTATAGGCCGCCTTTGACAGCCCTGAAGCCGTCGATTTTGCCTTCAAAATTTTATGCTTCTTCTATCACTTGACCACCTCGCTTTTTACTGTAATGGTCACTCCACCTTTACCTACCTACAACACAAAAAAGTACGCATAGTGAAAATTCTAGGGCAATTTTCCCTTTCTTCTCAGATCTGTAAACACCCGTTTTGCATTCTTGAAGACAGAAACTGAAGAAGTTGAAAGATTAAATATCATGTTATATGCATCATCTGATCGTTTGATTAACTTCCCCTCTTCATGTCTGCGTCTCTCTCGATCCAATACTCTTTCCTTTGATCCAGGTCATCTTCTCCGCCCATCAAGTCCTGATGATATGCTTGATAACTGTACTGATCTATTCTCATGTTTCCCATGTTCACCGAATTCTGAATTCTTCTCAAATCACCAGAATTCAGAAAAACTGAAAACGAAACAGGTCAAAGTGGGCGTGGCCTATATGGAAATTTTGGATAGTCTCTTTGTCTCTCTCTCGCAAAAATGGTCACGTGTGTCTCTCTACAGCCCACCCACATTTCCCTATTATCTCTTCGTATCATTTTCTGATTATATCTGTATGTATATAAATATAAATATTCTCCCATAAACCAACCTGATTTCTGCCCCGTGCCGTCTTCTTATTCTTGAATTCTTTTATTCATTTTTTACCTATCTGACTACAGTTCCACCTTCGGAATGTCACTCAAGACGCATTTCAAATTCGTGCTCGTCGTCATTATCTACTTTGCTCATATCTATTTCCGACGATTACCGATCACTCTACTGCCATTGATCCGGGAGGAAATTGTGCTCACTAGCGATGATATTGGTGAGTTTTTGGGGTTACTGTAGTCAGTTTTAGGGTAGGATTACGGTCATTTTTTACAATATTTCCGAAAATAACAATATTTTTGCGTGAAACAAAGGAAATAATCGATTTTCAAATCGAGAACTTACATTTTTCTAACCTAATTCAAAAAATGTAGAATTTTTCGCTGATTCGAATGCCGCAAAAACGAGTCAAAACGGACCATTTTCAAGTGAGTTATGAATGTTTGAAGGTTTTATTAGAGAGACGCAGAGAAAGCAGATACTCTCGCTTTCGAAGAGACGCAGAGAAACGAGACAGTGTCTGCGTCTTTCACTGAAACTTCAAAGACTCATAACTCGCTTCAAAATGGTCCGTTTTGAATGGTTTTTGGACTAGTTTAGAAAAGAAATTCTGCGTTTTAGAATCATAAAACTCATATTTGGAAATTGGAATTTTCGAACATTTTTTCACACCAGCTTTTGAATAAAACTATATGCTTCTGATAACGCTTTATTTCTTCTTCAGAATTGTTCAAAAACGAGTCAAAACGGACCATTTTTAAGCGAGTTATGAGCTTTTGAAGTTTTCGTGAGAGACGCAGACACTGTCTCGTTTCTCTGCGTCTCTTCGACAACGACAGCGTCTGCTTTCTCTGCGTCTCTCTCACCGAAACTCAAAACTCGCTTCAAAATGGTCCGTTTCAGGCAATATTAGGTGCATTCGAATCAGCGAAAAATTCTACATTTCTTGAAACAGGTCAGAAAAAAATTATGTTTGCGATTTGAAAATCGATTTTTCGATTTTCTCGAATTTTCTCGATTTTTATGCAAAAATGTTGTAATTATAAATAGTAAATACTGAATTTTGAAAGATCATTTTATAAAAAAATGACTGTAATCCTACTTTAAAAAACCTGAAATCCAGTTCTGAATTTGTTTACATGGCAACCATAGAAGTTTCAAGAAAAACGAGATTTCCATGTCACCTGACCCCCTTTGATTTTCAATGATCATCATTTAGAAGCCATCAAATGATAAAAGTCACGTATCATTTTTAGGAATCCTCGTATCCTCTCATGCTCTTCTCTACACAATCGGACGTCTTCTATTCGGAATGGCATCCGATAGATACTCAAAAGTGGCTCTCCTACTAATTGGACTCATCACATGTGCCGCTTGCTCAATCGGCCTCGCCTTTTCAAACCATCTCTGGCAAATGCTCATCGCCATGATGCTCCTAGGAATCGTTCAAGGTGCTGGATGGGTTCCCGCCACGCTTTTGGTACAGTCTTGGTACTCGAAATCCACGTATGGTACCATGTTTTCTATTCTTGCTTGCGGCTCAACGTTCGCTGGAATCCTTCAACCGTTCTCCAAGAAATTCTACTGGCGACATGTGGAGCTTTACACTGGAGCAGGAATGCTCGCGTTCTCGATTCTCTGCTATTTTGCTCTTCGCGAGGATAATGTATCTCCAAAACGGGA
The DNA here is from genome assembly GCA_963966625.1 of Caenorhabditis zanzibari. NCBI lineage: Eukaryota > Metazoa > Nematoda > Chromadorea > Rhabditida > Rhabditidae > Caenorhabditis > Caenorhabditis zanzibari. The sequence continues at coordinate 15,234,467 of OZ016472.1, read as the reverse complement.
AGAAGAAGATGAGGAGCCAAATCCAGAGAAGCCAAAGAAGAAAGGAGGATTGAGAACTATTGTTGGATCTCTTGTCATTTGGCATATCTCATTTGTCTATCTATTCACAATGGAAATGAGAACAATCTGTGAAACCTGGGTTCAACTCTTTCTCACAGACTCCAAGATCTCTCCAGATGCATTCCAAATCACCTATGAAATCGGAGGGCTCGTCGGAACAATGGCTTCTGGAATCGTGATTGACTTGGCAACCCGAAGATTCGATGTAGACGCCACTCGTCGTGTTATTGCCGTGTCGTACACTTGTTTGATGATGTTCTCGGCTGCTGGGATTTTTGAATTTGCTGTGAGTTTTATATACGCCTGTTGCCTGTGTGGCGCAGTCGGTATCAGTATTTACAAAAATAACAATTTTTTGCGTAAAAATCGTTAAAACTCGAGAAAATCGATTTTCAAATCGCGAACTTTTTTTTCTAATATATTTTTAAAAATGTAGAATTTTTTGCTGATTCGAATGCCGCAAAAACGAGTCAAAACAGACCATTTCAAAGCGAGATATGAGCGTTCAAAGTTTTCGTGAGAGACGCAGACACTGTCTCGTTTCTCTGCGTCTCTTCAAAAGCGAGAGTGTCTGCTTTCTCTGCGTCTCTCTTACCGAAAATTTAAACGCCCATAACTCGCTTCAGAATGGTCCGTTTCAGGCAATATTAGGCGCATTCGAATCAGCGAAAAATTCTACATTTTTTGAAATAGGTTAGAAAAATGTAGGTTCGCGATTTGAAAATCGATTTTTATGCAAAATTTTATAATCGCATGCGACTGCAGGTTTGATCCCGTGGCGCGACAAAAACTTTCTTTGGGGAAAATTGAAGTGGAAATTTTTTCTTTTGCAGGAACTCAGCTCAATCTTTGGATTTATGGCTGGTATGTTCGTCAATGGATCCATCAACGTCTGGTGCATGATTGCTTCTCAAGCGGGATTCAAGAATATTCAAGGAACCGTCAGCGCGTTCATCTCATTTATTGCGAGCTGTAAGTTTCTTTTTTTTCCCTTTTTTGCCTTCTTGTTCACTCAAATTCATTCATTTCCAGCCGGTTCCATGCTCGCTGGAAGTCCACTCGCATTCCTCATCAGTGTCTTCGGATGGCGCGTTTTCTTGTACATTTTCGGAATTCAACTCATCATCGTTCTCTTCGTCTCTTCATTCCGAATTCGTCTTCGTATGGACACTTCGGAGAAGGAAACATCGAATGAAGTTGATGACGATGAAGGCTCCGGGGTCTGCAGTACTGTAGTGGATTCCAAGCAGAATTTGACAAGTTTGAATAAAGAAACGAGGATTTCGATGCTGTTTGCTCTTTATGCAACGAAGAAAATCAAGCCATTCAGGGATGTTTTAGCGTCGAACAAAGTTTAGATTCCCAATTGTAATTAGGCAATTTTAAATGTATATTTAGATGATTTGGAACGTTCTCCTTCAAATGTGAATAACTTTTTTCAGGGAAGTCGGGTAAAAATACGGCCAACTAGAAAAATGTTTTTTATCAAAAAAGCTATCGATTGGTAAAAAAATCGTAAAATTTCAGCGAAAATTAACAAAGTTATGCATTGTTTTGCAAAAAAGTAGCCAATTTTTGACAATTTCGGCTATGTCTTGCTGTAACTCGGTCAATTTTCGATGAAATTTGACGGTTTTTTGACCAGTCGACAGCTTTTTCAACAAGGAACATTTTTTTCTGTTGGCTGTATTTTTTCCCGATTCCTCTGAAAAAAGTTACTCACACTTGAAAAAGTTCCCGAAAATCTCACATCAGCTATTATTCCCTCTTGAAATTAGGCAATTTTAATTGTATAATCAGATGATTTAGAGCTCAATTTTCTAGAATAACCTTCCAAAAAAGAAAGAAAAAACAAATTCCATTTTGTTGAGAATCTCTCTACTTTTCCAAATACGGGTTCATACTCATAATCACTTTCATGGTCATATACTTATTTCCCCCCACGAGTCGGCACTTGCCATGATTTCCGATCGATGAATTGTCGATTTGACAAGCAGTTTCTATGTACATTTTCTATCTATGCTTTATCGATTTGTTATTTCATTTAATAAACGATTTTTATTCATCAAAATCCACAAAGTTTTGCAACATTTGTTTGAAAATTGAAAATTCCCGCCGTTTCGGGTGTCTGCAGGTGCGCTCCCCGGGACACCAAAATCCCGTGTAGTCCTCTCGGACAAGATCCAAATTTCACAAGTGGCAGTTGTTTTTTTTAGAAATCTTGATGTATCATTCGCAATTTTGCATCAATTTTTGTTTTTTTTTTTGGTGCGTCGAATGAAAATCGATATTTTCACCCACGTGTTACTGGAAAAGAGCGAGAATACAGTGAAATTGACAGTTTGTTGACAGTCAAGTTGTCTCTTTCGATTTTTTAAAAGATTTTTTCTATTAAAATTTGTGCATTTTAGAGATGGTGACCACTCGATCGAGGTCAAAAAACAACCGAGCAGCCGACAAGGAACGTTCGAAAGAGAGGTTGGAAAAAAATTTTTTTTTCGCTTTTTTAGCAAAAATTTTCGCTTAATTTCAATAATAGTTCCAATTAATTAAGATACGCGTATCGTCCGCGATCCACATTCGAAGAATCCGACGCGCTCGTCGGCTGCAGAACGATCGATCACTATCTACAGTATGATTGCCTTCTGACGAGAGACGAACTGCAACGGCTCGACGAGCACGTTTATTCCGCCGTCGACACGTCGTGGCTCGACGAGCTCTGCATGAAAAAGTTCTGGGAGGCCGTCGTTTTGTATTATCCCCTCTGGGTGGCGCCCAACTTGCTCACACTCATTGGTCCGTTGTTTCTCCTTGTTTTGTGAAAAAAATATATTTTTTTCAGGCCTAATTGTGAATTTAACGACAGTGCTGGTGCTCTCATTCTACTGTCCAACAGCTACTGAAACCGCACCGTCGTGGGCATATTTTCTCGCCGCCGCCGGACTTTTCGTCTATCAGACATTGGATGCGACCGATGGAAAACAAGCGAGACGAATCGGGGCGTCGAGTCCGTTGGGAGAGCTCTTCGACCACGGATGTGATTCTGCGTCACAAGTACTGTAGAAAACAATGAAATTGCAACTTCGCTGCACAGTTTTTTATAGAAATTTTTTAAAAATGCCGTTTTTTCACCATTTTACGAGTAAAACTGTGAAAATTCGAGTAGAAAATCAGAAATCAGCAAAAAAAATTTTCTTCGAATTCCTTCATTTTTGACCATGAAAGCTAGTTCCGATGGGTTTCTGAGCCTGAATTTCACTAATTTTCACAGTTTTTGTCCTTAAAAACGTCGTTTTCAGAAATTTCGATAAATACAGGAAGAACTGTGCGGCAAAAAACAGGCTTGTTCAAAAAAAACTTTTCCGGAAAATCAAAGTTTCGATTTTTTTTTCGGAGAATTGGAAAAAAATTGCTCGAAAATGATGGGATTTTGCCAAAATTTCTAATTTTTCGACTGTTTTCGTCTATTTTTTCCGATTTTCAAAAAAAAATTTCGAAAAGTTTTTTTCGAGAATCTTCCGGCTGGAAAAATTTTCTGATTCCGACCAAGTCTGCTTCAAACTACAGTATCCCTCAAAAAACCAGAAAATTTTCAGGTCTTCGTCACGCTGAATGTATGCTACGCTCTACAGTTAGGAACTGTCCGATGTGGTGTCTTCATCGCTTGCCTCATCTCTGTATCCCTCTTCTACACAGCGCACTGGAGCACTTATTGCACTGGGCAGCTCAGGTAGGCATAGAAAAAGAGGTTCCTAATTAAAAAAGCTGCCGATTGGCTAATAAATCGTCAAATTTCATAAAAAAATTGACGAAGTTACGCCTTGTGTTGTCGGAAAAAAAAATTGGCGTAACTTTGTCAATTTTCGATGCAATTTGACTTTTTCTTATTTTTTTTCCACCAATCGATAGATTTTTCAATAAGGAACATTTCTTCAGTTGACCGAATTTTCACCAGATCCCTCTGAAAAAAGTTATCCACACTTGAAATTTTAAAAATTTTCCAGGTTCGCTCGATTCGACGTCACCGAAGCCCAATGGTCGATTATTTCAATGCTTCTGTGCACGGCCGTCTTCGGACCCGGAATCTGGAGCATCGGAGTGTTCGGCTACTATCTGAAGCATCTGTTGCTCGCCGCGGTTGCCCTAGGAACTGTCTACCAAGCCCTCGGATATCTCGCAGTGATTTTCACGGATGGAGTGGGAAAGAACGGAAGTACAGTCGCTGGAACATCGGTTCTCTTCCCAATTTGCCCACTGCTCGCCGTGATTGTTCCATACTGTATGATCTACAGTAAATCTGCATCGAGTGTTTATGACGATCTCATTGTGATTTTCGTTCTTCAATTCGGCGCAGTCGCCGCGAAAGCCACCAATCGACTCATCGTCGCACACATGAGCCGAAGCGAGCTTTCGCTCTGGGATTGGATTTACATGGGACCGATCGCTCTGATGATCAATCAATACTACGATATTAAGATCGACGAGCCGCGGCTTCTGAAGTACACGACAGTCTACGTTTATGTCTCACTTCTCGTTTATTGTTTATTTATAACTCGTCAAATTTGCGATCATATGGGAATCTACTGTTTCAAAGTTACTCCGCAGCGGGCTGCTGGAAACAATAAGTAATTTTGTGTGTAATTATTAAAAAAGTTGATTTCGAGTAGACGTTCTATTCTGTAATTAAATTGTAACAATTTTTACGAGTTTTTGAGCGGACGGAAAAAACCGTTTTGTCTCTGTATCTGCTGCGATGCGTGTCGCGTCGCGGGCGCCTTATCAAGATTTGTTTCATTATTATCATCTTTTTCTCTCAAGCACAATACGATTTTTATCCCAGGGATTTTTTCTCCTCTAAATTGCGATTTTTAGGACGAAATTTATATGAAGATGTGTTCGGTTTTTCTCAAATTTTCGCTAGAAATCCGGTTGTATGGAAAATTTAGATATGGAATTTGTATATTTTAACTCGAGCGCTACATTTTCATATAAATTTTGACTCTAAATCACAATTTTGAGTGGAAAAAATCGTCAGGCAAGAAAATGCAGACTCGCAAAAAAATACGGTACTTTGAGTGATTCGTCACGGTACTTTGAGTGATTCGTCATTTTTTTGGTTTTTTCTCACATATTTTTGTGAATTCGTGTACATTTTTCAAATTATTTGCAAATTCAGACTGTTTTCCTGAACTATATCTGCAAATTAGGTGAAGAAACAAACAAAATCGACCGCTCAAAAACTCGGAAATTTGATTTGTCACTTTTCTCCCCCACTATCTAATAGAAAATTCTGCTTTTGGTTTTTATCTAATTTTGCTTGAGACGTGTAACCTTCTCCCTCCCCGCATACACACCTCCACTCACAGAATACACTATCTTCTCCGCTTTCGCCTGTATAGAATTCGCATAGTTCAGTGGGGCGAAGCTGCGGCGCTGCGATGGTTTCTAGTCGCACGACCGGCGATTCCTGGTTTTTGCGACCGCCACGGCCACACACTCACTCTCTGCTCTCTGCTCTCGCCGCGCTATTCTTCTCCGCTCGTCTCGTTTCGCCCATGCCGTCGTTTCTCATAGTCAGACGAACCACTTTGTAGAATGCAGCGAGCGCTCCACATCTTCTACTTCTTTTGGTACACAACTTTTGCGAGCTTACCCACATTTTTTGTGTCTTTTTTCCCCTTTTTTCCCCGTCATTTTTGCCCCAAATTTAGCTGATTTTGTGCCGAGTTTCGCTTAGTTTCAAGGTTATTCTCTTTCCAAAAGTTTTTGTAAATTGAATTATAAATTGATTACTCTTATTGAATATTCATATTTTTATCCGCTTAACTGACGGTACCCAATGTTTCGTTATTTATTTGTTGACATCGTACAATGTCAGCTCGTTCTTCTATTTCTTCAAATACCTCTTCTAAATCTAAAAATTCTGTTGTCTTTTCGGTATTCCTATCGAAAAACGTAATTCTTTCCCTTTTTCACTTCAAATAACTCAAAAATCCCAATTTCCAGGAAAAGATGGCCGCAGAATCTTCGTACGGATTCGTCTACGGAGTGTCCGGACCTGTCGTGACGGCCGAGAAGATGGCCGGATCCGCCATGTACGAGCTGGTTCGTGTCGGACATCAGGAGCTCGTCGGAGAGATTATTCGTCTCGAGGGTGACTACGCCACGATTCAAGTCTACGAGGAGACCTCCGGAGTCACCATCGGAGATCCGGTGCTCCGTACCGGAAAGCCGCTCTCCGTCGAACTGGGTCCCGGTATTATGGGTTCGATTTTCGACGGAATTCAACGCCCGCTCAAGGACATCGCCGACATCACTCAATCCATCTACATTCCAAAGGGAGTCTCCACTAATGCGCTCTCCCGTGAAGCCCGTTGGGACTTTGTTGTCTCTAAGGATCTCCGTGTCGGAGGACACGTGACCGGAGGAGATATTGTCGGAACCGTCGACGAGAACTTGCTCATCAAGCACAAGATTCTCCTTCCGCCAAGCGCCTGCGGAACCGTCACCTTCGTCGCTTCATCCGGACAGTACACCGTTGAGGACACCCTCCTTGAGCTCGAGTTCGCCGGACGCAAGCAAAAGTTCTCCATGCTCCAAGTGTGGCCAGTCCGTAACCCAAGACCAGTGACCGAGAAGCTCGCCGCCAACAACCCGCTTCTTTGCGGACAGCGTGTGCTTGACGCCTTGTTCCCATGTGTCCAGGGAGGAACCACCGCTATTCCAGGAGCTTTCGGTTGCGGAAAGACTGTCATTTCTCAATCCTTGTCCAAGTACTCCAACTCTGATGCGATTATCTACGTCGGATGTGGAGAGCGCGGAAACGAAATGTCTGAGGTGAGAAATTCACTAGAAATTCAAATTTTTCTTCATACCAAAATGTAGAGCTCATTGAGACCTATAAAATGGTACTAAAATCATTAAGATTGCTCGTCTTGAACTTGTAGAACACCCGGGCCGAAAAAGCCAAAAATTCTACAAGTTCTAGACAAAAACTGAGACAAGCAATCTTGATGATTTTAATGTCATTTTATAGATCTCATCGAGAGCTACATTTTGGTATAAACATTGACCGAAAATTTTGAATTTAAAGTGGAGAAAATTGACAATTGGAAAAAAAATTTTTGTCGAATTTTCTGGTCAATCTTCATAGCAAAATGTAGAGCTCATTGGGATCAATAAAATGGTACTAAAATCACCAAGATCGCAAGTCTCAGTTTTTTCCCTAAAATGCAACATTTTTCATCCGAAGCCCAAATTCTCACCAAACTCTTTCCAGGTACTCCGTGATTTCCCAGAACTGACCATGGAGGTCGAAGGCGTCACCACCTCCATCATGAAGCGTACCGCTCTCGTCGCCAACACCTCCAACATGCCTGTAGCCGCCCGTGAGGCCTCCATCTACACCGGTATCACCCTCGCCGAATACTTCCGTGACATGGGTCTCAACGTCGCCATGATGGCCGACTCGACCTCCCGTTGGGCCGAGGCTCTTCGTGAGATTTCTGGTGAGCGATTTTGATAGTGGCTACGGAATATTCCGCAGTCAAAAATGCACTATTTTTCGCATAATTAGTCTCAAAATGAACAACAAAGAGACAATAACAAGGAATCATACATTATTGTCATTTTTCAGCCATTTTGAGACGCATACATGTGATCTGGCCTTTTTGGGCCTTCGCGGGCCGTTGATTTTCTCCGCTTCATATTCAGATTTTTTTATCAATCTTTATACCAAAATGTAGAACTCGGTGAGATCTATAAAATGATACTAAAATCACTCAGATTGCCTGTCTCAGTTTTTGACTAGAAATTTAAAACATCCGGGCCGAGCATATACGGGCCGAAAACGCCTGGCCCGTGTGGTCTACAAGTTCTAGACAAAAACTGATATAGGCAATCGGAGTGATTTTAGTACCATTTTATAGATCTCATCGAGTTCTACATTTTAGTATAAAAATCGACCAAAAAATTTGAATTTGAAGTAAAGAAAATTGAAGGCCCGCGAAGGCCCAAAAAAAGTCCGGATCACATGTATTATTCTGATTTTAGTTTGAGCTTAAACTAACTCAATTTTCCTTCAGGACGTCTCGGAGAAATGCCCGCCGATTCCGGATACCCAGCCTACCTGGCCGCCCGTCTCGCCTCCTTCTACGAGCGTGCCGGACGTGTCAAGTGCCTCGGATCGCCAGAACGCGAGGGATCCGTCACCATCGTCGGAGCCGTCTCGCCACCAGGAGGAGATTTCGCCGATCCAGTCACATCCGCCACCCTCGGTATCGTACAAGTGTTCTGGGGATTGGACAAGAAGTTGGCTCAACGTAAACATTTCCCGTCCATCAACTGGCTCATTTCCTACTCGAAATACATGCGTGCCCTCGAGGAGTTCTACGAGAAGAACTATCCAGAGTTCGTGCATCTTCGTACCAAGTGCAAAGAGATCCTTCAAGAGGAAGAGGATCTTTCCGAAATTGTGCAACTCGTCGGAAAGGCTTCGCTCGCCGAGTCTGACAAGATTACTCTCGAGGTTGCCAAGATCATCAAGGACGACTTCTTGCAACAGAACGGATACACGAAGTACGATCGTTTCTGCCCATTCTACAAGACCGTCGGCATGCTCAAGAACATGATTGGATTCTACGACCTGGCCCGTCACTCGGTCGAAGCCACCGCTCAATCCGACAACAAGATCACATGGAACGTCATCAAGGATAGCATGGGAGATCTGATCTACCAATTGTCCGCCATGAAATTCAAGGACCCCGTTGCCGATGGAGAATCAAAGATTCGCAAGGACTACGATGATTTGGCTGAGGCGATGGCTAATGCATTCAGAAACCTCGAGGATTAAAAAAATTAAATTTTTGAAAATTGTTTCTGTTTGAATTCCCTCTACGCTAGTTCAGTTCCTCCCGCTTACTTTTTAGCCAAAAGTAGGTTTAAAAATGTTTGATTTACTTGACATTCCATTCAAAATTTCAAATATTTATTGCACCTTTTTTCCAAAAAACTTTTTTTTGTAGATTTTTAACTTCGTGAAATTCCAACCAATGTATCTGGTCGCCTTCTTTCCTCACACCGCCTCTCCCCCGTTTTATAAAAAAACCGCCTAAAATCAATTTCACTTAAAAATGTTTTTTTCTTGTTAAATAGACTACTTGTGCCCGTCCATTTCTTTTCTTTTTTTCTTTGCGACAACAGCCCGTATAGTCTTACGAAATATGTTTTACTGTGTTGTGATATGTATAATACTACTATGGAGACACCTTTGAATTTTAAAAACGTAGCAATAAACTTTAGGAAAATCATAAATTTTTTACAAAATTTAGAATGGAACGAGTCTGCTGCGAATACATTCTTCCAATCAAAAAGCGACGATGCAGAATGCTGGTGAAACAGGGGAATCGGTTTTGTGGAGAACACTCGATTCACGATTCGGATAATACGGATCGTGTCGTTTGCCCCAACGATGGAAAACATACAGTGTTGAGGACAGAACTTGAAGCTCATTTGAAAAAATGCAATTCTAGAATCATCGAGGCGGAATATATAAAAGTTGATGCGAATTCAGTGGTTGGAGAAACAAAGTCGACGGATAAAATTGATCGGCGAGCGACGGAAGAAGAAATTTGCGAAGTTGTGCACAAAATATGGAAATGTTATGAAGAAGATGTGAAGAATCGTCTGATTGTGGAACAAAGGAAAAATGAAATTGTGGAGCAGTATCTTGAAGAGAATCCGAATCTCGGACCAGCGAAGAAGAAACACTTGGTGCAGATCTCATCGATATTAGGTCTCGGAAAAAATTCAAATAACTTTTTTCAGAGAGATCGGGTAAAAATACGATCAACTGAAAAAATGGTCCTTATTAAAAAAGCTATCGATTGGTTGAAAAATCGTCAAATTTCATCGAAAATTGACAGAGTATAACCATTTTTCATAATTTTTAGACCGTTTTTCATGATTTTTTGAGTTACGCTCAGTGTGAAATTGCCAAATTGCCAGAAGAAAAAATGATCAAAAATTATGTGAAATGATCCAAGAGTTTTGCAAAAGAGTCCAAAAATCATTGAATGAAAAATGCTCAAAAATTTATAAAGAATGATCCAAAAATTATGAAGAATGATCCAAAAATCATGAACAATGGTCCAAAAATTATAAAAATTGTTCAAAAATCATGAAAATGGTCCAAAATAGATCACTAATGGTCTACACATCATTTAAAAATATCCGGATGTCGTGAAAATCGTCAACAAATCATGAAATATGGTCCAAAATTATGAAAATGGTCCAAAATTTATGAAAAATGATCCAAAAATCCTGAAAAATGATCCAAAAATCCTGAAAAATGGTCCAAAAATCATAAAAATCGTCCAAAAATCATAAAAATGCTCCTAAAACCATGAAAAATGGTTTAACTCGAGCTCGGTTGATTTTCAATCAAAATTTTTGGTTTTTTTACCAATCGATAGGTTTTTTAATAAGGATCATTTTATCTGTTGATCGTATTTTTACCCGATCCCTCTGAAAAGTTATTTGTGTTTGAATGAGTTGCCGAAATTCGTTGGAACTCCGTTTTTTCAGGTCACATCGAAACTTCCGGAGTTCTCCCGTCCTCCCCGACCTCTTGCATGTTCGAACTCGGAGCCGGGAAGGGACAACTCGCGTATTGGATATCGAAAGCGGCTCCCGACGGAAAATACATTCTAATGGATCGCAGCGGATGTCGGAACAAGTTCGACAGCGCGGCATTGAAAGAAAATCCAAAGTTGTGTCTGAAACGATATCGATGCTCCATTGAGCACATGGATTTGAGTAAAATCGACGAGTTGAAGAACTCGAAAAAGATCTTGGCAGTCTGCAAACATTTCTGTGGAAGCGCCACTGATGCGGGAATTCGATCTTTGCGGAATAGTAGTTTGGAATTTAGTGCAGCACTTTTGGTACCGTGTTGCCATCATAAATCGAGATTCGCGGAATATGGAGGTCATGAATTCTTGAAGAAATGGGAAATGGATGATGAGGCTTCGTTCGCCGCGCTTCGATATTTGGCATCGTTCGCGACAAATGGCGCTGGCGACACGGATGCTACTGAAGGATGGTAAGTTTTCAGAAATCTCTACCTCACGGGGTTGCAAAAAGGTACATTCGTAAATCCACACAAAATTTCGTGTCGAGACCTTCGCGATACTCACAATTTAAAGCATGTGATTGAGTCGCTACGCAGCGAAGGTCTCAACACGAAATTTTGTGTAGATTTACGGATGTACCCTTTTGCAACCCCGTGTACCTGAAAAAAGGAAGCGAAAAAGCTCACTGTTCAAATTTTGGCCATGTTCGCAATAGAGCGCGGCTAAACTTTGAAAATATCGCTAATAGAAATCAGAAACCTTTCTAAAAAAATTTCAGGAAGTCTCTACATCCTCCGATCGAGTTGGGACGACGAGCAAAAGCAATACTAGAAGTTGGAAGAGCAATATGGCTAGAAGGCGTTGGATTCGAAACGAAAGTCGTCGAATACGTTCCGCCTGAAGTGTCCCCAGAAAACTTGTTAATTTTAGCTTTAAAACAGTCATCGTAGAATAAAGCTTATCGTTGTTTTTCCTTTATTCGCATTTATCGCTTTATTCGCATTTATCGCTCAGCTGAAATTTCACTATGAAATTTTCAATATTTGAAAAACCGCGCATTGGACTTGGCGCGTTTTCAGTGGCTCGAGAAAAGCGCCCGCAAACACTCGAAATGCGCGTTTCTGGTTTTTCGCGCTCAGAGAGACTTGTCGGATTTCCGACGGGAAAAGTTCGGAAATCGGAGTGTCGTTGCGGGCTTTACTTTGCTCGCTGTTTAGCAGAGGTCACGCAAGAAATTTAACGTCATTAGAACTTTTTTTGAAACCGTGTTTCAGTAAACAAGTCGGATCAGATTAATGCAATTTTTTCCGGAATTATACGATGAAAATCAGAAAAAAGTTTCTAGACATAAACAATTTGTCCGTTAGAATCGTTCTAGGTGATTTTTATTTTGTAAACTCGCATTTGAACGAAAATACGCACGAGTGAAGATTTTTGACGATTTTTTGCTGTTTTTTTCGCTGAACTGCTTTGAAAATCAACCATTTGCTTTTTTTTATGCTTTACTTGCAAATTCATGCATTACTTCAATAGTTCCGCGAAAAAAACAGCAAAAAATCGTCAAAAATCTTCACTCGTGCGTATTTTCGTTCAAATGCGAGTTTACAAAATAAAAATCACCTAGAACGATTCTAACGGACAAATTGTTTATGTCTAGAAACTTTTTTCTGATTTTCATCGTATAATTCCGGAAAAAATTGCATTAATCTGATCCGACTTGTTTACTGAAACACGGTTTCAAAAAAAGTTCTAATGACGTTAAATTTCTTGCGTGACCTCTGCTAAACAGCGAGCAAAGTAAAGCCCGCAACGACACTCCGATTTCCGAACTTTTCCCGTCGGAAATCCGACAAGTCTCTCTGAGCGAATTTCTCCATTTTTCCTCTCTTTTTTAAATGAAAAAGCGTTCATTTTCCACTCTTTTTCGCTAAAATTAATATATTTTTCCAGGTAAAAACATGAAATTCCTCCTCCGCGCTTCCACACTCGCCGGTCAATCGTTGCGCTTCGCATCCCAGCGACCAAAGGTCTTCTTCGATGTGACGATCGGAGAGGAGCCAGCCGGCCGTGTTACCTTCGAATTGTTCAACGATGTCGTGCCAAAGACGGCGGAAAACTTCCGTGCTTTGTGTACCGGAGAGAAGGGAGTCGGAAAGCAGGGGATTCCACTTCATTTCAAAGGATCCAAGTTCCACAGAATTATTCCGGATTTCATGATTCAGGTAGGGAAAATATCCATAAATAGAGAAAATCGAAGGAAAATAGGCCAATAATTATTCGAAAAAAAAATGAGGATTTTTGACCAAAAAATTCGCATTTTTGGATTTCGTCGATTTTTGGGGTTTTCGACATGAAAAAATACGTTTTTAGAGATTTCGGAGCTTGAAAATCGCATTTTTCAGATATTTTCATGCAAAATAAGGATAATCGAAGAAAGATGAAGATTTTTCAGCTAAAAATTGACATGTTTTGATTTCGCCGGTTTTTATGGTGTTTCGACCTGAAAAATACGATTTTAAAGGTGCCGGAACTTGAAAATCGCATTTTTCAAATTTTTTTATGCAAAATTAGGAAAATCGCAAGAAAATGGACCAATAGTTAGGAAAATCGGCGAAAAATGAAGATTTTTGAGCTAAAACTTGATATTTTCGGTTTTGATAACTTCGCCGGTTTTTGGAGGTTTTCAGACCTGAAAAATACGGTTTGAAAGGTCCTAGAGCTCGGAAATCGCAGTTTTAAGATGTTTTTATCCTAATAAATGGTATATTTTTTCCAGGGAGGAGACTTCACTCGTCACAACGGAACCGGCGGAGAATCAATCTACGGAATCAAATTCAAGGACGAGAACTTTGATCTCAAGCACACCGGACCCGGATGCTTGTCGATGGCCAACGCCGGACCAAACTCCAACGGATCTCAATTCTTCATCTGCACAGTCGACACGCCGTGGCTCGACGGCGCACACGTCGTCTTCGGACAAGTCACCGACGGAATGTCCGTTGTGAAGAAGATCGAAAAGATTGGATCTCGCTCGGGAGCACCATCGAAAGTCGTCACCATCGCCGATTGCGGAGAGTTGAAGAGCGAGTAAACTATTATAATTTAGTATTGCATTCTTGTTGTCATTTTAAACATGTTTTTCTTTGTTTTTTTTTAGTGAAGTTTAGTTGATCTTTATCCACAAAAACAATCCTAAAAGATTTCCCCAGAAGATTCGACATCATTCGCTGAATCCGCCAGTCCACAATGCTCGCAAGTCTTCGCACAAATCTTTCGGAAAAGCGGGGTGTACGCTTTATGAGTGCAAAACTTTCGATTTCTCTCGCAATCCGGTGAAGTATCCGCACATTCTTCTTGATTCTCAGTCGCCTCCGCTGAAAAGTTCGCCGGCTTTTTCGAGAACCGACGTGGCGCAGAAGCCGTCGCATTTTTGAGAAGATCGATGACGTTGTCGACGATTTTCAGCTCTTCTAGCTTTTGGACAGTTTCCTCTCCCATTTCTGGAAATAAAATTGGAAATCAACTATCGTTTTTGTTTTGTTTGTTGAGTTCTATCGCTGAAAAACCTCTTCTTTTAACTCTTTGGTCGCGTTCAAGAATCGAACCCGCGACGACCGTCCGGCGGAGTAGCGCGCAACCGACTACGCCACACGTGCAACAGTCGACAAGGAGGCACTTTGCGTATATAATTGCAATGGTGGAAGCGACTGAGGAGCGCATCGACTATGGTTTCATTAAAAAAAGAAAGCTCACTTGATCTCAAATTTGAGAGATGAACTTCTCGACTGTCCTCTGCTTCTTCCTCCTCTTCGTATTCATCGTCCGGATCGCAGAATTTGCAAGTTCGAGCGCACCTGTGAGACAACATTTCGAAAGTGTGACGTTTCGCAAGTACGACAATTCGAAAGTGCGACGTTTCGAAAAAAAATTTTTTTTCGCGTTTTGTCGCACTTTCGAAATGTCACATAACCAAAAACTCACTGTAAACTCATCATCCTTTTATAAAATTTCCGATTACAAATGTTGGTTCTATCCGCACAATCGTCAGCTTCATCAATACACTTCGAAGGCATTATGATTTTCTCGGAAGGGATTACTGTAGTCGTCACCGATCCCCTGGTATCAATACAGTATCCACATGTTAATGGACATGCAATTTCCATTAATTTCTGCTCAATTCGATTTGGAGATAAACACTTGACAGCGATCAGTCGACAATCATGATGAGCATCCGCACATTTATCAGAAGAAACTGTATGGAAAATAAAAGAAAACAAGAATATTAAAAGCATTTGGTCGAAAATTCTGAGTGAGAAAGAAAGTACGGGCGGTTCAGAACCATTTGAAAAAGAGTGGTCTCATTTTGTTTGTCAAGAGTTCAGATTTGAAATGAAAATAACAAAAGAGAAGTACGAAAAGAGTTGTGTTTGTGAGAAGGAAGCGTGTCGTCTCCGAAAATGGCTCTCGTGTTTGTACACTTGTACATACTCAATTCTTTTTAGGTTCATCTGTGGAATGGGAGAAGCAGGTATTGGGTTGGTTTCGATGGTTAGAAGTTGCGATGTTCCAGAAGTATTGAGATTGAAAAAAATCTTTAGAAGAAAGACAGCAATTCCCATAGTACTGTAGAATGAAGTTCCGATAGTCTGAAAGTCGTTGTTAAATGTCTCAGATTCAAAAATCTGAACCTAAATCGATACGAACTTTTTTCTCTGAAATTCTGAGATTCTGCAATTTAGTATTTCAAATATTAAGAAAATAAAGATTCTCACATTCTAAACTTTCGAAACTTGAAATTCTGAGCCTTGAGACATTGAGATTTTAAGAGTTTTGAGATATTGAGATATTGAGGTTTTTAGTCTCCGTATTTTCCGATTTTTGCATTTTCCAAAAAACTTGAAATTTTGGGATTCTAAGATTTTGTGGTTTCGAAATTCAGAAAATCGAAGATTCAAAGAATTTTGAGATTGGGTGAATCTGAAGTTTAGCGAATCTTAGATTCTGAGATTTTGAATTTTGAAACTATGAGTTTTTGAAATTTTTAGATTTTGAGATTCTGAGGTTTTTGAGATCCCGTATTATAGTGTTTTCCCAAAGTCTGTAATTTCCAAAACTCTGAAAATAAAATCGAGTCGGTTTTTCAATTATCTATTCCATTCGTGTTCCCTTTCCACTTTGTGTCTTGTGCTCTGAACTACCGTATCTCCAATCCATATGCTTCATTTCCAAAGAGTTCAAACCAATAATCCTCGGCACAATCTTATAATCATGATGACAGAACACTCGACATTCTAATCCCACACACTAATGTACTTTCTCAAAAGTTTCCCTGAACACGGAACTGAAAAGTACATAGTGATATAGACTTTCAGAAGGATTTGCAGAAGGATTTCAGTTTCTTGTACTATTAGAAGTTTTCGATGACGTTTGCAAGACGGATGTAATCGAGATGTTGTCGGTGATGTTGGGAACATGTTTGGTGGGAACGGAATAAGTGGATTTTTTGAATTTTTGAACTCGAACTTTTTTCAGAGCGGAGCAGGTGTTCAACACCTGAAAATGGAACTTCTGCAAAATGAATTAAATTAGCAATGAATTTCATAAATTTTTAGGATTTCACGACTCTCGTTTCTTGATTTTTAAATATTTCAAAAGCTACTGTATCCTGAGAACCAATTTTGAATGAAATTGAAATTCACAACAGTTCCTCGACCTTTGACTTTTGTGAGAATAGAGAAACTTTGAAAAATTGTTGGTAAACTTCTGAAAAAGTCGGAGTTCCTCACTTCTACAAAAGGAGAAAAATATGAACCTACAGTATCTTGAAAAATAATAATGATTACTGGTGGCACCTAAAAATTGGTTTTCTTTGAAAGTAAGACAGAAAAAATCACAGTTTCACAGTTTTCAGAATCTTCACCAAATTCTATCATTTTTTTTAATTATGGGAAGTTATCAAACCTTGAAAATCCATTTAAAAAACTCAAATTTGTAGAGGATGTACTCGATTTCCTGTTTGAAGGTGGGGATAATGTTTTTTCCAGGAAATCCATTGAAAAGTTTTCGAAAAAGTTATGTTTGCAGGAAAAAATTGTTCCGGAAGTAAATAATTTCCTATCAGTTGAATTTTCTGGAATTTTATTTTGTAATTTTGTAGAAGAAAATCTTCCATTTTCTTCTCCCTCTAAACCTACCTAACTTCATTAAACTTTTCTCTCCATTATCTCCCATTCCCATCGCCTTTTCAGTTTCCCAGTTCTTTTTTTCAAAAGAAAAAAAACTATTCTGACCTTTTCACATCTTCCCAACTAGTTTCGAACGTCATGACGTCTTCTAATTCCTTGACTACCGTAGTCTTCATTTGTGTGCAATTCACTCTCATTCCATTCTTCTTCGTCCCATTCATGGCAAAATGAGAAATGAGGGTGTAAATCACTACTATTTCTTGTGCGAGAAGCTTTCAAATTTATGTTCCTAATCTAAGGGTCGCACTATTACTCAAAATTGGTTTACAGGGTATGGTAGCTTCTTACCGAGTTCAAAATCAAGAAGCAAGAAACCCCATTCAAAGTGATTTTTTTTCAGCATGTTCAATTTTCAGACTTTTCCAACACCTGCCTCACCTGAAAAAAAGTTCGAATATTCAAAAGCTCAAGAATCTCCCTAAATACAATATTTTCTTTGGAAAAGTCGCACTGGCGAAACGTCATACTTTCGAAATGTCGCGGAGCCAAACCATCTACAAATTCGAGTATTTAATGCATTTTCATGTCAATTTATATGATCAAATCCAATAAAAAGATGAGACTCTGGGGGAGATTCCGAAGACTGAAACTATAATTTCTTATGCCACTTCTTTCTTTTTGGTTTTCTGGATACGGTAGCTTTGTAGTTGCCTTTTTTGTAGAAGTGAGGAACGACGACTTTTCGAAAGTTATCCGAGAATTTTTCAAAGTTTGTACATTCTCACAGAGTCGAAAATATTTGGAAATCCACTGCTAATTCAATAATTTTCAGAACATTAACACCTGCTCCGCTCTGAAAAAAGTTCGAGTTCAAAAATTCAAAAAATCCACTTATTCCGTTCCCACCAAACATGTTCCCAACATCACCGACTACATCTCGATTACATCCGTCTTGCAAACGTCATCGAAAACTTCTAATAGTACAAGAAACTGAAATCCTTCTGCAAATCCTTCTGAAAGTCTATATCACTATGTACTTTTCAGTTCCGTTTTCAGGGAAACTTCTGAAAAAGTACATAGGATTAGAATGTCGAGTGTTCTGTAATCATGATTATAAGATTGTGCAGAGGATTGCTGGTTTTAATTCTTTGGAAATGGAGCATTTGGAAGGGGGATACGGTAGTTCAGAGCACAAGGCACACAGAGGAATGGAAGCGCGAATTGAATAGATGATTGAAAACAACAACCAGTGTTTTCAATTTCTCATTTTTGGGAAAATGCAGAAATCGGAAAAATGCTAAAATACGGAACCTCATAACCATAAAATCAAGATTTCAAGACTTCAAAAACTCAAAATTTCAGACTTTCAAAATCTTACAATCTAATTTTATAAACCTCAAAATCTCCAAATCTTATTATTCTTTAATCTCCAAATTTCAGATTCTTAAAACCTCCAAATCTCAAAACGATTCAATTCTCAATGTTTCAAACCTTTTTTCAAATTCATATTTTTGGAAAATATCGGAATTGACAATATTAGAAAAATAGTATTTAAAAAATAACAGAATCCCCAAATTTCAAATTTCTTTAAAACTCAAAAATTTTGATTCCAAAAACCCAAACTTCAGAACGCCAAAGTTTCAATTTTCAAGTTTCTAGAATCTGAGAGAAAATCGATACTGAAAGTTTTCGTTATTTGAATCTTTGAATCACTAAATTTTAAAATCTCAGAATCTCAACATTTAAAAACCTCAGAATTTCAGAATTTCAAATTATAAAAAATTGAAATCCTAGAATCTCCAAATCTCAAATTTCTTAAAAACTCAAAGTTTCAGATTCTCAAAATCACAAAATCTCAGAATACCAGAACTTCAAGTTTTACGCTTTTTGAATCAAAGAAACTGAGGATCACTATTTTCTGAATATTTGAATCCCTGAATCGCAGAATCTCCGAATTCCAAAATCCTAGAATTTCAGATAACCCAACTCTTCGAATTTCAGGTTTCCAAAATCTCAAATCCTCGAATCCCAAAAAAAAAATTAAATCTAGTCTTAATGAATACAAATTCGAATTTTAATGCAATCCAATTTCAGCTAATCTCAAATCTCCTACCGTAGTATAATACTCTTGCAAGATGCAACATGTGAGCATCTGACATCATCAAATGCTCCCTCAGAAGAGCAATTATTCTTCTTAGAACTCTTACAGAACCTTTCATCTGAATTGAGTTTTGTTCTTTTAAAATGTTGAAAAAATCTTGAAACTTGAAATTCAAATCCCCTAGAACCGTTTATCTAAATTAAGTTTTCTTCTAGAATTTCGAGAACTTTCACAAGTTAAAATCTTGAAATTTTAAATTCTGAGGTTCCGAGATTTTGAAGTTCTGAAATTTATGGATTCTGCTTCTTTTCATCATACTTTTCCCCCATCTGCCAACAAAAATCGATTTTCCCCCATCATCCCTTTTTTGCCTATCAAACCCCTTTTCCCTTTTTTCCCTATCACACAAAAGGGCAACCCGTTCTTTCCCCTCAATAAGCACCTGTCGATTGTTTTGCCTTTTTGAGAGGAGCCCCCATTTACCGAAAAGGGAGATAATCCCTAAATGACCGTTTGGCATGGACAACAGTGCCCCTCTCCCCCCTTGATCGTTTGAAAACATTACCTAACAAGTGTCAATTGTCTTGTGACGACATCAAAAGAAAAAGCATAAGGAACGGTGAGCTAGGGCAGAAGATGTGAGGAACGATTTCGGGATCCCTCGCATCTACTGAGCCTACCTCAACGGCCCAAACGGTTTCGGTTTCGGAGACTTACCTTGGGTTTCAGAATATATAGAGAGTGGAATAGAAATAGAAAAGTCCCTTTTTGAAATGAGAATGGAAACGGAATGAAGTGGTGAGGGAGCGCGCGGCGGAGGGGTGCGAGACAGAGAGAGGGGGCGGCGCCCGCAAATCGGACTAACGGCACTCTGGGCCACGACGCCAGTGAGACCCTACCGTAGACTTCTTCTTTTTTCGGAAGAAGACGTTTTGCCAAAGACGATAGTATCATCAAGGTGAAATGGATGGGATGGGAGAGAGAGAGAACGAATTCGAAATTGAATGTAGACGTTTTTTTCGGAATCTTCGTTCCTGCAAAGTGAAGGAGGAAATCTTCTTCAGCCTTGGAATAAAAACTCGATCTTTTGATCTGGTGGGGAAAAATCATCGAAATCCGGGCCGAGCC
This sequence comes from Caenorhabditis zanzibari, assembly GCA_963966625.1. Classification (NCBI taxonomy): domain Eukaryota; kingdom Metazoa; phylum Nematoda; class Chromadorea; order Rhabditida; family Rhabditidae; genus Caenorhabditis; species Caenorhabditis zanzibari. The sequence goes on along the minus strand of OZ016472.1, from coordinate 15,214,362 downwards.
GGGCCGGCGGAAGAATTTCTACTGGCTCGGCTCGGAAGCTAATTTTTGAAAAATAATCACTTTTTTTTAGCAGTTTTCTGTTTTGCTTGTAAGTTTTTCATGAGTTTTCATGGAATTCAGATAGTTTTTCATGAAAAATTAAATTTTTTCGGAAAATTTTCGACGGAAATTCCGCCTCGGGCCGTGGACCGGGCCGGGCCGGATTAGAAATTATGCTTTGGTCTTATCAAATAAAGTACGATGAACTTTTGGTTGCAGAAACAAGGAACATTGAAAAAACTGGTTTCGATTAAGCGGAAAGTTCTGTTTCGAACCGTTTCGAAAATCGATTTCGATTTCGATTTCGTCACTGTCTACAGTAGTTGACTCCGCCCCTGTCTAGAAATTTCAAAAGTTTTGGGTGTAGATTTTATCTGAATAGTACGGTATATTTCTAGATCTACTTTACTATTTTTAGAATCAATTTTCAGCTTTTAATTCTAGCAAAAAGTGTTGAAATTCTGAAAGAAGAAAAATCAATACAAATTTTTTTTCGAAAATTCAAAAGATCAAAAATGTTCGAACGCGTTTTTTTTTCTGGTTTCAAACTCTCTGAACATCACACGACATGAATCACAAGGTTTTGAAATGTGGTGTGACTTTTGAAATCAAAGTTAAAGTTAGGTTTCGAAAATTACAGAGGGATTCTTATTACTAGGAAGTTTTGCTCAAAATCAAATTCAAGTTCCCAAGCGTTTGGTTCAAAATCCAATATCTACCGTACTCCGAAATCCGCTTGAATTTGAATAAAAACAAGCAATGAATCATGTATGTTTTTGAGATCATAGAAAATGTATTCTTGTGACTGACAAAAGTTTATATCTTCACAAATCTCGAGGATTTCAGAAGGAGCAAATAAAATTGCTTGTGGATTACATAGGTACGGTAGTTTTTTAACTGATTTGTGTAGAAATTCGAAGATTTTAAAAGTAGTTGGAAATACATATAAATCCAAAATTTCGTAAAATCCAACGTTTTCGAATCAAAAAATCCAATGTTTTCAAAAATTATCTGGAACTTTTAAGGACTACTGTTGTTATGGGAAAATTGATTTGAACCAAAGCTGGATAATTGGAGGATCCATTTTCATATCCAAAAAATTCCATTTTGGATTTCAAAACTTCATTTTTTTGGTATTTTTTGATTAGTAAGCTTAGAAAACCAGCTCTTGGATTCCAGAAACTTTTTGGAAATTTGAAATCCTGCTGTCATTTAGAATCCAAAATTTCAAACTAGTCAAAAATCCCTAGAACCCAGTTTTTTTTTTGGCAAATTCAAAATTTTGAACAAAACATCTTTCAATTGCTCTCGAGGCTCAAAATTTTAGGGTTTTCGGCTCCAGAATATTCTGATTCTCTTTGTCAAAAATACTCCAGAAGAAACGTCAATTTTTGGATTCCAGAAATCTTCTGATTTCTTCAGAACCTTCTGATTTCTTCAGAACCTTCTGATTTCTCCAGAATTTTTCCATTCTCCTTTTCAAAAAATTCCAAAACCACGTCCCAGGGAGCCAACTCGAAACTTTCCCCCATTTTCAATATCTTTTTTTTCTGATCCATTTTCCCTTTACTCCAGCTTCATCCTTCTCCCAACAATCCTACCGTATTCCCTCACCTTCCAACTTCCATAATATGTCCGTAACTATTATCTGTCAATAATTAACTACCAACTATTATCCATAACTTCCAAGATCCCCCCCCCCCTCTCCAAAATCAAAAAAGATCCCCAAACAATTCACGCCGATAGCCACAGTTGAAGCAGCTGAGAGACAATGAACGATGATTCAGTGTTCCGTCATTTCTCGCACCTACCTCAACTTTGACACCGTCTTGCGGAGACTTGAAACAACAAGCAACTACTTACCGCCTTTTGTAGAGAAACAATAATTGAATAGCAATTAGGACCGGGGCTCAAAGCGGAAGAAAAACATTTGCGGGGTGTCAAATTTAGACGATTATGGGATAAGGGGAGTGTTGCGTAGTTGTTCTCCCCTTCTTCTTCTTTGATCTTGAGGGTTTTAGCACCCAGAAGGAAGACTCCAAGACCCTAGGCCTGGAAGAAGAAGATGGAGAAGCAAAATGAGAATGACTGGACCCCTCTAGACATAGAGGAGGAGCCCCGGGAACCAGAGGAGCCTGGCGCCTCGAGATGTGTGTGTAAAGAAAAAGAGAGAGAGCCGTGCCCTCTGTGCGGACGAAGGGGGCACTCTCTCACACCGGGTTAGATCGACGAGACTAAAACTGAATACTCCTTCTTCTTCTTTTTTTTCTCGTTTCCCTTTTTCCCTCCCACACTCTCCATCTCTTTCTCTCTCTTTCTCTCTCACTGGCGCTTTCCGCGGCCCGCGCGTCAGTGCTGCACTTTTATAAAAGTACACTCGGCACCGAGCCTGGCACAGAAGGCATCGGGCGCGCGCCCTTTCGGTGCCGCCGCCTCGCTCTCCGCGAGTCATCGCAGCTCCGCCCACACGGGGGGTCCAAGCGGGGGGCTTTTGCTGAGGCAGAAGAAGGAGCAGAAACTCCTTCTGCTGGAGCAAGATGGAGGAGCCTGGCACTGGCTGAAACTTTCGGTGACGGAGAGAAAGAGAGAGAGAAGCACTTTTGGACGCCAGACTTCTCGGCGCTTGGCACGGGGATTTGAGTAGGGCATAAAGTGCACTATGATTAGTATTAGAAATCAAATCAGAATCAGTCTCCGGATTTTCAGAAAAAGTACAAGTCCTGATAAAAGATGTGAGAATGAAGTAACAGAGGGGTTTGAAGCCTATTTTTGAGAAGTGATACTATCTAGGTCATCAAATAGTAAGAGTACACGCAAAGTGCATTTGGTCATTGAGAGACTGTCTGCCAGAACCGGATCGCCGATTATTTTTTCCTTTTTTGGACACTAAAGATCCTCAGGAAAGCTTGAATATGGCGTGGTTCGGATAAATTATTTATAAAGAGAGAGAGGGTCCATAAGAAAAAAAGTATTGGGAGGAAGCGTTATTTGTGGATTACAAAAGTCTTAAAGATCCGAGAACGTCAAAAACTCAGACCAGGATTCTAGAAGTTCTGAGTTTTTTGAAACAGATTCGGGCAAAAATTCCAGAAATAAAAAAACCAAAGATTGAGTTTTCGACTCCAGAAGTTCATTTAAGTGGCTCGAAAAACCAGTTTTCTGGTGTCTCGTAGCTTTTTTCAGCCAGAAAACGTCGAAATTTGGAAAAAAAAACTTTTTGGGCCCAACATCGAACATGGCCTTCTAAGAACCTGAGCTCAAAATATGACCCATTTTGGCCTATATCTCGCTTCAAAATCATTTTTGTGATTTCGGACTACGTTTTTTGAGTTTCTTGTCTCCGATTTAGCCAGAAAACGTCAAAATTCGGAAAAAAAAATTTTGGGCCCAAACTCGAAAGGGGCTTCAAGGAATCTGAGTTCAAAATATGAGCCTGTATCTCGCTTTAAAATCGTTTTTGTAACTTCGGACCAAGTTTTTTGGGTTTCTCGTGGCCCATTTAGCCAAAAAAACGTCAAAATTAAGAAAAAACTTGTTGGACCCAAAATCGAAATTTGGGCCTAAAAACTTTTAAGCCTAATTTTGACGTTTTCTGACTAAATCGGCTACGAGAAACCCAAAAAACGTAGTCATAAGTCACGAAAATGATTTTGAAGCGAGATATATACCGGAATAGATCTTGTTTTGAGCTAATTCGGGCAAAAAAATATTTGGGCCCAACAATTTTCTCGCCTAATTTCGATGTACTTTGATTAAATCGGCCACGAGAAATCCGAAAAACGTAATCTTAAGTCACCAAAATGATTTTGAAGCTAGATATCGGACAAAAAGGCCTCAGGCTTAAAATGAGATGGTTTTCAAGAACCAAAAAACGTTCAGATTCATCTTGAAATATCAGATCTTCAAATCAAATCTATGATATAATTCTTATGATATAATGCCATCTCCTTTTTTCAGTTTTCTCTCTTTCCGATCCTATAAAGTTTTTCTGACGTCTCTCCTATTACACTCCACCTTCCGTTAGAAATCTCTCTAATCACTTTCTAGGTTCAATTTTCATTAAACTCACTTTCATTCTTCTTCTTGGTCTCTAAAAGTGAAGGTACTAGGATAGAAAGGGAAAATTGGAACACACGAAACAATGTCCATTCCACATAGCCCCGTTCCTCGTTCCCTCTTTCTCTGCGTCTCCACATGGCGCAATGCTATTTCTCCATTCCACGGCACATGCATTCTCCTTTTTTTCTGTTCCTCCACACACAAAACGACGTTCTTTGTAAAGTGTCCTTGTTCAGATGGAAAAGAGAAAAAGAGGAGACGACAAAAAAACGAAGAGTGCGAACACTGACAGGCACCACCGGGGAGGGCCAGGCGTGCACTTTTTCGGTGAAAGTATCATTGGAGACACACACATGGTGTACTTTTGAAGGCTATTCTGAACTGGAATCGAATCGAGGAAGAAGAAGAAGAAGGATGGAGAAGGCGGCAAAATGATATGGGGATGGAAGAAGAGGGTGCCACCCAGTGGAGAGCTTTGGAGGGAGAAGCATGCACTTCTGAAAGTACAAGCAACGAAATGGACATAGAGAAGGGAAATGTGTATTGGATTGGGGAGAAAACGAGGTTTTAAGTGAGCGAACTGGCAACTGATAAGAAGAGACATGGGCGCCGCGCCAGACAGCGAAAGCGCGGGGGAAACCGGAAAATTCTTATAAAAGAAAAGGGGGTTTCAGAGGTGCACGGAAGTGATTTTTTTCTATACGGAAGACGGAAGACGGAAGACGGAACAAAATATTTTATAACGGAAGACGGAACTCGGAAGACGGAAGTAAAAAATGTCCGGAAGACGGAAGACGGACGGAAGACGGAAGGAAGACGGAAGAGACTGTTTGGGACCAAATGTACTAAAAAGTACAAAAATGTAGTCAGTAGTATATTTTAATGTCAGAAAACACTTCCAAACAACTTTTTGAGCCTCGGAAACTAGTTTTTCCGAACGATTCCACAATTTTTCGTTATTCAAATCCTTCCCGTTTTACTTCCGTTTTCTTCCGTTTTGAACTAATTTATACGGAAGACGGAACACGGAAGACGGAAGAAAATTCATTTTGGCGGAAGACGGAATACGGAAGACGGAAGAGAAAAAAGTGGCGGAAGACGGAAGACGGAAGACGGAAGGCGGAATTCCGTGCACCTCTGGGGGGTTTGGAAAGAACGCAAAGAACACTTTGGAGGACTCTGGCTCGGTTTGAGCCTCAAAACTAATTGAGGAGAGTTCAAGAAAACGGCTCAAAGAAACTCTACTGAAAAATAGAGACTTTTGCTATGAATCAAATGAAAAAGTGTTATTATAGTGATGATATATTTTTAAGAGATAAAAACTGTCTTGTTTGAGAACTAGGAACGTCTGAAATGAACAAGTTACGATTGGAACATTTTCAAGTTCTGTTTTGAGTAAAAATGACTAGCCTGAAAAATATACAGTACTGCCCGAAAATAATGATATTTTCAGTCGAAGTAGGTCAACTTTGAGGGTCTGAAAAAGTAGTTTCCAGATACCCGATTTTTTTGAAACTTTGTGAATGTATAGATCAACTTAAGAACTCTATTTTTGTAGTTGACAACTTTTTTATAGAACCAGTATCTAGTTAGATAGGATGCGTGGAAGAAAATAGGCTCCAAAATGATCGAAATTCGAGGTGATGTCAGTAAACTCGCTCTAACTAACTAGATCGCGGTCCTATGAAAAAGTTGTCAACTACAAAAATAGAGTTCTTGAGTTGTTTTTTACATCTGCAAAGTTTCAAAAAAATTGAATATCTGGAAACCACTTTTTCAGAACCTCAAAGTTATAAGTTTTTAAAAAATTCGAAAAAAAAATTGTTTTCGAATTTTTTTTCTTTTATGAAAATTGCAACAATTTTTCGAATTCTTCAAATTTTGTTTTTTGGCAATTAAAAATCAGATTTTCAGAACAATTTTAAGACAAAAATGAAGAAAATCGGCCGAAAACTAACAAAGTTATACGGTTCAAAATGTTTCGAAAATTTGTCTTTGTTAATTTCGTCTTTTTTGGAGCCTTTTGGCTTCCAGGTGACCTAGCTAACTGGATCGTGGTCCTATGAAAAAGTTTTCAACTACAAAAATAGAGTGTTTGAGTTGCTCTATAAGTCCGCAAAATTTCAGAAAAATCAAATATCTAGAAACCACTTTTCAGACTCTCAAAGTTAACATATTTTCACTAAAAACGCCATTGTTTTTGATCAGTACTGTACTTGTACTACCAGTATTATTATATGTAGATCGAATGAAAATTTTGTTCTGATAAATGATGGCATTAATAGTCCTAAAACCACTCTAATTAAGATACTTTTTAATTACATAAAAAGAGTCTTGCTCAAAAAGGTAGTATAATATTTTTCAGGTAATATTTTTCAGGTTTTTCAGATTTTCAGGTTTCAAAAAAGTTTTCAAATTCAGCTCTCAATGAAAATGACTAGCCTATCTCGACAATACGGAATAGTAGAGACACCAAACACCCTAAAATAGTTGATTCCTCAATTTTCTCCTCTCCAAACCTTTTTATTTTTACTTTCAACCCATTTCTCTTCCTCTCACATAAAACCATCTATCTCTATGTGTCTGCCAATCAGATATTATCAAACTGACATTATCAAATTGACAGGTTCGATTTGAAACCGGAAGCAGTTTTTCTTTGTGACTCAACTTGCTTTTTTAGGTTTCGAAATTTTGGTTTCTAGCCACAGAAAATTCCAAATTCAAGAAAACATTTGACTGGAAAATAAAAATTCAAAATCCTTTAGGCTATCATCAACTTGGCCAAGAAGTTGTAAATTGAAATTCTGAACACTTGTCTTCTCTGAAAATACGTTTAAAATCTAGATAATTTGCTGCTCAAGTTTTCATCCATCCATCAAAAAACCAATATTTCATCCACACTTTCACTGCTTTCCTCCAAAACGTACTAGCTCATAAATCTTCGTCTCCTTCTTCTTCCACTTTCACTTTTTTTCCGAAACCACCGTATCCCTTGCCACGTCACAATTATCGCATCAACGTGACGCTTTGAATTGGAAAGCTCTTTCCCGTTTTCACTTTACGGAGCATTTCCATAATCCGCGCGCGAAACAAGAGTGGTGAAATAAGAAGACACATACACCACAGGGGGGGGGGGGGGGGCCCATCTGAAGTTGGAGAGGGGGCAGCTGGTCAGTGCTAATAGGGGTCATAAGTATATGGCTATAGTATTTTGACAACACACACCTGCTGAAAAGGAGGAAACAGTACAGTAATACATGGTTATGTTGAAAGTTCATTGCGGTCATTAGTACGGTCATTTGATGATGCAATTGTGGGGAGACATCTGAGCAAATAATGGAGGATTGGACTAAAAGGTTGAGCCAAAAAGTTGAAACCCAGGTGGGTTTTGAAGAATCCTGAATGTCATACAGAACTTTTTGAAAATGAAAAAGAGCCTGAAGGCTCACATGGGCGAAGTTTCTACATGCCCTAAATTCTACTGCCTTTAAAGGCACATGGAGAATCTTTGGCCTTATGCGCCTTTGGAAAATCTTATAATATACTGACTACTGAATTGATTTTAGGTACAACCTTGGCCATCTCGGTTTCTGGAAAGACACATTGGCTCTTGGGAAACAAGGTGTGAACTTTTAACAGTGCACTTTTCCCGCCTTCTTTAAATTGAACCAGTACGCAATACGGTTTTTTCTTATAAAATTTGTACGCTTGGTTTCTTCAACCCAATTCCAATAACATTACTTTGATAACCACCCCACCAAAGACCGAAGAGCTGAAATTCTAGATTTCAAAGGATGAAATTATGATTCTGAAACCTTCAAATGAGTTCTGAATATGATGTCAGTAATCGTGCTATTCTGAAAAAAAACGCAGAAATTGGCTAAGCAAACAAAGATATGTTAGCCTCAAAAGCTTTGATAGTTTGGGGCTTTTTTAAAATTATTTTTTGACTTTGAAATTTTCGTTGGAACTTAGTACTATCATATCTCATGTGGATGTTTTCTAAATTTTCTAAGGAAATCGTATAATTCAATATTGATACTCATTATATTCTTTCGATTAAGTTTCGGTTTGAGGTCTGAAAATTTGTCGCAAAATGAAGAATCTTTATAATTTTTATGATGTACAACACAATTAGTCCAATTTTTCAGATTTTCAACATTTTTCAACATTCAAACAACTTATTTTAGATTCTGAATGCCTGGATCATTTTCAAATCCTGATTTGAGTAAAAACGACTAGCCGGAAGGACAAAAAGTACTAACCAAGATTGTCGTTTTCAGTTGAAAAAGGTCAAGTTTAATGATCCGAAAAAGTGGTTTCCAGATATCCGATTTTCCTGAAATTTTGTGGATATATGAAGCAACTGAAGAACTCTATTTCTGTAGTTGACAACTTTTTCATAGGATCACGATTCAGTTAGTTAGATCGAGTTTACTGACGTCGCCTTGATGTTCGTCTAGTAATTTAGGAGCCTTCTGGCTTCCGCACGTCCTAACTAACTGAATCGTGATCCTATCAAAAGGTCGTCAACTACAGAAATAGAGTTCTAGAGTTGCTCTATCTATCCGCTGAATTTCAGAAAAATTGGAATTCTGGAAACCACTTTTTCAGGCCCTCAAAGTTGGCCTATTTCCACAAAAAATGTCTGTGCGTGCATTCATTTCGGCCAATACAGTACCTGTTTTGAAATGAGTTGCACATAATTTTGAAATCAAAAGTAATGCAAAGCACTGTATGGCCGGTACTGTCCTCTCCAAACCCACTAACTGTACCAAACAAGCAGGTGCTAATCCGTTCTTCCCAGAAGGTAAATTTCAAATCTTTCCCGCTTTGTATTTGGTTGCAAAACACTTTTATTATCCTTCTTTAAAAATTTCCCAATATTATGTTTTCCGATACTCGTGTTCCCTCCTAATTACGCAACCACCTAAAGTTATTAGTGAGACACACCTATTACTACTACTACACCTGTTATTGTTATATCTGATCGAAACAGTTCGATAAGAGAGGTGTTGACTGCTGTTGAAACCATTATAATAGTGTCGAGAGCAGATGTATCCGGGGAGGAAGTGAACGAAATTGGGTTCTTACAGGTGCACACGTGGCACGATAAGAGTTACTAGTGACAGATATTCTAAGTGTAATTAGAATGCTATACAGTATAATAAAGAGTATATTGTAGGGGCCTATAAACTGGAATCAAGTACAATACAGAATTTGAAGAAGCAACATAGGAATACGGTCAATCGAATTGTGCAATAACAATGTACGAATTGCTCACGGAATGACGACAGATGGGCGTAAACCGGAGAACATGATTATCAATTGGAACGGTTTGGAGTTAATTGGATTTAGATTGGTCAAGACGTCGTTTTTTTTGTTGTTCTTGTTACGGTCTTTTCAGGACGACAAATTTGTAAATTTTTCAGTACAAAACTATCAAATTTTGAGCACAAATAGTTTTTTGGAGCATCAATGCTGAATCGTACTTTTAAAACAGTGAACTTAAAAATATACTATTGAAACTAACTTTGAAGCCCAGAATACAAAAAAAAACAATCTTATTGACAGTCCTTTGAATTCCATTCGTTAAACGGTCACCATCTGGTCGATTTCCCGGAAGAAAATTTCACACCATCACAACATCACAAGGACGTAACTGACAGGTCAATCTTTTAAGGAACCCCTAAAATAAACAGGTATTGCTTTTTTAGTTACCGAAATAGTGAGTTACAGTACCCTGTAAGAGATATGCAATTTCGACTATAGAAAAAGAACTCGACAGATTTCGTGTGCTCTAGAATCCGTCAAAATCAACTTTTCCCAAAAACATTTAAAACAATAATAATCTTGATTAAATTTCCTTTCGAATTGTGTTGTTTTTATCCTTCTAGACAAACGATAAGCTGAGTTATAGGTGTTTGAAGTTGTGGGTGAGAGACGCAGACACTCTCGTCGTCTGCGTCTCTCACCTTCAAAACGTCTCTCACCGTCTGCGTCTCTCACCTCCAAAATTCAAACGCTTGTAACTCGAGTGAAAGTAGTCTTAGAAACTTGATTTTTACACAGAAATGTGAAGAAAATTTTGAGCTTCCTTTTCATACAAAAATGTTTTTTTTTTCAAAATTTTCGGGTTCAATGATTTAGATTCAAACAATTCATTTTCGAAAAAATTTTCAAAAAGTTTCAATTTTTTTGTACTCATCTCCGCTTCATTTTGGAAATTTTGCAACTGGGACATTTTGCAACCAGCCATTTGGCAACTTAGGTATTCCGAATTAATGAAACTGGATGCAGTGCTAGAAATTCAAGTTCAAATATAAATTTTTTTATAAAACCTATAATCTAAACCTGGTTGCTAAATGTTTTGCAGTCAGAATAGAGTTTATGAGTTACTCCATTCTGAATTTTCAGACTTATCAAAACTCCAAAAAATCCTTACCAATCTTCCTTCTCCCCAAAAACTCGAAACTTCACATCATGTTTCACTAAAAACTACCGTAATCCGAGACAACGAATACACTTGGCAACTAGGGAGGGTGCTGCTGAAAAATTCAGCAGTCGAAATGTTTTGAATGAAAAACGAAAGTCCAAAGGGAAAACGAAAGGTAATCTGAGATCCATTGAATTGGTGCACTTTGTCTTCCAATGTTTCGTTTCAGCTCTTCTTCATTCTTCCCGAATATTCGTCATCTTCTTCTCCTTGACTTCTGAGCAACGGAAATCATCATCCAATTAATTTGGACCATCCATCCCTCTAGGATTCATATTTCAAACGAAAAGAAGAGCTTCTCCAATTCCCTTATTTTCTTCTCGCCTATAATTAATCCGTTTCTATTCTCTCCCCCTTCTGAGCACCTCTCCCTACAGGTGTTGGCTGGTCCGTACAGTACCCACAATATTGTCAAGCTCCGCCCACTTATTCTCGCGGGAACGCTGCCTCTCCTGGGAGATTATGAGTAACCTGTTGCCTCCGCCTCCTCCTCCTCCACCTCAATCCTATTTTATGCCGGACCCTCATCACCTCATCGACACTTCTTCATATTTCGACTGCTATCAACAGCAGCATCATCTACCGTACCTTCCCTCATCCGCTTCTTCAACATCAACATCGTCGACGTCTTCTCATTTTACAACATCTGGAGCACCGCCCTACGAGCTTTCGCCTCCTCCGTCGACTCATATTCTGACACCTCCCTCTGTAATTCCAACGCCTTCGCCGTCGGTCACGTCGCCAGCCCTTTCGACGTTCGGATTCCCAATGAACGAGTATAGTCAGGATCAGGTTTGTCGTCAAGATTCTGGGGCCCCTTTTTGTATTGGTATTTTCAGATGGAAGCCATCTGTACGTCACTGTTTCAAGCAAGAGATGGTGAACGTTTGGTTTCGTTTTTCAATCAACTCAAGGCAACTTTTGGATCAAATGCATTGGATCATTTTGGAAGTGAAGCGATTGTAGTAGGTGAGTCTATAGCGAATAGTTTTGTTTATTTATTTCATCGAAGGATAAATACCATTAACACGAAGGTTATGGAGTGGGAGATACAATTAATCATAAGAGAGAAAAATAAGACCGATAAAGTAAAACCGTATGAGGGGCAAGATAATAGTTTTTTCTAGTTTTCAAACTATCACTTTTTAATACAGTTTCATAGGTTTTTAGAGATTTCCTAGTTTTAGCCATTTCATTTTTTTTTTCACTATCCTAGGAGCTTTGTCGTTGTAGAATGTTTAGTCGAAAAGTCTTACTGTACTTAACAGTCTTATTGTAGTACTGTAGTCAAAAGTCTTGCTGTAATACTGTAGTAAAAGTACTAGTGTAGTAATGTACTTAAAAGTCTTACTGTAGTACTTAAGGAAAAAAAAGCCTTCCTATAGTACTGTACTAAACACGCTACAAATTGACACATTTCGGTTAGAAAGTTTCGAATTTGAAAGCATGCCGAAAACATGTTCAGCATACAACATTGTGGATAGGTCAATCAGCTCTCAAACTTTTCTTTGTAGTTAATAAATTTCTTGTAATTTAAAAAAAAAAACAAACACTAAGATAAAAAATTTAGTACTGCTAACTTCCACATTACATACGGTACGATTCTGAAAAAAAAATCCGTGCAAAAAAAAAAAGAATAAGTGCGCATTTTCAGTTGAAATAGGCCAACTTTGAGTGCCTGAAAAAATGGTTTCTAGATATTCGATTCTTCTGAAATTTTGTGGATGTATAGAGCAACTCAAGTGCTCTAATTTTGTAGGTGAAAACTTTTTCATAGGATCACAATCCAGTTAGTTAGGTCGCTTAGAAGCTACGACGCTCCAAAAGACGAAATTCGAGGTGACTTCCGTCAACTAGGCCTAACTAAATGGACCGTGGTCCTATGAAAAAGTTGTCAACTACAGAAATAGAGTTCTAGAGTTGTTCTATACATCTGCAAAATTCAAAAAAAATCAGATATCTGGAAAATACTTTATCAGACACTCAAAATTGACCTATTTCAACTGAAAACGCGCATTTATTCTTTTCATGAACGCATTTTTTGAATCGTGCTTTATCAAATCGTATTTTTCATTTCAACCAATACTGTGCCTGTTTTAAAATGAGTTGTACGAAAAATTTGTCAGCTGAAAATAAAGTTTTAAAATTCATTGATTTGGTCACAACATTTTGGATGAATTGAACTCATACCAGTCTCGCAATTTCATAACTTTTTGAGCTGTACTGCACATCTCTTGTAAACTAAAATGGCTTACTGTAAATGCTACTGTTTTTAATTTCCAAATATACTATTTTCTTTCTCAGAAGATGCCTCTAGTTTTGGGCCAGCGGTCCCAAAGTACGGTAGCTCTGATCTATTGCGTATGATTTGCTAAGTCTTGCTCATAACCTCCTCATCTAACCATCCAAGCAATGCAATAACCTCCCCCATGATACCCCCTACAATTTCTCACCCGATTGCGCTATTTCCGACCCTTCTCAAATTCGACACCATTCATTGCGTCGCCCCCTTTTTAGTGCCCCGCCCTCCCTATAGTACTATCTCGAATTTCAGCCTACACCTATGCCCTCTACCATTCGAACGATTTCGAGAGACTATTTCATCTACTATCCACTCGTCACTTTCATTCAACATTCTTCTCGGATCTTCAAGAAATTTGGCATTACGCCAGATACAAAGAGAGTCAATTGAAGCGAGGAAAAGAGCTGAATCCAGTGGAAAAGTACAGATTGAGACGGAAATTCCCGCCACCAAAGACGATTTGGGATGGAGAGGAGACTGTGTATAGTTTCAAGGATTCCAGTAGAAAATACTTGAAGAAATTCTTCAACGACGTCACCCAGTATCCGAGTCAAGAACAGAAGAGAGAAATTTCAAGAGCCACTGGGTTGAAAGTTGTGCAGGTAATTAGATATTTGAATCTTTCCTACCCTATCCAATCATTTTTCAGATCTCAAACTGGTTCAAAAACCGTCGTCAAAGGGATAAACCAGACAATGGCTCGCCTCCATCGAGTTCTGGAAGTTCGAATGGGGGAAACGATTTTGCTCTTGCTCCACTCATCGATGCACAACGATTCAACTTGACTGCGGCTCCGTTCAATATGAATGTCAACATGTTCTTCGATCATTGATTATTTCCTTTGATTTTCAATACCTTTTCGTTTTCCCGGATCTCTTCGTTCACTTTTCCATTGATATTTTAATATAAATTGTATAACCTGATAAAGTTTTAGTTTTAAAATAAATTAGTTGGCTGGAAATTCAGTCTTCTTCTTCCAAAATTTTTTTTCAGGTAATGACGAGCCCTCAAAAGGGTTCTCAGTATTGTCCATAAAAATCATTCTAAAAATTGAGATGTCCCGATCTGTAGTTCCATAACTCGATGGAGATGAGCCATTGTCGGTTTTTGAACCAGTTTGAGATCTGAAAAATGATTGGATAGATCATGAAAGCTCCTAAAGCATAAATACCTGCCCAACTTTCAACCCGGTGGCACTTGAAACTTCTCTCTTCTGTTCTTGACTCGGGTACTGGGTGACGTCGTTAAAGAATTTTTCGAATAATTCTTTCTGGAATCCTTGAAACTATACACATTCTCCTATCCATCCCAAATCGTCTTCGATAGCTGGAATTTTCGTCTCAATCTGTACTTTTCCACTGGATTCAACTCTTTTCCTCTCTTCAATCGAGTCTCTTTGTATCTGGCGTAATGTCAAATTTCTTGAAGATCTGAGAAGAACGGTGAATGAAAGTGACGAGTGGATAGTAGATGGAATAGTCTCTCGAAATCGTTCGAATGGTACAGTGCAAAAGTTTTGGGGGAAATTCGAGACAGTATTATAGACAGTTATAGGGAAGGAAGAGGCACTAAAGAACCTATTTCCGGAAAGAATGGTGAATGTAAGTGACGAGTAGGTTCCAAGGTTCTCGAAATTGAGTTATTGGTTTTTCTAGGATTTTCTTTTGTAATGCAAAATACCGATCCATATTATCGAATCATCACAACTACTTGCTCGTATTACTTTCTGCTTTTGTTTTCTCGGTGGATGCTGTATTTTAACATGTTTCTAGTTATTATAATAGTTTACTCACTAAATTGATTTATTCAAACTTTTTCTAGAAGCTTTTTGTCTCAAATAAACTCCCCAGGTTTTCATTGAACCGGCACATATAATCATCCGGAAGATGAATATTTTTACTCTGTTTCCAGCACAGTACTCATTTTTTTCCACAGTTTCAATGTTTCTACAATAATCTTTACTATTAACAAACGTATTTTGTTTTCGGATTCATTTTAAAATGAGGTCGCAAGAGCTCAAAAAGATCAATTTTGGGACCATTCAATAGTTTTTCTTTATCGAAGGTTAGAGAGTGACGAGTTCACGGAATTATTTTTCGAAATTGCAAAATTTTCATTTCCAAAAATTTCACGTTGCCCAAAGGGCCCCAGAGGGGCGTAACCCATCTGGTAATTTCTGTTTGTGTCTTGTAACCGCTGTTTTCTCCTAATCCATGTTGGTTTCACTATTCGCCATTGGTGACCCTTATTCATCGCCATCTGTTTCTTCCTCTCTCCCTCTATTCGCCCTCGTGGACCTCCGTTCTATATTCTCGATAGAGAGCATATGTCTTTTTGTTATTCTGGACTCGAGCAGCCACTAACATCGCGGGCTTCATTCAAATGAATATCGATTTTCGCGCTCATTGAGATTTCTTCCATCAGTTTTCAGACATTAACCAAGATTTAGTCTGTACTTTTTTCTGATTCAAATTCGAGTCCGTTTTATGAAATATTTACGGTCATATTTTAATAATGTCAAAATTAATAATGTAATAATTTCAATAATGTTAAAACAGACTGCATTCCTTTTTCACCGTTGCTATGGAAATCTAATTTTTCAAACATTTTGTTTATATAATTGCTCATCGGATCTCACTGATTTTGATAGATTATTTTCAACCTTTGATGTTTCCACTAATCTACGTTGCCATTTTCACTGATATACGTTGCGGTACCTCGAAATCAATATTGTCTCTGCCAAGACCCCTCCTTCTCCTCATAATTTCTCCTCCTCCACCACATTTATTCATATTTGCAACGGCCTTCCTTTCAATTTAAAATCTCATTCTTACTCTTTTAGATTCTTCACTATATAGTCTCCTGCGATATTTTCCTGAAGATCCTGTACATCAAAGTTTCAGAACATGGCTGACGATCCAAACATTAACGAAGAGGATTCCATGGCTTTTATGGACCCCAGACCCATGGAAGTAGTATTAAATATTGGAAATCACATCAATCGATTAATTGCTGAACTGAATTTGAAAAAAACAAGTTTCTGGTTCCGCTGCAGGTTCAACAAAGCTTTCAACTTTTAATGAAACATAATTTTCAGCGTTTCGTATGATCTGAACAAACTCAGAGGAAAGTATTTGACACTTCTCGAGCGATTCTACTATTTCAATCAATTTGGCTTGACTGTACAAGATAAGGAATCAAAATATCAATTTGAGCAGATGGCTGACTTGATTTCAAAGGAATTGGAAGATGTAGAAAAGTAGTTTCTGCTCCTTTTTGTTGATTCAAGTCTATTTTGTTATCTTACAGAGAACTAAAATCTGCTACAATAGACAACATCACTAAAAAGTTTCGGATTCCCGCCTATTTGATTCGGATTCCTTTTACCGGACACCATTTGGGTCGTTTCTCCGTTTCTGAATATAAGATTAATTTGAATATCCCAGCTCATATAGTGTCGTTTCGAACCCTTGGTATGGAAACATCTGATTTCGATGCCATACATGAGTTAGAGGATATTTCAAATGGTTCGGTGAGTATGGTTAACAGCTCATCATACAATTTTTGGTCTGTTTTCAGAAACGATTTGGTCTTCACATATGTTTCGGAATGTCACTGTTGTTTTATGGGATTTTCTGTGGCGAAGTGCTTCTGAGTCCCTTGGGTCGTGTAGATTGTTTGCAGCGTCTCGTAAGACATTTTTCTTGGATTATATTTGCTGGTGTTATGGTTCTGAATACAACATTGCTCAGACAGATTTCACCATTGTCAAAAATGAATCAAAGTTTCGAAAAACTGAGGTGAGATATTCTTTGAACTTATCTAATGACTCTAGTATCAATTTTCAGTTGCCAAGTAAAAGAAAAAAGTTGGGATAAATCTTATCGAATGACGATGCAGCAAAGATCCCAAGAAGTCCTTAAGCCAAATGCAAAACTTGTGAGTTTCACTTGAACTTACTATTCTCAAGTTGTTTTCTTTCAGCACACCAACTTTTTCGAGCGACTATTCTTTTACATGTTCATTTATGTCATCGTATCAATGCTTTTGGACCCTTTCCTTAAATATTTGAGTACACATCCTGAATATTCATTTATCGGACTCTATCTAACAGCCTTTGCTGCTATAATACATTTCATATTGTCGGAATTCGTGAATTACCAGGAGAAAATTATTCATCGAAAAAAGAAAGAGATCAATTTCGACTTGAGCTTTGCCAGAGCTTTACCAAAGCTCTCCCCGTTCACACTCTGATTGCTGAAAATTATTTGAAGATTCTTGCATTACTCTTTTTCTGTCTGTAATTGTAGTCTCTGAGGATACAAGCCTGTATAGATTTCATGTATATAACTTTGAACATATGAACTGATTATTTTTGTAAAATTTCACTTCCTACCTCAAGAAATTATTTTGAATCTCAATTTGCTAAGATGTCTACTTCTTTTTCCCCTCATCTTTCAAGACACCTTAATGGGCTGGTGTACCCAGTGTCGAGATAGATACAAGGATAGGGTGTTAGACACAGTTTATTAGGATTAAATGACAGGAGTTTCTCAATGGTTCTTCTTGGCGGAATCCTTGAGTTGACGAGCCACGACAGATCTGTAGACTTCATCGGCATTGCTAGGACGAGCAGGAAGGCAGTTGGATTGACAGAGGCGGAGAGAGGATTGTCGGTTTGGAGGCACAGTCATCCGTAGTAGAGATCCGATCGCATCCGGGCGGCGTCGGGGATGGTGCTCCTTGGCAGATCCGTTGACATCTCCTTTGGTTCACTTGCTGGAACTCCTTGGTTGAATCAGCTTGTCCTTCCTTGGCATCCGTAGCGCTCAGATTAGGAAAGTCCCAGAGACTCCGAGGGACTACTCCTTGGGAAATCCATCTTTCTGGCGATTCTCCCTTCTTTTATAGCGGCTGACGATGACGTGGAGGTGAACCAGAGGTCAAGGTTGATGTCAGTGCGATCAAGATAAGAAAGGGTCACGGAGAATCCGTTACAGAAAGAATAACTGTTTATGACTTTGCGTCATTCTAGAGGTGTTTCTAGATTGCTTGAGTGGAAGTCGTGGAGCAGAAACTCTGCTGCCGCGACATCATCTGTTTCGTTCCAATATTCAATTTTCTCGAAAAATAAACAACTTATTACACAAACATTAAAATGAATAAATGCATTGTCATTTTGACACAAAATTGCACAAAAATCACCCGACAAATAGAGTAACAAAATGAATAACAAAAAATAATGAAGGTTATCCAGTGAGCGATGTTTTCAGAACCTGAATGCATCGTTTTCTATGCATTACCTTCTGTTTCTGTGTGTAATTTTCAAACACAGTAACACCTATTTTTTTGCACAGTTTCAATGTATTTTTCTTGTATTATTCCTCTTCTTTCTCTTGTAGTATTTTTCTTGTAACCACTGTTTTCTTCTAATCCAAAGTCTGTCGGATACTTTACTCACATACGGTGTAATCAAGATAACGTTGGTTTCTCTGTTCGCTTTTGCTGACCTTCATTGACCGTCCTATAGTCAAGGACCTTCTCGATAGAGTGCATATGCCTTATTTTATTCTCGATGGGCACAGCCTCTCATCCCATTTCTCACGTGATTGTCTCACTACGTCCAAATCGAAAAGAAGCAAATTCAGTTAATCGTAATTTTGAAAATGGATAGGAGGAGCCAACGAATCAGCGAAACGAAATTAGCTCCTCCGCCAATCAGTATTAGAAATTCTGCCATGGCCTAGGATTTTAAAACTTCGGCCATCTCAATTTTGCATGCTTTAACCGGGGTTTCCATTTCCTTTCCTGATTTTTCCCAACCACCAATAATTTTAAAAAATATAATTTTTTGGCGGAATTTAATTCAAAATCGTAGAAATTTAATTCAAGCAATTTGTTGTCAATGCTGATGGCAGAGAAAATAACACTGCGTTTCGTGGCCGTGGCCGAACTTTCTCGAACTCTTCCAACGGCCGGCGTATTGAAACAATCACAATGTTGCCAAGAATATCGATTTTGATCTCATTGAGATTATACAGACAATAACTTCGAAGTATTTTTAAAAATATACGATTGATATAAGAAAATTCCCAAAAAGTCGAAATTTTCTAAATTTTTTGAGGAATTTTTCGAAAAATTTCCCAAGAAATTATAATTTTTCATTGGACCTCACTGTTTTCGATAGATTATTTTAAACCTTTGATGTTTCCACTAGTATACGTTGCCTTTTCACTAATATACGTTGCCGTACCTCGAAATCTTTATTGTCTCTGCCGAGGCCCCTCTTTCTTCAAATAATTTATCTTCCTCCACCGCATTTATTCATATACATAACTGTCTCCCTCTCAATTCGAAAACCTGTCTCATTCTTAGTTCAGACCAATTTTAGATTCGTCACTATATAGTGTCGGCAATATTCTCCTAAAGACCCTGAAAAGTTTCAGAATATGACTGAAAGTTGGGATCTAAATTTTTGTCCAAAAAACAAAGATGATTTCACGACTGTTATGGACCCCAGACCCATGGAATTAGTATTAAATATTGGAAATCACATCAATCAATTGATTTCTGAGCTGAATCTGAAAAAGACAAGTTACTGGTTCCGCTGCAGGTTTAACAAAGCTACCAACTTTTACTGAATTATAATTTTCAGCGTTTTGAATGAGCTTGAAAAGCTCAAAAGACGATATTGGAGACTTCTCGAAGAATTCTATTATCTCAATCAATATGGCTTGACTGCGCAGGATAAGGAGTCAAAATATCGATTTGAACGAATCAGTTCTTTTCTTTTAAAGGAATTGGAAGATGTGGAAAAGTAGTTTCTGTACCTTTTTTGTCAATTCTATTTTGTGAACTTTCAGAAAACTAGAAATTGCGACAATAGACACCATCACGAAAAGGTTCAAGTGTCCCTCTCGCGAATCCTCTTTGTTTCGGATCCCCTTTTTGGGATTCGAATTGAGTTGGAGTCCCTCTGATTCATATGTCGTTGGTATAAGTATCCCAGTTCATATATTGTCGTTTCACACCCGTGGTATGAAAACATCCGATTTCGATGCTATACATGAGTTGGAGGATATTTCACATGATTTGGTGAGTATGATTACCCGTTCATCATACAATTTCTAATCTGTTTTCAGAAACTATGTATTCTGGGCGTATTTCTCGGAATGTTACTATTGCTGTATGGGGTTCTCTGTGCCGGATCGCTGCCGGATCTGTGCCGGATTCTGTTTGCTGGTGTTATGGTTTTGAATGCAACATTGCTCAGACAGATTTCACTAGTGCCAAAAATGAATCAAAGTTTTGAAAAACTGAGGTAGGATCCTCAAACTTTTCTAATGAAACTATAATCAAATTTCAGTTGCCAAGTAAAAGAAAAAAGTTGGGATAAATCTTATCGAATGACGATGCAGCGAAGATCCGAAGCAGTCCTTAAACCAAATACTAAACTCGTAAGTTTCAGTTAAATTTTCTATTATTAAAGAACCTTCATTTCAGCACACCAACTTTTTCGAGCGACTATTCTTTTACATGTTCATTTATGTCATCATAACAATGCAAATGGACTCTTTCCTTAAATATTTGGGTACACATCCTGAATATTCATTTATCGGACTCTATCTAACAGCTTTTGCTGCTATAATCCATTTCATATTGTCGGAATTTGTTAATTACCAAGAGAAAATTATTCATCGAAAAAAGCAAGAAATCAATTTCGATTTGAACTTTGCCAGAGCTTTACCAGAGCTCTCACCTTTACTCTATGTTAGCTCAAAGAAATATTAGACGATTCTTTCATTATTTTTTTCTGTTGTAGTTTCTGAGGATAGAAGTTTGTATAGATTTCATGTATATAACTTTGAGCTGATTATGAGCTGATTATTTTTATACACTTTCACTTTCCTACCTCAAGAAATTATTTTGAATCTCAATTTTCGAAGATGCCTACTTCTTTATTAGAGCGAATATCTTCTCTTCCCCTTATCTGTTTCGTTCAACTTTTAAAACAATCTGTTCATCACCTTTTTCAGTGTGTAATTTACTTATTTTTTTGCACAGTTTCAATGTTTCTACCATAATAAATTACTGTCTTTGTCTTGTAACCGCTGTTTCTAATCCATAGTCTGTCGAATACTTTCGTCAGATACGGTGTAATCAAGATTACGTTGGTTTCTCTATTCACTTTTGCTGACCTTCATTGACCGCCCTATAGTCAAGGACCTTCTCGATAGAGCGCATATGTCATATTTTATTCTCGAGGCGTACATCCTCACGTGATTGTTTCACTAAGTCCAACTTGGAGAAGAAGAAAATTCAGTTCATCGTAATTTTGAAAGTGAATAGGCGGAGCCAATGAATCAGCGCAACGAAATTAGCTCCTCGGTCAATCAGTATTTGTGGACTCGAAATTCTGCCGTGGCCTAGAATTTTAAAACTTCGGCCATCTCAATTTTGCATGCCTAAAACCGGTTTTCCCTGTTCCTTTTCCTGGTTTTTCCTGGCTACCGTTCATTTAAAAAATAAAAAAAAAACATTTTTTGGCGGAAAATTTTTCAAAATCGTAGAAATTCAATTCGAGCGATTGTTCGTCAATATTCAGCACGTCTGATGGCAGAGAAAATACCACTGAGTTTCGTGGCCGCGACCGAACTTTCTCGAACTCTTCCAACGGCCGGCGTATTGAAACAATCACAATGTTGCCAAGAATATCGATTTTGATCTCATTGAGATTTTATCAATTTATTTTCAGACAATACCTAGAAATTAGTATGTGCTTATTTCTGGTTCGAGTTTCGAGTCCGCCTCCTAAAATATTGACGTTTATATGTATCAACAGACCGTATTCCTTCCGCAAAATCACTGTTTTCTGCCGGAACCCCTCCTTCACCACCTTCATTCATAAATACATTCAACGGTCTCTCTCACCCTCTCGCTCTCTCAATCAATAAACTCTCTCATTCTTTGTTTAACCCACTTTCACTTTCTTCACTAGTTAGTCTCGTCAATATTCTCCTAAAGATCCTGTTTATTAAAGTTTCAGAATATGGCTGACATTTGGGATCCAAATATTAATACCAAAGACAAAGATGATTTCGTGATTGTTACGAAGTCCAATTCCATGGAAGTATTGTTTAAAATTGGGAATCACATCAATCGATTAATCGATGAACTGAATTCGAAAAAGACAAGTTTCTTGTTTCACAGCAGGTTTAACAATGTTTTCAACTTTTAATGAAATATAATTTTCAGCGTTTCGTATGAGCTTAAAAAGCTCAGAAGAAAGTATTTGACACTTCTGGAACAATTATATTACATCAGTCAACTTGACTTCGATGCGCAAGGAAAGGAATCAAGAATTCAATTCAGACAGATGGCTCATTATATTTATAATGATTTGGATCATGTTGGAAAGTGGAACATGTTGAAAAGTGACTTGAAAGATGTTGAAAAACAATTAGAAGATGTTGAAAAGTAGTTTCTGTTTTTTGTCGATTTAAGTATATTTTGTTAACTTTCAGAGAACTAGAATCTGCTACAATAAACACCATCACTAGAAAGAAGCGGTTTTCCCTCGGATATCTCTTTGGGGACACCTTGAATCGGATTCCATTCTTCGAATACCATTTCAATCGGATTACCCTTCCAGAATATGTGATTGATGTGCAACTCCCAACTCCTTTAATATCGGTATTAATCCGTGGTATGGAAACGTCCGATTTCGATGTTATACATGAGATAGAGGATACTTCAAAAACTTTGGTGAGTATAGTCACCTACGCTTGTTCGGGAAATCAAGTTTTCTGAAAAAATTTCTCGAAAAATCGGTAAGAAAGTTTTGCTTAAAAATGATGATATTTCGCCAAATTCTTCAACTTCACCGTTTCCCGGATTTGAATTTTGAACTGCAAGCTACAGTATGCTATAGTATGCCGAAATTCGAAAAATTTTCACTAGACAAGTCTGGCCCTACTCACCAGGCTTGTTCGGAAAAACGGGGAAAAATTGTTGCTTAAAAGTTAACAATGATGTTTTTTCGACAATTTTCAACTATTTCTTTCCGAATTTCGAAAAATACGTTTCCAATTTTCCGAGCAAAAACTCGAGAAATTTTCCCAAGAAAGTCGAAAAAACCGGAACTCGCTTTTCCGATTCCGACCAAACCTGCTACTCACTATACAATTTCTTGTCTTTTTTTCAGGAGCAATGTAGTAATGACGTCGTATACGGAAATCTACTGACATTACTGGGCACGATCTGTGCCGGAGTGCTTTGTAATCCATCGAATAGTGAAGATTCTTTCCCCTTCTTCGTCAGACATTTTGCATGGATTATGTTTGCTGGTGTTATGGTTTGGAATAGAGGGTTTTTCACCCAGATTTCACTATTGCTGAAATTGAATAAAGGTTATGATAAACTGAGGTAAGAGGCTCTTTGAGCTTATCTTATGAAACTATAATCAATTTTCAGATGCCAAGTAAGAGAAATAAATGGCGATGAATCTTATCGAATGATAATGCAACGAAGATCCCAAGCAGTCCTTGAACCAAGTACTGAATTCGTGAGTTTCAATTGAATAGGCTATTCTCAAAGTACTTCATTTCAGCACAACTTCTTTCCCTATCGAACGCTCACTTACCTTCCTCTTGCTTTCGCCATAGCAGGAGATATAAACCCTTTCCTAAAATATTGGAGTACACATCCTGAATATTCATTGACCGGACTCTATCTAGCAGCTTTTGCTACTATAATCCACTTTATTATGTGGGGATTCGTCAATTACCAGGAAAGAAGAATTGTTCCTCGAAAAAGACAGGAGATCAATTCCGAGTTCAGCTTCACCAGAGATTCACCAGAGCTATCCCCCTTCTCCCGCTGAAAGCTAGCTCAGAAAATATTTGATTCTAACATTAAATTTTTTCAGTGTGTAATTGTAGTTTCTGAGGATAGAGGTTTGTATAGATTTCATGTATTTACTTCGAACCTATGTGCTGATTATTTTTGTACAATTTCATTTTCCTACCTCAGGAAATTATTTTGAATCTCAATTTGCTAAGATGTCTACTTCTTTTTCCCCTCATATGTTTTGTTCCAATATTTAATGCCTTCGAAAAATGAACAACTTATCTTTACTAATAACAACCAGTGATTTCTGTATGTCTGTTTGTATGTGTCACGCTGTAACTCAGATCAATCTGAACCGATTTGGATGAAAGTTTTACGGAAAGATCAGAAATTTGTCTACGTTGATGCCCATATGTTTAGATTTTTGATATCTCAAAAATTGAGCAAGTTACGGCTCTTTTCGTGAGTTTTCAGTACTAATTTCGGTACCCAAAATGTGTTGCAAGTCATAACTCGCTTCAAAGTTAACCGATTCTCTTGAATCTTTCACAGTTTGTTCCTGATTATTTCAGGATGATGCACGTCTAATTTTTTCTCGAAATTCCAATTTTGAAGCCTTCTGTAGCACTTTTTCTGAGCAACTGGGTTCCTTTTCGCATGCGCGGCGGCAGAGAGGCAGCGCACACACAAAGTATAGTAGCCGACGCGAACCCGGTTAATGTCGGCTGCTTACTTTCATCACCCTCGCCGACATTGCACGAGGCGCCGGTTCAATTACCCAAGTTTGGGGGTGAGATTCGCGAGAGAAAGAGATAGATTGGTCGAATGTTATATTATTCTGTTCGTCTCGACGCGAGGAGACAGAATATTTAGGAAATTTTTGGAAAGGATGAATTTGAAGCAAGGTTATCGGGGTTTGAAGTTCGAAAAGGCGCCTAATATGATTTCCACAAGAATTAAATGTGTCGCGTTGCGGTTCCGATGGTTTTCTTTATCAGGGAAAAGCGAAAAGACTGAAAATAGAACAAAAGGTTCCCAGCATCAGGAAAAAGAGCAGAAGGCTCTGAAAATGGAACAGTAGGTTCAAAACATAAAGTAAGCGAAGGCCAGGTGGATGAGCCCCGAAGGGGCGACAGCCACCTGGTTACACGAACATTGAAATGAATAAATGCATTGTCATTTTGACACAAAATTTCACAAAAATCACCCAACCAATAGAGTAACAAAATAAATAACAAAAAATAACGAAGGTTATTCAGTGAGCGATGTTTTCAGAACCTGAATGCATCGTTTTCTATTTATTACCTTCGCGCGAAGCTTCTTTTTATGTGTGTAAGTAATCGAAAATCTCGAAATTCCGATAAGAAATTTAAAACACATTTTTTTTTACACGGCACCCTGGCACTCCAATTTAGCGTACTGTAGAATTCTGTGAGACCGCAAACACCGCGGCGAAATGCTCCGCATTTGCGCGTAAAATTTTGGGCACGATTTCGCGAAAACTTCAACCTTGTCGCCCAAAGTTTAGAACAAAATTTTCCGGTCAAAAACAAATAGAAAATGTTAATATAAAAATTCTACATCTGAAAAGTATAAGAACATCAACTTTTGTCAAGTTTTGAGGTAGAAATCGGCGAATTTCGTTTAAAAATTTAAATGAATAGAACTCCTCTTACGCTGAACTACAATGCATGTTTTTATGCTTTTTGAACAGGAATTCTCTCAACTTAAAAAAATTAGAGAATTGTTTATAGAAAATAAGTCTGTTTCTCGAGAAATGTATCAATAAGTGATTTTCCCGTTGTAAAATTGCAATAAATTGCTTCGGGTTACTGTAGTTTACAAAAAAATATTTTTATGCGTCAAGGAAAGCTACACAAAGCGCGTCAACAATTGTTTTCGCATTTTGAAGGCGCAGGGTGCCGTGATTTTTGCCGGCGCAGTAATTTGAACTTCCGCGATTTTTTTGAGTTTGATCTGCAGGTTAGGTGACAGTAATCCAGCCGCCTGTGTTCAAAATTTAGGCCAATTTATCGAATTTTTTCCTATTTTTTTCGGATTTTCGGCGATTTTTTTCAACAAAAAAATTATTTTTATTATTATTTTTTTTTCAACAAAAAAAATTTTCGTTTTTTCTGAACATTTATGCTTCGAATTGATTTCTCGTCTGAATAATTCTTCAAAAATGAAGGTTTTTGCATCAGCGCTCCTTTATTTTTCACCTAATTCGATTGAACCTTTCGGCATTTTTTTCAATTAAAAATAAATTCTACCAAATTGACTTTTTCATTCCTTTTTTTATTCCGCAGCCGGACATCTCGCAGCCAAAAATGCACTATTTTCGCATAAATTCTTTCAAAGTGAAGACCCAAAATGAAGAACTGATAATGAAAATGGTCATTGCGGTGCATTTTTGTCATTTTAAGATAATTGATTCGAAAAACAGTGTATTATGGCTGCGAGATGTCCGGCTGCGAAATGTCCTGGAGCCGTATTTTCTATTCGAAAAGATTGCGGGGAAAAATTGCAAATTTTATTTGTAAACAACTTTTGAGGCACCGCCCACAATAGTTTCCAGAAAAGAATTTAGTTAAAAAAATCAACGCAAGAATCAATATCAGGACGGCGAAAAAAATTGGCAGCGCGCTCCCTTGCACACGCGTGGAAGAGGCGGGCCGGCTGAAATTTGAAAAACGCAGTGTATTTTTCGAATTTTCAGCTCAGGCGCCTCTTCCACTGGACCAAATGTAGATTTACGGACTCTCACTCTATTTTATTTGCCTGATAAACTATCTCATTTTTTGGCCAACCCACTTTTACTTTCTTCACTATTTATTCTCGGCGACGTTTTCCTGAAAACCATTTTCATCAAAATTTCAGAATATGGCTGACGATCCAAACATTAACGAAGATGATTTGGTGATGGTTCCGAACCCCACATCCATGGAAGTAGTCTTCAATATTGGAAACCACATAAATCGATTAATCGATGAACTGAATTCGAAAGGGACGAGTTTCTTGTTTCGCAGCAGGTTTAACAAAGATGAAAACTCTTAACGGAACGTTTTTTCAGCGTTTCGTCTAAGCTCAAAAATCTCCGAAAACAGTTTTTGACCCTTCTGGAACGATTCTATTACATCAGCCAACTTGACTTCGCTGCGCAGGAAAAGGAATTAAAAATTCAATTTGAACAGTGGGCTGATTATGTTTATAAGGATTTGGATCATGTTGGAAAGTGGAACATGTTGAAAAGTGACTTGGAACGTGTTGAGAAACAATTAGAAGATGTTGAAAAGTAATTTCAGTTTTTTTGTCGATTTGAGTCTATTTTGTTAACTTTCAGAAAACTGGAATTTGCGACAATAGACACCATCACTAAAAAGACCCAGACTCCCTTGCTCGGATCTCTCTTTGGACCGTCCTTGAATTGGATTTCCATTCCTGAATATAAGATTGATGTGAATATCCCAATTCCTTTATTACCGTTCATGATCGCTGGTATGGAAACATCCGATTTCGATATTATACACGAGATTGAGGATACTTCACAATCTTTGGTGAGTATAGTCACCTACGCTTGTTGAACAAGCCTTGTTCGGAAAATCGAGTTCTCGAAATCTTTTCCGAGAATTTTTTTCGGCTCAAAAATGATGATGATTTTTCGCCAAAATCTTCAAATTTTAACAAGTTGCATCTACTTCATTCCGATTTTCCGAAAAAGAATCGGAAAAACGAGAACTCGTTTTTACGATTCTGACCAAGCCTGTTACTCACCAGGGGTGTGCGGAACGGAATTCCAAAAATTTTGGCTAGTTTCGGAATGAAATTCCGAAGGGAAAAATTCGGAATCAAATTCCGATCTTTAAAAAAAAAGAAGCGAAGAAAAAATCATTTCATGTCGAATATGCATGTTCAAGTGGTTTTCGCTTTTCGAAACAGTCAACTTACCGAAACTTTTCAACTTTCAAAAGGCTTTTCCCGAAAAATTATTTTTTTAAACGAAAAATACTGTAGAAAATGACCATTTTCGATATTCCGAAAATTCCGACTATTTGAAACTCGGATTTTACTCGGAATATTCCGACATTCCGAAATCCCGAAAATTTCCATTCCGCACACCCCTGCTACTCACTATACAATTTCTGTCTTTTTTCAGGGATCATTTAGTGATGGCATCGTATTCGCAGGTTTGCTGATTGGATTGGGATCCTGCTTTGCCAGAATGCTTTGTAATCCCTGGAATAGTGAAGATTCTTTCTCCTTCTTCGTCAGACATTTTGCTTGGATTCTGTTCGCTGGTGTTATGGTTTGGAATGGATCATTGTTCACCCAGATTTCACGATTGCGGAAATTGAATCAAGGTTATGATAAACTGAGGTGGGATATTCTTTGAACTTATCTTATGAAACTGTAATCAATTTTCAGATGCCAAGTGAGAGAAATGAATGGCGACGATTCTTATCGAATGATAATGCAGCGAAGATGCGAAGCAGTCCTTGAACCAAGTACTGAATTCGTGAGTTTCAGTTAAATTAACTATTTTTGAAGTTTCTTCATTTCAGCGCAACTTCTTTTCCCATCGATTGATCAATTACCTTCCCCATGTTACCAGTATATTAGAGGATAAAGACCGTTTTCTCATGTATTTGAGTACACATCCTGAATACTCACGAGCCGGACTCTACCTAACCGCGTTTGCTACTATCATTAACTTCATTATGTTGGGATTCGTTCATTACCAGGAGAGAATTGTTCCTCGAAAAAGGCAAGAGATCAATTCCGAGTTCAGCGATCCTCCTCGCTAGCTCAGAAAATATATGACAATTCTTCGCCTCTTTAAATCTGTACATTACTCCGTTTCTATGTGTAATTGTAGCTTCTAAGGACAGTTTTGTTTCACAAGTTTGTATCGTTTTCATGTTATATAACTCTTAACCTGTGGTCTTTCATTTTCGTACCTCAAGAAAAACTGCAGTTTGAATCTCAATTTGCGAATATTCGTCCTTATCTGTTTCGTTTCCTTATTCAAAAATTGATTCAATTAATTTTTTACACAATAAAACAATTTAACACCGCGATATCACAAACGTTGAAATGATCTGTTTCTGTATGTAATTTTCAAACACATTACTTACTTTTTGGCACAGTTTCAACGTTTCTATTAGGCTGGTAAAAAGCACGCAGCCCGCGCACCGCTGCACTTGCCACAATGGAAGAAGCGGGAAAGCTGAAAATTTGAAAAATACACTGCGACCGAGAAACATTTTCTCTTCCATTGTGGCAAGTGCAGCGGTGCGCGGCCTGCGTGCTTTTTACCAGCCTAATACCCTTTCCCAGTTTCGATCCATAGCCTTTTTGTTTTTCTCGAGTCGGTTCCATTCATTGCTCACTCGTTTGTATCAAGTTTCTGGTTCGAATTTCGAGCGCCCCTTTTAAAATATCGATGCTCATTATTTTTGCCCGGTGTTCTCCGGTTTTATTCTCTAAAAAGGACCAAAATCGTGCAATCTCTGAATACAGTAAGAATTGGCAAACGCGCCCTGTCGCATACGCGCGAAAATGCCACACTCATCAGCGCGAATTTTCACATTCGCGAACGGTTTTCTTGGCATCATTTAGTCAGTTGAGATTGATTTTCAAGTCAATTTTTGAAATTTTTTGCTTTTTGAACAATTTTCAATAAGTTTTGGTGCGATATGTGATTAATTCGCTCGGAACTTTGCTGATCATCGTTCCAAATACATGGAAATTTCAAAAATCAGGATAACAGGATTTGTTCCTTTAAATTTTAATATTTTTGTGGTGAGATATCCCGGCCGCGAAATGACGGTCAGGACTGTCAGTCACTAAGATTGGCATAATATTGTCTCTGTCGGTACCCCTCCTCTTCCTAACGTCTCCTCCACTATATTTATTCATACTTAGATATACAACAGTCTCTCTCATCCTCTCCCTCTCTCAATCAATAAACTCTCCCATTCTTTGTTTAACCCACTTTCACTTTCTCCACTATTTAGTCTCGTCGATATCTTTCTGAAAATCCTGTTCATCAAAATTTCAGGGTATGGCTGACGATCCAAACACTAACGAAGATGATTTCGTGATGATTGCGAATTCCTTTCGTGATGGTTACGAATTCAATTCCAAATCCATGGAAGTAGTGGCTAAAATTGGAAATCACGTCAATCGGTTGTTCGATGAAATGTATTCGGAGAAGAGTTTCTGGTTCCGCATCTGGTTTAACAAAGCCTTCAACTTTTAAATAAACATAATTTTCAGCGTTTGGGATGAGCTTCAAGAGCTCAAAAGACGATATCGGACACTTCTCGAGAGATGCTATTTTATCAACAAATTTGACTTCACTGCGAAGGAAAAGGAATCAGAAGATACATTTTTACAAATTATTGATGTGATTTTAGAGAATTTGGTACATGTTGAAAGGTTGGTTCTGCTCCTTTTTGTCGGTTTAAAGTAGGATTACACTCGTTTTTTGTATTATCTCAAATGATCGTCCTAATTCCAGCAATTACGAAAATAACAATATTTTTGCACAAAAATCGTAAAAAAATCAATTTTCACCTGAATTTTTGTCTAACCTATTTCAATGAATGTAGAATTTTTCGCTGATTCGAATGCACGCTGCTCAAAACGCAATAGAAAATTTTTTGTTAGCAATTTTTCAATTGTCGCGCCGACCGCTGCCGACGTATGAGCCGGCAGCGGCGAGCGCGACAGCAGCTTTAAGTCGGCAGCGGTCGGCGCGACAAAGTGCAATTATTGCGTTTTGAGCAGTGATATTAAGTGCATTCGAATCAGCGAAAAATTCTACATTCATTGAAATAAGCTAGAAAAAATGTACGTTGGCGTTTCGAAAATCGATTTTCGTGCGAAAATATTGTTGTTTTCGTAAATAATGGAATTGGGACGATCATTTGAGAAAATAAAAAAAAAAGGCTGTGATCCTAATTTTGTTCACTTTCAGAAACCTAGAATCTGCGACAATGGACACCATCACTAGAAAAACTCAGACTCCGTTGCTCGAATATCTCTTTGGACCGTCCGTGCCTCAGATTCCCTTCATCGGATACCATTTGAATCGGATTTCCATTCCAAAATATGAGATTGATGCGCATATTCCAAGTGCCATATTATCGATGTTAACCCGTGGTATGGAAACGTCCGATTTCGATGTTATACATGAGATAGAGGATACTTCAAAATCTTTGGTAAGTGTAGTCACCTACTGGCAAACGGCCGGCTTTCGGCCATCTTCTTAAGCCGAGAAAATCGAAAAATGGAGCATGTAGCAGACACTTTTACTGACGCTCAAAAGCGCGAATTTCTAAAGATTACTTACTCTTCGAATTTTAAAGAACATTTTTTAGTTCGATACTGACAGTTTTCCACTATTCGGAAAAACTAGCGAACAGATTTTATTAAAATGCGACTCTAATGACCGAGATTATTTTTCCGAATCGATTGAATATTGTTTCAGACGAATATTTTTTATTTTTTCTCTCAAAACCCCGGTTTTGGTTTCTACATGCTGTTTGCTCGTTGACTCGGCTTGAGGCCGCAGCCTGAAAAAGCCGACGGCCTATTGTCTGTTCAATAAAACTTCGGCAAGACACGCCCCTTTTCACGTAACTACTAAAAAAATTGGTACACAAGCAAACGTGAAAAAGGGGCGTGTCCGAAAAGGGGCGTGTCTTGCCGACGTTTTATTGAACAGACAATAAATGCCGCGACCCCGGCCTTTTCTAATTTTCACCAGACTTGCTCACTATACAATTTCTTGTCTTTTTTTCAGGAACGATATGATGATCACTGGATGACCGCAAATATCCTTATCTCAATGGGGATGATCTGTTCCGCAGTGCATTTTAATCTCTCGAATAGTGAAGATTATTTCTGGGGTCGTCCCGCATTTTGCATGGATTCTGTTCGCTGGTGTTATGGTTTGGAACAGAACATTTTTCGCCCAGATTTCATTATTGCTCAAATTGGATCAAGGTTTTGATAAACTGAGGTAAGATGCTCTTTGAATTTAACAAGGGATTACGCGAAGTCTTGATTTGAACTTTTTCTGAAACTTCGGTCCTATGTAGACTAAATTGACCCTGGAAAGCTCGAATCTGCAATGAAAAATGGAGGAATGTTCATATAACTCGAGATATGAGCCATCAAAGTTGAGATCAACACTAAAATGAGGTACTTTGAGGACTCAATCTCCGCTCAAAGTCACTTTCAGTTGTAAGTTTGGAACTCAGAATTTAATGTTTCACAAAATCCTATACTTTTCTAGAGAAAAATTTTTTGAGCCAAAATTTCCCACCCAAATGGTATTGGAAAAGTTCTGACTCGAAGTTTCCCAAAAAGTATATGGTTTTGTTGAGCATTAAATTCTGAGTTCAAAACGAGAAACTAGACATTCTGAGAGTGATTTTAAGCGGAGATATGAGTCCTCAAAGTACCTCATTTTAGTGTTGACCTCAACTTTGAGGGCTCATAACTCGAGTTACGTGAACATTTCGCCATTTTTTATTGCAGTTTTGAGCTTTTGAGGGTCAATTTAGTCTAGGGCCGAAGTTTCAGGGAAAAGTTCAACTCACGACATTGCGCTTTTGTAAATGAATTATATGCAATTTTCAGATGCCAAGTGGAAGAAAGGAATGACGATGAATCTTATCGAACGGTGATGAAGCGAAGATTCCAAGGCGTCGCTGACCCAAGTTCTACTAAATTCGTGAGTTTCAGTCGAATTGAACATTTTCAAAGTATCATCATTTTAGCACCTTCGCCTTGTCCACAGACTATGCATTTACATTCCTCTTGGTTGCAGTATAACACTGCAAATGGACAATTTCCTGAAATATTTGAGTACACATCCTGAATACTCACGAACCGGACTCTTTCTAACCGCGTTTGCTACTATTATCCATTTTATTATGTTGGGAATCCTTATTTACCAGGAAATAATTGTTCGTCGAAAAAGGCAAGAGATCAATTCCGAGTTCAGCGATCCCCCTTCTCCCTCTGATAGCTCAGGAAAAAATTGAAAATTCTTACATTATTCTTTTTCTATGTGTAATTGTAGCTTCTAAGGACAGTTTTGTTTCACAAGTTGTTATTGTTTTCATGTATTATCTAACTCTTAATCTATGGTCTTTCATTTCCCTACCTCAAGAAAAACTGCAGTTTGAATCTCAATTTGCGAATATTCGTCCTTTCCCCTTAACTGTTTCGTTTCCTTATTCAAAAATTGATTCAATTAATTCTTTACAGAATGAAACGATTTATTACCGCGAGATCACAAAATTAAAATTACATATTTAAATGCATCGTTTTTTGACACAAAATTTCACAAAAATCACCCGACAAACAGAGTAACAAAATAAATAACAAAAATAATAAAGTTTATCCAGTGAGCGAAGTATTCAGAATCTCCTTGGCCTCCTTCTTGACGATTCGACATCGAATACGGCGTTCCAGCCATCTGAAACACCTCAAAATCGGGAGGACTTTTTAGAATCGTTGTGCTCAAAAAATACACTCACTTTTCGAATCGAACTTTTCCGAAATAGGCGAGAGTGTTGGTGGCCGAATTGAGAATCACCAAGAAATCGGAAATTCGAATGACAATTGTCATGAATGGACCGAATCGACTATCGGCTTCCATGAAGACTTCATAGAGGTCGATGAGTGTCGGAAGGGTTCTGAAATTGAGCGGAGATAAAAAGCTTATTAGCGATATTTTCAAAGTTACAGCGCGCTCTATTGCGAACATGGTTGAAATTTGGATTGTGAGTTTTCCGCTCGTATGTTTCTCTTTGAGATCAACTCGGAATCATTAATTTTTGTAAATTTTGGGATCTCGAGTTGCACTGACCGGTAAAAGTTATGCGTGGAAGCTCAGGAGACAAATTTCAGACATGTTTGCATTAGAGCGCGGTGAAACTTAAAAAATACCGCCAATAGCTAACTTCAAGGATTACAGACATTGTTTTCCCAAATTATCGTCCAAAGTTCAGTATTTACTAAAATAGCAATATTTTTTCACAAAAATCGTTAAAACTCGTGAAAATCGATTTTTAAATCGCGAACTTAAAATTTTCTAACCTATCTCAAAAAATGTAGAATTTTTCGGTGATATGAATGCACCTAATTTCGTTGCTCAAAACGCATTTTGAAGCAAGTTATGAGCGTTTGAAGTTACAAGAAGAGAGACGCAGAGAAAGCAGACACTCTCGCTGTCGAAGAGACGCAGAGAAACGAGACAGTGTCTGCGTCTCTCATACCAAAACTTCAAACGCTTATAATTCGCTTCAAAATGGTCTTTTTCAGCGATATTATTAGGTGCGTTCGAATCAGCGGAAAACTCTAAATTTTTTGAAGTATGTTAGAAAAAATGTAAATTCGTGATTCGAAAGTCGATTTTTTGAGTTTTAACGATTTTTATATCAAAAAATTGTTAAATAATGTATTTGGGACGATCATTTGAGAAATAAGAGTGCAATCTTAATTTCAAACATTCACGGGGTTGCAAATCGGCACATCCGTAAAATTATATGTAATTGTAATTGAGATTTACGGATGTACCGATTTGCAACCCCGTGAACATTGTACTCACCTCAAAATCAAAAACTTGACCACAATGAAAACCGCCAATGCTTTCGAGGCTTTATCCTTCAACTCCTCTGTCACCAGAGTATCTCTACTTCTCTTCTGACTCTCGAATAATCTCCTTCGTTCCTTCACATTCAGATGCATTTTATACTCGGTGAATACTGATAAAGTTGAGATAAAAATCATCGGTCCCAATGTCTCAGTGGCCATTGTAAGCGCGAGTTTGAGTTGGACGTACTGGAATATTTAATTCGAAATGTTATTTTCGAAAGAAGACATTTCGCAAGTGTGACGTTTCGAAATCAATTTTTTCTCAAATTTTCACGATGGAATTACACTTTCGAAACGTCGCGGAGCCCGAAAATCACTTACCCAATCTGTAAGTCTTAATGGAGCAGCATGGAGCATTTTCGTCTCCGTTTGATGTACTTCATCCCAACAAGAA
The DNA here is from genome assembly GCA_963966625.1 of Caenorhabditis zanzibari. Taxonomy (NCBI): domain Eukaryota; kingdom Metazoa; phylum Nematoda; class Chromadorea; order Rhabditida; family Rhabditidae; genus Caenorhabditis; species Caenorhabditis zanzibari. The sequence goes on along the minus strand of OZ016472.1, from coordinate 15,179,547 downwards.
ACTAAGAAGAATTCAAAGTAGGAAGTGGCATGGGTTACGAAACAAAGTATCACCAGTAGAACTGAAATTTTGAATTACAAGATTCCATATACATTTTGGCAGGGCTTATTCAAATGCGCATAACTTTTTTCAGGGGGGTCTGATAAAAATATGGTCAACAAGAAAAATGTTCCTTATTAAAAAAACTAACGATTGATTGAAAAACCGTCAAGTTTTATCAAAAATTAAGAGAATATTATGTTTTTCGTTGAAGAACGGAGAAAAAGGACGCGCGATGTTTAAAGGCGCATGCATTTATTCGAAACAATGGTCCCGCAGCGATCGTGCCCTTCGGGCACGAAACTCGAAATTTTTCGCCATTCTACGTTGTTAACGAGGTCGTTTTGTTCGTTTTTATTGGATTTTTGTTATTTTTTCTTTTAAATTCGTGTCGAAAACGTTTTTATATTCAATTTTTATTATTTCTACGCGAAATTTCGTCGTCCCAACCAATAATTTAGGCGTTTTTGGCGAGTTCTGGAGAAACGGCTGGCGAAGCGAGGAACAGCGAGACGTCGAAGTTTGTGGAGAGGGCTCAGAGCTAAGGAAAAAGACCTGAAAATGATTTCACAGTGGCACGTGAAGATCAAGGTAAGAAAAGAGAACGAAATTTCGAATTTTCGCGTAAGCGAATCGAATGTGAGCCGCGTTTCCTCCTCAGTTCGAGCTAAGAAAGATGAAAACTGCTTGGTTTTCTCTAGAAAACGCAAAATTTGCGGAAACTTGTGTTTCAAAGCGGGCTATCATCATATAAAAATTCATAGAAAATCACGAGATTTCTTGATTTCTCAATTTCAAATCTCCCACCGCTCCTTAAATTTAATTCAAAATATACCTCTTGTTTTGGCAACAGTCCAGCGCTGTTGCCAGAATTTTAAAGTTTTTCGGTAAGAAAATGTAGAGCGGAGGGGATTTAAAAATGTTCCTGTGCTTTGATGATGACCCATGGGCGACACAGAGAGGTAAGTTGCAAAAGCAGCGGAACGATTGAGAGAGGAGGTTGTAAAAGCGGTGTTGTGAAGTGGCTGAAGACAGTCGTCCTGAGTGTCAGATGCGAAGTTTATTTGGCCTGGCCATGAATGTGACCTGGTCACGAGTGAAGTCCCTGGGACTGAGAAAGAGTGAAGAAGTGGCAGTGTGCCCTTGAAAATTGAGGAGGAGCGTGGCTCCGTCGGTCGTGGACCGTATGAAGTTTTTTTGAGATGCCTGGCATCATTTGAACTTGTTGCAGAGATCGCGGCGTATTGAAGGCTAGGTTGAAGATGCAGACGCTCGACGAGAGCAAGAAGAATAAGAACGAATTGAAGAGAACAAAGAAGAGAAGACTCCAGGTGAGATAGCGAAATTAAATTCTGGAAAGGGCGTGGCACGGAGCTGCTAAAGAGAAGTTTTCGTGGAAACAGAACAGCGATTTGAATATATGCTGTTACTCATGCCTCGGTTCGCGAAAAGTGAGAAATGCCAAAAAGATGAGATAGGCAAAGTGCCGTTATGACGAAATTAAGCGACGGCGTCTTCTAAAAGGATTCCAGCGCGTGAAGAGAGTTTGACCGCAGTGGAGGAAGCTTTATCGGAACTGGTCGGCAAGATGAAGGGAAGTATATCGGTGTTTGCCAGATAGTGAGACCACGATTAGTGTATTGAGAGGGCAAATGAAGTCAGAACTTCATATAGTAATTGTGAAAGTGCGAGAAAACTTCAAGAAAATTGGAGAGTAGGGTGAGGCCGTATTTCCACCCCGGTATTCCGAGAGGTTTCTCTGTGCATGGGAATTTTCGGCAGCAGTTTTTGTGGCCTTCATGCTCATTTAAACTGTTTTAATTTGAATGGGTTGGCGCGAATAAAACATGATAGGAAATTGGGTAACACAACTCTCGGAAAATTCGCATTAAGAATTTGAATTAAGAATTAAGAATTTGGGTAGCTAGCTGGATGTAGTCATGTTTGGTGAGGATCTTGAGAGAACAAACGCAGAAGTAGACGAAGCGAGTAGAAGCTGGGATTTCGATGAGCGGAGAGTACATACATGGTCAGAAGCCGTGTAATAACATTTTTCGAAGAAGTCGCGAGCTAGAAATGTGTATAAATCCTTAAAATGCGAGCTAGAAATGGGAAAAATGAGGAAATGCGAGCTAGAAAGCACGAAATCGAAAAATTGCGAGCTGGCTGGTGACACACCGACCACACATGTAGCCATGTCTGAGAGAGTAGCGAACGAAGTTTCAGACAGGCGCATAGAATGCGAGAGAGATGAAAGTAGATGGGTTCGCAGATGCCAAAAACAAGAAGAAGAGCGGTTTGTTTCCAGACACAGAGTCGGCGTGATCAGGAGCCGATATCCTCGATCACGTCGGTAATGCGCAATCGATGATGCTTCGTGGTTTTTTCGCCCTCGGGTTATGGTCGAAGTGGTTGAGAATCGAAAGAGAACAAGGTGGTTCTACTCCGGGAGAATCATTCGGCCTAATTGTTCTAAAATTTTCCAAAAACCAGTTTCTACCGATAGTGCGGTTAAATTCGTTAGATACAAAAAGAGTATCTTTACTATTAACAATTGAAAGCTTCGGTGTATGTCCGGCACCGTAACTCAGCCCAGACTAAACCGATTCGGAATACACAGAGAGATCTGAAATGACGTTACGCTGAGGCACATAATTTTAGATATTTCCTCGAAAGTGGAACAAGTTATGGCCTTTTTCGAGAATTTCAGTACAAATTTTTGGTACCGAAAATGTGTCCCAAGCCCTTTCGTCTACTCAAAGTCGATAGATTCTTCTGAAGTTTTTCACAGCGTTTTCCTCATTAATCAAGGACGATTCCCGCCTATTTAGTTCTCCCAGTCGTCAAGAAATGAGGCCAAAGAGCGCTAAACCTTCAACTTGGGACCATCAAGTAGTCTTTATTATGAAAGGAGAGAGAGTGATGAGTTCACGGAATTATCTGTTTCAAAATTTCGTACCTAAGGATCTCACGTAGCCCGAAGGGCCTCAGGGGAGCGTCCGTTTGGTTTTTCAGTTACGAGAAAAACGATACATACCCGTGGAAGAGTCACGTCATTGTCAGGTCACAAACTCGAAATTCCGTTGATCCGAGTTCATTCCGGGGGTTTTTAGATTTTTCTCACTAGGCCCCAGGCTTTGCATTATTTTCTACCTTATTAATTCACGTAAAAACCTATCTAGATAAATCGTAATACAACTTCCTTTTTTCGAAGAGATGAAACAGAAAAACATATTCTCTTGAAGCGAAGAGAAAAGAGAATATTATGTTTTTCGTTGAAGAACGGAGAAAAAGGACGCGCGATGTTTAAAGGCGCATGCATTTATTCGAAACAATGGTCCCGCAGCGATCGTGCCCTTCGGGCACGAAACTCGAAATTTTTCGCCATTCTACGTTGTTAACGAGGGCCCCAGCCCGCCCACCCAGGGGAAAGAGAGAGAGAAAAAGGAGATATATAAATATTTAACATTTTTTCAGCTGAAGTCTCATCGACGGTCGCAACTGAAGAACGAGAAGACGTCTTTTGAGAGCGATTCAAGAAAGTTTCAAGAAGTCAAATCAGAAAGATTGGCAAGGGAAGGGACAGAGATGCGCTTGCGGCTATGATATCCAGAGCATCAGAAGTTAAGGAAAAGCTGGTCCAGAGTGATTCAAAGACGGAACGATCGAAGTACGCGTTAAAAACGCTGAAATTGATCAAATGAAATCAGGACATCTTTCTTCGACTACGAGCCAGGAAGCGACGTCGATCCGTTGTTGAACACCCCAAACCAAGGAAGGATGGACCACCCAAAACAAGAAAGGATGGACTACCCAAACCAAGGAAAAACCTTCATCTCAAATCTCAATGGAGCAGGAATGGCATCATGTTCACCGCCGAGGATGATGGAAGCTGCGGGAAGCTAGGATCCACACACCAATGCTTTCCAGAAAGAAGGAGGAAAGAAGGAGCACGCAGCGACACGAAGACGCCGGGACACACAATGGAGGAGAAGGACGAGCACAGGAATCATCATCAAGAATCATCAAGGGATCGATAAAGATAAATGGTTCTAATAATTGTTCCTCTATGATTGAATGTTTGTTGTTAGTTATTATTATTGTGTAACTAAGCCCTGTCCTTGTTCCTCGCCTTTTTAGACTTCTAGACATTCCTCGCCTTTTTAGACTTCTTCCCCCGTTTTCTCCCCGAATTTCCATCCCACCAATCTGTTATTGTTCCCCCTGAGTGTGTGTTACACACTCAGCAAATTGCCATATTAGTCCCAAAACGACCTTATTAATTCACGTAAAAACCTATCTAGATAAATCGTAATACAACTTCCTTTTTTCGAAGAGATGAAACAGAAAAACATATTCTCTTGAAGCGAAGAGAAAAGAGAATTACGTCTTTGTTGCAAAAAAAGTTGTCGCTTTTTTTTTTGAAAAAAAATTGAAATTTTTTTCAATAATGCCAAAAATTTTCGGCAATTTAAAAACGTAATTCTGTTAATTCTTGATGAAATTTGAAGATTTTTTTACCAATCGATAGCTTTTTTAATAAGGGATATTTTTCTTGTTGACCATATTTTTACCCGATTTCCCTGAAATAAGTTATTTACATTTTAATGACTCACTAGGCACTAGAAACGGTTTGAAGAATCTTCGAAAGTTGGCTCGAAGTTTTCCAGCACTACTTCTGGAGTGGAATTCGAAAAACATTTCAGCGGGAAAAGAAATTGTAAATTTTGCAGATTCCGTGGATGGTTGCTGTACTGTGCTCATCTTTCCAGCGGATATCGATTTTCTCTGAAAAAAATTTGTTTCCAATTTTTTTTTGAGTTTTTTGCTCACCGATCGACTATAATTCGATGCGAATTTAAGTGGATTATTGACAACTCTATACCGGATATATGTGATGTAACAAACTAGCATTGGCTGCAAATTAATATTATTGAATTGGATAATGATCGAAAGCCGACTTACTGATGCCATAGCGAAACTATTTCGAATTCCATATAGTACGAGAATCATTGCCTGATGCTGATAGAAGACGTTGGATCCCCAGACAAGAATACTGAGAGGTTCAATGCTAAGAAAGAGTACTGTAGTCATCATGAGCATGAAATCCATTAGACAAAGAGTATAGAGTGCCGCAGACATTCGTCTGTTGAGATGTCCATTTCGAAGGAACCCAATGGCGTAGACAGTTCCGATGGCAGAGAAAATGGCAGCGGAGATTGTGATTGGTCCCTGAAATTCATATTCGGTGTGTCACCGTCTAGCTCGCATTGTTTTTTCTTTTTTTCCCACTTCTAGCTCGTATTTTATGGATTTATTCAGAATTTCAGTTTCTTCAAAAATTGTATTACACGATTGTAGACCATGTATCCTTGGAAGTTCTAGAAACATCATTCCAAAAGGATTTGGTCCCCCTAAAATAGTATGTCTATAACAGACTGGAAAAGTAGTGTATGCATCATAATCTGCTTAACAAGATTAAGGAAAGGAACAAAAATATCCGGGGAAAAAATGAATGACTATTTGAATCAGTGACGACTCAAATGGCACATGTTTAGAGTTCTAGGAAAACTAGATCAGGCAAATTCCGGGTAGGGAAGAATAAGGAAAATATTCAAATTTTCAAAGTAATACTTCGCTGTTAAAATGTTAAATACTCAATCAACTAAAAATCTTTAATAATAACATTTGTCCCAAGCTCCTCGGCTCGAAGTGCCCACAAGGAGTATAGGCCTCGGCCTCACAAGCAGCCCAAAAGCCAAAGTTTTCGTAAAAAACTTCAAAAATATCAAAGTTCCAGTCAAGAAAATAATACAAAAAACCAATAGGTCCCACCGAGATTTGAACTCGGGTCGCAGGATTCAGAGTCCTGAGTGCTAACCACTACACCATGGAACCACGTTTCGCATCTAACACAAAAGTCATAGAAAAAAGGGTGTCAACTCACATCAAGCCACAAAGTGAAGTCTGATTGTGCGGATGCTCGATACTCGCATTTCGGAGATCCATTGAGCACCATCCAATTCCCATCTGTTTCATTCATTTTTGTATTGAGTTCTGGAAGAAATAAAAGCTCAAATGAGTGTAGTTTGTGTATAAATCAACAAAAGGACAAGAAAACGTTCAGAAATTCATGTGTAGAATAGGTTATTGAGAATTGAATTGAAAAAGATCGAAACACAGAAAATTGAGCAACAAAAAAAACTAGCACGCTTCAGATATCTAATGACAAGGGGCACGTTCTGGAAAGATGAATAGAGGAAACGGGGCTTTTGTTTCCCCGAAGAATAAGAGAGCATTTTATGCATATCGAATTAAGAGTATCGAAATGACGAATGAGGTGTGAAACTGTTTCGGAGAAATGAGAATGTACTTGAGGGAAGAAAAATAGGGAAAAATGAGAAAAGAACAGGAAGAAAAGGGATTCGGGAAGAGGTAAACATTTTAAAATGTCATTGGGATCAGCGGAACAAGAAGATGAAATCGTGGAATAATAATAGGGACTTTAGTCTTCCTAGGATTAAAATAAAGTGTACTGTAAGATTTTTGACCTATTTCAAAAATGTGGAATTTTTCGCTGCTCAAAACGCCATAGAAACATTTTTAGTCAATTTTTTTGTCAGCATTTTTGAGCAGCAATATTATTATAATCTAATAATACATTGTTTCCTCTTCAAAATAGTCCAATAACGAATGAAAACAGACCATTTTGAAGCGAGTTAAGAGCGTTTGTAGTTTCAATGAAAGAGACGCAGACACTGTCTCGTTTCTCTGCCTCTCTGCGACAACGAGAGTGTCTTCTTTCTCTGCGTCTCTCTTCTTGTAACTTCAAACGCTCATAACTCGCTTCAAAATGCGTTTTGAGCAGCGATATTAGGTGCATTCGATTCAGCGAAAAATTCTACATTTTTTGAAATAAAATGAAAGTTCGCGATTTCAAAATGGATTTTCTCGAATTTTAACCACAGAGATTTCCAAAAATTTACAATTCAAGGTTGTGCTCAAACTTCTGTGATCTATGCTCAAAGAATCATTCAAATATTTTCAAAAAATTTTGTGCAAATCGGGTTTCCTCCAAAAAAAAAATGATTATCCATGATGCTGAACTCAAAGGAACAGGAAGATTTCAAAAACACCGGAAACCAAAGATCCCCCGCCAAGAAAATAAGGTATATTCATATTCAGAAAAAACACACATTCCATATGAAACTTTTTTTCTTTGATGAGATACGGTTGCAGAAAACTCTTTTGATGAAAAGAAGGAGTTCCTGGAAAATAAGAAGAAAAATGAGCAAAACAGCTGAATGTTAGGTTTGGACTTGTGACATGGAAAATGTCAAGGAATAATGACAGGGTATACTGTTTATAGAAAAAAGTTTAAAAAATTTGATCTCTTGAAGCAGATGCAATATCAAAAATTTTGAGTTGAATATGTCAACTTTGAAAAAAGTAGGATTACAGTCATTTTCTATTTGTACTCAACAGATGGTCCCTTATTAAGGTTTTTTGCATAAAAATCGATAAAAATCGAGAAAATCGATTTGCAGTTCCATTTTTTCTCACCTATTTCAAAAATGTAGAATTTTTCGCTGATTCGAATGCACCTATTCTCGCCGCTCAAAACCTAGTAGAGAATGTGTTATGGGCGTTTGAAGTTACAAGAAGAGAGACGCAGAGAAAGCAGACACTCTCGCTGTCGAAGAGGCGCAGAGAAACGAGACAGTGTCTGCGTCTCTCAATGAAACTTCAAACGCTCACAACTCGACTTGACTCGTTTTTGGACCATTTTGAAGAAGAAAAAAATGGTTTATTAGATGATAATAATATCGCTGTTCAAAAAAAATATCCGTTCGCGATTTGAAAATCGATTTTTATGCAAAAATATTGTTCCTCTTGTAAATACTGGAATCGGAAGGATAATTTGAGAAAAAAATTACTGTAATCCTACTTTAAAGGAGCAAAAAACCACCAGAAAACTAATTTTTTCAGATCCTCCAAGATGACCTATTTTAACTAAAATTGATAATGTAGTTGAATTTCGTCGTCTTGGCTAATCAGCTCAAGTTAAACTTGAATCCTCTCCACCTACACCATCTAAATTCAAGAAATCTAAAATTCTCCGAACACCATTGGCCATTAGCAAAGATCTCCTAGAACCTTGAGATCATTCACCTAGATTTGAGATACTTTTTGTTTTCGAAAAGATCCCAATCTGACCTATGACCTTGAATTTCAGGTCTAAAAATACAATTCTAAAAATAAGAATTCTGGATCAAAGCTGACTCTCGAATTACATCATGAATGATTTTTGGAGCCACCCAAGTCTCACAGGAGCAACAAAACCAAAAAAAGTTGGACCCTCAAACTAGAAACTTTCGGAAGCTCTTGATAACTTATTAATCTAAAGAACTGGAACATTCTGATACAAGTTAAGGATAGAAGAGTGTTCCAAGACATCTCAAAAAAATGATATGTATTCCTTTCATTCTCTTCAACACTATCCTCCTCCTCCTCTCTTTTTCCTAATCCCCTTGAGACATTGGGCAAAAAATTGGTCACATTTTCAGTTTCCAGACGTTTTCGAAGAGAGGAAACGTCGTCTATTTTAATTCCTTTTTTGGACACAAAAATGAGATCGAAAAGTTTGAGTTTTAGTAGTGAGAGTGAATCTCTCTCGGAGCATCAGAATACATCGGCGATGTAAACACATCACAAAATTAGTCTAGTTTCGAACAAGTTGAGTGAAAAAATAGGAACGAAATAAAAACATACACACATGAATGTAGGAGTTTGACCGACCACCTACGCGCTATTTTTATCGAGACTCAAAGGGGGTCCCGGAGATTATTAAGTTTTCTACCCTTGAGGTAATAAAGGTATCCGGCTTGGGAGAAAAAGGAAGTAGGTTTTTGGTGGTCTCTATCATGGGAGGTCATTTTTAAAGATGGAGATTGTGTCAGATTCAGAAGGATGTCAGAAAAAGGGAAAAGAGAAGAAGGAAGGATTTTTTGTTCTTTTGGTAAGGATAAGCGGTCCCAGTATCTGGAAAATTGGTTTTTTGGATCGCACTTTCATACCGAAAATAGCAGTTTGAAAAAAATTTTTTTTTCAAAAATCGTTAAAACTCGAAAAAATCGACTTCAACTTACATTTTTCAAATCCATTTCAAAAATGTAGAATTTTTCGCTGATTCGAATGCACCTAATGTCGATAACAACGGAACACATTGAATGAAGTTATGAGCGTTTGAAGTTACAAGAAGAGAGACGCAGAGAAAGCAGACACTCTCGTCGTCGAAGAGACGCAGAGAAACGAGACAGTATCTGCGTCTCTCACTGAAACTTCAAACGTTAATAGCTCGCTTCAAAATGGTCCGTTTTGAATCGTTTTTGGACTATTTTGAAGGGGAAACAATTTAATATTAGATTTTCAGATTGGATAAATTTTCAGATATTATTATTTTTGAAGGCTATTCAATAGTCTCTTGGTCTAAACCAATCATAATATGATATAACAGACCAACAGTAAATATTATAGAAGACCAACAACTATAGAATCACTCTAAATCTGTCTAGATAGTCATTGTTCTTCTATAGGTTATTCAACAATAAATAATGAGAAATGCTATGGTTCTGGGCATAGTTAGGCTTACTTGGGCTTCGGCTTAGGCCTCGGCTGCCTGTGAACGGAAGGCTTGTTTTACAGTTTGGTCTTATAGAAACTTTTGGTAAGCGGAAGTAAAAGATTGATATTCAAAACGTTAGATATTATCGAAATCTACTGTTTCAAAATGTCCCCAAGATGTTCTTTGGATTGTTATCGCTTCTCTTCAATAAACTTTGTACTCAAAACATTCTAGTCACCCCATAATTACCAAAGACATATGCAAAATTGAACTTTTTGGCTCAACAAAAGTTTAACGAACAGAAACTACAGAATTCTGATTGTTTTTCGTCTCTCACACGTATTTCCGTAACTGACGTACAAGAAATGCCCTTTTTCTCGACTTATGTATGCTAATTGCAGCTGACACCACGAAAACAGAGAAAAAGGAGGAAAAGTGACTTGAAAAATGGAAAGTAATATGCTTTCTTAGGAGCTCTCTCTCGGAGCAGCACAAGTGAAACAAAAAAAGAAATAACTAATTATCAGGGACACGAGTCATTTTCGCTGTGTCAAATGCGCGGCGAGTCGTGTTTAAAGAACTTGGAAAAAAGTAAAAGAGAAGAGGGTTCATAAGGAGTAAGAATTATAGATCTGCAGTTTATGAAAAGCGATTTCTTCAAAGATTGCCTCCTGAATAAACGATCCGAGTGGTATATGTTCATTGGTCTCGATGAATAGGAAAGTAGGGTTTCTTTTTTTCGAGAGGGTGGCATTGGTTAGTGAGATGGGTATAATTTGATGTGTAAAAAGTTTGCAAGAAATGAATCTTTGAAGATTGGTGTGTGTGTCAAGAGCGAGTGTACGAGAACATGCGCTGACCCCCTTTCTTCTATGACTTTTGTGTTAGATGCGAAACGTGGTTCCATGGTGTAGTGGTTAGCACTCAGGACTCTGAATCCTGCGACCCGAGTTCAAATCTCGGTGGGACCTATCGCTTTTGTTTGTTATTTTTCTTGACGGGAACTTCGGCTCCGCGACGTTTCGAAAGCAAAAGGTTAAAACTGTGTTACATGTCATGTTGGTTTTTTTAAAGTTTCTTCCGAATATTCTGGGTGTCGGACAGCTTGTGAGGCCAAGAACTGTACGCATTTATAGCCGAGGTGAACACGAATATTTATAAAGCCACAGGAAGGTCCAGAATTCAGCTAGGTTTTTAATGGAACGACGCTTCAAAAATTAACGTTTTAGCGTAATTGCGAGAAATAACGGCTAGAAATAATAGATAGAAATGAACAAACTAGTCACAAAATCATGTCTTTTTCATATCACAAACTAAAATGTGATCCTTGACTTTCAACGTAACTTTAAAACTGGAAAAGATAAATCCCCGAGAACCAAGAAAACAAGAACTTACGAATTTCAACAAAAATGCTCATTGACTCCTTGGAAACCCTTCATCTTTCAGGAATTAGTACAAATCTTCCAGACACTGAATTTGGAAAAAATTTTTCGAAATTGAGAGAGATTTCCGCCTCTCATTTTTATGCATGCTGCCTACAGTACTACTAAATTCGACTCAATAACAACTGTCAAAATTTTTTTAATGTTTTGTTTTTTTGCCTGAAAAGAAATAACAACGAGAAAATTGAGAAGAGAATATTGAAAAACGAGAAATATATATTCGGAGATGAATCATTTTGAGGACCCTCCAGAAGATGGAACATCAGAAAATGAACTTGGTTTTGCAAAATGAAGAAAAAATATTTGGAGGAAATTAAGAGATTGGAAGAGTTCCGGTGAGAGCAAAATACGAGAAAATGAGAAAAAATATGAAGATGTGACTGTGATTGAAAATTAGAAGACGTCGGGGCGGGATGAGGTTTCTGTTTTCCCCGGTCTTGTTTTGACTTCTGGATTTTCTCTCAGATACTAATTATGTTATTAGTTCAATAGATGTTGTTGGATTCTGAAAAGTTTTCAGAATCTAAAATTCAGATGACGTCGAACTTTTCGAAAAAGGAAAAATGGACCTACAAGGCAACACAAACTGATTGGTTTCCGGGTTTCTCTGGTTTTTAATCAAGAATTTGCATAAGCATTGATTAAAAATCCAAGGAGAATTGCTAAAAATAAAGTTGTAAGATCTAGAAAATTCTAGAAATAATCTTCCAGATTTTGATCTCAGAGTACAAGTTGTAAAAAAGAAGCCGTACAGATTCCATGGAATAAGTCTGAGAAAAGTGATCGAATGAACATTTTGAAGGGGGGAGGAGGACTAGTTTCAGATTAGGGTGCAAAATTTGAATGATCTGAAAGTCCAATTTCGAGTTTTGATACGAGTGAGTCAGGTGTCTAGAAGTATAGAATTGTCGTTTTTTATTTGCACTCAAATGATAGTCCTAATTCCAGTATTTACGAAAATACCGATATTTTTTCATAAAAATCGTCAAAACTCGAAAAAATCGATTTTCAAATTGCGAATTTCCATTTTCTAACCAATTTCAAAAAATGCAGAATTTTTTGCTGATTCGAATGCACCTAATATCGCTGTTCAAAACGCATTTTGAAGCGAGTTATGAGCGTTTGAAATTATAAGAAGAGAGACGCAGAGAAAGCAGAAACTCTCATTCTCGAAGAGACGCAGAGAAACGAGGCAGTGTCTGCGTCTCTCACTGAAACTTCTAACGCTTATAACTCACTTCAAAATGCGTTTTGATCAGCGATATTAGGTGCATTCGAATCAGAAAAAAATTCTACAGTTTTTGAAATAAACTTGAAAAAATGTTAGTTCGCGATTTGAAAATCGATTTTCTCGAGTTTTGACGATTTTTATGAAAAAAATATTGTTATTTTCGTAAATACTGGAATAGGGATGATCATTTGAGTACTAATAAAAAATGACTGTAATCTTTTAAATTTTGATTATTTACTCTCGAATTTTTTTAAAGACAAATGACCAGAGCCCAAGAACTCGCGGTTTTAAAAAAAGGTAGCTGTAGATCCTCATTCATATTTTCCCAGGAATGGATAAAAACTATTATCAAAAATTAAGATATCAAAACTAATTTGGCTCCAGACGGTCCAATGTAGCCAATTCTTTTCCTTGGAAAATTATAAGAATAAAATCTAGAATAATTCATTAACTCTTTCAAATGTCTCCTCACTCCCCGGAAGAAAAATTCTTTATTAAGAATTCTGAAGAGGGAATGACCCGAAGTGATACCCTGGTATTTGGCTCATAATTCGTCAAAAGACATCACACGGTGTAACTAGTAAAACCACAAAGTTATAGGTGCGCTCTCCCGGGTTTACCGAAATTTGGGCATCTTTTGTAATTTTTCGAAAATGTTTAATGACTCACTTAAAAACAGTCATAAATCAGTTGAACAAAGAGCAATTTTGTTGTTCTTTTTTTTGTTTGATAGCACATAAAACGTTGCACAAAAAAGTCTCTTAGAGCATATACCCATCTGTGATAATTGCGTTTTTATGAAATGAAATACAAAGTCTGAAGAATAATGTAGTTTCAAAAAGTGCCAATTTTTGGCAATCGGGGAACGGGGGACTACCACTATAGGAATCGTTGTGCCTAGTAATCACCAAATACCTTCTCAAACATAGGGGTCCCGCTCGAGTTACGAAAGATATTTTGATTTTTTAAATTTTTTTCGAAATTTCCATGTATCCCTATACGATGAATTTTGAAAAAAATCATAAAAATTCGATGATGACTAATTTTCATTTAAATATGCTTTTTAACAAGATTTCTTTAAAAATAAGAGATTCACATGAAAATTAGTCATCATCGAATTTTTATGATTTTTTTCAAAATTCATCGTATAGGGATACATGGAAATTTCGAAAAAAATTTAAAAAATCAAAATATCTTTCGTAACTCGAGCGGGACCCCTATGTTTGAGAAGGTATTTGGTGATTACTAGGCACAACGATTCCTATAGTGGTAGTCCCCCGTTCCCCGATTGCCAAAAATTGGCACTTTTTGAAACTACATTATTCTTCAGACTTTGTATTTCATTTCATAAAAACGCAATTATCACAGATGGGTATATGCTCTAAGAGACTTTTTTGTGCAACGTTTTATGTGCTATCAAACAAAAAAAAGAACAACAAAATTGCTCTTTGTTCAACTGATTTATGACTGTTTTTAAGTGAGTCATCAAAAATTTTCGAAAAATTACAAAAGATGCCCAAATTTCGGTAAACCCGGGAGAGCGCACCTATAACTTTGTGGTTTTACTAGTTACACCGTGTGATGTCTTTTGACGAATTATGAGCCAAATACCAGGGTATCACTTCGGGTCATTCCCTCTTGAGCTCACTTTGTGCTCGAGATTCCCACATTTTTTGATTTTGCAAAACGACTATAGTGACCCCGATTAAGATCGTACTGTTTTTGTTATTATTTCAGAAAGTGCTATTGAAAAAATAAAAGTAGAAGAGAAATAAAGTATAAAAGAGCAAATTGAGTCAAGGGTTCCGGGAATTTGTCAAAAAACATTATGTATTCAGGTTCATTGAAGCTTGCAGATCGGGATGATTGAACGATCAAAAGTGAAACTTCAATTCTTAATTTGACATATTGAAAAGGGTCCCTGAAAGTCAAGGGGAACGTGTCTTTTCAAGAAAACCAAATGAAATTTCGGTCAAAAATTAGAAGAAAGTAAACAAAATAACACGAAATTTCGATTGACATTAAAAAAACATGATAGTTTTTGATATTTCAATTGCAAAATACACCTGTTTTCCTGTTTTTTTCATCTGAAACCCTAGTTTCAGAGTTTCAGGAAAACAAAAACAAAGGTATCAAGGTGGACTCTGAAATTTAGAATTTCAGTCGAGCTCAATATCAGCTGCTCAACAAAAGGCATGAAGGGAAAAAAATATATATTTTCTATGAAGGGAAAAAATTATATTTTCAAAAATCAAAAGTTGATCTGATTGAACTACAGTACACCTTGAAGTTATTCAATAATCAAATTTTGGTCCAATTAATCTGACATTTTCAAAACTTGTCTGGTTCAATTACCGTATACCAAGAGCTTCAGAATTTTCAGCAAACTCTAAATTTCAGTTTTCGGATTTATGGCTATCGAGATTATGTTTTTCTACAAACTTTGAGGCAACAGTGGGGCTTATTGTTCAACCTCCAAATCTGAAAATTCAAATGTCAAAAAAGTGATAACGAATTTTAAATTAGGTATTTTTTGTACTCAAATTATCGTCCCAATTCCAGTATTCACGAAAACAACTTTATTTTTTTCAAGAACTCGTTAACAACCCGATTTTCAAATCGCGAACTTACGTTTTTTCTAACCTACTTCAAAAAATGTGGAGTTTTTCGCTGTTTCGAATTCACCTAATATCGCTGCTCAAAACCAAGTAGAAAATGTTTTATGAGCGTTTGAAGTTACAGAGAGACGCAGAGAAAACAGACACTCTCGCTGTCGGAGAGACGCAGAGAAACGAGACACTGTCTGCGTCTCTCACTGAAACTTCAAACGCCTGTAACTCGCTTTAAAATGGTCAGTTTCGACTCGTTTTTGTACTATTTTTAAGAAGAAACAAATTATTATTCGATGATAATAATATTGTTGAGGTGATCTTCAAGTGAATACAGTATTTTAGGTCTGAATACTTATGTCGTCAATTTTTAACTCCTGTTCTACTACTTCTTCTTCATGACAGAACACCAAAATTTTTTCGAAATTTTTTTGTGTTTTTGTGCATTTCCACATCTCTCCTTTTCTCTCCGCCCTTCGGTTGTAACGTTAATCGTTTATTCATTGACCGATTTGTGAGCCGGGTTCTTTTCTTTTTTCTGCTCCTATTTTTTGTCGTCCCGATTTGCACAAAACCTACGTGCAACTGACAAAAGATGAGCGAGTGTGGACGTGTTTACTAACTAATCATAGTATGTAGAGGAGCAAAACGAATTCATTAAGTGTAGATGAGAAACTGAATGAATGGATGGGGAGAGGGTGGTCTTATGACTTTGGAATCCTTCGATTGAGGGAGTATTTAGAAGATCAGGGGTAGGTGTGGACCAGAACACAGAAGATTCAGGTGGGATTGAAGGGGGTGGAATAGGAAAATCCGAAGATCTAGTTGTGTTTCAAAAGATCATTCATCTGAAAGTCCCAAGGAAGTCTCAAATCTGAGTTCGAGAAGAAAAATAGGCTGGGATGCAAGACCTTTTGAGAAAGTTATACACTTGTTTAATAGTTCAAAAATACAGCTAAAAAGTAATTTTTCGTAACTGCTTCAAAGTCCTCTAAATTTCTAATCGTTCAGTGCAATTTTGAAGTTTCTAGCACTCTTGAAACTCGAGATACGACAATATGAAGTTTCCGCGCCGACTAGAGAGCGTTGGTGCTTGAGAGACGCAGAGCGTCTCGTCGTCTGCGCTATCCACCCTTCAAACTTTGAAGCGTTGTATCTCAGCTTAAAAGTAAGCTGGAGAGTTGATTTTAACACAGGTTGGAAGATCGTAAAATTTCTGATCGTTCGATATTAATAGAAAGTTTCTATCTTGTTTCTAAGCTGAGATAGATCAGCTTGAAATTTGTCAAGAGAGCGTTTGTGCGAGAGAGACGCGTAGTGTCTCGTCGTCTGCGCTCTCCAGTCTTCAAACTTTGAAACGTTGTATTTCAGCTTAAAAGAAAGAAGAAAGTTGATAAGAAGAAAGTAGATTTTCACGCAGATTTGAAGATTGTAAAATTTCTGATCGTTTGGTGTAAGTATGAAGTTTCTAGCATTCTTGTAAGCCGAGATACAAAAATTGAAAGTTTAGAACCCCGAGTTGCGTTTTTGCTCTATTTTACTACGGTAGCCTTCCTTCATGTTCATTTAAAGTTCTATTTTAGGTCACCAAAGTTTCTCAATCTACTTCTTTCAATTTGAACTAGGAAGAACCAATTGGAACCTTATTTCGAAAAGGAACGAAGATAAATGAGAAAAAACCGGAAAGAAAACGAACAAGTAAGAAAAAAGGAAACTTGTTTTCCCATCCAGATCCCCCTGACAATTTCAGTGCATTTTTTAGAAAGACAACACTAGAGACGTCAAGAGGTTCCCGAGAATCGAGGGAAAGGATGCAGGATTTGGAAGGAAGGGGGGTTCAAAATATCACAAAATTTTTGATTCAATAAAAAAGAAGCAACAATAGGGGACGAGGTGTCAAAACAAGTCAAAGTGGACATAAGGGAGACTAGAATGAAGTTTTTTTTAAGGAAAAGGAACCTGACTTTTTGCAAAAGAAACGTTGAAATGCCCCGTAAGGACAGAAAAAGAGCATAGACTAAAGTTGAATTCGGGAAAAAAACTTATTTTTAAGGGGAAGAAACTTCGGAACATTTTTACTTGGGATAAATGTTTGAGGGTTCTAAAATAGTTACAAGTAGGACTTCAGTCAGGTTTTAAACCAAATGATGGTCTCAACCTCAGTTCTTATGACAATAACATTTTGTGCAGAAAAGTCGATAAAACTCGAAAAAAAACGATTTAATAAAAAAAATTTCTCACCTATTTCAAAAAATGCAGAATTTTTCGATGATTCGAATGCACCTCATATCGCTGATCAAAATTAAGTGGAAAGTGTTTTATGGGCATTTGAAGTAGTAGGAGAGACGCAGAGAAAGCAGACGCTCTCGCCGTCGAAGAGACGCAGAGAAACGAGACAGTGTCTGCGTCTCTCACTGAAACTTTGAATGCTCATAACTCGCTTCAAAGTGGTCCGTTTTGACTCGTTTTTGGATTATTTTGCTCAGAACACGCGCGACAAAACGAAAATTTGTTCATAAAAATGCTTCTCTACGTTTTAGGCAGAAATATTAGGTGCATTCGAATTAGGTTAGAAAAAATGAAAGTTCGCGATTTGAAAATCGTTTTTTATGAGTTTTTCCGATTTTTATGAGAAAATATTGTTATTTTCGTAAATACTAAAATTGGGACAATTACATATTTGAGTAAAAATAAGAAATTTCTGATATCCTACTTTAGCTGTCAAATTTTCAATTTTGGTATAGTTTTCAAATCGGTTTTCTGGTAGGCAACTAATTACTTGGCGAATTTATGTATTAATTTTTATTGAACTGGAAGTAATTATGAAGTAATTATAAAAATCTTGTCAGTAAGTGGTTTTCAAAATCTATTATTGGTGAAGTCCATTTGAAAAGCTATTGATTGGCATAAATTTCATCAAAATCGGTTTACTTGCACCCTAGTTATGAAATGATAAAGTGTCCAAACTAAATTTCTACCTAGAAATTTTTTTCGAAGATTTCTTTTTCTACTAGAAAATTTTGAATTTCAGCAGAAAGTTCTATTAAAATCCCCATATAATGAACGAAAAACTACTAATAAATAATTTGTTCGAAGAAATTGAACCTTCTATACTTTTTTAGATTCTGCATCAAGGAGTCTACTTGTTTTCTTGCACCATGTCAAAAGATGCTGAGAAAAAGAAGGTTTTCATGGGTATAGAAAGGTGTTCCATTGAAAGGAAATGATAGCTTTGTTCTTTGGAAAAAAACGGAATAAATAAATGAAGGAAAAGTTAGAGATCTTTGCGATTTTGTCTCGAAATAAGAAGAATTCAGAAAAAAACAAAGGAACTTTCGAATAATCCCGAAACATAGCAAAGTCATTGAAGCATTATAACTTGAACTTATTTATTATTCTCTTTTTTCTTCTCACAAATGTTTTCTGGAACTTTTCATCATCGAATTTAAAGACAGAAATCATTAGAATGAAACATCGTAAAAGTTTCAAGAGGGATGAAAAAACAGGAAGTGGGGGCTCAAGAAATTGAAATGTGAATCAGCGAGAAAACTGAAGATCAATCTACCAAAGGTTATATTATTTTTTGACTCTAATCGGGAAGTATATAGTGGAGGTTTTTGATTTGATTTAGATAGGTGGGATGTTTTTTGGAAGAAGATTTGAAGATATTGGTTAGTGCAAACGGGGGAAATCTTGCAAGAAAAGTTTCCTGATGTTTAGGAACAAATTATGAGTTTTTCAGAAATCAGAAAACGCGTGTTGACCAGATTCTAGTCTTTTGATTTAACTTGCTAGTGATAGATGGTTCGATAAAAGCCTGACAATTTGAACGAGGAAAAAGGGGCGGGGTTAGCAGGGAAAAAAGAGCATGAGCTAATGGACTCAAATGTGGCCCAAAGCACAACTTTTTGGAATTAGGAAAATTGAAAAGGAACAATTTTGAGTTGTCCAGAAAAAAGTTATAATTATGTAATTTCGCACTTTGGAATATGACTTTTTACAAAATCTGGGAAAAAAGTGAAAATTAGAAACGAATAAAATGGAAACTACAAAAATGCTCACAATTATAAGATTGGACGCAAAAAAAATCGGTAAAGCTCGAGAAAATTGATTTTTGAATCGCTAACTTACACTTTTCTAACCAATTTCAAAAATGTAAAATTTTTCGATGAATTGAACGCGCCCGTTCTCGCTGCTCAAAACCCCATAGAATAGTTGTCATTCAATTTTTTGTTAGCAGCGGCGAGCGCGACAGCAGTTTGTAAGTCGGCAGCGGTGAGCGCGACGAAATGAAAAAAACAGTATTGCTTTTTGAGCAACGATATTATTATCATCTAATAATATATTGTTTCCTCTTCAAAATAGTCCGAAAACAATTCAAAACGGACCACTTTGAAGCGAGTTATGAGCGTTAGAAATTTCAGTGAGAGACGCAGACAATGTCTCGTTTCTCTGCGTCTCTTCGACGGCGAGAGTGTTTGCTTTCTCTGCGTCTCTCACGAATACTTCAAGCGCTCATAAAAATGGTTCTATAGCGTTTTGCGCAGCTATATTAGGTGCATTCGAATCAGCGAAAAATTCTGAATTTTTTGAAATAGGTTAGAAAAATTGAAATTTCGCGATTTGAAAATCGATTTTTAAGATTTTTTATGCAAAAATATTGTTGTTTTCGTGAATATTGAAATGGGAACAATCATTTAAGTACAAATAGAAAATGACTGAAATCCTACGTTTTTGAGAAAAATCAAAATTCGAAAGAATCTGAAATGATTTTCTACTGGAACTTTGCTTCCTCGTACATCAGTTCTCTGGGAAAAAAACTTGTCATGCTCTTTTTTTTTGTTCAAGCTGATTTAAGATTTAGTGTATCTTTAAAAAGTGAGAAAATCCTGGGATTACGGTTACAAAATTCTGCAAGAAAATATTTTTTGTTGTTCATCCTCCTCCTCCTCCTCCTTCATTTTCTTCTCCCATGCATTAATATGGAGACAAAAATTTCAAGACGAATACAACTCAATTAACCTCAAAGGAGAAAAATTCTTCTAGACTTGTTGAATATGCTAGAAAACAAAGGAGATAACAAGAAGAAGGGATGAGTCAGGAGAGGGTCTCTTTTTTGCCTTTTTCTTCCATTAGGCTCGCCTTTTTTTCGGGAGGGAAAAGAAGGGGGAAAAGTTTAATGAAAGACAATGGTGACGTTGGAAAACAAATCAATCCTGTCGTCATTCATCATATGGAAGAATTAAACTTTTTTTTTAGAAAAAAGAGTCTAGGAATTTATGAAACAAATTTAAATGTGCAGAATTCCAGGAATCTGAAACTGACAGATCCCTCTATTCTGATGCGGTGGCGGATTTCGGCCGCGACCAGAAATCGAAAAGAGCCATCATATAGAGACTCTCTAATAAGGAAGATAGATAAACGAATTATTCCGGAAAACGAGTTAAGGAACAAATTGACCGACCACTTTTTTAGGAGGACGAGACAAAAAAAGGGTACCAAAATTAGTTAGTTATAAGGAGGACGAAAACATAATGTGTCTGACAAAATTACTTGGAGTGGAAAGGGAGGTGGACTATTTTTGGTGGATGGAGGGAGGAATAGGTTTAGAAACTTTGCGTGTTTCAAAGTACCGTATTTACTCAAATAGAAAGTACAGTGCTTGCTCTATTAGGAACAATGGACATTTCGAAAGTAAGACAATTCGAAAGCGGGCATTTCGAATGTGTGAAATCGCATTTTCGCTTAATTTTTGAATTTTTCGTATATATTTTGTGTTTATGGTTGTTTACTTACAGAAATAAAGCTCAATTACATAGAACAACGCAAATTGCGTATGAAAAACTCAAAAATTAGACAATTGCGATTTCACACTTTCGAAATGTCCGCTTTCGAATTGTCTTACCTTCGAGATATATTACTTTCGAAATATCTTATTTGAGAGATGTCTCACTTTTGAAATGGCTTATTTTTGAAATGTCCGCTTTCGAATTGTCCCGAAACCAAACATCAGAAAATTAGACGAAAATGCGATTTCACACTTTGGAATTGTCTTACTTTCAAAATGTCCACTGGCAAAATATCTCGAGCCTTTTTCTGAATTTTTAATTTTCATTTTTAGGAGGCTCAAAAGAAGATGGGCATGCTCCACTATAAGAGTTAATACGGTACATTAAACATTTTGAATTCGCAAAATTTTAAAGTTCTGGTTTGGATTCTCGATTCTATGTATCTGTAAGATTCCGGATCTGGAAAATCGGAGTTTCAAAACTAAAACCTCGAAGTTGAAGACTCGAAAATCAGTACAAAACCAGTATTCCATCAGACTTTGATTGAAAAACTACAGATTTTCAGAAAAAAAACTTTCATATCTCTATTCTGGCTCTAGATATCTCTCAATGTGCATGGCTCCCGAATATTCAACTTTTTCTGTGCACTAACATTTCCAAATAAAATGTTACACAAAATTGTTCCATGCACACCTGTTCCACATAACATTCAGCCGAAGGAGGTCATCTGGATCTTTCCCCCGGTAAAAAATAGGATGTTTCCAACGTCTCTAAAAACCGAAAAAACGTGCCGAAAAACGAAGAATTTTTTCTGAAAAAGTCATATTTTCAATTGTTGAACAATTGGTGTCATTTTTACAGTGAAAGTGAAAAAAAAATAGAGAAAATATCAATGTTCGAGCCATCAAAGTAAAATTGAGTACCGTATAGAAAGACCAAGAAAAAAGGTTTTTTATTATATTTTTGTGCTATGAGCTTCTTCCAATAACTCATCACATCATCTTCCACATTTTCTCGAAATATATTTGCTTGAACTCTTATAGTTATACTTCTTAGTAAGACCCTAGTTTTGTCATCTTCTCCCCAGAAAATTTCCCGGAATCTCTTCTTGGGCGTCTGTGTAAACAAACACAGGAAACGTCGAGGGGGATCTTTGGAGGATTCGAGAAGAAAAAACGAAATAAAAATGAAAAAGTTTCTAGTCTTCTGGAGAATTCCAGGAATCTAGAATTAGGATTTCTGACTTCAGATTCCCACGATAGCTGCTGCAATGGAATGTATACGTGAAAAAAACCAAAAATTAGTTTTTTTGTGATCAGATTTTTAATTATAGCGTGAACTCAAAAGTAATCCAAAAAAAAGGGATTTGAGAAACTGAAATCTCTATTTTGATACTTTTCCTTGTCAGGTATTAAACGATGAACTATCTCATAATTGAACGTAAGTTCTCAAGCCCCAGGGTGGACCCAAAAAACTTTTTCAGTTGCACACCTGATCGTGGTCTTCCTTCTTCCCATCTACACAATAATCGTTTGCTCATGCAACACACGAGCTCGCCAACAGACTCATTTGGAGAATAGACAGGTATTCTATTCTACAGTACCCCCAGTCCTTCTAAAAATTCCAGGCCCTCCGCGAACGTCAACGACAGGCGGTTCTCTCCGGAAGAAGCGTGCGAAGCGTCATCGAAACCGAAGTGGAAAGTGAATCCACGCACTGTCCCACGTGGATTTGTGTTGGAAAACTGGCGCCGCGGCTCAAGAATCAAAACGATGCGTACAGGAGAATCGATGAGATTGATGAGGCCAGTAAACGGATGGATATGGAGAAGCCGCCGTTTGAGTTGGTTGTCGAGTCGTCGAGTGGGAAGAGTGTGAAGACGAAAAATGGAGTCAAGTATACGGACATTGTGTCGAATGGTAAGAATCCTAAGTGTCCTTTTGGTGGAAGCTCAAACTTCAAATACCTTAAAAAATATTTTCAAAATGGATAATAAAATCTGTTGGAGAAGAGATTTGAAACATATTTTGTCACTTGTTCTGTCAACTTTTGACGAGGATTCCGATAAAACTAACTTCAATCCAATTCAATTTCAAGAATGTGCTCTTTTTGAGCTTATTGGGATGCCCTTCTAATACAGATTTTCCGGTTTCCTAGAATCACTTCTTACTGTTTGAGCCTAGTTTAACCCTTTGGGAATTTTGATCCGAGCTAAAGCCATTTTCTAAGACTAGTTTTTTTTTGAGCTCAAGAATTTTCAAAGCAATCTAACTCTCTATTTTTCAGATTTCGACCTATCCTCCAATTCTTCTTGTTCGTCGTATGTGAAGTCGATGGCCTAGACTTGAAACGAAATTTTTGCTACTTTTTTTTGTATTCCAATGAATATTTTTTAGAATGTCATTTTTTCTGATTTGATCCTTTACAGAATGAACCATAAATATCTTTTTTTACTGATTTTTATCAATTTTTGAAGTGAAATTCGAGATTTCTACTCCGATGTAAAAAACCTAAAATTTGCGATTTTCCAGCTTAGAAAAGTCATTTTTTGGATTACTGGAATTCTGATAGAGTTTGTATCTTTTAGAACGTTTTGCTCGATGTAGGCCTTTTTTACCGATTTTCCGGAATTTTCAAGTTCAAAATCGGAGTTCAGAGGGTTTTTGGCCAAAAAAGTCGAAAATTTTGCAATTTTTAGCCCAGAATTGGTCATAGTTTGGATTATTGCAGTTATGATGAAATTTATACTTTTTGGTCCGATTTGACTGACTTTTAGCCCGATTTTCTAGGATTTTCAATTCCAAAATCGTGATTCCAAAGACTTTTGGCCCAAAAAAGTAAAAATTGTTCTATTTTTAGCCCAGAAACATTCATTTTTCGATTACTAAAGTTTTGATGAAATTTGTATTTTTTAGCCAGTTTAACTTCTTTTTGACCAATTTTTTAGTTCAAAACCAAGATTCCAAGGATAAATTTTGCTATTGCTTAGCCTAGAAATGCTCATCTTCGGATTACTGTAGCTCTGAAGTACTATGGGCCGTTTTGAACGATTTTGGCTTATTTTTTGCCAATTTTCTGGGATTAACTAGTAAAAAATTAAGATTCCGAAGATTTACGACTAAAAAAAGTAGAAATCTTGCTGTTTTTCAAGCCAGAAGTGTTCATTTTTGGATTACTGTAGTTCTAAATTGGCTCTTTTTTGGCTAATTGTTTGGAACCCATAAATATCCAAGTTTTCAGAATCAAAAGTCCACAACCCTTCCCAATTTTTCTCGACCAAAAGAAACCGCAATGAACCCATTGAATCCCTCTAAAAGCGGCGATTAGTAGTCGAAAGAATCTCCTTTTTCTTCTTTTGGACACCCTTTTTAC
This sequence comes from Caenorhabditis zanzibari, assembly GCA_963966625.1. Classification (NCBI taxonomy): domain Eukaryota; kingdom Metazoa; phylum Nematoda; class Chromadorea; order Rhabditida; family Rhabditidae; genus Caenorhabditis; species Caenorhabditis zanzibari. Next base: position 15,155,440 of record OZ016472.1, on the reverse strand, counting down.
CCAAAATTACCGCTCCCTAGGGAACAATCCTGAATCCTTCTTGTACATTCGTTTCTCTATATGTTTTCTGCTAAATTGAGCTTTAAACAAAAATAAGTATAATGAGAAGCAGATTTATAATTGGGACACCTTCCTGTGTCTATTCGCTTTTCCTTTCTTTCAAATTCCTTGGAATTGGATTCTGAATGTCACACTTATTCCCATAGATCCCCGGATTCTTGATTCCTTTCATTTTTCCATCCAAATGATTCAGGCCCTTTCGTGACTACAAACGATTAGTTTAACTCAATTTATATGTATATGTACACTTTATACACGATTGAATATTCATGTGGGTGTCGTCTTCATCTTCACCTCATTTTTCAGCTACCTGGGATAATTTATGTTCTTCTTTTTTGGGCTGGAACGTTTTAGTTTCACACGTACTAAAGTCTTTGACACTTTTGCAGAAAGTTTTTGGGATAGTATTTGGAATTGAGGTTTAAGGCGTATACCATTTGAAAGTCGTTAAAACAATAATTACGAGAATATTAATATTGTTTTCAAAAATCGTTACAACTTGAAAATCGATTTTCGAATCGCGAACTTATAGTTTTCCTAACCTATTTCCGAAAATGTAGAATTTTTCGCTGATTCGAATGCACCTAATCTCGCTGCTCAAAACTCCATAGAAAAAATTGTTTAGAAATTTTTTGTGCTGAAATTTTAAAAAGTTGCCTAAAAATATTTTTATCGCAAAAACGAGTCCAAACAGACCATTTTGAAGCGAGTTATGAGCGTTTGAAGTTTCAGTGAGAGACGCAGAGAAACGAGACAGTGTCTGCGTCTCTCACTGAAACTTCAAACGCTCATACCTCACTTCAAAATAGTCCGTTTCGACTCGTTTTCATAAATACAATTTTTTAAATCATGAATTTTTAAATTCATAAAACTTACATTTGAAAGTATGAATTGTTCGAAGATTTTTTCAAACTTGTTTTAAAATATAATTTTTGTTTATGCATCTAATAATTTATTACTTATCTTTCAAAATGGTCCAAAAACGATTCAAAACGAATTACTTCGAAACGAGTTATGAGTGTTTGAAGTTTCAGTGAGAGACGCAGACACTGTCTCGTTTCTCTGCGTCTCTCCGACAGCGAGAGTGTCTGCTTTCTCTGCGTCTCTCTTAATGACAATTCAAACGCTTATAAAACGTTTCATACTTAGTTTTGAGCAGCGAGATTATGCGCGTTTGAATTAGCAGAAAATTCTACATTTTTGAAAAAGAAAAAAAAATTGAATCAATTTTTGTCAGCAGCGGCGAGCGCGACAGCAGTTTCTCAAGAGTATGGTGACACAATTTCGTTTCTATTTGACTAATAAATCCTACTAATCTTTTTCCAGTTCGCTTACTAGTTACAACTTATTCAATAACGAAAAATCCCTGGGAGCCCTAAAACTGGTCGCGAAAAGTTCCAGTTCCAGACTCTGAAAGTGACAGCTTGAATCTCTTTTTTCATCGAAAAAAATATTCTGATTTTCTATTTACCAATTCTAGTCTGAATCCCAATTTGATCTCTGAAATGTTTCTATTCTGGGTTCATCTATTTTCCGTGTATACTCAAAAAAAAACGGAAATTGAGAAAATCTGCACGTCACTTTTTTTAGCTCTCATACACACAAGAAGTGTAAATAAAAATAACATTCAGATTTTTTCGAATAGACCATAATTGGCCAAATTTATAAGTCTTGTTTATTTTTTTGAAATAGAAAAAGGTGGTCAAATTTCGCCACTCAAAACACAAAAATAGAGTTTTCACACAGTTGTTTTGATGGAATTTTTCGAACTTTTTTTTTGAAATAAAAGCAGATCGATGAGCTCTATGTCTGGTGCTCGCTGCAGAGCCAAAAAGTTTTGCTCACATTTCAATAGATCACAGCAGGAACTCTAATAGAAATCGAAAGACCAATTTTTCCTATGTTACAGACACTCAATTGTGATATGTAGGGCCTAAACTCTCCAAAAAAAGTCAATATTCCCTGTTATCAGAAACAAAGCAATGTTGATTTCTATGCTCCAAGCCTAATCCCTAATCCCACTTTCTCTTCATTCGCTATTTCCATCGGAACCTTTCCAAGTATTCGTAATGAAAAAGGATTTCCGGAATCAGAATGGTTTTTTATTGTTCTCACGATTTTTTAGTTTCTTTGAACCGGAAATCTTTTAAGGCGGGGGTTAGTTGTAAAATCTTCAGCTTTTCAAATGTCGTTTTCTCATAGTCAGAATCTCAGAAGCCTAAATTTTTGAATCTTGGAATCTTTTGATTTCAGAATCGCAGAGTAGGATTATAGCCATTTTTTAGTTTGACTCCTAATTCCAGTATTTACAAAAATAACAATTTTTGAGCATAAAAGTCGATAGCAACAACTTTTTGTACTGAAATTTTAAAAAGTCGCTTTGAAATGTTTTCTACCGCAAAAACGAGTCTGAACGGATTTTGAAGCGAGTTCTGAGCGTTTGAAGTTTCAGTAATAGAGACACTACTTCAAACGCTCATAGAAATATTTCTACAGTGTTTTGAACAGCGATTTTAGGCGCATTCGAATCAGCAAAAAATTCTAATTTTTTTGAAATAGGTTAGAAAAAAATGTAAGTTCGCAATTTGATAACCGATTTTCTCGAATTTTATTGATTTTTTTGCAAAAATATTGAAATTGGGACGATTTGAGTAAAATTTTTAAAAAATGACTGTAATCCTACCTTGGGAGCCCAATCTTCGGAACCTCGGAGTTTTTGGTCTCACAGTTTCAGGACTTCAGAATCTCGATTCCTCTGATTTAAAGAATCGAGGAGTTTCAAGTTTTAAGAATTTCAGAACCCTCTCTGAACCCTTGAATTTCAAATACTCAACCCCTTGTCTATCCCTTGAGTCCCTGAACTCAAAAAATTCCCTCAATTTCCTATGTCTAGACAAATTTCCCCACTTCCGTTCCCTCCTCTTTCTCTCCAATTTGTTTCATTTTCTTCTCGCTCATTTGTTCTCTATTTTTGTAACCTCTGATTATTTTCTAGTACCAATCAACCCTTCTAATGTTTGGTCCCATAAATTAAGCCTCCCCCGCTTTTCTCATTTATTTCCATCTTTTCCCCTTTTTTTGACGTCTAATCCTGGTTTATGACTTGTACAGAAGCGTCAGAATCCAATGTTTTCCTTCTGAAAAGTGTTCAGATTACTTCCGTTCCTTCTTTTCTCTCCTCCTAAAGTATCAAATACACACATTACCCATTAGACACTTTGTGTATTCAAAGATCCTTCTCATTATGCAGACATTGTATATTCTCGTTTTTCTACTCGAAATCAGAGGTTCCTCTCCCTCGACAACTATACAATTCTTAGAAACAATTCTAACGAGAACCACCAAACAACAGGGAAATTGAATAAACTATCTCAAATCTCTTCTTGTTTTTTGTTCGACTAGGTTGAGACTTTCGTCATTTGTTTTGAGAGGGGGCCCAGACTTTGTTGTGTTCTGATTATAGTCCAAAAAACAGTACATTTCTTATTCTGTTCATAAAGCTGAAACTCAAATTATTTTTTTTGAGTCTTAGAAAAGATTCGTGATTCTCAGAAAAATAGAGCTCATAAATTTCAAATCAAGGGTAAACATTTTCAGGTTTTAGCATAAGCCTTTTTTAATGTTTTCTTCTTTTGAAGAGGGATAATAACATCGAAGATTAGTGTTTCGTTTTTGGGTTTTTGATTTTGGGATTTGGGGCTCAAAATATGAGTACATGCAAAAGTTTTAGATTTTAGGTCTAGTCTAAGCGTAGCAATTTTGAGCCTGAGATTTTCGAACTTTAGATAAAGAGCCCATAGGCAATTGTTGAGCCTATAGATAATTTGAGCCTGAGATTTTAGGCCTAGTTTGAGCCGAGCATTTTTGAACCTTAATATTTTAAGTTTGACAATTTTCAGCCTGACATTTTTGCGCCTTAGAATTTTGAGCCTGAGATTTGAAGCCTAGGATAAGCCTAGCAATTTTGAGCGCGACAATTCTGAACCTGAAATTTTCGAACTTTAGATAATGAGCCTATAGACATCTTTTGAGCCTATTTGTGCCTCAGAAAATTACGCCTAGTTTAAGCCTAGCAATGTTGAGTGCGTAAACTCTGAGTCTGTTTTTTTTTTTTTTTTTTTTTTTTTTTAGATTTCAGGTCTAGTTTGAGCATAGCGTTCTTGAACCTTAATATTTCAAATTTAACAATTTGAGTCTGACATTTTTGCGCCTTAGAATTATGAGCTTAATTTTTTGCTCTCTATCTCTATCCATTCTGAAACTTTCTAACTTTCCGAGTCACCTGAAACTCAAAAAGTCTTAATCTACAATCTTTTACTTATTCCATTATCCTAATCAAACACAAATTCAATCCAAAACTTTGAAACTCATACATCAATTTGATTTATTAAACTTTTGGACTACAGGCACGTGTCTCCTTTCTAAACTTCTTATTCTTCCATCCTCAGACACTCTTAGACCGGAAAAGGAAGTAATCGAGAGGACCTACCTATTTTTCTTCCAAAAAAACTTTGCTCCCTTTTTTGGTTTGGATTTAAATATAGAGTTTGGATTTCGAATGTTATATTCATGATCCAAAAAGAAACCTAAATCAAGGATCATGACTCCCATGAGATATTTAAAAGATGTGTGTGTTTCGGTGGCTCACTGAGCACGAACTCGTGACTTTTCTCGGTTTATTGCACTTCTTGGTCAATTGGTTTTTTATTTGGTTTTGACCATGGTTCTTGACCATGGATTGGAACTTCTGAACTTCAAGAATTGAATAGTTCTGGGATTCTGAGATTCTGAAATTTAAAGTAGGGTGACAGTCATTTTTTGTACTCAAATGATTGTTTTAGTATTTTACGCTCAAAAAAGTTTTTAAAAAAATTATTATTTTTTGTACATATTTTTTTAAAAAATCGCTCAAAAAATGTTTTCTACCGCAAAAAAACGAGATAAAACGGACTATTTTGAAGCGAGTTATATGCGTTTAAAGTTTCAGTGAGAGACGCAGACACTGTCTCGTTTCTCTGCGTCTCTTCGACAACGAGAGTGTCTGATTTCTCTGCGTCTCTCTTCTTGTAACTTCAAACGCTCATAATTCGCTTCAAAATGCCTATTGAGCAACGATATTAGGCGCGTTCAATTAAGCGAAAAATTCTACATTTTTTGAAATAGGTTAGGAAAAAATTAGTTGAAAATCGATTTTTAACGATTTTTATGCAAAAATATTGTTATTTTGCACGATCATTAAAAGTCTGCTCAAATTCTAATCTTCGGACATCTCCGTGATCCCTGAGGTCCCCTAAAATTCAAATTTGAATATGCATCGAATTCAAGAGCCATTATTATTCAAAGTGCCCTTTTTGTTATTTCCTTCTCTATTGTCCATCCCCAGAAGCGAAAACAAAACGATTTGAACTTTTAGGGACCCAACGAACATTCGAATTCCTCGGAAAATTTCCTCTTTTCGTGTAGTGAATTTCATTTGCATACATAAGAAGGGTTCTTTTGAGTCGAAATTCGAGGAGAAAAGGAGAGAATTTTTCAGATTTTTAACACGTAGAGAATCTATACTTTTCAGGCTTTTAAAGTAGGATTACAGTAATTTTTTTGAACTTCTGATCGTTAAAACTCCATTATTTACGTAAATAATTTTTTACTCAAATTTTTTCTAACCTATTTCAAAAAATGTAGAATTTTTCGCTGATTCGAATGAGCATAATTTCACTGCTCAAAACATAATAGAAACATTTTTATGAGCGTTTGAAGTTATTAGAAGAGAGACGCAGAGAAAGCAGACGCTCTCGCTATCGGAGAGACGCAGAGAAACGAGACAGTGTCTGCGTCTCTCACTGAAACTTCAAACACTCATAACTCGCTTCAAAATGATCCGTTTTGAATCATTTTTGGACCATTTTAAAAGAAAAATAATGCATTATTAGATGCCGTTAAAACGCTATACAAATCTTTTAATGGTCAAATTTTTAATTCGTCGCGCTACTCGCTACCGACTTACAATCTGCTGTTGCGCTCGCCGCTGCTGACAAAAAATTGAGTAAACATTTTTCCACAGTCAAACCTGGGCTCAACTTATTTTTTGAAATCTATTTTGGGCTCTAAATTTGAGCCTGAATTCCTCAAAAATTTTCCATTTCTAGACATCCGTTCTTGGCACTCATCTGAAGAGCACTTTTCTGATGACTAACAGTAAGACCTCCCTCCAGACACTCTCTTCAAATTTCAGAAGAATCTGAATCCTTTGTACTTGCTTCTTGACGTCTTCTTCTTCTTCTTATTCATTTTTTGCTTCTGCTTTCTTTGAGACCTTAAACCTTGTTACTCATGACTTTTCTTTTCAATTAACCGCATTTTTTGCACGTCTTCTAATCCATAAAGACCAATTGTTACCACCCCTTTTAGTCTTTTACAGAGGTCTTTGTTTTCTTCAGCTTCAAATTCAGTGTCTCTCTAGAAATCTGACCTTCTTCGTTCCATTTTATAATTGAAAAAAGGAAAATTTTCTAATTTCTGGTCAGTTGTACTAGATTAGGTTTCAAGATATCTTCTATTCATGTTTCCACTTTTTTTTGAAACTTCTCTCCTTCTTTTCAACCCGGAACAAGATCATGTTCTCCTTTGAAATGGAACTTCTTCATTTCAAAAATTTCCAAAAAAAAATTTTGAACTTTACTTTTGAAATTTCTAAAAATTCGTTAACATTCCCTGAATAACTTCCATGAATCTCATCGTTTTCGAAAGAATTTCAAATCCAAATCTAAATTTCAAATTAGAAAGTAATTTCTCAAGGGGCTCGAAACGATTTTGGACTCTTGGAACATGGAAATTTCTATATTTGAATTTTGAAATTGGATACATTGAATATGCATACGTTCCAGTCTAGAGAGCCTATTGAGAAATTATGCTCAAGTTATTCCAGGTTCTGATGACATTTTTTGGATTCTGAAGACTTCAAGTAGGATTTTTTTCAGTCATTTTTTAAATTTTTACTCGAATCCCGTATTTACAAAAATAACAATAATATCGCTGTTCAAAATGATAAAGAAATTATTTTGACATTTTTTACTAAAATGTTTTTATCGCAAAAACGAGTCCAAACCGATCATTTTTAAGCGAATTATGAGCGTTTGAATATTTCGGAAGAGACGCAGAGAAACGAGACAGTGTCTGCGTCTCTCAAAAAAAATTCAAGCGCTCATAACTCGCTTTAAAATGGTCCGTTTTGAATCGTTTTTAGACCGTTTTAAAAAAGAAACAAGGCATTTTAAGATGCATAAACAAAAAATAAAATGTATATTAAAAACCTGAATTTTCCGAACAATTTTTTAAACCCAGTTTTCAGTTATAATTTTATTCATGCATCTATTGTTATTTATTCTTCAAAATAGTCCGAAAACGATTCAAGACGAAACAATTTGAAGCGAGTTGTGAGCGTTTGAAGTTTCAGGGAGAGACGCAGACACTGTCTCGCTTCTCTGTGTCTCTTCGACAACGAGAGTGTCTGCTTTCTCTGCGTCTCTCTTCATAAAAAGTTTTCTATTGCGTTTTGAGCAGCGATATTAGGTGCATTCAAATCAGCAAAAAATTCTACATTTTTGAAATAGGTTAGACAAAATGTCTATTGAAAATCGCTTTTCTCAAGTTTTTACAATTTTTACAAAAAAATATTCTTGTTATTTTCGTAAATACTAAAATCCGGACGATTTGAGAAAAAAGACTGTAATACTACTTTGGGATCGTTGAAAAATGTAAGTTTGAAAATAGACTTTTTGAGTAAAATTGAAAAATCACAATTTTATAAAAAAAATAATCAGTCTATGTTTGAACGGGGGATTAGCTAGATTATGGATGAATTGGTCTACTTTTTAGAAAATGAACTTCATCGTAGTCATTCGAAAATTTCAAGATATCGTGCTAATCAAAAGTTCAAATCTTTCCTATTTCAATCTCAAAAATTTTCAATCAAATTCGTACATCTCATTAACATTTTACTCCTTTTCAAAAGATCATTCCGGCCATGTCAACATTTCAATTATTCCTTTTGGTTTATTAATTTTTCCATGTACACTTTGAAATGCTCCTTGATCCTTCGCTCTTTTGTTTATTTCTTCAGATTCAACATTTTCTTTAGGATTCTTTTTCGTTCTAATTGTTCCAAAAGAACTCCTAGTCTTGACGGAAACTGATCATTTACTCCTCTCTCTTTTTTCAACCGAGGTTTTTAACAGACCATCTTTTAACTATTCGATAGTTCATTCAGCTCATCTAGAACCACGTCACTTCTTCTTCACTAATTGGAAGGCTGGCTCTACAAAGGGAAGAGCACTTCTTTTTCTCTCTTCAATTATGAATTCACCTCCTAAAATTAGCTTGCTCCTCGTGGAGCCATCTTCCGTCGAAGATTCCTCTATTACTATGCAAAGACGTACTCCTCCAGTCGTCATAATAATAAGAAATTGGATTTTGTATAATTTTTCTTTTCTTGGACTTTTTTCATTCTTGGTTTACGTCAGCAGAAAAAAAGATGCTCTATCACCATTTGATATGTTGCGATGAATTCTTAAATATAGCGAGAAAGATCTACATACATTTGGGAGATCATAGTTGCACCGAGTGGTTCTTCTCACATGCTTTATAAAGTCTGAAATTTTGAACTCTGGAAAATTTTCAAGTTCATGGAGCTACTTTTAGATTATCAGGCTCGTGAGAGAATTGGTTTACTAAAAAGTTTCTATCGTACTCATTTTGTGCTCAGAATCTTAAAAAGATAGTTCCAATTTTTTGCACTGAAATTTTTAAAAATGACTTTAAAATGTTTTCTACCGCAAAAACGATTCAAAACTGACTATTTTAAAACGAGTTATGAGCGTTTGAAGTTTTGTGAAAGAGACGCAGACACTGCATCGTTTCTCTGCGTCTCTTCGACAACGAGAGTGTCTGCTTTCTCTGCGTCTCTCTTACCAAAACTTCAAACGCTCATAACTCGCTTCAAAATGGTCCGTTTGGACTCGTTTTTGGATCATTTTAAAGAAGAAATAGTGTATTATTAATTGCATGAACAACAATTTCAATTAAAAGCTGATTTAAAAAACTGTTCGAAAAATTTCAAATATAAGTTTTATGTATCTAAAAATTCATGATTTCTTTTTTGAAATGGTCCAAAAACGAGTCCAAACAGACTATTTCGACGCGAATTATGAGCGTTTGAAGTTTCAGTGAGACACGCAGACACTGTCTCGTTTCTCTGCGTCTCTTCGACAAAGAGAGTGTCTGCTTTCTCTGCGTCTCTCCGAAACTTCTAACGCTCATAACTCGCTTCAAAATGGTCCGTTTGGACTCGTTTCTGCGGTAAAAGCATGAAAAACTTTTTTTGAATTTTAGTACAAAAAAATAAGCGTTTTGAGTGGCGATATTAGGTGCATTTGAAACAGCAAAAAATTCAAATTTTTTGAAATAGGTTAAAAAATGTTATTTTGCGATTCAAAAATTGATTTTTTGGAGATTCAACGATTTTTATGCAAAAAAAATTTCTAAATTCCACAATTTTTTCTTTCTCCTGAAACTACTCGTAATCAGCAAGAGCAACTCCCTCAAAACACCAAAATTCTAAAATTTTCCTTGTTTTGTTTTTTCCAACTTTCTTGTGATCTGCATCCCAAGTACGTAATCACTATTCTTCGAATTTTTGCCTTCGAATTTTGTGAATGTTTTTTGATACTTCTGATTATGTGTTTTGGAAGTTTCTTAACACAAAAATTATAATAGTTAACGTCTGACGCTCAAAATTATCTACAGTAGAACATCAGATTATTTTTTAGATAATTTTTTAGAAAATCAGATAATTGTTCACTCGTTGAATGTTAAGCAGATTCTAGATTAGCTTCTAATCGGATTTCTCGCCCTTTCCAGTCTTCTGATCCTTTTCCAATCAATCATTTTCAACTGCAAGGTATCCCTAATAAATCAAATGGAACCCAAAAAGACACGCGATCGTAAATTACCTCCCCCAAAAGTCTCTTGCTCCCCCAGTACGTGCGCTTACCAAAAAAGTTTCATTTTTTTTATTAATGGACTCTTCGGGCCGAAACCGCCCACTTTTTGACATTGTATAAATAGATGAGTCCAGAAGAAAAGGGATAATTTTCTCTTCTTTTTTCTCTCTTCCTAGTCCTTTAATCACAGACAGTAGACATGTAGGGCTCTCCTTTTTTATTTAAATTAGAAAAAGGAAACTAGAAAAAAAAAAAACAAGTCTGCACTTGTCAAAGACTAGAAGGTTCGGTTAAAAGTTCCGTGTTGAGTTTTTGTTTTTTTCAAAAAGCGAGGATTTTCAGTTCCATATTAATGTTTACTCACCCAAAAAACTTTCAAAATTCGGCTCCGGGAAATTTTTGCAAGTGGACATTTCGAAATGTCTCACTTTCGAAATGTCCCGAAGCTCAAAATGTGGCTTTTAGGAAGTTTGGGATTTCTCAAAAATGTGTACTTTTAAAGAAGACTTTCAAAATTTCCTTGACCACAGTTCAAAATTTTGACTTCTTTTTTCATGTTCAAATCCTCATGTCTGAGAGCACAATCTACAACTAAAATATACCTAATCCCCCACCAGGATTATCAGGCTCATTAAGATATCAAATGTTCATTTTGATTCACAAAGAGCTTCCTAACTTTTCTTTGTGATTCATCATCTTGCATTCCAAAATGAGTCTGAAAATGAATATATTTTAGCGGAAGAGAGCTCTCTCTTCTACGCTTCATGGATTCTCTTCCTATTCAAAAACGCCCCGAAGCATCATTCATTTCCAATTCAAAAAGAAGGAAAGAAGTTCATGTCATCCTCATTTTCCCTCCTGTCACTATTTGGTTTTCAGTCCCTGTTTTTGGTATTTGCTATTCTTTTTTCTGGAAATCCATATATGTTCCTTTTGTGTTTCGATGAGTCAACATTGTTGCATTCTGAATCTTTGATTTCATATTCTGAATTCAAAATTATGAATTCTGATTTTGATGGAAAAGTCCAGAAATAGACACGGAACCAGAATAAGGCCTTCAGATTTCATTGAAGTTACTTCTTGCTCTCCTTTATTTTTCTAATTTCAAAATGACTCAAAACTAGTTCACTTTTTTGTTTCTTCCGTTAACAACCTTTACTAATTACAAAAAAGTCCAAAGTTAAAACCCTCTCTATTTCCTAGTCAGTTCAAAGCTCAAAAACTCAAATTTGTAAGCTCAAAAGTGAGCTGAAAAGCTGAACTGTGTACCCTCAAACTCCACTTTGTAAGCTCAGAATCTCAATTTTTTAAAGCTCAAAGTAAGCTCAAAATCTCATCATTGTGAGCTTAGTAGCTCAACTTTGGTGATCACAGAAATAACCTCAAAAGTTCAACTTTGTAAGCTGCAAAATAAGCTCAATAGCTCAACTCTGTGAGCTCAGAAGTAAGCTCAGACGCTTAAAAGTAAGTTCATAAGCTCAACTTTTGAGCTCAGAACCTCAATTTTGTTAGCAAAGAAGCTCAAACTTGGTGAGCTCAGAAGATTGGCTTTGTAAGCTCGGAACTAAGCTCAAAAGATCAGTTTTGTACGCTCAAAGTCTCTTCTTGGGGAGCTCAGAAGTTAGCTCAGAAGCTCACCCTTGCAAGAAACCCCTTCAAATTTGATCCATCCTCGAAACTCGAACCTTCTGTTTCCTTCATTCTCAAAATGCTTACTTCCTCCTCAATCCATTCCCTTCCAGAACATGTCATCGCTTATTCTCAACTCAACGCCATCAGAAGAAGTCGTGATCGCTCAAGAATCGCTGGGCCATGAGCCATCCGACTACGCTCAAATGCTTCTCTACGGACTATTCGCCCTAATCGGTCTCCCCGTGAACATCTCCACACTGATCTATATGTTGAAACGGTATCGACACGCCAAATCATTCCTACTTCTTCTTCATATCAATCTCAATATTTCGGATATTTTGGTGGGTCGCTCTTTTTTTAGAAAAAAAAGTAGTATCTATTCAGGTTCTTGGTCTATACGTGCCGGGTTTAATCGGTTGGCTGGTGACTTTGGAATGGCGTGGAGGCGAATATCTATGCAAATTTATGAGATTCGTTGACGCCTTCGTTTTTGCGATCAGGTAACATCATCTAAAAAATTTTTAGAAAAAAACTTTAGTCATCATAATTTTTTATAAAATCGCAAGAAGTGGTTAACAGACTATTTAAAACTACAGTATAATAATTTCGAAAATGTGGGAATTCAAAAATCGAAAATACTGAAAGTCGACCAACTGGTAGCCGAATTACAGTAATTGGCGAAAATTGAATTTACTGAAAAAATTTCAACGAAAATTCTACAGTACTCAAATATGAATGCGCGCACTTTGAGGATCTTAAAAAGTGATTTCCAGATATTCGATTTTTTTTAAAGTTTTGTGGATGTATAGAGCAACTCAAGAACTCTATTTTTGTAGTTTACAACTTTTTCATAGGACCAAGATCCAGGTAATTAAGTTGAGTGGAAGCCAAAAGACACTGTAAACAGGCGAAATTGGGGTGACATCATTCAAATTTGCGTAACTCACTGGATTGAGTCCCTATTAAAAAGCTGTCAACTACAAAAATAGAGTTCTTGAGTTGCTCTATACATGTGCAAAATTTCAAAAGAATCGGATATCTGGAAACCACTTTTTCAGACCCTCAAAGTTGACCTAAAAATTCAAGAGCGCGCATTCATGAAAATTTCGGCATTTTCAGTGGAAATTGAAATTTCGCTGATAGTTTTTCGGTAGTTTCAGTTTTTGCTAGTTTCTGTAACTCATTTTCTCGAAAGAATCAAAAATTCAAATGCCAAATCATTTTCAGCTCCAACATAATGGTATGCATCGCCCTCTATCGCCTCTCCGCTCTCCGTTATCCTCTCTGGGTAAACGCAGTCGGTCACTCTCGTGTCCCTAGAATGCTCATTTTGGCATGGGCTCTTGCAGTAATCACCATGCTCCCGCAGATGTTTGTATGGAACGAGGTGAGCCTATCAAGAATGTCTTCATTAATCCAAACTTTCCAGGTCCAATTCAATCACATCACTCAATGTGTCACCGTATGGACCGAGATCATCAACAAAGGGCACACTCTCAGCGAGAGTGAACTTCGAAACATGAAATTGTATTCGATTCAGAATGCGATTATCATCTTCTATGTTCCACTTTTGATTCTTGTGGCTTGTTATGTCCTGATTCTGAAGGTTTGAGCTTGAAAATTAAAATTCAATTGATAAAATTTGAAATTCCAGGACATCTACAAAACCTTGAACACGGACACAGAATGCTCTTCAGCTGCGTATCTCTCCGAAATGAGCTCATCGAAAACTGGCGGAAAAGCGACGGCTCATAAGAAGGAGCAAGAGAGTTTTGGTAAGGCTTAATATTTTTCGAAATTTTAAAAAAGTTTTTTTCAAAGGTCAAAATTTTTCAACCAGAGTCGCAATGATTCACAACTACTAAATTTTCTGGCGCGCTCCCATTGTATATACGCCCTCCACCCCCACCTCTTGTGATGCACGTGCAGCGCAGTAGGTATCGCGCTTGTCAGCCGAGCGGCAGTCGCGGGTTCAATTCTCTGCCTCGACCAAATTCGTTTACTTTGGTAAAAATGTTGTTTTCAGTCACCCTAACAACTCGAACCGTCCGCGGACAAGAGAAATTCCGTCGTGCAAAAGTGCGAAGTCTCCGAATAACGCTTCTTTTGATTCTGACATACGCTGTCACTTGGCTTCCCTACAATCTTCTCTCCTGGTGGATGGTCCTTCATTTCGATTCGTATAAAGCGAACTTGGATTCGAATTATATTTTAAACTCTTTGGTTGTACTGAATAGTGTCATCAATCCATTCATCTATGGAAGGTTTGTTTATTTTGAATTTTTGGTTATTTATTTTGAATTCCAGGTGCCAAGGCATCCGATTCCTATTCAAATGCCGTGAGCGGTTGGCTGCTCCGAAGCCGAAGAAGATTTGCAAACTTCTCCAGAACTGAAATGAATCGGGTTTCGAATAAAGTTATTTTTATGAATTTTATTAGATTGCTCAAAAATGGAAAAGATCGAGAGGGGGATAATAATAATAACAGAGAAGATTATGAATTAGGAAAGTTTGCCGAAACGAAAAATGATAATATTAAAAAATACACCAATCTGGAATGAAGGGACGGGAGGGTGACAATGAAACGAGTGGAGGAGAGGAGGAGGTACAATTGTGTAAGAGTATTTTTCTGAAAATACAATAAAGAGAGATAGAGAATATGTACAAGTGAACCAATGATTCGCAACTACTAAAATTTATATCATCTTCTAGAAAATCCATCGCTCGGAAACCTTATAGACAATGAAGCCTGACCGAGAATCTGCTGATTATCAGATACTAACTATACTATAGAATTCTGCCACCGCCGCTCCAGAAGGCGTCAATGTGCTTCTGCAGGACACCGTACACTTCTGCAGCATCATTAGGGGTGTTGGAGCACATTGACAAGACGATGTTGGGGGTGGGAACGACGGTGGCAGCATATTCCGATCACTAAAACTAGAACGGCAGATTCAAGACCAGTGCATCGAAGTAGAGATTTCGAAAACGTGGGGACTGAAGATGAGGATTCTGGAGAAAAGAACAGCGAATCATTGGAGCGCTTGTAGGGGCTAGTTAACGGGGGGATGGGGAGAATGAGAAAAGCAAGACAAAAAGAAAAAAAACAAAGACAGATAAAATATTAAGGAGAAAAAAAACCAGTTGAAGATAGCAATTGAGGTAGATTTACTGAGCGAACGCTTCGATCGGGATTGACGGTTTTATCTCCGTAAACTTGGCGCACGCAAAATCGTAATCCCAGTTACAATCAGCGAGACACTTTTCACTGTACTGTCGAATCATTCCACTAAACTGACACATCGCATCAGTCATCGCTTTCCGTGTCTCTGGTGGCGGAGCACCGTCGAATCCGATTCCATTGACACCAATTTGAGCGATTTGGACAGCACTGATCTGTTCAACAGCGGCTCCGTTGGTCACTGATTGATCGTAGAGCTTCTTGAACTTCTCGAGTCGTTCCACTGACGCCGTCGATATGAAAAGCTGATCGGAGAGAACAGCGACTGAGCTGAAAGAATCGAAAAATTGGTGGAATGCGAATGACCTATGAACGTACTCATTTTCTCTCGGCGACACGAGGAATGATCTGCTGAAGTAGCTTGGCGATGGTTCCTTCGTAAGATCTCCATCCAAGAAGAGACCTTGAACTGTGAATCCGAGGAGCTCGTTGGTGAGCATGAAGACGTCGACGATGAAGGTCTCTTTCATGTGATGAGTCGTTGGAAGTTTCGATAAAGCCACCGCGATGTCCATGGCTCCACGAGCTTGTCGAGCTGATCGATTGCGCGAGAAATGTTCTTGCTCGAGAACATTGTGTGACAATTGTACATACTGACGGTAGCATTCGCTGAAAACAATATTTTAGTGGCTGACTTATACAAAAACCGTTTCTTACTCGTTGTGATGTCTCTGGAATGAAGATCCTGCCAGATGCTTTATGGTTAGAGTGAAGACCGACGCATCTGAATCGTATGCGTTGTGAAGACTTCTTCGCGTCCTCTGTCCATCGGCGCCATCATAGAGTTCGAAGAACGACATGACGAATTGCTCGACAAGAACGCGAATTTGAGCGTTGGGGTAGTATCCAGCCTGAAATTCAAAGAAATAGTAGATTTCCTTTCAAACATGTCATCCGGGCCTTCAATTTTCTCTACCTCAAATTCAAATTTTTCGGTAAATCTTTATATCAAAAGGTAGAACTCGATGAGATTCTATGAAATGGTACTAAAATCAACTTTCTTAGTTTTTGTCTAGAACTTGTAGCCCAGGGTGTACAAGTTCTAAACAAAAACTTAGACAGCTGATAGATCTCATCGAGGTCTACCTTTTGGTATAAAGATTGACCAAAAAATTTGAATTTGAGATAGAGAAAATCGATCACATGTATCCAAATCTTACTCTAAATGGCATGACATCGTGTATGTCGATTTCAGGTCCAGACACCAGCGGCTCCACTTGTACTCCATCCTGAAAAATTAGGATAATGAAGTGAGAAAGATTACTTTCAACTTACGATGAGGAAGCATCTCGGGAACGTCTTGTGAATATAGCTGAAGAGGCAGTTTTAAAACAAGCGAACAAAGAAAAAGGTGCAAAAATGAAAATACAATCTGAAAAACTTTGTGACTAGGTAACCTGATATATGCGGATTTTTGAGTGAACGTCTCGACGACTGGATTTCCTTCGAAGAACAGGTTCTCGACGGGCAGACCGGAGAACTTCTCGAGATCCTTCTCGGCGGATATCTGGAACAGAAATAATAGTTGTTTTCATTTACTTCTCAGCAACTTACATGATTATGGCTCAAATCCAACTCTTTGACGAACTTCGCAATCGAGACCAGCGCCGATGCATAGTCCAAGTGGCGTAAACGATTATTCTGAAAATGTAAAATTGTTGAAGCATACGAAATTTGCAAACGAACCGCAAGAGACAGCGAAACGATGTTTCCGTATTTGTCATCAATGTGATCGAGAACTGTGAGCATGATATTTCCTTTGGTAAGATTCATGAGCATGTCTTTCGAAGTGAACTCTTCATCTGCGTGGAATTCAGATAGATTGAGAAGACGAGCCTCGGCATTGTAACGTTTGTCTACGACTTTCTGAAACACAGATTTTCAGTTTATGAATAAATTGATCTTGGCAACTTACGTGAATCAACTCCACTTCTGATCGTTTCAATGCCATCCATGGAGCCGGAACTTTTGCATAGACAAGCTCAACTCTGGTACCCGTCTCTCTGTGAAGAATACGACGACTGTTCATCTTGATCGTCGAAGCGATGTCCTCATCTCGAACGTACCATTCGAAGTCGCCACGACTATTCTCATCCCACAGCAGCGGCTTGAAATTCTCGATTTTCTGATTAAGTTGTTTGATAAGCCATTTCGCGTCGATTTTCTTGGCAGCTCCAACGGCACGACATTTGAACACGATATCTGCATTACGAACACCGGTATTTGCGACAGAATTGTTTGAACGATTGAATGGATTGCTGGCTCCACCACGACCGCGAGCGTTTCCGGTGGTGAGACTGGCACGAACTGGAACGGCTGGCTCGTCGTCAAGATCGTCGTATCTGCTCTGAATGTCTGGATCGAGACGGGCGAAGCGAGATTTGTTGCGGGATAATTGTTTGGCGTCGCGATGTCCGCCACCATTCGAACGATGACTTCCGAATCCTCTTCGACTCATTTCTGGAAAAAAAAGTTTTTTGTCTAATAACAGAGGCGAAAAGAGAGAAACGAGACCAGCGCTGGGCGGCAAAATATGAATAACTTTTTGCGGGGAGCTCGGGTAAAAATACGGTCAATAGAAAAAATGTTGCTTATCAAAAACGCTATCAATTGGTTAAGAAACCGTCAGGTTTTATTGAAAATTAACAGAGTTACGCCGAAATCGCCAAAATTAGCATTTTTCGACAAAACAAGACGTAACTCTGTTAATTTCTGATCAATTTTGACGATTTTCGAACCAATCGATAGCTTTTTCAATAAGGAACATTTTTCCTGTTGACCGTATTTCTTCCCGGTCCCCTGAAAAAATTATACACATTTGAATGAGTTGCCGACCAAATAAATTCGACAACAAAGAAAAATCGAAAATCCACACAAAGGGTCAAGGAAAGTGCAATTAGCGATCCAAATAAATGACGAAAATAGTCCTGATTGTACTGTTTTTGCAAAAAAATGGCGAAACAAATACACTGGAGAGAAAAAACATTTTTTATAGATTTGTTTCGTAACAAGAATATTAAAAACTATAGATTTGGGCATATGATATTCACACCTGGTAAAGAATAACCTTACAGTCCAGCGATAACAAGAACGTCTCGTGATTTTCCGAAACCGAAACAAAACGAAATGTGTGCAAACACCGCGACGACAAAGTGCAGACTGGCAGAAAAACGCGATTCATTGACGACATTCAACATAACGAGGTTGTTTTTAGAAAAATGACGTGGATTCTAAACGAAACTGATAATAGAGGGGGGTTGGAGGAACGATAAGAATAAAATCATGATGACTGCAAAGTAAACAATCTTTGAATATTGATTTACAGACACAACTATTTACGGTATTTCTCTACAGTAACTTTTGAAAATTTAGGCCATTTAAATTTGCACAAATTTGTGATAAGCTGCAACCATTTACCTTCAAAACAAAAACATAGGGAAGCTTTTCTTGTGCACCCTAATTTTTGTTTGCTCACCACTCCCACAACTCTTCCTTCCTTCCTAAACACAACTGCCAATTTCCCAAACATCCGTCCTTCTCCTTCGGACTTCTTCACTTTCCCACCCAGATGCAGAAGTATACACCGGATTCGCGTCTCAACGACATTTCACCGATTCCGACACGATTCGATCGCCGGAAAATGCTACCGGATACCGGAACGGCGCTGGAATTTTCGTGGGCCCGGATCCCGACATTTCCGATTTATAAGAAGCCTCTGGGGTGAGTCATAGCTATAGAAAAGCGCAAAAAGGAATGTGAAATTTCAGAAAGCGAATAGTTGCAATCTACGTGATCAGTACAACAGTGGGATTTGCTGCTGCATGGTTCGGCGCGGCCACATTCGACCATATCAATCTTAAAATTGATAACTTCAGAGATCGATTAGATATTGTACCGTACAAATAGGTTATTGGATAATAAAGAACAAGATTTAAAACGCAATTTAAAAATTTTACACGGTTTGCAAAAGTAAAAGCAAGAGATTAGGCGAAAAACACGCTAGAAACCTAATACAGTAACAATAACAGCTAGAGAATTAACAATGCTCAATCGATTAACAGACGACGTCGGTGGCGGTCTCCACCAGCGTGCGATACTTATCATTGCGTCTCTTCGACATCGAACTGATGAACAACTGATCCGAGATGACAGCCACTTTTCCTTCTCCTTTTGGTGCCACCATGAATGTTCTTGTGAAATAGTTTTCCGCAGCACAGCTGTCAGTGTCGGTGACCAGATTTCCATCGCGGAATGTTCCGTGAACAGTGAATCCGAGTAGTTCTGCTGAAACCAGAAAGACGTCGACAACGAAAGTGTCCATCAAATGAATCGTGGCCGGAAGTCTCGATAGTGCCACAACGATGTCCATAGCGCCGTGCGATATTCTTGATGCACGATTGGCTGCGAAGAACTCCTGGTTGAGAACGTTGTGCGAGTTGCGCAGATACATACGATAGCACTCGCTGAAACGGAGCATGAAGTAGAGGAAATTGCGGAAGCACATACAAGTGATTCGGGTTGTTTCGGTCCTTCAATATTCTCTACTTCAAATTCAAAACTTTGGTAAATTTTAATACCGAAATGTAGAACTCGACGAGATCTATAAAATGGTACTGAAATCTCCTAGATTACCTGTCTCAGTTTTTGCCTAGAACTTGTATGCCGGCGTTTTTGGCCCGGGTTGAAGTAGAGAAAATTGAAGGCCCGAAAAAGCCCAGATCACATGTATGCGGAAGCAAATTTACCTGTCTGGGTACATCGTATACTTGTATGGGTCCCAGAGGCAAGTGATTGTAATAGTGAATGTCGACTGAAAAAATACCATAATATATACTCTTTATTACATTGAACACATTTCTTCCCCACATTTGTCTCGTCATATGCATTCAGCAACGTCTTTCTCGTTTGTTGTCCATCCGCTCCATCGTAGATTTTATAATACGCTATGATGAACTCTTCGACAAGTGTACGTATCTCTTCGCTTCCATAGAATCCGTTCTGAATCAATTTAAGCCGTGAAACTTCGTCACAAATACAACTCTGCCTACTCTAAACGGTATGAACTTGTCCAAATCAAAGCGGTGTTCCTTCGGTGTCACTTCGAGGCCATCCAAATTCGAGCACTTCGGAAACGTCTTCTGGATAAAACTGACATACTCGGACATGTGTGAGAAGCGTTCGCACACTGGATTTCCTTCGAAAACTAAACAATCCAGTGCGATTTTTCCGAGCTTCTCCAGCTCATCTTCAGTTGAAATCTTATTATGACTCAAGTCCAGAAACTTGAGCGATTTGACTGTTTTTGAAAGCGCCGATAGATGTTCCAAATGACACAGGCGATTGTTCTGGAACATAGAAAATTCAGGTATTTATAAAGAAACAAATAGTACGGATAATGATATTCCTGTGACGTTCGGATATTTCGCTCCAATCCATTGAATAACCGCTGCCATCACTCGAGGTCTTGTCAGACACATTAGCATATCCTTTTCGATGAATTCCGGATTTTTAGAGAAGTTCGACAAATCCAGAAGCTGCTTCTCAGCGTTGTGTCGACTATCCACTACATTCTGAGAAAAAAAACTTGAAAAATTTGAAAAAAATGAAGCCTAACCCGAACAAGATCAATTTCCGACGATTTCAGATTTTGCACAGCCGGCTGTCTTGATGGCTGGTTTGAAAATGAGTTCGATCCCTCATTTTTTCGATGAGGACCTCTTCGAAGTTGTCCTCTCATCATTCTGGCTCTCGAAATCGAAAAAGAGCACAGAAAAAAATTGAGGAGAAAAAATAGGAGAAGAATTCGCGCGCAATTTTTGAAATCTAGGTAGGGTACGGTGCATGCGGTTCCGTTCGAGACCCAAGTCCGCGATTTGTCGTGACGGTGTTTGGAAGTACGGTGGCATGTGGTGTTTGCGTACTGAAAAACGTGGCAGTTTCAGATTTTTTCGGAAAGTTTCTCGGATTTTTTTTCGAAAAATCAGAAAAAAAATGTATGGAAAATTAAAAAAAAACAAATAAAAATTGTCAAAAATTTATATTTTGCAAATTTTGACAAGAAATCATCTTTTTCGAGCAAATTTTTTTTTCGATGTTCCGAAAATATTTCGAGAACTCGTGTTTCCGAACCAGCCTGGAACAAATGCAACTTACAATAAGAAAAACCTAGAAAGCCTCAAAATTTTTGTAAACTCCAGCTCAAATTGTGATAGAATTCCGAAACTTTTTATGCTGGCGCCATCTTTTTGTAAATAAATATCAATTTTTTAAACTTTATCGCTCAATAAACTTTTTAAAAACTCGTCGGGATCAGATATAAAGCGTTACGGTTAAAGTATGGGAAGTAAAGACAGGAAAATAATATTCAGAATTACTAAAGAAAATTTAAGATTTAACGAGTCCAGTAGTTTCCAAACTGTAGTTGTACAGGTCCTGACAAGCCTGATCATCAAGAGCCAACGGATTCTCTTTGGTGAGTTTGCAATCGGCAAAATATTTGCCACTGATTCCACCGAGTTTCTTTCCGAGTGCAACGTAGAGAGTGGTTTGTGCACCGTCGCGACTTGTCTTCAAGAAGAACCATCTGCAAAATAAGAATAAGAAGTTGAGCAGAAATTGATTTTTTACCTGAACGGAGCAGTGATTTGCTTGATGACTGGCCAGGTCAAAATTGTGCTTCTCGTGAGCTCTGTATCCACTCCTCCGGGATGAACCGAGTTGACAGTCACATGCGCGGTCTCATCGCGTCTCAACGCTTGGGTCAATCCTCTTGCGTGCATGACGTTGGCCAATTTGCTCTGACTGTACGATTTCATCATACCGAACGATTTCTTATCATCAACGGTGGCGATGTTGATCTTTCCAGATCTGGTGTGCATGAGAGAAGACACATTGACAATTCTAGCGTAAGGGGACTTTTTGATAGCCGGGAGAAGAAGCTCGGTGAGCAGGAATGGTCCGAGATGGTTCGTTTGCCACGTCTTCTCATGCCCGTCTTTTGTCAACTCGTGTTTGCTTTGGAACATGATTCCAGCGTTATTGATGAGAATATCGATGGTATCTGTCGACTCGAGAAGCTCTTTAGCGGCACGGCGAACATTGTCGAAATCCGTTAAATCACATTGGATGAAATGGAGACGGGTGGCATCGCATCCCTGTCTGACGAGAGCGCGCTTCGCGACATTGGTTTTCTCCTCATCTCGGCATAGCATATAAACCTGTAAAATTGTAATTTTTCCTTTTTCATAGCTAATAAAACGACGCTTACATCAGCTTTTCTCAGATTGAGCTCTCTGACGGTCTCGTATCCGATTCCGCAGTTTGCTCCGGTGACAACGGCCACCAATCCCTTCG
The DNA here is from genome assembly GCA_963966625.1 of Caenorhabditis zanzibari. NCBI lineage: Eukaryota > Metazoa > Nematoda > Chromadorea > Rhabditida > Rhabditidae > Caenorhabditis > Caenorhabditis zanzibari. The sequence continues at coordinate 15,133,156 of OZ016472.1, read as the reverse complement.
CGGAGACTCTTTCGGTGAACTGTCCACCTTTGAAAAATCGTCTGAAACGTTTTTTTGTGAAAACAAATTTCGACAATTATTCAAATTTGAATAACTCTTTTCATGGGGGTCGGATGAAAATTTGGTCAACAGAAAAAATGTTTCTTATTAAAAAAGCTATCGATTGGTTGAACAATCGTCAAATTTCAGAGAAAATCGACAGAGTTACGTTTTGAAACTGCCGAAAAAATTTTGGCAATTTTGAAAAAAAAAAAATTTTTGCAACAAATGCGTAACTCTGCTAATTTTCGATGAAATTCTACGATTTTTATACCAATCGATACATTTTTAAATAAGGAACATTTTACTATTGACCGTATTTTTACCCTATCCCCCTGTAAAGAGTAATCTTCATTTGAATACTGATGATTACCTGGTCAGATAAAGAATAATAAAAGTGACTGCTGAAATCAAAACTGTGGGAAGGAACCAGCTGGATTCCTCCACCTCAACACCGTCCATCATTGTTCGACTGAAAACATTAATTTTGAAAAATAAAACACTCTTTTTGTAAAACAAATGTGCCGAACCACTTTCTAATTGCGACGAGAGAAACAAAATCGATGATTTTCAAAAGAGAGAAATAAAGTGTAAACTGGTTTTTGAAACCTTCAAAGTGAGTCACAACACATTTTCTGGAGTGTCAAAAGGTTGTGTTTATCTTTTATTTGACTGATAAATAAATAGTTTTCAGGGGGCGGGGCGATGATAAGAACACGGACCGAGAAGGAAAAAGTAAAAGTGACAATAAATAAACGATCAACCGGACTCCGGGGGAATACAGAGAGTTCAATTATGAGACTATTAGTCTCTGTTGGCGATCTGGTTGAGATGATGTTCGACTTGGTCATTGGTCAGCTTTGTGAATTTGGTGTTCTCCTTGGTGACAACAACGACCTCAAGATCTTTGGAGCGAACATCGATTCCCAATGAGTTTTGAAGTGCTTCGATAGCGAGCTCGATGGTTTCCGTTGAGTTCAATTCAGACTTCTTCTTGATTTTCTTCTCGAGGAAGGAGGTGGCTGGGACTTGTTTCACTCCAACTGATACTCCCTTCATTCCACGGTAATATCCTGCTGGATCGACGCGGTACACTTCTGGTCCCTTCTCGTCGTCGTAGGAGATAAACAGAAGAGCTGAAAAATTCATTTTGTTACCGAATCACTGTGCAGAAGGTTTATGTACGCACCACATCCCAAACTGCGCATCTCGGCGTTCTGAGTGTAGTATTGATTGAGATCCGCCATTTTCTTGGCCAAAAGTTCGCATGGCATATCGTATCCATGTTTGTACTTCCAGCTGGCGGCTTCTCCTTGAGCCCGTTTCACTTGGAACTTGGCGTCCGGAATCATGCCGATCGCGCAGCATCCGACGGTTTGCGAGATTTGATACACCGATGTGACGGTGTCGGCGACGATGAGACTGTCTGGCACGCGCTTCTGAATCGCGATGACCGCGGTGTCGACTCCCTTCACGGCGACAGCGGTGAGGTTGGTGGAGTTGATCGCCTTGAATGCGTACTCGACCTGAAAATTGAGACAATTTGAAGATGGTGCCTCTTTAGCAAACTTGGCAGATTTTCTCTCATAAAAATTGAGATTTTGCAATCAAGCTTATATTAAAATGTAGAACTCAATGAGATCTACAAAATGACATGCAAAATGTCTATATTTATCAGTTCAATGTTTTGTTGATCGTCGTTAAAAACCAGGATGTTCCATGGTAACCAACACAAAATTTAGCCAATAAATGTAGTCATTTTGTATATCATTTTGTAGATCTCATCGAGACCTACGTTTTCATATAAATTTCGATTGAAGAATCTCCACTTATATGGAAGAAAATCGCTGCAATTCAGAATATGTGTGTACCTGGTAGACACGTCCCTCTGGCGAGAAGATGGTAATGTGACGATCGAAACCAGCGCTGCTTCCACGAGACATCTGCGAAAAGTGGATAAGAAGTGATGAAAACAAAGAAGCAAGGAAAGTAGTATTTTGGTGGAGAACCAAAAAAAATCGGAAAAAAAAAATGCAAAATTTTGATTTTTTTTCAATGAGAATTTCAACAAAAACATAACAAAATAACAAAAAAAAAGGGATAAAAAGCGATATTTATGAGTACTCGATTTCCTTGTGCTTGCATTTCAGGCAAGTGTAAAACACTGTCTGTCCTTCATCGGCTGATCTCGTTTGCATAGTGGAGTAGGATGCCTTCGTGTGTCCGCATCTGAAATTGTTTTTTCATTACTCGAAAGCAAAGAATTACACGAACTTCGTGCAAATATGATCGACAATTGCATCCGCCGACTCGTCATTCTCGATTCCATCAGTATCTGCGACTGTTCGTTCATAGACCTTCTCAACGCGGCTCACAACTTGGTCGACTCTTTCTGAAACACTTTTCTTAAAAATTGGAATTGCTCTTCGTCTTAAAAATCCCTACCTTTAACAGCCCATCGAGTCGAGCACACTTTGCAGGTTACCGTGGACGGTGCATGAGCTGGCAGCTCCAGAATAGCACCACAGTAACCACAGAAGTCGTCATCGTAGGAAAGGAAGTTCAATGTCATTTTCTTTACTGGAAGAAGGCATTTTCAATGAAAAATGATGAGAACCGCCGAGACGATGACAAAAATTTTCAAAGGGTGTGCGGTGGAGCGCGCTTGCTATTCCACAATTTTTTTTGTGATGAATTTCGACATAAAATGGATGGAAAAGGAGGGAAAAATCGAAGTTTACTATTACAGATAAATAAGAAGATAGAAAACATCTGATAATTCTATATCAGTTACCAGAGCATTCATAACAAACAAATTTATTGGTTAAAAATTCAGAAATAAAACAAAAAAATCAACAACTTGTATGCGAAAAAGAAAACATGTGTGATATCAGTAGAATTACTTTCTCTTGTTGGCACCCTTCTTCTTGGCTCCGCCGGTTCCCTTCTTCTTGCTGTCAACCTTGTTCTTGAACCACTGCTGACGGTGAATTTGACTCTTTTGCCTCGTCTGCTCCTTAGCGCCCTTCTTTTCTTGCTTCTCCTTCTTCCTGAAACACAACTTATTTAGATTAATAAACGATACTTTACTACTCACTCTCTCAATGGTCCCGCAACCGCCGAAGCCTTCTCTTCCACAATTTTCGCTTTCTTCGATTTCATTCGCTGAAGAATCTGAAGAGCGCGCTCTTTCTCGCCGGAAACTGGCGCCTCATTCGCCTCGAACTTTCTCTTCTTTCCAGTTTTAATGTTAGCTTTCTCGCCCTTCAAACCATCTTGGAACTTTCCAGCTGACGCGGTAGCTAGCTTTGCGCGATCCACAGCGAATCGAACTTGCTGCTTTGATTTCTCCTTCGCGTCGATGCCGACTCCGATGATCTTCTCAGTGGATGGTCCAGTTTTGACTGTTGTCTTCATTTGACGAGCAAGATTCTTCATCCTCTGCATCTCATTCTTGGCCACTCTTTCCTTCTTCTTCTCTCGTCGCTCAGCAAAGAAATCTTTGTTCGGGTCTTCCGCGTTATCCGGAATTTCGATGAGCCAATCCTTAGTATTATCGTTTCCACGTCGGTATCCGTAAGTTGGCTTCCATTCCTTCGTCGCCTCATCGAACACCTTCTTGTCCTTCTTTCGCTTCTCAATTCCCTTCTCCTTAGCGTACTTCTCCCATTTCGTCGGTTCCTTCTTCTCTGGAAGTTTCTTCTCGCGTGGAAGTCGATACGTTGTCGGTGGAAGTGTCACTGTGATCGCTTCCTCCACTCTTTTTTGCTCGAGTTGCCAAATATTGTTGAAGAGAAGTTGAGTGTTCTTTCTGGCTCTTTCTTCGAGGCCTTCGCTGAAATTGAAATTATCAAATTCAGTTACAAATTGAGAAACCGATAATTTACCTGGCATCCCCTTGCAGCGGTTCACGATCGATGAACAGCAAGTTTCCCAAGTCAATGATTGGATCGACGGCTTTCTCAACTTCTGTTGACTTTTCAGCCATTTTTCTGAAAGAAAAACAAAATTTTAAAAAAAAGAACAGATAAATGAATAAATTTCGGAGTGCGTTAAAATTCAACTTTTAAAGAAAGAATATGATTGAACGAAAATTCGAAAATTTATGGATTTTTCGAAGCGCATCGGTAAAAATCAATAATTTTTCAATGAATTTTATGAAGATTCAGCTTCTGAAAAATTTATGCACTAAATTCTGACTTAAAATCTGCAAAATTCGCGAAGAAATCACCGAAAAACGATGTTCAAAACCAAAAAATAAAGCGAATAATGGTGGGCGGAGCCTGTTGCAACTGCGGCGCGCAGTTTTCGCAAGTGCGCCGCATGGTTTTAAGATTTTCTGCATTTATCGTTATCGAAGGAAAAAAGACCGTAGAATCTCAATGAATAGTTGAAAACTATACATTTTTCATAATTAAGGTATTTAAGAGTAAACTTTGTATCGTTTATTGACAAAATTAGTAATGATTTTCCCACATAGTGACAATTGAAACATGAAACCAGGGCTGGGAGAGGTAACAAATTTCGACAACTTTATTCAAATGTGAATAACTTTTTTCTAGGTAATCGAGTGAAAAAACAGTCAACAGACAAAATGTTCCTCATTAAAAAAGCTATCGATTGGTTGCAAACATGTCAAATTTCATCATAAATTAACAGAGTTACGCCTTGTTGCGGAACAATTGCCAAAACCGTCAAAACTAAATGCGTCATACATGTCCAAACCCGGGCCGGGTTTTGAGACACAATTTTTTCAGAGGTCAATTTTTGGAAAAAAATTCGATTTTTTGACTGTTTTCTGTTCAATTTTAGAATGTTTCATACTTTTAGTACTTTCATGATTTTTCATGCAATTCAGAAACTTTTTCATGAAAAATTGATTTTTTTTTCGGAAAAATTTTGACGAAAATTTTCTACCCGGGCCGACCGGGCCGGGCCGGCCCGGGTTTGGACATGTATGAAATGCGTAACTTTGTTCATTTCCAATTAAATTCGACGATTTTTTTTACAATCGATAGATATTTCAATAAGGACCATTATTTCTGTTGAAAGTATTTTTACCCGATTTCCCTGAAAAAAGTTATTCATATTTAAATGTTAACTTTGGTTATTGAACAGGGGAAGACGGTAGCAACTTTCGGCAACTCATAACTTTTTTCGGGGAAATCAGGTAAGAATACGATCAACAGAAAACATGTTCCTTATGAAAAACGCTATCGGTTTGTTAAAAAATCGTGAAATTTCATAGAACATTAACAGAGTTACGCCTTGTGTTGCCGAAAAGTTGCCAAAATCGGCATATTTTTGGCAACACAAGGCGTAACTCTGTTAAATTTTGATGAAATTTGACGATTCTTTAACTATAATCGATAGCTTTTTAAATAAGGAACGTTTCTTCCGTTGATCGTGTTTTTACCAGATACCCCTGAAAAAAGTTATTCACATTTGAACGAGTTACAAAATTTGAATCCCTTACTCCCACAAATCATTTCTCCATGACTCCATATGGACACATTCCGGCACATAAAATCTCATCTGCACAATAAAATATTAAATTTTATAGGTCATTGTTTCTCAGGGTGGTCCCTGAACACAAGACCATAATGAACCTCCCTGTTAGAATTTTCAAGTAACTTGTTGCCAAAAGAAGCCGACATTTCGATGGGAACGAGATGAACGATCGCAAATAAATCAACGAATTAGTGGTTTTTGCGAAACGCGCGAAACTTCTCGCTTCTTCTTGTCGCCAACCCCTTTTCGGCTCTTCCCCACATAAATCATGAATCAAATTAGCGTTGCTTCGGATGGGGGTGTCTTCTTGATAAGTTGTGAAACAACAACACGATGTGTGTGTGTGTGTAATACTAACTACTTACCGCACATCTGCCTTTTGTTTCGAAACAATCCGTGGAGATACTCGAAGTACCCGCCGAGTACAAGGTCATTGCAATATTATGATGAGGAGTTGAGATGGCAGATGATGACGGACTGTGCCGGAAATGAGGAAAGGAGAGGAATGGCTTTGAAGTCAAGAGACTCGTGGGAATTGTGAGCTATTAGGTGATTTTTGTGTTAAGTTAAGCACGAGAACAATTATTGCTATGTTTGAAGTAGGATTACAGTAATTTCTTTTCCCCAGTATTCACAAAAATAACAATATTTTTTCATAAAAATCGTTAAAATCAAAAAAATCGTATTTCAAATCGTGACCTAATTTTTTTCTTATCGATTTCAAAAAATGTACAATTTTTCGCTGATTCGAATGCACCTAATATCGTTGCTTAAAACAGTATATAAAAGTTTTTATGAACAAACTTTAACTTTGTCGCGCTCGTCGCTGCCGACATATAATCTGCTGTCTCACTCGCAGCTGCTGACAAAAAATCGGTCCAAAACGTTTTTAATACCCAAATTTTATGATGAATTCGAATATTGTAATAAAAATTCATAATTAAAACGTCCATCAAGGGCAGCTTCAACATTCGAGTTTTCGGCGTCCCAAAACTAGGGGACTCTTTTACTTTCCTAATTTTTCATGCTCAAAATCAAACTCCCTGCCCATCAATTAGTCTACCATCCAATTTTCAATCCGCTAGCTCAAAATTTCGTAAAATCGGGTGTTTGGTGTTTGCGTACTTTTCCACCTACAGTAATCCGAAAAATGTCAAAATTGAGTCAGAGAGCTAAGCGCGACAGGCAGATTGTAAGTCGGCAGCGGAGAGCGCGACAAAATGAAAAGTTGTTCATAAAAAGTTTTCCCTTGCGTTTTGAGCAGCGGTGCATTCGAATCAGCGAAAAATTCTACATTTGAAATAGGATCGAAAAAAATAAATCCTTAAAGGGGGTGAGACAGCTCGCAAAATGGGGGGCAGAATGGGGGGCGATTTTGATGCCTCCTTTTATACGCCCTCGGTCGGCGCGCCCGTTTGCGCCCGCGTGGCTCAGCCGGTAGTGGCGCAGTGCCCATAGAAATGCGCCCACAGGTTCGAGCCCACCTAAGGTACATTCTGGCAAAATTAGAGAAAAACTTTTTTTGAGGTGTCCTACCACCTTTAATTTGAAATGCGATTTTTTTGATTTTTAACGATTTTTGTGCAAAAACATTGTGATTTTCGTAAATACTGGATTTGGAACGATCATTTGAGTAATTTTAAACAATAATTGAAATCCTACTTAAAGATTGACAGACAAGAGGTAAAAATTGAGCAGATCGAGGATTGATTTCCTAGTGAATCAACTCTACAGTTTTTTATCCAGAATTCATTTAGAGAGCACTTGATTCAGTGTAAATGACATATCACTTCAAGTACCTCCTCATTTTAATATGCTCCATGTTCTTGACTTTCCTAATCCTTCTTGTCCAACCCAATTAATTACCAAAATAATACTAGGAAAAGCTAGTGGATTACTGGGTCAACTAAACGTCTTCAAGAGTACACTACTTTACGGTCTATAACTCTCTCCCCAATCTATTTAAAATGAATGGAACCCTATAGTCCTACAGTATTCCTCTCCGCACGTGCAACACATTCATTGTCTTAGTCAAATTTGCATCTCATCTATCTCGCATTCTTTTTGTCATCCATCTTTCCCCTTCAAAGTGACACCTTCTAAATGTGTCGGAACCCTCTCCATTGGCTTTTAACATCAATTTACATAACCACTGCTCCCTTCGTCATCTAAATGGATGATCTTTTGTGTAACAATTAGGGTTTCGAATGAATTGAGTAGTAAGAGAGGCAGATGGGGATATTCAACTTCGACCCAGGAAGTGCCACATACAGCCAGTCCATTTTCGCGCATTCAATTTAACAAATATTAGCGAAGTGAGTAGAATAGGAAGGAAGTAAGGACAATACTTGCACACACCAGTGCACAATTAGAAGATGTGCATCCTGGAAGGAGGAAGAAGCCACCTGCAATCGGAGAGAGAGTGTGTGGAGAATGAAGAGAGTGCAGACAGTATTGTGTACTCTTGAAGACGTTTAGTTGACCCAGTAATCCACTAGCTTTTCCTAGTATTATTTTGGTAATTAATTGGGTGGGACAAGAAGGATTAGGAAAGTCAAGAAGGAACATATTATAATGAGGAGGTACTTGAAGTGATATGTCATTTACACTAAATCAAGTGCTCTCCAATTGAATTCTGGATAAAAAAACAGGAGGACTGATTCACCAGAAATAAAGCTTTGAGGTACAGTACTCGCCAAAGTGTACTATAGTTGAAATAGGTCAACTTCGAGGGGCTGAAAATGTGCTTTCCAAATATCTGATTTTTCGGAAATTTTGTGGATGTATAGAACATCGCTAGATCTTCATTTTTGTAGTTAACCATTTTTTCATATGATTTCAACCCAGTTAGTTAGGCCAGGTTGACTGTCGTCACCTCGAACTTCGTCTTATAATTTTGGAGCCTCTTGGCTTCCACGCGTTCTAACTAACTGGATCAAGCTCCTATGAAAAAGTTGTCAACTATAAAAATAGAGTTCTTGAGTTGCTCTATACATCCACGAAATTTCAGAAAAATCGGATATCTGGAAACCACTTTTTCAGACCCTCAAAGCCAAGGCTGCCGCGGCATTCTGATTATGGTACTTCTGATCATGAAAATCTACGCCGGCCCGGCGGCTCTGAGCTTAGGCCTTGCTCAAAGTTGACGTTTTTTAACTGAAAAAAAACCCACTCGAGTCAGCTTCGCTTCAGTTTCCCTCACTTCCCACCTATCCACACCTTTTCCTAATCCACTATTTATGTACCTAATGTCAAAATATTATGGTTACTCAACACACCTGTGCCAACAAAATGTTTCCGTAGCTGTCACCTAACTCTTCCCCTCCAGTTTGTTATGTTTACTCAAGCCCACCCCGATCATCCGCTTAATTAGTCAAGGCACAGGAAGCCAGAGGGAGAAGCTGGTTGTCTCTAGTAATACTACTACTAGTACAATGATTAGCACCTGTTTCTCGCGCAATCCTAATTGACCTCCGGATCGGATTTCCGGAGAGGAAACAGGAAGAAGATGAACATCCGTTGTAATTTACGACAGTTATTCGATATTTATATGCATTGCTGACTTACAGCTGCGTGTCAGGAAGATTTAATGGTAACTCGATACCAGACTGGTTACAGGTTGATAGGTTTAGAGTCGAGGTGACTATATCTACCCTGGAAAACCCCAATCTGCAATAAAAAGTAGCGAAATGTTCACATAGCTCGAGATATGATTCCTCGAAGTTGGGGTACCATATCTTGTCTGAAAATCAATTTTTGAAGCTTTGCTTTTTTGTTTTGTACTCAGAATTGGATGTTTAACAATGTCCAACATTTTTTGGAAAAAAAAACATTTTTTGAGCCACACCTTTGAAATTTTTACGAATTACACACTTGACGATCTACAATGCTCCAATACAGGTTCACTCCTCGAATATCATGAAAAATTCGAATTTTCGAAAATTCCAAAAACGGTCATAGTAGAAAAAAATAGACATTAACTGGCAAAAAAGGCAAAAAATAGGCATTAAATCTGGAATCTGTACTACAAAGACGGCTCCGCGACATTTCGAAAGTGTGACGTTTCGCAAGTGCGACGTTTCGCAAGTGTGACGTTTCACAAGTGCAACGTTTTTCTTTCGAAACGTCGCACTTGCGAAACGTCACACTTCCGAAATGTTTTCTTTCCAAATTTCGCTTTTCTCTCGAAAAATTTCCAACCACTCCGGGAAAAACTACCTCCCAGCACAGTGTAACACATTTGAGCCCGTTTTGCATTCGAAACGTCACACTTGCGAAACGTCGCACTTGCGAAACGTCACACTTTCGAAATGTCTCCAACCCCCAAATCCAATCTCCCCAATCCCCTTCCCCCCAAATCATTCCGTGTTTTTTCCTCGGCGTTTTTCTTTCTTTCTTCTTCCCCCTTCGCCGCCCCGGTGTGGATATTGATGACATAATCGGTATGCTTTGTCCGTATCCATAATTCATGAACAATGTCCAGTCCGTTTTCTTATATAATTACTCTGTTTTATGTGTTCTCGCCAAGCTTCTTCTTCACACAGAAAAACGACACGTCGGCGGCTCTTTTGATGGGGGAGAAGTCCCTTGGGGAAGCCAAAAGACACGGAAAGAATAATTCATGCGGGAAAAACGATACAGTATCCCTGGATCATAAAGCTGTCAATAAGAAAAACACTTCTTTCGTTTTTCTTTCTTTTCTCAAACATCTGGAAAACGAAAGTATACAATCGTATATTTTATAACCCTGAAATGTATAAACAAAACTATTTTTTCTAAAAAAAAACCATATTTATTAGTGCAAATAAATATGTACATTTTGAGGGGGAATCATGGTACAAAAATGGGGGCAATAAAGAGATCATGTAACAAAATCACAATGGTTGGGAAGGAAAAAACCGGAGAGGCGAAAATTGAATCGGTTTAGAAGAAGACGTTCAGAAGGCGAACAAGTCGAGGACACGGCTGAGAAGACTTCTGGGACGTCTTCTGGAGTAGGACATCATCTGAGCGTCGAAGTCGTCGCAAAGGGCGGCCAATTTGGTGCCGATGTCGTGGCCAATGGTGCTGGAGCTGGTTTCGAAGTCATCTGAAAAATAAAAAGTTAAAAATCTAGGCAAGAAACTTGGCCGGAAATTTCCTAAAAAAGTCAAGAAAATCCCCGAAAAAATCCTAAAATCTAGCCAAAAACTACGACAAAATTTTTTTAAAGCTTCGACTCTAGTCAAAAAACTTGTAAGTTCCAGGAAATAAAACTAGAATTTCTAATCCAAAATTCAAAAATCTCCAAACTCACCAAAAAATCCAGAATCATCAGCTGGATCAGAAGACGTGGAGAACATGTTCTTGTCGTCGTTGTTGTTGTCGTAGAAGACAGGCTTGACGTACTCGAATTGAGACGAAGGCATCGAGAGGAGAAGGTCCGAAGAGGTTGAGGCGAAAGTGAGCATCTAGAAGATAATAATAATTAGAAGAAGAAAAAAAAACAAAAAAAAAATGTCCCAAAAAACTCCAACAATGACCCGAAACAAAAACTGTTTTGGGGCGAAACAAAATTTTTGTTTCGAAACAAAACATGTTCTACCGTAACCCGAAACAAAAAAGTTTTGCAAAAGGCAAGTCTAGGTAAAAAAAAAATGGTAGATCAAAAACGTTAAAAACTCACAATCATCGAGTCCAATTGACAGATTGGTGAATGAGGAATTAGAAGAGGAGGCGACTATTCGTTGCGTGTGTTTTGGGTGTGAATGAGGGGGTGCACGGCTTCTCCCCCCGCTTCGCTCCGCCCCCTTCTCTGGCCACGCCCACTTTCCCGCGAAGGGTGTCAAATGTCAGGGGGTGCCCTCAAGTTTTAGGGAAGGTGTACATGAGATTATGATTCTCAGGATTTTGATGATGATTAATTGATGATGCAAGAAGATTTTTGCGCAACAGCTGGTGCTTGGTGGTGGTGAACGTATGGTTGCGAAATGCGCGAAATACCAGTTTGAAAAACAGGGCAAAGATATGAATCAGGGTAAAATACTCTAATTTGTAATTGATGAGTCGAAGGGTTTCGAAAAGTTGGAAGAGTTGGAAAACCAATTCAAGCAGCCTAGAGGTCGGGAACAGGACTCGGATTTCAACCACTCATTCAAATGTGAATAACTTTTTTCAGGGGGATCGGGTAAAAACACAGTCAACAGAAAAAATGTTCCTTATCAAAAAGGCTATCGATCGGTGTAAAAATCGTCAAAATTTATGGAAAATTAACAGAGTTACGTTTTATTTTGCAAAAATGTTTCCGATTCTGGCTTTTTGGCAACTTTTTGACTACACAAGGCGTAACTTTGTTAATTTTTGTTAAAATTTGACGATAATTTAATTTATCGATAGCCTTTTCAATAAGGAAAATTTTTTCTGTTGACCATATTTTTACCGGATCCCCTGAAAAAAGTTATTCGCATTTGAACATTAAAGAAGTACGGTATCAAAATTCATTATTCTGTCACTACTACCTTTGTGAAATTGGTTTTGAGTCAAGTCACCCAAAAAATACTAACTTTTTGAGGTAAATCTTTGCTCCTCATCCTCCCCATCTCCTTCTTTTTAATCCAAATATTTATCCAATTAGTCCTTCTTCATTGCTTACCCACCTGCCCATCCAAGCACTTGTACGTGAGAATGAGCCCCCACACCTCTTGAGATGCTCCAGATGACTTGTGAATTTGTTATTGTCAGTGTCACTAACCTGAAAATCGCAATAATCCCTTCTCGATCCACCTCATTAATAATTTGCCGACCTGTTGTGCACCATGGCTTCCAACACTGTTGCCTAATCCGGATCGTTTTGTCGGCACGCTTCTTCTTCTCCTCACCGATTAATTGCCGTGTGAAACGATACATAGGGATTCGCTAATCCAGTGGACTCTCGACTAACTGTAAACACTTTGATGTGATGCCGCTTTTGGACGGGATAGGCTCTTCTCCAAGAAGTGAGTTGCGTCAGAATTCTCGATTATGCAAATATGGGCACAAGTGGTTGAATTGGATTGTGCAATATCCGACTGGATAAGTGGATTATTGATACTGTAGGTATGAGATGTGGAGTCGGTGACATCATAAGGAGTAGAAGGTGGAAATGCCATGAGGAGTCATAGCGAAAATGAGAACATTGAATTTGAAATTGAAAATCCAAAACCAAAGGTTGTCTGATTACTACTGTATTTGGGGTTTCGCGACATTTCGAAAGAAGACATTTCGAAAGTGTGACGATTGGCATGTGCGACGTTTCGAAAGTTCGACATTTCGGTAGTGTTAAGTAGAATTTCGTCTCATTTTTGGATCTTTTCATATTTATTTTTGCATTAAAAAAAATAATTAGGCATTTCATCTACAATAGATCATAAACGAAAAATACAAATTAAAAAAAAATCCAAAATTAAGGCAAAAGCACGATTTCGCACTTTCGAAATGTCCATTTTCGAGATGTCTCACTTTCGAAATGTCTAACTTTCGAAACGTCCGGAGCCGAAAAATAAGAAGCATAGTTTGTCCAATTACTACTGTATTTAGGACTCTGCGACATTTCAAAACCAGAAAATTCGAAAATGTGACGTTTCGAAAGTTAACGTTTCAAGCGATTATGGGGAAAATACCTCTCATAACAGAGTAGCAATTGAGTCAGTTTTGTAGGATATTTGATCAAACATCGCTTTCGAAATGTTCACTTTCGAAACGTCGTACTTGCGAAACGTCACACTTGCGAAATGTCGCGAAACGTATTCCCTAACCATCTTACCCCATTTCCCCCTGCAATAAGCTCCTTTATTCATTACGCTAAGATTCCAATAGACCCTCCATCAACCTAATTATCTCAACACCCCTAAATTAGAACCGTTTAACCAGGTCATGGGAACACAAAAAAACCCACAACAGCTTCTCAGATTGTTGTCACACGGATCATATATCTTACAATTACTGTATTCTTGATTATCTAACTCGCTGAACTATGGAAAACAATAAACCATTACCCAGAAAAGTAGCTGCTAGAGGGGTCACTGACCATGAAATCGAATGACCTGTAAAACGCGATATTGCACAACTTCATACGCTTTTTTGTTCCCATTCGCGGTGGCATCAAAGAAAACTCACCGACGATGCGCTCCCGATTTCCAAGGAGAAGACTGTCAATAAGAAAAAGATTGGGAGGGATGAGTAGGTGTCGATTGAATGAAACAATGAAACATTATGTTTACCCGGTGTAACGAAGCTCAAACAAATCTCTCTGGGGACGATGCTCCTTTTCCGGAAATGCCGACAAAGGAGAAGAAACAAGACGATAAAATGTTATTAGATATCGAGTGTGTCCACTGGATTAGGACACTGTTTCCAAAAAGGGAGTCGAATTTCAGAAGGCGGCAAACGTTGGCGCATCTCTTCTTGACAGATGCTCTTCTGAATCAGTTATGATGACATGCATCGTTGCGTTGTGTTTGCTTTAGGAAAAAAGGGCAATTGGAGGACAATTGAGCGTGAGAAAATTGTAAATTAGAGAGTAGGAGTCAAACGGTTTTTTGGAGATTAAGGTTTCGGAAAGGTGGAATGAAGGTATTAACCAGAACCCTGTAGAGCCATGAAATCTTTGTAGTTTGGAGTTGAGTTTCAAAAGCTTGAAAACCAAGTCATTGAGACAGCATATGGGTGGTGAGCCTGTAATTTTTTCATAGAAGTCGTCTCTTTTTTTCATAGAAGTCGTCTCTATTGTTTGAGCATTGTCGGAGGAGTCGTAGTCGTGGGATTCGAAGCGGAGAGTGGAACTTGGTACTTGTTAGAACTTCTTAGAACTTGTTAGCACTGACTTCAACTTTCTGATTTCCTTAGTTCATTGACTTGGAAAAGTGGCAGATCTCTCGAATGATAAGATTTGCTGTAGAGATAACGGGAGTTCCTGGTGATTAGATCTGGCGAATCCTTTGTTTCCACTACAAGAGCACGTTTAAATATAGAAAGTTATCTATTTTATAATTCCTCGATTAGGATATCAGTGAAATAAGACACCTCAATTAGGTGTTTCTAGTCTCACAATCTGAGAATAGAGAATTCCGATTGCATAAGTTGAGGAAGGAATGGACACCCCATTACTTCCGTAACAACACCTCCTTCAAGGGCTGTCCCAGATTCAGCTTCTGAAAGGATTAACATGAACTAACATATTAAAAGTAGACGAAACTTTTTAGCCACCCCCACCTCATCGAGATTCCTCTGAAATACCTCTAGTTTTGTCTCCCTCTAGATTCCAGGTGTCATGATTCTCCTCCCCCTTCCTCTTCTTATTCTTCTCTTTGCCCCGTCTTAGCAATTTCACCCCCTCTTGCGTCATTATACACACGTAATTTGCCCTCTCGTATGTCAATGGTCTTCTGTTTTTTTTTCATACAGTCTTCTTCGAGCTTCTCGATAGCTTTTGTAAAAGTCCCTTTTTGAAAATTTCCTTCGAATCTACTTCTACTTTCAATTTGAATCTATTTCTAAAACATACCCACTCATCTATTTTCCATCTTGAAATCAAAACCGAACCGGTTCCCTCACGCTCCCTGAAAAAATAGTGTGGTCACTTTTTTCAGTATCTCTTCTCGAATCGTTTTTATTACACACCTCAAGAAGTAGAAGCATCTACTATTTTGGCAAAAGTACCAAGTGTTGTCATTGACCTTCTGTCTTCTTCTCGCTTCTTCCTCTCCATTTTTTCCCACGACGATGTAGCTCATTAAGCACGATATCTCACAGGTGTGTGTGTTGGAGAATGTCATGTATCTGGCAACAGATGGATATGTTAGAGACAGAGGACTGCACGGATTAGGATCATTAGGAGATGATGTTTCTTATTAAAATAATAATAATAACTGTTATTAATGAGAGAGAGTCAACATGTGGGGATTAGTTTTAGGGGGCATGTTTGTTTAGGGAAAGAAGTCATTTTGAACCGTTAACATTGCTAATTTTTACTTGAAAGTCTTTAAAAAACCCCCAGGACCCCAAATTCCTACAACTTCCCCTGTTCTTCTCGCTTCCGTTGCAAACAAGAGAGATTAGTACATTTTAACTGGTAACCTTGAGACAGTCAAAAAACCATTGTCTATGTTGTGGAGAGTAGATTAAGTTTTCAAAAAGAAGGAATCGAAAGCGATGTAACTTCAGCGGAGAGATGATGAATGGTGCGATGATCTCAAGTTTTCAATGTTGTCTTTTTTCTTATAACTTGGCTCCCAGAGCCCCAGCTAGCGGGAGAAGTTACCTAGCTCTTCTTGTATGTGATTTTACAATTCAGGAGTTTTTCAATTGTACTCAAATGATTGTACCAATTAATTTATATTCGAAAATATCAATTTTTGCATAAAAATCGTTAAAATGCGAGAAAATAGGATTTCTAATGGCAAATTTACATTTTTACAGACCTATTTTAAAAAATGCAGAATTTTTCGCTTATTCGAATACACCCAGTATCGCTGCTCAAAACGCTGTAGAAAACTTTAAAGTAAAACTAAAAAAAGTGATTTCCATTCCACTCGTTCCATCTCTTCCCGAAACCCCAACGTCCTCCAGAATCACCGATCCTCCCACGTCGTCTTCTTTTTCCACCTCCTAAAACGTTTACTCCTAAACGCCTCTACATTTTTATTGGACGTGTTTGTTCCATTCAACTGAAAAAAAAAACCATCTGAAGAATGTTTGTATGTTGTTCCCCACTTGAAGCTTCTCCCACCATGTCATCATTCATGATCGGTTCGTTCCCTCCGTATCGAGAAAAGGAGAAAAAGAAGTTGGAATGTAACACTCATTCCTTTAGGTTCTTTATTACACCGTCTTTCTCGTGTCTTCTTCATTTTTTTACTCCGAAAAAAAACTTCCCCGTTTCACTAAAAAGTAAGTGAGAAGACTTGTGTCTCGTATCATTACTTTTTTCTTTGCAAGGTTACTACCAATTTTTAGTTCCGTATTCTTCATTGAAAATAATGCCACGTTTTCTAGGCCGCCAATGCTTTCAATTTATCAAGGAAACCATATGTAGGTGATTTGAGCTCTTTATCTCAATTTTAAGCCCAGTTATGGCAACTTGAAGTTGGTGGCCTAGAAATCCAATTTTCGAGTTTTTACGCCACCAACTTGCAGGCCACCAACTTGCAAAGCCGTAGATTGTGATCTCGTTTCCAGATGACCAAATGTTTTTCTTTTTCCAACTTGCTTCTTCTCCCCGTTTTTTTACATCCCAATAGAATAATAGGCCTCCTCTTCGTGCCGTTTACATTTACTACCATTCTTTTCGAATGGGTTGGCAAAAGGGCAGAAGAATGGCGGTAGTAACGGACACAAGGGGAAAAGAAGGCGACGATCATGATTTCAATCTAAACGCCTTTATTTTCGGCAGGCGTCATTTCAGTTTACATGTTTTTTGTCCTAACCTAGTACAAAGCTTCAAAGTTCATGTGCCTTGTGAGAGGAGATGGTGGGAGACCTTGAACTTGTGTATTGTCGGAATTTGGTGACCTTTGGTTTAAGCTTCTTATTGAGATTCGAAATTTGTTCTTATAAGCTTCGAATGTGTGTTATTTTCTTTACTTTGAATCCGACTTTTAACTCTTCTTGAATTTCCAAACTTGGCACAGTCCTAAATTGAACGCCTCAAACAACAAATTTCGGCAACTCATTCAAATGGGAATAACTTTTTTCAGGGGAAACGGGTAAAAACATGGAATACAAAAAAAATGTTCTTTGTTTAAAAAGCTATGAAATAGTAAAAAATCGTCAAATTTTTGTCAAAAACTAACCGAGTTACGCCCGACATTGCCGAAATCGGTAACTTTTTCGACAACTTTTTGGCAACACTAAGCGTAACTCTGTTAATTTTTGATGAAATTTGACAGTTTTTCAACCAATCGATAGATTTTTCAAGAAGGAACATTTCTTCTGTTGACCGCATTTTTACCAGGTTCCCCAGAAAAAAGTTCTTGCGAAAAAACTTTTTTTCTACGAAAATCGGTCAAAAAATGCCCAAAACTCAAGGTTTTTTGTTCAGAGCTTGATAGCTTGGTTCTTGGACATTTTCGCCGAAATTTGAGCTAAAAATGTTCAATTTGAAGCTGAAAATGATCCGAAATATAATTCTTCTTAAAATTTGAACCCCAAAAAAGTGAAAAAAATAAATAAAATGGGGAAAAAGGGGCAAAACTCGAGGTTTTTGGTCATTTTCGAATGTGTATAACATTTTTCCTGAGAATTTGGTAAAGATACCGTCAACAGATAAAATGTTCCTTATTAAAAAAGCTATCGATTGGTTAAAAACCGTCGAATTTCATAAAAAATTATCAGAGTTACGCCAATTCGGCTTCTTGCCTTCTCTCCTCTTTCTCGGTTCACGAACTTGGCATAGTCTTAAACCTCAAGTTTTATAACCAAAGTTATTTTGATTTTTTTCTATTCTGAGAAAAGGTGAATTCTAATTTCAAAGATTTTCAATCGAATATAACTTGTTTCAAATTCCATGTCCTCTGATTTCCGCTTGAACCACCAATTTCATCTTCGTTTTTTCTCATAGACCTCAAAAATCATCTCTCAAATTTCAATTTCTCATACATGCCAACATCTAATTTTCCGTTCCAATGCCATTCATATCTTCCCTCTCTATCGAGTTTCCCTATTTCAATTCCAAAGTCTCATTTCTTTCCCTTCTACACAGATTCATCTCTCAATGCTTGAGTCCCTTCTCGTTCTTCTCGTGTCTCTCGTTCCCACAGTCACAGCATGGCCTGACGGTGCTCCGTGTGTTCATGCTGCATTCGAGAGCATGAATCCATTGGAAGCCGTGGAGCATCAAGGAGGACTTCAGTTATCAACACCTCCTTATGAGATCGCAGTGGATCAGAAGTGTTACTGGAGGAATCAACCGATTGGGTGTGAGTTTATTAATGATCTTACTTCAAAATTATCCAAATGATTATAGTAACCCTCCAAGGCCACAATGAATCCATTTGGTTCAAGGGATTTGTAATCCAGCCATTTAAATGGAACAACGATCAACTCGGTGAACGATTCGGGCAGTTAGTTCGACTCGATGACAATGGATCGTGGCAGCAACAATGTTTCAGGTAAATCAATAATTTCAAACTTTAATGAGATTCCAATTTCAGATACCAAGTCTCGGCCACACATTCTCACGATGAGAAAAAGAAGCATATCAAGATGTGGTGGAAGGTGGATGATGAGGTGGACACTGTGCAGTTTGTGTGAGTTTTATTAGAGGGCTACGAAAATTTGAGACTTGAAAAGAGCTGTTTGTAATAATAGTGATACCCCAAAAGTTAAAGATTTCTACTTTTCACCTACATTACTGGAGATTTCAGTAATAATAGGTCAACTATGAGGGTCTGAAAGAGTGGTTTCCAGATATCCGATTTTTCTGAAATTTTGTAGATGTATAGATCAACTCAAGAACTTTATTTTTGTAGTTGACAACTTTTTGATAAAACCACAATCCAGTTAGTTAGGGCAAGTATCATGAATTTTCGATAATATTTATGCCTTTTGGCTTTTACGCGTCCTAATTGGATCGTGGTCCTATGAAAAAGGTGACAACTACAGAAATAGAATTCTAGAGTTACTTGATAGTTCTTGCGTTTTAAAAGAACTAAACCATGTTTCTAAAAATTCCAAAAACATCGGTCAAGTTGGTGTTGATGGGATAAGGGTTTGCATTCTTTTTGACGGAACGCGGGGTTGTTCTATTAACCGCCGAACAGACGTTTTGGTTTCCGAAGAAACCGGGGGCGAAATTCTATAGAATACTATAGTATTTCATCGTAGTTTGATAACCCATCAACATCGGACCGATGCGAAAGAGTGGTGAGTGGAGGGCGCTTATATACCCGAGGCATAGCAAGCGGACGACGTTTTGAGAGAAATGTTTGTTCTCTTTCGATGGGGAAATATTTCGCAATAGATACTTGATAATAAGTTTTGTTGGGAGGTTATCGAAGTAGAGTTGAATGACTCATAAAAAAGGAGCATTAGTTTTATTATGTCTAAAATGATGCTATTATAGAATAGGTACTGACCTCTAATGGAGTTTTCAGCTGAAATAGCTGATCTTTGAAGGTCTGAAATACTAGTTTGCAGTTATCCGATTTTGCTAACATTTTGCGGATGTATAGAGTAACTCAAGAACTCTATTTTTGTAGTTGATAACTTTTTCATAGGACCACAATTCAGAGAGTCAGGACAAGTACCTTGAATTTTCGTTAATTTTCAAGCCTTTGGGCTTCCACGCAACCTAACTAACTGGATCTTGGTCTTATGAAAAAGTTGACAACTACAAAAATAGAGTTCTAGAGTTGCTCTATACATCCACGAAGTTTCAGAAAAATCGGATATCTGGAAACCACTTTTTGAGACCCTCAAAATTGACTTATTACTACTGAAAACGCCAGGATTTTTAGGTCAATTTTGAGGGTCTGAAAAAGTGGTTTCCAAATATTCGATGTTTCTGAAATTTTGCGGATTTATAGAGCAACTCATGAAATTTATGTTTGTAGACATTTTCTTCATGAAACCAGAATCCAGTTTGTTAGGCCGCGTGGAAGCCGAAAGGCTCCATAATAATGTCGAAATTCGGGGTGACAGCAGTCTACTTGGCATAACTCACTAGATCAAAACTTCAGAGAAATGGAATTCCTGGATACCACTTTTTGACCTATTTTCACAGAAAAAGCAAGCGATTTTGGCCAGTACTGTATACAAAAAAGGTTTCCCCAAAAGTTTAGAATTTCCATTTGCCACCTAATACAGTACCCTACATAAATATAAGTGCACCCCTCAAAAATCATGAAACCCCGAAGTTTTGAAAATATCAAAAATGGTAATTTAAAGTTATTTAATAAATTTTATTGATCTTTAAATCCTCGTTCCTCACCCCTCCATATTCCAGCGCCACCGTCGTCAAACATCAAACGCAATTCTGGGTGAAGTCCATTCGTTCCCGTCCTCTCCCGCCATGCCGTCTGAATCGTGACGGTTTTCCCAACTACCAGGCACCGGCTCCTTCCGTCCCTCCACAAGTGAAACAGTTCAAAATGGAGACGTTCCGCGTGTTCGATTCCATCGTGCGTAGGCGTCCGTTCAACTAACGATGTGTGATGCACCAAACTTATTTATTTTGCTCCAGATCTCTCACATTATTTTTGTTCCTTATGTTATTATTTTAATTATAATTCACAATGTTCTGTTTTGAAATAGAATAGCTGCTTGCTTTCTCACCACATTGCTTGATTAGCTAGTTCATAATACAAAATTCAACTTATCAAAACCAAAATTATATGATTCAGGGAGCCCAAGCGCTCGAGCAATCCCTCACGCAACAACCACAAGCGGCTCCACAACAGGTCAAGAGTTTTTTTACGAGCACTTTTTCTACTCTTTTCAGCACACACAGATACTCTCTCTAGATCATTTTTGTTGCACACACACACAACTTTTCCATCATTAACCGTTTTTGTCAATGTTCAGCCACAGCCAATCTCCTCAACGACACCGCATATGTCGAGAATTATTCCAGTGGCAGGTATGGAAATCATGCATAGACGTATGTGTAAGAGATAGAGAGCGTTAGGAACTTTTTTAGAATGGCATAGAAGTAAGATTACAGTCATTTTTTGTACTCAAATTATCGAAAAAGCAATATTTTTTCATAAAAATCTATGAAACTCCAAAAAATCGATTTTCAAATCGTGAACTTTTACTTTTTCTAACATATTTCGAAAAATGTAGAATTTTCTGCTGATTCGAATGCACCCAATATCGCTGGAAATGGGCCGTTTTGAAGCGAGTTACGAGCGTTTGAACATTTTGTGAGAGACGCAGACACTGTCTCGTTTCTCTGCGTCTCTTCGACGGCGAGAGTGTCTGATTTCTCTGCGTCTCTTCTTGTAACTTTGAACGCTCATAAAAATGTTTCTACAGCGTTTTGAGCAGCGATATTAGGTGCATTCTAATCAGCAAAAAATTCTGAATTTTTTGAATTAGGTTAGAAAAGTGTAAGTTCGCGATTCGAAAACCGATTTTCTCGAGTTTTATCGATTTTCATGCAAAATTATTGTTATTTTCGTAAATACTGGAATTTGGACGAAAATTTGGGCTCCGCGACATTTCGCAAGTGTGACATGTCGACAGCAAAAGATTTTTATATTTTTACAATGGAAATTGAAGAATATTCAAAAAGTTGCGCAGTTACACTCCCGACATGTCACACTTTCGGAATGCCTTCTTTCGAAATTTCACATCTGCGAAACGTCACACTTTCGAAACGTCGCGGGCCCATCATTCCAAATAAAAAATGACTGTAATCCTACTCTGAATTCCTTTGTTTTCCATTCACTATTTGTTAATTTAGCATGTCCGAGAATTAGTGTCTTTAGTTTCCTGACTGAGTTGTCCTTGGTAGTTCCGCCCCATTTCAGTTCCTAGTTTCCCTAGTTTTGCCTAATTCAGATGGCTTCCAACGTGGATCTTCTGGAGACGCTCAAGTGACTTCACCACCTGTGACACAAGCTCCGTTCACTCAACAGTTAGTCTTCTATTATTAATTTTTAAAATTTATTATTGCTGATTTCAGACCAACATTCCAACAAACATTCCGACCAATTCCACCGGTATGTTAGCTTCAGGGCTCATTTAAATGCGAATAACTTTTTTCAGAGGGATCGGGTAGAAATACGGTCAACAGGAAACATGTTCCTTATCAAAAAATCTCTCGATTGGTTAAAAAATCGTCGAATTTCATCGAAAATTAGTAGAGCTACGCATTGTATTACCAAAAAGTTAACACAAAACAACTTTTTGTTAAAACAAGGCGTAACTCTGGTAATTTTCGATGAAATTTTATGATTTTTTGATCAATCGATAGCTTTTTAAATAAGGAACAATTCTCTTTTTGACCGTATTTTTACACGATCCCTCTGAAAAAAGTTATTCACTTTTGAAAATGACAGAAACCGAGCTCTCAAAAACAAAAACCTCGAATTTTTGCCATCTCTTTGCCAATTTTAACCATTTTTTTTTTCTTTCTGGGGTTCAAATTTCAAAAATAATCTTGTTTCGGAACTTTCTTAGCTTCAAATTGAAGATTTTAAGCTCAAATTCCGGCAAAAATGACCAAGAACCAACCCACCAAAAACCTTGAGTTTTTGCCATTTCTGGACCGATTTTTGCTAAATAATCATTTTTTATTAACAAGTCGTAACTCGGTTATTTTTCTACACAATGTGACGGTTTTAAACCAATCGATAGCTTTTTAAATAAGGAACATTTTGTCTGTTGACCATATTTTTACCAGATCCCTCTGGAAAAAGTTATTCGCATTTGAAAATAGCGAAAATCGAGCTGTCAAGCTCTGAACGAAAAACCTCGAGTTTTGGCCATTTCTATGCCAATTTTAGCCATTTTTTCACTCTCTGGGGTCCAAATTTTGAGAAGAATCTTGTTTATGGATGTTTATTAGCTTTAAATTGGACATTTTCAGCTCAAATTTCGATAAAAAAATGACCAGGAACCGAGCTACCAAGCTCTGAATAAAACAACTTTAGCCATTTCTGGGCCGATTTTTTCAAATTTTTTTGGTAATACAATGCGTAACTCTCTCAATTTTGAATGAAACTTGACGTTTTATACAACAATCGATAGATTTTTCAATAAGGAACATTTTCTCTGTTGACCCTATTTTTACCAGATCCCTCTGAAAGAAGTTATTCAAATGTGAAAATAGCAAAAACCGAGCAGGCAAGCTGAACCAAAAACCCCGAATTTCGGCCATTTTTCACTTTCTGGGGTCCTAATTTCAAAATTTTCAGCGTCCACGCCAACGAATCATCGCTCAACAACCACAATCCGTGTTCAACAGCCGACAAAACTTCTTCAGAAGACGTGGACAGAGTAACAGCTTCTCGGCCAACCGGCAGAATGTGTTCCAACAACCGCAACAATCATTCGGAGGTGGTGGTCGTTAGTTTTTTCTTCTTTATTCCTCCATTTCCATTCTCTTCTTCAGAATGCATCGATCGTGATCCTCAAGGACGATGTGCTCAATGGCGACAGTTCTGCACGTCACCATCTCATCAACAGTATCTGACGGCGTTCTGCGCGAGAACCTGTGGATTGTGTCGACGTCACTGAAACCTGAATCTCTTCTCTATCTTTGGAGCATATTGCTTCTAGGGTCCCTAATCTTGCTCACGATCCGCTAGACTTTACGAGTTTCTGTATGACAGATTTAAGAAAATAAAGGAATTTTTTCAAGCTAATAAAAATGTTCACTTACACACTACCGGAAAGAAAATAGTTGATTAACGGGGGAAGACAAAGATTGCCATGAAAAAAAAATGAGAGAAGAGAGAGCAAAATGGCTGAGAAGGAGAGAAATAATAAAATTATGACCTATTTATACGCTATCACTTCGAGACTTTACGGGAGTAAAAAGGGGTCAAAATGGGTAGAAAATGGGGGTGGGTGGTGAGATGGATTGGAGAAACGGAGACGTTTAGAGAAGCATAGTGTGTGGCTTCTCGAGGTACTCCTTGAAGTGACGAAGCCAGACTGCTCCAACAGCTCCATCCACAGTTCGGTGATCGCACGACAGTGTCACCTTCATCGTCTTGATCTTCTTGTATCTGAATAAAACAAAATTGCTATCGATTTATGCCTTTGAAGCACTAACCCTTCAGCCTCATCTGGCACCAACTTATCGGAAGCTCCTCCGATGGCCAAAATGCACGATTGTGGTGGATTGATAATAGCGGTGAAATCGGATACAGATCCGAACATTCCGAGGTTCGAGACTGTGAAGGTTCCTCCTTGGAACTCGTGTGGCTGCAACTTTCCTTCGCGGGCTCTCTGTGCCAGCTCAACAATTTCTGAGGCAATGGTGGCGAGTCCCTTGGCATGTGCATTGAAGATGATTGGTGTAATCAAACCGGCCGGCGTGCTCACGGCGACAGAAACATCAACGTGATGATTCTCGCGAATGAAAGAGTCCATCCAGTAGCTGTTGGCTTCTGGAACTCGCCGACATGCGAGAGCCGATGCCTTGATAATGAAGTCGTTGATCGAGATCTTGGTGGCGTGTCCTGACGTTCCCTTGGCGAGAAGACCATTCAGCTTCTCACGTACTCTGAAATTCAAGTGTTTAGAAACTTGTCTCAAAAATGCACTATTTGTCGCATAAATTGTGTCGAAATCACTCTTTCGCTCATTTTTGGCACGATTTATGCGAAAAATTGTGCATTTTTGGCTTCGAAATGTCCCGAAGCATTAAATTCCTGGCAAAAATTGTAATTGCTTTAATAGATGCAGAATTTTGCGATGATTCCGAATATCACAACGAAAATGCTCAAAAATGTTTCTCGGAGCCAGAAAATGCCGGCAAAGGGGAAAAATTGCGCCCAAAGTGCTCCCTTGCTTCTCCTATTATTTTTAGACGACATTAGTCAATTTTTTTGTTAATTTACATGACAGAGTGTCATCCAATACTATTTTCAGGGAAATTATGAGAAAATTTGTACAAGTCCGTCAGATATGAGCCATTTACTGCGGCGTGGCCTAGAAAACTCCGGAGAAAACTCGGCTAATTTTCGCCACTTTGAAGACATTTTCTGGCTCCGGGAAAAAATTGTTTGAGCATTCTCGTTGTGATATTCGAAATCAGCGCCATGTTTTACATATTTTGAAGCAATACAAATTTTTGCTCGGAGTCCTCTTTTAATACTCACTGAAGAAGAGTGTCCAATTGAATTTCGCTAGTGAGATAGTAATGTGGAATCGTTGACTTGCTCTCAGTGAGTCTCTTCGCAATAGTCTTTCGCATGTTCGACAGTGGCACATCGGTGTAATCTTGACCAGAAGCCGCTTGGCTTGTTGTCGAAGTAGCTCCCTTCGCTGGAGCTTGCGAAAGATCCGAAGCCAAAATACGACCTCCTGGTCCACTTCCAGAGACACCGCTCAAATCGAGACCTTGCTCGGCGGCGAGTTTTTTGGCGAATGGAGATGCGGACACTCGGCCAGAAGATGGTGGTGGAACCGGGGCGGACTTTGGAATAGACGGCGCCTGATACATTGGTGTTGGCGGTGCTGAAGCAGCTGGTGGAGAAGACTGTTTTGGTGGTTCTGGTGCCTCTTCCTTCTTGGCTGGAGCTCCGCCGGCGGAGGCTCCATCGTCCTTGAAATCCTTGAAAGCGGCAACGTCGGCCTCATTCTCGACAATGATGCAGAGAAGCTTTCCAATCGGAACATCTTTGGATCCTTCTTGGATCAAGATCTTGGCCAAATATCCCTCCTCTGGAGTCTCGAATCCC
This sequence comes from Caenorhabditis zanzibari, assembly GCA_963966625.1. NCBI lineage: Eukaryota > Metazoa > Nematoda > Chromadorea > Rhabditida > Rhabditidae > Caenorhabditis > Caenorhabditis zanzibari. Next base: position 15,107,234 of record OZ016472.1, on the reverse strand, counting down.
ATGGTAGCCTTGTCAGTCTCAATCTCGCAGAGCAGATCTCCTTCGCTTAGCTGATCTCCTTCTTTCTTTTGCCAACTAACGACTGTTCCGAGTTCCATGGTTGGCGAGAGTGCTGGGAGAGCGACTCGGTTGTGCTTTGGAAGGCCATCTGAAAAATGTGAGGTTTCTATGATCACCATATCCATGAAAACTCACTGCTGCTGTAGAGGCGGACCTGTTTAATGCTGAAAGCGGCCGCGTTTGGATACTGGCGAGCGACTTGACCGACAAGAGCGGAGGAGCTCTTTGTGGAGGTGTTGAGGGCGCGACTCGATTGTGTGAAACCGATGTTGGCCGCTGAAATTGCGGCGGTCGCCGATGGACGGAGCCCACCAATCGTTCTCAACGGCACCGGGAACTTCGACATTACCTAGAAATTTTGAAATTGGAAAGAAAAAAGGTTATTGGATAATAAAAACAAGATTGAAAGGAGATTTCCGGGCAAACAATTTTTATTGCCTTAATAATATGCAGAATTTTGCTCTGATTCTGAATATCACAATAAAAATGCTCAAAATTGTTTCTCGGAATCAGAAAACGCCGCCCGGAGCACTTTGGGCGGAATTTTCGCGTTTTCAAGCTCCGGGAAACATTTTTGAGCATTTTCGTTGTGATATTCGGAATCAGCGCAAAATTCTGCTTCTTTTAAAGCAATTAAATTTTTTTGCTAGAGATAAATGGAAAAGAAAAAGTCATGAAAGAGAAATGTATCGAGATAAAACGATTTTGATGCAATTAAAAACTCGATGATCAAGTAAACAAGTGGTGCCTTATGACTTACAACACATTTTTCGAAACAAAACAAAACCAAGAAGTAAATGGAAACATTTCAGCGTACTCGCCTGATTTTCGGCGAGTTTCTGGTGCAAAAACTGATTAGAACGTTATCGCAAACTGATAAAATGAAGAAAATTGCAAGCAACCTTGATTTTTGATGAAGAAAAGAGCGTTCTGAAAAATAGGACGAAAAAGAAAAAAATCAGACTGGCACAACGACACTCCGAAATTCCGCGCGCGCGCAGTTTAGCGAGACGAAAATTTGTTTACTTTTTTCTTTTTTTCGAGCCGCAAAAATTATTCTGTTGGATTTGTCTCTTTTTCCCCAATAAAAATGACAACACCAGTTCCATTCCGTTCATTTTGTGATAAATTCGAATTCAACGATGATGGGAACTTTAGTTATTCCAGTACAGAACAGGTAGGCCTATTTTTACAAAAAAAAATTAAGAGAGGTTCCACGAATTTCTCGAGTGTCAGGCGGCACACAAAAATTCGACTGGTCCAAATCAATTGATATTTCATAAATATGAACTAATAGGACCAGTGTGTACAAAACCATATTTTTTTCTGGCCACGCCCCCTTTCAGTAGGCAAAAAATCCATCTCAATGTCAAAACTCGTCCGAGACCAAAAATTTTTCTACTGAAAGTTATGGATGAAATCTCATTTGGAATAGATAGAAGGCACTATTTCGAGCAACTTTTGTGTTCAGACGAAAATTCCAGCTCAGCTCCTTGCATGAGAAAAAAGTTGATTTTTTGAGAGTCTTTTGGAATTTTCGATTTTTTCGGAAAAATAATACTCTCCTGAAAAATTTTTCAACGGAATACATCGAGATAAGTAAAAATTAGGATGCACCAACTTATGGGGAATATACAGCAAAAAAATCTCCCTCGATACCAGGGTGTCTCAAAGGTGAAAATAGACAAAGTTTGCTCTTGGGTACCCAAAAATCAACGTATAGGGATACATGGTGAAAAATTCGAAATTCACTAAATTCGATTGTTTTTCGATGGAAGGTTTTACTGATGTTTTCCTATCATTTCTCATAGTTTCCAGTGAAATCTGAGCCAAGTTCTTCACAACCAGCCTATTTATGCTAGCTTTGCTAGTGTTGATATTAATTCTGACAAAATATGATTTAACCGCAAGATATTATCCTATAAAGTTGTGAAATGATAGGGAAACATCAGTGAAACCTCCCATCAAAAAACAATCGAATTTAGTGAATTTCGAATTTTTCACCATGTATCCCTATACGTTGATTTTTGGGTACCCAAGAGCAAACTTTGTCCATTTTCACCTTTGAGACACCCTGGTATCGAGGGAGATTTTTTTGCTGCATATTCCCCATAAGTTGGTGCATCCTAAATTTTACTTATCTCGATGTATTCCGTTGAAAAATTTTTCAGGAGAGTATTATTTTTCCGAAAAATTCGAAAATTCAAAAAGTCTCTCAAAAAATCAACTTTTTTCTCATGCAAGGAGCTGAGCTGGAATTTTCGTCTGAACACAAAAGTTGCTCGAAATAGTGCCTTCTATCTATTCCAAATGAGATTTCATCCATAACTTTCAGTAGAAAAATTTTTGGTCTCGGACGAGTTTTGACATTGAGATGGATTTTTTGCCTACTGAAAGGGTTCGTGGCCAGAAAAAAAATATGGTTTTGTACACACTGGTCCTAGTAGTTCATATTTATGAAATATCAATTGATTTGGACCAGTCGAATTTTTGTGTGCCGCCTAGTATGAGGTCAGACTCGATAATTTCGCATAATTTCTCTTAAATTGAAAATAATCGAAATTTCAGAAACGCATTGAAGCGATGCTATTCGAAAACTATAATTCGCTAGTTCTGGAGCCATTCGAAACCACTGGCGACGAGGACCTCTCCGAACTGACTGTTCTCCGTCAGAGGCACACTGCCTATTTGCTCAGATACCTCAAAAATTGTCCGCCGAGTTACGCGGTAAGTTTAAGAGAGAAAAGAAAGTTTGCTTATGGCTACAAAATTCATATAGACTTTGGATGCAAGCCGCTCATGGATGTGCTATTGGGCGGTGAACGCGCTGAAGATCTTGGACGCGGAGATTCCAAAAGAAGTCGTCAACGATATCATTGGATTCTTGAAGAGTTGCGAACATCCAGATGGAGGATATGGAGGTGGACCAGGACAGCTTGCACACTTGGCGCCTACGTACGCGTCAGTCATGTGTCTAGTTTCACTACAAACCGAGGAAGCTCTACGGTCCATCAACAAGGAAAAGCTGTTCAACTTTTTGAAAAGGAGTAAGGATGCGAGCGGTGGATTTTGTATGCATGAAGGAGGAGAGATCGATATGAGAAGCGCCTATTGTGCACTTGCCACGTGTGAGATTGTTGGCCTTCCGATCGATGAGATCTCTGAAGGCGTTGCTGAATGGATCATCAGTTGTCAGAGTTATGAAGGCGGGTTCGGCGGAGAGCCGTACACAGAGGCGCATGGAGGATACACGTTCTGTGCCGTCGCTTCACTGGTTCTACTGAATAGGTATCGTTGAAAAATGATGATTTCACTTGCAGATCACATGTTATCTATGCTGCTTCCTCATATCAGGAATTAAAAGAGGATTCAGGAAAATTATTTTTATTGCTTTAATAGATGCAGAATCTTGCGATGATTCCGAATATCACAACGAAAATGCTTTAAAATGTTTCTCGGAGCCAGAAAACGCCGTCAAAGGTGTGATATTCGGAATCAGCGCCCTGCTTTACATTTTTTTTTAAGGAAAAAAAAAGTTTGTTCCGAATCCTCCTTCAAATCATTGATCTACATGATCCAACGTTTTCAGATTCCGTCTCGCCGACTTTGAAAGTCTTCTTCGTTGGGCAACGCGGCGGCAGATGCGTTACGAAGGAGGATTCCAGGGAAGAACGAATAAACTTGTGGACGGATGCTATAGTTTCTGGCAAGGAGCGATCTTTCCATTGCTAGACGGCGAAATGGAGAGAGAAGGACGTGCGTTGGAACGAGGACTGTTTGAGGCGAGAATGCTCGAGGAATACATTCTCGTCGGATGTCAATCGCTTCATGGAGGCTTCAAGGATAAGCCGGACAAGCGTAAGAGGATTTTCATGAAACATTGCCAAAACTCTGATTTCAGCTGTCGATCTCTATCATACTTGCTACGTGCTCAGTGGACTGTCGATCGCTCAGAAATATTCCATCGCCAGAGAAGGAAGCATTCTCGGAGGAGCCGCCAACATGCTCTCGGAAATCAATCCGGTCTTCAATGTAACCGTCGCATCGGAACAGTTTGCCAAAGAGTTCTTCACTTCTCAATAATTTTTTTTTGTTTTTTTGTGTGTATTTTTCTCCCGATTATCTCGCTGCTATGCCTATTTACGAGTTTTCCCCCATGAATATCTTATTTATTTCCCCGATTTTTTTTGTATAAATTGATCTATTTTCGTTTGTAATTGGTTACCGTTTTTAGAAGTTTGAAGCTTCGTTTTATTTATATCTTCAACCAGGCTTGTTCGGAAAATGGAGTTCTCGAATTTTCAGAAAATCGAAAAAAAATCTGTTCAGAAATGATGATTTTTTGTCAAAACCTCGAATTTTTTCGAGTATTTTGATCTATTTTTTTTCTAATTTTCCGAAAAAGAATTCGAGAATTTCCGAAAAAAATTTTTCGAGATATTTCCGGCGGAAAAAATTTTCCGAAAAAAATTGGAATATCGAAACCGATTCCGACCAGGATTCGTCGAAATCGGAAAACGAGTTCTCGTTTTTTTCCGATTTTCTGAATTTTTTTTTTCGGAAATCGGAAAATTTTTTTTGGAAATTCAGAAAACAGGAAAAAGGCGAAAAATTAGAGATTTTGACGAAAAACCATCATCTGCGAGCTAATTTCTTTTCCGATTTTTTTCCGCGAAAAAAATTTTTCGAGAAATTTCCGGACAGAAAAAATCGAAAAAAACAAGAATTTTTTCTCAAGTCTTCAATTTTTTCGATAATTTTGATCTATTTTTTCCGATTTTCCGAAAAAAAATTCGAGAAGTTTTCGGAAAAAATTGTTTCGAGAAATTTCCAGCCGGAAAAATCGGAAAAACAACGAGAACTCGTTTTTTCCGATTCCGATTTTACATATTTTCAAATGAGATAGTGATAAACTACGATTTTTTCAGACATGAAGCTCAAAAAGCGCCCGATGAAGCTCGCGGCAAAGAAGCCCGCCGAGAAGCAAAAGCTGGGGAAAGCGGAGAAAGTGAAGCAAAAAGAAGCAAATCTAGCGAGCGTAAGTTTTTAAATTAATTTTCTTTCCCAAAATTCAACTGCTTCGTTTTAGGCTGAAAAGGTGATGGCGCAATTCGAAAGTGGAGCCATCGATACGAAAAAGAGGAAACAGAACGGAGCATTCACCGCGCCAGCACCAAAGCCAGAAGCCAACTCGAATCAAAAGCGACAACTCAAGAAAATTCTGGGCCAAGATGGGTTACTGGTGAAGCATCAAGAAGGCTCCAAATGGTACAGCTACCAAATCGATCACGTTCACGACGAGAAAACGGAGAAGATGAGTGCAGCGGAGATTCAAAAGTTGCTCGAAGAGGGAAAAGACGCTTTGGCGCAGGACGCGGCGCTTCTTCAAACGAAAGACAAGCAGGAGAATGGATCAGAAGCGTCGTGGCTCTATTCGGTGATCTCGAGAGGAACTGCTGCTGATAAGAGAACTGCGATGCAACTGCAAATGCACAAGTCGCCAGTGCACTCGTTGGAATATGTTGAGAAGCTCATCGCGTCTTGTAAGAAACAGGGAACAAGAGATGTCGTCGATATCATTCGTAAGTCTAAAATAATTAGTAACTCTCTCTAAATATTCGTCTTTTCAGCAATCCTCGAAGACGTATTCATCAATCATTGTCTTCCGGAGAACCGAAAACTGATTCCATTTTCGAAGCGCGCACTGAAAGAGCTCACAGAACTGTCTTCCGGAAACCATCGCTTACGTCGCAAGATTCTTCTGATGTGGGCTTTCGAGCATGAGCTCAAGATTCTTTATCAGCAGTTCATTGAGACTCTCGTTGAAATTATCAAGCGACCACTAGAAGAAGTTATCAAAAGGTCTCTGAAGACGTTGGCCAATTGTTTGATGGGAAGACCGGAGTCGGAAAACGTAAGCGATCGAGATTAGATTTTTTTAAATAAAAATTTACTATTCAGATGATTCTCTCGTCACTGGTCAACGCGTTCGGTCATCCAAACTATAAAATCGGCGCTTTCGTAGTGATGCTTCTCGAAGGAATCGCAAGGAAACATCCAGCGATGCGATTGGTGATGATCGAGGAGATCGAACGATTGGCATTCAGGTAAACTGGCTATCTCGAATACCATTTTAACCAAGGAAATTTCAGAAAAAATGTGAACGAACGCGCTCACCTGTACTCGATGACATTCCTGTCACAAATGAAGTTCTCGAAAAATGATTCGGATGTCTGCTGTCGTCTCATGTCGATTTATCTTGCCCTGTTCAAAACAATCGTAGGAAAGAAGATCACCGATAATCGTCTGCTTCCAATCATTCTTGCCGGCGCTAATCGTGCATTCCCATTCGCAAAAGAAGCCGAGAAACTTCTAGAAGACGTCAAAGATGTCTATTTTCTCGCCCACAACTCCAACTACAGAACTGCGATTCCGGCGCTGAAGCTGTTGTTCCAGTTCCACAAAATGAACGACTATGTTTCGGATCGTTTCTATAATGCTCTCTACCGAAAGTTGCTTGATAATTGTCCCGCAGGAGCGTATGCTCAGCTACTCAAATTGATCTTCGACACGATGAAGGAAGACTCGTCGGCACAGCGAATTCGTGCTTTCGTCAAGCGTCTTCTTCAAGTTGCTGTCAACTCTCAACCGGATTTCACCGCCAGTATTCTTATCCTCATTTCGCGACTTCAGAAATTGAGAGGACCCAATGAGAAACTCGTAGTGCTTACGAAAGATATTGATGTTAGTATATTGATAAAGTATTAAAGTTTCATCTGAAGACATTTTCAGCCAGCCGCTCGTGTTGTCCAACAGATGCAAAATGATGATGACGATGAAGAGCATTACGTGGATTTGGATGTTGAAGGAAACGAAATCGAGAGGAATGGAGTGAAGAAGGAGGAACAATTAGATGATGTTGTCGTTGAAGAAGATGACAAAACGAAAGTACAACCAGGTCAACTTGGAGCATCTTCAACTGGCGGTTGGGTTCATCGCAACATTGGTGCTCGTGGAGCGAAATCTCCGTACGATTCGGTCGCTCGCAATCCAATGTTCGTGGATGCCTCGCATGTTGCTGATAGTGAATTGCTCCTTCTATCCAACCACTATCACCCGTCTGTAGCCGTTTTCGCCAAGGCACTTATGGAGGGAAGAGAGATCAATTATGGAGGAGATGCGCTCAACGATTTCACTCTAATGGCATTCCTCGACAGATTCGCGTTCCGTAATCCGAAGGATGTTACGAAGACAACTGGAAGTCGAATCGTCAGAAAGAAGGCGCACGATCCATGGGGAGTCAGAAAGTTGGCTGTTGGATCGAACGTGAGTTTTTTTAAAAATCTGACTGTCGTAAAATAGTCAATAGTTTTCAGGAATACACTCAAAAGCGTCGTGAAGAGATTCCAGCCGACGAACGATTCCTTCACCGTTACACTTCGAGTCTGAACAAGGATAAGAAGGTAAAGAAGGAGTCAGGTGACGACGAATGGGAGTACGCTGAATCCGTGAATTCTGAAGAGTTCGATCAGTTGCTGGAAAGATTCGAGCCTGGAGAGCTGAACGAGGAGTTCGATATCGACTACAGCAAAGAGTTCGGTTCGGAGAAGAGTAAGAGGAATAAGAAAAAGGTTGAAGAAGAAGACGTGGATATGGATGAGGATGATGATATTGATTTGAATGATTTGAACGAAGAAGAGGATGGTGGAATGGAAGAAGATGATGATGATGTGGAAATGGACGATGACGATGATGAGGATGATGTAGAGGATGATGGAGAAGAGGACGATGAAGACGACGACGCCGAGGAAGGCGGTTTCGGTGGAAAGATCTCTGCGAACATCTTCGGAGAAGACGATGTATCCAGCGATGAGGAAATCGGAGCCAATGATTATGAAATGGCTGGAGACAAGTTCGCTGAAATGCTCGAAGATCTGGAAGAAGACGATGAGAAGGGAAAGAAGAAGAAGGGAGGATCGAAGAAACGCGGAATGAAGAGAGCTGGTGGTGGATTCAAGAGAGGAGGAGGCGGTGGAGCCAAGAAATTCAGAAGACATTAAATTCTGTTCCTCGAGTTGTTACCATTTTTTGATATGCGTTTTTCTGTTGTTAATTTTCTCACTATTATTTTGTTACCTATTTTGTTTTCGTTTTCATTCTTTGCTGTTTTCTATTTGTTTTATTGAATTTTGTTAAGAATATGAAATTTTTGAAAAATATTTTCATTGCTTGATTTTCGAAAGTTAGCTTTTCAGGGTTTTAGGGTAAAAATACAATTTTAGAACGATAATTGGATATTAAAACTACTCAAAACTCATCGAAAAAAACATGGAAACTCACAAGTAAGACAATTCTCAAGCTAAAAATGTTTCTGAGTACTGTAGTCGGCTCCACGGCATTTCAAAAGTGGGACATTTCGCAAGTGTGACGTTTCGAAATGTGACGTTTCGAAAGTGACATTTCGAAACCGGCATTTCGAAACCGCGACATTTGTTTTTGTTTTCATGTAAAAAAGTTGAAGTCTCAAAAAAAAAACGAAAAGTTTTTAAAATTCGAAAAAAAAAACAAAAAAAATTTATTAAAGAACAAAATTTCGAAAAAATCAAAAACGCAGTTTTACTTTCGAAACGTCACATTCCCGACACGTCACACTAGCGAAATGTCACACTTTCGAAAAGTCGCGGAACCTTATAGTCAGTATTTGCCAAATTTTGACCACGTGTCCTCATTTTCGTTCACTTTTCTAAAAGTTTTTCAAAAGTTTCTTTATTTTCCAAGAACACTTTGTTCTGAATCCATTCGGAACCAATGTCTCTAACCTTCAAGTAAATAAGTTTGAGTCAAGATATTCCACTACTTTCAATATTACAGTACCTCCTCATTAAAATGGGTCGCCCCAGAAGGCCAAGCCGTCATCAAGATCAGCAACACTACTGATAATCGTTACGCCATCAAAATCAAAACAAGCAATGTGGACACTTACAAGTGAGCAAAATCGACCCCTGGGCCGCGGCTCGGGCCGTGGGTAGATTGTCTTTTGAAAATAAGCTTTTTGGATCAAAAAGGTCAGAGCCGCCCCACGGCCCGAGCCGCGGCCCAGGGGTCGACCGCGGGCCGACCGTGTGACAGTAGTTTCAATACCAAATCGAGACTTCTCAGAACGACTCCTAACGTTGAATTCGTCGATCCGGGATTCGCGTTGAATCTCGTAGTGATTCGTGAAAAGTCGGCAATGCAAAAGGACAAGTTGGCCATTAACTATGTGGAGGTATATGTGTTAAAGAATTCTAGCTTAAAAATGTTTCAGTGTAACCCCGGTGACAAAGATGCGGAGAGAGTTTTCAGAAGACGTGGATTGAAGCCAAGTGTCCACATGGTCACGATGAAATGCGTCGAGCATCCAATGATGGTTTCGGCTCAATAGAAAATGATGACGAATCGAATAATTATTTAACTTATGAAAGAAACCTCGAGAATAAATTTTTTTTTCTAGTTCCAGACTCTTTTTGTTAGGTGAGCTTTTGGGATTCTTTTTTTCAATAATTTTGAAACTTATTGCCGTGCAGTGAGATACAATCTACAAATCGTATACAATTTGACAAACTGTTAGTAGAAGAACACCTACTTTGACAATCTAATGGTTCCAGCCGTCCAATTTTTCTGAAACTATTTGCTAAAAATTGAAATTTTGAAAGTTTTCAGTTATTCCAATCTTACAAGGGAATGGTCAGAACTTAAAGTGGAGTTTCAGAATGAGACCTATACCATTCGAAAGCCCTTCGAAAATTATGGAAGAATATGTAATTTTTATCGGCGGAGGACCGTTGTGAACCACGTGAAATTGGGTCAAAAGTTGGATTTTCTTCTTGCTTTCCCTATATTTTCCTTCATATTTTCTTCACGGTGAATTTATAAGAGAGAAAAAAAGAATAAAATAATGAAAGTTCACCGTGAAGAAAATGTGAAGGAAAATATAGGGAAAACAAGAAAAAAAATCCAACTTTCAACCGGAATTCCCTTTGGTTCACAACGGTCCTCCGCCGATAAAAATTACATATTAGTCCATAATTTTTACAGGGCTTTCGAATGGTATAGGTCTCATTCTGAAACTCCACTTCGAGTTCTGACCATTCCCTTGTTAGAGTTATCGTATCTAATTAAGGTTTTTAAAATATGAATCTGTTCAAAAAACCGTGTTTCCGATTGTGAAAGCTCCCCTCTCAAGATATTTGGCTCATCTGATTAGGCATATTTTCGAAGTTTCTCTACACTCTATTGAGAACATGGTCGAAATTTGAGATGTTGAGATTTCGCGCCACTGTCGAGATTTCGAGATCTCGAGAGCAGTGAAACTTTCGAAAAATCGCTTATACAAAGAAGACTTTATTCAAAACCAAACAAGATCTGTCGTCGGTAGCTACATGGATGATATTTGCATACTGTATGCTTCCTCTCTCTTTCTCTCTCTCTCTCTCTCTCTCTCTCTCTCTCTCTCTCTCTCTCTCTCTCAGGTCACGTGCGCAATCAAGACATTGGCCAAGGTTATTGATTGTACTCTAGATTGTATTCTACAAAAATGGTACGGGCCGAGACCGGTCGGCCCGGGTTTCCGGAGCCAAAAATTTGGGTGTGATATTTTGAAGCAAAGAATCGATTTTTTGGTGTTTTTTCTGAATAATTCTTATTTTCTAATGATTGAATGTTTTGCGTCATTTTCTACAGTGAAAAATTAGAAAACATTTCTCTCTAACTCCCTGCCCGGACTGGCAAAATTTTCCAGTGGCCCAAATTTCACTAAGCATTTTCTTGAATTTGTCCGCCTCCTTTTTTATAAGTGTAATTATATTACTTTCTATTTCCAGAAATTATCGAAAAACAAGAAAATCAGTCAGACAACAATATGACATCGGTTACTGTATTCCCGGTGAAAATCTCTACTTCTGGATTTAAATCTAGGTTGTCTACTTGCAATTTTGAACATTTCCTTATTTTGAACTCTTCTAATTATTAATCCCCCCCCCCCTTCCCGTTTTTCGTCTCCTAATTATTACTGCCGTCTTAGCCATTAGTCTCTATTTTTTCTGCATTCAAGTGTTAGTGGTTTTTCACCCTTTTTGAATAAACAAACAAACAAACATCGAATTTTCAAAACAATATGGATAATTTTCTCAACATCTATGAAGAATGGCTGAAGAAGTTTCACGATGATGCACATGCAGAAGAAACAAATTGGAGACTACGCTGCCTTTATCAGTATGGTACCTTTTATCATCTCTAGTTGATTTCACTGTTTTCAGGCTATATCCATGCATCGATGATATTAAAGCTTACTACAAAACTATTTCAAGCATTGAATGCATTTTTTTCAAAGCAAAACAACATAAACTTATTCCAACTCATCTCTGCAATCTAATTATTGAAAAAAGGTCACAGGCGGAGCAACTAATGGAAGATTTGACAAAGTAAGTAAACTTACTGTAAACTTAATTCCACTAAATGCTGTGCAACTTGAGGTTCTTTGTGGTTCATTCAGTGGATCAGATCGAAACATTATCGCCTCAAATCGTCTACAAACTGAGATTATTGGAAACAAGAGCGAGCGAACTTGGTGACTTGTTAGAGTTGGCAGTTACGGTCTCATCTCCAGAAAGGACGACAAAGGAACGAGAGTGTTTTGAACTCATCGATAAATTTGAAAAAAGCACCGAGGAATATGTCAGTTTTTTTTTTTAATGTATAGCCGCTATTCTTTTGGTTTCAGAAAAAACTGGAACGTCCCGACGATATTCTGGCATTCGTCTTCTTGGGATATTGGAACGTATGCATGCTGCTTTTCTTGTGGTTCGCTAGTTTCCAACCTTTATTGTTCTACTTGTATGTGCTGATAATCTTTTCTATAATAGAAAATGGTTTTCTCTTATATCAAATCGGTCACTTATTGAAACTGTACAATCACATTGAAAAATGGAAGTGAGTTTCCTACCAATGCAAATTGCAATAACGAATGTTGATTATAGGCAACTGATGAGCCTCTACTATGGTGAACCAGACACGTTCAAGGTCATCCGAGAAAAGGCGCTAAAATCACTGGACCATAAAAAGATAGAAGTAAGTTACAGATTAAGGTGCTCCAAAACATTTCTTTCTCCAGCTCAACCATCGACCCGGTCATTTTATGAGTTTGTTCGTTCTCATTCAATCAGCAGAAGGAATTTATCGAATAACAACAAAAGTAATTGAAAGCAATCCAGACGACTCACCAGTCGTCTTTTACAGTGCAATGTTTTTCTTTTTTGTTTATTTTTTACTTGTTTTATTCACGTTATCATTTGAGCTCCTGGTTCGTTGGAAAATTTGGAAAAGGCACTCAGAGTTAAGATTATATTAGCGAGAGATTCAATGTCACGCTGCAACCGATTCAGAAAATTCCCCGGGTGCACGTATGTTAGAGGTGCCCTTCTAAAATAGATTCTACAGGATACTTTCTGCCTTTATTTGCATCCTACATAAACAAATGCACGGTCTCCTGCGTCTAATTTAGGGCCCGATGACATCACAAAATGTGTATTTTTCAGAAAATTTGAGAAATTTCTGCGTTAAGCATACTTTGGCTTGAAAATCAGGTTAATAGTTGTTTTCTCGCAAAGAAGAAATATTTTCCAAAACTTTCCCCAATAAATTTTTTTTGAAATAGTGAAAGGAACCCTGTGCAGATTTTTCAGGTAATTGAATTAAACGCAGGAGACCGTGCAAATGTTTCTTTTCCATTGTAAACCATAATGGTCTTATTAATTTGTGAAATTCCAGAGATATGTTCAATAATAAACTTTTACCATAACCAGTGTTGACACAGTTTATAAAAAGCAATTACAAATCGTGTACGATTTGGATTACTGTAAAATTCAAAAGTTTTTTAAAATTCTAGACGATCAAAATATTACTCATGAAGGAAGGGAAAAATCTTTTCAAATTTACAAAAAAAGTAATGAAAACCTTCAGATTTAGAGGTAAGGGTTCTTATTTGTTTTAGGGTTCACGAAATTTCAATTTTTAGGTTTTCCAGGCTTCAATATAGTTCATTTCCTCTTTATTGCCTCAACACATTCCTTGCGATCGAATACTAGAGGATTGATACATCTATTAGAGTAGGCTCTCTCGCTCTCTCCGTCTTCTTGTCGGGTCATGTTTGCAATCGGGGGACCAATCAATGAAGGTTCATACAAACACAAAAAGAAGAACACACCTCATCTTTCCCAAGGTCTTGGCCAAGGTAATTGATTGTACTCTAGATTATATTTTGCAAACGTGCTACTGGCCGGACCAGGGTTTCCGGAGCCAAAAGTTTTGATGTGAATTTTTGAAGCAAGTAAAAGATTTTTGGGGTTTTTTTCTGAATAATTCATACTTTTCGATGAATCCACAAGCGAAAGATTACAAAATATAATTTCGAAAATTTCCGTGCCTGGGCTCGCAAAGTTTTCCACTTGCCCAAATTTCTCTAAACATTTTCTTGAATTTGTCCGCTATCTCCTTCTTTATAATTTCCTTTCTATTCTTGGCTACTTGCTACAGTTTACAGTTGTGTACTCATCTCCAAAAATAACGACGAAGGAACGAGAGTGTTTTGAAATCATCAATGAATTGAAAACAAGCACTGAGGAATATGTTAGTGATTTTTGAAATGTGTAGCTAATCGTTATTCGTTTAATTTCAGAACAAAATGAATTGTCCCGACATTATTCTGGTAGGCGTCTTCATAGGATATTTGAGCGTACTGCTTTTCTTCGATTTCCCTAGTTTCCAACCTCTATTGTTCTATTTGTATGGGCTGATAATCCTTTCTATAATTGAAAATTGTATTCTCTTTTATCAAATCGGCCATTTATGGAAACTGAATAAGCAGGTTGAAAAGTTGAAGTGAGTTTTCTACCGATGTATATCGCAAAAACGAATGTTGATTATAGGCAACTAATGAGTCTCGACTATGGTAGATCAGACGCGTTCAAGTGGCTCCGAGAAAAGGCGCTAAAATTACTGGATCCGAAACAAAGAAAAGTAAGTTACAGATTAAGGTGTTCCAAAACATTTCTTTCATCAGATCAACCTTCGAATAGGTCATGCATGTAGTTTGTTCTTTTTTTCATGAAAGCTGCAGAAGACGTTTATCAAAAAACAACAGACCTAATTAAATGTAATCCATATGACTCACCAGTCGTTTTTCACAGTGCACTGTCTTTATTTTTGGTTTATGTTTTACTTGTTCTATTCATGTTACCATTTGAGTTCCTGGTTCGTCGGAAATTTTCTAAAACGCACTCTGAGTTAGCTTCTTGGTTTTACCGGAAAACCAAAAACCCCCTTTAGAAACAATATAGTATTAGCAATACTGTCAATTTCACGCTGAAACCTATTCAAGAAATGCCTGGGAAAATATTTTTGGAAAGTCCCAGTGTGAACGTGTTTTTGAGGTGCCCTTCTAATACATGTTTTACAGTATACTTTCTTTTTGTGTTTGTTCCTTTTATAAACAAATGTGATACTTTTTCTATTGTACCATCATGACTTGATTAATTTTTAAATACCCAGAGATGAGATATTTCCAATAATAAACTTTTACCATAACCAGTGTTGACGCAGTTTATGAAAAAAAAAAGAAAATTTGTGGCCTCCATTCAAAAAAAAATGTTCTGAAATTCGGTATACAAGAAAATTAATGGGTTGTTCTACATTTTTTCAATGTTGCTTAGAAACTTGATTAGGCTCTTTAAAAAAGTTAACATACCATTTTTTGTTAGACGATGCCTCTTTTAGTGGAAAGAGGTATGTATACAGTATACTAAATAGTTCTAGAGATTATGGTATCAGCTCAATAGAAAATGTGGAAGAAAAGAATTGAATAATTGACATAATATGTATACATATTATGAAAATTACCTCGAGAATAAATTCTTCAATATACATACTTTTTGTTTCTATTTCCGATTGAGGAGAGATCTCAGAACTTGACCAGAAAGTGGGAGTTTGATTGATTTGGTTATTCTGAAAATGAGGAAGTCCAGTGGAACTTTTTTTATCGCATAGAACAGAGAAACAGACTAGTTTTAGACTTTTCTTATTAGATGAGATCTTGTACGGGATTCCTATTTTTTTAACAAATAGTACACAATTTGGGTCTGCTGGTTTTAGACATCCAATTTCTCTCAAAATTTGAAGTTTCAAAAGTTTTCGGTGCCCTTCTATTAAAGGTGCCCTGGTAATAAGAATTTTATGGTAATGGTCTAAATAAGAAATTAAAAACCAACCCCGATCTGTCGCTATCCGAAAAAGCCAGACAATCTTCAAAAAGTCACGAGGTGCTCCGAAGGTTAATTTGAATAAATCAAATTTGTTCGTCCGATTATGACACATACAGTGGCGGCAAATGGTGAGGGTCACTTTACGTTTAGGTTCATAACTTTGCTCAAATATGTTCAATTGACACGAAATTTGGCATGTTACTTAACGATATGACTGAGAGTAAACCACATAGTTTTTCGAAAATCAAAAAGGATTCTGGGCTCCAGAATCCTTCCGGATGTAAGCGCCATCCAAAAATTAAAAAAATAACTTTTCCTGTGACCAATGAATTTTTGTAATTTGTTCAAGAAAATGTTGGTACTAGGTGAAATAAGTAACATACAAAGTTTTGTTCACTTTGGATGATTGGCTCCGGAGATATGGACGTCAGAGCACCAAATGGCATGTTCCGAACATTGAGCATATCTCGGCTGAAACTGATCGTAGGATTCTCAAATTTTCAGAGAATATGTACTTTTAAATGTTCTACAAGATGCCAAGACAAATTTTTAATTTTGAGCAAAAAATATTTTGGCGAAGTACAGGGTTACTTCTGACCAAATGGAGGCAGTGTATCGAGAAAAAAAATTTTCGCTCAAAATTAAAAATTCTTCTTGCCATTCTGTAAAGTAAAACAATATATACATATTCTCTGAAAATTTGAGAGTCCTACGATTAGTTCCAGCCGAGATATGCTCAATGTTCGGAACATGCCATTTGGTGCTCTGACGTTCATATCTCCGGAGCCAATCATCCAAAGTGAACCAAACTTTGTATGTTACTTATTTCATCTAGTACCAACATTTTCTTGAACAAATTACAAAAATTCATTGGTCACAGGAAAAGTTATTTTTTTAATTTTTGGATGACGCCTACATCCGGAAGGATTCTGGAGCCCAGAATCCTTTTTGATTTTCGAAAAACTATGTGGTTTACTCTCAGTCACATCGTTAAGTAACGTGCCAAATTTCGTGTCAATTGAACATATTTGAGCAAAGTTATAAACCTAAACGTAAAGTGACCCTCACCATTTGCCGCCACTGTACACCTGCCACCCCCCCAAACTGATTCACTTATTCTTTTCATTCCTTCAGACAAACTCCTTGAAATCTGCAAAAAGTGATTGATTGAAGGGGCAGACTACGTAATTTCTGAAAAAAATAACAATTTCTTCAAAAAGTCGAGTGAATTCTAGTCTCGACAAGCTATTGGTATTGTATGTCATATCTTGTTGGTGAGTTTTTAAAAAATAATTGTTGCGATTTGAGATTCAGTGTGATTTCGAAGATTTGTAGAAACATCGATACCTATTTTTTAAAAATCAAATTCTTTCTTTCTTAGTTTTTTGTTCCTGCTCCGTCAAATGTCAAAAAACAAAGATTAATCAAATTTCTCTTTAATTTTCCTATTCTAGTAGTTACAAATGCTACTGGGATTCCAAGAAATTCAAAAGTCTATAGTTCGGAAGATACGTAGTTTCCATATAATAACATCGAGTCAAACTTATTTACAACTCTTGATCTTTTGGTTTTTCTGGAAGAATTTTCTTTGCAAAATGTCACGAATCTCCAGTAAAAAAAACGCTTTTTTTCAATATGGATATAGTATCCCACATAAGTTTTTTCTTTGCAAAAGTCACGAACCTCTAATAAAAACCAAAAACAAATAGTTTTTTTTCAATGGATATAGTATCCCACATATTACTCATTGATCATCGTTCGCGTGATCAACTATGTAATCAAAACTTCCTTGTGAATGAAGGAGGGGCTCTTTTATGTTTAAGTGAATAGAACTTTGATTTGGTTCGAAAACTAGGTTCATTCGATTTCCTCTGAAACTATTTGAAGGTTATTTCTATCTCAGATTCCGAGACATAATTCAATTGAAGATGTTGGCCGGTGAGTGCGAAATTATTTAGTTTACAAGTACTTGTAAGCTTCATGAACTGGATTTCGAAAAATGACACTGTTCTAGAACGCCAAACGGAAAAAAATCCCTTTCGGAAAGCTAGTTTTCAAGATATTAGAGCCCTTAACAAAATTCCTTTTGAGCTAACCCTTTTTCTAAAATTGTAGCGAAACTTAAAGGTAGATTACAGTCATTTAAAAAAAAATTTTTCAAATGATTGTCTCAACTCCAGTATTTACAAAAATAACAATATTTTGCCATAAAAATCGATAAAACTCGAAAAAAATCGATTTTCAAATCGCACATTTTTTCTAACCTGTTTCAAGAAATGTAGAATTTTTTGCTGATTCGAATACACCTAAATTCGCTGAAAACGGAGTATTTTAAAACGAGTTATGAGCGTTTGAAGTTTCAGTGAGAGACGCAGACACTGTCCCGTTTCTCTGCGTCTCTTCGACACCGAGAGTGTCTGCTTTCTCTGCGTCTCTCTTCTTGAAAGTGCTAACGCTCATAACTACTCGCTTCAAAATCGTCCGTTTGGTCTCGTTTTTGCAGTAGAAAACATTTTCAAGCTTTTTTGTTTTTGCAGTAGAAAACATTTTCTTTATGAGAAAAATGCTGTTATTTTCGGGAATATTGGAATTGCGACGATCATTTGAGAAAATTAAAAAAAGACTGTAATCTTACTATAAATTGTATTTCAACTTGATGGTTATCACCAGAGTAATTTCTCTGTTTCCGGGGACCATTAGACTCTAAAACTGCCTCCTGTAAAATTTGACATTCTTTTCTTGAACTTTTTCTGAAAACAGTCTACATTTTCCAATCAAAAGTGTTACAGTACCCTTCGCACTTTTTGTTTTCGTAACAAGCCAAGTTTCTGTTCTTGGAAGTCATTTTTGGTTGGTTCCAAGTTGGAACCAACGTGCAGGTTTTCAAGTCTCAGAGTTCCAAATTTCGAGACCAGAAAAACAGATAAGTCTGATTTTCTGGTCTAAAATCTGAAATTCTAATTCCACCCCCTCAAACCTTTCCTTTCAGTGTCTAGATTCCCACTGTCCATATAATAATTAGCTGATCCATTGAATCAAGGAACTTTTTCGCTGTTTTTGTTTTGAAAATTCTGTGATTTTGATCACATTCACACAGAGTCCCGCCTCTTCTAATTTGCACAATTGAGTTTTGTTTTTTCTTGTTTGGTGCCGTTCCAGATTTTCAGACATTACTTAGTCTTCTTCTTTTTGCAGTTTCGTTCTTGCAGTTTCAGCCTAACCCATTTAGTTTTTGATCAGGTTAACCCTCTCGTGACTGGTCTTCAATCTTGAAGAAAAGAAGGATCAAACAATCTTTTTAGAACTAGTTTCAATGACTAATAAGAATGAATAGCATGATTGATTGCAAACTGGGAGCAAAAATTACCGATGACTAGTGTTTCGAATGAATTTTTGAATGAAGACCGTTTTTAAAAGTGCAAAAGCATCTTCATCTTCTGACACCTGAATAGACCATTTGATTGAATAGGACGAGCTTTGAACCCGATTTTTAAAGAGCTTCGAAAATCCAGTAACGAGAATATTTATCTCTTTTGATCTTTGTCCTCAAATCCCGAAATATTCCACTAAAATTTAAGGAACTTATCTTTTCACAGCGATCACTTGCTCGGCTAACTAGAACAGAGGGTTATTGGAACTTGGTTATTTTTTATTTTGGCACTGACCTAATATTTCCAATCGTGTTTTTTGAAAGGTTATGTGCAAGTTTGTGATGTCTCGGCTCCTGGGCACTTCGAAAATAAGACATTTCAAAAGTGTGAAATTGCGTTTTGCCATATTTTTAAAACTTTGCCAGTGTTTTGCCAGTATTTAGAAAAAGTTCAGAAAACTAGGCGAAAAAGCAATTTAACACTTTCGAAATGTCTGCTTTCGAGATGTCTCACTTTCAAATTGTCGTACTTTCGAATGGTCCCGCAGCTGATTTCTCTGGATCGAAATTCGAGTGTTCTCATTTCGAAAGTGAGACGCTTCGAAAGCAAACACTTCTAACTGAAGTGCTACACTGCACTGGGAGGTATTTTTGTCCAGAATGATTTGAAAGTTTTGCCTTCGAAATGTGACATTTGCGAAACGTCACACTTTTGAAATGTCTGTTCTCGAAATGTCAAACTTTCGAAACGTCACACTTTCGAAGTGTCACTTTTCCAAAATGTCTGCTTTCTAAAAGCCACGAAGGCATTTTTTCAACTTGAAGATACAATTTATCTAAAAGTAAATATTTTTTTGCCAGATTTCCAGCCAGCACCCGCAAAGATTTGTCATCAGTTTTTTTGAGCACACCAGGAAATCCCCAATGTTTGATGATTTACTGCCATTTTTTGTCTGGTCTAGAAAACAGTTTTCGTGTTATTTCTAATGACACGTCGAATAACTTTTCTAGACCGCCAGGATTCGGACTAAATATACCAAAAGTTCCAGGTGAAAAAACTGACCCTTACCCTCTCCGGAATCACCTGCTACCTATGTTTCTAGACTTCCTCATTTATTTCTTGTCTTAAAGTCGCCAGATTTTAGCCTTATTTCCGTAATGATACCTAATAATTGGCCTAACTTTCGCTCAAAAATCGCTCAACTTCAAAAATTGTGGGCATTCAACCAAGTTTTACAAAGAAATTGTTTTGACAATGACGAAAAAGTTCCTGGGAGTCTGTATATCGTCACATTGTTATTTGTGTTTTTCTTTTATAAAAAACGAGAATAATTGAATTCGAGGAATCCTGAGAAATTATCAAGTCCCAATTCCTATTTTGAAGTGAGGAGTGTCATTCTTTCAGAAAAAAGTTGCATTTTAAATTCTGCATTTCAGTCAGACGAGACCCCCCCCCCCCCCTCGTTTGCTACTATTCATTCTATTTTGTGAGATCTCTCCTCTAAATTTCTAGAATCGTCTACTCTCCATTTCCCAAGAAACGTGTGATCCAATTGAAACATATTTGAATTAGGGCTCACTTATTCCAAAATCAGATGACTGATCGAGAGATTAATCCCCCTCGATATATAAATAGGACACTTTGAATTCTAGGTAAATCACTTTCCGTCAAAAATTCTCTATAAAAAATGACTAACCGCCACGTGGAATTCGCAATGACAGGTACCAAACTACTACTTCTGATATCATATAAATTTGTGTGTGGGTCTGTCTAAGAAATAACACAATAATCTATGCTTTTCTCATTTGTGCTGCCAGATTTTCATCATTTTTTCCTTTCAAGTTCCCTTTTCAGACGGACATCAAATGGGTGACTTCAAAGTCGACTTTGGGCAGACTCTTTTTATGTGCATTTTGTATATTTCTATAGGTAAGTGGGTTACTGTAGGCGTACTGTCTTTTTTTGTATTTAAATGATCGTCCCAAATTCAGATTTTAGGAAAATAACAATATTTTGCATAACAATTGAGAAAACCGATTTTCAAGCCACAATTTTTCCTAACCAATTTCAAAAAAATGAACACTTTTTCACTGATTCGAATGCACCTAATATCGTTGCTCACAACGCAACGGAAAAAATTCTATGAAAACATTTTCAATTTTTAACGGAAAATTTGGACAGTCATTTTAAACTGTTATTTGTCACAAAAACGAGTCAAAACGGACCATTTTAAAGCGAGTTACGAGCGTTGGAACTTTTTGTGAGAGACGCAGATACTGTCTCGTTTCTCTGCGTCTCTTCGACAACGAGAGTGTCTGCTTACTCTGCGTCTCTATTACAGAAACTTCAAACGCTCATAACTCGCTTCAAAATGCGTTTTGAGCAGTGATATTAGGCGCGTTTGAATCAGCAAAAAATTTTACATTTTTTGAAATAGGTTTGAAGTTTGCGATTCGAAAATCGACTTTTTCGAATTTTTATGATTTTAATGCAAAAAAAAAAATTGTTGTTTTCATAAATACTGGATTTGGGACGATCACTTTGATTCAAAATTACTGTAAAAACTAAAAACAACAAAAATTTTCAGGAACAATTTCGATTTTCTGTAGTTTAACAACGATCACTTTGTACTTGTCGAGTCGAGATTTGAGGAGAAAATATATACTTTATTTGGTTCTAGATTGTTGTGAGCTTATCGATGGTAGGTTACGGTGTACTTATTTCAAGCCAAAGTTGTTTCATTTCAGCGGTAAGTTATGTGTTACTGGGAACTGGAAGAGGTTATCAGCTATTGACCGATGTGATGGCTGTACCTATAACAGTTAGAGCTTGTTTCTTTACAGTAAGACTTTAAAAATGTTAATCATTTCTATCATCCATTTTCCAGAAATACTGGCCTCAATCTCTTATTCTGGGAACCCAACTTCCGTCAATTTGCACAATGTTTCTATCTTTCGAAAGAATAATGGCCGTGGTTCGGCCAGCGGTCTATAAGCGAGTGTGTACCCAGAATTTCAAGTACATTTTGTCAGGAATGGTTCCAGTTTGGGGAGTGGTAAGGTTTTCAGATAAATAATGAAAATAAAGATCTGAGTTTTCAGTTAACATTATTGGCGGCTGGAGCATCGGTGATAGGGGTGGATGGGGATAGAGTGGTGGGCACGAGGCATTGTGCAATTATTACGAGTACTAGTAGATGGTGAGTTGGGGAAAGTTCACATTTTGAAATTGTGACGTTTCGAAAGTGCGACGTTTCGAAAGCAAAGATTTCGAACCAACTAAAAACATTAAAAAACTAAAGCCTATTTTAGAAAATGTTTCGGCTTTGCGCCTTTTCGAAAGTGCGACGTTTCGAAAGTGCGACTTTTCGCAAGTGTGACATTTCGAAAGTATGACTTTCAAAAGCCTGACATTTCGAAAGCAAAAATTTTAAACCAACTCTAAAAATTTTAAAACTAAAATCAATTTTAGAAAATTTTTTGGCTTTGCGACGTTTCGAAAGTGTAACGTTTCGAAGGTGTGACATTTCGAAATAAAACATTTCAAACAAACTAAAGAATTTAAAACTAGCAATTATCTATTTTTGAAAATTTGTCGGCTTTGCGACATTTCGAAAGTATGGCATTTCGCAAATGCGACATTTTTTGGAAGATGTGACGCTTCGCAAGTGTGACGTTTCGAAAGTGCGACGTTTCGAAATTGTGACAGTTCGAAGTTGTGACAGTTCGAAAGTGCGACATTTCAAACCATTTGGGGAAAAATAGTTCTCAGTACAGTCTTTTGAAGTTTTTGCTTTCGAAACGTCACACTTTCAGCGCCGTTTCGAAAGCGCCTGCGAAACGTCACACTTTTTTAAAATGTTGATTCGTTCTTGATTCTTGCTTTACAGAGCAATCTAGACAATTAATATTCAAAATTAGTTGATCTTTTTTGGTTTGACTGATCATTCATACCTTCAGCTTCCCCTCGAGACCCTCTAAGTTTGGAAGCATGTTTGAAGCTTTATTTTCAGGTACGCCACATTCCACTTCATTTTCATCGTTCTCGCCTACGTCATCGCCTTCGTCTCCACCCTCGTCGTGTGGGCCACTCGCAGGGTAATGACGGTAGATAGGAGTTCAAGAAATACCCACTAAACATTGATACTTTAGAACCTCACAAAAAGCAAATATGGATCACAAGACGACAAGCTCGGAATGATTCTGGCAATGTCTGGAACATCAATTATTCTTCTAGCATCTCCTGCAGTTGTCATGTTAACTATCAGATGGGATATCACAGAATGGGGTGATATCGAAGTGGCGGTGACATATGCGATGCCTGGATTCCTTTCCGTTGTCAACACAATCATCGCGTTTCGTTTTCGAAAAGAGCTCCGTGCTCAATTCTACCACATTTTGGGAATCAAGTAAGTTCGCTCCTACCCTTTTTTCATATCGTTATTCCCTGAGTCAGATCAATGAAAGTGGAAACAATAACTGTCGTAAGACAAGTAACTGTTTGGCGGGATGAGATGTGAGTTGCGCACGACTCACGGTTTTTGAGTACGTTTATTACAAGTAGAAACATTTTTTGAGTTCATCTTTCGTAGTTGTAGAGATCTTTCTAGTCTAGTGTCGGAGTGAATGAACCTCTGGAGGTCTCAGATGGACTTGGGAGTTCTTTTGGTTTTCGCAAAAGACTACTGCCACACTCAAAGCCAAGCAATCTATCTTTGAAGGTGTATGAAAATCACTTAGAAAATTTGGCTCTTATTCATTGCCAACTTAGAGCAGACGTATGCTTTGATATATGAAATAACAGATTCCTGAGGTTTCAAACCCAGAGGCATTAGTTTTAGGTTCATGCAGACTTGGATTATTGTAGTTTACAAACTTGGATTACTGTAGTTCGTTAAAGTTATTACTGTAGCACAGCATCTCAAAGTGTCTGGTCGTGGAAAACGCGATCGGCGGAAATTTTAGCTGCGCCTCTCGTTTTTGGTTGCTATTTTCGCTGAAAAAACCCCCGCCAATTCGAAAAAAAGTCACTTGACCGACACTTTGCGACCCTGTGCTGTAGTTCACAAACTTGGAATACTGTAGATCACAAACTTAGATTACTGTAGTTCATTAGGTTGGATTACTGTAGTGTTCACAAAGTTGGATTACTATAGTTCACAAGCTTTGATTATTGTAGTTCACAAAGTTGGGTTACTGTAGAGTTCACAAAAATGGATTACTGTAGTTTACAAAGTTGGATTACTGTAGATTTCACAAACTTGGATTACTGTAGAGTTTGTTTCCAAACCTTTCCAATTTTCCCATGTTATCAATGATTTCTTCCACACCCTAATCAAAGCTTCCCTCTTCATATTATGAGTAATCCGTCCCATAACATTTCAACATAAATCTCAAGTATCTATTGCGAAATATTTACCCATCGAAAGAGAACAGGCGTTTCTCTCAAAACGTCGGCCGCTTGCTATGCCTCGGGTATATAAGCGCCCTCCGCTCACCACTCTTTCGCATCGGTCCGATGTTGATGGGTTATTGCTGATGAAATACTTGTATTTCGCCCCCGGTTTCTTCGGAAACCAAAACGTCTGTTCGGCGGTTAATCGAACAACCCCGCGTTCCGTCAAGAAGAATGCAAACCCTTACCCATCAACACCAACTTGACCGATGTTTTTGGAATTTTAGAACCCAAATTTAAAGGAAGTGTCATGGGCCGTACTCTGCGTCTCCATGAATTCTATCTCTTTATGTTTTATGGACGGGTCCGCACTCTCGGGTCGCCCAGAAATAGGGCAAAGAGAGAGAGAGGAGGACACACACCCCACGAGACGTATTTTTGCATTCACTTGCTGTGCACTCGCACACACCGAGAGGTCGTCCATCTGGACCTCTCTTCTCAATAAATGAAAAATGCATCTAAAGACGTGGATTTTATCCTATTGTTAACACATGATATCGGCACAATATCATGTAATGTTGCAGAAGCTATAAAAAGCTGAATGTTAGAACCTTCACTGTCCTAAGTCCTTTCCTCATCCTTATTTGCACCCCATCAAACTCAAAAACCTTTCAGAACGATCCATCACAAACCGGAGCAATCCATGTTCACACGGACTACTGTAACTTCAAGAAGACACACTACAGTACACCATCTAACTTGAAATTTTTTCTTGTTTTTTTTTCCATTCCTCTTATTGCTCATTCACTTTTATAGGAACTCAATGAAGTCATCATCTTTCTAGAGATTTCAAATAATAAAAAATGAAACACGAATTGGGGGATAAAAAAGAAAAGAAGAAAATCTGGGGGTTCATCCCCTCATAAATCGGATGTATCTCATGGCAACGTCGTGACGACTGGGTGGGGCCATGAGTGAAGGCACTCCACGACGAAGAATAAGAAGACGTGGCCCATTTTTCGATTTTTTGGCTCTTTTTTTGAATTTTGAATGTTAGAGTTTTTTAAAGTCTCGTCATTTTCTATTTAGAATTTTAGCTCTGTGTAAAAAGGAGTTGAAGTCAAATCCAAAAATAAAACATACTCGAAACAAATTTTCAAAAATTCTAACCTAAAATTGAAAAAATCGAATTCAAGTCTCGAAAAAATCTCAAAACTTTGAATCAAAATTTCGAAAAATCGAACTTCAAATTCAAAAAAGCGAGCTCAAATTTCAAAAAATGGGCTCAAACCTTTCAAATTTAAACTCAAATCTTTATAAATCGAAATGAAGTCTTAAAATTTGGAACTGAAATTTTTAAGAATTTAACTCACCCTTCATCGAAGTGATTGAAGTTTCGAAAATTAAATTACAGTACCTAAAAAAAATTATTTGAAATAGGTCAATTTTGAGGGCCTCAAAAAATGACTTCCAGATATCCGATTTTTCTGAAATTTTATGGATGTATAGAAAAACTCAAGAACTCTATTTCTGTAGTTGGCAACATTTTCATAGGACCACCATCCAATTAGTTAGGCCGTGTTGACTGATGTCTCCTCAAATTTTGTCTCATTTTGAAACCTTCTGGCTTCCACGCAACCTAACTGACTGGATCGTGGACCTATAAAAAAGTAGTCAACTACGAAAATAGAGTTCTAGCGTTGCTCTATACATCTGCAAAATTTCAGAGAAATCGGTCATCTCGGCCAGTACTATAGAACTCGATAAATCTAGCTCGAATCTCATAAATTCAAACTCTAATCCAAAAATTTTGGGAGGCCCGTTTCGGCCCGAACGGCAACCAGGTAAAATTTCAAAAACTCTAGTTGTCCAACTCTCCATAAATCTTTCTACCCATCAATTTCATAATGTTCTCCTTTTCACTCCTCTGATTCCTACTACCTACATTTCCCCCTACCGAGGTTTCCACTTCCAGAAAATGGACATCTTCACCGTTGCGACACCTGTAATCGTAATCGCATTTCTCCTCTTCCTAACACTTCGTCTAATCATCAAATACTGCAAACCAACATCAACGACAACGCCGTCGTCGGCCTCGTTCTCCTCATCAGACACCGAGGCGACACCCGATTTCACACGTGTCGCCAATCATCTGTTCGTCTCAAACACTCCACACACTTGTATGTTCTTCTTTTTCTTCTTCTCGTTGTGTTACCCAATCGAAAGAAGAGAGAGTGATTGATGAAAGAAAGCTATCCTTTGTTTGTACTACTGTAGATGTATCATGTAGCATTTCGATAGGAGGGAAATGTATTGAGGTCATGACAAAGCGAACTTTTTGATGAGAAAATGATCTATGTTGAAGTCTGTAAAACATTGTAATTGAAACTTTGTCTTCTAGAACTAGTCCGGTTTCCCATGAACTTTTTGAAAAATTAGGAAAGGTTCTGACCTTCAAGAGTGAACTAAAAAACCAGATCATGATATTTTGAGGTCAGGGAACTTTCGAATTCTACAGTAATCCAAGATGAAAAAACCAGGTCATTTCATTTTGAGGAGTGGAAATTTCAGAATCCTACAGTAATCCAAGGCAAAAAATTTAGAGCTCTGAACGGAAAATGAAGAAAACCATCGATGAAATTTGTAATTTCAAGGATGATCGTCCCAATTCCAGTATTCATGAAAAAAATAAAATTTTGCATAAAAATCGAAAAAAATCGATGTTCAAATCGCGAACTCACATTTTTTCAAACCTATTTCAAAAATGTAGAATTTTTTGCTGATTCGAATGCACCTAATCTCGAAGCTCAAAACGCAATAGAAACAGTTTTGTGAACTAATTTTCACTTTGTGGCGTTCGCCGCTGCTGACAAAAATTGACCAAAGATTTTTATGGAGCGTTTTGAGCAGGGATATTATTATTTTCTAATAATACATTGTTCCTTTTTCAAAATAGTCCAAAAACGAGTCAAAACGGACCATTTTAAAGCGAGTTATAAGCGTTTGAAGTTTTCGGGGGAGACACAGACACCGTCTCGTTTCTCTGCGTCTCTTCGACGGCGAAAGTGACTGCTTTCTCTGCGTCTCTCTCTTATAACTTCAAACGCTCATAAAACGTTTTCTGTGGCATTTTGAGCTGCAAAATTAGGTGGATTCGAATCAGCGAAAAATTCTGCATTTTTTGAACCAAGGCACAAAAAATTTAGGTTCAAAATTTGAAAATCGATTTTCTCGAGTTTCAACGATTTTTATGGATCTAAAAAACACGATATGAGATTTTGAGGACTGGGAGTTTTTGAATTTTACAGTAATCCACCGAAAATGAATAAAACATTTTCAGATAGCCGAATCTACGTCGACGAGGATGCGAATGTCCGTAGTGTGACTATCACCCGAATCTCTCCACCTGGTCAGCATATTGTCGGTTAGTTTCTTTTTCATTATCTTTTTTGTTTTCAACACTTGATACTTCATAACAGCACTTGTTTTATTATGGTCAAAAAGAAACTGTAATTGAACGAAAAATACAATGTTTTGGGGGGAATGAGAAATCCGTGTGGAAGAGAACGCGATGAATGAGAATTTGAAGCTTTTGTCGGGGGGAAAATGTACACCAAGACCGTTGAGGGGGCGGAGCAAGACGAAAAAAAAATACATGGGCACATAATAAAGCAAGAATTTGGGGTGAAGAGCAAGGGGAAACGTGTAAGCCCGTGGAGATTTGAGAGAATGAGACAGAGAGAGGGGGAGTAAAAAACTCGAAATGTCATTTTGGAGAGGTCGTTTTGGTGGACCCGATGGGGGGAAATGAGACATGAATAGGGAAAGATGATAGAAGTAGAAGTAATAAAGCAAGAAGTGGGAGGGAGAATCGGTTTTCAAAACTTAACAGGGGGTTCACACAGGAGAGAAAGAAGGTACAAATAAAGGAATAGGTTTATCGTCCATTGGGAACTGGACGAAGGAGTAGTTGGCTGGCATTGATGGTCGCACTGCTCGGGTATCCACCAGAAAGATCCGGGGCCGAGTAGTCGTAGGGATAGTCGGCGGTCTGGATAAAGAGCGGCTGGTTGACTGGTTTGTGCTCATCTGCGGACATCGGCGGGCAATGGACGACTGGGCTTGC
Organism: Caenorhabditis zanzibari; assembly: GCA_963966625.1. Taxonomy (NCBI): domain Eukaryota; kingdom Metazoa; phylum Nematoda; class Chromadorea; order Rhabditida; family Rhabditidae; genus Caenorhabditis; species Caenorhabditis zanzibari. The sequence continues at coordinate 15,078,987 of OZ016472.1, read as the reverse complement.
CATTGTGCTTGTTGAGGTGGACGCCATTGATGTCTCCGGAACATAGGGGTAAATGTTCATCGGGAGGTGATAGATTGTGTAGCTTCCATCTGGCGAGAACTGACAGTACGATCCGAGGGAAGAGTTGGAGCTGGAGCTGTGCGACGAGGAGCCCGAGTCGAAGAATGTGGAGATGGCCGGGAGTGGAGGAAGAGTTTTCGGCGAGACTCGTTTTCGGGTCTTGGACGGGGTGGTCTTCTGGAAATGAAATAATGATGAGAGAAGATTTAGATTCTTGAATAGGGACAGATGTTCTTGTCAAGGACTTTTGCGGGTCACACTTGTTGTCCCCGTCATTGCGCATAAACGATTAATGGCCTATTGTTGTCCGTCTACCCGGATTGTGGAATGAGTAAAGAAGAGGAGAACATACCATTTTGAGAGAAGTACTCTGATGGATCGGAGCCGATGTGGTGGAGCCGGTCTTCTGAAACTTTGTCGGCGGCTCTCGGAGCGATATCGGCATCCATGGATGATGCGAGGTGACACTGGTGTACGGTGCGGATTTCATTTTTCTGCAAGATTAGGAAAGGTGAAAGTGTCGGAAGGACATAGAAACGAAATGGAGGAGAAGGAAAATAAGACTGTACAAAAAATAAGAGAATGGCAGAAGAAGCTTCTGCTTCTTCTCCCGAGAAAAAGACAGGTTCTTTTCATTTGGGAGACTGATTGATAACCATTTTAGACACAAAATGTGAGAATTACACATGTTGCAAAAAAAGTGAAAAAAGAGAAGAAGATGGGGTGGAACGGCTTCAAATTGGTCGAGAGTACAGAAGTTGTTCTAAAAAAAGACGAAATTTTAATTTTACTGTATCTGGATTTCTAGAGGACCAATTTGTATGAAAATTATACAGATCGATAGGGAATTTTTTGGAGAACAAGAATTTTGGAAAATTCAGTTTAAAAATTATTATAAATGCATAAAAAATAGTTAAAAATGCATGAAACGAAGATTTTGAGATTATTGAGAACAATTTCAGATTTTTCAATTCCTCTTTTTTTTTTGAACAAAGGATGCCGCACGGCCAGACGGGGTTTTTGAAGACAAAAAATGAAAATTTCACTTTTAAATAAAACTATTTTCAGTATTAAAGCCGCGGCCGCCAAAAGTGGTACCTTTCAAAGATATTCATGTTCAAAAAATTTACAAAATTCCTAAAATGAAAAGTTGATTTTGGCGTTTCTAAGCCGCGGCCAACCGCGGGCCCGTAGGAACACAAATCGAACTAAAAGAGATTCTAAAAGGTTCTCCTTCTCAATGACATTGTCATTTTTCAAAATGACTGAAGCGCCAAAAAGTAATGGAGTAGAGGGGGGCGAATAGGTGTCGGCCGGTTTCTCTCTCATACGTATAATTGCTTTCTCCTTGCTTGTCACCACTTCTCCTTCTTATTCTTCAGAAGATGAAAAGGAGGCAAATGGTTTCGAGAGCGGCGAAGACAGTAAGGCTACTACTACTTCTACAACAACTAAAACTACTAGTATATGAAGGTTATCTACTACAGACAGCAGAGGAGTGACAAAAACCCGGGGAGGGGTGGGGGCAAGCGAAAGGAGAAGGAGAGAAAGGGTGTACAGATGGCAGGTGGTGGTGGGGTCCTGATGATGGGAAATAAGAGGGGTGTCGTATGTGTGTGTGCCCTTTTGTGTACATGAAGGGGGTCAGGTCATCAAATGGAAACTAACTGGCTGGTGGTGGCTCCTAAGATGTGTTGTTGCTAACGGGATGACTGCTCAGGACCATGAGGTGGTCATTGGGTTGAGCCTAGGTTGTAAAATAATGCAAGGATTCCTAGTTGACAGATGGCAGATATTATCTAGGATCGGGAATAAAAATGATGTCCTTCGACCTGTTGCTCTGGTACAAGATCAGATAAGAAAGTTTGAATTTAAAGTTCAAAGAATAGTGCCTTAGGGTGCATGAACCCGAATTTGAGCCGTTTTTTTAAATCCTAATTTCCGATTTTGGCCTAAGGTTAGCCTTTAGACTTAAGCCTTCGTTTAGATTTCCGACTTTAGCCTAACTTTAGCCTAAGCCTAAGCTTAACTTCAGCCTTATAACTTCAGCCTAACTTTAGATTTCCGACTTTAGCCTACTTTTAGCATTCCGAATTTATCCTAAGTTTAGCCTTCCGAGTTCGGCCTAAAATCTTCAGGTCGAAACTCAGAATTTCAAACTTTTGGAAGTTCTAGCTCTACGAGATTCAGGATCTGACTTTGGAGGCTCAGGATCTGTTTTTGGAGGCTCAGAGTCTAATTTTGGAGGCTCGGGATCTGATTTTGGAAGATCAGAACCTAAAAGTGTCGAAGCCTAAATTCCAGGTTCCTTATCTATCATACAAGGTTGTCGAAGCCTAAATTCCAGGTTCCTTATCTATCATACAGGAAATCCTTTGAGCTGAAAACTTAGAATCTTCAAGTTTAAGTTTGTACGAGGGACCTAAGGTGAGATGCTAATTTCTAAAAGTATAGAATCGAAATTCAGAATCCAGGAACTTCTCAATTATTTTGATTTTACGGTTACTGTAACCCTAGAAAGTCCCAAAAATCCCAAACCCTAAGGATTACGGTAGATTTGAAACTCAAAATCTAAAAATCCCGATTCGGGTTACGGTACCATAGAAAGATCCAGATCCTTTTCAGGATCAACTATGGTAATCCGAGAAAATCAAAAGGCTGCTCTTGTCCTTCATCTCAAAAAAAGGAAATGAGGTAGTGGACTTCGGATGAGAGAGGAGAAGGCAAAATGGGGGGTGGGAGGGCGGATAAAGACGTATTCATCTGCGTAGCATTATAATAATAAAACGTCTGTCTCTCTCTGTCCGATTGCGCGCACCCAACATCCCACCAGGGCATGTCTCTCTGTCTCTTTGAAAGATGCCTGACAGTGTGTATAAGTGTATGTATTTGTGTGTGGCGGTTAGTGTTAGGTCGGGATGAAAACGAAACGCATCGCTCGCGCGCGGAAAAGCCGGGCAGCATCACAGGCAACACTCTTCTCCTTCCTTCTTCCTTCTTCTTTTCTACCAAATACAACCGTTCATCTTCAACGGTGTCGCCGCGCCTCCGATGAAGAAAACGAAAAACGATTGCTGCTGCGCCTCGGCGCACTTTTGTTCGTTTCGCAGGGCCAGTAGTTTTTTTTAGTTTGTTACGCTGTCGCGCAGAGATCCGACTAGCTGATAAGGGGGAGGAGGTGATAAGAGAAGAAAAAAGCAGCAAAAAAGAAGAAGAATGAAAGACATTTGGTGTTGATGATGGAGTAGGTGATAAGAGTGAGAGCGACTGATAGGAAATTAGTGAACATGAATAATTGGATTTGGAATGGGGTTGGGAACTTTTTTGGATTCTAAGATACAGTATGATAGTATCCTGATCCTGAAGGCTCTGAAAAAGACAATTTTCACAAGCTCCGCCCACTTTTCGAATTTTCGCAATTGTGAATTTCAAAAAGCTAATTTTTAGAGGGACATTTTTCAGCTCTTTTTCAACCAATTTTTGTAAACTAAAATGCAATGAAAATCTATTGAAACGGACAATTAGAAATGACAAAATTGTATTGTTTTTTTCATAAAAATTGTTAAAATTCCAGAAATTCGATGTTCAAATCGCGAAATCTAATATTTTAAACCTATCTCAAAAAATGTAGAATTTTTCGCTGATTCGAACGCGCCTAATTTCGTTGTTCAAAACGCATTTTGAAGCGAGTTATAAGCGTTTGAAGTTTCAGTAAGAGACGCAGACACTATCTCGTTTCTCTGCGTCTCTTCGGCAACGAGAGTGTCTGCTTTCTCTACGTCTCTCTTACTGAAACTTTAAACTCTCATAACTCGCTTCAATATGCGATTTTAGCAGCGATATTAGGCGCATTCGAGTCAGCGAAAAATTCTACGTTTTTTTTTGAAATTGGCTAGAAAAAATGTAAGTTCGCGATTTGAAAATCAAGTTGTTTCCACAATTTCGCCTAAAAGTATCACTTCTAGTCTAGAGATTTTTGATTACCGAGCCGTGCGCCATGTGATTTAAATGTTGTTTTCAACTTTTTGAAAGTCTCGAAAATATGAATTCTACGCCTACGGATGCATATTAGCAGGTAAAAAGAGTATGTTGACAGTTCAAGCGAGATAATGCTAATCAAAAGAAGGACACCCCCTCCATAACAAACATTCCCTCTTTTCGTTATCACCTCACTTGTCTCGCTCCAAAGAATGCACAAGCACACACAAAAGAAAACTAGTGGAAAAAAGCTGTCGACGAACGGTTTGCGAAGCGAACAATCATTTGTACGACACGAGAGTCAACTAGTTCTAGAAGAAACTGTATAAGTTTACACATGTATTTGTAACAGTAATAACAATAGGGAATGGAAAAAAATGGGAGAAGCGGGCAAATACCCCAAGAGGAACGTTTTTGGGAAGAATAAGAAGACGTCGCTTCTTCACACAATATGTGTTTGATTTGATGAATACATTATTATGCAATCGAGAATCTAGACATGCTTCTTATTCGTCGACTTTTACCTATTCTTCCCCGCTATAACGTGACACCGGACACACAAAAGTTTTATGATATTACTCGGAAAGAAGACCGGGCGCCACCAACAATGTGAAAATGAAAATGTGGTGAGAAGGGTTTAATAGAGGGCCACCTTTCCGAAGGACACAGGGAAAGTTGAAGACGGAACGTAGTTTTTTTGTTTTGAGAATTGTTTTCAAGGTTATTTGTCACAGCGAGAGAGATGACTAACTGTTCGCGATTTGTATAAATTGTTGTACATGTTGAAATTTGTCGGAAAATCAAAAACCTTTCCCGCTACATGTGATGATCAAAAACGCGTGTCAACAAACTGTACTAAAACGGTTATCAATGACCTCATCGTTTTCCGCCTCTAGAAATTTTGTTAGTTTCTTTAAATGTCTATAGAATACAAGAAGTGTAAATATGAAACAGGTTGACCCTATCCACTTGAGAGTGAAAGAGGATGCGGGAGGAAAAGAGATTACTTAATCGTGGACCAGGCTGCTCATCGGGTGTAGGGTGTAGTAACAATAGTGGACTGACCTCTGAGAGTGACGTGATACAGGGAAGGTGAGAATATGTGCTAGGTCACAAATAGTGCTCATGAGAAAAAGTAACTCAACAGATGTTGGGGAAACAATCGGAGGCCCCGTCACTCCGATTAGCATAATAAGAATAGGGTCTCCTAATGGTTCCAAGCGGGTTACTTTGTCGTCATGGAGATGTGCATGGGAGGCACATATAAACAACAGGTTACGTACATATTGGGATCTCAAGGGGAAGGCGTTTTGGGTAAGCATAGATTTCTTAGAATTGAGAAGGAGCCGAGATTTGAAAATCTAAGATTCTAAACACGATTACATATATCTGTAGTTCTCCTAGGCCTGAATCTTAGATTTCTGATCTTTCTAGTCTTTCAGGACTACTAGGATCAACAAGATCTTAATTTGGGATTTTCAGGGGCCCCTGGAAATGATCCGGATCTTTCTGGTAGACTTTCTACAGTAACCCGAATCGAGATTCTCAGGATTTGAGCTTCAAATCTACCGTAATCTTTGGGTCCGACACTCGGGCCGCGGAAGACTTGAGAAGTTCGTGGATTCTGAATTTAGAAGTCAGAAGTCCCGAAAGCAAAAATTCTCGGCCTGGCCAGCGGGCCCGTGAGGAAAAATTTCGATCAAAAAGTTTCGGTCCTAATTTCTAATTTCTAGTTATAGTCGCTACTTCGAGTACAAAAAGACAAAATTTTCTTTGAAATTTTGCTAATGTCCCTTTAGAAATTTGAGAAAACTTGAAAATTTCCAAAAAAAATTTCAAGAAATTTGGAAATTTTCAAAAAAAAATCGAGAAATTTGGAAATTTTAGAGAAAAAACTTCGATAGATTTCCCGGAACGGGCCGGGCCGAGAAAAAATTTTTGGGCCCTCCGGCTCGGGCTCCAAGGTTTAGGTTCTTAGGGCTCAAAATTTGGAATCCCAAAATCTGAATGACTTACAAATCAGACCTCCGATTCCCGAAGAATCGGCCGTACATCTACCGTATTATAATTATAGGACCTTGAATGGGGTCTCTGTCTCCAATTAGGTGACTTTGGCCCGGGGAATATAGTTCCATGAAATGGCATAAAAAGTGGGTGTCGTTTCTCCATCGCCTCGCTTATCATCAACAATAATTTTCCTCCACATACAACACATTCAAACATTATTCTTATTCTCCCGTATGATAACGGCGGGGTGACTGGGTGAATGGACACAGACACACTCTCTCCATAACTACCAGCAAAAAAAGATGCAAATAAACTATGCGACAGGCGGCTGGTGTGTGTGTGTTAGTTATCTGTTCTTCTCTCACTTTTACTCTCAGCTGACTTTTTAACGAACGAACGAAATTTTTTGGTAGAGAAAACGAAATGAGAATGTACTGGTCTTCTTCTTCTTCTAGAATGGAAAAATTTTTGTGTGAAATCGAGTGAAGAGAAAAAGGAACACACACAAAAACATTGAGAATGCAAGAACTGACATATATTTACACATAAAAGGTATACTACTGCTACACCCATGCCTATTTAATGTCAATAGTAGTACAAGATAGATAAAGTTCAGGTTTGGGATGGGAGGATTACGGTAGTTTTAGTTGACTGAATTTTAGGATACCTGGGACTTTAAGATCCGCTTTTTGGATCCTGGGGTCTTTTTTTGATCCTGGAGTAAATTCTAGGATCCTGGGACAAATGATAAGATCCTGGGGCTTTTGGAGTTCAGAATTCCTATCTTTTTGGTTTTATGGAAGATTGGGTTACTGTACTTTATGATCTTTGTAGAGGCTCTAGATTGCAAAACTTCAAGTAAGCTGATGGCTTGTACAAAAAGTCAAAGTGTGCAACTTAACCTTATAAAGAAATGAGTAAGCTTAATAGTCAGAATGACCTTCAATATTACTGTATACCTTCAAATTGAGTCCCCTAGTATCTAGACACAATGCCTCAAAATTGGCTACCGTACCTTTTAAGAGATAATATCACAATGATTCAAAATTGGTTACTGTAGGAGATTCGAGATTCAAAGATACCTTTATCCTACAGTAAGAAAATCTCGCCATAAATCCCATATTCCTTATCAAAAAACTTATTTAAAAAAGATGGAGGGGAACAAAAAGTGTATGAATGACCGGTTTGTGTTATGTTATTGATGGTGAGACCCAACCAACCAGACAACACAACAGCAGACAGACCGGGCGACGCAACGAGATTTGCAAAAAGGTCAAGTTCTTCTTCTCGCTTTTTTCGCCCTCTCTCACACTGTTTCCGCACGCAAGCTTATGAGAACGGTCGTTCGCTCCTTCTTTCTAGACCATATCGCAAGGCCGACCTCTGGGCCATCACCCTGGTCGCGGCCCGAGCCGTCGGTCAAAAAACATCAGGGCCGCCGGATTCAACCATGGCAACCTACCCACGGGCCGAGCCTTGGGCCAGCCTTGCCAAATCAGAAATGGGAGAAGGAGAAGAAATAAAAACCCGATGGATGAACATCTGGTGAGAAGAGATTATGTCTATTGGGGACCCTGTGTAAGCGGTGCGCGAAAAACAGGCGGTTGATGTGGGGAAGAAGAATAAAGAGTAAGAAGGAGGAGAGAAGGTCAACCCACAATTTATTGGGATCTCAAAGAGCGAGAGAGCTGTGTGAAGAGCATGGAAGGGTCACAGCCTTGTTTTTGGAGACCAGTTAATCTTCAGAGGTTCTTCTGACATCTGGCTAGTTGTTTAGATGGGGAGGAAATGGCAAAGTGTCCTTTCAAAATGAGTCCGTAGATTCAGGGAATTGAAGGTTCTAGGGGTGGAGCCTGGGGAGTCTAGGTTCCATAATCTGGAAGCTAGCATACTAGTCTCATATCTTAAGGGCTCATTTAGCTTCCAAACGTTCTAGAAAAGCTCAAGTCATAGAAAATTTAGGTTCTCTAAAGTCCTTAGGAATTAGAGCCAAATGGGCCTACGGCCACAGGCGGTAAATTGTAAAATGGGCTCTTTTGTACCGTAATTTTTGGGAGTTATTTGGGAGTTAGGGTGCTTTTGGATCGCGTTTAGAAGTTCTGAAGGATTTTACAAAAAAGGATTTCTAGAGACTATAAACAGTGAAAAACTTTTCAAATCGAAAGGGACCATGAGCCCAGCTCGGTTTCCAAATATTGGAGCTCAAAGAGCTCTGGAAGATTCTGGAACTGTTTGGAACAGATGGGACATTCAGAATTCTCAAAAAGTTTGAATAAGGAAGATTCCAAATCCTAGATTTTGAACTATCAGATCCTAACCTCTAACCCCCCGAAACTTCCAAATCTACCGTAACCCTGAAGGTTCTCCAAGAAATTCAAAAAGGCCAATATAGAGACTACTCTCTTCAACCATAATTCTAATAAGACAAAACCGAAAGCTCTTTTCTTTTCGAATTGTATGTGTGTAGGTGACACTGCCCGATTGTACCAATAAACATTTGAGCGCGCTCACTCTCTTTCTCTCTTTGCGATTTGCCTCCTCTTTTTCCTCGCGCAATAGAGGAGGTGATCTGCCCGTGTCCCTGTGAAAAGAATAAGTGAATGGGTCGCGCGAGCGGATAGTGTGTCATTTGTGTCCGAGTGAGGAGGGCCCGGGGGGTGTCCTTCCGAGTGTTTCGAATAATGATGGCATGCCGATGTTGCGTCACTGTAAAAAAGGTCAGATGGGTGAGGAGCAGAAGGTTTTGGATGAGGAGGAAGAAGAACATGAGGAACGGAGTGGGCAATAAGGAATAAGCAAACTGTGAGAGTATATAAGATGAGATTTGAGAATAAGAAGGAAAATCAAAAGGCACAAGGTTCGGATTTGTTTCAGAACCTTATTAAAGTGGAAGCTCGAATTTATACAATTTGGTTTTCAGATACTGTAAATGGCCTCATATGGCTTCATGAGACTCCGAAGGTTTGAGAATAAGAAAAAGGATCAAAAGGTCTAGGAGCATAGATACTGTCCCTGGGTCCAGGAGGCTTAGACTATAGGCTCGAAGGATGTTCATTTAGAGCTCAAAGGATTCTGAAACTGGCTTCAGATTCTAGACTCTAGCTGACTTCGGATCGGACCCTGAACAGATTCTCTCAGAATCCTAAATTTTAGATTTTTTTAACTCCTGTGTCACTCTTGTTCAAATTGAACACCTAACCAACTGATCTCTCTCATAAATATATATCTTTCCAAAAAAGGGAATAAGATTGGTTTCGAAATGGTTGTGGAGTAGTTCAGTTGTATGAGAGAGAATGAGAGTTTCGATTATAAATGCAATACAAAACGGCGCGGAAAAGTGTGTGTCTGCGTCTCTTCGTCTCACACACTATTCCCCTCCCCCATTCCATTTTTTTGTTCTTTCTTCTGGTGGAGGGCGCCTCGCGCGCGAGCGATTCAACGCTTCGTCAGTACCTCATTTGCCTCCATCGTCTTCTCAAAACTAACACCCTTGAATTGGAAGTTATATGAGAGAAGAAGAAGAAAAAAACATGTGGTTGAAGGAGTCAGAAAAGGTTGATGCAGGTGCTACATACACTGATTATTTTGTCAAAAGGCAACCGGGAGGGGGAGCATACACACATTTATATACACACAGCAAAACTGAGCACCCAGAAGGCTGTGATGAGAACAAACAATGAACTAACCGGGTGGCGCGGTGTGTGTTACCCCTACCAACCAGGTCTAGGTCTATCGATGAGAAAAAAAATGGAACGTGGAGCCCGAAAGAAAAGTCGAAGTTGTTTGTTTTCAACTCGCAACTTTTTGCCACACTTTTTTGAAGAAATCGCACTGGTTTTCAAAGTGGACAGGAAATGAGAAGTTGGTCATGGGAAATCATAGGAAATTGATAAGAGGGCTTGGATAGGAAATAGTATTCTGAAATTGCCAAGATTTCCAGAATCTCATGTTTCAGATTTACTAGATTCTCAAGTTCCCTATTCCCTTAATTTCAACATTTTGGATATGAATTTTAAAGTGTCCTAGAATGTCAAAGATATTTTCAAATTTTGGACGACCAACCTAAAATCTCTACTATTCTGGAAACTAATATTGAAATCGATATTGAATCCTAAAATCTCTGTAAGAAACTTTAAAATCTTACCCCTATGACTTCCAGATTTTGAGCCAGAAACTTCCGGCTTACCTCTGGAAATTTCAAATCGAAAAACTCTCTGAGAGAGTAGACATCGATTTTCCCACCCAACGAAAACTTTCGAAAAAAACTTTCGATGGAGAAATTTTTCTAATCAAGATCTAGACATTGAACTCAAGTAAATTGATACGATCTTTGAAGTTTTCCTACATTGGATTTTGAACTGGGACCTAGACTACTGTAAGCACTGGAGTTGAAGGATTTACCTATCTCCAAATCTACAGTAAATCTAATGCATCAGATTTCAACACAACGATTCCTAGTAACAAAACAATGCAAAACCAAAATAAAACAATTTTTGCGGGGAGGTGGGAAATCAAAATCGAATCTAATAGATCATGGGATCTTGTAAGTGTGTGGTCATGTGTAGGAGGAGGTGAACAAAATTATTTGGGAAAGATTTTCGAATGAAAGATGAAAAAAGACCTTGACTGAGACTAACCTGTCGGAACTTGTAAACTTTTGGCAGAATAAATCGAGAGAGAAGAAATAATTAGAACATTTGTGTATTTTGAAATCGAGAAGAAGTTACAGTAGGAAAAAATGGGATTTGGGGTTTTTTGGGCAAAAATTATAGATTTGGATACTGTATCTGAAACCAAGAGAAGTTTGCTTGAATTGGGAAGCCAAGAGCCAATTTTTGAAGCCCCAGGACCGAGACAAGGCGATGATCAGAAGTTTTTTTGAAAATTTGAGTTTTTGAAAAACAAAATTTTCAATTTTTTCGAAACCTCAGGACCGAGACTGAACAAAGATGACTCTTCGGATTTCTAGATGGATAAGATATTTCTAGAAGGGACTGTCTAGAACCGTAGAATTTTACCTATACCAGAATAAGATTTCTACCATATTAGGGCCTAGACTAAGAGATAATAGTACTCTAGAGAAAGTTTTGATAGTAGAACATACTGTAACTCTGAAACAAGAATGGCTCCTAACGAGCAAAGTATTCGACGGCGCAGTTTCGGAATTTCTTGAAAGTTTGATTATCTCCAGAAGATACAGTCTAGAATTGTAAATGAGATGGCCAATTAGATCAAGAAAAAACTTCTACCGTAGTAAGATCTAGACTTGGAGCAAGTTTTAAGATAGAAGAAGATACTGTAACTAAGACTTCACTTACAAAACGTCCTTGATAACCTAGATTAAGAACCCACCGATTCCTAAGCATCCAAAAACGACTGAACCTTTCACAAGAGTATAGAAAAGGTTTGATACTGCTAGTCTCTAGTAAAGATTGTCGACACACACACACTTAGCATTCAAAGAATCAAGACGCAATGAAATGGCAGAAGAATAAATAAGCGAGAACGACGAACACCGGCTGTGGTTTCCCCCTTCTCTCTTGGAAAAGGGTGGTCTAATCGGGGTGGCGGAGTAGAGGGGAAGAAGAGAAAAGAGATGCAATATGTCTCCCCTTTCGAACATACAAACACACATGGCCATCAAGGGTCATTCTCCAATCCTTCCTCCTCACTCTACTGCTTCCACATTATAAATGATGATGATGAACTGGCAAAGAACTACGTGTTGACACCACCCAAAAGAGTTTCAGGAAATGAGTTGTGCACTCTCTCCCATTTTTCTGCTCCAGCCGCCAATGCCGTCAAGTTTTCTGTGCTCCTTGGAACTTTTTTTGAAAAGCGCAAAGAGCGCGAGTCGCGGAAGCGCTGCTCAGATTCCAGAGCATAGACAAGGAGCAGCAGCTGAGCCACAAAACTGAACATTATTGTATTTGTTTTTTTTTGTTGTGTGCTCTTGCTCTCGCCTCTTTCGCGATTCTTCATTTATTGACACGTACGCGGCGGCGGTTCGAAAAGAGCAGTGTTGTATTGGAATGATGGGAGCCAAAAGGAAAAAGTAAGAAGAAGAAGAGAAGGAGGTCAACAAATTTCATTAGTGTGTCTTGGTAATGCCAATGTGACTTTGATTTTAAAAAGAGAGAGTTGTTTGGAAAACAATGGAAATGGGTATCCTGTGAGATTGGGAATTAAGATTGGGATACTGTAGAAATGATTAGGTGGTAGTTATAGAGACTCTACCGTAACCTGAATGGGGTGTAGTTTTTCGAGAGCAAAGACTCTTAGAACTTCACTTTTGTATCCACAGCTAAACCTTGTAATTTGGATAGCAGGTTTAGAACAATCACTACCTACATCTAGTTTATTCCAAAAGATACCTCATTAGAACTACACTTTCTCAATTTCCTGCCGATCAACGGAAGTCTAGTACACATTTTGACACACCCCAGAAAACGAGAAATAACAAGAAGAATATCATTTACCGATAAAGTAGTACGAAAAGGCGAATCTCCTAAGCCGACAGTTAACCTCTGTCAAATACTACCCCAAGAGAGAAAAAGATCGGATGCTCAATAACAGACAAATACTTCTCTCAGTTGCTCTCTTTATCGGGGTGGAAAAGGACAAACAAAACAAGAAAGAAAAGCGATCCGCGAGAAAGTGACCACTAAGCAGATTAGGCTCTCCCTCTCTCTCTCCACTAGGGTGTTCCACTGTTCATAACATGAGTTCAATTAGGAGAGTCCCCGAAAAAGAGCATGTTGACTAGTTGCTCTCTCACTATAGAGCGCGCCTCCATTAATTATCAATTCCATATGCAAATTGAGAATGGCTTCTCGATGGAAGAGAACAGAACAGCATCATCACTCTTATGTGTGTATGTGCTTCTTTTTCAATCCACTGGAGCAAGGATTAAATAGGGAGAAGATCTTTGGGTACTAGTTTTGGAAACTGAATTCTAAGGCTCAGGATTTCTAATTTCCCTTGATTTCAAGTTGGGAGTGCAACTTTCAAAAACCTCAGGATTTGGAGAATATTTTGAATGTAACCAGTAATTCTTTAATTCTAAAATTTTCAGATCTTTGTGACTAGCTCAGAGTTTGAGATTCTAGATTTGAAGATGTTGGAAATTGGATTCTAAGATTGAGGGTTTTTAACTTTCCTCTATCAGTTTAGCCCCTTTACTATTACTGATAAGGAGTACTGTAGGACTACTGTAGAGATAAAGATTCAAAAAAGAGTTTCCTGACGACATGGAGTTGAAATTTTCGAAGCTTCAGAATTTTGAAATATGACTCCGGACATTTTGAAAGTAAGACGTTTCGTAAGTAAGACACCTCGAAAGTAAGACAATCCGAAAGTGGACATTTCGAAAGTGAGATACCTTAAAATTAATACATTTCGAAAGTGAGACAGTTCGAAAGTAAGACACCTCCAAAAGGACAATTCGCAAGTAAGACGTTTCGAAAGCGGCCATTTCGTGAGATTGAAATCACTTTTTCACCTAATTTTTTGAACTTTTTGCATTTTTTTTCGAAATTTCCGCTTTCGAGATGTCTCACGATCTTCAATCCTTTAAATTCTCAGTTTGAGATCAAAGCAACTAAGGTATCTGATACTCGGACTACCAAAGACCTTTGTACTTTTGCTACAGTATCCCTACAGTATATTTGTACTTTGCTACAGTATCCTTACAATATATTTGTACTTTGCTACAATATCCCAGAGCCCACCTGACCTTAGACGAACACACACTAGAACGAGAAGCAAGGCGAATGTGTCACCACCGGAAAGAATGCGAGATGAGAAGAATGGGTGGTGTTAATAAAGTAGAGGAAGACGAGGAAAACGAAGAAGAAGAAGAACGTCCCGAAAAGAGAAGGAAACGAATGAAGGAGAAAGTGGATGAGATTATCGTGAGAGTGTGGAACTTTTCGTGTTGAGAATATATTCCCCAGTCCACTTTTTTTCCCAGAACCGAAAAATTAGATTGATATTCAAAAATGAAAGTTAGACGGGGGAAAGTGAGCCGGTGTGTGTATGAGCACATAATGAATCTAAACCAACAACAGCTGGAAATATTCGTTTTGGAGAAGTAAGTGTCTAGAGGGTTTCAGCTTTCAGGAAACACCACCCACTGGATTTATGGGAATGAGAAAAACACAAATTACGTAGTTAATGCTATTGAGTTGCAGAAAATTAGTATTGGGGAAGGGGGCGGGGCTTAGGAACGTTAAGCTACAGTACCCAGTAGTCCGAGACTCTCGAAACTTCTCGTGAGACTGATGGATTTGAGTCTCCTCTCGTCTAAATCTCGTACGAGACTGAAAATTTTCGAGAAATGGTGAAACAAATTTTTGAAAAATGATTGTGATTGAGACTCTTTGAAACTGAGACGAGACGAGACGAGACGAGACGAGACCAAGACTGAAGTCTCGAAATTTCTCGTGAGATGACAGAATTTCAAACTTTTGGTATTCAACAGCGATTAGAATTTGGGAATCTAGATAATATTCGGGGTGTAAAATCTGAAGAAGGATTTGCTACAGTACCTAGAGTTACAAACTTGAATTTCTGAAAATGAGCCAACATTTTATACTGTAATAAACTATTAGAATTACTGTCTTCCATTTCTTACTCTAATCACCCCAGTTTTTTCTTCTAAAAATATTCTTGTTTATCAGAACCTACAGTAGTCTTCTTTACCAAAGTCAGAACACTTTTTGTTGTTCGCAACCAGCCTAGAAACTGAAAATACACACTCGGTACTCGGTACCAGGTGCTGTGATTTGAGTGACTGACCAAAAATAATAAGTGTCTCTATCCAATTTCTAATTTTGTTCTGACCACTACCTGAAAACTTCGAGACATAAACAAGAAGGTGTTGAAAACAAATATCTCCATTTCTTCAAAAGAGGGAAAGTTCTCGTTCTCTTTTGGGAAAACGGAGGTGATGGTCATTGTGTTTTCTTTAATTGCCTGCCCGTCACACACTATCTATGCGACAGAATCTCGATTTCCATAATATGTCTTTTTGGGAGAAAAAAACGTTTCGTTCTTTCCCCTTTTCTTCAGAAGAAGAGGAAGAGGAGTCGAAAGGCCACCACCCTCTGGGTAGGAAAAAGAAAACCCATTTATTTATCTACACGCGATTATTGTTGTGTCGATTTGTGCGGGGAGATGCATCACCGAAGACACTACTTCTCAACATCATCATCGTATTCATTGTGATGAGCACACATACATTCCGCACATCTGTTCTTACATATCTTTTAGAAGATGGAAGAAGGATTTTGAACCCGGGTTATTTGGGAAATAATAGGGTGTTCAGAAATTCAGATGGATTTTGAATCTGGGAGGGGATATTGGGAATCTGAGGGGAGAGAAGTGGTAGGGACCAGAACCTCTATTGAACTCTAAATCTCTGCGAAGGTGTGAAAACTTGAGAAAATTCAGAACCTAGGATTTGATTGTGGAAGATATGGATGCTTTGGGGTTAAGGGTATTAGTGGCTCAAAAATTTTCAGGATTCTGTAAGGCAAAGAGTCAGAAGAACTGTAACCCAGAACGACTAAGGTTATGGTGAAGATTCAGAATCTTAAGAATCTGAATTTTAGAGCGCAGAATGTCTTTTTAGAGACAATCTAGAACCTCGGTTATTTGAGAAATGATAGGGTGTTCAGAAATTCAGAGTGATTCAAAATCTGGGAGGGGATAATGGAATATGGGATATTGGAAATCAGAGTCTCTGTTGGATAACCTATTGCAGAAAAATCTCTGTGAAATAAGGCGTGGTAACTCAGTGGGTCTGTGGTTAAGAAAAATCAAATATCAGGTTTTGGAAATCGGGATTAAGGATATTGGTGGCTCCAAGATTTCTAGGACTCTGTAAGCCAGAAACTGTAACTCAGAGAGAGACTAACTTTGAGGGGTCTTAACTCGAGTTACGTGAACATTATTTTATTTTTTTATAGCACATTTGGGCTTCTTAGGGTCGATTTAGTCTAGGGACGAAATTTCAGAAAAAGTTCTTTCTACGAATTCCTTTGTAATAATTTGACAGAGCTTTTTAGGATTCGCGGACAAAATGTCTTTCTCTAACACTTAGGCTTTTGAGTTATGAATAATCAGAGGACTTCAGAATCAGAATCTGAAAGCAGGAGGTTAGAATCTAGATTAACTTCTATAATAGAATATGGAGCAGCAATCTATAAATGAGCCATTTTACCGAAAATTTCGAACTTTGGTTTCTAACAATGGGTCTATTGTCAGAATCCAGGATGTTAGAGCAAAAATTTTGAGCTCAATCTTGAATCACAAATCCTTATTGAAATCGGGTAAAGACTAAGACTCTGAGACCCCGTTTCAGCTCCATGTGAAATCGAGCTGTTCAGGGATTCAGAAAACTCGATGGTTGTGAGAAAAATGCGTCAATCTAGAAAATTTTCCTCTGATGTATTTGAAATCCTCGGGAGAATGTTATTTGGTAGCTCTCAGAGCACACCAGGTACAAAAAATTGTACCCAGATTTTTGAAAAGTACAGTATGAAAAGAGTAGACAGCGAAGAGACAAATAGCTTCATAGAATAGTAAGCCTTTTTGAATTTTCCAACAAAAAAGAGCTGAAAAAGTGGGGGGACCCGGAAAAAAACAAAAAGTGCACACTTTTCTTAGGGACTCTGTTTTCTGTTTTTGATGCCAAAAGAGAGCCGAAGAATGAAAATGAGAAAAGGTGAAATAGGGAATAAAAAAAACGAAGGACATGTTCTTGACAATAGGTTGCAGTTTGAGAAGGGGGAATGGAAAACGAGAAGAAGAAGGAAAGAAGAATCTTTTCTTTTTCTGCAAGAATTTCCATGTCTCTGTGGTCACACATGAGAAAACTTAAGGACAAAGATGACGGATAGAAGAGTAAGAAGAGGGAAAGTGTTGATCTTTCTGAATATGATATGAGTTTTGAGATTCTTGGTTTGAAAACTTTGAGCTCTTTGGAAATGGGGGTTCCGGGGGAAAGGAAAGATTTGGAGGCCCTGGACTTAATTGCTTTTGGAAAGAGTCAAAGTTCAAAGTCAAGATTCTGGGGGAGTCTAGAAGAATCAGATTAGATTCTTGAGGTTCACAAGATCCATCATTTTTGAAAGCGTCACTAATATTCTGAAATTCCAAAGTGCCTAACTTCTACAGTACCTAACAAATATTTCGAACTTCTACAGTAGTCTATTATCAAGATACTGTAGCTAACCTTTATCGCTATTTCTGAAAGAGCAACTCAAATTCTGTCCTTTTCAATTTTTCTAAAAGCGGAAAGTAGAAAAAAAGTTGCACAAACTCTCACATATAAGTCAGTCGGGTCTCTCTCTCCCCCCACATCATCACTTCTTTTCCGGTCATTCGTTTTTAGAAGAAGAAGGAGAAAAAAAGAGTTGAAAAAGAGAGCAGATATCAAAAAGAGAGAATATTCGTCCGATTTTGGGGGTATATTATTCGGGATATATTCATATGCATACAAAGTGATTCCATTAGGAAAAGGAGAAATGGCATACGAAGTTCAATTTTTGGAAAAAATACAATTTTTAAACTGTTTTCTGTTCAATTTTGAAATGTTTCATACTTTTAGTACTTTCATGAAAAAGTTGAATTTTTCCGGGCCGGGTCGGATTTAGACATGTATGAGAAATGGGGGAATGATGAACAGAATGATTTTGATGCGAATTTGCAGCTGTCGACCATAAAAATGTGTAAAATTTGCATACATATGGGTGGATTACCATCGGGAAACATAGTGAATTTGATATTCTTTAGGGCTACATGTCTAAACCCGGCCGGCTCGGCCCAGTTCGGAAATTTCAGTCGAAAATTCAAAAAAAAACCAATTTATCATGAAAAAATTTCTAGATTGCATGAAAAATCATAAAAGTACTAAAAGTATGGAAATTTTTTAAATTGAACAGAAACCGATTAAAAAATTGATTTGTTTTCTAAAAATTGACCTTCGAAAAAAAATGGGTCTCAAAACCCGGGCCATGATTCTGGAAATCTGGAAGTCAAGAGTTCATTTCATCAGGATTAACAAGCTTTCCTGATTTCCAAAGTTTCAACCAAAAGTTTCCAATTTTCGAACTTGAAACTTGTTTGAGTCTTGAAGTACCCCTTCAACTCCAAACAGAATAAGGAAACCACAAAAGTCAGCAATTTGGAGTCTCGTTTCGACTTCTTCTTATACCGCAAAAACAAGAAAAAGAGAAGCGATAAAAAGGGAACATTTGAGACATGAATAGACACATACATACTACATTAGGCTGATTGCTCCCGGGGAGCACACGACCCAAAAACGTAAGAGGCAAACTGAGGGGCAAATGGGATGAGGAGGGGATAAATTTGAATGTGTCTTGACTTCAAAGGAAGATAAATCGTGAATTGTTGTTGAGGAAGATCGAGGAGGAGAAGCAAGAAGAAGAGCTTAGAGTCTTCTTACCCGCATATAAAATGTATAATAGTCCCGAGGAGGAGGGCAGATGGTTCTTCAAAACGTGGTGCCATGAAGCAAGGAAGAAACATCCCTTCATTTAGTTTTGGACCTCCCCCTCGATGAGTTGAGAAAACGAATGAAGAAGAAGACGTAGGAGGAGGACAAGGAGAGCAGTTTGAATGGAAATTGGAGCAACCCACGAAGGACGGACGAAGAAGAAGAAGGAGAGAAGAGCGACGGGTTAATTGTGAAAATTAGATGATGGATTTGAATGCGGTGTGTATGTTGAGAGGCGCACTTGGCAGAAATGAACCAAGGAGCACCATTCGGAATATGAATTGGGGCCTATTTTCGGTGGCGAACACGGAGAGACATTCGGATCGAACATCATTGTCTAGATGACGTCAGGGTTTATAAAGTGTAGAGTGTATGGTTATCGTAATCAATTCTAAGATTCCTTGGGGTAGATAAGACTCTATCATAAGAGTGATGATATCATTTTCTCACTAAAATGAGATTTTGATCTAGAATCGGAGTAGGTAAAGACTTATTTGGTCAGTATTTTAGGGCGAAGCCAAATTAGCTGTAATTTTGGGAAACATTGGTCTACAGAATTTTGGGGACAGAATATGTAGAAAGTAGATCAATTTTTGGGTTCTCTGAGGTAGACATTCCAAGATAGGATCGTAATCAGAGGAAATCAGAAAACTGAGGCATCTAGTGTTACTGTACAGCCAATTTTGAGGTCTTAACAATTGTTAGGGTTTGAAAAACTGGTTTCCGAAGATTGGATTGTTCTAAAACTTTATGAGCAAATTGATAAAATCTGGAGCTCGTTTTTTTGCAGTTGACAATTTTTTTTTCATTTTCAATCAAGCCAGCTAAGGGAAATTAAGAAGTGCGCCTCCAAAATTATTATTTTTCTAAAACCCTCCAAACTGAAGCTTCAGATAGCGTACGCGGATTCTGATACGTGAACTGTTCTATTTTGGTCGATTTCAGTCAAAAAACAGTACTATTGTCAGGTTTAACGCATGGTGCGCTGACACTACAGTTGACACGCACACTCAAAAATACATTGCCAAAGTTTCAGACAAATTGGATTATTAGAAACCTCTTTTGTAGACCCTCAAATTCGATATTTTTCAATTGAAAATATTCAAACTGCATCTGCTGCCCTGAATTGCATTTGAAAGGCTTCAAAGTTGAATTTTCAAGAAAATGGAACTGAAAACCTTACCACTGTTAAATTCGCTTTCAAACGGTACAATTTTCACAAAATTTGGACCGTTGGGAGCTGAAATATATGACTTCAAAGTACCATGAAATACGTCACTAACACGATACGAAACTAAGATTTCAAGTAATCTGAAACTTTCAAATCTCAAAAATGTTTTTGATGCGGAAAAATAATGTACTTTCTTTTTCCCCTCCCGCCCGCAGCTGATTTTCCCACAAGAATTGAAAAAAAAACAAGCGAGCAGGAACCTCGTGCCATTATATATCCCTTTGCTCTTTTGGAGATTAAAAAGTTGATGGTGGTGTGAATTGAGATGATCTAGTGTGAATAGGTGTCAAAAGAAAGGAAGCCAGAAAAAAACGTCAGTTGTTTGATATTTCATAATGATGTTTCATCGGATAGAAGTGTAAGGAAAGAAGATTGATATGAGAAAATAGGAACATCTGTAGTTGGTGGTCTCGTAACTTTCAACATGTGCCAAATTTCTAAGCTTCTTAGCTCTTTCGAAAAGAAGCAAAAACATTGAAATCCTAATAAGCATGAGCAAATGCACACATATAAATCACTTTCCTTCTGCACCAACAATCTCTCTCTATTCTCAATAACACCTGTCATACTTGGTAGCAGAGACTTTTCTTCGACTAATTTTAGGGTCTATTGGGAGGAGAGGTCACCTATTGTGTCTAGAGATGAGAGAGCTCATGTTGCGGAACTTTGTCATGTGAGCAAATTATCCCAATTATTTTATTGGTCTGGGAACCAGAATTCAATGAGAAGGGAATGGAAATTTTGACCTAGAAACTGTTCAAAGGGCTCGGAATCGAGATAGCCGAAATCCTAAGGTGGCCTTACTTTGAAGTCAAATATTTCAGCTCCCGAAGGTACAAGTTTTATGAAAATTGTACCGTTTGAAAGCAAATTTGACACTGGCAAGGCTTACAGATTCATTTTTTTTGAAAATTTGATTTTTTAATCTCCAAAAGAGTAAAATGTTCCTGCTCTCGTGTTAGATTCTTTGGCTCTATTGCAGAATAGGGGTTCCTTCGAAAAATAGGGGTCCCCTAAAAAAACAGGGGTCCCTTCAGGTCCCTCTAAAAAAATAGGGGTCCCTTCAGACCCCTCGAAAAAAATAGGAGTCCCTTCGTCCTCGGTTATAGTACCTCGAAAAAATAGGGGTCCCTTCAGATCCCTTGAAAAAAATAGGGGTCCCTTCAAGTCCCTCTTAAAAAATAAGGGTCCCTTCGTCCTGGATTAAAGAAGCTCAAAAAATAGGGGTCCCTTCAACTGCCTCAGAAAAAATAGAGGTCCCTTCAAGTACCTCAGAAAAAATAGGGGTCCCTTCAGATTTTTTTTCTAGTTTCCCATTTCTTTGGTTATTTTTTAACTTCATTTTTGAGACTTGATCGGTTGCGGTTACTAAGCCTTTTTAAAATGAACTTTAAAAAATGCTTAAGAATATGGAAAACTAGAAAAAAAATCTGAAGGGACCCCTATTTTTTCTGAGGTACTTGAAGGGACCCCTATTTTTTCTAAGGCAGTTGAAGGGACCCCTATTTTTTTGAGCCTCTATAAGCCAGGACGAAGGGACCCTTATTTTTTTCATTAGGTCTGAAGGGACCCCTATTTTTTTGAAGGTACCTGAAGGGACCCTTATTTTTTTGAGCTCTTATAATTGAAGACGAAGGGACCCCTATTTTTTTCGAGGGGTCTGAAGGGACCCCTGTTTTTTTAGAGGGACCTGAAGGGACCCCTATTTTTT
This sequence comes from Caenorhabditis zanzibari, assembly GCA_963966625.1. Lineage (NCBI taxonomy): Eukaryota > Metazoa > Nematoda > Chromadorea > Rhabditida > Rhabditidae > Caenorhabditis > Caenorhabditis zanzibari. The sequence continues at coordinate 15,057,477 of OZ016472.1, read as the reverse complement.
TAGGGGACCCCTATTTTTCGAAGGGACCCCTATTCTGCAATAGAGCCGATTCTTTTTCAATGTGGGAAAATCAGTTGCTGGGTGGGACGGAGGAGGGGGAAAATACATTATTTTTCCTCATCAATTTTTGAGGTTTGAAAAATTCTGATTACTTGAAATCTCAGTTTCGTACTGTGCTAGTGACATATTTCATTACTACCCTTGATACTTTCAAGTCGAACATTTTAGCTCCCAACCGTCAAAATTTTATAAAAATTATAGTGTTTGAAAGCGAATTTTACACTGGTAAGGCTTACAATTTCATTTTCATCAAAGTTGGATTTTGAAGTCTTTCAAATGCAATACGGATCAGCTGATGTAGTTTGACAGTTTTCAGTAAAAAATGTCAAACTTCGGGTTTTAAAAAGGGGGTTTCTAATGATCCGATTTGTCTGAAACTTTGCCAATCTGATAAAGATAGCGGGACAGCAGTTTTACGGGGGAACTCTGTTCATTTTTACGTAAGCGTCAGTAGTAGTGTCTACGTACCATCTGTCAAACCTTACGACACTTCATATTGTACCCTATTTTAGAACGAAAATCAACGAAATAGAACAATCTAACATTATCTATAGCTTAATTCACAGGAGTTTCAGAAAAATTAAATCCTGACTCTCCCGTCACCATGTTGGACTAAAAATGAGATGAACAAAGACACTATGAATCGCAGAAAAGTTGCCTTGGAATTCATAAAATTTCATAAAGGTAGTCGCAAAAAGCCAATGTTATCATTCTCTGGTTGATAAGAGCATTTGGAATTGATAACAAAAGAAACATGTCACCTTGTAACAGGATTCCGAAAAAGTGTGATAAATTCAGTGTCGACCGTGTACAGTGAAAATGGGCCAACTTTGAATAGCTGGTAAACTATGGAGCTTTGAATTGAAACTGCTATTTTTCAAGATGCTAATATTTTTCGACTCGCAGAACTAATTTTGAAAAATCTAGCCTCTATGTTAATTCATCGAGGGATAAACCAACCAATAATTATTATTATCAAGTTTTTGAGTTTGTAATCGGCTCTCAAATTGTCAGATTTGGAAATTGAAGCTATTTGGATAAGCGCTTTGGCCTAATCTTCAGCCTAAGCCAAAGCTTAACCTGTAGCCTAACTTAAGCCTAACTTTTAACATAACCTTTAGCCTAACTTTAGCCGAACCTTGAGCAAGCTTAGGCTTAGGCATAAATTAAGCCTAACCTTCTGCCTAACGGTAGGCCTAACTTACGCCTAACTGAAACCTAAAATTTAGCCTAACCTTTGCCTAACTTTAGCCTAGTTTAAATCTAACCTAGACTTTAGTCTAACTTAAGCCTAACCTTAAGCCCAACTTAAGCCTGAAATTTTGCTCTAACCTAGAATACAAAACTTCTAAACTCACAAGCTCAAAAGGATCTACACACAGTAAGCTCCAGACTTCACCCTATTTGACAAATTTATTGGTCATTCGACTCTTTTAGATTTTGGAATACTGTAGATTTCGGGATACTGTAGTAGTTCGTAACTGTACCCATCTCAAATTTCTAAAATTGCAGCTAGCTCCGCCCACTTCTAAAACCCATGTCTTGAACTTTGAAGTGACGAAAGAACTTTTCTCCATTTTTTAACCGCTCTTTCTCTTTTTTCTCAAAAAAAGAAACATGTGTGCAATTTGACAAATGACGACTTCACACACTGCTAAAAACGAAAGAAGGCTTCTTAGTTTTCTCAACGGGAAAGTGAAAAAAGAAAGACTCACGAATGAAGATAATCCTTCAATTTCAAGATAGATGTATTTGTGTGTGTCAAACCAACCGGTGTTGGAATAAAAGACCACAAAAAATGACACGTGTGTGCCGTATGTTCGAAGTGAGTGTCCCCCTCCCCGGCTCTCTTGAAGCGAGCTCTTTGGGTGTCATAAAATTAAACGGAGAAACACCAACAAAAAAAGATTGAGAAGATTGAAGATTGGGGAGAAAGAGAGAGACAGATACTGGACAAATGCTTGGGATTTATGATTTGGTACAAAAAAATGAAAGAGCAGAAGCAATTTGTAGAAGGTGGACGTATGTCTCGAATACATTCTAATAGATGAAAAACACAAAATTTCATATTGAAAAGGAAGAGAGGGCAGAATAGGAATTTTGTTTTTGAAGAAATGGAAAACATCAGGAGTGCATCGTGGTCACTGAAGTGTAGATCATAAGTTGGGCGGAAGTTCAAAATTCGTTAATTTTTTGGAAATCGTATTTTGGTTTGATGGTCCCCACGCTATCACAAACTACGATTCTGTACGAAAATTCATATTTAGTCAAGGCTGGGATCTTCAATAGGTGACCATGGGAACGGGGTTAAAAACTGAAGTTATCAAGAGTTTTGAACTGACAATCACTCAAAATTAACAATGCAAACATTTCGAAAGTGCGACTTTTGAAAAGTGTGACATTTCGAAAATATGGCGTTCCGAAAATGCGAAATTTCGGAAGTGTCAGGTTTCGAAGAATCGACATTTCGCAAGTGCGACGTTTCGAAAGTATGACGTTCCAAAAATGCGAAAATTCGGAAGTGCGAAATTTCGGAAGTGCGACATTTCGAAATTGCGACGTTTCGCAAGTGTGACGTTTCGAAAGTGTGGCATTTTGAAATCATGACGTTCCGAAAGCAAAACACCGTACCGAAGTGAGAGGTGTTCTTCATAACAGAATGGTTTGAAATTTTTGCTTTCGAAACGTCGCACCTCCGAAATGTCGTGAGGCAAAAAATAATATCAAGAATGGGGCTATATTGCAAACTAGAAAACGGGCTCGGGTGTCGAGTTGCAACTTTTGGTCGGAAGTTGGGTGGGGTTCGGCTTTAGGTCGGATCTTAGTCAGCTTTAGGTCAGATGTTGACCATTTTAGAGGTGTCAACGAACGCTTTGGTCGGCTTTTGGTCGGAAGTTTGAAGTTTTGAGACTCTTTCGGGTGCTACTGGCAACTTTAGGTCGGAAGTTGGGTGGGGTTCGGCTTTAGGTCGGACCTTAGTCAGCTTTAGATCGGAAGTAACGAAATGAGTCGGCTTTAGACCGGGGTTTAGTCAGCTTCAGGTCAGAAGTTGGAAACACGACTTTGAGTCAGAGGTTAGTCGGACGTTGGTCGGAAGTTGGCCGCAGGCTGCGCACTACTAGGTCGGAAGTTGGTCGGAAGTTGGTCGGACTTTAAGAGCGTAGCGTGTCCGCGTTGCGTGTGGGCAGCTTCATTTTTCGAATATTCATCTCGTTTTATTATTTCAAGATTTTACTGTTTTTTGATATTATATCGTTATAATTTCTTGATAATATTCAAATTTAAAAATTTAGGTAACAAATCTATCTAAGGAGAAGCCAAAGAACCAACTGGAATGAGATGAATGGGAAAAGCCGCTCCAAAAGAAAACTTCGTGCGTATAAAGTTGGGACTCCTCATTGAATTATTGGTAATTTTCAGAAACCCAATGGGAATCCGCATTTTCTCCAAAAAGAATTCATGTGAATTTGGAAGATGAAAACCTGGATCAACCGGAAAGAGAAGAAGAAACACACATTGGTGAGGATGTTAACTGGGCAGTTTGGGATAAAGAGAATAACTTGGAAGGTAAGACTAAACAGTTTTTTAAAGTTTCGAAAACTATTGTATTTATAGAAAACAATAAAAGTGCAAGGGATCTACCAGCAACAGAAGATGAAGAAGAGGATGAAAATTTCAACACCATCGGTATGTGTGAAAGCATCACTGTTTCAAGTAGCGTCTCTTTATTATTTTCAGGATTCCATGAGGCAGTTTCTTATATTGCTGCAGTTTTTCTTCAAAACAATGTCTCTCGAAATTTCGGAAAGGATCTCTTCCAATGTGGTAGATTACTGTCTCTTCACGCTGACATCAAGGTTAAATGGCGGACAGTTTTTAAAATTGGAGCATCTTATTTTCAGATTTCCCACATTAGACGGAAAATGGAAAGTTGGAGTGATTACGACACTAGAATTTATTCGTTTTGTATCAGCTGCTCTTCAATCTTAACTTCCGCTAAAAAATGTACTAACGCATCTTGCTCACGGTATTCGATTTCTCAAGCAAACATCTCATCTTTGAAAACAGTTGTGACCTACTCAGTTCGACAACAAATTCAAGAAATGCTTGAATGCGGAGTGTTCGATGAGCAGTTATTGGTATAGTTATTTCCCAGTCAATAGCATAATCATACAGCCTTTTACAGACACGAAGTCGGAAAGAGCCATGTGTGCTGAAGCGTCTTTGCGATACTGCAAAGTACCTAGAACGACTCCGAAAGTGTGAAAAAACTCATCCAGATCTCATCACGCTTCTCGTCACATTAAACACAGATGGTTTTAGAAAAAGGGGATGTTCGAGGTGATCATAGGGAAAGATTCAAGCGTTTATATGAAAATATTATTTTCAGGGGAGAAATCTGGCCCCTATTTCTCGCAGCCCATGACGTTGCCAAGGGAACTGGTAGTTATCGAGAATATCGGTCACAGTTTGTTATTCTTGCTGGCATCATGCAGACCAACACAAAACTGAACCCAGTCGATTTTCAATCATTTTTCGAACGCATGAAGATGGATTTAAATGATACAACAGAAAACCCACTGAAAGTAAAAATTGGTGAGAAGATGTATGGAGTACGAATCGAATTGTTCCAATCATGTTTAGATATGGACGTAAGCTTTCCGAATATTGAAAAAACCCATGATTCAATTTCTAGGCGTCCCGCAAGATCAGAGGTCTTCCGGTATGGCAATCGTACGGTTCCTGCTCTTTGTGCAACATTGAAGGAAAACAAGTGAAAACAAAAACTGGACGAAAGTTATGTTGGTATTCATCAGAAGCAGCTGATGATTATGATGATTCGTATACACCGGGAAGTGAGTCTCACACAACTAAAGTGACTTTCAGCTAAACTTTTTTAGAGCTTCTGGATACTTGTCTTCCTCCTCCATGGGCGGATGGCTTCGACAATTTGCATATCATTGCCGAAGGAATCTCTCGTGATCTGATGAAGAACCTTTTAGGCAATGGTAGTAAAACGGGATTTCCTATTCGAAAGAAAATGAGGTGCCAGTGGTCGGTAGGTTTTCTTCATATTATAAGTTGAAGTTTTTTTTTTCAGAAAGCACTGTGCGCAGCAAACACTCCAAGAGGAAGAGCCTCCGCTTCTCTTCTCGATCCAATTCAACTATCAACCCGGACCGGTTGTGAAGTACAAGAAGTTGAGATGAGCAAAAAGAAATTAATTCAAATGGAGTTTTCAGATATTCGATTTGGCAGTACCAGTTCTTGTCACTATACATAATACTGCTAATGATTGGCTTCTAATGACGATGATACATTGGCTTGTAACGCGGACCGTAACAGATTGCCACTTAACAAACAAACAATGTGGAAATATCCAAAGCATCCTGCCGACACTCAAACGTATAGTTGGACGACAGTTTCCATGTCTTTTCTCATTGAAATTTCATGTAAGTTGTAGCTTTTTTTTCTTACTGAAAAACATATTTTCAGTACTTTGTCGATCACTTGGTTCCAACGATTCAATACCATGGAAGTCCGTTGTTATCCAGCGCCGCTCCTTTTGAAAGATTGAACCAAACACTTGGAAGGAGCTCAAATTCGTTCACGACAAAAACTCTTATGAACATTTCGAATAGATTCATGGCAATGAAAAGGGCTGCTCAACATTGCTCTGATCTTGCCATAAAAAAACGAATCACCCCTCCAATGACTATGATCGGAACAATAGGATGTTGTGATGAGAAAACTGTTTCAATCGGAGGATTGGACTATGAACAACTGACAGAAGATGAATCCAATGTACTAAGAAATGTGACTACCACTATAAGTTCTCTGGAGCTCAGGTATTATTGAACAATAACATTCTCTCACGGATAGTTTCTATTACAGAAAATCATACGACAATGGAAAAAATGTGTTTTCTACTCGAAGGACATGCATAAACAAGCCGATTCATAATTGCTACGTCTATTACATCGATGAATCTGGAATTGTAGGATTCGGCTCCATCGAGCGAATTTTTGTGATGCAGTCAAACGAAACTTTTGTGTTGTTGCACGATTTCCAAACTATCAACCCTTTTCAATTTTTAGAACCACGGTTATATCACTATTCTTACTACAATAGTTTATCAATTGCTTGTAATGAGGCTAACACTTATTTTCGTAAAGTTGTTGATTCAAAACTGAAAATCATCCATTCTAAGTTCATACAAGGGTTTGTAACTATTATCGAATATTGTAGTCATTCCTATGTATCAAGATGTTGAATAGAGTTCTTCATTCTCACACATGCAAACATTGTGACTTATTTTGCTCATGTTATTTCCATCACTGATATCTTTCTCTTGTAATTTATAGATATAACCCGCCTTTTCAGATGGTTGGAAGAATTCTACGTAACCAAAAGGTACTAGCCTCCCGTGGTCATGAACCAGTGAAGAGAGAACAACAAGAACCGGTTACAAGAAAGAGAACTGAAGTGAACCACAAAAAAGGAAAACGAGGACTCGATCCAAAACATCCCGTTTATAGAAGCCCAGCCGATGTCGAAAAAAAGTACCCACACTTGAAGCTGTATGAGCAAGAACAAGACAATTATGAGAACATGGAGATTCATGACACCAGTGCACAGTACGGCTTCGATTTCGAAGATGAGAACATGGAGATTCATGACACCAGTGCACAGTACGGCTTCGATTTCGAAGATGCACAGTACTCCGACTCTTCGGACACTAACCTCCATGGAGAGACTTCTACATGCTATTTGCGCCAACGAGATGAAAAATTCAAAATCAGCAGTTTCCTCAACAAGTCGAAGGCACCAAAGAATGGAATGGGTATGAACAGCGTTTTTGAAGTTATTCATTTCTTTGCAATTTTCCAGAAAAACTCAAGGACGCCGTTAAAGAAGGAAACGTCTTAAAAATTGGCGACAGTTTGCGACAAGGCTTTTCAGACAACTCACTGACTGAAATACAAGTCGAGGTTTTGTTATATTGATTTTTCAGACTAAATCAATAAAAATTTCAGGAATTCATCAAGATGGCTCCAAAACCTTCTTTGTCTCTGTTTCAATTTTACCAACAACTCGAAAGCGCCTCCGATTCGGATAAAAACTCCCTTCAAATGGGACAACTATTTCTGGTATGATTCGAATCAATATCATTATCATTCATTTCTTTTCCAGACTAAGATGGCGATGACCGAGAGTTCGACAATCAACAAGCTAAAAGCGTCTGTGTCTTCGCTTGCATCTTCCTTCTCGGAGCAAACAAAAGTGGCTCTCCTGTCGAAACGTCAATTGGAGGAGAATCACGTCATCAATCCGACTCAAGGGTTCCCAAGGATCGATCTTCTAAATATATATAACAAAACTAGTCTTGTAGGAGATACCGCATTCTCTCAAATGACGTTCTTTTTGACTAGGACGTTCAAACAAGTAAGCAGGATCCACTTTAATTACATCAACTTTTGTTCGACTTCAGGTGCGCTCACCTTCCTATACAATCTGGCTCTACACTTATAGGCCAAAGTGCATCAGACCAACCGACAAGCACTTCGAACTGTTTCCCGAGGAAATCGCCGACAAACTTCTTGGTATACCGATCAAATCAATACTATTAACCCACCTATTTCCAGACTTCGCCTACGATGCAGTTGGTGTTTATCTTCCCGAGGATCTTTTGGTTGGAGAAATCGATCCGGGAAACAAGTTTGTTGGAACACCTGTTTCCAAAAGAAAGTTAATTTTCAGATTTGTGAAAGCCCTCACTCACGCCGACCCAATCAAAGAAGTTGAACGTCGCAGAAAAGACCGAGAAATGGTGGCGGACACAATGAAAGGAAGCATCGGACAGGCATTGTGAGTGTCTATTCGGTGAAATTACTTATTCTGTTATGTTTAGGAACTACATGCGTGAGTACCATTACAACATTGAGACGGATCAACTGGAGAATTGCAAAGTAATTTGAACCAAAAAATTATAGCTTTAAAATATTGTCTTTTTAGGCAAGAGCTTCATGTACTGAGCACCTCACATGGCGTGATCTCAAACTATTCCGAGAATATTGTCGTGAAAACTCGAAGGACGTCAGCCAATACGATATAACAGACATAATTGGATTGTAAGAAAACCCCGATCGTAATTTATTGAGATTTTCTATTTTCAGTTCCTCAAAGTTCAGCAACATCCACAAGGACAAGGGTATCCCACAAAAGGATTGAGATCAATCGTCATCAACTAGTCCTCAACTGGTCCTCAACTTCTCATTTTCAAATAGAAAATTCTATGTTTCGTCCAGGATTTTCATAATTTTCTATTGTTTTAATTATTCAATTGTTCTACTTTTGTTGCTCAATAAAATTGTTCTCACTTTCAGTTTGTACAAGATACAAGGTATTAAGAGGTCAGAGGTTGGTCAGGAATAGGTCGGACTTTGGTCGGAAGTTAGTCGGATGTTTGTCGGAGCTTGGTCGGCTTTAGTAGCGGACTTGTTCTGACTCCGACCAAGCAGCGTGCTAAAGGCGACCAACCTCCGACCTAAAGTTGCCGGCGACACCCGAGGGACCTCAAAATAATAGTTCTACTAAAAATAGTTCGGAAAACTTTCAAAATACTAGAGACTACGGTAATGAAAACCTCAAATAGGCTAAACTCAAACTATTGAATCATGGCCAAATAATAGACTTCAAAAGATTTTAAATTGTTTGGCAGAATTTTCACCATTTCAATCTACTGCTAAGTCTCTAGAATCCTAACTTTTCTGATTCCTAATTTCAAAAGCATACAGTAACCCTCATTCTATTCAAAGATCCTCTCAAATTCCTAATTCTAAACTTTCTGCACTCTTCCCCTCAATCTTCATTATCTCCTACTCTAAAACTGAAACCAACCTGTCACCGACAGAAAAGAACACGCGCTCATTGTGTTGAGAGCACCCTCGTGTATGTGTGTGTGGCTCCAAAAAAGAGCAATGTGGGAAAAAATGGGAAAGACGGAAAATGGAAAACCGGGGGGAGAAAGGGAATGTCCGCAAGGCGACCCCATTGTGTCAGGAAAAGGGAAGGTCCTAGATGAATATTTCATGTTTTGAAATCCGCTCCCTTTTTCGCGTAAATACATGACTCTTCTTCTTCTTCTTTTTCTTCTTCTTCGTCCTTCTGAATCCTAGCTTGGTAGTGCAGACTCATGATGAAATCTTCTCCATTCGTCAGTATTCAGTTTGCAATGATGAACCCCCAGGGAGTAATGTCGAGAAAGAGAGAGGTTCTTTCGAAATAAAAATTGGAACATTTTGCAGAAGGAGGAATTGGAGTTGTTCTATGTTAGTCCAAGTGTCAGATGTCGAATGGAAATGTCAATATGACGTGGAAAAAAGAGTTCTCGGGCTATGAAGAGCATACCAAATGAGATAGCCATTTTGGGAGGCATTTTGGTAGTCACGGTGACCCAGGGGTGTCTAACGAGACAAAGATCCTGTTCAACTATGTTTTCAAAGCAGACAAGTTCACCTTACGTCAATGGGAAAGTTTTTCAAAATAAGGAGTGTCAATGCGGATTGGGATCAAAACTAAGAGCCTAAGAGCTTGTGAATCCGATCAAGTTTTGATCAAAGTTTTTGTGATTCACTAGATTGTTTTCTGGAGATCCTTTCATGTTCTATCCAAATGTTTTGTTTCGAAATTTCTCTACAAATTCAAAGTCAAGATTTTCAACCTGAAGAGTTAGGAAGGGATTCTTATCTTTTGAAATCTGATAAAAAGCTATAGTAGTAGAAAGAAAAATCAAGCTGAAATCTCGGAAAATGGAAGAAAAATCTGAAAAAATTGAGCTCAAATCTCAAGTTTTTGAACTGGGAAATTTGAAAAATCGAACAGGGGATTACGAAAATTTGAACTCTCATTTAAAGTTTCCGACTGGAAGAATCGATCGAATTGGAATCTCAAAAAAACTGAACTCAAATATAGAAAAAATCGAACACAAACTTCGAAAATTTGAAGAAATCTGAAACTCAAAATCTAATTTCTACTGATTTAGAATTTTCTCTAGGCACAAGAGATTTGAATTCAAAAAAACGTTAGCTCTGCCTATAGTTTATGATAAGAAAAGGTCAAATAGGAAAGGGCAATGGGAAGATTTGAATTTCGACTCTATTAACTTTTTGAATACAAAAGGTTGATGCTCATTTAAAATCTTCTTGTGGTCAAATCGGGCCCATGAAATTTCCGTCGAATTTTTTTCCGAGAAAAAGTAAGTTAAAGGTATGGAGAATTTACAAATAGAATAGAAAACAGTCAAAAAATCGGTTTCTTCTAAAAATTGAGTCTCGAACCACGGGCCTTCCCCGAGCCACCTATGTTTGAAATTATCAGAAATACAAAAAGTACAGTATCCCCAGAGCATTTCACATATCTGTCGAGTTGACTTTCAAACTCTTCCAATACAACATTGTTTCAAAACAAAATAATCGCATGCCCCTATCTCCCCCGGAAATCGCTCAGCCCACACAAACTTATCCACTTTTCAATAGTTGAATCCAGATTCAATTTCCGGAATAAAATCCACAAAAAAAAATTGTATAGAGCTCCATAGAGTTCAAAAATTGGGGTAAACAGGACTCTAAAAATGTGATAAAATTGAAAGCAAATGTGAAATGAAAAAGAAGTGTGTTTTGTATTTAGTTTCTTAGAGAAAGAGAAGTCAAAAATTATATATTAGAAACATTTCAATTTCCAGGATATGTTCTGGATCCGAACGCTTTGATGTCTCTTCATCATCATCATCATAATCAACAACCGCCGACTTATGAGGATTCAATCAAATCTCACTCACCTCCAAAGTACGACATGACTCCGGCTACAACTAATTGTGAGTACCTGGGAAAAGATTCGGGAGAATGAGATATGAAGGACGCAAGAGTTCCCGATGTTGTGCAAAATTCTGGATGAGAGAAATTCTTTTTGGGTCGTGAGATAAAAATTTTCCAATTATAAACGGATTTAGATGAGTTGTACTAAAATAGGAAATATGAGTAGGAAGTAAAGTTCTTTGAGCCTTTAAAAGTGTAGATTTTGGGGAGTAAACAATTTTGAAATCGAAAACAATATCTTAAAAATAGTAAATAACAAGTTCCGAAGACTCGAGTTCAAAATTGGAAAAGTAAGAACACACAAAACTTTTAATTAATCTCAAGAATTCGAAGACAAATTACAAAAACTCGAATTCAAAACTTGAATTTTCAAACTCACAACTAGGCATATCGAACTAATCTCAGAAAACTCTTTCAAATTATTGTCCCATTTTCAGTATTTACGAAAAGGACAATATTTCTGCATAAAAATCGTTAAAACTCGAAAAAATCGATTTTTTGAACATTTTCTCTAACCTATTTCAAAAAATGTAGAATTTTTCGCTGATTAAAAATGCACCTAAAATCGCTGCTTAAAACAATGTAGAAACATTTTTATGTGCGTTCAAAGTTACAAGAAGAGAGACGCAGAGAAAGCAGACGCTCTCCTTGTCGAAGAGACGCAGAGAAACGAGCCACTGTCTGCGTCTCTCACTGGAACTTCAAAAGCTCGTAACTCGCTTCAAAATGGACCGTTTTGACTCGTTTTTGTGACAAATGACTATTTAAAGCGGCTTTCAGAAAATTCTGTTTAAAAACTGAAAAATTTTCTCTTCGTCGCCCTCGTCGCTGCCGACTTACAATCTGCTGTCGCGCTCGACGCTGCTGATAAAAAATTAACTTAAATGTTTGACTATGAACCAACTTTCAAGAAGAAAATTCAACTAGAATCTCAAGATTTCATGCTCAAACTACAAAAACTGGATTTAAATTCTCGAGTTTTCAAACTCATGGGCAAATCGAACTAAAAATGTTCCAGCCACCACACACAACTCAATGGAGCTCCCAACCAGTAGTGCAACGACGGCAAGAATCGAAGGAACTCGAATAGAATCTCCTCGCCGTACTCCAATCCTTCTCCACACTCGATCCATGTCCGATTCTTGTATCACCCCATCTGGAGATTTGAACGAAGAGGATGAAGGAAGAAAGAGTGCGAGATAAATAATGTTATGATTCATTCATTCAGCGAGAATCTATTTTTGACAAGAAATACCCATATAAATCAGATCAGAAAACGAAAATACAAAAAAATAGTAATCCTTGTACCGTAACACCTCTAATAGAAGGGCATGTCCTTTTAAGCATTTTTGGCCATATTTTTTTTTAAAGTTTGGCTGAATATTCACATTTTCCGACCACGCACCATAAAAATTCATCATGATATTACCGACAATCTGAATGGTTTTGAGGATCTACATATTGTCATTAAAAAGCTATTATGATTTTCAGAATGTGTTCTTTCGATATCATGGACATATCAACTTTCATGAATGTTGGTTGGTCCTTCTCCGAGTTACACGAAGTGCGCACCCCTCCCCCTTTCATTGCGGTGCCTCTTCTACTCCTTTTCTTACGGACTGACATAAGGTAGTGCCACCTGTCTTGTTCTTTACGACCCCACCTCCACGCATTGACCCACATAAGCAATTTTATCCCCTAAACCGGCCCCTGCTCTGTTTTTCTTTTGATGGCTTCCCCGGAATTCAAAATGAACTTCTCGGAATTCAAAGAGAAGCTCTTTCGACCTTCCCGTATGATTTCGTCAGAACTCACAATGGCATGGTGTTGTTTCGTTGCCTTTGTGCCGAAACCAGCAAAAGGAAAGATCGAATTGATATTGGTTTTCCCTTTTATAGTGGCTGTATTGAGAGTTTTGAATCTATCATCTACACAATCATCTACACTACCAAATCATCCGGATAGCTACTACAAGAAGCATTTAAATTATCTACTTATTGGTGGAATGGTATTCTTCGCCGTCCAGTTTTTGATTTTGTGGGCTTTGGATTGCAACTATTGGGTAAGTTATACAGTTTTTACTAAAATGACTGTCCCAACCATAAAAATCGGGAAAACTCGAGAAACTCAATTTTCAAACAAATTTTCCAATTTGTTTCAAAAAATGGAAATTTTTGTTCTGATTCGAACGCGCTTAATTTTGCCACTCAAAACCATTTTTTCGTTATTTTATGACTATTGTGGCGGTAAAATGCAGCTGGACCTGCACCACCGCACTCCTGTGGTAAAAGGTCACAATATTTGAAGTTGGTGGCCTAGAAAACCGAAATTTGAATTCCTAGGCCACCAATACTTTTAAAGTATCAAGATTACTACAAGAAGTCAGTTTCGAGTTCTCTATCTCAATTTTAAGTAGAGTTATGACGATTAGAAGTTGGTGGCCTAGAAAGAGATTTCTAGGCCACTAACTTCGAATGCTCATAACATGAATAAAAATTGGTTCTGTGCAGCGATAGTAGGTGCATTCAAATCAGCGAAAAATTATACGGTTTTCGAAATAGATTATAAAAATTTTGAGCTCAAAATTTGAAAATCGATTTTCTCGAGTTTTAACGAGCTTTATTAATAAAGATTGTGATTTTTGTAAATTATAGAATTGGGACGATCATTTGGATAGAAAAGTCTGTAACCCTACTTTAATCTAATAATTTTTCCAGTACAACTACACCTTACTCTGCCTCTCAGCACTATCATATGCTGTCTTCTATGAGTATCATTCTTGGCACGTTATCGATTGTTGCCGAATGAAACACCCATTTCTGTATATTCTCATTCACCTATCCGCCATTGTTTTGTTCTTCTCCGTGCATCCGATCATGTTGAAATGGATAATACAAAGAGACATCCTGTTTCGGGATCTTATGAGAGACTTTCATATTATTCCATTCGTCATCTGTTTCATTGATTGGGTTCTGATTCAGTTTTGGTTGTATGTGGATCCGTCGATGAATGGGAAGAGGACGGCTGCTGGACAAGTTTGAAGGGATTTGATTGTGCATCTTTTTTACTTAATAAAGTATGAGATTTTCTAGAAATGTGTGTTTTTGTATCTCTGTTAGAAATCTTCCGATGACCTCTTGGATTATTAGCTACCAAGCCACCTGTCATGTTGCAAGGACCGTGACGTCGGCCTCCAATTATCTTCATCTAGCCGTCATCATCCTTGATGCAGCGTTTATTGTCGCAAATGATGATGGAAGGAGATGATGGAAGAGCAACTCAAGAACTCTATAGCTGTAGTTGAGAACGTTTTCATAGGACTACGATACGGTTAGTTAGGTTGCGTGGAAGCAAAAGGCACCATAATGAGACGAAATTCAAGTTACCGTCAGTCAACTTGGCCTAACTGACGGGATTGCAAACATGAAAAAGTTAAAATTTATACTAAAATAAAGATCTTGAAAAGACCTACAAAATGGTTTTTTAAAAATTGTTCAAATTCCATAGAACGAGGGGTAACAATGACCGGTTTTCAACGGGGCCCCGACGCTCCCTCATCAGCCAACAGTGCTTGATTTTTAAATCATTCTATAGATCTTATCAAGAGCTACATTTTCATATAAAAATTAGTAATGAGAACTAAAAATAAAGTAGAGGAAAAACAAACAAACCAAGCTCTCTCGAGCGAACTACCTACAGTGGCGAAAATCGGTGAGTACCCTTTTGTATCTTAGAGAATAACTTCGTTCAAACTTGTCCAATCATTTTGAAAATTTACATGTTTGTAGCCAGATTGTCTGTGAGTAATACCCATAGTTTTTGTAAATCAAAGTTTGCTTAGGGCTCCAGAATTCTACATGATGTAGGCGTGATCCAAAATCAAAAAACTAACTTTTTTCTCATGTCATTTAATGTTTTCCAGTCTTTTTGAAAAATGTTGCTAATCGATCAAATAGACACCACAGGAAATTTGGTTTGATTTGGATGATCGGCTCCGAAGATACGGGCGTCCGAGAGCAAAATGGTAGGTTTTGCTCATTGGCCGTATCAACGAAATTTGAACTCAAGACAATTGACGTTGCGCTCTTCATGGTGCTACAATATTGAAGAAAAATAAGAAAAACTGACTCCGTGAGGGTCCTAAAACTCTTATCAGCTCAGTACCAAAGTTTCATCTGAAAAAGAAGATTTTGCCACAGCGATCATAAATCGGGTCATTGTAGTCCATATACCCCTCAAAGTTCTCGATGGTCGGCCCACATTTTCCTATCTGATGGCACAAAACTCAAAAAAATCGGTTGTGTGAGAATGGAGTTATGAATGCGCAAAGTTTGTGACAAAATAATCTACAATTTTGTCAAAAAGTGAAGCTCCGCCCACAAATCGAAAAGCTCATACTTTCCGCATTTAATAGAATAGGTAGATGAAGGAAGAAAGAGTGCAAGATAAATAATTTTATGATTCATTCATTCAACGAGAATCTATTTTTGACAAGATATACCCATATAAATCAGATCAGAAAACGAAAATACAAATAAATATTAATCCATAGCTTTTCAATGATCAACCATCGAGTACTCGTCACGACGGTCACGACGACAAAAACGGATGCACATGTAGATGATTGTACAAATTAAAGTGGCAAGAACGACGAGAACAAGACCAGCGAGGACCAGTAGGACCCATTCGGGAAGCGGCCAATTCCATACTGAAATTTCTGGAATTCAAAAGATTCTGAAGGTTAAAACTCACATTTCTCCATTCTCTCCTCTTTCAGCACATGCGTATACTGTTTGGTCATCCACTCGAGTCCCTCTCGATACTGCATTTTCTTGAAGAATATCTCGCCTTGTTCAGAAATTCTCTTGATTACAGAATCGTCAATTCTGATAGAAGATCCGATGGAAGTGTAAACAACTTGATCACGAGCAGATAGGAAGATGATCAGGTCATCGTCACACTGTCCACGATTCTGACGGTCTCGGATCGTGTCGGCGAAGATTTTGGCGGCTTTTAGAATTGAGTCACGGGAGCTGAAGAAGAAATTGGATTCAGAACTTATTTCGTGATGATAATCAGGTTTTTGAAATTGTCAATGAAAGTATGAAGTATTTTTCAAATTTGTACTCAAATGATTGTCCCAATTTCAATGTCACTAACCTATTTCAAAAAAATGTAGAATTTTTCGCTGATTCGAATGCACCTAACATCGATGCTCAAAACGCTATAGAAATGTTTTTATGAGCGTTTGAAGTTACAAGAAGAGACGCAGAGAAAGCAGACACTCTCGTTGTCGAAGAGACGCAGAGAAACGAGACACTGTCTGCGTATCTCACTGGAACTTCAAACGCTCGTAACTCGCTTCAAAATGGACCGTTTTGACTCGTTTTTGCGGCAGATAACATGTTTTAGCGACTCTCAAAAATTTAGGTTTAAATAATTGAAAATTTGTTCATTGAAAAATGTTCCTTTGAGTAGCATCATTAGGTGCATTCAAATCACCGAAAAATTCTACATTTTTTGAAATAGGTTAGAAAAGATGTAAGTTCGCGATTTTAAAATCGTTTTTTTCTAGTTTTAACGACTTTTAGGAAAAAAATTGTTAATTTCATGAATACTGAAGTTGGGAGGATCATTTGAGTACAAATAAAAATTTTACTTTAATGCTATGTTATGGCCATACAATGACAATACTGCAAACTTCGAGTTCAACTTTTTAAAAATCAGATTTTTCTCACAAACGGAAGTTCACTGGTTTACAATTTTGTGAAAAAATTTATTATTTAGAAAAATGGAGTCCTAGAGAAACTGAGTATGTACAAAAAGTTTTGAATCAATTCTCCTTGAAACTTGAAAACCGAGAAAATGGAGGAAGATTCTGACTAGGGTTCCGAATCGATATAATCATTTTCCGATATCACGCGATAATGACTAAAAATGACAATTGTTTTAGTCATTTTTGTCGAACAAACGATAATTCCGATAATCAGATTTGATCAAAAGATATTGAAACAACTAAAACAAGTGCCACGTTTTGCCACGTTTCAAAAATTTCCCCCTATTTTTCCCCTTTTCAATGGAAATTAAGAAAATTGAAAATGATAATTCCGATAAAATGACGATATCGATAATTGATTTTTTTTAATTTGATATCTTTTGACTAATCTGATAATCGACAATATCGATAACGACGGGAAGTCAATAAAACGATTATCGACTATTATCGATAACTTAGTCATATTGCTCCGATTCGGAACCCTAATTCTGACTCTATGTATTAATGGCTCTTCAAAAAAAGGAAAATGCAAAAGTTTTGGCCCCTTCCATCTCATTAAAACCACTCACGTCTCATTCTGATCCAAATGCATCTTCTCCACAACTGCAATCGAAATCGTGTATCCTCGCGGTGGAGACTTCAGGCACATCGTCTGAACAGCACAAGAACAATTGGTCTCACCACGAACCAGCAATAACTCTTTCTCCATAAACTGCTCTTCTTCTACAGTCTCATTGCTCTTCTTCCGAGCAACAATATTATTTGGGTCACAGAAGAATGAAGGTTTCTTCTGACCGCACAGCTCGGACTGGGTCATTGAATCCGGATATGTGTATGGAGTATAATCAGAGAATGCATTGTGGATAATTACAGTATGACAAGCAATTAGGATGAGGAATCGGAGCATTTCTAGAAAGAAAAATGTTATAAGGAAGAAAAGGAAAAAAAGTAAGATGATTCATTGATATAAAAAATTTCTTTTCCGCCTCTCTTTTCTGAAAAATTGTATCGGTTGTATGCTTATCAGTCAAAACGATCCCTGTATTTGTACTTCAAAAACACTTTTTGTTGTGTGTGCATCTAAAGAAAAAGAAAAGAAAAGGAAGTGTGTGGGAAGTGAGAAAAAAGGTATCGATTTTATTGTTTGCCTGATTCGAAAAAAGGAATGGTGAATCACGTTCAGTTCTTGATAACCGAAGAGGAGTCTGTACTCGATTCGTGGAGAGCCGATGGGGTGGTTGGAGCAGTACGGGCGGCACGGGTACGACGACGTTGGCGTTTTCCTGGAATTGAGATTTTTTTAGATGATAAAGAAGAGGCTCTTGTTTTTAAATCTTTCTCGCATGTCAGGAATAGAGGCTTCGCGATATTTCGATAGATGACGTTACGAAATTGTGACATTTCGCAAGTGTGACATTTTGAAAAGTGTGACATTTCGTAAGATGACGTTTCGAAAGTGTGACATTTCGCAAGTGTGACGTTTCGAAAGTGCATTGTTTTGCTTTTTGAAAAAAACGTTTCTTAAAACAGACATTTCGAAAGTGTGTCATTTCGCAAGCTTGAAATTTCGGAAGTGAGACGTTTCGAAAAAGTAGCATTTCGAAAGCGTGGCGTTTCGAAAGACCGATATTTCACAAGTGTAACGTTTGCTTTTGAAACTTCGCATTTTGGAAATGTCAAACTTGCGAAACGTCCCACTTTCGAAACGTCAAATTGGCGAAATGTTACATTTTCGAGTGGTAAACTTGCGAAACGTCACATTTTCGAAATGTCACAATTGGGAAACATCACATTTTCGAAATGTAACATTTGCGAAACGTCACGCTTTCGAAATATCAAACTTGCGAATTTCTTTCCGAAATTTATTTTCTGAAAAAATCAGAAAATCGGAAAAAAATGTTGTTCAAAAATAATGATTTTTCGCCAAAATCACTAATTTTTCGACTATTTTTGTCTATTTTTCTCTGATTTTCCGAAAAGAAAGTTTCGGAAAATTTTCCGAAAAAATCGAAAAATCAGAAAAAACGAGAACTCGTTTTTTCTGATTCCGACCAAGTCGGTTGCGAAATGTTACGCTTGCGAAATGTCACACTTGCGAAACGTCACACTTGCGAAATGTCATACTTGCGAAACGTCACACCTTCGAAACGTCTACTCACTTTTTCTCCTTTTCTTCGCCGACATCGAAGAGCTAGCCGATCCAGAAGTCTCTCCACTTGTCTCATTTTTCTCCGCACTTTTTGTTTCTTCCTCTTTTTTCTGCTCTCCACCGAAAACTGATCCATATTTGTAACATCGATAAACAACGAATATGGTGACGCCGGAGACGACGAGAATCGTCGCCACTTTCAAACTTGCCAACTTCATTTTGGAAATGAACTTTGTGTAGAGAAAGGGAAAAGAAAACTATTTATACAAAACTCCACGTTGGAAAATTACAAAATTTTGAATAAAAAAGTTATCAAGGATAAGTGATGAACCAATAACCTTCGAATCCTCTCTTCTGAACCGTTCCATCCGATTTGAATCTCATCGTGAGATAGTTGCTCGGTGAGACCCACGACCATGGAGCTGTTGAGTTTCCAGAAAGGCTGAAATATAGATTCTTATCTCCCAAACCTCCTTGTGCCCTCACTTTGCCACAAGATTATTCGCGATAACTGTAGAACTGTTATAAATCTCCAGAACATCATATTTCGCCTCTGTCAAGAAATCGTCAATAGTGACATTCAAATGGAATCCATCTGGACCAGAGATGTAATACAGCTGCTCAGTGTATGGACCATAGTTGTCCGGGTAGTTTGGAGAAGTGAACGTTCCGTTGTCACCGGTTTGATTGATTGGCGCGGAGTAAACTCTGGAAATAGTTGATAAGAATGGAACTCTAGAAACCAGGGTTGCAATTTGACGGGCTGGCCCCGGCCCAAGCCGTGAGGAATAATTTCTATCAAATATTTTTGTAAAACTTTCAAACTTTCTCGCGATTTTAAGGGTAAATTTAGCAAAATTTCAAAAAAAAATTGTGCCATGAAATAACGACTAAAACTGGAAATTAGAAATTAGGGTCATAAATTTTCCATCGAAATTTTTCCTCACAGCTCCGCGGGCCGTGCCCGGCCCGTTGCAACCCTGCTAGAATTCTCACTTGGCATTCCAGGTCGCAAGCCATCCATTCTTAGTGATAGTTTTATCCGTGTGGAATTTGAAGGATAGAACGTTGGAAGAGCTTTCAAAGTCGTAACGAGGATTTGTGTACTCATCGGTTCTGGAAAATTTTAATTAGGATAACAGTTTTTCACTCAAATAATTGTCCCAATTTCAGTATTTACGAAAATAACAATAAAAATAACAACACTTGAGAAAATCAATTTTCTAACCACTTTTTCCTAACCTTTTTCAAAAAATGTAGAATTTTTTGCTGATTCCAACGCACCTTATATTGTTGCTCAATACGCTGTAGAAACTTTTTTATGAGCGTTTAAAGTTACGAGAAGAGAGATGCAGAGAAAGCAGACACTCTCGTTGTCGAAGAGACGCAGAGAAACTAGATAGTGCCTGCGTCTCTCAATGAAACTTCAAACGCTCGTATTAAAATGGTCCGGTTGGAATCGTTTTGGACCTTTTTGAAGAAGAAATAATGTACTATTAGATGTGTAAACAAAAATTGAAATAGAAAGATGGTTCAAAAAAATGTTTGGAAAAATCCATTTCAAAAGCATGGGGCGTCTAGAGGAATTGGAAATGGATATGTATTTGTCTAGATCGGGGAAGTAGGAGGCACGGCTAACCAAGCGATAAAGTAGTACGAGCTGAGATTTGAGGCGGCGATGACGGATAGAGGACATGTTTAGGAGTTCTAGACGATTCTCATATGAGGTGAAGGAGACGTTACAGCGTTGAAGGGCTATTTTGGAGAAGTATCTGAGAGGACGTTCGAGTTTGACCGACAGTTTGGAAGAAGGCTTAGGGGAGTAGACTTGAGAGCAATATTCCAGTATTGGGAGGACAAAAGTCTTGAAAAGCGAAGCGTAGAAAGAGATATTGGTGGATCTAAACGAGCGGAGAAGCTGTTTCGCGCGGAGAAGTGCGCATGCAAGTTTCTGGTTGATATGGAGCTCGAAATTCAGAGAGGGGTCGGTAAGAAGTCCAAGGTCTCTAACAGAGGAGGATTGCGAGATGAGGGAGCCAGCAATGTAGTAGAGGACGTTGGCGTTATGGGAGCCAAGTCGGAGGAGCGAGGTTTTGGAATTGGCTAGAGGAAGTTGATTGGCAGTGGACCATAGAGAAATGATGTTGATGGTGTCTTGAATGACGAGAGGGGAATGGTGATAGATCTTGATATCATCCGCGAATACGGAGAAGTAGATGGATTTAGGAAGGGATAGAAGGAGATCATTCAAGAATACAAGGAAAAGAAAGAGACCAGAAACAGAGCCCTGAGGAACCCCGGAGGGAATAGGAATTTGTGCGGAGTCTACAAAGTCGTTGATTTTCATTGAGAATGATCTATGAGAGAGAAAATCTGCGAACCAGGAGCAGAATAAAGGAGGTATCCCAAAGTTTTTGAGTTTGGAAATGAGAAGGGAATGCGGCACTTTATCGAAGGCCTTTTGAAAATCGAAAAATATGATGTCGAGAGATTTGTGGGACTTAATAATGTGTTTGTAATGGGTGATGGAGTGGAGAAAAGAGGTGGTGCACGAACGAGATGGGAGGAAACCATGTTGGTTGGGATGGAACTTGTGAGAGTGATCTAAAAGGAGGCGCTTACAGATAATGCGTTCCATGACTCGGGAGATAGGATCAGTAAGCGAGATGGGCCTATAGTTAGAGGGGACGGAGGTGTTGCCTTTTTTTGGAACTGGAATGACAATGGAGTGTTTCCAGGTAGAGGGGAGGGAAGAGGTGGCGAAGGAATGTGAGAAGAGGATGGATAAGGGAAGGCAATGGAGGTCGAGCAGCGCTTAAGAATGAGATAATTGACGAGATGGGGAGAAAACCCACAGGTCGGTGGAAGTTTGTCAAGAGTGTATTCTACTATATAGGGAGAAAAGACACCATCGAGACTAGAGGGGGAGTGAACAGATGGTGTAGGAATGAAGTGAGGGGGACTACTGATGGAGGGGGAGGAGAAATTCTGTTTGAAGGTGTCAGCGAAGGTGGAAGCAATATCGGAGTCATTGGATATTATGCGGCCATTGATCGAGAGAGGGGGGACCGAGGAGCAGGACTTGAGTCTTTTGCGAATGATGGATCTGGCTGCCTTTGAAGAGGGATTGGAGAGTATTGATTTTTCCATTGAGGATGTGTTGCGCCGGATTTGTCTAATGATAGCTAGTTGTTTTTTCCTGATACGTGCGAGGAGCATCGGAGAGGAGAGAGGACGGCTCAGGAGTTTAGCATGCGAGGATCTTAATCGGCGAAGGCGACGGAAAGGGTTGGGAATACGGGAAGGGTTGAGGGGGTTGCAATACGGTGTATGAGAGGCGATGAGCTGATTGAGAATTTCGATAACTTTGGAGAACATATTGGATGGGGATAGGGATGGAGGTAGAACATCAACCCAGTCGATGGAGGCAATGCTATGGTTGAGATGCTTGAAATCAGTTTTTCTGTAGTTGAGCCTAGGAGAGGTGAAAGTCGACTTAGTATTAGAGGTAGATTGAGAAGAGGAAAATATAAGTTTTATGAATCTAAATGTAATGGTTCAAAAACGATTCAAAACGGATCACATTGAAACGAGTTATGAGCGTTTGAAGTTTCAGTGATAGGCGCAGACACTGTCTCGTTTCTCTGCGTCTCTCCGACAACGAGAGTATCTGCTTTCTCTGCGTCTCTCATACTGATATTTCAAACGCTCATAAAAAATGTTTTTACAGCGTTTTGAGCTGCGATATTAGGTGCGTTCGAATCAGCGAAAAATTCTACATATTTTGAAATAGGTTAGAAAAAATGTTTACAAAATCGATTTTCTCGAGTTTTAACGACTTTTATGCAAAACTATTGCTATTTTCGTAAAAATGAAAATGCCTGTAATCAATACTCACTTTCCCAAGTATGGGTAGGTATCGTTTGGTCCATCATAAGCTTGAATATAGTCAAAAGTTCTTTCCACCAAATAAGGATCGAATTGAATCGTGATATATGTGTTGTTTGGAGCTGAAAAACAGAAAAAAACATTGTCCTCTTCTGTCGGAAACTCTAGCAAAACATACAAGTGATCAAGTACCAACAGTCCAAATTGTTATAATACAAATCTGGATATCCAGGAGACTTGATTGTTCCAGATCTGGTATACGATCCACCGTAATCTTTGATAGTTGGGCACAACGCTGGCATTTGTTTACACAACGCAGGTTGAACACTATAACACGGAGTCGCTTTCATTCCAGCTGGATCATTTGATTTGAATGTAGCACAGTCTCCGTTTTGACTCGGTTCTCCTGTACTCCACCAACTGGTGAATGGTGTAGTTCCATCCGAGTTACGCCATTGATTCGATGTTACATTTCTGGTGATGGCTAGCCATGGCTGAGCGAATAGACCGGCTGTGAAGTTAGCGAAGAATGCAATCTCTTTGGTGACAGTGACGAATGCTTGTCGTCCACCGATGGATTGACAGTAGCTGTCGGTTTCAGCGTAGGTCATGTATCGGTCGGAGAATTGGTAGCAGTAGGAGGTATCGTTTGAGAACGTCCAGCCGGTAGGACAGAGATTGGTAGATGTTACATCTGAATGTTTTCGCTTATGGAACAATAGTACTGGTCAAAATGAATTGACGTTTTCGGTGGAAATATTATTGGTCAACTTTGAGGGCCTTAAAAGTAGTTTACAGATATAAGATTCTTTTGAAATTTTTTTTGGTGTATTAAGCAAATCAAGAACTCTATTTTTGTATTTGACAACTTTTTCATATGACCACGATCCAGTGAGTTAGAACGCGTGGAAGTCAAAAGGCTCCAAAATGGTCAAGACGAAATACGAGGGGACGTCAGTCAACTTGCTCTAACTAACTGGATCGTGGTCCTAAGAAAAAGTAGTCAATTACAAAAATAGAGTTCTTGAGTTGCTTGATGCATCCACAAAATTTCAGCCAAATCGGATATTTGGAAACCACTTTTAGAGACCCTCAAAGATTACCTATTTCTATTTCAACTGACTAGGAATGTATCCCAAGTGTCCCCACGCTTATGGACTGAAATTGGCTCTAATTAAAAAGTTATGTAAAACATTAAATTGCAACTGTTTTGTTTTTTGACTCACCAAAATTGGTCAAATTTGAAGAAAGTTATGACAATTTGAATCAATGGAACTTGAGTTTTGTGAAAATTTCAGAAATTTTGAAAAAAAAACTTTTTTGAAAATTTTTTTCGCACAATCTTACATTACTTTTTATGTTTTTTCGAATGATACAACTTTCAGTTCATAAGCGGGGGACACTTGGAATATAGCGAGAACACCAATACGCGCATTTTGGGCATTACTGTAGTTATAAAAACAGAATCGTAGTGTTTCAAATTTCTGTTTTATTCTAACAGTCGTGTTACAGTAATCTAACATTTTGAAACCGGGGTCCTTATGGACATACATAGAGAAACTGTATTACACAGAGCTCGATATCCATCCTTTTAAACCTAGACTCTAGTTTCCATTCTTTTCATTATTATTTTAATAAGCTCCGTCTCAAAATAGCTCCTGAAGTTACAGTAACCCTCGGACCCAACCCACTTTCTGTAATCCTAACGCCATTTTGATCTCACCTTGAAAATTCGAAGCAAAAATCAGCGCGGTCAGTAGTGCAGCAAACATTCTTCACTAACTGCTGTTATCTCTCAATCGCTACTGACAAGAAATCAAAATTTATAGCGCTGAACAATTTACGACCTCGTGCCACATTTCAAACTCAATTTGCGTAACAAAGAGCACAGTTTTTTGGTGTCACAAATGAAAGAAGAATATAAATATTTATTAGCTAGATTAAATGGTCCAGAAAAGTGACCATCCCTTCTTCTGAACCATCGAATCCGATTTGAATCTCATCGTCACGTATCGAGATGGTGATAGCCATGACCATGGAGCAATGGATGGTCCCGATAGGCTGAAATTTATTAGAGGTTGCAAACTTTTTTGCTTTTTGATACTCACTTCGCCACAAGGGTATATGAGCTGACATAGGACGCGTTATAGATTTCCAGAACATCGTAATTCAGTTCTGTGACAAAGTCAGTGATCGTCACATTGACTTGGAATCCTACAGGAGCTGTGATATAGTACAACTGTTCCGTGTATGGATCATAGTTATTCGGGTAGTTTGGAGAGGTGAATGATCCATTTTGACCAGTTTGACGGATTGCTGGGTAGTTTGGTCTGTAGAAAGTATATTAGCATCACATATTGAATATAAATTGATAAGAGGCTCACTTGGCATTCCAGGTTAGTTGCCATCCTTTGTCGGTGACTACGCTGTTAGTACGGAAACGGAATGAGACCGAGTTGTTAGAACTTTCGAAATCATCACGGATCCACCAGTAGCCATCGTCGGTTCTACAAAAAAAAAATTTGAAGACTCATTTCCAGAAAAAAAAACAACTTACGTTCCAAGGTACGGGTAGCTGGAGTTTGGACCATCATAAACATTAATGTAATCGTAATAATCTTCAACAACGTATGGATAGAATAACATGGTGATATAGGTGTTTGGAGGAGCTGAAACTTGACCTAAATGCTAATTTTCAAAATCAAGCTCACATGTAATTGTGTACAGACAATCCAAGTTATTATAATACTGAACTGGATATCCTGGAGAATTAATAGTTCCCGATCTCGAGGACGATCCTCCATAGGTAGTCTGATTCGGACAAAGTGCAGGCATTTGTCTGCACACTGATGGCTGCATACTGTAACATTGTGTCGCTTTGAGACCTGGAGCACTGGTACCCTTCAATGTTGCACAATCTCCATTGACACCTGGCTCTCCAGTTGTCCAGTAAGAAGAAAGTGGAGATGTTCTATCCGGGTTATACCATTTGTTCGTTGTGGTGTTTCTTGTGGTGGCGAGCCAAGGTTGAGCAAAAGAAGTTGCAGTGAAGCCAGAGAGCCATTTGAGCTCGGTGGATGAGAGGATGTAGGCTTGAGATCCTCCGATGGATTGACAGAAGGGGCCTGCTTCAGCGTAGGTCATATATTGGGGAGATTGGATGTAACAGTAGGAGGTGTTGGTAGAGAAGGTCCATCCAGATGGGCAAAGGTTGACCGCAGTGGCAACTGTAAAAGTAAGTTCCTCTTTTCGAAAATAGCAAGATTCCAATTTTACATCCAAAAATACTCACTCGTTTTGTAATTATATCCATTTTAGTGCGCGTACCCGAAAAAAGTTCAGAAATCGTCCACTAATGATGTTAAAAAAGTATTTTTTTATGAAAACAAAACCAGAAAAAAAACTATTGGAACAATTTTGGAATCGAACATAACATGTGTTTTTCATGGTACTATCCACTAGGCCATAAAGGAAAAGTCGGCGCCCGACGTGGGCCTGTCGGCGGCAGAGATGCGTTATAACAAATTTCGGCAACTCATTCAAACATGAATAACTTTTTTTCAGGGGGATCGGGTAAAAATACAGTCAACTGAAAAACTGTTCCTTATTAAAAAAGCTATCAAATGGTTAAAAACCCGTCAAATTTCATCAAAAATTAACAGAGTTACGCCTTGTATCGTCAAAAAATTGCCAAAATTTGACAAAGCATAACTCTGTTAATTTTTGATGAAATTTGACGGGTTTTCAACCATTTGATGGCTTTTTTAATAAGAAACATTTTTCAGTTGACCGTATTTTTACCCGATCCTCCTGAAAAAAGTTGTTCTCAGTTTTATGAGTTGCATCCTGAAATGCATCCTCACTAATCCTTGGTCGGCGGTCGGCATTCGCTATTTTCTCAATGAATTTTTGTATTTTTCAGTCAATAACTTATGATTTTCATTATGCATTTTACATTCAAAAGTGTGAAAGATGCTTTAATTTCAAGGTCCGAATCCAAGACTCACCTCTCGCGGCTGATGCAAAGAGCAACGCGGTCAGTACAGCACCGATCATTTCGTCTCGACTGACTATCTTCGTTTCTTCTACTCTTTCTCTATCGCTACCGGGAGAAGGAGCACTTTGTCAAGCCACACAGAATTTACGACCTATTTTATGTGCCTAAAATGTGTATCACACTTCAGTTTCATAACTCCTAATAATATAATAATTGCGTAATCAGGCAGCAGCAGCCTTATCGAAAAAGTCAGAAGCAAATCATAATTTATTGCATGACCCAGAAAATTGAAAATCCGCTTTTTTGAACAATAGCGTCCGATTTGAATCTCATCGTCACGTATCGAGAGGGCGAGAGCCATGACCATGGAGCCACTGATGGGCCGGATAAGCTGAAATATAAAAGTTTATATATACTATTCAACAACGACACTCCGCAAGGATTTAGTGTTTAACATAAAACAACACAAGCTTTCGAAAAAAAAGTTTTTCATGCCAGTTTTATTGATGATTTTGTTAGTAATTTGTACGTACTTCGTATCGTTTGTAGTTCGCTAATTTGCAGTTTAGTGAATTTTTTGAAATATCGCGTCGCCGTTAAACAACGCTGAAGCGTCGTTGTTGCGGTGGCTCAGGGGTCGACGACTGGATAATACTCACTTTGCAATCAGGTTATTCGCATTCACATAAGAAGAGTTGTACACTTCCAGAACATCATAATTCGCTTCGGTGTTAAAATCAGTGATCGTCACGTTGACCTGGAATCCAACAGGAACAGTTACATAGTACAGTTGCTCCGTGTATGGATCGTAGTTATTCGGGTAGTTTGGAGAGGTGAAGGAACCATTTTGACCAGTTTGACTGATTGGCGGGGTGTTTGATCTGAAAATAGTTAACAACTGATAAGACTGAAAATCTCCATACTTGGCATTCCAGGTCAGCAACCATCCTTTATCGGTGATAATGTAGTCTGTATGGAAGATGAAGGAAACTGAGTTGTTCGAGCTTTCAAAGTCGTAGCGAAGGTCCCACCAGTCATCTGTTCTAAAAATCAGATACTGTACTTTGTTTCCAAAAATAAACTTACGTTCCCAAATACGGATAGCTTGGGTTGGGACCATCATAAAGATCAATGTAATCGAAGAAATCTTCAAGAACATATGGACTGAATTGAAGCGTGATGTAGGTATTTGCAGGTGCTGGAAATCAAGTTTTAGAACTTTAAAACTAAATTTATGGACCCACATGTAATTGTGTACAGACAATCCAAGTTATTGTAATACTGAACTGGGTACCCTGGAGATTGAATAGTTCCGGATCTTGTGTACGATCCTCCATAGCTAGTCTGATTCGGACACAGCGCAGGCATTTGTCTGCACAATGCTGGTTGTATACTGTAACATTGTGTCGCTTTGAGACCAGGAGAGCTTGTGCCCTTGAATGTTGCACAATCTCCATTTACACCTGGCTCCCCGGCGGACCACCAAGACGCTGATACACTAGTTTTATCCGAGTTCCACCAAACGTTAGTAGTGGTGTTTCTTGTCGTGGCGAGCCATGGTTGAGCGAAAGAAGCCGAGGTGAAGTCGGTGAGCCAGGTGAGTTCTCTCTGTGTGAAGATGAAGACTTGAGATCCTCCGATGGATTGGCAGAATGGGTCTGCTTCAGCGTAGGTCAGATATTGGGGAGATTGGATGTAACAGTAGGAGGTGTTGGTAGAGAAGGTCCATCCGGATGGGCAGTGGTTGTTGTCAGCAGCAGTGACAACTGAAACAGAAACAGAAAACTGACAGTTAGGAAAGAGACGAATCTACTGTTATTCGAAATAAGCTTGATAAGGTTTGTTGCCAAAAAACAGAAATTCTCCGCCCGAGCCACAAAAATTTCGATCAAATTTTTCGGTCCTTATTTTTTTATTTCCTGTTTTTGCTCCATTATTTTACCTCCATGGACAAAAAAAAGGCTGGGAATCGGCCCACAATTGCAACCCTGGTTTGTTGGACGATCACACTCACCTTGAAACACAGAAGCAAGGAGCAACCCGATCACTCCAATACCGATCATTTTGTGTCGACTGACTATCTTCATTATCACTTCTGCTACTGAAAACGCGGCACCGAATTTACGACATTTTAATGTGCCCTGATGTTTGAACCAAACTTCAGTATCAAAATCTAAATTATTTATTTCCTGTTAATTAACACAATTTCCAAATGGCATGCCATCCCTTATACTGAAGAGAACCATCGGAGACAAATTTCATTGACATGTAGTTCTTCGGAGAGATCCAGTTCCATGGGGCCACTGATGCACCGGATAACCTTTAATTGGAGAGTTTTCTAATTTTAAGTTTTTTTGAACTTACGTTGCAACTAAAGTATTATTCGATTGCACACTACTGTTATAAATATTCAAATAATCATATTTGCTCTCCGTTCGGAAATCATCAATAGTCAAATTGACTTGCATTCCCCAGGAGACACTAATTTGATAAACTTGCTCATCGTATGTATCATAGTTATTCGGATAATTCGGGGACACCATTGTTCCATTGGTTCCAGTTTGGGTGATTGTTGGCATATCTTTTTTCGCCTTCCATGTCGCCAACCATCCCTTATCGGTGATTGCGTAGTTCGTCTTGAATTTCACATTCATCACGTTTCCTGACGATTCGAAACCGCGTGCCATGTTATAGCTCGACACTCTGGAAAACTGATATTTTTTAGGATTCTGTTTTTTGGATAAGACTAACGTTCCAATATAGTTAGAGTAGGATGTAGAGTTTCCCTCATAGACTTCCACAGCATCATACCACTCTTCGATCAAGAATGGGGAGAATTGAATTGTGATGAAGGTGTTGTTGGGGGCTGGAATAGGTAAAAATGGAAACTGTAGAGAGTTTCTGAAAACTTACAAGTAATAAGGTACCTGCAATCCAAGTTATTGTAATATTGAGTTGGGTATCCAGGGGATTGGAATGTCCCCGACCAGGTATTGGGGCCGCCGAAGTTTGCACTGTTGCAGCTGAAAATTTATTCATAAGAATATGGCCTCTAAGCCTAAGCCTCTAAGCCTAAGCCTCTAAGCCTGAGCCTCTAATCCTAAGTCTCTAAGCCTAAGCCTAAACTCACAGAGCTGGAGTCTGTTTACAGAACGCTGGCTGCAACTGATAACATTGCGTCACTTGCAATCCCGATGGATTGACTCCTTTGTAGGTCACGCAATCTCCGTTTACACTCGGCTCATCTGGAACAACCTTCTTATCAGGTAATTTCAGCGTTTGAACTCACTGGCAGTCCACATTAAAGTATAGAAATAGGAACCATCGAGATTATAGAATCTTCCAGTTGTTGTGTTCCTCCTGGCCCCAATCCAGGGTTGCAGCATTGTTTTATTGGTGATACCAACGAGAGCATCATTTTCAGAGTAGGAATCAATTACAACAGGTCTTCCGCCGATTGAGTTACAGTACTGTACGGATTCATCGAAAGTGAAGAATTGCGCAGAGATGGTGTAGCATTCGGAATTGGCAGGGCTGAATGTCCAACCGAGTGGACACTCACTTCCAACTGAAAAAAAATTGTGTGCGACGTTTCGAAAGTGCGACGTTTCGCAAGTGTGACGTTTCGAAAGTGCGACGTTTCGAAACCAAAAATTTCAAACCTTTCTGTGGGAAAATACCTTTCAGTACAGTGGAGCTTCTGCAGGTTTCGAAGGATATTTATCCTTCGAAACATCGCACTTGCGAAACGTCACACTTTCGAAATGTCGCGAAGCCAAAAAAACTGTACCTGTTACACCGATGAAACAGAAAACCAGAAGGAGAATAAAACGAATCATTGGAATCAAATGAGACAGAGTGCAAATGAGCTCCTTTTTTGTTATCAGTCAACCCGATTATATCAAGTTTTATGTAAATGTTTGATTAATTTGATAATTTGAAACACAGAAGTCAGGAGAGGAAATTTGCGTTTCGTGAGGTGATGAAAGGCTTATTAAAGTTCAGAAAAATCATTATGGCTTTTTCTAGAATTATCAACGTCTTTTATTATTGTGGCGGTAAAACGCAGCTGGACTTGCGCCACCGCACTCCTGTGGTAAAAGGTCCCGAAACGCACACTGGTCGAAGGATAGAGGTATGCAAACGCGCTCCACTGATTTAGCCCTTTTTTCCAAACTTTGACGCCTTCTTATTCAAATTCCAGTGCTTTTTTCTGAATTTTTTTGCTTGAGAAAAATTCTCGACTAAATTTAGTACCAGAATAAAATAAAATTTTCACAAAAATGTGCGGAATTCGGGTTAAAAAAATTATTTTTAGGCCTGGCTTCTCTAGCGAGCGCGTTTGCATACCTCATGGCTCAGATGCCTGTGGAAACGGTGATTTTTCCACTGGAGTGCGGTGGAGCAAGTCTACCTGCATTTTACCGCCACAATAGTCTTTCATGATCCTTCCATTGTTTTTGTTGGGAAAAAAATCATTTTTGGCATCAATTAGACCTGAAATCCTTTTTTTCCATGCGAAAATTCCCTATTTCGCCTTTTTCAATGCTCAAAACCACCATCTTCGCCTACTTCTTCCCCACTGTCTGTCGTCTCTTCTACCCCCTCCATTCCCTCGCCCGCCGCGACTCCGCCCACTTCGCACACAAAGCATAACGAACGGCGGAACCCGCGCGGTGTCCGTACACCGTCCACCACTACCCCCACCGTCCGGCGACTCATAAACTTACCTGGCTGGGGGTATTTCGCGATCATGAAGGCGGAATCCCCATGGCGAGGCCTGTCCATTGCACTTTCGGACGGGCTGACCTGTGTGGCAGTCTCGAGTTGAGATTCGCCAACAGCTCAATTTTTGCGTAACGGGGCTGCGTTCGCGCGGCCCTGAAAAATCACTTCATTCTCTTTTGGAGATGCAATCATTGTGACTTCAAGAGTTATTTTTCTATTTTGAATGACAGGGTTATCCTTATGTCCGGCTACAACATTCAAAGTTCGTCTACAGACCTTCAGTTCGATAAACATTCTTATCTTCCAATAATGATCTGAGACTACGGTTTAGAATGATTCTAGATTACTACTAATCGTAAGAACAAAGTATAGAACTCGATTAAAATTCTTCCAGATTTATTTGAGCCCAATTTCATTAAATTCAATATACATAAATCCATGAGTATCAATGATTAGCAACACGATTAATCGGAATGGAACGAGAAGTATTCGCTTTCTTCGGAGCCTCGATTTGAAGTTTTCCCTCGTTTGAAATGGCAGATTGAACAGCACTCAGATCAGCATCTTCTGGGAGAAGAATCATTTTGGAAAATGATCGTTTCGAGTATCCATGCTCCGATTCGGTCTCTTGTGACCCCTCGATTTTCAGTTCTCTTCCATCCAATTGGATTTTGAGGTCTTCTGGTTTGAAATGAGAGACGTCGAGTTGAACAGAGAACTTGGAGTCGTTATTCACAATCTGGAAGTCATATTGATTTGTTTCTAAATATTCATTTATAATGCCGACACTTACCTCTCCTACAATATCCGAGAAGTTGAAGGAACTGTGGTCAGCATCTCTCCAGTAGGGTAACTGGACGGATCCAGAGAGCTCATCAAAAATATGGTCGAGAGTAGAAGAATCAGAGAATGGAGAACGGAGAACAAGCATTTTTTCTAGTTGTAGCTGATTCACTTGATGAAAGTGTGTTGGTTTCTTCAGCAATCGGTCCTACTTATATACCATTTCGTCGACACCTTCTAGAATATTCCCGAATAACCGAGAAGCACTGCGGCGTCTTCTACTAGACGAGACGCAGACGAAAAAGAGTCTGCATCTCTCTTCCTCCCGCACTATTTTCCTCTTTTCGCAGCGAAAGGTCACCATTGTTTCGTCATACGAGCACGGGAACATTATGGAATGTTCTAGAAATGGAATAGAAAATGTATATATACAAAAGCGGATTGGGTTGTGATCAACACTCACTCCAATTGTGAAAGCTATCTTATTACTGAAAAAATGTCTCTCTATCACTATTATCACCGCCCAACTCAACGTTCTATTTTCAATGAACTGATGAGGGATTTCGGACTAATGGAACGCCAATTGGCTCCAGCCGGAGGTGACAGAACTTCTTCTGAGGTGAGTTTCCAACATCAACCAAATTTTGGACTCGATTGTAAACCTCAAGATTTTCAGATCGTCAATACCGATGAAAAGTTCGCGCTCAATCTAAACGTCTCGCAATTCAAACCAGAAGATCTCAAAATCAATCTGGATGGAAGAACTCTAACGATTCAAGGAGAACAAGATGTCAAGAATGAGCATGGATACTCGAAGAAATCGTTCTCTCGTGTCATTCTTCTCCCAGAAGACGTCGACGTTTCCGCAGTTGCTTCAAATCTTACGGAGGATGGAAAACTTTTGATCGAGGCTCCAAAGAAGGCAGCGATTCAAGGAAGATCCATTCCGATTCAGAAGCAGGCAGCTGTTGAGCAGAAACCAGCGGAGTAATTCATTCAAAACATTACTTGTACTATTTTGATCTTACATGTAAATTATAAATTCGGTTAATAAATTTATCACGATCTAACTATCCGTGTTTTCATTTTTCCTTTTATCAAAGTTTCAGCGCTCTTCCTTATCTTTCCACTCTTCCCTCCTTTTCAATCGACTCCGCCCACTTCGCACACAAAACATAGCGAACGGCGGAACCCGCGCGGTGTCCGCACACCTCCCACCACTACCCCCATCGTCCGGCGACTCATAAACTTACCTGGCTGGGGGTATTTCGCGATCATGAAGGCGGAATCCCCATGGCGAGGCCTGTCCATTGCACTTTCGGACGGGCTGACCTGTGTGGCAGTCTCGAGTTGAGATTCGCCAACAGCTCAATTTTTGCGTAACGGGGCTGCGTTCGCGCGGCCCTGAAAAATCCTTCCTTTCTCTCTTGGAGAGGTATCATCAATTCAAGAGGTTCTTTTCCATTGTGAATGATTTTGAATGAATGGGTTGTCATTATTCCTGGCTACAAGTTTCAGTTTCAATGTACACTCGTATCCACTAGATGTTGTTCATAAAGATTCTAAAACGCCTCTAGTAGCGAGAGCAAAGTATAAAGCAGGATTCTGATTCTTACTAATTTAATTATCTGCGTTCATGCGGCTCTGAAATTTCTACATTCTGGAATTATCAAATCCTGCGTGTGGCAATCATACCGAAAGATGAGCCGTGGCTTATGTTCGGTCTGCGGGCAAAAATCTTTATGCCACTTTGATAGTTTACCTTGAGTTCTATGTGAGGCTCCATTAAACTTTTTGTTTCGTTCTCAATTACTGAACTTTTAGTGCATTCACACATACTTCCATAAACAGTATACTTTTCTTATCAGCTCCATTATAAATTCGAACAACACGTTTTCTATACTTTGGAAACTTTACTTTTAGGCTCAACTTCAAAAAGTGTAACAGCACAAATAACCAAAACAATTATAATTATAATACTTTATTGGGCAGAAAAGGCAATCATTTTATACAAATAAGTTAATGTTTATCAACGAAGCTAATCGGAATGGCACGAGAGTTTCCAGCAGAACCCTTCGGAGCCTCAATTTGAAGTTTTCCTTCGTTGGAAATAGCAGACTTGAGAGCAGTCAAATCGACGTCTTCTGGCATTACGAACATCTTCGAGAAGCATCTTTTCGAGTATCCATGTTCAGATTTCGCCTCTTGACATCCTTCAATTTTCAGTTCTCTTCCGTTCAATTCAATCTTCATGTCTTCTGGTCTAAAATGAGAGACGTCGAGTTGAACGGCGAATCTTTGGTCGTCGTTGATGACCTAAAAAGTTATAAAAATGCGAGAATTCTTGCTGATAATGACCTACCTCTCCTACAGTATCCGAGAAGTTGAACGAGCTGTGATCAGCATCTCTCCAATACGGGAGAATCGATCGTCTGGAGAAATCATTGAAAAAATGATCGGAAGAATGAGATCTTCCGTACGGGGAACGATAAAGCATCATTTTCGTAGAACTTTCAGAAATTCACTTTTGTTGTTTTCATGGGATTTCTCCGAAGTCTTTTATAGTGTTGCTCAGAAAACAACGAATCCATCTTTAGAAGATTCTAGAAGGCACCACTTTGTGCACGGGCACATAAATTGTCTGCGTCTCTTCCCCGAGCAAACTCTCTCCAGTTCCTGTTGTTGTGGGCTCCGTTTGGTCGACGAGCTCTGAACATGGAAAGTTCTTGAAAACAACAACAACTATATAAATAGTGGGAGAGAGCTGATATTCTTTCTTTTTCTGATCACTCAAGAAAAAATGTCGCTTTACCCATTTTTCTATCACAACCAATATCCGAATATAGAAGGAATGATGAGGGATTATATGCCGGTTTCGATGCAAATGGAAACTGCTCCTATTGCATCTTCGAATTCCGAGGTATTCTAGAATTTGTGAGTCTTCGCGACATTTCGAAAGTGAGACATTTTGAAAGCAAAAATTTCTGGGAAAAATTGTTTTTGTGAAACATTTTTTCTGTTCTGGGAACAAAATTGTTTTTCCTTCAATTCTTGTAATGTTTTTTAAATTTTTGCATTCGAAACGTCACACTTTCGAAATGTCGCGGAGCTTATTCACGAGAAGTCTTCAATTACAAATTTTTGAATTTAAGATTGTGAATACCGATGAAAAATTCTCCGTCAACCTCAACGTTTCTCAATTCAAACCCGAAGAGTTGAAAATCAATTTGGATGGAAGAAAACTGTCGATTCAAGGAGCACAAAACATTGCCAATGAGCATGGCCATTCGACGAAATCCTTCTCAAGAGTCATTCTTCTTCCAGAAGACGTTGACGTCGCTTCTGTTGCTTCGAGTCTCTCCGATGACGGAAAACTTTCGATTGAAGCTCCGAAACTATTGCCAACTCCAGGAAGATCGATTCCAATTCAGCAACTGGCTATCCAGCGTGAATCTTCTATTTGATAGTTGAACTTTTAGAAAAAAAACTGCACCTACTTATTTATGAATCGTTTTCATAATGATCCTCACTATTTTGATTTCCAAAAATAAATGTTGTATTTTTTGTTATTTCTGCATGTTTTAAAAACATCAATGGACTGATAAGCAATCGTCTTGCAAAACCCTGTGACTCCACCCAAAAAAAAGTGACAAATTCATTTCTAAACTATAAATTAAACAAAATATTAAACTAGCATCTAGACAATATTCTATTTTCTCTTCGCCTTCTTCGCATCTTCATATCCGTATCCAATGGCATCTACTTCGGGGAACGTCACATTGCATCGAGGAAGAGCGATTCTCAATTGTCGAATGAATCCCTGTCGATGTGCAACGTAAGGCAGGAAGTAGAAATGAGCTCTTCGTAACGCCTTCAACTTCAGAAGCCAGTATACGGAACCGTCGGTGATACAGGGGTTTAGAACGATTTCCTGGAAAAGAGGAAGTTAGAAATCAATAAAAATCGAGAGAAACCAACCAGATCTGTCAGCGTTTGCGCTGGTCTTCCTTGCGCCAAAAACTTCAATCCTTCATCTCCGAAATAATCGCAAAAGTTGAGTTTCAGCTTTTCGATCCTTCGAACGTCTCGAAGATAGGTGAATCCCTCGTTAGCGATCGCTGAATCACTGGCATCTACATCCACAATCCAAGTGTACGGTGCATTTGGCCACTGCTTCTCATAACTGATATCGCCTTTTTGGATAGAAGGAGGCTGATCGGCGGAGGGCTTTAGGGAAAGAGCATGAGGAATGTATTCTCTCATTTCTCGCTGTCGACTGATCGTTTGTCCATCTGACATCCGAACACTCGTCGATCCGCATTCCATGAGCCATTCGAGACAAGCGAGGTCTGGTCCGATTTCGTGTACTCGTTTTTCGTTGTACCTGAAAATAGGGGAAACATTTAAAGTAGGATTACGGTCATTTTTTATTTGCATTCAAATGATCTCTCAATTCTAAATAGTATTTACGAAAACAACAGTAATCTTTGTACAAAAATACTCCTCGGGTTTCGGGGCATCTTGCAGCCAGACATTCCACAGCCGGACATCTCGCAGCCAAAAAAGCACAGTTTTTTGCATAAAACATCTCAAAATAACTGCAAAAATGGCAATAATGTATGACAATGGCCATTTTCATTGTTAATTCCCATTTTTTTCATTTTGATACAATTCATAAAAACTGTGATTTTTGGCTGCGAAATGTCCGGCTGCGGAATGTCCCCGACTTTTTATGATCCCTCACTTATTCGAAAGTTTCTCGGCCAATCTCCGCCTGAAACTGTACAAATTGATGGATGGAAGAGTTGCATTTCCACGTGTCGTACTGCTGCAACATGGAGTTGGCACAAGGCGAGACGAAAGACACCGGGTGATCATTTAAAGCTGAAATTCAAGTTTTTTGTATACGGCATACAGTAGCCTATGGGGCATTGCGCAGGTAGACATCTCGAAAGGATAAATCCGCGTTTTCGTAACCTTTTTTATGAATTTTTCATATAGAATTGTGCGCTTTTCTATGTAATAGAAAGATCATAAACTCAAAATTATATATGAAAAGTTCAAAGAGTTAGA
Organism: Caenorhabditis zanzibari; assembly: GCA_963966625.1. Classification (NCBI taxonomy): domain Eukaryota; kingdom Metazoa; phylum Nematoda; class Chromadorea; order Rhabditida; family Rhabditidae; genus Caenorhabditis; species Caenorhabditis zanzibari. The sequence continues at coordinate 15,020,146 of OZ016472.1, read as the reverse complement.
CGAAAATGCGATTTCACACGCTCGAAATGTCCCGGAGCCATACAGTATACACTAAAGGAAAAGTAGGTAACTCTAGACGACTATAACGTCAAACTGGATGAAGAAAGAAAAATGCGAATCGTAAAATGTTTTGAAATCTGTTTTTCTTAAAATTAGGCTTAAAAACAACAATCAACATATAACAACAATAATTTAACAAAATTATCAATTCTTCATTTTCTTACAACTCGGCTCATCCGATTCTTCTGGTTCCAATTCCGCCTCGGGTTCTTCTGGAAGCGGTTCGGCAAGAAGAAATTCATACGGTAGTTCCAGTTGAGCACAGAACATCTCCTTCCGCGAGGAAACTGTCCGAACATTATGACACTTCACGACCAGCGACTTTTCCCATTTCGTTTTTTCGTCACACATTCGGCGAGCTTCCTCTTCGTACCAGCTGTCGGGAACATCAACGTGGGACTGAAAAAATTACAACGTATGCTCATCGAAGCCAAAGGTCGATTTTCTCCACTTCAATTTCAAACTTTGCCCTCAATTTTTACAGCAAAATGTAGACCTCCATGAGACCTATAAAATAGTAGTAAAATCATCAAGCTTGCATGTCTCAGTTCTTGTCTAGAACTATGCAAGCCATCGGGTGTTCTGCAAGTTCTAGAAAAAAACTGAGACAGGCAATCTTGTTGATTTTAGTAGCCTTACATAGCTCTCATCGAGTTCTACATTTTGGTGTAAAGAATGTCTTTAAAATTTTAAATTTGAAGCGGAAAAATCGCATAAAAAGCGAACCTTTGCAAACAGATAACAGTAGACATTCCATTTCCATTTTCTCCTCGAATCAATTTTTGATTCAAAGTCCCTCAGAGCACCTCGAAACGCAGGAAGAAAGTTGACAGCATAAGCGGGTAAGTTCATAACTACGTGGATTTCTGTGGGTGGCTTGTTATCGTTGTCTTCTGTAGACGTGCTTTCTTCGTTCATCAATCGAATAACATCGTTTGCGATTTTCTCCTTAATGAACATCTTCGCGTCCATATTATGAATTTCAATTCGATCCTCCTTGATTTTATTCAACCCGACGTTCACTTTCAGCCATTTGACACTTTCTGGATTCAAATCGTTTGCCATCACTCTTCTCGGTTTCTTTTTCAGAGTCGCTGGCAGCACGAATGGACCGATTCCACAGCATGCATCATAGACAAGCGATTGTGTATTGAATAGTCCGGCGACACGTTCATGCTCATGGCTTAGTCTGAAAATAAGACATTACCGAAGAACCTTTGATCATATCTACCTAGAATTCCAATAAACTTTACTGAAATCCATCTTGAATCTCAAACCAGTCTCCTTGACTTCTGTCACATAATTTTCTTCGCCAGCCAGCAATTCTAGATCGAGATTACGGTAGACATTAGTAATAATGTTTCCCTTCTGCACAACTGTTTTACAGTTATTCACTTTGTTCAGGAGAACCTCAGCTATCAAATATCGAAACGGAAGAATTTCATCAGCAAAATTGCAATGGATAATGTGGCCAGTTTGTGTGTAGCTACTGTACTCGATTCCCTCGGGGAGCACTGCTTTGAAAATCGATTTGGCATCCCAGTTATCAAATGTCAGGTCCTTTGAAAGAGTGGCCCAATTTAGTGCCTTCTCCTCTCCCAACTCTCGTGATATCATCTCCACGATTTTTTGTTTCGTTTCTTCCTCTTTCACTTTATCCGGATGAAACACCAAATACTTTTTTCCTTCTTTCTCACTATCGATTGTATTTTTCAATGGTTTCAACTTATGCCCAATGAGATATGGCTCCAGTCGAACTCTTCTGCTCACAATTCCAGTATCCCTCGCCTCAATTTCAATAACTGGAAAGTCAACCGCCACTCGGAATGCTTCTTTCTCCAGTTTCATCATTCCACGGACAGATTCTGGTGGTTGAAGGACAGACATTCTTGAGAAAAATCTCCTCAAAAAGAGCATACAATTTTCGAAGATCTGAAAAAAAGGTTGATTGTAAGGAAAATCAGATTGATTGAATCGTCAGGTATATAAAAGAACGAAGAATAATCGGATAGATGACACTTAAAAATAATTTTAAAAAATCATTTATTTCTCGGTTCTCGAAAATTTATAATAATGAAACACTCCGTTGTAATAGTCCTCTTTCGCCATGGTTCTCAACTTGCTAAAAAGCTTTTGGAGCATGTACGGAGCACCCGTGACGCGGCATGTGGAATATTCAAAGTACTCGTCGCGAAGTTCCATCAAGAATGGATCGCTTTTACTGTCTCTGAAAAGGAATAATGTTCTATCAGACATGAAAAACCGGTCTTTTCTCCTATCAAAATTAAGATTTTTCGATTGAAACTTATATGAAAATGTAGGTCCTGATGAGATCTACAAAATGACATATAAAATTGTTAGATTTATTGGCTCAAATTCAACGAGAACCAGCGCAAAACTCCAATAAATCTAGCCATGTTTTATATCATTTTGTAGATCTCATCGAGTTCTACATTTTCATATAAGTTTCGATTCAAAAATCTCAATTTAAATGGAAGAAAATCGTCCGAGTTATTCTCACTTCTCAAAAACGCGTCCTCTCGTATCTATTCCCATCTTTTGAAAGTCGATTTGGGAGTAGTAGTCGATGAGTTGAATAGCGAGCTCTCCAACACTTTGCTCATTCGGTGTATCACTGCTGCTTGGAACATATAGAGATCCTTGTCGAGTTAGCACTTTCACAGCATTATTCCAATCGTTTTGCTTATTGAGCCACGGGGATAGTTGGATGATATCGGGGAGAACTGGATAAGGCATCGCCTGGAAGGTTATAAAAATCATAAAGACTCAAAACTACTATTTTCTCTCAAAACTACTATTTTCTCGCTCAATTTCGTACCGTAACCCGAAATTGAGCCAATAAATCTAGCCATTATGTATTTCATTTTGTAGATCTCATCGAGACCTACATTTTCATATAAGTTTCAATTATAAAATCTCAATTTATTTTTTAAAGAAAACTCACCTGAAGGAAATGAAGGACCAGAACATTCACATGATACTTCGAGAACTTTCCAACAGCACTATCCAGAATTCCAGCTTCTTGAAACTTGTTAACGAGCCAATGAATCAGAAGACCGACTCGATCATCGAATTCCACACAAGTTCTAACGAAAAGTGAACTTCGAATCGGTGCGATGTTTCCGAATTGAATGTCGACTTGAATTCGATTTGAGATTAAGCGGATAATTGGGATCTAGAAACAAAAATTCAAAACAAAATTTTTCGAAATGATAATATTATCTCACTCTCGCATTGAAATACGGATGGTGCACTTTTCCTACTTTTCCAGCCAATAGACGCTTTTTCGTGGTCAATAAATATTCTCTTCGAAAATGTTCGTTTTCAGAGAACTTTTTCATGAAATCTTTCCATTTTTTCAAATTTGTTGATGGCAGGAGAACCTGGAAAATTCAAACGTTTTCAAATGTGAATAACTTTTTTCAGAATGATCGGGTGAAAATACGGTAAACAGAAAAAATATTCCCTATTTAAAAAGCTATCGATTGGTTAAGAATTCGTTAAATTTTATCGAAAATTAATGGAATTACGCCGCCGAAAACTGTCGATTTCGGAATTTTCGGCGCAACTCTGTTAATTTTCGATAAAATTTGACGGTTTTTCAACCAATCGATAGCTTTTTTAATAAGGAACATTTTTCTGTGAACCGTATTTTCACCCGATTCCCCTGAAAAAAGTTATGCGCATTTGACAGATTTTTTCTGTAAGTATTTCCTTACTAAATCCAAATCAGAAGAATTACTGAGAAGCAAATTCGAAGCACTTCCAATCGGAACTAGTCGAATATCCGAATCCTGAAAGCAATTGTGGAGCTCACGACGAGCAGCTTGGATCTTCTTTTTGATCAAGTGCACTTTTTGAAGATCTTGATTCAAATTCCCCAGAAAGGTGTGACAATGAGAATTAATTTCTTGATGTGATGACTGAATGATCCCATTTGAAAACGAATAATCAATGTGCTGAGCAGCAGAAGAAGTACACGGCGAGTTTAGTGAGAAACTCCGTTGACATACTTTGAGAAGAAGAGATAGTCTCAGAGACATCTAGAATGCATTTTCTATCCTTCTAATAACAAGTTTTGTTCAAATAAAAAGTACTATGGAAGCTATGACAATATTTTCAATGCTCAGTAAGAGAACTTTCTAAAAAATAATTTATTGCACAGGAAATATAAATTTTGATTTTTTTACAACTCGAAGCAGTCCATGCATTGTTGTCCACGGAAGCTGAGACAGTCTTTGCATCGACGAAGGAAGCTCTAAAAATAATTTTTGTAAAGATAATCAAGGAAGATTTCTACTCACCGCTCCTTTTATCGAGTCACAGTACCAGTGACACTCGGCCATCCATTCTTTGCAGGCTGTTTGGAAGCATTGTCGGATCATGGTGTCAACCTGAATTTTTAAAAGATTATTTCAAAAGTTTTTTTAGATTTGAAAAAAAGCTCACCTCTGAAACAGCTGGAATCCCGGTTGGTGGCACATTGTAACAAGAGGCGTAAAGTACGAATGAAACAAGGAAAAATGCAATTATCGGCAGGTTCTTGCGCATGATGATCCAAGAATGCGTCGTCAACAATATTCTTTTCTTGGAGGTCTCTTTCTTCTCCACCCACTTTTATTCAAATTACGTCTAATCACCTATCGCGGGACGCGTCATAGACCAGCGAAATGAAGAGAGATGGAAAAGAGGTTCGATAATTTTATTCTTACATAGCCAAAACTAATACACTTTCGGAAAAGGGACACTCGCTTTGGATGTATCGTTACTAATAAAACGAGGATGGAAACAGTTTAGAGAGAAAATCGGCTAGGCGGGAAGAAAGAAAACAAACAATTTAGTGGTGTAGAACTTCGACCTCACCCTCCTTCTTGAGTGGGTTGTACTTCTTGAAATACTCCTTGTCAGCCAACTTCTGACGGATTCCCCACCAGTGCTCGACCTCGTGATGGTGGTGGTCCTCCTTTCCTTTAGTGTATTGAACCATGTGGCGTGGCTTAACTGAAAGAAAATCGATTGAAAAAGTGGCATGGAGAAAAGGTGTTTTTGAAGGGACAAAGGGCCGGCGATACTCGAAGCATTGCCTTCATATGAATTTTTCTCTTGTCAAAACATGAAGTTTTCTACTATTTTTGTAGTTTTAAACCAAGAAAAACTTACTTGGCAGCACAAACTTGTAGACTCCGTAGAGAATGACTCCTGAGTAGATGTAGAAACGGAAGACTGGAAGGTACTTCCAGCAATGGCGCCAGGACCACATTCTCAACTGAAACAAATCAAGATTTGCTTATAGCTTCTCAAGCGAATTTCTCACATATTCCTGAGCGGTCCATGGCCGGGCTGGCATGCGTGGGTGGAGGTCAGTGGCCGGGATTGGAGCATTTGGCGACGCGACCACGATGGCGGCTCCTTTAACGGTTTCGGCAGTCCATTTCGCTGCCTCAAAAATTTTTCCGACGACCATAGTTGATTACCTGCAAAATGTATAGAAACAGTGAGTGAATTAGTGACTGAAAATATATTTAAAATACGTTTTAACATAAAATAAAAGTTTGCAACAAAAAACCCAAAAAAAAATCGGTAAAAAACGCAGATAACATAACCAGATATTGATAGAATTGAAGTTTTATTCAGTTATTTCGTGAATTCGACAAAAAACCATGAAAAACATTCATTTTTTAGTTGAAAAAAATCAGAAATGGGATGAAAACCGACGGGCGGTGTTGGTCCCGCCTCTTTTTGCAAGGTGCGGCGCGCGAGTTTGCAACCGCCGCACGCAGTTGTGTCGTCGCGTTTTTTGGATGCATTCGTCTTCTTTTTTCGCGTTCACCTTCGTGCTCTCTAACGTTCCAGTCGATATCTTCGTGGTTTCTTTTTTCAATAAATTTTCAATAAAAAACGAGACAAAGCTCTTTTCAGCACGCAACTTCTCTCTTTCTAGAGGGCGTTTTGAATTTGGCCTCGAATTATTTTTCAAAAAATGTTTTTTTAAGCTCTCCGTTTCTAATTTCCCTTTGAGACTCGTTTTCCGGACCTACAAAATGAACATTTTCTTTAATTTTTGTGTTCGACTAGACCATGCTCAGCTATTTTCCTCTTTAGAGCAACGTGGATAAACCTAAAATTAGATATTTTTTTTTCTCAGTTTATCGATTTTTCCCGTTTTTGAACACTTCTCATTTTCTCAGCGGGTACCTCATCTATCCCATTCACACGCCAAAAATCGATAGCCATCTATTTATTTTCTCATCCACTCACCGAGCGTACATCTGTATTTCGCCGCCAATAGGTTAATCAATCTTGCTGTTTCTGCTGCTACTAATAAATAATTTTTCTGACTCTAGGACAACTAGCAACGCGACATTGCGCAGCCAAAATTGCACCGTTTTCCGCATAAGATGCCTCAAAATGACAGTTTTCATTGTTATTTGCTCTTTTTTCTTTAGCTGCGAAATGTGTATAAAATGTTCTCACTCTCTCATTGCTCGCCAAATCTTGCACATTTCTTCTTGTTTTCAGTTTATCTATCACGACAACGATGGAGTCGAACGGTCCTCTGAAAGAGCACGGAAAACGTCGCGTTGCCTACTATTATGACTCGAACATCGGAAACTACTACTATGGACAGGGCCACGTCATGAAGCCGCATCGTATCCGGATGACTCATCATCTTGTGCTCAATTATGGACTTTACAGACAATTGGAGATTTTCCGTCCATTCCCAGCCACATTCGAAGACATGACTCGTTTCCACAGCGACGAGTATATGACATTCTTGAAATCAGCGAATCCTGATAATCTGAAATCGTTCAACAAGCAGATGTTGAAGTGTGAGTTACATCAGTGAGCAACACCTTATAAATCTTTGTTTTTTTTTTCAGTCAACGTCGGAGAAGATTGCCCACTGTTCGATGGGCTCTATGAGTTCTGTCAGCTCAGCTCCGGTGGCTCCTTGGCTGCTGCCACCAAGCTCAACAAGCAAAAAGTCGACATCGCCATCAACTGGATGGGTGGACTTCACCACGCCAAGAAAAGCGAGGCGTCCGGATTCTGCTACACCAACGACATCGTGCTCGGCATTCTTGAGCTGCTCAAGTACCACAAGCGTGTTCTCTATGTCGATATTGACGTGCATCACGGAGATGGCGTCGAGGAAGCATTCTACACAACCGATCGCGTCATGACTGTCTCGTTCCACAAGTACGGAGATTTCTTCCCGGGAACTGGAGATCTCAAAGACATTGGAGCTGGCAAGGGAAAGCTCTACTCTGTCAATGTGCCTCTTCGCGATGGAATCACTGATGTTTCCTACCAGAGCATCTTCAAGCCAGTCATGGAGAAAGTCATGGAACGCTTCGACCCATCCGCCGTTGTTCTTCAGTGTGGAGCTGATTCACTCAACGGAGACAGACTCGGACCATTCAACCTCACTTTGAAGGGACACGGAGAATGCGCACGCTTCTTCCGCAGCTACAATGTTCCATTGATGATGGTCGGTGGAGGAGGATATACTCCGAGAAACGTTGCTCGTTGCTGGACCTACGAGACGTCTATCGCTGTCGACAAGGAAGTTCCGAATGAGCTGCCGTACAATGACTATTTCGAGTACTTCGGACCAGCCTATCGTCTTCATATCGAAGCGTCGAACGCCGTCAACGAGAACAACGCGGATATGCTGGCGAAACTACAAGCCGATGTTATTCTTAACCTCGAGAAGCTCGCATTCGTCCCAAGTGTACAAATGCACAGTAAGTTTTGCAATGAGATTTTGGTTCGGGCCTTTTCGGGCCATCGATTTTCTCCACTTCAAATTGTAATGTTTTGGTCAATCTTTATACCAAAATGTAGAACTCGATGAGATCTACAGAATGATAGTTAGAATATCTGGATTCCATATCGATATTTTTCATAAAACGTCAGAAAGCGGCCGAAATCTCCTCTCCGGGTTCTTGTTGACGTTTTATGGAAAATGTAGATATGGAATTTAGATATTCTAACTACCATTCTGTAGATCTCGTCAAGATCTACATTTTTATATTAGTTTTGACTTGAAAATCACAAAGAAAACCGCTGCATCCCCGATGACTTTGTTTTTTCATTCGCATAATTTCAGCACCCGGAGAAGATGCTCTCGCAAAGTATGACGACCGAGTTTTGCTCGATGCGGCGAATCCAGACAAACTGCTGCCACCAGAGGTCACTGATGGAATGATTCAAGACGATGGAGATTTCTACGACGGAGAGCGAGAAGGAGACGATCGGCGGAACGACAACGACGCCAAGAGAGCGGCTCATTTCGACGCAGAAGGTGCGGAGGAGAAGCGTCAAAGGATGGAGGAATGAAGATTCAATTGCTCTTCCGTCAATTTCATTTTCCACATTCCTGACAAATAATCGCTGTATTTCCACAAATTTTCTTGTCTCATAATTCTACAGTTTAATTTTATTATGCTATTTTCTTTCTTTTCTATTTATTATTGTTCTTCTTCATTTTATCATCGAGATCTCCTATCCCACTTTCCCTTCTCTTTTTACGCTTCCCAACATCTCTCGCTACTCCCAACCGCTAATCCAGTAACACTTTTCTTGTTCCCTTTTCAAATATCCGTCATTCTCCCCTCCCCCAAATACAATTGTGAATTTTGTAAATGTCTACTTTCGATACATTTATTTAATAAAATTTCTCGGAACATCGAGTTTGGCGCGGAAAGCTAAACTTCAAAGCTCATTTTTTCTTTTCAGGCCACATCGTCATCTGCTTCATCATCAACAGTGTCTAGAAGCGGTGTAATTATGACACGAATTATGATGAGAAGAATAAGCGAGACTTCTCATATTTCAGAATTTCTTTCTCTTCTCTCTATTTTCCTCGTCTGAACATGGTGTCCGTCTGAAAACGCGGGCCCCCTAAAAATTGCATCATAAAAATCCACTTATCCAAATTTTTCGGGTGCTCCCCCACCACCTGGGAATCGAATAGAAAAAGGAGAAAAGAAGAAGACCGGACGCTTTTTTTTCTGGAGAAAAAGGGTCGAAAAAATTGAGAGAAGAAAGGGGGAAAATAAAGTGTTTTGGAATTTATTCGACTCCAATTTTTTCTACTTTTCTACAATGTTTCTTTATTTGCTTTGCTCATTTAATGAGCAAAAAAAGAAAGAATATTCAATTTCGAAAAACGAACCGATTTCCGGTTAGATATCCGAAGAAGAGAGGGAGAATCTTCTCATTTGAACATTCTGCTTCTTGAAAAAGAGCATAAAAGTTCAAATCTTTTTGTATTAGCGATTTTTTCAAAGTTTCACCGCGCTCTATCGCGAAAATGGCTGAAATTTGAATTGTGAGCTTTCCCAACCCGAGATCCCGATTTTAGTAATAAAATTAATAAATTCGAGTTGATGTCGAGGAGAAACAGGCGAGCGAGAAATTTCACAACTCAAATTTCAGCTATGTTCGCAATAGAGCGCGGTAAAACTTTAAAAATATCGTTAATAGAATTACAGTAATTTATTATTTGTATTCAAACAATCTTCCCAAGTCCAATATTTACGAAAATAACAATATTTTTTTCATAAAATCGTTAGAATTCGCTTTTCAAATCTGTTTTTTTTTTCGAGTTTTATCAAGGGTTAAAAAAAAATATTATTTTTTTGAAAATCGCCTCAAATCGCTTACACTTTTGTCCCTTTTCTCTTTCAACATCTCTTCATTTGAAAAAAAAAGGAAATTTTCGGTTAAACGAGAAAACAAAACAAGTCCATCTGGGTCTGCCATTAGTAAATTTCTCAAGGACTCTGATGTTCTAAATTTTTTCCAGAATTCTGCTCTCTCATTTCCTCATTGCTCATAATACATACTTCCTCATTCTAATAGACTAAAAGTTAATAGTAATTAAAAACTGCAGACTTTTAATAATATTACATTACTCATTGAATGACTCCTTCGTGGTAGGTTAGGAATCCCATTTATTCGAGTTTTTTAAATATTTGGTACATTTCTATTTTGATATTAGCGTTTTTAGATAAATCTCAATTGTGTCCATCTTTTATTTTTCGCTCCAGTGTCTTCTACAGTAGAACATCTACAGAACTGTCCAAAAGGAATGTGCACATTTGCGTTTTCTGTTGAAATAGGTCAACTCTGAGGTTCTGAAAAAAAGTCTTCCAGGTTTCCGATTTTCCTGAAATATTGTAGATAGAGCAACTCATGAACTCTGTTTCTGTAGTTGACAATTTTTTCATAGGACCGCGATCCAGTTAGTTAGGTCGCGTGGAAGCCAAAGGGTTCCAAAATGATTTCAACTTGCCCTATCTAACTGGATCTTGGTCCTATGAAAAAGTTGTCAACTAAAAAAATAGAGTTCTTGCGTTGCTCTATACATCCACATAATTTCAGAAAAATGGTCTATCTGGAAACTACTTTTTAGACCCTCAAAGTTGACCTATAAACGTCAGTGCGCGCATTCATTTTTAAGATGTTCAAAAAAAGTGATAAACTTAAAAAAGTTCCATTTTAAGATTGTGTTTAAGTTGGCCATTTCACCAATTTTTGATATCCATCAGAACTACCGTAACTCTCTATTTCCCCTCGAAATCCAAGAACATCAATCTCTCTCTTCTCCTCTCAGTTCCGGAAATTCGAATCAAATTGAAAAATGGATGAGAAGACAAGGAGCCCACTCTCTCCCCGTGTGACCCCAATACGCCCCTGTCATTCGGATATTATTTTGATTTCCTTTTTTGTTTCCCGAATGATGTTGCTATGGTTTGCGATGAGAGAAGTGATGTCATGTGAAATTTTGCTTTTTTGAAAAATAACAATGGTGAGGAGGGTGTTCGTGCAAAAGGGGACCGAGGCTTTAGGATAAAGTAGTTGCAGAAGCAAAACTGGATTTAGATGTTTAGGTGTCGGCTGAAAAGAAAACAGCTAGTAATTCAAGTCGAGCAAGGATAGTCTAAAAATGCAGTATTTGAATAGAAACGTCTTTTGGACCTAGGGGAAAAGGACCAAAACAGAACATTAAGAGAAAATATAGAGATTTCACTTAAATGATCGTTCCAATTCCAGTATTCACGAAAATAAAAACTTTTTTCGATTTTTCAAACATTTTTTCTAACCTGTTTTTAAAAAATGTAGAATTTTTCGCTGATTCGAATGCGCCTAATATCGCTGCTCAAAACGCTGTAAAAACATTTTTATGAGCATTGGAAGTTACAAGAAGAGAGATGCAGAGAAAGCAGACACTCTCGTTGTCGAAGAGACGCAGAGAAACGAGACAGTGTCTGCGTCTCTCACGAAAAGTTCAAACGCTGGTAACTCGCTTTGAAATGGTTCGTTTTTACTCGTTATTGCGGCAGATAATAGTTTGAAGCGATTTTGAAAAATTTCCGTTTAAAAATTGAAAATTTGCTCACAAAAATTTTTCCTTACGTCTTGAGCCTTGAGATTTGAGCAGTAATATTAGGTGCATTCGAATTAGCAAAAAAATTCTACATTTTTTAAAAATAGGTGAGAAAAATGTAAGTTTGCGATGTGAACATCGATTTTGTCGATTTTCGACGATTTTTTGTAAAAATATTGTTATTTTCGTATATACTGAACTTGGGACGATCATTTATAAATAAGCCGTGACACATGTTTTCCTAATCAAGAAATCACTTTGAATATTTGAATGTTTTTACCTTTTTTTTTACTCATTCTAATAGCTCATTTTGAATAACACAACCCTCCCCCTTTCCCAATTTTCTATATTATTTTTTGTTTTTTCTTCTCCAACTTATTCAGCGTAGAGTGATATCAGAATCCGTTCCCACCAATCAACCACTTCTTTTTTCCTATTTTTTTCCCTGACTTTTTGCCTTTTTGCACAAACCAACACAAGAAGTCGTTTACCCTAATCCTTCAACCCCTTTTCTCCCATTCTTGTCATTCCATTTTTTCGGGGTTTCTTTTATTCATAAATTGAACCTTTCCATTGTTTTAACAGAATGTCATGCATTTTCTAGAATGTTCTTTTTCTCTCTCAGGTGCCCCAATGTACCGCCCATTCATTCCTCTTCCGTTTTCCATTATTCGCTTATTCTTCTAAAGTGTCTCACTCACAAATCCATTCGCGCCCCACTACCCAAAAATATGGCGTTTTTGAGTGCTCTTTGGAGCTACTTTTGTTCTTTTTTTGGAGGTTTTTTTAGTTTCTTCAAATATGAACAATTTCAGGGAATGGCGGCGGTTCGTGCAGGTGCCGTTGGCCTCTCGAAACAGGCGAGATTCGTTATGTATTCTTCGACGAGAGGTTAGTTTTGAAGGGAATATGAAAAATCGAATTCTCATAAAAAAATTGTTATAGTAAAATCTGTAGGCAATACCTTCTAATTTTATAACCCCTAAAATTACTTCATAACATAAGAGAATTTTCGTCGGGTGGCCAGACTTTATAGCCAATGAGATCTGTGCAAATACCAGAAGGCTCAAAAATTTGAATTTCGAATATCAAATTAGACATGCATCACCATCAGATGGTCAGGAACAAACCATGAAAACTTCAAAATAATCGCTTCACTTTGAATAAAGTTATGGCTTGCAACACGTTTTCGGTTCCAAAATTAGAACTAATACTCAAAATGAATCATAACATCTGATTTGAAACATATTTTGTGAGTTAACTTTTGACGAGGATTCTAATAAGACTAATTTGAATTTGTTTGTATTTCAAGAATGTGCTCATTTTGAGCACAAAAAGTGCCCTTCTAATACATACGTCACGGTACACGGCATCCTCGATTGGAAATAGGAAAAATGAATTTTTGGCGTGAACTCTTGAATAGATTGAATGATTCAAACTTTGTTTGACCTGGATTTACAAAATCTAGTCGATTCTAGAAACCGCGGTATGTTATCTGGAAAATGACGATTCGTTCGAAACTTTTTTTTTTTGGTTTCATAAGATTTTCTCGACTATGTTTTTTGTCTTGAATGTAATCAATAAATTTCTGAATTATAGAATCATCCGGAACTTTCATGTTTTAAACATTCCTTTAACTTTCTTGAAGCCCATTCGAATGTCAAAAAAATTAGGAATAAATTGACTTTCTCCTGAAAAATTTTGAAGTATCAGACTTATTTGATCCGCTATTGATTCTCTGAAAACAGTAGAAACTTCCGACAATTAAAACCTTCCCTAATAACATTTGGCAACTTCTGTTTATTCGCCTGTTTGCCGAGAACTGTAATTCCGTTTAACTCGAACCCATTTGGACAAAACTTTTACCGAAATATCAGAAATGTTTTCTAGATTATGCCCATGAAATTTTGTTTTGATATCTCAAATATGGAGCAAGCTACGGCTCTTTTCGCGAATTTTTAGTACTAATCTTGGAATCGAACATTTTAAAAACTCCAATTGTAAATACTTCTAGATCTCGTTGATTGTAAAGTCTGGCCATCTAGGGAAACTTATCTGTACTGGACTATCATAAGTTCTGATACAACATTTTTGTCAAATTAGTTCCCTAGACTCTCTCCCTACTGTTTACCATCGAAACCCCAGAGACTCCCGAACCCCTTCTTAATTTTTTTTCCAATTTTTCAATGCATTTTCTAATCTAATCATCAATCCTCTATAGTCATTCCAAAACCCACTTGATCCCAGATAAAATGATTTTGAGAGATTTTTTGTCAAGTGACGTTTGACAAAATCATTAAAAATCTTTAGATCATCTTATAGATCAAGATAGATCATGAGGAAGATTGGAATTATGACAATTTTTTTTTATTCGTACTATTTTATGATGACGAATTTTAAAGGAGATGGGACCCAGAAAAGTCTATTTTTCGATTTTTTTCTGAATTTTCAAAACGGTTCATAACATCTGTTAGAGAAGAGATTTGAAACATATTTTGTAACCTCCTTAGTCAACTTTTGACGAGGATTCTAAAGACTAATTTCAATATGTTTGAATTTCAAGAATCTGCTCATTTTGAGCTCGAAAAGTGCCCCTCTATTACAGATTTTATGGTAGTTTGCATCTTCCAGAATTCCCAATAAAACAAGTCAAACTCGATTCAACCAAGCAATCAAAAATCTCCCATCCCAAAATAGTTAATCTTTCCTCATTTCCTCTATTGTATTCTTTTCATTTCCGTTTTTTTATCCTCTCCAAAAAACATCATTCAAATTCAAACAGCACCTGATCTATTCTCGATCCAGCTCAACCCGAAAGAGTCGTTTTTTTTATTTCCCTCCTTTCCCAGCTGCCAGAATATCACACTGTGTCTCTTATTCTTCTGTTATTTCTCTCACTATCAATGCTTATATATCCACAAAAAAGGAAGAAGAAGTGAGAGCATAGAGACGCACGCTTCGTCTTCTCCTCACGCACACCTTCTTTCTCATTTTTCAGCTCATGGATTTCATTTTCTTATTCTTATTCTTGTGAGACAGTTTCCCGATTTGTTTGTCTAGTGTGTCATAGAGCCTGGTGGGAAATCGGTGGATGAGAAAAGAGTCCGTTTGTCAATGAGAACAAATTCGAAAAAGAAGAAAAAGAAACGACGAATTCTGTATTTGGCGAGATGCGAGAGATTGAAGAAGAAGGTAAGTTTATGATAACTAAATTTCCTCCGCGAGTTTTCAAAAATTTCAAAGCTTTTCGTCTAGTCCTGAACTTCTTCTTCTTCTTCTAGGTTTGATCCTCTCACTTCGAAGTTCATCAATTTGTATCACCTATTAATGTATGTCTACATCTCCTACATTTCCCGGCGCTTCCTTCCAGGAACCGGATATAATCTGAAATCAGCTAAAGGAACTAGTGCATTAGGTATAAAAGTGGAATAAGTCGTTTAAAATGTGACATTTTTGTTTTTCAGTGATCTGTATTAGTTCAGAAGTTCAGACAGATCCTTGCTCTATTTTCCTACGTAATCAAGTTTTGCTATAAGGCTTCTAAGAGCTTGATCAGAGTTCTAAAAGTTCTCAATGAACTTCCATGGATTTGTCGCTAGATTTTGGTCGAAAGTTTTCAGGTTCTCCAGAAAAGTTTTCCAGCAAAATTTTCTAGAATAGAAAGTTTTCAAGTTTTCAAGAAATGTTTTATAGAAAATAGTTTTGATACAGTAACCCTTTCCCAACTTTTCCATTTCCACCCACTCTTCCGATTCCGATTCCTTATTCCCAACTATTCTATTCTATTTTTCACCTGCAAATGTGATCCATGTGCAAGTTTTCAGGTGCAAGACTCATTCTCCCTCTCGTAATCTTTTTATTCCTTCATTTTTCCTTTTGACACTTTTTTCTCCATCTGCAACAAAATTGTCTCATGCATTCAATAGTGGAACTTTTGGTGTGTGTAGGAGTCCAAAAAAAAAGAGGAAGATTGTGAAGGTGAAAGTTCGGAATGTCTGGGAAGAGATAGGAGGAAGTTGGAATAATCTTCGAAATAATGAAGTTCTTTATCTTTCGAGGGCTTGAGTACTATAATAGATATGGCAACTAAGCTCAAAAGTTTCCAAATTTTAGGGAAAAATGGTCAATTTTGAAAGAGAAATAGAACAATTTGTGGCACCTCGAAATGTCTGAAAATGAGCAAATGTATAAATGGAGTCTGAATGTTCATCTGTGTATGTAGGGGACCACTTTGTTGTCAAATATCTCCTTGAAAAGATGGAATCGTAACACGACATCTTGCACCTTCGAAAAGTCGCATTTTCGAAACGTCACACTTCGAAATGTCGCAGAGTCCAATTTTGATATCTTCTTGTTGAAAACTGTATGATAACAGAAGTCTTCAGTACAGAACTGAACCAACATAATCGTTTTCGACTAATTTCCAGACTTTTAAATGAAAAAAATTCTCAATATCCGATTTGCTTTTAAGTCTTATGGTATATGTAGCGTGTTTGGAGTACCCATGCACTTTCTGGGATAACTCAAATCGGTTTTTTTTGCTGAATTTTCAAATATCTTGTTTCACCTGCCTTGCCATTTTTTAGCGATTTTGTACATCTACAAAATCTTCGAAAACTCCTAATTTCAGCTGTTTCAGCGTTGCTTACTTTGAAAGACTTTCATTTTAAAAAACCAACTTCAAAAATGCGACGTTTCGAAAGTGCGACTATTCGAAAGCAAAAATGCTCCGATTTTTTACGTTTTGAGATCACTATATTTTTGTTATTATCTTTTTGGTTTTCTGATCCTTGTTGCTCCACAATTTTTTGTAATTCTTTTTTATCGTGCAAAAATACACTTTCGAAACGTCGCACTTGCGAAATGTCACCTTTTCAAAATGTCGTTTCGAAATGCCGCGGAACCCTGAAAACTTGAAATTCTTTCCCGAATCCCATCATGACATCAACTCCTCCCACTCTTCTCTTTTCTACTTTAGTTGATTCTCACAATCCTAGAATCCCCCACATAAAAGTGCCCCATTCCAACTTTTTTCCAGAATTATCTTCGAATCAATCTGACGTTCCAACTAACTTCAATTTCCTTTCAAATTCACTTTTTGAACACAAAAAGTAGAAAAGAACATGTGGTTTTTAAGTGTCATAAAGTTATCTCCTCATATTTTCTGAAGATTCCATTCTACTTACATTTTTATAACTCATCAACAAATAGACAGAAGAAAAAAACAAGAATGATGTACTCTTCTCGGCTTCCTCTTCTCCAGAATACATCTAAATAGTCTGGATACTTCTAATCCACGTTAATTATCTTCTCCTCCTCTCGTTTTCAGCTCTAATGACCCAGCTGACTTTTCTACCCAACAATTTTTTCGAAACTTCTAGAATTTAGATGACGCGAAAATTCAAAATTCAAAACTAGATCCCCATCTATCATTCCTTCCGTATGTTTCTGGGCAAATGTTTTAATCATGAAGATTCTCTAAACCTCCTCGAGAGCAAGAAATTGGAGCAGCTTTCGTGGGAACACGACGACTTCTGAAAAATCTTGCTTTTTTGCTTTTTTCGCACACTCTAATTCTTCTAAAATAGCAAAAGAGCACAGAGATTAAATGGATTTAAGGATTTATTTGGGTTCTATTGATTTTGTGCACAAATGTCCAAACCCGAACCGCGTCGGGTTTTGAGACCTAATTTTTCCAATGGTCCATTTTTAGGAAAAAATTATATGTTTTATACTTTTAGTATGTATGATTTTGAGGATTTGAATAAGATAGGTTCAGATTTTAATTTATTATAGATTCTTGACAAAAAAAAGGAAACTTAATTAAACTTTGAGAATCTAGAAGTTGACATTTGTTCATTTTTGAACTGGTCGGCCTAACTTTCGAAACTTTCAAAATTCTCAGAACTTAATAATAATTATACTCATTCAAAAGCTCTTGGCTTGTTGAGTAAGGATATAAAAATTTTGTAACTGAGTTCTGGATTTCTAGGCCACCAGGAGCACATTTTAGGCCACCAACTTTTTTGGCCCATTTTGATCCGTTTTTCCTCAAATTTTCAGATTTTTCAGGAGAAAAACTGGAATCCCATGTATGCTGATTTCTAAAGTTGTTTAAAGTAGCGTTATAATATTTTTTTTCTTTCAAATGATCGTCCCAATTCCAGGAGTTACGAAAATAACAATATTTTAGCATAAAAATGGTTAAAACTCGAGAAAATCGATTTTTAAAAATGCCAACTTATATATTTTTTAACTTATTTCAAATATTTATAACAGTTTTTCTATTGCGTTTTGAGCAACGATATTAGGTGCATTCAAATCAGTGAAACATTCTAAATTTTTTGAAATAGGTTAGAAAAAATGAAAGCTCTCGATTTGAAATTGATTTTCTTGAATATTAACGATTTTTATTTTTAAAAAACTTCCAGATACTTCCATTGCAATTTCGACCTCCCAGTCCCCCTTTTCCCCATCTCCATCATCCACTTCCTGTTCTTTGAAAATAGAAAAATGGCATAAAATTGTGGCGCCCTTCTCAAATTTCAAATCCATCAAACTCTCTCCTCATTCTTCCATCTCTCTCAAATATTCTACCATTTCTAAAATTTCAAGTCAACAGGTCAAACATTCCCAATGACATTTGTTTTTTTCGTTTTTCCAGATGTTTTTTGAGCAAAAAAAAAAGAGAACCGTGTGAAAAAAAATTAGAAAAAAAATTAGAAGGGTTTTTCTGCATTAAATTAGATTTCCTTCTCATTTTGCCACCTGATTTTTTGTGTTACGTAGATACATTTTTTTAAAAAATTGAATTTTCATTTAGATTTCTAACTTTTGAAGAGTTTTGAACCTTCTGATAACATTCAAATTAATTTCTATAAATAATTTCAAAATTCTTCTTTCATAAATTTTTATACTAACAGTCCCCCAACCTATTTCTCTGTATTATTCCTCACTCGATGAACCAATGTATTGCTCACTCTTAATTTCTCTCCCTTTGTAAATACGGCCGCTACCGTAGAAAATTAACAATGAGGAAGAGTAGAGATAGAACAAAGGATTAGATGAAAGATCAGAAATAAGAACTAGCAATGATCATGATAACAAAAGTAAGCCAAATAGAAAGTTGTAGAACAATTGTGTAGTAAACAAAATAGCTTATCAATATTTGTGATTATTAGGAAGAAGAAACAAACAAAAAAGTTTTGTCAATAGGAAACTGTTAATGGGGAATTCTGAGGAATAGACCAAAGTAGATAACATTTGGAAGAAACTAGACTGTAGGAAGATAGAGGAATACATTGCAAAGTTAGGTTTTCCTTTGAAAAATTGGAGTCGTTCGGAATTCGAGTCCAGTCCAAGTTTTTCTGAAAATTCGGGTGGATATAAAAGCGACTATGGGGAATCCATTTCTGTAGTCTGAGTTTCCGAAACGATCTTGTCAACCGAGTTATGACTTCCGTTGTTAGTTACGTCGTTAGTTAAGAATGATACCTCCGATCTAGAAGAAATCAGGGAATTCCTTCTATTTTGGTTTTTAAAAGTAGAAAGACCCAAAGCGTCGAATAAGTTATCTCTGAACTTCAAAATACCGAACTTTTCGGAAATTGAGTTTCTAACCAATGTTACAAAAGAATAAAGCAAACATTACTGTCCAAAATGAATGGCGTTTCCAGTCGAAATAGATCAACTTTGAGGTTTTGAAAAGATGTTTTCCAGATAACCGATTTTTCTGAAATTTTGCAGATGTAGCAAGAAACTTAAGAACTCTATTTTGATAGCTGACAACTTTTTCATAGGACCAATAACAAGTTAGTTAGGTCGCGTGGAAGCCAACAGGCTCCAAAATGATCGAAAATTAGAGGTTACGCTAGTTAACTAGGCCTAACTAACTGGATCGTGGTCCTATAAAAAAGTTTTCAACTACAAAAATAGAGTTCTTGAGTTGCTCTATACATCGACAAAAATCTCAGAAAAATCGGACATTTGAAAACCACTTTTTCAGGCCCTCAAAATTAACCTAAAAATGCCAATGGGCGCATATATTTTGGCCATAAATGTGAATCAAAACAACCGCAGTTTTGTTATGTTGGAAACATTTTTGAGCCTTATTGATGTTCAAAAAATGATAGAAGCAAGCTACAATCTTTATACGAGCTTGAATCGATCTAAATCTACTAACTTCGGACCCAAAAACTTCCAATATTTCAGGTTCCGACTGGGACTCTCGTGACAGTGGAAACGCGGATCGAGCACGTCAAAACCGTCCATCGGTCTACGGTAAACGGTACGGAGTGGCGATGAGCAATGCGGAAACCGTTCGTCAGCGATGGAAAATGCGACGGCGACTATCGGATCTGAAAGTGAAGCTGTGCGATGCCACATTGGTTCTGGCAGTTAGTGGTCTGATTCTGGCGATGCTTGATGTCGAATTCACGGCTACACGAGTTCTAGAGGGTTATGTGAATATTGAAGATTTATCGTTTATATTGAGAACAACTGCGATTGTGACAACGATTGCTCTACTCTTTTTTCTACTTTTCTACCATTTCATTGATATTAAAGTGAGTTGAAATTTGAAGGTTATTAAAAAAGATTATTTTCAGATCCAATTAGTCGAAACGGGTACATCAAACTGGCGAGTAGGTATCACCTCCGAACGAGTCCTCAATACTCTCCTCGAAGTGGCAATATGTGCAATTTGTCCGATTCCAGGTATGCTCCTTTAAGTTGGATTACAGTCTTTTTAAAAAATTTACTCAAACGTCCCCAGTCCAGTATTTGATTTTCAAATCGCTAAAGGCTTTTTTGCGAAATTTTAGCCATAACTTGGCTCAAAGTGGGTCAAATTCAATGAAAATCATACGTATCGATAGGAAATTCTGAGCTGATGATTGTTCCGTTTCAAATATTTTTGCATAAAAAATCGCTTTGCAAATCGATAAATTCATTCTAACCTGTTTCAAAAAATGTAGAATTTTTTGCTGATTCGAATGCACCTAACTTCGCTGCTCAAAACGCTGTGGAAAAAATTTTACGAGAAAATTTTCAATTTTAAAACGGAAATTTTTGAAAGTCGCTTTCAGCTGTTATATGCAGCAAAAACGAGTCAAAACGGACCATTTTAAAGCGAGTTACATGCGTTAGAACTTATTGTGAGAGACGCAGATACTGTATCGTTTCTCTGCGTCTCTAAGACAGCGAGAGTGTCTGCTTTCTCTGCGTCTCTCTTCTTGTAACTTCAAACGCTCATAACTCGCTTCAAAATGCGATTTGAGCAGCGATATTAGGTGCATTCGAATCACCGAAAAATTCTACATTTTGTGTAGGTTAGAAAAATGGAAGTTCGCGATTTGAAAATCGATTTTCTCGCGTTTTAACGATTTTAATACAAAAATACGTTTATTTTTGTAAATACTGGAATTTCACTTGAGTAGAGACCGTAATCCTCCTTTAATCTATCCAGAAACCGGTTTCGTCGCATGGCCTCAACTATCAAATATCGCTGAAAGAACGCGTCAATATGTGAATATTCCCATCAGTGTTCTTCTAACCCTTCCAATGTTTCTTCGATTCTTCATCGTCTGTCGATACATGGTACTACACAGCTCACAACACCAAGACACCGCCACACGAACCATTGCCTCGCTGAATCATATCGCAGTGGACTTTCGATTCGTTCTGAAAAGTGAAATGTACGAGCGGCCACTTTTTGTATTATCCATTGCATCTTTGCTCTTCTGGTGCGTCGTTTCATGGATGTTAACACAGTGTGAAAGGTGAGAAAATAGTGATGAAAAAAATAAGGAAAATGGGAGTTCAGATACGCCTACCCGTCAATCAGTGGTTTTCAACATTTCGCCGATTACTTGTGGTTCGAGATTATTGTGAGTTAGAAGAAGTTTTATTCTCAAATGTACAGTATTTTTCAACATATAGGCTCTGAAAAATTTGTCTTACTGTAGTCCTGAAAACCCATATTTTGAATGCGCGCACTGCCATTTTTAGGTTTTTAGGTATTTTTAGGTCTGAAAAAGTAGTTTTCAGATATCCGAATGTTTTAAAATTTTGCGGATGTATAAAGCAACTCAAAAATTCTATTTTTGTAGTTGGCAACATTTTCATAGCACCACGATCCAGTTGGTTAGGAGGTGTGGAAGTCAAACAACTCCAAAATGACTAGACGAAATTTGGGGTGACATCAGTCAACTTGGCCTGACTATATGGATCGTGGTCCTATAAAAAAGTTGTCCACTTCAAAAATAGAGTTCTTGAGTTGCTTTATACATCCACAAAATTTCAGAAAAATCGGATATCTGGAAATTACTTATTCAGACCCTCAAAGTTAACCTACTCCAACTGAAAAAATGAATGCGCGGACTGGTACTTTGAGGTCAACTTTGAGGATCCGAAAAAATGGTTTCCAAATGTCCGATTTTTCTGAAATTGTGTGGATGTATAGAGCATCTCAAGAACTATATTTTTATAATTGACAACTTTTTCATAGGACCATGACCCAGTTAGTTAGGTCGCGTGGAAGCCAAAAGGCCCCAAAATGACTAGACGAAATTCGAGGGCACGTTAGTCAACTTGGACTAACTTACTGGGTAATGGTTTTACAAAAAAGTTGTCAACTACAAAAATAAAGTTCTTGAGTTTCTCTATGCACCCACAAAATTTCAGAAAAATCGGATATCTGGAAACCACTTTTTCAAACCCCAAAGTTGACCTAAAACCGCCAGTATTAATTTCGGTCAGTACTGTAATACAAGAAAACTTTTTTGTTTTTGAAGCAATTTTTGTTGTGTTGAAGGCATTTTTGAGCGTTATTGTTTTGATAAACAGAATCAGAGCAAAATTCTGCTTGTTTGAGAGCAATAAAAAGTTTGATCGGACACCTCCATTAAAGTACAAAAATAGTGAAAATTCCAAGTTCTAGTTCTCTCTGAGCCCTTCTTCAAGCATAGGTTAGTAATTACTGGTTAGTAATCAATTATTATTCATATTATTTTTCCCCAGCCCAAAAAGCTCCCCATAAATTCCAGACTTTCTTCTCAATCGGTTATGGCGATGTTCAAGTGAGCACCTATTGCGGAAGAGGCTTGGCAATGCTCACTGCTATCGTTGTGAGTACTTCCTTTTTACCCTTATCAATTGTTTTTCCTTCCCTTTTTTATCATTCCTTCCGTTATCACTTCCTTCCAGGGAACCCTCTTCTCGTCTACTTTAATTGCTCTTATCAGTCGGAAATTAATATTAACGACATGTGAGAAAAGAGTAAATCATATTATCGCTGAGAACAACATTACCAATGAGTAAGAAAAAATTCTCCGAGGAAATGGCAAATTTCCAAGTTTCAGACACAAAAATGCAGCCGCTTGTGTACTTCAGAATACATGGAGAACAGTTTTACGGACAAGAGATTACGATAAAACGAGTACGAGAAGAAATCAACAGAGGCTGGCGAGAGCGCAGAGAATGTTGCTTTGCTCGGTTTTAACGTGAGTAATTGCGACAACAAATTTCAAATACAAATAACTTTTTTCAGAGGGATCGGGTAAAAATACTGTCAACAGAAAAAATGTTTCTTATCAAAAAAGCTATCGATTGGTTAAAAAATCGTCAATTTTCATGAGAAATTAGCAGAGTTACGTTTTTTTGAAAAAAAAATTTTCCGAAATAAAAAAAATTTTCGGCAATTTCAAGACGTAACTCTGTTAATTTTCTATGAAATTTGACGATTTTCCCACCAATCGATATCTTTTTCAATAAGGAACATTTTTTCTGTTGACCGTATTTTTACCCGACCCCCTCCTGAAAAAAGTTATTCAAATTTAAATGAGTTATACCAAAAACTTCAATGTTCCTTTTCAGATTCCGAAAAACCCGATGGAAGCTACGAATGCAAATGGAAGACGAGGACGACTACTTCACGGCTCGCCGTGCCTTCAACGAAACCGAAGATCGTCTTCAAAAAGTGCGCCAACGGCAGTCACAACTCGACGGCAAGATTTCGACGTTGTTCGAGAATGTGGAAGCATTGACGCAGGCGGTGATGGCGAGGAAGTGCTACTTGAGACAGTGATATTTGCAATGAAACAACATAATAAAGCTAGAAAAATTCATATATTAAAAACAGCTGAACAAATGATATAAGAAACAAAAGCCTAAAATGAAGAGTACCTATAAAATTGGAAAATCCTAAAGAAGAGATCGGATGGGAGATAAAATTTGACATGGAAATGTGGGAAGAATGAAAGACATTTAGTTTATTAAGACGACGCCGATCCGCCGACGACCTGACCGATCGGACGGCGCGCCCGAACCTGTGCATTTTCGCGTCAGGCTGCAAAATACAGACCGACGCAAAAATGCACAGATTCGAGCGCGCCGGCCGCTCGGTCGGGCCGGTCGGCTGAATTTCCCGGAACCCGTAATCACAGATAAATTGTGAATAATAACCGGAGATCGTTGTGGTTCAGATTAGAATAACACATGATTAAAAAACAATAATCCGAGTCGAATTACGTAACAGCCTGCACATTGTCTGCAGATCCTTGCGTGGTGTTTTGGCTGGAAGATCCGCCAGCCGAGCAACTGATAACATCCCATCGTTGCGTGTCCGGGTCGTACTTCTCGACTTCATTGATGAGACTCCAACTGTCGGCGCATCCACGAATCGCGTAGATAAACTTTGTGGTCGCATGAAGTGTGAAATACTTTCGATCCTTGTTCAATGAGGGCTCATCTTTCCACGAGTTAACCATCGGATCGTAGCTTCGCACTGATTTCAACGTGTTACTCGAGTTACTCCATCCACCGGCGACGTAGATTCGTCCACGGAAGGCGCACGCGGCAAATCCAGCGCGACTTCCTTGCATCTCACCGACGATTTCGAATTTTTGAGTTGCCTCGTTCAATTTTTCAATTTTTTCTTCATATTCCTTTCCATTAAATCCACCGAGAACTGAAAGTAGGAAAAAAATGAACTGAATATTAAAAAGTCAGAAAATATGTACTTACCATAAAGTTCTCCATTACAAGAAACGACAGCACCATCCGCTCGTGGTCTCTGCAGTGGTGGTCCATCTTTCCAGTCGCCATGATCCGGATCGAAGATTTCGACAGAGTTCATGTAGGTGCTGTCGTATCCTCCGGCGACGTACATCTTGCTATTGTGGAAGCCAGCCGAGGTTCGAGTTCTTCCGCGTTTCATACGGTTGCACTGTAAGAGCTTTCGAATTCGTGTATGGTGCAAATAAGCAAAAAAAGAGAATGCCGGAAGTAAGGTTGGCATTTTTAAAAGAGGATTCCGGGAAAAAATTCTTATTTCTCTAAAACATGCAGAATTTCGCGCTGATTCTGAATAAAAAACGCTTGAAAATGCCTCCAACATTTCGAAAAATCGCTTCAAATCGACCACAACTTCGTGTAAAAAAAGTATTTTTGAAGGGATTTTCCGGGATGTTGGAGACATTTTTAGGCATTCTCGTTATGATATTCGGAATCAGCGCAAAATGCTACATTTTTTAGAGAAATCAAATTTTTTTGTCTGGAATCCTCCAGCAAGGAAAAACACTTACATCTCTTCTCAGATTCTTGTCTCTGTCATACATTTCCACATTCTGAAGCCATGTCCCGTTGTTCATTCCTCCAACTATGAAGATCTGTGTTTTGTTGCTCGCAACAGCGTAGTTCGATTTTGGATTCGGCATTCTCCCGATTGGTGTCCAAACGGTGTCTTTCGGATTGAAGACGCCGATGAGGAGTGGCTCACGAGCGCTTTGCTTGCGGTCTGTAATGAAAGATTGATAGTTTTCTCAATTTAAAATCATGATTTTCTCATCGATTTATACATCATTTCGTAGATCTCATTAAGCTCTCCATTTTGGTATCAAATTGATGAGAAAATCATGATTTTTAATGGAGAAAAAGCAAAAAAACTAACCAGCAACGATAACCGGATCCATCGTTGCAAATGCTGTAGCAGTTTTCGACATCGCTTTCGAACTGGACTTCACAAGATCCGCGGCGCTTTCATACTCATTGTTTAGAATATCCAGCCGCTTGCTCGCATCTTTAACCAATGACATAGTGTCATTGATTTTCTCAATGCTTCCTTCGATATTATTAAAGTGTATCTTGCGCTCATTAGCCGGCAACAAACTGTATTGTTCGAAATATCTCTTCAGTGAACTAATCGTGTCAGCGAATTTGTTTTGGAGTTCTTTGCACACTGTATTCGCCGAGTCTTGCATTGAATTCACTTTTTCTTCTACCGTCGCCGGAACTCTGTCTTCCAAATTATTCTTCAATACAGCCAGCTGCATCGTCTTGTGTCCTTCGTGTTGAACTCCATCGAGAGCACAATCCCCGCAAATTGCGTGTTTCTTAGCTTTCTGAAGGGCCGCTTCAACATCATTATTTTCAATGTTTAGCACAAATTCCTTTTTGTTTTCGTCATGTTTCAAAACACCTTGTTTCACTGCGCATGTGATACAGAGCCGTAGCTTTCGAGATCGTAATGTACATTCACTACACGCTCCTTCGTCGAGACCCTGGAAATCAATTCTTGCTTTTTAAAACGAATTTTCAAGTACTGACTTTTGCATCGTCTAATAGAGATCGTCCGGATGATGATTCGCCCGCTTGCATGCTTTTAAAATGTTTAATTAATTCTAAAACTTGATAATTGATGGTTGTGATGGCGAATGCTTCTTCTCGATTGCACTGCGGGCATTTTGAGGAGACCATTTGGTGTTTACAATTTTCGCAAATCGAATGGCCACATGTTCCGATGCATGGTTTTCGAGTCTCCGTATCTGAAAATTAGGTTTTTTTGGTCGAAAATTTTATCTAAGAAAAGTCGAATAACTTTTTTCAGGGGAGTCGGGTAAAAATAGAGTCAACACGAAAAATTTTCCTTATTCAAAAAGCTATCGATTGATTTTAAAACCGTCAAATTTCATTAATAATTAACAGAGTTACGCCCAAGCTGATCTTGACAATTTCGTAACTCCGCCCATTTTTTATAAAATTTGACGATTTTTCAATCAATCGATAGCTTTTTTAATAAGGAACATTTTTCCCGTATTTCTACCCGATCCTCCTGAAAAAAGTTATTCCAATGAGTTGCCGTAATTTGAGCTTTTCAGTTCTTTTTTTTAATAATTCAAAAACTCACCATATTCGCAGTAACAGATGATACATTCTGTTGTGTTTACAATTGACATGACTTTGTGATGTTGTTTTGAACTATTGCTGACCCGTACTGTCTGTAAAAATTGTGGGATTAAAAAAATCTTCAATTTGAAGAGTAAACGCAGAAAAAGAAAGAGAACGCTAGCAGTATCGATTTTTTTGGTTTCGAATATTTACGAATATTTATTTTTCTTTTGAATATTTATGAATTTTATGTTAATAAATTCACTTTTGAAAAAAATGTGGTTTTTCGAAAATCTGGCTGAAAATTTTAAGCAAACGGATGGATAATTTTTTGAGCACAAATTTTAGCGAGAAAGAAATGAATTGGGAGCGAAATTCGGAGAAAAAAAATCATTGAGCGGCTCCGCGGAAAAAAATCTGCATGCATCGAACTTGCCGCAATATCACGGACCAGAGAAAAAAATCGTGGATTTGAGAAGCTTTTGGCCAAAAATTTTGGTTCGAGTTCAATTTTAAGGAATATTTTGAGGAAATTGGTCAAAATAAAACTGAGGAAATGAGGGAATAAACAAGCACTTTCGAAATATGTACTTTCGAAAAGTGACGAAACAGAAAATTTCACAACTGAATATCTCCAGAATGACCTTATAAATTTGACCTGATCAATTGTCATGTGACGTCATGACTCATTCAATTTGATAAACTGTCATATGGCAAGTTTCGAAATAAATAAAGAATGATCGAATGTTCCAGAAAAATCTTTAAATCTCTTTTTTTCTAAAAATAAAACAAAATTTTGTATCGCGCAAAAATCAATATTTTTTTGGAAAAGAAAGACCGCAGACTATCGAAGTACTCTGCGTCTCTACTAGAAATTAAGAGTGAGCAAGATCATCGCAATGACAAAAGGGTAAATACGAACTACACTAAAAAGTAAAAACCAAAAATATGATATTTCTTTTTGGGATTATTAAGAAAGAGTGTTACAAGGTAAATCTTGATCCAAAACAAAAAGTGGAACGAACCAAAAGGAACAAGATTCCTTATGTGACTAATTAGGGAGTAGTCAGACCACACCCTTATCTAATCGATTAATTAAGTACTTGGGGGAGTAAACACGGCCAAGGATCGATGAATAACACAGAGGATTACGGTGCTCAGATATGTCTTCTAAAAGATTCAAAAAGTACTGTAACACAAAAAAAAACCGTAAAAGCTTCAGAAAAGACCACATATTTAATGGGTTGGCTTGAAACTGTAAATTAATATAGACTTTTATACAAAGTACATCGCTTGGAATGAGAAAAAATGTGAGGAAATTTTTTTACTGTTTCTACGGAACCATCGATTTCAAAGGAATGTTGCTGTTCAATTTTGCTATGTGTCATTTAAAAAAATGTTTGCTCACTTTATTTTTTCCTCAGATCTCAAAATTGTTCCATTTCCAAACAAATGAAACTTCCAGTCAACCTGAATTTCATTCATTCTCCTATCACATTATCCATTTCTATCTCTTCTGATTGTCATTTTTTGACGCGACTACCGAAAAAATGCATTTTTTTGACAAGGTGATTTTCTCTTTTTCTTTTCTCCGTCTTCTATCACCTCTCCATTTTCTTCAACATCTTCTTTCCCCTATTTCTTCGTTTTTTCCTCTAAATGCGTATTCGATTTTCCATTCTAATTTTATTCACTTTCTTTGGAAAAGCTTGTAAGTTAGAATAATTCTTCGAATGTTCTCCGAATACATCCATTAAATAGCATTAGAAGAGGAAGAAGACGTCGAAGGTGTCGAGGTGATAGAAGTCAGGAACGATGCGATTCGAATCCGCTGGAAACATGATTCGGAAGATGACAACGTCACCAAACAACGGCTAGTTGTAGCTGTTATGAGGAGTAAGAAAATGGAATGAAATTTCGTAAAATTTTGGAATTTCAGGCTCCCAAGAAACTGAAAAATCGTCTCAAACAGTAATGGTGGATGCAAATCTTCGAGATTACACTTTTGTTGGATTAGCTGGAAATACGACTTACAGATTGTCAGTAGAGGCGTTTAAGGTATTCGAAAAGTGTGTTTTCTTGTGAATCGATCCGAAATTTGTGTCCTAGTTCGAGATTGAAGTTTTCCTTGAGAAGTGTAGTAGTTTCTTGACTTTAACTTCTTGAACTTCCCAAATCGCCAATACTCGAAACTTTTCAAAACTTCAAAAAATCTTCGTCTGCAGAAGATTTGAGTTGATTTCTTCTTGATTCTTCCAAATAACCAGAATTCAAAGACAATGCTTTTCTGTGATTTTGTGGTCGTTGTGACGGCTTTTTGGTCCTTCAGTGAAGAACCAAAACGTTCTGATTGAAGGAGGTTTGGAACCTGAAAATATAAAGTTATATCGATGTTATTGGAGAGGGCTCACTAGGGATCAGGTTTCAAGATCACTAGGTGGTCCTCTCCAAAATTTGGAGAAATAAAGGAACGATAATAAATGAGGATTTAGTAGAGATCTGGATTACCTTTCAATGTCAAAATCATGAATATGTATGGTTTTTAGAGATAACAATATATTGGATAACCTTTCATTGTCAGAATCAGGTTTTTTTTCAGAACGAAACAAGTTTGTGGTATTCATCAAATATGGCAACGACAAGTTTAGCCGGTACGTTTTTTATAGAAAAAAATAATTTCAATAGAAAAAAATTTGTATCAACATTGAAAAAATTTGAAATAATAATTGCAAGAGAATCGTTAATGTTTACATTGAAGCTGATAAGGAGTTAAAAACCGATAAGATTCACATTCAATTTTTTCTACGTTAAAAAAAAAGAAAACGATATCCAAAATCTCTGAAAAAAAAATTCACTGGAAAAAGTTGTCTAAAAATGGAAAATTTTGGAAGGAATCATTTTCAAAGACTCGTAAATTTTTACATTTCGACGATTGATAAGCATAAAAATCTATATAAAAATGTTGATAAGGTGAAAGAGTAAGTTTGAAAGATTTAATTGGAAAAATTAAAAAAAAATACCCAAAATCACAGAAAAAAGGATCTCATTTTTCAAATCATCTATGTGATGACTATGATGACAAATTTTCGTTAAGTATGTTTGAATTTCGTCATTTCCTGTCTGTCATTTGAAAAATTTATAAAAAGGTTGATGTAATTTGATCACGAGTTCTTTTGAGTCAGAAAGCTAAACATTTCAAAACTGAAATCCACAAAGAAAATTAAAGTGTCAATTCTCAATATGTAAAATTTCTTTATAAAGAAACCAAAACTGAGGAAAGAAAACAAGGAAGGATGACAAAGCGACAGGAAGAAATCTTAGAAAAAATTAGGGCTAGCAATGTAATGTCCACGCCCCCACCCCTTTGTGGTTACAACATTCAAAAAAATGTTTGTTCCGGTTTTTTTTAATTCACAGTAACGCCTCTTCCAGCCAATTGGAGATTCATGCTATTTTTTATCATGCTAGTTTTTTTTCTCTTTTCTAACATAGTCAAGCTACTCGCCCTCTCCATTCATTTTTTCAATATTTCACTTACTCTTGAGTTTCCAATTTTTCCCATTGATGGTTCTAGGACATTAATTGATTCTAAATTTACTATTTTTTACTGTTTTCTATAAGACCTACACTCGAGTAAAAGAGAAAAAATCATCTGATTCTTGTCTATAGTAGTTGTGTCCCTCTTGCTATTGCTTACTTTTCACTCTCCTTCTTTTTAATGATCTCTCGTTTGAGGAAAAACACCACGTTGTGTGCTGAGGAGCGGGCGATTGGAGATAAATGCCAGTCTAGTATTACAATGAGCAAATGATTTCAGTGACAAAAAACTGTGTAAAATTGGGAATTTGATAAGAATAAGTCATTAATAAAGATTCCATCCAAACCACCTTGTTTCAGTTTTTTTTTCTTACAATTTTTCTACAAATCTGTTAGATCTGAATTTCAAATTTCTATTAACTCATAGTCCTTGAAACTTTCAAGTTTTGAAACAGTTGAAAAGAGAAATCTAATTTGAAAATTCAAAATTAACAATTCGATCATGTAAAAAATTTCTACGCGTTCCAGTATAGCCATATACTTTCAAATAATGCAGGTTTTGAACCAAACAGTCTCACACAATATACCGGAAAACCTCCAACAGAAGGAGATGTCTCTCTATTGTTCAACATCCTCAAAATCAAAATTCGAATTTCATAAAAGTATCCCTTACTAATTTTTGAGAAACTAATGATAACGTATTTCATATTGATATTTGCCTATTTTTGACAAGAAATCTATTGAGACTACTTTCAGATGCATAGAAATCTGAGAAATTGCTCTTTTCGGGCCCACTTGCGTATCCTTTTATTAGAGGTTTTACGGTAATCAGATCCCTATCTCTTAGTTCGACTTAAAAGCTGATGTGGGTATTTCAAATGACATTTCGCAGCGAACAACTTCCACGTTATTCCATCTAGTAGGTGGAATACTGTCGAAGTTCTTCCTAACGGTGGTGCAACATGGTGGGAAAAAAAATAGAGAACCTTCTGTAAACATACAATTTATATGCTACTTTTACGGTGAGAAAAACAATTTCACAATTTCTTGCTCATTTTTTTGCTACTTTCGATTTCAAACAAAAATTACTAGATAATTTTATCAAAAGGTGACATTCTCTGATAAACCGGCAGGTAGTTTAGAATTTCAACTAACCATCCAGAAAGTGAAGAAAATGAAAGAAAACTGATACTGTAACAAATTCTGTAAAACCTCTAATTGAAGCTATCAGAAGGACACCCGAGTGAGCCCGAAAAGATCACTTTTTCAGATTTCTGTGTGTGTGAAAGTAGTCTCAATCGATTTCTTGTCAAAAACAGACAAAGGTCAATATGAAATGCATTATAATTTGCTTCTAAAAATTAGTAATGGATACTTTTGTGAAATTCGAATTTTGATTTTGAAGAAGTTGAATAATAGACGGACATGTCTCTATTAAAGGTTTCACGGTATGTGTTCGAGTGTCTAAATGCAGGAGAAACAGAATGGTAACGAATATTACTTGCGCCATGCACTTTTTGATTCAATTGTTAATTTGAATTCCAGTTTCATATGAATCTAGCTGTCCAAACTAGACATTCCCTTTCAGCTCTCCCATGGCTTCATGCTCCAACAGATCTAACTTTAATGGATCGAAAGAACGAATCCATAGAAGTTTCTTGGATCCCTCCCGTCGTCTTAGAAGCTGGCCATCATTTTGTGATCACCCAACATTTGGTTTGTTATAATCTTAATTACTCATGCATATTCCTAGTTTAATGATAATTTAGGTCAAAGTCTACGACTTATCAGGAAACATTTCCACGAATAAACGATCAATCACAGTGCCAATCCCTCTCACGCGTCTACAGATTGACGGGTTGAAACCCTCGACGGCTTATAATATTACAGTACAAGCAGGAACTAGTTATGGTTATGGAAACAAAGTGTGGTGTGCATTTGCCACATTGGACGCGGATGAAGCTAACATTTTGAAGTTGAGATCAAGAACTCCGAACTCTCTGACAGTATACTGGCCAGCAAACTGGCTCACTAAAGCGACTTCGAAGTTCACGGTGAATTTTGGATTTCAGTACTTTCATAACAAAGATAATTCAGATCAAAGCGAAAACCATTCATTCTCCAACTGGAATTTTCAAGGAAATTGAAAACTCGGCAATCGGAGAACCTGGAAAAGCGCACGAGTTCGTTGTGGATAACCTGCTCCCTTCGAGTACCTATAATATAACCATAACGACTTCTGATGATCAACAGAAGGAGGGAAAGAAGTGGATTCAGATGAGATGGAAACATGGATGGGCGGTGTTCTCTACAATGTCACAGGTTAGCTTTTCCGGGTGAAATTGCGGGGGAATTCCTTGTATTTTTGCGGGAGTGTGTCAGTTGCAGTGTCTGCGTACCATGCTTCCAATCTTACTCTCCTATAGCTTCTCCTCCTAAGAGTTTCGGAAACGTTGAAATTTTGCTGTCCCACCTTCAATGGGATTTATGGTCATTCGGAATAGCTTCGTGTGGAACAGATTATCACTGTTAGTTGTTCAAACTCACGAGCAAGATAGAAACTACAAAAGTACAAAATGCAACAGGATAGTAATAATAGAGACTGCAAGATTAGTTGCAAAAATTGCAGGGTTTGACAAGGAAAATGAGTAGTTGCAGGCCCTTTATATATCTGTGAGGCCCCGTGGGCGGCATTAATTTAAGAGTGAGCAAGAAAAAAGGAAGTATGAAGGCAGACTGAATACTATTGATTTTAAACTTGCTGGCTACAGTAATCCTACTTCAATTTTCAGGGAGAATACGGAGTTGCCGAAGCTCGCATCGTTGTGGAAACCGACTTTGCTGTATCCATTGTGTTCCAGCCGTTGAAACTTCCGGGAAGGGTTATTTCATATCAGGTAACTTCGGAGACAGAGACAATATATAATCTGTATTAGAAGAGCTTGCTCCTCTATTTTTCTAGCACCTAAAAACTATTTCTAAATTCTCAAAATGGATCATAACATCTGATTTAAAGAATATTTTGTGAGTTAACTTTTGACGAGGATCCTAATAACACTAATTTCAATTCCTTCGATCTTTAAGAATGTGCTCATTTTGAGCTCATTCTGGTGCCCTTCTAATACAGATTTTAGGGTATGTGTCGAGTACATTTGGAGCACTTCGTACCGTCTATCTACATTTTACAAACAAAAGAGGAAGTTCCTTTTTGATGCAGCTTAAAGATACAGTAATACTTCTGAAATCGATCAGCTTTGTGAATCATCCGCAAATTTCTTTCCAGTTCAACTTACCGTAGTGTAAAGATCTCATCAGGACAGCACGAGGAATTTTTCTCATAAAACAAGTTATTTTCCTCAGAGAAAATTCCTCAGTACAAACAAAGGAAGACTAATGACCGCTCTACTTTTTCTAGTAATAATAGGTCACACAAAGTCCAGTTATTTCTGTTCGACAAACTTTTGTCTAGACAAAGACAGCAGACTCGAAAGATCAAGATCAAAAGTGGAATGAGTGGTTGTATTTTTTTTGATATGTAATGTGGGTTCATCTACCGAACAATAATCCGGCTTATTTTAAAATTAAGTTAGTTAAAGTTATAAGAATCAGATATCAGTCAAATTATTTAAGAATCTAAGGACCAGATCCCAGTCCAATTACCGTAATCCATAGGTTTTTCAACTTCACATAACCTGAACAAGAATAGATCTATGACACTTCTTGTTTCATCAAGTCTTTCGCAAAAGTTTCTAGAGATTGCTTCATGTTTCCTCATGATAAAATTAGAAAATGGCAGGTGCTTAGAGAATTTCAAAATGTCATAAACCCGCATTCCAAACATTCCAAGTTAAAATATGTTTTCAAAGTTTCATGAGTGTTTCTCACATGACTTGAATTTCAATGTTTCATTTTGAAATTATAGATTCTTCGAGAAGGAGTACCGTATCCCAGTGCGACATTTCGAAAGCAAAAATTTCAAATTTTTCTGAGGAAAAATACCAATAAGCCCGTTTCGTTGGATGTTTTCAAAATTTCACAACAGTGCCTATGAGTGTTTCTCAAATGATTTGAACTTCAGTGTTTCATTTTGAAATCATGAAATTTCCAGACAATAAATTCTTCGAGAAGAAGTACCGTAACCCACATAGACCTCTCCGCGAAATTTCGAAAGCAAACATTTCAAACTATTCAGGGGGAAAATATCACGCAGTACAGTGCAGCATTTGAGCCCGTTTTAGAATAGGCTCAGAAGTGCTATAGATTCTTTTTCCACAGAAGACATTTTTTGCCTTCGAAACGTTGCACTTTCGAAATGTCGCGGAGCCCCATAAACTTTATTCCAGATCAAGTACAGTCTGAAGGATAGAAACTCTTCAATGATCACCGAGGAGCTCACCGATGCCAATCTCAAATGCCCGAAATTCGAATGCCAATGGAAATGTGCCCTTATTTTTAATCTGCCTCACAGACCTAGAGAATACAAATTTGAAATTCGCGCCAAAGTGGATAACGTTTGGAATCGCTGGTCCCCTGTGACACTCCGCCAATGGAACCTTCTGGAGAGGGTGTGCTCAATAAACCCTCCGAGTGATTTAGTCAGTCATTTGGGAGATTATACAAGACAACGAGATATCGATGTTCAGAGTGCTAAAGTTGCTCAAATTGCAGATGTTTGGTGGGTGGAATTAGGATCAAACTGATCCTAGAGGTATGCAAATGCGCTCGCCGGAGAAGCTCCGCCCTTTTTGTAGAAAGTTTACTGTATTGGTACTAAATTTAGTCGAGAATTTTTCTGGTGCAAAAAATTCAAAAAAGACCAAACCAAGAAAGCGCGTTTGCATACCTCTGGCCTTCGACCCCTGCGACAAGAGATTACGGTATGATATAATTTTCAGGAGATACATGGTAGTGGTTGATAGTCGTCCCTATGATCTTGCTCCAATTGATATCACAAAACTAGCGGATCGAACAACTTCAGAAGCGGATCATGTTCCCTACTATATTACTGCTGCGTTAACTCCAGAAGAAGTGAAAAAGAATGGCGAATTTCGGTGGGTTTTGAAATTTTCAAAAAAGGTGACAAAAAACTCATTTTTAATGCAAAAAAATGTAGCAGGGTAACCTTTTTTTGATAAGAGTAATACCGGAAGCCAAAGCTCTTGTGCAAAATTATGTAAATAATGACAACATTTTTATTTTTCTAAACTCTCTTTGTAGTTTTTCTCAAAATTATACTTTTTGATTTTCTCCACTTTACATTTAGATTTTTCCGTCATTCTTTACACCAAAATATAGAACTCGACGAGACCTATAAAATGGTTCTAAAATCAACAAGATTACATACCTCCGTTTTCGTTTAAGACTTGTAGAACTGTTTCGACCCGTGTGGGCTTGCTTGTCCCGAGTCTTCTACAAGTTTTTTCAAAAACTGAGACAGGCAATATTGGTGATTTTAGTACCGTTTTATAGGTATTATCGAGTTTTACATTTTGGTATAAAAATTGACCGAAAAATTTGAATTTGAAGTGGAAAAAATCGACGGCCCGCGGCGGCCCGGATCTCAAAACAATTCTACCTTTCAGAATCGGCGATGGAAAAGTATACGGTGGCTACGTAAATTATCCCCTCCGTTCTGAAAAAGATCCGCGATGGACACTAATCCCAGTGACTCAAAGTGAGAACGAAATGATTGAGCCACATCTGAAAACTTGCGGATTCAACGAGCAAGGATCATTCAAATGCGACATGGCCCTGTCAGAAGTCCTCACTCATATTCCAATTGTTTTGGTTTCCGCGGGATTCCTTATTCTGATTCTGATCATTTTTCTAGTTTGCCTGGCGCTGTTCTGTTTCTTGCGAAATGCTTGTCGTAAGTCCGGGAAAGTGAGCACAAAAAAAGGAAACTTTTCAGAGGAAAGACCTGGAGTCGAGGAATCAGCGTTGATGTATTATCGAAGTGATTCGCCGAATACGATATCCACGTGTAGAGAGTATCGAAAAATCGAACGGAGAGAATTCAACGCAGCGGATATGGAAGAGAGGATGCGGTTTCGGGATCATGACTGATTAACATATCGAATTAATGAAACTGGTTATGAATTTGTCTAAAATTCAGATGAATCAAGAAAGAATGTTACATTGAAAAATGTTTAGAATGCATGACAAGTTTTTTTTGAAGGTAAAGGTAGACAGCTTATCTATTATTACTTTGTGTGAACTTTAAGTATAAGAATGCGTCAAAGGGTGTTGAAAGCAAACAGACAATAAAACTGTTCCAAAATGTCAAAAATGTGTTCCTTGACAATAGAAGAACTTGAAAATTAACATTGTCTTATTTTAGGGTGTGTAACTTTGATGTGGAACATGCTTGCTTGAAGTAACTTACCTCTAGAAACAGCTTCAATATGAAGCGACGTAGAATGGTTACAGTAATCCATTAGAAGTTGTCACACCATAGTTAATCGCATTGTTTATGATACAACACAATCTTTCATAAGTAGCAAACCCAAGTTCAAAATCAATTCCTTGCAAATCAATCAATTTCCTTGATAATTTCTTGTTCAAATCAACACAATTAATTTTTCTCCAGATACCGTACTATTAGTTCAAAACAACGTTATCTTGTGTCAATAAACTCCAAATCAGGTCATTGATATCTTTTTCACAGTTCTTACTTTTCAAATTTGCATTCAAATCTAGTTATGACAACTCACTTTATATAGAGACCATTAGCAAGCGATGAGGAAAAATGTGGAAAGTGTTTCGTAAATAGAAAAAGATAAGACTCCTCCTCACTCCTCTTGCTCACTCTTAATTTTTTTGCTATGTCAGAGAAAGAAACTATAGACTAAACATGAAACGATGCAATAAATAGGAAGACTTAAGATTATAGTCGCTTCAAAGAGTGTTAGCATAATGTTGGGTACACGTGAAAGGCGGGGCTTGCTCACTCTTAAACCGAGTGCCGGGGTCTGCCAATTAGACTCTGTCTCGTAATGAGAGTGAAGGATTATGGTAACATCACACGGTCAAATGATCATATCGATCTATACTTATGGTATTGATAATAATGGTATCGATAATTGGAGAATGGACTGTATTTTGTTCAATTTTAAAATGCTTTATACTCAGGACTTTCCAGATTTTTCATGCCATTTAGAAACTTTTTCATAAAAAAATTGAGTTTTTTTTTCGGAACATTTTCGACGGGAATTTCCTACCCTGGCAAACCGGGCCGGATTTGGAAATGTATAAACTGAAGCATGCATACCATTGAATTACTGAAATATGTGGTCCGTGTGAGGTTGGAACTGAAAGATCCAAAAGGAATTCTGTGAACGGAATCACAAAATAAATCATGTTCTGAATTTACTTTTTGCTTCAAATGAACTCCCCAACTTTTGCTCTGACCGTAATCAATACATTTTTTAAAAAGTCACAATTTCGAGATGTCTGCTTTCGAAACGTCGCGGAGCCTAATTTTCGTCTGTCCGACGGAAAGTTGGCGGAGCTTGTAAACTTGAAGTTCTGAAGTAATTTTTTGAAGTTAACATTATAAAGTTCGTAAAACGATCGAAAATTGACGAAGCTACAGTACTTTTCTAATCGAGACCCAAACATCTAAAAAATTTGAAAGTTAGGCATGCTCAGGCTCATTTTGAAACTTTAATTGAACCGATTTTTTTGATGCACTTCTCACCTTTTGGCTCCACGACATTTGGAAAGTTTGACGTCCGGTTTTTCCTGCATTCCTTATTTTTTATCTAGTGTTTCTGTCAATACAGTAATCAGAACGTAGAGTTCACTTCCTATTAATTGTGAATGGTAAAATAACTTCTAGGATCTGCCTCTCTTAATTTTAGAAAATCTCTGTATCTTGAGACGTATTACCAAATGCGTAACTAATTCCTCCATTACTATTTACCCACTTGACCAATCAACGATCAACTTCATTTAATTAAACGATCAATCAAAATAAGAATCTTGTAGAGAATTAGACACCCGTAATTAAGAGTGAGCAATGGATCAGAGAAGAGAATGTAATAAGATAAGAAGAAACCAAATAAACCTCTTGGGAGAAATGGAGAACAAAGAAGAGAAACGAATAGAAATTTGATAATTTGGGGACCGGTCTTCAGATTCTAATATACTGTTTTTTGGAGCTTGAGATCTTCTGGAAGATTTCAGTTTCTTCGAACGTATCCTTGATTGATTGTAGGCCGTTCGGCTTTGAATTTACAACGGAGAATTCGCATGTAGGTGTGACGGAATCTGAAGAAGATTACTGTAGATTTGAACTTTGATTACTGTAGTTACCTTGCATTACACAGAGCATAACATAGCGGATTGATAGTGGAATTGATATAGCAAAGTGAGTAGCTGAATGTCCACAGGACATTTGGCACGGTGTTCGGGAAGAATGCTTCCCAACAAACGATCACTGAAAAGTTCAATTCTTTTTTGATCTTTTGATCTCCTGAAACTCACAATTATACGGTGTCCACGTTGCAATGAAAGCACACAAGATGGCCGAAAGTGTCTTCGCTGCCTTACTCTCTTGTTTCCTTTCATTCTTCCTCTGCTCTTTCTCACTTTTTCGCTCTTGAGAGCTAAAGTTTTTGAGGATTCGACCATTTTTGAATGGGGATTGCTTGTTCAAAAGACTCTGTCGCCTCTCGTCCATCTCACTGTTACAATCGCTTTTTGATCGATTACGGGTGGATATTGTGTCGCTGCTGGAAATTATATGGATTGAATGAGGGGTGGTACAAATATCGCTTACTCTAGATACGGCTCACAACTACTTAATCTAACACTTGGACGACTTCCTTCATCATTAAGCTCAATCAGAACTGTGTAGGTATCCGAATTATTGTTCTTGGTATCCGATGGTCGACTTCGAAACCTTGCAGATCCATTTCTCATGGATTGTCCCGCATCTGTTTGCTCTTCGTCTTCCTAAAAGTAACGATTATCAATAAAACTGTATTGTGTTGCATTTTCCAGCCATATTTGCATTTATATTCATAATGTCAATACTGATGACGTTTTTTGTCTAGATAAGAGTTTTGCGGTTTTCACTGGTGGTATTAAACGTACAATCATCAAATTTTCCGGGGACTTTGGAGAAAAAGTGTAAAATTATTTTTGACATAGAACTAATTTCTTTGCTGTTTTTTGTTAACGACGAAATCTTGGCTGATAACAATATTTTAAAATCGATTTTCTGAAGACCATACAACTTCAAATAGAAGGACACCCTGAAGCAGACATGTGAAAATACGGGCTGGACCGCGGCCCGGCTTTTCTAATCTTTGAAAGCTCGGCCCGGCCCGGAAAGCTTGCTATGTACTACTTGAGCGAAACTTGA
Source organism: Caenorhabditis zanzibari (assembly GCA_963966625.1). NCBI lineage: Eukaryota > Metazoa > Nematoda > Chromadorea > Rhabditida > Rhabditidae > Caenorhabditis > Caenorhabditis zanzibari. The sequence continues at coordinate 14,980,595 of OZ016472.1, read as the reverse complement.
AAATTTTTGAACCGTAGAACTTACAATTTTTTTCAAAATCCTTCAAAAAGTCAGCTGATGTCACAGTAGTTCAGAGACTTCAGAAAATAATATATTTTTTTGTAAGGAAACCTAACCTTCGATTCAAATATCATGATCAAAAAATTGGTGATAGACAGACGCGGGCTTTCTGGGCCGGGCCGTGATTTTAGCAATAAAGCCCGGCCTGGCCCGTTACATGTCTGCCCTGAAGGCCAACATTCCAGAGGACCGTAGTTTTCAAAAGTAGATTCTTCAGCTAAAAAATGCGCTATTTGTGATGTTCAGAAAGTTGATTATATTTTCATGAGAATGTTTACAAATTCAATTTTTGATGTCTCTCTATTAGTAGTTTTGAGGTACATGTGATCCGAGAGTTTTTGGGATTTTCTCTACTTAAAATTTGAATTTTTTGGCCAATCTTTATATCAAAATGTAGAACTCAATAAGACCTATAAAATGGTATCAAAATCACAAAGATCGCCCGGCCCACTTTCTCACTAGAATTTGGAGAAGACCCAAGACGAAAACGCAGGCCTACAAGTTTTAGAAAAAAACTGGTCTAGACGATTTTAGTACCATTTCATAGGTCTTATCGAGTTCTACATTTTGGTATACAGCTTGTCCAAAAAATCTAAATTTAAAGTTTAGAAAATCGAGGGCCCGTGACGGCCCGAGTTGGACATGTATGATTTTGAGAAAAACTCTATAGAGAATTTTTTCCAAAATTACAATCTCGGTGTTTTTAATACAATTTTATAGATCTCATCGAGTTCTACATTTTGGTATAAAAATTGACCAAAAAATCTAAATTTGAAGTTGAGAAAATCGACGGTCCAAAATGGCCGGATCATGACTTCAAAAACTTACAAAATTCGTCGGCATTGGTGTACACGGTGGCGAAACATTCCTCCTCCTACTTCCACTCAAAGCGAAATGACTAGAACTCAACGAAGTGTCATCTAGATTCATCGCGACCGCTTCTGAACTATCCTCAGATGACGAATTCGACTTCCCCGTACAATTTCGAAGCCAAGACTTTCTTTTCGAATTCCTCGATGAGGTACACGGTGTTAAACTTTCATCGATGTATCCCTCGTGATTCTTCTTCCTCACGGATCCACTGGATTTCACTATTGACGTCGAAGACACATCTCGTTTCATAGAGCGACGGGAGAACTGAAAATGAGAAGAGGTGAGAAGGAAATAGAAAAAGAGTTTTGGAGGATAGACATGCTTAGAAGTTTGTGGGTTCCGGGAAAGGAATCATAACAGCAAAAAAACTAGGAAAAAATAAAACTGTAAGGTGTATGGAAACCTTTTTCACTTTCTTCCATATTTTAGAATTTCTCAACGTTGTCGATGGTCGATCAACCACATCACTCGCCCAAGTCTGTTTGGATTAGTTATCATTCGTATTTAAAGTAGGATTATACTTTTTTTTTCTCGAATGATCGTCCCATTCACGAAAATAACAATATTTTTGCACAAAAATCGCAAAAAATCGAAGAAATCGATTTTCAAATCGCAATATTAAATTTCTTCTAACTTATTTCATTAAATGCAGAATTTTCCGCTGATTCGAACGCACCTAATATCGTTGCTCAAAACACTTTTTGAAGCGAGTTATGAGCGTTTGAAGTTTCGGTAAAAGAGACGCAGAGAAAGCAGACACTTTCATTGCCGAAGAGACGCAGAGAAAGTAGAAAATGTCTGCGTCTCTCACAAAATATAAAACGCTCATAACTCGCTTCAAAATGCGTTTTGAGCAACGAAATTAGGTGCATTGGAATCAGCAACAAAATATACATTTTTTAAATAGGTTAGAGTTCGAAAAAGTTTCCATTTTCAAGGTTAAAGATAAGTTTGCGATTTTAAATCCGATTTTTTCGAATTTTATGCAAAAATATTATCATTTTTGTAAATACTATACTTGGGACGATCATTTAAGAAAAAAGTGTGAACCTACTGTAAAACTGTAAATAGTCCCAAAAGGCTTACCTGAGTGGCTTGAAGTTTTCCGAATTCTTTCTGCCTCTTCTGAGTCTCCCAATATACTCGAGTATACAGAATACACATAATGGTAACTGGAAGATAAAATGCAGCCACTGCAGTTCCAACTGTTACATAGGGATTTGTTTGCAGGAATTGCACCACACAAGTTCCCGGTTCCGCTGTGAATTTTCCTTCGATATAAGGCCATGAAACAATCCACGGCGGCCAGAGAATCAGCGAAATGATATATGTGCAGGCAATCATTGTCAACGCCTTCTTCGTTGTCCTTCTCGGTCGATAGGATAGGGGTCGAGTGACAGAAAAATATCGATCGAATGAAATTAGGAGAAGATTCATAACAGAAGCATTGCACATAAGATAGTCAATACATAGCCAGAATTGGCACATTGTGTAGCCAAGATCCCAACTTTGGACAGCAGTGTAATAAGTGAACATTGGTATTGAGATGAAGCCTAAAATTATTGAATTATTGAAAAGTTATGATTCAAAATCTTACCAATAGCAATATCCGCGACAGCTAAACTGAATAAAAAATAGTTGCTAATCGTCTGCAGTTGCTTGTCGATTTTGAAGCTTACCATCACCTGAAAATTATTAACTTCCTTGTTTTTGTTTACAGCTTCGACAACAATAATAAAGAACAGTAATAAAAAAAGCGTACCATCAAATTTCCCACCGACGTCAGAAAAGCGAAAATGGCGCCGACGACGACGATGAGAATCATTCGACCCTCCTCGCCAAGCAACGACGTCGCCGAGTAGGTGTCGACGAAGGATGGAGTGGATGGGGATGATGATGTGGCAAGAAGGGCGGTCTTTGTCGCATTCTCGGCCGACGTGTTTATCACCTGGAAAGTTAGGAAGTTTTGGAAAAACTGATAGGGCATGCTCTTATATTTTTCCTGCATGCTGAATCTAAAAAACTATTTCTGAATTCTCAAAATGGATCATAAAGTCTATTGAAGAAAAGATTCGAACAGTCAACTTTTGACGAGAATTCTAAAAAATCAATCAGTTTAAATTTCCAGAATGTGCTCATTTTGAGCTCATTGAGGTGCCCTTCTAATACTGATTTTAAGATAAACTAGAGTCAAAACAAAGTATATTTGCCAAGTAGTTTTACGTTTTTAGATAAAATATTTTCAACTGAGCAGGTCGTTTGATACTGAAGGATTTCAAAGCTGGAGCACACAGTGAAAGGCTGGAAAATGAAAAAAATTGCTCGAAAGTACGGATTTCGATGTTTGATCCTTCTTCGATGTATCGTTTGAATCATCAGAATGATAAAGTTTGGGAACAAGGAAAATCAAAAATGTTTTAGGACTGACTCATCCTTTTTGAGTATTGGGGCAGACACTGAAGTACATAATAGAGATTTTTCGAGATAATTTGTTGTAAATTCGATAGGGGATGGTACGGTAACAATTATTTAATACGGTAACAAGTTGATTTCAGTACGGTAACAATTTGGCATTTATAAAAATTCAAAAATACTGTCGAAACTATTTACAGTAAGATTTCAGTCATTTCTTATTTTTACTCAAATAATCGTCCCAATTCCAGTATTTACGAAAATAACTTTTTTTTTCATAAGATTCGTTAAAATTTGAAAAAATCGCATTTCGAATCGTGAACTTACTGTTTTTCTACCTATTTCAAAAAATCTAGAACTTTTCGCTGATTCGAATGCACCTGATTTCGGTGATCTGCTTTCTCTGCGTCTCTCTTTTTGTAACTTCAAACGCTCAAAAAACGTTTTCTTTAGCGTTTTGAGCAGCGATATAAAAAATTGACTGTAACAAATAAAAAATGACTGTAATCCTTCTCTCAAAATCCATCCTCTATCAATAAATCTTCCCTCTGCAAAAAAAAATTTTCTCCCTCAAAACTCCCTATTTATCTCCAATCAATCTCCCACTCTGATCTTTCCCCTATTCTCATTTCTCCACAATTCTTCGTTTTTCCCACCCCCATATCTAATCTCACTAATTGATCATCAAAAAAAGAGCTCCTCATTTCTCAGGAATTTTTTTTACGCATCCGAGCCGTTGTTTTATTATCTGATGATGAAGAAGAATGAGAGAGAAAAGAGCTATATTCTTGTTTTGTCAGATCATAAAAAATTAGGGAGGATGGGATTGGGAGGAGCATAGAAAATGAAAAATCAAATCGAAAACTAACCTTCACCAACATTTGGAATAAATGTGTCTGTCTGAATCGAGGATCATCAGCACTCCCCAACGAAGAGGACTGCATCCTCCCGTCTGTGGTGATCCTGAAATAATCGATGATTTTTCATAGAGTTACGAAATTACTTGTTTCTTTCCTATCAAGAGGAAAGGAACATCATAAAACTGGGGAAAAATGGGGAAGTGTTAACAACAAAAAAGAAGAGAGGACCTCACTATGAATTTATATGAATTTTTGAAGACCCTCAAGAGGTTTTAGGTTTTCAAAACGGTCCGAGGGAAAGAGGAATGGCTCATGAAAATGGAAGGAAGAAAATGAAATTAGTTTTAACACAGAATATCTAATTCAGATGCCCCAGTACCTATTGGTACCAAAAAAATTGAGAAGAAAAAACATATCCATATTATAAAAGGGGGAAATTGAGAGGGTGGAAAGGGAAGAAGAAGGGGCATTATAAACTAGTTTATTGGTCTTCGCCATGGACCACTAATATCAGGTTTCAATCTGGTGGCGGCGCCAATGGCGCCCCATCATTCTTCTTCTTATATTCTCAAAAGTTTTCATTGTGAGCTCATAATAGTGATGTGGTTTAAAAAAACAAACTAGGGTCTTGTAGAGCTTTTGCACTTTGGACCAGAGGACAAAGTGTGGACATTTAAATCGCTTTCAATTAGTAATGGATTTGTCCCAGAAATAATTGAGAAATTGAATACATGGTCAAACTCGGTTTCGACTGTTTTCTGTTTAAATTTCTTTTTTTTTCGTACTTTTTTATTTTCATGGTTTTAAGGAAGTTTCGAAACTTTTACATGAAAAAAATAGTTTTTTGGGAAATTTTCGGCAGGATTTTCCTATCCGGACCGGGCCGGGAAAATTCCCCTTTGGTCCAGCCCGATCAGGCCCAATTTTTTCATGTATTGAAGATTGAATAGTTCATAATCGAAATAGTAAGGATTATTTCGAAATTGTTTGTAGTTAATTGGACAGCAATTGTAAACCCAATTTCAGACAATAAAAAAAGGTTTTGAAAACGTTTTTGAAAAAGTTTTCAAAGAGAAGAAATAATTGCTCAATTGAATCTTACTGTAGATAATAAAACCGAAAATTTGGGTATGAAGAATACCGATTACTTCAGGAGTTTTATGACTTTTGGGAAAATAGTAAAGTAGAATTATTTGAAATTAAAAACGCTTTGATTTTATGGGACCAGAGCTGAGTTTTAACCACGGAAGAATTTTCGAAATCAATTTCGAAATATTAGAAAAAAATGAGTTTTTAAAAATTTTCAAGCAGAAATTTTGAAAGTGTTCAAAAGCTAAAAATCTAAAAAAGAACTCTAACTTCAGTCAAAACAGAAAAAAAAAACAATGTGCAAATAAATTTCATTATACTCTACTGTATATTGACTCCGAGTTTCAAGAAAAAACGAAACCTTAAATTTATTAGGGATATTTTTTACAAGCTTAGCGCGGCCAAATTGAAAAGCGTACATGGCCGAAGTTTCTCCATGAGTCTTATTACTATTCCATGTCCTTATTTAACTGTCTTTAAAGACGGATGGAGAAACTTTGAAACATCGGGCTTGCGCTACGCCTGTAATAAATGCCCCTGACTCATTTCTGTATACGTAAAGACACAAAAAAGCCAATTTATCTCCCCTGACATCACTTTCATTTACTCAAAGATTCTATGAACAGATTCCTAGGTTAATTCACTTCTAAAGAGATTCAGATTCTGAAAACGATTCTCCCTAGGATGAAACTCTAATGAAAGTTCAACTACACGAAACAAAGATTGGTCGAATAGAGAAAAAAGCGCTTCAAAAATTACATGTAATATAAAAAAGTGGACCTTTTTTTTATTCCCCCCTCCCCCTTCAGAAGGGGCGGGGAGAAAGAACGAAGAAGTGATGGAGGAAAAGATAGAAAAAAGGAAAGGAAGGAGGAGGACAGGACTCAAAAAGGCACAAGCGACCTATTAGATGACGGTTCATCGCATTTTGACTTTCTTCTCCTTCGGGCCGCTATTTCCGAAGGTCTCTCCTGGAAAAAGCGGAGGAAAGAGCACCTGAGCATGGGTTCCCGAAGTGGTCGTGGTAAAGGAAAGAGTTTTCGGAATAATATGAAAATATTCAGATGGGCAGAAAATGAAGAATAAAGGGAAGAGACAAGAATCTCTCAATGATTATTGTTCTTCCTACCAAAAGTGGCAGAAGCGTCGTCTCCTTTCGAAAAAAGTTTTGTTTATAAAAGAGCAATACATGTCCTTCTTCTTCATCGTCTTCCACTACTTCACTATTTTTGGGACAAAATGTACTCGGGAGCGAGAGTCGGGTCAAAACAATCAGGAGTCGTGGGATTAGACACAGAGAATGTACTTTTTGAATGGGTGGTCTTAGATTGGGGGATGGGGATTGGTAAGTACTAAAAAAAATTGGGTTATTTTGTTTCAGAGCGTTCCAGCTTACCATTTTTCTGCTCCTGGACATTTCGAAAGTGGACATTTCGAAAGTGAGACATCTCGAAAGTTTCGAAATCGGACAAAAAAGATATGTGAAATGCAAAAATATGGAAAGTTCGAAAATTTACCCGACAAGGCGATTTCACACATTCGAAATGTCCGCTTTCAAAATGTCTGTCTTCAATATGTCCACTTTCGAACTGTCTTACTTTCGAGATGTCTTACTTTCGAAATGTCCCCTGTTCCGTAACCATTTTTTCAATCAATATTCTCTAGAATCAAGTATGAATACGATTCGAATCATCTCAGACTTCTAGATTTACCGGTAGCGGGGCATATCGCAAGTGGGCATCTCGAAAGTCAGACAATTCGAAAGTGCAAAATTTCGAAAGCAGACATTTCGAGAGTGTAAAATTGCATTTTCGCCTATTTTTTTGAGTTTTTCATAAAAAATTTTGCGGTAACGATCTTTTACTTACAAAACTAAAACTCTATTACATAGAAAAACGCAAAATTATGGCTCCGAGACATTTTGAAAATGGACATTTCGAAAGCATGGATTCACGTTTTTGCCTAATTTTTTTCGAAACGTCTTACTTTCGGAATGTCTTGTTTTCGAAATGTCCCGGATCCAAAATTATTCATGAAAAGTTCAAAAAATTTGGCGAAAACGCGATTTCACACTTTCGAAATGTCGTCTCATTTTCGAGATGACCACTTACAAAATCACCCGGAGCCGGAATTCCGACTTGGAACGGTACCTAACCTATTTTCAAATTCCTAGTTTTCCGTCTCTCTTTTTATAAAAAAACTAGCTCAAAATACTGTAAGAACCAAAAAAGACACTCAAAAGTTCACAAAGTCGACCTTTTTGACAGTAACCCATCAGCTACAAAACACGATTTTTTTCTCACGCTAGATTCACAATTGTCAGATATTCTCCGAAAACTAAAACTCCGGATACAGCTACATAGTCTGGTTACTCTAGTTTGATCCAACTCTTACAGTAACCAATTGGCATCCAAATCAAGGACTTCTTCCCAAAGACAATACAAAGAAAAAGTGTAAAAAGTGGGTGAGAGCCCTATCAAAAAGAAAAGAAAAGAGCGCGGCGAGAGGAGGATAATATCAAATATCGTTTACCCTCCAACCCTTTTCTTCTTCATATCTCACATATCATTCCTTGGGATATCTCTCTCTCTCACTCTCATTCTCTCTCTCTCTCTCTCGAAATGCCCTCAGATCATCATCAGTTTCTAATATAAATAGAGAGAGACAAAAGAGACGCAGAGAGGCAAAGAAAATTGAGCATTTACTCTTGGGAACACAAAGAGAATTGGAAGGGAATAGCACACGTTTTTATCAAGTGATGCGATCTGATCTGATCTTTCTAGTACTCTGGAATAACACATTTCTGTGTGTGGGAAACATTTTGAATGGCATAGAGGGATCAAAGAGTACACTTTTTTGAAAATTTCGTGGTCATAAATGGACAGAACAGCTGGTTCGCAGAGCTCGGAAAGTAGTACGATCAATTAGTAATAAAATTATAAAAATCTGAACCTTTAAAAGTGCAAGACAGTAAATTCTAAGCCTTCTGAATGTCTAGTTTTCAATTTCAGATTCCCAAAGTCCGAAGTTTTCTGCAGTTCAAAATCTAGTATTACTGATGATCGGTGAGCAACTTTTGACATATGATGTTGAGCAGAAAACAACGAAAAAACAACGAGAAAGTTCAGTTTTTAAAACGTAACTTAGACACTGTTGATACTTAAAACTTTGCAAAGCTCAAAGTTCCAAAAGATTAGAATACAGTACTACTCTTTGTTTCAAAAGTATCATCGACCGAGATCACAACACTTCACTTTGCTTCTTTCACTATTGACATATCCTTAGTTGATCTTAGAAAGTTAGTCTGGGAGGAATTGAGCCGGCACAAAAACGGGGTCAGATATAATAAACCGAATTCAAAGAATACCAAACTCCTCCGATTTCAAAGTAGATACTGTAACTCGGAAAGATGCGCAGATTTTCTGTGAAACCGATTCCGATATCCCCGATCGAAATGGTAAGCGCAAGCACTTGAGATCGCGTCAACTTCTCACTTGAGAGCCGATTCTTTTTCTTCTTTTTGTGCCAAAAATCAGAAAATAGAGAAGATGGGCATACAGTTCGGCGAAATTGATATCGGGTGGTAATTCTTATTATTAATTGGAGTGTGCTATGAACTTGAGAGTTGGGACGGGAGTTTGGAGAGTTGGGAAGCTTGAACTCAAGTTGAGTAAAACACATGAAACATCTGTGTGAGGGTCCCCATAGTTTTTCCATTCCAAAAACGTACAAAATGAGATCAAAGGTAGATCAACTCTGAAATAAGGCTCGGGGCAGCAATTTTCCAATGGTTGCAAGGGAATTCGGTGCATTTTTTTGTCAGTTGTAGTGTCTGCGTACCATGCGTCAAATCTAACGACAGTTCATATTTTAAACCTGTTTTTGGACAGAAATCAGCGGGAATAGAAGAGTTGGACAATCCGAAATGGCTTAGTTTCAGAAACATCAAAATTTTGCTGTCCGACTTCTTTTAAGCTTCAAAATCTGAGAATCCTGATAGTTCTTCCATTCCAGAAATGTAGAAAAATCAGAACAAGGGAATTTTTCGAAAAGTAAGTACAGTACCATGAAGCATGTGACCTTTTCGAATTGGTGCCTCTAATTTCTACCATTTTGAAAAATTGTTCCAGAATAAACTGTATTTGAAAAGCTGTTAACTACAGCAATGCAGTTCTAGAGTAGAATAATAAGTCCGCAAAAAACACTTTAAAAAACGATTTTTCCAATAGATTTTTTTTACAGAAAATGGCAAAGTTCAAATAACTTTTGAGATTTACTGTATGTCATAACTAGGCTGTAAAGATGGTTCAGTTAGGATTAAAATTTTACAGATTGAAAGGAATTTCTCTAAACTCTGGGAACTTTTTCTCTTCAGAGGATGGTCTCCATCACTGTGTCCAGCTCCAAATCAGAGCAAAATTGATTGGTAGTCAAGTCCAGAAGATTTCCGTAAAAACAACAATTACCTTAAAATCTGTATTAGAGGGGCACGACTGTGATCCCAAAATGAGCACATTCTTTGAATTCAAACGGAATGAAATTCTTTGATTAGAATCCTATTTTACGGTATATTACTCTGAACTTGACGTCTTTTTCACTGTCACAAAAAATCAGTGCAAATCTAATTATGCCTCCCAAAACAGTCCCTAGCTACTTCCAGCTCTCAATCTGCAATACAATTTAAAAAAAACATGCTGCCAAAAAATGTTGACCTACATAGAAAAATGTATACGTACACTACATCACAGATTGAAAAAGTCCCCGCAAAGAGTAAGTCACTCTCTCTCTCTCCCATTTTCATTTCCAATTACTCAACCAAAAAGTCGTAAACTGGCGGTGTGGTGGTGGTGGAGGTTTTTCGGCCTTCTGATGGAGAAAGAGGAGGAAAAAACTTTTAGCTCAAAGCCATTTGCACTGATTTATTGGCTTTTGCTCCTTCTTCTTACTTCTTCTGAATACCACAACGATCCAGAAGACGAAGGAATTAGTGGGAATTACGGTAATTGGTTCTGAAGGGATTTCTCCAGAAGAAAAAAAGTCAGAAAGCTGGTGGCTGGAGGGAGGGGGGTTATCAAAAAAGAATTCATCCTACCAAAAGGCTCAAAGAAAAAAGAGAGCGACTGGGGATGAGACTCTTTGATTTTCACCTCTGTCATGAAGAGTGTCAGTTGTCTTCTTTTCGGGATATCTGTGACAACAACTTCTCTTTCAAACAGAAAACGAGATACTTGATATTATATGTGTCTTGTCTATCAAAGTGTGTTCACAAGTATTTTTTTTTTTCAAAGTTCAATTGTTCAGAAGAAGTTTCTGGAAGATCTTGTCTTACTGTATTTATCCCATTCAGGGATTTTCAAATTCCCTCTAATTTTTCAATTCAAAAGTCCCATTTCCTTCATCATCGAGTCATCGAGAGACTCGGCTCGTCAATCAAACAGATTTCTGATCGATGGTCATTTCGCCGATGAATGAACTATGTCCTATACCTATCGATTCTGTTCTTCTTCTTGATTTTTTTCCCTCACTTCCGGAGAGAAATAAGGTGCTCATCAATCAAGAAAAAAGACACACAGAAGCAAAAAGTGTGCATTTGAATACTCAAAGGGGAGAAGAATGGGTGGCGGCTTCTTTTTTTTGAGAAATCGCTGGAAAACAAAGTGATTTTTGTGATGGAGGAGCTGCTACTGGAAGTTTCGAAATGTCTGTTTGGTTTCTAACGTAAAATCCGTTGGCCAGCTGTAACTCAGCCGAAACTAAACCAATTTGGATGAAAGTTTTACAGAAAGATTAGAAATTTTTTTTAGATTATGCCAATGGTTTTAGATTTTTGATAGCCTCAAAAATGGAGCAAGTTATGGCTCTTTTCGTGAATTTTCAGTACTAATTTCGGTGCCGAAAATGTATTGCAGGTCATAACTCGATTTAGAATTGACCGATTCTTATAAAATTTTCACAGTTTGTCCCTAAATATCTGGAGATAATGCACAACTTTTTAGTTTTTCAAAATGCCAGAATTGAAGCCTTCTGGTGCACTTTTTCTGAGCTACTGGGTTGCTTCAAAGTTAACCGATTCTCTTGAAACTTTCTCTATTTGTTATAGCCACTTCGGGAAGCAAATTTTTTAAGAAAAAAAGGAACATTCAATTACACTGTACTGTTAAGAAATTCATAAAGATTTGAAAACTCGAGTCTATTATGGTCACGAATTGAGTTAAAATAATGCTTTTTCAGCTAATTTTTCAAGTGTTCAGTTTCAAAAATATAGACAAAATCTCTACGAACTATAGTTTCAGCTCACAAAAACAGAAAACTAGAAAACCAGCACTCTCTCCTGCAGAATCTACAAAAAAAAGTGCAAGACGAAAGAATTTCTTCCAGAATGCAAATCCGACAAGAATAGGCAAAAGACAACGAGAAACGAATACATCGTTTTTGGAAAATTTCCAAAAAGGGGTATTCCCCAGATGGCAATATCAGCCCGGGGCGACGAAGAGAGCATTGAAGCCCTATAGAGAGAAACGGCTCTCTTTTTCTTGTTATCGCAACTTATGGTACCTCCTTTCTTTCTTCTCTTACGATGCCCCCTGCTTTTCTACTCCATCAATTTGTATATTTTGCATGTATACTTCTTCCCACCCTCACCATCACAAAAATAGATTGGTGGTGCGTTGAGCATAGTTTAGGGCAAAAGCTCAATTTTTGAAGGTATTTTCCAGAAGAAATCGGGACCTCTGTGCACTTTTGCGTGAGCTGACACAGTTTTAGTGTCTGCATACCATGCGTCCAACCTTACGACAGTTCTTATTTTAGGCCTGTTTTTGGACAGTAATCAATTGAAATAGAACTGTTAGCATATCAGAATTCGCTTGGACTATCTAGAGCTTTAGTTAGCCGGAGTTTCAGAAAAGCTACAAATTTTGCTGTCTCAATATCTTTCACGCATATGAAAGGGGAAAGTAACAATCGGGAGCACTGAATTGTTCACCTAGAAAACTAAAAAGTTCACTATTTTTTCACCAAAATTTCGAAAAAGACAAGGAGGAGTAGGCATAGACAACAAGTGGAAGAAAAATCGAACACTCACCATATCGCGGTAGAAGTTTGGATGGGTAGAGATGAATCGATAACTGTCTGGAAATTTTTGGAGTTAGTCGAATTTACAGAATAGAAAGTAGGAGCACTATCGAAAGTTTTCTCAAAGAAAAAATCAAGAGATGTTCGGTTATCTCCTAAATTTATCAATTTACAGTACTATCAAAACTGTAATAAAACGAAATTTGAATTTTCCATTTTCAGAATCTTTGAAGACAACAATATTTTTTACATTTTCAGCCAAAGTTTTTGGACCTTTTCAGCTATAAAAAATTAAATTTTCATTCTTCAAGGTTCAAAGGGACTCTTAAAGTTAGTGGAAGATTTCTAATGTAAAAATCTTTAAAGGGAAATTTTCAAATTTTAAAACAAATGCTTCAAAGTTTAGCCATGCCAGATTCTTTAAGTAAATGTTATTTTGCTCAAAACAAATAAGAAAGTGATTGAAAAATTTGACTTGGCATTCAACTCGAATCAAAGTTTCTCTCATAACCTCTGGAATTTTTAATCAAAATGGACTTGATTGATAGGATATTTGAATTAGGATTCGAAATTGATTGATTAACGGACATATTTTCCAGTTAAAAAAAAAAAATCAGAAATAACGTTATCCTGTGGAGGACAAAAGATGAAAAGAGTGCATGTCAAGTTCAAAGTTCTAGAGGACACAAAGTTCGAGAGATCAAAAGATTTCTAAAGCAGCTCAATATCTTGTTCCAGTAATGTAATAAATAAAGTTAGAAATACAGTTCTAATAGGAATCGACGGAGCTCTACTCGTGCTCCAGTATTCTAATTAATTTAAGACTAAAGAAATACAATTCTAGTTTTGACATTTTGAAAAGATGGCTCACCTTGATAAACTAATATGGAACCAGTAACAAAACGAAGTAGACAACTGATCCTACTAGTGTCACTTCCTCTTTTCTGAAAAAAAAAACGAAAAGTTGAAAGTTAAAACAAGTCAAGTGTTCGCATTTTTGTCTTGCTCACACAGAGATTTAGAAAGAGAGCGCGAAATCGAGAAAAAGAAAAGAAGAAGAAAAATGAAAATGGTAGTGGTGGTGATGGAATAGAAGTGAATCCAGAGACGGATTAGAAGACACCAACGTCTTCTTCTTTTCTTCTGGGAGTGAGAGAAAGAATGGACCAAGTGAGACTTTTTTGGGGGTGGGAGGGTGTGATGGTAGTAGTGATGGCGTGTTTGTTGTCTTTTCTTCTCTTCCTTTAGATGGAAATCAAAACTTTTTGACTTTTTTTGGCTTTTCAAAGACGAGCACAGACAAATAACTTTTTTTTGTTTTGTTATTTTTGTTGCATTATCCAAAACAGTCGATGATGTTGTCCTTGCCTTTGGGGCACGTAGTTCTTTAAAGAAAATTTCGGGACGAATGGAAGCAAAGTTAATCGTTTTAGAAGGCGGAGGAGAAGAAGATTCTGTCTGGGAAAATTCAAAAGGAATTTGGAGGAGAAGTGAGAGTTTTGCAAATTCTCCTTTCTTTTCGACTCTTTATGATGATGATAGTTGAAATTGGAAACTTTTGAGACGGGGCTCTTTTGAGAAACAAAGTTATACTAAAAAAATGAGAAGGAGAGATAGATTATAAGTGCAAGTAGACTGTTTTTAGAGGTTTTGGGAGATTTTGGGATTCTATGCACATGATGGCTAATTCAGAAAGGAAAAAGAAAAATTCGGAAACATCGGAAGCTAGAAAACAAAAAATCATGATTTTGCCAAGTGTAGAATTTCAGTTTTCCGAAGACTTCACAAAATTGTCTAAAATCCATCGAAACCTAAATCCGTTTGGATGTTAGTAGTTTCAAGTCTTCTGTATGAAAACCTATAATTCAAGTTGAAATTCTCTACATACCAATTTTTAGATCTCATTAGGATCTACAGTTTTATATAAATTTTGTCTGGAAACTCTCAATTTTAAATGGAGATACATGCTTTTGAACGAATTTGATCACCTAAAAATTGGAAAAATAAAACTTTCTAGAACACTTGAATCTCGAAATTCTCGGGTTCGGTTTTTTGAAAATCCGGATTGATATCGAAATCAGTTTTACAGTCATAGTGTAACTATAGTCTACTTGATTGAAACTGAAAATGAAACTTGAAAACCAAAAAAAGCATGAATCTCGAACTTTCAATAAAATCAGATTTGAGCCATAATGACTTATCCTGTTTCCCTAGTTCAGGGTTTTACCTTGCCAATAGAGAATCTATATTGTTTTCAGAAGACATCCGAATTCGAACTCTCAAATAGTCATTATCCGATAACAATTTTATTTGAGCGAAAACTGGTTAATAAGTGTTCAAAAAACCCGATGAAACAATCAAAACTCAAATTACAATCTAATAGTTCAAAATATAAAAAAACTAGCCATTCTCAAAGAGATTTTGAGCGGAGATACGGACCCTCGAAGTGTCTCAACTTTAGAGGCTCATATCTCGAGTTAAGTGAACATTTTGCTACTTTTTATTGCAGATTTGGGCTTATCAGGATCGGTTTAGTCTGGGAGCAAAGTTTCAGAAAAAAAGTTCGACTTAAGTTTTCAAGGAAGCCAAAAAACTACACGGCTAAAAAATGAGTTCTGAGCCCAATTTAACCAAGGATATTCTGAAAAGACATCTTCAAGGAACTAGGCCCCCAAACTAGAAATACCAAATCCTGACCTCATCTTAAATTATTCTGAAAGAAACTAGACAAAATGCTGATGACGATGCTCTCGTCATCGTCGAAAAACTGAGATTTCAGTAAGCGAAAAAGAAGAAAAAGCGAAAACTTGGGAAAAGGTGTGAATGACGGGTCTAGAAGCGTTTTCCCAACAAAAAATAAATTCGGGGGTTCTCTTCTGACGCCGACGTCTTCTTCGAATGATGGCTCTTTCTCTCAATTTTTTAAAGAAAAGTATTGACCATCACTGGAAGCAAAAAAAAACGAGGGCTCTTCAGGACTCCGGGAAGAAGTGGATGTTGGTGGTGGTGGGGGGACCCCTGGAAGACGTATGTATCCGGAAGCGTGTCATATATTCCGAAACCGAGGGCTCATGGAGCCATCTACACGGTCGAATGAGCACCAGCACCACACCGGTCGGTTAGTTGGGAGAGAGGAAAAAACGGAGGAGAGAAAAGAGCAGCAGATGATCGCCGGTGGAAACGACGACGGACGAATGAA
Source organism: Caenorhabditis zanzibari (assembly GCA_963966625.1). Taxonomy (NCBI): domain Eukaryota; kingdom Metazoa; phylum Nematoda; class Chromadorea; order Rhabditida; family Rhabditidae; genus Caenorhabditis; species Caenorhabditis zanzibari. The sequence goes on along the minus strand of OZ016472.1, from coordinate 14,965,028 downwards.
AAGTGTGGAGATTGAAAAGGAATGGATATGAGAAAATGAGAAGAGATTGGGAATAGGGACTATGGGAAGAAGGCAAGAAAAGAAGAAAAAGAAGACATGAAGATAAATCGGAATAGCCGATGAGCAAGAGAAAGGGACTCTTTTTTAGGATGAATAGAGGGAAAATCGGAAGAATTTGGTACTTTGATCACTGGGAGAACAAGGTACATGAACTTTGCTGAGGTACTGTAAGCCTTCTGATCGGCTCCGCGACGGTTCGAAAGAGGCCGTTTCGCATGTGTGACGTTTCGAAAGTGTAATATTTAACAAGTGCCACGTTTTGCTTTTGAAACGTCGTACTTTCGAAATGTCACACTTGCAAAACGTCAAACTTGTGAGATCGTGCAGAAACTGTTTTGGTCATTTTCAAGCTACAAAATTCGTTAACTTTCATCGCTCAAAATTCCAACTTATACTCATAATCAGATTCAGAAAAAATATGGTCTAGTTCCAATCTTTTGAAAGTCTTCTGGTACGAGAGTTATGATTTCCGATTCTTCGAAAAGCTAGGCACAAATTCGAAGATACTTTAGGCTCCGCGACATTTCAAAAGTGCGACGTTTCGCAAGCGTGTGTGTGTGTGTGTGTGACGAACATCAAAAATTAATCATTTCAGATGCTACAGTAAGACTCATAACCAAATTAACTGTGTTTTTATGAGCTGGTCAAATTGGCTGTAAAAAGTTTCCAAATCAAATACAGTAGTCTAACAAAAAAACAGTATTCGGACCTACAGTAATCTAAAAATTAGTCTAACAAAAAAGCCTCACCTATGCCTTTGAATTAACTATTCCTAATAGGCTCCAAAAGTTCCGGGTATCCCTGATTCATAAAGACCGCATACCTTTCTTCTACTTTTACCATCAAGACTACTTCTAGACACAAACCTATTTTCAGATAGCGAGAGTCCTCCTCTATCCACCAACCATCAAACATGTATATTTTTTGACCGCACGATTTGAAAAGAAACATCAAAAACGTTGAAGCTTTCAAAGTTTACGACGGCAAAGGCCCATCGACAACTGATGATGTCGTCAGTGATGTGGAACCCGATTATTATTTGAAAAGGAGAAAGAGAAGAAGATGTCTCATGTGAAGAAGATGATGATGATGATGATGATGACGATAAATGAATGGAATAAGCGAGCCTCTCTTCAGGAGCAAAAAAAGCTCGGGGAGCCGCCCCGTGGTTGAATATGTTAATGAGGTTTGACATTGAATTGGGGCCCCATGAAAATTACTTTGCCAGAGCCAGGGAAAAGGGAAAAAAGTGATGATGCAAAGAGGGAGAGATCGATTAATGAATTTTCATTAGCGCGTCTCTTCTACTCTAATTCCTTTTTTTTGGCTAAATTGTTTAATCGGTTTTTTCTTTCGGATTGAATGAAGATAACAAAAAGAATGACACATCAACAAAGCATTTATTCTCAATGTTTACGAGACTTCTTGACCGGACGGAGCAGACAGAACTGCACAGTTTTCTGAAATTTTGACTGGAAATTGGAAGTTTAGGTTAGAAAAAAGTACCTGCTCATCAATACGAAGAACACACGAATCGTTGCCCATACTCAAGTAGTTGGCCGCCGAGAAGATCGTGACCATTCGTCCGTTTCCGTGCCATTTGTGGCCTCCTTTGATCATCTGGAATGAGGAATAAGGGGGTTTGGGGAACAGGAAAACTCACTTGAGCTATAAATATTGATTCAAATCTGGAATTTTAGTTGGTTTCAGAATTCTAGAGAACCAAATTTGGGCTTAGCTTTGAGCGGCAACGAATTTCGGCAACTCATTCAAATGTAAATAACTTTTTTCAGAGGGATCGGGTGAAAATACGGTCAACAGAAAAATGTTCTTTATTAAAAAAGCTATCGATTGGGCAAAAAACCGTCATATTTTATAAAAAATTAACGAAGTTACAAGTTGTTTTGCAGAAATTTTGCAAAAAATCAGCATCTTTTCGGCAATTAGGTGAAAATATGGTCAACAGAAAAAATGTTTCTCATTTAAAAAACTATTGATTGGTTAAAAAACCGTCAAATTTTATTCAAAATGAACAGAGTTACGACTTTTGTTACCAAAAAACATTTTCTTGCGAAAATCGGCCTAGAAATGGCCAAAACTCAAGGTTTTTGGTTTAGAGCTTGATAGCTCGATTCTTTTGCCGGAATTTAAACTGAAAATGTCTATATTGAAGCTAATAAAGATCCATAACAAGATTCTGCTTTGGACCCCAGAAAGTGAAAAAATGGCTAAAATTGGCATAGAAATGGCGAAAACTCGAGATTTTTTTGTTTCGGTGAGTTCAAATGCGAATAACTTCTTTCAGGAAGATCTGATAAAAATATGGTCAACAAAAAAATATTTCTTATTAAAAAAGCTATCGATTGGTTAAAACAATGCCGATTTTCATCGAAAATTGATAGAGTTACGCTTTGTTTTTCCGAAAAGTTGTCAATTTCGGTTTTTTGGTAGGCAATTTTACACAGGACGCAACTCCGTTAATTTTCAATAAAATTTGACGATTTTTTGAACAATCGATAGCCTTTTCAAGAAGAAACATTTTTTTCTGTTGACTGTATTTTTCCACAATCCTCCTGAAAAAAGTTATTCGCATTTGAATGAGTCGCCCCTCAACCCTGAGCCCGACCCCTTTCTTACATCACTGGAAATCTGATGCGCTCTGACAATCAAATCGATCCCATTTTCTTCACAAAACTTTTCAATGGTGACGTCATCAAAAGAAAATGAGATTCCACGAGCAGACAGTGACCAACCGACATTCTAAACAATTCAAAAATTTCAAACTCCCATTCCTCTTTTCTTACTGTAGTTGTCTCAGGATCCGACCAAACCAGGTCACATGCCAAACCGAACGATGGGATGAATGTTGGGCGTTGGATCTGAAACTAAAATTGTAAATTATTTCAAAAAGACTACGTACATTATCAATATCATCCAAACTATGAATATGGGGAGAGATCCCTCCGTGCATGCACAAAACTTTCCCGAAAATTAACGCCGCCAACGGCAAATTATTGAAGGAGTTGATGACGTGGAGCCAAGCCAACGGACCCTTGCTACCGTACTTCATCCGACACTCATCGTAGAATCCATAAGTCATCGTGGTATTGTAGTCCTCGTGATTTCCGCGACACATGAACAAATGATCCGGGTAGAGACAGTGGTAAGCCATCAGAAGCATCACGGTCTCGATTCCTTGACGTCCGCGATCCACGTAGTCGCCCAGGAAGACGTAGTGGGTGATTCCCGGGGCACCGTGTCTGGAAAGTGGGATTACTGTAATTTGTTTCTCAAATGACGGCCCCACTTCCAGTAGATGAAAAAATATCTTTATTTTTTCATAAAAATCGTTAAAACTCGAGAAAATCGATTTTCAAATCGCGAACACAAATTTTTTCTAACCTATAACGAAAAATATTGAATTTTTTGCTGATTCGAATGCACCTAATATCGTTGCTCAAAACGCTGTAGAAACATTTTTATGAGCGTTTGAAGTTTTAGCAAGAGACGCAGAGAAAGCAGACACTCTCGTAAAAATTACTGTAATCCAAAGCATCACTCACTTCCCAAAAATCCTCCTCAAATCCGCGAAATGCCCATGCAAATCGCCAACAATCTGAATCGGAAGACACTCTTCATCCACTCTCATCAAAGTATTTAACGATGCAAATGATGCTGCTGCGTAGTTTGAAATAATCCGAATCTCCTCTTTTGTAACCGTTACATCCACTTCTGCTCTCGATTTTTCCTTCATCGGAGCACTCATCATTCGAGAAATAAATGACTTCAGATAGCTAATTCTCTCCTCATCATCCTCGTATTCTTCCTCATTTTCAACTTGCTCTGCCTCTTGAATCATTAAGGAATTTGATGACTAGAGAAGACTTTTGATAAATTGAAAAATAACTTATTCTCTCGGATAATTGAATTCAATGATAGAAATAATATCACAAATCGTGGCAACAAAAAAATACGCGTGGATTTAGAGAACCCAGAAAAAAAAACACAAAAAATTTAGGCACTTCCCAACTCCATGATATAAGCCAACAGTGTCTTGACTCCTTCCACATAATTCCACTTGTTATTCTTCTCATTCTGAGAGTGAGCCATATCATCGGCAGCACCGAGTGGCAAAAGAAGAACACTCTTCCCGGTGAGCTCTTGGAATGTCAAAGTGATTGGAATCGAGCATCCCTCACGAATTCTGTCCGGCTCCACACCATGAACCGTCTTCATCGCACGCGCACCGGCGAGGAAGTTCGAATCGTTTACATCGACGACCCATGGCTTGGCACTGTGTCCTGGACGTGGCTTGAAAGTGTTTGGAGATCCACGCTCGGCCCAAACCTTGTTCAAATACTCGACAGTGAGACGATTAACGACTTCTGGATCCATGTCAGGCACGATACGAATCGAGAACTTTCCAATGACTTTCGATGGAATCACAGTTTTCTCTCCAGGTCCATAGAAGGCTCCTTCGATTCCGTGGAAGGCAAGAGACGGCTCACGCCATCTACGGAGCAACAAGGTCTTCTTGTCTTCTGTTGGAAGTTTCGATGCACCGACGCTGTCACGGAACTCGGCGACGTCGAATTCAATGTCATCGTAGGTCTTCTCTTCGGCAGCTGACAATGGAGCAACTTGATCGTAGAGGCCTGAAAGGAGTTGTGATTGTTTGATTTTTCTCTCAATTCTTATCAATTATTGGTCTATGATTCCCATTACCCCTTATCAATTAAAATTGTTTACCTGGAATTCTAATACGATTATCCACGGTTGTTAACTGCGACATGACCCACATCAAATCTTGAAGAGGCTCATGAATAACTCCTCCGAAAACTCCCGAATGAAGATCTTGTTTGATTCCAGTAACTTCTACAAAGAATGAGCAAATACCACGGAGTCCATAGGTAAGGCACGGCTTTTTGGTGCCAAGCCAATAGCTGTCCGAGATACAGACAAAGTCAACACCAGCCAAGAACCGATCCTTCTCTCGCTCCAAAAGTTCCGGCAATCCGACGGATCCCGATTCTTCCATTCCTTCGAAACAGAACTTGATATTGACGGGGAGCTCAATGTTGTTCTTCTGGGCGGCACGAATAGCGTGAAGCCAGCAGAGAACTGGTCCCTTATCATCGGAGGATCCACGTCCGAACAACTTTCCGTCTTTCTCGACAAGTTCGAAGGGTTCAGTGTCCCAGCCATCGGATTTGGCAGCTGGTTGGACGTCTAGAAATTGTATTTTAAAGTAGGATTAGAGCATTGGGTAGATTCTGTTTATGCCCCCCGGTACATTCCATTATAACCCCCCTGGGATAAACGTTGGAATAACCCCCCACCAACGGAATTTCAGATTTCAATATAAACCCCCACCATTCCAATAAGACCCCCCACGCATAAGATTTCAATATAGACCCCCAACATTTGAATAAGGCCCCCCACCATTTCAACATGACCCCCCACCTTTGGTGGGGTGGTATAACAGCATCAAATCAGGCTGAGTATCAAACTTGCAGAAAAGTAAGAAGCCAAATTTAGCAATCGAAAAATCATTTTGAAATCGATATTTTCATCGTTTTTGGACCTATTTTCTTCATTTTTTTGCTGTTTTTTGCTTTTTTCTTCAATAATCTAATTTTGTGGTTTGAAAGTATCCTTGAGAGCTAGTTTCTAACATTTTCAGCTATTTCTTAGGCTTAGTCACATCATTTTGCTGAAAAATAGGCTTAGAAACAAAGTGGGGTGCTATATAAGATTCTTATATAGCCCCCCCCCCCCCCCCCCCCCCCCTCTATTTCAATATGACCCCCCACTTTATTTGAAAAGGCTTAGAAAAATGTGGGGTGTTATATCAGATTCTAACATAACCCCCCACATATCAATATGACCCCCCAAGTGGGGGGTTATGCCGAAATTGACGTTTGAGGGTCTTTTTGGTATGAGGTGGGGGCAATAACAGAAGATTTCCAGGGATTCCAATATGACCCCCCAAATCAACTGTGGGGGGACTTATTAGATTCCAATATGTCCCCCCGCTCCTATCATTCCATTTTAACCCCCCCCCCCCCCCCCCCACCATTTGGACCCCCCACTTTTCAACTGGGTGGGGGGGTATTCCAAGTGGTGGGGGCCGATATCAGGTTGGGGGGGGGGGGGGTATAACAGAATTTTCCCAGAGCATTTTTATTTCAATGATCGTCGTGATTCCAGTAATTACAAAAATAACAAGATTTTCATATAAAAATCGTTAAAACTCAAGAAAATTGACTTTTAAACCGCGAACAATTTTTTCTAACCTATTTCAACAAATGTAGAATTTTTCGCTGATTCGAATGCAATCTCACTGCTCACAGCGCTATAGAAAAATTTTTATGAGCGTTTGAAGTTACAAGGAGAGAGACGCAGAGAAAGCAGACACTCTCGTTGCCAAAGAGACACAACGAGACCATGTCTGCGTCTCTCACAAAAAAGTTGAAACGCTCGTAACTCGCTTTGAAATGGTCCTTTTTGACTCGTTATGGCGGATGATAACAGTTTAAAGCGACTTTCAAAATTTTCTGCTCAAAAGATTGAAAATTTGTTCATAAAAATTGTTTCCTTACGTTTTGAGGAACGATGTTAGGTGTTATTGAATCAGCGAAAAATTCTACATTTTTTGAAAAAAAATTAAGTTCACGATTTGAAAATTTGATTGACTCCAGTTTTAACGATTTTCATGCAAAAATATTGTTTTTTTCGTAGATACTGGAATTGGAAGGATCATTTCAGAACAAAATAAAAACGACTGAAACCCTAATTTTAAATAAAAAATGACTGAAATCCGAATACTAACCCAAATGTCCATAAACCAAAAGTGTCTTCTTAGCCTTGTCAGTTCCAAGAGTTCCCAAAAGAACCGGTGGGAGTTTGACAGTCTTTCCCTCCAACTCTTGAGTCCCCAAATCGGCGAGTTCACAGCTTGTTCCAATCTTTTCCAACTTTTCCTTCATCCAATGAATCATATGAATCGTCTCATCTCTCTTCGATGGATCTCCGGAGACACTTTGAATCGCGACAGCTTCACGAAGCAACTCCTTCAGATTCTCATAGTCTCCGTCGATTTGTTGGAAGACGTTGGTCAGATCGACAGTCATGTCTCTGAAGGAATAAACTATTGGGGAACGAAAAACGAGGAGCCACGTGGGAGCAAAAAGAAAGAGTTTGGCAAAATTTGTAAGAACTGGAACTGATAACGAAAAAAAGTCACGCTATGCCGCGGTTTCTGTTGCCACCCACCGGCAGCGGTACACAGAATGTAATTCTGATAAAAAAACTGGAGATTATTTACAAGGACAAAGTATTTTTAGAGGGGGGAAAATTATCATAGAGTAATAAGAAAGTTCTATTGTCTATTAAAAGAAATTGGGAAAAAATGTTGCAAATTTTGGAGCGGCAACAAATTTCGGCAACACTCAAATGCTCATAATTTTTTTCAGAAAGATCTGGTAAAAATATGGTCAACAAAAAAATGGTTATTATTAAAAAAAGCTATCGATTGGTTAAAAAACCGTCATATTTTATTAAAAATTGACGGAGTTACGCCTTGTTTTGCCAAAACATTGCTGCTTTCGGCCATATAGGACTTTCAAAAGGCATAACTCTGTCAATTTTTGATAAAATTTGACGATTTTTTAACCATTCGATAGCTTTTTCAACAGGAAACATTATTTTTGTTGACCGTATTTTTACACGACTTCCCTGAAAAAAGTTATTCACACTTGAATAAGCTTGTAAATTTGTAAACAACAACAAAAAACCGTCAACAGTGGGTATTGTGGCGGTAAAATGCAGCTGGACCTGCGCCACCGCACTCCTGTGGTAAAAGGTCCCGACACGGTGATTTTTCCACAGGAGTGCGGTGGCGCAGGTCCAGCTGCATTTTACCGCCACAATATTGCCTAAAAAATTGGTAACAAATAAAATAGATCAAAATTTTGTGATCTAATTGAAAAATTTATTTGGAAGAGGACTGTTTCTGGGAATCTATCGGGAATGCAAAAATCAATAAACATCAAGAAAAAATCCCTCGAAAAACAACATTTCTGTGTAATGTTTGACCTTGAAGACCCAAACAAAAATCGAATCAGGAACACAAATTTAGACAAAAGGTTTCTTCTCTGATATCAAATAGTCATTGCTATTTATCGTTAAAAAATATTACAACCCAATAAACTATTAGTCATCGTTTGACCCCCCTCTATTTTCGGTTTAGAACACCCGCTGCACGCGTTCCTATAAACAAAGCAAACGCGCTCCCCTGGACCCCCCCCCTTACTTGTTTTTTTTCTGTGTACCCTTTTTCTCTGTCTGCCTCGACTCACAGGCAAATCAGAGTAATCAATACCCAATGGGGGCTCTTCTGGCAGCTCCGTTCTGTGCGGCTTCGGTAAATAACTTTAAACTGCTACGGTATCTTTTCAATAATATTATTTCAGGCCGCCTGTTGTTTTGGAAGTGCCGCGTGCTCTCTGTGTTGCTCAGCATGTCCGGGAGCAAAAAATTCTACGACCACGAGAACAATGTACGCGTTGATGCTGATCTCAGCAACCTTCATCGCGGTTATGATGCTTCTTCCAGGTGTACAACAGAAATTAGTTGATGTAAGTAGGAATGAGGAATTTTTTTAAAAAATCAATATTTTTTTCAGAACAAATGGTTATGCGACTATGCCGGGGTGAATTGTCAGCATGCGGTCGGATATCAAGCAGTCTATCGAGTATGCGCTGGTGCCGCCAGTTTCTTCTTCTTGATGATGATTCTGATGCTCGGGGTTTCGTCATCTCGAGATGGACGATCTTTAATACAGAATGGATTCTGGTTCTTCAAGTATATTCTAATGTTTGGAATTATTGCGGGATACTTCTTCGTTGGGAGTGAGAGTCTTGCTACTCGTAAGTGTTTAATTACAGTAGGACTACAGCCATTTTTTTCTTAAATGTTCTTCCCAATTTTTTTTGGAGAAAATCATGAAAACTCGAGAAAATCGGTTTTCAAATCATGAACTTACATTTTCAAATTACTTTCAAAAAATGTACAATTTTTCGCTGATTAAAAATGCACCTAAAATCGCTGCTTAAAACACTGTAGAAACATTTTTATGTGCGTTCAAAGTTACAAGAAGAGGCGCAGAGAAAGCAGACACTCTCGTTGTCGAAGAGACGCAGAGAAACGAGACAGTGTCTGCGTCTTTCACAAAAACTTCAAACGCTCTTAACTCGCTTCAAAATGATCCGTTTTGACTCGTTATTACGTCAGATAACAGTTAAAATTGGCAAACAAAGATTTCTGTTAAAAAATTGAAAATTTGTTCATAAAAATTTTTCTGTTGCGTTTTCAGCAGCCATATTTGGTGCATTCGAAACAGCAAAATTCCACTATTTTTTGAAATAGAATGGAACAAATTTAAGCTCGCGATTTGAAGATTGATTTTCTCGAGTTTTACGAGAAAATATTTTCTTTTTTCGTAAATACTGAAATTGGGACAATAATTTTAAAAAACGACTGTAATCCTACTTCAAATCCTTCCAGCTCTCATGTACATTGGAATGCTCGGAGCCTTCTTGTTCATCCTCATCCAACTCATTCTCATCGTTGACTTTGCTCACGGTCTCGCTGAATCCTGGGTTGCTCAATACGAAGATAACGATTCACGTGCTTGCTACGCTGGTCTTCTAGTCACAACCTTCGGAGGATTCCTATTCTGCCTTATTGCTGCTGGATACGTATTCTTCAACTACGCAATTGGAGACGGATGCGGTCTTCCGAAGTTCTTTGTTATCGTGAATGTTCTCATCTGTGTTGCTATCAGTATTCTCTCCGTCTCTCCAGTTGTTCAAGAAGTCATGCCACGTTCTGGACTCCTTCAGGCAGTTGTCATCAGTGGATACATCATCTATTTGACATGGTCCGCACTTTTGAGCAATCCAAGTGAGTTTTCTTTGACAAATACTTGGATCTATTAAATCTGAAGCGCGTTGAGCTTTGACCTACAGTACTCCTGGACTTCAGTCGACCTTTACATTTCTAACCCAAACCAATTCCAGATGAATCCTGCAACCCAACGGTCGCCAACGTTACCCAATCCACCATCGGAACCAACAACAAAGATGACTCCTTCGTGACCCCAATGCCCATGCACTCTCTTATCTCAATGCTCATTTGGCTCGTCTGTCTTGTCTATGCTTCCATTCGTAACTCTTCCAATACTTCACTTGGAAAGATAACAGGAGGAAGTGAAGAAAGTGCTCAGCTCAGTGAGTTTTAGAGTGGTATTACAGTTTTTTGTACTGTATTTACGAAAATAACAATTTTTGCATAAAAATCGAGAAAACTCCAGAAAATCGATTTTCAACCAAAATTTTTCTACCCTATTTCTAAAAATGTAGAATTTTTAGCTGATTCCAATGCACTTAATATCGCTGCTCAAAATGCTATAGAACAGGTTTTATGAGCGTTTGAAATTACCAGTAGAGAGACGCAGAGAACTCAGACACTCTCGTTGTCGAAGAGACGCAGAGAAACGAGACAGTGAGAGTGTCTGCTTTCTCTGCATCTCTCTTCTTGTACCTTTAAACGCTTATAAAAATTGTTTTTTTAGCGTTTTGAGCAGCGATGTTAGGTGCATTCGAATCAGCTAAAAATTCTGCATTTTTTAAAGTAGGTTAGAAAAAATGTAAGTTCGCGATTTGAAATGCGGTTTTTTCGAGTTTTAAAGGGGAGTGTAGTAATTCTAAAAATTGAGATTTTTATATGGTTCAATGCAGAATTCATCTTCGGTTCGAAATTTCTCTTGGGCTATAGCCTGAAAACAAATAATCAACCTAGAGTGGTCAATTTCGACAAATTTTGAGTTGAGAAATTCCTAGAGTGGGAAATTGACACATTCATTTGAGTACAAATAGAAATGATTCCTAAAAAAGTTCCTTAAAAACTGTACTGATTCAGATGACGTCGAAGGCGGAAAAGCATGGGACAATGAGGAAGAAGCCGTCGCCTATTCCTACAGTTTCTTCCATTTCATGTTCTGTCTCGCTTCACTCTATGTCATGATGACACTCACTTCATGGTACCATCCGGATTCGGATTTGGCTCATCTCAACTCCAATATGGCTTCCGTATGGGTAAAGATTGTGTCATCCTGGATCTGTGCTGGACTCTACTCATGGACACTTGTCGCCCCAATCGTCTTCCCGGATCGAGAGTTCTAAGATTTTGTATATTTTTTCTTTCCACGATTTCTCTTGTATTACGATCCTCATTTTGCTCTTTTTGTATAATACTTTGGTCTCCCAAAATGAACACTACTTGACAGAGAAGTAACACGAAAAAAACGATGAGCTCATCGACCAAGATTGTGTAAATTGAACGAAATTCAATTTGTGATGTGTTGTGTGTGTCTGAGGGAAAAAGAAGGAGGTCTAGGAGCAATGAGTTGACACTTTTGGATTTTTATTTGACCGATTCGTCACTTCAAAGCTACAACTTCCAAAAAATGTATTCTTCATGTGAGTTTTTTTTCAAAAGAAATTCAGACATACAGTAACTGAGACTTAGGAGTCTATGGAATCATGAAACTGTACTATTTTAAAGGCGCACATGTTAACAGTTTCTCCATGCGCCTTTAAACTCTTCTATACTATAAGTTTAGCTGTCTCTTTAAAGGAGCATGAAGAAACCTCGAAACTTTGTCCCTGCGCGCCGTTGTTGGTCCAATTTAAAGGCGCATATTGTCGGATTTTTTAAAGTGAGACTCGGTGTTTGCGGACTTTTCAGTTCACCAAGCCAAATTTGGCTTGCGATACTGTAAAGTCTGCAAACACCGAGTCTCACTTTAAAAAATCCGACAATACAACTATTTCAAATTCTTCCACAGTAATCCACCTAAACTTCTTTAGTAATCCAGCTAAAACTTCTACAGTAATCCACCTAAAACTTCTACAGTAATCCACCTAAAATTTCTACAGTAATCCTCCTTAAACTTCTACAGTAATCCTCCTGGAACTTCTACAGTAATCCACCTAAACTTCGGAAGTAATCCACGTAAACTACTACAGTAATCCACCTAAACGTCTACAGTAATTCACTTAAAGTTTCTACAGTAATCCACCTAAAACTTCTACATTAATCCCCCTAAGACTTCTACAGTAATCCACCTGAAGCTAAGAACTGCGGATACTGTAGAATAGCTGTTTCTAAACTCATTTTTTGTGTACCCTGTGATCAATTTTTTTCAGAAAAAAACTTCTGATTCATTTTTTTTTGTTTTTTCAAATCAGTGCTTCCTATTTTTAGCGCTTCTCCAATTCTTTCCATCATTTCTTTTCAAGAAAAAAGATTTTTCGTTCGAGTAGGCGGTGTTCTCTCCTCTTCTGAAATGATTGACAACATCTGTTCTTCTGTTTTTTCCTCTCTCTCATCATCAGAATCCCCGAAGAAAAAAACAACGTCTTCTACTTCTCATGTTGACATCTTCAGAAGTCCTCAAGAGCTTCCCATTTTTGATACTTTTTTTTGAGGACACACGTCGTCTTGAGATGAATAAGAATCCTTCCGTCCGCGACCAAACATCTTTCACCGAATTGAGTCAACTTAACACCCCGGAATACTCTAGGAGAGAGAGAGCTCAGTCACACTTTCCCTTCCCTTGGAGCATTTCCCACGAGACGCGTGGGAGAAAAAAGAAAAGAAATAAATGGGGGGAGGAGCGATATGGAAGAAGAAGGAGAAGAAGGACATGTGTTATCTTTTTGGATCTATTCTCAAGTTTTTTTTTTGTTTGTTGATGTGCCAGGAGGACCACCTTCTTGAGACACACATTTCATGTGACTACTCGGAAATTTAGTTTCCCATTTGGTAGTAGTGTTCAAAACATTTTCAATCATTGTCTCAAGTTTGTTTTTTGGTTTTCTTCATGCATTTGATAAATGTGTGGAAAAATCTGGAATCTCGGAGTTTGAAGTGTGTTTTGAGACTATTTAGTTTGTCTACTTTTAAAAACTTCCGTTATTTGGAACCAAGATTGACTACTGTATTCGGTTGGCAAAGCAAAAACTGGCTCCGCGCCGTTTCGAAAAATTACGTTTCCAAAGTGTGACATTTCGAAAGTGCGACGTTTCAAAAGCAAAACTTTTCACTTGTGAAATACCGTACTTTCGAAACGTCATTCTTACAAAACGTCACACTTGCAAAACATCGCGGAGCCCGATAACTATGTTTTCTAGAATCTGATAGTGAGAAGCTCGTATTCAGGATTAGAGCTCGTGGAGCCATTTTTAAAACTGATATTTCGATTCTTATATTCCAAAACGGTTTCGAGACACTTCAAAAGTGAGATAATTCGAAAGTGGACATTTCGAAAGTGTGCAATCGCAATTTTTTGAATTTTTCATACATACATATATGATTTTGCGTTTTTCTATGTAATCGAGACTTATTTTTGTAAGTAATAGATCATGAACGCAAAATCATATATGAAAAATTGGGATCCACGATGTTTCGAAGATGACGTTTCAAAAGTGTGACGTTTCGCAAGTGTGACGTTTCAAAAGCAAAATGTTGCAATTGTGAAATATCGTACTTTCGAAATGTCGCACTTACGAAATGAGTATAAGATTTTCCACTTTCGAAATGTCCCGGGCCCTCCAAAACCGATCTTCTGTCCTTTCGAAAGCTTTTAAATTTTCAGAATTCCAAAATCAACATTCTGATCCAAAAACTTAATAGAATCTTTCAACTCTTGATGTTCAACCTAAAGCCATTCCCTCACATGACCCCTTCACCTAAAACTCCACTAAACTAAATTGAAGTTTTCGAACCGAACGAGTATAGCAAAAATTCAGGGATCAGCCATCCCCAACTACCATTAATTTGAGTTGGAAATTGGACCGCCCTTTCGTACGACACTTGAACTTTGAGCATTTCACTTTTATGTTCTTCACTCACATGCTTTCCCCTTTTCCATTAAAAAAGGAAGGGTATTCCCCATTCTATTTCCGGAAGATTTCTCTAGAAGATTGATTGTGAGTGTCTGGGATTTCGAAATTTCGAAAACTGTTCAAAACTCTTTCAACTTCCCGCCCATTTTCAGCTCTATGATTCTTGAAAACATCATTGTTCATAGTCAGTTTAACTCCCAGAGACCATCCGCCCACGTGACTAAACTCTTTCCATAGGAGGTCTGCTCCATCATAGAGTCTCCATTATTTCAATTATCGTTTTCATATATAACTTCCAACTTTATGCATCATTCTCCATTTTTAGTCTTCTCTTCCAAGAATAGTTGCTCTATGATCTCATTGTAGCTTACTTTTTTGTTGACTGGGTTTTTGATAAATCTGAAAATTTGGAAAACTTTCTAGAAGTGGTTCTTTGAGCTTTTCAAAGTCTTGAGTAATGGGAAATCCCAGAATCCCAGACAAGATTTTTGATTCTATGACTCCTTCAGCTATAACCCAATTAGACTCTCGTCTAGAAGTTTACATCCTCAGCTAGTTTTTCTCTTTCACAATTTTTTATAACTAATGTAATCAAGATTTCATCATCGATACTATGAATTAACCTTGCAAACAAGGAATTTGAAAACCAAAAACTTCCCGGGCAAAAATTCAAATCCGAAAGTACTAGATGCTAAATTTAGTCCTTCTGAACCCATTCAACCATATTCGGTTCGTTTCGCTTTTCCACAGAATCCTTTTCCCTCCTCCTACTCCATCCTGAAAGACGTCCACATTTCCTTTTCCTGTTTTCAGAATTTCTCATTTCATATTTTATTTTCTTTGGGTTATAATGACGATGCTCTTTGTGTTTTCCCACCCCATTTTTGATTAGGCGAGAGATTGAAAAAAAACATGGAAAAATTAGATCCTTGTTGGGTAGAAAGGTTTAGCGGGCTATTTTTTGAGCTATTTTTTCTAAATCGATAGTTACACAAGCAGTAAAATCTGTACTAGAAGGGAACGGCTCTCTATTTTTCCAACACCTAAAAAATTTTTCTGAATTCTCAAAATGGAGCATAAAATATGTTGGACAAGATATTTGAAACATATTTTGTGACATGCCCAGCCAACTTTTGACAAGGATTCTAATAATACTAATTTCCACCCTTTTCAATTTCAAGAATGTGCTCATTTTGTGATCATCGGGGTGCCCTTCTAATACAGATTTTACGGTATTTTTGTACCAATGAAAAACTAAAATCCTGAGAATTCTAAATCTAAAAAAATCTATCGTCGGTTTTTTCAGCCGACCGTGTGACCAAAGATATAAATTCCCGAAGTTTCATTAATCAATTTTTCCAATATTTATAGAAAATTTTTCCAAAAAAAAGCTATTCTAATTTTACGACTTTTATATTATCTGTAAGCTAAAACCACAAGGAATCCAAATCTGTAATCAAAATTTCTCTAACTGCTCTGCGAGTCGAAACCTAACCTTTTGAAGCTATAACGGTTATAACACGACTCACAGGGAAGCGAGAATAGATCTAATTATAGATTTGGAATCCTTGGAATTTCAGCTTCCCAATAATACAAATTTTGTGGAGAAATCTCTTTTTTTGAAGCCTCAAATCTCAACTCCCAGAGCAGTTAGACTAACTTCAATGATAGATTAGGAATCCTCAAAATCTGAGCTTCTGAACAATGTAAACCTCGTATAGTTTGGAATTTGGAATCATACTATAATATTTTTTGAAATGAGGAACACATTGATATAAATTTTCGAATCCTCACTCTTTTCAAAACTCTTCCAGCAAACCCATTCCATTTTCACCATGTTTTTTTTCCTCTCAGGACACATTATTATGCACATGATAAGTGTACGTGTTTGTCCCAAAAGTAAACGAGAGAATCGTCTTGAAAATTTCCATGAGAACAAAGAAAGATGATTTATTCGCCTGTGTTTTCACAAACTGCTCCCCAGGGGAGGGCTCGCGAAGACGAGAGAAGACTCTCGTTATCTTATCCTTCTTCCACTTTCTTCGGAAAGCGAGCAAAAAACATCTTTCGTCGCACTTTTTGAGCAAGTTTCAATTTCAAACTTTTTCCAGTCTTCGAGATGATGGGCGCAGCGAGAGCCGGCTTCTATAAGAAGCGAGCGTCGAATCCGACGCTAACGAGTATGCAGAAACAGAAGAAGGTTAGAATTTGTAGAATCTGAAGACATTTTTCTAAAAATTTCAAATTCTAGAAACGAAATTCCACTTCAACATCTGTCACATCGTCTCCAGCTCGATCCTCAGCCAATCGTCTCGCCGTTCCGAATCCTCCGCTTCGAAAACGAAGCGGCAGTGCTCCAGCCATAAAACTCATCACTTTGGCATCCGTCTGGAATTTGAAGCATGAGCATATTCGAGCATTGAAAACAACTTGGGCTCGTCTTTGTGAGCCGCCGCGAGCCAATTGTAAAGGAATTGTCAGTTTGGTGGAAAGGGTTTGGGAGAAGTTGGATACGGTAGGTAGAAGAAATGGAACATTTTTGAGAAAAATTAGGAGGATTTCAGAAAGATAAAGATGTTCGAAATATTTTCTACAACGCGGCGTTCGTCGATTCGATGCATGAAAGGTGTGAACGGAGGTAGATTTTAGATCAAGTTTTTTTTTGAATGGTGTCATGTTGATGTTTTTTGGGCTCCGGGATGTTTCGAAAGTGAGGCGATTCGAAAGCGGACATTTCGAAAGTGTGACGTTTCGCCAGAGTGACGTTTAGCAAGTGTAAAATTTCGAAAGTGTGAAGTTTCAAAAGCAAAACGTTGCACTTGTGAAATATCTCACTTTCGAAATGTAACAATTGCAAAACGTCATACCTTGGAAATGTCCCACTTTCGAAACGTCACACTTGCGAAACTTCACACTTTTGAAACGTCATCTTTCGAAACGTCGCGAAGCCGTTTTTTTCGACTCCGGGACATTTCGAAACCAGACATTTCGAAACCGCGACATTTCGAAAGCGAGAAATCGCGTTTTCGTCTAATTTTTTGAATTTTCCGTATGTAATTTTGCGTTTTTCTATGAAATAGACCCTTATTTTTGTAATAAAAAGATCATGAACGCAAAATTATATAGGAAAAATTCAAAAATTGGACGAAAATGCGATTTCACACTTTCGAAATGTCTTACTTTCGAGATGTCCAATTTCAAGATGTCTCACTTTTGAAATGACCACTTTCGAAATGTCATACTTGGGAAAAGACGTTTTAAAAACGGACATTTCGAAAGTGTGAAATCACGATTCCGCCTTGTTTTTTTGCACTTTTCATGTATTTTTTTGCGTTTTTATATGTAAAAAATTCAAAAAGTCAGGGGAAAACGCAATTTTACACTTTTGAAATGTCCCGGGGCCGTTTTTTTTTTCATTTATTTCATCATGTTTTTCATTCTTCATTTTACCCCTTCAAATCCATCTTTTTTCCAGACGCTCCGGCTCAATTGCAACTCTCCGAGACCATACTCATTTCTTCGTCTCTCTCGTCTCTCAAGTTGTATCCAGTCTAGAACAAGAGCCAGCCAAAATTCTGGCCCACTTGGATCATATTGGACAAAGTCATGCGTATTTGAAACGATACGGTTTCAAGTCGTCCCATTGGGAAAAAGTTGGAGAATACTTTGTGGATCATGTGGTGATACAGGTTGGCTGTTTTTCGATTTTCTCTACAGCAAATTCAGATTTTTTGGGCAATCTTTATACCAAGATGTAGAACTCGATGAGATCTATAAACTGGTACTGAAATCAGCAAGATTGCCTATCTCAGTTTTTGCCTAGGCTCTTCGGCCCGGGTGTTCTATAAGTTCTAGACAGACAATCTTGATGATTTTAGAACCATTTCATAGGCCTCATCGAGTTCTACATTTTGGTGTAAAGATTGACCAAAAAATTTGAATTTGAAGTGGAGAAAATCGACTATTGGTCTTTGAGCATTTCCGAGTTTTGACCCTAACATAAGACGTAACTCGATTTGTATGAGAATACTCCCGAAAACTTCGTTACCTTTGTGAAAGGTTTTCGAACTCTAGAGTTTCTATTTTGGGTCAACCTTACAGTATGAAGTCTAACAAAACATTGTTTCGGAAATATTTGTAGGTGGCCTTCGTAAAGTTAGGAGCCTTTTAAAAAAGTTCTAATCTTTAAAACTTTTAGGACTGCGTTCGTGGATTCCCCGATGCTTGCCGAGCATGGACCGTTCTAGTTTCTTCGATTGTCGATAGACTCCGAGCTGCTCCAAGGCGTGGGAGTTTTTTGAACTCTCCATCCTCCTCGAGGTAACAATTTAAATAATTTGTTTGCATAATTATTCACTTTTTTAGACGAGGAAGCATGTGCACATCTTCGCAGCTCAGCATTAACGATGACGGAACCAAATGTCCTTTCATGTCGAAATCTGCAAAGTAAGATTATTTAAAAAGTTGAATCTTAATATTTCAATTTCCAGTACATCTTCTAGCCGTTTGTGTTCAAATGAATCAATTTCTCGTCGAGGATCAATCGTTCTTCCGGCCACTACAATTGACATGTCCGCACTGAAGGATGCTCTTCCCACGCCTCCGCACAATGTTTCTAACAATAATAATCATGTGATCGCTTGAATTATTTTGATTTATAAAGAGATGAGAACGTTTGGATTTTCATAGAAATCGGGTCTTTTAAACATAATAGAGTGTGAAGCAGACAGTAGAATATAAGAAGAAATTTAGGATACTTTTTAAAAATTTTAAAAATTTAGGCTAATTTAAGCAAAATTATGTAGCTACAGAACTGAATTTTTTTGATTTCGAGGTAAATTTGAGACTTGAAAGTAGGATTTCAGTCGTTTTTTGAAAATGTTCTCAATTGATCGTCCCAATTCCAGTATTTACGAAAATAACAATATTTTTTTCATAAAAATCGAGAAAATCGAATTTCAAATCACGAACTCACATTTTTTCTAACCTATATCAAAAAATGTAGAATTTTTTGGTGATTCGAATGCACCTAATATTGCTATTACTGCAGTCTGCATAAATCGGGCTCCTGGCCTAACTTTTGCAGCTGGCCGAACTCTTGGACCCGCCACGAAAACTGCTACAGTAACCTCCGTAAATCGACACAAAAAATTTTTTGAATTTAATTCCTAAAATCTTTCCGATTTTTGTTCTCCGTTTTCAACCGATTTTCTTGATTTTTTTCGCGATTTTCGAGTAAATTTATCGAAAAAGAGTATTTTCGTAACATTTTTTCTTTCTTTAAAACAATTTTCAAATTTCAGAGTTCAAAACCGGAAAAAAATTGCACGAAAATATTCTTTTTCGATAAATTTACTCGAAAATAGCGAAAAAAATAAAGAAAATCGGTTGAAAACGGAGAACAAAAATCGGAAAGATTTTAGGAATTAAATTCAAAAAAATTTTTGTGTCGATTTACGGAGGTTACTGTAGCAGTTTTCGTGGCGGGTCCAAGAGTTCGGCCAGCTGCAAAAGTTAGGCCAGGAACCCGATTTATGCAGACTGCAGTAATACTCAAAACGCACGATGCAAATTTTTATGAACAAATTTTCAATTTTTAAACGGAAATTTTTGAAAGTCGTAAACTGTTATCTTCCGTAATTACAAGTCAAAACGGACCATTTTAAAGCGAGTTACGAGCGTTTGAATTTTTTGTGAGAGACGCAGACAGTTTCTTGTTTCTCTGCGTCTCTTCGACAACGAGAGTGTCTGCTTTCTCTGCGTCTCTCTTACTGAAACTTTGAGCGCTCATAAAAGTGTTTCTAGAGCGTTCTGAGCAGCGATATTTGGTGCATTCGAATCATCGAAAAATTCTAAATTTTTTGAATTACCGTATTTACTCCAATAGACCGGCATGCCGGTTTATTTTTCGTGGTCCTCATTTTGATGCCGGTTTATTAGAGAGTGCCGGTCATTTAGAGGGTGCCGGTCTATTTTTCAAAGAGTCAATTTATAAAAAATTTAACAAAAAAATGTTGCTTTTTCACTGAAAATGAGCATGATAAAGCCTTTTTTGAATAGTTTAAAAAGCAAACACTATTCGAAATGCTGATAAATATTGAAATTGTGTGAAAAACACTGGAAAAAATTCGAATTTCTCAAAAAATAGTACTTTCCAATTTCATTAATTTTTGGGGTGCCGGATTATTGGAGGCTGCCGGTTTATTTTTCAAAATGATCATTTGACTGCCGGTCTATTAGAGGGTGCCGGACATATAGAGGTGCCGGTCTATTAGAGTAAATACGGTAGGTTAGAAAAAATGAAAGTTCGCGATTTGAAATGCGATTTTTTGAGTTTTAACGATATTTTATGAAACAAATTTCTTAATTTTCGTTAATCGGAACAATCATTTGAGAAAAATTATTAAAAGTTTCAGTTATTTCACTTTACGGATTCTGACATTCTACAGTACCCTAAAATCAATCCCAACTATCACAAGCCGCTTCCAATATTTTCAGAAAACTGGGAAGGCGGGGTCTTTACTCTTTTCTCCCATTTCTCTCACACCGTTTCAGTGTTCTACCAATATTTTTGTTCAATCTTTCTTTTCGTTTTCGTTCCATGGTTTCGGATGACTCATCCGAAACACACCGCTTTTTCGTTTTCCCTCTATCATCATCATCATCATCATCATCATCGTTGTCACCTTCAGTTTCCTTTATTTTCTCTTTTAAGACACCTCATTTGATTTTTTTCAGCGCATTCCGGAGTTTAATGGCTTCGAAGTTGAAAAGTGAGTTTGGGAAAATGATACCGGTTACCTGTACAAAAAATGAGTCACTGTTTCGGGTGCGAAGACAGAAACAGCATCAAGTACAGCTGGGGAGTTTTCGGGAAAATTTTCAGATCGTCAACGAGCTGTACAGCTCGAGCAGTCTACAATGAAGCACTCAGAATCCTCCCCTCAAACTGATCGTCGTTCTTCCAAGGAGGATGGCGACGAGTTTCCAGCAGCGCCGAATGTTAGTGATTTTCGGCTCCGCGACGTTTCGAAAGTGTGACGTTTCGAAAGTGTGACGTTTCGCAAGTGTGATGTTTCGAAAGTGCGATATTTCACGGTTCGCTTTTGAAACGTCGCACTTTCGAAACGCCATCCTTCGAAACATCGCAGAGCCTAAATCTCGAAATCTTCCAAGTTTTTATTTTCAAATTCAGATCGCTGCGAAAATCGCCCAACGACGACTTCCTCGTCGAACTCCGACATCACACGTGAAGGGAGTCGGTGGCGATCTGATAAGACGACGATTGAGTAAGACGAATGATACAGGGGAACAGGAGAGCAGTGTGAGTTTTGAGAACATCTTACAGTAGGATTTCAGTCATTTTTGTTTGTACTCGAACAATATTTTTGCATAAAAATAGTCAAACTCGAGAAATTCGATTTTTGTACACATTTTTTCTATTGTCTGTTCAATAAAACGTCGGAAGATACTTACTTAGATACTTAGATGTCCGTGGGTTTCAAGCTGGAGCAGCTGCGGACAAAATCAGACCACAAGGATCGGTCCTTCCTGGCTTCGGTAGACCAGGTGGTCTTCGGTAATAGGATTCCCAGCCTTTTCCTTCCTTCGACAATGCCATTGCGTCTCGACTGGGCGTCTTTGTATTCTCTTAGGGCGTCTTTGATGTCATCACTCCATCGTTTCTTCGGACGACCACAATTCCTCTTGCCGTTCCTCGGTTGCCATTCTGTGACGATTTTTGACCATCTGAGAGAACTGGCTCTTGCGATGTGTCCAGCCCATCTGCACTTCTTGGCGAGGAGTATATGTTGGATGTCGGGGAGCCAATTGGAGATTTCGCAGGAGTTGGCGATCGCGTTGGCAGCCGATTGGAGCCGATTTATGGTAGGGGCAGAGGTGTTCCATGTTTCGGCGGCATACAATAGGGCAGGGAGGATATTCTGGTGGAACATGTACTTCTTTTCCCTCTGGTCCAAGGATCTGACTAGGGGTTTTAGGGAATGAAAAGCTGCCCAGCCTGCCTGGATTCTTCTGGAGATTTCGTTGTCGAGGTTGCCTGAGCTTTCTATCCAACGTCCTAGGTAACGGCAGCCAGAGGATTTTAGGATTTTGTCCCCATCTATATCGATGGAAAGCAGCGTCGGAATGTTGGAGAGCAGGACAGTTTTTGAAGCATTTATGGTGAGCCCTATGTCCTTTCCATATTTCTTCAACAGTTTTAGTCTTTCCTTTATTTCGATCTCATCGGAGGCGAGTAGTACGACATCATCGGCGAATTCCAGTCGGCGGAGGTTTGCTCCGTCTATCGAAAGCCCTTCACCTTCATACTCTTCATCGGCTCTGTTGAGAGCAGACTGGAGCGACATTGCGAAGAGAGATGGAGAAGCGGAGTCACCTTGGCGGACGCCTCGGTGCAGCGGGATCTTGATAGAGCGGCCATGGATTGGAATAAGGGCTGTACCGCTTGCCATAGTGACCGAGAAGAAGTCGACTAGATAGTCGTCGGCGCCCGCTTCCTGTAGACTCTTCAGTACACCGGAATGGGTGACTTTGTCGAAGGCAGCCGAAAAGTCTACGAATATCAAAATCCAAGGAATATTGAATTCGTTGCCCTTCTCGATGACTTGTGCGACTGTTTGAATGTGCTCTACGCATCCTCTTCCCCTTCTGAAGCCGCATTGACTTTCGTCGAGGAAATCTTCTTGAGTTCTTGAGAGTCTCTTTGTCAGTACACTCGTCATGAGTTTTGAGGGGAGAGAAAGAAGAGATATCGGGCGATAGTCTTTCATACGTATCGGGTTTGGCTTTTTCGGGAGCAACTTCACTAATGACTTCTTCCAGTAATCCGGCGTGGACATGCTCTTGAGGGCATCATTAAACAAATTTGTGAAGCACTCCACCACTGGTTCTCCACCTTTCTTTATCATATAGGCATCTACTTTATCCGCGCCCGGAGCCGTGTTTGGCTTTAGATTCTTGATCGCCGCTCTGACTTCATCGCGGAGGATGGGAGCTTGTAAAAAGTAGTCCCTGGGAGCGTTTTGGCTTTGCCTAGCGTTGGGGATCGAGAAAGTCTCGAGATAGTGCTTCTTGACAAGTTCGACAATTTCAGACCTGTTGCCCGTCAAGGAACCATCCATCCTTTCTAGAACTTGCAGGGGAACTTCTTTCTTCAATTTTCTCTGGAGTGGTTTCATGGACTTTTTCTTTTTGCAGGTATCTAGTAAGAGAAGAAGCTTGGCTGATTTTTCGTTTTTTATGGCAATTCTGGCTCTCTTGGAGAGGTCCCTCAGCTTGGTAGCGTCTGGGCTTGCCGATTCGAGCTCCGCTCTTCTCTCCCGGAGAAGTTGCTGGGTGTCGGAACAGTACAAGGGTTTTTTGGGAGCTTTGGGGAGCCTTGTAGAGCACTCGACGAGCGTTTTTGATAGCTCCTCGTAGTCCTTCACACTCCCGAGCGATTCGATCCCATGGATGTCGTTCTCGAATGATTCCCAATTCCTCTTATCATTTCTCATGGGACTCAAGCCATTGAATTTGTGGTTGATGGGCTTGGAAGCCTCTGGTTTCCAGTACGCCCGGACCATGCGGTGGTCGCTTAGGTTCAGGGGCGAAGAAAACGTTGCGATGTCAGAGATAGTGTTGGTGTGGTAGGCTATAAAGAAATCGATTTCCGATTTCCCTTTCGGGCCGTGATTTCCCTTTCGGGCCGTGTACGGATTCTGACATTCTACAGTACCCTAAAATCAATCCCAACTATCACAAGCCGCTTCCAATATTTTCAGAAAACTGGGAAGGCGGGGTCTTTACTCTTTTCTCCCATTTCTCTCACACCGTTTCAGTGTTCTACCAATATTTTTGTTCAATCTTTCTTTTCGTTTTCGTTCCATGGTTTCGGATGACTCATCCGAAACACACCGCTTTTTCGTTTTCCCTCTATCATCATCATCATCATCATCATCATCGTTGTCACCTTCAGTTTCCTTTATTTTCTCTTTTAAGACACCTCATTTGATTTTTTTCAGCGCATTCCGGAGTTTAATGGCTTCGAAGTTGAAAAGTGAGTTTGGGAAAATGATACCGGTTACCTGTACAAAAAATGAGTCACTGTTTCGGGTGCGAAGACAGAAACAGCATCAAGTACAGCTGGGGAGTTTTCGGGAAAATTTTCAGATCGTCAACGAGCTGTACAGCTCGAGCAGTCTACAATGAAGCACTCAGAATCCTCCCCTCAAACTGATCGTCGTTCTTCCAAGGAGGATGGCGACGAGTTTCCAGCAGCGCCGAATGTTAGTGATTTTCGGCTCCGCGACGTTTCGAAAGTGTGACGTTTCGAAAGTGTGACGTTTCGCAAGTGTGATGTTTCGAAAGTGCGATATTTCACGGTTCGCTTTTGAAACGTCGCACTTTCGAAACGCCATCCTTCGAAACATCGCAGAGCCTAAATCTCGAAATCTTCCAAGTTTTTATTTTCAAATTCAGATCGCTGCGAAAATCGCCCAACGACGACTTCCTCGTCGAACTCCGACATCACACGTGAAGGGAGTCGGTGGCGATCTGATAAGACGACGATTGAGTAAGACGAATGATACAGGGGAACAGGGGAGCAGTGTGAGTTTTGAGAACATCTTACAGTAGGATTTCAGTCATTTTTGTTTGTACTCGAACAATATTTTTGCATAAAAATAGTCAAACTCGAGAAATTCGATTTTTGTACACATTTTTTCTTTTGTCTGTTCAATAAAACGTCGGAAGACACGCCCCTTTTCACGTAACTACTAAAAAATTTGATCTACAAGCAAACGTGAAAAAGGGGCGTGTCTTCCCGACGTTTTATTGAACAGACAATAACCTATTTCAAAAAATGCAGAATTTTTCGCTGATTCGAATGAGCATAATTTCGCTGCTCAAAACGCTGTAGAAAAACTTTTATTCAATTTGTTGTCGGCAGCGGCGAGCGCGACAGCAGATTGTAAGTTGGCAGCGGTGAGCGCGAGAAATTGAAAATTTGTTCACAAAAATGTTTCTACATTGTTTTGAACAATGACTCTGGGACATTTCGAAAGCGAGACATTTCGAAAGTAGGCATTCCGAAAGTGTGAAATCGCGTTTTAGCCTTATTTTTGGATCTTTTCGTATAAATATATTTTGCGTGTATTGTCTATTTTAGATTTAAAAAATGCTTTATAATGAAAAAAGAGCAAAAACAAATATGAAAAGATCCAAAAAATGGCAAAAACGCGATTTCCGACTTTCGAAATGTCCGCTTTCGAAATGTCCCGGTGCCAAAAATTCTGCATTTTTTGAAATAGGTTAGAAAAACAGTAAGTTTGCGATTTGAAAAGCGATTTTTTCGAATTTTAACGATTTTTAAGCAAAAATATTGTTATTTTCGTAAATACTGGAATTGGAACGATCATTTGAGAAATTCTTAAAGGGGGCGTAACATAATTATTTTTTTGTTGAGATTTTCGCATGGTTCGATGCAGAATTTTTGTGAGAACAATAAATCCTTTTGGAGCATAGTCTGAAAATGGCTACTTTTTGATTTATAAGCCAAAAACAGGCCAAAAATTAGTACTGAGCGAGTGCAGAATTGCCACGTGGAAAAATCTGCACTCGCTCAGTACTAATTTTTGGCCTGTTTTTGGCTTATAAATCAAAAAGTAGGCATTTTCAGACTATGCTCCAAAAGGATTTATTGTTTTCACAAAAATTCTGCATCGAACCATGTAAAAATCTCAACAAAAAAAAATTATGTTACGCCCCCTTTAAAGAAATTTCCAAAATCTTTTAAATAAAAAAAAATTCAGAGACCGAATCGATTCACCTATGGAAGCAGTTTTGAGAATTCATTCGATGAATCTGAAGAGAAGAAAGTAGTGGAAGAGTCCCAAAAAACTTCGGAGGCAAAAACTCCTGAAGCTTCTGTGAATAACGAGACTGCAAACAATGAAAAACGCCAGTAACGCTCCACTAATTTTCAATTTCTGTTCTTTTCCCAGAACGATAAAGTTTTTTTGATATTTAAATTTTTGTTGGAATTATTAAATAACGATGCTTAGCGTAATATTAGACAGAGATCTTAATAATGATATAGAATAGAGAGGATCACACAACGGGCATTTCTTCACTATTCGCTGGCGGCAGTGGGTCCATACATCCTGGTTTGTATGCGTCAATATTCGGTCGAATCTCGATTCCTTTCCACGTGGAAGCGGTTTGAGTTAGATCGGCAGCAGTACCTTGAGTTCCGAGAATCGCACGATATCCATCGGTTCCAGTTGCAAATATACGAACAAGCGTCTGTGCTCCTTGACAAATTGAGTCCATTTGTGGCGCAGTCAAATCGAATCCAATCGGATGCATTGGTTCGGTAGGATCGCAAAGAGTAGGGGCTTTGGGGAGAAGGATTCCGGCGGCGAGCAATTCGAAAAAGCGGCGGAAAGCTATTCCGACATTGATTTTTTGGCGATTTGGACCGTTGAGGAGACAGTAGTAGGCGAGATATTGAAGGGACCAAATTGAAAGATTTTGGAAATCACTGTATCTAGAGCGGATGTCTTTTAGAACACGAATGAGGGCCAGATATTCTTTCATGAATTCTGGTGTCATTGCTTTGTTTTGAGTGATGAACCAGAGAACGTGATTTCCAGAGAAGTAGTTGATCTTCAATTTCGTCATGTCCACTGAAAAGTTATTCACATTTGAATGAGTTGCCACAGCCCTCTTCGACATTTTTTAACTTACAATGCAATTCTGGCTCCAACTTTTCGGAATCTTGCGGATTGATTGTGACGAGAACTCGAACTTTGCAATTATGAGAGCATATTTCAAAACCAGTATCCGTAGGCAGTGACAACCCGGTCTCTTTGGGATCCATCATCTTCATATTCTCCACAATTTTATTTCCGAGTTCTGTCATATTTTCGTCTGAAAATGAAACTAACTATTGACACTTGGTGATTTTTCGGATACTAACGGGATGGCAGACCAATAAGTTTCACCAAAATGTCACTTTTATCGCTGGAATGGGTGGCTGTATCGGTGACGAATGATCCGCACTGTAGAACATGAGAAATACTGATTTCTTTTAGTGTAATTTCCTCTCGTTCCTTTTCCAGAGCAGTTATCACTTTTTTAGTGTAATCATTTATTCGGTTTCGAATTTCTAGAGGCGGTGTCAGGTTGGCAGCACGATCCATAATTTCCTAAATAATTTATTTTTAAAATTTATTCTGCAAGAGTTTAAAAAACGAAATTACTTTATCAAATCCAACATCCACTGCATTTCTAGCTCCTTCAAACTTCGGCTTATCGAGAGTATAGTCATAAACCGTTCGCACAATTGGAGCCGGCATTCCGTACATTTGATAATCGAGGTCTCCACTCATCGCTTGCCGATATCCTCCACGATGCCCGCCTCGTCTGGCCATTGGGCGTTTGCTGTATACCATTTTTTCTCTAAAAAACTGATTTTTTTATTCATTTTTTTGACTCGAAAAAGCTGAAAAAACGAAAAAAAAATAGAAATTGAATTTCAAAAAAATAATTTCTCGCCCGACTACGGTATGCAATTGCGGACTTTTGCGCACCGTAGCCAGACAGAAATTCAGCAAACGCCGTGTTATTTTTCTCCAGAAGAATCGATTTTCTCACAAAATGGCTGATTCAAAAATGTCAGAATGGATTTGGCAGTTAGATGCATTAAAGGTAAATCTAAAAATTAGAATAATATTATTCTAATTTCGATGCCCAGATGACACCGTCGATTCAAAATGGCTTGACTAAAGAGCAAGAGCTCCTTTACCGTCGAGAAGGCATCAAATTGATATCGGAAATTGGAAATGCAATGAATTGGTGAGTTTCTTATTGATTTTAATCAAAAATTTATATCACAAGCTTTCAGCAAGCCCCGACCGACAATCGGTGTCGCTGCCGTCTACTTTCACAGATTCTACATGATTCACAGCTTTCAGAAGTTCCACAGAGAGGTGAGCATAATTAAAATAATTTTTAGAAATAAATAATATTATACATAATAAATTTAGGTGACCGCCATCAGCTGTCTCTTCTTGGCTGGGAAAGTGGAAGATTTCCCGAAAAAGTGCAAGGATATTTGTCAAGCTTCAATCTCTCTGTACCCGGATATTTATGGAAAATATCAGAATCTTGTGGTAAGTTTTAGAGCGTATAAAGAAAAAGTTGATGTTTTTATGAAAATCATTATTTTAAATGAAGAAAACTGCCGGCCAGGGCTGGACATCAGGGCCAAGCGGCAAACAATTTCGGCAACTCAATTAAAATGTAAATAACTTTTTTGAGGGGAATCTGGTAAACATTCGGTCAGCAGGAAAATGTTCCTTATTGAAAAAGCTAATCGATTGGTTGAAAAACCGATAATTTTCATCAGAAATTAACAAAGTTACGCCTTGTGTGGACGAAATCGGCATTTTTTAGGCGTAACTCTGTTAGTTTTCAATGAAATTTATCGATTTTTCATCCAATCGATAGCTTTTTCAATGAGGAACAGTTTTCCTGTTGACCGCGTTTTTACCAGATTCCCCTGAAAAAGTTATTCAGACTTGAAAGAGTTGCCGAAATTCGTTGCTGCTCAACCCTGCGGCTAGGGTGTTATACGAAATCCAGCAAGTTATTCAGCCGATAAATGTTATCGGTTTATATATCATTTTGTAGATCTCATTGAGTTCTACATTTTGATATAAAATTTGATGGAAAAAAACATTAATCTGAATAGAGAAAACTGCCTATGAAAATAATCGTTTTCAGGACGATGTGATGGGAACCGAACGAGTCCTGTTGCACAGTTTGAAGTTCGATTTGCAAGTCGGCCTGCCCTATGACGCTCTCCTCGAGTACAAAACAATGTTCCCAGATATGAGTCGAGAAAAGGTTTGTAGCCAAAAAACCATTTTAAGTACAACTTGTCCCATTTCCAGATCACCGACGCTGTTCAAATCGCATGGACATTCATCAACGACAGTATCTACACCACCCTATGCATCACAACAGAGCCTCAAATGATTGCCATTGCTCTTCTACACCTCGCATTCACCGTCAAGAACTATCAACCAGTACAACAGAATATGGATCCATGCTGGTGGTCGGCTGATGTCAGCAATTGGCCACAGGATTCGGTGGACAAGGCGTGTCATTTGGTTCTAGACTTCTATGCTGCTACCAAAGAGCATCCGGTACTTGCCGACAAAAAGCTCACGGTCTTCCAATAATTTGAAATCGATTTTTTGACACATTTCCATTTCCTGAAACATGTCTCATGTTTGTTCTCCAATAATATTCCTGAAGATGTCAGCTCATTCAAATGTGAATAACTTTTTTCAGGAGGATCGGGTAAAAATGCGGTCAACAGAAAAATTGTTCCTTATTGACAACGCTATCGATTGATTGAAAAACCGTCAAATTCCATCAAATATTAGCAAAGTTATGCTTTGTGTTGCCGGAAAGTTGGCGATTTTTTGGGCGTAACTCTGTCAATTTTCGACGAAACTTTACGGGTTTTCAACCAATTGATAGCTGTTTTAATAAGGAACATTTTTACTGTTGACCGTATTTTTACCCGATTCCCCTGAAAAAAGTTATTCATATTTGAATGAGATGCCGATATTCCTTGACTGTGAAACATCTCGTAGAGAAGAAAAATTAATGCTGATCTCTTTTTTAATATAATAAACCTCACATGTTCATTTGTTTCCCATTTCTTCCCCAACTAATTCAGAATCAATTCGCCATCGAAACCAATCCGTCTCGAATTTCTCCCCTCGTGTTCCCACGGCGCGAAAGAGAAGAAAATAGAGATTCGAGATGGATTACCAGACGGCGTCGCGGAGCTGTAATAACACAAGAATCAGTCTTTGTGTTTTTCTTTTTCTTTTTTACTTTATTCCGTACATACACACATCACACACGTCACCGCTTCTTTAAATAATTCCGAATGGCGGAATACTCGAGCATTCAGAAGTCGTTTAACTAGAAGAAGAATAAGAAAACGGACGAAATAATGTTTTTGCGCATCAGATAATGGTTTTCCATCGGAGAAGCGAAAAAAGTGCAGGCGGCGGATGGGAAGGAGAAGACGTTAATCGTGCTTCTACCGCAGCATATTTATGTATACACTGACTTTCAGACTTCGCCGTGTTTGTCTTCGGGAGTAAATGTGTCGAAGACACTAGAAGATAGATCTTTTCAGGTTTTTTGGTTTTTTTGATCGAAAAGGAAGATTCTCGATCAAGTAGGCATTTTGTATATGAACCCTGAATTTCCTAATAATTTCTGCAATATTTTTCATATTTTGAATTTGATTCGTCTCGAACACCAGGAAATAACGTCTTGAAACTTCAAATTTATGATAGATTACAGTCATTTTTTTTTCAATTTTTTTCAAGTGGTCGTCTCAATTCCAGTATTAACGAAAATAGCAATATTTTTTCATAGAAAAATCAATTTTCAAATTGCGAACTTACAGTGGCGAGATGTGGTGAGTGTACCTTCCATTTTCAGTTAATAACTTTGCTCAAAGATGTCCGAATGACCTGAAATTTTGCACGTGTATTAACGGTATGATTGAGAGTAGAGCACATAGTTTTTTTGAAAATAAAAATCGCTTCTGGGCTCCAGAATCCTTCCTGATGTAGACGTGATTTGAAAGTCCAAAAAATAACTTTTTCTGAGGTTGATGTATTTTTGTAATTTGTTTAAGTAAATGTTGGTACTGGATGAAATAAGTAACCCACAAAGTTTGGTCAACTTTGGTTGGTTCCGGAGATATGGACGTCGGAGCACAAAATGACATGTTCGGCACATTTAGCATATCTCGGCTGAAACTGATCGTAGGAACCTCAAAGTTTTAGAGAAAATCTATCTTTTAATATACTACAAGATGACAAAAATAATTTTTAATTTTGAGCTAAAAACTTTTTTTCGATACACTACTTCCATTTGGTCCGAAGTGGCCTAGTACTTCGCGAAAAAAATTTTTGCTCAAAATTAAAAATTATTTTTGTCATCCTATAGTATATTAAAATATACATATTCTCTGTAAATTTGAGGGTCCTACGATCAGTTTCAGCCGAGATATGCTCAATGTGCCAAACATGACATTTGGTGCTCTGACATCTATATCTCCGGAGCCAATAGTCCAAAGTTGACCAAACTTTATGGGATACTTATTTTATCTAGTACCAACATTTTCTTGAACAAATTACGAAAATACATCAATCTCAGAAAAAGTTATTTTTTGGACTTTCAAATCACATCTACATCAAGAAGGATTCTGGAGCCCAGAAGCGATTTTTATTTTCAAAAAACTATGTGCTCTACTCTCAATCATATCGTTAATACACATGCCAAGTTTCGTGTTGATTGTGAATATTTGAGCAAAGTTATTAACTGAGAACGGAAGGTACACTCACCACATCTCGCCACTGTACATTTTTTCTAACCTTTTTCAAAAAATTCAGAATTTTTTGTTTTTTAGAATATGTTGTTAAAATTTAGAATACGTTGTTGAATGCACCTAATATCGCTGCTCAAAACGCAATAGAGAATTTTTTTTTTAAATTTTGTCAGCAGCGGCGAGCGCGACAGTAGATTGTGTGTCAGCAGCGTGGAGCGCGACAGAGTTAAAATTTGTTCATAAAAACTTTTTTATAGCGTTTTGAGAGGCGATATTAGGTGCATTCGAATCAGCAAAAAATTCTACATTTTTTGAAATAGGTTAGAAAAAAAGTAAGTTCTCGACGATCATTTGAGGAAAAAAGACTGTAATCCTACTTAAAAGGACCAAGAATTTCATAAAGTAGGCGCGACCTAATTAATTAGATGTCGGTTCTATGAAAAGTTTATCAACTTCGAAAATTGAGTTCTAGAGTTCAGTTCAAATCCAGAAAAATCAGAGTTTTGGGAACCAACTTTTCAGACCTTCAAAGTTATCTGTAAACGGTCTCACTTTATAAGACTAAACAATTCATATCTGTAGGATATTTTGGAATTTCATGAATCTTGCTTGTCTTAGTTTAGTGAACCCTCATCTCGGTTACCCACCCTTTCCCCGTTTTTTAATTTTTTTAAAACGATGAATTCGATTTTTTGGAATTCATTCAAAAGTTGCACCCACTCCTCCATTCTCTCCCATTCTCCCCTTCCTCCCAAACTCTCCAATTTCCGTTCCTTCTGTTCCATTCCTCTTCTCATCTTCCAAATATAAAACAAACTCCTTCATCTTCATCATCTTCATTTCGAATTTTTGCTTCTGTCGTCAGATTTCGTTTTCCTCCTTCTCCTTCTCCCATTTTTCGCTCCCCGCTTCCAATTACCCTTTTTAGTCGCCCCTAGTGCACATTCTACCGGAAACCACGCCGACAACTTTTCACTTTTCACCAGAAATCTATGCGGCTCCCCCAAATATCCTTGACGTCTTCTATAAAACGTCTTCAGACTTATGGATTATCCGAATTTGGGGGTAAATAATAATAATAATGGAACACTGCTCCATTCCTAAGCTTCTGGAAATAGGCGACGACATAAATGTCATGAACACATTTGTTTATTTATTTCGTAGTCTTCTTCTTTGGTTCCTATTCCCCAAGCTCCGCCCACAAATTGCAAAGAAAACAATATACAAGTCAAATATAGCTCTACCAGCGTGCTTACCGCACTTAAATTTGCCGAGGAGCCTCCCGTTTTTATACGCCGTCGACTTTCCTGTTCCGGTTGCACACGTGGCGCAGTCGGTATGACGCTGGCCGGCGGCGGATTAGTCGCGGGTTCGGTTTTGTTGCGCGACCAAATTCTTCCTACCTTGGTCCTTACACCTGGATGGACTTCTTGACGAATTTTTCTGCTATTTTCTTTTTACACTTGTTTTTTGTAGGCTTTGCTGTAGGGTTCCGAATTCAAAATTCTACGATGAGCTTTTACGTGAAAATGAGCCTTTGAAAAGGCTCATTGAGGCTCATAAGAGTAAGAAAAGAGTTTTCATAAAAAATTGAAAGGCTCACGTGAGCCTTTTGCGACTCTTCAAAAAAGCTCATCGAGGCTCATGAGGCTCAATGAGCTTTTTCGATTTTTTGAAAAAAATTTTGGCTCATTATCATCGTCATTGTCATTATCATAACCATGATCACGCGGCGGATCCCGGCGTCGCGCAGCGACCGGAGGCGGCACCAGGCGCGGCCGGCACATTGCTGTGCGGCCTGCAGGTTTTCCTTTCAAAAAAAAAGTCACCGGAGCGATTTCCGCGACCGTATGGGTAGGGACCACAACGGGGGGCGGACCAATATATTTTCTCCTTAGTCAAATTTAGAGTCACTTGACCCCCGTTTGATAAATTTTGCTCATTTTTGGAGCATATAACAAATCGAACACAAGGATTCCGAATATCAAATCAATTTCCTTCTAGAATCTCTAATTTTCGAGTTATTGACAGACGCGATACGTTTTTTGCCTCAAAAATGCGTCAAAGCTGAGGTACCTCTAATTTTTTGAAACCCTCTCAAAGACTTAGGCTTAGTGAGTAGGGGAACATAGTTGAAACGACCCAGTGAGTTGGCCCTCATATTGAAAGATTAGGTCAAACTTCGCGAAACTTGCTGTTTCCACCCATGTTTGGATGAAAACAATGTATTGAATGAAAACAATGTATTGTTATAAAAAATTTTATTTTTCGCCCAAGTACAACTGGAATGGAATCAGATTTCCATGTCTACAATCAATGCTTTCATCGACTCGGTTAAGAAAGATACAAGGCTATCATTGATAAGAAAGGTTTCGCAGTAGAGGCTCAATGAGCCTTTTTTTGAAAATGAGCCTCGATGAGCCTTTTTGAAAAAGCTCATTGAAGCACGTGAGCCGTGATGAGCTTTTTCAAAATTTGATAAAGTTTTGAATGAGCCTCGATGAGCCTCGACTCCGAGTTGGAAAAGAGTTGGATGAGCCTGGCTCATTCATGTTTCACGTGAGCCAAGGCTCAGGGTCGAGCCTTTTTCGGAACCCTACTTTGCTGACCAAAAAGTAGTCCTTTTTTCATTAATGTGCCCTCCAACAAAGGTTATTTGATAGTCAAGTCTAGAAGATCAGGTGTCGTAAGGGCAGGTGAAACATGTACTTTTTCGTAGAGTTTGCATGACTAGTTTTCAATTTTCTTTACTCAAAATCCAATTCTAATTCTCTAAACCTCAAATCTCTATTTCTTTTTCTTGTTGCCATTTGTCGTGAGTCCATCTTCCTCTTATCATTAATTATTGTTGTCCCGGAGAGAGCCTGATGACAACTACTTTTCTCTTTTCCACAAAACATTCTTTCCCTTCTCTTTTCTCTTGTTCCCTCTATCTTCCTAATCTCTCCCATTTCATCGAGAACCCATCAGAAGTTTTTGATTCGTTGTTTTATGAGTGGCTATCAAATCGAAAATTGAGAGATTGTAATCAGTTGTAGAGAAGTTTTTTGAGAATTGGAAATAAGTTTCTGGAGAATTTTTTTAGAAATAGAATCTGTGCAGAATTTGAACTTTTGAAGACCTGGATTTTGAAATTTTGAGGAAAGCAAAAAAAAGTTATATGAAAATAATAAAAATGGCCAAAGAAGGATGGCAAAAGTCCAAACATATTTGAATTTAGGTTTTCGAATTCAGGTTTATTGATGTTTTATTACCTCTATTACCTTTAGGATTGGGGCATTTTTCACTAGTTTTTTTAAAAAATTGGAATCGGAAAACCAAAACTTCTTTCAGTTTCAAAAAGCTTCCAACGTTCACTGAATTTCTACTAATACTTGAACTTTGGACTTTGCGACATTTCGAAAGTGTGACGTTTCGAAAGCAAAAATTTCAGAACATTGTATGGAAAAATAGCTCTCATAGTGTACTGTAATCAGAGGTATTTTTTCCAGTATGGTTTGAAATTTTGCTTTCGAAACGCCGGCCCTGGGACATTTCGAAACTGAACATTTCGAAAGTGAGAAATCGCATTTTTGGATAATTTTGGAAATTTTCGTATATATATTTTTGGGGTTTTTAAAGGTGTTGTTTGACAAAAAAATTTAAAAATAAAAAAAGTAAGATACAGTGCGCGTCATAAATATAGGACCCCCCTCCCAAAAGAGGTTATTGAAAAAATCAGAAAAGTTACAAAAATTCTGTGAATGCAGTTTTGCTAAGCATGTCAAAACACCTATGCCTGTAAATTTTCAGAGAGATCGAGCAAGTTTGGAGCACTTTACTCCCAAAAGTCACTTTTTTTGACCGCGTCATAATGATAGGACCCCCCTGAAAATCGAAAAATCTCACCATTTTTCGGAAAATTTTTTGGAAGTTATCATATAAAAACATCTGCTCTGTTTTGAAAAGCCATTATTAGTTGGTTTTCATCAAAATAAACCCCTCTGACGAAATTTGGAAGAAATTTTTTTTCGGACATTTCGGTCATTTTCAGAACAGCTTCAGAATATCGTGAATTTCTCATCAGAAAATGAGTTTCCTGACAAAACCTTTAATGGACTGTTTTATCAGAGGATTCTCAACAGTTTATAATACTTTAGCCTTCTCTATTCGAGAAACTCCGCTATTTTTTGGCTATAATGTAGTTTTGCTGAAAATTTCCAAAAATTCGAAAAAAATCATTTTTTCAAACTTGGTCAGAGGGGTTCATTTTGATGGAAACCAATAAAAAATGGCGTTTTGGAGTGATATTGGTGTTTTAAGACGAAAACTTCCAAAAAATTTTCCGAAAAATGGTGAGATTTTTCGATTTTCAGGGGGGTCCTATCATTATGACGCGGTCAAAAAAAGAGACTTTTGAGCATAAAATGCTCCAAACTTGCTCGATCTCTCTACAAATTTGCACACATAGGTTTTTTGACATGCTTAACAAAACTGCATTCACAGAATTTTCATAACTTTTCTGATTTTTTCAATAACCTCTTTTGGGAGGGGGGTCCTATATTTATGACGCGTACTGTATAATGGATCATGAACGCCAAGAAAATATATAGGAAAAAGTTCAAAAAATTAGACAAAAACGCGATTTCACACTTTCGAAATGTCCGCTTTCGAAATATCTCACTTTCGAAACGTCACAATGTCTGCTTGTCGCGGAGCTGAACTTTAAATTGAATTGAACGGAAATTTCCCATTTTGGTATTCCAATTAGACCGCAATTTTTTGAATTTTTTTCTGAAAAGCTTGTCTGACATGAAAAAATTTCAGTCCTTAAATTTTGGTCCCTAATTTAATTTCAGTCTCTAATGTTTTTCCGTCCCCAACCTTTGGCTTCCACTTTTCCAGAGTCCCCCCATAAAGCTCCCAATCTTGTTGTTTCCCTCTCATGTGACTCTAAATCTCTCTCTACCGTAATCTTCCAGA
This sequence comes from Caenorhabditis zanzibari, assembly GCA_963966625.1. Classification (NCBI taxonomy): domain Eukaryota; kingdom Metazoa; phylum Nematoda; class Chromadorea; order Rhabditida; family Rhabditidae; genus Caenorhabditis; species Caenorhabditis zanzibari. Next base: position 14,928,599 of record OZ016472.1, on the reverse strand, counting down.
ACGATTATGCCTCCGTCCTCCGACTTTTAATAATCTCCGTGTGATCATTCTCCATCCCCTGGAATCCTTACTCCTTTTTCCTTTAAGTCTAACAACACCGAAAACTTGTAAAAACCCTTTTTGACATCTTCCTCCTTGCTCTTCTCATCCATCTCGCGGTGCTTCAAAATGAATTGTTTCTGGTACCTATCTCCGCGAGTTCACCAGGGATTTCCTTCTCTAACACATTCTCTGTTTACACCACTTCTTCTCCCCCGAAAATATGCAAATCTTTTTCACTCATCCCTCAAAACCCGACCCTTTTTGCGTGTGTGCACCAGGGGTCTTTGCGCCTTTTTAACTAATTTCACGTCCCTCCGCGACGAGCCGCCATTCCGTTTCATCCCCACGGATTCATCGTTGTCGCTTCCTTTCCATTTTTAAACTTTTTCGGGCGGGAGGCGAAACATTGGTGTGAGAGAATGGAAGAATGTAGCTGTGTGTCAATTGAATTAGTTTCTCCCCCTTTTTCGAAATTTGGGGATTCTTTGTTTACTTTACTCTTCTTCTTCTGAATCCATCTTAGGAAAAAACTTCATTAGAGACAATGTTTTCAGAATGTCCATTAGTCTAAAGTGGCCATGGTACGGTAGCCATGGATCCAATTAAAGTTGAGTGAAGATAATCTCCAGGGGGCTCCAGAAGAATCTTTCATACAAAAAGGAAGGCGGAAACTTGATTAAAAGCTTTCCCCTCCACCCCTTTTCATTAACTTTTTAGACGAGGAGCAAAGCAGAAGATGTTGTTCTTTTGCCATTCATTTTCAGATGCTAGTGTAATAGGTTGACTTCTCTCCATCTATCTTGTCATTTCAATCGAGACAACACCACATCAAATTTGTTAGCATCTCGTTGAGTCTTTTTTCTCTCAGAGACAAGGATCAACACCGGCGGAGCAAAAGAACCGCCTTCTCCTTCTTCTTCATTGATGAAATGAGTGTGGCTTCTTGTCAGCTCGTTTGTGATGTGGTTTCGTTTTTTTTTTTTGCTTTGTTATGTGGCTCATCACATTGATGCACTGCGATGACAACATACTCACGTACACCTTTGATATTGTGTCTTTTTTTATGATGTGTATTGTTGTCTGCGGTGAAATGATCCTAACATCCTGTAGCATCGATATTTCCGTGTTCCAGATTTCTGAGTCTATTTTCTGAGTTATGTTAACTTCTGGGGTGGTTCTGAATTTTTAAAACTTTGGAACGCACGTCGAATTGAACTAATCTTGAACCTATTCGATCGTAAAATTCCTGATTTCGAAATTATTTCAAAAAATCACTTTCTAAAATGGAGTATTGCTGAAAGTAGGATTTTAGTCATTTTTTATTTGTACTCAAATTAATTTCCGGGTTCCAAATTTCTTCTGAAAACCATGGTAATTCTGATATTCTGAAAACATCATCTATTTCTGAAAAAATTTCTGAAAACCTATTTCGATCGTAAAACTCCTGTTTTCAAAATTTTTAAAAACCTAAAAAAATAATCACAGTTTTCAGAAGTTGAAGTATTTCTGAAAGTAGGATTACAGTAATTTTTATTTTTCTCAAATAATCGTCCCAATTTACAAAAATAATAGTATTTTAGCGTAATATTTGTTAAAATTCGAGAAAATCGATTTTCAAATCGCGAACTTTCATTTTTCTAACCTATTTTAAAAAATGCGGAATTTTTCGCTGATTCAATTGCGCCAAAAACGAGTCGAAACGGATCACTTTGAAGCGAGATGAGCGTTTGAAGTTTCAGTGAGAGACGCAGACACTGTCTCGTTTCTCTGCGTCTCTACGGCAGCGAGAGTGTCTGTTTTCTCTGCCTCTCTCTTCTAGAAACTTCAAACGCTTGTAAAAAGCTTCATACTTTGGTTTGAGCGGCGATATTAGGTCATTCGGATCAGCAAAAAATTCTACATTTTTTGAAATAGGTTAGAAAAAATGTAAGCTTTTTCGAATTTTAAAGATTTTTATGTTAAAACATTTTATTTTCGTAAATTGGGACGAACATTTGATTGAAAATAATAAAAAAATAACTGTAATCGTACTTGAATGAGCAAGCCTTATTCTCACTGTTATAACTCGATACATTCGAAAAATCAAAATTTAAACCTAATCCCATGATATTAATCCTCCGGTTCTCTCACAGTCTCTGTTCCGAACCCATCCCTGGTCCCCTTATTTTTTTCCTTCTGTCATTTTCTAATACCTTTGCCCATCCATTTATCATCGTAAGCCCTCTTCGAAAACCCATTTGTTCACTCTTTTGTCCTCATTCTTCTCAAAAAAAAAAGAACGTCACTTCGCATTTTTTGGCTCGCAGCGGCGGCGATAGAGGATAAATCAAGTGGCACGGATCATCATCTTCTCGCTTCTAGTGTCAGTAAGAGAAGGCGATAAAAATGTTAAGTGGAAGATGAGCATTTCGTGTTTTATTAGGTGCTCTTGTCAGGGGTTTTACGAGCCGCTAGTGATAGTGAGCGATAACGATTTTGACTTTGACAAATTTTGGGGGTTTTGGGGATCTCTTGAGTCTTCCAAGAGTAGCTATTGCGACTAGGGCCCGGGCCCGGCCCACGGGCCTATGAGAAAAAATATTAAATTTTGCTTGGGCCCTGGCAGGCCCGTCAAATTGCAACCCTGAATTCGATAGAATTTTCGTACACTAAAATCAAGGCTGTCCGGCCCTTGAACCGCGGCCCGGGCCGTGGGTAGGCCGTACTTTTGAAAATAAGCTTTTTGGATCAAAACTCAGGGCCGCGGCCCAGAGGCCGGCCGTGTGACAGCTTTCCTAAAATACACCCGAAAGTTGCTCTCTGAACTTTTCTATCCGTTCTAAAGGTAACAAAATTTCGTCTTCCATTTCCGGTCCAACTCCAAATGGTGCTCAAAAAAGCTCGTTTTTCCACAGTATGACTTTCTAGAACTTCTACTTTTATGCTAATCCACCTAACTTAAATTTAAGAAACCTCATTCCTTACTCATTTTGCGAGTTTTCGACCGATTTTAATGATTTTGAGCTTAAAAATAGGAAATTTTTTACTCTTTTGTGAAAAACAAATTCATACCAAAATTTGAGTAAAAATGAGCCAAAAATTACAAAAATTGGTTGAAAATTGACCAAAACTCAAAAATTTTCCATTTTTGGCTGCTGGTCAATTTTGGCTCGATTTTAATGATGCTGGGCTCCAAATGCTCCAAATTTTATTGAAAATTCAAAAATTTACATCACCACTATGTTGCGGTTGAAAATTTTCAAATTTTCACCTCCACATTATCAAAACAAGTGCACACATGTGTATTGAGCCTTGACTCCTTACTCTCTCTCTCCTCTCCTTTTTCCATTTTTCGGACATATACATGTACATCTGACGATTGTCTTCAATGAGCTGAAATCAAATTTCGAACAAAACCATTGGAGAGAAGAGAAGGGGACACACAGCCCACACATGCTCTTTCTTTCGCACTTTGAGACATTTCTTTCCTTTTTGCTCTCTCTCTCTCTTTTCGAAAACGGAGCAGCTCCTTGACTTCAAAAACGAAACACTTACGCACACCGACCGACCGACCTTCTTCTATTTTTCCACGGCTCCTTTAACCCGTTGATGGATGGCTCTCGTACCTTTTTTTCGGTTTTTATTCCCTCCGACCTTTTTAATTATATAAGATTTCCAAGTCTCCTACCGTAATCTCTTTCAGAAGTGGCAGTCTCCTGATGAGTAGATGTTATTGGTTGACGACATCAGAAAACGAAGAAAGAACAAGAACGTCTTCTGGATACAGTACGAGATATTCCTCAAGCTGCTGATTGTGGTCACGTTGGCTCCCAGAGGCGTCGACGGAGGCACAAGTGGAGGAGAGAGGATTTACGATGAGAGCAATTATCAGGGAAACTTGCCGTATAAACGTGAGTTATTTGATTTTTTTGAGGTTCTGTAAATCTTTATGAAAAAAAAAACGAGAACAAAAAAGTGCAGTTTGAACTTCTTCTCGTACTGGGAACTTTCGCTAACTTGAAAAATCGGTTCCGCGACATTTCGAAAGTGTGACGTTTCGAAAGTGCGACGATTCGAAAGTACGACGTTTCGACAGTGTGACATTTCGAAAGCAGACATGCTGCACTGTATCGAGATGTATTTTTTCCCAGAATTGTTTGCAATGTTTGCTTTCGCCCACTTGCGAAACGTCACACTTTCGAAATGTCACGGAGCCGAAAAATCAAGATTGTCAGCAAAAATACTAATGAGATGATTATTTTCCCAAAACTACTTATTTCCATTTCGAAAGCAGACATTTTGAAAACGTGACGTTTCGCAGGTGCAACGTTCCGACAGTATCTATGAAACTTAGTTTTGGATCATTCTATTTTTTTACGATTAGCTCAAAAATTAAATAAAATTCAGACGGTTTTCAAGCCAACTATGTTTTTAGATCTAGCTCTTTTTCAGCACCTTATTCCAGAACTTTTTTTCGGAGAAAATAGAAATTAGCCTAATACAGTTTCAGAAAATCCAGCAAAAAATCATGAAATCTCTGAAAATGAGCGGATATCTCTCTAATATCAGGCTCTATCAGCAATCCCCCTTTCGATGAATAATGCAATGTTTTTGAGATTTAGAGCTTATTTCGAGACTAAAAAATGAACACCTCTAGTTCCTCTTCTCATTTTCACTATAGTTTGGAAAAATCTGAAAAACTAGGGAAGACCCTAACTCATTAAGCAAGCAATCAGAAAAGTTCTTCTTCTTCTTTCTTTGAAACTCTTTTCGTTTCTCTTCTCCCTTTAAGTACTTCCACTTCAGCCCAGCACAGTCTTTTGTGTTGTAGGTGCTCTTCTCCTTCTGCTTCTGGTGTTATTCTTCATCGTCCACTTTTAGTATGTTGCACTTTTTCATTTTCATCTCCCGAATGTTACGTCAATCTTCTTCATGTAGCATTTTATCATTCTGGTTGGTGAAGAAATAATCAACGATTACATGTCACGATAATGCTCCCCCCGCAAAAAAGTCTAGTCATATTCAGATATTCTTTATCTTTTTTTGGTTCCTTGGAGCCTTTTGGAGGGAATATTCAAAGAATCTCCACACAAACGAAAATTTGCACAAATTAAATTTCTTCGTTCTTCCCCCTGTAACCGAAATCAACCCCCTAGGATAAACTCATATTTTGTTTGTTTCCTAGTTTTGGAATCTACAACTTTTTCGTTTTGCATCTTTTCATAAATGTCCAAACCCGGGCGGGCAGATTTTTTGAACTGTTTTCTGTTTTGCTTGTAATTCTTTCATAGTTTTAGTGTTTTCATGAGTTTTCTTGAAATTTTGAAGCTTTTTTCATTAAAAATTGAACTTTTGGAAAATTTTTGACGGAAATTTCCTAATCTTTCCATGTTTCAAGTCTAAAAGTCTAGAAAAAATGAGGAACTTGGTTCAAAGAGAGTACATGATGGAATTAGGTTCCGCTAATGAAGTCAGAATTTGATTTCATTATGAATGAAACCAGTCTGCTTTTGGGAATTTTTTCTGTTCAAATTGTGGCTCTGTCTAGAAGTCTAGAATTTGGCCTTCCGTTAGACAATATTTTCAGAGAAATTTGAAGTTTGAAAGTCTTGATATTAAAAGTTTATCGTTTCTCCAAATATAATTTGTCACAAAATTTAAATAATCACTTTCTAATCCTATGTATTTTTGTCTATTCTACAGTTTTAGTGTATTCCTCTTTGGATCTTGCTTATTTTAGATGAAAAATGTCATATATGTCCAGCAATTTTCTCCATTTTAAAACCAAGATTTTCTCATCAAATTTATACCAAAATATAGAACCTAAAAATTCAAACAATCACAACTTTTTCAATTCTTATCCGTTTTTCACGATTTTTATACCAAAATGTGTTAAATTTGATTAATTTTCAAAACACCGTTTGTAAATTATAAAAACAGTCAGTCAAACAAGTTTAAACCGGGTCAGCGACTTTCTTGTCGCCTGCACCGCTCCTGGGCAGACGCCTAATCTAACGCGGGCCAGCAGTTTTCTTCATTCAAAACCAAGATTTTCTTATCAAATTTTATACCAAAACGTAGAGCTGGAAAAGATCTACAAAATGATATAAAAATTCAATAATATTTACCATCTGAATAAGTTGCTGGCTTCTGTAAAACACCCGGGCCGACAACTTGATTTTGGGTGGAACCGGCTCTAGTGTTTTACGGAATCCAGCAACTTATTCAGATGGTGAATATTATTGGTTTTTCAGAGATCATTTTGTAGATCTTGTTGCGCTCTACATTTTGGTATAAAATTTGATGAGAAATTCATAATTTTAGATGGAAAAAACTGTGCTGAACATGTATGAAAAATTTTTCTACTATTTTTTTCAAGTTGATCTTAGACTTTGACTAATTTTCTTCCATAACATTCTTGATCCAGAAAAGGACACTTACACTCTGCCCACTTGATTAATTTAGTTACCAGTCTAGCTCTGCCTCGATTCAAAATTCCGTCATTTCTCCCTTCACACCTCAATTACCTCATTGCGGTGCCCCTTTCCAAAGTCTTATCTGATTTCAAAACGTGCTCATAAATTAAGTGCTCACCCTCTTTCTCTTCATTCCGGCCACAGAAAAGCAAAGTAAAAAGCGAGCAAGAGAAAGGGAGCACAATCAAAAACAATCAATTTGATCATCGAATCTACTATATCTCCTCCTCCCTGCTCTTTCCTCTCTCTCTTTGTGCTCCCCCTGCCATCATCAAGACTCACTCACAGAGCAAAGATACCAGCTGTCTTTTTCTATTCCTTCCTCATCATCATCATCATCACCTTCGAGACCTCCTGCTCCTGTCTCCTGCTCTTCACGTCAACGTGTCACTTTTATCACCTTCGTGGCTTTTTGGCTTTTGATGCAAAATTCTTCGACCAGTTTTTGTTGTTTTTTTGGCTGATGGTACTAAAATAGCTTTTTAGTCAAGAATCCCAAATTAGAAGGTGCCAAAGTTCTGAAATTGTTGAATTGCAGTTTGAGAAAATCTGTGTTTTGAAATGGTTTTGAAAATTGTATATTCCAGCAAATTTTCAAAAAAATTCAAAGAAAAATTTCAAAAATTTCATGTTTTTTTTACAAGGAAGGTCCTTGACCACTACAGTTGAACTTTTGCTAAAAATTGGGTCCTAGACTATAACAGCCCTGAAAATAACGAATCTGCAATAAAATTTAGCAAACTTTTCAGGTAACTCGAGATATGAGCTTTCGAAGTTGCAGCCATCCGAGCTATAGTAAAACTTTTAGGGTCTCTAATTCAGTTGAAATCCACTTTCAGAATGTCTAGATTTTTTGAAACTAAAATTTGATGTAGAACAAGTTCCTTTTTTTGGAAAAAAAAATTGAGCCAAAGTATCGAATTTTTTTCCGGGAAATTATGCGAGTTAGACATACGAGTTTTAATTCTAGGGCTATCATTCTGATGAGCCAATTCTTGAATTCAAAATATTTTCTTTGGGAAAGCTGAAAATTCTACCAGTTCCTAAGGAACCCGAATTTCTAGAGAGGATCTCACAATTTCTTGCTTCTGGTGTTATTTAACCTTGAATTCTTGCAAATCTGAAAGTTGCAGAAGCTTTCAAAATCTTCTATTCGATTCAGTTTCTCAAAACATTTTGAAACTCTTGTATTACTAGACTCCAATCTTTGAAATTTGTCACATAAATCTTTTCAGTCTACCGTAAAATCTATATTAGAAAGGCACCCCCATGAGCTCAGAATGAGCCCATTCTTGAAACTCAAACGGATTGAAATTAGTCTTATTCAAATCCTCGTCAAATGTTGACGGAACTCGTCAAAAAATTTGCTTCAAATTTCTTCTCTAACAGATTTTGTGATCCATTTTGAGAATTCAGAAATTTTTTTAGGTTTTGGAAAAATAGAGGGACCCCCCCCCCCCCCTTTTAATACAGATTGTACAGTAAATTTGCATTCAAATTTCAAGGATTAAAAACTCTCTTGGTTTCTCAAATTGACCCCAACTACTTTTCCAAAACTATTACACCTCTCTTCCACCTTCCCCTCCCGATTCTCAATGCGGGAATATTTAGTCGAGTTTAATAATAAGACATCTGCAGGTTTCTTCTCTCAACCCTCTTCCAATTTGTTCGTATCTAAATGATTCATCATCGACGAAAAACTATTAAATATCCCAAAGTCACCATGCTCTTTTCTCTCTGCCAGAAGCACACAAAAAGTATAAGGCCCGAGGGGATATTCTGATCCGGTGTGGGAACTTCTTTTCGCGTGTTGCCGGGGCCACGATAGAGCCCATTAAATCCGTATTCTCCCATCATTGGGGCCCTCTTTTCTTATTTCTTTTATTCCATCCTCCCACTAAATCCATTAAAAGTTGCCTTCTTTTCCTTCCAATTATTATTCAATCTCTCCTCAGTTTTTATTTCCCTATTTGATTCCCCTCATTGTCGCCTCGCAACCGAAACGAAAAACGAAAACGGCTCTTTAGCGTCCCAAATGCAAATTCGTGTATTTCGATGATCGATGCCTTCGATCTCATCTCCTGTTCTACTGCTTCTAATGCTCTCGCTTCTCAATCAAAGAAGTTGGGCACAAAATACTGTCGTTGGACCTTTTCTGACAAGTGGTATGAGGTTTTATAGAAATTTGAAAATAGTTTTTGAAAAGTTAGAGAAAAAACTTTGGAATATCGAAAACTCAATAGAGATTCATAATAGCGATAACATTGAAAAAATCAAAATTTTTAAACAATTTGAAAATTAGTACAGCTTTAAAAATTAATGAACCCATGATTGGCTCCGCGACATTTCCAAAGTGTGACGTTTTGCAAGTGCGACATTTTTGGACTGCGACGATCAGTAGTGCTAAACTGTACTGATAGGCATTTGTCTCCCAAATGATTTGCTTTCGAAATGTCACACTTGCGAAACGTTACACTTTCGAAACGTCGCGTTTTCGAAATTTCTCATTTTCGAAACGTCGCGAAGCCAATAATTATAAGTTACAACAATTCCACTTTCCGAATTTCCTTTTTCCTCAAATGCTTCATTTTTTCAGATACCGCACGATGCTACTCCTGTATGTCAAAACTATACGAAGCAGTCTGGCCATCCCTCTCTCACATTTACAAAAAACCTCGGAACTTCACAGGTAACGTTTTCCTTTCATTCATCTCCATCTAACTATTTTTCAGATGACTGCAACGACGATCGGATTGCAGAAGGTCGAGTACCAATCGTCCATTGCCCGACGATATGTGTCTCGCTTTTTGAGCAACCTAACATTGCTGGTAGGTTTAGATAAATGAAGCTACAATATTGAAAGTAATATAATTTCAGGAGTCAGAATCAAGGGATATATACGCGGTTGTATGAGTGATGTACTGATAAGCGGTTTCAATCAGACTATCGTCACATGGTATCGATGGATGCATCGAGATTCTTGTAGGCCTTATAGGTAAGTATCCCATAATAAAACCAGCCTGCTTACCGTAGGCTAGAGAGGCCGGGCGGTAGTCGCGGGTTCGGTTTTGTAGCGCAACAAAAAGACGACTTCGTGGACGAGACCGAACAGAAAGAAAGATAAACTTGATTTTTTTAGGAAAAAAGAATTGTTCAAACTCGGAGGAGAATCCGCCGACGACTCCACAATCGACGTCTGCACCTGCTATGCCGATCATTGTAATGGAAACTCTGCGTCTCTCACTTCTCCATTGTCTCTCGTGTCTTTCCTGGTTTTGAGTTGGTTGTTATTTGTCTAGGTTACTGTAATCTAAAAGTCTCCAAATCCCGCTGCTCCTTCTTCTCTCTTGATTTTGCTCGTCTCTTCCCACTTCTTCTCCTTTTTTTACCGGTTTCTAGTTTTTATCTTATTCTACTCTATTTTTTGATTTTCAGTCTCCTCGGGTCCCTTTTTCCGACTGATTGTCCTCTATTTTTCTTTGAACGCTTCATCTTTTTTGTGTCGTTTTGCTCAATTTGTCAGATTTTCTATGTTTTCAAATAGATGAAACGTTTCGAACGCTTTATGTAGAAATTATTAGAAAAAATAACAAATTCGATTGCACCGTGAAAGCTTTTGAAAAGAGAAAAAACAGTAAAAGAGAGACAGAGAAAAAAGTGGAGAAAAGAAAAAGGAATGGAAATGGAAAAAATTATGATTGTAAACTTCTATTCTTCTCTAGTTTAGTCTCGATAATATTGTTGGGGATGTTGCGGCTGTCCTCCTTCATGTCCATTCTTCAGGACACCGCGTGGTGTTCCGTCTGGATTGAAACGGACGCTGAAAATGGAAAATATAGTTTTTGAAGGTTTGGAATTTGGAAAAAGAAACTGAACGAGGAAAAAACGGGATTTGACTTTTACAGTACTCGCGGCAGTTGAAAAAGGTCAACTTTGAGGGTCTGAAAAAGTGGTTTCCAGATATCCGATTTTTCTGAAATTTTGAGGATGTATAGAGCTATTCAAGAACTCTATTTTTGTAGTTGACTACTTTTTTGTAGGATCACTTTCCAGTTGGTTGGATCGCGTGGAAGCCAAAAGGCTCGAAAATTATCGAATTACTAAAACTTTCGAATGTGAAAGGGCAAAAACTTTTTGGTTTAATTATTGAACTGATTTTATAATTTCATCGAAATTTAGCGGAGTACTGTTTTTTTTAATTGAGAAGGGGCCTACAAACTCCAAAAATTCTAACAAGGAAATTGTTTTACAAGTTTTTCAAAGACTCTGAGAAAATTTGGAATGCTGAAAACGATACAAATAATATTTCATCTCTCAAACCTACCTGTTCAAGTTGGCTGAAAATTTCAGACAAAAATTATTGGTATTATGTAGATTTTGGGGATTCAGCAGGTAAAAATGTACCAGTGTCCAAACTTTCGGAAAATTTCTAAAGCTCCTTTGAAAACACTGTAATTTTTCATGTTACATCAACAATGGTTTACTTTACATCAGCCGAAAGAAAAGCTTCAGAAACGCTGGAAATGATCGTTCAACTGTTCCATACTTCCATTTTAGTAGTTTCGACTTTGTATGTTTTAATTATTGATTTCGACTTTTTTATAGTTCCACCCGAATCTAAAAAAGTCCCATTTTTTTTCTAAAATCTTAGCTTCTCCATTCTTCTTATCATCTTCTCTTGCCCATCAATTTCTCCTATACTAACCGTTGCTTGGAACTTGGCAAACTGGACATGGAAGATCCTCCATACATCTCACTATCCTCCCTGTACTGTGGTGGATGTGTGGAGAAGACGACAGTTCCCATTGGAATTCCGAAACCGCCTGCAAAATAATTATAAAAAACAGTAATCAGGTAATTGATACAATCTCTCCTAATCATTTTTGTTCCCTTTTTCTCTCAAATGACCATCACATGTGTGTCTGAAGACGACGACGAAAAACCATCAAAAACACGTCTTCAGAGGAAACGCCCAAGAACTTTCGATTTCTTCGTTTGGTGATTAGTCAACTGTTCTCTTTTCTGTCCCTTCTGTCCCTATTCTTTTTTTGCAATTTCTTCGTCGTCCTACTGCCAAGCATCACTAAAAGCTTGCGACGACAAAAAAAAACGAAAAAGAGCAAACAGTAAAAAGAAAACTCACTTGACAATATGAGATATAATAAAAGAAACGAGAGAGAGGGCACAGTGTGTGTGTGCCAAAGTACTAGGAAAACTCACAACAAATCGGGTACCATCCATTGTCGTGATGCACACTTTCATACTGTTGTGGATTACGACGACGATGGAGCCAACATCCATTGCAGAGCAAGCAACAGAAGAAGGAGAGGAGGATGGAGACGAGGATGGAGACGATGAGACCGATTATGAGCATGGTGTAGTCGACTCTGGAATTGGAAAAGGGTTTTAGAGGTTGAAGGAAGTTGAACATTTAAAAAATCTAGCTATCTTCGTTCCATTAAACTTCCGTGAAAAAATTGTGGTTTTTCGGCCACTCATTCAAATGTGAATAACTTTTTTCAGGGAAATTGTGAAAAAATACGGTCAACAGAAAAAATCTTGCTTATTAAAAAAGCTATAGAGTGGTTACAAAACTATAAAATTCAATCGAAAAATTAACAGAGTTATGCTTTGTCAAAAAATTTCCAGAATCTGCTACTTTTCGACAAGGCGCAACTCTGCTAATTTTTGATGTAATTTGACGATTTCTATACTCGATAGCTTTTCTAATAAGGAACAATTTTTCTGTCGACCGTATTTATACTCAAGCCCCCTGAACAAGGTTATCCCTGTTTGAAGGATTGCCGAATTTGCCGAAACTTGTGGCCGCCCAGCACTGGATTTAAGAGCGTAACTCTGTTAATTTTAGATGAAATTTGACGATTTGTTAACCATTCGAAAGCTTTTTTAATAAGGAACATTTTCTCGTTAACCGCATTTTTACCCCTCCCCCCTGAAAGAAATTATTCGCATTTGAATGAGTTGCCGAATTTCGCTACTCACTGGAAAGTATTTCCATAGGAAACGAATCGATCAGCTCTGGGCATTCCCTCAGCTGCACGATGATGTCCTCGTTCCAAAAGTTGTTTCTCCTCAACACCACAACAATAATATCCTTGATTAGGTCCTTCGAATGATGTACAACATTCGAATGCGCACTCCAACTCGGTGCCAAATGTGCTTCTCGGACATTTTACCTGGAGAAAGTTGGAATTATAAGTATAAGGCTTCCCCTAAATCAGCTTCTAATCTGACAGGGAATCACTTATTTCAGAAAACTAACATTAGGACCGAGTTCAGCATCTAAAATTATCTCAGGGTACAAATTTTGATGACCTTATTTCAAAAACTGACTGAATGACGTGGCAAAGACTGAAAAAAAACCGCTTGCAACCGTAACCCTACTAGGTCACCACTTGCAACGTACTTATACCTATGGAATGCACTGTAGAAAGAAGGATGTAGATCTTACCGTGGATTCGACAAGTCCAAAAACTCCGAGAAGGAGTATCGTTATTCCCAAATATTTCATCGTTTTCTGAAACAAGAAGGATGAGAAAGAAGAAAAGGAATGGTGCGCACTCTCGGTGTGGAAGGAGGAACACGCCCACAGGGAAAAAGGTCTCTGAGACAGAGTAAATAGTGTGGATTGGAATGGAGACAGAGACGGGATGAAATGTCAAGTTAACCTGCTGATCATCAATGGGGGCTTTTAGTGTCTGCGGTCTCTTGTCTCCATATTTTTTCTTCTAGGGAATACAGAAGGAAATCGAGAAGGAAACAGAAGGAGAAGAAGAAACAAAAATGGGCAAACAAAAACAGAATAGTTTTCGAAAACTATTGTGAAACATGGTTTCATAACAAAAAATATACAGTGTTTTGGCACTGGCGTTTTTATTTCAAATAATCCAACTTTGGGGGTTTGAAAAAGTGCTTTCCAGATATCCGATTTTTCTGAAACTTTGCAGAAGTATAGAGCAACTCTAAAACTCTATTTTTGTAGTTGACAACTTTTTTCGTTGGACCACGTTCCAGTTAGATAGGTCGCGTGGAAGCCAGAAGGCTCCAAAATGATTAGACGATATTCGAGATCATCCAGTCAACTTGGCCTAACTAACTGGATCGTGGTCCTATGAAAACGTGGTCAACTACAAAAATAGAGTTCTTGAGTGGCTGTATACATCCGCAAAATTTCAGAAAAATCTGATATCTGGAAAGCACTTTTTGAGACCTTCAAAGTTCACCTATTATGTAGACTGTGTTCTACATAGGGTTTCCATCCGGGCGGGGGGCAAAACGGGCCACCCGCCACCCGATTGCCGCCCGATCGCCGCCCGGATAATTTCGCGTGAACTTTTTAATGATTTTAATCTTAAAAGTGTCGAAAAAGTTCCACGATTATGTCACGTTTTTATAGTCGGGCGGCGAACTTTTAATAATCTTCACCTATCCTTTGTTCTAGAAGCAATTAAGAATGTGAAGATTTTTTGACAAAAGGGACACTTGTACACAGATGTTTATCTTTATTTACGATGTGAGAAACACATCGTAAATAGACAGATAAGAAATATGGTATTACTATTATCAGGATTAGGCCAGAGAAAACAAATGGAACCAGCAAGCCCCGCCCCATTGGGTGTATAAGGGCTAAAAAACCGTCAGTCTGCAACACTTTTTTTTGTTTTTTTTTGGAGCTCTGGATAGAGCGGAGATCTGGTGGGGTGTCTGCCTAACAGAGATAAGCGGAATTTCGCCTTCCGCCATCCGCCTTCCATCATTTCAAAAATGCTCTTCCGCTCATCTCTGCTGGCTAATTAGTACAAATCTTTATGTTTCCCGGAGAAAAATGTCTTGAAATCAATGGAAATCAAATCAGTTTTCTTTTTTTCTATCAGAAAAACATATTCCGACACACATATCAGTCTTATCCGGTTCGTTACGGACGATTCGCAAATCACCTGTTTAGCAGCAAGAAAAGTATGGAAGAATAAATAATATTCATATAAATTTTTTCAACTTGAATTTAGAATTAGAATTGATATTCACAACTTGTGAAGCAGGTCTTATAATAGAGTTAGATTCGGATGGGATTTTCGATGGAAGATCGTTACAATGATTCATGGAAATGATGGGATTCGAAGCGGAGTTGGCACCAAGGGAAGAAAGAATTTGAGAGATTTCATTTTCTACAGTAGTGGGATTTCTCTCGAGAACAAGATAACTATCACATGATGCAGGTACTGTATCAGTTTGAGAGAGGATGAGAGAAGAGGTTGTTGAATGAACAACCAAAAGAGGAACGTCAATTATGGATGCTAGATGAAGAGTTATTTGAGAGGAAGAGGCACGGGATACATGACCGATTATTGACTTCCGTTGACTGTCCACGGAGAGATACGAGAATTCGAATGGAGAGGATGTGGAGTCATCGAGAACTGAAACGAAAATTAACTTAATTTTTAAATTCAAACTCGCCAGGGCTGAAAGGCAACACATTTCGACAGCTCATTCAAATGTGAACAACTTGTTTCAGAGGAATCGGGCAAAAATACGGTCAACAGAAAACATGTTCCTTATTTAAAAAAGCTATCGATTGATTTAAAAATCTGTCAAATTGATTTGAAAATCAACAGATTTACGGCTCGTGTTGCCGAAAACGCCAAAATCAGCAGTTTTTCAACGGAGAACTCTTTTAATATTTTATGAAATTTGACGGTTTCTAAACCAATTGATTGCTTTTTTTTAATAAGGCCTTATCCTTATAAGGCAACTTTCTTCTGTTGGCTGTATTTTCATCCCTCTAGAAAAAGTTATTTATATTTGAATGAATTGCCGAATTTCGTTGCCGCGCATCCCTGAAACCCACCTGTTATCTGAAAACATCTCATGATGGGATCACTTTTGAATAATGAAAAAAGGGATTTTCTTGAACTGACTGATCCACCAATTGACAACTTTTCAATTGCTTCATGAATATCGAAGAATACAGTATGAAGCATTTGTTTACTGACTTTTGTGACATGCCACAACCCTTTAACATTTTGAACTGGATATCCTCTTGGACATGTATTCATCATCTGAAACCCAAAAAGTTTACCTTTTCATAACAATGGACTGCAGTACCTGTGTAATTGTATCCAACGCTTTTTTCTTATCTGCATCCAATTGAAACGAAGAAGCTCCTTCGGGAACATCCGAAGTTCTAGGAATTGCAATATTCGAGATCACTTTTTCTCCATAATCTCTCAACATCAACCATCCATTTCTTATCAGGGATTCCAGTGGATCAGCACTATCAGTGAACTTTTGAAAGTATAGAAATAGGAAAAAATATAGCAGAAACGTTCTTTTCATGACATAGCAGTATTGCGTAATATGGAAAACTATTATGGAGAAAGTAGCGGGAAAAGTTGATGATCCGAGGGCGAATAACCGGATTCGGGGGGAGGGGCAATTAGTAAAAACAGGTAGTAGTGACTGGTATGTTGGGGATATTGATAGATCTATAGAACCTAGTTGCTCAGAAAAAGTACTCCGAAAATCTTCAAAATTAGAATTTCAAGAACAAGAATTCACGAGAATCGGTGAACTGGTTCATGGAAAGAGCCGTAACTTGCTCAATTTTGAGGTATAAAGCTCAGAACATTTGTGCATTATCCAGGAAAAGTTTCTGATCTTTATGTAAAAATTTTGTTCAAATCAGCACAGAAGAAGTTTTCAAATGTTATTGGTGAAGATTCTGTTTCGAGACAATATGAAGTTTCTGAAACTAAAAAATATCCCATTCCCCTGACGTCAGCGGGAACAAGTGAACGATCAACCGAAAAAAAAGGTTGCATGCATTGAAAAAGACAAAAAAGATGCACACCAGAACCTTTCTATTCATTTTATTTGATCCTTGTGTCTTTTTTGAATGAAAACATTTTTATAATCTCGAATGTAAACGGAATAGAGACGATGGTGGGCGTCAAGATTCGCGGAAGACAACAATGAAGAAAATGGAAAAAGACTCATTTCACATATTGCACTTCTGACGGAGCAGTTGGATCGAATCCATGGATTTGTTGAGGTAGGAAGGTTTCTCAGTTCTTTATAACTCTGATTTTAAGGTTTTGATAGAAATACGTAATTAATGCGCGTACTGGCGTTTTCAGTTGAATTAGGTCAACGTTGAGGGTCTGAAAAAGTAGTTTCCAGAAACCCCTTTTCACTGAAATTTTGCGAATGTAAAGAGCAACAACTCTAGTTCTGTAGTAAAACTGTCTTTAATTCCAAAAAGATCGGTCAAGTTGGTGTTGATGGGGTAGGGTTTGCATTCTTTTTGACGGAACGCGGGGTTGTTCTATTAACCGCCGAACAGACGTTTTGGTTTCCGAAGAAACCGGGGGGCGAAATACAAGTATTTCAACATCATTGAAAGATAACCCATCAACATCGGACCGATGCGAAATAGTGGTGAGTGGAGGGCGCTTATATACCCGAGGCATAGCAAGCGGCCGACGTTTTGAGAGAAATGTCTGTTCTCTTTCGGTGGGGAAATATTTCGAAATAGATACTTGATACTAGTTTTTGTTGAAACGTTATTGAAGTTAAGTTGAATAACTCATAGGAACAATAGTTTTCGTTAACGAAAGTCTAAAATGATTCTCCCCGTGTTTCGAACAAGTACTGGCAAAAAATAATGCGCGAACTGGCATTTTTAGGTCAACTTTAAGGGCCTGAAAAAGTGATTTCCAGATATCCAATTTTTCTGAAATTTTGTTGATGTATAGAGTAACTCTAGAACTCTATTTTTATAGTTGACAACATTTTCGCAGGGCCCCGGCCCAGTTAATTAGGTTGCGCGAAAGCCAAATGGTTTCAAAATGAACGAAATTCAGAGCTTATCTTACTGGTTCGTGTTCCTATGAAAAAGTTGTCAACTACAGAAATAAAGTTCTTGAGTTGCTCTATATATCCGCGAAATTTCAGAAAAATAGGCTTTCTGGAAACCGTTTTTTAGACTTTCACAGTTGAGCCATTTCGAGAGATATGGCCCGTGCGCGCATTCATTTTTGGCAATCTTCAGAAAAATCAATTTTTTCGGCCAAATAGTGGTGGCAAAAGTATTGGGTTCTGCTGTTACCTAGAGTAACGTCAAGTGCTCAAAATTTTTTCTACATTACAGAGAAATAGTTGGAAAATAAGACCCATAAAAAAATTCCAAAAATTATACATTTGTTCCCATAATTAGTTGTCTCCTTGTACTTAACTCAATAACCTCTCTTCTCTAGGTTAGCGCCAAACCAAATTTTGAACCCTGTCCAAGTTTTAAACCAACCAAAAGTGTCGCGACAATTTCAAGTACATCCTCAATAATATCATTTTACATTTCCTCCCCGCAAATGTGTGACCGGAAAAAACGCAGTGCCTAAAAAACGTCTCATTCGCTTCCTTCTTCCTTTGTTTTTGTTGCTCTATTGCTCTTTTGCCGCCTGAAGAACAAGAGATGTTCTCTCTTTTCCATGAGCTCATACAAACTTGGATGATTTCTCGGGAGTTCTCTTTTCCTTTTTTATTTGTTCAGCGCCCTTCTCTAACCATATTAGAGAGGGATGTTTGTTGTGCATGCTCACAACCGGGGGGCTGTTTGTTTTTACTTGAATCGTTCGCTCCTTTCTGAATAAGTAGGGAGATGAAGAGACAGGTATTCAATTACCATACCTCCACTCATTCTCTGCCCACTTTTGTATGTGCCGCCTGTTTTCGGGTAAATTCCCACTTGTGATCTGTTAAGCTTCTTGTTCCCTGTTTGGTAATGCATTCTTCGTTTAGGTTGGTTTTTTATATTACAGTAACCCACAGACTCGAGTTTCAGATCCCTCCAACTTCTGACAGTATTTTGTATTGTCAACGGTGCCCCAATCCTTCCAAATGTTCAAAGCGGATACGTTCCAATATTTGGAAGTGAGCCCCAGAAATAGATTATTTTATTTGAAGTCAAAATTTCAGATCGAATAACCCTGGAACCCATCACTTTCACCTTCACCACTCCCCCTCCAAAATCTCACAATCTCCTAAAAAATTTCCCGACGTTGCGTCCATTCTCCTCTTTTGAATTCATCAATGCTCTACCAGGACCGCCGATTCAGAATAA
This sequence comes from Caenorhabditis zanzibari, assembly GCA_963966625.1. Lineage (NCBI taxonomy): Eukaryota > Metazoa > Nematoda > Chromadorea > Rhabditida > Rhabditidae > Caenorhabditis > Caenorhabditis zanzibari. The sequence continues at coordinate 14,909,966 of OZ016472.1, read as the reverse complement.
TTTTGCACATAACAATCATATTCAAGGTATGCTTACAGAGAATTGAGTTTTCTTATTTAGAAACTATTCAGAATTCAAATACGAAGTGCAGATGCCAACTCATCCGAGACCGTTCTTAGCCTCTACTCCAGCTTATAATCAAGCTCTTATTTACGTAAGAATTTGAGAACTTTATCTAAAAATTTAAAGGAATTTCAGAAGTCCATGCAATCTTCTCTCCAACAAGATGTGTACGCTACATACAGAACAATGTGGAAACAAATGACAGATACTTGGCTAAGGCTGCGAAGTCATCTAATGTCAGAAGGCGTCACACAAGATTGGCACATCTTCTGGCAGAAGTTTACAGGGGCCGCTGAACCATACATGACAACAATTAGTAATCAAGTTGGGAAGTTTTTGAATGTCTTCCTGAAGCATCAACACGAAAAAGAAGTTGAAGAATCGAAGACGTGGGGATGAATTGTGATACTTTTGTAGACACGTGTATTTATTAAATTAGAAATTTCAATTTGAATAAACTTTATTTATTGCCACTTTTTTCAAGTTCATTATCCTTTATCGATTCATGGATTTTGACAAGACTAATAAAAAATCATCGCCGATGGATTCGTTGGATTCCAATGAAAGCATTTCGTTGGCAGGTAAATTTCAGTAACTCAATCAAATGTGAATAACTTTTTTGGGTAAGAATGCGGTTTACACGAAAAAAGTTCCTTTTAAAAAAATCTATCGACTGATTTGAAAACCGACAAATTGCATCAAAAATTAATAGAGTTAAAGTTGCCAAAATAGGCAACTTTTCGATGCGTAACTTTGTTACCTTTTTATGAAATTTGACGGTTTTTCAACCAATCGATAGCTTTTAATAATGTACATTTTTTGTGTTGACCGGGTTTTGACCCGATCCCCCTTTAAAAAGTTATTCCCATTTGAATGTGTTGACGAAATTTGTTGCCACCCAGCCTTGCAAGATTCTCAGAATTCCACAAAAGACACACTGATGTTGACACGTTTACCGGATTCAGCGACAAGTTCAACTTCACTGTTTCCGTTCTAATGCTACTCACTTTTGGACTAGGAGGTATTAGAATAAGATCTATGAGCCATCTGTAATTCAATCTTTCAGTTTCGCTTCTCTCCGTATTCCCTTGCTCGCTGACGAGTTTCATCGGCACTATTTGGACTATCGCTTGCTACAGATGGATGAGTATTCATGGACAGAAGATGACAAGAAATGAGGTAGATTGTTGTTTTTGTTTTCTGCAAAATCTTTTCGAACGTCATTAGAGAAATGATTTATGAAAACAACATCTTGTTTTTGGCATTTCAAAACTTTATCAGATTGAAAAAGGATCAGAACTAGTCTAGAGATTAGTTATTATGATTTGTAGGTGGTCTTCTTCGAAGCAGCAAATCTTCTCGAAGTCGATCCCCCAGTGTTTCGATTCGGAATGCCTGAAACCATCGATGATTGTCTGACACCAGGAGACGGAGAGCAAAGAGAGCCGCCACAACCGCAAACTCTCTGGGATGCTCTTTTCACGGATGAGAAGAAGATGCGAATGGATAAATTCTATCAGAGGCATTATGGAGGTGTTCATGCGACTGCTAGCAAAATGTTGATGGTTTGTTTTTGATTACTTGTACTCAAATGGTTGTCCGAATTCTAGCATCTGCTAAAATAATTATATTTTTGCATGAAAATCGTCCAAATTCGAAAAAAATCGATTTTCAAATCGCGAACTTTCATTTTTTCTAACCTATTTAAAAAATGAAAGATTTTTCGCTGCTTCGAAAGCACCTAATATCGCTGCTCAAAACGTAAGGAAAACATTTTTAAGAAAAACTTTCCAATTTTTACACGGACAATTTTGAAAGTCGCTTTCAACTGTTATCTGGCGCAATAACGAGTCAAAACGGATCATTTTAAAGCGAGTTACGAGCGTTTGAAGTTTCAGTGAGAGACGCAGACACTGTCTCGTTTCTCTGCGTCTCTCCGACAACGAGAGTGTCTGCTTTCTCTGCGTCTCTCTTCTTGTAACTTCAAACGCTCATAAAAATGTTTCTACAGTTTTTTGATCAGCGACATTAGGTGCATTCAAATCAGCGTAAAATTCTACATTTTTTGAAATAGGCTAGGAAAAATATAAGTTCGTGAATTGGAACAATCATTTGACATGTAATGTACCCCAATTGTCCCCCGGGGATTTGGCTGAAAGTAGGCTCATTAAAACAAGCTCAAAAAGTTATTTGAGAACGCGAAGCCTTTTTTGCCACAGTTTGATACTTTTTCTGAAAATCGACTTTTTAATAAAAATTTCGAAATTTCGAAAATTCAATTTTAAATGATCACAGTTTTGTTCAAACTTGTTCAAATTGGGTAAACTAAAATGTGTTTTGTAGCTGATGAAATGAAATTTATGAGATCATTACAAACAATTTTTTGTACTTTGTGGTACCCCACTTATGACCCCAAATGCAATGTTGCTCCATTGCAACAAAATGCATAGCGAGACTTTGACGGTCGAAATTTGTTTAAAACTATGTTCAAACGATTAAGCATGTTAAAATTACTACTTATGCAAAATTTAAAAAATTTTCAACCATGGAAAATTTTTTTATAAAATTTTGAAAAAATGAAATTTTGAAAAATTTCGAGAAAAGTCAAATTTTCAAACAATGCTTGTACAGAAAGTTTTAAATTTGTAGATTTTTTCTTATTAACTGTTTTATGCTCTTTCAAATGAGCTATTAGTGATTAAAATTGCACAATTTTGAAGCAGTTTCTGAAGGTTTGAAAGTTACAGTAGCGTTTTCTGTGGCGAGTCAGAAATCTAAAGAAATGAAAATGGAGCTAGAAACTCAAAATTTGTTGTGTTTTGTAGGAAATTGTGATACAAACCAAATTGTCAATTGCAACTTTTCTCTATCTTTTCATCCAGGTCGTAGAAACACAGTTTTTCGATTAGGGCCTGTACCAAACACTGTTTTCAGTTTTATCAGATTTGTGTGAAGAGTTAGCAAAAAGTTGCAGTTGACAATTTGGTTTGAATTGCGATTTCCCACAAAACCCAACAAAGTTTGAATTTCTAGCTCCATTTTCATTTTTTTCGATTTCTGACTCGCCACTGAAAACGCTACTGTAACTTTCAAACCTTCAGAAACTGCTTCAAAATTGTGCAATTTTAATCACTGATAGCTCATTTGAAAGTGCATAAAACAGTTAATCAGAAAACATTTACAAATTTAAAACTTTCTGTACAAGCATTGTTTGAAAATTTGACTTTTCTCAAAATTTTTCGAAATTTCATTTTTTCAAAATTTTATAAAAAAATTTTCCACGGTTGAAAATTTTTAAAATTTCGCATAAGTAGTAATTTTAACATGCTTAATCGTTTGAACATAGTTTTAAACAAATTTCGACCGTCAAAGTCTCGCTATGCATTTTGTTGCAGTGGAGCAACATTGCATTTTGGGTCATAAGTGGGGTACCACAAAGTACAAAAAATTGTTTGTAATGACCTCATAAATTTAATTTTATCAGCTACAAAACACATTTTAGTTTATCCAATTTGAACAAGTTTGAACAAAACTGTGATCATTTAAAATTGAATTTTCGAAATTTCGAAATTTTTATTAATAAGTCGATTTTCAGAAAAAGTATCAAACTGTGGCAAAAAAGGCTTCGCGTTCTCAAATAACTTTTTGAGCTTGTTTTAATGAGCCTACTTTCAGCCAAATCCCCGGGGGACAATTGGGGTACATTACATGTGAGTACAAAAATGACTATAATCCTTTTTTAAATCCATCCCTGACACTCATTTTATTTCAGGAATACGATATGGAGCAAGCAAAGGAAAAGGAGAAAGAAAAAATGAAAAAAGTGCCGCCTACTCTTCCACCGACAACTTCCGCTTCTAAATCCCTCTAATACAGTTTTTTATATGTTCGTGCATCTGAAGTAGTCAATAAATTCTTGTACATCTTGTTCTAATCCATGGAAAAGCCGTTTCCTACTATTAAAAAAATTCAACGGAAAGAAAAGACGATGATTAGTATTCGAGTCCCTCTGCAAATACGAATGACGAATTGAAATGAAAAAGATGGCAGAGACCTCCTTCTTCGGATCCTCATCTTCTTAAACTTTTAATTTCACCCTTGATCCCTTTTTCGTTTTTTTAGAGAGATGGTCAATGTTTGCACGTAAGCCTCGTGATGCTTTGCTCATTTCTGACTAGGTTATGCTCATCATTATGAGTTGTTTTGTTAGATGTCTTGTTGCTCGGGAGTACTGTAGTTTTGACTTCGAAGATTCTGATTTAGACGGCTTGGTTTGTATTTCCCGTTAAGCTGAAAAAACATTTGTATACAAAATTGTGGTTTTTGTCAGAATCTTTGCACATTTTTCGAACAATTTTTTTATTTTCGGCAACTCATTCCATCGAATGTAACTTTTTTCAGGGTGATCGGGTAAAAATACGGTCAACAGAAAAAATGTTCCTTATTGAAAAAGCTATCGATTAGTTAAAAAATTTTCAAATTTTAATGAAAAATGAACAGAGTTACGCCCTGTGTTGCCGAAAAGTTGCCGAACTAGGAAGCTTTATGGCAAAACAATGCGTAACTCTGTTAATTTTTAATGAAATGTGACGAATTGTTTACCAATCAATAGCTATTTTGATAAGGAACATTTTTTCTGTTGACCGTATTCTCACTCGACCTCCCTAAAAAAAGTTATTCACATTTGAATGAGTTGCCGGAATTTGTTCTAGATTCTTGTACTATTGATGATCAACAAAATATATAGCTCGGGTGTTCCAACTCAATTCCAGATTTGTCCATGATTCATCAGAATGTATTCTGAATTTTGTACTCCACTTTTTCTTCTTCTCAGTTGCCTCACTTCCATTTTACCACTACTCTTCTTGTCTCTCCAAATAATTTAATTCCGAAAGAAGAAAAAGACGAACACATCAACAATTTTTGTTCACTTTTCGAAAATTCCTATACCAGAATTCATTCGACTTTAAGTTCCGATACCCTCTTTAGAAAAATATTTTGAATCAAAATTCTCCAAGTACGTGATTTACTGAGAAAACGAAAATCGAAAACTGCCAGCGGGCATTTTGGGACTAAACCGGCAATCCGCATTGGGAAAAAAAACTTTGGAAAATTTTCCATTCTGCTGGATTCTCAAATATTCACTCTATTTTTTCTTCTTTTTTGTTTTGTTTTTCACTTCCCTTTATGACTTTTTATAATTTGACTTTAGCTCTTTTTACCAGGAAGAAACTTCCGTTTTTCCTCCCACTTAGCCTGTTTCGAATTAAATCGTTTTGGGAGTGGGAAAACATAGAAGTTAGATAATGTTAGCAGAGTTTGTTTTTATCGAGAAACTTTTTCATTTGGTGAGTCTGTAGTTTGGCCAATCATAACTTCTAAACAAGGTTTAACTCTGTTAATTTTCAATGAAATGTGACGAATTTTTTACCAATCGATAGCTTTTTTAATAAGGAACATTTTTTCTGTTGACCGTATTTTCACTCGACCTCCCTAAAAAGGTCTGTAATTAGGTGGACTTGAGAGATTCTGGAACTGAAAATAATTCAATTTCTGATGTCTAGAGAGTCACTTTATCAGAAAGTAATTCCTGGAACACAATCACGTTAAAAGGAGTAATTTTTGTGTAGGTGTACTCGAAAATATACTTGTCTAGAAAAAAAAGTCTCCAATCTGAAGTTTCGATTTTCAAGAATTTTCTAGTCTCAAATTTTGAGATTCTAATGAATTTTGAACATTTTCAGGTCTTTCTCCTTCTCCATCTTTTTTTTCGAAATTTCCAGACACCTGTTGATAATCAAGAACACTAGTGAGATGTAACCTGAAACCCTTTCTCTAAAAAAGTGAGAAAATTTTCAACGTTTGATCGCGGTGTGTTTTGTGGTGGACGGAAAATGAAAAACACACGCTCTTTGTTGATCTATTTCTTCAGTTTTATAGGGGAGAGGATGTCTGGAAATTCAGAACTTGGCAGTTGGCGTTGAAAGCTTCGAAAACCGATAAATCATCTTTCTTTTCTAGATCCATTTCCCTTTTTTTCTATTTTCTCAAAAAAGTGCTCTAGATTTGTTTCTCAAGATATTCATTTGGGTGGAAACTGATTCAAAAGGTGGCACCCCCGCACGAATTCGATTCTTGATCATCTGAAAAGGAGAGAAAATAAAACATTTCTTGAAAAAAAAGATTTATTGGATGTCGAATTCGAAATCCTGAATTCGTTGAGCAATGATGTCGGATTTTTTTTGGTTCTTTTCAAGGTCACTGATCTGGAAATGGATGTTCCTTATAAAGGAAAAAAGGTCAATAATATGAATCACATCATTGAAAGTTCAAAATTTCAGCTATACCGTAGTACTTCCCACTTAAAATAGGATTTCATTCTTTTTATGATTCTCTCTAATAATTGTCCCAATTCTAGTAATCACGAAAATAACATTTCTTTTTAAATGAAACTCGTTTAAACTCAAAATTTTTTTCAATTTTTAAACGGGAATTTTTGAAAGTCGCATTAAACTGCTATCTGCAGAAATAAAAAAAAGTCAAAACGGACCGTTTTGAAGCGAGTTGCGAACGTTTGAACTTTTTGTGAGAGACGCAGACACTGTCTCGTTTCTCTGCGTCTCTTCGATAATGAGAGTGTCTGCTTTCTCTGCGTCTCTCTTACTGGCACTTCGAATGCTTATAGAAATGTTTGCGTTTTGAGTATCGATATTATATGCATTCGAATCAGCAAAAAATTCTGCATTTTTTTAGAATAGGTTAGAAAAAATGGGAGTTTGAGATTTGAAAGCCGATTTTCTCGAGTTTTATGCAAAACTGTTGTTATTTTTGTAAGTACTGGATGATCATTTGAGTACAAATGAAAAATTACCGTAACCCTTCTTGACGGATTTCTTACATTAACCCGAAACCTTCCAAAAGATCAGAAACAGAAACTTTTTTTTTGAAACATTTCCTCATTGGCCAAGTGGTTTTCGAGCATCCAACCATCTACTTGAGTTTTTTTTCTCTTTCGATGAATCATTGAATTAGTATCCGAATTTGGAAACAAATCCGATTAGTCCACTCTCTGAGAGCTCTCTCGCTGGCGTCGATTTTAGAACTTTTGTGAGAAAGACAATGGCGAAGAAGTTAGTAAATTAGCTAGCTAGGGTTGTCTGGAAGCATAGAATTTGTATAAGGATTTTTGATTCTCCCGCTCTTTTCAGCTATATTTTAATTCCAGTTTTCTATTCAAGTCCATCATTATTTCCAGAGTGTTTTGTTTTTGTTTCAGACATCTCCTCCACCAGTCATCGCTCTTCTCTTAAAATGACGATCCGGATAATGAGGATCTGAATTCAATTCTAAATGTTTTTTCAGAAAGAAAAGAAAGGAGAAACGGTAGAACCCATTAGGGGTGGGGTTAGTAATCGAATTTTCGAGAATCTCAAACACCCCTCCCCTCCCCTTCGTTTCTCATTTTCTTATTCCAGCTATCCTATTGGATTTCAGCATCTTCTCGAACCTCGTGAATGTTTTCGGTAGGCCTAATCTAATGAGTTTTCTTTTTTTCTTTCTAGAAGAAAACGAACAACGTTTTGGCTCAGATGTAGGGGTAGGAGATAGTAATTATGATGACGAATAATAAGAAGAAGAGGTCTCCGCTCATTTCCGTTGGGATTTTCGAAATCCGAGAAAGTGGTCGTATTATAAAAATAGAGTTGATTGGTTCGGACCAGGAAGCCTTGAGTCCATTTGAATTTGTGCTCTTTTGTGTTTTGGAGTCCTCAGAGCTCTCAGAATCTTGTTTTATTGAATTAGTTCAACATTGGTTTCACATATTTCATATCCGATGCTTCATTCTAGACACAAAATCTCATTCTTATTTTAGATTACAGCTTGAATTTCAGAAGTGTTCCCTATAAGCGGATACTAGAAATAAGCCCAGGGAATCTTGATACTAGAATTTGTGTTTTGAACGGAGCAAGAGTAGATGAGGGTCTTGAGAATCTTGAAAACTTAGCACTTGTAGATTCCAAGGACTTCCGAGGAAGAACTTTTTTAAAACTATATTTAGTCTAGATTTGATAGTTTCTGTTTTGGGGGCGTGTAAATTATCTGAGGCTCAAAATCTTGAAAAATCTAGGAAACTTTGATGCTCCTACAATGAAGGTTGTTGTTATCAAAACCAAATCAACTTTCGCCGTAAGATCTATATTAGAAGGGCACCTCTAACAGACAGGCACCCCAATGAGTTCAAATGAGCCCATTTTTGAAATTCATACGGATTGGGAATAGTCTTATTAAAATCTTTGTCAAAAGTTGGCTGGATGCGTCAAAAATGGACTTCAAATTTCTTCTCCAACAGATTTTTTAAATCCATTTTTGGAATCCAGAAGTAAATCTCGTGCTAGAAAAATAGTAGAGAATGCCCTTCTAATACATACTTTACAGTATATTCCGTTTTAGGTCTTAACGAATTTTAAAAAGTGTCATGCTCTTTCATTCAAGACTGTTGTTATCCAGACCCAACTATCTAAACTTATGTTATTCCTACATTGCAGAAATGTCATATTTGTATTGATGGTCGAAAGCTTGTAGAAGCTCAAAATAATTTCAACTTTGACTCCTCAAATTTCGAACCACATCACCTTCTTTTCGATCCGGTCTTCTTCTCCAGCACCAGTACCTTAAAGCTCCGCCCCCAGAAAAAGAACCGATCCCATTTCATAGTATTCTACCTTCTTGGCAAACGGAACGTCTGGATTCAATTTCTTTAGTTTCCCCCGTCGCGATCCTTTTATTTTTTTTCTCTCTCTTTAGTTTGTTTTTATTTTCAATCGCCTTCATTCATCTTGCAGAAGGTTTTTTTTTCTCTAAAGAAGATGTGCCGTTCTCAATTGATAGGGACCTCCTGCCCAAGATAATCGAGTTATCTCAAAAAGAAAATAAGGAATCGGGAGTAAGTTCCTCCTGTGTTTTTATTTGCTTCCTGGATCGAGACGTCACTTAAAACACGCAGGAGAGAAAAAGGAAAGGACCAAACACGGAGCCCACCCAAGTAGAAATAAAAACGAACGTTTTTTTTCGGCGTGGAAGAGTTAAAAGATGATGTGTAGTTATGTTTTCTCTCTTTTCTCTTTCATTTCTATTCACTCCTCGTGAGGATGCTCTGATGGAATATGTCTGCAATTGACACTGTTCCTCCCGAGACTCGGGGGTCTTTTCTTTTTGAGTCGTCAGCGAAAAGAAGAAGATGTACTTGGTTTTCCTCCATCTTTTAAAAACCCCTTCTTTTTCTCACTTTTTTGTTATTTGGTTTTCGGTTATTGAGTGATTTGGGTCAGAATCTTTTGGATTCCAGATTTTTTTCTTTGATTTGAAGTGTCATCCAAGAATAGACCAAAAAGCTGTCAGAATACACATCAATTTGACAAGTAAATCATCGAATTCATTTTTCGCGAATTTCTAAACATGGCGGTTTTGAAGCGAGCAAAAATCAGGGAGATTTTCGAAACGTTTCACTAGTTTTTGGTCCAAGCACAGGTGAAATTTTGGTAATTAAGGAACTTTTTCAATTGTGAGGAAGTAGTTTCATTCTTCCGGATTTTGATCAAAGGTTGCCCGATTATTTTTTGATCGAGGAGAACCTCGAGTTCCAATTTTCAAATTTAAGGTGATTTAAACAGTACTAAAGTAGAATTACAGTGTATTCAAATTTGTACTCCAGTATTTTCGAAAATAACAATATTTTTGCATAAAAATCGTTGAAACTCGAAAAAATCGATTTTCAAATCGCAAGATTTTATTTGATTTCAAACAATTTAACAATTTTTCGCTGATTCGAATGTACCTGATATCGCTGCTCAAAACGTATGGGAAACATTTTTGTAGACAAATTTTCAATTTTTAAACGGAAATTTTCGAAAGTCGCTTTAAACTGTTATCTGCCGAAATAACGAGTCAAAACGGACCATTTTAAAGCGAGTTACGAGCGTTTGAACTTTTTGTGAGAGACGCAGACACTGTCTCGTTTCTCTGCGTCTCTTCGACAAAGAGAGTGTCTGCTTTCTCTGCGTCTCTCCCCTCCTGCCACTTCAAACGCTCATAAAAATGTTTCTATAGCGTTTTGAGCAGCGATATAAGGCGCATTCGAATCAGCGAAAAATTCTACATTTTTTGAAATAGGGTAGAAAAATGTAAGTTCGCGAATTGAGAATCGATTTTCTCGAGTTTTATCCATTTTTATGCAATAATATTGTTATTTTCATAAATACTGGAATAGGGGCAATCTTTTAGAAATAATACTGTAATCCTACCTTCAACATTGAGCAAGTAGTTCCCTGATTTTGATCACAGGTTACTTGATTATTTTATGATAGAGAAGAACCTTGGGTTTCAATATAATCAATTTTCAAGTCCTCAGATGACCTCGAACGTATCAATTGTTTTAAACTTTGATGACTAGTCATCTGTCATCAGACACACGTCTAGTTCCAACGCCTCCATTTCACACATCCACAATTTCCTCCTAAAAAAGAATCATGACGTTTTCCTCTTCTTCCAAAAATGTTTCATCTCCGATCATTTTTGTTCATCATTCTCTCTTCCTTCCGTTCTTCTTCTTCTCTTCCCCTTGAGAAAACACAAAAGAGCAATTAATCAAAGTGGAGTCCTTGTTGTCAAAACGAGAAAAACTTTCTCTTCCAAAACCAAAGTTTGACTCGACATTTGGATTTCAGATATCTTCTTCCTGCTCTAGACCCATTTCTACGTTTGAATTTATGAATTTCTGATGACTGTCAACTTCCCTCTGATAGGATGCAGAAATGTAATCCAAGTGTGGGAGAGAGGAAGCTGATCTTCTTATGAATCTAAGAATCTGTAATCTTAGTTTTTTAATAAAAACAAAAAGAAAGATATCTGTCTAGGAAACCCTAGCATGATCAAAAATCTGATTTCTGGAGCACAATACTTTTACTTTGTTACATTCAAAAGTTCAAACTTATCAAATTCTTTTCTCTTTCTAAAAACGGAAAGTGTTGTAATTAGAGAAAAGGACGTCTCCTGTCCCGTCCCCGGAAATTAGACACGCACATAAATTACAGCACTCTCTCCCCCGTCAGTTTGTCTAGGTTATTATGACACACGTTTTTTTTTGTGATGAAGCCCATAACACAGTTTATTGGTTTTCTCATCATCATTATTATTATCATGTTTTTGATTTTCTGAATCAAAAGATTAACCTGTACCGTACATAATGAGTTTTGTGGGGTTTCCAGGTGTGTGTGCGTCAAACTTGTTTTTCCTTGTGGCCATGTTTGTCTGGAACTAATCCTAGACTGTAATCAGGATAGTCTTTAGAAAAGAGAGACTTCCGAAATAACCTCAGGGTAGTTTTCTCCGTTTAAAATAATGATTTTTCTATTAAATTTTTAACCAAAATGTAGAGCTCAATGTGATCTACAAAATGATGTATAAATCAATGGCATTTACAGACTGAAAAATCTGCTGGCATCCGTAAAACACCAGGGCCGGCCCAAGGGGTTCTTGTAAAAGTAAAACAGTTTTACGGAAGCCAGCAACTCTTTCAGTCTGAAAATGTCTTTGGTTTATACATAGTTTTGTAGATCTTATTGAGTTCTACATTTTGGTATAAAATTTTATAAGAAAATCATTATTTTAAATGGAGAAAACCAGAATTGCCATGTCTGGTTTTACAACTTTCTTTCGCTAGAAATTTGCCTAAACTATGTACTTGAGTGATATTTGAAAATTTTCGAATGACAAAACTTCTTTTTTTCAAAATCCTTCGAAAAGTGAACTGGGCTTCACATGGGCCTAGCCGAGCATTTTTGCTAAGTTGACTTTTCAAAGAATTTCGAAAGCTTTATCGTTCAAAATGTTTCAATGGACCGGGCCGTGGTTTTTAGAAAAAATCCCGGCCCGTCCCATAAATTTTTTGTTCCTTTTGCTAGAAACCTGGCGAATTCTGATATTTTGTACTAGATGTAGCACTCGATTCAGTTAAGCACAAACTCCCACTTCCAAACCCAATCAACTAGATCAAAAGTTTTTTTCCGAGAATTCACTTTCAGATTTTTCCCCAAATTGAATATTCTCTGAAACTCTATCATGAATCATCTATCAACAAGAAAATTACAGCCTGGGCCCCCATAATCGGTCAAAATTTACTTCCATTATGACGGCAGATTTGATTAGTGTTTTTGGTTATTGTTAAGGCTCGTAGGCAGAATCTGAGTCCACAGTAATCTAGCTAAAGTTCTCCATATAAACTTTTTTTTTCTTTTTTTTCGATAACCTTGGTAAATGCATTTACTGATTACCCCCTGACCATAAAAATCTTTTTTCTGGTGATTCTAATCCATCTAATGGTATCTTCTCCCTTCAAAAAAAAAACTCTTCCCCAACTCTCCTCCCTCTAAGCTCCGCCCACTTTTCTTTTGCTCGGCGGAGCAAGAAGACGTGAAGCTCATTCTTTATTTTCTCTATCACATAGTATTTGTGATTTTTTCAGAAGATGGATTATGATTATCAGTTAGAAGAAGGCGAGATTCCGAAGCACAATTGCAGTTATTATGTAAGTCCTTTTAAATTTCAAATAAAAATTAATGTTTCTATTATTTCAGGGAACCGACTTCGTGATAGAAAAGATGTTCCTGATTGGTCTGTTTGCAACACTTATCGCTGTCACCTCGATAATTTTCAACACATTTTATGCTATCGTGTTTATTCGGAATCCTTCGTTAAGGTAGGAAGCAGGGATGAGAGGCATAACTCTGTTAATTTTCAATGAAATTTGACGGTTTTTAACTAATCGATAGCTTTTTTCATAAGGAACAAGTTTTTCGTTGATCGTATTTTGACCCGATCCCCCAGAAAAATGTTATTCGGGCTTGAATCAAGTGCCGAAATTCGTTGCCGCTCAGCCCTGGCAGAAAGGTCTATTCATGGTCATAGATCATAACAATTCTTGACCTGATCTAAAATTCCAGATCGTTTATCTCTCTTTCTTTATGAATCATTTATCATATCATAATCCGATGACATTTTCCAGACGCAGCGGTGTGTTCTACTTTGGCGTCATCGCCGTCATCGACATCATCATGGGCATCAATTATCTCGCTGTCATGGTTGTTCCAGTAAGTCTCCTCACCTTTTAGTCATGAATCGGTTTTCCCCCACCCTCTAGCAAATCCGCTTATCGGCTAATGAAATCTGTGCAAGAAATCAAGTGTTGGCTGGAAAAATAATTCGAGTGAGAGGTGTTGCGTTTCGCACTAGTAATCGGAGAAGGCGAGGGAATTCGAAAGGCTTGAAAAAATGTATAGAAAGTTCTAGAAAATAATTCTGAAATTGGATCCACTCATTGTGATGATGAGCTTCCTGAACTCTCAGATTTCTCGCATTGCTAAAGGGGATTTTGAGAAAGACGGGGGAACATTCCGGAAAACTTGGTAAATCAGGATTTTCTCCCATATAAATTGAGATTTTTCAATGGAAACTTATATGAAAGTGTAGTTCTCGATGAGATCTACAAAATGATATATAAAATAACTATATTTCTTTGCTCAATTTTGTGCCGCCCAGGCCGACCTGACTCAAGTTTAGTTCGCCGGCCCAGGTGTTTAACGGTGACGAGCCTAATATCGAGTCAATAAATCTAGCCATTTTGTATGTCATTTTGTAGATCTCGTCAAGGCCTACATTTTTATATAAGTTTTGATTTAAAAATCTCAATTTTAATAGGAGAAAATCGCTGGCCCGCGCCAGCCCGGCCCGTCCGGTGTGCCATGTCTTCTGAAGAGGATTCTGAGAGAAACTGGGAAACTTTCTGCAGAAGCAAGTTTACTCGTTAATTCTCATTTAATCTCAGAGTTCACCAACCACTTTTGGTAGAAGACCTCCCGCTTGACTTTTCTCTTTTTCCCAAGTCTAGCACTTAGCCCTTTGTCCACTTTCTAAATGTCTCTATAGCGCACTTCCTCCGGATATGGACCCGGATTTCAAAAAAAAAAGAAAGAAAAACGACCTTTGAAATGAAATGGGTCTAAGAAGAAACAAAGGAAAAAAAGGCATAGTTGTCAAGGCCCGGCCCGGGCCGGCCCGGGCCCGGGCCTTGTTTGAGGAATCAAGGCCCGGCCCGGCCCGGCCCGGGCCGGCCCGGGCTGGCCCGGGCTTCCGGGCCTTGCTTAAGGCCCGAAGGCCCGGCGCCAAATTTCAAAATTCAAATTTTTGTATATTTTTTTTTGGTTTTGTTGTTTTTTCGAACTAAAAACAATCAACAAAACTTATTTTAACAACATTATAACTAGGGCCCACAACATAATTTTTAAACACGAATTTTCTTGGACATGTTTATATGGTAATGTTCCTTGCCTCAATACAAGTATTTTGCCAAGCTATCAGTAAGAACTATTGATTGGTTCTCAAGATATCTTTTGTTCGATTATTTCTACTGACTTTTTCCACAATATTCCGTTTCTGGAGCAAGGTCAAAAAACTGGAATATCGCCGCATACATTATTTCAGTACTGAATTCACGTGAAATCAAATTTTAAAAAACGCGCCTTCAAAAGGAACCGAACTCGCGTCTAGCAATTGGAAATCATGAATGCTAACCAGTGAGCCGTAGGTCACGCTTATGCAAAAGCAATAAAAGTTTATTTGAATTTGAGAAATTTCGAATTTTCTCGTGATCTTATTTTACAAGGAAATTCTTGAAACTTGATAATCAAGGTCAAGTAAAACTACTTTGGAGACCTCGACGTGGCTGAAATGAAACTTCATCTAGTGTCAAATTCTCTGTAGATTCCAATGGTATTTAAAAAAAAAACAGAGGTACCTCGTTCGTAAAGTTCTCAAATGAGGAGAAAATAAAATAGGCTCCGCCCCCTCACGTTTTGGTCCCTAATTATAACAATTGAACAATAAATTTAGAACTAGGACAAAAAAAATCTGAGTGTCGTTGGAAAAACGGCGTCAGCTTCAAAATGAACTTCCGAAATTTTCTAGAAATAGACTGAAAATTGAAAAATTTGAATGCTTTTATCTTTTAGAAAAAAAAAATTTTCAGCCGGGCCTTCGGGCCGGGCCGGGCCTTGAAAATTTTTCCAAAGCCCGGCCCGGCCCGGCCCGGCCCGGGCCAGCCCGGGCCTTCGGGCCTTGCCGGGCCTTGGCGGGCAGGCCCGGGCCTTGACAACTATGAAAAAAGGGAAGTTGGGGGTAGAGTAAAGTTTCTTGAAAATACAGAAGGCAGACTAGGGATTCGAATAGGACACCTGTTTTTAAATATAACTAAAAAACAAAACGAGATAAAATCTGTCAACACCATTCGTCTGAAAATCCAAAAATACCTGTGAATTTTCAGTTTACTCAGATAACTGAAACTAGGCCAGCCGCAAAATAGGGCAAAAATGACCGTACAAAACAGGGATTCCCGGAAACGAACTTCGGCAAGGTTATTCAAATGTGTTCTTCAGAGGGATCGGGTAAAAGATCAACAGGAAAAATGTTCCATATTTGAAAAGCTATCGATTGTTTTAAAAAAAAAAACCGTCAATTTTCATCTGAAATTGACAGAGTTACGTCCTGGGTTGCGAAAAAAGTTTCCGATTTTGACAATTTTGGCAACTTTTCGGCAAGCCATAACTTTGTTAATTTTTAATTAAATTTGATAAATTTTTAACCAATCGATAGCCTTTTTGGTAAGGAACAACTTTCTTGTTAACTGTATTCTTACCCAATCCCCCTAAAAAAAATTTATTCTCATTTGATTGAGTTGTCGAAATTTGTGCTTTCATTGGGATCCAACATTTCCCAAACTGCCCGAATCGGAAATTTTCGGAAAATTAGTTAAAATAAGAAATTCCCTGGTTCAAAAATGATAGAAAACCTTAGGAGAAATGGTTGTTTTTACGTACTTTTTGACCTAGAATAGAATGAAAAGTTTTCCCCCGATGTATTTTTGGATTTCAAGGCGAATGGCGTTGACAGTTTTGTTCTTGTTATATTCCGAAACCAGAACGATTCATAAAGAAACAAAAAACTATTCCAGGTTTACATGGACTACTACAACTACCTCCCCCTCTGGCACATCTTCATCTCTTACGTTCGAATCGTGATGACCGAGTCTAGCTGTGCAATGTTCGCCTCTATGCTCATGATCGTGTTGGCAACAACGGAAAGATTCCTAAAAACTTTCGACGGAAAAACGATATCGGTTTGTCGAAAGTTTCTGGAGAGAAATCGATACGGAGTTAGTGCATTCTGCATCTTACTCGCTTGTGCTTACAAATATGTGACATATTTCGAACTGGACATTGGACATTGGCCAGAATGTCAAGGTTTTGAGTGAGTGAATTCTCTCAGGTTTCCAAAAGTAACCATCTATTTCAGCGAATACGAAATCATCTCCGGACCGTACGCTCAAGACCCCGACTATCGTTTCTATTTCATGTTCCTTCTTCGTAACACTCTCGACCGAATCCTTCCGTTCCTTGTCCTTCTCACAATGAATATTCTGATCGTGAAGGCAGTTAAGGAGGACGAAAGAATGAAACTTCAAAAGGAATCGGTTGTTAGTAATGGAAAGACGGTGAACTTGAAATCGCATCGACGGAATGTCAAAGACGCGACAAGGGCATTGATCAGTCTTGTTTCGATTTATCTGTTATCGCAATCTCTTCAGGTGAGAGAATTCGCAAGAAAAACGATAATTGAAAGTGTGATTTGATTTCAGGTATTTCTAACCGTATGGGAAACCATCAATCGACCAAGTCTTGAAGATGGATTTCCAGTCATGTACTCTTATCTCAACGATATTGTTTCGATCTTCACATTGTTGGCAAGGTTTGTTACGATTCTAAAGGCCTTCTGTACACTGACCAGATTTTTTTTCAGTTGCCTTCGCTTCCCAATTTACTTCTGCTGCAATCGACTCATCCACACCGCTTCTATCGATACTCTTCATGGAATGAGAATCACGTGTTTCATGGGAAACTCCAAGAAACCACAGGAGTATTCTCCGATTCATGGTATTCCGAATTCTTTGGAATGCGGTGGAGCTATCGATGGTGGATCGAAGACGTCGTTGAGTTCGCCGGAAAGCATTTCGAAGCCGTCCGCAGTGTATGACGAGAAACTTCAGGAGTGGAGATTATGAACGGGTTTCTGTCTCTATTGCTCTAAACTTGTGTTTGAACCGAATTTTTAAAATGTAGAATTGATTTTGGAAAATAAATACAGTAATAACAATAGTATGAGGAACAGATGTGTAAAATATACAATCACAAATCACTGAGATCATCGAAATTCCGTCCATATTTCTTGCTCGGTACGAAAGGTTCCCATCTAGAAGCCGGATAGATGTGCTTGTTCTTTTCGTACCAACTACGAAGAACTATCTTGGCTGGATGTGATTCTCCGTAATCCAATGCAGCGTCTTGTCGAATTCGAACATCGGATGCCGAGTCGAACACGAATAGTGGCCCCGTTTTTCCCATCGCTTTGGTAACAATGAAGTCTTGGAATGTGTAGAAATGAGGGATGATGAGATCCTCTTTCACAAACATCAGATTCTCTGGCGTGCATGACTTGAGCTCGGTGAATTCCTTTTTGAGAGCCTGGAATTAATGAAAATTTAAAAGTACAGCTTTTAATACACGTCCAAGCCAGACCCGAAATTTTCTCCATTAAAAATAATAATTTCCTCATCAAATTTTATACCAAAATGTGGAACTCGATGAGATCTACAAAATGATGTATTAACCAATAACATTTACATGCTCAATAAGTTGCTGGCTTCGGTATAACACCAAGTTGCCGGCACGGGTGTTTTACGGAAGCTAGCACTTATTCAGTTGGTAAATTTCATTGGTTTTTACATCATTTCGTAGATCTCATTGAGTTCTACATTTTGATATAAAATTTAAGGAGAAAACCACTTTTTTAAATGGAGAAAACTGACTTTATATTTTGTCAGTGGAGTATAGTCATTTGAAGTTGTTCAAAAAATTTACCTCAATAGCTCTTGCAAGACACTGCGAAATCGTATTTCCTTTCTTGATCTTCATATTCTTTCTATGAGAGGATCCATCCCAGTAGGCATATGCCACCGTAATCTCTTCATTTTTCTCCGTGTTCTGTTTCACTCGCCACTCCGCTGCCAGCTCCTCTTTCTTTCTGAAAACAGAGTTTAGAAAGTAACTGATAAGCTCAATACGTACTTTCGCAGGAACTCTTCTCTTTCTTTGTCCGGCAGGAAGCTGGTGTCGACTGATGGATCCATTCCCACGCGCTGAAACTTTTACAATTTTCAGTATTCAATCTGCCAATTTTATCAAAACCTTCTTCGGAACAATTGGTGCTGCATCATCGTCATCTTCCTCATCTTCGTATGCGAACGAAAGAACTCGCTTCTGAAATCAATGACTGTTCGAGAACCTTCCTTTGCGTGCGCGTCTGCGTCTCTCTTCCTTCCCCCTCTCACTCCAATTTCTCCATTCTCGAAGGTTCTAGATCCGTGTAAATTGGTATAAAAGGGCTCGAAATCACAAGATCTTCAGTTATTTGAACTACCAAAGCTACCAGAATCTCTCTACGTTTTAATCGTCATCTTCACATTACCTGGGTATGTTTTGCTACATGTTCTTCTTTCTCCCTAGCTTCTTGCGAATCTTTCGCTTGTGATGTGCCTGAAGATAGTCCTCGAGCAACTTGTAGATCTCTAAGATATGCTTTTTAATTTTGCGCTTTAAATGTTCTTATTAAAAAACCTGTTAGAAATCTCATTCTTTTGTATATTTTTCATATCATCTAGGGAGACCAGTCCATAGGTTTTTGACTTCGTTGCTTCCTCCATAGTCTCATAGTTGGCTGTGAACTTGCTCGTGATTCCAACTTTGCCTAAAATTTGAAAAAAAAATTGAACATTGATTTTTGAAATTGTGACGGTTACATTTTTCTTTATCCTCTTCGAGTTTCCTCAATTGCTTCTCGATATCTTCCTTTTCGCGTTCACGCTTTTTCGCCAAATGAATCAGCCGTCCCTCATCAGCACGAGACATTTTTTTAGACCTGAAAATCAGTAATTAATCGTGGGACATTAATTTTTCATTTTAAAAAATAGATTCATGTCGATTTTACAGAATAATCTCTATGATATCAACTGAATTTAATATCAACACAATCAGAAAAAAATAAACTCGCTTTTAATTTGAAAATCCCTGAGAAAATAACAATATTTGCTTGAAAAACGAAGAAAAACGCTGAAAAATTCGAAAAAATTAATTCGCGCCGAGTGGCCTAGTTTTTTCCCCTTGAGAAACTCTTCCACTGCTGTTTTCGCGCTCTACCGCACGAAATTCTTCGAGAATTTTCGGCAATTTCGTCAGCAACCAATCAGCGCGTTTGGCCACGCCCGCCTTCTAGAACATTTCGCCTCGCATTCAAAAATAATCAAACGAAGATTTCTCGGTTCGATTTCAGTGCTCCGATTGACGTCCAATTCGGACAGTTCCTTGCCATAATCCGACATTTTCGGCTCATTCTTTCAGTTTTAGCCTAACTAAAGACGACTTCATGCGTCGACTGTGCTTAAATCCTTGAATTTAGGCTGGAAAGTACAGTAATTAGGCTGGAAAATTCTTAAATTTTTAATAGAATTACGCAAATTAACTCTTCTTTCACATATCTTTCGTAAATATCTTGAAAATATCTGAATTGTTTACAGAACCATGTCCGAGAACGCTGAAACCTTCGCCTTCCAGGCTGAGATCGCTCAGTTGATGAGCTTGATCATCAACACCTTCTACAGCAACAAGGAAATCTACTTGCGTGAATTGATCTCAAATGCTTCTGATGCTCTCGACAAGATCCGTTATCAGGTTAGTTTTTTTGCTTCTTTTTCATATTTCAAGCATGTTTCTTCCAGGCCCTTACTGAGCCATCTGAGCTCGACACCGGAAAGGAGTTGTACATCAAAATCACTCCAAACAAGGAGGAGAAGACCCTCACCATCATGGATACCGGAATCGGTATGACCAAGGCCGATCTCGTCAACAATCTTGGAACTATCGCCAAGTCTGGAACCAAGGCTTTCATGGAGGCTCTTCAAGCCGGAGCTGATATTTCCATGATCGGACAGTTCGGAGTCGGATTCTACTCTGCCTTCCTTGTCGCTGACAAGGTTGTCGTCACCTCCAAGAACAACGATGATGACAGCTACCAGTGGGAGTCGTCCGCCGGAGGATCCTTCGTCGTTCGTCCATACAACGACCCAGAGCTCACCCGTGGAACCAAGATCACCATGTACATCAAGGAGGATCAAATCGACTTCCTCGAGGAGCGCAAGATCAAGGAGATCGTCAAGAAGCACTCTCAATTCATCGGATATCCAATCAAGCTTGTGGTTGAGAAGGAGCGTGAGAAGGAGGTCGAGGATGAGGAAGCCGCCGAGTCCAAGGACGAGGAAAAGAAGGAGGGAGAGGTCGAGAATGTCGACGAGGATGCCGAGAAGAAGAAGACAAAGAAGATCAAGGAGAAGTACTTCGAGGATGAGGAGCTCAACAAGACCAAGCCAATCTGGACTAGAAACCCAGACGATATTTCCAATGAGGAATACGCCGAGTTCTACAAGGTAAATAATTTCTTAGACAACGAAGTGATAAATATTTTATTTTCAGAGCTTGTCCAACGATTGGGAAGACCATCTGGCCGTCAAGCACTTCTCCGTTGAGGGACAGCTTGAGTTCCGTGCTCTCCTCTTCGCACCACAAAGAGCTCCATTCGATCTCTTCGAGAACAAGAAGAGCAAGAACTCCATCAAGCTCTACGTTCGTCGTGTCTT